>CM023535.1:69920734-72766470 GCA_013350335.1 Chimonanthus salicifolius | reverse complement strand
AATTCGGGGCAGGGTATTACATCAACCCTGTCCATAATGACATTGGATTTATGTGTTTAGATAGAACAATGATAAGTTGATAAGAAAAACTATAAAATAGGGCTGAAATCCGGTCGTGTCAATTTGAGTTTTTTAAAACCAATTCGATGTGAGTCAATATTTATGAAATTGTCAACTCAATCAAACCAGAATTCTAACCCGATTCAATCTAAATTCTAACTTGACGGGCATTTTGAACCCATTTTATTCTAATTTTAGCTGGACTGAGTCAGGTAGGGTTAACTTAAAAATTTCTCAATCCGACTCGAATTCTATACAGATTTTTGTCTTCTCAATCCGATTCGATCAGCTGACCCGACTCGCATGATTTCTTAGATCGGGTCAAAATCCAACTTGAGTTTCACCTCTAATAAAATACTACAAAGTTTAAAGATTAGAAAATAATTTAAAAGTAATAAATTTTAAGAAATTTGAAAAATAAAGTTTCTAAGTATTTTATTTTTATACGATGTGAGACTGCCAGATTGAAATTATAATATACTGAGTATATGCGTCTTGCTTTCTCTATCACGTGTATCTTTTTTTACTTTTTCTATCTTTTCCCATATTTACATTATTCGTTTGCTTTGACGACTGGGTCAAAGTCCAGACTCCAGAGGGAAAATATGAAAAAGAAAGAAAAGAAAGAAGACCTTGGCATCATATTATTCCACAATTATTGAGTGGTACCCACCATCGATCTTGTGGAGGTCTTATCTGCTCCGTTGAAAGAAAAAAAAGACCAACAGCTCACAGAAGTTGCCGACGAAATTCCAAACAAAAACGAAGAGATTGCTGAATTTATCCATTATTAAATTCCCCATTTGCCTTTTCTCAAAGGATACAAATCAATGGTACATGATGAATGAATCAAATGTGTGGACAGGATGGACGGATGGGGATGTCTCCTCTTCTTCGACCTTTTTTTCTTGTGATGGTGGGGCCCTTTTTGTTGTAATTGTAAATTTGTAATTTGTATAATCGGGTACCAAAAGTCCAAAAGTAGTTAGGGACTTAGGGAGTGTGGAGTCCAAATTGTGTAGGCCTGTAGGGCAGCTTAAGAAAAGCACAAGCTTGCCTACATGCAATTTTGTTTTTTTCGTTCTGTGCTTCCTACTGTCACTTGTAAAGTGAAACAGCCCATTGGCTTACATGTGTCATCATCGTGGCCGTTTACATGTGGAATCTATTTACTTGTCGATAAACTTCCTAAAAATCTTTCTGTGACCGTGATCTTTTCATGGGTATTTTGTGTAATTCAATAAAGATTTAAGTGTATTGTCAATTTTATCTTTTACATGAACAATAACATTTTGATGAGCCGATTTATTGTTCATGCAAATTTCGACGAGTCGATTTATTTTTCATATGAATTTCATCTAATCAATTTTACTGTTCATGTCAAAGGTAAAATTAAAAATATAATAAAATCTTTATTTGGTTACGTAAATCTCCTGTAGGAGAATCACTTCTCTTTATCTAGATTGCCTTGATAATCAAGAAGCTCCACTTATTAAAAAAGATTTTGAATTCAATCACTCAAACTCCTCTACACCATTTTTATGGAATTACTCTTCATCATATAGACCTGATATGTATGTATAGGAAAGTGTACACATGCCTAACTTCGAACAAAAATAAAATAGAAATCATCTCAATGGAAAAGATCTTCACTTGGGTTCCCACGCCACCTGTGCCTATTGCCTGGAAGTGGGGAGTGACCTTGAACACCTGTCATGAGTTGACACATGTACGTGCGGAGTACATGTGGGGCCCCTGAATAAGAGTAGAGCTTGATGAAAATCCCATAATGAATGAACATGTCTAAAGCTAGCCAGCATCTCTGTGGTGGCCCACTGCCCACCCGCCACTGGAAGTTGAGATTATGAAGAAAATTATCAAGAGAACTCAAAGCACAAATTTACCTGTGGAGGGAGGGAATGCAAAGAACAGAGACCCACTTTTTTTTTTCTTTTTTTTTTTTTGGTCTTTTTTGTGGTAGGCCACAGCAAATAACTGTGGCAATGGTGCCATCAAATGCAGATTAATGGACCACAGCCCATATTGGGTTTGTTCCCAGTTCCCAGTTCCAGAGGTTCTGTTTTTTACATAAATGCCATTCACTTGCACAGAAATGGATGTTTTTGAAACATCTGCGAAGCCCTCTGATGCCTTAAAAAAGAAATAATCCAAAAATTAAAATAATATGTTGTAGATTTGGAGAGCCTTACTGGGGACATGGTCAGATTTGTACTTGGGCATAGATAATAAATAAATATATAATGAAATTATTTGATGAACTTGGCACTTCATTACAGTAATTAGGTCCAATTTATTAGCGGAAACCATTGAAACCAGAGATTTGTTGGTGGACTTTCTAATGAATTAGATCTCACTACCATAAATCAAAACCTATATAAGTAGCAGTTTCTGAATTTCTGCACAAGGTTATATTTTCAATTTTATTTTTAAAGAAAAGTCTAGTTGCATATTCGACATAAAAAAAATTGAAAGGATTGGCTTGATGGTAAAAATGTTTGCCTCATAAAGCAAGGTTTTGGATCACTCTCCATAGAGTTACTCACGGCCGACTAAACCAGTGTGTAGATTAGGCACTTTACACATGCTCCTCCAACGTGAGAAAGAGATACTCGTATTACAAAAAAAAAAAATACACAGAAAAAAGTTAGGGAAGAAATAAAAGAGTAAATTCTATTTTTTAAGGGTGTATTTAACATACACTCCATATAGCACATTTGAAAATTAATTATCATTATTATTGTTAATGTTTATTTATTTAAAATTATTTTTTAAGTCTATAAACCAATAATTTCTCTCAATCTACATTAGTACAATCTATTATTTCATTTTTTGTCCCTTCTGTTGAGTAACTTGAAACATGAACAATGATTCTATAGTCTCTTCAAAAATTATTTAATATTTTTTATGAATAAATTATTAATAAAAATGATCTTGAATGAATGAATCTACTAATAACTTTACAACTCCAAAAATCAAAACAGTCAAAATGCAATAGCGGGAATAGGGGAGTGGAGGGTGTAAATGCTTTCAAGTGGCACCTTCAAAGGCGTTTGCAAAGTACTGTTTTGCATATATATTCATAAAGTTCATTTCACAAGGTCCACATCCAATTCCATTATTGATGTTGAAATTCATCCATTTCATATTTAGAGAAGAACCCTAAATCTGATGGCTCAACCACAATTCCATTGGTTCAGACTTGATTTTGGCTAAAGCCAAATTAATAGCAACAACCCAATAACTATTTTTTTCTTTTTTTTTTTCCTATTTCACGGATGACAACTTTTAAGCAACTTTGATTATTTACTGTTGATTCAATGGTTTGCCTCTTGCTCATTTTAAAAATCCTATAAAAAAAATTATGGAGAATAGGATAAATAGAATGTGCTAAAAAAATTATTGAAGTATGATGAGTGTGAAATTATCATGCATTTGATCATTTTAAGTCTTTTTATTTTTATCTTTACAAATTTGGTGGTGTATGATGATGATTTGTAATATTCATTTCATGAAGTGAGATGTCTATATAAATATGAAGCTATATCCACACTTTACCTATATAGTCATTTACAATTCTCCTACATTTCTCATGAGCATCCATTTCAAAAGACTAGTCTATTAAGTAGAATGACTGAAATCCTTTATAAATCTCTAGATCTCTCTCTACACTTTTAATGTAGGACTTTGTTCGTAGCCCCAACAATCCCCCCTCAAACGAGGTCGGTCATCCAGTTCGTCTTGGAGATTTTCTAAGTCCACATGAGATAGTCTACAATATCACTTATTGGGACCTGAGTATCAATTATAAAAGACCAGCATATTAGATGGAGCGACCCAACAATCTCCCCACAAATGAAGTCGGTTATCTCATTTGCATGGTAGATTTTCTAAATCCACGTAAAGTAATATGAGAACTGACTCTAATATCACTTATTAAGACCTAGATATCCATCCCTAAAAACTTGTCTATTAGGTAAAGTAAATCAAATCTTTTATAAATCTCTATATTTCTCTCTACATTTTCAACATGAAACTTGTTTGCAATCGAATACAAAAATCATCTTCAAAAACCGTTCACATTATTCATTTTTTTTAAACTGTTTTTTTTTTTTTTCAACTACTCTTAGAGGCTGATTGATAGCCAGAATCATCTCATCTCTAAAACTATTATTATTGAAATAATAAAAAAATTAGTACTTAATGAATAATCATTCTTTGTAAATTCCGTTAAATAATGCCCATCAACTGATGCCATACCACCTCATTATTTAAATAAAATAATCTCCAGTCAAAAGTCTGGAGAAGCAGGGCACCAAAATGTATTGCATTCTTATGGAAATCCTGACAAAGCCCTTAATCTTCTGACATTAGTTGGCCATCTGCTCTTCAGAAATCCAGGCCACTTGTCCTACCAAAAGATCTCTTTGCAGCTTTGAATATTTTGCATCAATCAGAGGCAAAAAAGAAGGAAAAAAAGTTTCTAAAGTTCTGTTTGGAAGAAAGGAAAAATATGAAGTGACACAGCAAAAGCATAAAAATCGACGGTTTGATAATAGGATTGTCAAATACTTTCCCTCCTTTCAATTGAGTTCAAGTCTTTACCCACCCAAGGCTCCACCAATTGATTTCTTTCCTTTCACTTTCTTTGACAAGGAAATTTTTATCTCAAGAAAGATTTTAGATTTACCATGCTGTCAAAATCACCCATTCCACCTTACTTTCTTACAGTCTTGCACCATTTTGCAGATAGTCCATGTTTAGGTTCTATCTTCTAATAGAAAATGCGACCTGGTTAAGAAACATGATTAATAAACATCCATTGTTGGGTGACCCACAATTCATTTCAAAGTTCAAAGTTCAAACCATAGTCTAGAATGCCAACAAAATTGTAAGCAAAACAATCCTGACCATCCAATGAATGATCAAAGATTACACCAAAAGATGGGCGGTCCACCATTGTCAGGCAAAGTTCAATTAGCCGCATAATTATGATGGTCTAGCCAGGTGCAACTTTTGGGGTACAGCTCACCCACTGCAAAGGACTAAGGAGCAAGGAGGCCCACTTCTTGTACAGTACAATCATTTGGCTTGTCACTAGTACGGCAAGGATTGGATGATTTTGTATGATTTTTATTATTGATTAATACTACCGTTAGGGGTTTTCTCTTCAGAAAATCCTCTCTTAAGCATACTTTTTAATGGGTTTTGAGCATATTAGTCCATTATAATTGCTTGATTGATAGATTGAAAGAAAGATACAGAAAACAGGCAATGATGCCCCTTATTAGTGTCTCTCAGTTAAAAGGATGGCATGGCACATGCAAGAGTAGTTTGAGTGAGTGTCGGTCGGCAGAAAGTCCACAAAGGAAGAGGAAACAAGAAAGAGTTTGCACTGGTGGAAGTGTGGAATACTCTAAATTGTAGTTTCTTAAATCTATCCACTTCTCCATTTGTTCTCAGTATATCTTAAATTCTTATTCTATTTTTTTATTCTATTAAGTTTGACTACTTTTTACAATGGGATCTTTCCTTTTTTCTACTTTTTTATAAAAGAGAATCTATCAGAATATTCTCCATATCTGAATTGCACCATTGATCAAAGGTTTAGACTTTTGGTCAAGGACATGGGCAACAAGGGCAAGATCAATGTGGGGAACCATCTTCATCAAACAAGCTCAAGAATGATAAATATTAATCAATAAAGTTGGAAAATCCATTCACATTCTAATAAAATTATCACAAGCCCACAACATCCAAAATTAAGTGTATTTTATTGGACTAATTTAATAGCATTATAATTTGGATAGCGATCCTCTTACGAATTTTTTTGTATAATCAGACATAGAAATTAATAAATTTTCAATTTTATCCTTCGCATGAAGAGTAAAATCAACTCACCAACAATTCATATGAATAGTAAAAAGTCTGCCGGAATTTACATGAACAGTAAATCGACTCGTCAAAATTCACAGAGAATAAATCAACTCACCAAAATTCGCATGAACAGTAAATCAACTAGTCGAAAAATTCATATAACAGTAAATCGACAAGCCAAAATTTTATAGTCATGCCAAATGTCCAATTTTTTTTTTCATGCTAAGGGTAAAATCAATAATCTACTAATTTTCGTGTCTAATTACAAAAACCTCCCATGAAAAGATCACTACCTGTAATTTTACTCTCTATCATTATCTAATGACAATCAAAAGACTAAATCTTCAATTATGTATGTTGCTAAATACACTTTCAATGGTCCAGCAGGATCTGAGAGACCACAAATATTAAAGTGGAGACCTTTTAGGAAGGAGAAGCAGAGGGAATAGAGATTTGTTTTTATGGGATGGTGTAGACCATCAAAGCTCAATGTACGAGGTCAAACCCAACAAAGTCCAACAAAACCAAACCCCAGTGGCCGACCACACCCTCCATCTTCCACATGCCACATTTTCTTTTCTTTTCCCCCTTTCTCCAAACAAAAACTAAATTATAATAAAACACCCACCAATCTCATCTTCTTCCACTCCTCTCACTTCCCCGTCAGGATTCTACTAACCACACCCACCCAAGTATAACAATAATAATATCTATCATGTCCTTGCTTTTATCGCAATCTATCTTCTTCTTTTCTCACCATTCCTCCAATCGACAGACCATTGACTCTTGCTTGCATAAAACGGTGAATAATGTTTAAATATCATATTAGTAAATGATTAAAGACCCATGAAAATCAAGATTATGAGTTAGAGATGCGAAATATACATGCATAATTGCTTATATATTAATAGCTCAGAGATGGAAATGGGATTATAGATATACGAAAAAGCGTCATAAGACTCGAATATTAAATAAATAGCCAGTCATCTCCGCTTGTCCAGCATCGACTCTGTTACTGGAAATGCAGAGATGGAAGGCATTTTGTTTGTAGAAGAAGATCTCCATCTAACATATAATAAAAATCTCATATCATGAGAATATCAAGGGTTGATGGGGGATAAGGATTTCAAGGGCTGCTCAGGACATCAACAAACATGCAGGGAAACGAAGGCAAAAGCATTTGCTGATCATCATTAGTTCTGCGTTTCTTGAAGAGTTGGCCAGGAGAAGAGGAGGCCGACGATGCCCAGGAATCGTTGGAGCTGTCGCAGCTTAAGGACGGATCGAGAATATCATTTGGGGAGGAGGGGATAGAAATGCATTTTCGCTTGCGGCAGACGCCGAAAACTGATTCATGCATCAGCTCAAAGCACCCATTTACTTTCCCCTGTTTTTTTTTTTTAAAAAAAAAAGATCTAATAGGATCAGAAAGAGGAAAATAGACGATTTTTCTCCAAAAAAAAATTAAAAAGAACAAGAGATGTTTACCACCTTACTGATATTGAGAGCACCCAGAAGCTGATTTTCGTATTCAAGAGGATTGCTGGGCTCCATCTGGTGAATCACATGAAGCATTGTCGCAGCAGCGAATACTGAAGGAAGATAGCATACAAATCTCGGATCTACATGAAACAAGAGATGAGAATCAGCCCAAAATTAGAAGAAAAAAAAAAAAAAAGGAAAGAGAGAAAGGAGGTCTCTTTTCTTTTCCTTTCCTTACCAGCAATAGCAGAGAGAATGAGGCGTTCACACCTCCTTAGGAACTCCCAATGCAGATGGGATTTTAACCCTAGCCTCCGAACAATGTGGTCGATAAATGAAAGAGGAGTTACCGGATTCATCTTCCAGTTCAAGGTAGATAGCACCAAGAGCTCCATTCTCTGGATCGTCTTCGCCTCAAAAACGTACTTAGTTTCCTCCACCTGGAAAAAAAATAAAGAAAAATCAACAACCCCACATCATTTCTTCCATCTTTCAAGTAGATAAATTTGCAAGCTTTTTTTGTAATTTCTTTCTACTGACTTGCAAATCCAACAGAAGGGGGACTTGGGTCTCTTCCACTTTAGCAGCTAAAGAGAGGCAAGCCACTGCAACTAGCTGCGCCATCCATGGCTTATCCTTTTGGAAATGCAGGCTAGATAGAAAGCGGTCTAGATAGTCGACGGAAAGAACGGCCGTGAGAGCCGTAAATGAGTAATGGGCGTGGACTCTGAGCATCCAATCCACAGCCTCTCGCCGAGCTGAGGGCAGAAAAGGGTCCGTCTGCAGGTGAGAAGAGAGAAGATTGGGTTGGGTCTGCTGGCGTTCCTTTTGAAAAAGAGAGAGTATATCTTCATCTTCCCAAAACAGGTCTTGCTGTGACAGAATCAGAGGGGTTTCGTTGTGGCAGCTGCTGCTGTCTTCCTCCTGGTTGTACTGATCTTCTTCCCCCTCCCAATGCACCTCTTCACAGTAGAGAGCGTCGAGGTTGGAGTTTTGTTGGGCCATCTTCTTCTGAGAAGAAGAGAAGACGGGCTTTTTTTCATGACATAGAGGAAGAGATGGAGAAGAAATGAATAGGACTCAAAGGCAGAGAAGGCATTTCTCCTTCTCTGTCTCTTCCTTTCTCTCTTTCTTTTTCTCTCTCTCTCTAGAGTCTAGACAGAGAGTATGGAGGAAAAGGAGAGAGATGGTCTGAGCAGTAGAAGAAAGTAGGGAATTTATTTTCCCCTGTTTGGCAGACGCATCACGCCTGTCTAAAGTATTAAGGCATGCTTTGCTTGTAATTTATACACTTGTTTCACACTTGACTGTGTGAGCCAATGTGCCAATGAGAGAACCTAACGGTCTGTTTTTGACATGGGAAATGGGCCTTCCCTGTGGAGAGAGAAATATATTTGAAAATTATTTATACGCATAAAAATGTACTTTGTCTTACATGCTTCTGTCCGTTTGATTTAAATTTTACTAAATCAAACTTAGTTTTAATAATTTTTTAGTCACATAATTTTAGGATTAAAATTTTAAAGACAAAAAGTCAGGGGGGCTAATTGGGAGCTTGGGACACTGGCTCTTTTAGTTTTGATGTAGGGATCAGGAGTTTAAAATTCGTTTTCGGCCTATATATCGGCCGATAACGATATATCGGTTTCTCTCCAGTCGATATCGACCGATATAATACGGCCGATATTGTGAATATCAGCAGATAACGATATATCTCGGCCGATATTCACCACTAGAAAACTGATACATATCGGACGATACGATATGCATCGGCCGATATTTGCACCTCTGGTAGGGACATTATTTTCTTTTTAAGATCAAAATATCCTCAACACTTTTACTTTGAATATTAATTTCATTTTTTACTTTTTCTGTATTTCAAATTCTCTTTTTTTTTTAACAAAAAATTTACATGTGAAAAACTGCAGGATACTGAGAGTAAACACACCCCTTAGCGCACACCAAAGTTAAGCCATAGGGGCTCGAATCCACAACCTCCTACTTCTTAAAGCAAGCAAGAGACAACCACTTGAAATACACCTATATAAATTGAGAAAATATTTGACATGTACTTTTCTATATTTGAATTATGTTATATTTATCTACAATTCTATTCATTAAATTTAAAAAACTTAAATTAAAAATTAGAAAACTGAGCATATCAATTAAACCACACTTCCAATAAATTTCAAAGTCTCAAATACTTAATTCATCTCTAATATCAGAAAAATAACAAAATTATCTTAAAATATCCAACATTTCTGAAATTATTGATACTAATACGTTGTAATCAAATACATAAGGACACATTTTGAGTAATTGTATGACATGTGATTGCATCGGTCCTAGGCGGTATATAGCCATTTTTAGAATAGATGTTTAAGTGAAACTTTTTGTCGGCAACTCATTTTATTTAATTAAATGAAATAAATTATAGTATTTAAATATAAATATTTTGAATCATCATTTTAGAAACAAAGCTTACTTTAATTTAGTAAGTTAAATCATCTCTATAAAGCACCGTACATTATCATAGTCAATTTGAATTAAAAAAATCTCTTTGGCTCATTTGTATCATAGGCTCGTATTAATATAAAAAAGATGCATGATATTCAGAGTAAAATTCTCCTCTATGTATACCAAGGCTGTGTTTGGATGAAGGATAATATTACAGGGGTCACCCCTCACTTGGGGTCACCCTTGAATAACCCAAGTTTGGGGTGACCCTTGATGAGAGGGGTGATTTTTGAATTTTTACCTTATTTGGGGTAATTTTTTTATTACAAAACAACAAGGGTAAGGAGGGGTGACTTGGGGTCAACCCCTCCCCCCCCCCCCACCCAAACCCCCATCCAAATGCAGTCCAAAGTTAGGTCATGGGGTTCAAACCTGCAACTTTCTATTTCTTGTCCAAAGTTAGGTCATAGGGTTCAAACCTACAACTTTCTATTTCTTGAGAAAGAAGGCAACCAATTGAACTACACCATAAGAGTTGAGAAAATATTTGACATGTACTTTTCTATATTCGAGATCAATTAAAAAAAACTAACTTGCCTTCTATTATAATAAATTATACTTTTATTTACTAAATATATATATAAAAAAAAAGTGAAAGTAAGAAGAGATTCATTTTAATTATGAAGGTTGAGAAGAATAGAGGAATGGATAAAATAGATAATACAGTAAAATTTATATTAAATTAGATAAAATATGATGGCCGATGTAAAATTATTGACATACGTACAAATAATAGATGTATGGAGCAAATGAATATAGTGTAAACGTGTGGGGGTGTTTGTAGACAAGAGTCCCCGGTCGCAACCAAAAGTCCAAATCCACAGATCTGCCTCTCTCATTTTGTTTTGCTATGTTGGCCTGTCAACCATCTGCACCTCCCATTAAACACCGAGCGACCCCATTATAAAGATGGGACGTTTCACATTTTCTATATTCAAAATGGGTAGTGATTTTTGCACTCATTTAAAAGAATTTTTTGAATTTATTTTTATTTTAAAAAAGCAAAAAAGAGAGGGAATGAAAGAAGGAGGAACAAAATTTGAAAATTTCTCAATACATTACCCTTGATAAAATGATGGGAATGCAAAAAATATTACCCTTGAAAATAACACGAAAACTCTAACCTCACACAACTCAGTCACGAGTTCCTATATAATTGTGACTCAGATCGATTCTGATAATAATATTGTATTATTTTACATATTATAAGAATTTATTTAATTATCTATATTTATTTGGTTTGAAAAATACGTCTATTTTATTCAGTTTAGATCAAATGGTCACATGTGTTTAATGAGATTAATTTATTTTAAATTCTCATATCAATAATTGTTTCTTTGATTTTGTAATATTATATTTATTTTAAATAGAGCTGTGAAAATGATAAGTTATCTGAGTGCACTTTATGAAAATAAAAATTTGTGATGGACATGGTAAAATGAAACTTTTCTAAGAGGCAAAATCCAAAACTATTGATCAAAATTTATAGAGCATTTGAATATGGAGAAAGTCGAAAGTAGAGATTCTTCAGTGTAAAAGGTGAAAAACCCATGGTAATTGGTGAAGAACCATCTTCGAATGGGGCCAAATCAAGAATTTAATGGCCAACTACACATAAATAGTGACTCCAATAGATAAGGAATTCCACTGTCAGGGAGTTTCCATACATTTGTTAGGATTTATAGATGTACAATTACAAACAGTGTATAATTATTTAAGTGCAGCAATATTTTTATTTAATTCTACATGAGTTTTATTTTATTGTCTATTATACCCTTACACGTTGATTTCAGTGATCTAATTTCAGTTATTCGATTTCAATGATCTAATTTCAGTGATCCGATGTTGTTCTTTATGAAAAAAAACAGTTTCACTTAGATAAATTCCAGTGATCCTGTCAGTGAGTCGATTTTATATATATATATAATTTTCGGTACAGCAAGACAAGGATAAAGTGGAAAATCCATGAAATTCAGTGTCTGGTTACACAAAACACCCGTGGGAGGATTGCTACCCTTATTGAAAGGTAGAGTAGTGATTTTTGTAATACCATTTTCTCTTGTGGTGCACTTTATAAAAGGAAATTCTATTTTTGTCTTTACTTTTGCAGGAAAAAAAAAAGAAGAGAAGAAAAAAATAAAGGTAAAATTAAAATTTTCTTTTAAATAAGTGTCCTGAGAAAAAACAAACAGTGGTACAAAAATTACTACCATTATTTAAGTCATATTCAGTCGAATTAATCTTTACTCTTTAAAGCTTAAAATATTAATAGTAACTCTAGAAGATTGTAGTACTACTTTTGCTTAGAATGTAGTGACTTTATTATGGTCTGGACTTGATACAGTCGAATGGGTTCGTAGATAATGTATGCCAATTAATATTTTAAGATGTAAAATTAAAATATTAAAATAATTATAGGAAGGTCAAAATTTATTCACTCATTAGTCATAATTGTCTACCTGTCTCAGTTATTGATGCGTAACCCATTTAAAATTTGAATAAGAGGTCATCTAAATGGAGAGACTTCAAAAGGCTTCCTATTTTTATTTATTTTTACATTGATTAAATAAAGTTAAGTGCTTCAGCTGATGTATGATCAATTAATAGATATAAACTCGACTCAATTTAATTTCTTTTGTTAAATCAAATTAATATATTGCTATTAAAATGAATGAGTGAACTTGAAACTCCTCACCTTATATTATAAAATATAAGATTTTAAACTTTACCTATATATTTTTTATGACCTTAATCAAATGGACAAATAGTTAAGATCTCCAAATAAAGATATTTTATCTATCAAATTCAACAATTTATTCAATGGAATATACATGTAAAATTGACTAAAAATCCTAAATTAGAATGAGCCCATCTCCAAATTATAGGACTTCATTTAGGATAGGCCTGATTATTTTCATCAATAGAGCAATAGTTCGGCCCAAACTCCTAAAGCAATTGACCAACTTTAGAACGACTTAGTGTAGGCTGTGCCCGCTAAAGTTGGCCCATTTTCATCATTGCACGCCTGTTCCTCTGTGAGTCTATGACTCTATTCAATAAGCACCCTCTTATCTTTCTTCAAACATTTAAAGGTCAGTCAACAGTAAGTACGCAAAATATACTTGTCTTATTTGGTTTTAAAAGTAATTTTTTCTTTTTAATTTATGTATGATAAACTATGGGATACTTAGCGAAAAACCTTTACGGGTGAATTCAGTGTCTCTAAGACACACTAAAGTTAAATCATTGGGATTTCAACTCACAATCTCTCACTTACGGAAGTGAGAGACAATCAGTTGAACTACATTAATCACTAACGAATATCAAATAAATATTTGTCTGGTATCTTTTGTTGTCAAAGTTACATAACATGATTTAAGAGCACGGTGGGTTCATAAAAAAAGGTTGATATTTATCTCAGGTGACAAAAAATCTCACATCGATTAATTTGTAGAATAAATGATTTTCAATAAATTTATAACTGCTATTATTGATGGCTATGTTGTCAAAAGACCCGTGGGGTTGAATATTGAATACATCGAATGATTTACATACTCGGTATCATTTAATTTCTTCTCATTTAGGTAGAAAAAGAAGAAATAAATAACTTGAGAACTTAGTTTTCTCACACTTGAACAAGGAAAGCTTGTGACAATCCAAATCGTATCTTTGACTCTTTATATTAATTGTTAAAAAAATCACAAATTATTTAAAAATAAACAAAAAAGAGTAATTCACATCGAATGCAATTCTACATCATCCAAATGTTAATATGATTTATCGATGAAAATCACCCTAAAATCACCTCAAGACAACGATCTTTCTCTACTTGACACATTGCCAAACAGGTGAGGACAAAATCAAGCGAATCACCTTTTGGCAAGAGATTTGAGTTTCTTTGCAGAAGTCTCCAGACATTGAAATGTTTAACCTTTCAAACTTCTAAATGTCTTATAGTGGGAATCATAAATTTTTTAGTTCTTTGTCAAAAGAAAATTTAAAGGAAAAAGTCACATAATCTCACAAGGGTTCAATCCTTAGAGAGATTAGAAAATTTTGGCCAACACCCAACATGAGGTAGTTCAACGGGTAATTTCTTGCCTTAAGAAGTGAGAGGTTATGAATTTGAGTCTCTGTGATATTAATCGTTAGCTATTATGTAATTTATAACTACATGAAATTATTGAAATTTTAGAAATTAAATGAATTATAATAAATACCGATGATTATCATTTTTTTTTTAAATATCAATACTTTCAATATTTATATTTTAGCATATACCAAATCTAAAAAGGTTCACCAAAAAATTTCAACTTGGCTCATGGATACAATCCAACATACCCAAAAACAATGATGCAAATTCAATAATTAAAAGTTGTATAGCTTGTTGAGTTTTCCACATGGGATGCAATGAGAGACAAAAGGCACACACATATCGGCCAAAAGCAAGGACTATGGTGCAAAATCATTAAACCTTTCTAGCCTCCACCAAGCACTCTGGCAATCACTAAATTACCATTTATTTCTTTTTCTTTAAAAAGGCTGTTGCATAATGATTTTGGTTTTATCACTGAGAGTTTCTTCTTGTCAGAGTTTGAATTTTGAACTTTAAATACATCCATTAAAACTAAATCTTTGGCAATCAACTTCAAACTTGAAAGGTTTTACCATGTGTGCAGAATTCGATTTACGTTTAATTTCAAAAAGTCACTCTTATATTATTATTTACTCAGTTGTGTAGAATGGAAAGGTTTTCACATGTTTTAAGAATTAGTATAGTTAAAATGTTCCCTTCTAATTAGAAGACAGAAATAAATTAGAGCCTTCTTAAGATTCTTAAGAAAAAAATCCATAAAATTGGGTTTCGATCGTCCAAAGCAGCAGCAAAAGAAATTGGCCAGAAGAGGGTCCCACGTAAGTCTGATAAGAGATTTGATGGTACAGATGGATAGACTACCAAAAAACGTAATAGGTAAGGTGGATCCCGCCGGCAGAAACTTTCTTTTAATGCTTTAGACAACTGAAACTCAATTTTATTAGATTCAAGTGGATCCTACACGTCTGACCCTAGGATCGACACTACTATGATTGCCTTTGTCCCACCTATCTACGGCTAAGGAAGACCCAGAGTTTCGATCAACAGTGGAGTCTATCGATTTTTTTCTTCTCCTCTCTTATCTTCTGTGTATTCAGTCGATCTTTCATATGAAGGAAAAGTTCATTCGGTGATAGAGTCAGTGGATGTGGAAGAACTAAGTGGAAGGGTAAAATTGTAATTTTATTTAAAATTTTGAGAGAATGTATGTAGAGAAAGAAGAATCGAAGTGTCTGTATGCAAAAATCTTAAAAGAATATATCATACTTTCTCTTGAAAAAAAAAGTGTATCTTTCGAATGCATTGAGGCTATTAAAATATAAGAAAATGGTGATATGATTGAAACATGGAAGACATGAGGGATCAAAGAGGAGATTGCAATCTGGATGGAGGACGACATAAAGTACAAGACTTTTGATTTGCAGGCAAAGAAGATGGAAAGAGTTGCATGCCAGCCATCTTTCCAACTTCGAGTGCTTGAGAAGTCAGTCAGCATGACAACATTTACCATCATCCACTCCCACCACATTCGTCATACGACGAACTCACGGCCATTGGCCAATCAATAGCTTTGACTCTGAGATGTCATTTGTAGTTTGAAATCCAAAGAAGAACAAGAATAAGAAAAACAGTTTTTTTAATCAAAGTATGTATTTAACTTGTCATCCGATTAATTTTTGAGATATGTATAAATTTTTTAATTGGCATAAGTCAAGTATAAAATAATAAGAAGTGACCCTTTTTATGTGCGGGAGACTTTATTATAAGACTTCAAATAAAAGTGGATTTTGACCATCAAGTCAACTTTTTTAAACTAGAAGAAAATAATTATATGTGCATGTTTTGGTTCTCTTTGTATATTAAATTATTATTTTCATCATTAATAAATGCTAAAATCTAGTGTATATGTGTTAACTTTTTAAATTTATTTCTTATTTAAATATAAATCACATAATTAATGACTTCAATATTTACGAAGTCGTTTTCATTTTTTTTTTTTTTTAATATCTTTCCTCTATGCTCTTACTAGTCTATCCATCATTCTAGTACAATTTGCAACCACTCAACTTTATGTATTAGGATCGTTTATGATATTCTACTTATATTATCAACCACCTCAAATGAGTTTTACTCAATTTGTCTTCTATTTAAACTATTTTTAATATGATCATTTCTAAGTATATCAGGTTAACCAACTCATACTTTTGGTGCTATTTATTGGATATTTTCAATACAATAGGACTTATATTAAATCGTCCAACATTAGTGCTTTCAAAAGGTTCAACCATATTTCTCCATTTATTTATTTAACAAATGAGTGGCCATCTAGACACCCAACTTTTCTTTTAGCAGACATCCGATTTCAAAATTTTCTGTGAAATTACCATTTGCCCCCTCAATTTTTTTTAAAAAAATGACGATTCCTCCGCACAAAACTAAAGGTTAAAATGGTAATTTCACATAAATTTTTTTGAAATAGGGTGTCTCCTAAAAGAAAAATTGGGTGTCTAAATAGCTATTCTAACAAATTTGGGAAAGGCTGACCCTAATAAGACTCAGATGCAGCTCATTAGTACCTCTGGGAAGTAAGATGGGTGGCCTGTTCTGTGGAGCAGGCCCTGTTTTCTGATCTTGGGCCTCTATTTCAGCTACAGGCCTACACCTTAGGCCTGGACTTCATTTTATGACCTATTCAACTAAGAAATTAATGGAAATGGTTTGAAACCTAAACTGTCAAAACATTTTCTATTTTTCTAGTGTAAAGGAGATTCTAGGCAGCACGAAGATCCGCTTGAGAGTTGGGAACCAGTACTGGATGAATTTTGAGGCTTCAACCTAAAGACCGCAATTGATAAGGTCTCATTTTGCAGCAAAGAAGATTATAGAGAACTTTATTGTGATGGTCTACACTAGATGAAGGAGAGTGGGAAACTTCATGTGTATGGATTGATAGAAAGAAGAATTTTCCAGTGGAAGAGGATGGGAAACTCCACTATGGCGTGGATCGAAGGAGAGAAATTCACCCATAATAACACTAGGAGTATTGTCCAACATTGCCATTCTCATCTTGGATATAAGTAACATCCTTCTTTCTCTTAGCATTGAGGTTTTTTAGGATGTGCGTATGAGCAAAAGCAAAACTGTGAAGACTGTGTGATGTTGAAGCGGATAAATATCATATTGAGCAGGACAAGATCATTACATTTATGAACTTACTTTGAATGGGCTGGAATGGGTTTACTTTATGCCTTATTAAATATATACACATATGTACATACAGAGACATTGTTGAGCCACTTTATTTGGGCCTAATATTACAGATTCAGATTCTGAATCAACTTAGGAAGTTTCTGTTTATAGGCTATGCATGGGGGGCAGTTTGAATTAGTGCCTCTCTTAATACAAAAGTGAGGTTCGGCTGCTCAGGCTGTCCAGTGTCCATGACCCAATTTCAACATCAAGTTTTGGACAGGTCAGGCCTACTACAGTCTTATGGTTATCTCATGTCCAGACCCAGTCGGGCCGGCCCTAAGATCCCCAAAAATCTCAGAGGCCCTAGGCGGAATGAGATTTCAGAGGCCCTTTGTGACTGGTATATTAAGGAGTTTAAGTGTGTGGGGGCCCTTTCTATCTAGGAGCCCTAGGCAGCGGCTTACGCTGCCTATGCCCAGGGCCGGCCCTGAACCCAATCTACTGTTAGCTGGCCATGAATCCTTTTTACTCTTATCTGATTACCTTCTTCTTTTTTTTTTTTCTATTTTTATGATGGAAGAGGTTGAGACGTTTTAATCATAAGGGATTTTTATATTAATTTTTGGACGTATGTGTGCACTGTATATATATAAAGTTCAAACGATAATGAATAATTATACAAAACGATATAAGAGAGATTTAAACGTAAATAATTCAAAATATCTCTTTATAAAAAGAACTTTTTAATTGTCAAGTCAATTGTCAATATCTTATCCGTTCGACATATGTTCACTTATTAAAATTCAAAATTTTTGGTAGAAAATGGGCCATCCTCCTTGGGACGTGGATGGCCCACCACGTGGGCTGTCTTGATTTTATGTTCCCTGCTACATAATGTTTTGAATTTGGGGGATAATTCTGCATCAGATGACACGTGTGTAGTGTGATTTGGTACCTAGTAACTACCACATTAAAACATTTTAAGATGGAGAAATCTCCCAAAGAAGATGGCTCGGCCTGATTGCCTCCGCATTAATGGGCCACTCACATGATCCAACTCATTTTTTGGGAATGCTGGCGTGGCCTATTTAACCAAACGTTGTCTTATTCTACACTACACGAGTATTATGCAACTTATTTTGAAACAATACATGTGATGTGTGCCAGCCATCTTGATTTTATCTAGGCTTTAAATATTGGAAGAGAGTCATATCGGCAGAGATATTGGCTGATATTATTCTCACATTTTTTTATTTTTTAAATTAAATCGAATTCAAAAAGAATTCACTTAGATGATATATTTAAATTTCATTCAATTTCTCTATTTTGATTGAGAAGCTAAAGCCTTTTTTTAATAATCAGCATGTGACATTTCACAAAACGCATAAATTGTATCATTCAAAATACTTATATTAGATATATTAAATATAAAAATTTAGTTAAAATATTTAAGTCACCTCTAAAAATTAAATGACTAGATTCGAAAACATATTTCAAGATCATTTTTAGATTAAAAACTTCTGTTTTCATACTCATTCATTTATTCTTGTATTTTTTTATTATTATTTGGCGACTAATCCTCTAATAATTCATAAGATCCCAATTAACTACAGTACAATTTTATTTTATTTTTTTTATTTCCAATGTCAAATCTAATGACTGTTTTAGAATCAGTCTAACATGCTATTTACTCCCTCCCATTCATTATGAAATTTTAAACTTAAAAGTTTATTAAAGCAGCATATGAATTAATGGTTAGATTAATGATAAATGACTCCATTCTTTTGGATTCTTCCCCACCAACACGAGAAACGGATGCTGGAACTGCTGCAGCTCTACAGGTACGTAGGAGGCTGTGCACGATAAAGAGGAGGACGACGACGATAACGGTTCTGATTCAGCTTCAGATGGGGCAGTCCGCTTCTACGGCCGGGTTATCGTCCGTGCTCAACCGCCGAGACGGCGGAAGCAGCTCCAGTCTCAACCATCGGATGAGGGTGAAACCGACGACCGAGATCTGCTCCTCCACTGCTGGAGTCGTGGACCGGTTGAGCTGCTTCCATCTGTCGGACGATGATGACGACGGTGACTTTTGTTGTCGGGGTTTCACTTCCGATCTGCCGGACGAGTGCCTGGCTCACGTGTTCCAGTCGCTAGGGTCGGGTGACCGAAAGCGCTGCTCGCTCGTGTGCCGCCGTTGGCTCTGGGTCGAGGGCCAGAGCAGGAACCGGCTCTCGCTCGACGCCAGATCCGAACTTCAGCTCGCGATTCCCTCCCTTTTCTCCAGATTCGATTCGGTTTCCAAACTCGCTCTCAAATGCGATCGTCGATCTGTCAGCATAGGTGATGACTCGCTCGCTTTGATCTCTCTTCGTTGCCCGAATCTGACTCGGATCAAGCTGCGCGCCTGCCGTGAGCTGACAGAAGCGGGCCTGGCCGAAATGGCCCGCAACTGCCGCGGGCTCAAGAAACTGTCATGCGGATCGTGCGCCTTCGGGGCGCGTGGCATCAACGGTTTCCTCGCCCACGCCTCGGCGCTAGAGGAGCTCTCAGTCAAACGACTCAACGGTTTGACCGACGGAGCCGCCACCGAGCCGATCGCCCCCGGCGCAGCAGCTAATTCGCTCAGAGCCATCTGTTTGAAGGAGCTTTACAACGGCCAGTGCTTTGACCCGCTCATCGTTGGTGCGAAGAATCTCAGAACCCTCAAGCTCTTCCGCTGCTCTGGTGACTGGGACCGACTTCTGGAATTGGTCGCATCAACGGCTGTATTGACTGAGATCCACCTGGAGAGGCTCCAGGTCAGCGACCGTGGCCTTGCGGCAATCTCCTATTGCCCCGATCTGGAGATTCTCCACCTGGTCAAAACTCCAGAGTGCACCAACGCAGGCCTCATTTCCATCGCTGACCGGTGCAAGCTTCTCCGCAAGCTCCATATAGATGGGTGGAAGACGAACAGAATTGGCGATGAGGGCCTGGTGGCAGTTGCCAGACGATGTCCCAATCTGCAGGAGCTGTTCCTTATTGGAGTCAATCCAACTTCTTTGAGCCTCGGGCTCCTTGCAAGCAATTGCCGGAATCTCGAGCGGCTGGCACTCTGTGGCAGTGACACAATTGGTGATGCTGAGATTTCATGCATTGCTAATAAGTGTGTGGCACTGCGAAAGCTCTGCATCAAAGGATGTCCTGTGTCAGATCATGGTATGGAGGCACTCGTTGGTGGGTGCCCCAATTTGGTGGAAGTGAAAGTAAAGAACTGCAACGGTGTGACTTTTGAGGGTGCCAAGTGGTTGAGGATGCATAGGGGTTCGGTGGCCGTCTATTTGGATATCGTACTCACGCTCTCTCATGAGATGAGCTAGTTTAAATAAAGATACGAAATGAAATGGATAGGCATTTAGGCATTCTATTTTTTTTTTTAAGAAATATCTTATTTTAAAATTTTATGTAAAATTATCACTTTGACTCTCAATTTTGTATAAAAGAATTTTTTTTAAAAAAATTAAAAGACAAAATGATAATTTTTATATAAAATTTTAAAATGAAGTGTCTCTTAAAAAAAATGAAATTTCTAAATAACCACTTAATAAAATCAGCATAGAAGTGCATCCCGTCTTACTCTCATCCAGAGTTTTGAAAACTGGATTTGGAGTTATCTTGGCCAAGAGATTTTTCTCTCGTATTTCTTTTAAAATCACTTTTACCTATCAATATTGATGATAAATATCACTAATATATATTAGATATCGGCCTATAAATCAAAATTATTACTCATTATGATGAACTTTCCATATACCTGTTGACGAGTTCTGGCTTAAATTATAAAAATATCAAACATATTATAGGTATAAAAG
Source organism: Chimonanthus salicifolius (assembly GCA_013350335.1). Lineage (NCBI taxonomy): Eukaryota > Viridiplantae > Streptophyta > Magnoliopsida > Laurales > Calycanthaceae > Chimonanthus > Chimonanthus salicifolius. Next base: position 72,745,374 of record CM023535.1, on the reverse strand, counting down.
TACTTTTCTGAAAGGCGCCATTATGTAATGTAGACAAAAAAAATAAATGTAAAAAACAATATGAATCAAATACCAAAAAAAATGAATCTCATTATAATCTTATTACTATTCAATATGTATTTTATGAAATAGACAATTTAAATAAAGGTTTTAACCATTCAGACAATAGCCTTAAATTTATGTACTAAGCCATATGGTCTTATTCAAGGGATGGCTTTGAGCTGGTTTCATCATAAAGTTAGACCAAACCACATTTATAAGATGTAGATTGGGCAGCTTTAGTTTAATTGAAGTGCTAACTTTCACTTGAAAACTGTTTACTTCTTATTATTCGTTGTAATTCACTTAGTTAGATGAAATAGATAGAAAGATTTAATGAATCATAGAATTCAAGAAAACTCTTCCATTCAATAATCACAATTCTGTGAGATGTCTAATAGAAATTAACAGCTTAAAGCAATTAAAAATTCAAAGTCTATAATCACTAGTTATGATAATAATCAGTTGAGGTTCAAAATTTATTGATACATTATTTCTTCTATTTCTAATATATCTCGTCTAATATTATATGTGGCGAGTCCTCTCTATCAATGAAAGATTATACTTTTTGCCTCTTGTAGAAGTTTGAGTCACGAGTTCTGTGATTCAGCTTAATCTCTTATTAATATTTTTTTTTTAATATTAATCTTACTAAATCAAAATGTACAATTATGATATGTTGATTAAAAAATAATTATTTAAATATATTAATTTATTTGACTTAAGAAAATGTGGTTGATGGTTTTTTTTTGTTGGAAATCCCACTTTATCTATATTTTAGTTTAAATCAAGCCCTTCTGTATACTTAATGAAATACATTTTTACACTTTTATATAAATAAATATTTATTTAATTTTTTAACAAAGTATTATTTATTTTAACTTGAATTACGAGAAAATCATAACTCAACTATTTTATAGTCCGTGGCATTGACTACTATTACAATTTTGATGTTTTATTCTCTTTTTAATTCACAACTAAAATAGAAAGCTATTCAACCAAGTTAGAACAAAATAACATTTCTATAAATATAATTTTGAAGAAGTGAACATCTTTTAGATACGAGAAATTATCTCTTGCCTCTAAATTTATTGCCAATTTATTTATTCACATTTAACTTATAGTCACTCTAAAATGATTTTTAATATTAAATTAAGTTTAACCTATGAAAATCATCAATATACCTTTTAATAAATTTTAAAACTATTTTTGAAGTAATTTATTCAAATTTTCTTATATACTCACCATTTAAGGAAAAAAAATCTTTTGAGCTATCTACCAAAAATGTACTCACTCGATTTATAATTTATCAATTCTTTGAAAAATAATTTCTCTGTTTGCATTTTTTTAACCCTTTTACCATTCTAAAGTTATCTTTAGACACAAAGTGCAGTTTTGTTCTGATGAAAAATTAGGTGACATTTGAAATTTTGATTTTTTTTTTTTTAATTTAAGCTCACTTAACATGCAAAATATTAGCAATTTTCATTATAAAAGGTGCGAAAATTATTGTTGCATACCAACTTCTTGGTCAAAATTTAGCCAATATTTCGACCTATTTCAAAAAAATTGATTCAATTTTTTTTTAATTAAATCTATATATGAATTGAGATAGTTGATTTGACAAAAAAATATTGATTGATATTTTTTATCCCTCAAAGAGACAAATAAATTCATATTATTCAATATCTTAATCTTAGAGTTTACCTCATAATATGTTTCTATTTTAAACCTTGCTATAGAAATGGCTTTCATCCATAAAAATCTCTAAATTATTATTTTGGGATTAGTCCTCTAATAATTTGTAAGGTCGCATTTAATTGTAGTATAAAATATGTAACGACCGGGCCTAAACGTGGGCTTAGGGCTTAACTTAGCAAGATATTGTTTGCTCTGGGCCTACACAAGGCCCACACGATTTTGCATTGGACTTAACTCAACTGGGAGGCCCAAAACGCGTCATGCTGATGGGACGGGCACTGCCACTTATAGATCCCCTCCCAAACCAGTGCATTTTCGATGTGGGACTCTGTCACCACACAACCTGCCATTCCCACTAATGGGTATCGGTCAACCGACAAAACCCAATTTTTACTGTTTCAACCCATCTTAAACCGGTCTCTTGACCTTTTTCCATATCAGGGCCATTTCAAAATATGTTTTGTTTCCGAAGTAAAATATTAATGACTGTTTTAGACACATTCTATCATACTATTACCGATTAGATTAATGAGAAATGACTCCATCCTTTTGGATTCTTCAATAGGTACAAGCAAGTACAAGCATGTAGTTGATTGAATATTATTATTTAAAAATTAATATTCTTACCTTTTATTCTTTACATTTATTATTATCTTTTGAATTAAAATTATAATAAAGTTTGAACTCAGATGAAGGGATATTATCCACAATTGATTAAATTTTTGCAATTGGGGCGTAAATTTCCTTGACCCGAATCGATCAAACCTAGGGCTTTGGGATGGGCTGGACCCGAACCCTTATTTGTGGGCCGTGTAAGAAACGACAAGTTGGGGTTTTAGAATCTCCAGTCGGGCCCGTTCCGAGTTGTGGAGAAGACGCGAACACGCCGTTGACGGACGGCTTTTTTATTTTTTTTCGGAATTCTTTCTAATCACAACTCATACTAATCTAATCTTTCACTTAAGTATGTAAGTATATATACATATATGGCTTCCGAAGAATTAAGAGGATATGGATGAGAGGGAGAAAGGAAATTGATAGGCAGAGGAAATGAAAAGAAAGGAAGAAAGCGAAATCAAAAGGAAAAAAAGTAAAAAACAAAGCCTCTGCCGTCTCTTCCTTACCAACACGAGAAAACCGATGCTGCAACTGCTGCAGCTCTACAGGTGCGTAGGATAGATATCGGGATAGGGTGCGCACGATAAGGAGGAGGACGACGATAGCGGTTCTGATTCAGCTTCAGATGGGGCAGTCCGCTTCTACGGCCGGGTTATCGTCCGTACTCAACCGCCGAGACGGCGGAAGCAGCTCCAGTCTCAACCATCGGATGAGGGTGAAACCGACGACCGAGATCTGCTCCTCCACTGCTGGAGTAGTGGACCGGTTGAGCTGCTTCCATCTGTCGGACGATGATGACGACGGTGACTTTTGTTGTCGGGATTTCACTTCCGATCTGCCGGACGAGTGCCTGGCGCACGTGTTCCAGTCGCTAGGGTCGGGTGACCGAAAGCGCTGCTCGCTCGTGTGCCGCCGTTGGCTTTGTGTCGAGGGCCAGAGCAGGAACCGGCTCTCGCTCGACGCCCGATCCGAACTTCAGCTCGCGATTTCCTCCCTTTTCTCCAGATTCGATTCGGTTTCCAAACTCGCTCTCAAATGCGATCGTCGATCTGTCAGCATAGGTGATGACTCGCTCGCTTTGATCTCTCTCCGTTGCCCGAATCTGACTCGGATCAAGCTGCGCGCCTGCCGTGAGCTGACAGAAGCGGGCCTGGCCGAAATGGCCCGCAACTGCCGCGGGCTCAAGAAACTGTCATGCGGATCGTGCGCCTTCGGGGCGCGTGGCATCAACGGTTTCCTCGCCCACGCCTCGGCGCTAGAGGAGCTCTCAGTCAAACGACTCCGCGGTTTGACCGACGGAGCCGCCACCGAGCCGATCGCCCCCGGCGCCGCAGCTAATTCGCTCAGAGCCATCTGCTTGAAGGAGCTTTACAACGGCCAGTGCTTTGAGCCGCTCATCGTTGGTGCAAAGAATCTCAGAACCCTCAAGCTCTTCCGCTGCTCTGGTGACTGGGACCGACTTCTGGAATTGGTCGCACCAACGGCTGTATTGACTGAGATACACCTGGAGAGGCTCCAGGTCAGCGACCGTGGCCTTGCGGCAATCTCCTATTGCCCCGATCTGGAGATTCTCCACCTGGTCAAAACTCCAGAGTGCACCAACGCAGGCCTCATTTCCATTGCTGACCGGTGCAAGCTTCTCCGCAAGCTCCATATAGATGGGTGGAAGACGAACAGAATTGGCGATGAGGGCCTGGTGGCAGTTGCCAGACGATGCCCCAATCTGCAGGAGCTGGTCCTTATTGGAGTCAATCCAACTTCTTTGAGCCTCGGGCTCCTTGCAAGCAATTGCCGGAATCTCGAGCGGCTGGCACTCTGTGGCAGTGATACAATTGGTGATGCTGAGATTTCATGCATTGCTAATAAGTGTGTGGCACTGCGAAAGCTCTGCATCAAAGGATGTCCTGTGTCAGATCATGGTATGGAGGCACTCGTTGGTGGGTGCCCCAATTTGGTGAAAGTGAAAGTAAAGAAATGCAAAGGTGTGACTTTTGAGGGTGCCGAGTGGTTGAGGATGAATAGGGGTTCGGTGGCCGTCAATTTGGATATGGGCGCAGGCGCAGGAGAGAACCAGGACCCCAGTGGGAGCGATGGTGGAGTGCATGATTATGACATAGAGCAATCAACTCTGCATTCTGCAGCCGTTGATCTTCCCAGCAGCAGTGGTCGTTCTGCATTTTCAAAGGCGAGGACTGGATTCTTCTCAGGAGGAAGGAATTTTGTTGTCTGCACTTTCAGGAGATGGTCTCACAATAACTCTAATTCCCACAGCACTTAGGTTCGTGCTTTAAAATTAAAAATCTGAAATTACAATTTAATGACTGCATTTTGGATTGATGGTTACGAAAATGAATGATGCATAGCATCTATCGCTTTGAATTTCCACATCTTTCCAGTGCCTGAGCAGTGACAGGCCTCCATATTGCACATTTTGCCTGGAAGCCCATGCTCCACATGCAATCCTCAGTGTATTAGATGACATTTAAATCATTCCCAGAAAGAAATGGGAGGGAAAGGGAAGGAAAGGAAATCATGGTTTTTTTAATCATTTTGTGCTGTATTGAGCATTATCAGTTAATATTTTCCCCAAGCATTTAAGAATGTGTGCACTTTATTGTGTTCGAATTGAAACATTGGAATCCCTCGGTTGTAAATGGCAACAGTGAGAATTTTCTGTTAAATGTTAGTTTCATCAATTATTCAGTTCCTTTTTAGTTTGATATTTGTCTTCTGTAACAGGCTTTTTGTGTAGACTACATTTTGCTTCTACACAATTATCCTTTTTCATCTCATAATTATCTTCATCTAAGCCATTTATCCTATCTGTGGGGGTTTGGCACATAATTCTTAGACATGTGCTCTCTCTCTCTCTCTCTCTCTCTCTCTCTGTGTGTGTGTGTGTGTTTGTATTTATGTGAATCGACTGCATGGTGCTCCATGTACAAAATTAGTGTAGTTTATTGCATAATATTTAGAATATTTCATTGAAACGAACCTGTAGTTCACAAGTGCTTTTAGTCTAGTTACTCCATATAAAAGAGTCTGATTATTCACGAATATGGATTATATTTGTGTTTGTAGCTTGGTTGGGATCCCTTTTGAGCTTTAACATTTATTATTATGAGTATTTCACTATTTTGTCTAGCGCACTGCCATGGAAATTTGAACTTTTAATCAGATTTTTCAAACACAACCAATGCAATGCATCATTTCTCCATTGCTTTAATCTATAAGACCATAGACATACCAAATAGAACTTTATGAGGCTTGCCCCATTCAGGAAAATAAGCAGTTCATCGTCAGTGCAGTGGTGTAAGATACATCCTTGATCTAAAGACCTTGGCTTCAATACAAAATTTTCAAGGGGCATGGTCAAGGCACATTGAGGCAAAGATGTCTCATCCAGCTTAAACATACAGCATGATGATGGATGATATGTATGCAAAGAAATAGCTTTCTTTTTTGGAAGGTGAGATAGGTGACTTTGCTCTTGAATTCTTAATAGCATGAACTGGATATTTCTAGGTACACTGAATGTTCTCTTCTTGGTACTTTGGATTAGGAAACTCAAGGCAGGTGTACTACAGGCAAACTTGAACCAACTCCCCTTCCTTCCCTTCTGCCACAGTTTTAGTTCTCTTTCCTTTTTAAGTTACCCTATTTGGTATCAATGTGACTAGCTTAAGTTTCCAAGAGAATGGTTCTCCATGAGAAAATGAACTCTCTACCATTGCATGAAGAACGGAGTTCTCTTGTTCTGAGGGAAGGTGGCTTCTCATAGGCTTCACTACTGTCCTCAGTGGCTCATCTGAATAGGATGAGTTGTACTTCACTTGGAGAACCTGAAGTTATCTATGCATGTTCTTCTCTTCCAAATACACTAGTTACATTTAGTGAAGATTTTTTTCTTTATTAAATGAAGCCTCTGGAATCTCTTGCAAGCTTGTGGGTAGGATATTTCATGGATTTATTTTTTTTTAAATAAAAGATCTTGGCATGTTTTTCAACAATGTGGAGGTGGTTAGTTTTTATTAATGGGCAGCGAGCATTTCTCTCAGGAGCTTAACCAAGCCTCTTTAACCTAAGGATTGAGATCTTTTATCTCTTGGAAGTTTTCTTATATGGTGTAGAGGGGCCACTTTCTGCTTCTCTCTGTGTGCATTAAATTTATGACATTCCCCCTCCCCAGTCCCCATGAAGGGGAGAGATGGGCATCTGCGAAAGGAGTACTTCCAGAAGGTGTTAGTATCATTGCTGTTGCCTGTTCATAAGATTGGCCTGTACTGTTCTTTTCAAAGTTCGTAGCATGTCATATTCAATTTGTGGTATTCATAAGATTTCTAGCCAAAATTTTAGCTAATGCAGTCAGCGGGTGGTTGACTCACCAAGAGAATTATTTTTTAGGTAGACAATCATGCCTGTGGTTGGTTGATGATGATGATTTCTCTCTCACAAAAAGATGATGGTGATGGAGAAATTCATATCTGTGGTGTTCGTTTGCTGTGGCTTTTGAAAATTAAAAAAATCCATTGGGGCTGAGGGGGACCTGTCATTCATGCTGAATGTGGCAAGAGAAGAATGCAAAGGCTTGGGTGTTTGACGCTCTTCCTTGTTCAGGTTTTCCTTTCTCTTAGAATGGGATATGTTTTCACCCTTCGTCCCAGTAACTTTAAATCATTCTTTTTGAGGAGTCAGTCTGTATTAAGAGTCCATTTATACTATATTTGTTATCTGTATGCCTGTCCCTATACTTTTGGTGTCAGTGCTGTAAACTAGCAATGAATTCACATTTATTCCAGGATAATGTCTCTCCCCTGATGCTTAAGATTGCCATTGGATCCTGTATCCTTTATTGTCCTGGATTGATGTGTTGCTTTGGATTAAATTTGAAAAGTTTCTCAGGAAGCTCAGCTGGTTACCTCCCATCTCAGGAAACGGGAGGTCACGGATTCGAGTCCCTATAGTCTAACCTCGGTGTACCTTAGGGGTAGAGGTCCACCCGTGGGAGTTTTGCGCTGTGTATCTTGCGGTTTCTCACACGTAAATTTTTAAAAAAAAAAATTCTCAGGATTTACAATCGTGAAACTTCAATGCTGTGTCTTCAGCTGATATTTTGGGAAATCCTTTCTAGTTGAGATATCTCAGATTTTGATTTGTTCTTCCCGTGATCAGAACTGAAGGCATTTATAAAATCAAAGTCATGACAGCTAGTGATTGGAGAGAGTGGAGGTGGATTTTGATTTGTTCTTTCTCAACTGTCAATTGCATATTCAATGGCTTCACATGGTTTGAAAGGTCTGGGTATTGGTGGCAAGCAAGTTTGAAGTTTGAACATAGCTTGGCGGTGATCAATGAATGGTTATTGCATTTTTGTGTGGTCCTATTAATCTGGAAATATATACACCTTATTATAAATATCTCTCAAAAAACAAAAATCTTTATATAATTTACTAATATGTTATGTTTGAAAGAGGGGGTGTGGCTCCAGGACAAACCTTTTTTTTTTTAATTAAAAAAAAAATAATTTCTTCATGTAAGAGGGTTGCTTTCCATCTTAGGAAGCGAGAGGTTGCGGGTTCGACCCTCTATGGCCTAATCTTGATGTGCTGGATAGTGGACTCATTCGTAAGGTTTTACGTTGGGTATTTGTGGTTTTTCACATGTAAACTCAAAAAAAATTTCTTCATGTAATATATTTGAAGAGAAAGCCAATGAAAAATGTCACATCAGCATATGCATTTCATTTTGTATATTATTTTACATTTTTATGAATTGTATATATCATCTTACATTTTTATTTTTCTTTACAGCATTATTATATACATTATATATTTCTGCATTTTATCTTGGGAAGCAATTTAGACACGGGCATTTTCTTTCTGCATACACGGGTTTTTGGTTTTTTGAAGGAAATTATCATTTTGCCCTTCTGTGTAAGCGGATCAGAACACGAGATAAGAACAATTTTCCATATTCGGACCATCGGATCGTTCGTCCGGACGATCTAGGTAACTGGTGCTACAGTATGCTACAGTGATTATTTAAAAATAAAATCTCCTTTAAAACTTTAAAGTTATTTTTTAAGTACTGTGAATATCCGGACTAATGACGATAACCTGATAAAAATACTTTAAAGTTTTAAGGTCTTTTGACACTCTCAAATATTTAAAACAGAGTAACCATTTGCTTTTGAATTTGGCAGACAACCCAATTCACCCAATTCAATTAGTTGCTTGATTGCTTGATTTCTCACCCTAACAATCACACTTGCAAACGAGTGTTCACGAGGGGTCCCAAAGTATTGGGTGATAGATTTCTATTTTATTTTTAAAATTTAAATACTATTAGATCATAATTATCTATATTATTTCAATTTTGACAATAAAATTCTTTTAAAAAATGTAATTGTTCTAATTGGATTAGAGTTAGCCCAGTGCCTATCAGAAATCGATTTTCGGTCCTCATGATAACTTCATGGCATATTGGGTAGGGTATGCCATCATAATCTTTCATTGTCTCCATCAATAGCATAAGAGAGAATTATTTTAATGTATTAAATAAGTAGTTGATCTAGATAGATAATTCATCAAATCTTAATAGAAGTCATACATACATCCAAAGGGGTTAAGTTAAAAGTTTGAACTAAATAAACTCAAGATTGTTGAAATATAACTTTCACCGGGATAACGATAATGTTAAAAAACAAAAACACAAATTTGCAGCATAGGATTTTAAAAACAGTCGATATAATTAATACACCGGCACGTAAAGACTCGTAATACATCGGACGATATTTTTCTCTTTATTGTTTAAATAGAAAAATTCCAAGGGATGATATAGTGCCATATCGGCCTGTCTTTATATAAATAAAAAACTTGCTTGTAAAATGATGTATCCTCTAAAAAAAATCTCATTAGAAATTTATCTTTCAATAATTAAACCATGCTATGCTAGTGGTGTTTTTCCCCCTTGAACCGGTGTGTTGGTTCATCCGTTTGTCTAAACATTGATAAATAAATACTTTGGCTTTATTCAAGTTTTCTAACAAAGGTATTGAATAAGAAAGCATTATCAAATAACAACCAAATGAACAAGACACAGTACTAGAGAAGAAGGCGACATATGAACCTCTTCCCTTGTTAGATGAACCAACCTTGTATAATAAAATCCTGAGGCTCTTTCCATTACCATTTATTGCTATTGTCGTCATTGTCGTCATCATCATCACGGTCACCATTGTATCCATATAATTATAATCTAAGAGTCATTTACTATACTGAACCTACACATCTCAATCGGCTAATTACATAGTTATGAGTGGCTAAGCTCCAAGTCTTCTTTCAATCTCCTCCACAGCTATTTATTCCCTAATCATTGTTCCCAAGGTGTTGGGGTACTTGTGGTAATCCTTGCTTCTCTTCGTTAGAATCCATTTGATGACCACAAAATCACTGCTAACGATGTCTGTTGTATGGGTACAATAGGTGTACCAGAATTTAACACGTTACAAGCCAAGGTGTGGAACTTGTCCAATCGTACACTTAAATATCGAGTAGCTCTTGAGAGATAAGTATTCATTTTAATAAAAGGACGCATATTTTTCATTTAAAGGAGACTCCTCTTTTTCATCATTCTAACTTTATAAAATAGGTCATTAAAATTCCAACAGCTTATAACAATCAAAATTTTAAATTATAGAATCACAAAGCTAAAGTGGTCAAATAAAAGTTCAAAATATATCCACTCATTGCTTTTGTCATTTCCTAATTCCTACACATCTCATCCAAAAATATTAGGTGCTGCTTCAAATTTTTTTTTTTTCGAGGTCTAGAGGTGTCACACCTTATTAGTCTTTTGAGATGTGTGAAAACCCTCCAACCCACACACACAAGATAAGTTTACGAAGAGTGACCTTTCATTGGACTCACCAAAGATTGAACCCAAAACCTCAAATCTTAAAGTCTTGTGTCTCAACCACTGGGCCAATTGTACTGCTTCAAATTTTTGCTAAATAAAATTAAAATTTGAATGTAAAGAGTGAAAATTACACAAATAAAAAGAGTTTACTATTTCTACTCTAAAGAATAAAGTGACTAGCCCATGAAGAATTTGTTTAGTGTCATCACTTGAGCATCTTGGCTACTAACCCCCATAAAGGTGAGTTAATTAGTGTAGAACCGAACCAAATCTGAGATCTGGAAGAAGGCATGTTGCAATTTAAGAGTAAACCCAGTGGAAATATTATAGAAAGTAGCCCGTAATAATCCAAAAGGATCGGCCACTGTCCAGCTATCATGCAATTTGGATATTTCTAATGACCCAACTATGTTAGTAGTTTATGAACCTTCTGAGTTCTGAGAAAATGTTTGAGAAATTATTGTGTTAAGAAGCTTCAGCCCTCTCAAGTGGCAATATTATAAGGATATAGAAGTAATCTGTGTTTTTATTGAAGAATCACAAGACACCTTTAATTTAAAACAGAGACCTAACCTAAGATGGAAACTTGTTCCTACCAAATGCTACAAGAATCTCTCTCTCTCTCTCTCTCTCTAAATGCTGCAAGATTGGTGAGACTTGTAGTTCCATTGGATGAGAATTTAGAAACATAAATCATCTCATAGCTAAAAAGTAATGCTCCCATGAGACTTGTATAGCCCCGGCAACAGGAAATTGTCTGAATTTTGCTTTCTATTGTAATACTCAATTGCATTGAAACTGTTTCTGCAAAATGTTACAAAATGTAGTCTTGAACAGTTGAACTTCATCAAATACAAAGAGCTGTCAAAAGTTACCTGTTCCCAACTGTAGGAATTCCTGCCTCCTTGCAACTCTGATCAAACTGGCATCTGTCTAAATCTATGTGTGCAAATATTTCCATACATTACTGTACTTTCTTTTCTTTCTTTGGTTCTGACTTTTGGTATAAAAGGATCTGACTGAGGATTGTGCCGTTTGTCAACATACCAATCAGGGAGCCCAGAACCACTTCAAATGAATTAAGGTAAACAGTGTTCTGATTTCTCAATTAAACAACAGGGCGTGAATACCGCAGAAAAACAGATCTAAGTCTCATCCAATGCAATGATGATGTGATGAAGACATGTAAACACCAATCCAAATTAGACTGCATGTCATGAACACAGCATGCTGTGAGCACATTTGTGAACCAAAAACCTACACTTATGTTTTGCAATGGATGACAGCATTTGACGCCAGTAGTACGAATCATGCTAAAATGCATTTCAAACGTGGGAAGTGTCACCCAAGATTTTTTCTTTTACCAGAACAATGCAAAGATGGCATTTGATGACACCCAATGGGCGGCATCAGCAACGCGAACAAGTGGGAGTAACATGTTACCCATTAAATTATGTTTCAAATGGATTACAAATGAGTGTCAAGCTGCACTATTTATATTGTTGCGTGCATTGATCCTATCTTCCAATTTTCTCCCTTCATTTGAAACAAATGGAATATGCTGACCCCAGAAAGACGAGAGAAAGGCTCAGAATGATTCTGATGATATAAAAAGAAATGGAAAGTGAAATGATGCATCATGGCAATGGAGCGAGCAACACAACATACATGCCACAAACAATTTGTAGCATAAATGAAGAGCAAAGTACACCATGATGAGAAGATGATCAATAAAATAGCCATGAAAAAGACAATTTAGAATATAAAAGGCGAGTGTGCTGATCAAGCAAAAAAGAAAAAAGAAAGTTAATCTTTGTTTGTTAAACTGCAGAACATTTCAAATAATAATATTAAGTCAATCTCACCAAGTAACAGGCTGTCTTGGGGATCACCTTAGGGCACTCCAGAAAAAGGAGGATTTTGTAGAAATAAAAAATTACAAGATACAATATTTTTTGAAAAATATAAATCAAAATGTTCTGTTGTATTTCATAAAAAGCATATATATCTCATGATCTTCCTACGTTTCCCAAGAGCAAAGCTTTAAAATTCCTGCTCCCAACCCCAGCTTAAATATTCTTGTTGACACAATGCCTTTAGTGTTTTAGGACATAACCAAATGATGTTCCAGGTAAAATAGCAAAGCATCTCTTTCCCGCTATTCACAGGCCACATACAAATTTAAACTTCTATCATTCCAATACATAGCATATAAAACATACAATCAACATGATTAATGAGAAAGAAGAGCCCATTATTAGGAGCATCAAATTCATGTGATATTTTTATTTCTTTTATGATTTTTTTCCTGGTGTTGGGTTGTCTTATTAAAATTGTCTAAACTAGAGACAGATGTTGGTCTAGACAATAATTTCATACTCAAATGCAATTATTGCATCATAGCCACCATTTTAGACCAGCTTTTGAGTTGCACCACAATAAGAGTAACAAGCATAACATGCACACATGATACATGCGGACTAATAGAAGAAAACCAATGGGAAGAACATGAAAAATAGTTTCCATATGTAATCCTGAGGATACCACTTTGTGGAGCTTGTTCCTGAATGCCAGTAAAGACTCTTACTGCAAAGATTTAGACAAAGTCATTAGATACAAGTAAGAGTACGGAAAGCTTATCCATTTACCAAACACAAACTCACCAAGAGAACCACTAAAGTTCATAAAACATGTCAAAAAACTAAGCTCCCCCGTGCTTTTGTTCTGCTCATAATAAAAATGTTAACTTGTAAGATGTGAGATGCTGCTAGAAGAATTTAAAAAAGGTGCTTGATGATAAAAAAAAAAAAAAAAAAAAAACCACTGCACTTGGAAGATGCATGCACAATCCATATAAAAACTACAAGAAAAATCCAAATGAAGAGAGGAGTAAATATTCATTCTGACCCTCATAACTTGATAGCTTAAGCTACAAACAAACAAAATAAATGTTCTGTAAGTTAGAGATGCTGCATAAGAAGTTGCCGTATGTCCAAGGCCATATCATTTTGTAAGTTGCTGCAGAAAACTCAGATCAATTAATTTGCCAGGGAAAAAAGAGAGGAAATAACCCCAAAAAAAACTTGAGAAGCAATGGGTAACTTTCATCACTACCATATTAGACCAGCCTCCAATTTGTCTACATTTAATCATGCAGAAGTAGAAAGTGTGGATAAGCATTATCTCATTAATTCAGAGATACATTTAGATTCTACCGGTCACCTAATTTTTCTGAAACAATTGAATTTCATATTTATGATGCTTAGCCAGAAAGAATATCAAGGTCGCAAAGGTGGTCATGTGGAATCCATGGGTCTTCAACAAGTTGCCATGTATAGACCAGGTAACCCTAGGCTAGTGCAAGTTAGCAAGTGACATGTTACTAATTCCAAGAAGTGGCATAAAAAACTACTACTACATTCCATGCAAATACTTCCATGAGTCTATTCTAGTGAAATAGAAAATAGGACTTTCAACTTACAGTATAGTTCTTCCATATTTGTGGAACCCTTGCAAGGAAAAAAATTGCATGCTGAGAAGCCTGTAGATGATTATTGTATCAGATGATCCTAAAAACTGGTATAAATAGTTCTTAAAAGAAAAACAGCTAACAGATCAATAACCCACTAAAGTGAATGTTTGAACAAAAAAAAAAAAACCATAACTTCTGCACTGCACAGAACAATTAATGTTTAATACAACAGAGTTTGATCCACTGACTGATGATGAATCTATGAAAATAGTGGGAACTCACATATAGGGCTTCAAAAAGCACCGGATCAATCTGACCAGCTAAAATAGTTGGTGCCAAACCACAAAACCTAGTTAAGAGTTAAGGAAACATGGCTAGATTTCTTAAAAAGATGAATACATCAAAGTTCATTAATCTTGCTTCCTACCAAATTCTTGTGAAAAAAACACAAAGGATACAACCCTGCTTTGATCCATGTTTTGGGTCCCATGGGCAGGGAATAGTAGTAAATAATGGCAACTAGGATCATAGCTGTACCAGACAGAGAGAAAGTAAGGTAAGATATCCTCAAATTGCAATGCTATACTAAATGATTGTCAAATAATACAAAGACGGTAGTCAGCATAAAAGTAAAAGGAAAAATACTTGAATAGTTATGGCCATGCCTTGGATTAAAAGAAAAAGTAACTCCCCAAAAGCTGAAAATGGAAGCCCTTTGTGAAGACAGTATGCCAGAGCTATGGTGTAACCAACGGTTTCAAGCTCAAAGGCAGCAACACTAAGGCCCCTGACACTGTTATGCTTCAAAATTTTGAGTATCTGCAGCGTGAAAGTGAAAAGCCTCAATGTATGATGATCAGTCAGAATGGTCACCAACACTAACAGCTATGCTTAAGTCACCAAGACATTGTAGAAGCACTACAAAGAAAGAATGTTATCATGTTTTATGGTAAGTGCAAAAAAGCTGGAAGGGACCCTGTAATTTGTAAATTGTGACACCAAAGACTATAGCAATCAAACTGCTCCCTAGGTTTGATAGGCCAAACTCATTAGGACAATTATCTAATTATATTCAATTGAACCTTATCAACAGGAATTACATGGTCCTGTTCTGTTGCAAATGTACAGGTTATCCTGATTCCATACATGCTGGGCCCATGGTTCAACAATCAAAATTGTTGATCTGAACTGATGATTGAGTATGTCCCAAAGATCTCCAAGGTTTGACATATCTAAGCATCCATTCTCCATTCCTTCCCTTTCTTCTTCTTCTTCTTCTTCTTCTTCTTCTTCTTTCCTCTGACTTGATGTATCTCCAAGTCTAAGGCATCTTTTTGGTTAATCATCCATTGCAACCAATGCCACCTTGATAATCTGGACCACCGAACCATGGATGTTGCATGAATAGATAAGAACAGCAACAACTTGGAACATTTGTCGTAGCACAGAACTCTAGTCATTCAATCCAAACTTGTCATGCATTTGTAATTGATAATAGAAATTTTGAAGAAATTCAAGTCTTCAACCATAGTATATTATTACAAGAGCAATTTGAAATCTCACTTTCTTCAACCATTGTATATTATTACAAGAATAACACCAGAACTAACTTTTCAGATATCAACCAGAATGATGAAAGAATAGCAATTTGTTTCAAATTTTGACTTTGACTTATATGTGCGAATTAATTTTGAGATAATATGACCATTAGTTTGAGAATTAATTTTCCAAAAGTATCATAGGTATTAGTGAGCCATTCACTATTTTCAATATATGTATTGATTTTACAAAACCATTGCCATTACCATGGCTATATGCAATTACTATTTGCATTAGTTTTTGGGTTGTATAACCTTCTTTTTGTTGAATGATGATAATTTTATTCCAAGAGAAACAACAGCATATACAACAAAAAAGCCCATCTGGGCCAAAATTGATACAAAAGGAACAAACATGCCTGGCTGGAAAATATAGATACAACAAAGAATTAAAAAAAAAAACATATACAATACTCAAGATCGCCTGCAATTGGCTCAGCTCTAGAGACCCCCTTCGCCAACTATTCTGTCTCACCATTCAGTTCAAGAGAGACACAGAATCATCAGCAACCAGGTCCAACACATCTTCCAAATAGTCTGCCAACTTCCACGGAAAGGAGATCCCTGGTGATACCCATTGGATAACACAAGAAGAGTCACCTCCGATAATAAGAGGGAAGAAATTTTGTTCCAGTGCAAGCTTAACAACGAAGAGTAAAGCAGCAGACTCAGCTTCTCCACAGAACAGAGACCAGCAGGACTGGGAAAGGCCACAACAATGTCACTCCTAACATTCCTCACCACCACACCAATACCTGCAGGTCCAGGGGCACTCAAGGCACTGCCATCGGAATTAAGCTTAAAGAAACCAGCTGGGGGAGGAAACCAAGAGAAACTGACAGGGGGGAGGGGGGAGGGCACAGTGATTGGAAATAACCTCCCTCCACTTGTGAACAATATCATCCACAGAATAGTTGCCCAAGATGCACACGTCCATTTAACTTGTTAGGACAATTCTTCAGGGGACTTGACTTTGTTTCTGAAACGCCTGTTATTCCTCTCTAATCACACGACCAGACAGCCACCCAACTAATTTTCCGTAACAGCAGCCCTTTCCCTCTAAAAATGCAAAAATTCCAGCTTCTAAGGTGATCCATAATCGACCCTTAGGAGACCTTTCTTTCTCTAAATAAATATCTTATTCCAGAATTTGTCCTTGAACTTATCCCAATTTCTCTATATTAGTTCAAAAATCCTATAGATTTCATCAGCTTGTGCACTCCTGTGACAACTATAAAGTGCCCCTTGGCAATTGTATCAAGAGGGTATGTTTAGATATCCAGATGCACTGAGGACTACTGTCGTTGGTCAACAACTACCTCAAGAATGGCAATCAAAGATCATGACTCATATACTCTGCTCAGGGTTGATGACTATAACAATATATATGCTGTCAAGGCCAAATTGTACTGCAATAAGAGTCTGTTTTCTCCAACAGTTTCCATGTAGTTGCCATTGTCACTTCTATGAAATCTTATTTATTTCAAAAGCAGGAAATAATAAATTTCCTCCTACTTGATATGATACATGTGCTGACTCTATCCCTCTCCAAGTTGAGAATAATTGCTTGGATCCTTGGGGCAATCCATCACCCAGAAGGAATGGAAAGAGGAAGATTACCTGAGCAAACATTACATCCCTAATTTTGTTGCTGACCAACTATATGATGTTTATATTGAATATCAAACAGCTAGAAAGACCATTAGTGGGCTTAGAGCGACAGAGAATAGAGGAACAATATGCAGTTGTAGCCACCACCATCATCATCATCAACAGTAATTGACACTTCTCCAATCTTTAGTTCTACTCTTCCATGTAACTCTATAACAAAACTTTGTCCCTCCACAATCTATCATATTTTTCTCCCTTTCCTCCAAGTTTTGAATGCCTTTCCCTCCAAGTCTCAATTTATGCGTAAATACTGCTGGATTAATAAGAGTGACGGTTGATAACTTTTCATAAAAAAAAAAAAAAAAGAGTGGTTGGTAGTGCACATGGAAGTGATCACACGTCAGTAATGACGTGAGGACATTCAAGAGACATGGACCAAAGACAACTAAGGATAAAACAATAAGAAGAGTAGTTTCCTAGCCCCGAGAGAACTGAGACAAATGCACTCCCCCAACCCCAACTGAAGCTAGATTACAAGTGGAATACTCCAAGTATGGAGTTCCCACTAACCTTCACAAAGAAGTCAACTACACCATTGCCGCCCATCTAACCTGTACAAAGGATATCTCTTGACCCATACACAGGTTCTTTATTTCCCTAACCGCTGTGATGAGTTTATACGGAAGCCTTTTATTTACCCTCAACCATTTGATTGTGTTCGTCGAGTCCCCTTCTATTACTAGCTTCCCCTGGCCAAAGAATCTCCATAACGTCAGTGCCCTCCTAATAGCTAAGAGCTCAGTCTCATTGGAGTCTTTGACCCCCACCGACTCTGAAATGATCATGTAGGATATACCCCCTAGAGTCCCGAAGAACCCCTCCTATTTCTACAGGTCCGAGTTTGCCTATGACTGCATCATCTGCGTTAAATTTGAAAACCCCTAGATCAAGCAAAGACCATCTAACAGGAGCTCTAACCTTCCTGGGGACTCCACTCATACACCCCTCCGATGAGAGCCATGTGCATAGCTTCCATCTAGCACCCAAAACAATCTCAGTCCTCGGATACTTTAAGATCAAAGATCCTTGTGTTTCTCTCCTTCCATATGGACGACAGTTCTACCCCTAGAATGGCGTGCCATGTTATTTCATTTTCAATCCAAGCCCTGTGATCATCCAGCTGCCCACCACCCTCTCCCATGACCTATCGAGAGGACCATCATGCATTCGCGTCATCAATTGACACTTGAAAAGTGATGGCAATTGATATCAGGATATTTACTTGCAAAATAAAAAATAATAAAAAACCATTTTTAACTGAAAAACAGCAATTGGGTTTAACCAGTTGAGCTTAAAAAATAGTAGTTTTCCAGGAAATTATTATCATTCCCACACATCGAAACAGATTCTAAGTGATCTATAGAAAGAACCCCCGCCATCACTTGATGTCCTTCAAAAACTCTTAAATTCATAGACGCCAGTCACCATTCCAACTGCTCTCTATTTCCCTTGTGACGGATCCTACGGTGATCCAGCCGGTCTTATTTATGGCCAGCTAATGAATGATCCGGATCTCGCATACAGACAATTGCAAATGCGGAGAAAACAATATCAGCGGATGGACAGGATCCAAATAAGCTGTATTTTAGCATTATCAAAGAAACCCATGATGCGTTTGTTATCTAAAATTAAGGTATTAAAAGATTTATGTAGATCTAGAGATGGAAAAAGAGAGAGAGGGAGAGACCTGAGGGAGTTTGACGGTGGTGGAGGCGGCGACTATGCAATAGCCGAGTATCTTGGAAATGAGAGGAAGCAAGCAATCACGATTTGGGAAGCTTCCTTCGCTCAGAGATCTAAAGACACAGCTGAAATTCATACCCAGTATCTCCATCTCCATCATTTCAACACTTCAATACTCTTCCTTTCTCTTCTCAAGCTTTGAAAGATCGAGACCGAGAGAGAGAGAGATTTTCTTCTCTCGTGTTCTGAGTCCAGCTTCCCAGAGATCTGAGTTCTGATCGGACTATGATTGGGCCCTCAAAAACAATGTCATAGGGCTACACGGCACGAAGATTATTGACGACGACATTCTTAGTATTAAGATTCGTTTGGACTCTGGTTAACACAAATCTTACAAAAAATCAGATAACTTCTACCATTTAAAAGGTAATTTATATGGGATGAATATTATCTTATTTGTTATTTTTATGAAAAGTTGAGACAATTTGTCATTTTAATCTTAATTATTTTATTTAAAATTTTAATAATATGATGATAAACATATTAAATTTATCACTGAAGATGATTTAAATGAAGTTCTTAAAGGTATTTTTTTGACAAATTAATAAAAAATTATGAAGCATCTGTAAATATATAACATGAGACCTCTCTATTCTTTCATGAATTAAGACTGTTTTGTTAAGAACAATAAAAAATAATTTAAAAAAAGAAGAAGATTTTTCTCACTCGTCAAAATAAGATGTTCATTTTCGAAAGAAATAGAGATTTCGATATAAATATAAAAAAACCAGGTTTCCCAATCTACCACAATATTGAATTTCATTATGCCTAACAGAGGACATAGATCATCATCAAACCCAAGTATAATTTTTCCTAAGGATTTGATTTTTTTCAGAAAAATGAACGAAGGACTTAAGAACTTGATCTTAGCACCCATATATACAAGTTTCAATTTCTCTAAACTACTCATTCAAACTTGTATTAATCACAATTACAGCCTCACTGCATCCAATCAAATGCTGTTTGTTTAGATTCAAACAAATAATAAACTATTCATAGCTGCTAAAACTCGCGTCTATTGACATTAAAATGTTGTATGAAGAGTACAAGGAGTCGAGGAATGTTTACTGATAGATGGTGCATCATTTTGGCAGAATGACATACATCATACTCGAAAAAAGATAATCCCATCTCATTTTCTAAATCGAAATCTCGCTACCTCTAGGATTGAATATCCAGTTCAAAAGGCTAATCCAAAAAATACAAGAAAAAAGGAAACCAAACAATGAGACAGAGATTATTAGGAACAATGAATTAACTTAATTTGACCTACCTTATAAATTTCTCTAGATTAAATTAAGGTAGATTGAGTTAAGATCTAAACCAATTATACTTCTCTTATTACGTAATATTATCATTTTAAGTAAAATATAGATTGAGAATTATTGTTGTTGTTATTAATTGATTATAACTCTCAATAATGAACCAAAATCTTGAAAAGTAATTTAGGAAACAGAAGTATGAACATGCCAAATTAATCTTGTGCAAGCTTTGAATCGACAAGTGGGCTTTGTCTGGCGTTTAGGTTTTCCCAATTGGGCTCAGTCTTGCACTTGAGTGGACTGGACGTACGAAGCTCAGGTCTTGTTTTGGATTTCACATGGATAATCTCTATATTAAAGTCACAATTGATCATTTTTCAGAATTGAAAAAAAAAAAATCAATTAAAAAGTATTAATCATCATCAAGGGTTTAAATCTCGGTTTCAAATGATATTGGCCGTATCGGCACATATAATAATTTTTTTTTAATTTTATTTTACTTTTAATTAAAAAATGAAAAGCAGGATCTTTTATTTTAAAAGAATTCTGAAAATTAAAAAATATATTAACACGATATCAGCTGGGCCCACATTGAATTTTGATTTTTTTTTTTAAATATTGATTGATTAACCTGAAATATAACCCCACTTAAGAATCTGTTCATCATCTTCAATTCATATAATAATAAAAATTCATTACCTTAAAAAAATTATTGATCCAAATAGAATTATTTCTTGTATAAAAAATGACGTGCGGTTGTGTTTTACCGGATTCTTTAGTTATTACTTGATCCAAACACTTTCAAGACAATGACTGCACTTTTGAAACTCGACCCCAGAATTTGCAATTCAGCTTACAATGTTCACATCAACACCTGGACAACTCCTACCCGTACTGGAAGATATTTTACTTGTAGATTTCAATTTTCAAGCAACTGCATTCATTTCATAACATATTAAATCTGAGAGAATACTTAGTAGATAAAATAAATAGGATGAATTAGTAAATAACTCTTGATGTAGCTCCATTCTAAAATAGATTTAATTTGATGAGATTACATGATTAAAGTGACAAAGTGATAATCAACTTAATGCTAATTATTTCATTCTTTTTATAAAGACATTATCATTGGAATAGTCAAATAATATTCATAACATTTTTTCATAAATTCTATCAAATAATTTTTTGAAAATATAAATACACATTGTTGGGACATATGCAAACCTTCTTATCTATACAACAGATACCACTATTGAGAATGACCCTTTTGTGTTGACAATAACTTGAATCCAAAACCTCTCATATTTTAGATGGGTTTTTGACGGTCAAATCATTTCTGACATATTAATTCATACTCTAATTTGATTTGCAAACTCAAACTTTGTGAAGATATTTTAGATTTAAACTAATTTGTAGGGTCATTTTTAGAAAAAAATAATAATTATGTGTTTCATCCTTGATATCAGCAACAATCTGGATGAATGAATGGTTGGGAGAGAGCCCATTGTTGGAAATGGGTCACACAGAGAATAAAAGAAAAGGGTTTGAAGCAGTGACTAAGAAAGAGAGACAAATGTAGATAAGAGTTAGTAAAGATGATGGAGAGAAAGGGGACCACATTTGTCTTTTTAAAGGGGAAATTAATACAAGTTGAGAATTATAGATGCTCTTTGCCTCCATGTTCCACATTAGTCTAGCTGTCAATCTTTCTCTTGCCTCCTTTATACGGTACGGCTACCATCCCCACAGGGACACCAACTTCCTTCCAAATTCCAACCCATTTCTTTAAAATTTCTCTTTTAATTATTATCTTTTATCAAAATTTCATTCTAAGTTAGGGTTTTAAGTTTTCATTTTTTTCAAATGATGATAGGTTTTATTTAAGACGAGAAGAAAACAACATCATTACGTGTGGAAAAATGCAGAAAATTTAATGTAAAATCTCTATGGATGATATCCACCCACTATCTTTAAGACACATCAGGTAAAGTCATGAGGACTTGAATCTGGTACCTCTAGATTTGTGAGATGGGAGATTACAAGTTAAGCTACAAAATACATTTTAAATTTTACAAAGAGATTTTACGGTGAAAGCTCCGTATAGAAGCTTTCTATATGCCATAATTATGGACATCAATGAGTTAGAGTTAGAAAGTCTAAATGCAAATGAAGTATCCTATCAATGTTAGATAATTGATTTTGGAGTCAATGAACATTATTAGAAGATGTTGAGATTGAAAGAATTTAAAATAGACCCATATAAAATTAATTCAATTTTACTTAATTTATGGTGTTGTCAATCATATTTAATTATTTCTTAATTTTATTATGTTTCAATTCATCAATTTGTGTATTTTGGTATGAAAGTCAATTAGATAAAAACTCACTAGATAGACGAGTACATAACTTGTATATTGTGGGAAAAAATTGCAAATGGAGCCAAAATGTACTCTAAGTGAGAGTTCTCACCTTAAAACTCAATACAAAGACAAAACAACTACTCTCTCCGTCCTATTTTAGTTGTCTCATTTGAAATATTTGTGTTTTTCAAGAAACTCTATATATAAGGCTAGCACTTCATGGAATTTTATTAATTTTCAATATACTTTATACTACTTTAATATAAATGAGACAACTATTTTCAAGAAACTTTATATATAAGGCTAACATTTCAATAATCTTTTTTAGAAAAACGATCATATATTAAACAAGTCTATCTCTTAAATTTTCATTAATTTTTTAAGTATAAAAATATATATTTTATGTTAAATTTTGTAAAATCCTTGGGCCAATGGTCAATAAATCAAATAAGAAAATAACTTCAGTAAAAAGTCAACAAATGTACGTCTAATAGTTTTATAATATCTAAAAAGATATAAATATTTGCATGCAAAACTTTGAACCATTCATATTTCAAATGTTGCAACAATGACCTCTGCCATTTTGTCTGGTCAAATAGTGTTTATTAGAATTTTATCTGTGTTCAAACTCTCGTCTCAAGAAGTGAAAGGTTGCGGGTTCAAGCCCCCATGATCTAATCTTAATATGTCTTAAGAGTAGTGAGCTCAACTATGAAAATTTTATGCTGGGTATCCATGGTTTTCTGTACGTAATTTAAAAAGAAGAAGAAGAAGAAGATGGCAATTCATGTAGCAATTTATTACCCTTTATTGGAATTTAATTTGTATTCAGAAGATTGCAACTCATTTATTAATTTAATGAACTTTAAGTGCATGGTGTTATTTTTTCCATAAACTAGTAGCTGGGTTTTTAATGAATTTAGATGGGGGTAGATCATAGATGAGAATAATGCTGGTGTTACACATTGGTGCGAATAGTATAATTATATCAACCACTCTTATGTAAGGTCATCTTAAAATATAAAAAAATAATAATATTTCATAGAAGTAGATCTTTATATTACTCATAAAAAATAGAACCCAAACAAGCTGTGACTAGTCAGTCGCCAAAAGTTGGCCCCACTAAAAACGGTAGTCATAATTGCAACACTAAATGAACCCATAATTTTGCTTAAGTCTCATAGCCACTAAATGGGTCCAAGCCAGGCCCATGCAATTTTTTTTTACACTTTTTTTTTAAAAAAAAATTATGTGTGAAAATTCGTAGGAAACTCAGTGTAAAATTTCCACAGATGATACCCATTATTTTCAAAGTGCATCAAATGAGGACTCGAACTTGACATCTCTCACTTCTTGAGATACTATGTTACCAATTTAATTTATTTGAACAGTAACACTGAATTTTTTTTTTTTTATAGAAATCACCATTTTTCCTCATCCATCCATCCTTCCAATCCAATGAACAAAAAGTTGATAGGTGGTGTCTTCTTCACCAAGTTTATGATTCTGCTCCTCCTTATTAAAGAAAAGAGGACCACACATGTTAAACAAGAAGATCATTTTCAATAATAAAAATCCAGACCCTTTCTGGCACTTCCTCTGTTGCCACTCCATTTTACACGATCCCTTGTTTTCTTCTTGTTTCATGAATAATAGATAGAACCTTCCTTATAAAGAGAATGATACTCTGCTCTATTGTATAAATAGATAGATGATTTTAAATAACATTATTTAAATATTAATTAATGTTAGGGAGACTGAATGAGTCTTATCTTGATTGTGAATCGAAAAATTTAGAGACTTATAAAGAATTTCTGTCATTCCACCTAATAGGCAAGCCTTTTGGAATCTAACATAATAAGTGGTATTAGAGCTATGTCTCCAAGCCAACGTATATAGACTCAAAGGATCCCCTAGTCAGATGGGATGATTTGTAACGTTTTATCTATCGGAGAGCCTCTTTCAAGAGGAAATTGTTGGGGGTAGCGATTGAGTTTGACATTGATTGTGAAGGAAAGATTTAAGGATTTTTAATGAGAGTAAATAATTATGTAAATAAACTGGTGTTTCTATTTATTTGCATACCCAGAAGTTTAAACTTTTAAGACCCATCTAAAATAAACTTTACCATGACCCATTGTGACCTAAGTCGCAAATATCAAATTGAAATTTAAAATTTTGGTAATAGTTTTTTAATTTTATGGGAGTAACATGCAAAGATCATATTTTGTTTTTTTTCAAAAAAAAAAAATCAGGTAAATCCTTATATACCTAAGATCTTGACTGAAATTTCAAAATTTAAAATCTATTGCAATATGTGTATTCAAATAAAAACGTATCTTGATATGACTTCAAATAACTGAAATATTTAACAACCCTCTAAGAATTCAACATATTGATATCAACTAATATTTCAAATTAAGATTATGATTACAACTCAATCCACTTAAAGGTCAAATATGGACCCATTATTTAAAAGCTCAAAATGACTGGATGAGTCGCTTTAAGTCAATTCACTTAATATAATTTTGAGTCAAGCAAAACAACGAGTTTTTTTAATTTTTTTTTTTTAAAAAACTTTAAATTTCTATGCTCAATGTACTATTATAGAATGTCTAGATCGGATATGAACATGTAAAATTATTATTATTATTATTATTATTGTAATTTATCTCATTTTGTCTAAATTGACACTTAAAATTAAATTTAAAAATAAATTCCAATCATATGTCTCAGCTTTGGTATTTTCTCTCTTGTTGTGCAAACGTCATAGCGTCGTCAGCAACCACGTCTCTTTCCTTAATCAAAATTTTGGCGGGAAGTCACGATTACGACACCAAAATAACTGGTTTCCTTCTGTAATGCCATCTTAAACCCCAGTTGACGTCGGGGAATAAAACAAATGGTAGTCTCGAGTGCACTGTAAAGAAAAATTCCCGCAAATTAAGGTTCTCCAAATGGGTTGAATCGTACAGTATCTGAGGGAAGCTAAATGTACGGTATAGATTCACTGTGACAACCAAGTGGGCCCTCAATATCTCACTTTAATATTTCTTTAACACGCCACGATTACTACATTTTAGTTTTTCATTGCTTTGTCTAGATAAAGAGTTTATTAAATAATTTTAAATAATACAGCGGACATTAATATATCTACTTTTAAATGTACATATTGAAATCATTTGCAATATGTATAAATGTCACTCTATCATTTTTAATAACAATAATATTATTAGAATTATCACATTGTCATTGTTAAAAGTTAATATATTTTGACAAATATAAATATGTCAAAGTGCAACATCATATATATATTTTATGTCTAAATAATCAGATTTGACTTAGACTTTCAAATGGACATATGTATAATCTTAAGTTTAAAAATACAAAAGGATTAGAGTGATAGCTAGAAACAAGTCTCAAGAAGTGAGAGTTCTAAGTTTAATTCTCAATCCATTTTAAAGGGTCACTTTCTATCGACCATCGAGTCATATAATGTATGTGAGTAACAAGATTTGCACATGTTCTGAAGATTAATTAGATATTTTAAAAGGAAAAAAAAAGTCTTAACCTGATTAAAATTATAATCAGGCCTTACTTTTTGTCCGTACCTGATCTTGTTATAAATCGGGTTGGGCTGGATTCTTCGGGCTGATGTTTGGATCCCAAATTCCCAATTAGAACAGTGGCCCTTCCGTTTCCATAATTTCAATCAATGCTATGGTAGGCGTGGGAGCGAATGGTATGAAGGTCTGGCGGACTATAAAAGCAGGGAAATGTAAACAAAAGATAACGGTTGGGGGCAGCTCTTGGCCTCTTTCTCTGCCTGCTCCGTTGGGAGAGGAAAAGAACTGTGCGAGAAACAGAAACATGCCCGTGCAAAAGAACGGGGTTTAGCTTCCACTTGTATAAGTCTCTCTCTCTCTCTCTCTCTCTCTCATTTTCTGACAATGGAAGGTGGGCTTCCAATGCTCAACTGTCTCCTGCAACACACGCTCAGAAGCCTCTGTTCCTCTCCTTCAACAACTTCCTATTCTTCTAATCCTTCACCCAAATGGGTGTACGCCGTATTCTGGAGGATCTTGCCTCGAATTTATCCTCCACCCAGGTAACAAAAAGTTCAAAATCACAAGAATTCTTCAAAAATATCCAACCCATTAAAGGATTTCTTCAATTTTGTAACTGCTTGCTTCACTCTCCTTGTAATTTTCAGGTGGGATTATGGAGGAGGAGTCCTTGATCGTTCAAAGGGAAACAAAAGGAACTGGTAAATTCCAAAACATCGACTTAGAAGTGAAGAGAAGGATAAAAACCAGACACCCATTTCTCTTTGTCTGCTTCTCCTTCTTCTTTCAGTTTCTTTTGGTGCCTTTTTTTCAGGATTCTTGTATGGGAAGATGGGTACTGTGATATCTACGAATGCGAGCGAGCCGGCAGTGGCTACGTCAAGGGGAGGTTCGGAGCCGACATCTTCTTCAAGTTGTCACATGAGGTCTACAACTATGGAGAAGGGTGAGTTTTTTTTTTTTTTTTTGAGTTTTTTTTTTCTATGTAATATTCTTTGTATCCCTGTGAAAATTCTCTTTGCACTGTTCATACACTTAAGACTGCTGTGAGTTTGACTTGACAATCATGTGTTTTACTCCTAATTCCATCCAAACCACTTTAAATACATGTAATTTTGTCATTTCTCATGATAAAAAAACAATAATTTTTTCCAAATATATCTTCATTGATATCTGAATAATTTCTCTGTGTGTACTGATACATTGGTAAAAAAACGTTTATTTTTCCTTCAGCATTATTTCTTTTCATTGTTAGAGATGAAAGAAAATGAAATCATGAAGAATTCATAGGAATTCAAAGGTTAATTTGCAAATTTATAGGCTTGTAGGGAAAGTTGCAGCAGATAACAGTCACAAGTGGATATTCAGAGAAATGCCATCAGAGAATGATCCGAATTTCTTCTCTTCCTGGACTGGACAGCTAGATTCTGTAAGAAAACTGACCAACATTAACTGCTCAATTTTTTTTTAATTATCTTGTTCAATTCATGATTCTTGTATTTCTTGCAATATACATATTTCTAAACAGCAACCGAAGGCATGGGAGTTTCAATTCAATTCAGGAATTCAGGTCAGTAGATGGGTAGATAAAATTGCAACAACAACAATGCTAAAATAATTACCACTGTATTATGTCAATGAATTGAGAATGTGAGGTCCTTCTATTTACCAGACTATTGCCATCATCGCGGTTAGAGAAGGGATCATTCAACTGGGTTCATTGTATAAGGTCTGATCTTTCTTTCCTTATCATGAAATCAAGTTTCGAAGTACTGTGAACAGCAAATTCCTAGGTTGTGTTTGGATGCAGGATAATGAAATCGGAGACTCAATACTAGATGCTAGTGAATTAACCTCCATGGTAGATAGACTTCCCTATGAAAGCTTTAAACTTGGATTCTTGAAAAAGAGTAAAACTTGCAGAAGAATTACTAAATTCGAACGACTAATAATTGTAAATCAGCATTTCTCTAGAAAAATTGGTTTTCACCACACCAGCTAGGTATCCATTGTGATATCAAGACTAGAACTATAATTATATTTTCTATAATACAATTTAATTGACTCACATTGTGCCTTGTGGGATGAGGGTTTTAGGTGACTGAAGATCTCAACTTGGTGATCAACATACAGAGGAAATTTAACTATCTTCAGAGCATACCAGGTGTTTTCGCCATACAACGACCCTATTCGATTCAGTCCCAACAGCAAGCAAATGCATTGCGACTCCACAGCCAAGCGAGTGAAATCAGCCATGAAGATTACCTAGACGACAAGCGCCATGTCCTAACAGGAGGAAAAGGATTATACAGTGAAAGGCAGGAAGAATCATCACCAAGGAAGTCCATCAATCTGGGTTGGAATAGTCCACAAAACAGGGGAGCTCTTTTCGCAATGCCCCCTCTCTTGCCATCCATGTCCTGCAGTCTTGGAGCATTGCTATCAAAACTGCCTTGTGTGGTTCCACCAAATCAAGAACCCATTCAAACTCTAATTTCAACTGGAAATAACGTCGATTCAGGATCAAAGATTGCTAACAGGTTTGATCAGGGCATAGCTTTAACATCAGGTATCTCAGCTCCCGAACCATGCTCGACTGCAGTGAACAATGCTTCTGCTGTGGCAAGTCTAGATGTTCCAGAAAGCAAGCCAAAAACCCAAGAATCTAATCCAAGCCAGTCCTAGGAAGGGCCAAAGCTACATTTGGAACCCCAAATTAAAAAACAGGTAAACAAAGAAAGTAGTCCTCATGCGGTCACAAACTTTATGGACAGAATGAAAATCTATTTTTAGCTTAATTGAGGTTTCCATCTATGTTAAGGACATTAAGATTTATATATGCTGCCTTGGTGTTCATGCACCTCTGTACCCATTGCCAGGACCTAGTAATTGCAATCTTATCATCAGGCAGGGAATTGTTCGATCATCAGTAATCTTTGATTGTGTTTGAGTGAGCTGATGATTACTTGATTTTCTAGATTATTATCTAATTGATCCCTATCATTGAAAGACAATGCAAGAAAGACCCACTAACTGAAAAATCTTAAAACCCAAAAATTATGAATTCCATTCACTGAAGAGATCAGTTCAATTGCCAAAAGCATAATAAAAAGACCCTACCTTCTAATGTTCTAAAAGAACAGGCAGAACACGAAACTCTTAAGAGAGGGGAGATTTGGTGGAACGGGATGTTCAAACCAGCCAAATCATGACATCAACACGATATCATAAATATTTAAATGGATTTTTAAATTTTAGAAGTGGCATTTTTAGATCTTACTAATAATTTTTATCTTCCATTTGTATAGATTGACAAAAAAAATTGAAATTTGAGGTAGTCCTCCAATCAAATGGTTAAGATTATCCAATGAGACCTCGCACGGGGTAGCTCAACTGACATACACTTTGACTCAGGAACCAGATGCTCCAAGTTCAAGTCTTGTAGTCACTCAATGCTCGCGGTTTGTGAAGGGCTGCATACATTCGGAATTTTACCTAATGCCCTTGTACTCGGGAAGAGGTGGGAGTCTTGTGTTTCTTCATCATAAAAGAAATCTTCTAATGAGAGCGACTCCTACCTTACTCTTATCCAGAGTAGGGTTCACTAGTATTAGGCTAGTGGGCCTGAATGTACAGAATTCATCCTCACAGTCAAAATGTATTTAATCTTTCAACCTTTGATATTTTTTAAACTGATCCATTATTTTCATCCCATTAGATCACTAAATGTATTAATGGATTCAATGTATAACAGCGACAGCTTGGATAACCTCATGAAAATTGTAAACATATATATCTAAGACTCGGTGAAAAATACCAACCAGCAAAATTTTATGATAAACAATGAAAAAAGCTACAAAGTTGGACCAAACCATAGAAGCAGAATTATTCACCATTAAGTACTACACATCACCAAGGGGAGGATGGACCACACTATCACAAGTACTGCCTGCCTACTCTGCTACTCATCTCAGCGACAAAGTTGTTGATGGCTTTAAACTTGAAGACCAGTCCACAGTCCTAATACCAAAGGAGATTGAAATAACTGGCCGGTAAGAGGAGAGCTTTCTCAATTCTCCCACCTACACAAATCCTATGCCAACAAGTTGTCTCAAGGCATCCAAGACAAGCCCTAGCACAAAGGGAAAAGGGAGTTGCTGCATCTTTAAAACCATTTGGTACAGCAATAAATGGTATTAGTCTCTCCGGTCCTACTCTTAGGTCACATGAGGGATCCAAGTGAGAAGAGCGTACTGATTCAGTAGAGGGGTGTTAAAGGCCATCTCTCTAGTGATGAGGGTGTATGAATTGTTGGGCTGCGAACGAATCTCATATTGGAAGTTTAAAGGGAGATTTAGAGACTTATAAAAGATTTGGGTCACTCCGACTAATGAGCTAGCCTTTTCCAATACCTAACCCATCTATTTATAGTCGGAGAAAGGTACCTGAAGAGTCAGAATTCAACCAAAAATTAGATACCTGAAGAGGTCAGAATCTCGGCTAAATTCTAAATTTTTTACCTCTGATTGCACTTAAGTGTACCTTGGGATGAACAATGCAAACAAAGAGGGGTTATTGCATAAATAGATTAAAATAATAAGTAGAATTTGAAGTGGGTTGGACCAAATCAAATTTGGCAAAAAGTTGGCCATACAAGATCAAAACAATTTGGATTGCTAGCCTAGGAATTGCACCACCCCTTTCCACCAAGGTATTTGAACAGGAAGAGCCTTGTAGATAGGCACTTTGATTAACCTATTTCCAAATTAGGCTTGCTTGTGGGGTGACCCGAGGAGTCTAATTATATATTCCTCTCCTTCCAATTTTTATGTAGGATATTTAAGACTGTGTTTGGATGAAGGGTTGAGGAATGAAAACGAGGGTAATCTTCATTTACCCCCGTTTGGTAATGAAGGGAATGGGAGAGAAAATTTCAAGTTTCTTCTCCTCAGCACAAACGTGAAAACTCCTTCATTGCAAGAGATAATCACTTTATCTCTTTAGTAAATTTTTTCCTTTTATACCTTTTCACTATAATTACTAAAAGAAATAAGAGAAATCCATATTGAAAGGAAACTTCTTTATAAGAGAAATTCTTACAAAATTTACCTCTCATCCAAACACAATCTTAGGTCACGCTTGTAGACATTGAAATTTATAGATATACGTTCCACCAAACTATAGAAAATATCACTGAAAAATTAAATCTCAAATTCTAAGATATCTCATCCTACCTTTCTCTATATCACTTGCAATTCGATCAATCGAAACACTTTCTTTTATATATATATATATATATATATATATATATATATATATATATATATATATATATATATATCAATCATGGCTCGTATAATCATCTTCCAGAGCTCAATCCATTTGATAAGTGGCTGTAGGAAGAAGTTACTGAATTATGACTTTCTTTGTGTATATTAGATTTACATCATGTGGGTCTTGAACCACTGGTAACTAATGGATCTTATAAAGGTGCTTCTGCAACAAAATGGAATTTTTAAAAATTGAACATCTTTAATTCTTAAATTGAGTATATTGTAGATTTATATCATTGAAAATTAAAAATTTTTAAATTTTGGCTTAAGCACAAACGTGCCCTTAAGTTTACATAAGGTGAGAAGTAAAGGTAAGGGAAAGAAGATGGTGAAGATGGTGAAATCCCAAGGATCTCAGACTTCTTAAAAATAAGACTGCCAATCCTCTATTTTATTTTTAAAATAGTCTAATGAGAGAAAATAGTTCCTCAACATTGATAAATTATATAAAAATGGATCATAGTCTTGACTTTATTTGGCATTCATAAAAAAAATTGCACCATTTATGACCATGTGCATTCCTAGTTCAGTCAGTGCTAACCTAAAGAACACTTTGATACTGAGTTCCAGCCTGAGTCGTCCACTTTACTGATTTTATATTTTTTTTTTTAATTTGATATAATTCAATAAATAATGTAACTGTACATACTAAAAAAGACTTAATAGACTACGGGTGGACCAAATTGCAATCGAAATTCAATTTTTAAGTCACTTGATCTTAGTAGTCAAAGTTACCTAGCATTTATTAAGATTGAGTGGCTAAAATTTGAATGTTGGTATAAAATTTAGTCCATTTGTGTTTAATCAAGTCTATTTTGATTTCTTACTGTTGATATTTTAATTACAAAAAAAATAAAATGGGCCTAGTGTACCCTTAAGATGTGGTGAGGACAACCCAAAATAAGGATTTTAATAATTTTTCAAAGTAAATAAATGTGTTAACTTGATTTAAAATATCAATAGTATGAAATCAAAATAGACTTGATTCATGGTCAAGGGTTTTTAGGGCTGGACTTGAACAGCTTTTAGGCTTGTCGACAAGGCCCCGTTTAGTGAAAATGTGGGCTTTCTATATTTACAAATCCATAAATGATAAATCTGCTTGGGTTGGCATGATTGAGTCCATTAAGCTCTTTACACAGCAGGCCAGGGTCCGGCCCATAATTACAGCATATTTTAAAAAAAAAATATGCAAGAGACATAAACGTACTACTTTTAGATTCTAATTTCTATTGCGTCACCGTTGTATTTATTATCAGAGTTTTTATCTCTTATACTTATAATGTAGTCTAGCCTCAAAAAGCAACTAAAGAAGTTCGACAACAAGATATGAGTTTGGCCAAATGCTCTAAACTTATAAAATTAGAAGTTAGATTCAATAACTCGAACTCAAAAATAAAATTAAAATTTTGTCTGTATGAAAAATCGAAGTTAAGAGAGTGAAGGAATTCAAAATTGATAATCCAACACTAATCTCAATTTGATCTAATTTTATATAGGACTCTGAAAATCGATTATAGGAATCACTAAAATTTCACTCAACAAAAAAATAATTAAAGGTCCTAAATTTCACATTGGCCAATAATTCATTGTGGAATAAACTTTGACAATAGAAAATGCAAACATAAAATTATTAAAACACATTAATTTGTTGAAATTTAAATTAAAATAAAAAAATCACCAATTCTTGGAGAGACTATCTAATTTTTGAGAACTTGAGCTTTTAAACTTGGTGTCTCTAACACCCCTCTAAATTAATACTTCTAAAATTTAATGAAGTAAAAAATATGCACATGCCAGACAAACCCATTGATTTTAAAACTAGATATTTTATATTTAATGCAAATTATTAAAATTCTTTAATTGTTAAAATCCCTTTACCTTATAAGTTTATAAGAATTCTAAAATTATAGGACTCGGGCCTGACTTTTCGTCCCTTCTGACGTTGGGCTTCAATATATTGGCTGGCTTTGGAGTTCCTATCTAAGCTTTCTCCTTTTAGAGAGAGAGAGAGAGGGAGAGAGAAATTGCAGCGACAATGGAAGCCGGAGGATTGGGAGGTGGAGAAGGGGATCCTGCGTTGGTCTCACAATGGTGCAACACGGTATCCATGAGGTTCCAACATCTGCTCGACAAATCGACGCCTCACATGCTGAGAAGATGGATCGGATTCGGTGTTCTAGCGCTTGTCTACGTGCTGCGCGTCTACCTAATCCAGGGCTTCTACCTCATCTCCTACGCTCTCGGCATCTATATCCTCAACCTCCTCATCGCCTTCCTCTCCCCTCAGGTCGATCCCGAAACCCAAGAGATCCTCGACGGCCCCACCCTCCCCACCCGTGGCTCCGACGAGTTCCGCCCCTTCGTCCGCCGCCTCCCTGAATTCAAGTTCTGGTGATTGTCTTGTCCTTCTCTCTCTCTCTCTCTCTCTCTCTCTCTCATATTTTCAATGCGAGTTTAATGTGTTTCAGTGATCAGTTTCATGATTTGGTTTTTAGTGAATTGTGTTTTACTTCTCTTTTGATCGATTGGGTTTTCACCTTTCATTTTTAGGAGTGAATTATGTTTCTAGTGTTTAATTGATCAATTGGGTTTTCAGCGCATTGAGGTTTAGCGGTAGAATGCATTGATTGGGTTTTCAGATCTAGTAGCAGATTACCCTTCAATGATTGATAGTTTGATTTGGTTTTGGTTTCTGAGGTAGCAGTTACTCAAGTTTTGGTGAATGATCAGCAAATTGCGATATAGTGATTGATGAATTGATTGGGATTTCGGAACTAGTGGTAGATTATGTTTTAGTGATTGATTATTGGGTTTCTCAGTGAATTCTATTTTAGTTATCGATTGATTGAGTGGATTTTTAACAATTTGTATTATATGATAGATTTCATTGATTGCGTTTCCAGATCTAGTAGTGAATTATGTTGTAGCGATAAATGTATACGGTTTTAGAGCATGTTTGCCTGCAAAGACAATTTGGGGAAAATGCATTGCAATGATTCCTAACCTAGGATTCTCCAAGATATGCTGTAAGCACTAGGTCTCTGCATCTTGCTCTTATGCTCATTGGATTCAATTTTTTTGGAGAGAAGGGTTGGTGGCGGGAGGTTGTTCTACACTTTACAGTCATCAAACAAATCAATTGAAGTCATGGTTATATCTATATATATATATATATATATATATATATATATATATATATATATATATATATATATATATATATATATATATATATAGGGATTTGAGGAACTTTGTGAAAGGATTTTCACATGATTTCCGTATTTTATAGTAGACATTTTACTTTATATAAGGTGATCGTACATAGAAGCAAGTTTATCCTTGAGCTTTTTGGAAATGACTGCATAATTGTCTTGAGGCTCACAATCTAGCAATCTCACAATCTAGCAAGTTTATCCATTGGCAATTTTCCTATGAGATCCCAAATTGTGCAATGCTTCAATTGAGAAATTGGTGATTTGAAGGTTAGGAAGTGCTGGGCCTTGAGCTTAATTTGAGATCACCAATTCCATAACCAAAGGTGTTGGCTGATTCTTGGTTAAGTTGGCAGGCTGTAACATAAGGTTTTGTCCATGATATATTTTAGGTTGTTTCTAAGGGCAAATCCCTACATCAGTTCAATTTAATATTTGTCAGCAAAATTTTCTAGAGAAAGGTTGAGGCATGGAGAAGAATTATATATCATAGATGGTTCATTGCCCATATGAATCCAGTCCACTGGTTCACCCTCATTAGGTGGCACATTCCTAAGCTTGGTGATGAGTTGAAATAAAATGGTTGAGAGTAGGTGCAGTATTTGGAGCCTCATTTGTGTGGAGAAGGAAGGGGCATGGGTTTGAGAAGGGGGAAAATGGTCAGAAATGTGGAAGGTTTTCCGTTACGTTGATGATGAGTATATTGTTGTTGGAGATGTTTAGTGGAAATGTTCAAGATCCTTAATGGGTGATTGAATGCGAATATACCTTGTGGAGACCACTTCCAAAGGTCTATGTTTAAAAGATTCTTGGATAAATTCCCCCCTAAGACCCATGGCTTAATTTACACCCCTTCCCTCTCAGACACCCCTTTTGAATGTGATCCTTATCCCATTTAACTCCACTTCCAAAGGTCCATGTTTAGAAGATTCTTGGATAAATTTTCCCCTAAGATCCATGGCTTAATTTACACCCCTTCCCTCTCAGACACCCCTTTTGAATGGGATCCATATCCCATTTAACTCCAAATCATGAGTTACACTCAGAACACTCATAGTTACGCTCATTTAATGATTATAGGATGAGTCATTCTCATTTTTGGATTAAATTCAGGCCCTATAAGGCTTTAACACCATTAATCTTTGGGACCTTAAAACATTTAAAGTAGTGTTCAACTGCACTCCATATGAGAGATTCTAACTATGAGTGTTACATGTGAGGGCCAAGTATGATGCCATAGGTTGTTTGAGGGATCTATGCTTGCATATGCTCCCAACCAAAAACTGGCTTGACTCAATAACTCTAGGCTTTTAGAAGCCCAAAAAATCAAGGTTCAATCTAATGGTGGGTGTGACTTGGATATGTGATCCCTTTAGGTAGGGATCCAATTAAGTTCCAATGTGTAGATGGATAATGGTGTGGAGCGGAAAGCGGTGCAAACAGGGCCTACTAGCCTGGGGTGTACCCCACAATGAGGAGTTTAACTCTTAAGAATTCTCATTGGGTTCCAGTGGTGCATGGATATGGATATGGATGTCATGTTCTAAATGCATTTTTAGATTAGTCTACTTATGGGGTTCTAATGATGCGTAGATATGGATGTGAGTGTCATGTTCTAAATGTATTGTTAGATCAGTTTTATATTTTTATGTTAAATATTTTACCCATGCTACTATTTTGTTTAATGTTATGACTAAATTAGTCGAGCACACTCTTTCACACATTTGATATGGTGAAGTACTCGAACCTACAATCTTTATCATTGCAAGTATGAGCAACTTCCAACTATGCTACAAGCTCTAGTTCTTTTATAACCTTTCTTATGGGTATTTTATGATACAAGTATAATAAATTCATTAAAGCATATTTTTGAATTATCTTACAACCAATGGGTACCCAACACATTGGTTATGCAAGTATTTGAGTATTGTAGGTTATGTATTTGTTGAAATTATATTAGTCAAAGATGTGGCTTAGATGCTCCTATTTTGTGCCTCACCTAGCTTTGAGGAAGGCTCACCTTAATTACGTCTAGCTTAAATTTTTTTTTTAAGAATTCTTGTTATTATAATAATAATAATTAGGTTTCCTAGTTAATATGGCTTATAAGAAAGTAATACTTAATTAGAAACTCTAATTTGTATAAATATAGGTGTCTATAACTCTCTACATATTGTCTTTCTACTTTGGGTTTTATGTGGGTGTATTGGGTTGCTGGGTTATTCTCTTTCCTTTTTTTTGTTTCCTTTGTATTTGCACCTCTGATGATTTTTCTCTATTAATATAGTTACCATTGAAAAAAAAATATCTATATAATAGTTATTTGTTAAATATACTTCAAAGCCTAATTGCCCATGTGTTTTGGTGTTTTAGATGAATAAAGTTGTAATTTGTTAATATTGATGTGATAAAGCCACAAACTAATGACTAAACATATTCTAATCTATCTAAATAAGTGTGCCACAAAAATAAGCACACGCCTAGGCTGCGCATTGTGCCTCACAGCCTTGGGCTCTAAAACCTCTTTACACCTTAATTGTGCCTTAAGTCTTGACAACTATGGTGGAAGTTAGCAAGTTCAGAGAGAAAGTGCCATTGAGAAATCCTTGGCTTTTTTTTTTTTTTGATTGATTGTAATTTTACGTTGTCCCACTACGTTTTTAGTAGGTGCCCCTCCATTCAAGCTGTTGACAATGCAGACCATCTATTGCTTCATTGCTCATTCTTTCATTTGTTAGCCTGTTGTTAGTAGATGCCCCTCCATTCGAGCTGTTGACAATTCAGACCATTTACTGCTTCATTGCTCATTTTTTTCATTTGTTAGCAGACTATGCTTTACCTTTCACGTCCGCTCTTATTTTGGTGAATAGTCTCCTGTCCACTATTTGATGAATTTGGTGTGAAGAAATGATAGAATGTTTATGGCAACAGAGGAAACCTCTCCATGGTTGCTCATTTTGCCAAGGATCGCATTTCTTATGCAAACTTTCTTAAGAAATTCAATGGAATTTCAAAATTTAACTCATTTTATGCCAGGAAGGAGCATGTTGATTTTGGCTGGCTTCATCTTCTTTTTGATAATCATACTTCTTTCCTTTTGCTTCATTTGATTTATCGTCGTCATCATCATCATAGTCACTAATTCCATCAATATGAGGTCAACTTTTTTATTTTTCTCTTCCATTCCATATTTTAAAAGACCGTACCCTTTGTCACCCTGTAATAAATCATATCCTTGTGTACTTTTAACAAAGGTTTTAAAGGTCTACTTCTCTTTATAATACTTTCTCCTTGTATCCTTTCAATTTTTCTCATGGAGTTGTTCCTAGTCCAAGCGTACATGCCCAAACCACCTCAAAAGACTTCCCCTTTCTTCTCATTTGTCTAGCTACTCTAAAGGTTTCTGTAATCAATCCTAATTGTCTTTTAATGTCGTAAACATTTTAAAAAAAAGGAAGTCCTTTAACATTACTATGCTCATCCATCTTAGAATACACATTTCTATTACCATGACCTTTCAACTTTATATATATATCCAACATTCAACTCCATAAAGTATTGTTGGAGAAATGGTTGTTTTAGAATAACTCTCAGTCTACATGGTACTCTTTATTCACGTAGCACTCTGCTATCTTGTCTACATTTAGCCCACCCCTGTCATCTCATTGGCTACATCTGGATCTATTCCTTTGTTTGGTTCGACAGTAGAATCTAAGCGTCTAATTTTATCACAATGTGTTACCAAGTTCTTCCCCGTTGCTTCATGTGATTCTTGGATGTAAGTGAAAGTCGGAGATAGAGCAGGGCCATAGTCTACCCCCCCTTTTTATTCATTGAAAGGGCCTGTTGTCAGTTCAGGCAGTGAGAGGTGTCTAAATGTCATTGTTGGTGCTTTAGTTTACTTGATGAACATCATAGCAAGTCTAGATAGTTCCTCCAAAACTACACCAAAGGTAGTGATATTTATTGATGCACCAACTGCAAAATATAAAATATTATGCTGATGTCCAAACAATTGTTACCATTCCATCATCAAATGCCTGTCATGTAGGGTCTATCTCTTATAAATCCTGAATTCAAACCCTTCACCAGCATCAAATGCCTGTCATAGTTGATACCCAAAATGGACCCCCTGGGACAAACTTATATCATAGTTACATGCATCAATGATCCAACCACAAAAGTTGGGGGTTTCAAGTCATGTTACGATTTCAATGATGAAGATGGCCTAGTTTTTTGTTTTCCAATTTCTGTCTTGTTTTACTTTTCTCATTATTATTATTATTATTACTGGAGAAGAACTGGACAATTGCACTTGTAACCACCCCACCCCTCTTCCCGACGGAGACACACGTACAAAAATGAAGATTCATATCCAAATGGCCTTATGTCGCCAAACCATGTATGAAGCTCTCAAGTACCATGTTGGGGTGCAGTATGAGGAAAGAAATTGAGATTTTTTATGTTGTTGAACAGGTACTCTATTACGAAAGCCTTCTGCATTGCATTCTTCGCATCATTCTTCCCAGTGTTTGATGTGCCTGTGTTTTGGCCAATATTGCTCTTTTACTGGCTGATGCTGTTTGTGCTCACTATGAAGAGACAAATTAAGCACATGATCAAATACAGATATGTTCCCTTCTCCTTTGGCAAGCAGGTAGCCTCTTGGCCTTAGTACTCTAGTTTGTAGGAATTAATGTTATTCTTAAACCTTTGGGGACAACTTTGGTGCTGGTCACTCTCTCTCTCTTAACACTATCGGTGACTCCTATACATTTTGATACATGAATGAGATACCAGATCCTGGCCGTTCATCAAATGCAACCTACAGTGTATCATATAAATTGTATTTTTGAGGAAGAATACCATGAGTGGATAATCTCTTACCTTTTGTCCTTCCATTTGATAAAAAATAAATCAAAAGTTCCCCATTTATTTATTCATTTCTTTGGACTCTCTAAATAATGTAATGTTTTAGGCCATCACCCATTATAAGCTTGGCCTTGCTAGTTGTCTCAAATCCTTCAATGCATGTGCCAGGAATTTGGGAAAAAAAAAGGTAGAGACGATGAGACGATGATAACTAAGGAAAAAGAGACCAACACTGAAGTTGTTCCCCAAGTCTATGGAGATTGAGATTAAATAGTTGTCTCTTTTCAGCGCTATGCAGGGAAGAAAGCAGCTTCATCTGAGGAAGATGCTCCCAAAGACTGAACTTTGTGTAGCTTCATTGAATTGCTGATCACTTTGTGCGTACACAGAAGATGTTCCACTAATTTAGGAGCTCACTGGGAAGAAGAGGTCGCCAAGAACCTGACATTGAGTCTCCATCGGGAATACTGCGGATTCAATCTCATGATTTAATGCCAATGGGCTATTTTGTTATATGCCCTTTCTTATTTATTTTCCGGTTAATATAGGAAACATGTTGAATTTCAGGTATGACATTTACAAATGCAATGTATTATGCGTATTGAATAGCAGGTAATTATAATCAAGAAAAAAAAAAAATTCGATGCTGGGAATTAGTAAAGTTTCTGATATACTCAACTTGATCTATTTATTAAAAACATTTATATAATTTAATTAAGATTAAATGGGTTAACCCAACTTAACTTATTTATAAAATAATTTTACCGATGGGTTCCAACCCATTTATTAAATGAGTCAAGATTGAATACATCAATCCTTATGCTAAACTTATAGATTTATTAAATGGGTTTATCCAACACATAAATGACTTAAATCTCTATTAAATGAGTTAATCCAATCTGAGTATTTGAAGAAGCTTCAATGGATTGATCCAATGTATGGTTCATTTATATGGTTGACCCAATCCGACTTGTATCTAAACCAAGCTATTTACGAGCTATTCAACTTGAAACAATCTATTTATTATACGGTTCGGCCCAATCAAGGTCTTAAAGGAATCAATTCTAACCATAGTTAAACCTTTTGTTTTGAAGACCAAGGTGTCTGACTAATCTTTGAGGTATCGACAAACCTCTTTATCTACACACTGAATCACACTAAGTGTGAGACAGATTCTTGACTCGTTATCTTTATATATCAGATGATAGACTCAATTCAGTACTCTACCAATTTATCAATGACTGGACCTATTTTTCAATTAAATTTTCTTTGTGGAGACTAGTGACAAATATAGAAAAAAATTCAATTAGAAAGCAACTTTTTAAAAAAAATCTTTCTGTCAAAATCTAATTTTCTTATGGAATTTAATTTTTTAAGAAATTAACATACGTGATAGCCTTAACTCATCGAAAGAAAAGAAAATTGCGCTATTGCGCTATTTATGTGATGACCAATATGTTAACAAATAATTGTGTCCAAATCCGTGAGATAGTGAATGTTTTTGTCTTACAAAGTGGATGGACCGATTTCGAATTTTCATATTCAAACCGTAGAGTCTGAGAAGAAAAAAGTGGGAAGAGAGGGAACCAGAGAGGAAACAAGAGGGAAGAACAGGTAAACCAATGTTTTTTTCCCTTTCCAGTATCCTTTTTTATTTCCTGTAAAATTAAACATCACCTCCATTCTACTGATTGATGTGGTGTTTGTGTTTCTGCTTGGAATTGAAATTGACCTATTGACAGTTTTTGTTCGGCTGCGTTGAATTGCAAGTAGAAAGAAGTATTTTTGGTTTCTTCGCCTTTCACAAAGGGCTTGTTTTCCATCCTAGCACCTTTTCTGCAATTTACATTTTTAAGCAATTTTTCGCTCACTTTCCATTCGTTTTCCATGTTGACTGATTTTTGTTATCTGTTTCACTGCCTCGGAAGACACTACCATAGGGCCAAATTAAGTGGTACTGTAATTGCCTTAGAATGAGAATCATATACTAAACACTGGATCAAAAAGACAGAGATAAACTGTTCATATCCTAAGATCAATCTGATTGGTTGTAAATCATAGTTCCAATGCAATAAATATCATAGAATATGCAGCATTTTTTGCTTTTTCACATTTTAAATACCCTGTTTGACAGTGATGGTCAAATTGTAAACTATTCATCTTTTTGCTAATTGGTGCAAGTACCATGCTGGCTGGCCTTTGTGAATTTTTCAAGACAAGGACCCAATACAATGCCAAGAATCGAAGAAAAAGCCGAACACATCAGTGTGAAGGAGTCGAGGGGATTGCAAGTGATGAAGTGTTTCATTTGGCAAATCATCCTATCTGTTATTCAGGAAACGTGGGGCTCCAACGCTTGCCATGGATAGGCAAAGGTACAAGTACCTCCACATGCTTAATAAAAGAATTTCGAATTCTAACATTAACATTTGATGATAATTCGTAAAAAAATGTGATCAAAGTATAAAAGAAAATTATCGTACAAGTATCATAAAAGAACAAGGAAATAAAATCAGCACCAAACCAACAACCAAACAGCTGACTATTTGTGTCTGTGCTAAAGAGGAGATCTTGCCATCATGCAACTAAATATGCACAGGTTTTAGTTGCTGCAACTTATCAGGTGACAAACCATCTTCCATGGGCAGGCAATATAAATCTGCATCTCAGTACGGTGGTGGATAGGTTCCTGGAGATTAGCAAAACATCAGAGGTGCAATGACAAAGCAAAGGATATTTCTATAAACAAGATTGTCAGAAGCAGAAAAAAAAAAAAAAAGAACCTACTTGGTGGATAATACGGAGATGCTTGTGGTGGAGGTGGATATGTTTGTGGAGGGTATGGTGCAGACGGGTAAGGCTGTGGAGGATAGGCAGTGGTCTGTGGTGGGGGAGCATAAGGATTTGGTGCATATGCAGAGTAATTTGCCGGTGGAGGTGGGTATGAAGGAAAAGGAGATGGAGAGTAAGCCGAAGTTGAGGGGTAAGGAGCTGCTGCTGGTGGTGGGCTGGTGTAATGAGGGGCATAGGACATCGGCGGTGCAGAGTAAGGAGCCGCTGTTGGAGGAGCATACCCTGGCGTTGAGTTCTACAATTCCAACAACAATCATAAGAATAATTTAGAATTTCTCATCTTATTGCACTCATCAACTTCTAACCAATGGGCAATGTCAGAACTTTGAATAAACAATTTGTCTCATCTTGAATGGTTGCAGTACATCCAGATACAAATATGGTGTAGTATTGAATGATCATTTGAAGCAGCATTTTTTATCGCTATATTCCAAAATTATAATTGCACTACTATAGCATAGCATCATAAAAATACATCTATTATTATTGTTGTTGTTGTTGTTGTTGTTGTTGTTGTTGTTCATATTATTATTTTTAGAAATGGTTCAATTGAATGTATTGCGATGACAATGTTATTTGTTAGAAACAGGGTAATAAAATTTACCAGCACAATAACAGTATTTACTGAATTACTACAGAGCAAATGAAAACTACAAAATAGAAAAAAAAAAATATTAGACCATTTCAACTCTGTTAAGAACAGAACTCACTTTAACTTGCTTCACATTGGAATAATGCAATATGAGCTTTACTTCTCCAGCATATCTGCGTTAGAAGCAATTGAGTTAGAAATGTTGTAAAACATGAATAATCAGCTATTCTGCATATGTGGGTGCATCCCCTGTTCTCTGTTTTATACCAGGCCCGGCCCTACCTATAGGCGAAGTAGGCTCGAGCCTAGGGCCTCCAAAGATATATATAACCTGTAAAGGGCCTCGGGGCCTGACCCAATATCCCGCATTCCCACCCAAACCCGTTCGTTTTCGCAGACCGCGTTCCCAACACAGTCCCGCCTTCACAAATGCGGGCCGCGCGCATTCTGTGTTCCCACGTGCGCAGCGCGCATTTGTGAACACAAGGAACAAAAAGTTATCATACGGATTAAACAGGCAGTACACAAGGAACAAAAAGTTATCCACATATATTTATGACAAATCCATACAATCATTCCATACTGCCAGGTTTTATATTTCCGTCAAATTAAATCCTAAATGGTTATTATATATGAAAATGAGTGTTAATAAATTAGAAAAGACTTTTAATAAAAAATAAAAAATTAATTTCTAAATAGAATCTCTCTTTGAAAATTTTATTATCAACTTAACTCAATAAGATCGTAGATCTCCTACATTTAAAATTATTCAAGAGGACGGACAACCAATCAACCATGGCCATAAAAAAATTTCAAACAAATAAAGCATCAATGACTTCACAACAAAGTGATCAAACTCTAACATAATCTTAAATTAAAGTGACATATTCCATATAAAACATAAATCTCAAATTGTGATGGGTGTGATTATCAAATGCCAATTTAAAAGTTTGAATTGTTCTCATTTAAATACGATAAAAATCTAACTTGACAAGAAAATTCAAAAAATAAATTTAAATATTTTGTTTTAAATCAAAGGTCAAAACTCAAATTACTTCTTTTTCAATTTTTGTCATATTTATAAAAAAATCAACTGTATAAATTGAATTTTGAACTAAAATTTGGTTTGTTTGTGGCTCATCAAGTTTATTTTTAATATTTTAGATGAATTTGAAAACAAATTAAAAAAGAAAGATGAAATCATTAGAGGATAATGATTAGGGCAGAAATAGGTCAAAATAAAAATGTTTTGTCCATTTCAACTGAAGGGAAACTGATAAACTATAATTAATAATTAAAATTTAAGGTCTCTTTGATTTTTATATTTTATTTGGATATTTCACACTTTATAAAAAAAATATATATTATTTTTTTTAGTGTATATAAGGGCAAAAGGCCTCATGTTAAGAATTCGTCTAAGACTTCTGAAATCTCAGGGCCGGCCCTGTTTATACCTGCCACTTTTAGTCTGCAGAGTCCATGAGGAGTCGTCGTATCCTTGGGATAGTACTTTCTGAAGTTGAATCCTAAAACAGCAAATGCCAATCAGTTCAGTTTAGATGCAATGTGAAGAAATTGAAAGAATTCCATTGAAGTTCCCTGATATAGTGTCTATTAATTTGAAATTGTAACTAAAATAAAGAAAAAAAATTATTACTTTCCGCTGCCAATGAAGTCGTCGTTTGTGAGGGTATTGCTGTTCCAGACCACTGCATTCAACTCGCGGAGACCTTCAATGAGCGTGAAGACAAATTTCTCTTGGAAAGTTGGGTTCTTGTGACCATCTAAACCATAAATAAATGCACAACAAAACCAAGTTCAGATATTGAAGATAGGAGAACAAAAAGAAAAATGATGAGATAATTTCTCCTATTCTATGTCTATATACAGAGGTGTTTATTTGTCTGAACTTGGTCCGAGCCTGAGCTAAACAAATGGGTTCAGACAGAATTTTGTCCGACGGGCCAGGCTTGAGCTTTAATTTGAAGCCCGTTGGTTCCCTCTCTGCAGCCGACGACGGTCGCCCCTCTCCAGTCTCACTCTTCTTCTTCTTACTCTCTCTCTCTCTCATGTAGTGTTGTAAAAAATCGATTGGCAAAATAATCAGGCTTAATCGGCCGGGCTCGGGTTGGATCAAAATAATCGGACCCGATCCCCACCAAAGAACACCCCTATCTA
Source organism: Chimonanthus salicifolius (assembly GCA_013350335.1). Lineage (NCBI taxonomy): Eukaryota > Viridiplantae > Streptophyta > Magnoliopsida > Laurales > Calycanthaceae > Chimonanthus > Chimonanthus salicifolius. The sequence continues at coordinate 72,700,384 of CM023535.1, read as the reverse complement.
TATACTTGCAACGAATTCAAAAGACCCAGTCAGGAATTCAAGTGAAGAGAACCAAAAAGAAGGGAAGGGATGACACCACTACAAAAGGGAGGAAAGTAGTGAATCCAGGTGCGGGTATCTAATTTATGTTCTCTATTTTTAACTTTACAAAGAGTCAAATGAAACCCAATTCAGGAATTCAATAGAGGACAATCAATAAACAGCGAATGATCCACTGCAAAAGGAGAGAAAAGGGGGGCGATCCCATATTTGGGTGTACAAAAATATTCTAATTCCTAAATCTGCAATAAATTCAAAGAAAACCCTATTCAAGAATTCAAGAGAGGAGGGGAAAAAGAAAAAGGAAGAAAAGGGGTGATACCAGATGTGGATATCTGACATCAGTTCTATTATATTTCTATTACATGCATCGAACACTCAAAAACGGGGAAAAAGAAAAGAAAATGAAAAACAAAATGGAAGGCATGTACCTGTACAAGTCCTGGTGCGATAGCTAGTGCTGCCGTATTCTAGGCGGACGTATGGATCTTGCTTTGACAACCATTCAGTGTCTCTGAGCTTGTTGCACCCAATAACTGCAAGAGCAAATAAAAGACCAGCAAAGTCAAGGATGAATGGAGGGATTTATGGGTTTTTCTTAGAATTGGAGGGGGTCATGTATGCATGTAGAGATTGATGGTGCATACCTGTAACCTCGAGTAGCTGGCCATGGATACCAGAAGGCATAGACATAGATGAAGGAAAAGGAGAAAGAGACAAGGCTGGTGATGATGAAGATGAAGATGAAGACGCTGCTGCCTCTGTGGATGGGGAAGAAGGAGCACGAAGATTTTGAGAGAAGAGATGCCGATTACTTGAATTTAAAGGAAGAAAGAAGGCGGTTGACCCCCTCCCACCATCATCGTAATCTTCCTGCGCAGAAACCAGGAAAGAGAAGAGAAGAGAGAGAGAGAGAGAGAGAGGCAAATTTCGGCTGCTCTCGACTCGGTTTGGGCGAGTCAAAATGGAGACGTTGATCCTTGACAAAAAAAAAAGGAGAGAAAGAGAGCAGCCATACTTACACGTGTGGGGCCTGTTTGATGGCGGCCACACGTTAACTTCATCTATACGTGCGCGTGTGGGGCCTGTTTGGTGGGGCCACACGTTTCTCCATTGGAAGTTAACCCCTCTCTCAATTATGAATGAGGTTAGCAAGACTTTTCAGCGATACACTTTCCGAAAATTGATTTTTACACGGTGAAAAATTATGTATAAAATCCGGATTCTCGTCTTCCTCGCAAGCCGCGTGTTCCACAGATGCGGCGTTTTCCTGCAGGCGATCTCCCGTCTCTGCAACAAGAAACGAGAGAGGGAGAGGGCATGGCATTGCCGACGAGAGATCGTCCTGTCGGAGAACGCTGCATCTGTAGAAGACTGACTAGAACAGACACTGCGAGGAAAAATGAAAGGGTAGAATAGAAAAAAAAAACTTCTTTACTTGTAAAAATTGATTGCACCTCCATTTCCGCTTGGATCCATAGCTGCACCCAAGTAAAAAAAGTTGAAGATCCTTTGTCAAGGTGACTGCCAGCGTACAATTCTTACCATGAATATAATCATGATATTTTGATGGGCAATTTCCTACGTCCATGTAATCAGATGAGATGCATCATGTAGGATTTTTAAGTCTTGGGCAGAAATTTTCTTCGTGTTCTTATAGATCTTAAAGCATCCAAAGAAATGGAAGTTAGATATACTTTATTAGATGTAAGATTTTCTGCGATAATTGCAAGAAAATATAAAATAAGATTTTTAATAATTGATTGCACTTTAGGGCGCATCTAAAGTTTCTACGAGTAGTCGCAGAACGCATCTACTCGTCTAAAGTTTTCACAAAGAATGCAACTGCACGTGAAGGCGAGTATGAAAGTGATCTATCTTAGGTGCCTACTTTTGATCTATCCTAGCACATATTGCGTTGGTTGTTTGAATGAATCAAGCTCACCTTCTTCTAGGATTTTGTCCTGAAGAGATGAAGCAGAGTATTGTCCAACCATTTTGCCAATATTCAGATTATGGATAATGAAACGAAAAGTCTTAAGGCAATACAGTTCACAAAGCCACATATGCCCATCTATAAGTTGAAATAGACATTAGCGATTAGACAACCATTATTCCTGATGGAAACTGTTAGCCAATGTTAAGACTTTCTCTGGATAAGAGTTGTAACAAGAAGACTTCCTCCACATCAGAGTTCTAACAAGAGAAGACTTTGTATTAGTAGATCTTATCAATTACCTTATCTCTCAGGTATATATTCTTCACTTCAATAGAAAGTTATTGTGCTTTCCACTTTTCATAGAAACCAATCTTATTTCAAGATATCCACAGTATGTGTTTGCATATTGTGGAATGCCTTTATTCAAATCCATAACACCACCCATAGGCACTGTGGATCAGGTTAGGCACCATAAGGGTTTGAAAGCTAGACCTCTATACAAGATGAGATTACCCAATCACTCAAACAAATAAAAGAATGGGTTTACCGCAACCTCCTCAAATTTTGAGATTTGAGTCCTGAACTGAGTGGCAACCATTTTCATCTAATAAGAATGGAAAAGGTTGACAACTAGTGGATATATTGCAGGCCTGTTTTACATAGTCAATGAGCCTGGGCCCACAGATGATTAATTCAAATGGTTGTTGGCCTCATCCATGATAGCTGGTTGGCTGGACGAGCAAACTGCTTTAGGAACATTTGGGCTGAGGCTAGCTTACTATCTAGTCAGCTTACTAGGCTAAAAATTTGGAACTCATCCAACCACTAGAGTAGGCATAAATAAAAGCTGCTTTATTTTAATTGACAACCCATGTTACCCAAATTAATCTCTCCAAATCAGAGAGGTCTTGTACCCAATTGACATAATTGCAAAGGGAAAGTTTTCATTCATTCAAAAGAAAGACCATAAATACCGATTACTTAACTGGGCAATGTGAAAAAGCTTATGATATGTTGGAATGGTCTTTCATCAAATGTGACTTCAAACAACATAATGTCCATCCACTCTATTTTGAGTACAGTTGAAATAAAACGTATTGTCAACTATACAGAAATAGCGATAGAAAAGAAAACAAAAGAGATAAGAATCAACAAAGAGAATCAAACTACTTTCCTTTTGATACGTCCACTAGTAGGATTTATATAAGGTGCAATGTAAAAATTACAAAATTACTCTCCAATAAAGCTCCACGTAACCTATCAAGTACTAGTAAAGGGATCCCCCACAGCTCCCTTTGAATCAAAACATATTACATGACAAAGGGACTCTCTCTTGCTTTGCCGTATCTGCATGGCTTCATATCCTATTTGTTGAACCCTTACCCAGGCCCATAACAAGGCTATTCGACAAAGAAAACTTAACCCTCTTGGGTTTTCCAATTGTTGAGGTACAAATCGCAAATGAAATCATCGTTTTTGCAAAAGATTCATGTAAGTTCGCCCAATGAACTAATCAGCCAAATTTCTAAGATCTTTTAGGTGGAAGAGAGACAAAAAGGTTAATTTTTTAATTTGCAATTAAAACCAAAAAATAACCTTTTTGGATTTCAAAACTAAAAATCTAATTGCAATACCAATGCACAGCCTCAAATTACAGTGTGCCCCACAAGATTTTCATCATGAATGGGGGACCTACTGCTGGATTCAAGACACAAAAAAGAAAGAGCAGAGTGTCGCAACAGACTATCGACACTGATGGGAAGAAAGAAATCATCACCGTCGGGCATGAGAGAGGAAGCCATGATTTTTCAACACATCATTCAAGAAATAATATGATGAAATGGTGGTAAACCATGGGTTGCACCTGTTGTTCCTTTTCTGGCCTTTGGATGAAAACACAAATAAAGGTAGAGAAATAGGAACTGAAAATTAGAGATGGTGCATGAAAGGAACTGAAAATCCTAATGTAAAATCAATTTGAAACTGCTAAGAAACTATCATTTATGCATATAAAAAATGATGCCCAACTTAACAGAATTAGTCTTCTTTGATTCAAACCATAAACCATAGCATTGATCTTGACCGGGAAGAGTCACAAGACATCCGATGTCCTCGGAAGCAAGGATAGAAGAATTTGAGCTGGGTTTCTAAAATACCAAATGCCGACAAAAATATTTCCCAACCAAACTAAGAACTTGTAAGCTGCCATCCAAGAATTTCAGGAACAGACCAGCAGGCATACCACCCCTTTGGGAGATTATCTTGAGTGTTAATTGTATGAAGGTTGGAGAAATGCCTTAGAATGGTTACTGAATATTTTTGTGGGTTACACATCTGGATTAGCTCTCATTTAATCTCACCCATCAGAAAGGTGAGACACAAATTTCCTAAACCAAAATAGAAGATAAGCTGACCTCCAGTTTGTCATGAATCTGCAAAGGGGAGGGCAGATGCAAATTTCAGAATTGTTGAGACCATTTTCAATTCAATATAAGTGAACTTTGATCTTGTAAACTGTAGTTTGGCCATAAAAAATTGCTATAAAAAGCAAATAAACTCCATTGTCAGCATCTTGGCCTTTGCAACATTAGAATCGAGCAAGTAAAAGACTGATATTTTGCATTTAGACACTAAGAGCAACCTGAATCAATCAGTATTTCAGTGAAAGGATGTAGTAGAAACTGCAGCCAAGTAGAGTCACCCGTGTATGACCAGAAATCAGGTTCTGAGAACTAGGGAAATTCATCAACAGTCAAGGAAATAGAAACCAATAACAGAACTGCAATAAAATTATCCAGATATTACAATTTAGTTAAGTTCATATGACGACAGAATATAGAGATACTATGTACAACCATCCAAATCATTAATAATCTAGGCTTTGTTCTGAGACACAATGGTGTGCTGCTACTTCTATCACTGATCCCTGGTACCTCAGATTGCTTGTTCTCCAGGAACAGAAACATTTAAACCTTTTAAGCGTTGTTCTTGTTATCAAGGTAAGCCCAGTGAGGCTTAGCAGGAGTGCGCTTCAACATTTTCACTCCAAGTGGGCTCTTCTTACTCTGTAAAGAACAATACCATAAACACAAATAGATTATAAGTCAAAATATTGAAACTTCAGAGAAAACTGATAAAACTATCATGTCCAACTATGATAGAAGAAATTCAAATCATTCACTAGGAGAACTCCAGTCAGCATGGAGCATGTTTCAAAGCCCATAAAAAACTGGGCCATCCAACAAATTATAGTGTTTGGGAGAGAGAGATTCTAGCATACGACCATTCTCAAAGATGGTCTGCATTCCAACTTATGAGCAGAATTGATGTATGAAACAGATTCAAAAATGTCAAAAATGCCAAAAATGCAAACGTTGTGCAAGTCGGACTAGCAATCCTACTTAAAATAAGTAAATTGCAGTAAGGTTACAAGGATGAAAGTGTTTTTAGAGGAGAGTGTCTTCTTACAGCTAAGCAAAGTCCTTCTTCAAGGTAGCAGATAGGATACTCTTGTGGGCAGCAGCTATAGTGATCATCACAGCAGGTGGCTGAGTCGAGAGGACAGCATCCCCATTCAAAACAGAGGCGGCCGTACTCATAGAGGCAGCAGCATGTGTTGCTCTCAGGGCAGGAGTTGTATTCATCACAGACTGTGGGGGGTTTCACAGGAGTGGGAGGAGAGGGGCCTGGGTTGGGTGGGTTCTGACTCTTCTTAACTGGATATGAAGGCTCAATGGCAAGACCACACTTACCAGTCCGGGAGTTGGCAAGGTTCCGCTCCATCCTAATGTACCCATCCTCTCCCCAGCTCTCACCCCATGAATTCCTGACGATCCAGTAGTCCATACCATTGTCTGTGCCATAGCCCACGATTGTCACACCGTGGTCCAGTTCCATTCCACAACTCCCAGTGAACACACCCTGAAAATAACAAAAATATCTCAAATTTCTCAATCAGCAAGCAATAAAATTGGGGACATTTGGTGCAAGTTATAAATGATGCACGCTGCATGTATACTGGAAAAATTGAACAAGAAGGACAAAACCAGAAATTAGCAAGCGTTCATCGCAAAAAAGATCACAAAATCCGATATGGAGATCGGGTTTTAAGACCATGTTGCCAAAGCAAGAACCAAACAAGAATGACAACTGGCCCATGAATCTGACAGAAAATTTGATTTTGTAGCGCTGTGTAAAGCACTTTGATGTTGCAACTTTGAAGTTGTAGGTTCCAGTCACTGACTACCTTCTAAAAAATTATACACTTGCTGAGGCAAGTTCTAAGAACTCCAAACTAGACAGATTTTTAACAGTAACCTCAGGACTTAATTCTGAGTCAGAGAATCAACTTTCAGCCAAAAGAACTCTAACTTTGGAGTAATTTTACTTCCAAACCTTCTTGCATTTCACTATCCCAAGGCCATGGTTTTTCACAGGTCACCAACGTCATATCATCAGAGCAATTTTGATGATTCCAGAGTTATTTTACTTAAATTAATAGAGATGCAAAGAACCCTCGCTATCATTCAACAAAAAAAATGCAATTGATCAATTCCTCTTATCCCAACCACCAACTATAAATCTGTAATCTACCCTACAATCACTACGAGAACAGAGAGCCTTACCGATTGGTACAGTTGGAAATCTCTGCCACTACCTTCCATGGCAATAGCAACTGGCTGGTTGGCAACTGCCTTCTGAAGTGCCTTCTCATTATTCGGAGGAACATCTTCATATGAATCGATGGAAACAACGCGGGCATTTTTCTGTAAAATCCATACAAATTAATGCATTGGTTCGTTCCAAGAAATCGACCAAATCTACTAGAAGAGAAGGACAAGAATAATCAATTGAATTGAAGCAAAACAGACCCTGTACGTATCGCATCGGCCATCTATACCCTTGTATGGATAATCGTCTTCACTGTCAATACCCCCATTGCCGATGATGAATTGGAAGGCGTAGTCCATGAGACCTCCATTGCAGCCCTCATTATAAGAATTGTCACAGTCGACCAGCTCTTGCTCCGAGAGAGAGATGAAATCGCCTGTCACAATCTTGTTTATCCCTTCCACGGAAGAAATTGTAGAGAATGCCCAGCAGCTCCCTGCTCACAATCCAAATACAACAGATGTAGAAAAAGAAAAACAATGAGTTCTCAAATCACAGTAAGTTGCAATAAAAAAAAAAAATTAGTAACCAGTAGCTAGAACAAGAAACTTATAATATGTTTAAGGAAACCAATTCAAGTTTTCCTTACGTTAATCTTTTAATTTTTAAATAGAAGACTTCATATCACATCATTACTTCAGAGAAGATTGATTTCTGCTATCCCTCATGAGGAAAATCTTTTAACATTTCACAAAAACTTTCTAGTTTCTATACTATGATTTTTCTGTTGATTAAAAACTTTAATTAAATATAAACCTCACCTCTCTCTAACTACAAGAGCATTAGATAAATTCCGAATGCACCCAACTCTCATAAGCTACAAATATCAAAATCTTAAAATCTTTGATTCTTAAGCCAAAGCACCCATCAATAATTGCATTCATATATTCTCACAAAAAAGTATATGGTGATTAACTTAGAAAACATGCCCCTTCAACTACAATTGTCACGTGTGACCCGAGTTGTCTCACAGGTGAAAAACATCATTCTCATGTGAGTCATGTATGGAATTAGATGAGATCCATTTGCTCCACCAAACAAAATTAGGAAATGGATGTACTAATTATAAGAATTAAGTCTCTTTTGGATATATTTTGCCAGTTGATCTAAGGAAAATAAAATGAACAATTGAAAAGCATCCAATTTAGCTGTTGCTTTTCTAATTTAGATCAGATGATTATATATGTTTTATGAGATTTTTTTTTTAATTCATATGACAATAATCATTTCTTCAATTTGGTACGGTCAATGAATCTCACCCAACTGCCATATATATTAAGGAAAACGTATGGACAGAATCCGTGAAATCAGCAAAAAGGAATTCACCACGAAATCTCTTTACCTAATTTATTTTTCTTTAACAGATTCTCTATTACAAAACCAAAGAATCATTCATGTTAAAAAAAATCATTAAAGTTTAAATGGGCTTTTAATAAATATAATCATCATCAAAGTCATCTTATAATCATCATCACAGTCGATCTTTCTACATATTAAGAGTTGGCACTCATAATTAAATTTAAAAAACCATTTTTTTATAGATAAATTCTCATTCTTAAATTTATAATATTTATAATTATAACAATGAACACAAATCAAATATATAACATCTATTATTAACCTACAAAATATGACTCTCACTGATTTGAATCAATATATTATTTATTTCAATTTTGGTTAACAATAACAGCATCCCATGTATTCTCCTATTTCCTCTGACTCAATAGAGAATATCTCAGAGGAAAATTATTATTCTTTCCTAATAAAAAGTAAAAATAAATCATACCCAGTTTGACAGATAATACTATAATAGAACTAAAAGATTAAAAGTAAAAAAAAAAAAAAAAAGAGAACTTAATCATGCAGTGTGATATTATTTTATATATTTTTATTAAAAATATTGGAAATCAACTGATCTTCTTAATCTTTTATATTTCTTCCTCACCTAAAAGTTCAACCCAAACAGAAACTGAGAAAGAGGGGAAGAAGAAGAATCTCACCGCAGCTTCCTTGGTCTTTTATGGGAGCAACAGCTCCTTTCTTCCTCCAGTCAACGGAGTCCGGTAGCTCATCCCCTTCCTTAAACAGATACCGATCGCTCTTCGGCCGTGCGAGCCTGCGCTTGGCGTCGATTTTAATGCCCAAATACATGGCCCTGTACTCCTCGTTGCTCAGATCGGCGAATCTGTTCAATCCAAGCGCGTAGGTGTGGTTCCCGGCGTTGTGTTCATCAATGAAGAGAAGGTTGTCCTTGAAAATTTCGAACCTCCTCTCCTTCTCCCCCAACGCGTTGTAAACCTTCCCGTGCTTCACCAGCCACGCCTCGTACAGCCCCTTCACCTCCTCCTCGCTCCTTCCGGCCACCTTCTCCCCATGTTTCTCGTCGTAGCTTATGATCGACATATCCAAGGCAAAAGCCACCGCAAACAGATACAACAGGGCGATCAGAGCCACCCCAAATAAGCCCCTCGAGAAACCCATCTCTCAAACTCCCACAGAAATCACAAAGCAAGGGAAAAAATTAAAAGAAAACAGCCGAAGGCGTTTGGGAATGGGAAAGAGAGGAGGGGATGGGTAACGGAGAGAACCCACGAGTACGGGAAAAGAGCATTCGATTTCTTATATAAGGAAGAAAGGAAGAACGGACACAGAGCTGACGACACTGTGGGAGGAATCTGTGTCGTATCTTTATTAGAGAAAGAGAGTGAAAGAAGAAAAAGAGACGGTAGATTTAGATTTTAGACCAGCCAGAGTGAGATTTAGAAAGTAAAAAAAAAAAAAAAAGAGAGAGGGATAGTGATTTTTGCATCATTATTTTTTTTAAAAAAAAAAAATCGTTTTTATACCTATTTTTTCTTTCTTTTCCAAAAATAGAAATAAAATTAAAATTCCTTATTAAAAGGTGCAGAGAAAATGGTGGTGAAAAAAATTATTACCCAACGAAAGGACAGAGAGAGGCGCTTGCGCTGGTTGTCGTAGCTGCTATCATTTCACGTAGGAACGACCAAAAAGAACCGAACATCTTTGACCGTGGTTAAACTTTTTAACCCACTTGTCGTAGGAGAGATTGAGAGTGAATGAATGAATCAATTTAAGTATCTTATCATCAAATGCCACGTGGCAAAACATGGGTTGTTGGATTGGAGGTCGATCCCTCTCCCAGATGGCCATCCCGCCAGCAGCGTGCCTTCCCACGTGCTCTCCCACATGCCTCCAGCGTGTAAAGGAAATTTCAAACATTTGACTGGAGTTACAGAGGCGTGTGTATGTGAATTACTATATTGCATTTTAATGAATTTTATTGAATAATTTAACTTATTAATTTTTAAGTGCAAAAGAAATATTAAATATTTTTTTATTTATGATATTCAATCTTAAATCTAGCTCTTTACGATTGAACAACTTTAGCTGCGTGACATCAACTCTGAATCCTATGTGGCTTGTAAAAGTGAAATTCAATATATAATAGTGACAATGAATTTGGCTTGTACAAATGAAATTCAATATATAATAGTGACAATGAATTTAAAAGGTATTTTTAAAGTGAATTTTTTTGTAAAATAATAAATTAATTAAATTTGAAAAACATGATTTGCGGAGTCTAAAAATCAACTGTCAAACCTAACGACGAGATGAATTTAAGATGGTTTTGAATTATATATAAAATACAATTCACAATAGGGGTGAAACTCGGGTCGGGTTTTGATCTGACCCGTATGACCCGACCATAGAAATCTTGCGGGACGGGTTAGCGGGTTGATTCAAGTTGGGAAGACAAAAATTCACATGAAATTCGAGTTGAGGAATTTTCAAGTTAACTCGATTTGATTCAACCTAACTAAATGAAGCTAAAATGGATTCAAGATGTGGGTCCCGTAAAAAATCGAGTTGAGTTAGATTGAATCGAGTCGAAAATTTCAGGTCAATAGACTAGGTCAAATTCTATAAATATTGAATTGGGTCGACTTGAGTTTTAAGAAACCTAAACTGACCCAACTCGATTTTAGCCTTAATTCACATTGATAATTGAGAGAAGAAAGAGAGGGTGTGAGTTTAAATCTCAATGGGACTCACATGAGAGCTCAATTGCTCGGCCATGAGAATTGTTGCATAGGGGTACAAATATCGGCCGATATATATCATATCAGTCGATCTAGGCGTTTTAAAAAAAAAAATGAGAGAGAAAAATATCGACCGATATATCAGCCGATACCGAATTTTGCACCCTTGCACATAAAGCGCACAAGCAAATTTTTTCTACCACGTTAGACTCTAAATATTTAGATAGAATATGTAAAGAATATATAAATAGGGAAAATTTTAAAAATATATATAATAAATTCATATGTATGAAAAATAAATGAATTATAATGTCCAAGACTATAGAGCTAAAATAATTAAATAGATATGGAATTTTGTTTACTCATTTTATCTATATTTAACTGAACATATTTAATTTCAAAAACTAATGGAAGGTTTCTCCAATTTAAAAGTATATTATATTTTATTTTACTATTCTATGTCAATAACTCTTGAGAATAAGAAAAAATTTAGCCGTATGATTTTGTTCTTATTCACAATTTATTGTTATTGGTAATATATAAACTTAAACTTAAAATTATTTTTTTTGAACACTACCGCGTTATCAAATAGGATGAAATTTGCCGAAGACAATATATAAAATATGTCAATGAGCCTTTTTATTATGAAAATTAAGATTGTTATATTTAAAATTACAAAAAAATTAAATACTAAAACTAAGTAATTAATAAAATCGACTAAGGTCAAATTTTTTTGTAACATAAATATCCCAGCTCTGCATTGAATGTCTATTAGTATGTAAAAACGTCCTCAACTATACAGGGCATGTTGCCTAGGATTATATTCTATAATGAAAAAAATTATTATAGAATTACTAAACTTTTGAGAATTAAACCTATGAGTTAACTATATTTTTTTTTAATTTACGTGTGGGAAACCGTAGACTCGAACCCACAACCTCCCTCTTCCTGAGACGGGAGGCAACCGGTTAAACTACACTCATGTTTTAAAGTTAAGATAAATTATTAACTTAATTTCTTTAATCTATCATAAATCATGATTAATTCGATATTGATCAAATAGATATTATAAATATTAAATCTAGTTCTTAAAAAATAATTTTAATAATTTAATTTTACTATAAATCTGACTCCATTTGGAACTCTGGATGTCCAAGTTTTAAAAGAAAAAGGTAAGACAATTTTATATTTTTCCTCAACTCTACAATAGATAAAAGTTAAAAAAGAGAATTATTTCGGCACCTAAAAGTTGACATCATTTTGTAATAAATTGAAAAACTTTTAAACTATTTTTTTTTCATTTATTACTATAGAATTTCCAATATATCTCGAATGTTAAGGTTGTTATAAAATCAAGTGCATGTTTTTTTAAAAATAAAAAATAAAAAAGCTGAAGTATGTACGACTTGCCCTGTTCTTTCAATAAATGAAAAGATGGACTGTGGTCTGGCAGAATGATCAGGACCGTCCATCTGTTAGGCCACTGGAAGAATTCACAGACAAAACAATCCAACCACTGTTATAAATTTCTGAAAGTGGGCCCCACAATACGACCGGCTCCGGCAGAAAACAAGGGTCGATTTTTCCAAACGTCTCAGTTGAGAAGTTGAGATGGCAATGGAATTCAAATGGGGGCATGAAGGTCAACATATTCGGACAGTCGTGTGAAACAAAACAGCAAGACTAATTCGTCTGACATGATTATTGATGTAGACCACTTTTCCATCTCTGTTGGCAACTTATATGAGCCGTTGGATGCATCATTGATAAAGAAATCTAGCACTTGAGACAAAATGGATTTGTATTATTGTTCATTAAAAGATTATTATCACCTTATTAACAACATCTAATGTTCCTGACTATCTTTTCAAAATCATAAATGAAGAACAGTTTAGATGACCATGGCCCAGAAAGAACATCTTATAATCTCATTTTATTATAAATTCCATTTGAGTGCACACAATTCGGGAGTATGCAGAAGTGTCAATGGTGTAGGTCAGGGTGCAAATATTGGAAAACAGATATCTCGACTGATATCGTCGATATCTTTATCTCTTCTTTTTTTCCTTTATTTATCTTGACTGATATCGCTTTTTTCTTGATATAAAAAATTGAAAATTTGGCTTTTTTTTAAAAAAAAAGTTTATGAAAAGAAAAAATGAAAAATATCGACTTATATTTACCCAATATCAACTGACAACTGATATCGATTGAGATATTTATAGAGTCCATGAGCGATACTATTTTTTTAAAGAAAATACTGATATCAGTCATATCGACGATATCAACATTGATATATCAGTCAATATTAATAGTGTAGGCTGATATTTGTATCCATGGTGTAGATATTTTTGATAAGTTGAGCTATGAGATTAGATACTAAATGTCCCACATTACACTGCTATTTGCCACTATCCTACTACTTTGTATAAACAACACCAAAACTTTGAATACTAATAATGTAATAATTAATAGCACTTATTGCTATTCATTTGATAGTTAAATATATATTAAGAAGAAGTAAGAAATAAGAGAAAATGTTTGAAAACTATGAATTCTGTGAATTGGTAACCTCATGAAAAAGATGGCAGGATATTTTATCTGACAAGAAGGCCCAATTGCCATTGCTTGTCTTCTTTAATGATGATACAAACAGGCCGAAGGTTGCTTTCAGGAATCTACCACTAACATGTCATCTTAGCCTTAAAAAAAAAAAAATAATATTCTTTGAATCTATATCTAAGTACCATATCTATATTATAAGAAAGCAAAAGAGGCGTGACGGAAGAAAATTAAATTCATTATTTTATTGGATCCAATAAGTGTTTTACTTTATTAATTGAGTGAATGTGTTTCAGTGGAGCCCAAGTCCACACTGGCCACTAAATATAAACTAAAATTGCAGTTTTAAATAATTAAAATAATTAATTATTTTAATTTTGTTGGAAGTATAAGATTCAGTTTCTTACTAGTATGCAGGGCCGGTCCTGAGATCTCTTAAAATCTCATAAGCTCTAGGTGAAGTGAGATTTCAGGGGCTCTTTATTATTGGTATATTAAGGAGTTTACGTGTGTAGAGCCTTTTTGTCTGGGCTCCTATACGACAGCCTACATCGTCTAAGCCCAGAGCCAGCCCTACTAGTATGTAAACTTAAATTTTCTTGTGACCCAATATCTGATCCTTGATGGATTGTAGGGACAAGATTACTCAAACAGACCTATTATAATAATATTAAAATTTTTTTGAAAAAAAAAACAAGAGGAGCTATGGATTGAATAAAGCCTTTATTCAGTATAGTATAAATAACAGGTGCAAAATTTAGTATCGACTGATATTATTCTCTCTCCTCTTTTTTTTTTAAAAAAAAATTGATATTATGAATATTTGCACCCATGGTATAGATTCATGTTCATGGAAACAAGACTTATTTCTATTGGGTACAAACAAAAAATTTATGATAAAAAAATATGAAAAAAGAGAATAGTTCAAATACCAAGAGATATGGGAGTCGTATGATATGCTCTATGGTCCTCTTGTTTTACAGATTTTTCCTAGTTTCTTGGATCTGTCTGTACATGATTTAGTGAAGACCATTGATCAGTGAGGAACATGGTGCTTGGCAACTCATGAAAAATCCAATCATCCAAATGCATGTGTGTGGACAAGAAGGGTGTTTTTTTTCTTCTTTAGATAGTAGAAAAATATGAATTGAATTATTTTTAGTAGAAAAATAGCATAATCTTTTAAAATGAGGGGGTAGAGTAATGTTAAAATCATGGTCGATATGTATTGAATCGGTCATAAGCTAATTATATCTGTAATTTAAAATAAAATAAAATTGAATATCGTTGTGGGCCATATCTAAGTGAATATCAGCCAATATTTCGATTTTCAAATTTTTTTTAAAAAATGAGAAAGAATAATCTCGGTGGATATCCAATATCTGATTTTTTTACCTCTGGTTAAAATATAAGATTATGAATAAGTATAAGTTAATAAATAAGAAAAATGAGAAAATAATTGTTCAAAGTTATTTAAATATGTACCTAGAAGAATTCTAAAAATAACATTTGTGGAATGAAATGAAAATATTGTGGTAGGTGGTGGCACATGGTCTCTTGGTGGTAGCATTAGGTCATTAGACTATTAGAGTATATTCTAACAGATTCAATGCACCCTTTCAAGTTCAAGTGGGGATGGAAGAATCCAAATGGTTTGTCTTTAACGATGGCTTTAGAACCTTTTTCTTTGGATTGGATTTGGGTATCTTTTCTAATTCTCAATGGGTGGCGGCTCATTTAACTGATATTTCTATCATATTAACTTTATTTTAAATATTATTCTTTTTCTTCCATTTTATTATTTAATTTTAAATTTTTAAATTTAAAAAAAAAAGAGATTTCAAAAAGCTTATGAACTTCTCTCGAAGATCTTGCAACTCTTCTAAAATGCACATGAGATAATTATTTTGGAACAGTCCCAAAACACATATGAAATAAGTAAATTGAGATAGAAAAAGTATAAATTTTTTTTTTTAAAAGTTAATCATATTTCAAAATTTTAATTAAAATTTGAGTTCAAATAGTAATAAGGATAATGATTCGTGTACCATAATTTTTTATTACGGTACACTACTTTTAAAAGAAAAAGATCATTTTATCATTTTTTTCAAAGAAGAGAGAGGAGAAGAAGAAAAATAACGGTAAAATATTTTTTTTATTTAAAAGGTGATACATACGGTAAAAACTCAGAATACAGGTATCATTATCCCAATAATAACATCACTTATACAGATATTTTGTGTTTTATAATAAAATATTAATATTAAAACATCCAATATTTCAACTATTTCTTCTTGCTCACCTCGTTAGATTAGAATTGGAATCTTTAGACATTTTGTTTCCACCTAAATAAATGGGAGAGAGAGTGCCTCACGAGAATACAGAAGAAAGTAGAGACAGAGAGAGGGCGGGATGGGCCCCATTCCTCCACTAATTGTCTCCGGGTCTCCCTCAGTGGGTCCCACTCCATTTCAAACTGTGGCACTGGTTAGGCCATCAACATGGCTGACGTACACTGAAACGGATCCATGTGGTTATTATAGTCCACAGCCACCATCAGAATCGATACTTTTAAATGTCAATTTCAATAGACCTAACTCACACCTAATAATAATAATAATTGAAAGAAGATTTAATAAGTCCCCAGAGCTTTTAAATAATTGAGCTACCAAAGGACGTAGTGCATTAGTTTTCCTTCTTGTCGTCGGGGGTAAAAAAATATTTTTTAGAAAAATATATAATATCAGTCAATATTTTAAATATCAATGGATATTATAGATAATCTGTTTTCTCTTTTTCTTTTATTTTTTTTTAAATTTGATCAGAGATATCGATCAATATTTTAGACCGAAATGTATTTTTAATATCGCCGAAATTTCTATATAGGCTTATATGTATCGATATGTCTTGTGTGGTGGGCCCAGCCCTTCATCAGAAAAAAATTTATTACCCATCTCTGATATTTTTGAGATTGAGTACTCATCCCTCCCACACTCCAAAGAAAGAAGATATTTTAATCTGTTCACTATCTGTGTGGGGCCCGTCGTTTCAGCTCGTTAATATTGGATCACGGGAACCTGGTCCAATCCATCTGGGGCCTGCATGTTCCAAATGAATGGAGCTGTCAGTCTTACTATGAAATTAGTATTTTAATTTAATATAAAAAAAGTTTTATTCATTCATCAATTGTCATTATTTCATCTGATTTTTTGAGTTCAACTTTTTGTTTTACTTAATCATGTAAGTCATAATGTGTGTTATTTCACAGTTTAATATATCTTTCATTACCCTTCAATTCATATTTTTTTTTATGACCATGGTGTTTAGAGGTCTCACCTATATTTGGATATGAGACATTTTAATCCGACTATTCCTTAAAATATGTACAAGCCTCCAAACTTCACACACACCAGATAAATAACTATAGAGAGTTGAATATAAATTTGAATTCAAAATCTCCCTTTACGAGAGAAGTTTCTTGACCATAAGGCCAACTCCCTTCATTCTATATCTTTTGATTTAGACAGTCTCCACTCTCCATAATGATGTGTTTATAAGCTTTTTACTAATATAAACAAATCATTTTAAACAAATTTCCTCATTTTGTTATTTGCTAAAACTTATTTTAATATCTTCCTAATATAAATAATAGTGCTCTATCATTTCTCATTTCTAAATTCCTATTTTAAAGTTATTCTAGTCATTCAATGTATAATACACATATTCATTCATTTAACTTGCTTGTTATTTTCTTATCATCCAATACTCTACTTTATAAAATATTATAGTTCAATAACCATTTCATAAGATTGTCCTTTTAACCTATATAAAATTTATCATGAATCTTTACGTATCTTCAAATCCTTTTTCCTTTAATTGACGTCTAATGATCCATGCTCAGGTTGTCCACCAACTATTTAAAAGCCTTCGTGTTAGGCATCTAAATACTACGAAGAATACTGAGCTTTCTTGTCTGAAACTTATTTCTTGGGCTAACACTCTTAACATTCCTATTTTATCTATTTTTTGTACTGCAGTGTTTAATACAAATTTGTAGATTTACGTCTCTTGATTCTTTAGTTTTTTCTCCTCGTTTGTCTTTTGCATGGCTCGAACTATGGGCTTTTTTATTCTTTGTGCTACTATTATTGGACGCCTCTGTATTTATTTGGAGATGGTCCCCCTCATTTTTGAATGATACTTACCCTTTGTTAAAAATAAATAAATTATCATGTAAGAAAGTTTAATGCAACATTTTAAAAATGAGAGTATAATATATTTGTGAGCTCTAACAAATTAAGTGGAGATCTTTAAATTAACTAAAATATAAAAAGCATAAAATTCTTAATCATCTAACTTAAAAACATAAAATAAGTGATTGAAGTTGATTCTCATTGGATGATGCTTCTTTGTGGCTAATGATAACCTTTGACTTTCTATTGTTGGAGGGGGCACAATCATGCAACGCTTAACACAAGTTATGAAAATGTCACATTGAAATTAATATAGCACATGTTGTTGAGTAAAAAAAATAATGTGTCAAATAATTTACATGTTTAAAACTTGTTTCAAAATACTTTTAGATATTTTTCATATTATTCATATTTGAAATGACATTTCCTTCGTATTTAATTTAAAGAAACTTTTTTTTTTTCCTATTTAGGATAAGCCAAGGAAACTGGTGAATATGTTTGTCAAATAAATAGAAGACAAAGTTTCTTTTTCAACAAAAATGGCTAACATTCGACTTTCTCACCGGTGGCATATTAGTTGGGTTGGGTTATCAGCCAGCCCCACTGAACCTGAGAAAAAAATGGCTGAATTTTGCCGGTATTTAAGATAAGTCATGTGTAAATTTGTGTAATTCAATCGGTAATCTCCCATCTCAAGAAACGAAAGGTATCAAGTTCACGCTTCCATGACCTTACCTGGTGTGCCTTAAGGACATTGGATATAACTCGTGGAGATTTTATGCTGGATTTTTTACAGTTTTCGACATGTAATTAAAAAATTTATAAAATTGAATTGTTTAAATTGGACCTCCAATGCAAGCTTGAGACGCGCTCTCAATTTTAGCCCAAGCGTTGGAGGATATACCTGAAATTTGGAATATAATAGTGATCAAGAATTTTGAAAGTGTAAAAATTAGTGCCTAACGTGGGTCAAAATCGAAAAATTGATTTTGAACAAATTTTAAATTTAACACAAAAGAAAAAATATTTCAATATTTGTATATCAGATACACCAAATATAAACTTAACACATCATTATACGCCATGGATTTAAAAAGAATACATTGAATTACTCTAATCATTTTGTGATAGCCATTCCTTGCTTCTCATAGAGTCGATAGGTGTAATATTTGGTTGATAATTTATCCAAAATGCTATTTAAGTATGTAAGTATTAAACTTCACCATATCTCTCTCATTGAAACTTGAAACTTTACTTTCTATGTTAGTGAAAAGTTCAAATTAGAACCGGAGACAATTGGAAATTGGCATAGTTTTATTCAACCATGATTAACTTGTCCAAGGATGCAATATTACCCTAAGTGGGATGTAACAGAAGATTCGAATAAAACAAAATACTTTAAAAAGTATATCATCTAATTCAGATAGTTGTCTTTCGTCTTAGAAAGTAAGAGTGTGTGGGTTCGAACTCTCATAACCTAATTTAAGTGTGCCATAAGGATAGCCACACATAAATTAAAAAAAAAAATCATGCAAAGAATTTATGAAAATTGTTCGTCAAAATTTGAAGTGGGTGGCACATCTTTAAATGAGAAATGTAAAAAGTGATAAAGACAATCATTGAATAAATTTTGAATCTCATTTATTCATTTCACTTTATGATTTTGAATTTTAAATATTTGACTGTTATAAGTTATTGATTTTTTTTTTTTTTTTGAGCGGTAAAGAAGACGTTATCATTAATAGAAAAAGTACAAGAACAAGAACAAGAACAAAGGCCTACGAGGATTAGGCAAAAAAGAAACAAAAGACAAGACAAAAGAAGCAAAAATCCACTACTATACAAAAAGAAGTAAAAACCAAGCTACAGTAAAAGGACACCCAAAGTCGATCCATCTACGCCATTTTTGGCAAAAAAATCTGCAACCCCATTTGCTGATCTACTAATATGAATGAAGGAAACTTCCATGCCCCCGGATAGTGCCTTAATCTCCCTAACAACTATGATTAACCTCCAAGGAAGTCTCCTCGTACCCCTAGCCCATTTTATGGCGTTGGAAGAATCACTCTCAATGATTAATTTTAATCCCCCCAAGCTTTCTCCTAAGGTCAAGGCTCTCCTAATACTAAGAAGTTCCACCTCATTAGAATCCTTGATCCCCACCGCTTCCGAGAAGACCACCCTAATACCACCCATGTGATCCCTAAGAACTCCCCCTATACCTGCCGGATCCGGTTTACCATAAGATGCTCCGTCAACATTGAACTTGAGGAACCCCAAAGGGGGGGGGGGGGTCCACTCCGTATGCTTAGACTTTTTAACCAAAGAATTGGACTTCAAACAGTCCTCCCAAGACTGGCAGAGATCCCCCGCTCTAAGGTCTTTAAATTCCCTGTTAGAGCACAACCACGTGCACAACCTCCACTTTGCCTTTTGAGTAAGATCATTAACTTCCGATGATTGTCCTTCAAATATCCTAGAATTTCTCTCCTTCCATATAGACCATGAAACCACAGCCGGGATCGAAACCCAAGCAAGCTTCATTTTTTTTCTAACGCGAGGGACAAACCAAGACTCCATCAAGCGATCCCACGAGCCTGGGCAAACCCAAGCCACTCCCATCAGATTCAAGAAGAAGCTCCATATACTCCAGGAGACAGGACACGCTACTAGGAGATGATCAATAGATTCGTCGGCGCAGTTACAAAGAGGGCACAAAGTGACTCCGTCCAAACCCAAGAGTCCCCTTCTCTTAAGTTCTATTCTTGTCAATATTTTCCTTTTGGCACAGCACCAGTTGATTGATTCTCTTTACCTATTTTATCAAGTCATAATTATTTATTAATCTTTTCACCTAACCATGCATAACCCAGAATATGATATGATAAATGCGTGAAAATTAATACTCCAGACTCCTCAAATATGCTCAATTTCAAAGATTTCATCGTAAGATTTAACATAAGATACTTCAATTTTTCTAAGCGGTTGTCTGAATCAGTTTTTATTTATTTATATTTATACATCATAATCAACAGTTAACTAATTTTGATAGAATTCATAACGGACGATTTCATAGTTTATGAGACCTTATAGGCTTATATTCTTCCCCATCTCTTAATCTATAATAGAAGATAAGACTAAGGATTAAAATCTTATTATATTTAATTTTTCTGAATTAAAAAAATTTAAATATGAAAAGAGACCCAATTTTGAAAAAAATATATAATCGAAATTATCGGCTGTTATTTTTTTAGAAAAAAATTGAGAAAATCAAATATCAGCCAATATGCCTATAGTACGGCTGACATTTTTTCTTTTGGGTAAAGACCTCACCTACCCACTGACCGAAATGAATTATCCATACGAATCAATTCCTTGTTAATCAGATAATTGTTTTGGGTTACATCTATGCTATTATTATTTTCTACTCTCAAACTCATCACTATTTTATTAATTAGATTCATATTCAATTTAAATATTTTTCACTGTTTTTTATATTCTCTGTGCTCATTATATTTCATATATGAAAAATGCTCCTTAGTGCTTTTTTAAGAAGTGTAATCGTCACTGCTACAAGACTATTGGAAAGTGTGAACTCAAGCATGAAGAGCACAAAATATTTACAACAAAATCCATAAAGATCACCAGAAAACAAATTGCAATTGCGTTTGTAATTCTGTAACTTCCAAAAAGGCCCGCCTTGCAAAAAGTCATGAACAACCATAAACATCATCGCCAAAACCTTAACTCATCTACCCAAGTTTGGTTTCAAGTCCCAACAACCACACACTCAAACCATCTAAAATGTATGGCCACAAGCAGATCATAAAAAAAAACAATCTCATATTCTGGAACCTTTTTTTATTACAAGTTTACAACTGGTATTTTCCTAAAAGTCTGATTGGATAAATGGGTCCTATTTAATTTCGAAGTTTCTTTGTATAAAACTCAAAACAGATCAAATACATGTTCCCAGAATGGGATGCTAAAATAGCTCTTTAACAAGACAAACTTCCAAGAAGATCAACAACTCACCCAATAGTGAACTATGGAAGAAGCAAAGGCAAATGCACATATATCAAATCTCACACTTCAATAATGGCGTCAAAGTATTACATCCGCCAAGGCCTTGCCGGGTCTCAAACTTGTTATCAATTGACCAGTGATACAAGGCAAGGCCATTGCCTGATCAACCCCAGGCAGCTCCTTATTAATATTCTGGTGATGAAGGAATCGGTGCAGTTTCCTGATAGAAGGACCAAAGCAATTTTTAGTATATATTTGAAGCAGAGAATCTATATAACACAGGTATATAGCAACATACAGGATCACAATATAATGTAAGTAGAACCTGCTTGCATTGGCCTCAACTATCTTGTGTACGCCTCGAAGATGTTCCAGAAGCTTGTGTTTCAACCTGAGATTCATGCTTCCTCTTACGGGATCCATGCCTTGACCTGGAACTTCTTGCTTTTCGGGAATTCTTTTCAACATCAGTGACAGTCACTTTTTCAGTTGTATGAAGTTCAGGAGGAGCATCAGGCCATGGTGTGCGTTTAGCAGGGACAGTAATGTCCAAAGGAGGGTCTATAATCCATCTGCATACAATAGAACCTGATATTCAGGAATAATACAAGGCATCTATTTCTTACAAGCCAAGATAATTGACAAATAGGTTGATGAATCATTGAGCTACAGTGAACTTATTTTATTGAGAAATAAACAGGGAGAGCCCATCATAATTGACCAGATATGGTAGTTGAGAACCACTTAAGTGTCAGGCAGTCGAGCTAGGTCCCCAAGCCACAGATAGTGGACTTGGGACCCCTAGCCGGATGGGATGGCTAGCGACGTTCTATCAGCCGGAGAGCCTTGTTCGAGGGGGAGATTGTTGGGCAGTCGAACAAGTCCCACATTGGTTGTAAAAGTTGAAATCTAGGGACTTATATAAGACTTGGATCACTCCACCTATCAAGCTAGTCTTTTGGACTAGATACTCAGTCCTAACATTAAGATCTTCATAAGTGGCCACCTATAATGAATAAAATAACCCCCTCCTAACCCACCCATGCAGCAACAACAAGAATAATAATATGACTGATATAAATCCACCGCCAGATTGCACCCCAAAAAAGCTCTTCATCATTAAAACAACCAAATTTTATAGACCTCAAATCAATAATCACAACCATCCAACAAGGCCTCTTTTTCTTAGCTTTTAAAGTTAGCAAATGCTGATTTCTTGCCTACCCCAGTTCTAGGTCATAGTGCACTTAAGAGGTATAATTCATCATATATTCATATTGGATAGAAGTCCAAAATCATCAAAGCATTATCTTAGATATCTAGGATAACTTGGTAAAGACCATTCTAAATCAACATAATTATGCTACTTTAATTAAAGACCTCTCAAAGAATGATAGTTTAATTAATATAATAATAATAAAAATTATGGATACATGGCATGTGCTGAACCAATTGAACCAATCGTATTGAAGCCTTGTTTCTCCACTCATCCTTGTGCAGTGCTAAGTTCTACCTCCCAATTGTTGTTTGTCATTGCAATCCTTAGATTCTTTGTACATGGGCAGTTTTTGGTCTAACATTCCTTGTTTCTTGACTTGATGTATGCAAAGGGGGAGGAGCAGGCAGAGAAGTTCTTTCTTCTTTGTATCAATTATAGGTGGACAATTTTGACAAAACTAGGATTACCACTGATCAACCAGGACCAACATAGGATGCATTAACAATTCACAAGGAGATATGGCTAATTATAGTTATATGTGAAAAAAAAAAGAAGAAGCAGCATACATGTCCACCCACAAACAAAAATTATACAACTATCTTGACTCAGTATTCTATCCTTGTGTGGTTTTCAATAGCTTTCTACAAATGCAAGGTTAATAGAAATGAATCTCAAAGCAAGCTAAAGCACACAAAGAACTTTTTTGTATGTGAAATTAAGAATGTAGAACAATCTAAAATACGAGAGTGCATGTTTTCATGTAATTTAAGAATGCCACTTTAAGTAACATGAAGGGGAAAAATTACCAGTGTGTGTGGGGCGGTAGTGATGGGAATTTGGCGTGACATCTTAAATGTCATCATAGGTTAAAAATGAAAGTTGAAAAGGTCATGAGTCCATTCGGGACTTTCATTGGCTTGGGCTCAGCCATATCTTTCAAGCCCATGTCAAGCTTGGGCTTAGGCTTTCCTTGTGTAAACTGGGCTTGGGTTCAACCATGCATAAGGTTGGCTGAATTGGCCCACCATCATCCTCTCTTTGTTGTGCAGTAGAGAGGCTTCATAAGATAAGGTCATCTTTGCCATGAAAGATGACTTGGTTTTGAGTCAATGTTAGTGTAGCCGTCTGAACCAATGTGGGGTTATATTTTAAATTCAATATATCATAGTATTTCTTGTACGTAGATGATCAATCCATTGCCTATGGAAGTGTTTGATTGGGCTTTAAACCACATCCACCAGATTTTGAAGGTAGATAACATGGATGGGACATAATGTATGGCTAACCAAGTCTGCAACCCAAATTAGTGGTCTCACAAGGTCATACCTTGGAGCTTGACAAAAAGTTGTGTTTTCCAAAAACATGCCTTTGTAAGGATTTAAAACCCTTCTACTGAAGAGTTGATTCATGGAACCGTATGCATATACAATCATGGCGAAGTGGAGCATAAATACATGTGCTAAGAAGATGAGAAAGACAGCTCTCTCACCTAACACCTTCTCATACTTAAATCCTGGTTGCTTGAGTCAAGCTCAAAGTGTAACCCAATGTGGAGTTTGGACCAACCAAATTAAGTGGTTTAAGGTATATTTTACAAAACTTCAATTGTATATAACATAACTATGCATTCTATCATCACAAAATATTCTAACCAAGAATAGCAAACCCATAGATGGGATGTGGTAATCCCAAGTCATGGACTGAGAGTCTTCACACATTAGTTAACAGACAAAAAAATTGTGTGTATCTGTTTGTATGGAGTCGAGATCAAATAGGGGCCCTCAAGTAACAACTTGAGGATAGTTGTGGACTCTCATTTGAGGTCCACCAAGGCCCATGTGGATGGGTTTGCCGGAAAGATCCTTTTTTGAACAAGGAGTATGTCAAAAATCACCTTAATCGAATATGTGAAGCCATTTTTTTAAGAGTTAAAGGTTCAATTTTATTGATAGTGGAAATTCATGGGATTAGATCACTAGGTTGTGTAACTCAAATTGGAGTCGCATTGGATAAGGATCCAATTCATGGGGTGTAGAAGGGTGAGAGGAGGAGAAGGGTGTGATCCAGGCTATTTTGGGTCCTATTCAGTGGGGTTCCTCAAATTGTGGCTAGACCCTACGTGATCATGGTTACATACCAAACAAGGAAAGTAACAATAAGTATTACACATGTTTTTTAAACAAAAAGAATATGAGTTAGAAATGGCTCTTCATCTCATGGCTAAAGTCATTATGAATGTAATATTTGTATCATTTTGTAAGGCTATTTCGAGGGTCAATGTTTTTTAGGATTTTTTAAGGAACAAAACAAAAGAATACATACGTTACAGTACTAAGAGGAGATAATTTAGCATACCACATCCTCACAATTGCACATGTCATCATGTATTTGCGTGTTTGTGAACAAGAAGGAAAAATATTACTTATCTAGGTTTGGCAAGGTAATTTCAAGGGATAATGTGTTAAATATTTTTTTGGGAATTTTAAAGGAACACAAAACAAAAGAATCCATATGTTGGAATACTAAAAGGAGATTAATTTAGCATACCACATCCTAATAATGGTACTGCCATAGTGTTTTTTTCAATAAGAAGAAAAATATTAGTTATCTAGGAATTTTTTTGAAAAGTGAATTTTATAGAAAATGCACGCACGCCTCTTTTTTATGTTGTAGACACCCACTGCCCAAAATGGCAAAGTTTAGGGATATAAATAATCAAATGAAATTGTTTTTTTCAACTTTAGATAGGGATTGCCTCTAAGAATAAAAATGTGGTGTCTCTATCATTGGACAAATTTATTAATTGTCGTCAATATTCAGTTCAAATCCTAAAACACAAGTGGCATGGTTGCCTTCACTCTTCGCTTAAAACCTTTCAGTGTATATATATATATATATAGGTTAAAGAAGAGAATCAGCACAGAACCATTTACAAACACCCCCTTAAGCTTTACGCCTTTGTTTCCAAGAACCATTTGAGAACATCCCCTTCAGTTTAAGGCCTTTGTTTCCAAGGGTAAGATTTTGATCATCATACACCAACTGTATGCAATCAATTGTCCACAACAGATAAGCTTCACAAGCAATCATCATCAACCTAGCAATTCCACATCTATCTGGGGTTGGCAATTATAATTACTTGGTGATCACCGCCCATCATTTTAAAGCCAGTCATCTCATTTATCTGTGGTTGGCACTCATAATTGGAAATGGTAAATTGTTTTTTTCTAACGGCCAACATGCTTATCTGATCCCATATGATTTGAACCTGCAACCTTTACAAAAATCAGCACCTAACCAATTGTGCTACAAGTTCTTATCTGACCCTTTAACTGTTTTCAAAACATACTTCTGAAGTTAGCTGAAAGTGTAGA
The DNA here is from genome assembly GCA_013350335.1 of Chimonanthus salicifolius. Lineage (NCBI taxonomy): Eukaryota > Viridiplantae > Streptophyta > Magnoliopsida > Laurales > Calycanthaceae > Chimonanthus > Chimonanthus salicifolius. The sequence continues at coordinate 72,674,300 of CM023535.1, read as the reverse complement.
TTATCTCCAATAACTTGTTAGATAGGATCAAAATATTACCAGTTCAAGCTACATATTTTTCTAGTGAATGGTAAGAATAACAATGAACATATTCTTATATGTGCCACAGAACCATAAACAAGGAACCAAATCTAATTCTAAAAATAAAAGAAGAGGACAATTTGTCATTCCTCTTATAGATAAGAGGGATTTTTTATTATTTTAAATGGATTATATTATTAAAAAAAGGCACTAAAGACTCTAATAAAACTATATAGTTGTTGAGGCTGCAAACGAGTCCCACATTGAAAGTGTAGAGAGAGATCTAAGGATGTATAAAGGACTTGAGTCATTCCACCTAATGGGCTAGCCTTTTGGGCTGGATACCTAGGTCCTAACAAGTGGTATCAGAGTCAGGTCTTAGGCTACGTCATATGGACTTGGGAGATCCCCAGGCAGACAAAATAGCTGGCCTCATTCGAGGGGGGAATTGTTGGGGCTGCGAACAAGTCCCACATTAGAAGTGTAGAGGGAGATTTAGAGATGTATAAAGGATTTGAGTCAATCTACCTAATGGACTAGCCTTTTGGGCTGAATACCCAGTTCCTAACATTAGCAACACATCAATGGGGGGCTCCAAAGATTTCTCTTCCATGTCTTGAAGTTCTTATAGAGTTGATTTCTATGCGTTGCTTTGTTATGGATCCATTGTCATGCACAGATGTCATTTATTAGAATTATCAAAACCATCACTGTTATTCTAGTTCTTGTTTTGCTTTCTAGCGTGCTCTTTGAGCACACATGTTTAAGCCTTATGTGGAACGGAACCACATACATCCAAGAACCCTGGGAAGAACGAAGTCAACAAATTATTCTAGTCAAGAGAGCAAGAGAGAGACAGAGATCTTCATAGTCCAGCATCCATGTTTGTGCTGCTACAATTTATCAATTGCAGTAAAAATGAGATTGTTATCAATTCATAAAAGCAGCTAATACCATATATATCTTTCAATGTAAATTTACGAGCAAAGAATTTCAACCATGATTATATAAAATACATCACAAGAAAGGCCATAAGATAGAGAAATTTACCCTGAAGGAAACTTGCTATCTGCACGGGCTTCTACTCGGAGCCACCACAGCAAAACCTTGCGCCCACATTTTCCTAGAGGTTCAACGAAAGATGCATCCTTCAACAGAGACAGTGGGCTCTCAAGCTTCATCCCCATTATCAGCCAGTGAGTCAAGATCCCGAACCCACTCAGGCTTATTCTCAGCCTCTTTCCATACCAAACTAGAATTTAAAACGAAGCCTGCCCATTCCAGCTTCCTTGGCAGCACAGTTGCCCCATCATTGATGTAGGTTGCTTTGCTCTCCATATAAGGCAATGCATTGAATGTATGCCAACCAGCCAATTGCCCGGATGAGTTACAAGCTGGACCCTGCACAGGCACCGGTGAGTTCTCCTCTACTCCATCCACCTTCGCAGCTGAATTAGCAAGAATTCCGACAGAAACAGCTCCAATCCATTTCACCGACTGGATTACATCAAACAACTCCATGCTATGCATATTACTATCATCCGCAAACACCACAATCCCATCCATTCTCTGCTCCCTCACGGTTCTTTTCAATAAAACAAGAACCCCAACAATTCAGCTTCAATTTTCATTCAAATGTCTATCAAATTACTGCAGAAGGAAGGAATTCGAAATCAAATTACAAATTAAAGATTTGAAGTTCACCTGAGTGCTTGCAGCCGCATTCTTGCCTCCATCCGATGGCGGGTCTCCCAGGCCACAGGCATTGGCTCATCAAACGGGATGTGGATTGTCTTGAGGCCGGATTTAGCAAGGAGGGAGGCAGTCTCATCATGAGACACCACCTGCTTCGACAACGATCCAGGTGAGCTCATAGGGGACAAGCATTAAAGAGTGGATGAGACCGGTGAGGTGGAGGGTCTGGAAGGTTCGGACATAGGTGGGGGTGATAACGATGATGGGTCTAGGACTCTTGATCCCGTACTGGACCCGCTGCTCCATCTGTACCCGTTCGATGAGCTGGTGGGCCTTCATGACCTCGTTGGGGTTCGGGTGGGGCCAGGGCCTGATGCGGATCCCGTGCCGCCCCACGACGACGCGGCTGCCGGTGCGATTGAGAGGGTGGAGGAGGGTTGGGTCCTGAATCTGGGTATGGGTCTGGGTCTGTGTCTGCAGGGGCAGGATCACCGTTTCGGTGGCGCTGCGGAACAGGGAGGTGGAGTGGGAGGAGAAGAGGAGGAAGAAGAGAAGGCGAGAAAATCGAAATCCCAAGACGAGGCTGATGAGGCAGCAAAGCCCATGCAGGACTAGCCAAAAGAATGCTCCTGGGGACTTGAGCACTCCATCGACCGCAGCCTCTAATGGTGCGGTCGCACGGAAGCTATTGCTCCTGCGGGAGTTGCAGTTCTGCTGCAGTATTGACGGTTTCATTCCTTCTTCTTGTTCTTCGTCTTCTCCCTTTCAACCCTGAAGAACCAGAGAGAGAAGCAGAGAGAGAGAACCAGAAGAGAAGGGAGAAGGACGAAGAAAATGAAGGAGGAGAGGTTCGTAGATCGGAAGAAATGGGATCTTTTTCGTCTTTTAGCTTAAGTGTAGTTTAAGCTAAAGTAAGTAAGGTGGGATTACTTTAGTAATAAGGGAGTTGGAAAATTGTTGATGGAAATTAGGTGCAGATGGGAACCTGATCGATGATTTCGGGTCGGGTCCACTTTGGTTGGTAGTTTGGTGATTGTTTTAGGACACGAACCTTAGGATCAAAGATTCCCCACGTTTTTTTTTTTATTATTTTGAAAAATCCAAATAAATTTGCAAGTATTTAGGTAGGGTCGGTTTGGAATTAGGTGATTTTTTTTATATATTTACAGTGATCAAATTACTACTTTGGTAAAAATAAATCAGACAAAAAGGTCGTTAAAAGTTAAATCCACGAGGAAGTGGATAAGATAAAAATACCCATTTGTATACAATAATACAAAATTATTCTTATTATAAGTTTCTAAACTTTAGCAAGTTTACCATCTAACCATTATTATATTACGGTACCAATATAATTAGGGTTCCTTAAAATATAAATTTGATTGAAAGGACAAAATAAAATAGAGTAAGACTTAAGTCAATATAAAGGGAGGGAGGGCATTCATAATGTTTTGAAAAAACTCCAACACCGTCAGCATGTTTTTCAGTCAATTGGCTTTTAGCTTCACCCATCAAACACCTTTAAGAGTTATGACATTATTATTTTTTAATGACTATGGTGTTTAATTTTTTTAGAGACATCGAATAATTCTATAGAGAGGGCTTTGAAAATAAAAAATTATTTAAAATGCCTAATAGAATTTGTCTACCTTCTTTCAAGTTGGAGTCTTTCCAAAGAATCCATCAATCACATTGTTTTCACTTTATCTCACTTTTTAATAGAGGATTTTTAATTATAATTATTAGAGCACCCAGTTTATCTGTGTCTCCGATTTATAATTGTTGTTTAATCATAATAATTGATTAATTAAAAAGAGAAATAAAAATTGAAAAGGTCATATCCACCCCTCCTCTAGAACAGTGCATTGGTAGAGCTCGGACTTACAATAATATGCTCAAAATTTTTAATTCAACTTATAAATAGAGGGAGGTGTGGTGAGTATTTAGGTTGAAAAGCTCCTGCACTCAAAGAGCAAAACTGTAATAGCCTGGCCTATAAAAAGGGCTTGAGGCTCGGCCTAGTAAGATATTGTCCGCTTTGGGCCCACACGTGCACAAGCGCGAGCCCGCACGGTTTTTGGATCAGACCCAGACTTGACGCATCTTGCTGGTTTGAAGGAGCAAGGCTACTTATAAACCCCCTCTCTAACTCCTCAACTTCTGATGTGGGACTTTCCGTGTAATACCCACCTCCTTCCCAAACTGATGTGGGAAAGTGTCCCACATCGGTTTGGGAGGAGAAAATAGAAGGGGTTATAAGTGGCCACCCCTCTTGATTCTTGTGTGAGGCCTTTTGGGCCTTGGCCATGTGGGCTATGGTCCAGGAACAAAATCGTGCGGCTTCGAGCTTGCGTACGAGGCCCAAAGTGGACAATATCACACTGAGTCAAGCCCTAAGTCCTGTTTTCAGGTCGGGTCGTTACATTCCACAACTCCCACCCACTGCTGAGCTATCGGATTCGATCGGCCCACTCTGCTGGCCCGTCCGACAGGGCCCAATTTCACTTGGATCATTCTCTCTAGGGTCTGGCCTCTGGCTCATGGGTCAAATATCACAATCCACCCCCTAAAGCCCAGAGCCGCCCTCGGCTCGACCCAACAAACCCAGTGGAAGGCAGTAAGCACACACAGTCTGAATGTAGAACCCGGAGCTCTAATACCATTTGTAATAGCCCGGCCCATAAAAGGACTTGGGGCTCAGCCCAGCAAAATATTGTCTGCTTTGGGCCCACACGCGCACACATGTGCACAAGCACCAGCCCTCACGGTTTTTGGATCGGACCAAGCCCAAGTCCTGGTCCAAAACGCGTCTTGCTGGTTTGAAGGAATAAGGCTACTTATAAACCCCCTCTCAACTTCTGATGTGGGACTTTCCACAACTCTCACCCACTGCTGGGCTGTCGGATCAGACCAGGCCACTTTGCTGGCCCGTCCGATGGGGCTCAGTTTCATTTGGATCAGCCTCTCTAGGGCCTGGCCTCTGCCTCATGGATTAGGATATCACAAAGACTCTATAATCAAAAGAATTAGATAGATAGATTTTCATGAATCTATCAAATTTGTTCAATATTTTAGCCCTTAATTTATAAGATAAAAATATTTTGATGTTCAGATACATTCATCACAAACATATAAATCAACATTTTAAGTTGATTTGATTTAATGAAAAAGTCTTCATAGAACTTATCTGTCCAAACATATTACCAACTTGTATTATTAGATTCACCTTTTAAATATAGCTTAAGCGACAATCAAATGTGTTGTCCAAATAATTTAAGCTAAACAGTTCAATTTGACAATTTAATTAATAGTTTAATTTTTAAAATATTAGTGAATACAACATCTCTTGTCATGTGCAATGACTTAAATCTAGAAGTAAGTATGCTTCCATTTGATCTCCTAATATTGTGGATTCAATTAATTACAGATCAGGTATTAAGAGAAGAATTCATAATAGTGATTGAAATTGAATTTACCTAATTGCTTGTTCATCACTGTCATTTGGCCGGCTGAATGAAAAGTACTAACTTTCAAAGGTGACAATTCAACTTAAAAATTAGGTCCCATCAATTTGATAGTTACGAGGGTCCAATCAACTGCTAAATGTATGTGTCATTTCCATTTATATTGCACGTCATACACCGGTTTAGGCTCTTGATTAACAAAAATAGAAGAGGCCGTTGACACTTAACAGGGGTATTAATTAATTGAAATTAACATAATTCGAGTTTAATTGGTTCAATTCCGCCAGACGTGGCAGTACGGGACTTCTCCTCAATACTCACTGTGTTTAGATGAGAGGTAAATTTTACAAGAGTTACATGGAGTTACCTTTGAGCAGGGTTACTCTTGAACAAGTGTTACCTTTTATGCGAGTGTTATCCTTATCTTGTTTGATAATTATAGTGGTAAAATTAAAATTTACTCTAACAGAAAAAAAAAATCTTGTTTGATGACTATAAGTAGTGATAACGTGACATATGAACAATTGGTATCAGAGTATGGTTCCACTCTTGGCATGTGTGAGCTCTCTACTTGTATGGTGTTGCCTGACGTGACAGAACTAGAGACGATTTTTATTTTACGAGGAGTAGATTGTAACACCCCACTCATATGCACCCAAAAAGTGAGTTCTGAGGGTGTTAATAAAGAGGGGGCAACTACACTTCAACTAGAGGCCTTCTGGGCTTGGCTTGGTGGGCCGGGCTTAAAACATAACTTTGAGGATCTATGGGCCCGAAAAAGAACAATATCTTATTGGATCGAGATGAAACGTGACATAGTGGTGGGTCCTGAATTCTTAGTGAGAATATAATTTGCTCTGAATTCAGAAACCAATTTCATCCCTAATGAATGGTCACTTTTATTTTTGGTTAATAAGAGCTGTTAAGAAGTTTGGTGTACGGGCCACATCATACAATTCATGTTTGCCTGCCCAAAGATATCTTGATTCTCTCTCCATTTCATCATTCTCTATTCTCATTTCCTACAAGTTATCAATTAATTATTAGTATTAATCAATGAAAATACTACTAATCCAAAACACTTAAATTATATATTCATTTTAATGATTAATGAAACTGTACTATGATTAGAGGTTTCACTGGGCTGGTTTAGTCAGTGGGCCCACCCAACAAACACCCTTCCGGTCAAATGAACACTAATCTTAATAAAACATTAAAATATGAATTCACTTAATTTGTTTGTAAAATGTAAGTTAAATGGGATATTGATTTAAAATGAATTTAATATAAATGAGCATAAATGTAGAATGAAGTTGGTGCAAAAATAAGCGAAATGTACCTTAGCTTATGTGAGGAGTTCACCTATTTGTCAATCTAAAATCCTTCAACATGACTCAATCCCTATCAAATTCAATTGGGGGTCACCCTCTTTGGCTTATTTCCATCATTTGATTAAGATCCAAAAGTTTTTTTTTTTTTTTTCTACGGTTGAAAATGAAACTCAAAAGTAAATACTTAAGATGTGTCTGATCTTGTATTTGAATGAGAGGTAAATTTTGCAGGGTTTTCATCGTGAAAGGATTTTTAGATTTGAATTGAAGAAAAGAAACTTGGAATTTTCTCGCTTCTTCCATTCACCCATCATCCAAACGCAGTGAGATACTCCCCTTCAATTGATCTCGGTAAAAGTAAAGTGACATAATTTCAAATTGAAAAAATAGATTAGTATTTATATATTGGTGTATGCAGTATTATTCTGCACACTTAGTTGAACTAACCAAATAAAGAGGTGATAGGCATGTTGAAAGGTCTTTATTTTTAAGTATGAGACCCACCAAAAATTACTTTAATTAAACAAACAATTATTGTCTGTAAGCTGCAAAGCTAAAATAAGTTAAGAAATTAAATTGATTAAGATTTGGAGAATTTAAAAAACATGACTTGATTGATTTCGGACAAATCAAAAGAGAATAGCAAATCTATTTTCAATGGAGAAAATGTGTATCTATCATTCGATGGACCCCACATGGTTGTGTGGGATAGATAGAGGAGTTCACAAAGTAAGAGAAACTTCTCAATTCGATCATCATAACTTCACATAATGAGATAAGAAAAATCAGTTCTTTTATAACAATAAAAATTTTAAAATTCAAAATCACAAGGTTAATATGATCACATGATCAGTTGGAACTCAAGGCCATGGTTGATGAACTGATTGACCTGTATGAAGGCCTTACTACTGCAGACCACACTAAAGCCCAAAGTGATTTTCAAGAAGGGAATACTGAAGGCCAGTGGGTGTATGTTGGTTGGTTACCTTTTCCGAGTCAGTTGGGCTGATGGAATCTAATGAGACTGAATTGAGAGCTATTAGGAGAGCACTTCAGATTTGGTCTAGATTTAAGAATGGTAATCGCATCATCGAAAGTGACTCAACCAATGCCATCTCTTGGGCTAGTAATAGGAAATTCCCTCCGTGGAGATTGATCGGTATTGCTAGGGACATATGGTCGATGTGCATGTGTGGTGCCGTCTGTTTCAGTCACTCTCCTAAATCAGCAAATTGTGTGACAGATTTTTTCGTGAAAGCCGGGGTGCTTCTACTTTATCCATCTTTGGAATTTTATTCTTCTCTTCAGCCTTGATGTATTTTGTTTTTTTTTTGTTGTTTTTCTTTTTGGGATTTGAGTATACATCTCCTATACTTGAATCCCGACCCTTGTAAATTATTTTTAATGAGAAGTTGCCGTTGACGTTTCAAAAAAAAAAAGAGAATGATAATACGAACAGTGAAGTTTATCATTATGAAATAAAAGATATTGAATACCTTGAACACCAACATCATGAAATGCTTGAAGAGAATGAAAAACTAATGGCTTTTATATGAGAGAGCCATGCAAGAGAGGGATGAATATAAGAGAATACTTTTCTCTAGTGGAGAATGCTGCAGTACAAGAAGAAGAAATCTATCCAGAAAAGCTAGTTGAAGTGGATGATTTTTTTTGGAATGGAGATGGCAATGAAGACCTAACCACACCCCTTGAGTTGTCTAGCCAAGCTACTGCCTCTGTTTTGGCCTGGTTATAGACGTGTAAGTCGGGCCTAGTCTTGGTGAAGAGCAGTATTTTGGCTTTAATACTCAGATGGGTCATGATCCATTTGACACTTTGACCCACTAACCCGTGCCGACTCAATTAAGAATAAGTGTATATCAGACACTTATTCGAGACATGAAAACACCTTTTTACTAAGTCTATTCTATACATATTTTTTTTAATAATTAAGGTATCTTAAACTTTTAGAGTACCTAATTAATACTCAGGACATGTGTAAGCCTTTCTGTCTACATACACGAGATAAATCTATAGACTTAAGACTCCTATTTTCTAAAACAAGTTCTTAACTATCACTTCAACTCTTTCAAATTATTTATCTTTTACTTTCTCATCCTTATTCTGATTAAATTCTTTATATGATTTGCAAGCTGCAACAGTACCTAACACCCAGCGATGATCCATAAACATTTTTTTATGTAAATTGTGACTCAACATGCCAAGAGGGCCTTCAAAGTGTAGTGTGAATGAAAGAAGAAAAAAATAAGATGGTGGTGGCCGCAGTCTGCAAAGACTGGACATTGGAGAATGGATTCTCCATGTTTTTATAGTTCTTTACTCCACTGGAATTCCATAAATCAATGGATGGAAACAATTAATAGGAAGGAAGGAAGGCTGCCTTGTTTTTGAGTTGAGAGTTTAAATTTCGTAAGTGATATTTTCACGGGTATTTTATTTTTAGCGACACGGATTTTAGTGTATTTTCGATTTTATCCTTCGCATGAACAGCAAAATTTCAATGAACTGATTTTTACTGTTCATGTGAATTTTGACGAGCCGATTTGAAATTTCGAAAAGCCAAATTGCATTGTTTATGAATTTTGGTGAACCGACTTGCAATTTCAGAGATTTGAATTGCACTGTTCATGAATTTTGACGAACTGACTTGCAATTTCAACGAGCCGATTTATACTGTTTATGAATTTTGGTGAACCAATTTGCACTGTTTATGAATTTTGGCGAGTCGATTGTACTGTTCATGAATTTTAACATTCTTTTTTTTTTCTTTACGATAGGTGAAGAGCAAATTGGACATCACAATAAAATCTAGGGAGCACTTACACACACCCGGTTTTTCTGCCTCTACACACCCGAATTCAGAAATTCGGGTGAAATTACGATTCTGCCCCCGCGTTTCCATTCATTCGAATGAATTCTCAGTTCATTTTGGCATTCATTCGAATGAATGGATTCATTCGAATGAATCCCCAGTTTATTTTCGATTCATTCGAATGAATCACAGGTTCATTTTGGATTCATTCGAATGAATGGGCTGAACAGTAACACGGAGTACTGTTCAGCCCGATCATTCGAATGCCCAGCCGTTCGAATCCGCCGAATGGAATCATTCGATTGAATGCCCAGTTCATCTTGGCATTCATTCGAATGACTAGACATTCATTCGAATGATCGGGCTGAACAGTACTCCGTGTTACTGTTCAGCCCGATCATTCGAATCATTCGCACACGATTCCGCTGAATACATTCATTCGAATGAATGCCCAGTCATTCGAATGAATGGGCTGAACAGTAACACGGAGTACTGTTTAGCCCGATCATTCGATTCATTCGCATACACAGCATTCATTCGAATGAATCAACTGATTCATTCGAATGAATGCCTTCAAACGTGCATTCATTCGAATGAATCAGATGATTCATTCGAATGAATGTATCAGAGGCTGCCACGGAATGACAGTCCCTCTGGTTCAGCTGATTCATTCGAATGAATGCATCAGAGGCTGCCTGAGAATGACAGTCCAGGCATTCATTCGAATGAATGCCTGAAAATGTGCATTCATTCGAATGAATGTCCTGATTCATTCGAATGAATGGCCTGGACTGCCATTCTCAGGCAGCCTCTGATGCATTCATTCGAATGAATCAGACCATTCATTCGAATGAATGGCCTGATTCATTCGAATGAATGGCCTGGACTGCCATTCTCAGGCAGTCTCTAATGCATTCATTCGAATGAATCAGACCATTCATTCGAATGAATGCCTGAAAATGTGCATTCATTCGAATGAATGACCTGATTCATTCGAATGAATTCCTGGACTGCCATTCTCAGGCAGTCTCTGATGCATTCATTCGAATGAATCAGACCATTCATTCGAATGAATGCACATTTTCAAGGCATTCATTCGAATGAATGGCCTGATTCATTCTAATGAATGGAACTTATATATAAATCGATCCACGAAATTCTACTCGTCTCATTCCATTCAAAACCCTAAACCCTCGTTTCCCTCTCCCTCTCCCTTCTCCCTTGAACCCCTTTCTCAATCCCTTCTCCCTTAAAACTTAAACCCCATTTTCAACACCCACTTTTCACCGTTAAACCCCTTTTGCAAACACTTCTCCCTACAACCTCATTTTCAACCCCTTTTCAACTCTCTTTTCAATCCCAAACCCTTGAACCCCATTTCAATTCCAAACCCTTATACTCCATTTTGAACCACCTTTTTCAAATACTTAACCCTAAAACCCCATTTTCAACCCTCCTTTTTAATCCCAAAACAATGAACCCCTTTTAAATCCCAAACCCTTAAAAAAAAATATTCCCATTTTCAACACACTCACTCTCTCAATCTGTTAGCTCGGGTCGAAGTTATCTCTCTCAAGCTAATGTCTGGATCTCATATCTCGAATCGAAGGTAAGTCCTATCTCAGTTTTTTTCTAGAAATCATTATTATTAGTGTTTTAGAGGTAGGTTTAAATCCTCAAGTGGCATGGAGTTTGTTGAGGGATGTTTTGAAAGTTGTGAAGACCTTATAAATTATGTTAAGAATATAGCTCTTAAACAAGGATTTGTATGTATGATAAAGAGGTCATGTAAAAAGGAAAATAAATTAGTCATTGGCTGCGATAGAGGAGGTAAATACTGCAGCACGGTTAGCTTGGATGACGATGACAGAAAGAGGAAAGCATACTCTCGCCAATGTAATTGTCCTTTTGAAGTTAAAGGAAAACAGATTGTTGATGGGTCATGGAAGTTGACCATAAAGAGTTTGGAGCACAATCATGATATATCGGATGTATTATTAGGTCATCCAAGTACAAGATGTTTTTCAGATTCTGAGAAAAGAATGATCATTGAAATGAGGAGTAGCAATATACCACCACGGCAAATTTTGACGACCCTTAGAAATCAAAATCCAGATATTGGAATATCAGCGGCTGATTTGTACAACTTTTGTTCTGCGCTTTGGAAAGAGCAACTAAGGGGTCGAACTACAATTGAAGCTTTGATAGAAGATCTTCAACAAGGTGGTTATCAATACTTTCTTGACTATGACAGTGATGGTCATCTATCCCATCTCTTTTTCGCACATCCGAAGTCAATTTTTCTTACCGATAGATATCATAATGTGTTTATGATGGATTGCACGTACAAAACCAACAGATATCATATGCCATTGCTTCATGTCGTTGGTGTGACAAGTTTCAATAAGAATTTCTACTCATGCTTTGCATTTCTAAGAAATGAGAAATTTGAATATTATGTATGGGCATTACAGATGTTTAAAAAGGTCTTCGGAGTGCACCATGATCGACAAGTTCTTTTGACTGATAGGGAATTGGCGTTAAAGAATGCCATTGATTTGGAGTTCCCTAATGCTGTACATATTTTGTGTTCCTGGCATATCAACAAGAATATTGTCGCTCGTTGTAAACCTTTGTTTAAGATAATGGAAGACTAGAATGCATTTTTTACCGAATGGAATGGCCTGATTGAGTCCCCAACCGAAGAAACATTCAATACAGCGTTTGAGGCATTCAAACAAAATTTTAGAGATGATTCGCAGGCAGTGAACTACTTAACAAGGACATGGATCCCACTTAAAAAATAATTAGTCAAGGCATGGATCGGATGGAGTTTACATTTTAAGAATCGAGCTACTTCAAGAGTTGAGGGTGCACATGCTACTCTGAAAAGTTATATATCTACATCTACAGGTGATCTAGATGTTGTCAGAAGAAAGATAGCCCATGTCAATGAAAATCAATTTGAAGAGTTCAAGATTCAACTTGAAGATGAGAAGATTCGGTTTGCATGTGATGTGTCTATTCCATTCTTTGATGAATTGAAGGGCAAAGTTTCTCATTTCGCAATGAATGAGGTTTACAACCAATATGATATGCTTATGAACCGATCATTGAAACCCATTTGTACGGAAGAGTTTACAGCTTCAATGGGCCTACCGTGTGCGCACAAAATGCAATGGATGGACAAATTACATTTGGATGACATACACCCACAATGGAGAATAGACTTAATCTCATTGGCTGACTTGAGGATTGAAAGGAGGAGCCATGGGGATGTATAGATGTACACTTTGAAGGTATTAAGAACAAATATGGACATTTGTCTTCGTATGATCAAGAGATGCTCCTAAATAATCTTCAAAATCTTGCCATTCATGATAAGCCAGTCAGTCACCCTATTATGCAATATTCTAGAGGACGTCATCCAGGTTCAAGGAATTCATCACAGGGTCAAACATCTACACGTCGAGATCCTTCTGCATTTGAGATTGTAGAGAATCAACTAAATGGAAGGAGATGTGGGTTGTACAAAAATACTGGTCATACGAGGAGAACTTGTCCGAATAGGCCACCTTCTTCACAGGCATCTACGAGTGTAGATTTAAATGCTGATTATAATGTAGGTGATTTCATTGAATCACAAACAGCGAGTTTTCCACAGGATAGTGGATCTTACAACTTTGGTGACGATTCAACATATAACTCTACAGAAATGACCGAAGTAAGTTCATTCCTTAAAGAGCTTATATGTATTTACCAATCGACATATAACTTTTCCATATGTTCTAATGTCATTTTTTTTAAATGTTATGCAATGGTCTGGTGATCTTAGAGATAATGACGATTTCTTGCAATGGTGGAATCAATGAAGTGAAGATAAGATTGTCAATAGCTTAATTTTAAGTTAGGATTGCTGTTGAATGTACTTGTCAGGTTGAATGTATTCATTTTATGTGGAATATTTAAATGCTAATTTAGTTCAAAATAACATTTTTAAAGTAACGACCCAATTCACAATGAGCAGGAGATAAATAATATAACATGTTCATTCAAAATATAAATTTTACATCTGTTTTACATGTCAATAACACAAAAAAAAAGTACATCAAAGACAAATAATATTCGGATCAGAGGTAGAAGGTGAGGCAGGTGAAGCAGCAGGAGGTGCATCAGGAGGTGCAATAGGTGGTGTAGCAGGAGGTGCAGCAGGTGGTGCAGCAGGAGGTGCATCAGGAGGTGCAGCAGGAGGTGCATCAGGTGGTGCAGCAGGAGGTGCAGCAGATGGTGCAGCAGGTGGGGCAGCAGGTGGTGCAGCAGGAGTGGGCAGCAGGTGGTGCATGAACTGGAGGTGCAGCAGGTGGTGCAGGAGGTGGTGCAGTAGGAGGTGCAGCAGGTGGTGCAGCAGGAGGTGCACCAGCTGGTGCATGAACTGGAGGTACATATGGAATAAGTGCAATATGACGAGAACGGGGGCGAGAAACTGCTTGTGCTCGACTATGAACAGAACGAGAGCCAGTAGCAGCTGCAACACTAGTCGGACCAATACGGGGGCCAGAAGCTGCTGCTAATCCAGTCGGACGAACAGAGTGGCCAAAAGCTACTAATCTAATCGGTCGGACCTGGGGGCCTGAAATTGCTCCAAATTGAAGAGCAGGGGTGCTAGATCCTGCTGCACCTCCTGAAGCTGAAGCACCTGCTCCAGATGTAGGAGCATGGGTGCAGGCACCTGCTCCAGATGTAGGAGTATGGGTGCCAGATCCTGCTCCTGAAGGTGGAGCAGATGATCGAGATGGCCGAACAGGAATGTCAGATGCTGAAGCTGAAGCTAAAGCTGCTGATCGAAATGGTCGAGCAGGACTGCCAGATGTTGCTCCTAAAGCTGAAGCTGCTGATCCAAATGGACGAATAGGGACAAAAGCGGCTCTTGCATATTCTTTAGATACTCTTGCTCGTAAACTCCCATCTGCTTCTGCACCTAATGCTGCTGTTATCCCCCTCTCTTGTGCTATAAGCACAGCCAATCTCAAAGTATCGATAATCTGATTCTGCATCACATCCAACCTTGCAGAAACCTGATCATATCTCTGATCCATCTTCTCCTCCAAAGAAGAAATGCTATCAAGAATCTGTTGTGTGTTGATTCCAGTTGATCCTTCTTGAGGAGGAGTCCCTGCCTCGCGTGCCTCACGCGCCTCAGATGCCTCAGATGGCTCAGGTGGTGGTGGTACCTGAAGTTGAAGTGCCTCGACAACTTTGGGTACCCATTTCTTACTCACTGTGTCGAGTTGGAATCCCATCTTCTTCAAAGTTGAATCATTGAAATAATCAAATCGGTTTAAAGAAACTTTATCATCAGGGAGAAGAGGGATTCCGCGTTCTTCAAAAAATGAACATAGAAATAGACCGTACGGAAGACTGCATCTTCTGGTCTTCCGGCAGGCGCGCATGTGACTAATGATGATATGGGAGAGGGAGATTTTTTTCCCATTCATGATGCACCAAATCAAGAAGACCTCGAACCATGTCACAGTAGTATGCCCTTTTCTAGGGCAAACACAGTTGACAACTATGTGGTGGATGATTCGTGCCTCTAATGTCAAATTTGTCAGAGGGGGGGTTCTTCTTCTCAGTAATATCTGTCTTCCCACAGATTTTGTTAAGGGCTACCAAAACATCAAAGCCCTCAACATCAGTGGGCCATGTACGACTGTCGTACTTTCTAATCGCATCTTTGGGCAAATTGTATAGGAGGTCTAACTTATCCCGTGTAATGACAATTTCTTGCCCTCGGACAGATGTTTTAACCGACTCATCGTCAATTCTTTCCACATTGGCATAAAATTCTTTAACGACCGTCGGATACATATCACTTTTTAATGCCAAAAATGACCCCCAACCTATTTTTTCAAATAAATCTTCAACTTTAAAACCAAATTGTGTGAAATATGAGAGGTCCACGATTTTACCGAATATGAAGGACCGTGTGGAGAAATCCTCTCTGTACATGGTCGCCGCTTCCGAAGATACGAAATAGGTGGGGTCGAATGAGGTATCCTTCTTTTGTTTTTTCCCTCCCCTTATTGAGGTTACTTTCCTTTTCGACGACGATGTCATGGGTTAAAGGGTGGGTTTTTCAAAATAAAGGAAGAAATAGGGAGAATGGGGTGGGGTTTGGGATTGGGAGAATGGGTGTGATTCGAATGAAAGGGGTGTGTGATTCGAATGAATGGGGTGTGATTCGAATGAATGGGGGTGTGATTCGAATGAATGAGGGAAGGGCTCGGGAAAGGGACTTCGGAATGAGGGAAGGCCAAGCTTAGATTGAGGAAAGGGAGAGCTGAGGATGAGAGAGACACGGCCGGAGTTGGTGCTGGAGTAGGAGAGTGAAAGGGGGAGGGAGAGCTTCGATCTAGGGTTTTGAAATGGACTCACGGCGAAGGAGGGAAGGGAATAGGGTTCGGTGTCGATCGAATGAATCGACGGTTCTTATATATTAAGTTCGCATTCATTCGAATGAATCAGGCCATTCATTCGAATGAATGCACATTTTCAGGCATTCATTCGAATGAATGGTCTGATTCATTCGAATGAATGCATCAGAGACTGCCTGAGAATGGCAGTCCAGGCCATTCATTCGAATGAATGGTCTGATTCATTCGAATGAATGGTCTGATTCATTCGAATGAATGGTCTGATTCATTCGAATGAATGCATCAGAGGCTGCCTGAGAATGGCAGTCCAGGCCATTCATTCGAATGAATGCACATTTTCAGGCATTCATTCGAATGAATGGGCTGATTCATTCGAATGAATGCCTGGACTGTCATTCTCAGGCAGCCTCTGATGCATTCATTCGAATGAATCATCCCATTCATTCGAATGAATGCCTGAAAATGTGCATTCATTCGAATGAATCAGCTGAACCAGAGGGACTGTCATTCCGTGGCAGCCTCTGATACATTCATTCGAATGAATCATCTGATTCATTCGAATGAATGCACGTTTGAAGGCATTCATTCGAATGAATCAGTTGATTCATTCGAATGAATGCTGTGTATGCGAATGAATCGAATGATCGGGCTGAACAGTACTCCGTGTTACTGTTCAGCCCATTCATTCGAATGACTGGGCATTCATTCGAATGAATGTATTCAGCGGAATCGTGTGCGAATGATTCGAATGATCGGGCTGAACAGTAACACGGAGTACTGTTCAGCCCGATCATTCGAATGAATGTCCAGTCATTCGAATGAATGGATTCATTCGAATGAATGCCAAGATGAACTGGGCATTCAATCAAATGAATCCATTCGGCGGATTCGAACGGCTAGGCATTCGAATGATCGGGCTGAACAGTACTCCGTGTTACTGTTCAGCCCATTCATTCGAATGAATCCAAAATGAACATGTGATTCATTCGAATGAATGGAAACGCGGGGGCAGAATCAGTAATTTCACGCGAATTTCAGAATTCGGGTGTGTAGAGGCAGAAAAATCGGGATGTGTATAAGTACTCCCTAAAATCTATATCTGTATACACAAGATAACCGTGTGAGGATCCCTTCCTTTTAAATTTATATTATTATTATTATCATCCCAAGTTGCTACCGCATCTTTTGACTTTGCAACACTGCCAACTATTTCTCATTTGCTCCAATCTTTCTACTCGATTGCAACCAAAAGCAAATGGCAGACAACAGACCAAAAGCAAGAGAAAAAAACAAATAAGAAATAGAAAAGAAAGACACGACACCCAAAAGTCCACGCTTCAAATTTGCAAGGCAAGTTACCGTTAACACAGTCGCACCCTCAGAGATTCAGAACCCTCAAAACCTTCAGCCATGCGGTTGCCTAATAATACCGATTTACTACACACAAAATCAAAATAAATAAAATTTTATATGATTCAAAAGCATATTTACATCCATAATAAAATATGAATAAATTTATTTTCTTTTAAAAATAGAGTTATAATACTCTTTTCTCTTTAACTATAAATGAATTCTTAATTTTAAGAGAAGTGGAAAGATTTTCATATATCTCAAAAGATTAGTTGAACAAGACATCTGAATCTTTAGTGATAATTTACAGATAAAACTATTAAAAGATAATGAAAGTATTTGTATAATTAAAAATATTCGAATCAAGAGCCATGTATTCAAACCCATGAGGCCCTTTAAAGTCTATAGACTAAAAGACACAAAATGAGAAATTTAAGGTTTCATTGTCAACCAATTGTTACAATGGTTTCATACTTTGATCAAGATGAGGAGAAAAATACAAGCCCATGATAGGATATAACAGGCTGATATTTGTTAGTTATTAGCTTCATTTAAAATGAGATATTTTTATAAAATTTTACAAATACCTTATGAGAATATTATTAGTAGAGACTTACTTCATCCACTGATATTTTTTAGACATATTTTCAAGTAGGTGATAAATTTATAAAATAAAGTAAAATATAAGAACCAAATACACTTCTTCCAGAGTACAAAAGTGTTCGATAAAACTTTAGATGAATGTAACTCTCCACGAGTCACAACTATAAAATTACTATAGGATTCGAGACCTCTAATTTCTGAGCCAATGTGTCTACCTAGTTGAGCCATTCGTGCAAGATAACACAAAATAAAATATCACCTAGTGTTTGTCACCTAGAGCAGAGATATTATTTAAAACTTAAATTTCAACCAATATGATTTATAAAGTTAAAAAATCCAAAAATTAAAAGAACTGTTAGAGTAAGATTCTCTAACATACAATAAGAATGAACAAAACATATAGTACCATCCTTTGGCATTAGAAATTTTTCTTTAACACTATAAAATCAAAATAAAATTGTAAATGTGTTTAACAATGTAAACAATAAACACCAATTAAATCGTCTGTTTCATTTGTCTTTGAGGAGACTAATCAGTGGACCCCATATTTAATCATATGAATAATTGGAATTTGGATGGGGACTGTATATTTCCTGTTCATATCCTCACACTTGAAATTTGAAAGCTAAAGCCTCCATCAAACGGGACAAAGAAAGCAAACCCTCATCTTTCCTCTCAAACCATTGACTCACTATTGAGCCTAGGAGTCTTGGATTGAAATTTGAAAAAAAAAATAAAAGAGAGAGGATAAAACGGTAAAAAAAATGCCACCACAAAGAACAAAAGAAAGAAAAGCCAAAAGAAGAGGAAGAAGAACACTTCTTTCACAAAATCCACTTTCTTTTCCTTTCAATACTGAGGGTCTGCTCTAAGGAATCCCGTCCCGTACAGGAAACGAACAAATCAACAAGCCCACATTCATCTTTCTTCCTTCCTTTTTTAATCTTCTCTATCTTGGACTAGCAGATGTGAGATAGAGAAGTGAGAACAATCGAACATGGTCTTTCTTCCTTCTTTTCTATTCTTTTCTGCAGCTCTGGTTCTTTCTTCTTTAACTTGATCTGGATTCCTTTTAATCTAGCAAGACTCGAGTACATGAGGTGCCCCGTCGGACAAGGAAAGGCTGTGGTTGTGTTCGCCTTCATAGGTGACGACCATCATCGACGGGTCGTCCACCGCTCGTTCGACGTGCTTCCGAGCAGGGCAGCCCCTAACACTGCTGCACTTGTAGTACCCCCTGTATCACAAGAAGAGAGGACGTTATAGCAGTACTGACTACTGAGCTCGACTCAGATGAGTTGGCGAGTCAATGCAAAAGGATATCGTACTACTCTTGAGACATGTACAAATTCTCCTTATTCAGACACACCGTACCACCGTAAGTAACGCAAAAAGGATAAGATTGTGACTGCCACTAAATCAATGGATACAAAATGACATTCTTCCAAATTTATTTAACAAGTTTCACATGCCAATGAGGCATCATGTGTTGCTATCTAAAAGAGTGAGGATTACCCTCGAAATGTTTGTGTTGTTGTGAATTATGAGTATAAAAATTGTAGATTTGAGTTAAAAATAATTTAGTAAATTTAATACAACTTAAAATTAAAATGTTATTATTTCTTTTCTCAGTAAACTAAATGATAGTTGATGTGATTATATTTTCATAAATTGAGACATCCACAACTATTTATCTAGTTCAATGCACCTAAACATATGTCAACATGTCATATATTCTGATTCTAACGAGTTGTGTGGATTTACTTTTCGACGAGAATATATGAAAGGGGCACAATGAGTAAATAGTTTCTCCTAATATGTACAAGATTTGAGCAGTTGACTCGGAAAATGGTCCGAGGTAGAATGAAAAGCAAAGGATGAAGGAATGTAATGGACTCAAACCTTGGATGGGGAGAGCCTTTAATGGGCTTCTGCCCATATTTCCTCCATGAGAAATCGTCGGGTGGAATATCCGCCATCTTCAAGCTAATTGCAGGCACTCTCACTACTCTCTTCACCCTCGATTTCCTGCAAATCCGAATCGCAAAAATTCCAAAATATAAACAAATCTGCTAAGACGGATCAAAGTATAGAAAAACCCATCTAATCAAGTCAATAAAAGAACTAAAGAAAACCACGAATTGTAATCAAGGGCACCCACCTTCTCTTACTGCAGTGACAACGACCCGGAACAGATTCACACCTCGCAGAACCATCTTCCGATTTGGACCCGCACTTCCTCTTCAAAGCAGAGCATGACAGAGGCGGTCGTCCTGACGAAGAGACCTGGGACAGATTCACGATCTGGAAAGCCGACGGCGGAGACGGCTGCTTCGTGTCAGTGTCCCCACTATAAGATGAAACGTACGAGTTCATTGCAGAGAGGGGTGTTGATGCAAAGCTATCCGTACGGTGATGGTGAGGATGAGGAACTGGAGGCAGTAGCCGTTGGATTGGAGTCGGGCAATACACCCTCGAAGCAGAAGCAGGTGACTGCTCGTCCTTCTCTTTCTTCGTCTGCAAAACGTGGAAGTCCCCGTCTTGCCGCAGAGAAGGGAGAGGAGCTCGCCTGAAGCGAGCATGCCCTGTTCTGGTTTTTTCCGGTAGAGAAATCACCTTCTTGGACTTGCCGACGGCCGCGTCTGCGACAGACGTACAGTCCACCTCCATATCCACAACCTCTTTGGCATCGGAAGATGTCTGAACGTTGTGTTGCTTCTGATGAGAGAGCATCCTCATAAGCGTCTCCATGCTCTGCCGCCCAGCAGAAGCGGCCTCCTGCACGGCGTTCTCTTCCACCGTCGCTGAAAAGCCATCTCTTCTGTAACCCATCATCAGCTCCACTGCCATGCCTATTTCCTTCTGCTCCAAAGCATCAATCGAGATGGAGAAGAAGTAGAATCAGGAGAAGAAATGAAAACAAAGAAAATGGCAACGAAAAAGAAGGAAAGGAAAGGAAAAGCAAAAGAAAAAGAGGATTCGAGTCAAAGCTCCCGCTCGGTGCAAGGCATCAACGACTTAACATGTCGCTTCTACCCATCTGCCGTCAAAGGCACGAACCAACCATGCATTGCCACGTGGAAGGGATTTGGAGCCTCGGCCACTGCACACGAGGAAATGCTCTTTATTAAAATGAGAGGGCTACGTCATGGTGTTGACCGTCTCTTTTTGGGATTCGTCTCCTCAGGACAGCACTTTTATACTCTGCCCCTGTATCATCATGCATGCTTTAGTCTTAGAAGAGGGGAATGTAAGAAACTGATGAAGCTTTGGCCAAAATTTATACTGAATCTAATTTTAACATTAGAAGTAGATTACAGAGCCAGCATGAGACAGATTATTAATTAATTATCGAGTTTTTATAAATTAATTAGGACAGTGAGGCATGTAGAATAGGGATAATGTCATATTTAATGAGAATTTGAAAGATAATCAATGACAGGAACTAAATAAGTTAATTAAGGACAGTAGTGGCTATGTTGGGTTATGGTTGACTGATCAAATGAGCTGCCAGATTAACATGATAATTAAGGACCATGGAATCTGTTCTACAGGAAATTATCAATATTTTTTTGGGCCGTGATTTTTACACCATGAGAAAAAGTAAAGGTAAAATTTAAAATTTCTTTAAATTTAATTCATCATGAAAAAAACTAATGATGTAAAAATCACTACTTTTTTTACCGAACTCTTACTTTTGATAATTTTTTATTGTTGCAAATAAAAAAATTTATGAATATAAGTCATGAAAAAGCAATGGATTATATAGCTTTAGTTAAAAAATCTCAATGACATAAATTTTTAGCATTTTGGGGAAACACGATCTATTTGCTGGAAATTCTTTTTTATTGGCCATTTTGGCTAATATTTAAATTTTAATTAAAAGAAGAATAGATAAAAAAAATTCAAAATAGAATTATAATAATTTTTCAATTATATATAATATACAGATAATGATCTGTACACCATGAGTTTTCACCATGGTGCACCACCCTTAATAGGAAAAGGTCATTTTGCCCAGTCTTTTTTAAAGAGGGAAGAGAGAAGAAAAAAAAGTAATGGTAAAATATTCTTAATTCAATTTAAACACATTAATTTCTTTGTTAATAATATATCATAAAACCATTTTCTCTAATAAACATCTATTATCAGTGACATGATCTTTCAAATTAGATAAAGAGGACATTACCACTGTAGTAGATCTTGTTAATAAGGAAAGAAGCTCATCAGCCTTTTTACTCTAAAGCCCGAGCCCATCTTATTTCTTAAACTAGCCTCTACGCCTCGCTTGTTATTCAAGCCCGTTTTGAACTGGGTCCGAGTCGGTCTAGTGCCGGTCTGCCGACATATTTTAAAATTTAAATGAACTCATAATAGAAAACCTAGAAGGGAAAAGGAGGCAGGCAAAGAAGCTCATCAGCCTTTTTACTTTAAAGCCCGAGCCCATCTTATTTCTTAAACTAGCCTCTAGGCCTTGCTTGTTATTCAAGCCCGTTTCGAACTGGGTCCGAGTCGGTCTAGTGCCGGGACATATTTTAAAATTTAAATAAACTCATAATAGAAAACCTAGAAGGGAAAAGGAGGCAAGCAAAGAAGACGTCGGGTGCACCCAGTGCGTGTTTATGAAGTTGCCGACCTATTTCTGCTTCCCATTCTACCCTCGAAATATATCTAATTTTCATTTGCACCATCTACCGCTTCTCTCAAACCCTAATTTCTCTTCCATGGCTACCTCTACAGGCGCCGACAAGGATGACGAGGGCCTCTGCTGCCCCGCCAACGGCTACTTTCTCTCAGAACCCTTGCCACCGTCAATCTCACCCTTGGGCAATCCGAGCCATAGCTTGAGTGGGGAGGGCCACGTGGAGCGGGCATGGGCTCACTGGAAGAAGCTTGGGGAGCCGAAACTTGTGGTGGCTCCCATGGTCGACAACTCCGAACTTCCTTTCCGGATGCTCTGCCGCAAGTACGGTTCTGAGGCTGCTTACACGCCCATGCTCCATTCCAGAATCTTCTCCGAGAATGAAAAGTACCGTAGCCAAGAATTCACCACCTGCAAGGTAGAATTTTTTATTTTATTTTAAAAATGGTCTTCTTACTGATTGGCAACTAGTTATTTCAGTTTGAGTTGCAGAAGTCCAATTCCGTGGCCGATCTTGGCTTGGGACTGTTTGGATGTTGCCCTAAAAAATGAACTTTTGGGTCAATCTAGACCATGTTTGGTGCCCATGAATTGCTTACAAGATTTGGAATTCCAAGCTATTAACAGTTATCAGAAACCACCAGATTTTATAGAATTATGTTATTCACCAAAGAATTCTGTGCTACCAAAAAGCTGCTGGCAGAGTGCTGCTTGTCATTTGTGCGTGAAATCGAATCCAAGAACTCTCTTGATACTAACAGCTTTAGGATTATGTATGATTTTCTGCTTTGCCCGTTACCTTTGTACACAGTTGCTGATAGAATGCAAGTTTTAGGACAGTGGCGGTTGCCAGACTTATATGTTTTTGACATTACTTTGAATGTGCGACATATATGTGCCTTAACACTTTCGATTACGTGGAAGTCAACAATGATCTTAATTTTGGTTACATTTTTTCTCTTTTAAACTGCCACTTCCGTTTGAGTTGATATAATGTTATTTTGTTGAAGTAAGAATGGATATTGTTCACAGCTAATGGGTCGTTCTCATCTTCGTGGAACACTTGAGATTGAGAAGTAGATGGTTTGAAAATAGTAGCACGAAGAAGTATATATAGAGTACAAATTTAGTACAAATAAGGTGTTTGAGGATGATCCTGTCAAAATTAAAACCACTCGGTGCCACAATATTACAGATTTGAATATTTGAGAACTACTATGAAACAAGATGGAGTGCTTGAAGTATTTGGCACTTTATATAGGATGATATATAGTCAAAAAGAGCTTTATTGTTGCATGGATATCTGAGCTAGACAATACAGATTGCCTCGAATACAAAGCACATGTGGTTAGGTTTGTATGCTAAGGTGGCATGTGGAGGAACAACGAGTTGGGAATGGTTGCATGAGGAGTTATCAAATGAAAGAGAAAAATCATGGAATGCTCTATGAGCTGGTTTAGCAATATAAATTGGAGGTTGGAAGCAATTTCTGCAAAAAGAATTGCGATGCTTTACTGATGATTATTACAACCTTTCATGATGAAATTTTGTTGTTTTCGCTGGAGAACCATCTTGTAAGTGGAGGTACCATCACAATCAGACATTGAAATGGGTAGTTGGGGGTATGTAATAGTATTACACATCGGGCTATCCTCATACAATAAGGATCATGTTAGGGCAAATTAATTGTTTTATTGCTGTGTATCGCATTTGGATAATGGTATCTTTGTATTTTGAACCTCAATTTGCATCACTAATGGAGACAACAACCAATAGTGCAGTTGGTAAGTACTCAACTGCCCGATATTGCAACTATAAAGCTTGTGGGTACAAGTTATGTTACTGTTCAGAAAAAGAAATTAAAAGAAACAAAAAGTAAAATCATTATGTTACTGTACCAAGTGCATTTAAACCATTCAAGGATATCCTAATTCAGTAAAGTGCCTTTGCTCCACAATGTTGATTTTTATTCTTGTTGTTTTTGTTATTCTTCTCATTGACTGGTGTATAGGAAGGTTTTCATCTTAAATAGCTAAAACTACTGGTTTAACTATGAGTTAGATTATGTTTGCAGGAAGATCGCCCACTATTTGTCCAATTTTGTGCAAATGATCCTGACATTCTATTGGAAGCCGCACGTAAGGTTGAACCTTTCTGTGATTATGTGGATATTAACTTAGGGTAATTATTAATTTCCTTTCCCTTTAAGTTTGTTTTTTGCTAAAGTTGCTAAATTAATATTCTTAATGAAATTATTAGATGTTGAAAAGTGGTAGCATGATGATTCTCACTATTGTTATACTTTTACATGATTTCTTGTTTTAGTTGCAATATTGGTGATTGGTAGTAAGTTTCAGTTTTTTTTTTTAATTTTCTTTTCCTCAAGAAAAGAAACCTTTTGCATGAATAATTGCACATTTAAGAATATAAATTTTCAAAAGGAAAAAGTGCGAACAAGAGGGAAGTGTAATATATCTGTAGCCTAGTGGTGTCTAACGAGTTGACATGCAAGTCATAAAAAACCCAGCTTATGGAATTACCATGGGTCTTGTGCTAAAATATATTTGATTAATGAAGTTAGGTTGCTTTTTACACTGTACAGCACAAAAATGCGACTTCCATTAACATCCACAGACATTGAAGACCTTCCTCTCCCTCGCCCTTCCCTCCCCTACCTGTCTCCCACCCCCTCCACTCTCATCAACTACTATGAAGAATATGTGGAAAATAGTCAAACTACCCAAACAAAGATAAAGCCTATCTCTTCAAGTGCTTCTAAAAGTTCAAAGCCCATCGAATCACTGCATTTGATTGTGTTAGTACCCACAATTGCAGCAGAATTTTTAACTAAAACAAGAGCCTGTTAGCGAAACTGGCAGGTATTCAGAATTGCAACCACAAAGATTGAGCGTTAGAGACGTAAAAAGGGGGAAAAAGAGAAAAAATTATGTTTAAATATGAATCCAAAAGTGATACCTACTTATCTTTCTTTCTCCTGAAATGGAATTAATTGTTCCTGAGGATGACTTCTTCCTCGGGAATTATGGAGAATTATTGCCTTAGCCATCATTGAATGCTTTACATTTCACTTGAGCTGCGGACTATGATATCAGGTTTTTTTTTAATTTTATTTTTGTACTGTAAACCATGACATCCTTTAAACTCTTTGTCAAGGTATTCTTTATCTTCCTGGTGTGCAGCATCAGCCTCATTCATCTTAGGTTTACTGTTGCCTGGGATGGCAAAACTGGTGGGTAGCAAACTTGCCTCTTCAATTTTGAATTGCCTTGGTATGGTTATTCTCTTGGGGGTGCCTTTTTTTCTTTTTAATCGAGTAAGTTGACAAGATCAAAGGATCTTTTGACGAGATCTTGTAGTAATTCTGGAAGATGGTTGTGTTTTTTTTTTTTTTAAGTTGTAATGTAATTCAATTTTGGAAGATAGTGCAACTTGCACCTTGCTCCTGTGAGAGTGGCACATGCCACATCATTTCTTTAGGTAAAAAAGATTTATGCTGGAAAGAAGGGTAATGATTCGTGCACCATGAGTTTTCACCATGTTGCACCACTTTTAAAAGAAAAAGACCACTTTGCCACTATTTTTCTTCTTCTCTCTATTCACTTTTTCAAAAAGAGAGGGCAAAATAGTCTTTCCCTTTTAAGGGTGGTGCATCATGGTGAAAACTCATGGTGCACAGATCATTATCCTACAATGGAGCATACTCATGCAGCATATTTTCAGTTCCATGTACGTGGCACTTGTAGATGTCATTTCAACAAACTCCAATGAAAAAACTTAGAAATTAATACACTGTTTTCTCTGGAAGCCAAAAGCCTTTTTTTTTCCATACTCTGAAACTTCCTCATACCAAACACATTTTCATCTTTTTTGGGAAAATACAACTCAAGCAATCAAAACTTTTCAGAAATTTCAGGAAATGATTTTTTAACATGAATCCAGTGTATTTTATGTTCTTGTAATACTATGTAATGTATATAATACATTTCAGCTGAATTTACACGCTGAATGAACAGCATATTTGGTTTTAGAAAATTGTTTTAAATAGGCCCATTGTCTATTTGATGCCCAAAATGATCTCCCTTTATCTTGGCTTGTGACTGGCACATGACAAAAGACCAACGTGTACCAGAGGATGGTAACATAAGGAAAGTAAAAATAGTTTACAGGAAAAACAATTCTCAATGTTTTTTTCTTAACTGTCTATTTCTTGAACATTTAGTAGGGTCTTTTCCATGTACGAATCTGCTGCTTCTCCATCTATTGTGACAGTCTCTTAGATCTACCAGCTGTATCATCAAATCATGAGATTGAATCCTTAAAAAAAGGGCTTGAAATGTGTCTGTGCATCAAGATACCCACATATATCTGATAGAAACACATATAGATGCATGCGCGTGCACACACACGCACACATGCATTCACGCAAACCTTTTGCACATCCTGAAGCTTATCAGGTCGGAGTGTTCTTTGAATTTCATCTTATCCTCTTTTATTACTGCACCATTGGCCTTTATTCTGATGCATTGAAACTTGGGGTCATGTCATTATTGCCTTGAACGTGGAATCTTCGACTGGATATATGCCTAGCAGTTCGTCACTAGTGACAAATGCCTAGTGGGTTATTAGTTGCTTGGTGACATTCATATGAATTGGAGCCCTAGCAATTGCTTGCTTGTCTTCCCCTGCTTGGCTTAATAAACGGTATATGAATTATGAGTATCCCAAATGTATATGACCCACTTGCTTAGAGGGTTTATTGGCACCTACAGTTTCATGCTAGTTATTTCTGATTAATGGATTTTGATTCTAATGATGTGTTTTCGTTAATGTGCAGATGCCCACAGAGGATTGCAAGGCGCGGGAATTACGGAGCTTTCCTAATGGACAACCTAACCCTGGTTAAGACCCTTGTACAAAAACTGGCGGAGAATCTTTGTGTTCCTGTCTCGTGCAAAATCCGAATTTTTCCTTGCCTACAAGACACAATTGCATATGCCAGGATGCTTGAGGATGCTGGTTGCTCCCTCTTGGCTGTCCATGGACGAACTAGAGATGAAAAAGATGGGAAGAAGTTCCGAGCCGACTGGAGTGCCATCAAGGCTGTAAGAAGTGCTGTTAAGATTCCTGTCCTTGCCAATGGAAACATCCGCCACATGGATGATGTCCATAGTTGCTTGGAAGAGACAGGAGTTGATGGTGTGCTATCGGCAGAGTCTCTTTTGGAGAATCCAGCTCTTTTTGCAGGGTACCGGACAGCTGAATGGATTGAGGGAGAAAGCATTAAAGATACTGGACTAGACCAAGCAGATTTAGTAAGAGAGTATCTGAAATTGTGTGAGATACACCCTGTGCCATGGAGAATGATCCGTTCTCATGTTCACAAAATGTTAGGAGAGTGGTTCAGGATCCATCCCCACTTGAGGGAGGAGCTCAATGCTCAATCAAAGCTCACCTTTGAGTGGTTGCATGATTTGGTAAATCGTCTCAAAGAGCAAGGTTCGAGGATCCCTCTTTATGTGAAGGATACAGGTATAAATGTAATCGCAGCAAATGGGGCTGCAACATACAATGTGTGATTACCCCGCCATTTTCTTTTAAAACTTCAAGCTGAGGGAAAGATTGAAGCCAGGGATCTGTCAGGTTCTATAGTTTAATTATTTGATTGTCGGACCTCCTATTCATACCAAAATTTTGCTCACACTACAACCCATGCCCAGATAATTTACTCTGACGACTCGGAAATTGTCTGGCCTTCCTGTTTTCGAGATTCTTGAAGAAAAGCTGCTTGCAGATGGGATTTCATTACTCTTGCACTGGCTCTTCTTTAACGAGGTGGACACATTTTTGAAGTGGAATAGAGGCCTGACATCCATTTTATGTATTTGATTGGTAATGAAATCTGTACACAACAGTTCATTGAAACATTTATGGTCATTTATCAGATTGGTTCGGTTATATTTTCCCTTTCGTTTTCTTTCTTCCAAGTCCTTTTTTTTTTTAAACTATTGGAGGGAAAATCTCCATAATATCATGAAAGAGTGGTTTGCACGGGATTACTTGGTGCTGATGATGTTCATGGTCAAAATCATGGTTGGATGCTTCTCATTTCGTCGCAGTTTATTCAACCGTCAAACTATGGCTTATCATGGTCATGTTATTATTTAGATTATTAGTTTGGGTATCGGTGTCAATGTTTGTTGTTAATAGTATCAATTTTCTCTTTTAATTTATCTTTGTAAAAACACAGTTTAGGTGATTAACAGTTGTAATTTGCTTCTTTGTAGGTAAACAATAAATAAAAAAAAATTATCTAAAAATAGAAAATGAGATTTGTTAAGTTGGAAGGATTTAGTTTAATTTTATCATATTATCATTTGAAAATAAAGAAAATTCATATAAAATTGACTTAAAAATCGAAAAAAGTGATTTGTAATTAAATTTGGTGAGTTTGAAGAATATAATTGAATTTTTTTACATTAACATCTAAAAATAGAAAACTTACAAAAAAACTTGTGAACTAAAAGAAAATTATTTACCATAGCAAATATCACTCGCAGGAAATGGATGCTTCTTGCCGTTACATTAAAGGGGAATGGTGAGCTTTCTTCTTCCTCCGTTCTATTTCTTGATTTCTCGATTTTTTGTTTTAATTTATTCATTTATTGAAGTGCCTACAAACCATTAGATCTCCATTAGACCAGGTTAGGAGTCTCTTCCGTAGTAATGCAGAAATTGGACCCTCCCCAATAACTTTCTAACAACGATTCAGCAGTATTAATTGCTTTGCTTTTCTCTGTTCTACAAGATTTTGTGTGCTGAAAAATATTGAAATGTAAAATGCAAGAAACGGACAGGAAACCCAATACTGTAACAAAGGGAGAGATTTTTACCTGATTTATGGGCATCAACAATTGTTACATAAGGCATTTGTTCAGGATTCTGAGTTGATTGGTAGTTTTATGAGTACACATAAATGGATGGACCCAGTCCAGAAACACATTCTGACTTGACAAGCTTAACATTCATATGTAAGATGCTTCTTCAAGTGCATAAGAATGAAGTACAGAACTTTAGTTGATCTTCTACCTTAAAGCCGTTGATTTGCTTCAATAGAAAATGCCCTCCACATAAATGGTTGGAGTGGTCCAATCCGTAAACTTCATGGGTTCTAAAATATTAGTGCCTCTAAGATTTGAGCATCCTTCGTTTCACTTTGATATTTAAAAACGCTTGTGGACGCCTTTGTGCAAAATCTTGTCACTGATAATATACCGCAAAACAGTTATGCTTTTCAAAATTATATTTCAAAATGCTTTTCAAAATCTTGCACAACGGAAAGAGAATTATATTTCAATTCTTTGGGGTTGAACATGATCTTTCATAAAGAAGCAGCTAATCAATTTATAGCTTTATATGGGGGGAAGAGCTGTGATTGTTCTCTCTCTTGTAGGGAGTTCGGTTTATAATTCTGTAGATTCTCTGTATTCTAGAGAAGGAAGATGACATTCAAAGAGACAGAATTACAATCTGTGTCTATTGAGAGCGTTGTATGAGGGCCAGGAACGTGAACGATGATGGAAGAACTTCTCCCAAGAGTGTTGACATGGGATATAATAATAATAAGGGCCAGGACGGCAGTAGTTGGGCTTGAGAAGGAAGGCAATGCACTCTATCGGAGATCTCTGCATCGGACGACCCATAATGCAATTCTTCCGGTCGTCCAACACCCCCTTCCTGATGAGCTGCCTACAGATCGGCCCAACAGTTGTGAAGTAGTTATCCGACAAGGAGAGATTCAACAAGCTCCCGAGCTTGCACACCACCTCTGGTATCTCACCATACAGGTAATTCCCTGCCAAATTCAGCTGCTCCACACTGCTCATGCACCCAAAAGAATATGGTATTGGTCCCGTTAACCCATTGTAGCCGGCATCGAACACAGTGGCCTTCTCCAGCAGCCCCACTTCATATGGAAGGCAACCCGACAGCTCATTGTTGAGCAAGAGCACCTCTAGCAGAGACTTTGAAGCATTGGCAATGCTGCAAGGGATGCTGCCAGTAAAGCGGTTGTTGGCCAGTGTGATGTAATTCACATCAGATTTCCATAGGTTGTCAGGTAGTGTCTGCTTGAATTGGTTATTGTTGATGAAGAGCACTTCCAGATTCAGTGAGAAGAGCAGGGGTGGAACAGAACCAGTGAAAGAGTTGAATCGGAGGTCAAGGAAGGTGAGTTTGGAGATTCTGAGGACAGAGGTGGGGAATGGACCCGTCATCAGATTGTTACTCACATCCAGTTCATAGAAGAACGGAAGGTTGGCGATTTCGGAAGGGATGGGGCGAATTCACGTGAAAGAAGGCGAGATCAGGCAGCTGCGAGATGAATTCTGTGATAGACGGTGCACCAAGGCCATAGCCATTGAAGTCAATGGCAGCGAGTGCGATCGCTGACTTGTTATAGGGAGGATTATCACAATAGAAACCTCGGTAGCTTTTGCAAACATCTGAACCTACCCATGACTGAGTAATGTTGAATGGGTCAGACGTGATAGTGGCCTTGAACCTTTGGATGACCTTGTAGGCTTGATAGATCTTTATGTCGACAAAATCAGATGGTTGTAAATCAGCTGATGGTGGCTGAGGAGATGGGCTGGGTGGAACAGAGCACCCACAACCACTGTTGCTAACATTGCTTGAGCTGCTGCCCGTGGCTGTTCCTGCAGGGAGAAGTGGTGGGGTCTTTACAGGAGTGGTTTTTGTTGCACTTGAAAGCAAGAAAAAGAAGGTGAGAACTTGGAACTTGGTGGAGAGATGAAGATCTTTGCACATCCTCTTCTTGAAATGGAAGTTGGGTTGTTTAATTAGAAGTTCCGATAAGAAGAAATGTAGAGTGAAATGAAGAGGGAATTGGAAGGTTTATAATCCAGAGTTGGAAGCCTTGAAGATGGTGGTACATTGATATCATGAATAGCATTTGAATGTGGACTAATGGTCCATTTTACATCCTAAGCCAAATTTTGGTCACAAATCATTCATAGGGGACCCGCACGATGAGTGGCCAGGATATTTAACTCGTGTTCTGCATTCCCACGTGCAAAAAAGGTCTGAATCTTTACCTTGTATTGTTTTTTGGTGGGGGTAGGTGTAGGACTCTTGTGCTCTGTCCAATCCCCTTAGTGGGAAGAGCACACTTGGGAGTGGTCATGCTCATGGCATACTTCTGTATTCATTTCTCCATAGGGAGCTTGAGGGAGTTGTGGACCTTAAAGTGAGGTGGATTAGGTAAAGCACTCTCATATTATATATTTAATTTGTAATAAGTGAAGGTATAGCAGGAATATTATACATAGGATTCTAAATAGGAATTTAAACAACTTGGATCATGCTTACATCTTCATCTACACTTAAAGACCCTAATCTGCATCTGAGAGAGAGAGAGAGAGAGAGAGAGAGAGAGAGAGTCCACATTTGCATCTATCTCAAGCTTAGGCAAATGAAGGCGCGCATTTAGACCATAATTTGATTTCCACTTGCAACTTTTATCATTTTCGATACCTAAACATGTATTTCTATCATCTATTCATCTCTAACATGTTAAATACAAACATGAAGTAACATTAAATTCTAATGATTGCCAACATAATAAAACCATGTAATGTATATTGTATGATCTGTTTTTAAGTAATGTGGGTATTATTGATAAACATATGTAATGAAGTCAGTCTATAGATCTGAAATAGAAGGTTTTGGTGGAAATAAACCAAGGCCTGAAATGCAAAAGCATCCAAAGTATTGGTGGAAATGCACTTATTGCCTTCCCATTCATCATCCATAATCCACATTACAATGGTGGTTGAAGAGGAAGATGGGGTGCACATGTTCTTTATTTTTTTAATTTTGGCCAAATAGTAATTTCATTTTTTAGTGTCTAAATCATTTCTTTATATAAAAAAGGGACAGGGTATACAATTTAATAGATGATTCCCACCAAATACATGTTGCTGCTGATTAGTTTTCAAAATACCTATGAGAAATGTTGTCATTTGACCCACAAAGGAAGGTTTAGGAAAAAAAAGAAAAAGAAGAGGAAAATAAGTCAGTCCACTCACTTCAAATACTAATTTACAACTTCAAAGTATGGACCAGATATGATTCCTCAACCCAAAGACATGGTGTTGAAAATTGTTCTACATTAAACAACCACAATAAGTGGGATCCTGTTTTTCTGCTTAATGAGCCCAAAGTCATTATCGGCATTAGCAGATGCTGATGATTCTGGTAGGAAAGTGGGAAAAAAAAAATTCCAACTAATGTCAAATTCAGTTTTCTTGCCACTCTTACTTGTTTGCCTCTTTCCATGGAAAAGGCTAACATTTATGCATAGTCAGGCTGAAACAGACATACATCTTGAGTCCATGGCCAATAATATGAAAAGATGGTTTGCAACTTTGATAATTTTGGAGCTCATGGAAAATGCTCAATTTTCAAAATTTCATGGAAAAACAATCTATCAAGAAAACATACAACTATGTCAGGACTCAACCCAAAAGGCTAGCATATTACGTGAAGCGGCCAAACTCCTTTATAAGTCCTTAAATCTCCTTCACAATCAATGTAGGACTCGTTCGCTACACCAATAATTCTCTTCTCGAACGAGGCTCTCCAGTGGATAGAATGTCACCGACCATCCCGTCCAGCTAGGGGATCCCTTTAGTCTACATGCGTTGGCTTAGGGATATAGCTCTGGTACCACTTGTTAGGACTGGATAATTTTAGAATTCGTGGAAAATGTTCAATTTACAAAATTTCCATGGAAAAAAATCTATCAAGAAAACACAAGACTCTTACGCTTGTGGTTTTCTTTCTTTAATTTTGGACATCTAAAGTTGAATTCTTTCTTTGAATCTCTTTTAGAGTGTTTGATTGATTGTTGATTGGAGTCCTCTGTTTTTATTTTGAGAGCTCTCTTTATTGTCAGATTCTCTAGTGATGAGCTTTAAAATTTTCGTTTGACACATTGTAATTATCTGATTCTTCTTTTCTCTTTAATGAAGCCATCATTCTTTCGTCTGGAAACATAGACATTAATATCAAATCACAGTTAATTCTTATCTTACTTCTTGTTGTATGTTTATATGATTAACTTTATTTTATTTTTTATTTTAATATCTGGTCTATGATCTTGGAACTTGATCCAAAATTTTGAAAGCCCAACAATCCTGAGCCAACATACATCAGCAAAAGTGCTAGCTTCCACCCTTCGCAGTCTCCTCAAACTGGTATAATAAAGAAAGAAAATTTTATCTTCCTCTTTCTAGTATAGTATTTATGCGACAATTTCTATCTGTTACACCATTTCTTATAGTAGATTTGATTAAGATTAGTCCTTTAAAGAAAATCGTCGAATCACTTTAAGATGCAGAGCACCATGAAGGGAGCTGCAGTTACCTACAAGAAGTGGGAAGAAATGTTCCAAGATTTAATATTTGATGGTGACATTAATCTAATCATTTAGGGAACAAGTCACCTATCACATGATCCTTATCTGAAACTTCTTCTTCAAAACTTTGCACAGATGAAAAAGAAAAACACTCTGAGCTCTCACTTACTCATTTAATAATGAAAAATATTGATTAGAGGACTACGTAATCGAATGAAATATATAGAGAACTATATAATTAGAATGTCTGTGAAATTATATTCTTATTTAATTATTTTAACTTTATAATCATATTTTTAAAAGTTTCAGTGTTTTTAGGGCTGAAGCTAACGTCGGGTTAGATCGAGTTTACTTAATTATTTTAATTTTATAATCATATTTCACTCAAGATTTCACAGAAAGTCAAATTCTCTTTCGTCCATGTTACATTTACTAAAATTAAAGAGAAAAAATAAAAGAAAAAAAAAACCGCAGCAATTACCGGGAATGAGTAATGTTGGCTTTGCAAAGTTTTAAAGAAAAATAAAACAGGGAATTGAATACGGCAACACTACACAAAATACATAAAATTTCTTTATTGTTGAAATTCTAGAAATTACAATTTCATAGCGAGATAGAGAGAAGGGTGTGAAGAGTGGGGTCGTCTACGGCGGAGGGGCGTTGCTGGGTTGAGCTGCGGAGGAATTGCTGGTAGAAAAGGCGCAAGACTCTCTCCCATCTGGCGTTTCCGTTGCCGGTGAAGATGAGCCTCAGTCGAAAGACGAAGAGAGTGGAGAAGAAGCGGAAGGCCTTGCACACCCCTGCCAGATCCCTTGCCACTGGAAAGTAGAGATTCAAGGGCCACAACATCAGCGAGACCTTCAACAAGGGTAGGATAGGCAGCTTAGCCATGCCAACCACCCCCCTCTCTCTCTGTCTCTCCCTCTTTCTCGTTTAACTGGTAAACTGATGGTGTGCTTATGTGGTTGACAGGTGAGAAACAAGGATTGGAAAGTCTTATCAATTATTTTGGAGAATTGATTCGTGAAAGCCTTTATCTTGTTGCTTTAAAATGGAGTGAAGTATTATTTTTATTTAAATAAATAGGCAGAGAAAAAAGAAGAGAGATTGGGATAAAATGATTATTTCACTTTATTTTGATGTATTAAGATAAAAGTGTTGGTGTACCCTCAGTTTTGTATTATTGAGAGTGGACACAAATCAACATAAATTATATATCTTTTATAAGAAATTATATGTAGAGTAAGAAATATAAAAAAAAAAAAATTAAACAATCAGGCTAAGTGAGGTCTTCCTAATCCATTTTAAGTTTGATATATACATTTGCTTTGCTTTAAGGTTATATTTTAACTTGTGATGGGGCTATTTTTCCACCATGTAAAAGTGATTATAAAATTTTGATATTTTTGTTGTAAAGTTTCAGAGTAATTTTTAATCACCTTAGTTCATAATATTAAGATTTCATTTTTTTTTTTATAATTAAAAGATAAGTAAGACATAATGAGTTCAAGTTAATAAAAGAAGTAGAGAATGT
The DNA here is from genome assembly GCA_013350335.1 of Chimonanthus salicifolius. Classification (NCBI taxonomy): domain Eukaryota; kingdom Viridiplantae; phylum Streptophyta; class Magnoliopsida; order Laurales; family Calycanthaceae; genus Chimonanthus; species Chimonanthus salicifolius. The sequence continues at coordinate 72,638,935 of CM023535.1, read as the reverse complement.
TTTATATATAAATTAAAAAAAATATTAACTGTTTGAATTTAAAAAATAAATAATTTAATTGGGTTTTTATCCTAATAATATCTGAAAAAAACTACCCACTCAACTATTACTGTATATCAGGTGATAAAATGTTGGGAAATTGCAGACAATGTTGAATTATTCCACAACTTATTTAATGGATGTCGGAAGATTGTTTTGGCCTTTGTACATGTTGACGTGGGTTTAAGTCCTTTGCATATTAATACTTTTGGACGCTTTGGAATGCTTTTATTTTTCATGGAGTCGTTATTCAGAAAATACAAAAGAAACTTATGGACTTTGTCTGGGCCAAGACAATTTCCATAACTTCTTTAGAATAATTCTATTTTTATTTATTTAAAGATAGTTATGATGTTCTCCTACAGTAGATTTAGAATATCTACGTGAGTGTAATTTAATTGATTGTCTCCTATTTTAGAAAGAGGGAGGTTATGGGTTTAGTGTGTTCACCTGTGGGGATTTTAATAGAACTGTATCTGAGTTTTTCACACATAAATTTAAAAAAAAAAAAAAAAAAAGATAAAAAATATCATCTTCTAATCACTTATGGATCTCTCCCTTTTCTTATGAGAAAGGAAGCCAAACAAAAGAACTCAAAAAGAAATCTCATCATCCAAACATACCTTCAATGAACAAGACGAGCTAGGTCAGGTCCAGCAACAGAGTTTTGGATTAGGTTTTCTATAGAACGGGCTTGAGCTCCAAACTAGGTTGTATAGTCCAGATTCATTTGTGCTAAAATGCTAAATGTAGGCAAAATTGGGTTTTGAACTTTTGATTAAGTTGTATGGTTGCAGTATACTTACAGTAGGCCCACAAGTACAATCTACAAGACCCAACATTTGATCACTTTGGGCCGCAGCAATTGATTTGAGTACAATGGGCCATTATTAAATATGCTGTAGTCTGCAACAAGTAAGCAGGGCCCTGCTGAACCTTGAGCCCTTATTTAACAAACCTAGTATCGACAAGCCCTTTAGTTAATATCCAGACACTAGCGAACTGACGCGCCTAAATAGAAGAGTACCATGTCATAAAGGGTATGGACAGTTTTTATAAAACGAGTATTAGACTGGCAATGCTTTATAGAATTAAGTGTAGGATGATGGAAAAATATAGATAGGCCATGGCCCAAGTAACTTTGAATTCAAGAGCCTTAGAAAAATAATATCACAACAAAAAGAACTTAGTCACTTGACATCTATGTGACTACATGATAGGAATTTGGTCCAAGAGCCCAAAATGCAATAGTAGGGCTATATATACTCAGGGTGAAAGCATTGGGCCCATCAAATTAGGCCCATGGGCCCAACTAGTGGATCAACATACTTGCTTATGTCACTAGTTGGAGAACTTCTTCTTTTACCTTTTTAAGTACCCATATAAAGCTATTAGTTGGAAAGATGCTCACAACAGATCGCAGATCAAAGAACCAACAAAAGAAATGGGAGCATCAGGTTCATCCCACTCACTCGGAAGAGGATCTTAGCTCTTTTTCTCTCTCTTTCTCCTTTATATTATCTTTTTATTAAGGAAATTAATTTACAAGTGAGCATTTTTCTAAATTGAGTGTCTAATTTAAGTAAAAGTACCATGACCTAAACCAATTCTCTTTTATCATTATCATTAACGATCAGTCTTCTCTAATTAACTCTATTATAAATTATACCGATAGGACACTCTACATTTGAACTTGTCTTTCTTCATCTTTTTCCTCCAAGATTTTAATGGTCGATCTCTCCTTCAAGTCTCTTTTATCAACTATATATTATTTTATCCATCATTTCATCTTGTTATTGAATTAATTTTTATCCAAGATAAAGAAGTTATTGGGTACCATGAACATTTGCAGCATATCTCATCATCATTATTATCAACCCTAGATCCCATAAATATGAGTCAACTTTTCGACTTCTAATTTTCCATTTGATCCTATCCAGTCACCTTGCTATACAATATATCTTTTTATATTCCTTCCCTTTGTCTACTGACACTATATACTAATTCATTCTAATTTTCTAATAACATGCTCAAACCACCTCAAATGAATTTCTATCACATTCATAACAAGAGCCTATAGCGTAATCAATAAGATTATTGTCACAATTATTAAAATTGTAAGTTCAAATTATATAATTGTCGATCAAATAGTTAATTTAATAAAAATAATTTATCAAATTTAATTATAAATATTAGACTATTAGTTATGTATAAATAATACAATTGACTGGTAATAATAATAATAATAATAGTAATCAAATAACCCATGTAACTTCCCATAAACCCTAGTTTCATTTGTTGGCATTCACCATCATGGATTCCATTGGGACTATGATGGAAGACTATGGAGACAGAGACTGAAATCCCACCAATCCTCTAAACAAATAAATAAATATCTCTTGGCAGTGACTCAAGCTTCTCATGTCTGCTCTGCAATTATGAATCCAGAATTCTCACATACCAATTTTAGTTTCCAATGGTTATAATTTTGAATTTGTTTTTACTCCACTTCACCAATCTTTAACCATTTGGGTTTCGAAAAGGCTAAAAAAAATATTTTTTAAGTTATAATGTATGGGAGAAGTCTTCTTCTTAAATATGCTCTAAATTCTCTATAAAGGTCAGGTGCCTTAGTTTAAAACTTTTTTATAATTGGGTTTAGATTAAAATTTTATTATTTTTTGATAAATATATTTTAGTATATAATAAAATCTATCAAATGTTAAGAGTGGTCCAATTAAAATAAAAATTTGACTATAAAGTCACCACAAAATTTGATACATATTCCTTTATTCCATCCTACTGCTATGCAATTAAGAACACTTCTCAGTGGGATAACAACAGGCATACTTTTTGCACCCATGTGTGGCATCCACAGAATGGAATATGTTCATGAAATGTGAGAGAGTACTCTTAAGCTTAAGCAGGGTTCAAATCTCGGTATCGGTTGAGAAATTTCTTTCTCCTATTTTTTTTTAATTAAAACTTGAGATATCAGCCGATTTCAGCGATATATATCGGCCGATATTTAAATCCCTGCTTTTTAGTATAGTTGTAATTTGAGCCGGGTATAATATGAGCCCGCATGGAAAAAAATAAAATAGATTGGGTTTGGATTGACCAAATCAGATCCGACTCATTTTCAGATTCAAAACGTTATGTCTGAATTAGAATTCAGATCGAATGTAGGCCTAGTGCATGTAAGTCTGAGTTTAATTTGGAAGAAAATTTAAACTATATTTTTTAAATATAAAATTTTAATTGGTATTATATATAAATATATAATTTATAACCATTCTGAGCCCAAAGAAGCCCAGGCATGGAAAGCCTGCATACACGTTTTGGGCTTCAAACAAGGTTCGGGGACCCATATATACATTTTAGGGAGGGTTGGACTCAAGCATGCTCAAAACGTCCCCTGGCCCATCTGATTTGCAGCCCTACTTTTTAGTGAGCTCGGAAAGGTCACTCTTAGTAAAGTAAGATTATTAGGAGAAAGGCTTTAATGATGATTAGTCATTTTAAGTATAATTTTATGAATGTCATAAAGATTTAATGGTGCTTTAGTATTTGATATTAGTTGAATGTCCAAAGTGGATGGGAGTTGAAATTGGGTCATGTGTTTAGTAAACACCTCATAATTAGTTTGTATTTTCTACCTATAACATATGGAGATTTTTCTATAAAATATAAGTAATACGCAAATTAATCAAAATATATTACATCATCATTTGCACTTTTCTCAACACTTTGACGAAATATAATAGAACAAAATACATAACAATGAGTTTAATAAATTTTTTTTGATAACATGAATATCTCCATCTTATATTGGAGGTGAGACTAATCTTACAGATAAACGAAATAACCCATAAGACTAGTATATCAAGTAAGTATGAAAAGAGTCGAATCTAAAACCTCAAATCTGTCTAACTGTACTACCCGTGTTATGTAAAAAGACAAATACAAAAGCAGCATGTAAAATTTAAATTATAAGAGTATAGAAATACAAAGAGAAAGTCCAAAATAATGTATAGTGCAAACGTGAAAAGTATAAGTGAGGCCCTAATTCATTTATATTGTTTTCCACATTGTTCCATTAATACATAGAAATTTCTAATATTTTATTAGTAAAATAAAACTATCAAGTACAAGATAATAATTAGAACAAGACATTTTGATAACTTGGGTGCACTAGTCACATGATGATATATTGAAATTTCAACATACTAATTAGACCCAACTTGGGCCCCTCGATTCTATCTAAAACTTTTGACAAAAGAAAACAAAATCCTTTGGTCACATTTTAATATAGATTTTGCCTGAACAAAGAAAATCCTTGGTTTGGGAGATCTATGCATGCAGCTGCCACCATATTATATTATAGTCTCTCTCTGTCTGGTCAATGTAACCATCTTGGCGTCCCTACCCTCCCCTTCTAATCTAAAACCCAAGTTCCAATACTGGCTTAAGTAGGGTTGTCCACATCCCCAATTCCAATGTTTCACTCATCAAGTGAACCATACATTTGATTTTAAATACAATATTCACCTTGATCTGAATTGGGTTGGAATTGTCAAGTTCTAACTCATATGGCAGTATATAATTGTTGATTAACTCCATGTATTGTGAACCTTTACCACTCTGTCGTTGTTGTTATCATCATTATAACATTAAAAATCCATCATCTATTTATAATCAATTTTAATAAACTATTTAATTGTATGATTGTAGTTAATGTAAACGAATCTTTGCTCTACTATTATAAAAGTCAAGGGTGGCTATTTTAAAATGGGAAAACACTTTTTTCAGATATGGATTTTAGTGAACTCCTCATTTTACCTTCATCCGTCAGTATGGATTTTAGTGAACTTTCAGAAATCGGTCAATTTTCCAGTGAATCGGTGCACTGGATTGGTGTACTAGACCAATGCACCGACTGAATCACTTGAAAATGAGAATTTGAAGAAAGTAATCCGATCGGTGCACCAATTTTTTGAGACGTGAAAGAATTCAAAACGGTACACCGATTCACTAGAAAATAATCTGGTCAGTGCATCGATTTCTGAATTTCTGATTTAAAAAAAAAAATCGTACGGACAGATGGAGGCAAAATGGGAAGTCCGAAAAATCTGCATCTCTTAAAAGAGTTTTTTCGTGTTAAAATAGGTATCCAAAATCAATTGGATAAAATCTGATTCTACAGTCAGTTTTACTTAGAACCAAAATGTTTATACCTTTAGAGTCTTCACACAACATTCTTAAACAATTTTTCTAATTTTATTTTATTACATGTACTTGGAAAGAAACCTTCTTTTGTCACGCATTTCCTGACAAAAGTGGAGAAAATCAATAAACTGATTCCATGCATGTGACCCACGACTTATTTTACTATGTGTGCGTATGTGTCTTCTATTTGAAGAATACAAGGATATTGGGTCTTACTTTATAATAAAAGAAATAGTTTATCAAACTCTTGAAAATGGGATTTATTAAATTATTTTAACTTTTTATTTTAAAATTAAAATTGTTGAATAAATATTATAATTTGTGATGTTTAATTTAATGATAAAGATATATCGAATAGATATTAATTAAAATTAAATCCAAATTTAGAAGAAAATCAACACTCTCAACTATCTAAATTTATCACAAATGAATTTCACATAAAACAAGAACATTTTTTAGATTTAACCATATATTTAACTTAGATATTATTGAATAATGGACCAGGTCGTGACATGCTCATCAGTACTGAACAGAGACTTAGACCCTATTTTTGGTGTCACATTCAGATATTGACTTGTTAACAACACACATGGCAATCAACTGGTTTAGTAATGATTTAGCAGATGAGAAAATGATCTAATCTCATTAATTCTACCAAATTTGTATCCAAATCATGATCTAACCTAATTAATTCTACCAAATTTGTATCCAAATCAACTTTTTGGACGCACTTTGATGGAGTTGCACGTATCATTAAGGTTTATACATGGCTCATAAATACCTTATTAACTTGATAATGATATCAATCAATATAAACTGTTAGAACATCTCAAATCAGCATTCAAGTTATTAGCAGAAAATTGAATCAAAATTTGTATAATATATAAAATAGGCTAAATCAATACTAGAAATTTGATAGTTAAGTTATAGCTCAAAATTTCTAAATTCGAATTTGATTCAAATATAATTAAGTTGAATCTACTTAAATTGAATTGTTGGGCAATGGGTATCACCTGTGGGAGTTTTACGTTGGATTTTCCATAATTTTTCACAGGTAAAATAAAAACAAATAAAAAATACACAAGTGAAGAGCCAACTAAATTTCAAAGAACACCACATGTGGCATATTGTGATAGAGACAACTGTTGGTTCCTCTCCAACCAACATGACAATGCTTGTGACCTATCAGAGACATGGATAATAACATCTTAACCATAATTAACAATGTTTTACAACTTACATTCTGAAAAGAAGACAATACAAGGTCTTAGATTTTAGATTTAGATGGCCAAAATACAGATTAATGATCATCTGCAGGTCAAACTCTTGTCCATTCTTGATGAATGAAACTGTGTGGATGGGAAATCCTAAGTCCTAACCATCCAAGAAATACATTCAATTAGTAGTACAAGGAATCTAAATTTGTGACTTTAAAGCAAACTAGAAAGAAAAAAGAAGATTAAATCAATTTCAAACGAAATTATTTATAAAGAGAGAGTTAAGTTGATAATTTAGGATTTTTCCATTAGGCATGTTCCGTATGATGATGTCATATATTTTAGTCTCCTTCACATGAGAAAAGGGGACTAGTCTAGACCTAGTAAAATCCGATCACTTGATTTGTTTAATAAAGGTATAAATCATGTATAATAAATATGACGAGTCTAATTACTGTCATATCTATATGCAACATATTTAATCACATGAGATTTACATTCATTTAAAGGGTACTCTTGGTATCTGACTCACTGAAAATTTTTCTTAGTCAAGTAAATGATAATTTAATCTAAAATAGACTCAAATTGGCTTAACTCGAATATTTCAGTCTTACTTTGCAATCGGAGTCGGATTATGATTTAGATGTTGCATCTATGAGGTGAGCCCAAATGCTAATTTACTCTAATATGAGTTGTTTTCATAGCTTGACTGAAAAATTCACCTCTACTTGATAAAATACCCAGTTGACAAACGTAGCAAGGCTCGTACGAGTCTCTTCCAAAGTGCGATGAGGAGGAATTTTTTTTTAAAAAAAAAAATAGTTATTTTGAGTTGATTGAAGAGAGATTGGAGTAGTGATAAATCAAGGATAGCGATTCTCCCATGGGAGGTTTGTGTAACCAAACACGGGAATTAGTGGATTCTCAATTTTACCCTTAGCATGAACAATAAAATCGGACATTTCGCATGAATCTTAGGCAAATTTCGGCTAGCCGATTTATTATTCATGTGAATTTCGGCGAGCCGATATTATTGTTCATGTGAATTTCAGCTAGCCGATTTACTGTTCATGTGAATTTTGGCGAGCCGATTTACTTACTGTTCATGTAAAAGGTTGGTGAGCCGATTTTACTCTTCATGCGAAGGGTAAAATCGAGAATTTATTAATTCCCGTATCTGATTATACAAAAAAACCTGTGAGAAGATCGTTACCCTAAATCAATGGCTGGCTTTCTATCCACACAAAAGCTCAAAAGGTTCCTCTTATCGTTGCATGAAAAAAACATCTTTCAGTGTTCTACCATTTCAGTGAATAACTTGTGAACCAGGCAAAGTGCATTTCACCACACTAACGGTCGATTGTCATTTCATCACCTTTTGTCATTTTCACTACTTAAGTCTGAACAACTTAGATAAGAGAGTAGGGACTAGGGAGAGAGATCTCACAAGCCTTGTTGTTTCTATCCTTGACAAGATAAGATGGAGAGCAAAAGCAAAAGCAGATGGACCATATTTTGGTGAAAATGGCTAGCTTTGGGATGGATGGCAGGGACCCTAAATTATGATTGCACTCAGGCATCATCTCCTCCACTCCCCCTAGTCTTGTGTCTTCTCTGCTTAAATGAGTGCATTGGTTGATGGAACTTGGGATTTATCTATGTTCAAGTAATGATAATGGTGATTGCCATTGGATTATAAGATAGTTTGGATTTAGCTAATGATGTGATTATTGATAATGAGGATGGGGTTGTGGGTATGATTTAATGAGAGGAGGGTTAGGGAAAGGTGGGTCGATTAAAAAAGAAAGGGAATAAGATGGAATGTAAAGGAGGTACAAGCATGTGAGGCACTGGACCACATGATAGAAAGCCCAAAGCCAAAGAAAAGAGGGTGGAATAAAGAAGGGAAGTTGCGGCTCTCCAAGAAAACACATGAAAAAGATTCAGAAAGGGACCAACTCAACCCATCCACCAGTCTTAGAGAAAAAAAATTTATCTATACTCATTTCATGATATTATTCAATTGAATACGTGTAAAATGGAAAAAGAAAAAAGAAAGAAGATGAAGTAAAAAAGATCATTTGATTTCAAAATATAAGTTGATATTTGTTTGATTTTGATTTTACTGATACAATATTTTAGATATATTGCGTATATATGGATCAGTGCCATGTCACAGATGTTATGAAGAATTATATGGACTGATGTTTCATCTCCCTTCGTTTCTTAAAATAAAAAAAAAAAAAAAAAATATATATATATATATATATATATCTATATATATATATATATATATATATATATATATATATATATTCACTTTCTGTGGTACACATTTCACACGTGATTTTCAATACTTAGCTTCCTATTTTGGTTTTTTACTTTACAGTTCACATCTCTATTCTTTACCATGTTAATAATTCATACCAATGGCTTTCTTTTATTGAACTCCATCAACTTAACCAGCAAGACAATAAGGGTTGTATATGTGAAGAAATAAAAAATTCTAAATTAGTTAATTTGAAAAATCGATAGATTCTATATAACATTTGAGTCACCCTTCTCTCAATTACTAGCTTTTGAAAGTGAGTTCGACCAAAAAAAAGTTGTCAACTCATTATTTTTTAACATGGTATTAGAACAGGTTCCACGAGCAGCTATAGTATCCAACTCCACATAAGCGCAAGTCTGAAGTTTCCATGTGTAGCTTGAGGGGGGATGTAAAGTAATAAAAAGTCTTAAATCAATTAATTTGAGAAATTAATGACTATATATAACACCTGAGACATTCTTCTCTCAAACACTAATTTTTGAGGATGAGTTCATATTTTTCTAACCCTATAAACTAGACTCTAGAAACATGAAAGGCTCAATTTTACAAAGAATCGATGCTGCCTAACATAAATTTATGTTGGACAATAGAATTGAAATATTAGAATAATGGCAAACATCAGGATCAAAATTGGTTTATGCCCATTAACTTTAAGGCTTAGAATATTTAAAATCTCACAGTTTTACATCATATAGGCTGTCACAAAATTTATAAAAAATAAAATAAAACCCAACAAGACTTTCTCTACTGAGAATAAGAACAATGATCTATATATTCAAATCGTGCATGCACATGAAGATATGAAGAAGGTGTTGGTGGAGCCAACATGGGTGCGCAGAATCGAATGAGAAAGGTCCTGTTATTTAAGTAAAAGAGTTTTTTGTAAAACACGTGCCCTGGAACTGTGATTTCTGAAGGTAATGAGGATGCTGTGTTTTAGAAAAACAAAGAATTATAATGGTGGAATGGGTGCTTGATTTCACTTTTTCAGCACTTGGTGGAATACAGTGCATTTTGCTGTCAATCATCACTTCTTAAATGGTGGATCCATCTACTCTGCAGGTGTCACAATCTACTGGAATCCAGGCCGTCGAAATCATGGGCTTGAGGAAGTGGAGCTCTGCTCAATCATTACTTCAGCATCTTAAAAAAAAAAGAGGATAAAATTGGTCAAAAACACAGATTGAACAAGTTTTTACTGGTGAAGAAAAAAAAGAGAGTGAGAGAGAGAAGAAAGAAAGATTGTCCTGTCTGTGTAATATTCCTGTCATCTAGAGACTTTAATTACTGTAATTAGTGTAATAATGTCAATGTTAGTGTGAGTAAATATATGAGACAAAAGGTGGGGACATGGGGGTGAGTCGTTTAGTGGACTCTTAGGTTTAAACTGATTCAACTGTGGTTTACTGTAATAATAAAACAACGTTAAAAACAATAAAAAGGAATGAAAAACAATTTGAACTTGATTTTAGAGCAGTTTTTGTTGATTTTAATAAGTTTTGGCTTTTGACCTTTGAGAAATTAGAGATCTATGGACTTCAGAGAATGGAGGACGCGATTAGTTAAGGCTTTGGATGAGGGGGCGTTCGTTATCTTTGTTTGATAAATAAGAGATAAAGGTAAAAATTCAAATTTTTATCTTTTCTTTCTCACTTTAAAAACCATTTTTTTCTAAAGAATTTTCATATTACTTGGATAACCCCTCGTATGAGATAACTGTGGTAATCCCTACAAAATTTACCTTTCATCGAAACGCAACCTAACATAAAAGATAAACATATCCTTCCGATGATTATAAAAGAAAAAATAGATTTAGTTTAAAGTAATATAAAATGTATTTAGACATGCAGCATGTAGTAGATTTGTAATTTTTCATGTATTAAATGAAAAAAATTATGAAATATCTTATAATTAAAAACTAAAGTCAATAAGAAAATTTTGGCTTCATCCTTGCCTTTGCCACTCCAATAACAACCAATTTCTTTAAATTAAGCGAGAGAGGTAAATTTTAAATGTGTTAATAATTAAAAGGTCATTCATGGGTAATCAACACTCATTTCTTCTATAGTTAGGAGCTTTCCCTTTTCAATTATTAAAATTAAAAGCAATCTTCAAATACTTTGAAAAGGACGGATTCATTCATGAAAAAAAAAAAATACAAAATATTCAACTCTATTTTTTTAGTAAACAAAATTATCATTTCTTAATATGCTCAAAGTCTATAACTTTTAAATTTTAGATAAAATTGTCAATTATTAAAGAAACTATGGATCAAATTGGCACCCAAAATGTTTAAGAAAGATAAGAGCTCCAAATATACACCTAAATCCTATTTTTCTTTATTACCAAAAAAAAAAAAAAAAAACTTATTTTCTTCTGATGGATTCTTTCAATTCTTCCACCACAGGGAATGGCATCTCTAAAAAGCTTATAACCCTTTTTTAGGGTGGGATCGGGCAAAGAGGATCCTAACTTCCCATTGGCAAGCAAACAGATCATGATTCATACTCTTCTCCTTTCATCCTAATATGGTCCCAAAATCTACGGTGTCTTTAATTCTTACACTTTATGAAATGAGGTTCATTAATGATCACGTGATATTCGACCCTAATTAATTAACTACTGCCACTAAGCACTGATAGGGAATTGGCAAAGATGGCAAATTAAAAAGTATAAGAAAGTTAATAAAGCAATTAATTTTATAAAATCATAATTAAATTTTCTATCTGCTGACAAAGTAGTTGACAATGGTGGGTCTGAATTCTAGTGTGACAAGTGCGTAAAAGATCCAAATCATACATCTTATGGATCGAAAATGAATCAATTGGTAATCTGCCCATTTAGTGAAAAATAAAATCCACATTCATTTTTTTTTTCTATTAATTTCTCAATCAGTCACCATTAATGGGACCATGTAGTTTGTTGGGTCAGTGAGACTTTTGTGCCAAAACCCACGGTGGTGACAATGAGACCATTCCAAATCCTGTTCAATGGGCCACTTACTCCAATAATTTTTTGTGATTTTGTTGCCGAAATACAGCAAACCTCTCAAAGAAGCGCCTTTTTTTTTATAATATAAATATCTTCATCTTAAATCAGAAATGAGACTAATCTCATAAATATGCAAAATCATCCGTTAGTCTCGTGTATCGGGTTTTTCCAAACTTCCCACTTTACCCCATTCTGTTGTACCGAAAACATTTAAAAAAAAAAATATAAAAAATCGGCTCACTTATCGGTTCACTTACTGGTTCATTTACCGAATCACTTTCATTTTATCTAAGTGAAACTTTTTTTATAAAGAACAGCAAATCGGCTCACTGACCGGTGCACTGACCTGTTCACTAACATTCTTTTTTTTTCCTTTTAAATGCTTTCGTATTACAGGGGTGAAGGGTAAAGTGGGATATCCACGAAAACCCATGTCTCCTAAAAGACTTTACTTGTGTTAGGATGTCCACCCAATTCTAAAAACATAGACCAACGTGTAAATGCCAAAATGTTTATCGGTTGAACTACTTCTTATAAATATAAAATGATAATTTAATAAAATTATTTCTTTCTATTAGATTTGTATACATGGCACGTTATAATAATCCAATTTTTCATATTGTGAGAATTCAAATGGTTGAGCCTTTTCCAAAATTTGAAGCTTATTTTAGAGAAGAGTTGATTTGGCAAAATGTAGAAATGGAATTTAAAAAATAAAAATAAAAATTTATGGGTTCCCTAGTCTCTGCAACATAGACGGATTGGAAGATAAATTTGAGTTGATGGGTGTAAATTTTATCCCTTATTATTTATTGTATAATTTTAACTTTTAAGGATTTGATATTTTATAAATTATGATTTTTGTCGTTATCTCTAAAGCTCTTTAATCAAATATGGTCATCCCAATTTATTCCCGTACAGCCAACTAATATTACCATCTCATATTAAAACTTCAAAATTAGATTTTAGTGAAATGACCACCATGGCTATGCATATTCATACACCGGGATTATTAAATAGGGTTGGAAAGTATTTTGATACCATAGTTAAATATATGATTAATATGTCAAAAATTAATTGAGTCCCTTAATTTAAGTCATCAATGAATCTTAACAAAATAATTTTAATATCGAATTTAGAAAAAAAAAAGTTCTTTAAATTCAAAACTTAAAATATAATATAAAATGACTTGATGTATTGGGCATAAAGAAGATGAATGTGGTTTTTGTAGGGTTGAAACTTGAGTTGGATCGGGTCGAGTTTCAATAAATTCAATTCAACTCATGTCGAAAACTATTGAACCCTATCCAATCTAACCCGAATTGCTGATCTGAGTTACTCAACCCGACCAAATCCAAATTTCTGACCCGACTCAACATGAGTGATATTTTATAACTTGGTGAAGTCGGGTTGTTTTTAAATTTCTCAACTTGACCCGACTCGAATTTAACGTGGGTCTATTTTTTCTCAACCTAACCCGACCTGAGATATACAGAAATAGAATCTAAATCCATTGCTTTCTCGAGTCGGATCATGCGGGTCAGGTTCAAGTTTCACCCCTAGGTTTTTGATATGATAAAATGAAAATTTAAATTTTAGAAATAGCATAATATATCACAAAATAATTATGTTATTATATTACTAATTGGTTATTGAAATAATATGAAAGTGTGTATCTATAGTATACACAGCATCTTCCTTTATGCAGATTGTGATGGATGTTGGGCCCATGTACAGTTTTGATTAGTGAGGATTTTGACACTTGTTGTGGCAATTTAGGTGGCATAGCTTAGGCGTTGAAAGGGGGAATCATCCATCTTTTGCCTTCTTTTTAAGGTTTGATCTTTGATGTGTTGCTTTTTCAAGTAAGTATAAATCTATTGGTTGTCAAATAAACAAAGAAGTTACATTCTATCAAACTAGGAGACTTATAAGCCTTCTCAGTCGGCCATGGGTCTTGTCTCATTCATTTTAATAACAAAAAGGGTAGGACCTAAACCTAAAAAGTAAGATTAGCATATGTAATCTTTTTATAGGCTCAGGATTTATTAATTAATTAATAAATACAAGCTGCAAAACTAGAGGAAAGAAGAAGAAAAAAACAAAATATTGACAATGACAGAGAGAGGAAAAGTTGAACAAGCGCAGAAGGAAAAAAAAAAGAGCAATCCAAGTAAGGTATAAGTCTTTGGTTTAAATTCAATCACTTATTCAATTTCTTTTTCCTTTTTTTAGAATAAACTTTGTAAAAGTTCACAAAATAAAAATTACAGGTTTATTCTCGGCTGATACGATTTAAGGCCGATATGATATATGTCGGTGATACAGTAATAATATCGACGATATAGGCCGATATCTATAATATCAGTAGGAAAATTAGTTTTTTTTTTAAAAAAAAAATATCAGTCTTGAATCCCACCGGCATATCGTCAATATTTGGTCATATAGAATACCGGTCATGATATCGGCTGATATTTTGCCATGGTATCAGCTGATATTATATTTTTTAATTTTCAGATATTTTTTAAAAAGACATGCTTTTTTATTTTAAATTCATAAAAAAAATATAGATCAAGATTTGAAAAACAAAAAAGGAGAGAGAATAATAATATCGGGATTGAAACATCCACCATGGAGATTAACCAATGTGGTTAGGGAGGTAAGAAGGATGTGCGTCTCTTTTGTTAAAGTTGGCGTTCAGCTAATAGTGTGGCAGACTATTTAACTAAGTTTGGAATAGATAATCATTAGGCAGGAGTTTTTCTTATGTGTCATCTTTTCCATATTTTCTCTCCTCTTTTTCTCTTTTGATCTAATTCTTTTAGGATACACTTGTACTTGCTTTTTATCTTCTCTTTTAATAAATTTTCTTTGATGACTGTTTAAAAAAAAAGTCTATATATATATATATAGACCGATATCCCGACAAGTCCGAGATCGTTACCCCTGCATAAAGGTGCAAAACTATATTTTTAATTAAAATAGAATTTCAACTGTGTAGTATTCTACCAAGAAGTAGGTTATAATCGCTTTGTAGTTGAGTTAATCGGAGGGAGGATTAGGACTAAGGAGTTAGGAGTATCCAATGCAAAGAAGGGCAGAGAAGCAAAGTCTTTCTTTGGCTCCTTTTCTTTCTTTCTTTCCTTGGAAGGAGACGAGGAGAAAGCTTCATGGAATAGGAAGGTGTGGGGCATCTCCCTTAGCTTGCATTCTACTGCCTTGCATTCATTCATCACTTGGACTGAAATTAATGCTCTCTTCAGATACATTATTAAATTATTTTTGTCTACCTAAGTTTTTATCTTGCAGCTATTCTATTTGTCACTGTAGAGTGTAGACTCATTTACAACAGGGTTTCACTTTGTCCACCCAAACTTTACTCAAATGGGACACAACAATATTTTACTTTTGTTATGATGGCAGTTTGTTAATTAAAATAGAAGGGTAAAATGAGAAGAAAAATTAAATGCCCCCATTTAATAAAATTTATGTGGCACTATAAGTGAAACCCTTTATGACCATCTAATTTTTTTTTTTTTGAAGATCTTCATTTTCTGTAAAGTATTTTAAAGAAAGTTAGATGTAATAATCTTATGATTTAAAGTAATGGAATTATGGTGAAATTTAACCCATTGAAATCATTGTAGGATTTTAAAAATATTATACTATCAATGGGGGCATTAGATAGGGAAAGGGTATGAGTATATATCATCTCACTAAGATTTGTGGTAGGATTGAAATTTGATTGGATTTTTTAAAATTCAACTCGATATGAGTCAATATTCATAGAATCTGACTAGACTTAACTCGAGCTATTGATCTGAAATTTTTGACTCGACCCGACTCGACTCAACCCGAATTCTGACCGATCTGCATTTTGATCCCATTTTACTCTAATTTTAGTCATGTTGGGTCGGATCAGATCAAATTAATTTGAAAATTTCTCAATCCAATCTGACTTGAATTCCATTCAGATTTTTGTCTTCTTAATCCGACTCGACCCACTGATCCAATCCACTCTTTACTTGAATTACATGGAATGACTTGCATATTTATGTAAGGACGTTTTGAAGAGGAAAGTAAACACACTCTTTACTTGAGTTGATTACATGGAATGGAGTAATTCTATTTATATTTGGTGCATTGAATAATAATATATTCATGTACACAAAAGCATATAAATTCATCAAATCAACATTGGTAGATGTAGGCCCATTAAAATAAAGTGTGAACGTAATTAGCATGGCCAGCAGGCTGCGGGGTGGGCCAATGTTATATTTTGGTTTATGTTCCCACCTCACCAACTAAATGCATGCCATTAGTTGGATGTGATAGCCTCCTCTCCATGTACAAAAAAAATATCGACCCATTTAGATGATGACTTATATAATTTAAATGATTAGGCCACAATTTTTGTGGTTGAAAGTTTCATGTAACAGAATATAATTTTGAATAAAATAAAATCATGAAAACAAGTTTGTATGTCAATTTATTATTATTATTATTTTTAAATGGATATCTTCACAAACACTGATCAAGTCAATAAAAAATAATTCTACGGAGAGTGTTCTACTTATAAAGTAATTCCGCTAATGCTTTTCTTTCAAGTCTGATGACCCAAACTTAAATGCCTTGTGTATCTGAAAAAAATATCCCCCTTTATCTAATTGATTTTAAGTTTTGATAATTCAATCCATTATCTATTAAAGTTAAAATCTTAAATATAATCAAAGCAATTATTACATTTTGATTGTTGAAGATATTATATATTAAAACATCAAATCTGACTGATAAGGAATATCAAATTAAATATCCTACAATAATGATCACAACAAATAACATCAATTGAGATGAGTAGATGAATCAAATTAAAAATAGTTAATTAAAAAATTATAAATTTTTACTACACTTCTCCTGTTTGAACCATTCGATATAAATTTACCATTTTAACAAAATTTGATGAATAAAACAGGGGTATGTAAATATGTTTACCTGTCTAAAATCTCCATAATTAAGCTTTCAATGTTTCAACTGCTTTCGACATGAGGATTAAAATGTAAATATATGAAAAATGGCCAAATGGCCAATCACGATCCACAATCCACGATAACGGTGCGGAGAAGTGGACGGTGGAGTACATGTACGGAAGGTAAGTGGACATTTGCTGCAGTGCTGGAACCTTGACTGCTCCAGAAGAGAACAGAGAAAACGGAAGTGAGGGACCATTTTGTAATATGCAGAAATAGGGGGAAGTGCTTAATCGCAAATTTAAAAGAGAAGTGGCACAGAAATTCCCAACAACATAGTTGTCCTACGGGTGAGAGTGGGGCCCCGGGAAGTAAGAAGAGCAAAGCACGAGGCCATGTGAGGTGGGGCCCACCATCTGCCACTTAGTGCGATGCGTGAGCTCTCTCTTTCGGTAGTCTCCTTTTGCATGTGCATTTGCGTTGCTGTCACTGCCTCCAACCCTTCAAAGGCGACCGCTGCTGCTCTCCTCTCCTCTCTCTCTTCCACACCAACACAATAATATTAATTTATATATTGCTTATTGAGAAAAGGAAAAACTTTTCCAACGTCTTCTCCCCAACGACTGAGAATTCGACCCTGTCCTCTGCAAATTTACTACATTACACCTCGAGTTCGTTATCAACAAGAAAAAGTCCCTCTTGTCCGGTACTACGCTGGACCACCAAGTAAATCTGCACTTCTTTACCGTCAAATATTCATCCCCAACGGGTTGCTGCTTTCACCCGGTAGATTTCAACTTTTATGACGTAACTTTAGTTTATCTAATTATAGTGGGTTCACTCACAAGGGTTTTACGATTTTTCAGATGTAAATTAAAAAAAAAAAAATCCTCACCTCCCATACAAATCACAATTTGAAAATGCTAAACTAATATAAATTTGTTTCTTACAATTTGGAGCACTCAAGCTTTTAAATATAAAGATTTGTAAAACTTTCTCTTTCTTTATGTATAAATCGTCATGACTTAAAATAAATAAATTTTCTATTATCATTTTTTTAAAGATTATTAGTGAAATTTTTAACTGTCCATGTCAAAAGAGGTGAAATTACATTAGGAAAATGGTCCGGCTTTGGAGTATCGAGTGTTTAGTTGGTGAGGAAATTCCAAAAGTACGTGGTTTGTTGCTACGGTGTGTGTAATGCTTTGGGGCCATTAAATATTGTGTATCAATTTGTTTTATGAAGAACACCAATACCTACAGCTAGCACTGCCCCCTATGTATTATATTTTTTTTAACATTAAGTGTGGAGGCCTACGTATTGTCTTGATTATGTAGAAGTTCTTCTACAGACACACATCAAATAATATATGGCGCATGGAATTGATTTGATTGATCAAAATGCTCGTCTCGTAAAAAAAGATTTTGAGTTTGATTCATTTTCAATCTTTTCAGATTATTTTTTTCTGAAGTTACTCTCCATCAATTTAATCAGTGTGTATAGATTGAAAGGTTTACACATGTTCGTGAGATTAATCTCACCTCCAATATAACTCTTTAAAAAAAATAAGAATTGAACTCTAAACTCTTACTTGAAATGAGTTTATGACTATTTCAAGGTATCCCTCCCACATGTGTTTGCTTCTTCTTCCTCATTTTATGGTCCCTAATCAACATACCATTTAAGAGAATTCATGGAGGATATTGGACTCGGGGTTGCCCAGATTTTTTTTATTGTAATCACTCCTTGTCCACCTATTATGCGGCAAGTAAAAGGGTCTTGAAATGAAAGAAATCTTGAATAATAATCTTTAGTATAATTAAACATATTAAAATTAAAATATCAATGTCAATTTTCTATTTAATTAGACTCAAGTATCAAGTATTCACATGGGTTCACTATGTCTACGTGATTTAAAAAATAAATGACTTATAAATTATTATAAGAAGTATTAAAATGGCAAAAATAAAATATGCTGGATAATCTTAGTTTTTGAGTTTGTAAATTTGAAAACAAACCATTGACAAATATCTTTACATATCATAGAACAATTTAGTGATGGATGGTTTTATGGGTTTGAGCCGGACTCGAGTCTTAGTGATGTAAAAACGTACCAAAAAAATTTAATGACGAGGGCTGCGTTTGGATTGAGGGTAAAGGGGGTAAAAATTTAGTGACAAGGGCTACGTTTGGATCGGGGGTAATCTCCCGTTACCTTTGTTTGGTAATGGAAGAGAAATGGAATAACACCTTTCTCTACTCTCTTTTTTCTCACTTTTTGAATATCCTTTTCATACAAATGCTCATAAGATGAACATGATTAAATGTAAAAATCTTTTCAAGTTCAAAAGATAAAATAATAATTTCAATGGTGTGGATTTATCATGAAGTGGACCCATTATAGGACACTTGTCTCTAGATAAAAAAATTGTAATACTCTGCCCCAAAAAAGTCCTACATTGCTAGTGACATTGGAAATTCCCTAATATATAAGTAGTGGCCTTCCTCCTTCTAATACAATGCCTCCTAAGCGAGAATGGGCATGTATGGCCATGTGCTAGGAACAAAACCTTGAGGGTTACCGTGTATGGAGCGAGGCTCTACCTGAGGGCCCAAAGAAGACAATATTGTGTCGCTTTATACTCTGATACCCAGATAAGGCCTTTTGCAAGCAACAGTGGGTTGGCTCGCAAAAGCAAAGCTGTGCGGGTCCGTGTGTAGGCTCAAAGCGGACAATATTGTGCTAGCGAGACGGGTAGTTACAAATGGTATCAGAGCATGGTTCAACTCTCTGCTTGAGAGTGTGGGTTTGGTTGTTGTGTGTGCAGAGCCGGGGACGGCTCTGGCTTTAAGGGGGGTAGATTGTAATACCCTACCCCAAAAAAGTCCCACATTGCTGGTGGCATTGGAAATTCCCTAGTATATAAGTAGTAGCCTTCATCCTTCTAGCACAAGGCCTCTTAGGCGAGAATGGGCATGTATAGGCTATGTGCTAGGAACAAAACCTTGAGGGTTGCCGAGTATGGAGCGAGGCTCTACCTGAGGGCCCAAAGAGGACAATATTGTGTCGTTGTGTACTCTGATATCCAGACAAGGCCTTTTGGGAGCAACAGTGGGTTGGCTCACCAAAGCAAAGTCGTGCGGGTTCGTGTGTAGGCCCAAAGCGGATAATATTGTGTTAGCGAGATGGCTCGTTACAAAAATCTCTGACATTTTCTAATTTTTACTTAATTTGAGCTAACATTTTGACTCATATTTTGTCTTATAAAAAAGTATGAATCATATCTTCCTTGTGATATAATTTGTCATATTCTTATTTACTTTCTCAGTACAAGTTTTAAAGAATTCTCTCTTTTCATGACTCTTACCTTTGTCACATCCCGACTCGAGAAGTGGGCCTGGAACGCAACTATTTTATTTATTTTTTAAATAAAACAATCCAAGATAATAAGTCTATAAGTTTTCGGCTCAAAATAAGCCCAGAGGAAAGGCTTCACAAGCTTATATGGAAACGTCTTCACTGGAGAAAGTTCAGATATTTACTTCTTTGTCACTGTACTCAACAAGTTGGATCCGTCGACTTCCGAACTCAGATCGAGTCAAACTTTGACTCTACACAAAACCCGCCCCGTAATCAGATCACAACACCAGTAACAACCACAAATCACCTTATTAATTACTAAACTAGGTCGGGGTATCACATTGTTACTCATAAGGGAATGCTGACTTTTCAAAGTTTTATATAGAATTAGAATTTTTTTCCTAATAAAAATAAAATATGATAATAAAAAATTTAGAAGTTATTTTTTTAACTAGAAACAACTTTAACATGACAAGTTGAATACATAAATTAAACAAATGACGTAATGTTAGACACATGGATTGGAGAGGCCTATACACTGTAGGGATGATAAACTCACATGAACCTTCTTAAACCCCTCAGGGATGCTCTACACCTATAAAGGACGCCTCAGTTTATGCCTTTGGGATTCGAACTAGCAACCACTCGCTGAATCTAACTAATCCCTCTTTGCTATTTGTTGTTATTTTTCATAAATTTCTTTTGTATTAGATAAGAGTACAATGAAGTTGAATGGAATCACTTTGAAATATCAAAGCCAATCTTAAAACCTCTTTCTATTTTTAGTATTTTTTATATAATTATTTTTATTTATTAATACTAATATGATAAAAACATATCAAATATTTTAAATTCATTGAACAATATTAAAAACCATCTTTCTATTATAATTATTTTTTGGATAGAAGTTTTTTTTTATATTACAACGGCTTAATAAACAAAAGGTCCAAATTCATTTGATGATCACATTAACCTGTCTATATTATAAAGAGATGTCAATGATAAAATTATATAAAAAAAATTAAAACTATACCAAATGAGGCAGATGCTTAATCTTTGTTCATTACGAATAATTAATTAATTTCCAATTGTGTCACATATAAGAGATATTTAAAAAAAGACATGATCATCACATTACTAGAATTTTATATTAACATAATGAGATAGAGGAATTTCTTATAATTTTTTTTTGAATGATAAAATAAATAAATAAATAAATAATCTTACTCGTTGTGGTTACAATTTGTTCCGATCTACTTTCCGAGTGTAAGGCATTGATATAAAATCATTTAGTGGCTTCCAAGACAGATGGCATGAAATAAAAAGCAAAGAGTCTCGTAATTATTATATCCTCGATCTTGAGTTCTACAGAGAGATGATTATTGAATAGGAATGGTGATTTGAAACTGGAATTTTGACCAGCTTTGACTAAAATATTGAGAATCCGATTCAGGTCCAGCTAATCCAACAGTCGTGGAAGACAGAAAGAATATTGATTTTTAAAGTTTATGATACTAATTATATTGTGATTACTAATTACGCCAATAATCAATTTTATTAAATTAGTTAAAAATCAAGAATGGGTGGTATTTAATTTTAGTAAGTAAATACTATGTGATCTTGTGTTTACTGAGTTGGGATTTTTCTTGCGTTTTTTATTTAATGAGAAAAAATATTTTTTATTTAGTTAATGAAATGAGGGAAATATACGTGGAAATAATGGAGAAGTCAGTGTAGAGGTATTCTTCTTCGTCTGCGGGCCCGGTTGACGTTAGAGAGTAGAAAACTGGAAAGTATAGAGTACAGACTACAGAGGGGGGGAGAGTGTAGAAAGTAGAAGAAAGCAGAGGAGGGGCAAAATGGGAAAGAGTGGGTGAAAAGTATTCCCCACAAACGGCCACCAGCACCCACATCTGGCTGGTATGCAGTGAAGAGCAAGGCAAAGGAAAATGATAGTGGTTGTTGTCTCCTCCCTTCTTTACTAGCTCTCTCTCTCTCTCTTACTTACCTCTTCCTCTCCTCACCTCCCCTCCTCTTCTTCTTCCTCTTCCTCCTCCGCTTTTTCAGATCCACTCATACTCTAATACTCCATACACCTCTCTCTTTGTCTCTTCCACAACTACCCCTTTCATTCTCTTTCTACAACCTTCTGTCTCTCTTCCATTCTCTCCCTCTCTCTCTCTCTTCATCTCTTTGTTTGGAAAATGAGAGTTCTGGAAGACTAGAGCTGTTCTATCGTTGTGCCATCTATGGAACCTGCAGAGGATTGCTGTGTCAAGGTAGCCGTTCACATCCGGCCTCTCATTGGCGACGAACGACTTCAGGGATGTAAGGATTGCGTCACTGTAATTCCCGGGAAAAAGCCTCAGGTACTGCTACTCTCACTTCGTTTGACTCCGTTTTGCTCAGTGCATTTTCCTCTCTCGCTCTCTCTTTTTTTCCCCGTTTTTATCCCCTTGAACCATTTCAAAAATGTTAGTTTGTTGGTGGTACAGAAGAACGAATCGGTGTGAATTGATCGGTGCAGTTTTTTTTTTTTTTTTTTAAATTTGTTGGTACTTTTGATTTTTTTTTTAAAGGAAATTAGATGGGATGCGGCTCTGGTTAGAAGAAGATGCACTAGTGCGGTTGGACTGTTAGTGTCTTGGTCTGGTGTTTTGGTTGTGGATTTTACCCGTCCTGATTTCGACAGAATCATTTCGAGTTTTTTCCTTTTATTTCTTCTTGGATGGAATTGAACACCATATTTTGTTACTTTCGTTGATTGTCAGGACATGACCTTTTTTTTTTTGGTAATATTGGTCTTTCATTTTTTATTAAAACCAAAGATCATTAGAAATTACATTGGCATT
This sequence comes from Chimonanthus salicifolius, assembly GCA_013350335.1. Classification (NCBI taxonomy): domain Eukaryota; kingdom Viridiplantae; phylum Streptophyta; class Magnoliopsida; order Laurales; family Calycanthaceae; genus Chimonanthus; species Chimonanthus salicifolius. The sequence goes on along the minus strand of CM023535.1, from coordinate 72,615,946 downwards.
TTTTTCTTTTTATTTCTCAAAAATCATTTCTTTGGATTCCAGCTGAGGCTTTGAATTACTGGGTCAGCTAGTTTATTTCTGTACTGATTTCCTTTAAACACATATATATGTGAATAAGTCGAATTATCTTTAGGAGCGGAAAATGAACGAAGTCAACACGCATGGTAAAAGATGGCTTCCACTTCGATTCGCATCCATTAAATCTTGACAAAAGGCCAATGCCATTGTTATCTCCTGCCATAGAATGTGTTTGTCGGATATATCCAGAGACATCTGGGTAATGCACCTCACAAATCCTTCAATGCGAGCACAATGCTTGGATCGGATAGATTAAATAGCAGTGAATGGATATATTTATAAAAATGATTAATAAATCCATCATTTGGCAGATTATCACCCATTTCCTTTTCTGTTTCTACATATTGGTACTGCCTTTTCTTATTATCCATTTTATTGAATCACTGTACAAAATTGTTTTCAGAACTCCCTTCATCCACATTCATCTAATTATCACAATCAATGGGCATATTAAATCTTAATTTTCATTGGTTTTGAGCAAAAATCATCTCATGTCCATTTTTCTATCCACTACCATTCTAATTAATATACTTTTTGTCATGACATTTACACTTCTGTTTTCTTTCTTTCTTTATTTTCCCAAATCCCAATACTTGTCATTTGATGGCTGATTTTAAAACCATGTTTCCTACTTCGTCACCAGGTGTTGGTTTTTGAATGAGTATGGAACACTTTTCAAACAAACTATTATCTATGCATTCATTTTCTGTTAATGTCATTAAAGCATCCAACCATTTTGTTCTGTTATAAGAAAGTTGATGAGTTCATGTCTTCGTTTGGGCTGCATTTGGCACTAAAAGACAATCATTTCTAAAAAACAATTTGAAATTTCATGTTGAGAGAAGAATATCTGCCCATTTAATGGAAAGTTGGTTAAAGATTGATTATCCTATAAACCTTTTTAATCTCTATAGATGGTAAGTATCTGTAAAAGTTCTTTCCTGTGTTTGCAAAATCGAGAACCTTTATCTTTTTTTTGGGCGGCCCTCAGTTTAAATACAAACTCGTTTTATGATATTCGTTTACTATAGTTTATGTCTTTCCAAAATAACCTAACCACAAAATAAAGTCAGAACCAGTGTAACAGTAATGGTTATACAATAATTTTTTAGCTGTTGTTAATTTCATATTAAAATCAGAGCAGAGAGGTACTAGAAAACATTCCGTTCTCCATTAATCTCTCTCATCAAATTACATTGCCGCTGATGGAGGATGGTGCTATTTGTGTGCATCAATCTTGTTGTAATTTATGAAAATTTATTTTTGTGATGCAGGTGCAAATTGGTACACACTCTTTCACATTCGATCATGTATATGGAAGTAGCGGTTCCCCATCGTCAGGAATGTTTGAAGAATGTGTTACTCCACTTGTTGATGGTTTATTTCAGGGATATAATGCCACCGTTCTGGCATACGGTCAAGTAAAGTGCAACAATCTAATTTACTATGTTCACTCATTGTCCCATTTAGAACCTTCTCAGATGTTTATAAAGTAGTACTGTCTTTTTGCAAAGTTGACTTGTTTCTATGTAGTTTTTGACTTGTCAGTTGTACTGCAGACGGGTTCAGGTAAAACATACACCATGGGGACTAGCAGTAGAGATGGTTGCGAAACAGGAATTATACCCCAAGTTATGAATGCATTATTCAGCAAGATTGAAGTTTTGAAGCACCAAGCAGAATTTCAATTACGGGTTTCATTCATTGAGGTTCAAAATTCTGTTTTTTTTTCCCCTCTCTCTATCTGTCGTGTATGATATGGCTTGTAATGTATTCCTTTAACTAATATTCACAAACGATATCTGGTATCACATTCATCTTGCTCATCTATTGAATTCATGTCTCTTTCATGCATATTTAGGACATACAATGTTTATACATTTAAAAACAAATCTCTTGTCTTTGGGCATCGATTAATAACAATTTATGTTAACCATACATTTTTTTTTTTTTTTTTTGTTTTTTAAATTAAGTTATCTTATTCTATGTTTTATCATAAGATGATGCCAAACTTGAGATTTTTTTTTTTTTTTCAGTGTCTAAGAATCTATTTTATTTTTGGCATTTCTCATCTAAGATAATAGTTTGTATCAACTGCACCTATGATACCTAGACACTTCAAAGAAAACTGTGTTCCCATATCATGTCATGTTGGATACTTCATTTTTATATGTAAAATCAATGTCCTTGTTCTATCCATTCTTGGGCCTTGCTATATCCATGCCATGTCTAGGCATCATAGAACCACATTGTTGTTCTTTTAACTGGTAAGAAAGGTCATAGGGCCCCTTTTAAAGGTTCAAACAAATAGTGATTGTGAAATACGAAGCCCCATTCACACCTCTTTGCTCCATCCCTTGAGTGATGCCACATCCGGTCGAGACTCTAGAATTCCATTCTGAAGAGGCCCATCAAATAGAAATTTTCATTGGTATTAAAAATTTTGTTGCTCCCATCCCTCCCCAAGCTTAACTGTACGCTGCTTCCGATCTATATCTAGTCTTTGCTTGGTACATTATGATTCAACTCCTAGGATGAAGAGATGGTCTGAGGAACCAGGGCTCTTACAAGATGGAAGCACAATAATTACGGTGACTCTTCTCTGATTACCAATTGTTCCCTTGATCGCTTACAAGATGGACTCACAAGAATTAGGGTGACTATTTTCAGATTACCAATTCTAAAGCACTAAATTGTCGGAAAGGTAGCAATTAAATAAATAAAGGAATTGGGGAAGGCAGGATCTGAAGTGGGTATTGGCAATTGCCTAACTTGGTTTCAAGTGCTTCTAAGTTGGGCAGCATGAGGTAAGTTCCATGCAACCAAACAGCACCCACCCTCCCTTGGTCATACACCAGTAAACACTTTACCATCCTGAAGTCAAATCTCCTTATAGAGAACCTTGTGAACTTTGATTTAGGTGGGAGGCCTGTCTTGTGATTGGTTCTTTGTTTAGTTACAAGTCTTATTTTTAAGATTATCATAAATCTTATTGAGTTTATACTTACTTCTCCATCTAATGAGGAATCCTATGAAAAGTCATCTGCCTTGTAACATTGTTATAAACGATTGCTACACATGCATTACTTCTCCCAAAAAAATGCTTCTATAGAAAATCTACAGTTAAAATAAATAGAGCTGATTCAAATGAACTGAGAGTGGAAAGATCCTCTGTAAAATAGGAAGCAGTAATCTTCCGACACTCCTATCTATTGCGATTTATGAGTTAAAAGCTAGGAGCTCAATGTCTGAGTTTTAACATATAACTTACTGTTTTGAGTGGTTCTTGATTCAATACCCTATTGTGGTTTGATTTTCTCTGGCTTTAATTGTTCGATGGTGTGGCTTTGTAATTAAAACTCAATTTTGTCAATGATGATCTTAAGAACAAGTTTTATATGTTGTTAATACACAGACACATTGACATACCTACACACTCAACATTTCTGATCTATAGATTTATGTATAAATAACTACTATGTACGATTAAATACAGATTCTACTTTTTTCTCATATGTTTGTATAATATGTCAATTTGGTTTAATAGCCACGCCTATTTTTCAAGGCTTCTTGAAGATTCATCCTTTGTAGTTTTGTCCAACACATTTGAGTGCCCAATTCTGACAGTTCCAAGTTATATTGGAAAAAATCAAGGCATTGAATCCTTTCTTGATTTGTTAATGGCATTTGCTTTCCAACGGTCAAATTAGTAGCATTTGTATGCATTTATTGATGATCGTAAGTGTATTCTTATATTGCCACCTTGTTTATTCTTTCTTATCGAATTGTGACTATAAGGTCTGTTACGTGTAGATTTTGAAAGAAGAAGTACGAGACTTGCTGGATCCCTCGTCTATGGGCAAATCAGAGACTGTAAATGGACATGCTGGGAAAGTAACAGTCCCTGGAAAACCGCCTATACAAATCCGCGAAACATCAAATGGAGTAATAACTCTTGCAGGTTCAAGTGAGATTGATGTTCGGACACAGAAGGAAATGGCTGCTTGTCTCGAACAAGGATCTTTGAGCAGGGCAACTGGAAGTACGAACATGAACAACCAATCAAGGTCGATTTTATGCTCCTTTAATTTCTTTGTCTCACAATAAACTAGATTTGAATTTTTCCATTCCTTTACTAGTAATTAATGTGGGGAAAAAAGGAAGCTGTGGCTTTGCAGCATTACATTCATCCAGTAAACAAGTCATGGTTGCTGCCAAAACACATTAATGCTGTTATTTAGAAATGCTAGGTTCTGAACGTTTGGATTAGATTAAAAATTTCCCATCTGTCAAGTCTCATTCCATGCAATAGCTGCATTATGGCTAACTGTAATTTTCACCACGTGTCCTTGTCCTTTACTAACGTTTGAGTTTCTCTTTTTGTTTTTGCAACAGTCGCTCTCATGCCATATTCACAATCACATTAGAGCAGATGCGCAAAATGGATCCAATTTGTTCTGCAGATGGCAACCCAATTGAGGGCATGAACGAAGATTATTTGTGTGCAAAGCTCCACCTGGTAGATCTTGCTGGATCAGAGCGGGCAAAAAGGACTGGTTCTGATGGTCTCCGTTTTAAGGAAGGTAATTCTACTCCTTGCACGTTAACGAGCTTAAATTTTAGACTTGAACTTCATGAACATATTCTCATTTCCCTCATCCAGGAGTTCACATTAACAAGGGACTTCTAGCGCTTGGAAATGTCATAAGTGCTCTTGGGGATGAGAAAAAGCGGAAAGATGGCATGCATGTTCCCTATCGAGACAGCAAACTTACTCGGCTCTTGCAGGTTTGATTTGTTCTGTGGCTAGGATGGTTGATCTACTTCATGCTGGTTGCATTGGTGGTAACGTGACTTTGATCTAACTAAAGCATTTTATACTACTAAAATACCCCAGTATAATGAAATAACCCCACCAACTGGAAACTCTTAATTCAATAATACCTGGCCAATCTGGGGGCTTCTAACGCAGTGCTGCAAATAAACTTGGACATCCCATATGCATGTATGCTGACCTTGTCAATGGGCTTTCAACCCAGTCAATCTCTTGCCATGTGCAGCATTGAACCACTCCATATATTCCAGGGCAGGCTCTTCGACTGGGTGCAAATTAAAATTTCTCATTAGTTTCATCGCTCAATTATCTAATTAAGTGAATATTTAAAGTAAATGTCATGAAATTTGATATATCTTTTGTAGCAAATTTTATGTGATTCATATTGTTCAAATATGTATCTTCTGAGGATGGTAGTGCCATGAAATCAAGTCACTAACGAAGCATCATTCTCAAACCCTGAACTCACTTTGTATCACAGTTTTCAAACCTTGATCAACAACATAAGGGTCTGAGTGTGATATCAATTACTTTCATTGTAAGTGAATGGTGATATTTCCGCATGTACCAAATTCTTGAATTGCCAAGAAATGATGGCTTCAGATTCTTTTTATCTGAGGATGGCAATATTTGTGTGCATGGAGCGTTTTAAATTCTAAAAATTGATGTATCCTTTTATTTTTAATCTAATTTTGTGTGTTCTTGGCAGGATTCACTCGGTGGAAACAGCAGAACAGTTATGATAGGTAATATCTACTACTTCAGTTTCATCCATTTAACTTATCATTCGTATTGTTGTTCTCATTGCCATCATGGTAATTTTTGCTATTATTATTTACTGTAAATAAGTTATGTCTCATAATTTCTGTGAGCTAAACTGATTGTTTTATGTTTAAATATCAAGCATGCATTTTTACCTGTCAATTCTACATGCATGTTATATTTGTCAATCATGCATTTTACTTGCCAGTATGTTATGTATAGTCTGGTCTGTCTTTGAAGGTACTAAACTACTGGTCTCCAATCTCTGTGTACCTTTTTGTCATTTGTCTCTTGTCAAATCTAAGGTTTAGCCTGAGATATTGTGGGGTGCTTTTGATATTAGGATAATGTGGTGCATTGTAAGATGTCAACCAGTGATCTCAGATCATTATGCTTAGTACCCTCTCTATTGTTAAAGCAGATATCTCTTCCATTTCCCTCCTATCTGCTATAACTAAAAGTGGCAACATCTTTCATGGAAACTTTACAAGGATTAGTTAATGCCTTGCTCTAAATGTACTTTCAGTGTTTCTGTAGCAAACATTTGTAACTGCAGCCTGTTGTATGCATCATTTCCCCCCTACTTGACACTAGTCCATGAGCAAATCTTTATATGAGAATTTGGCTCCCACTTGATTTATCATATATGTCAAGTTCTAATTGTAGCCTAAAAACAATAGTTTCAACATGCATTCTGGATGTTACCAGACTCCAGTGCATATTCATGCCAAAACGGTTTCATTTATTTTTGTTGGTTTCAGCGTCATTACGATATGCTGCTTCTTTACTCAACAACTTCCTCAGTAACAATTCCAGTGTGCCTTTTTCTGATTTGTAAGATTTGACCCAAGGAAAATCATTATCATTGTGATGGTTACTGTGATAGGCTGCTGCATGAATGATGATAGTTTGTGACATTGGAGGATCCATCTGGACTGCATTAGTTTGTAAATTGTTATCTATTATGGAGTAGTTATCTTTCATGTCATTTGGGGCATTTTCTAAAGTTAAGCCTGCCTTCCAGCCTGTATCAGTCCAGCAGATATTAATGCAGAGGAAACTCTCAACACTCTCAAATATGCCAATCGTGCACGCAATATCCAAAATACGCCTGTTGTAAGTTCTCTGTCTGCCAATTGTATAGATTAATTTTAAATATATTTGTATATTCACCAAAGATTCAAATTTTTACCTATTTTATACTTGGTATCAAACCTTAGAAGACATACACGTAGTTATCTTTGTTTATGTCTTTGTACAGGTCAACAGAGACCCAATATCAAATGAGATGCAAAGGATGCGGCAGCAAGTTGAATACTTGCAAGCAGAACTTCTTTGTGCCCGTGGAGGAGCTTCATCTGATGAAATACAGGTCGGATTTGATTTCTATACTATTGTTCTCCAAATCAATAATTCGTGTTCTTAAGGATTTCTGTAGGGAATTCCATGTAGACTATAACATCTGCAATTGTTTCATGGATTTGACTCTGCAGGTTCTCAAGGAGAGAATATCTTGGCTCGAGGCTACAAATGAAGATCTTTGTAGAGAACTTCGAGAACACAGAAGTAGATGTGCATCTCCAGAGCAGTGTGTAACAGAGAGCCAAGTATGTGATTAGATATTCTGCTTGCCTTTTTCCTTCAACATCTTTTGTCACTTGAAAAGCATTTATGTTGTATTGAGTTTTATGTTTTCACCATAGTATATATAGTAATCACGTGTTATGAATATCTTATAATGTTCCAATATTAAGAGTGAGCTTTAGGACAATGTATATGGATACTAACTTACACTGTTCCAGGAACGTGGTAATTGTTTCCTGAAGGCAGAAGGTCTGAAGAGGGGTTTGCAGAATATGGATTCCTCTGATTACCAAATGGATGGAGCTATCACTGGTACTTGGCATGTTGCATCTCATAAAACAGAAAACATCCTTTACCATCAACATTTATTGCATTATGTTCTAACTCCGTGATGCTGTTGGAAATAAGAAAGATAACTTGCATTTTTGTCATCACAAATTTTTATTTCCATGTTGAGCCACAGGCTTGTAAACTTTTTCAATGGAGATGGCAGCACCTTTTATTGGAAAGATCATAATTTTATTATTAAGAAATGTACTATACAAAAGGAAAGAAAAGTATATGGTGCTTTATTTATTTATGAATCATAAACCAAAAGGAGGAAATAAAGGTTTTACATCATGTTGAAGGACCCTTATGGAACATGTGAACCACAGGATCTGAAAGTTTGATTTCATTAAACACTTCTCAGTGTGTTTTTGGTAGTCCTTAATATTTGGAAATTTAATTGCTACTTTCAGCAGGTGACAATTCCAAGGAAATTGACGAAGAAGTAGCAAAAGAGTGGGAACATACAATTCTACAAAATACCATGGATAGGGAACTGCACGAATTAAATAAACGTCTGGAGCAAAAGGAGGTATTGCCTGAAGAGTACAGCAAATGGATTTCTGTGTTTTTCATTTAGTTGTTGTTACTGCAAGCGTTATCTAAGATGCAAGTAGTTGGTCACATTTACTAAATTAATTTTTTATTTAGTTTGTCAGTTATATTTTCTGGAAAAAAAAGATATTTTATGCTTATGACTCCAGAGTACACAATGGCTTTAACTTTGGCCTGCCTTCTCTGCCTATATTGTTGAATGCTTGCTCATTGTGGTTCGATTTTTCCGTTTTCATTATTTTCCAGTGTCAAATATACATTGACTGAAAGTGGAAGCTTGGTGTTTTTTCAAATTCTACTTTCACTAAAAAGCCAAATTTATAGTAGGTTGAGCAATGAAGCTCCCAAGTATATTTAGCAACTATGGGATAAGATAAGGAAACTCATGTCTAATTGCTGAAATCTAAAGCTGCATTTAATTGTTTTTCCCTTCTGTTCAGTGCAAAAGTTTTAACAAAGTGGTAGAAAATTTATGAAGTCAACCCTACAATTATTTTTTTAAATAAATAAACTCTTTACTAGTTCATATGGACCTTTGTTCTGAATGAAGTTCCCTCTCAGTTATTGGATGTTGGCTGGACGACTGGATTGTTGTGGTTTTATGTCATTGGCTATGCAATTCTTAGGCCTTGCAAATTATATCATTTAATATATGTCAATGGGTTCTGACAATTTTATGCTATTTAGTTTATCAACTCTAGCCACATGAGCATCTGTTCTTTGATGAAAATATGGGTTGCTGTAGTAACTTACCTGATCAGTTTTGATGTTGCTACATATGTTTAATCAAGTTACTTTTTAGACATTTTTGTTTTATTTTATATGTTTCAATACATATACTATATCCAGATACTTTATTCTTGAATTTTTATATGTTTATAATTTATGACAGCATCTGCTTAATGCCATCATATATCTGCAGGGATATATTATCTTACAAGTTAATGAATAATCATATTACGCATGTAATACTGTCTTCTTTGAGCTGCAGAATTTGGATATGTAATTATTTTTTTCTGATAGGATATTCACTGACACGGACTTACCATTATAAAATAATTGAAAAAACGCATACCGCTACTAATATCAGACGTAGTGTCACTTTTTTTAATATGTTATGTTCCATTTGAAGGTACATTTTACTGATTAAAGTTATATTGTTCTTTCGCATTAGAATATTTAGAAGTTACAAGTTTTTCCCCATCTTTCATTTCTGTATGTAAATTTACCACACTGCATTTTAAATTTACTTGATAAGTTAAAGATCCATACTAGAAGTATAGGAGTTAGAAACTTACACATTACCATTTTTTGTCTCCCAATTTTCTATGCATTGAAACATGCTCTTGACTACATGATAAGCACTACTAACATGAAGGAATAGGACTAGGAATGGGCGTGTACATGTAGCAAGAAGTCTAAATGAGAAATCCGACAAATGTTGTTTGCTATGGCTTGGGAAAGGTGCAGACTGATTTTTTTTTTCAAACATCCTTGGAGTACACAGTCTGAAATGTTGTGCTAGATTGTGGACTAGGAGATAACATAGGCATTGCAATTAGTTTGATGAATCTGGATTGTCTAGCGTAGGGCACTGAGACGTCACCCATTCATTGGGTGAATGGTACTGCTCTACAAAGCAGTGCTCTAGACGATCTGGATTCTAGTTTGATAGGCCTAACTTGATCTTATGCAACCAAACACAACTTTAGTTTGGGTTGAGATTGTCACACCCTGACCCAAAATATAGGCACGTGATGCGGAATAATTTTACTTTTCGAATATCACATGTGGGAAACACACGCGTACTCACAATTCAATCATCGAAATTATAAATGAACTCAAATACCATTAATATCTCAAAGGGTATATAAATTATCTACCATAAATGTTATCAAACATTTTACAATTTATTACATCAAACCCTCAAAGAATAAAATAGTAAAAGCAATGTCACCAACTCAAATCAAACAAATAAGTAAATAAAATAATCAACTCAAATATGTAGGGCGTCCTAAGCAGCATAATAACTAAGCTCTTCCTCGTGGTCCCTCGGACCCATCCGGTGCAATATTACCTGAAATTGTAAGGACATGAGTACAAACAATACTTAGTGAGGAAAATATGCATGCTACACACCCACGCACCCATATAATTATAATTTATGAAATGGTATATAAATAATGCTATCAAGTCATGCTATCAATCTCATCAATATGAACACTATGTCCACCCAAGGACACCAATCTCATCAACGTGAACACAATGTCCACCCAAGGATATACCTCTATGAAACGGGCTGTCAAACATCATGATCCCTTAAGGGACATAGGCCACGACTTACAAGTGAAAGATTTCCATACAACATAGATAATCTACCTCATTATGTGTCCCTTCACCACTTTGGTGATTAAGTCAACTCTAAGATGATCAAAGTACGAATTACCAAGTTAGTACTGTCCAAGTAGGGCTCACAAGTATCTAACCCTGCGTAAACTGTACACCAAGTGTACAAAATAGTCGTGAGAGCGACTTACAGCTCGAAGCATGATAGGAGTTACTCTTCAACGACAACCACAAACAGTCATGAAAGCAACCTACAACGCGAAGCACGATAGGAGTTATACTCTTTAACGACAACCACAAACAGCTGTGAGAGCGATTTACAATGCAAAGAATGATAGGAGCTATACTCCTCGATGGCAACCCTGCAGGACCAAGTCCCATGGCCAATGCCACCGTTCCAATAGGGTTCTTTAAACAAAATCACTATCATGTCACACCAACCTCCTCTAGGGAGTGGGGACTCATACTAGTGGGACCCAAACAAGAGAATGGTATATCATCAAGTCCTATAAACTCTTTGGGTCTCATCCCAAAACTAGTAATTCTCAATATCATCATGCCTATTAACACAATATCCCATACTCACGTCCTAGATAACCTCTTATGCACACATCAATGAGTAATGCAAAATAGATCATATTCACAATTACATAAGCAATATATATGTCATAATCATATAATGACCATTATTTTACAATGATAGCAGCATAGCACATTCCATTACGTTTCATACATTCAACATATTTATCACATTGGGTTATTTCAGGGACAAGGACTACACACCAACCTTGAGATACACACATCGGGTTTATTTACACATATTCTTTGTCCTTGCAATTTATTCAATCCGTCTCATGGTGGTTTAATATCTGAAGTCCAATAACTCCCTTTTTACAGCACAAACCCAATTAAATTCATCAATAAATCATCTCAGCCCTTCACAAGGGTCTCCAATAATTATTACAAATTTTCTATCATCATAACAAGATAATAGACATGCTACAAATCACATAGGGCACATACATCCTATTTATCATGCATTAAACACATCAATAACACAGTAAATTCCCTAAATCAATGAAATAACATACATGCATTCGTACAATATGTGTGTAGCGATCCTCACCTCAAAATCACGATGTTTCGGGTTGATCTTCGGGTCGTACCTCAACGGGTTCGGGATTCAAAGGCTCTAATCAATCAAAGGAACATAATACATCCCTATTAGTTCATCGATTAGGCCAAATCAAAGCTTAAAAGCAAAATCCCCAAATTTAGACCCAAGATTTACCCCTAATCCAGATTAATCCCTTCAATCTAAGGGTAATCCCCAAATCTCCTCCCATGAATCATCTCCAAAAGTAGCATATACCCTTTTCCCCAATTTATTTTCCTTCCTATGGGTTCAAAACTCAATTTCAATTCAGATCTACACCTAAACAAGGTTCCATAACAAAAATCCCCAATTACATCCATGGATTCCTCTCCAAATAAGGCCTAAAAGCCATCACATACTCCATTCTCAACACATCCTATTAAGATCTCATCAAATAAGAAGAAAGGGAAAGAGAAGGATCATAGATCTTACCTTTGGAGGATAAGGAACCATGCAAAGGGGCGATCCAAGGGTAGGAAATCTGAATCCAAAGTCTTTAGTGGGTGAAAATCAACGTTGAGAATGTAGAGGAAGTAAGGGTTTGCTGTTGGGGAGGAAGGGTATGTTGTTTAGAAGAGGAAGGAGGTGAAATAAACCTAATTTCGTCCAAATACGGACTTATGTACGGATTTAATATTTTAATAATAGTAACTTCTTTTTTTTTAGAGTTGGGCCATTACAGGGATCAAAACCAACCGGACTAACCCTACCCAACCATCCAAATCTGACATTACCTATCCTGGCTAACTGGACTGACCTGACCTCAGTTTGGTGAGGTTTGGTTGAAGATGAGATTGGACCAGATAAGGTTCACCTTATAGAGCTTTGAAACTGATTTGTGCTGGCCTTCAACTCATCCTGATATGCCAAGTTTCATCAGCACTGTACACAGATGAGTGAAGCAGAACTCACAAAGCTGACCCCACATATTGGATATAGCTTTGATGGAAATATGATAACCATTACTAACATTTGTCATATTCTTTGAGGTCTTCTGTTGAGAGTTTTCTGTGGCTCCCTAATCCACAATGAGCTGTTATATCCTTCAAATTTTTTTTTTTAACATTCCATCTCTATGGATTCAATCTTAACAATTGTAGAATGCATGTAACATTCCTTGTGTTCCTTTTGTCCATCTTTTTTACTTTATTTGTCTGCCTATTGAAAGGGAATATTTTTCATTATTAATAAAAATAAATTCTTTTTAATCAGTTCCAATCATCTGTTCTCTGGAAGTAATTTGTCATGCAAAATGCATAAATTGTTACATATTGCAAGTTCTATAGTATGGTTCGTACTGCTAACTTTTATCTGTATTTGGTCACTTACAGTCAGAGATGAAAATGTTTGGAGGGTTTGACACTGTAGCACTTAAACAGCATTTTGGAAAGAAGCTTATGGAGCTTGAGGATGAGAAAAGGATTGTGCAGGTTGATCAGAATATCTTGAATCTGTATTTTTCCCCCATCTCTCCTTTCATAAGACTGATGTCACTTTATTTGTAACCACAGCAAGAGAGGGACAGATTATTGGCAGAGGTAGAAAGTCTTGCTGCTTCTACTGATGGACAAACACAAAAAATGCAAGATATTCAATTACAGAAATTAAAGACCCTTGAAGCACAGGTTAAAACATTATCCATGTTGAATCTTAATGATGATACAATGAGTCATATTGGAAAGCTATAACGATATTTGTTCTTCAGATTTTGGACCTTAAAAAGAAACAGGAAAGCCAAGTTCAGCTTTTGAAGCAAAAGCAAAGAAGTGATGAGGCTGCAAAACGACTGCAAGATGAAATACAATCTATCAAAGCACAAAAGGTTCTTCTGATTTTAGTCTTTATTGTTTCCTTTTATCCTGTCTAGAGAAATTCTTTGTGGTTTTAAGGGGATGATGTATCTAATATTTGTGAAATTGCAGGTCCAGTTACAACATAAGATAAAACAAGAAGCAGAGCAATTTAGGCAGTGGAAGGCTTCTCGTGAAAAAGAATTGTTGCAGGTACTTTTTTATATCAAACTAAGATGTACAAATTATATAGTGTAATAAGTTGCAGATACTTTTTTTAGTCAAACTAATATATACAAATTACATTTGTACGATAAAACAGAGTATCACAAATGAATTTAGATCAATCATAAACTACTTCGAACTCACTCTTGTTGACACTACAGATTTCCTTGTATGTGAATTATAAATTTCTTGTGATGATCAACCTAGAGGATGGCCCATTAAATTTAGTAATGGAAGTTCCTTAAGTTCAAAATCCATGGTAGACACCTCCTCCAGTTCATCATCAAAACCAGCTTCATTTATCAGTTCTGCAGAACCCTACATATTGTTTATGGATTTGAGGGCATTTAAAGTGTGACAATCATTTAAACATTTTCAGGCCTGGTAATCAGAGTATTGAGCCATGATCTTTTGTTTGGCCTCTCTCAGAGGTCCCATGTATTGAACTCAAATACACTCTTAAATCGAATGACAATTTCTATATTTCTTCTTTGCATGTTTAATTGGAGCAAACACTGAGCCGGTAGGTGGGTGCTGTGGGGTGTGGGCATCTTTTCCATCTTTTGTGCCATCTTGTTCACTCCCTTTGTTATGATTTATTTTGCCTTTTGGATATTTTTAATTAATTAAACTTTTCCGAAAAAGAAGCTGTTAATTGTATGATTTTGTTAGGTGAATTCTTATTATTTGCATCTCTGATTGAGAAAAATGCCAAGTTTATTTTAAATTTGAACTGTCATTTTATTATTCATGTTTTCTTGTATTTATGTGATCACCGTTTGCTTCATCATCATCATCTTCTGCTTCTTCTTGTTCTGCTCAATACAATTCTTGGATTACTTTATATGATTGTATCATTGATGAGGTGTTTGGTTGAGCAGCTAAGAAAAGAGGGTAGAAGAAATGAGTACGAGCGGCATAAACTGCAAGCTTTGAATCAACGACAGAAAATGGTAAAACTTTGCAGTATTTCTTTTTTGTGCCTGTTTTTATTATTGTTTTAATAATAATGTGTACTGTTAGGACTCAGGTTCCTACTATTGTCATTACAAAAAAAAATCTTACAATGTACCATATTTTATGAGTCATAAGATTTCACAAGAGTGATTTGAATCAGTTTAGAAATCTTGTGATTCCTATAGACGATAAATTTTATTGCTTTTATGTAATTGGAAGTATGGAGCTTTTGGTTTTGATAGGTTTTTCTTGCTTGAGTTGTTGGGGACCTAGGCCCTTTGGATTTTTTGGGTGTTTTTTAGTTTATTGTTGCCTTTTTATGACATTGATTGGAGAGTCAGAGTATACTAGTTTAGTACTTCGGGAGATTGGAGCTTTGAAATTTGAACTTCAATGCAATAGTTATATATTACTTCTTCTTTTTTATTCATTCTGCAATAGTATGAATCTTTACTTAATTTTGAAAGAAAATTGGAGAAATGTTCTTATTATTATTTTGGATATCTTTTATTCTATTTTCTATTTTTACAATTTTTAAAGAATTGGATCTTACAATTTTACAATTCATGATTTGTGGTTCTGGACATAATATGATTTTACATAGGATTCGGTTTACATCAAATTATGGCTTTAGACATTAAAATGTCGTATTCAACACAATAGAATGTGGTACTCTACGTTGCCCATTTTGAAACATCTGGGAATTATAGGTTTAACCTTTTTCCTTTCCTATATTATCGCTTGGTTCTTGGTTTGTTTCCACTGGCAGTTGTTTAGGTCAATGTTTCAAGTGTAATTAATAAAACTAAATCTAGCTTAGAGATGATATAGATGGAATACATAGTTCACTTTCTGGAAATGGTGTGTAACATGACCTACATTTCTGCTCCCCATTTGCATGTGTATACCTATTTCTGTGTGCATCATCTCTATTTTCTTATAACTTGTATCAGCCACCTATAACATTGTGAAAATTTATCATCTCCCCTGGCTAATGCTAGACTTTTATACACTAATGCAGTAGCAGATGCATTAGCTAAAGCAGGGTTCCTGTTTATTTCGATGTTTTTTCCCCTGCTCTTCAATGTTTTGTATGGTGATGAGTCTTAATAATTTTTAAGGGTTTTTTTAAAATAATTCACCCACAACAACTACAGTTAGTGATTTGATCAAGAAATTGTGCACTGGTTGTGAATTCTCTCTAATATAGGTCCTTCAGAGAAAGACAGAAGAAGCTGCCATGGCCACAAAGAGGTTGAAAGAGTTGCTTGAAGCTCGCAAGCCTTCTGCTCGTGATAACACAGGTTAGTTCTTTATTTTTATTTTCGTGACTCCATTTCCTGTTATGTCATGGATTTATCTTCTAATTACATGTGCTGTTTTCCAGTCACTGCAAATGGAAATGCTTCAGGGGCCCAGGTAATTGATCTGGGTTTACATCCTAACTTTCCTGTTTATAATCATAGATTAGCTTATTCTATGTTACAGTGAGATTTGATGGATCCAATGCTGTTCTAACTTGAGATTGCAAATTCAGATGAATGAAAAGTCCTTACAAAAATGGCTTGATCATGAACTTGAAGTCATGGTGAATGTGCACGAAGTCCGTTCTGAATATGAGAAACAAAGTCAAGTGTATGTATTCTAAATGAAGTTCTTTTGGTACTCCGTTTTAGATGAGTATTTGTAATGATTGTTTTGGATCACTCTTATTCTTATGGTTTAATTTCTTAACCATTTTAATTATTTTTTTTCCTCTAGACGAGTGGCATTGGCAGAAGAACTAGGAATGTTGAGTCAAGGGGATGACTCACCTTCAAAGGGGCTTACTTCCCCAAAAGGAAAAAATGGATACAATAGGTATTTGACCATGAAAAGCTACTTGTTTCATTTCATTTAATTATCTATTGCAGACAAAGCAATTTCAAGAAGTTATTGCATTCACAGGTATGTGTACTGATCTACTTGAGTTTATTGTTCTTCTCTGCTCAGAGCATCTGCTATGTCTCCAAATGCTAGAATGGCAAGGATCGCATCACTTGAGAACATGCTAAATATGTCTTCAAATGCACTTGTATCGATGGCATCACAACTTTCAGAGGCAGAAGAAAGGGAGCGTGCATTCACTGGGCGTGGACGGTGGAATCAGTTGCGCTCAATGGGAGATGCAAAGAACTTGCTTCAATACATGTTTAATGTTGCTGCGGATGCAAGGTGCCTATATTGACTTGCTTAATATTTGCTCAAAAATTGCTTCACATTTTTGTTACTAGATATATGTGTGTTTTCAGAAAACTAGTTGTAAGTAAATCAGGTTTCCTGTACTGGAAGTTAAAAGATGGCTATTTTTAAACATTTAACGTTGATGGGCACTGCAACCGCATTAGTGAACCTTGTTGTTTTACTGTGTTTTCCATGCAAAAGAACAAGGTATCATTGATATTGTGTTTGCAAGCTGTGGCAAGATCCACCGAACTCTGCCAATAAGAGGTGACAGTCAAGCAATATAAGGCTTCATCCTTGGATGGGATGGGTGACTGAGGCCAGCTACCTACATTAGGTACTACCCTTCTCATTCAAGATTACTGGACAAGGGGTTCCAACCAAGATGTAACTCATGGCACCGCTATGTTTCTTTAAAAGAGACTCTAGCACATAGGATTACTAAAATGCTCAAGTGAGAGCAGAAGTTGGCTACTTGTAGGAATGGGGGCTGGGAGAAATTTGATTCATGTTCAAGCTAGTGGAATACCTGTAGCAGGGGATAGGAGCTCTGGGATGCACTGGAGGGATTCAGATTTGCTTTGAGGGCATTCTAGTTTGCTTGGTCTTGGGGGTATCCTTGTCCATGGATGTTGCCATATTGTATAAATTGTTACTGTATAGCACAACTTTTTTAAACCCGTTTCACGTGTCTGTGTGTGTTGTAGTTATGTCAACAAAAATGACCACCAAACTCAGTGATGGTTAAAAGTGTTGTCTTTTAATTATAACAAAAAAATTAACCTTAATTAGACATTAAAACATAGCAAATGACATTGATCCTTTATGAATGCATGTACAGTTTTGTGGAATGTGGTTAAATGAGGTTTATGGTTTTTGACAGGTGCCAGTTATGGGAGAAGGAAATTGAGATCAAGGAAATTAAAGAGCAAATGAATGAGCTGGTTAGTTTACTGCGGCATAGTGAAATACGGAGAAAAGAAATTGAGAAGCAGCAGAAATTGAGAGAACAGGCTGTTGCCATTGCCTTGGCCACTTCAGCTTCGGTGAGATTAAATTGCTTTCCAATGAATGGCCTGTTATCTCATCCTCGTTATTATCATCATCGTTGTTGTTGTTGTTCTCATTATTATTTTTCATCTGCAATGAAGTTGAGATCCATGCCATCCTTACTGGGGTCAAGATACTTCTTGTGTGTGGCAGTGAATCCTTTGTTGAATGAGACTCAAGGAATGTGATTGTTTGGGATGAGTTAATAGACCCTATCTATTTACATTTCTGAAAGGCTGGAGTGTAGGCAGTTATTTGTTGGTCCTCTTCAGAGTTCTCTTACTCTCCCTGGAAGGAAATTATGAATATAGAATGTTGTATTGAAGCCCTTTTCCTTTTAGAATA
The DNA here is from genome assembly GCA_013350335.1 of Chimonanthus salicifolius. Lineage (NCBI taxonomy): Eukaryota > Viridiplantae > Streptophyta > Magnoliopsida > Laurales > Calycanthaceae > Chimonanthus > Chimonanthus salicifolius. The sequence continues at coordinate 72,597,714 of CM023535.1, read as the reverse complement.
AAATTTACTTTCTGATTGAAAAAAGAAAACTAGAAGCCTACCCCGTGAACTTATGTCTACTACTCTGTTGATACATGCAACTAATCTGAACCTAAGCTCTAAAAGATTAACTCAGCATTGAACATGGCAGTGAGAACTACTCTGCAATTGCTGCGAGGAGTAATTGTTGCACCTTGAAAATTGTTCTTACTTTGTTCAGTCGTATCAAAACATGAAAGTTCAAGAATGACTGGAACCTATTTTCTTTCAGCATAGCTTGCTAAATGGGCAACGGAAAAGGACACAAGGATTTGTATGGGTCTTACATTTGTGGGACTTACTGACTATTCCTGACTTGTTTTGCATGGGAGAATCTTTCCACCCTCAACCAATCACAGCACCTAGTTGGATAAAAAAGGCCTCAATTGCATCATCTCCACTACATGAGGTTGTTTGTGCATATATATAGATGTGCAGATATGCTTGTCTTGATTTGATTTCTTATCGATTATGACATATATTGTTTGAACTGTCCATAACTCAACTTATTTTGACTCTAAAATGGCATATTGGAGAAAAAAAACCTATTTGCTGCAAATTCCTTGTTTTGCAAACCCCTCTGGTGTCATTATTTTCTTATTTGTTCATTAAATGAGTCAATCTCTATTTTAGTTTGGTCAAGTAGTAGAATTTCAGGTCATTTCTATTTCTCGTGGTCCTGCTGCTGCAATAGGCTGCATGTCATGTTTTTCATGATTAACTTTACAACCAACATGATCACCTATTTATAATCTGACACTTGATGTTATGAACAGGGGAATTCACATGGTTCAATGAAACACAGTGCTGATGATAGTAGTGGACCATTGTCTCCAATGACTGTTCCTGCACAAAAGCAGCTCAAATATACAGCTGGTATTGCTAATGGCCCCAGAGGGACAGCAGCAGTCTTTGCTAACCAGCAACGGAAGGTTTATTCCTGCACACCTGTACTCTAGCATTTAGCTTTACCTTTATTGAGTAGCATAAAGAAACTGCTGTCCATGGATGCAGATGATAGCCATTGGCGAGTTGTCAATGGGAAAGAAGCTGGCAGTTGTAGGACAGGCAGGGAAGCTATGGCGATGGAAAAGAAGTCATCATCAATGGCTGTTGCAGTTTAAGTGGAAGTGGCAAAAGCCGTGGAGGCTCTCGGAATGGATCAGGCACAGCGATGAAACAATCATGAGGTCAAGGCCACGGCCACGGCCACAGCTTCTGTCAGACATGATGTGATATCGTCCTAGCGATTATATTCCAGTGTCACATATTCAGCTATGACCACTCATGGCATTCAACTCTTGCCACAGGAGGATAGAACCAAATGCAAGTATATCTTCTGCTTTGATAGATCATTCTCTTTAAGCTCATGCTATTGAGCTCCACATGGACATGCATGTCTGCATACGAATAAAGTTGTATCTCATTTCTCCCAAAATGATAATCAGTTTGATCATTCTTGCTGAAAGACTGGGGATCATTAAACTGTGTTTGGCTGGTGTAGAAATTGGTAGCCACACAAGGTTTGGGTGGGGAAAAAACCACCCTGAAAGTATTATCCCATGAAATGTTGATACCAATTTGTTGCTGCCCAAATCAGTTTTGTGGAGTTGATAACCGTCCAACATATTCAAACACAAATAATGCACAGAGGACTATGCATAATATGCGAAGTAACAAAACCTTTCCACATCTTTGTTGTTTTTGATTGATGCAGAGGTGCCATGAAGTGAGTAGTGGGATATCGATATTTCGCCTTATGGCTGAGACTGCAGATGTGGAGTTGGATGAGTTGACTTTGTGTATTGCCTCAGAATGGTGCTTTCCTCATCTGAAGCATCTTGTAAAGAGATATTGGTGCTGTGGATGAGTACACCGACTAAGGTTGTTACAAATGGCTAGGAAGGTTCAGTCTGAAGAAGATCACACGTGTGAGAGGTATTCTATTGTTTTGGATTTTCTTCCTTTTTTTTTTTTTCTATTTTTTCTTTCAACAAGTACAAGAAGAAAAGGAAATTGTGTGTTGGCTGTTTTTTTATACTTGTTAAAAGGGCGTCTGTAATAGCATCTTTATATGTTATTTAGATGATTTGTTTAATGTCCCATTGTATTATTGCAATTATTGATTGTCATAAAAAAATGAGCGCTCTCTTGGAATTTTTTTGTGTCAATAGAAAATTCATTTTGGGATTCACCTACTGCCCAACAGATTACAGTACTGATGGTATTCTGTGTTAAGCCCCTGCTTTGCCATTTCAATGTGTTTTCCTGACATTTTCATGTTACAGATTTTTATAGTAATAACAGCAGCCTTAACATGACATTAAGTATTGTGACTTGTTTTAACCTATGCTGATGAAACTTACAATATATGATTATGAAGAGTAACAAAGGTCGCTGGCAAGTGTAATGTGGAATCTCATCTTAGAAGGAAGAAGATGAAATGTAAACATCTGAGCAGAGCAGCAAGTGTCCATTTCTTCGTGCAAAAAAAGGAAAATGGAAACCACATCAGACATTTATTTTGCCATCTCTGATGAACCAAATTATCATTTTGAAGTTGTAACAACAGTAATTCGCCTATATATATTCCAGGATGAATGTTAGGCACCTGATAGGCTCAAATGCCTAACGATGGTCTGGCAGCTCAAATCCAACCAACAAGCACCACACCTGATGGAGCCTTAATCTTGGGTTTTGGAAAAAAAAAAAATATTAAAAGGAGAGAAATTTTGATCTAGCTTCCTACTCATTCATCCTGTTAATAGAGTTTTTTTTTAATGGTAATTGTAATTTTATTAAAAATAAATAAAGGCACCATAAGTGCGTGATACATAAACAAAAACAAAGGAAAGAAACAACCTCCAACCCTGGCTGTACACACCCAAACAGGAAAGAGCTCTAAGAAACAAGTCAGCTAAAATATTAAGACAAACCAATACATTCTTTCCAAGCTCTCAAGCAGTCCAAAATGAAAATCCTGTAAATAGAGTTGCACCAAGTCGAAGGACAACCAAATGGACAATGACAGGAGATAAAACATGATGGCACACTGCCAATAATCTGCTACTCTTTCCTAGCTTCTCTTTTATTTTATTCTCTCGCACCTTATATATTGCGTTCTTCACGTCGCAGACCCAACGTCTTCTCTCTCATTGACAAATTTTTTATTCACAAATTTACCCAATAATCTCACATTAAGAATGGGCTTTCATTTCTTTTTTCCATGTTGTCTAACATCATTTTAACGGTAAAGATGGTTTCAAATAATACTACATAAGCAGTGCAGGGCCCTGAGATACCCTTAAATCTCATGGGCCTAAGCAAAATTGTTAAGATAGGCTTACTGCAAAGGCCTTAAAATCTCTAGGGCTTAGTGCAGATTATTTTTTAGACTTATTTTGGGGGCTTTATACGGCAGCTTACGGCTCCTATAGCCCAGCCAGCATAAGATATGTGAAGTTTATCTTTTAAAAATCCACCATTCAATCACTATCTGAAAATTACTTTTCTCATTTGGTAAATTGGAAAGTGAGTCTGATAATTTCTTATATATATATATATATATATATATATATATATATATATATAATGTGTGTGTGTGAGATTTGAATTTGTAAGATGAATTCAATGTAATTCAAACAATGTACCTTACCAATAAAATTATAGTAGAGGATCATATCATTTTCCTAATAAATTATTTGAAAAATGTTAAGATAACGTATTTCTATTACTTTAGCATTGCAACAAAAAAGTGTTATTTTAATATATAATATATTATAGAGCGGGGTAGGCAAAATATAGATAACTTAGTAGATTTTATATGATAAAAGTGTCCCCTTAACTCAAAAGGATGATTTTATAAAATAGTTATTATATTTACAATGTTACGAGTAGAGTATTATGTAATGAAAAAGCATACAAATAAAGAAAGTTAAGGTAATGGATATGCATATGTTGCATGGGTAAATCATTAATTATAAACAAATGCAATAGAGATAATTTGAAGAAACAAATTGAGAAAAATTCATTTGAGATTGTTCAATAATGTTAGTAGAAGACCAAATACAGCTTTGGCAGATAGAGTTAAGAGGTTGTAGATGATTGTATCGGTCGAGATTTGAGATATTGGTCGATAAATGTATTTTTTTTTAAATAAAAATAAAAATAGAAGAGAAATTTCTTGGCCAAGAATTAAATTCCTAGATGAAAACATTAGAAGAATAGAGCGGCTTTGAAAAAAAATGAATTCAATAGATAAAAAAAATGAATGTGTTAATGATAAAGTCAATTGAATAACTCGTAAAATCGATCATATATATATATATATAATGTTGGTGATGATGATCATAATAATAAATTATAGATTGGTTGAATTTATTATGTTAATTTATAGTTTGAACACCTCAAAAAAAAAAAAAAATTATAATAAAACTATTCTTAGTCATTAGATTTACATGAGTGAAATCAACGCTGAGATCTAGATGAAATAACTAACAATTAGTTTTAATTTTTTCTTTAAAATAATTTACAATTTCAAATACATTCGCCACTTCATACCATATTCAAAATATTCTTTTGTTACTTTAAGGAACAGATTATTGCTTGATTTCATTCAAGCTACCCATCACGTGGCTCGTCTTTCTCACGAGCGCGCATCTCCAACCAATGGATCCCTCCAAACAGATGGCCAGAGCTGAACGGCTATGATTTCTCACAGGTGCGAGTAAAAAAAAGCTATACTCGCGGGCAGCAAGATTGCTGAACTAGGTTACAGCATCGAATCCGGTCGGAGAAGAAGAGTTTGGAGTCGAGTCAGCGATGGAGGAAATGGCCGTATACGCTCATCCGCCCGCCCCTGCCCACAACCCTCACTACCCTTCTTATTATGCGGCGCCAACCCCTCCTCCTCCTCATCCTCCTCCCCTCGGTGCCGCACCACCGCCTCCGCCACAGCCTCATCTCCCTCCACACTACCCTCCGTACCACCACCAGCAGGGCGCTTTCCCTTCTTACGCAGCCCTACCTTACGCATCTTCACAAGACGAGGTCCGAACTCTCTTCATCGCCGGTCTACCCGATGATGTCAAGGCCCGCGAGATCTACAACCTCTTCCGCGAGTTTCCCGGATACCAGTCCTCCCAGATCAAGTGCACTGGCCATTCTTCTCAGGCATTTACTTCTCTCTCTCTCTCTCTCTCAAATCCACTTTTTGTTTTTAAAATTGTAACATTTGAAGCATTTTAGATGTATCATCAATTCATTCCCAATGCTTCCAATTGGATGATATTCAGCAGGATTTTCATGGTGGTTTACCGAGAAAAAAAAAAGCCATTCTACTTTTTTTTTTCCTCAACCGCTTTAATCTCTGAAGCATTTTAACTGTATTATTAAGTCATTTCCGATGCTTTTCATTGGTGATATACCTTGAAAAAATTTGAAAATTTTCTGGGTATTATCACGAGATTATAAATTTGCAGGACAAGATTTGTGAACAGCGGAAATGTTGGTAAAATGCCACACCATTTTCCATGTCTTAACAATTTTTGCTCTAAAAAGCAAACCGGATTCTGATTGTTCACCCCAGAAAATACATGTTATTTAAGACATTCAACTTGCTACTTTGTATCTCTTTGGAATAGTGTCAATTCCCATCAGTCAAGCACAGTTGTCAATTCCATGCACTTCCAGCCAAAGGGCACAGCTATTCTGGTCCAGTAGAAAAACTCTTTTTACTGTTGTATCCGTTGCATCCAGAATTTTTAAGACAATTTTGTTGATGTTTTTAATATAGTTTGGTATATTATAGTTGCAAAGTCTCTCACAATTTATGTAGAAAGTAACAAAACATGTGGAAAAGCTTGCATCTTTTTCATATTTCTGGCTGTTCCTCTTTATCTATCTGTATCCTGTTTGTGCACTTCTCGTACCCTTTTAATGAATTATGTTATCATTTAACAGAAAAGGAAAGCTTCCTCAGTGAAGAGAGTAATTGATGCCCTTACAATTTCTGAATAAAAAAATGCTTCACATTTTAGGGGAGCATTGTCCAAAATGGAATCGACAAATATTCCCATAAGGCCCCCAAAAAAAAAACCATGAACGCTAAAATTCATATCTATTTTTTGCTACGTTGATAATTGCAGTCTTGCCTCTTGATTTTGGTGACATTGCTGACCTCGGTTTTGATTGTTAGTACGTTATTGGCCTCAAGTCTGCATATGGTGCATTCCTTCACCTCTGCATTCTTTGCAGCCTTAGCTTGTGTGACTGCAGGACCTCTTGTAATATTTTCTTTAAATAAAGGGAATGTGTTTACTTTGTTTAACATCAATGTTCTTTGGATGCATGTGAAAGAAAGTACTTTCTTGGAAGGTAAAAAATTTACACCAGAAATGGTTAAACCCCTGTCTATTTTTGTTAAAAATGGTTATTTTCCTTCCATGCATCATGTTTCTTGCTACGTTCTTTTTGTGGGAACACAATTCATTAGGGAAACATAGCCGCTAGTAAACTTCGATGTGCTTTGAAAATGACGACCCTCAGTCATGATTGGCATCTACAGATTTTCTCTCTTTCTCTTAATGGTTACATGACTTGGATCCACATCCTTTTTAGTTGAATCGATGCCCTGGAATGCATACTGGCAAATGAATCATGCTTACAGTACCATGGTATAATGGGAGTTATAGATGTTGCTAACCAAAGAGCTTGGTTTCTAAGAAAAAAGTTATCAAATTATTCTTTTGTGCACTTCTTTTGGACCTCTTTTGTCAATGGGATTCAAACTATGGTTCAATGAGTTCTGCAAAAATATGATGGTTTTTCCATGAGAGAAATGAGGCTCCTCCCTACGATGTTTTTTTTTTTTTTTTATGATGAAGAAACCCAAGACCCCCACCACTTTCTGAGTACGGGGGCATTGGGTAAATTCCTAATGCACACAGCCCCTCGCAAGCCACGGGCATCGGGTGACTACGGGACTCGAACCTGGGACCTCTGATTCCTGAGACAAAGTGACTACCAGTTGAGCTACCCCGTCCGAGGTCCCTACAATGTTCTTTCTTAAAAGTTCCTTGATAGACAAATGAAACACTTTCCGCACCTCCCTAGTCGAAGGGGATTCAAACTATGGGTCATTGAATACAACTAAGTTCTGATTTATTTTTTCTTTTCTCGTGAAAGAAATGAGGTGCCTCCCCCCTACAATGTTCCTTCTCAAAAGTTCCTTGATAGGCAAATGGGATGGTGGATTCTCAAGGATGGAGTCACAAGGAGACACTCCACATATGGTAGGACAAGTAAAAGTGGGTAACCTAACCTAATATGATGTATGGATGTGCATATGAAAATGCAGTTAGCTTTTTAACCTTACTTTCTCACTTCCGTTTTTTATGCGTGGCAATAATGACAATCATGTGCATTTGATTGTTATATGTGGTTTATTGGTCCATTGTTTCAACTGTATGGTAGTATAGATAATGAACTTGTCATGACAGTCTTCACTAAGATTTTTTGTAGAGTATCATGTGTTTATGCTTTTGTTGTTACTCCACTATTTGAACTGCTCTCTAACTTTGTTATTCTTACTGAAACAGGCATTTGCATTTGCTGTCTTCTCAGATCAGCAGTCTGCAGTTGCTGCCATGCATGCGCTAAATGTATGTACTTAAAGATAAAAGAGTATTGGATGCCTTATGCACACTGGCCTCTTGTCGATCCTTTATGCCTTGTTTTTCTTTTATTTGCTTCAGTCTAAAGATCCATAACCTGTGTTTCCTTGTTACTCATACTTCTGTAATACCTTAGGTGTTTTAATATTTTCATATTTATGAATAATCTATTGTGGCTGAAGGTTTAACTTATGGTGGTTAAGCAATATTTTAATTGTATGAATGAAGCCATTTCACTAGTGATAGATGTATATTTTTATGTTCCTGACTGCAAACATGATGAAGGGTAGGGTCGGGTGTAAAGCCTACCTCTGCCTCCATCTTCAAATTGAAGAATTCCTCAAGATCCGGCTTAGTAATTCGACATAATTCCGAGAGAACCCAGACTCAACGAACCCCGATGTCTCGGAAGATTCTCAGACCAACGGCGTCATAATATGCCTCTTGATAACGCACCTGGATTGAAGACAAACGGGGCTTCAAAGAGGATGAGCCAAAACCTCTAATTCTCACCTCTCATTGGAATAAAGAGATAAGGCCAATGACTTCCTTGTGTGAAATTGACACTATGCAAGATCACTCAAGAAAATATGGAATTCTAGAATTGTAGAATTGAATTCCTTGAATCAAATCCTAGAACTAATTGCAAAATTCGTCCAAGGCAATTGGACAAAAATTGGAACTAGAACTAGAACTAGAAATAGGAAAACCAAACTAGAACTAAGAAATCAAAGAACTCAAAACTCAGAGAGAGAACTCAAAACTTGCACAAAGCAAAACTTGAATTGATTTTTTGGTGTGTTTGTACAATGGCCATGGGCCTCTATTTATACACAAAAACTTAAAAATTATTTACAAGGATTGCCATCCATCTAAACCATCCATTCCACCTCCTTTCTCAAGGATCAAATCTAGCCACACATTCCACGCTTCTATTTTTCTTTTTTGCTAAAAATTTGATTCCTTTCCTCTTTCCAACCTTCCTCCATGTATGTGAGAGACAAAATTCGTGTAAAAGGCTAAATGCTTGGATTTGGGTTGCTAAAAGGGTCAATTGGGGCTCAATTAGGTGGATTTGAAGCAATGGACCCATATACATAAACTTGGGCTGATTTTGGGTCGATTTGGGTGGCTTTTGAGGTTGGGAATGCGGATCTTTGGCGCCAATGTTTTTATCATACTCAATTATGGCTAATTGAGCAATTTCACAGCTAAGGTCATCATGGAGGTCATTGAATGGATCAAAATTGTCTTCAATTTTCATGCATGTCATGCTTGATGTCATCAATTCCTGGATCAAAGGTCTTGCACGCACTGGAGATGAAGTCTTCATCTTCAATCTTCTTATTGTCTTCAATTATGCTTGTGATGCCCTTATCAGAACACCTTATATTTTTGGGATCTTCTTAATACAAAATATGAATGATGTAGAACAAATATATGATAATGGTTGTTTAGGGCTTATTTCAATGTCAAGTGACAAATTTCTTGGAAGAGGAAATTACTTCTGCCTTTATTAGACATAACATATTCTATATTCTGTCTTTGCTCTCCTGCTACTTCTCCAAAAAAGGTTCAATTGGGAAAGCTATGTTTGGAGGGTTGCTGGGTCTTCATCTAATTGATTCCTTGAATAATTGAATTTGATCTTGTTGGCAGGGACTAATGTTCGACCTTGAAAAGGAATCAACACTATACATTGATCTTGCGAAGGCCAACTCAAGGGGGAAGCGTTCAAGAGCAGGTTTACTTCGATTGCATTTACATGCTTCTGGTTAAATCTTATTTTTGTTTCCCTTTCAGTCACTTTTTTTCTGTCTCATGAAAACTAAATAATTTTATTTTGAGAATCAGATGATGGATGGACTAAGTTTTCAGATAAAAAAGTAAGAGGATCTGGTGCATTTTCAAGAGTTCCTCCTGATTCTGGTAAGATGACCTGTGTCCTGAATGTGGTTAAGCCATAGTTGATTTCAAGGTTTTTATATTTTTTACATTTCAAATAAAAATGTTTCACTGTGTTCCAATAGGACTTATGTAATGCTTAAGAACTTGGCAGCTTGTAGGTTCTCCTTTCTTGGTCTTTGAAATTACCAATAAATAATGACATTCAGTAGTTTTCTAAAAACAAATATTCTTGGTGTTCTCTCTAATATGAAACATCCACGCCAGAAGAGATTTTAGAAGTTATTTGGGTGAATTTATTTTTGGTTCTTTCTCTTTTCTTTTACTGTAACTTCTTTGGAAAGGAAAAAAAAAAGAAATATTTCAATTTCATTAAAATCCTAGAAAATTCAAATCTCTTGCTCAAAATCTTGACATTTTCTCAAGTACACATGGATATGCTAAAAGTGCTGCTACTGTCTCTTGTACTAATGATTGATCATGTTGGGTTTGCTCATGCATCGCCGTTCTTCCTTATTATTATTATTATTATTATATTTTTGAAAATTAACTTCATTACTTCAAAAGGGAATACAATAAGGAAAAAACAGGCCAAGAAAAGCCTGCCAAAACAAAAAGATTCTTCCTTATTACTCCCTCTATCCCAAATTAGTTGTCTTATATGAATTTTGGAATTGTCTCAAAATAGTTGTCTCATTTATATTGGAGTAGTATAAAATGTGTTGAAAATAGATGAGATCACATGGATTGCTAGCCTTATATAGAGAGTTCCTTAAAAAATACAAATATTTCAAATGAGACAACTAAAATGGGACAGAGGGAGTATTATTATTATTATTTGAAATGTAACTAGAATGCCATTATTTAATGACTAACTAGAATAGCATTGCATAACTACAAAGCTCGAAACTATATGGTATTTACTATATGAAACTAAACATCCAAACCCACCATGTGAAACCCCTGCCTAGCTGATGTGGGAAGAGTCCCACATCGGTTAGGAAGGGGGAGAGAGGAGAATTTATAAGGGGGCCAAGTCCATTAACTAGCATGACGCGTTTTGGGCCGGGTCAGGTGGGCTCAGGCCCAAAGGCAAAATCGTGCGGGCTCACTTGTGTGCGAGGCCCAGAGCGGACAATATCTTGCTGAGTTTGAGCCCTAAGCCCTATATATGGGTCGGGTCGTTACAAATGGTATCAGAGCCTCAGTTCAACTCTCTGACTGTGTGGGCCTTTCCTCCTTCCCTGGGGTTGTTGAGCTAAGCCGGGTCGAGCCGGGGGCGGCTCGAGGCTTAGTTGGGGTGAGTGTGAAACCCCTGCCTAGCTGATGTGGGAAGAGTCCCACATCGGTTAGGAAGGGGGAGAGAGGAGAATTTATAAGGGGGCCAAGCCCATTAACTAGCATGACGCGTTTTGGGCCGGATCAGGTGAGCCCGGGCCCAAAGGCAAAATCGTGCGGGCTCGATTGTGTGCGAGGCCCAGAGCGGACAATATCTTGCTGAGTTTGAGCCCTAAGCCCTGTATATGGGTCGGGTCGTTACACACCATGTTATCATTAGGCATGGTGTTTGTTATTAAATTAAGAGTATCTTAGTCCACACCTACTTTCCTTTATGAACATATGTCTGAATATGCCCTAACTCATTTCTTACAAATTGAAACATCTGTAATTGAATAAGAACAAGATATCATGGTTGCAATTGCATCTTCACCACTCAATTTGCAAATTGTTAAATGATTATCTTTCAGTGGATATTCAGGATTATTTGTCATTGAACATTGAACCAAGTTGGTTCATTACAAGTCAAGCATAATATATTGCCTTTTACCTTTAAAAAATAAGTCCTGCTTTAGACTATTACTTTACATATATGTATATAGATATTTGCTTCCTCTTGAATGGTACCTTGTGTATTTTTATATATAATGATGGTGAGCAGCGTTTAATTGTATGAAGAGCACTTTCCTTCAAATCCTCATGTTGCACGTTTGGCACACTTGCGCACTAACAGGTGTTGGCAGCACAACTCACTTGTCTGGAATGGGTAATTCTGCTTACAACATGAATGGTTATCCATCTGCACAAAGGTCAAATCACACTACTTGTGCACGTCTTTCCTTATTTGATTACTTGTTTAATGTAATAGGTACTCCTATATCCCTACACTATTTTATTGCACAAATGTCATGGGCCTTGTGAAAGAAGCAATGCACTCTATGTTTCTATAGTTGGTTAAAGTAAGTTATTACTACTATTTTGTTTCATCTAATTTATCAAGGTACGTTCTTTTTACAGCCACTTAAACTTTGGCGGTGAAGCTGGCATTGATGCCAACCTCAAACTCTCGGTGAGCTTGCCTTTCTATTTATATCTTTGTTTAATCTTGCAAACAAGAAACTTATGATCTTCTTGATGGAAAAAATATTAAGGATAAGAGTAACACTCGTGATATTGTTGATGGGAAAAAAAGGATGGGGTAACATTCATGATCTTCTTGATGGATTTTTTTTCTAATGATGGTGTATGACTGCATTAAGTTCTATATTATGTGATTAGTACCACCATTTATCATCATCAACAGCTATTTTCCATCCTTTCGTTTTCTTCCCTAGAAAGAGAACAAGTGGGACAGATTTCATGAAGAAATACAAAGGAGGCAGCAGCACCCAATATGCATGCTGCCTCTGAAGCTGTAAACAACTATATACATTAAACAAAAGCATATATCTATCCAAAGAGAAATCAATAAAAAGCTTCTCCTGTCTACTCCTTAATTATCTAAAAAGGATGGCGGCAACCTTTCGAAAAAAAGGACAGTGATACCATTACCGGATCGCTCCTCACATGCTTAAGAGAAACATCTACAACGCAACAATATCCCTAATCTCCCTAAAGATTTGCTGAAGTCCCCATGGGGATTTCCTTTTTCCTTAAACATACTGCATGGCATTGGATGAATCTCCTTAAATAATAAGCCTGCCATGGCTCTGATTGCCTGGTTTGGTTTTTTACTACATGATGGATACGACAGATTCCTGCAGTACTGGGATTCCCTCAGGTCGGTCTTTTGAGTAAGACTCCCATTTTACCCTATCAAAAAGCATGCTCTCCATCACTCTTTATTGTTTTATATCTTTCTTTATACCATTGATCCAGGTCTTTAAAGGTCTACCCCTTCTCCTATCCCCTTTGACTATCTACGTAGATGACCTTTTTTATGATTCAAAAATAGAAAATGTTATGACACAATAAAAAATTCTTCAAGAAATTTGGTTTAGGATTAACAAATGGAGGGAGATGCCAAAGCGGGTAAACTTGAGTTGCCCAAGGCTTTCTTGGGATAGTGATTTGTAATTCCATTGATGTGATCCTTTATGTGTTAGTTTTTCCTTTTCCCTTTTCAGATTATTAGTATAGTGCAGCTCTGGGGAGACTAGGGTACCCATTTTGAATGGGAAGACTGCACATTTATCATGCAATGAGCCACACATGGTTGAGTGAGATGGATACAAGACTTCATTGATGATATAACTTAAAAGAGAACTCCTCAATCCGATCATCATAAGTTTGTGAGGGGCCATGAAAAAATCAACAGTTTTGTAGCAATAAAAAATTTAAAGTCTAAAATCACGAGGTTAATATGATTAGATGGGGCTCTATTACACAGTCAATGTCCTTGTCATTCTCCACATCTTCCATCAGAAAAATGGACACCCACCTCAATATTTAAAGAGCAGCCTCCCTAGAGTTTTTGTTTAGTATATTGTGATAGAAATCTTTTTGGCAATCAATGAAATTGTGATGCATGTAGACTAAAAAGCCACTTTTTTTGTCAAAATAAGAGATTTAGACTTAAGGGTCTCTTACTTACCTCATCATCAAAGCCATCGAGGCCTTTGTTCCATCTATTTAAAGTTTTAAAGTAGGTTTTTGAGTTCTACTTTTCCATTAAACCCTAATCAATAATAATATGTCACATCACATTCCATTATATCCTGCCTACAACCTCAATCTGTGTCTTTAGCAGCCTCTCTCTTAGAAAGTAGTCTTTTGGCTCTCCGTAATGGAGCTTTTTCTGGTATACAGGTGTGTCCAAACCATCTGGGATGATAGTTCCTCATCTGCTTGCTTGCTTGCTTATGCACAATATTTACATATCACATTGACATATGTGCATTTGCACTTGCAGCAAAATCTAAGGAATCACTGAATATGCCTGCAAAGAACAGTGGTTCACTAGGTCTGGCACATTTGAACAAATTCAGTTCTATAACACATCTAATGTTATCAGATATGTGTTGGAATTTTTTAAAATGGCGATTGATACATGGCATGTATCAATAGAAATGCGTGTGATCCTTTGGGAATCAAACACTTGTGAGTAGATGAAAGGCTGTTGGTTAATTCCCCCTTCCCAATGGTCTTGGCAGTAGATCTTAGACTAAAGTCTTAAATCAGGATCATATGTTTTGCCATGACATTAATCAGTTTGAAGTGTGCAGTTCCTCTTCTGCTTTTCAGTCTTGATCTTGGGGAACCACCATCTTAAATCACAAACTAAGATTTAGTGATGCATAACAAATTGGGGTGCATCCCACTCTGTGTTATTGTAGAGACTTGCCAAGTGTCTATTTGAACTACATGAAGAGACTTGGTGCTTTGTGATGGACCATCATCATCTCATTATGAGTCATTTATTCCATCCACCTGAGGTTGGCATTTGTAATTCACTTTGGAATTTTTTTTCCTGATGGGCTCACTCACCGACTCCTGTAGGACTTGAACCCACAGCCTAATGGTTGAAACTTGAAACATTGTGCTAGAGGCTCTTGCCAAATGTATGTGAAAGCAGGAGGATTTGAACACATGATCTCCAAAGAGGAGGTTCTTTACTGCAATTAAGCTATTTTGTTCCGTAACATAGGATTTGAACACAAGGCAGTTGTCACCATGTCATGGATGATGGCATTTAATTTTAATAATTAGCTACTGTTCTGAGTAGAAGAGCCTACAGCATCCTTGGTGAGTGCTCAATATTGCAAGCACAAAGATTGTGACTTTGAGAAAGATGGGCATCAGATAGATAGTCAACTCATGAATCCTTTCACAAATTTTTCTTCTTTGCAGATTTTTTTTAAGTTCCTCTGCCCACCACCATCATCATCAGCTTAGGCCAGTTACTTTCCATAAATGAAATGCATTTTTTTTTATATTTAAAGTTGGTAAAATGATAAGGTTTTATGTATTTGTGGGGCATGCCGTGCACAATTGGTGTATGACAAAAGGCTTGCATAAAAAGAGTTGAAACCTCTTCCTTCACACAAGCATGCCTGGAAAGAGGTGAAACCTCTTTTTTCACTCAAAATGTGTTTAGACTAGCTAGTGAACAGCAACATGGTGTAAGCCCCACTAGGAAGAATGTTTTAAATCTTAACAAATTAGTCATTGGATGATTTCTGAGGCATATCTATTGTGTGCCTTTTCAAGTTCCTTTATTTATTTTTATTGTTTTTTTTCTAAAAGGCCCTTATCTTTTGAACTTATTTGGAAAAAAACCTCTATGTTTATGATTTTGAAAAGGCCCCTAAGTTTTGATTAATTTTTTAAAAAGGCTCTTTGACTATGTTGACTAAAGTTCAACTTTTGTATAAAAACTATTTGTGCTTATAGGTAGCAATTTACGTTGTGATTTATTCTATGCAGCCCACATGGAGCTTTCATGTCATCCATCTTTCTCCTTCACACCACCATATGTCATACATTTGGCATGCCCCCAATTTGATTGCAATCAAAGTTGCATTCTCCGTTCAATTGAAACATAGTTTTTATATCATCGTTGATTTTCAAACCTTAAAAAATGTAAGTGTATGGGCATCTAATATAATATATGTTTTATAGACACTTCATAGTGTGTGACATACCCGTGTGGACACTTGTAGACATTAACACCCGTGTCAGACACTTGTAGACACTTTTTTTTTTTTTGAGGTCCGGAGGTGTCCAGACGTCACTTATAAACACTTGTTCTTCATGGATTATTTTAGTGTTTTTTAACATTTATACGATGACTAAAATATTACCACATTCCCCTTCTTACAACCTTTGTCACCTAAATGTTTAGAGTAAAACTAGGATATTATTTTCTATTAGTGTTATTTTCACACCTTATGTTCATCCAAAATAAACTTTAATTTTATTTTATTTAAATATGGTGATGGATCTTATTTTGAGGTCGCTGTGTCGGACAACTCATTCTTATGTCGGACGCTGACGCTTCTACCTGTACTCATGCAACTTAGAATATATATATATATATATATATATATATATATATATATATATATATATATATATATATATATATATTTTTTTTTTTTTTTTTTTTGAAATGCGCAACTTAGAATATAATTGATGGTTGAGATATTACTAATCTATAAAAAGTAATTTTTAGTCAACCTAATCTCTTTAGTAGTGTTGACCTTGAAGAGCACCCCACAAGATACATCTAATAAATGTCAAAGAAAACATCATTAGATCATTAGTTAATATGGTTGAGGGGCCATTTTAGAATTTTAATCAAATCTTAGGGTCTTTTTAAAATTATAGAAAATATTTGGGCTTCAAATAAATCGAAAAGTTAGGGACCTTTTTAGAAAATAAATTCCTTGTTTTTATTTTTATTTTTTTGAAATGGAATTCCTTTGTTATTTGTTATGTAACACTAAAGGGTCACATGCTGCCTATGAACTGGTGCATTTGAATATTTAATCATTTATATTTTGTTTTATTCTAACAGCCTTACACATTTTTTTTTGGAAAGATAACAACCTTACACGTTTGCAGAACAAATCTTCGACACCTTATGTTCCTCAGAATAATAATCCTTGCCCCACACTTTTCGTGGCCAATTTGGGACCGAATTGCACTGAGCAAGGGCTAACTCAAATATTTTCAAGGTTTGGAGAATGTTTAATTTGTGTTGGAACTTGAATAAAATTCCAACTTCTACTTTTGATGATTCACTTCTCCCATTGACAGGTGTCCTGGGTTTTTGAAGCTCAAGATGCAGAACAAAAATGGGGTTCCTGTTGCATTTGTTGATTTTCAGGTACTTTCCCAGCCATCTATTTCTTAAATTGTTTTAGCAAGGATTAAACTTGTCATGGCCAATCCATATACCTACCCATTTTATTTTATCGTTGGTGATAGTTTTCTTGGTCCCGCACCCCCCTTCCCCTTCTCCCCTCTCTGTAGTTTCGCTAAAAGGAAGACATTATGGATAGTGGAGTAACTGAGAATATAGTATATAACATGGACAATTGGAGAAGAACTCAAAAACTGACCCTAGATAGATAGGATTTGGGTTATAATTGATGATGATGATGTCATCTTTGAAAACAATATTTACTAGAAGGGTCCATGAAGAAAAGTTGTAAGCGGCATGGGTGCATTATACATCTTGAAGAGTTCTCCAACATAGGTCCTTGTGTGAGGCTCAAACTAACTTGTTTGGATTTAGGTGTCCTTGGGTAAGACCCCAAGCATACATGTATAAGTGTTTTTGGGTGGAACCCAAGCTACATTATGAACAAGAAAAGTGTCCTAGGTACGACCCAAACCACACTTACTGACCGTTGGAACTTCCTTCCCCTTACCGACTGAGTGAGAGTGATCTCTAATAAGCCCCTAATGATGAAATCTAGACCCATATTTATAGGCCACTTAGAAAAGCTTAGGGAAATTCACTGTTGCATGTAACCTTGGTTGTGATCCACAGTGACGCATCCATGGTTTGGTTGGGCCAGATCCAATGCTCAGATTTCTTTTTCTGGGTGATTTCAAAATTTCACATTTAATTCTTCATTATCTGAAGAGTGGGATAGCCTACTTTTCGAAATAATGAAGTCCCTATTCACCATCCCATTTCATGAATGTGCTTCACTAATCTTCATTGCAATTACTTGATTTTGAATTTTGATGGGCCCAAAAATTTATGCTTGGGGCTGGATGGAGCTAATCCTATCTGCTCATATGGATGAGGTGTGGATTAACCATTCTTGGAAATTTGAGATACCAACCCTGACCATGCAATATTTGGCAATTTTCATGAGTGAATGTTGACCGTGGTTGCAATTTAATATTAACTGTACAATTGTTATTTTTTTTTGCTGATGTTTATTTTAAGATGATGATGCTTATAGAGGAATTGATAAAAAATACAAAGTCAGTAGGCAAAACCACATGGTTGATGTTCATCCAATCTGATTTGTGGTTAGTTTTAATCAGCAGTGGGGGTTATGATTGAATCATCTGGATTTTTGCTTACATGTCTCTTTTGCAATGGATGAGTTGCTACAAAGTTTTGCGGTCTCCAGGTCAAGCTGTGAAAGATGAACATGTCTCATTCAGGAATTTATGATATCAAAATCATTATGCATATATTATTGATTATTTGAAACCCCCCCCCCCCCCCCCTCTCTCTCCCTCTCTCTCTCTCTCTCTCTCTCTCATCCACTGTTTATCTGAATGCAGGATGCTTCCAGCTCGACTTCAGCCTTATGTTTTTTGCAGGGTTCTCAACAATTCTCATTGGATGGTGATGGCATGCGTTTAGAGTATCCTTAAAAAATCTTGCCATTTTAATTGCTTTGGTTTTCTTTTCCTTTTTCGATGGGTCATTTGAGACATGCATATGGTTTCCTTTACAAGAACACTAGGTATGCTAAGACGCGGATGGGAATGCGTAAACGTGAAAGGACATGATTAAATGCAATCAGAGGGAAGCTTGGTGTAATTTTGATCCTTAGGACATTTAGGTGGGTAGCGGTGGCTTATACTACATGATTGCAGGTCTCTATGCTCATTAAGCAAGTCAATTTGCATTTGAGGCTGACTTGGTGTACATACCCATGGAGTATATCTGATTTGCAATTTAGGCCCACAATAGTTGTAAGGTTGTGAGAAACATGAGAACATTTTTTGTTTTATTAATTATCTACCCAAGTTTACAGTCTAAGTTGCTCACGAGTGAAAGATTTGTACACTTGGGATAAATGTTTACGAGATTGGAGTTGATTGTGGACCAGAAATAGTATAGACTTCACAATCTAAACTATTTATTTGTAAGACTATCATGAAATGTTCGTAGCTTGTGCCTTCAATAAAGGTAATTTGATGTTACTTTAGTTGGCATTCATTATTGCAACTATGGAAATTGCAGTTTGAGTCATACAGGTGTTAGGGAGTTGCCTCATAGAAGATAAAGTACCAAATCCAATTATGAACGTTAATCCATTAGATGGTTAAATGTTTGATGATGACGATGTCGGGTCTTTGTTAGTGGCTCATGCCATATTATGGTCCCATCGTATACACATCCAAGGATTATCTGCATTAATTTGGATTATGAATTGGGCACTCATACCTTTTTTTAAGAGATTTGTTTTCTTGTTTTTTCATGATTATTCACTCTCTTAAATATAGTGTCTTGAAGAAAAGGTGTTTCTTGAAAGTAGACACTCTAACCCCTAGGGTTCTTCTGGTGGTTAAGGCGCAAGCTTCAAGAAGCAGGGTCTTGAGTTCAACTCCAAGAGGCTACTCTTCGTACTTCGTAGTTGTTTATCCAGTGTGTGTGGGATTGGAAGGTTTGCACATATCTCAAGGGCTAGTTAAGTTAAAATTATCCACTACCTCAATACAGGTGAGACGTCTAGACACCTTAGTCATAAAAAAAAGGCAATCCTTTTACCTCTTGTAAGTGTATTTTTTTGTTATGTTGGTAAAACCAAAACTGCTGTTGTTTTAATATAAATTTTTATACTTGATTAGGACAGCATGCAGGACAAATGGACCCATTTACTGGGTAACCCAAAGTGTCTCACCTTTGAAAAAATGGATACGCACCGATTTGGAATGTAGACCCAACATCAGCTGTTGAATTCAACAGGTTTACATCTAATGTCAAAAAAAAAATATGCTTTTTCTGATTACTGGGTCTAGAAAATAAGTTGTGAAAAGTTTTCAAGCCGACAATTGCTGAAAACTCAAACTTTCAACTTTACTGTGAACTTGGATTGGTGACAGTCAAATTAAAAAGTGTGAATTATATTCATATGATTAAGGAAAATTTGGAAATAATGCGCCCACTACCTGATGATTTTCTGTTTGGATCACTTGAAATTGTGCCACATTTCCAACTTATCTTTGTGGAAAATTCACTGGTGCAAACTGCATAGTGCACCACCTATGGATATCACCCACAATTCAACAATAATAATAATAATTATGTCAAATGTTAATAACTTGTGTTGTCAGCATCTTGCTTATAGCAAACTTGGATTGGTTAATATAAAATAGGTGCAATACCTGGATGCATGAACCTATTAAGTATTATTGACTCTTTTCCTAACATATTCTTGTGACGGCAGAACGTCTCTTACCATAAATAATAATTTAATCATACAACTTTTACTTTAATAAATTAGACAAACAATTAGTGAAAATAAAACTTTTGATTATGCTATACTACATTGTGATGTGATTTAGCACGCGCATCCGCACTAACACGGCATCCATCCACACTAAGTGGTTGGAATGTTGGATACGCATCTCTTCTAATGTTGGATGGTAGCCCTTTTTGATATTACTATTTATTTCTAAAATATTGAATTTTCTGGGTGAAAATTTCAGTCCATTTCAATTTAATTTTTGATCTTTAATAAAAATCACATATTGGCTGAAATGACTAAGAAAGCTGAAGCTTTGACCGTTATCGACTAAAATTTTGATCTTAAGTTGTTGATAGTTGATATTTAATAGTGAAAGGGGTTGAAGTGATGGTTAGGAATCCGTTTCAGAAGTGAGAGTCTTAAGTTTGATTCTCACTCCACTCCAAAGAGTCACTCTTCGTAGATTTACCCGAATATTCTAAGAGGTATGGACACCTTGATCATTAAAATAAATAATTTGTTGATAAAATCATGAATTTCAGTACATGTTAGCAGGTGTGATACTTGGGTACCAGCCAAAATTTTCATTTGTAATTGAGTCTAACGCCATCATCTATTGCTTTCATTAGTTTCCATTGTTGAATGTCAGTCTCTGTATAATGATGACTTGATGAGCTTTCTATTTATTTACATTGTTTCTTAAAATCTTCTGTGGCATCAGCACTTTCAGTTTCTAAAATCATTGTAGCACTTGAGACCTGCACCAAATACATGATAATATTAAGAAGAAACTTATTGCAGGAGGTCCTATTATTATTTTTATTTTCTTTATAAAGGGGTCAATGATAGTGGTCCACAGATGAAAAAAATTAATTGGGGAAAACAAAATACTGAAAGCAGAAACACATGGTCCATGAACCTAATCAAACATGAACACCAAAGGTTACTATTAACTTGTTCCTTATTTCTTTAAATAGCAAAGGAAATAGAAAAATAGGATTTACATTATATGTGTTTCAGTGTTTTAAAGATTCTTTAAAATATGCATGTTGGACACGTCTCTTTTTTCATATTTTAAGAATTTTTTATTATTTTTTTGGTTTGTTAATGGGTTTTTTTTTTTTTTTTTGAATTTACATGTGGGAAACCGCGGGAAATCCAGCGAAAAACCCCATAGATGATACCCACTAATTTATGAATTTTTACATTGTGCTTGGCTTAATTTAATATCTTATATCACTATTGAATTATAAAATTAATAAATAAATAAATGTTAGGAGATGCAGATATTGGAATCCATTAAATTCAATAAGCATCAAATTTGGCACTCTTGAAATGCTTAGAGTAGCCACATTCTATATAATTCCACCTTTTCCAACATCTCCTCTGCTTTGGCAATTAAAAATTCAGGAATAATCACATAAAAATGAATTTAAATGGTAGTTGCCACAGACTAATCCAGTTTAAGGGATTGCATTATGTGCTTTTAGGATGTGGGTCCGTCCGTAGAAACAGCAGTTGTGTAACTAAATCCAATACAATAAGCCCATATTAATATGCATTGTCCCATATAATATATTAATTAGAAGATAGGGATGGGCGGTAAAGCCACCCAATTTATATTTTACATACATACATGTTTTATTCCCTTTCCTGCTAATCAGCACTAGAAGAAAGCAAAATATAGAAAAAAGTTGAATAGATGATCTCAACCAAAACTAGGGGTGAAACTTAGGCCGGGTTTTAACCTGACTTCTATAACCCAACTTGATAAATTATTGTGTTGGGTTATATATTTGTAAATTTATGGTCGGATCGGATTAGAGAAAAACTTGAATAGAATTTGGATCGGACAGGAATTTAAAATCAGGACCCGACCTGACCCGAGTTTCAGGAAATATAAAGAACCTGCGACGATTTTCTTTACTTAGGTCAGGTCAGGTTGAGCAATTTGGGCTAACAACTCTAGAGGGGTTGAATCGGGTCGAACTCAATAATTTTTTATATGGATTTGATTGGATTTATTAAAATCCAGCCCACCCGCCTGAGTTTTAACCCTACCAAAACCCATTCACTTGTGGCATCGACACTTTACATCTATGGTAGATCTTCTTTGGAAGGTTGCATAAAGGAAATGGGTTTACTTCTTTTTAAGTGATGGTTGTGTGGCCCAGGGTCCATTGATCCAAATTGCTGATATTATGGATGAGAATATTGCTGACCTAGATGTTTATATTGTGGGACCTCTATAAGTGTTTCATAAACTATGGGTTGATTTTAATCGGTCAATTTTAGCAACTTGAAATATTAAAAACTTGAGTCGCACAGAAAGAATCGACTCCAAACTAAGATGAGTAGAGAAGAACAAAAGAGATTATTCTTTGTGAACTGTTTTACAATCAAATTATGTGAATTAAATTCTTCATTGAATTGTTAAAAAACAAAACTGATAGCCATTGGCTGAATCTATGGACTCTTTTGAGAGTTCATATATTTTATAATGAGTAATTTTTTCAAGAATAATTAGCCAATGAAAACTCTAATTTGCTCCATTTTATGGTAATGACGAAAAGACAGAGAGAACTTTTTTTTTTCAAAAAATTATTTAACTAGTAAAATTATATATTTTTACTTTGTGCTTGGCCTAATTTAATAGCTTATATCACTATTGAATTATAAAATAAATAAAGAAATAAAATACCTTAATATCCTTAAAATCAGAAAGAAAATACTTTAAGATGAGCCCACTTAACTTAATCCAGCCTATATTGGCTTATATAGGCTAAAATCTATGTCAATACAACAATATCTAATCAATATAGTAGAGCCTAAGACACATTGACTAATTTTAAATTAATGAGAAGGGTATATTTGAACATTTAAATCAACTTATCAAGAACTATTAGACCCACTAAGTCCAAAATCGAACTCTTTACAAACTAATTGAGATTAATGTCCTCTCATAGGACCAGGTGTGATGGGTGCCAACTTTATTTATTCTGATAGGTAAAGCTCACCTCAATTGCTGATTCCCCAACCTGTCATACTCTTTGATTCCACAATCACGCAGGGCAAAGTTTGGGTTTCTTTCTTTCCTCTTCCTTTGATTGGTGGATTTCTTCCTTTAATTGGAGCATTACAAATTAGAATCCCTCCAATGGTGTAACTCAGATTACACCTAACTTTAAGGGCCATTAAAGTGTTTGGTAAATGAAAAGCCATTGCACGTCACTATCACCTGCAATCTTGTATATCAAATAAGTTCAGGAGAAATCGAACTCAAAATCGTTAATCTAAGTCTAAAAGTTTAGACCAAGTGTGAGTTCATAGTTATTAGAATACTTGTGATGGGGAATAAAATTAGTCTCTTAACTATGTATTTCTAGACTAATGGTCAAAAGTTAATTTGGTTGATCACCTAGACTGGATAAACTGATAATAGTAATTAACTATCACACGTGCATGGTGTCTGATTTCTTTGTTTCTGATGTCTCTATTAAATGGTAGACCACATATTCTGGTGACAGATTATTTACTACAACTTTATTAGGTTAGGTTGAGGAGACAAGACAACAAATGTTCAAAATAAAAAGGTAAGATGTTGGATGAATTTCATCTTTTAATCTGATTGCTTCCAGATGCGGGTTAATGTTCTCAATACAATAATTTCGAATTTGATTTACATTTTCAACTCAATTTCTGATATTTTTTCCTCTTAATTTTTCAGTCTTCTTCGTGTGGGCAATCATCGTTAAATAGTTTCGTATGATTTTGTATATGGATGAAATTAGTCTCACATCTGATGTAAAGTGGTGATTAAAATTGGAATCTCCGTTAAGGGAAAGAAACTTTTGGGTTAAAAGATCCAAGACATCTAACCAGTCGAACCTGCTTACAGTGTAGGCAACAGAGTAATACATTGAAGGGCTAGAATGCTTTAATCTGAACAAAAAGTTACCCATCTTAGATGGGTCCATCAAATCAAGACTTGAGATATCTCTTCATCTGCACTGGGCCCATATCAACTTTCAAACCATGGGCCCCACTTGTTCCCAGTTCCTGACCTCAAATCCTCAATGTCACTGCCTGAGCTGATACATTGCTTGGAATTTGAGAGTTGATACGACTACTAAGAATAGAAAGCTCAGATCAAATAGCAGAGAAAAAAGTTTACAAAACTAAGATTAAATCATATCAATGACCAAATAATTATGTACAATACATGCAAAAGAATTGGCACTTCTTTGAATGTGTTTGGAGATTGGACCCCCGTGAAAAATTTAACCCCAAGACAATCTCCTCTCTCCCTCCTTCAATGTTTGCATGTTAGTGACTACTGACTCTTATCATCTCTTTTACAGTTTTACTATTTAACCTTCATACACTCTGAACATTTAACAGTGCGGCTGTTGTAAATGAAATTAAATTAAAAAAAAAACACATGATTGTAGAGTTAAATCTACTCTCTGTAATCTGAAACCATGTATATTTCTCTGTGTAAGCATAATTGTTCTCTACCGCCATTTACCTTGATCATCCAATACAATTTCGAACAGTTCATCGATTTCCGACTCAGCGCCGACATCACTATTTACAACACCAGTCTCAGCACTTCCAGTGCTGTTCTTGGTTCTGCTCCCAAGCCAGTGAGAATCTATTCTTCCCATGGAGAAGAGCTCCTTACTGTCTTCTTCATAGAGCATACGGAGAGGTGGCGAAGCGCCATCAGGTAATGGCCGAAAGAAGCAGGGATTCGGCGTCCGGTGCAGATTTGCAGGGGCATATTTGAAAGTAGTCTGCCCCAAGTTTACCAAGACAGTCGCGTTGGTATTCGATGCGAGTATCGGATATAGTGGGCTCCCAAATTCTACTGGTTTGCAATGAATTACGTGAACAATCTTGGAATCCACTGTAAAGAACACCCTCTTCCGACCCGGATCGAATCCGCAACCAATCACCTTGTCTGTGCCTCCCCAATCGGCTTCTTTGGCTTCAAACACCAGCTTTATTCCTGCAGGGACAAGATAACCCCAAATGAGATTCCAGTTAATTAGACCGCATTCGATGTTCCAAGCAAAAAAAGGAAAGATGTAGAACAAAGTGACATGATTTTTTTTTTTTTTTTCCATTTTATGATTGATCATTGTTAAAGCTATTTATCTTAATTTTAAAATATTTTTTTTTAAATTTCTCTGTACTTAAAAAGTATTGAATTGATTCATGATTTGAGGCAAATCCAAATTCATCCAAAAGTATAATTCGCTTACCCTCAAGATAGACGGAACCATTGGAGTTGAATCCAATGGAACCGGGGTAAGTTCCAGGGAGTTTGAAACTGGGAAATCCCCCGCAGGCAAGCCCCAATGAGATCAGCGCATCCCCGTCAGCTCTGCTCTCTTCAATTTTCTTCTTATTCACTCCATCCTCCTCTTCGACACTGATGGCGTGGACCAAGGAATCGGATTGGGTTTTCATGGCAGCCTCTGTAATGAGCTTCAAATGCTCTCCTTGTCCAGAAGAAATGCTCTTACTATCCACGACTTCAGCGTCTTCTCCAGACAGGACAGTAATCTCAAAATAGGCTTCCTGGGGGAAGGAAGAATTGCCCAAAGGAGGCCCAGGAAGAGGCAAATCCATCCTTACGTAGCTGAATTCAAGGGGGTTGTTGCTGCTGCTTCGGACCAGCTTCTTCGATCTCGAATAAAACCTGATTTTCTGCAAGCAATCCAGTGACCCAGAACACACTTCCCAGTTCATCTCCGCCTCTCCTTCTCGCCCATAATTACACACGGCGCACAATTCCCACACGGATTTTGAACGGGGAAGGGACGGAGTGAGGGTGGTGAAGGTGAACCTGGACCATCCGTTCTCGACTGCTTCGGTTACCAGCCATGGATGGTCTGCCCAGTTGAAGAAAGGCTCTGCCAATGCCCCACGCCGAATCACATAGTAATTGGGCCTTTTCTTGTCTGGGGCGATCTGGGTATGTTGGTGTTGGCTTTTGGTGCTTGAATTGCAGCTGTAGGCGGCAGAATTGTTGTGGGAAAGATGGAGTTTTGCTATTCCAGATTGCAGAGTCTCGTTACTGGTTTGGGTTTCCCTGACTTGGATTCTTCTTTTGTAGCAACAGCAGCGCCAGAGAAAGATGGCTAGAAGTATTAGGAGGATAATAACGGGCAGCAGTGCTAGGAAGACCTTCATTTCCCCAATCTCTGCCTCTATCAATCTCTTTCTTGCTTGATTTTCTGAGATTTTGTGGAGTAATTGTTCAGAGAAGAAGAATAGATGAGGTAGGATTAGAGGAAGGGCCGGCGTGGACCATGACTTGTTCAAGAAAAGCCAGCGAGGGAACTGAGACGGTGTTGAAAGAAACGCTGAAAAGGTGCTGAGTGAGGGAACACTGAATTATCTTGCTCTTTGGATGTACAGAAAATGAGAAATGGGTTCTCTTTAAAATTCTTGACTCGATTATTTTCATAACAAAAAATTGGTTTGGAATCCTACCACCTCCTTTATTTTCTTAAAAAGTATATTTTTTATAAATAATTATGGAAAGTATCAATTTTCTTAAAAATTGGTAGAAAGAGAACGTCAAGATAACTAAATTAGAAGTTGCAATCTAATATGCTTGATTTTAATGGAATAAAATTGGTAGAAAGATAATGTCAAGATAACATAATTAGAAGTTGCAATCTAATATGCTTGATTTTAGTGAGTAATGAGAATTTTAAAATTGGAATAAAATTGATTAGAATACTTTGAATCTGGGTCAAATTTAAATTTATTTATTTTATTCTTAAAATCAAACAGTCTTATGTGCTTCAGTCTCTCTTGTAAGAGAGTTAATAGTGAGGGAGCACTGAAGTATCTGTGCTCCTGCGGTTGAGATTTGAGAAAAGATATTTTTTTTAAAATATTTTTTTGTGGGTGATCAAAGGTGGGCCTGTGAAGTGGACGGTTTGGATCAACGCAGATGTACATTAAGTGGTCCATGGTGGTGGTCTAGTCTTATGAGAGAGGGTCTGGGCATGTGGCTCGTGTGTATGCACACTTGTATTTAATTAAGGGAACAGAATAGCTTCAAAAGAAGGAAGAAAGAATTCCTCATCGAGAGGCGTGGACAATGCTTCCCTTCTCGTAGCCCAAAAAGGATATGTCCATTACACCTTCCTCTTTTAATTAATTTATTTGTTTTTCCACCTGCCCTCACGCCACCGTCTCGGCGTCCTTCCCTCCCTCCCACCCACTTCACACCTGGCTTCTTGTGGGGTCCACTGACCCCACCATAACTAATTCAAACAGATTTTCTATGTTGGTCCTATACTCCACGTAATTAGCATGCCATATTGCCAGCGAGGGAACTGAGACGGTGGAAAGAAACTACGCTGCAACTTGGGTCGGGTTAGATTGAGTTTTAAAAAATCTAATCTGACTCAAATTCTCAATTTGAAATTTTCAATCCGACTTGAATTCTAACATAAATCAACTTGAATTCTGATCTGACCTTCATTTTAAAGTTATTTTAATCTAACTTTAGCTGGGTTGGTTCGGATTAGTTCAGATCGGATTAACTTGTAAAATTCTCAATCCGATTTAATCCAAATTTCGTGTGGATTTTTATCTTCTCAAACCAACCCGCATAATTTCTCAAGTCGGGTTATGTAAGTCGAGTCAAAACTCGACCCGAGTTGCAGCCCTTGGACTGGAGAGTAAATAGTTATTAAATATAAAAAAACTATCTTAACTTCTCTTTTTTTAAGTCCAAACGTTTCACTTGATTAATCCTTAATATATATGTCAATCTAAAATAATTTATCCAATAAGTTTAAATTAATCATTCATTGAAACCCGGTATATAATTGTGTCTTTAAACAAAATTTCTAATTTCTTTCGTAAATTTGATATTTAATATATTAGCATAGATAATTTATAATATTATCTATCACGTATAGAATATTGATCATTATGAAAAAAAATTGATTGTGACACGTGTCTATAGTTATCCCCTCCGATCCCATCCCACCTCTTAAAAATAGAATTTATCACTTAAGCCTTTTAGCTTACTACAAAGAAACAGCTGGTTGAGACTTGAAAATTAATGTCAACAAATAAAATAATTTGGACGTGACCTCTAACAATGGGCTGATGCGTATGCCTTAATTTGCTTGTCCTTTCGATTAATAATTTAATATAATGAAGCAACCACTCTTACCTCTTTGGAAGTTTTGATAAGCCTTCATCACAAGAAAATTGGGGCCAATGATCCACAGATTCTACACCAATTTTTTACAATTATAAATCACACATCAAAGAATCGAATCATTTGATCTGATAGGTTCTATCACGGTTTAACTTTTGATTAGACAATGATGTTAAAATATATAAAAAAATAATTAAATTAATATGGGTGTAATTCAACTGCTAACCTCCTGCCTCAGAAAATAAGAGGTGTCAGGTTCGAGCCCCCATGACTCACCTGGTGTGCTCTAAAAACAGTGGTTATCACTTATGAGGGTTTTAAGCTGGGTTTTTGCTTGTTTCCACACGTAAATTCAAAATAAAAATAAACACTTAAACATGATTTTTGTAGTGGTTTTTAGCGGTTTGAAAAAAAAAATTTGATAGAGGTTGAAACTAAGGATATGAATATTTACTAAATTAGTAAATTATTATTATTATAATCATCATCATCTTAGTTTCTTATAGGGAAAATTTACATCTCTTGGATCTCTTATTTCTCTTATTTTCTCATATTCATTACGTAATCTAAGCCAATGCAGCAAATTTATAATCCCAAGAAAAAGAATTAGACATTTTGAATGGGAGTTTTGCTTAATATAGATTTCATAATTTAGATGGTTTAAATATTGATGCTCAAAGGTTAAAATCAATTGCAATAGTAAATTACTAAATTAGTGTTGTGAATGTGAACAAGCCATCTTCGTCAGTTTGGGAGTCTGGGCCCCGGCCCATTTTGGGATTTCTCCATTTTCTAGATATATTTACTTTAAAAAAGGATGATTGAAGCTTAGAAGACAAGACACTCCTGTTAGCCAACATGGTCCCACATATCAATACATGGGCGGGCCCTACGAGTGTAACAGCAAATATATCCCTCTCATT
Organism: Chimonanthus salicifolius; assembly: GCA_013350335.1. Taxonomy (NCBI): domain Eukaryota; kingdom Viridiplantae; phylum Streptophyta; class Magnoliopsida; order Laurales; family Calycanthaceae; genus Chimonanthus; species Chimonanthus salicifolius. Next base: position 72,568,547 of record CM023535.1, on the reverse strand, counting down.
TCGGGCCTGTTTCAATTTGGCAAAATATATCCAAGCATAAAGAGAAGAATTTGGGCTGCGTTACTAGATTAGGTCCATGGGCCTCACAGGTTAGGAATGCTTAAAATCTTACTAGATTGCTGAGTCCAGCCCAACATACTTAATACAAGGACACACTAAAGAACTTTGATAGTTTTCTAAACAACTTTAAAATCTCATAAAATTGAAAACAACAACATATCTAGGATTTTTTTTGAAAGACACCAAGGTAAATGATAGATCCCACTTTTTATTTTTAAAGATCTTCGCTTGAATTGTAATATCTTTTATTATGAAAAGTCATTTGGGTAATTTTGTCTTCATGAATTCAATGTCTGTGTATAGAGAGATTAGCACATATTTCAAATAATAGTCAGGTGTTCTAAGAGGTCTGGACACCTTGGTATTAATAAAAAAGAGCGCCGAAAGAAGGAAAAATGGATAAAAAAGAAGAGAGAAAATGATAAAAAAAAAAAAAAGCTTTACTTGAAAAATCAAATATGATTATAAATTACTAAGTATGACCACTATTCATTCTGAAATTACCAAATTTAAATTTTTCAAAACTTGACATGTATGGACAAATACTTTAAACACAAGATAGATGGATGGTTTGAACTGGATAACAAGTTCCATCCCCCCCATGGCATTGACAATTAAATGAGGTGTTGAAGAAATTTCTGAGCATTTATAGCTGGGATATATTCATTCTAGAAAGAATGCTTCCACAGCCATCAAATGAGATGTTGAAGAAAAGAATAGAATAGAATAGAATAGAATAAAGGTCAGATGTCAACAGAAAATCATTTTAAAATTTAAAGTAAAACACATCACATGCTATATCAATATACATTCAATCATGCAAGATTGAAAGCCAAAACATCTTTTCCAAATTCCAACAACAGAGACTATAAACCATTGGAATGCTTGCCTTGAGAGTTGAGAAATGCTAAAGTAATATAAATATTGACCATCAATTCTTCTACGGATATTCTCTGTTTAGTGATATGAATTTTAGTGTATTTTTTATTTTACCCTTTGCATAAACAGTAAAATTTCGATTGGCTGACTTTTACTATTCATATGAATTTCAGCGAGCCGATTTACACTGTTCATAAATTTTGGCAAGCCGATTTGCATTGTTTATTAATTTTTGACATTCTTTTTCTTCAAGTACGGCAAGTGGAGGTCAAATTAGGCATCACGGTAAAATTCGTGTCTGTATATACAAAATGTCAATTGGAGGATCATTAGCCTAAATATTTAGTTATATAATAGAAATTAATTTTTTATGTAGAGGGTATTATTGAATGAAATTTTGGCCAATAGATTTGGATCTATAAATTTTAAAGGATGAAATAGTTAGTAATTTTAGTGTAGTTTGATCTAGTTGTTATTAATACTTAGTTTTGAGCCACTCCATATATTTTTTATCTTTTAATAAGGTCAAGCCTATTAGCCCACTAAATGCCATTTTTTTGGAAACTATTTTGATCATTGGCCCAGAGACTGCTTTTTGCCTCACCACATGCATGAACTGAAAGCCCCCCAATTGACCTAGCGCACAAAAACAAAATAATCTGCCAAAATTTCTACATCTCGAGTAGACTTGTTTGATCTGTGAGATGATTTACATCGAGAGGAAAAAAAGGAGTACCAAGAGGTTGCTCTCGTTAAGAAGTCCAATTAATGAAGTGGAATTTTGAATTTGATTTGCGTCCAACTCTAATTGAGTTCGATTTGCGTCCAACTCTATTAAGTAATTCACTTGAGCAATAGTCACTATTGGACCTCATGTTGACCCATCAAAGTATCAATTCATAGCATCTTCTTCTCGCACACCCATCTTTCCTTAAGAATTGTATCTTATATCTAACTTGAGCTCACTTGAAGTTGATTTCACCATCTAAAAATCATCCAAAATTGACCCATTTTAACTACTGATCCTTAACATTTGAAAATCATGACTTTTTAAATTCAGAACATCCAATTTTTTTTTTTTATGAGAATCGTCATTCTCAAAATATCTTTCAAATTCACCCATTCTGATGTATTTAGATGTCACAAATTAGTGGTGACTGTCGTTCATTAGTAGAAACTGTTTTCATACCGTATACCACAAAAATGTTGTAAAATATATGACTTTGGGCCTATATTTGTTACACTTCATACGGAGACAATTTTTTGTCAACTATTTCTATATGGTAAAATGATCACTTGCAAATTTGTATATAATGTATTACTCATGCATCAAATCAGGGGAATAAAATTCGGTCACCTATACATTTCAAATTTTCATTCCAGCTGATAGGGCCTCTATCTCCTCATTTTTTTTAAGAAGTTTTTTAAAAAATACAGAAAAATAAAGAAAAATATTTTGGTTCGAAAATATATTCATTTTCACATAGTATTAGACCATAGCTGAAAATTTTGGTACGAATTAGCATATCCTAAATAATTGAAAAATATCCAAAATTTTACAAAATGAAAAACTAATATGAAGAAACACCTGATATAAAAATTCATATTCTCTATTGTCCCATAATGACATGTATCTTTTATTACAATTTATGACTCATAAAAAAAATTAAATAAATCAATTTAATAAAGTAGATCTTTTATGAGTCAAAAACCATTCCATCAGACCTATCACAATATCACCACTGTACATGTGATTAACCCTTCTCAATAATAACCCAACATTTAAATCTGTGCTTTCCATTGAATCTTTCACGTTTGGCGACATGTGATACCCTCAACACCCATCCCATTAATGTAAAGCTTGACTTTCATATAGAAATAGCAATGAGATCAACTGTAATTGTGGAAAACTCAATACTTCACGAGTTTGAACCTTCCTCTTTACTTGTTTCCAAGTTCCATACGACTCCAAAAGATCACAAGATTACAAACCAGTTGGACAACGATGATCCAGTTGTGTTGAATGTAAAGCAAAGTCTCATGACTTTCCTGTTATGATACTGATTTGGTGGAAATAAGGTAAAATGCAGGTCATCATTGATCCAACAAACTATTTGGAGAAAGTTCTGTATAAAAATTCAAAAATATATGCTCTTGATTTGACAAATCACCTAAGAGCACTACCAGAGAAAAGTTGGGTCCATCCAAAAAGAAACAAGGGAAATAATTCTGTCTTCGTAGTTTAGCCTATCTCAATAGTACGGCTACAATGTTCCATAGTACCTGTAAAAAGGTTCTTACTTCAACTACAATAAATGGCTTGTATACCATCCACCAACAATAATAGTTTCACTCTAAGTCATCAACCGTATCTAGATGATGAACACATGATGATGCAATTATACATATGCAAGCAAAACACACAAGTATACATTACTAGGATGTGAAAGAAACAAGAACCGACGCATCTCCACCAGTGCTTCTACAGTTGCCATGTGAATTACTTGGACACCACCCCGCACTGAAGCAAAATATATGCAAGATGGCTTGCTAATTCAAAATTTATCAATAAATCGGGTTCTAATCACACGCTCAGATTCAATTCTTCTCATTTTCACGTTTTATGTGAATAGCAGCTCTAACCACATTTCCTCTTGTAATGATCCCAACCTGTGCAATAGAAGTCTGAAGTAAGAAACAAAAAGCATTGAAATAGATAATAATACAAACTAGGGAAATATCATGTCATACCAGCCTTCCAGCACTATCTACAACTGGTAATCGTCGGTATTTCGTTTCAAGCAATAATCTGTCATGAAGAGAAGTTAGAATGCCAATCAAATATTGCTTAAAAGGAATTAACACATAATTCTAGGAGAGGTAAAAAGATTATAACCTTGCAGCATCTTCAAGGTTGGTGGTCTCACGGACAACAAGAGGTGCTGGTGTCATCACCTCACCTACGACTTTCCCATTGGTCTTGCTGAGCAACTTCTGTATCTCATTGAATGTCTGCAAAAACCAATATTTTGATGTTTAATTGGTTGGACAACTTTCCATTTAGTTAAAAAAATTGAAAGGTAAGTTAAAAAATATTTTCATAGAATAATAATTTTAAATAAGAAATGCCTAATAACTAGTTACTCAACACAAAATTAAACAATAAACATTCAGAGTTAGAATGAACTCAGAAACAGTAAATGGGGTAAACAGAAGCCTATGCTCGTCTTTCTACTAAAACATCTATTACTTTTACTTTTAAGTGCCAATCAAATAAACTTTGGATAGATTAGTTGTATCTATAGTTTTTGCTTTTTTATATTTTGGAAAGGAGTGGCACTAACTGGCAAGTGGAAGATATGAGCATTAGGAGAGTATTGGCTTGGGCTTAAACACCATACCAAACCCTGCTGGAGACCACAAAGGTGAGTCTGACAAATGAATAAAACTTCTATCTGCAATTCTTACTCCATTTATTGACAGGCTATCCTATCTGGATGGATCAATTGTCTTTAGAATAATTAACAATGTTCACATTATCTAATGCACGGGCAGACTATCCTATCTCTATGACTTACGGTACAGTTCTAGAATTAAACTGCAGCTTTCTTGGTAAATTAGATTTTGACATCATATAACCTTTATTGATTATTAGAAGAAAACAAACATGGAACTGTCTTCTTCAGTTGAGAAGAACTATGGATCTCTTACCATTCAAAAAAAAAAATTATGGATTTCTTTCAAACCACCCAAGAATTGTGGAGAATTTGCAGATTCCCTTTTTGTGACAGAAATGACAAATTGAAACCATGTGAATTAAAAAAAAATAAAAAAAATAAAACCTTTGCTCTATGTGAACAGAAGCATATGGATAAAGAACTTATCAGCAGCTGTAATGCAGCTAAACTATTGAGGAAGATTCCTTGACCTCATAGCTTTTGGATGGATCACATGCATGCAAAAAGAGCTTTTCATGTTGGACCATCTTCACAAAAGAATGCAGCATAGACCAATAACTGAGTGGAATATAATTTGGCACTGGGAGTGAGAGACAGGGGTTGACCATAAATATGATCTGTGCATCTTTTCATCCATTGTGAAACTGATTGGAGAATCTAATCTAAAATACTAAGTTTGCTTAGTGAATCTTCAAGAGACCAAGATGGCATTGGTTCATGGGATCGAGAGCTTAGCTCATAAACCCATCCCAGCTACAGTGGTCAATTGAAAGAATGGTTAGAAACTGGTAGATTTAGCATGCTTCTAGAACTCATGTATGCAACCCCTTTTGATCTCACTAGATGGATGACTGCTCAGGAACCCAGATCTGATGAAGTTGGAGAGGAAGCAAGAGAGTAAACCATTACTTACTTTCGCATCATTTTCCCATTGGATGATTGTTACCTTATGTTTAAAGGAGGCTCAGAAATACCACTTCATGGATGGAATCCAATTGAAATTACCTGAGGCTGGAGTAATGTCTGGATAAAATGAGGACAAAATGTCTTCCAATTGTTTCTTTCTTAAAAAATAAAAACCCTCGCCCCATCTCCAATTCCTCCATAATCTTTTCCATTTGTACTTTCTTGTAATTCATTAGGACTGTCTTCCCAAAATCACTTTATCATTAAAGAAAAAGAATTGATGGAGTACGCATGCAAACTATTGCAATATGGAACAAAAGGAATATCTTTTTTCTTTGGAATGGTCACTGAACAAGCCATGGAGAAGCAAAAGGTTCAAATCCCCAATAAATGAAACAGTCAAATTGGACCATTGTGACAGACACGATATTTCATTTTAAAAAGAAGAATACAGCTGCATTAATATTTTGAACTTGTACACTTGTCTTCTGTTTCAATTAAAAAGCCTAGGTATTCTGAGGATTCCAAGGCCAAATATGGATGAGTGATCAAAATTTAAAGCCTTCCAAGGTATCAGTATCAGATTCAACATATGGTATTGGAGAGGTGTAACCAATGGAGGACATTATCAAACACTCTGAAAGAGTTGCCAATCTGGTAATCCACTGAAAGCTAAAAAACTGAATACTGTTGGAAGTTTGCTCAATATGCCAAGCTATGGTATGATTACCAAGGATGTGATTGTGAGAATGTAGAGAAATAAGTCCTCGTGGTTATAAGTAGAGGGTGATGCATCTCAATTCTCAAATGCTTTGATGATGATGGTGGTGAAGATGTATCATCGGCAATTTTCATCCAACTCCTTTTTCTGAGTTTTACATTACCAATGTATCTAATTAAAAACATATTCTCCATCCTCCACAATCTCTCATGTCCTTCTAAACCACTTCAATCCAAGTATTTAAAGACCTTCTGTCTTCTCCCAGTACCTTTTACCTGTAACCTTTTGTTTCTATACATTGGAACTCTTTCAAGATTTAGCTACATTCTCAAATCATCAGAAGTAACTTCCATCACCTTCTCACTTATCGGAGCCACCTTTATGGATCCTCAAGTGCAATCATTTCTAATTCCATCTTTTAATATCATCGCGCCTCATCCATATTAGCGTACACATATCACTACCATTATTTTATCTACTTTTCTTTTCATCAGACAACATTCAGCCCCCACAACATTGTTGGCCTAATTATTGTCTTACGGAATCACTCCTTTTTTTCCATAACATTTTTTCCAACATTTTATAGAATTTCACGCCAAATTTCCTCCTCTGTTATGGAACCACCCCTTTGCTTAAATGGCGTTCTCTTATTAAATTGTTAGCAAGGTATATGTATACATACATTAGGAATTTCCTCAAGCCCAAGGCTCAAAGTAACTTGCTTGTGGCAACGATCATACGGGGTCCATTACACATACCCTTTTGTCCACTCACAAACCTCTATAGTAATATGAAACTTTAATCATAATAACAAAAGAAATGTCTAGAAGTAAAACCATCCTTACTTTCCAAGTGCTATCAACTTCTGGAAACAGGCCTGCATCATTTCGGCCACCACCTAATCACGCAACAAGTAAGATATCAATCTTGTTAGAATCAATCGACAAATAAGTGATTGTTGAGAGCATTGAAAAGGCCGATTCTTTTGCATAGCTGCTATTTATAGCATAACAAGGAGGCTTCCTAAAGGGAAGTTCAAGAGAGTCAGTAATATAAAAATTGCTATTTGACACTAAAAATGAGACATTATCATCTGATATCATCTATACACTATTTCACCCCTTGAATACTTAGTGGGTCACATCTTTCCTGATTCCACCCTGCACATTCACCTAAATATCTTCCGCTTCCTACCTTTTCCTTTCCATCCTCTCTCTATAGTCAAACAGTATGGCACATGTCCCCATTTGGTTTTGTTCAACCGATAGGTCACACCATTAGATTCATTAGAGGGTAGAATTGCGATTAGGGTGAATCATGAAAGACTTGGCCCATTACTGCTCAAAAAAAAAAAAAATGAAAGATTGCGCCCATTGATAAAATTTAACAGGCAGCTATGATATAATCATTAGTCATAGAGAACATATAAAAATCTCAATAGAAAAAATAACTGGGCCACGGAACATTCAATTAAATTGGATTAGCTACAAACTGATTAAAGATAATCAGCAATATGCACATGAGGTATGTTGCATGGACCCTTCAAGACGTGTGACACACCCATGTTGGACACTTGCACCTATGTTGGGCACTCACACCTGTGTCAGACACACATCCATTCTTCATGGACTTTTCTATTACTTTTTAACATTGTTTTCTAAGATGACTAAAATATAACAACACATTTATCCTCTTAAAACCTAATTTAAATATCAATATATTTGTCGCTTAATTGCTTAGAGTAAAACTAATAAATGATTTTCTACCAATATTACTTTTGCACCTTATTTTCATTTAAAATAAAATAAAATTTATATTTATTTGAATATAGTGTTTTATCCCTATGTCCTATTTTTTCAGTTTGCCAATTCCAACACCTTGCACCCTGTCAGACTGTCACTTGCACTTGTACCCATGAAATTTAGCACATGAAGTATGTCTCACAAGTCTATAACTGCAACTATAGGTTCTTTGAAGAAATTTTGTGTGCTTCATTCACATTATTCTTCTTCACCCAGAAACAACGAGAATGAAGAAATCTCATTGGACATTTTTTTTTATGACCAAGGTGTCCAAGGGTCTTACTTGTATTTGGACAGGGAACATTTTAACCCGACTAGTCCTTGGGGCATGCACAAGTCTCCCAATCCCACAGACACCGGGTAAGCAACTACGGGGAGTGGCCCAGAGGGGTGTTGAGCGTTAATCGAACTCAAGACCTCCCTTCACGAGGGGAGCTCCTTCACTGTTAGGCCAACCCCCTCTTGGGTTAATCTCATTGGACATTTTGACCATGGGGAATTGGTTGCTACATATATCTTCCTCTAAAAAATTGACATAAGTGGTGGCTTTAACAATACCAGTTCCTTTACCAGATATTGAATCCAAAGCTAATAAATCATAATCTGAAACTACTCCAACCTGCACAAAAAAGGGGCCTCTGTTATACAACTGAAGTGGTTCAATATATAGATAAGAATGTACTTGATCCAATAACAGCTCCATTAACATGCACAAGGAAAAACTGGTAGATATTGAAGGAGTTAAGAGGGCCTACCATTGATGAAAAACATTGATGAAATAAAGTAAAATAGCATTCCTTTCAAAAATAAAGTACAATAGCATTATTATGTAGTATGAAAATTTGGAATAGCAGTAAAACATAAACATTAAAAGACAGACCACCAAAGTTCATCATATGTATTGTTCACAGTATAGATGACATGACAGCATACAACTATGATGGGAGCAATATAACAAATACTGCCACTTAATTGTTTTCTTATGCATTTTTATCACAAAAATATTGCCCGCTAACAACAACATTTAGTTTCAGTATTTTTCACGTTTTCGTCTGCATTTTTATTTTTATCACGATATCGCACTATATCATGATATTACTAGTTTTTATCTCATATCTTTATAACCTCATAAACCTTTTAACACGACTCAAATGTCTGATTCCTTGAATTTATTGATGCCTATTTCAATTTTAAGTGTCACTTTCATTTGTACATTTATCCACTATTATATTTTAATTAGTTTTATAAAAAATTGATTTTTCCACTAATATCTTCAAATTTTGAAAATATCTCGATATTATCATTAGCTAATAATATCCCCATAATGTCATCTGTGACAATATGATGGAGAACCAATTCCCTAATTATTATTTCAGGAAACAAAAACAACAAACGTATAAAGCTATAACAAATACATTTATGTACATATGCAGGCATGTGTATGCATACATAGGGGTGCAAGTTGGGCGGGTCAGGTCAGGCCCTAAAAAATTTGGGAAGGACCCGAATTACAAATAAAGGACCCGAATTTAGACCGAGCCCACATGGCCCTAATTATTTGAACTCAGGTCAGATCCTAACAAAAAAGTAAGAGCCCGTACAGGCCTTCGGGCCCTTACTCAATTTAGTTTAAAAAACAATACTATGAGTCATATGAGCCCTAATTATTTGAACCCAAGCTTGGGTCATAACAAAAAAAATTAGGGTCCATATGGGCCTCCAGGCCCTTAATTTAGTTGAAAATCAATTACTGCTAGTCATAATTATGTCAAAACTCACAAATCACAATTCTTTTTTCATGATATAAATTATTATCAGTATTACAGACACAAATCACATATCACACCTATCATGTAAAAAAAGAAATTAAAAGTTCATAAAGTCACTATATATTAAATTATATTATTTAACATGATGTAATTATATAATATGATGTAAATTCATTATAGTGAATCTAAGGAATGCAAAAATTGTCCAACAAGATAACCTGAAAACATACATGTATCCAGTAGTTTAAAATATGATATTGACATGCTCCTAGGAAAGCATAGAACAAGCGCAATTTTTAAAGCCACAGGACTAACCACTAAACCTCAGACATTAAAGGGGGGGAAACCAAACACGCACCAATTTCCAGTTGTCATCAATCACAGGAAATCCAGTAATTCTGTATTCCACAAGAGACTCCAGTGCTGTTAAAGCCAACATAAGTATATAAGAAATGAAAAGAACATCACTATATCACAAATATCAAATTACAACAACAAATACCTTCATCAACAGTAGTGGTAGGTTTTACCACATGTAAATCCCCCCTCTTAGTCATAAAATCACCCACTGTATATACTCCATTTTTGGGCTGCAAACCAACATGCAAAAAAAAGGCTAAAACTGTAAGTTTTACGGTTAATTAGAATAAAGTGCTTAAATCATGAATATCCAGAGTGAATAATTACAAAATTTTCAAACATAAGAATAATTTTATTTATCTTTATTAGTTGTCCTAATCATTTTATTTAGTTTTATTTAGGTTTCTTTTTTTCCGACAGATAGCTTTATTAGTTGTATATGATGCATCTATAATATTATGTAGCTACGATACCGAATAGTTTCTCAGGTTTTTTTTTTTTGCTGGAGCAAAACAGCTTGTTACTAAAAAGAAATCAGAATGATATCTATGGGAAATTTAAAAGATGGTTAAAAAAAGTTATATAATGCAAATTGAACACAAATGCATCTCAGTACAACAACTACTTGCTGAGTGATTGAAAAAAGAAATGGAAGGATGTAGCAAACAGTTCTCGGGTATTGGCTGTTTTCTTGTAAGAAAGGGAAGATGATGAGAAAACATTGGATTTTTTTAACTCATCTAGTACTATAAAAATTAGAGAAACTGTATTTTCTATGTAATATAAATACTATTAGTATGCTCAGAACATTAATGCTTCTTCAAAGTTTTATATTCATCTACTGCAAGAAGAAAAATATAGAAAAGGAAATTAAAAAATACAGAACTATGAGCATCTAAACAAGATCTCAGTCAGTCTAAAATTTTAAAAATGGAATATCTGCATCATACAGCCAAAAAAGAACTATGAAATTAGGCAGCGCAAAGCTTAAAAAGAAAGCTATCTGTCAAAGCAATTAGAATAGTGTATGCTCACCTTTCTGTCAAAGCAATTAGAACAGTGTATGCTCTCTTTTGCAATGCTGGCTCACATAAATTTCTTGATTTATCATTTAGTTGTGAACTAATGTTCTTTGAGAGAGTTAAGTAATTTCCATCTGCTTTTTCCTTTAGAGTCACTAATTGGCATTTGATCATTGAATCTAAGATGCTCTGTACCTTTAGCCAATTGTCTCAGCTCATCATAATGAAAATTACTCAAACCCCTTAGAACTTGAAAATTTGAAATTGACAAGCCACCAGAGGTAGAAAAACCATGACGAAGTTGAAATTAGCAGGACATCATAGATAGAACTATCTTTCAATCAACCCAAAAACGTGAAATTGCATTTAAACCACTATTCCGACAGATCACTATCACCAGAAACTCTTTAAGCATTTCCTAGAACCAACCTAGTGATGTAGAGTCTAGGGGTCCAAAGGTAAATTCAAGTTCACAAACACCCCTGAGTCCAATGTCGAAAATGAGTTTGATAAGAAACAAGGGGAAAAGATTAAATAAACATGGTCAATCCGAAGCCAAACTGAGGCCAGCAACCAATCAAAAGTGACGAATGGTTGAAAGTGACCCTAAAAAAAATTCAATTTCGAAGAGGGAAAAACAGCTTCCAGCTTTCTCAAAGATAAGTGGTTTTTCATGTATCCAATGAAATTAAAGGGTTTGTTCCTTCGCAAGATGTGATTCTAGGAAAATGAATTCCAAGTGGGTACAGTTATATTGCAGGATTTCTGGGATGGACCTTCTAATAAGAAATCGAAAACAAGTGTGTCCCCATCGACAGTTACACAAATGTATAAATCTAGCTCTAACAATAGAAGACTCCGAGACTAATTAAGGGTTATTTAGTGGGCAATTTTAGTTGAATTTCAGATGAACTATCAGGGTTTTACTTAAATCAATTCAGGGTTTAGAATACCACAATAGAACTTTCAAAGTGGAATTAACAAGAATCCTTGAAATTGGAACTGTGTGGGATTTCACAATTCCCATTGTAGAATTCAGAATCCGGCCCACATGAAACTATTTTGGGGTACTCTTTAAATTCGATAGAATTCCATTTCCAACCAAGAACTCTACGCTACTGAACACGCAGCCCCAAGATAAATAGAGAAAAATCCGCATCACTGTGCAATTAATCTCGACCAGAGAGATGGAGGGAGAAGAAAACAAAATACAAATGGGAGTAAAAGACAGACCGGCGTTGAATTGGTGGTGAGGCCACCGCTCATAGCTGCAGCAGAAGGCGTGAGAGATCTGTTGATGGAGCGAAAAAGGAGACGAGCAGCGGAGGGCGCCAAAGGTCGGAGATGATGACGAGAGGAGAAGGGAAAGAGCCGGAGAGAAGAAGAGGCGGTGGAAGCATGAGCAGGGCAGAGACGAGAGATGAAGAGAGCGTCGGAGAGGAAAACAGAATCCATGGAATTTCCTTTTTACTCCAAACAAACAAAAAAGGAAAAGTATTAAGAAGAAAACAACTTCTCCGCTGCCCTTCCGACGCTTTTTCGCTCGGTCGGTCTGCAAATGGAAATGGAAAGGAAGGAGCGAGAGAAGAGAGAGAGAGTTGCTTCCGGAACGAGAGAAAATCTTTTTAAGATAACGAAACACAGCGGGTTGTTACTTGTTACTTTCTATTGAGAAGTTTCGGTATCGAAGTTCAAACGTAGACACGTAATTGAATTTTGTTACCCCATTAATCTTCAGCCTTATTAGACACGTGGCATGTGATATTTTCATATATATATATATATATATATATAGGTCCGGAGGTGTCTCCACTAATCTCTCGAGGTGTGTGAAAACCCCCTAATCTGCACACACTGAATAAGTCGATGGATCTTATTAAAAAATTGGATTGATATCTCATTAAAAATTAGATTATATTGTTTCACTACTTATCCACTAATTAAAATAAACATTTTAGATTAAATGAAGAACATGTGTGAACATCTCATTTTGAATCATATTTTACTATCCAAACACTCGAAACCTCTTATAACTAGATCCAGCAATGAATCGGGCAGAGTCGGGTCTATTCAATTTTGGTCTATATTAAGGTCTTCTTAATTGGATTAAGCTGGTTCATGTCTATTTTGAGTTATATTTGTCTTTACCTGTTTACTTCATTAAGAAAGTATTATGCGATTTCTAATACGTAAATTAAAAAAAAAAAAAACTTTCTCTAAGAAAACATGCAAAGAACTCTCCTTTTAAACAAATTAGACCTGGGTGGGTATTTCACATGTAACAATTGTCAAATCAATTGAGACTAACTTTTTATAATCGAGTTCAGTTTGGATCTATCCATTTATAACAAGTTTCATTTAGGTGAGATTATCTTTTAAACATATTAGGTCAGATCAAATTTTGTCAAATCTACTTATAATAAAACTAATTTATCATAGACATCTTACATTGGACGTAATACACCAAGGCCAAACTAAGTTAATTCATAACCAAGCATGTGTAGAAATTGTGAAGATCTCCCAATACCCACAAACTTATCCTCCATCCTGAATCCACCCAACCAAACTAACCAATAGGCCAACTTAGAACAACAATCTTGATTATGGGAGGATTGACCTCATCAGCCCAAATGATTAGGTAAATCCAGGAGTCGAAAAATCGGTTCTAGGGAATTTTCGGCCGATATTTGATATCAGCTGAGATCTTTCTCTCTTCTCTTTTTTTTTTTTTTGAATATCTTGGTGGGTTTTTTTTTTTTAAAAGATTCATTAAAAAATAAAAAAAGGCTGTTTTTAAAATATATATATCGGCCGATCTTTCAAATATCGGCCCCCACGCCGATATTTGTTTTCTTTTTAAAATAAAAAATAAAAATTGGCCGATATTCGCCCAAACTTTTTTGTCTCTAACCGATACTATATGTATCTGTCGAGATTTCGACCCCTTGCTAAATCCCAAAATTAGATCCATTTCTTAGGTCCAAAAACACATGCCAGACCGGAAATTAGCCCAAAACTTTATGGGATCCAACAACCAAGAACATAGTTGTACGAATTATATTCTCAAACTCGATAAGACAGTCTTTAATACCTGTCTTAACCTTGGACCTTAGCCCTTGATTCCTCTTGGGTTGTCCTTATCCAGCCTCAAAACACAGATGTAAAGCAACCTTTCACACAGATGTAAATAGTTTTACTATAGAAGTTTGGTACACAATTTCAAATTCTATTAGTTGTACAGTGAGTGAGGCCTTATCAATGTCGAAATTAGTGGTGAGTCCAGAGTCTTTCTATACTTGATTCAACGAAAAAGCCCAATTAAAGCCTGCCCCAGCGCATCATCGCGTGGGTCCCAATTGGGGCATGGTGAGCTTCAACATGTAATTTTCTTCTAACAAAAGAAAATTGAGAGCATGTAATTTGTACAAGTGAATGAATGGATTGTATTATCCATTTACTTAATAGATCTTTTTGTTAAGTATATGGGTAGACAATGTAATAAATCCAAGTTTACACTAAGATTAGTATACTCTAGTAGAGTCCATGTTGATGGGTTTCAATGGGGAATAGAAGATATTAGGGGTGAAATTTGGATTGAAAGCCTGAAGTTCTCAGTCCCTCCCAAAAAAGGGCCTCATTATCATTTTAGTCTAAATGTCAATTGGTCTAAGACTTGGGCCCGGCTCAGGCTCAGGCTCGGCCCATGGCTATAAATCTCGGCCGATATTGCACATATCGGCCGAGATATCTTGGGTTTTTTACGGCCAAGGTATTTCGGCCGATATGTACAGTATCGGTCGTACTAGAGAGATATCGGCGGATATGGCCGAGATTGATCAACATCTCAATCGAGATCCGAGTTACCGAGATATCGGCTGAAACGCCGATATCTCGGTAAAGGCGATTTTTATATCCCTGGTAAGGCCCTAATCTATTTTTATAACTATTTTCAGGCCATGCATTGATTAAAACTCCGATTCAAACAACAACTCGGATTAGATTGTGTGAATGCCTTCCAGCTTTAGCCCATTAGAATGGGTGGAATGAGGGTCCCAACTCCCAAATGAGTGACTCTCTCTGAAAACATGGAGAGAATGTGTTTTACCTTTTTTATTAATACTCTTGAGATGACACCCAAATAGTAAAATACTAAAATCTAGTGATCTAAGTCCAAGAGCCTTGGATTTGATAGGGAAAAAACAACATCATACTTGGTCTAAATGAAAATAAACTTTGAACCGTCATTAATAAATTCTCTGCAGAGTTATTCGATATATGGGTAGGAAGTTTGTACAGACTCAAGAATTAGTCGAGTACTCATAAAAACTTAACCCTCTTGATCATAAAAAAAAATATGATAAAGTAAGAAAGAAAATATTAGAACCTTCCTCAACGACTAAGATTTAATCAAAGACCACCTTTATTTGGTACCTTCAAACATCATCACTTCCCTGGTAGGAGTTCAATGGCTCACAAGGAATAGATTGCAATTGCTTTGTCAAAAAAAAATTCAATGTCTTGATATTGAGGGATCTTTTTTATCCTTTTCCAGTTATAAAACAAATAAAATTCTTGTAAAAGAATAAAGGATTTTTGTGAACACTACAAACATGAGAATTTTTTATTTTATTTCTAAGAGTCATTTTCTATAATGGGGCATCAGAAAATTTGATGGACACGGAGAGGTTTTTCTTGCGGGTGTATCGTATCTTCCGATATAATACATATCGGCCAAAGAATAACAATCGATATGTAAGTAATTTTTGCAATTTCTTAGAAAAATTTCAGAAATATTGTTGAGAAATTAAAAAAAAAATTAAAAACTTAGTGTGAGTATACTTTGATTAAAAAATGATCATTCTCAAAGAGTATTAGACGTTTATTAGCCGAAAGTTTGATACGAATAAAATATGTCCTAAATTATTGAAAATAATCAAATATTTAGAAAATGGAAAATCAATAAGAGAAAACACTTAATATGAAATTATGTTCTCTAGTGTTCCATAATGACATGCATCCTCTATTATAATTTATTAATTTTTTTGATAAGAAAATCTGAATTTTATGAAAATGTTGGAATATAAACACCCGGGAAATCTTTGTTAGGACGAATTTAAAACGATTCGTTTCAAACGAATGAACTGTGAAGTGGGATTTTCAAATGAAGTTGTTTCTCGACCGATTTCTACAAATAATATATCAAAATTCATCTAATTTAAATTTTATGAACTTCGGAACTGATTTTAAATGAAAAATGTATAGTTTTGGACTTCAAAAATCGTACCAAAAAGAATTAAGAGAGAAGTTCCTTAATTACTTGGGTACGATTTTTTAAGCCCAAAATTATACCCTTTTCAATTAAAATCAGTCCCGGAGTTCATAAAATTTAGAGTTGTTTGTAGAAATCGGTCGAGAAACGGCTTCTTTCGAACAAATTTTTGAATTCATTTGAACTAATTATTTCATTTGATTGACCACTCGTTCGGACGATGCGGTGTTTTTAAGTGAAAGGGCAAAATGATCCATCAACATTTGGAAAACGGGTATGTAGGAAAGATTTCCCGAGTGTCTGTGTGGCATACCTAAACAAATCATACAAACATGATTTCCCGAGTGTCTGTGTGGCATACCTAAAAAAATCATACAAACATCTTAAAAACTATATCAATCAAATACATATTGGCATATATAAGTCTGATACGTATTGATCAATATGATGCATATCAACCAAATTTTTAACCTAATAGTGAGCCAACGTCATGTTTATTTTAATAAAAATAAATGTTTTATCGTAAACAACTTAAATATTGGGTTTTCATGATTCTAGCATAATGTTGAATTGCACGCGCTCGTTGGATAACTTAATTTAAACTCCAATATAATTTTTTTTTTTACGGAAAATTGATTTCCTCAAAAAGAATATTTTTAACTGATGCAAGCAAGAATGGAATTGGGTGAATTGTGAAATAGATATAAACAGTACGGATCAAAGTGGGATCTTAAAGTCTCAAGTGATGTACAGATTACACATGAAAAACAACTTTCAGAATGCACGATTGTGGTGGGTTAGAAAACCAAGTGTATATTCATATTTTCCTCGATTAGATGACAAAACGTGGAAAGTGGATACAGGAAAAGGAATTTTCTCTCAGAAGCGACAAGTTTTACACCGAAAAATGGTTTGGCAGACTCAAGCATTTCAAAGAAACATTGGCTGCCTTGTCCGTTTTTTTTCTGTGCCCAATTTCTGTCCTTTTCCATGTTAGACAAATTCTCATTTTTGCACCAATCTAGCCATGATATACGCTATGGTCTGGCTCTTGAATCTGGATTTTCGTTTTCCATTGATGGGTTTCCATTGTGGTTGCCATAGAACTGATAGCAGAGACATGAACAGGTCACCTGTCTACATCCAGTGAGAAAAATCTATCCATCCAAATGTCCAAATTCTACAACTTGTTTCTTTCACACATAGAAGAATCCGATGTCGACTGATGCATCATCATCATTGTCATTATTATCATACCAATCATACGGCCTCTATAATTAATGAGAGACCGTATAGTTAATACAAATATGAAAGATAAAATAAATAAAAGAAGAAAACTTTAAATCGATAAACACAATATTACGAACTACTAATTACGCAGATACTAAGATATCTCAACAGTGTTCAATTTAATTTTTCTCATGTGTTGTTCTAATTTCTTATATAATTTTTTTATTAATGAAACTGTTCTTATAAAATCTCTAGTGTGTTATGTTTATTCTATCTTTCATTAATGATGTGTATAACATACATGAATATCTTTTTCTTGCATGCCAAAAAAGAAAATTTAAAAAGTCTATTCAATCTAGGGGACAAAGTCACAAAGGCACTAACTAATATGTGGTTGTAATTTGTCGACAATTTTGAACATGATCTGTGTCAAGGGTCTACAAATACAATTCTAAGTCAAATTTATAATTTCTCAAAGTTTGAATTAGTAGATTATATTCTAAAAATTGTAGGATTCATGCACTTGGTTTTTCATTTTTCTTATTATTTGAGAATTCTTTTCAAGAATTGTAATTGAGAAAGAATCATTCTCTCTTTAGAAAGGATAACTTCAAAGAATGGCACTCATCTATAATAGCATGCACATCTCTATTACTGAAATTTTAATTTTTTATCTTTTTTCATTATCAACTCTCTTTTCCATACAACATCACTTACGTTAAATCACTGAAATCAGGGCCGACATTAATACAGTAGCACAAGTATTAAGATCTCAAGAACTCAAAGGGGTTCCGAGGACTACTGTATATATCCTTAGGTCTAAGGATCATACAGTTCTCCTAAAAGAACGGCTCTCTGATCTGCAGTGCAGTGGCATCACCTCACAATGGTGTTTGGACTGTCATCCATTATAGTTTATGAAGAAACCTCTTTATGAGCACACTTGCTTCCTTTTTCATTTACAAGATATGACAGGTGGCTCGAATGTGATCATGTCCATCACCCAAAGTTAAAATTAGATGATTACTTCCTTCTCCAACCTTTGGCTTTTCAAGTTTGAACCCTAAAACAGTCAACAACAAAGCAACCAAACCAATATAATATTGTGATCTGTAATGATTCTAAATGCACTGGCTTTTGTTTGGGCATGAATTTATCAGCACCCATGAAGTCGAAGATGGATCCCAATACATATCAAACTTTGTAGGCGAATCCTTTTAGATCAATTTCCAAGCAAGAAAAAAAGGTTTCTATGGAGAATGACTGGGTAGGGATGAGATAAAGGGAGTAGAAAAGTATATGAAGACGACAATGAGAAGCTCTGGGTTTGAAAGATATGTGAGAAATAAAAAAAATATAAAAAAAGCTCCTGTTTGTTTTGGTTGTACATGTTTGTGGGGGCCACTGGAGGTGGTAGGGTTGGACCCATGATGGCCCACTGGCACGTGCAAATGATGGTGCTTGCCTTCCTTCATCAATCATCATGGTGCCGCACCGATTCTTCCACTGTGTGGGGCCCACCACTCTGATGGACTCCAAGCTTTGGAGCTCCTTTTTCTTTGACCACCGTTAAGTGCTTGGAAAAAAGTTTAATCCATGTGCTTAAGGAGTCTGTTTGTTCTCAGCTTATTCATCCATGCATTGTGTTGATTCTGTTTCAGTCGAGTTTCAGGAGTTGTTTATCAATTTTTTTTAAAAAACAAATTCTGCCTCAAGAATTATGTTTAGATTCAATTTTTATTATTTGATGAGTATAATTTAGGGTATTTGCATCATGAGTTTTTCTGACAGTGCACTAAATTTAAAGGAAATTTTAATTTTATTCTTATTTTCCTCCATCACTTTCTTTTAGGACTAGCCCTGCCTTTAATCCAACTAAGTTGTTGTCTAAGCCCTCTCAATGTGACTAATGAGCTGTGGAGCTCCTACTTACATTGCTCTTAGGGCCTAGGGCTCCATCAATGCACTATGTCTAGGGCCCATGTGATTTCAGAGCCGATACTGCTCTTTTTTCCTCTTTTCTAAAAGTAAAGATAGAATTAAAATTTCCTTTAAATTTAATGTCCCGTGAGAAAAACTCATAGTGTAAAAATCACTATCTTTAATTTAGTATCGTGTTAAGTTTGATATTTGGATTGTTTGTGCTAAAAAAAATATTTTTGACCGTTTGAAAGAAGAAAACAAAATCTCACTTTTCGTGGTATCAAAAAGAGCCACTATTTTATGAAGAAAAATATCGATCTTATTTTCTATATCCTTTATTTTTTTATATTTGAAAAATGATAAATAAATTTTAAAGTTAGACATTTTAATCGTGTGGGAGATTTTAAGTTGTGTAAATTTTTAATGACACTTCTATTACTTTAAGTTTTAAATTTCTAACCGTACATGAAAGCTGCATGTGTTAGATGTGTGTTATCGTTCAAAAAACAAAGCTACCAACAATCGGATTTAATACCTTGATATATCAGTCGATATCAAGTTTTAATCTTTTCTTAATTTAGGTTAGAGAAATTTCTCGATTAAGATATCCACCTGTATCCGAATATCTATGTTAGATGTTAATGTTGCACAATTGTACTCGTGAATTCAACGAAATTTTTTAAATGTCTATTATCAAATCAAATTTTTTAAATGATTCTATTGATATTGCAACAGTTGAATGCTTAAATGAAGATGGAGACTTTTTGTTTGGATAGTGATCTTCACACGGGTGTTTTATGTATACATACATGGGTTTTACTATATTTCTCATTTTACCTTTGAAAATCGGCTTCTCGAACCACTGATTCTAGTATTGCAAAGGTTAAGCGAGTCGATTCAAAAGATTTGACAAGTCAATTTCCAAAAGCAAAATAGAAAATAAAATAAAATCGGTGGTTGTATACACAATCTTTCCATAGAAGGATTGCTCCCCCTTTTTTTTCAGGATCATTTAGCAAACGGGGATTCAATGTCTAAAAAAATTTACTAACTTCTTTTCGATCCAAACGTGTAATGCATCATTCCTTGGGCCCCACAATCTTTGGCAATGAGTGCAAAATAGACATTTTGATTGAAATATTCTGAGAGTTGGAAGGTTAAAGAAGATGCAGGTAAAATGAGAAAAATAACAATGATCACATTTAATGGGTTAAACAAGCCCATCAATTTGGTGAGTGAGATTGTTTTGGAGCTTGTGCGCCACACAATTAGCGGCCCAGATTTCAAAGTATAATCATAATGCCACTTGTAAGAAGGGAACAGAGATGGAAGACTAGATAGTCAAACTCACTGGACCAAAAGGCCAAAAACAACCTCTTGAAGAAATTATGAGGCATGTTTGTGCCCTAACAAACAGCAAGAAATATTTGACCCATCGAACCATTCATGTGCCATGAAATTTTAATCTCTATATGATGATGGAACCGTTGTGTGTGGGCCACAACAAATGAATTTTGTAATTTGTACATACCAAAGATAGTTATCATTGTCCTGTTAATACATAATAAAAACAAAATTCTATAATAAATCCGGACTTGAGAGTGGCTTAGTTATATCTTAAAGCTAAAGCCGCTTCTTTAAGATAAGATAGGATTTCAATTGAGTAAATTGATTAGTTTCGTAAATGGTACAGCTCACTCAAAAACTAATTTAATAAATCGGTGTGTTTTGATTGAAGGTCTAAAATAAACGAGTCAGATTAACTTGACATGTTTCATCATTGTGAACCGCTTATCAAACCCAAATCGTTCAAATAAACAGGTTTCAAGTCATCCAAAATCATTTAACTAATAGTTAATTGCAATTAAAGTTCAAATAAACAAATCAATCACACAAATTTAAACCAAATCAAAACTCAACCTATTACAACTCGTTAAATTTTGTATAGCCTTAGGCCTTGATGTTGAAGGTTTAAGTGTTCACCTCCTCTAAGTTTGTTCGGATAGTTACCTTCTAATTTAGGAAGTGGCGTCATGTTCCAATCATATATATATGAGATTTTTACACGTAAATTAAAAAGAAATCTACTGTTTAGTGTTCGCTGACCGTCAACTCTGCTACGATGGGCTCCACTGTCAATGACCCCAATCAGAGGATCCTTTATAAATGAATACTGCAATGAATCCTACTTTTACAAACTCAAAACCCAATACATATTTATACATATCTTTGATTGTAGTATCATGCTGCTGTCTTTCTCCTTTATTAACTTCCATTATACCTTTTGCAGCATCTTATATATTATCTACCAAATAATTTACTAATTGTTAATTGCATGCTACTACCCCTTTTGACATTCGAATCCACCACTAATTATCTTATCTATTAGTATTTTATAAGTGAAAGTGTTCACTACTTTATTTGCATGAGCATCTACCATATTTTCTTCTACGTTATATGCATGCTTCAATGATAAAATCTGCATGCTATACAGTAACAGGTAATGAAACAATTGGGCACAAAAGCAAGGAGCTTCTTAGAGCTTGAAGAAGCTAAAAATAAAAAATTGCTCAAAACTTGAATATTGGTTGAAATTTTCACATTTTAAGAAGGCGATTTACAATTTTTTCAAGTATCGAGTTTTATAAAAAGTAGTGAAAAATTGTCAGAAATATACTATTAATCCGATCTACACTATCGCAATATGTAATATCGTTTTCTGTGAGAGAAAAGTAGTGAAAATATGATAAGTCGTCTCTACTTCGATTTTTTGCCTATGAATATAATGGATTGGTGTTGAATCCATAGACGTACCGAAAGAGAACCACATAAATATTTGTATTGTGGTTTGGATCTCTATGTTGATTTTTACCTCTTCTATTTTCTTTTCAATATTATTGTTTTTGTATAGTAGAAAATACAGTTTTTCTTCTCAACAAGAGATACTCATACTCTGACTAGTCCAAAATTTCAAGTCTAAATGAGTTTAAATTTTGGTCAAAATTAATTTGTTTAAGAATATTAATTGGAAATGGCTGAAATATCTACTGATATTATTGACCCATTAAAAAAAACCTAATGGATCGAGTGAAAGTGGGATCCACGATACACATATGACGAAATATAAGCCACGTCTTATCACGTGGGCCACACAAGCCTCTGTGATTAATGGATGGTTGGGCTTAAAGATAGTGTTCTAATCATCCAAATTTGAAGAATATGTATGGCCTTTGATGAGAAACTAAGGCTTATTTTCTAAGCAAAGGTCATGTGCAACTTTGGGCCCTATGCCACAAACAGCTAAAAGTTTACACGTGACATCTATACGTGTGTACACATTGAGATGATTTTCAATCATTTTTTTTGCACTTATTCATTTCCCATTATCATATGCATTGGGGGAAAAGATGTCAAATGATAGAATGAGGAAACCAAATTCATATCAACTTGGAAACCATCATTTGATTTAATCATTCCATGGGACCCCTCAAGCACTAGGAGATTGACACACGTGCCACTTGCATTGCCTCCAAGGCTCCACAAAACAGAATCCAAGAATTTGAGTTGCATCAGATCTTCCAGTGTATGCCAAAGAAAGACACCAAACCCATGCTATAATATATATATTTTAGAGTTGGTAACAACATAATAATAAGATGTCTGTCGGCAAAAATTAAAGAAAGTTAAATTGGTACAATATATTCATTGTTGAGTTCACGGGAGTTAAAGAAATCAACGCCTCCTTGTTTAGATGTATAGATCACGTTTTATGCAAATCCTTAATTAGCAAATCATCTATAATAAGAGTCGTCTCTTCTTTGTTTTGTCTTTAAACGTAGTGGATCAATTTGAATCCCATAGACGTTTCGAAAAAGAACTATGTAACCATCTAAGTTGTGATTTATTTCTATTTGTTAATTTATTTTTTCTATTTTTTCTGTTATTGTCTGTTTGCAGTCGAAAATGTGATTTTCTTCGAACCATGAAAACTGAGTGATGAAGCTTGTGATCTATTAGTTACATATATAGATTTTGTTGTTTACGTCTTTTAAAAAAAAAAAATAGAGGAATTTGAGTTTGTTTTAAAAAACAATTAGTGAGAGTATACGGGACATGTACAGTATACAATCATTATTTTTCAAATAAATTAACTTTTTTTCTTTAAAAACCTTTATTCAACAAAGAAGAAAGACTGACACTGGCATTACCCAAGAGAGGGAAAATGGAAAATGATAGAGTGGGGTAGGTCTGAATTTGTTCTTGGGAGTCCCAAGCCAGAGGTCCCAGTTCCAGAGAAGTGGGGCATTTGGTTTTCAAAAAATTCTCATGAAATTGGATCAAATTTCGACCCTCTCGACTCTGTAGAGAAGAACAACAGAGACGGCATTCCCTCTCTTCATGTTGGGGATTGGAGAGGAACCTCTCTTTCTTTCCATTCCCTCTCTTCTGTCCACTTTATCAGTGAAAAAAAAATAAAAGCAAAAGCTCTTCCCACCGAAAACAGAGGAGGCCATATCATGAAAGCAAGAAAGACTACCGATTTGACCCCCCCAACATCAGAATATTTGTGTCATCCAATTCAACCCATTCCTTTTCTCCCCAAGTCAACCTCTCCTCATCATTTGGTCTTTGCTCTTTGCACGCTCCAACTCATCTCCCACTCCTCTCTCTATTTCTCTCTTATTTATTCTATGGTCCTATAAATTCCATAAACAATCTTCATACACTTGCATGCTTTCTCTCACGAGTGAAAGGTAGCCAGTCATGAAGGTGCACCAGCTTGCTCATGGATTTTGGGATCATGAGCCTTCTCTTTCTCTCAGCTGCAAGCGTCTCCGGCCGCTTGCACCCAAGCTAGCCAACACCGATGGTCTCACCGCCGTGGACTTAAAGAGCTTCATCAAGGCCGAAAGCGGCGTTGGGAGCAACGGATCAACGGATGATAAACGAGATGTTCCTCAGGTGTGCATGAGAAATGCTCAATTCTCCAGCATTCCCATTAACTGAATGTCTTCATCCGATTGACTTTGTAAAATTGTGTCTCAATTTACAATCTCTGTATTAGGACACACAATTTCAGAAAGTCAATCGGGTGAAGACTTTCCGTTAATAGATTGCACGATTTATCTATGTATGGCTTAATTTTGTTGCTAATTTCTCTGTAATGGATTGTGTTGCAGGCGGAAGCGCACTCGGGAGGTACGCGGTGGAACCCAACTCAGGAACAGATTGGGATCTTGGAAATGCTATATAAGAGTGGGATGAGGACTCCAAATGCGCAGCAGATTGAGCAGATTACAGTGCAGCTGGGGAATTATGGGAAGATCGAAGGGAAGAACGTGTTCTATTGGTTTCAAAATCACAAGGCGCGTGAAAGACAGAGACAGAAGCGCAATTGTCTCAGTTTCAACACTTCTCCTACAGCTCTGGCTACTGCTTCCTTAGCCGCTAACGTTGACGTAAGTGCCATTGCCACATGCTTGCGAGACAAATCATTTTTTTTTTCAATTGAGTCTCATTTTCAGAAGTTAAATATCATACTACTATTAGCATTTATTAGCGGAAATAATAAACATACCAAAACATCAGAATAAAATCACAAGCACAAACAACACCAAAGATTTACGTGGTTCGGTCCACCCTTGGCCTACGTCCACAGAGCGTGTAATGATTTTATTATTCAGAGAAAGAAGGAAGAAGAAAGAAGAGAGTACAATATAAATTCCTTAGAATGTATACCAAAAATCCAAACACAGTCGGGATCCCGATTAATCTCCTTCTTCTCTGTATTGTCTGATTCTCTCTCATAGAAACCATCACCCTTGGCTGTCCTTCTTGAGATCTGCAGATTTAATCTACACCTCACCTCTTAGCCTGTCTTGTTATTGCCGAGTAAACCCACTGATATTCCGACACCTTTGTCTAAATAATGTGCAGCAACACCCCTCTGTCTGTGAATGATTGCTGGTGTATGGCTTCCAATTAGCAAGCAGAGAACCTCTCTGCTTGCTGCTGTAGTGGATCGGCTGCTACCTCTTCTCGCTGCTGTATGCGAAGTCCTCTCTGCCGAGCCTAAGTCCTCTATGTACACGAACAAAATAAGAGAGCTTGCTGATGTCTCTCTTCCTCTGATAAATCTCACCTAAGATGAATCTCTTTCGTGTGTCTATCTTCCCTTGCATACAGCCGAATCTATGTTGATATTCAGTCGGTCGGTCCGAATCCAAGATTAGCAATTTCCATTGCTACTCTTCTCTAAAAAGAAAACCAGCCACGTTGCTTGCTAATTCAATGCTGGCCCACCTCATGTGAACTCAGGAGATGCCTTAACCACCTAAGTTGGCTGTCCTCGTTCAAAGGGAAGATTGTTCTGGTGACTAGGAACGAGTCATGCATTGAAAGGGTAGAGAAAGATGTATGGATTTATAATAAACTTGAGTCACTCAACCTAACATATTAATCTTTTGGAATGGATACCCAATCCTAACAAAATGTTGTTGTGACGGTGGTGAATCGTTGATGTCCATCTTTTAGGCCCCACCTTGAGTAGAAAACCACACCAAAATGAAGTCCTCTCTCTTCAGTTTCAAGTGTGATTCAACTTGACATAGATTAATTTAAAGATTTAAATTTATTGAGTTTAAGATATGGGATTTTTGACATTTTGATCAGGTCTTTAATAATTGGTATCAAAGCAAGCACATGAGGAAAGTGTGAAAACTACTGATGTTGTGATGATTAGGATCATATTTAGATAGATTAGTTATCTGTTAAGTAAATGTCTGTAATGATGCAAATGTGGGATCATTAAGATTCTATTCACCAGGGAAAGAATCAATTTCAACTGAAAATGAGTCGACTCAGTTTCACAGTAGAATAATATGAGTTGCATGCAGATCAGTTCCACCGGTTCACATTCATTTGAGCCCGCAGAAAGTCTCAATGTAAAGCCCAGTTTGAGAAATTTGGAAACAGTAGGTGTGAGTTTAGCCCGTTTTATATCAATCAGTCCAAAACACAAAAAAAAAAAAAAAAAAATTGCTTGGCAAATTCTGGGAGTCGCCCAAGTCTAGCCTATCATCATCCCAATAGCAAGAACTTGCCACATTTAAACCCTGAAAAAAGAAGACAAAACATTTGAATTATAGTCTTCTCTTTCTGTTAGGACTGGACTTTCGGTTCAAAAGACTAGCCAAATAGGTAGAGTAACTCAGTCTTATATAAGTCTAAAGGATTTTCCCCCCTCACAATCGATGTGGGACTGTCGTTCGCACTTCAACAATTCTTCTCTCGAACGAGGTACTCCGGCGCATAGAACGTCACCAACCATCCACGTATAAGTCCACATGCTGTGATTTGAGATCCTGACTCTAATACCACTGTTAGGACTAGACTTTCAGTCTAAAAGACTAGTCCTAATAGGTGGAGTGATCCAGTCTCATACAAGTCTTCAGATTTTTTTCCCCTCACAACTGATGTGAAACTCTCGTTCACACCTGAACACTTTCGTCGGGTTCCTGAATTTCTTTTCTTTCATTGGGCAATGCAGGAAGAAGTAGGGAAGGAGGAGGACAACTACTGCAAGCGCAAGTGCAGGAGTTGGGGAATTCACAACCTAGTAGAGGAAGATTTCACAGGTGGGGAGGAAGAAAACAAAACTCTGGAGCTGTTCCCTTTGCACCCGGAAGGCAGATGAAGGGGTTGATTTTTCTCTCTCTCTCTCTCTCTCTCTCTCTCTCTTCACGCAAAAAAGAAAGAGAGAGAGAAAGGAGGGATGCTGTAATTTCAATGGATGTAAACATTCCTTGGTGGAAGGATGCATTGCTGCTAGAATGTCTCACTTTATTCCTTCTTCTGTATCCTTTATTGACTACTAGGGCAGAGAGCTTGGTACGATTGCTCCCTTTTCCAATGCCCCCTCTCCTCTCTCTACTTTTTTCACTTATAACATTCTCAAGTCCATGCGTTGGATTCTTGCCATATGTAAACCTACAATCTGCTACTGAAATTAAGTACTAAAATTTGTAAGTTGCTATGGTAATCAAGTCCTCAGCAGAGAAACTGTAGTTTGGTACAGACAAGAACCTCTAACACACAGTTGATAAACATTCATTGTTGTAATTTTAAAGTTGTACATTCAATTTCATTTTACTCTTAAAAGTGACCGACTCTAGAGTTATCCGATGTGAGTAAGTAGTGAGACTTGCACATCCCTTCATAATTAGTCGGGTGCTTTTAGAAACCTATACACCTTCGTCGTAGAAAAAAAAGTGATGCATTTAAGTTCTATAAGTATTAGACATGCTATGAGTTTAAAGAAAAAATATCTATATATCAAATTCAAATGTAAATACCAAATTCAACATCTTTTATAATTTGAGGTGCTGTGGAAAGTGAAACATGAGCCTATGAATGATGGGTAGAAGCCCATGTGTTTCATGCAGATTGCAGAACTTTAAGGCAAAATTGGTGCAGAATAGGGGTGGACCCAAGCAATCAAGTTACACTTGGTAACTGGTATGGTGCAAAAGCAGTTGTATCAGAGCATTTTCCAAAGCCTTCTACTTTCTTTTCAACCTCTTTTATGAGTGGAAGGGTTAACAATTCGTTGGTAAGCTTTACCCAACAAAAACAGGTCCAAAGTGCATGCTAGGCTATAGGTTTGCAATCAAAGCTTTGGGGTCACCCAAAAATCTATCATTTTGATCTATTTTACATCAATTCTTTAAAAAATGTTTTAATATTAAAAGATATTAGTCAATATTTTAGTGCATAATGATTTTTTTTATTTTCTAATAAAATTTGGCATTTATCACTCTTTACATATCTATAGTGTTGGGGTGCGAAGGAGAGTCTCACATCAGGGTGTGAGGGAGGAAAACTAAAGAGTTATATAGGACTGACTCACTCCACCTATCAAGTTAGTCTTTTGGGCTGGAAGGCTCAATCCTAACAAATAGGGATATAGACTCAATAAATATGGGCTAATATATTGAATTTCATCATCATAGATCAGAATTCTATCTACTTCAGGTCGACTTTTTGAGTTTTATTATGTCACTTAACCTTGTAAAATTACACATTCAATCACTCGTACTAAAATAGAGCTATAACCAACATACCCAATTTGTTAAAGTCACTAAAATAATTGGAATGTAAAGCTTTGCTATATGATTTGTGAATTTACTGAGGAACTCACAACTTTCAATGGCTTGGACTCAATTAGATGTGCCTCGTGTGTTGGGTGTCTCTGTAAGTGCATCCTTTGATTTCAGCAACCAGACCACTGACCATACTGTGCCAAGGCAAACATAAAATAGGTGAAAAGCTTTTACAAATAGGCTGGGCCCAGGCCCTAAATTTGAAGCCCAGACTCGTGGACCTTGCATATTTGCAGAGCCTCAACTATTTGGTTTCCAAACCATAGCTACTTGAGTTTGCCTGGATTCAAACCATAAGGCGAGAAAGACAGGATTCACTCATTTGGTTATGAAAATAATAGTAAATTCTTTTTCCCATCTCCCCTATTGATGGACTTGTGCATCTCTATTTTTTTTAAAAAAATAAAAAATTAATACGCGAGTCGGGAGAAATATGGTTTTGGCCAATAAAGCCTATAGAATCATTTGATTTAAAAAAATGATTTAAAGAATTTAGTAATGATATAAATATTTAAAGTTTCTAATGTATTTGATGAAGCCCAACTCAAGTCACATTGTTGGACCAATGCATCTTTGGAAGGCACATGTCTGAAAGAGATCTCACCATGTCACCTGCTCAATGGAGACCCAAGTTAAGTTGATTAGAAGATCAAACACCAGATTTGAGAAATGAATTGAAGCCATCATTGATGTTCTCTTGAATGGATTCATTACTGAGTATTCAATCACAGCTATTTCAGATTAAAAAAAAAAAAAAATCCAATCAATCATCAATCTCATCAGCTGGGAATGATCACTACCTTGAATTCCTTAGAAGTTGTGGAACAGTCACATGCCGAACTTTACATTCATCATTTCAAGTCATTTTATTCAAAATAAATAAATAAATCAAATCAAATTGTGAGTAATAATAGTTTAATACAATCTGTCGAGCTCACCATGTCTTGAATGGTTAAATAAATTATACTCATCTTTCTTTGCGACATGAATTTGAATCCCAATATATCAATCGCTTTCAAAAAAATAGAAAAAATAAATATCTACCCATATAAACACTGTTTATCAGCCCATATCAGACAACTCAGCTGAGTTGACCCAGCATATTGGCATGTTGTATCGGGTTTTTATCTGAGATGGAATTGTATAAGGATACAACTTAAGTTTGAATTTAAATTCATTTTGATATGATAATCTAAGTATGCGGGTCATGTCTTGAAAATATTGCAGAGGGTAACTGAGCATTGATGTGACAATAATATAATTTTTGATGTGTCAAGAACATTATTATATCTCTCTTTTTTAAAATAAATCTTTGAGAAAAATAGAAGAGAAGCTTTTGTACATGGTTCTGTCAAAAAAGATAAATTTGATCTACGTCTAATTCAACCCAAACATGATCCAACTCAAGCATAACTTGTTGCCAAGTTCTTGATCTAAACCCAACTTCAAAAATGGAATTTCAACTCAATAAATGGCCAATCTAATTTTCATCTTAGCTAATGTTCTTTACGATTTTAGGAGGATATATAAGGGAAGACTTCTTCACGAAAGTATAAAAGTAGAAGTCAGATTTTAATTTTCACTTGGAGCGTCGGAGCTTAATACTCTAGATCATCTTCATCTTTTCTTCTTTGTTATAGGCTTAGTTTTCTTTTCTAGAGGATTTGACCTTGTATAATCCTCTTATACAAAGCCTCATATTTGTAACTGTTGATATTAATGAATTTATTATATGTCATTTAAAAAAAATCTAATTTAGCCATACTTAAATTAAAAGAAAATGCTTCTAAAAAAAGTACAAATATAGTGGGCCACAAGACATGTTGGCCCAGCACTTATCAGTTGATATTTTGGATCTGAGGTTTTAAATAATTAGATTTATTGCGTTTGAATATCAATGTAATATGCTCTAAAATTTAAATCGAGCTTATTTAGTCTAGATTAAGCTTTTGGATCAAGTTGGACCTTTAAAATGCAAGGTGCAGGACTGATCCAAATCTAAATCAAGTATTATTTTTTTTTAGCCCAAATCATACTCCGAACCCGTTCAATTTATACCGGGGCGGACCAATGCGGAATGGTACCCGATCCAAGTTGGATCTCGAGTGGCCTCGAGTCGACCACTGCACCTTCTCAGTCTCTGCTTTTACCTCCCAAAACGCAATTTCCGGTCGCTGGTAGCTACTCTAACTCTCGATTCTCCTCATCTCCCCGTTATCTTACCGTAATCCGTTCTTTCTTTACCTTATTTTGATTTTATATGCGTTCTGCTTCTTGTTTTCTTCTGTCTTATGTTGGCGCGTTGATGTGGAATGGATTATGTGGATTTTATTTTTTTCGAAAGAAACAAACTATCCCTCCCTTTGATTGCGTATAAAGGAAAGTAGTTTGAGAAATAACCATTTTTAGCAAAAAATATAAATGAGTAATATTAAATTTCTAGAAAGAGTTTGATTTCCATGCTTCCAAGTAGAGATCCCAAATTTTCGGGAAACTCACTTTATGTTGATTTCGTTCTGTTGAGCTTGCCTTTTTCTGCAGATGGGTCGATGTGGAATTGGGTTTTTGCATCTGGGTTCCTTGATTTCTTCAACTTGTGGTTGTTATATGTTATTATGATGCGGATTTCTTGATTCGCTTGTGCTTTGTATGAGAACAGCTAATGACTTTGTTCTTATATTGTTTGTTAGAGTTGGCAGTTTATTCCATCTATGATCCTCTATTTCTTTGTTCTTCCTTTTTCTTTACTTAACTTCCTCTGGATTGTAATTATGTTATTTATCAGAGTTTAAAATATATGACCTTGGTGTGAATAATACTTATTAAATTTGATTTATGGTTACAATTTTCTTTGAGGCAAAAATTTAGTACCATGACGACCTGAATAATACAAACAATATTTTCAGCCTTTTTCCTTTTTTTAGTCTACTGCCTTTACACTTATTTTCAACATTTAATCATGGATTTAATTGTTTCAACTATTCTACCAAATACTAGCATTACACTTCAATTTTTAATACTATTAGGAATTAAATGCTGCTGTTCTCATTTTGTATAATGACTAAATAGGGACTGGAGATAATGATTGTTTCCTAGTGTTGGTGGTGTTGCATGGAGTAGGTTCATCAAGCCCCTGGTGTGGATTTGTGACCCTACCATGGAAGGCTCTGTATGCTCTAGATTTGATTTTTCTGTTGCTGTGAGGAAGAAGCGAAGCAACACATCTAGGAGGCCTCGGCATAATACTCCAACAATTTTTTATGGTTTTGATCCGTCACTTTTGTTATCCACCCCACCTTCAGATTCTGTGAGCAAGGTCTCAAGTGGTGAAAATATAGGTTATGATGCTGGTTTCAATCTCAACAGCTCTTCTTCAAGGTCTTCATCATTTAACGTAGCTGAAGGTGGCACTTTCCCCTACAAATTCGGGACAGATGATGGGGCATTTGCTGACTTTGATCAATATTACCAGAACAGTACTTCAAGAGGCAGGTTGTCAGCAAAACACAGCCAGGGATGGAATCCATCAGAGTTCAAGCGACGCAGTAAAGCTGTTTTTGCCCCTGTATATTGGAAAAGCACAAGCAAGGATGGCCTTGAACCACAATCAATAAACGCTTGTAGTTACAATGGCAATAACCTCTGTTTGGAACAACCTAGCATTACTTCAAGTGGAATGGGAGAAAGACGGGATTCATCATCACATGAAAACAAGCTAAGAAAAGTGAAGCTCAAGGTTGGAGGAGTGACACATACAATGCATGCAAAATCCACATCAGGTAGTGGTGCTAGTGGTCCTACCAAGCTTTCAATCTCTTCTGATGCTCCTCGACATAATCAGAAGTCAGTTCTCCGGGTACTACATTTACTAAAATTATCTTTAATTTTGTAAAATGATCATGTTGGTTCTGAAAGATTAGCACTGATATTTGTTTGGGTTTCAGAGGCCAGTGAAAGATTCATGTGTTTTTAGTTTACTTTTGCCCCTCTTCCCATTACCTTAAATCCATGCTGACTTGGATAGACATCTTTTCCTCTAAAATATTGATGTGAAAGTTGATTTTGGTTACATCAATTTACATCCTTAATATTGTTATTTTGTTATAGAAGACTTCTACGACATGGAGGTACAAGTGATGATCAACCATGCATCCCCTTATGGTGTGCACTCCATGTGCACCTTGGGGTGGTGATCGGTTTGTCAGGAGGTCTATGTTCAAATGTTTGACCCGCCAGTGAAAGATTCATGTGTTGTTAGTTTACTTTTGCCGCTCTTCCCATTACCTTAAAGCCATGACTTGGATAGACATCTTTTCCTCTAAAATATTGATGTGAAAGTTGATTTTGGTTACATCAAGTTACATCTTTAATATTGTTTCTTTGTTCTAGAAGACTTTTACAACATGGGGGTACAAGTGATGATCAACCATGCATCCCCTTATGGTGTGCACTCCATGTGCACCTTGGGTGGGCCTACTGATTGGGGTGGGCCCACTGATTCGGGTGGTGATCGGTTTGTCGGGAGGTCTATGTTTAAATGTTTGACCTGGCAAAAATTATCTTCGTTGAATCAATCAGGCTATGTATTTTTTTTTGCTCTCTATTATTTTATCACTTTTAATTATTTTTTAATCCCTTTTGTGGCCCTAAAAGCAAGGCTTGATTAATCCGATCAAGGTCATTTTTTTTGTGAGCCCTATATTCATGCATAGACTTTTCGTATGGGCCTATAACAACGGGCAAAAGCAAGCCCTACACAGGTGTACACAGGGTTGCACCTACATGCACAGGTGATCATCCTTCTTGAGATATATGGGTTTCTAATTTATTGCTTTCCCTGCCTATTCAAATCCAAAGTGGCTTGGATAAATGTCTTCCATGCTAACTTAATGAAAATAGTGATCTCAGATACATCCAAATGCACCCTTACTATGGTGACTCTAAATGATAAATTTGTTTTGACTGATGTTGTAGACAACTGGGTTGTTGAATTCATCGTCAGCTGTGTTATGCCATTACAACCTTTGTTCTGATTCTTGGGCGTTTTATTTAAGTGTGCATTCTGCCCATAGTTGGTGACTCATATAAATGTTATTTGCTGTAGGATAATATGAACACTGACAACCCAGCACAAGGAATCTGTTGGGAGGATTTCCAAGCAGGGACCATCACTCACAAGTCTGAGGCGGATTCTAGTGGCAGGATCTCAGAAGAAAATGTTCCTGAAAAGCTTTCTCATGGCAGCATACCTTCTTTTGAGCCTGTTCGTAAGAGTAAGAGAGTCCCAAAGAGGCGTGTCTTAGATGGAGCATTTGATGAAGATGATGAGATTCGCTATCTCAAGAGACTGAAAACTGCAAAGGCTAGTTTGGATGTAAGAAGTGTGGCTGTTGGTGCTGGCAATGGTGGCAAAGATGATTTCCAAGCATATGGTTCATCACGGACTAGCAAGGATGGGAAGAAGAATGCAATAGTAGACAGAGAATCCGAAGATACTGATTATGTTGGAGAAGAAGAGAATGAACTAGGTTCAGATATGGAGTTTTTGGTGGGGAGGAAGAAAAAAAGGATGGAATCTGTTGATTCTTTGATGGATTGTAAGAGGGAACTTACTCTCACAACGCGTCAACGGGCTCTTCAATCTGGGAAAGATGAAGCTGCTGGAGTCAATACAAGTTATATTGAATTCCCAAATGGGTTACCCCCTGCTCCTTCAAAAAGTAAGGATTTCTACAGCTTTATTTTGTTGCTGAAACATTGTTTGCCATGTACCTTAAATTTCAGTATATGACAGAGCAAAAGGAGAAACTTTCTGAAGTGGAGCAGCAGCTAAAGAAAGCTGAGGCTGCTCAGAGGCGTAGAATGCAGAATGAGAAGGCAGCTCTAGAATCTCAGGTTTTCTTGCCATTCCTTCATTCTCTATTCTTTCTTTCTTTTTATCATTGTTATTTTTAAGATCTCTCTCAAAATAATGAGGACATGATGTATTATCTGATCTTCAATGTACAGAAGGAGGCAATCAGGAAGATACTAGGTCAAGATTCTACTCGAAAGAAGCAAGAAGAAAAGCTAAGAAAGCAGCAGGGTAAACTGGCACAGGTACTGTAATGATGCTTTTTATGTGCACTCCATCCTCATAGTACATTGGTCATTCCTGATTGGGAACTTCCATGGGATATATGTAGGAGAAGGCTGCTATGATGATTGCACCAAACACTGTCAGATGGGTCATGGGCCCCACTGGAACGACTGTAATATTTCCCAAAGATGTAGGATTGCCAAGTATATTCAATTCGAAGCCTTGCAGGTTATATACCACTCTTCATAAATCCAGTTGAAATGCGCTTCTTTTATATTCTTTTGAGTGCTTAGTTGAAGTGCTCTCTCTCTCTCTCTCTGCACACATATACACGTGTGCGTGCACACACACACACAAGACATATGTTGGCTGATTCATTGTTGGGTTTCTCTTGCGGATTCAGCTATCCTCTACCTCGGGAAAAATGTGCTGGTCCATCATGTTCAAACACTTACAAGTACCGGGATTCCAAGATGAAACTTCCACTATGCAGTCTTCAGTGCTACCGAGCGATACATGAAATGACGCAACCTGTAACAACCTGCTGATGTCTCCTTTCAATGATCCATGGTACCTTCTTCATATCTCATGTGGAAGAAGCATTTGTATGTACATATAAACATCTCCATTTTGTAATTTTGGATTTTAAGATAAGACTGTATTTTGTCATCTCATGTTGCTTTAGTGTTTCTATGTGAAACTGCTCATTCCATGAAAGTCACAACCAGATTGTTTTCGTTTACTTCATTTCTTGAGAACTGACCATGCATAAACAAAATGTATCAGGAATCAGGATGGAATAATTTCCTGTCGTTAGTTCATTTTATGAAATGATAATTATCCCAGAGAGGAGAGGCTTTCAGTATGCAAATGCTGTATCACGTCTGCTCATAGTATTTTTCAGAAGAAAAAAAAAATGCTAT
This sequence comes from Chimonanthus salicifolius, assembly GCA_013350335.1. NCBI lineage: Eukaryota > Viridiplantae > Streptophyta > Magnoliopsida > Laurales > Calycanthaceae > Chimonanthus > Chimonanthus salicifolius. The sequence goes on along the minus strand of CM023535.1, from coordinate 72,532,985 downwards.
ATCATGTGGTCTTTCACCATTCAAAAAAAAAAGTGTGATTACCTTCAGAAATAGTTTTATCTGGTTTACTAGCAAGGAACATATTTGCAATCAACTATTGTGATATGAAACTGCTGATAAACTTGATCAACTGGCCAACCATGTGGACAGACCCATAAACTTGGATCGAGGTACTTAAACATTAGTCTTTTTGTTTAGTAGCGATCTCCACCATACACTTTGCTGTGACATTGAATGATCAGAGCCTTTGATGGACTTGATCTGATACACGCCACTGGTCCAAAATCCATATACCTAGACCACACTGTGCTATTGTGATGAAGCAATCTGATTGCATTTGGACCGTTTCCATTAAAATTGTGCACCATTTATAAATAAACTAGGTATCTCACTAGGGTTTGTGATTATTTGGCAAGGATCTTGCATGTGAAGGGATTGTCTCTAGATCAAATTTTCAAGGTTTAGGTCTGTCGGCCATGGACTGTACATGATCGCTTACCCTTGTATTATTCAGCAACTCATAGATGTTAACTTTATTATCAATCACAACAAATTATCTACATCGGATGTGTTAGCAACTCCCACATAGCCGGTAGACGTTTAGGTCATGGGGTTTATAAACACTTGTGTTCCCTCTTCTTAATAGTCATTTTTTTAAGGATGAATTTTACTCATGTGTTTAATATGGTATCAGAGTGGGGGTACCATGGGAATGAGTCGAATTTGTATCTTCAGCCTTACGTGGAGGGGGAGAGCCGAGTGTCTTCAGCCGTGGCGCTACGCCATTGAATGTGGGGGAGTTTTGCTTATTTTTTCTAAGTTTTTCCAGATAGTTGTTGTGTAGATGGAGGAGAAGGTTCACATTCCTTAATGACAATGGGGTGAAAATCCTATGAAATTATTGAAGTTTGACCAATAAACGGGCAGTCAAGCATATAAAACAGCCAGCCTTTCCAAATTCATAATACAAAACAAGAGCATACTGATAATAATAGTTGCCAACTTGTGATCATTTGAATGTTATCGGTTTATTGGACAAACTGACAAAGAAAGAAACTTCTCAACTCTCTCGAAGGTTATTAAAAATAAAATAAGAAGATGATCTTCTTCCACTTGCTACCCAACAAAATTGAAAAATAAATAAAAAAATGTGTGCAATCTCCACCATGATGGTCCAATTAAATTTACTGGATGAAAGTCTCATCTTTCAATCAACAACGCTTGTATCAAGAAGATATATTTTAATAGAAAAAAATTACAATTTATCTATATTTTGAAAAAAAAATAAGTCTCAAAGATTTTAACTCTTCTTTCTCTCAATACAAAAAATGTTACACAAATATCAATCTATTATTTTCAAAATTGGAATTTGAAATTATTTTTTACTCCATCTAGATATAGAAAATTAAAAGGGACCACTAGAATATTAGTGAATACCCTTTTGAAAAAACCATCTTCATATTGTTTAGGTCAAACAGGTAATAATACTCTTCTAAATAAATGAAATTCTTATAACCCACGACATTGACTCCTTTTCCAGAGGCCAAACAGGTCATTTGGTGGTGGGTCACTATCTTCCAACAATTCAGCTTCTTCTGAGACCAAATTAAATCATTTGGCAATTGAATTTTTTTTAAAATGTGTATTTTCACACCATATTGAAAAGCGAGAAATTAATCATATAAAATATGTGTAAATCTTTTAATCTATACAAAGTGAGTAAGTCGATAAAGAGTAATCTATAGAGATTGGTCCAAAGGGATTAGAACATATCATTGTAGCTATTAATATCGTCGTCATCATTATTAAAAAAAATTATCACTATATTTTTATTTTAGTTTTTCTTTCCACTCTCATTTACAGTCACTCGTTTACCCCACCTTATATCATATCATGTCTTTTCACAAGTGGCGATGGTTTAATTTTATAGTGGTCCCTCCTCCCTAGTCCCACTACTTCGTTTGATTGAATTAACAAAATATTATTGGTTAAATTTAAGTGCAAAACATTGTTATTATTTTAATAAAAATAAAGTATTTAAAGTGTCTCATAATAAAAACAAAGATATCTTCATCAATCAATTTTTTTTTTTTTAAGAAAAAAAGACTTCTATTGAGAGACGGCAATGAATGACAAAGAAGGACGAAAATATCAATACAATCAGCTACATAAATAGTAATCAATTTCAAATGCATTGTTTTTTCTTAGACATTGTTTCATTGAATTTTTTGATAAAAATCATGAGACGATTAAAATTATTAATTACTATATTCAAATAAGCATAATTTTAGAAGAGTTAGACATTGATAAAGACGTTGAATATTGTGATGGCTTTCGTTTTCAAACTTGTTAATTTTAAAATATTGTCTATGAGAAATATATCAACGAATTTGATATTTTTAAGCGCAATAGAAAGAGATATAGAAAATACTATAAAAAAAAACCCGATATTGCTCTTAGCTCCTCTCATGACTACAATTGAAAATAAATAGAATGTTTTTTAAAAAATGGGCATCTTAAATTCAAATGTGTTGGAATTAATGATCAGAAATCTACCTCGGAAAGCGACTCAACCTTATTAATACGATATATTATATAAATAAAAAATTGAAAAGTCTATTTTACTTTTATCAATAGAAGTCCTATATTTTTGTAAAAACACTGAGGTTATGGCAATTAGCAAGCCATAAAAATACCTTCATTAGAGTAATATTATTGTTCTTGTGGAGTTTTTGACTATCCATCTTATTCCATTAACAACAAACAAGTCCTAAGCAATATCACATTTTTTTCAATTGTTTCTACATATGATGGTATCCATATATATAATCTATAGAAAAATTGGTATTAATTAAAACAAATCAAAAAGATTTTAAGATACAAGAAATAAAAAAATAAAATTGAAAAAATTGATCATATTGCATTTAAGTTGATACCATAACTTATTTTAAATGTTATATATGATGATCACTCATTTAAATTCAATAAAGAATTAAAGAAAATCGTTCCAATCATTAAATTATAGTCGCAAAAGAATTTAGATTCATTTTAATCCAAATATTGGTCATGTCAAAACTTAAGCAATTTCTTATAAATTCCATACATGCATTATATTATATATCACCCTATTTCAAAAGAATTCTGTCAATTTTTTGGATGTTGGTAATTTTTTTTTAAAGAATATATATATATATATATATATATATCCTCAAATGGCTCCACTATCATGTTAATCATATTCATACTTAATTTTGATTTTTACCATTGATTATAAATATGATTATTAAAATAAATTATATTTTCATTATATGAAAGAAAAATCGCAAGCATGTGAGACCACGGTTGGAAAGTGCCGACATCCGGGGCAACAATTGAATTAGGGTTTCGTCACTCACTTACTATTCCTTCCTCTTTCTGTGTCTCCCTTTGTTTTTTGGTTCTATTTAAGACACTTACCCTTTCTTCACACGCTGCGGTGCTGTGCTAGGGCTGCCCTGTCCTGACGTTTTTCTATCTCTCTATTTTCCTCAGCCCTTTTAACCCTAGAGGATCAGATTTTTCTTCTCCTCTTCTCCTCTTCTCCTTCGTCTATCTCATCTCTCTATCTTCTTCCAATTCCTATCCTCTCCGCATCTCTCTTTCTGTCTTCAAAAAAATTCACAAAAAATCAGAATCTCAAAAAACCCATAAACCCTAATTCTCAGCCCAGGCGCCCCAAAAACAACGAAAAAAATAGCAAGATTGCTCCTTTTTATCATCTATCTCTGTTGTTTGTATCTTGATTATCTCAAATATCTCGATTTATTCCCCCACGCTTCCTTGCTTTTCTCAACAACAAGAGGAGAGGGAAAAAAACAAAAGATAAAACGAAATTTAAGGTTGAGTATTTGGAGATGGCGCAAGTTCAAGTCCAGCCGCAGCCTCCGCTTTCTGGCCCAAACGGGGCGGCGAACTCTGGCGCCGGCCAGTTCGTGTCGACGTCTCTCTATGTTGGAGACTTGGAGCCAAATGTCACCGACTCTCAGCTTTACGATCTGTTCAGCCAGCTTGGCCAGGTTGTATCCGTACGTGTGTGCCGTGATGTCAACACCCGCCGCTCCCTTGGCTATGCCTATGTAAACTTCAGCAGCACACAGGATGGTTGGTTTTTTCTTTGCTTCCTTATACTTCACTCTCGGTCGTCTAATATATATTACACTTGTGAATGAATTGAAGATTGCATTTTCTGGGTTTTTTGTATGGCTAATGGCTAGAGGATATTTTCCTTGCTTGTAATTAATAGAATTCAACTCTACCCGATTTTCCTGATGTGCAAACTGCTCATGTTTAAAATCATTATTTTCTTGAGAACGGGGTGTCGTGAGTTAATTGCGTAAGTTGAGGTTATTGTATATGTGTGTGGTGCCCAGTACAAGAGGCGATCAAGGAATTGCATTTAAGGTCGTTTAATAGTTTGCACGGATATCTTTTTAGGCTTGTTCAGGTACTTAGAGATTAGCAGCGGCACTATTAGCAAGACTCGTTGGTTTAATAGTTCAATGAACTAGTATTACTTTGATTAAAAACACGGGAAAGTTGCGAGGCGATGGTGAGCATGGTTGAAAACCTTCGTAACTCATGCATGTCCAAGGTTGGGTGCTCATGCACGTCATTATTGTTATTATTTTTTTATAATTTTCCTTGCAATAACTTAATACCCCTCAAATGTCATTTTTCAAAAGATACACAATACATAGTTGTTCCTGTGAGTGAAATTTTGTCAGTAAAAAAAGATAATGTCAAGAAGATATGATAAAAAATTCGTAACCATATGGACTATATGGTGTCAAATAGTTTCCTTATGGTGCAGCCAGTACCTTTTTACCATTATAGTGTCAAATAAATTCCTTATGGTGCAATCATACCTTTTTTTACCAATAGTGCCTAACCACAAACTTTCGTTGCCAATAATCTCATATGAACGTCATATCCAACAAAATTTGTCATTCTATTCAGACTTATGGTTATTCCGTCTCTTGGATTCCACGATCTATAAATTCAGAAGCAGATGAGATGGTTCGTCAGGATGTGACTCTGTCGTCAAAAATTGTAAATAATTGTCATTTTTCGATGGTAGCTCCTTTTTTTTTTTTAAATTATTGTGGCTGGCTTTTGCTGCCTGCTTTGGTAGTTATGCTCCTTTTTTTATTAATGAAGTTATCTTTAAAAACAAAACATCATATCCAACAAAAAGATACTCAACTCCATGTTTTGGTAAAATACTGGCAATGCCATTTGCACTCTCCTCTGCTTAGAGAATCTTGAGAGAAATTTACCTACTTGCCCTTTTCAGTTTTTTTTTTTTATGAGTTGGAGAGGAATGGTGCCCCATTTTGACTAAGGACGATCACTTGCACACTAGTGTGCGCGATATTACTTCAGACCTTGGCATGAGGCCCCATTAAATAGGGTGGTGATGGGTCCGTTGGAAAGGCCGTTGTTTGAGTATAAGACCCATCAAAATTCACCTTGATCAAGTCAATCAAGCTATTTTTTTGAAGGCTGCAAAGTTTGAAGATTAGAAAATAATTTAAACTGATCAAAAGTTGGAGAGTTTAATAGATTTGGTTGTGATTTTTGGTGGGTTACAAATTCAAGGAAAGATCTTTCCAATAGACCCATTGCGTTCCCATTTGATGGACCTCATGTCTAGGTGTTTGGGATATACCATGCACTCCAATGTGTGGGGATCATTTGCTTTTGAGTAAGGAATGGTTACTCATTATTGTTATTTAGTAATGTTCAATAATGCGTTATCTTATAACATTATGCTTATGCATTTGCATCCTTCTTTTAATTTTTTTAAGCATATATATGACATTTTACTGATAATGAGCCAAATAAATGATGTGTCCATCCATATGCTGGAAATTCTTGGAATTGACATTTTTTAATAGCATGATCATTAAGACACAACAATATCTATGCTCGCCTATGCACTTAGGAATTGTGCCTAGTCCTGACATAATCATGCATTTGGCTTTATTATTCCACTCCAGGTTTAACCCTTCAAGGATCCTCTTGCTCCAACTATGACTTGGTTAAAGACCTTTTTTTAATTTTCAGAACTAGGCTTACTGACCTCCTAGGAGCATGTTTGCAATGATAGCTCTATTCTTATGGAATTTGGATAATGGCTAATAATCCTTAATGAAGGTTGTGGTAGTTTCCTCCTAATACGTAGCTTTGCAATGTAATACAAACATTTTTTTTCTTCTATTTCTGACACCTATTCTTTATGTTAATGACAGCTTCACGGGCACTGGATGTGCTGAACTTCACTCCCCTAAATGGCAAACCCATTCGTATAATGTATTCTCACCGTGATCCCAGCATACGTAAAAGTGGTGCTGCTAATATATTTATCAAGGTATTTCCTTCTTACTTACTCCTAGATGTTCCATTATGGGAAATAGTTTGATTTCTGGAACTCATTACTTTGCATATGCATCTTTTATTTATTATTTCCACGTTTCTCTTGTTGTCCCCATTTTTAATCAATAATGTTAATTAAATTTTATTGTTTTTAATTTTTTCCAGAATCTGGACAAGGCAATAGATAACAAAGCACTTCATGAAACCTTTTCCGTATTTGGTAACATTCTCTCATGCAAAATTGCTACTGATTCAGCTGGTCAGTCAAAAGGCCATGGTTTTGTTCAATTTGATACAGAGGAGGCAGCCCAAAATGCGATAGACAAGCTGAATGGCATGTTGATTAATGATAAACAAGTTTATGTTGGACCTTTCCTTCGCAAGCAAGAAAGAGAGTCTACTACAAGCAAGACAAAATTTAATAATGTCTATGTTAAAAATCTCTCAGAATCAACTACCGAGGAAGATCTGAAAAACATTTTTGGCGAATATGGTACACTTACTAGTATTGTAGTGATGAGAGAAGCAGATGGAAAGTCAAAGTGCTTTGGATTTGTTAATTTTGAGAATGCAGATGATGCAGCTCGAGCGTGTGAGGATCTCAATGGAAAAAAAATTGATGATAAGGAGTGGTATGTTGGTAAAGCCCAAAAAAAATCTGAAAGAGAGATGGAGCTCAAAGGGCGATTTGAACAAAGTATGAAGGAGACAGTAGACAAATTCCAAGGTGTGAATTTGTACTTGAAGAACTTGGATGACAGTATTGGTGATGAAAAACTAAGAGAATTGTTTTCGGAGTATGGAACAATTACCTCATGCAAGGTGTGCAGTTTGTTTGATTCAGTACTTATGTTATTTTTGTTAGATCTGGAACTCATCTTTACATTATTGTCATTTCATTTTATTTTGGGTGAAAATAGGTTATGCGTGATCCTAATGGCATTAGTAGAGGATCAGGGTTTGTTGCTTTCTCTACTCCTGAAGAAGCAGCCCGAGCTGTAAGCCTCTTTTCTGGAGTTTTCTACTTTTGAAGGTTTGCTCATGGCCTAATGTCTTTTTCCTACTTTGTTTTGCAGCTCGCTGAAATGAATGGTAAACTTGTTGTTAGCAAACCTCTTTATGTTGCACTTGCACAAAGAAAGGAAGAGAGGAAGGCAAGGTTGCAGGTAATTTTAAAATGGTCTACTGAATATGTTGTTTAATTCTCCATTCTGTTCATGTGGAGCTCAAGGGAAAAACCAAGCAACATTATTCAATTTTATCAATAACACTGTTTTCCTCATGGGGAGGAACTTCCTTGTTTTAGTGTTAAGTGTTTTTAGGGCATGTTGGCTAGAAATTTATAACTTATTGCGAAACAATTTAGAGTGGATAATGAAAGTTTGTATTCTGGGCTACTTAGCTTGGACAGGATAAACAGTGGCTGGTCTTGTTTTTCAATGTTCTTTTTGTTTGTATATTGCGTATATGTCATTTTGGATTGTAAGGATGTTCTCACTATGTAGACAAGATATCATAGAAGAGGACTAATAAGATAATCTGCCATTTGCATTTGGCATGAAGACTTTTGGGTGTGTACAGCTTCCATAGAAAGGGTGGTGCTATCTTTTTGGAAGTAAAATTTTCATTGCAGCCTGGACACACAAAAAATTTAGGAGGTTTTTTTTTTTTTAAATAATTTTGTCTTGAAGAACCGTAAGGAACCTGTTGAAGTTGATTTTCAGGATGAGGCCCTTGAGCACCCTTCCTCCCCTCTTTTCCCCCTTTTCACTAATTTTATTAATCATCTATGTCTAATCTCATACCCACACTATTATTCAATTTACAGTGATTCAGTTTATTTAATCATCCATGATGTCATGTGCAAGAAATCGATCCTGTTTTCCGCACCCAAGTCAGACAAACCAGTACATTTTGACTGAGTTGGCACTCATTAATGAAAAAGTTGGACTAAATAAGTGCGAGTCTTGGTACAACTCTATTAAGTCAAACTGGTACTCTTGGGATTAGTCACCTATGGCCCTATGGGTTTGCTGTTCTTTGCCAATGCCAGTGGGATAAGTGAGTTGGCTATTTTTTTAATAAAAATGCAGATAACAGAGAAGAGTCTCAAATGAATAACTTTTAGAGAGAGCTGGGGGATTCTTTTGCTTAGAAATGCACCTCAATAATCAGAAACCTTCTAGAATTTTGTTAAATACAGAACCACGTCTCCACAGGTCTACGTTTTTGTCTGGAAGCCAAAGAAGTTAGGTTTTACGAACCAACCTTAACTATGTTGCTTTTGGTATCAAAGTTGTGAAAACTCTCAAAGTTCATTTCATTTCTTTTATATTTTAATTGTCCTCAGTCTAACTTCAATTGTGTTGCCTTATCTGCTGTACTGTCTTTTGAATGTCATCTTGCTTGTCACCTGGACAATAATTTTAAGATACAGGCCCCAGATTTTTTACTTAATCTGAAAATAGCTCCATTATTTTTCATATATATTCTGAAATAGGCTCTAAACTGTTTGTAAGTTTTTTAGAAAAAAGCCCCATTTATCCCTCTTTAGCACATACTACATCAATTTCTCTGTATCATTTCCGAGAAAGAAGTTTGGCTTGGTTCTGTCATTCTGTGAATGCATTGAACAACCATGGGACCATGTGCACACCAACAATGTTGTAAATCTCATCATGGGGAAAAGAACCTCCCAAAGTCTCAGCTGAAGACTCAGCTCATGCATCAAAAGGATTGCCATCTGGCTGCAGTCTATCAAATTGATCTAAATTATGTAACAACCTCATTAATGATGCTTGCTTTGTCTTCTTTAAGGCTTGGCATGGCTTTAATAGATCAAATTCTATTTTTCCTTTATGTGCCGTTGTTGTTGTTTGTCTTGCCTGACATTGGACAATCTGCATAATTTATTGTGCAATGTAGCTCACCTAAACCAAATTATCATTTGATAAAATCTGATACTCTTCAATTGAATCGGTAACTTGAATTTTGCCCAGAACATATCTGATTCTTTTAGTCAATCTTCTTGAAAGGGGTATTCTTCCATTGTAACGGAGAGGTATGCTCCTCTCTGCCTGGGAAGGGGTATTAGTCACTATCAAGGTGTCATCTGTTCTTGCATCTTTTTGTAATAATTTTTTGTCTTGGCTGTTATGGATGTTTTTGGCCTCTCTGGGGCTATTTTGTTGTATTTCTGCTTTGTTTCTTAATAAAATTACCACTATTGGTTTTAAAAATAATTACCACCATTCAAAAAAAGAAGAGACGTATTCTTGTCGGGTTGGGTTGGCTATAGATAATAACAATTTTTCTGTCTAACCTGGCTTGGCCCGATCTTGATTTTTTAACTACTGATCTGACCATGACTGGATCTTAGTTTTATTTTATTTAACCCAACCCGCCTCAAATTTATGTAAGATTTTTTAAAAAAAATTAGAAAAATGAGAAAATATATTTAATTGAAAATGAAATATAAAAGGGCTTCTCCTTCATGTGAGTACATTGGTATACGGAAAAATGAGGTAATAGGCTAAGATTATTTTAGACTTTGTGGGGTTCTTGGGTGACATTAATAGGTAAAAATAAATAAGTTATTTAAATTTATAAGTTTTATTCAATTCGGGCCAGGTTCGGGTTTGGGACTCTACCCAATCCGACCCGAATTTATTTAGGATCAGGTTGGGTCAATTTAAATCTTTTCTAAGGCATGAACCATACCCAGTTTTTTTTTTTGCGTTAGGTTGGCAGGTTCAAGGGTCGGGGTAAAAATTGCCACCTCTAACTTCAGCCACGTTATTTCAAAGTAAAACGGGGAGGGTCCCAATTGAATGGTTAAGGGATGGCAATTTAGCCAATGACTGCCCAAAAAAACCTTCTTTACTGTATTGTATTTGAAATGATGAGTGAGTACAGAAGCAATTGATGCGATGCAATGGTGGCTAAATCAAATGAGCATTATTCCATTGCCTGCAATTGTGTTTCGTCTTTTTGTGCTTGTTCAATATTTAGTACAATTTAGGGTCAGTTAATGGACCATGTTTGCTTTATTACCTAAGAGTGTAACTGAGGTCTATCTGTTCCATCTTTAAGGTTCATAGAGGGGTAGGCCCATGTACACATTATAAGACAGGGTATTCAACTAATGTGCTTTAGGTATACATGGATCAAAATTTTATTCTGTATAAAATAGATTCTCACTTCCACACAAATTTTCTTTTAAAGATTATGCAATGATGCGGCATTTTTGGGGCCCTTATCGCAACTTGGAACGGGTATGTCACTGTGAAGAGTGGGTCCAATAATCTGGCATCCTTAAAGTTTTCCTTTTAGTTTTAGTAATAAAAAAAATAAAATATTGTAGGAAGTTTAATGGAGTATTTCTGTTAGAATTTGATTGTTCCTTTTTTTTTAGAATTTCTTTTATTGTCAGCTACGTGCATGGATATGGGTTTCATTTTCTAGTATATTCAAATTTTGAAGGTATTTTTAATGTTATTTTTTTAAACCTTTCTATCTTACAAATGTTGCTCTTATGTTTTTAATCTCTACTTTTACAAGGGGTTTTGGTTTTATTAACTTTGCATGCACTGGCATGTTTATCATGGATAATGCTCCTACTCACATTTAAATTGTTTTTTGAGAACTTTGATTGCTTATTTCAGGCACAGTTTTCACAAATGAGGCCTGTTGCAATGCCATCCTCTGTTGCTCCTCGTGTGCCAATGTATCCGCCTGGTGGTCCTGGCCTTGGACAACCACTATTTTATGGTCAAGGTCCTCCTGCACTTATTCCACCACAAGTGAGGCCCTTACTCTATCAGCTTCCTTATCACTATTGTTTACCTAAAACTGTGTTAGTCAATTGTGTACTAAATAGAATCATATGTATTAACCTTCCGTTCCTTAAGGTGCATTTTAAGGTTTGTGACTTCTTTGTTTGCCATATGACCTGCTATGATGAATTGACATGGAACAATACGGAAAAGAAGGATATGACACCCATTTTCCAAAATCCAGGACTTGCGTACGATGTAAACTGGCTGATCTATTATTTCTTCTATTGAATCGGTCTTTCAAGCCCCTAGATATCACACGACTATTTTGTGCAGCTTACTGCATTAAAACTTTCACGACTAGTATACCAATAAAAGCATATTTTGCAAAGTTGCAGGGATTGGATATCCATCACAGGTAACGGTGTCCGACGTTTGCAAATACAGATATCCATGTATCTTTATGCGTTAGTTCTGAAGGCATTAAAATTATTTATGTTGTTAATTCTGATTACTCCATATCTGCAACTTTCAAAAGAGACCAAAAATTATTTGAATAACCAATATATTCTTATCTGATTTATTTATTTATTTTCAGTATCTACTATTTTGATTCTGTGGTTGGTGTTTTAATGGCTTTCCTTCATTTTGATTTCTTTTAACACTTTTATAATGAGCGGTGTCTTGGGTTTATAGTTCTAGCTGCTTGGTGCTGAAGGTATTATTCATTTGTAGTTCTGGAACTTCAAAAAAAGAGAGGAAATTAAGCCTGAGAAACTGAAGGAATAAAATGCAGTTTTACCTATTAGTATCTTTATTGTGTCTGAGAAACTGAAGGAAGCAAATGCAGCTTTACCTTTGTGTTTTTATTTTTCTTATTGATGAATCATCCATTCAGAAGTTGATACTTCTTTCATCAATCCAACATATCTTGGAAAGAATTAGGATCCATGATTGTTCCTACAATTATTTACGATGAATTACATAGGGCAGTCTACCCTTCCTCTCACTGTAGAAATGGATCCATCCAGAGTTCTAAGCAACTTCTTTGATGGGTGAAGGGAATAGTATCTTGGGTGGTTATGAATCCTTCCACTATAGGGGCGGGGGACCCTTAAGCTTTGACTGACTTGCAGGAATTTCAGAAATAGATGGAAGTTTTGAAGAAATGTTGTTAATCCTGAGTACCAAACTGCAACTGCTGTCCTCAAGCACATGTTAGTTCTTCCTCTGGATCAGTGTGTGTTACTCTTTACCCTGAATCAAAGTATCCTACTGGAGAATAGAATGGGTCAGATTTCAAAAATCAGTACATGCGTTAATCTTTGCCCTGAATCAAAGTATTTTCCTCGTTTCACTAGAGAACTGAATGGGTCACATTCCAAAATCATGTTCTGAAATGGAATGTGTTGAAAGGGTGACATCATTCTGTTGGTGAAACACCTAACAGTCAGCCAAAACTGAAACAAGGACAGAAAACTCCTGAAACCTAATGCAGGATAACACCTGGACTGGGAAACATTCTGCTGAGGGACGGATGTCTATGATGAGCAATAATCAAAATCATAAATGATCACTTTAGATCTTGAGACTCATCTAAAGCATTCCCGTGCATGTCATGATTCAGTTACCCTGGCATATCAACTTGTGGGTGAATTGAATTAGTTGAGATGATGTGAGGGTAATTTTTTATTTTTTATGATAAGCAATAATCAAAATCATAGATGATTAGTTTAGATCTTGAGACTCATCTAAAGCATTCTGGTGCATGTCATGATTCGATTACCCTGGCATATCAACTTGTGGGTGAATTAGTTGAGATGATGTGAAGGTAAATTTTTTTTAAAAAAAAAAAAAAATTATTTTAGTTTAAATGAGGATATGAAGCAGCTCAATCAGTTCCATTGATGTCAAATGACGAGTGATTTGAAAAGTGAAATAAGAGAGAACGTTGATTGTGCTTTATCACTGAGCATCTTCAACTTGGGATGATTTTGGAATGGAGCAGCCATTGTTTTTGAAGGCTGATTAGGTGTTGGAGTGGTGGAGAAAACATGTTTGTGTTGCTGGAACATAACAATAAAACACACAGTGATTTCTTTAGCTCTCGGTGCTTGTGTGTACTTGTTCATGTTTATGGTTTTCCTTGTTGCGGAGAACATGCTGATTAAGAATATAGTAGTCAAAGGCATGCATTAATCATGCCTTAGGCCCTTGCCTAAGCTCCTGAGCCCTCTTTGTTTGATAAGTAACAAAAAATTAGTGAAAATCAGAAGTACGATAATAAGATGAAAGTTGGCCTAGAGAGGAATTGGGCCTAAGGAAGAGATTACAACTCAAAACGGAGAAGAATACAATCTCATGAAATGGATTTCCAACTACCAAATAACTGCTGGGCTGTAGACCCATTTTGTGTCTTGGCTAGTGCATTTTGTGCTTAATAATTAGTTGAAAATTACCTTTCAAAAAAAACTGAGTTGAAATTTCTAATTATTAGATAATATACTTGTGCATTTGTTCCCTATGGTAAGCCTACTTTTAACTTTTTTATAATGGCTAGTAAATGTTGTTGTTAAGATGAAGTAATTGTCAGTAATAATTAGTTGAAAATTACCTTTCACAAAAAAATTAGTTGAAAATTTTAATTTTTAGATGATATGCTTGTGCATTTATATTATACATGCTTGTATAATTATATATGTGCTTGGCAGCTCAGTTGCCAATATATTTTGGTGCTTAGATGATTAGTATTATACGTTGTTAATATTGATGCAATAAGCACACAAATCCATGAACCTGAACATATTTTGAAGTATCTAAATGAGTGTGTAACAAAATTAGACTCACAACTAGAAATGTGCGTTTTGCCTTAGGCCTGCAGGATCTCTTGGCGCCTTGGTTGTGTCTTGTGCTTGACTACTATGATTAAGAATAATTTGGGTAGATGGATCTTTCATTATTGTTGCCATTATTTATTGCTTGTATCTATATAATTGGACAGCATGGGTTTGGCTACCAGCAGCAGCTTGTCCCTGGGATGAGACCTGGAGGGGCTCATATGCCAAACTTCTTTGTGCCCATGGTCCCACAAGGTCAGCAGGGCCAGCGTCCTGGTGGGAGACGCGGGGGAGCAGGACCAGTACAGCAAACCCAGCAGCCTGTTCCACTCCTTCAGCAGCAAGTGGGTGTTAATTGTAATTGTTTTAATTTATTGTATTTTCAAATTCTTATTTTCCTTTGCATGGTGAAATTGTTCATCTCATGGATTCCTGGCAGATGCTTCCAAGGGGCCGTGTTTACCGTTACCCACCCGGGCGTAATGTACCTGAAGTTCCAATGCCTGGCGTTGGTGGAGGCATGCTTTCTGTTCCCTATGACATGGGTGGCATGCCAATGCGCGAATCACAGCCTATTCCCATTGGGGCATTGGCTTCAGCTCTTGCCAATGCAACACCAGACCAACAGAGGACGGTATGCTTTTTCTTTTAAGTGTTACTTATATGCATAACTGCATAGATACGTTTGTTTGATTGAAGAATCCAGTATGCTCCATGATGCTATATAATTTGCAGGTTTACTATAGGTATTGTTTGAACCCTTTTTATTCATGGATCATTTGAGTAGGAATTATGTGCTAAGTCTACAGCTTACGGTTGGCAATCAAACAGTTAATGACAATACAAATCATGGATCATGGGTGGAAGAAGCTTTACCTATTACTTTTAGTATTACAGATGCTATTAGGCTATGTGGGTTGCAAGAATTAGAGAGTGGAATGGAATGGACTAGATGAACTTGGACTTTGCTCAAGTCAAAATACAGCTAGCCCGTTCCATTGTGTTCCCACTTTCTTAAAATAAAACAGGCCCTTGGTGAAACAGAGAGGGAAATGCAGCTTTAGGCCACCCTTTCTTAGTAAAATTGTCTTGGGGGCTATTTATTGTGCACAGAATGGCTCGTCATATGATCGGTTTGGATGAGCAAATGGTTGAATAAAATTAAAGTGTTGACCATTTTGATTTTGCTGTTTAGATGCTGGGAGAAAGCCTGTACCCACTTGTTGATCAGCTTGAACATGATATGGCGGCCAAAGTGACAGGCATGCTTTTGGAGATGGACCAAACTGAGGTTCTGCACCTCTTGGAGTCACCAGAGGCGCTGAAAGCCAAAGTTGCAGAAGCTATGGAGGTTTTGAGGAACGTTGCTCAGCAGCAGCAGCAGCAGCAGGCTGGTCCCCCAGCTGATCAATTGGCGGGACTTTCTCTCAATGACACGCTTGTTTCCTGAGTGCACTAGTATCAGTGAGTTTGATCGTGCATGCTAGCATTTTTGTGGTGAAACCTATTTTTTAAAAGAAAAATTAAAAAGTACTCGAGACTACAATAAACAGATGTAGCAGTGACTCTGTGACATGGATTAAGTGAGTTATTTAGTGGGTGGGCATTGGATTTCTTTTTTCTTTTTTTTTTTTTTGGTTGGGGTTATGTTGCTGCATAGTTTGATAAATTGACTTATTTAAGTAATTTTAGGACTTGTTATTTTCATTTTACATGCCCTGTATTTTTCTCTACTTTGTTCCTCGGTGATGGTTCATTTTTGTCGCAGGGTGAGTCCGTATTTTACGAAAATTCATGTTATCTTCATATATTGTGCATCGAGTAGTGTGGTTATTTCTCATCTTAATGTACAGATGTTCCCTACCTAAGATTTATCTATAATTGGGAGATGATAGTAAGGAAGCAACAGAACTTCTTTATACAGGGGGGGATAAAATCTGGATATTTAGCTTTCTAAAGTGAGTTTGAGGTGGTCATTTTCTTAATGTTTGTGCATGGAATGTTGAGAAAAAGAACAATTTTCTTATCTTTCTATGAAAGTGGTTTTATTGAAAATGATTTTTAGAGGAGGTTTGTCTATTTCTTTAGTGTATATATATATATATATATTTATATATGTAGGAAATAGGAAATACAATCTCATGATGGGTTATAGAAATTTAAGTGTTTTTGTTATTTGCTTTAATTTTTTATTAAAAATGAATAAAGCATTGTTTTGATGAATAAAAAATTTCATTTTTTTGTTAACCTTTTCTGTACTTTGAGAAATGGATTATAAAAGGGGGTGATTGGTCTTTTTACTTGTGTTCTCGGTAGAAACTTTTTATTTCATGAAAGAACAAAAACTTTATTATTTATTAATAGAAAATGACACAGCCCGTCAGATAGGAGATTTTTGTTTTGCACATTTGTCAATGTGTTTTCGATAAAAATTTATAACATTTAACGAGCATAAAAAATTGTGGATTGAAATATGGCTTTGGTTTTTAGTTAGGTACAAAGGATCAAATTTAAGTTTATTTGATAGATAATTATATGTATTGTAGTATATAAAATTTTATTATCAATTCATGATTCAAGTTCATAATTTTGGCCTTCATAATTTTTTTTTTTTTTATGAATATAGGTCATTGGTTTTTAAAAGTTAAAAATCAAGAGATAAAGAGTATCAAATGGAGGTGAAATTTTATAAAAGAATTATTTATGGGTTAGTGATTTTTGCACCCCTTTTTTTTTTTTTTTTTTTTATAGTGTACCATCTTTGAAGGAAAATTCAATTTTATCTTGATGAAAAGAGAGGGAATGTGAGTTGTATGAGCAAATTTGAATTTTCCATGGTACAAAATCACATGTCTATATTCGTATGGTTCTCTTAATCCAATAAAGTGGGTTCTAAAAGTTTACTTTTATTTGATGTCTCTAACAATCAAGACACCCTGTTTTTTTTATTACATAAAATTTTAGGTGAGGAATGAAGGTTCTATTCCTCTGAGGATGAACAACTCCTTGGGCCCTCCAATTCAACTTGTGTGGCCCATCTGCTTCGCTGCTTCAACATTCGTCGACTGTTGAAATGATGAACTTTCTGGTAGATATGGAACTCGATGATCATTACCAAGAGCTTCTTCACCTCATTTTCCAAACAAATTGTCCTACTCTTTTCTCGACCAGTCCATTGGTAGGCCTCCAATCAAAGAATAGACCAAATTCCAGCCTGGGAAACATTTTAAAGAATACCCCAACCACGAAAAGGAGCATGTTATCATGTAAATGTGTATTTCTTAGCTTTGAAGGAAAGTTTTTTATAGCATAATTTGCTATATTTAATTATGAGTTCTGGCTAATAGTTTTTACGATGCCGACGCCGGCGTGCAAAACTTAGATGGTGTGTCCTGAAAGCTCAATGGATGATTCTCTTATAAGTACCGTGCACCCAGAAAAAGGAAAAGAATGAAAATGTTGAGAGCATCTAACTTTTTTCCTAGTTTTACTGTATGTCTCATGATGCACGGATAGCTCCCCATACAAGGCTTTGGCCTTTACTGTTAAAAACATGGTGGATGTTGCTGTTGTCATGGTCCCCCTCTCCCTTCTTTCCTTCTCTCACTTTAATCTGATAGAGACCGACGCTTTTCAAGTCACCCACCTAAAGGATGAAAAAACAGGACAAGAGCACAGATGCAGACATGGAGTTGAAGGGGAGATGGATCTCCTGTCCTCTTGAATGTTTGTTCGGATTTCTTTCTTTATCCAACATCCAACATAAGGGTCCTTAAATATTAAACATTTCCATGGCCCATAATCACATTTTTGGGCATTTGATATCACATCTGGGCCATGTTCTATCAATAATGATCAAAATCGCTCGACCCGTCTCCGATTGTCACACTATGCTTTTAGAGGTAACGATGACGTAAAAATATTGCAACTACTCTTGGTAGAATAGCAATCCAACTCGCCTTGTAAAACTCACCTACTGTACTATGAATAATTTGAAAGAAAATTAAAGCCATTGTATTTTCATAGTTGTTATTTCAATTATGCCATCTCGCTGACCGGTTTTAATTTTGAATGCAACAAATTAAAAACTCGACTCTTACCCAATTATACATTGGATATTAGGTTGCTTTTCATCAATCTTATCTAATACTTTAGGGAACGGATTGAATAAGCCCAACAAATTAGGTTAGACCACTAATTGTTGTACAACCCAATTAGTCTTGGTCTTTGAGTCTCCTAAAAGAAATTTGATCCATGAGTCAGTTTTTTAAAACATTGCTCCTGACTAGGGCTGAAACTCAGGCGGGTAAGGCCATGTTTTTATAAATCTAACTCAATCCATATAAAAAATTATTGAACCTAATCCGATCCAACTCGAATTACTAACTGGAATTGTTCAACTCAATTTGATCTGAATTGTTGAGCCGACACAACTTGAGCAGTGGCCCGTCTCAATCCGAGTGTTATATTAATTTTTTAAGTAGATCGGGTTGAGACAATTCGAATCGAATCAGGTAAGTTAAATTTTAAAAATGCTTGAACCGATCCGACTTGATTTTAATTCCACTGTTAATAAAGGTAGAGTATACTGCTAATAAAGGTTGATTTCAAAGCAACATGAAAGAAAACGTGTGAGTGAGGTGTGAAAATTAAATCCACATTCCATATATGGAAATAAACAGTTGCTATCTATCTTAACAGCTGTTATTTAATTAAAGGGTGGAAGGAGATGGACGACCTTCTATTTGAGGATATGATTAGGAAACAACGTTTATTTTTTAAAGCAAGAGAGAGAGAGATGCAGGAGATACAAATACAACCACACAAAAGTTAGGTCATTGGTCAGGTCACTTTAGCTATTAATATTATTTTTTAAAATAAATATTTACTTGAATTGTTATTATATTTATTTATTATGTACACATCTGTATCTAAGACTATCTACACATGCCTCACGTTGATTAGAAAAAAATATTTTAAAAAATCAATGCCTTGCTCTTGCTATCTTGGGATGTAGGGTCCCAATAAAAGAAGGGATGTCCACTGCCAAAGGTCTAAAGTCTAAACCATTTTTCCCATGTAACTTGACCGTATAGACAAATTTGTTCAAAATATGTGTTTGAATAAGAAATTATTAAAAAAATGAATTTTTTTATTAAATTAATAAAAATATACTTTAAACTCTCGAAGATTTAATGTGCTATAAGTGAAGAGATTATTTCATAAAATTGCAATATTTCTTTTGTTAATAAGTCAATGATAAATATATGACATAACTTTGGTGTGCTCTAAAGGTAGTGGGCTCACCCTTGAGGAATTTTACGTTAGATATCCTACAGTTTCTTACTCGTAAATTCAAAAAAATATAAGCAATATGAATTATAGATGAATCGTAACTCTAATTAACTCTTATCTCTTAAGTAAGTAGGAACCACTTGAGTTTGAATTTATTGAACCTGATAACACATCTACTTGAATTGAGTGAGGCATTGATAGAGCCAAAGTGGAACAATGGTAGAAATGTGGTAATGGAGTAGATGATAGTGTCAATGTTCCACAATTGTTGACTAAATAAGGGAGACGCAAAAGGATAAAAACATCAACATTCTAACACAGGAGATCGACGACTTCAAGTGATTTTAATGACAAATTATAGTCGAAGTATTATTGCTACAACGATAAGATCAAATAGATAAGTGAAAATTGAGTTATAAACTGAGATGATGATTGAAAAGAACAGTGGTGACGACCAGGGTTGCAAAATTCGGCTTGGTTCAGATATCATAAGTTTCTCTCTCCTCTTTTGCTTTCTTTTTTAAATATAGGTATTTTTTTATTATTTTATTTTATGTGAATTAAAAAATAAATAAATAACCCAAAAGGAAGTTGGATTTTTAAAATTTTTTTTTTGAAAAAGGCCGATATCGGCCGAGATATCGACCCAGGCCCACCACCATTTTATTATTATTATTTTTTAAAAAGACCAATATTAATCATATCGGCAGATATCGGACCGATATATATGCCGATATATCGGCTATATCGGCCAAGAAACGGCCGATATATTATGAGCCGATATAATGCGGTGTTTAAAAACCGATATATATCGGCCGATATCTTTACCCCTGGTGACGACAATAAAATGGCGGCCGTGGTGATGAGCAAAAATGGAGATGGTGCACCCATGCTAGTGAGGGAGAACACACTTGACATAAAACATTATTTTAATTTGATAAAATCTTACGCATGGATGGAAAATAATGTGCATGGGTTGGGCTGGTTTGGGAGGGTAAAACATTATTATATCTCATTCATTAGATAGATAATTGAAATTTATCCATTCCCACTCCATTAGGATGAATCATTGAGGCACATATAGAAACCTAAAGGTTCAGTAATGGCCATTAACATTGCACAACTCTTGTGACTCTTTCTTCTTTTTATGTTATTTTTTTTTCACACTTTCATACTCTTTTTTTTTTATCCTTTTTCCTTACTCTCTTGGAGCTTTCTACTTATTATTAATTTTTTTTCTTGAATTTATATGTGGAAAACCGCGGGATACCCAGCGTTTCCACTATCTCTAGGGCACACCAAGGTTAGGTCATAGGGGCTCAAACCCGCAACCTCCCAATTCTTAAGACATGAGGCAATCAGTTGAGTTACACTCATATGACTGAATGTTATTACTTAATTTGATCACTTAGAGCTTTTATATTTCATTTTTCTGCTCGAGGTTGACTGTAATTTTTCACCTAAAGGTACTTTTATATTTTGTTTACAGAGTACTATGCTACTCTTCTTTGATCTTGTATATAATTTTTTCTTTTACTTTTTATAGATTGATTGTCAATTCGATATATTTTGTATTTTACATTGCTATTAAAAGTTTTAATTGCTTAAAATATCTTATAATCCCTTACCTTTATTTAGTGTAAAATATACAATTTTAGGTGTCTATCAATGAATCAGAACCACTCGTTTATAGTTAAAACTCTTTATTAAATATAATTGGAACATCTCCCACCACTGGTCTATGAAAATGTTAATCTTAAATAGACAATGTGAGTGGATCAATAATAGGTACAATCATAATTTCTAGATAGAAAAATTCAAGTTCTCTATGTGGGGTGCTATTGAGATTGAAGGTGGTGTAATTGTAAATATTACGAAATTCTGAACTATATTAAAAATTATTAAATTTCGACATGGCAAATATTTTGAGGTGAATTGGGTCTAATGCCAAAATCTCAAGATTTTTGTCTGATGTTATTTAATAAATAGGATTAAACGTTTGATGACTGATATTTCAGTTAAAAATTTTGACCCATTAACAGCTATGATATTTCATTTTTTACCTAACATTTAGAGCAGGATTAGACACATCAGTAAGAGGGTGTGGACCAACTCTATCAATATCATACGACAACACAAGTGGACCTAATGTGAAAGCAAAATTAAACTTCAAACAATTATTATTCATTATAATTTAGAAATCTCCACCTTGAGGCTTGAGGTAAAAAAAATAAAAACTCTAAACTCATATCATTGTTTGATAATGTGCACACCAATCATATATAATTTTTCATTAAATAAACGTTCATTATATCAATTTAAATGTATCGGTCCGTCGGATGAGGTCCAAATGGTTAACGAACTAGTGATGGACAGGGTACGTGCGGACAGATGCGCATCAATTCGCTAATAAAGGCATAATAGTTGTCTGTATGTATCAGTAAGTTGTTTCAACTTTTACTTTTTTAATTAAAATAAAATTTATTGTATAAATATTTGTATATTTACTTATCAATTCAAATCAAAATAAAATACCTTTATATGTTAAGAGAAGGAGAATTGAAATGAGAGATCCTCTTTTTACTTATTTGTTTGCTCTTTTAAACTTGGAAATCTCTAAAAGTGGGTCAAACATGAGAAGCTGAGTTTGTTTAGAAAAAAAACTCTTCACTTCCTTCATTTAAATACATTTCTAGGGTTAATTTAAAACAACTCTAACTTTGAAAATAAGTCTTTTTCAAAAAATAAAATTTAGATAAATTTTTGTATTTTGAATTTTAAAAAGAAAGAAAATAAAAAATAAAAAAAAAAAAGAAAGAAGGAAAGGGAGTGTGGTTGGGAATTGGGATCCTGTGGTTGAGAGAGAGAGGCGTGGCAAAGTAGAAATCACAAGAATCGTGGGTGTCATCCGTGGAAGGAATGGGTTGTGGCCTTTTTAAGGAAAGTAAGTGGGGACTGGGGACGACTCGACCGTACAAAAAGATTCATACTGCCTCCAATCCGACTTCACAAATACTCTTCTCTCGTATTATTATTTTAATATCGACATATTTTTAAACTTTTATGGTTTTATTATCTTGTAAAAAATATAATATTTAAAAATAAAAAATATATATCATCTTTGAGCTTGGTTCTATGAGTTATTTCTTTCAATTAATCTTGTTGTAAATCATTTTAGTCATTTCATATTTTCCTTTATATATATCATCTTCTACTAATATCATCAAACTAGGGTTACTACATATATCGACCGTTTTATATCGGTTTTTAACAGTCGTGTAATATCGGTCGAAATGTATTGTATCAGCCGTATAACCTATTTCTCGGCCGATATATTGGCTATATATATCGGTCCGATATTGGCCGAGATGATTTATATCGGTATTTTTTTTTTAAAAAAAAAGTCAAAACTGTGATGGGTCCGGGTTGAAATATCGGCCGATATCAGCCGATATTTACATTTTCAATTTCTTTAAAAAAAACAGTTACTTTTTTGGTTCTTTTATATTTTTTAATTCAGAAAAAAATAATAAAATAATACCCATATTTACAAAAAAAAATAAAAAATTCAAAAGAGGAGAGAAATTTATCGACCGAAATATCGGCGAGGCCGAATTTTTGTCCCCTACATCAAACCATCTTAAATGAATTTATCTCAATTTATTATAATAGCGAGACTAATTTTAACTATTCTTAATGCTAGACTTTGTTTATTTGTCATTCTTTCACTGTCCAACACTCTTCTTTATAAAGCATTGTAGATTTAATAACTGTTTTATAAAATCATGCTTTCAGATGAACGAGCACTATTTTATCGCATAAGACCCTTCTAGCTTATCTATATTTTTGTCTACATATTCCTATCCTATTCGTTATATATATAAGTCGAAATCTCCTTAAAATTTTATTGTAGAACTAAAGTATCGAAACTTATCACAGATATATATAAAATAAAATTTAAATTTAAATTTAAAATAGTAACTAATAAATATAATTCAATTTAAAATATATTATAAGAATAGTTACTTTGACAACTATCTAATCAAAATATAATTCATCATTTAACCTTTCTTAAGTCATAAAGTTTCATCTGATGTTACATAAGTTCATCAAGTAAATATCATTACTATAGTTATAAAAAAATAGAATAAATCCACAGTGATTATAACTTATAAGTTTTCTAAAAATATGGTCTGGATTTTTTTATATTATTGCAACAATACTAAATTTTAACATAAAATAATGGATTTAATGATAAAATTATGTTGTTAACAAGAAATTATATTCTTCTAATAGTTTTATATTAGAATTACGTACCTCGGCTCCAATCATATTACCATACTACACCGCCCTTTCTCTCTCCTCGTTTTTCGTACCTTATTTATTTATTCATTTGTTTGTCATCCTAAATATCACACAATATTTTATCACATACTTGATTTAGTCACACGACTCCTTCCATTTTGGGATGTCAGTGGGCCCACACCTTTTCTTTCATGTCATTATTAGGTTCTTAATTATTGTACTATTTTATTATATTTGTAGTTGCTTGTCATGCATCACACATGACTTGAAATGACTCACCTTAATCTATTTCATTAATCATTAATGAGTTTAGTTGAAACATTGTTAGCAACTCTTTGTTTAATATTTATAAAACATATTTTTTACAAGATCATTGTACATAGGATATACGTTATTCAACTACTTTTTGCTCTTATCTATTTTTTATTTTTTTAAATTTAAATATATAGTTAACAATATTAATATTTTGAAATATAATGAAAAAATATTTTTTAAATATTTTATTGTATTTTTTTTCATATCTAATGTATATTAAAGTATAAGATTTTTAAGGCTATTATTCTTCCAAAATTCTTGGTAACAACAAAATTAAATTTTAACGTGGTTAAGTCTTTATTTCAAATTAAAATATTTTATAAAATAACAACAAAACATAAAAATTAAGTTAAATTCATGTAATAATTTAGTCAAAAGTTTGTCCTTAAATCTTCAAAATAGTATTTATCAAGCTCCTACTTATCCATTCCTAACTTCTGGTATATATACTTTTGTGGGAAAATTTTAATCATATTTTTCAAGAAAAATTGAACTATATACAAATTATTTCCACTTCACACTTGTATTATTTGCAAAATTGTTAATTATGGGTTTGACTTTGAATGGTATTTCAATGTTTGCATATCTATGTATATAATTATATATTAACGTTTATATCTCCGTTAGAAGGGTTTCATTTGAAGTTTGAAGTTCACTTTATGATAAATTTAATCCGTTATGTATTTGTTTTTAAATTTAGATTTTTTTTTTTTTTAACTTTCTTATTGTTGGATTGATCACGATAGTAAAAATATTTATACAATCGTTTTACATTTGATTTTGAAAAAATTAAGAAGTAAGATGATTTAATTAATCTTATTTTTAACATTTTAATAGCATATATGATCTTCATCCATCTGTATCTATCTATTTTTCATATCATCAACTAAAACTCACCAACTCATATAATTTATTAAAAATACATTTAGCCAGACTTTAGCTTCATAAGCTCAAATTTGATTAATCAAACTTGAGATTTTTTTATATGTATATTTACGACAGCAATCTTCCTACAGACATTTTGTATAATTCTATACGGATTTTATTTTATTGCTCATTTTATCTTTTAAATCAGTTTGTCGAACTCTCTGTTGTAAGTGATTCAAAGGATTTAGCGAGTCAATTCGAAAAGTAAAATGAATAATATAATAAAATCCGTATCACGTTATAGAAAATGCCTGTAGAAGAATCGCTACCGGTATATCTATTCAATAGTTTAGAGTTTGATCATCGAATAAACATGATCTTTCAACTAAATAGTGACGAGGAAGTGATAGGGCCAGGGCAGTGCACGATTATGACGCCACGTGGCCTGATTTTGGGAGGGCCCACCACATCAATTGCTAAGAGAATGAATCCTTCAACCACTCACCACCAATACAGTAATCAGTACCCTCCCACAACTGTAGTCCCTCTCAGGCATTTACGTTGTACTCTGCTAATCCTCAGCCGTTGGTACCTTTCCTTTAAAGAGTGTGTGGCCCATCTGCATTCAAACCAGATTAATGCCAACGGTTGGATCTTTTCTAACGCCCGGAAAAAAACAAGTCGTGCCCTAAGGTACTTCTAGGCTCTAAAATTTAATGATTATAAAAATTATATGAATAAGTAGATTATTATAAAGACTATTATATTATAAAAATGCAATTCATTTAATTAGATTAATCTTTCAAAATTAATAATATATTTTTTATAAATATTTTAATTTATTATATTTAATTTAAGAGTCAAAACCCATCAAATGCATCAAATGAAAATGATAAAAAAATAAATTTAAATTAAAAATTATTTTAACAGACTGAATTTACCATAAAATCAATCTCACGTGCTCTATTTTGCCTATGGGGTCAGGGGGCTGAGACTCTGGAGAAATTCTCAACGACATTCATGGGTTATTATTACATGAGTCGCATTTGTTATGGCCTTTATTCTTCAAAGCTAACCTAATGGAATTAGAGAGTAAATAGAGAAACTAATTTGAGTCTGACTAAGTAAGACTTAAATTAATCTCTAGCTCACATCTAAATTTAGATGAAAAAGGAAAAAAAAAAAGCACTAAGAGATTAGCCAATTCTAAATGGTGAATCAAATTATCAGGACCGGCCCTCACAATAATTAGTGTAGGTTGCCACCTAAGGCCTCGATTAATATGATTAATGATTTTACTCACAATCTCAGGACCTCTGAAATCTTAGAGTTTGCACTGCGTCTAGGACCCCTGAGATTTCAGGACATCTCAGGGCCGACAGTAGAGACTATGTCTAAATTAAAAATGATGAAATGCAACTAACTATATTATATTATTATCATTTATCATCACTATCAAAATTGATAATTCCATCTATCTTAAATGCAACTTATTGTACTGTACTCTTTTTATAGAATACATTGTGTATTTGTTGTTCAAAAGAAAATAATTCAATGTGGATCAAATGGTACCCAAATTTCAATTTTACTTAATGCACATAATTTCTAAAGTTAGAGCATGCATCTTGGACAGTAACAAATGTTTGATAATTGAACATTTGAACCATTGACTGAACCTTTTAGTATCTGTATCAATTCTCAACTAGAAAGTACAAAGTAGACTTAACTTAAAAAGCGAAAAATAAAATAAAAACAACAACTACTTGGTTGAATTGTTGAAAACTATGTAGTCAAATTTGGCTAAATATATCTAACTTGACCAATTCTTTAATCTGTATCCAGTTTTATACCAAGTCTGGCTAGGATGCAGTTCATAATAGAACAATTATAGTGGATATCTTAAGTTCAATATTTTTTATGACAAAAATATTTAAGATCTTATCTTTCTTTTTGTATAAGGACATTGGGTAAAACTCCAGATGCACACAGTCTTCCGTAAGCCACAGCTGATGCTACCTCAATTTTCTTTTTTAATAACCACTAGTTAAAAAGATGCACATTATCTGAGAGATATTGATAGTAAATTATTATTTCTCTATTTCATAAATTTAGAATAAGTTGAGCAAAACCATTCAAATTAATCAAGTTTAATCATAATATCACTTTTTCTATATTTTAGTATTTTTGGCAATTTTTTCATTTTTGACAATAATACAGTAAGATTGGAACAAATCATTCTAACTCACTAAATGTAGTGTTAAAGTTTCTTCCCCTATTTTTTTGGTATTTCTATCTGATATTTTTTTTTTTAATATTGATATGTTAAAGACATGTATGATATATACAACTTTCCCTGTTCTACATGGAATAAAATCACAACTATTTAACAAGCAAATCATCAAGATTCCTATTGAAAGTTATCTTAAGTTCTTATAAAGCTGAAATAGTAAATCATGAATTATGAGAAAAGCCATCCTTAAATAATAGCTGATTTAGTGGCATTAAAAGTATGTTGACTTGCTGATAATGTAGTAAATGCTCATTTGGTTAGTTGTTGAAATTAGAAAGGTTGTAAGTTCCAATTAAATGGGTGTCCGTGTCTAGATCTCATCATCAATATAATTCAAATCTCTTCCTATCATAAATTATACGATCAGTCACTCTACTATTTAATATATTGTTTTTGCCCCTTTTGTATACATTTTCAATGGTCTACCTCTTCTCCTCGTAGCATTGTGTATCTAATAACTATTTTATAAAAACATTCATTTAGATGAAGCATGACTCTTTTATCACATAGGACTTCACCGACTTGTTTACATTTAGTCCACCGTGTTCCCATCCTATTGACTATATCTAATTCCAATCTTTCAAGAGATTCTACGATCGACCCAAGTACCTAAATTTACCATAGTATGCAACTAGATTCTTTCCAATTCCAATCAGATCTCCTTCTCTATTTTATATTCCATTGCACTTTATATATTCTATTTTTGTTCTACTAATTTTTAGACGATTTATTTCCAAAGTTCATCTCCAAGTTTTTAATATACAATTGAGTTGTTGTTTTATTTCACTAATTAATATTATATCGTCAAAAAAAAAAAAATATACACCATCACAATTTGTTTCGCATTTCACATGTTAAGTTCTTTGTGATTAACGTAAAATAGTAAGGGCTTAAGACAAAACTTTGGTGGAGTTCAACTCCTACAGCTACAAATGATTCTCACATTAGTATATGTCCTTAAATTTTTTTACATAATCATTACAAATATATTTATTTCTTAATGATCTCTATTGAAGTCTTCTTAAAAGTTTTTTTTTTTTACCTTAAGTAAAACTCCCACGGGTGAGTCCTTTACTTCTAGGGCACACTAAGATTGAGTCATAAGAGTTCAAACCCGCAGTCTTCCACTTTCTAAAACGAAAAGCAATCAGTTGAGGGGGAGGCTGATGAAAACTGTGTACATGTTCCATCTTTTCTGTATGTATTCCTCTATGAGTTATCATAGATACTGAATCTATGAAAAATAATACATTAAATCTATAAATCATGGGAGTTTAATGGAGTACTGATAAAAAAAGGTTTGAAAAAATGAAAGATTTACACAATTTAGGGAGATCCAATTCTGTGCTTCAAAAGCTTGGCAAGCAGAAAGATGAAATTTAGATAGATTTATGCAATACATGTAATGGGGGAAGAGAGTCTTACTGTCTCCAAAAGGGGAAATCTACTGTGGCGTCTCCCCTCCCCTCGTTGCCCTTCCATTACTGGAAATGTTTCAACACCAACTCGTTGAGGATGAAACCTAATGCTGGTGAAATCTGTCTACTTTGGTAGCCCCCACCCTCCTCTCACTCTATTTTTTCTTGTACCCTGGCATTTAACAAGGTGGGGATGGGCCCCACAAGACAGTTTAGTGATTGACTTGATGCAATTAAAAAAAAGAAAGAATTTAAATGATTTTTTATTAAAAAAGATCAATGGAAAAAAAGAGATAATTTTGGATCAAAGAGACAACATGGGTCCCACTGATACTCTTCTATTGGACATTTCTGGAAACCATTCCTTTTCCATCCATTATTCCCATTTCCTATGTGAGTGATGGGTGTGGGGGGATCGTCTCTTCCCCCTCTTAGATTCCATTTCCACCCTCTTTCATTTCCTCAAATGCCCCTACCCTCTCATCACAAATACAATTCCCCCACTTCCACATTCCACTTTTACCCACCTACCCACCAACCCTAAAAAAGAAAATCAAGAATGAAGGATGACTAATTTATTATTAATAGAGGGATTACTTGGTGATTATAACTGCGTAATTGTGTGCTAAGATGATGTTATTGACGCAAATTGTGACTAAATAAATGGGTCTGACTGTAATTGGTGGGTAACTACTTGCAGTGAAATTGACACAAAGATTATGCTTTTCGATTTGGTTAACGTGGGAAAGAGAATAAGAAAGACATCTTTCCCTTTCCCGTTTTGACAAGAAAGGATGCAGAGAGAGAGAGAGAGGGGTAGGGACGGGGGAGAGAGCTGAACACTTCACACTGCTATGCTAGTCTTGCACCTAAAATAGAACTTTGTAGCATTAGCCAAGTCATCCATCTAGCTTTCAAGCCACTTTCTGATCATGGGCATCCCTCCATTTGGAAGGGGAAGAATTTAAAGGGGAATTCATGCTCAATTCTGATAGTTGGACAATCGAAATGTGTGTGGAAGACTGGAAATTCTGGTTGAAAAAGGAAAGTGTAGAGCCACCACTAGAAACTCTCAACTTCATATTGAAATTGTTCTGTGCAACTTTGCACATGAAATGAAAATCGTCTAATCAATTTTTGAAAAGAAAAAAAAAATCCTCTTTTTTTAGAGTGATTTTCCACATTTCCATCAAATCACATATTGCAATTATAACATTTTAACTTCTTTAAATTCATAAAATTATTTACGAAGGAAGAGTGCAGAAAGTTTTATTGGATGACCTCTCGCTTTAGAGTGCCTTACAAATAGATGCAACTCAAACATACACTGAGAAGACATTTGCCAATTTTTTTTTATACATGATGTGTTTAGGTAACCGGTCTTATATTAGAGATTCTAAATTTATGATATTAGGAGAAAATTTACATAGATTAAGATTTTGTTCCTTGAATGTTGTCAGAAAATAGAGATGCTTGGACTGTTGTCAAAGTGGAAAAGGTTTGTGAAGATTAGAATAATTTTTTAATTAGATACTTAGATTGAGAAGAGGGAGATCCACTTCTATTGAGTACATGTGTCTTAATAGCTTAGAATATCTTATTTTTCAAATGAAAGAGTTGTGATATACTATATACTTTATAGATCCATGTATTGGTAGGTTCAATAGTTTCACAAATTCGAAAAACATACAAATATATGTAACACTGAATTTAAAAATTAATTAATGGAGAATTAGATTTTTAAGAAGTGAATCTCATAGACTTCAAATAATGCCATTTATTATGATTTTTTATGGTAGATTATTCCAACCCAATGTCTCATGAAATGATTGAATGCCTTTTTAAAGCATCTGTATCCACTGGTACTGATGTATGGTAAATAGGTGAAAGTGAAGCTTCGGAGGTAGGCACTGCACACCTTGGAAATGGGTTGATATAAAATTGAATTGGTGTGGAAGTGTGAATTGGTGGAGGGTGAATGACATTGTAATGTGTCAACCTTTTTTTGTTGAGTGCAAGTAGACTAACATAGGAGTCTGGCACAGAAAAAAGGTGATTGTAATGGCAAGATGAGGTGAGTAGGGAACAAAGTATATATGGGGTGAGAAAAAATATACCCAAGAGAGAGGAGAGAGGAGAGAGGAGAGAGAGCTGAGTTGGGGGCTTGGGGCTTTTTGATGAGCATTGTCACCCCCTCGTCTATGCTGTATTGGGCAGTTTGGCTAAGGAGTTTCTAGGGAAATCTTCTCCTCTGCTGCCTTTTTGTGTCCTAGGTTTTGTTTCTCAAGAGGAAGGAGAGAAAGAAAAGAGAAGAGAGGGAGAAAGAGAGAGAGGAGCGAGCTTTTTCCTTGCCGACAGTCCTAGATGGCGAGCTATGATAACTGATACGCCTGCCCTTCTCCTCTTCTTCTCTAACTACAACCACCCACCAAGCAGCTCTGGTTTTTTCCTGTGAAAAGCAGCAATACAAAAAAGAAGAGCAACAGAGCAAACCCAACAAGGATTACCCATGTGGGATCTCAACGACTGTCCAGATCAGAGAAGGGAGGCCTCCCAAGAGTGCAGCTCTGAAGAGGGCAGGGGAAAGGTGGTGGAATCCCTCTCCAACGACAATTCAAGCTCTTCGGTTGTAGTCATGGAAGGCTCTGATGATGAAGACAGAGACAGGAAGAGGAGCAACAGGATCTTTGGCTTCTCTGTCCCCGCAAACGACGATGAAGATGAGGAGAGTGAGGCCGTCGTCACCCGGCAGTTCTTCCCGATGGAGAAGACGGACGACGGTGGAGGTCCCATTCAGCTCCAAAGAGCCCACTGGGTGGGCGTGAAGTTCTGCCAGACGGAGCCAATTGGTGCTGGAAAGGCTACTGTGGACGTGGCACAGCCAATCAAGAAGAGCCGGAGGGGACCCAGGTCAAGAAGCTCGCAGTATCGCGGCGTCACCTTCTACCGGAGGACTGGCAGATGGGAGTCTCATATATGGTCTATAGCAATCTCTCTTTTAGCATCTCAGGTGTTTCTCGCAGCAATTGTCATTTTCATACAGAGAAGGAAATCAAAATGTGAACTATACAAGGCCAAGTGTGAAAACTTTCAGTCAATTGGCGATATTCAACTTCAGGAATTCATTCTTGCCCCTTGATTGTAGCAAAATATTTCTCTCTTTCATAGAAAATGGCAATTCTTGCGGAGTACACGTGCACTCAACTTTTCTTTTAATTTACCACGTTTTCTCCCAATTCACAGCCTTCTGGCCATTTCCTTGATGCAGGGACTGCGGGAAGCAGGTTTACTTTGGGTGGGTATACGATAAACTATCAGTGATTTTGAAGAGTTGGGTGTTTTTGTTTTGAATGGATATTGGTAGTCAGCATTCAATTACTGATTTTGGAATTGCATCTCTCCTGATTTAGGTGGATTTGACACAGCACATGCCGCTGCTCGGTAATCTTCAGCCACCCTCGTTCTCTCACACCATTCTTTTTACCATCTCATCCTTTGTCTAAAGGGGATTGAGATCCCTTTGTCTATTGAGATGTTGATGGGTTGAATTAGGACATTCTTGTTGCAGTGCATATGACAGAGCAGCCATCAAGTTCCGGGGACCCGATGCAGACATCAATTTCAGCCTTGATGATTATGAGGAAGATCTAAAGCAGGTGAACAAAATAGAGATCCGCCTCTCAATTTGCTTGCCTTTCCTTTCCATTTTTGTGATCTGCAAATTTAGTAGTAGAATTGAAGCATGCCTGTTAATCTTGTAAACTAAATAAAGATAATTCAAACCAATTTGGTGAGGGAATGTATGTGTTATTAACATGGGCATGTGGCATGGTAACAGATGAACAATCTAACCAAGGAAGAATTCGTTCATGTGCTCCGTCGACAAAGCACTGGATTTCCAAGGGGAAGCTCCAAATTCAGAGGGGTTACCTTGCACAAATGTGGAAGATGGGAGGCTAGGATGGGGCAGTTCTTGGGAAAGAAGTACTATTCTTCTTTTCACTTTCTTTTTCCTCTTCTTTGATCAATACTTAGATTTTCTTATCAGTATACTCCCACCAGAGCAGTGGCTTTTCAAAATCATAATATAGATAACGAATATTCTTCTTTGGACATGGGATTTTTTGTAATTTTCTTCCTCTCTTTAATGTTGGTCTAATTCAAGTCTTCTTTCATGTCTGAATTAAACAGATACGTCTATTTGGGCCTTTTCGATTCTGAAATTGAGGCTGCCAGGTATTGCAACGATATAATTAGATCATACCCTTTTTCTAATTCTGGTATGGTTGGAATTAATCTTAACTTGTTCTGATCACCAGGGCATACGATAAGGCGTCAATCAAGTGCAATGGAAGGGAGGCAGTCACCAATTTTGATCCCAGTACTTATGAAAATGAGATAAATCCCTCAAGTAAGTCGAGCCTTACAGTTGTGAATTTTCAATTTAGGGATCAGATTCTTCCTTCTCTTGTTTTATAAACATGCTAGTGATTCTGTTGCCATCGGCACTTTGGTGCTACAATCATTCAGGTAACTGACACTGATCATAACCTGGATTTGAGTCTGGGAAACAAAGTGTCGAAATGTGATAAATTCAAGCCAGGGGATGATGAGAGATTGAGTGCATTTGATGAGCAGCCGCAAGTGCCAATTGAACTCGATTGGAGGATGGATGGACGTAGCATCAAACCAAGGGTACCCCTTTGGCTTAATGGCTTCTATCCTTGTAATTTCGAATTCTGCTGATCTAAATCCCTTTTTATTGTATCAGTTTGATGAGAAATCAAGCCTGCCCAATCCAGATGGCGGCAAGGAGGCCAATGATCTTCTGGCACCCTTAAACCATACACACATCCATTCCTCAATCCCATTCAAGGCCGGGGACTTGCATAAGTATGGCCACCATTTCATTCAGCAGCTGCAATTAAATCCTCCCAGTTATCAGGTCAGTAGACTGCATCCATTTTCATGTCCTGTTTTCTTTTTTTATTTCTTTCTTCTTTTGCTTTTTAAATATACATTTGGAATGCAAGTATTGGGACATTAGCCTGTATTCCCATGACCTTTGCAGTTTGTACAAATGAGCAATTTCTAACCTATCTCAACACAGACCCACATGCTCAATTGCAGCCAAATCATACCACTCATTGAAATCATTGATTTTGTACAGTTACCGGGCAGGGGCAGGGGCGGAGATGGAGGGAGAAGCGGTAGAGGAGGAGGTGGATTGAGTCTGGCAATAGGTGAGCAACCATTACAACAACAACAACAACAACAACTGGCACAACAAAGGCAATTGAGTTGGGGCTGGAGCAGCAGCAACTGGCCTTCTGCTACTTCTGCTTCTTCCCAACTTTTTGTGACTGCTGCAGCATCATCAGGATTCCCGTCCCAGGTCATTAACCCACCAGGTTGGCTGCAAAAGAACGGGTTCCACCCTTTGATGAGACCCACCTGACCCAAAATGGCTGTAAAAGAAGGGGCTCAACTCTTTGACGAGACCCACCTGACTCTTATTATTTTCATATATATGATGACTATGCAATCGATTCATCTCTGTCTCTTGCTTTTGCAATTGTATTTACATTTTACACCCACATTGGCTGCTTCCGTGTCAGTCATTCCATGTTTTTTGTCCAGAAGGCTGTGTTTGCTTGAATGATGGCACGTATGACTGCAAATGTTGGGGCAAAATTGCATTTCAGCAAATGCTATTTTCTGGTTTCTGTCATTCCATGTTGCAAGTGACAACCCTATCCCCATACAAAAAGGAGTAAAAAGGAGAAAGGGAAAGCATCCATCATCGAGAGAGCTGCAATCAGATTCTTGTTTTGTGGATTGGCCACTTCTTTTTTTTTTTTTTTCTGTCATTTTCGTCTCTCTCATCTGTCTGCTTCCCTGCTGTCTACTGCCTATACCTAGTCCGTAGGAGCACATTTTCTTTTGCCAGTTCGTTTCACCCTTTGTTTAGATATAAACTATTATCTTAAATATCTAAATCGGAGAACTATTATCTTAATTATCTAAATCGAGAGGTCCTCTAGTTAGACAGAATAGTCGACGATGTTTTATCGGTTGAAGAGGCTTATTCATCATAAAGGTAGTTGGAGCAGTGAATGAGTCCCACATTAATTGTGAAGAGATTTAAATACTTATAAAAATTTGAGTCACGCTGTAGATTAGTCTCTTAGATACTCAGTTCTAACTGAATTAGATAAAAATTGACTGAAAATCTATGTCCTAATTAATATAAAATTCGACGTCAACTCAGACTCAACATGAGTTAGAGATCAACTCAGACTCAACATGGGTTAGACCAGTTTTTCAAGATCATTAATGCGGATCAATATTTGGCCAAATATAGACGTATTGGATATATTTCTGTTTCGACCAATACATCTTTTAACTTAATTAAGTGCTCCAACATTTGAATTTGTCGTAATCTATACTTGAGAGGTAGAAGTTAAAAAATCATCTTTAAATAAATAAAGAATAACTAATAATAAATGTTTGGAGTCTACAAAAATATCAGACATTATATAATTCTTTTATAGGGAACAAAAGCATCCTAATTTTACATATTTATGATGGGTGAAGGAAGAGTTGTTCCATGGAGTTAAAGTAGGAGTTTGACAAAATTGTGGTTCTCCATTATTAGGTATCCCTCCTCTAAGGCCTTAGGGTCAACTCTGCCATATGTTCAAGTCCAGTTTGTCATTCTCATACCCCTAATAAAGTGTGTTGTGTGTGGTGGGCTATAAAGATATTACCAAATCTTTGCACTAGTTTCAATCGATGGGACGTGATTGTTTCACATCACAAGGCTTGTTCATCATAAATTGGCCCCCCTCACATTTAAAATTGAACACATTCTAAGCCATTTTAATTAGAGATTAGGAAAAAGTTGATTCTTTTATTTTATGGATATTTACTTATTTAGAAATTAAATCTTAGCATTTAAATTAAGGCCACCGATCTTTCCATAGGTATTTTGTATTTAACGACATGAGTTTTAGTGTATTTTTTATTTATCATTCGCATGAATAGTAAAATTTCGATGGACTAATTTTTATTATTTATATGTATTTTGTAGAGTCAATTTGCACTGTTCATGAATTTTGACAAACCAACTTACAATTTCTATTAGTCGATTTGCATTGATCATGAATTTTGACGAGCCAATTTGCACTGTATGAATTTCTGACATTCTTTTTCTTAGATACGACAGGTGGAGGGCAAATTAGACATCACGATAAAATCCGTGTCTGTATATATAAAATGTCCATGGGAGCATTGTTGGTCTTAAATTAATAGTGATTATTGGAGGATAGGTATTAATTTCCTTTGATGTTTAATAGGTTAAGTCGAAAATATATTTATCTAAACCTAACTTGTGAAATTGTTAAATGAAAAAAAAATGGGTTTTTTGTAAAAAAAAAAAAATCAAAGTCATATGTTCATTGAGGATTCTTTTGACACTTAATTGACATGACCACCAATTGGGTGATGCAGATAGTACAATTTTGTTCAACTTATAAGGTATAGATGCCATCCACAAAATAGGGCTCATGGTTTTGATGGTGCTATTATGAGGATGGTATGAATATAATTGATCGCAGTTTGCTAGCCAATTAACTCTATTTAGGGAGGGTTACTGTTGATATTTTAACAAAACCATGTAACATGGTTGATCATTGTTCGGTTTAATAACTATTAGAGTTCCAGTTTATGTGTGTCAACTATGTAATTTGCTGATGAAAATAATTATTAATTCAAATTTTAAATAGAAAAATAAATGACTTTGACAATTACGATGTTTGAAACTTGATTTAGTAAGAATTCACTAAACACTGCTTTGTACGGCTCAAATGATCTCTGCATGAACCTATATGAGTTTGATTCTTTGTCTGATTTCAATAGATTTTTAGTTATACTTACTAATTGATCAAGTCTAAATTTTATAAATTGTAAGCACTCACCGTTGAAAGTCGTGACTGATTTCTAAGTAATTCTTAACCAATTAATTCTTAGCACACACTTTTTTTGAAAAAAAATTCAAAAAAAAAAGAGAAGTAGAAATGCAAGAACGGGCAGCAAAAATTCTTATACGCCACCGTTTGTGCTAAGTGAAAGTCCTCAACTATTAATTGGTGTTAGTCATTCAAAATGAAGAAATGAATATAAATATAAGCGAAAATGTCGTGTCTGGTACTTAATGCAGTTGATTTAAGCTTTTAAGATTAGATTAGAGATTTTAGATTCTAACTCTTATCCACTTACCTTGATACAAATATGTTGTTGGTGGCTTCGTGAATTTGTGGAGAGTAGTCTCAATCTAATATCCCATGATAATTTAAAAGAAGAAAATAAAAAAAAAATTGCGCAATAGGGTTCTTATGTTAGAGAGAGGACTCGAGCTTCTCATTTTGCAATCTGATGATTAGAATATCATTAGTGAATTATATTCAATTTGTTATTTATTTATGAAGCTATCAAACGTCTAAGCTTAAATGGACAAAGGACAAAATTTCAACGAAAATATGGAAAAAAAATTTGAATCTATTTGAGTCAAGGTTTCATCCATATTAAAAAAAATTCCAAATTTTCTTAAAAACCCTTTTTTTCAGACACCATCTCACAATAGATTGAAATATTTCTCATTTTACCCTATATTTTATAACTACAAAATTGAAAGTTTTTTCTAAAGTAAAAGATAAAAATAGAAAAAAAAATTATCATGAGCTGATGCCTATGTCATTAAAAATACCAGTGTCCCCAATCACTCATTATTATATATATATATATATATATATATATATATTTGGCCAACCATCTTAATAGAGACAAAATTTATTGAAATATGGGATAGAGTAAAATTCTTATTTTATTCTTACTGGTGTACCGCTCATCAAATATCTGTGTACTGATAACACGCCGCTCTGCATGTATATATTCTGCATATCGGTACAGCGATACTTAATGAAGGGATACACTGATAGAGATAAAATAAAATTTTATTTCATTCCATATCTACTAATAAATTTTTGACATGAACATCTTGCATATATATATATCCAAAACCAAATACCTACACCAAGTATATATATATCCAAAACCAAATACTACAACAAAAGAGAGAAAGGAATGAAGATGCTTTTGTTCCATCTGCTTTTGGTTTCTACTTTCTGCCATTTCAGCCTCAGTCATGATTCATGAATGTGGTCCTCGTGTGCCTGCCAATCACTGCACCCCATTAGCAGGCAGTAAAATTCTGTGGTGAGTGCGTCGAAAGATCCATCAGATATGAGAAGATGTCAAGATGCCTCCCCCTTTGTACGTCGGATCTAAGCTCGTCTTCTCCTTTCAATGCTCTTACCATTTCCCTTTTTTAACCAGGAATTTAGATTTACCATTTTCAAACAGGGTAGGTGACTCATATTTACCGTCCCAACCTCCCACCTTCTCTTCCAATTCTCAACTCTTTTACCCATTGTTTTTTGGATTTTTGGTACATGGGCACTTTTACTACCATTTTTGGCAACTGGGTCGTACAGAATTTGAACAATTTATACCAAGAATGGAAAGAGCATGAATGATATCCATGGAAACAGTGGACATAAATAAATTTCATTTTCTCTAATGGAAGTCTGAAAAGGTAAAAATAGGAAGGAAAGGATGACTGTCTATCACATTTTCCAGTATTCTAAAAGGCCATTGAAAGTGATTGGTATGGGATGGTCTTAGACTTACAGTTCCAGGCCTGTTACTGTACTGTACAAATGTAAAATGTTGGGCAACAGTATTTTTTTTACTAAAATGAGACTCCTAATAATAATTAAAAAAAAAAACCTTTCATTTTTACATCATCTATACCTATCTTAATCCTCAAAATATTATGCATTCTAGGGTGATTTGAATTATATTAAACATCCTAATCATAATTGACAGTGCTCAAGCAGTAGCTTGATTTGAAGGTCACATTTCAATTAAAGGACCCACTTGGAAAGGGTTTAACTTTGATTATTTTGTGGACTACCGATTAATATGGATAACTTGAATGGTCACGGTTGAAAGTTATTATTGGATGCTATGTAGCTATTAAAAAATTAATTTTACTTGGGTGACTTCATTCTGTCTCTTTCTCTTACGTGTATTTTTCTGCTACATTGAATTAAATCTTTATCCAATTTAAAATTATATAACTTTGATATTTATAAATAAATAATATTTAAAAAATATTTTTCAAATGCATTTATTTTTATAAGTCACCGCCCATCTGAAAACAACATTATTAATTTACATACCCTTTCAATATTATTAAATAGTGTACATGTTTCAACTGTAGTGCTTGTCATAGGCAGGCAAGAATGCAAGATACCACTGTAAAAAAGCAAAAGGAAAGCAGTGAATCGATGTAAATAGTAAATACCACATCCAAAAATAACTGCTACTAAATGTGGATTCTGCACATTTGATGCAAATGTAGTACTCTGTACGCGTGAGAAGGGACACCAATTCCGCAAGTGTACCTCTCAAGATTGGATGATCTACACCCTTCAATCTGATAAAACAATAGTATATACCGTGACGATCCGTCCGGTTAACACAATATTATCCGTTTTAAAATCCATACACCTTTACAATTTTGCATTAGATCCAAATATTACATTTAAATTCAAAATGCATTATGTTATAAGGAAGAAAAGTTAGGTTTATAAACTCCTTTCCATTCTCTGGCACAAATCCTCTATGACCGAACTCTCTCACAAGTACCTTCCACTGTTGCGGGCCATTACATATACGATCTAAATGTAGGGCCCTTGTGTAGATTGTAGATACTATAATTTATTTTTTATTGACTAAGGTGGTGAGGCCTTTTAGACTATTTGACTCATCTTTGAAGGACTTGTAAGTCTCTTTACCCATACACATCGGATAATTATGTAACAGTAGTCTTTTATAGTGGAGTGAAAATCGAACTCAGAATGATATTACAATGTAGTTAATATTAAATTTTAAAAATTCAGATATTGAGATGATCTTATAGAATCATTTTGAATAATGTGACAATGGTCATAAATTTCTTTTTTATCTAAATGATTCTTTAGTGAAGCTCATCTTTTGAAACAAGGGCCATTACTGGATCCTCTGTTGCATGAACCATGATCATTAAGTGGAATCCATTAATCTTATCAAATTAAGATAAAACTTAACTAGAATGTCAAATTTTTTTTTTTTTGGAAAAAGGTTTCAATTTAATATATCAGTAAATGAAAGATACAGTTGAGACCTTGAGACTAAGTTATGTCATCTTAGAGTGGTTTCAAAATCCAAATCAATGGGGAATGTTGAAGGTGAAGTGGTGAATCAGGCTCCTACTTTTCTTGGGTTTCCATACATTGCTTCAAGAACAGGGAAAATGAGGAGAGGTTGGTGATTCCTGGAAGAGGCAAAGCGAAAGGAGAGAGAGGATGGTTTTCCCTTCCATTTAAAGGGGAGAAATGGAGGCTTCTTCATTTCTCTTCCAGCCATTCCTGTTTATCCCACCTTCTAAGATTTCCATTAGGGCACTGTGATAGGTAGAAAGGATGGAATGTGAGTCTCATCTCACCTCACTTGGAGTTGGGAATTGGGACTTCACCGCAAAGTATTGATTGGTGTCGACTACGCTGAGGGAATTAAAAGAGCTGGCTCGGTTTGGTCGAAATCAATTTATTTTTATGAATCACTCGGCTTGACTTGATCTGTTTAATAGTTGAGTCAAATCTATTTATAAATGAATAGACTCAACATAACTCAAAAATAAATGAATAGACTCAATTAACCTGATTATTGACATGCTTATATGCAACACATGCAACCTTATAAAGTCTATATACATTTAAAGGGTAGTCTTGATATGAGTTTCACTAAAAAAGTCTTCTTAAACACATAAACGGGTAAACCTAAAGCAAACTAGACCGATTTGACTTAATCTGTTCAACAATATCTGAAATAGATCTGAACTCAAATAAACAAAAATCAAACTCGACTCAACTCAACCCATTACCAGGTCTATGAGAAACATGGTCACAACCATCACCCAAGTTACCATCAATCGTGTATCAATTCAATGCATATACTATTTTCAAAACCCTATTCGATTGAAGAGTTTGATGAGCATTTTTCAATTGATATGTCGAGTTTTGGTCATCTACCAGTCGTCTTTCATTCCATCACTTGTTGGCAAAAAGACACCAATATTGATAAACGTTATAATTAAAACTTACTTTATAATCGAGAAAATGGATAGTTGGATACTTCATTATCTATACGACCATAAAATAAGAAAAAACATTTTAAGTAATTTACATTAATCATCTAATGAATACCCTATAAAATTTAAACAGACAAGTCAAGTAAACATTTCCTAGATTTATCCCTGCATGATAATAACTCAATGGTGCTTTTACTACTCTAGAAATACATTGCAATTCGTCTCCTCTGAAGCTACAAGAGTTATAATCTGAGGATACCTAGTGAAGAATGTTGAAAACATTGGAATCGTCTTTGGAGTTGCTTTCATTTTTTTACCAAGCCAAAGAGAATATTTTTCACTGAATCTCCATCTACTTTGGGTCCCATCTTATTCAATGGCATGGAACTCTAATAATGGCCCTCCTCTACTGAATCTTAGCATCAGGATTCAAAGTTTCAAACTATTAAAGACATGTACACTTGGTGAGGGACAGGACCCTATAATTCCTTGCAGTAATGTTAGGTCGAAGAACAGGGTACCTAACACTAACCCTTTCATACTTAAATCAGACCTTCCATAGGTTTCCCTAAATCCTACAGTCACAGGGAATAATAGAAAGACTAATTATATCTTATAATAATATATATATAATATACTTTTTCACCACTTAAATGTTATATGCATGGATGTCCCTCTTTCAGAACTAATATAATTGAGTGAGAAGTTTTAATATCAATTTTAATTTTGATAACGGGTCCATTAATCTTACCAAACTAAAGTAAAGACGGTTTATATATAAAATATTAAGAACAAGGTTATTTAAACATATTTATTCATTTAACTTAAATAAAGAAAACAAATAGGTGATCTGAACTCTCACTCTTGAAGTCAATATTATTTAATTTAAATAAAGCAATTATTCATGTTTAACCATACTGAATTTGTCTTTAAATTTCATATCAAAACTAATTCTTTGATTCTATAAATTAACTCAACTCCATCTTGTTTCCATGTAATTCGATTTAAATATGAAAATCTTGTAACTTAATTATATCCCCTAAACATGAGTGTTTATCTTCTTACTACATTTGCCATGAATCACCCAAACTACATTTGCTGCTTAGGACGACATTATGGGCCTTATTGTGGCCCAGTACAAAGGTTTCAATGATTTTCAGACAAAATATACTGTATGCCCAGCCCATGTATCCAAATAGGGAAGAAGACGATGCTACTTTTTTTTTTTTTTTTTACGTGTGGAAAATTTAGATACAGTTTTACTAAAACTTCTACAGATGAACTCACTATCTTTAGGGCACACCAAAGTTAGGTCATGGGGGCTTGCACCCTCAACCTTCTGCTTTCTGAGGCAGGAGGCAAGCAGTTGATCTACACCCATGTGGGTAAAAGAAGATGCCACGTTAATAAGAACTGTAATTACTTATTGCCACTTTGTTAGAAAATTAAAATTTATACATTGTAATCCTAGTAGAAAGGTTTTTTTTTCCAAGCCCATTTAAATTATAGATCCATGGTGGCATGGTCACAACTTTTATCTACATGATAACATTGGGAATTATACATATTTTAAGCTGAAGATCAGACAAATCTCCACAAACTCAGTGCTGAGTTAAAAATAAATATCCTTGGCAATGGGTCGGGTTCACTTGGATGGGCCAGGTCGAGTCTAATTTAGATCCGGATTAGTTGGGTCAAGACTAATTTAGATTTCGATCAGGTTTGTCAAATCCATCTATTTAGATATTTAGTTCATTTTTAAGAATGATCATTTTAGATCTATCAAAACTCATGTACCCGATTCAGACCCATGTATCCATTTAAAAATCTAACTCATTTTAAAAATCACAAATATACAAAGTATAAATTTCTATACATCTCAAAATTACAAAAATGTGCCAAACAATGAATTCTCACACTCCTTATATTAGGCATAATAAAAACACAATTTTTATCAATGTATATTTCAGTTATGTATAATAACTGAGCAAATAAGTATGGATGATTAGTAGAAAGAGAGGGATGTAATTACACAAAAATACTCCCTATGTCCCAAAATATTTGTCTTATTTTGAATTTTTTTATTTTTTAAAGATCGTTTTCGTATATAGCGCAGAAAAAGGCTATTGATAGATTCTCCGTATCAATACAAATCTGATGCAAAAAAAAAAAAAAGAGGTTGAGCGGTGTCTCGTTATGTAGATACTGCCGATTGGATTTGTCTAAATAAGTTCAATAATGTTTTTCTAACTATGCAGTAATGCATGATTGAAACGATGAGAATCACAGAATGCCGCATTTGGACAAATCAAAACTTATAAAAAAATGTCATCTTCCCATCGTGCGATTTGGTGCTTATCGAGAATGTTAAAACTTTGATTTAATGTGAAAATAAATGAACAAGACAAGTAATTTGGGATAATTCCAAAAT
Source organism: Chimonanthus salicifolius (assembly GCA_013350335.1). Lineage (NCBI taxonomy): Eukaryota > Viridiplantae > Streptophyta > Magnoliopsida > Laurales > Calycanthaceae > Chimonanthus > Chimonanthus salicifolius. The sequence continues at coordinate 72,489,782 of CM023535.1, read as the reverse complement.
ATATATAGGATAAGTATTTTGAGACTAACGGAGTAGAATTTAAAGGGTGAAACGACTTTCAAATTCCTACCATCCCAAGAAATTTCAAACCACGTGGATTCCAATTCTAGCACTTGCAGTTGTCGTGAAGGTGATGCAAGAGTGGACAAGGATTTGCTCTTGATCTTGTGGCCGACACTTTGCTTTAGAAATGGAAGTGCAAGTTACTACAAAATAGGAATGGATTGGAGTTTGGGGCAACTCTCATTGACAAAAAAACTTTTGAACAGTGACTAAAAAAAAATCTACATACAGTTTGGTTGGTGCATTCAATTTTCTTTTCTCATTCATTTTTAAGATCAAGATATGAGTGAGGAATAGATTATATTTTTGGACTCTAATGTGCAACTTGGGCAAGATGGTTGACTTTAATTTGATCCATTATTGCTCCAATTCATTGACTTGTCTATTTTTTAACCCAAAGTTGGATCAAAGTTTGAATTTGAATAAATGGGCAAGACTCATGGTTGAATGGATTTAGGGTTAAAAAGGGGGAAGAGAGAGAGAGTTGGGTGTTACTTAATGTGGAAAAGTAAAGATGGGTAGAAAGAAATAAGAGAGGTTAGGTGCACCCTCTCCCCAATTGGTGTTTATTCATAAAAACCTCACCACTTGTTATGATTGTGTTGCTGCCTCACCAATTATTAAACTATTCAAGGACCTCACATATCATATCCTCTCAACTTCTCTCCCTGTCCCTACCACCATCACATTTACCATTTTTTAATGAATTATGAGCACCTAAAATTGTACCTGTGAAATCTATTTTTGTCAATCCAAACCATTGATCTGATGATCCATTGTCAATAGATATACCCCAATATTTTTTTTCATTTTCGATCCTTGCACTTTTATCTTCTCTTTCAACAATGATCCAACAATAGAAGTGTGTAAAATATAAGTTTTTAAATAAATGACATATATATGTTGGGAACAAAAACACAAAATCAAACAATCACATACACAAGCAAGAACACAGAGATTTATGTGGTTCACCACAAGGGCTATCTTTAGGGGAATGTGATACACAATTCTATTATAAAGAATAAAATTTCGGACAACAAACTATAAGGGTTATTCAATTCTTCCTTTTGTGAGTTTGTCCCATTCCTCACGGTCTCTCCTTTCCCTCTATTTTCTCTCTCCTCTCTTATTCAGAGATAATATTCATAAGAAAGAGTCCTTATATACTTAGACTTTACATAAAACACAATTGGACTTGATAGACCTTACATAAATATAGTTTGGCTTAATATCTATATGGGTAGCGATCCTCCCACGGACATTGTGTGTAACTCGATATAAGAATTAGTAGATTTTCCATTTTACCCTTCACCTTCCGTACCAAAAAATAAAAAAGAATTGAATGTCAGAAACCGGCTCGCCAAAATGGGAAGTCGGCTCGCCAAAATGAGAAATCAGCTCACCAAAGTGAAAAGCCGGCTCGCTAAAAAATCTTGCCGGCGAGCCAATCACTCTAAGATGGAGAGCCGGGTTCGTTCATCACCTGTAGATTTTTCGCTTGGGTCTTCAAATGAGATCATTCATCCACAGATTTCTACGAACTAAGGTATCAAAATTCATATACTCTAAATTTTATGAGCTCCGAAGCTGATTTTAAGTGAAAAAAGGTATAGTTTTGGGCTTAAAAATCGTACCCAAAGAAATTAAGAAAAATGACATTCCCTCTTAATTCTTTAGGTACGATTTTTCTAAGCCTAAAATTATACCATTTCACTTAAAATCAGTCCCAGAGTTTATAAAATTCAGATTAGATGAATTTTGATACCTTATTTGTAGAAATCGATTGAGAAACGGCGTTGTTTGAAAATCCAAGTCAAACGCAAGAAAAACTCACCGCTCATCATTTTAGAGTGATCAGTTTACTGGCTCAGATTTTTTACTTTTTTAAGTTATCAGTATGAAAGGAGTGAAGGGTAAAATGAGAAATCCACTAATTCCTATATTCGATTACACAAAAATTCCATGTAAAAATCGGTACCCTATCTATATAGATGAAAATAAAATAAAAGAAACCGTAAACTTCACTGCGTTCACATTTATTTGTGGCTAGTGGCCACCCACGTAAAGTAGAAGAAGAGATTCTAAAGGAAATGTGAGAAGAAAAAGTCAGAGAAGAATGGCAGTCAGGATTAAGGCCATGGTTTTGTGATATTGTGGGATGACACGTGGCATTTCCATGTCCTTATCGAAGAAGGAGAGGGAAGGGACAACCATCTACTTTCCAAATCGGTCTTTCATCCTGCACAATTCCGTTTAACCTGTTGTGAGTAGTTGGGTCATCAAAAGCCGCTTTTCCTTTTTTAAGGAAAGGATAATGACCTTCTTCAACACGTCATCTTGTGCCTCCTTTTATTTATTTTTTTTCTTTTTTCTCTCAATTATTCATACCATCTATTTATTTAGTTAGGTACCTTTTGTCAATTCTCATAATAAATACCTTTTTTAAAAAAAATGAAAGACAATTGTATTTTTTTTTGAATTTTTTAATCTAGTTGGAGGAAACTGTTTGATACGTAAGTATAAAAGTCCCATAAGTGAGTTCACTACTCCTAAAGTACACTAAGATTAGATTATAGAGCGTTGAATTTTCATCTACAGACATAAAGTTTAAAACATGTCTAATTTTCAACTAATTTTTTTATGTTGTTATTTTTTATGAAATGATTATTTATTTAATTATACAATAATGTACAACAATATACTATTCCTATATTTAAGTAGGAGATTTTAAAATATTATAAGTTTTTAAACTATTCATTTTAAAAATCGTGTAAGCATCTAGAAATTTTCTAGAAGGTATTTTCTCGTGTAAGCATCTAGAAATTTTCTACTATTAATGTGAAAGGCGTGAAAAAAGAAACTTGAGGGGAATGTCAATAGACCCTACATCTGAACTATTCATTTGAAATTTTTCATCTTTTAAAATTATCAATTGTCATCCAATAAATACATATGACATGCAAAAGTTAACTCAGTCATATTTCAAACTTAAAAGAAAACATTGAGCGAGGGGTTCAATTTCGGTATCGATCGATGTTTCCGTTGAGAAATTTCTTTCACCTCTCACCTGATTTTTTTTAATTAAAACTTGAGATATCAGACGATATCAATAATATATATTGATATTAAAATCCCTTCATTGAGCCAGTATACGCACAAACTCGTAATTCCAACAGTGTTTGAGATAGGTGTACAAGTTGAGGTGATGATGATCATCATTCAAATCCAAATTTGAAGATAAAGAGAGAAGCAAAAATGAAGAGCAACATTGTCTCTTTTGGAAAAACCTTTCAATATTCTTAATTACTCAAAAGAGTAAAGAAAGGAAGTTGACTAGAAATGTTGATAAGCAGAAGTGAGTGAATAGAGAGAGAGAGAGAGAAGTTGGGTAATTGGTGGGACCTAACTAAGCTTGCCTTGAATGGGTTTGTCCCTACAATCTCCAAATCTGGAAAAAAAAGGATTATCCCAAACAGTAATACTCATCATTCAGTCTCTGCTTTGATGGGCACTTATTGTGTCCTTTACTGCGTGGCTGAATGTAAGATTTAGATCCCCTCCACCCTATAATTACTCTCTCTTTCCTAACAACACCATTAACCTCTTCCATTTCTCCCACTTTTCTTATCTTACTTACTACTTAATATCATGTCCACTCATGACAAAAACCAGGGATTCCTACCAAGTTAGAAGTTTCTGTCCACTTTTATCTACAGAATAATCCACTTCTTTTTGGATTGGATGATATCGTCCATGAACAGCACAGCAAGATAAATGAGGTCTACTTTGGGGTGAAACTTGTACTGCATTTTAACTCGGTTCAAATGATCTGACTGAAGAAATTAGTGGGTTGAGTTATATATCTGTACATTTATGGTCGGTTTGGGTCGAATTGGAGAAAAAACCTATATGAAATTCGAATTGAACTAAACTTAAAATTTTAAAATCAATCCAATTCAACTGGACTTCACCATAAAAAAAACTTGTATAACTACCATTAAAATGTTTTTAAAGAATACCTTAAAACTTCTATAAAGGTGAGATCATTTACTACTCTTAACTATTAAATAATCATTTATCCGCCAACTATCTTTTTCTTAGTAAGTAATGACGGAAGAGGTTTGTTCCCTCATATCCTGGGATCAAACCTTGGTGCTACCACGTAGCTTATCTGAGCCGGTTGTGCGGGCTCCGGGAGATTAGTCTGGTTGGGTCAATACCTCAGGAATACCTTCGTTATCAAAAAACAAAATGACTGAAGAGGTTAATTAGCTGTGAACAATGTTTAATTTCTCAAAAACCCAAGTGAACTTAATCCAATTGAGTAGAATAACTAGTTTATTGCTATTTTGGGGTTTATGTCTTTTAGACCCTTTGATACCATCATTTGTATCTTTTCATCATTAATATAATTTTTCTATATAGTTTCTCTTTTTTTAAAAAAAAAAAAAAAATCCCTGCTTGAGTTTTGGCCAAAAATTCTTGAAGATCTAATTATCTAACTCAGGGGTGCCAAAAAGTGCCTATCGACCGATATGATTCTCTCTCCTCTTTTTGTTTTTTTTTTTAAATATCGGTATTATTTTATTATTTTATTTTTTCTGAATTAAAAAATATAAAAAAATCGAAAAAGAAACTGTTTAAAAAAAAAATTGAAAATGTAAATATCGGCCGATATCTGAGCCCGGGCCCATCACCATTTTTTTTTTTTAAATACCGAGATTAATCATATCGGCCGATATCGGACCGATATGATTCGGCGATATATCGGCCATATCGGCCGATATGATTACTGTACGGCCGATACAATACGGACATATTTATATGCCTGTTAAAATCCAAATCATATCAGTCAATACGTTTCGTATCGACCGATATCTATATCCCTGATCTAACTCAACAGAGTTTTTGACTTAAAGATCCATTCAGTTGAACCTGGATATGGGCTAGGCCCAAGTCATCCAGTCCATTCTATTATTTTCTCAAAATAGACCTTGGAAGATTTTAGTGAGCCCTCTTCCCAATATCCAAGTCCCCAACCCGCAACTTGTCGGACACTGGTGTAAACTGTAAAGGTAGAATTGTGGTACAGGTCCAAGCTTGTTAAATGGGTTGGTAGGGTGAAGAAATGGTCGCCAAGTAGAGTACGAGTATTGATTTAGCAAGAAATTTAGCATTAAAGATGGAAATATAAATGGTTCAGGTTTGACAAAGGCTCCACACAGGATTAGAAAGTTGAAACCCAGATCCAACTTGGTCCCTCACAGAACCAAACTTGCCATAGAGATACAGGTTCACATTATTTACCTTTGGCTTTGAGCCTATTTTTGGGCGTCCCTGTCTGGTTCTTATGCAACAGAGCCGAGGTCCAACCCAGGCCCTACAGAGCCTGTCTGACCGGTGAGCCTATCGTTCTATTCAAACTCCAACCCCCAAGGACTGAGTCTGACTGGAAAGCCCAGTTCATTTCCAGACGTTCGACTTTTGTCTTCCCTGTATTTCATCGTCTTTTAACAATTTGGATATGAATGAGCCTACTGACCCAGATTCAAAAAAAAAAAAAAAAAGGGCCCGCATTATATAAATAATTGATGCAAAACGCCGCTCTCATCCAATACGAGGCCGACCTTTGTAAATGCGGGCCGGAGCCACTAAACCCTTGGTTTGCCACCATCCCAAAGTATTATTACAATTAGAGCAGAGCCTACCTTTCGGATTTACCAGTGTAAAACACAGAATTGAACTTGACGTCTCTCCGATGTTGCACATGTTGCCATCTAATTTAATAGGGCTGCCTCAGTGTCCAATGTAAGACTTGCTCCTGCAAGCATTTCCAATACTCAAGAACCAATTCAATTTCATTCTTTCAATACAAGGCTACTGTGTCACAAATTACATATGCAAATGGCATCCCTTGTAAGAGGAGTAACAAAAGAAGAAATGAGAACATAATAGATATTCATGTCCTTTCCAAAACATTTATGTACACACAAGTAAATAATTACATGCGAAACTGCCACTCCTATTACAAGGGAAACTCACCCTATCCACACGGGCACATCTACAAGAAACCTCAAAGGTTCCTCTTAATTCTTTCACAAGTACATCATATAGAAGCCACTAACCTTCACTCATTATTTGATTCCTTGTGCTTTCCCCTTGTTTTCTAGGCACAAATGGCAAGGGGCACTTTCTTGCTGCTTTCTTTCCTTTTCCTCATCAGAAGCTTCCTCCACAGGCCACCACTCCCTCTTTGTTTCTTAGGAACAGTGGCATGAGATCCTGCGGTAGTCTCAGCTTTGCGATCGGTTGCAGTAAGATCATAAAACCTCCCAGGAGTCTTAACAGGGGAAGCTTCATAAACAGTCAATGCCATACTGTTGGCATCGTGGATAGAGAGACTTCGACCATACAAAGCGCAAGCATTGGGATTATCGGGTTTTTGAGGGTCTCCAGTGCATACGATTTCTTTTGTTTTTGGGGACTTGAGCTCCTCCACGGATTTGGCATTATCCTCAGCTTGCATCTGATCAAGTAGGGAGGAGCGATGGCTGATCTTCGCAGGGATAGAGGTAGTCATCACCTTGTCGAAGAGGGAGGCATCTCCTGGTGAAGCCAAGGCCTTCAACTGTTTTCCTAAATTCAGGATGGTTTCTTGGCACTCTGCCAGCTTTTCTGAAGCTGCTGAGAGCTCCCAATCCTGCATATTATGCGTTGTTAGTCAGTCATCATTTCAAACAGTCAAAACACATATATAATTAAGTCACAACGAGAAAAATATTGGCATATTGCTAAATCAGACATTCTGGTTCCAGTAATAGATAAGTCCCCCCCCCCCCCTTCTCTCTCTGCCAAGAAAACATTGAAAAATTCAATTATCCATAATGAGATTGGAAATTCATGTGCACCATATTATGGAGATAGAATTCTAATTTGGCCTTGAAGAGAAGTTTAAAACAATTGTCATTTATAGAACTTGAATTGAACGCTTGCATTGCTGAAGAAAGATGACAGCATCACTGGCACAGTAATAATTCATGATGTTCACAAGTGCTAATCTTATGGATTTGAGGCTTCAACGCAAATGTTCACAAGTGCTAATCTTATGGATTTGAGGCTTCAATGAAACAGCAAATCTTATAGGGCTTGTATTTTCTGGTTGTCCATGATCCTACTAACAAATTGCCAGAATCTGATCCTCTGTCTCATCTACAATTATACAGTTGTACTTGTTAACTAGCAACAATTAAAGCTGTCAAATCATTAAAAAATGAAAGCTGTCAATTAGTAAATCAAATACATGTATCCCATTGAATTGAAGGCTTGCATTGCTGAAGAAAGATGACAGCATCACTGACACAATAATGATTATGATGTTCACAAGTGCTAATCTTATGGATTTGAGGCTTCAATGCAACAGCAAATCTTATAGGCCTGTGTTTTCTGGTTGTCCATGATCCTACTAACAAATTGCCAGAATCTGAGCCTCAGTCTCATCTACAATTATACCGTTGCACTTATTAAAACTAGCAACAATGAAAGCTGTCAAATCATTCCCAAAAAGAAAAATGAAAGCTGTCAATTAGTAAATGAAATTCATGTATCCCAAGATAAGATGAGGCTTTCCTTGTGATCATTCTTGTCCAATTTGCCCCATAAAGTTAAACTTTTGATAAGACAATTATAAAGATCATATGAGCCCATGAAAGCAGGCCCCTTATCAAGGCATTTTCCTATAAAATATTGTTTCATGTTTTCTTGCAACTGCACAAGTACATAGAATTGTTGTCAATTGGCTTCCCCTAAAGCAAATTGTGGAGTTTGATTCTAAGAATACCTTCATCATAATCAAAGACATTATCCCATCTATCTAGCTTATTTTCCCAAGTGCTACTGTTTCCACTTAACCTATCAAAAATCATGTTCTCTACTACTCCTCACTGAAGGTGATGCTAGTATCTAAAAGTGAAACAATGTAACATACATCCTATCCTAAGTGCATCTTTGACAAGTAGTACATGTAGAGTTACCCTTGGCTGTAGCTTGGTTGGATTGGATGGAGAGTAATAGAAGAACTTTTGAAGATAAAGCATTGGCCATGGAAGTTGTGTTCTGCAATATCAAGTCAAACACAGTTCAATGGGAATTGGTCACTAAACCCTTAAATGAGTTTTCAATTCATCAAATTAATGGAAGTAGGAAAATACTTCCATAGTCTCGTACCCTTATGGATGTTTGAGTTATGATTTTCTTTTATTTCAGGCCCAGTTCCTCACTGGGCTTGTTTCTTTAATGTGGACTTTGATATTGCAGTTAATAAAAAATTTGTTCTCTCCAGAAAAAAAAAAAAAAAGGATATTGATCCTCGGGCAATAATAATTAAATCTTGAACATTCAGTTGAACTGAAGGGTATTCTTTATACTGTACACACCCCTCTAGCGATCAGTAGTCATATACAGAAGATAAAACAAAGTATACACTACAACTTACAGTTCTCAGTTGGTTATGCTCTTGATCCGTATTGTAACTGGAGATCTCTTTATGCGCCACACTATAAATGATACTTTATGTCATCAGTATCAGAATTTTTTTGCAATGAATGAATGAAAAGCACAAGCACATGCATGCACACAAGACAGGTCCTTATGCACAAAAAACAGGAAAAAACTGTACCTCTCCGAGTGGAGTTGTAGTTCAAGACATTTTGCCTCTAATTCTTCACAACAGTTGCTTTTGTCCTCAAAATCCACTTCCAAAGATGAGAACTTCTGACGAGCTTTATTTAACTCAACCCTCGCAACTGTGAGCTTGGTATCAAGATCTTCATTCATTAACTTCTGATTTTCAATTTGATCCTCAATCACCCCTTTTGATTCTTTTAACTTTGCTAATTCACCCCGTAGGCTTGCAATGCTTTGTTCTGATTCCTGAAGTTGAACAATCAAGGCTTCGTTCTTATCAATGATTGACTTAAGCCTCTCTTCCAAACCTTTCTTTCCAGATTCGAAATTCATTATCTCATCTTTCAGTCTCTTATTTTCTTCTTCCAGTTTCAACTCAATTTTTTTCTCCCTTTGATGAAGAGCAGTTTGGCCATTTGATGCAGAAGATAATGGAAGAGATGATGCTTCATTTGTACGCTTACATTCTTCAAATCCATAAACTTTTTCTGTCTCTGAACGTGGACTGTTAATCCCAACTTCAAGCTCACTTTCACTGTGTGTGTCATCCCATTGAAAATGCTTCTTGATTGTAGCTTTCATGCTTGAAACATCCTGAAGGGAAAAGCAGTGGTTCATAATCCAGTCCAAAGTTGAAGTCAATTCTCCAGCAAAACTTTCCAGATCAGCCTTTCCATGTAAAAGATCATTACAGATGCGGACAAAATTCTGTAAAACATCACCAAGTTCCGAACTTTTCCATTGGAATAGACGCACTATGTAACCTGAAGGTGTTGCTAACTCCTTATATAATTCAGAGATCTCCATGTTGTCAGACGAGAAATTCTGGTTATTGTAATCTGCTAAAGATGATTGATTAATTCCTTCAACAAGTTCAATTACTTTAGAGATTGATTTATGCAGATCTGAATGGTATTGCTGGTGGTTTATTTCCATTGGTGATGTCTTCATATCACATGCACCATCCAATGAATCAACCATTGGCGACACCTGGGAAGATTTCCATGAGATGTATCCACTTATCTGTGACGGAACTGAAGCCCTGGAACTGTCAGAAGTTTTTCTTGTATCAATGACTTCATTAGTTACTGAATGGCTGCTATTCATCAAAGCAATTCGAACCTCATCGATAATTTCATCAACATTCCTTTGTGAAATATGACTCTGCTGCAAGATCACCCTCCAAATATCATGTGCCCAATGGTTTGAGTGACCAAGACCTGACTGACTGTCCAAAATTGGGACAAGTTCTTCACCCGCTGCTTCTGGTAGATATCCTTTTGAGTCAGCTTCAACAGGCACCAAACATGCACTGTTTTCATGAGAAGAGATATGTGAGCTGTCATATGGCTTATCCACAGAAATAATAGCTAATCTTTCCATTTCAACGAAGTCATCCATCAAACTTAGTTCTGAAACTCCACTATTCATATGTGACTGCTCCTTTTGTTTCCCATTTCTAAAATGTTCTAGCTCTGAAATTAAAGCAGAAGCCCAAGATTCAGCACAGCTGATTTCATCCTCTTTGTCACTTTCCTCAGACATTTTAGCGACAGTCAGTTCATATGACATAGGCATACTTCTTGTTGGTTCTAAGGTAGCCTGACCTTTTGATATCTTTGTAAGTTGTGCTTCAAACTGTGATAGTTTAGAAACCATGCGTGCACACATGATCCTTGAAGATTGAAGCTCACCATTTTTCTTAGTTAATGTTTCTTTAAGAATTTTGTTTTCTTCTTCCATTCCATATAGCCTTTCAGTCAGTAGATTGATTCGCTTCCTCGGGGAATCATTGAAATTGTCTGACATAGACTCTTTCACTATTAATCCTGTCATTGCAGGATTTGATTTTCTCCTCCTTGTGTCAGCTGCATCCCTTCCCAGGATTTCAACTTCATTTCTCATTTTTGCGAAGGCAGCAGGACCTGGCAACCGCTTTCGAACCAATAGACGTAATCTCTGGCATTCTGTTTCTAACTTGGCAATCTTTTTCATGCTCTCTAGATGTTGCTTATGTGATGCATCAGCTGCTTTACAGTTAAATTCTCTGTCTTCATTCCGCATTTTAAGCTCCTTCTCAAGCATACGAATCTCGTATTTCAGTGAAGCATTTTCTTTTTCTGTAGAATCAAGTCTTGCATTTAGCGCATCAAAATCTGCTTCAACCTGGGACTTGCATTTGCTTATATCTTCAACCATTTTTTCTTTGACCTGAAGTAGCTTAGTCATATGACTGTTGTCAGCAACTAATTTAGCAAGTCTTTTATTTGTTTCATGTAACTTTTCCTCAAAACTTATACGGACTTTATCAAATTCTTTTGTTGTCTTCATAACAGCATCACGAATCCTTTGCTCTTGTTCTTCACGAACAAAACGTAACTGCTGCATACATTCCTTTAAGGCTTCATCCAAATGAACAACCCTTTCTTCAGCAGCTATTTTCTGGTGCAAAGCATCCTCCAGTTCTTGCTTGAAACAGGCTGCTTCTTCTTCTGCCTTCTCCCAGCCTGAATAATATAATTTATTAATAGATGTTACTTCTAGGTAAATGAAGTTCACAAATAGTTGTCAAAAGATAATCTGAATCAATTGCAACAAGAGATTCATTTTATAAAAATATTTTTAGGAAGAATAATAAAGATTAAGAACCTGCAATGGCTTCTTCAGCCACTCTCGTATGTTTTAACACAAGATCATCTTTAGCATTACATTCACTAAGGGCAGAAGCTAACTTTTCATTAAGATCCTTCACAGATATCTCCAATTCTTGTGCTTTGTCTGCTACATATGCCTGCATCAGATGAAAAAAATGCATTGATAATGAGTGACAACAGATACAGTATGTTATCATTAGTAGTAGTAGTAGTAGTAGTACTAGATACAGTATCAGATACAGTCTATTATCCTCTAGAGGAAAAAAATGTTTTATATTGTAGAAGCATTGACCAACTTTGAAGCAATTATCCAAAAAGGGAGTCCTTGGAGGTGCATGGCAAGCTAACACTAAACTAAGTTGCAGACATAAGCTTACATTAGCACCTGCCTGTGCAATTCATCTGGGCGTCTCACAACTCGAGAGTATGAATGGAATGTCAAATTACACCATCAATTAGGTTTGGCCTAAAATTGGCCTGGTCGGATAGTTGTAGCCATTGATTTGGTGGCCTGAAAGATTAGAATCATCTAAATGGGTGTCTATGCTTCTTTCTGTTCTTTCTTTCTTGCTGCTGCTGCTGCATTTTTTTTTGGAATGGTAATTATATTAAAAGATAAGGAGGCACCAGAGGTGCAAGAACAGAACAAAGGAGACAAAAAGATTAAAAAAAAAAAAGCCCTTGACCCCAATACACCCATGAAAAGCACGAGAAACAGAAAGCTACACAAGAAGAAATTAAGCTAAATCAACACATTCTTGCTGCTGCATTTTTTGAAAAGTAAACAGCCCCATTCTGTCCATTGTCCTACCAGACCAGAGAACCATCCTATATTTCTTGGACATGTGAGAAGCATGTGGACCCACCTAGGGTCTCTCACACTTCTAAAGCTTGAGAATAGGGTGAAGTGGTATTTGTCCAAGTTTGGTGCCATCAAACTGATATTTTCCATTGGTGAATCACCCTACATTTACAACCAAGGATCTTTCTGACCAAGAAATTGATGGGCAATGACTATGAAAGTCTGACCAAGCTGATTTCTAGACCCTTCCCATCAACCCTCCCCAAAGATTAGTGGTGGTGCTAGGAAAATCCAACAGAGATACTTGCATGGTAAAAATAAATCATCAGTGATCCATCATTCTCTCAATTCATAATGCATCTTTTCATTGGATAAATGTGCAACCCCTTTCAAATCTGTACAATGGACCCTCCAAGTGACTACTAAGCACCCAAATTTTCACTTTCATTAATGCAATATCCACCATATGATCATGGCCACACCAAACACATGTCAAGGTTTACATGGTTTCTTCATAGGTAAACTGATCCATAACTGCAACTTGGTAGTTGAAGCAATTAGCACCTTCCAACTATGGTATGATGTAACAATCGGGTTCTAGTCCAGTAGTGAATACACTGATGAAAAAGAGCTTTGGGGACATAGTTTCTGAAGAAAGATTTATTTTATCGAACAGTTCGAATCCACAATAGGCAGGCCCATTGCATGGATTTGTCTATGGATGCACTTCATTTTTCCTCCCAATAATCGGGGACTACTCCTCCTCCTATAATAGTAGTAGAAAGATTACCAATCATTGACCAGGGCAATCCCACAAAAAAAAATAACAAATACAGTATATTATCCTATATAGAAAATAAATGTTTTATATTGTAAAAGCATTGACATAAGCTTACATTAGCACCTGCCTGTGTAATTCATCTGGGAATCTCACAACTAAAGAGTGTGGATTTTTTCGAGTGGTAAATCAAGAGTGTGGATGGAATGTCAAGTTACAGAATCGACTAGGTTTGGCCTAAAATTGGCCTGGTTAGATGCTTATAGCTGTTGATTTGGTGGCCTGAAATATTTGAATCACCTAAATGGGTGTCTATACTTATTTCTTGCTGCTGCTGCTTCATTTTTTGAAAACTAAACAGCCCCATTCTTTCCATTGTCCTACCAGACCAGAGAACTACCCTATATTTCTAGTACGTGTGAGAAGCATGTGGACCCACCTAGGGTCCCTCACACTTTGAAGCTTGAGAATAGGGAGACGTAGTATTTGTCCAAGTTTAGTGCCATCAAACTGATATTTGCCATTGGTGAATCACCCTACATTTACAAATTACAACATAAGATCTTTCTGAGTAATAAATTGATGATTTATGACTATAAAGGTCTGATCAAGCTGATTTCTAGAACCTTCCCATCAACCCTCCCCAAAGATTGGTGGAGGTACTAGGAAAATCCAACAGAATTGCTTCCATGATAATACAAATTCATAGGTCATCCATCATTCTCTCAACTGCAATCACATAGATCAACTCATATTGCCATCTTTTCATTGGATAAATGTGCAGCCCCTTTCAAATCTCTACATTGGATCATGTCTTCTACGTACACAAACATATAAACCAGACTAGCCATCCTCCAAGTGACTACTCAAGTACCCTAAATTTCACTTTCATTAAAGCAATATCCACCGTATGATCATGGCCACACCAAAACACGTGACACGACTTACATGGTTTTTCATTGGTAAACTGATCCATAATTGCAACTTGGTAGTTGATGCAACGAGGACCTCACAACTATGGAATGATGCAACAATGGGGTTCTAATCCAGTAGTGAATACACTGTGATGAAAAAGAGCTTTGGGGACATAGCTTCTTTAGAGAGGTTTCTTTTATTGAACGGTTTGAATCCACAATAGGCAGCCCCATTGCATGGATTTTTCTATGGATGCAGTTCTTTTTTCTTTCCCCAATAATATGGTTTGATAGTTGCCCTCCTGTGCATGCCTATGCAAGGAAATTTCTAGGTGTATTTCTACAAGTAAAAATCACCTTTCTGTCTAATGGAGTTAAACCTACATATGGTTTTCCCTACGGATTGATTTAGGCACTAGGTTGTTGGTAGTATAACAGGAAATGATGGCCAAAAGAATTCAAATTGCCATCAAAACCCTTTTTTCTTCTTTTCTTGATGTCAAATTTCCCCTTCATGACACCTTGTCTTTGCTTATATGACATTATAAGAAAACATTTGTAAAGTCCACATATACCTTCAGGAAAGGCAACTACACTGTGTCTATACGTAGGAAGACATTATCAACAACCATATAACAGTTTCACTAAAAAAGAAGACCATGCAATAGTTTCTATACTAAAAAGTCACTTTTAGTTAACACACACAGATAAGATTGGTCAAATGATCTGGATATCATTTAAAATATAAGAATTAACAAAATTGCACAGCAACACCTAATCCAATTAAAAGAATGTAATAGAAAAAACAGAGCAAGGTAAATACTATGTAACTCAGCATAATTACAGTATGCAGTGTCGATTACCTCTTGTTCATTGCCCTTTAACGAGAGATTGCCTTTCTCATTTGCAAGTGTCTTTTCTGAAGACTTTTTCCTCCAAAGCCATGTCTTGTGCTCCATGACTCTGTCAACTTTTACTATCAGTATCAATAAAAAAAATGAATAAGAAATTTGCACAAACCAGTATCTCTTGAAAAAACCTATAGCACAACTTATAACTGGTAAGAGCTCTTTGTCATAATCTAAAGGTTGTGGATTTGAGTCCCATGCTCCTCAGACATGGAAAACAATTTACCAAGTCCGAATTTTAATCCCAACCCCAAATTGATGGGATAAATGGCTTGATTATGAGGATTGGTATCTTCAAAAAAAATTGCACAGGGGGCAACATGCATTATGTTCCAAATCAGGCAGATTAATAATACAATATCTATCTTAAGGATCAACGATGTATGAGAACCACTTATTCCACTAGACATTCTTTGAATGAAAGATTAAGCCATCAAATGAAAACAGTTGAATTTAATTTATAGCAAGTACTGAATGTCAAAAGGATGGTTGAGTTACTGAAAGATAATTACAGCTAAAAACTGCATATAGTAGCACATTATAACAAAAATCAGGGAGACCAAACTTACTTCACTACTCTTCCCATATGATACTTTATGTGTCAATCAAATGAATACTAACTATTGACATATTAAATGATTGACCCACTTTTATCCAGTATGATGGGTTTTTTTTTTCTGACATGGCAGTGTGATGGATCTATTGCAAAGGTTTTCAATTAAGTATGACCAAAACAAAATCATCTCAATCGAATTATAGAAGCCATTTTTTAAGATCTCTATATTTTCATGGCTTTAAATTATTTTTTATTTACTAAACTTTTGCATCCTATGGGGGCCCAACTTTGTCCATATGATGGGTCTTTTGAATGTATCTTTTCATCCATAACATGATACCCAAAAAAATTGCATCGATCCAATCATAGAAGTCAAGCTTTTGAGGCTCCCTAAGTGTTAATTACATTAAATTATTTTTAAATCTTAACAATTTGTATCCTACATGAGGCCCACTTGCGCTTCATTTAATGTTCCATTAGAAGATCTTAACATAAATATAGAACCCCATAAAAATCACTAATTTCAATCTTAGAAACCATCTTTTTTCAGCTCTTACAATTTTTAATCACTATAAAATATTTTTTAATATTTAATATTCATAGACACTTCTTTTTCTTTTGGTAGTTACAAAGTAACCAATATACACATTTTGGATGACACAGTTTGGTCCAATGTTAATATATTAGACATGCATATACATATAAACTATAATTTAAATGACAAGAACCTGTAGTACAACTGGTAAAACCTTGCTCCTACAGCCTAAAAGTTGAGGGTTCAAGTCTCATGAGCATCAAATAGGCAGTGGGCCCATGAAAGAGTTTGCCAAATCCAAATATAAGGGCCAACCCCAAATTGATTGTAAAAATGGCTTAGGTGATGATGATATAAAAATATAATTTAAATATACAAGCAAAGGCTTCAAGTATGATTCATGTTTCCATATAGCACAGTTAAATTAAGAGAAATATGGACTTGAGAGAAGTCCCCCACTGTCCCCACCCACCCGGAAACACACATACACAATGATGATGATGATGATGATGAATTTTGGAATTCTCACCAACAGCAGAGGATTAATTTTCTAGCCTCCCGAAACATTAACGAAACAAATGCAGCCCAAGTTCGGTATGCCAGAAACAATGCAACAATCTAACTAGCCAAGAAGCAACATAGATTACAGGCATTTTCTCTCCATTGAAGGATGTTGATGGTGTTCCACAAATGCATTAATCCATTTAATCATTTTACCAAAATAATAATAACCACAAAACTAAGAATGGGAACATAGTACAATCCACATAGCTTAAAATTCAAAATAAAAGAACTGATTCATGCGAATCAAACAAACGCAATCAACGCATGCAAAAATTTGAATATGGACTCGCAACGGCCAACCAAAACAGGAACTCAGCTGATGAAACAGAACTTAGTAAGTGAACTTCACACAACACTGGTTTAAATCATTTTCAAAAAATAAGAAAAAAAAGAAGCAGACGTCGAAGAAAGTAACTAGTTCTCATGTATCAAGATTTCAAACTCGCAGAAATTCGACGTCTAACATGACCTGAGCAGCAAAATTCCCAAAATGGAAAGAAAATCCAAACAGAGCATCTGCAACAAATGCACCTTCTAATAAGAATTGCTAAGGGGGTCAAAGCATTCATTCACCTGGTGGATTTTAGCACAGCGACATACTGGAGCGCATCAGAGCATCAAAAGAAGATGAAAGGAACTGTTGTCAGATGAAATTAACATGAAATGTGAAGCAAGTGACCTAGTCAGAGAGTGAGAGAATGGGAGAAGAAGGAGAGGAAAAGTTGGATATATTTCAAGGAAATTGGATTCTGAGAAAAATGTAAAGTGGAAAAGGGAGTAAAAAAAATGAAAATGAGAATCAGAGAAAAAAGAGTCGTGGAAAAAGTAAGAGGAAGACAGTAGGTAGGATGTGAGACCGAGAGAGAGAGGGTGTGGACAGTGTCGGCCGGGGGATATTTGGCACACGAGTGAAGGATGTGCACGTGCGAGAGGGGTGAGAGAATGTGAGATGGAGTGTAAGAGCAGTAAGTATCATTATCGCATAAGACTTTTTATTAACTGAATTAATTAACGGAAAGGGAAAGGCAAAGGGACGAGACGTTGATGGCACTGGATGGAATCCTCAATCATCATAAATTTTGGGTTTAGAGAAATTTTCAATTTTTATTTAAATTAAAAGTGTGATAAAATTTAAAATAAAAATATATTTTTAATTTTATATTAATAAATCTCTTTAATTTTATAAAACTCTAAATTTCTCTTATCATATAATTTAAATCGAATCACCAATAACATTGCGCCACTTGTTAATTCAGTGTGATCCTTTCACTGCGTCCTCAATCGAGAAGATTTCACATCAGACCAACCGTCTGGATTGGACCATTGCCCTACTCGTAAGACGACGTGGCGAAAAATGGAAACTCAACCAACAGTTTGACTGAGGCACAGGACTCAACAACTTAATAATCATTATTCTTAATACCAATGAAATCATTCTTAATGGATCTTTCTTTCACATTTTTTTCTTAATTAGTAATAATCTAAAAAGGAGGAAGACAAAATTCCCCTCCCCTCCCCTCGCCCAATTAGGTGATGAAATAGATGGACAATTCACATGAATTATTATTTATAGAGAAAAATTATAAAGTCATAAAATTAAAATGTCTGCCTAACTCTACATAGAAAAGTCCGACAACGAAGATGATGGAGTCTTAAATTTTTCACTACATTTGCACTCTACAGCACAATTGTTTTAATTAAGAAAGAGACAATTCATCTGTTCTTTAATGTTCATTTGATGCTTGTATAGAAGTAGAAAGAAGGTTAGAAAGGGGTAGTGATCAGAAAATTGGTACATTGATAATAAAATAAATGAGCTTATTCTAAGTACCACTAATCATCATCTATTATATCTCTATGTAGTTATAAAAAAAAAAACACCGCCCTTTCTATTATTACTGCTGTGGGTTTTTCTGTTTTTGCTCTAACTTCGCCTTGTCTGTCATATATAGCGTATCTGCCAGTCTCGGGCTTGTACTTTATCTGCAATTTAAGAAGGTATATCTTCTCTTCTGTTTGAATAAATTTTAACCATTATTAAAAAAAAATCATGTATATTAAAATACTATATAAATAAATTTTTGAAAGAAATAAAATAATCAAAAAGTTATATCTTAATTTTAGTGCTTATGGAAAGGAAGCACCTCTTGGATAGAGAAAGTTACTTGCATTAAAAAAAGAGAAAAGATATTAACTTCCATTTTGTCAATATGAAATCACATGGTTTTTTTTTTTAATGGTTGAGGTGTGCAAGGCCTCTTAGACTTTGTGTATGTACAATCTCCCCTAACCATATATATGGGTAAAATTATAAGAAGTGGCCCATTGAAGTGCGAAAGAATTCGAACTCGGAGACACCAACACACTAACTCTTTGGGATTATCTAAAGTCATGTGGTTCACCTTGGCTTATGAATTACAATACAGATGTGATTTTTATATGCGCAATTCTCATGCATTACGTGGATCCATCTATTAATAAAATTGACAATAAGGCTCACTTGAATGATGAAAATATAAGGCAATAAGGGAGCTTCTCCACAATAAGGAGAAGAAGTTTATAATAAAAATTAACTTTAGATAAATAGAAACTGTCATAGACCAATTGCAGGCATTTAAAAAAAAAAAATCTATGACAACCGATGCAATTGGACTTATTAAATATGCAACAAGTGTAAAAAATTCTTAAAGCTTCTTTAAAAATTGGTGTACCCTAGGGGTCATGTTCGAACTCCATTGTCCTAATTTGGTGTATCCTAAAAGTACTGAGATCACCCGTGGAGATTTTACATTAGATTTTCCTGCGGTTTTTCACATGTAAATTAAAAAAAAAAAAACTTCTTTAAAAATTATGAAAATTGTAATTGAGTGCCTTCATTTTATGAAATTTTCAATTCCCATGCTTGTAGCATTGTTAACCATATATATGTTAATTATGTTAATATATTCAACGTTGATGGTGATTTGGAGTACAAAGACCCGTTTAGTAGGGGGAAAAAATGGGGAATGTTTTGCTACAGTGCTTGACAGATGGACATCCTCGTGGTCTCCTGTAATCCAGTACTTTTCTAAACAATTCTTTTCTATTTCTTAGAATGGAAACAAGTGAGTGACTTCTATATACCTATTAATTAATTAATTAATTAATGTTAGCTAGTTAGAATGCTGGGGACATGTACGTATTATATATGTATTCTTTGATTTCTTAGAAAACAATCAATCTTTTTTTTAAGGACCAGTGTGTTCAGACTCAACGAGCATTCCGACTAATTATTAGATCATTTATAAGTCTCTTTATCTACACACATCGAGTAACTCTATAGAGAGTAGTCATTTAGAGTAGAGTGCACATCAAACTCAAGACTTCCACTTCCTAAGAAAGTTTCTAACAATCACTCTAACCGATTTGAATTAAACAATCATCTATTATTCAAAAATAATTTATGTCTAACCAAGTTTTAGAGAACCAATGCAACTCAAAATTATGATCAAACTACCAAATTTGAACCATGAGTTTTTCTAGACTATTAAATATATTATTTTCAATATATCAACTATATATTAATCAATACAAAACATGATAAAGATATTAATCTGATACGTGTCTATTTTTTAAAGTACCGATATTTCAATATTTGTGTATAATTAAAGCTCAGCTTGCAATAGAATAAAAGAGCTGAATGATTATGCCATCAACCATTTTCACGTACATATGTCAAATTTGTTGAGTCCAAACTCTAGATCAAATGGCAACTTTGGGTGTTGAGAAGGATTTTGTATTCAATTCACTCTCAACTCTAAATGATCAATCTTTGTAGTTTTATTAGGTCCGTGTAGATTGAGAAGTTTTAATGTGCCCAAAAAAATTAGTTGAGAGCAGAGGTCCAGAATACGCTTCAGTCGATATTTCGGCCGATATGCAAATATCTACCTGATAATTTTCTCTCTTATCTGATTTTTCTATTTTATTGCACTTCTCTCTCCTCCGATATTCAAAACCGTGAAAAATCGTAAAAAAGTGATATCGGTTTTTTTTTTTTAAAAAAAAAATCAAATAAATTTAAAAATATCGATTTTTATGCATATCGGCCGATATGGTGATCGATATTTAGGTCCGAATATCGGTCATATCGGCCGATAACCTTTTTTACTAGCCGATACATATCATATCGGCCGATATTGTACGGTCCTGAAAAATTGATGTGTATCGGCCGATATTTCGACCTCTGATTGAAGGGACAAATTTGAACACTTTTAATCATAATAAAAAATTCTAGATTAGACGGCCATCTAAGTCACAAATGGGAAAGTTGCAAGGCTGATGTGGGCACAAATGGGAAAGTTGCAAGTAGTTCATTTTTTGAATCCGACTACTCAACCACTTTATCTGACCCTTCAACTGAGTGCTTAGTTGTTGGAGAATGGCCTTTAATGAATTGAATCATCAGGTAAATGATCACCAATACACAGGGCGTTGGGTTTACATGTATTACATTCGTAGGTTCATTAGAATTTAGAAAAAAGCTCCCTCGTTAAATATAGATTAAACATGAAGTTTCTCAAAATTCATTTTGATTAATTTTAAAAAATCATATATTTTTTTAAATCAAATTTTAATGATTTGGAATTTATTGTTAATCAAGAGTCAAATATAATAATACTTTATAAAAGAGTCAAACATCGAGAAGCAATACCAAATATTAAGTAATTAACAAATAGTTAGAAG
Source organism: Chimonanthus salicifolius (assembly GCA_013350335.1). NCBI lineage: Eukaryota > Viridiplantae > Streptophyta > Magnoliopsida > Laurales > Calycanthaceae > Chimonanthus > Chimonanthus salicifolius. The sequence continues at coordinate 72,468,601 of CM023535.1, read as the reverse complement.
ATTAGTATGATCTAATAATCATAGCACTTAGGACTTTGGGACTGCGTTTGGATGAAGGTTGTACAAGGGTAATAAGGAGACGAGATGTTATCTCTCATTATCCATATTTGTTAATTGAAAGATGAATGTAAAAAAATATCTATTTCACCTTTGTTTTTTCTCAGTTACAAGACTAAAGAGTATTCAAGATAATTATCTAAATACCCACAATAGAAAATTTATCCCTATCCAAACGCGGCCCAAGTATGGCCCATCCACCGAGTGCTTCAATTATTTAACCTTCCAATAGATGTTGTGGGCCTTTAGAATTTAGATGGGCCATTGCTTTGTAGTATTGTGAGGATGAAGTTGGGATTATTGACAAGTCAAAAAGTTTAAGAATTGATTTGATGGTGTCTTACTACCCAACCCGTCACCTCTCCTCTTCCATCACGTCACTTCCATATTTCAACCAACACAACTTTTGCACCTGATCCCATTAGGACTGAAGTTAAGTGTGTATGGATGAGAGCACTATTAGAACAGATGATCTCTTGCGAAATTCTTGTGTTGCACCTATTTTAAAAAAAAATAATGGGTGTAGTTTAACTGGTTACCTCGAATCTCAAGAAAAGGGAGGTTGTGGGTTCGAACATCCATCCGTGAGGATTTTAGTTATACTGTGTCTGAGTTTTCTACACATTAACCTAAAAAAAAATTGATAAATTTTAGACTGGTCTTGGTCTCTCTTGAATAGGGCTGCAATTCGGGTCGGGTTCTTTAAAACTCAACCCGACCCAAATCTCAATCCGACCCAACCCAAATTCTAACCGAACTCTAATCCGACTCGCATTCAGAACCCATTTTAGTCTAATTTTAACCCGGTCGAGTCGAGTTAACTTGTAAAATCCTCAACCCGACCCGACCCGACCCGAATTTTCATGCGGTTTTTTATATTCTCAACACGATCCGACCCACTGACCCGAAATTCTCAACCCAGCCGCATGATTTCTAGGATTGGGTCATACAGGTCGGGCCAAAATCCGACTCAAGTTGCAGTCCTACTCTTGAAAGAGTAAAAAGTAATAATATGGCTTTTCTCCAATTTTCTTTTATTAGTAAGTGAATATGCATTGATAATGCAAGGTGCATTAATATGAATAGAACTATTTCATGGGAGTTTAAATATGGAGTGCCAACTTCTAAGAACATTAATACTAAGATACTTGTATATTTAGGTAAGATGCATAAGTTAAGATGGATGAAAAGCGTAACAAGAAAAGTTTTGTATTAGAAATGAGTGCAAATGTGTAATAGAAGAAGTCTGAACATTGCTTCAAAAGAGTTGAAAGAGAAGGGAAAAAAATTCCTCAATCATTGTAGCAGTATTGAAATTATAAAGAAACTGAAGAAAGATAATTCTTTTTTTTTTAAAAGGATGGTATTTACAGTTCTGTCCTGCATCTGATGCCAGTGCACTCTGGGTTGAACTAGAAGCTGTAGTTTGCTACGGCTAATACAGGAGGAATAATCAGTTGGATGGGGCAGAAAAGGGCTGTTATATGGTGCAATTCCCTCTCCTCATCATCACTTCACAAATGTGCATATCCTTAGAGATTACTTTTTCTTTTTTAACTAAAGCTGTTTAGCGTCTCACCCGATTACTCTTGGAAGCAAGTGTAAATCTTTCAATCTACACACTGAAAAAATTTAATGAGGAGTGGCCCTTTGAAGTTGAACATGAATTGAAGACTATCTTTAGAAATTTACTCTATTCTTTTCTCCTGGTTCTTATGATGCATCTATGCAAATGCAGTTTGTGTAGGAATAATAAATGGAAAAGTCAAATATCACACTACGATACTAAATAAACATCAAGCAACTACAATAAATTGACACCGATATTTATGTGGTTCAACAAAGATCTGCCTACATCCATGAAACGTATATTTCATTTAGAGAGAAAAATAAGATCATTTAATAGAAAGAGAGATAATCACTGGGTTTTAACACTAAACTCATTCCCTGCTCAAAGAGCTATAGACAAATCCGACGATGCACTGTAAACTCATTCCCTGCTCAAAGAGCTATAGACAAATCCGACAACGCACGTCTAGTTGCTCGACCTTGTCTTCCTTCTCTAATAGTCTAATATTTTGTCCTAAGAATCCTCCTCTCTAATAGAAAACAAAATCAAACTTCTCCATTTCTCCAAGTTTCTTCCTATTATCTCTTTTCTTTTCTCTTTCTTCTCCTTACTGTTTTCCTACATGCTGCCAAGAGAAACCTCTTGTCTGGAAGTCATCACTACACGATGCCCCGGGCCGGATAGACACAAGTGGAGGCCTAAAGCAAAAAATTTAAATGGGACCTTCTTTTGTATTTAACATATTATTATAAGTAGTATTTAATTAAAATTTTAACATATTATTATAGGGTTATTATTTACACATAGGCATTTTTTTTGCAGACATGGACTTTTCAGTTTTTTTAAGGAAATTATCACATTGCCCTTCTATGTCAGCGTAGTCCGAACATGAAATAAGAATATTTTTCCATTGTTCGGACCATTATTCATGCTTAAATTCCATTACATATGCTACATTAACACATTGTGTGCATTTGAATAATAAAATATTCTTTAAAATTTTAAAATTATTTTTTAAGCATTGTGTATTTCCAAAATTTCTCAAATTTAATATCCGGACTAATTACGATAACCTGATAAAAATACTTTAAAACTTCAAGGTCTTTTGATACTCCAAATTCTTAAAACACAGTATCTTATAAACAAGGGTATCTCTCGGCTTGTGACGAAAACATATTTGGGAGTGTCAAAAGATCCTTTAAGTCTTAAAGTATTTTAATCAGGTTATCGTAATTAGTCTAAATATTCAATTTGAGAAGTTTTGGAAATACATATTGTTTAAAACATAACTTTAACGTTTTAAAGGATATTTTATTATTTAACTAATGTACTGTGCATTGCTGTAGGATCTACACCATTATTTTTTAAGCACTGTATAATTTTAAAAAAATTTCAAATTGAATATTCGGAGTAATTACGATAATATGATAAAAATACTTTAAAACATTAAGTCTTTTGACACTCTCAAATATGTTTCGGTACAGTCAAGAGATACCCTATGTTTTAAGCATCATTTGGAAGTGTCAAAATATTTTAAAGTTTTAAAATATTTTTATCAAGTTTATCGTAATTAACTTCGGATATTCAATTTGATTTTTTTTAAAATATACAGTACTTAAAAAATAGTGTAATTTATCAAATGCCTTTCAATACTTCGGATGTTTTAAGTGGTTGATTTTCTCACTTAAGGATAGAGCCGGCCCGGACATTGCCGCGTGTGCCTACATCTTCTGTGGTGTTCGGCCAAAGTCACTTCCTCCATGCGCGTGCATGTTACTTGCCTTACCTATTTTTCCTCTCCTTCACACGTCTAGCATTGCTGTGTTCCACTTAAGAGAAATTTTCTCTCTACACGTTGGAGAATCCTGCTCTCTCCCTTTTTCTTCTCTTCCAAACGGTGGTGCCTTCATGATTTCTCTCCACTCTACAGTACCGTCTGTCGCCCTGTCCTGATTGATTTCTAGAGAAGTATTGGAGCCAACACGTCAATAGTTTCTTCATAAAAAAAAACTTATTCATAATGCGTTTTACTCCATTTTCACTGTTAGGATTTTGATTTATGGCTCTTGTTTCCATTGTCACAAATACCGTTCTCATGATATTAACAGCGATTGGTAATCTTAGTGTAGATTAATTAGGTTGTCTCTCTTCTCAGAAAATGAGAGGTTGTAGGTTTGATCTCCCATTGCTTAATCTTAGTGTGTCCTAAAGGTAGTGGACTCAACTATACAAATTTTAGTAAGACTGTAGTCTGAATTTTTCACACGTAAATTTAAAAAAAAATCTATTATTATCCGTTATTTTTGTTTCTTAAACCATGCCCAATGTTGGACTCTGATAATTCCAAAATAATGGTCATCAACCTATTGCTCTACAGCCTCAGTTGAGGAAACATGCATGTGTTGTTAAAAACATGAGCTGGTCTATGTATTATATAATAAAAAAAGATCAATGTTGGTCAAAATAGAAACGTGTTGAAATTGCAAAGATGTTTGCTGGTATGGTCTTATTAATTAATTTGAAAGAAGGAAAGAGAGGTAACTATAATATGCTAATTAGAATGAAGTTATCATTGTGGCCCACCCTTTGTCAATGTTGCAAGTGTTTCGGTGAAGGGGTGGGTCAGGACCGACGACCACCGTACTACTGTTAAGCTCGTGGATGCCATGTGCACCATCTCATCTGTGCTGACTCAAACTAGAGAATTAATGGTGCCTATATGATTTCTAATATTAAGTTTTTTAGATGCTTTACGTATGTGTTTATTCTTGATCTAGATCAAATGAAATACCATATTTAAATTATTTAAAACATCAAAACTTATTTTCAAAATTCTACCTAAAATTTTAACCATGCAATAGGTCATGAAAATAATTATTATTTCAAGATTCAAATTTAAAAGTTTCAATTTTTTTTAAAAAAAAATATGTGAAAAACTGAGGAAAATCCAACATAAAATCCCTACCTGACATCTCCTGTTTCCTGAGAAGGTGGGAGATTATCAATTAAACTACACCCTTATAATCTTACATAAGACTTTAAAGAATATTTTAAATTAATTTAAAAGCTTTTAGTCACTTAATACATCCAAACTATTATATGATATAACTTTTGTACAATATTCAAGAAATTAAGATGATCACTGTGGCATTTGCTTCCATGATATATAATGCATATATTTAAATATCAGATCTACTAAATATTTCTTTTAAGTACGTGGTTTATGAAAAATCATTTTCATCATCAATTAATAGTTTAAAATTAAAAAAAAAATTAAAAATATCAAATTTTGAAAATTTAAAAGTATATTTTCATTAATTTGATCAAAGCAAATTTTAATGAACCACGTTTAAGAAGAATCTTTTGACAAATCCATCCACTTTTATTTGATAAATTTTAAATATATTTAAATATGTACAATAACATTATTCAATTCTGAGCAAAGTGTTGTAAGTGCTATGTAGCTAAGGAGCATGTGATCAATAAATAAAAAAGTCAAATACACTGATGTAAAATATAAAATAAAAAAAAATCAACAATAAAAAACAAGTAGAAGAAAAATCAACCTTAACGAGAACGTGGCACACACTACAGACAGTTTCCACGAGAAACATGTCACCGCTCACTAGTACCTTTTCGGCCTCTGACCCTATCAACCGTCGACTGCCCCACACAATGCCCAGTCCGCGCCATAAGGTAGGTCTCGTGTGTATTATATAGTTGTGGTCCCTCGGCTTTCATCGAATCGCTCCCTGCATGCTTTTCACTCTTTCCCTCTTTATCACTTTCAGGGTTTCACCTACATTTTTTGGTCACTTTTCCCTTCTTCCAAACACATGCCGCTAGATTCATGTGGATGGGGAAAATTTTCTCAGGTGATTCCTCGTGAATCAGGAATCACCTTTTCCCCGTTTAAGGGATTCCCCTTAAAAAGGTGATTCTTCTGTTTTTGTTTTCTTTCCATATATAAGAGAAAATTTTCTATTTGAAAATCCCTTTTTCTAGCAAAACAAGGGTCTTCACCTGAAAAAAAAAACAAAAAAAGAGAAGAAGAGAGGATCTTATGCCCATGAAGATAGACATTGGAGTATAGTGGATGCATTGATGTCGTCATTGTTGCTATTTTAGGAGATTATCTTCAAGAGGTACCGACTGACAAAATGGGAGGTGTCAAAAAATCTCTAGATGGAATAAGGTATTGTAGAAGAATAATCATTCAAAAAAAAATTATATCATTAAAAAAAAATTAGAGCTACTTACAGTAAATTTTAGAAATTATTGAAAATATAAAAACTTGGTGACAAGCACGGCTGATGCAGTCAGCTTTCTTTTCTTTATTTGTTTGTTTCTATTTTTTGAACTTATGAATTCTCTCTATATTAGATTGATTTAATATAAACAATAGCAATCTGATCTCACTAGTTAAACTTTGTCTTCAATTAAAAAATAAATAAAACATGAAATATAACCACATGCAACTTAACTGATATTTTGCATCTACAAAAACTTTTCCAAAGATGGATGGATAACTATGGTTTAAAGGACTCTAAACTTAAACTTGACTCAAAATATTATGAAGTTGAAGGACTTGGATGAAATTTTTAAGTCAATTCGAAAAAAATTGATAAAACCTTTTGATTCGTTCGAATCCAATTCATATCAAGTTGAGTTAATTTAAGTTGACTTTGACTTATCCAAAAAATTCAAAATTTTAAACTATAGTGGAGAATAATATCTTATTGTTATAGAAGAGAATTTTTGGATTTAATGGAGTCTTACATTCTATTGAAAAAAAAAACATCTGAACAAAAAAAAGAGAAAAAAATGCGGTTTTCTTCCTCTATTCCTCTCATTCGAATACAATCTTAAATATTCTTTAGAATGCAATGCAATATATTATCAAGATTTATCTTATTGTGCTAAAGACATCATATAATAATTTTTTAAAAGAAAAATGAGAAATTATCTTTCCCCTATCATGTATTTTTGCCATGTTAGATTGAATTGACTACATAACCCATCGAATTCCGCAGGTTTAGATTAAGACAATAAAAAAAAGTCCTTTTTTTATTTTGTTTGTCTATTTCTTTTTTATCTAATATTGATAAATATTTATAGAAACTACAGTCCCGAAATAAGAAAGACATGTTCTACCAAAATTTCTTGAACCCTTTTCATCACAAAATGGTTTAAGTAGAGAGACCCTAATTTTGTGCCCTTCACATTTCCATCTATATAAATGGAACAAATGGCCCATTGAAGTTTATTTTGACAAGTGAGAGAAGATCCCTTCCTTGCTTTGGACTCATTGCATTGAGAAATGAAAGGAGACTTGAAGTTGAATTGCCATGAATGATGTCCTTTTTTTCATACTAACTTTTAAAAAAGTTTATAACATTATTATCTTCACAAAATCATTATTATTGTTACAATTATTTATTCTAAATTGGCATTGCAATAATTACAACTTTCCATAAATACAAATTGCTTACATTTTTCTATTCTAACAATTTTTTTTTCTCTCACTCTCTTATAATCGAGGGGAAAATTCCAAAAGAGACGAGAACAGAAGGGAAGGATATAAGAAAGAGATGAAAGTAGAAGACGAAGGACGACAACAAATTGTAGACGTAGGGACTACTTACAGATTTCAAACAAAAGAAAGGGCCGCCTTCCCACCATTTTTACTCCCTTTCTTCTTCTACCTTCTCCCCTTCTCCCCTTTCCTTCCATTCAACGCCGATTCCATCCTTCTTTTCTCCTCCTCTGCCATTTCGCGAAGTGCAGCCACTGAACCATCAATGGCATCGAAGGCCACGTCATACGCTCCAACGGTTGGATCCGAGTCGTCCAAGGACATTCAGGTATTCAACCCATATTCTTTTCTCTCCTTATCTCTTTCTTTCTCACCCAAATCCCCTTTTCCTTTCGCTACATGTTTTTCAAAAAAAATTTTTTTTTTTTTTACCGTAAAAAGGCATTGCCTCCATATGTTTTTCTCCTTTTTTTGCCCAATATTAACAGAGAGGCATTTCCAGGTCCCTCTTTTTTCCTGGGTTAATTGTATAAGACGTTTTCGACAAAATAGCGGAACTAAGGGAAGTTATTGGCGTGTTTTGAACACCAATGTATGTTGGGACTCGGCTAATTTACTCCCTGATTGATTAGTTATGTCATATGATGGAGTTCATGTTGATATGAGATTAGTTAAGGCGTTTTATTTATGTACATTGCGAAAAAGGTTGAATTTATTGAGATGGGGTGTGGTAGGAAGTGGCCCAGATCGTTACCTGCTCAAATATTTCCACAGAAGGAAAGATGAAGTTGGACATCACAGTAAATGGGGTAATGCGTTTCCAGCTTGTTACGAACTGCAGAATCCATTCTGGCAAAGTCTTAAGAACGTTTTTTTCTGAGATACACCCAACTTCCCAAACATACAAATAATTTCGTCTATGGGAAGAAATGGTTATGTTTTTTTTTGAGCTGTGAGTTGATTAAAGAAATGGTTATGTTGATTTTGTTAGTTGAAAAATGTTCTCGTTCTGTTTGTAAATTTGTAGCTCCATTCTGGTTTGCTATTTCAATTAGAAGTAAAAATGGACTTTTCAAGAACGAACGGAAAAGGGGGTTTTTTCCCCTTATGAAATTGTGTAGTTTATCCTAAAAAATTGTAGTTTCATCATGGTGGTTAGTAAAATACCAGTCAGAATCTAAAGACTTAAGTTGTCACTTGTCAACATAATGTAATAATTCTTATCTTCCACAGATGACTGGAGTGCAGGATGCAACTCAAATGGTAGGTGACATTTTGTCTGTTATCGATTCTATAAAGCAACAAGCTGCTGCTGACCGCTGCTTTCTTATAATGGTATGTTCTTGCATTAGTTGTTGTTGTTTTTATTGTTTTAGCTACAATGCTAATGCATCTGACCCTCCTTTCTGCACTTGATTCCTTTTTCTTTTTTCTAGAGAAAAATGGAAGAAAACAAGCTGAAACTCCATGGTATCATGAATCATGTTCATAACCTGTCAAATCTAAGAAGAAATACTAGTGCCAGCAAAATTGCTGCAACAGAAGATTTGTTGACCAAAAGGCAACAAGATGCACTTTGTATGCTAAACGGTCTTGATTTATCAAATGGAGAAAAGGATAGCAGTAGCTGTCAAGAGGATAGTGTGCATGCCTCATCAGCTGTACTCTTAGGAAATAATTTTGGTGCAAAGAATGTTCTTCGGCCCATCAAGCTCTCGGAAGTGCAAAAGCTACCTCCTTATACCACATGGATGTTTTTAGATAGGTATGTTGCAGTAAATGCATATCTAATTTTTTTTACTTCCACAGATGACACAGGTTTCCACTTACCAAATATGATGTTTTGTGTGCATCTGATTGTTCGCATGTCATCAGGATGTTAACATGTTTCTACCTGTAGATTCTATGCATTTGTGAGATAGATAGATGTGTCCTATTGGATTATATCGAATATCTTGTTCTGGTCTGATGTGGATTTTTTCTAGACAAGATTGGTTTAAAAAATCTCCAATGAAAATTTATTTCCTTGGATAGTGTTTTCTTATATTCACTTTCGCATCCATTCCTTTGCATTTCCTCCCAACAACTGAGGAAAAGTTTGAAGGTAAAATTGCATGGGGATCTCTTGCTCTCTTCATCCCTTGGTCATCTTCCAAATTATGGATCAAGAAGGGTGGTAAGTAGTACACATCTCAAATCTGACTACACACGACTTGTGTGAGATGAGAGGAAACAACTGGTACACATCTCAAAGTTCCCCTACCCAATTTGTCCATCATCATATGTAAACTTGAAGAACTTGCATTCAACCATGTAGATATACTTTGATTACCCAATAGGAATCTCATGCCTAGTCTCTATAGATTTTCTGATCACAAGTGAATGGATCAAGAAACAGCCTTAAAACTCACCAAGATAACCATGAAAGATGCCTCCAAAAGTGTTGAGTCCTGAGTGTTCTTGAAGTACCATAAGATTTCAACTTTGGGGAACTACTTGGAGCTGCATACACAGTGCAGACACCACTTATTCGTCCACTGCAAATATCTTAAACCATTGTAGTGCTGATTTTCTTGAAATTTGGTATGACTTGGGTCTTGTATTCTATGTAAATATGTTGTCAGTGTGGTGTGGAGCCTTTCCATAAAACAATTTTATACTTGGAGCACCGACATTCTACATTTTCACTATTGAGAAACTAAAGTTTGTGATGGACTAAGACCTATGAATTGAATCACTCTTTATGTCAATCAGAGTGCATGTTCTTTGCTCTTTGTTTGTAATTCAATTTGGGCCAAAGTAATTTAACTGAATGTGGGTTCCAATCAGTCTATCCCTTTCGGCTCACTTTCCATGCTTGGAAGTTTCCTGTAGTGTCTGGAGATTTATTCATAGATCAAGCCATGCTAAAAAGGATCAACAAGTTCATCCATGACACTCATTTTTAGAACTCTCAACGCATCGTAAAGCATTTTTTTGCTGCCATTCCCCGATCCCCTACACCTACAATCCTCTGGTACAGCCACGAGATCATGCAGTAGATGTAGTCACACACCAAATAGGTTTAGGTATTGATACATACTGCAAGCTGCTCTTACAAGAGGGTCCACCTCTTTGTTGCCTCAGAACAAAATATCAACAATTAAAAATATACTCCCTGACGGCGCAAGTCATGTCCATGGGAGGTTCGTATGTATTTTTATCTTGACATGGATATATACATAAATATATTAATAAATATATTACCTACATATCCATTACATATGTGGATTATTCGATATTTAGTAGCCATGTACTCTGGAATCAGTTAACTTATAAATGGGTTTTGACATCTTTTTCAAGTTTATAGTGTTAACCTTGACTAATTTAAAATGGAATTGGTGTAGGAATCAGAGAATGACAGAAGACCAGTCTGTAGTTGGTCGAAGGAGAATTTATTATGATCAAAGTGGCGGAGAAGCTCTTATTTGCAGTGATAGTGAGGAGGAAATTATTGAGGATGAAGAAGAAAAGAAAGAGTTTGTAGATTATGAAGATTACATTCTTCGGTTGGTAGAAGCGTAGTAACTCAATGAAGTTAATTTTTCTTGAATGTATTGAATTTGCTTATTTATGGTCCATTTTGCTAAGATGCCAGCAACATTTGTTGGTGGATTTTTGCTATTATGAGTCTTCATTTTCTATTTCTGATTCTAATACTTAAGTTGTTTCTACATTTTCTTCTTCCGCATTAGTTTGATGAGCAGAAAATTTTGTTTGAAGATTATGTTTATAAAGAAATTTTACAATTATGGCCTATATATTGAAGATAATTGAATGTATCTATCCATCTCTTCTTTTGGTTCTGGTACCCTGTTCATTTTTGTTTGGCATTTGTCTGCTCCTAGTTCATGAACAGATTAATTACATTCTTTCATGTTGAAGCCCTCAATTAGTGGTTATTTGTGGCTCTGGGTTTAATAGTTTGCAGCTTCTATAAAATGGTTAGGACTAATTGGATTAAAATGTCCCCTATCCATATACAGGTGAGACCTATGGACACCTTGGTCATAAAAAAAAATAGTGTATGTCACTCTGATCATTGGTTTTTAATTGAAATTCAATAAAAGTTCTGGTCAAACATAATTGTTGGACTCTTAGATGGATATCATTTGTTGATCATCTATCATCCTTGGTTATGGCAGTGAACTCCTTTTCTACTCTATGATGACTAGCTACTGTTCCCACCTAAAAATGCATCAAATAGCATGATCTATGTGATCAGATTCTCCAAAAGTGTTGATTGACCCTTACTGAATGAAATCCAATGAAGAAGATCTAATGAGATACATGAACAATCATGTCATCTAGACTTCATGTAGCCTGATCATGTTGGTTTGGACTGTCAAGTTTCTAGGACTTGACATTTGTGCATATGGATACTTCTATTGGACAATAACCTGTAGCAAGATTGATAAGGGCTTGTTGTTACAGCATAAAGGTTGTGAGTTCAAGTCTCATGGGTGTCAAATAGGCAGTCAGCCCATAGAAACAACTTGCTAAATCCAAATACCGACCAACCTGAGATTGATGGGAAAAATGATTTAGATTACGATGAGATGAGATACTTATATTGGCCTAGAGTACTAGTATATATAGGAGAAATATGGATATATCCATATCTACTCTTAGGGGTGGCAATTCTGACCGACCTGACCCAATCTGAAATAAGTCCAGGTTGGGTTGGGTAGAAGGAATCCCAGACTTGAACCACCTGAATTAAAAACACCATTTAAGCATATTATTATTTTTATTATCCATTGGTTTTTAGCCCATGTACTTCCAGCCCAAGTTAAAAATCTTATCTAATTGCATCCATTTTTCATAGCTCAATGGCCCCACATGAAAGGGAAGTCCTATTTGCTTTCATCTTTTATTAAAAATAATCTTTCATATTATTTTTTACTTTTTTTTTTCAAATTTTTAATAAAAGTTCAGGTTAGTGGACCAGGTCAATAATAAAAAAATTAGATCAGGTTGGGCCAGGCAACAAATTTGTTATTACCTATAGTTAACTCGACCCGAATCCAACCGGAACTGACCTATTGCCACCCCTATCTACTCTCAGATCTTTTTCTTGATGCATCTCTGAGCTTATGTTGTGCTGTCTTTTTCTCACAATAGCTCTCTTGTACTGTGCTTTTGTAATTATTTTGGATTGGCAGTAAAATTTTGTGCTACTGTTCCAAAAAAATAAAAAAAGATACTTCAAATATTTTATATGTATAGTATCTAGAAGGATAGTATATTGCAATATTTGTCATTAAAAGGTATATATTATACTTATGTGTAACATTGTAACTATACTATATGATATAATAGTATCATGCAATACATTATGTTTAGACACTTTTGATTTCTTTTTTGTTAATTTACTATATTGGTATGAAAAATTGCATTTCATTGAAGACAACCATATTTTAGATGCCTTAGCTCATGAGAAACTGCTTTGATGCATCCGTATTTTAAAGTTTCCATCTTTTTGTATCTGTATTAGACCATAATTTATCTGTATTAGATCATAGTTTCTGTATTTGTCTGCGCTTTGTTTAGACACCATGTGTCCACTTTGTGACTCTGTACACAAGCTGCACTAAGGATGATTTAAGCAACAGTTCGATGGCCTAAATTTAGATGGCTAAAATTGGTTAGGGTCTCACATTTAGCATGGAATGTGGTTGATATGTTACATTCAATACATTTGATAGTTTGATTGTTTTCAGAGTTGTGATTTTGGAAATCATGATATTGGTCCAAGGGAACAAACAGTTAAATATTGAGGATGGATTTATGTAAAGAAATGCATTATATGACATGTACTTGTTTCTCAAATAATGTTCTCTTTTTAAAAAAAAAATCTGAAACATAATGACATTCCTGTCTTTTGATTGAAACTCCAATTTGCATTATGCTACACAAGTACTATTAGTTACATTAGAAACATCCAGTTGATCAACCATTAAGCTTGACTTATTTTACCCAATAGAGAACTAAAGATTTTTTATTTTTTTTTAATTATTTGTTTGGGTAATATCAGAATGACCATTCAACAAGTTGGTTTGTCTGATGCTGTGCTGGATTCACTGGGGCAATGTCTTGTCAGAAGACCTTGTGAAATCAAGGTATGTCAGTTAGGATAAATGTTTACTATTTCTTTATCTATGCAAAGATGGCATGCTGATTTTTGACCCACTTTACTTTTTACTGCTGCAACTTGGCAACTGTAAAAACGTTTGCAGTGTATACTTGGGGTTGGTTATTTACAGTCCAACTTTTTCTAGCTTGAGGTATGAAGTCAAACATCTTATGCAGGAAAGATATGAAACTCTTCTGAAGAAAGATAAAACTGCACAGTGCATTAAGAAGGGGGATGTTGAAGCTGATGTACAAATCGAAGATACATTTGTTGATAAAGATTTGGATGCAGCTTTGGATTCATTTGATAACTTATTTTGCCGAAGATGCCTTGTAAGTGCCAGTATCCACCTGGCATCTGGTTGTCCTCGCCCTGTAATTGATTTATCCCTTTACTGTCTCTGATGTATTTCTTGGCAGGTGTTTGATTGCAGATTGCATGGATGTTCTCAGGATCTTGTTTTTCCAGTAAGTATATTAATGATGTAGGAAAATACTGAACTTACCCTCAACTTACACCTTTCTATACCCCATGCTGATGTAGCAAGTTCTCTTTTTTTTTTTAAATGATGTAGCAAGCTATTTAACTAACTTTTAAAAGTCCAATCAATTGTGATTTGCCACATGAGTATGAGGATATAAAATGGTATAATTTCAGGGTAAGTGTGTTATCTCCCTAATTATGTTTTTTTTTTTTATAACGGAGAACCCCAAGACACCCACTTCACTCCGAGTACGAGGGCATTGGACAAAACTCCGGATGTACCCAGACCCCCGCAATCCATGGGCATCGAGTTATTATGGGACTTGAACTTGGGACCTCTTGTTCTTGAGCCAGAGTGTCTACCAGTTGAGCTACCCCATGAGGGGCTCCCTAATTATGTATTTTTCTTTCAAAGAGGTAGCATTGTGATTCTAGGACTAACATTCTGCTTATTGCCATTAATATCAGGCAGAGAAACAACTTTCACGGAGCTCTTCAGATGAGGAAAAGGGCATCCCTTGTGGCATTCATTGCTATCGACTGGTATTCATTATTGTGTTTGGGGCATGATTCAGTACTTCTTTACCATCATCAGACCCTTGAAAATTTTAACCTGGTTAATAAACTATGGGCAAGTGTGGAGGTCTGAATCACCTGACGTAGGAAGACCTAAACTATTTTATGATTTCCATTTGTTTATGTGGGATGCATGGTTTGGTGATCCAAACAATCAATCTCATGCACATCCTCCAGTTATGATCCAATAAATTAGTGATCCAAGCAATTAGTGTCTAGGAGCTTGCTGTTAGTCTGATTTTCTAGCCTCTTCATCCATGATAGCACCCATCAAAGCAATGTCAGGACAGCTGAAACATGGGCTCCCTCCTCAAAATAGGAACTATCTCCTACTATACGTGTTCTGATGTCTCAAAATATCACTCTTTCTTTTTATATACGGAAACATGACCAAACCTGCATCCTTTATGGTTGCAAAGATGAGTACTTTGCCAACTATGATACATGCTTCCATATGAGAATTTTACAGATCTTCAATCTATCTATCTTTATAATCCAAATTGATTCTTCTCCCAGGCATCCAAGTCAGAAAGTGTCACCATGGACAGCTCTCCTGTTTCTGATGAATTTGAACATAAACTAGTCATTTCATCAGGTAGTGCTGGGGTTCAGATCTCCCCTAGAAAGAAAGCTACTGCATCTACTGCTGGGAGGAGGGCCAAGTCTAACCAAAGTGAGAGTACTTCTTCAAATGCCAGAGTTATATCTGAGAGCAGTGAGTCTGAAATAAGACCACGACAAGATGGTACTTCCACATGCCACTCTTCATCTCCTTCGAAAGTCAAGATTGTTGGAAAATGTGGAGTTCTCAAAAGAAACAACAAAAGGGTTGCGGAGCGTGTCCTTGTTTGCATGCGGAAAAGACAGAAGAAAATGATGAATTCTGACTCTGATTCTGTTCCAAGTGGAAGTATTTGGCCCAGAGATATGAAGCTCAGATCCAATTCACGGAAGGGAAATAAGGACAATAACTCCACTTCACAAGAAGTCATGAAATCTCGAGTTACCAGAAAATCCCATAGGAAGGGTCCTTCTGACCAGGATAATAACTGCTCAATGTTTGTTGGAGCTCCTACTGAAATGACTAAGGATGTATCTTTTACATTTTCTGATGAAACTTCTAGAAAAGAAGAACATGTTGATGAAAACATCAGCAAACATGAACTGACAGTTGATAAATCATGGAAAACTATTGAGAAAGGCCTGTTTGCAAAAGGACTCGAAATCTTTGGGAGGAATAGGTCAGTGTTTTAACTGCTTGTATAACAGGAAATAAATTACTATATTTATGAAATTTCTTCTAAAAAACTGATTTGTATGGAAATTCTCTGTATTTTTTCTCTCTCATTGATATTTGATTGCATTGAGATACTTTCAAATTTAGTAGGAATAGGAGGGGTGTTGCATGACGATAGGGGTAGAATGTTATGTAGGACGGGAGATATCATCTTCACACGCACCCCTTGATCGGCGAACAATATTGCTGATTTTCTAGCAAAGGTGGGAGTATAAAAATATAGACCTGCAATGGAGCTGTTCTGATTACGATTCTCTTTAGACGTATGGGGAGATGGGGACTCTGTATTGTATCTATGTTGGTTGTGTAGTACTGTACATATAGTGTTCTTAAATATTTCTCTTTGTATTTTATTTGATAACCATGTATAACTCCCCTATACGCGGTCTATCTCATTTGTACCCTCTTACATTATTTAGTGAATTTATTTGTTACTGTTTCAAAAAAAGGTTCCTGTTATGAAAAACATTATTGTATTACTTAATTCACACTGTGTGGTATGCTTTACTTCTACCTGACTCAATGTTTAGCTTTCTGCATCTGTGCATCATTGCCTTATTGGCTGAATTCTATGGTGAAGCTTCGTTGAATATGCTGTACTTCGGTTAGTATATCTAATGGGCTGCTTATATTTCTGCCCAACAGCTGCTTAATAGCCAGAAACCTTTTGAGTGGCATGAAGACGTGTGCAGAAGTTTTTCACTATATGAGTTGCACTGAGAATAAGTTATCCTGTAAGGCAGGTGATGGTGCAAATTCCAAGGTTGAAGGCAGTTCCAAGGTCATCTTTAATGATTTTATGGTTAGCAGTCTAGTGCCTTTTTTATTTGGAAATTCTTTCTAAACCACAAGTGAATGCTCTTTTTGTAAATCAATTTCAGGGTAATGAACTGCGAACAAGATCAAGGTTCATGCGGAGGAGAGGTAGAGTTCGTCGTTTGAAATATACTTGGAAGTCTGCTGGTTATCATTCTATTAGAAAACGGATTACTGAGAGGAAGGATCAGCCTTGTCGACAATATACCCCTTGTAACTGTCAGTCAGTCTGTGGAAAGCAATGCACTTGCCTTCTAAATGGAACCTGCTGCGAAAAATATTGTGGGTAAGCAATGCACCTAAGGTCATACTGAAGC
Source organism: Chimonanthus salicifolius (assembly GCA_013350335.1). NCBI lineage: Eukaryota > Viridiplantae > Streptophyta > Magnoliopsida > Laurales > Calycanthaceae > Chimonanthus > Chimonanthus salicifolius. Next base: position 72,451,774 of record CM023535.1, on the reverse strand, counting down.
ACCTGAGCAAATATGACTGAAATTATACTACTAAACCACCTCCTATATCTTTTAGGATTAAGGTTCACTGGTGCTTACAATTGATTCTTTGGTGTAATAAAGTGATTGATCTTTTTCGTATGCTTTCAGTTTACCAGTTTTGATGTGTTTGTTGTCTATTGGTTGAACAGAATGTTGCATTTTAATCATTCACCTTGGAGTCCTATGCTCCTTTAGTATTTGAAGTTTTGATACTACTGCTTTGTTTGCTTTTGTTTCCACCTAGGTGTGCTAAGAGTTGCAAGAATCGATTTAGAGGATGTCACTGTGCTAAGAGTCAATGCCGGAGTCGCCAATGCCCATGCTTTGCTGCTGATAGAGAATGTGATCCTGATGTTTGTAGAAATTGCTGGGTCGGGTAAGTTCTGGTTGCTGGTTTCTTTGTCCTTGGTATTTTAAACATTTTAAAATGGCCATTAATGTTAGCATATTCAAAGGAAAGGCAACTAAAATTGCTTTATATATATATATATATACGTTTTGAATGGTTAATATATTAAGAGAGAAGGGAGCACTAGAGGTGCAAATACAGAAAATTAAAAGAACAAAATAAGGAAACAATGCTGGCCGCTACCCCAAGACAACCGCGAAGGAAACACAACCAAAAAAACACCCTGGAAATGTATTTGTATTTTATTTTTATATTATTTTATAAAATGTATTTGTATTTTTCACATATTCTAAGTTTTCCTTGCATTATTTGTTATAATAAAACATTAGACCGTTCTTGCATGAAGCTTGTTGTTAGATGTTACTATGCATATTTTTCCCTTTTTTATAAACTTAATCGGCTAATGTAGAAGCCAGCTCTCTTGCTAGAGGAGTTATTTGCCTACATCTTGCTGCTGACAACTTGATGCCTTGTTTTTATGTGTGTTTTGGTAATGAAGTTCAATTTACCTAATAAAGAAGCATCTGTACTGATTAAAGATTTATTTAAGCATGATGTTCAAAGGAGAGGTTATTGATTGCAAGATGAAACAAACATCCTTACTGCAAACATGGATGCAATCCCTTCAAATGGTTCAAAACTTAAAACCAGTTTAATTTAGGAGAGGATCCTACTGTTTGAATTTGCAACTATAATGAGTAGCACAGTTAAGTGCTCACTGTTGCAAGCATAAAGGTAGTCATATCACCATTTCAATAAACCACTCTTAGTTTGTATGTGCATGCTTTGTATATCCATGGACAATCAATTGTGATGGATACGTCTAAGGTGTATTAATTTGCATATGTTCATCCTATTCAAGTGCTCACTGTTGCAAGCATAAAGGTAGTCATATCACCATTTCAATAAACCACTCTTAGTTTGCGTGTGCATGCTTTGTATATCCATGGACAATCAATTCGTGATGGATACGTCTAAGGTGTATTAATTTACATATTTTCATCCTATTTCATTGTCTTGATAACCTTTGGCACAATAAATTTTTTTTTTTTGGGCAAAACTTTTCGAGTGTTGTTACATTTTATTAACTATTCTTTTGTTGTAGAAACCTATGATCATCATAACCACGTTCTCCATTAACATGGAAAAGAAAAGAAAAACTTTTGCTTGACTTTCTTTATCAATTTTCACCCTTATTGTATACTATTTGGTTGTTTGATTTTCATTACAGATGTGGTGACGGCACTCTTGGAGGCCCTTTCCAAAGAGGTGACAATTATGAATGTAGGAATATGAAGCTTTTCTTGAAACAACAACAAAGGGTAATAGTATTTGCTTGCATTCGTATTTACCTAGAAAATTTGTTGTGTAAAGAAGATTTGTTTGGTTGATTCACAATTTTCTCTTAAAATTATTTGTTGCAAATTGCATTTAATTGAGAGGAAACAACTGGTATGATAGAAGTTGCTCTATCACTATTACAAGTATCCAGACCTCCACCCTACTAGGATAAAAAAGATTTGTTTTATTTCTTTTTGTAACACTTCTTTAGCATTCTGTAGGTCTTTTTAACATGTCAATTCAGTGTATCATGTTGCTACCTACATGATCCTAGATAGATGGAATTTTGGCAAATGATGATGATGACAATGTTGCTCCCTGCATCTTAACATGTTAAGACCATATTGCACCATTCCTCGCTTCAAACTCTTATGAACCCATTGTAGTACCAAGTAGCACTGTTTAACAATATAATCCAATAAATTGATTCTGTTAAATTTGTTTACTTTCTTCTTCTTCTTATTTTGTAATAAAAAAAGTCCAATGAAATCGAAGGGTCTGAAGGGAACACAAAAATAAAAAAAGAATTGGGATTTATTTCTTCATTACCATCAATGCTTGTTAGAACGATGGGTTTATAGCCATAATTGAATTTGTCAATTATTTTCTGTAGACCAAATGCCTAGTGCCGATAGGACTTGAATCCACTATCTTGTAATTGAAATAATGAGCTTACCCACCCTACTATAGGCTCTTGTCACATACATTACATAATTTTTTGCTAAAGCATGCTATTCAATTGGTGCTTAATCGCTATAGTTGCTGATAAACTGATTACTTTCCAATTTAGCTGACCAAAGAATTGATCATAGTATAGTGGCAATACAATGTGGTAAAAAAGGAAAGGTCCAACACTACTTTAAGATCATGCATTTCTGTTCTTGTTATAAGTGCACTTCTTTTGCATGATTGTCAATTCCATTTTGGTAAACGTTTAATTTCCCCTATAAAATGAAATGCTTTGGTCTTATATTTTTTTAAAATGCATGCCTTTCTTTTAAAGAACATGCGAGTGCATCAATGGCTCTCTTTCCTTTTCACTTGGTTTTCATTTTCTAAAATTGTATAATTGTTTCTTTATAAAGTTCCTTCAGTATATTAAATAATTTAAATTCAAATGCTTTGAATTGCGAAAAGAAATGAATAATTGAACTTGAAATACTGGTTGACATTCATGCATCTGTCCAATTTTTGTTAGTTTGACATGTTGATAATTGTTTCATATTTATTTCCTTGATATTCTGTTGTTGAAATACATATTGAATACTTTGGAAACAGGTGTTGCTTGGAAGATCTGATGTTTCTGGCTGGGGAGCTTTCCTGAAGGTATTCTCTTAGAGTGCTCCTGGTTTTCTTTGTTCTTTTACTCAGTAATCTTTTTTCTTAAGAAATATTTCTTGAAATGTTTGTACTCAGTAATCTTTTATTGTTAACCAGAATAGTGTCAACAAACACGAGTACCTGGGGGAATACACCGGAGAACTGATCTCCCACAGAGAAGCTGATAAGCGTGGAAAGATCTATGACCGTGAAAATTCATCATTTCTCTTCAATTTGAATGATCAGGCATGCCTTCTATCTGATGCAAATGGTGATTTTTGTAAAGATACAAATGGTTTCTTCTAACATTGTGTTATGTGCAGTTTGTACTTGATGCGTATCGGAAGGGTGACAAATTGAAGTTTGCCAACCATTCACCCGATCCCAACTGCTATGCCAAGGTTCTCTCTCTCTCTCTCTCTCTCTCTATTTAGTGCCTGGCTGCAATCATGTGTGGTTGGTGGTATAGCAAAAAGGCCCAAAATGGATTTGGGATCCACCAAAAAATTCCTGGATTGGATGATATGCCAATCCATTGAAAGACATGCAAAAAGCAGTTGGATCAGATTGTTTATTTTCACTTGTTGGTGTTTGATAACATCTCTCTCTCTCTCTCTCTCTCTCTCTCTGTCCAGGTCATGATGGTAGCAGGTGATCACAGAGTTGGTATATTTGCAAAGGAGCGGATTACTGCAGGAGAGGAGCTCTTCTATGATTACCGTTATGAGCCAGACCGAGCACCTGCCTGGGCAAGGAGGCCTGAAACAACTTCATCAAAAAGGGATGAATTCGTTTCCTCTGGTGGCCGAGCAAAGAAGCTTGCCTGAATATATTCTTTTTTTCCCCTTCAAATTTATTCCTTCTCCATATTCTTTTATGTCATTCAATTAACACACAAGCCTCTTCTTCCTGATTGAAAGTGATGAGGAGAGAGCAAACTGAAAAATCCAGTGCATGGTCGGTTTGGATCCTTGGAACTCTGTTTATTGGAAACCCAGGAATCTATACATCCCCAGTGGTGATCCTTCCGTAGAGTACTAATTGGAAAAATTCTCTCTTACCCTTTCTGTTTTTTTTTTTTAAAAATTTATGATCAGAGATCTCGTAGGATTTGATGGTTGTGAAATTAGCTAATATCAAGATTTTGGAGTTCCATTGAAATATCAAATCTGATGGAGATCTCTTTGGTTCATAGCTCCAAACTGGAAAAATCATGGACATGTGATACTAAGGCCAGATTTCCATGGATCCAAACAGCCATCTGGATCAGAAAAATGCTTAAATTGTATTCAGTCCATCCATTTATGCAATTCAAAATTCAGATTAATTACTTGCACTGTGCATCTTGTCTTGCCTTTTACTGTTGCCTATGCATTAACGTTGTCAAGATTTCTCTTCTTGTTGGATTGTGACTGTTAATTAAGTGGCATTGATTTTGCTTTTGCTAACCTTCCATTTATGATTTACAGCTTCTAAATTCCAAAAGACTAGTTTTATACAACTGTGCTTGTCTAATTAAAAGCAAAGCAGTTTCGGCCATCAGTCAGCATTATTGGGCCTTAAATGGAAGGTCCAAACAAGTTAGCATTATTTTGAAATTCAGAATTTTGTAACTTAAAAATAACATCTGAATATGTAAATGTCCGATATTTAATGAAAAATTATATATCCATGAAGCTCATAATTTTTTTTTGGCATTGACAATCCAAACTCCACCTGTGTAAGGTTGAAGATACAAACAACAGCCCAACTTAAATTCTGTCATTAGACGTTTAAAAATGATCAAATCAAAACATATTTAGGATGCAGTGGATTTGAATTATACCCTATTCATTTTATACAGAAGAAAAAAAAGGAAATGCTTGGATCGTTGGATGACAACTTCAGTTCTTCAATTGGGGAAGTGATATGTGCACCCCGATTTTACCCATGGTGCACTCCTTCAATTTTTTTTTCCAATTTTGTCCCTCCACTCATCTTTTCTCCGTTTCTATCATTTTTTAGGTAAGGGGCAAAATTGGAAAAAATAATTGAAGGAGTGCACCATGAGTAAAATGGGGGGGTGCACAAATCATTTCCCTTCAATTGTAATACTCTCTCTGTTCTATTTTAGTTGTCTGATTTTAAATCTTTGTAATTTTTAAGAAACTTGAATTTGACTTTAAATCACCATGCAACTGAGAGGTGATTTTTATCTATTTAAATACACTTTATGCTAATTCAATATAAATAGGACAATTATTTGGAACAATTTCAAAATTCATATGAAACAATTAAATTGAGACACAAGGAGTAGTTTTTTTCTGATTTTGACCATTAGACACGTGCAAATAAAGTCCATAGTAAACACAAGCATATGGAATGTAAATTTGAAACCAAATCTCAACAAGAGGAGGGATAAAGAAGAACTTTCAAGTGATTAAACATGAGTAATGGAGTTTAGAGGGCTGAAGGTAAAACTTTAAATTTTTACCATTTTCCCTCCCTTTTTCAAAATCCTTTGGAATATGGGATTTTCTAAAAACGCTAGTCCCTCTTTATCCCTCTTTACTCTCTCTTTGTATCTGTAGAACTATTTTAAACTAATTTTTAATTGATGAAATATTTCATAAAAAATTATTTCTATTTTTATATTATATGAATTTAATAAAAAAATATTAATTATTATAAAATTATTAATATCTCATGTTACTCCTATTTAAAATAGTTAAAAAATAAGATTTTTTTTCTCTTAAACTTTACTTGCCAAAGAAGACCAGGTAACATCCGTAAAAATTTACTTGTCCTCTTCTAATAGTTCACCCCTGCTCTTTTTCATCTCATCGTCTCGGCTACTCTACCCACTAAACAAAACCCAGATCTCTTCTGCTCCTTCCCTTCTTCAGAAAAGCATGTCGGCTTTATGTGGAAAATACACAGGAAATCTCTGTCTGTTTCTCTCTCTCTTCTGAGTTTAATACCTTTTTTTAAAAAAAAAAAATTACATGGGTCTGCACTCCTGGATCTCTTCAGTGCCTCGTGTTGGGTTTTATCAGGGGTCAAAATATCGGCCGATACTGTGCGTATCGGCCTATATAATTCGGATTTCGACCACCGAATTATATCGGCCGATACGTATAGTATCGGCCGTAAAAAAAAAATTGGCCGATATGACTGAATTATCGGTTATGATATCGGCCGATATAATTTGAATTTTCGATCACCGAATTATATCGGCCAATACGTATAGTATCGGCCGTACAAAAAAATTTGGCCGATATGACCGAATTATCGGTCATGATATCGGCCGAATTTTAAAAATTCGGTTTTTTTTTTTTTTTTAAAGCCCCTTTTTTTAAAAAATACAGCGGACAAGAATGGAAAGAGAAAAAAGAAAATATGGAGAAAAGATTGAAGAAAAAAAATCGCACACCTTTTCACAACTTTTCTCTTCTTTCTCTTCTTCGTTGATGGGAAAAATACAGAGAGTGGGAAAAGTAGAGAGTGACTGCGGCTGCTAGGGTTTAATAGCGGGAGTGAAAGAGAAGAAGGGTATTAAAACATGAGCATTAGGGTTTTCAAGTGAAAACCATTTGAACGCACTTGAAAATTCTGTGTATTTTATCAAATCACTTTTAAAATTGTGTACTCGATAATATTCTCCTTTAAAATTTTAAAGTTATTTTTTAATCACTATATTTTTAAAATTTCTCAAATTAAATATTCGGACTAATTATGATAACCTGATAAAAATACTTTAAAACTTAAAGGTCTTTTGAGCACTCCTAAATATTTAAAACAGAGTATTTTACAAATAAGGGTATCCCTAAGGTATACCGAAAACACATTTAAGAGTGTCAAAAGACCTTTAAGTTTTAAAGTATATTTATCAGGTTATCGTAATTAGTCTGATTATTTAATTTGAGAAATTTTGAAAATACACTATCCTTAAAAAATAATGTGCATATGTATTAAATAATAAAATCTCCTTTAAAACTTTAAAGTTATTTTTTAAGCACTGTGTATTTTCAAAATTTCTCAAATTGAATATCCGAACTAATTACGATAACCTGATAAAAATACTTTAAGACTTCAAGGTCTTTTGACTTTTCTAAATGTGTTTTCGACATACCATAGGGATACTCTTATTTGTAAAATAGTGTGTTTTTGGCACACCCTAGGGATACCCTAACTTAAAATAACACTCATTGACTAAGAAAATAAATTATAAAATTATTTCTACAAATTTTCCTCATTTATATCCATTTCCTTATAATTTTCACAATTTTACTACTAATTATATAATTTCCCGTTATCGTAATTTCAAAATATATTAGAAGATATAAATGTCTAATATTTTATGAAAAAATTACATATTCAATAAGTCCATAATTATCTTCATTTACTATAATTTTTTAAGGAATTTAAAAAAAAAAAGAGTAAGAGAGAGGAAAAATTCGGCCGATATGAAAAATCGGCCAGGATATCGGCCCGGCCGATTTTTCTACCCCTGATTTTATAGTTCAAAGCCCTTTTGAACTTGGATTGAATGTTGGGCTCAGGCCCACTGAGCCCACTTTGTGTATGCCTATATTTATTATTCTCTTTCTTCTTGGTAGTTTCTGTTCGGGTTGGCTCGAACAACATCTTAGATTTTCTCCATGGAAATATAGTATCCGATGCGTGAAGGGAAATGCATAAAATCAGGAGAATATCAAGGAACGTGTATGCATTGTGGCCGGCAATACACGTTGATTGCAAGGTATTTGGCAACTAGGATATTACATGGATATGCAACACGTTGGAGGCCTCTTAAATGGGGTAGGTTTTCTTGGTACGGTAATCTCATGGGATTAGAACTGGACGGTATAGACTCCCATATATGTATTGGGATAGGCTTCATTGAAGCTTGCCTTTTGACTGTGTATTGGGATAGGCTTCATTGAAGCTTGCCTTTTGACTGCATACCTTCGTGGCCACCACGAGAGAAATTTCAATATAGAGGGGTATTGACTACACGTCAATGCATAGGTTCATAGTACTGCTATACACCATGGAAGGAGACGCAACCTCGTGTTTGTGAAGCATGTCGAGATGTGTTTTAGAACGTAGGAAGCAGAGAGGAAAGCAAGACAGAAGATGGGTTCACTATTCTGAATATGAGAGAGATTCACATCAACTGAGAGGTGACGTTGGTGTGTTGTATACATGGGTGTATAAGGGGTTCGGAACTTGGTTTGGGCTCTAGACTCAAGAGAGTCATTATATACATGTATCTTTCTCTTTTATAAAGTGAATATTCTGTCACTCCGTGAATGTAGGGTAGGTGAGCCGAACTACAAAAATTTGCTTATGTTGGTTTATGGTTATTTTCCCGTTTGATTATTCTTGTATCTGCTGTAAAAGCTAACAGTTTCTCTAGGAGAGAAATTGAGAGGAGAGAGAGATTGAGAGGAATGGTCGGTAGGATTATAATCTTTGTAACCTATGGGTAGGATCAGTGAAATCCTTGTAACCTGCGGGTAGGATCCGTGAAAGTCATTGTAACCTGAGTTCCTTCTTAGTGGAATCTTAGCATGCCCCTAGTGGATGTAGGCAATATTGTCGAACCACATAAAACCGGTGTTCTCTTGTATGATTGATTTCTTAATTGTGTGATTTGCATATTTTTCTCCAACGCCTCAGTGGTGTGATCCTGTTCTAGGAGACCCTGTATCAGCAGGCAGCATCTGGGAAGCGCTTCGTCGATGTCCTCAAGGAAGGAGGCGTCCTCCCTGGTATCAAGGTTGATAAGGGCATTGTTGAGCTTGCCGGCTTCAATGGTGAGGCCACCACCCAGGGCTTTGTCTGCCTTGCAGACCGCTGTAAGGACTACTATTTTTTTGGAGCCCGCTTTGCCAATTGGAGGGCTGTGCTGAAAATTGGCCCCAACGAACCATCCCAATTGGCAATCAATGAGAATGCAAATGGCTTGGCCCGTTATGCCATCATCTGCCAGCAGAATGGACTCGTCCCGATTGTTGAACCTGAGATTTTGGTTGATGGAGCTCATGATAGTCGATAAGTGCGAGGAGGTGACTGGGCGGGTGCTGGCTGCTTGCTACAAGGCGCTGAACGACCACCATGTCTTGTTGGAAGGGGACAGTGCTGAGGCTAAACCTGGTGACTCCTGGGTCGGATGCGAGGAAAGTAGCACCAGAGGTGGTGGCAGAGTATACATTGCGGGCCCTTCAGAGGACGGTGCCAGCTGCTGCGCCTGCCATTGTGTTCTTATTGCCAGTCTACCATTCTGGTGTTAGTTAACATACACTTAAAATGGAGTTATTCTTTATCATTTGGACCTAGTACATGTGTGTACTGAGGGTCCGCACATGTTTGAAAGAATTTAATTGGATAAAATTCTCTACGGATGAGACACGTGAACGTCTTTGATGATAAAAATATATACAAACTGGTCAATAAAGTAGTACATTATAGATAATTGATGGTTGTTCTAATAAGATAATCAATGCAAATGGGAGGGTGCCAAGATATGTATAAAGAGTTCTTAATCCTGAAACATGGCATGTAAGGGGGACTGTGAGAGATTCGAAAAGAAATATCCTCACACTTTAGACCCTTTTGGATGCTAATGTGAATATATAAGTTACTTTCATTAAAGGGGTTTTTAACCTACATGGCATAAGGTTATAAATAATAAAAAGTGCAAGAGGTGAAACAACGCCTGAACTTCACTTCACTATATTGGATGTGAGACTAATTCTATAGATAAATAAAATCACGTGCAAGCATAAACTACCCATGTAAGTCATAACATATAAATGAGCTATCTTTGTATATTCTTTTTATTATTCGATAAGGAATCAAATTATGAAAATGGTGGAATATTCTATTACTTATAACATATAAATTAAGAAAGTAGCTTGCAACTAGGTTTGCTAAAGATCTTGTTCTTCTTGATTGGATATTTGAATATTTGTACCTAATTCTATTCTCTGGGCAAAATTTTGTTTGGAAAAACCTTGTATATCTCCCTCTCCTTTGCTTTGATTGTTTCTTTATTTGCAAAACAATAATTTTTTTTCCCAGGTGTCTATTGGCTATAAAATCTGGCATTTCATTTTAGTAATACCATTCAATTTGATAAAATACATGTGATCTCTCTTAATGTTATTTTATGGAACTACATGTGTAACACATGTTTGCACTAGTATAAAAAAATTTGAAACAACACTTAAAAACTACCTCAGGAATTTTGACTATTGAGATACAATCTAACTTGTTTTTTCAAAATTTGAAACAACACTTAAAAACTAAAGACTCATTCTTTAGAACTCCAATATCCATAATTATAATCTCTAGAGATCGAATAGCAAAGTTATCAAATTCTTAAGGATCATGGTTATGTTTTTTATTTTTTTCAATTATTGTTGTAGCAGTAGTTATTGTTATTATTATTGAAATTTGAAAACCACTATATTAGTCACTTGTGGGAGAGCAACTTGTTATAGGCTCAATCTAAACCCAATTGACTTATTCAACTCATTTAAAATATGAATTTAATTTGATTATAAAAAAAATTAGTCATATTTAATTTGAACCAGACTAGGGTCAAGCTTAATACAATCAACTCAAATTATATATACGCTTCATTTTCAATATGTTTATTTGATAAACTTTGAGCATTAGCTCTTAGATAGTGTATATGTGTTTCAGTAATAAAGATTTATTTTTATTAATGTATCTTAGTTTAACACAACACAAGACAATGTGCACTCTCACTTATCTACTTAATTGTATAGGCTAACCCATTCCCGATGTAATCCAACTCTAATTACTTAGTCCAAATTAAAAATGACTTTTAAAATTTTAAAAATGAGTTTATAGACAAGTAATTAAAGGGCTGAAATATTAATTAGATTAAAAAATAACGACCAAATTTAATATGGATGGTCTAAACTTTCAAACCAATCTTCATGCATGGGTTGCGCCTCTAGCAATTTAGCCCCAAGTATTTGTAAATGCTAATGGATCTTAACAAATAAATAGCTTAAAAATAAGCCAATGCGCTCACTAATTCCATTTTTTATTGAATTTGGAAATTTGTTGTGAATTAAAAATTAATTTTATAAGAGGCTTATTTAGATGATAAGAATGAGATGAGTACTTTCACTTGTATAAAAAGTGTGTCAAAATTCAACCTTTTTTTCTAAATATATGATTTTAAAGTTTAAAATATTTTAATTATCTATACAAGTTCACCTTGATTCAGTGATAAGTGCATCATTCAAAATAAGTTTAAAATAGATATGAATTTAGTTTATAAAAATATAATAAGAATTAGTTATTTGTTCAAATTCAATTACGATCAATTAATTTAATTATTTTTAAAAATGTTAATTTAAATTCAACTTGTAGATTTGTGTATTAAATCAAATTATTCCAATATTTGTTTGTTAAAATACTAGATTATTGATGGTCTGTGGAGTCGAATTTAGAGTTAGATTATCATGTCGAGGCAGTCTGGATTTAAAAGAGTACCCAGTGGAAGGGAGAAACGGCGAAGAGTTTTGAATGAAATTGAAGAGATGTAGAGTGGAGGAGTGAAGGGAGGAGCGATGGAGAGGGATTTGCAGATGGTAGTTGCAGCGTCAGAACCAGAAAACCAACGCTCTACCGCCTCTTCCCCTCTCTGCTACCAGGTGGACCCAATTTAGAAGAAGATCTTGAGGTGAAGCTCCAGTGACCCGGCCGCATCAGTAACACCTTCAGCAGCTCCACCGGTTCTGGATCCGCTGACTTCCATCAGGTACTTTCCTTTTCACATTTATTCATCATTTCCAAACCCTTGAATTCTATCTCCAACCCAATGTATTTAGTACCCCCAAAGAGGGAAAATTATGGGCTACATGCCGAATCAACTGTGCAAGAATTAGATTACAAGCAAACCCTCTCAAGATACTAGCTTGTTGATCTCTAATTTGTCATTCTTTTGTTTTAGCATCTGCTGTTATGTTAAAAGGGGGTTTATGCTATTTTAAAATTTCAGCACTTGAACTCTGACATAGTGACCAGTCTTGATCTTCTTCTTGTTAGTCTGTTGTGTAAGGACAAGAGTCCATCGGAAACTTGTTTATATCTATCGCACCAGACACCAATAAGTGCATGAAGTTATGAGCAGACAATGACTTTTTTGAACTGTGAATGTGTCTCTGAAGGCATGATACGGTGAGACATTGAATTGGTTCACATATACTGTTATGTGCCTAGAAGAACTGGACTTAGTAAGAGCAACTGATGACAGATATTTCAGTGTTTAGAATCTAGAACAACACTGTTTCTACTAAAGTTGAATATTGGGTGATAAAATTCCCTTCATTGGGTATACCATATTGTCTCGAAGAAAGAGCCAGATTTTTAGAGTGTGTTTTTGGTGGATAAGTCAATTATTAGCAATGGCTTGACCATATCTTGACTGTCTTGAAGATATTTTTATGGCATTTCTAATTCAGATTTACATAAATGCTGGATGGAATGTCTCTGGTTCCTTTTCCAAGCAAGGATTATTAGTGGGAGGCCCTTTCAGGTGGTCATTGGAAACTAAAATTGATGATTGTTATTGTAGACAATAAAGTGTGGAAAGTGTAAGAGGTGTGATTAGAGATCATTGTTGGTCCATCATTCAATCCTTTTTGTGCCATTCTTTTGAAGTTCTCCATTGCCAGTAGTTGTGCTTAAAATCAATGTAGCAGGGATTAGATTCATGCTTATTGTTGTAGAGAGCTTGTCCTGTGCAGAGGATGGAGTATTTATGAAAAGTGATTCTTCTCAGCTATTCATTGGGTCAAGTAGAAGATGCTGATTTCCATTAAAGCTAGTTGACTGGATGCATTTATATGGATCTTTTTTTTAATCTGAGTTCAGGTTTTCTTTGTCATGTTCCAAGACTGGTGGGATGAAATTTCCAATACATTACCTAAGGACAATGTCAACCCTACCGGAAGGGGAGAAGTGGAGAACCCTTAAATAAAGAGTCTCCTAAAAACCATATAGAGTAAGCTTGCTCATTTTCAAAATAATTGGAGTTGTTTTGGGCACATGTTTAATGAGACTTCAAAAGCTTGTAGTCTAATGGATAATTACCTTTTGTGTTCTCTTAAAAAAAGGCAGCGTATATCAAAGAACTTGAGCATACTTGCAACAATTAGAATGAAATCAGTCATTTAGAACATCGAATGCATCATTAAAAGGCCTTTACTGGTAATTCTTGTTGTGATCAATGTATCACCTACAAAAGAGACTGGGAAGCTGAAAGGTGTTCCAAAGGCAAGACCCAACATTTGCCTTATTTTAAGGCCATTCACATTTCACACACGGACCTTCAATTGACATCTAAATCAAAGCCCGTAAGCAGTAAAGTTTAAGGACAAGAGAAATGATTGAATGCAGGAAAACCCTAATTGTAATACCGCCTGGCACTGCTTCTCAACAATGCACTTTGATTTTTTAAGGAAGACTGCAGTCTCTGTTTTTTTAAATGACAACACATTGACAAGCGTTATTATGTTAAAATAAGAAAATTCCAAAAGCAATAGCAGGGATGCGAGGCATGGTGGCGTTATCATCACTAAAAGGTCAATTTGCTAATGAGGTGAGATACCCATGAAAGCAAATTCAGACCTAAACAGTAATGAATAACACAACTACCAGAAAATAACATGAATATCTTATCATTGAAACAATAATCTAATAAAAATCCCCATAACATCAACAAAGAAAAAATCCTTAGAATCTTAAAAGCAAAAGCTGATTAAACATAATAATAACGTAAGAAATGAAACAACCCAAAGCCACATTGAGACATGAGGGTAATATTAAGCCGTTTCTATTGATAGTGATCAAGATCATACCATATCTCGCATTGACTCAAATTCATTAGTTAAAGCTAAGAAACTCCAAGGCAGAAACAAAATTCCACAAAACCTAGAGAAGACCAAGGAAGCCAAGTTCCAGCATTGAATTTAAAAAGAGCAAAGAAACGGAAGCGAAGTAGCGAACCAGGCCAGTAGCCATCTAACGGTAAGATTTCTGGAAGCGAGCTCGAGCGCCACGACCACCGAACTTCTTGGGCTCGCAGCGGCGGGGATCGGCGACAAGAAGGGTGCGGTCGTAGCGGACGAGGATGTCCTTGATCTCCTTCTTGGACTGCTCGTCGACGTACTTTTGGTAGAAGGCGACGAGGGCCTTGGCAATACTCTGACGGATGGCGTAGATCTGAGATGTGTGACCACCGCCGCGCACACGAATCCTCATGTCGACGCCAGCGAAGCGCTGCCGGCCCAAGAGGAGGATGGGCTCGTAGGCCTTGTACCGGAGAATTTCGGGCTCCACCAACTCGATCGGGCAGCCGTTGATCTTAATCAAGCCACGTCCCCGCTTGCAGTACGTCACGGCCACTGCCGTCTTCTTTCTCCCGAAACATTGAACCGATTCAACTGCCGTCATCTTCTCCTACTTGTGCAAAAAGCCCAACCGTATCAACAGCAGCAAGCAACCGTCCCCTGCCCTATAAATGAAAATGGGGAAGATGCTTGGGATTTTATGGCCTAGGGTTTTAGGGAGGAATTCTTAAATAACCTCAGCTTTTACTCTATTTACGGTAGAGGACAACTTAAATTTCAGTTCCAATAACGTTAAACGTCTATAACCACAAACACGTTAAAATTAGAGGAAGTGCCTCTTTTTGGAGAGTAGGGTTTCAAATAATTTTTTTATAATGTAGAGTTTTTTATAAATATAAATTAAAAATATAAATTCGATAAAATTTAGGAGAGAGAGTTGCCGTTGGACCCTACGTGGGCCACCTTTGTCTAATTTAACCTTCTTTTTAGTTTTTACAATATACTCTTTATAAACTATATATATATATATATATATAATTTGAATTTATTCTGAATTGATGTCGCCGTTGAATTTAAAATTTATATAAAATTGATTTCACTCTAACAACGAATATTTAAACTCAAATTCAATAAATTTAATCTTTTATGAAAAAGACTATTTTTAAAAATACGTTTCAAATCTATCTACTTTCATCAGCCCAAGAACAACAGTCACTCATGAACAATATTGCTTAGTAAAAGTATATATATTATTTTTTTATTGATTAGTACGATAGATGTTGATATCAAAGAAGAGATTTTTTTATTATTTAATTTTTTATGAATATAAGTAACAGTAGATGTAGAGAAAAATACGTTTCGAAATTAACAAGATAGATCGCATTGAACGGTAGAGAGGCTTGGATATGACTAAAATGAGCTCAAATTAACTATACGTCTTATACTCTATTATGCACTTTAGGTTGAATTTCTAACCTATTACCTCATTATCAATATACTAATGCACGTTAATAAGAGGAATGCCCTTTTCTCTTTTATTTTATATAAAATTATTTTTACTTTTCTCTCTTTGGGTTTTTCTTATTTTATGAATATTTGAATCGTTGTTAACAAAATAAAACCTAAAGTTGATGAGGTCAAGCTATTGACCTTCAATAATTTAGATCAGATCAAAATGTGTATGAAAAATGTCCAACAATGGTGGTTTTAGCTGTGGGTTTAAACTGAATAAATAATATCCTTACTATTAGAATTTAGAACCATATTTGATGTCAAAATACATGCTTAGACTGCGAAAATCTGTCTGAGAATATGTAATGTGAATACTTAATTTTTTTTAGAAAAAATATATTTTTCAATATTTTAGTGAGATGGGTTTTCTTCACTCTACTGTGATGTTTCTATCTCATTATTTTTAAAAATTATTAGTTTATATTATAAGATGAGAAGTATATTGAGAGGATTTGACAAAATCTAAGTTTATAAACAAATAAACAGAGGATCTTTCTAAATGATTAAAAACAAAACTCTAACTCAAGACATGCTAAATGTTATAATGCTGGACTTCAAAAGGCTTTGTCTCGGAAAAAAACATTTAGTGCATAGAGAATTTGCAACACGATTAATTATGAAAGACTGCAGAGAGAATTAGAGGTATTTTTAGAGTTTAATTGGAAGTTGCTAATTTTTATAATGATTACACGAAGGAGTTGGAACGATAACTACGAACCCGTCTGGAAACCTAAGTTCGATAAAAAAAAAAATTCAATTTTAATTTTTCTCATCAGTTCAGAATTGAAGCCAAGACGTCTGTAAGACTTGAATCCATAACTTTTGAGGCGTAACAACAAACCCTTATTAATTGTACTAGAAATTCTTATTCAATCTCTATCATACATATTTCTTTTTATAAAATTTGTCATTAAAGTCAAAGCTATTATTTATAAGTCATGGAAAATTTATATGACCACAACTGGCAACTCTTTTTGTTATTGCTCACTGTCAAATGCTTATGGTTAAGACTTAAGACAAGCACTGTATAAACTGTCTTACCAGTTCGATCTTAGGGTTTGGCACAACCAACTGGACCTGAACCCATTTCTCTCTTGAGTTTTCTTGATTGAACTCAAACTCAATACAGTAGCACGAGTTTGAAATAGATTATAATTTATTAATACTTTAAAATATACAAATCTTTTTTGTTTTTAACTATACAAAGCCACTTGCATTGTCCAGCAGTAACCATAAGATTCTCGACAACAGTATCAATTTCAATTGGAAAGAAAACAATGAATATTGACGAGCTCTTTGAGACTAAATAAACAAGGGCACCTTATACGACCGACAAAAGAGAAACCTTTCCACCCACAGGTTTGATCTGAAGAGTAGGATTCATTGTGTGCAAAGTGAGGAAACAATCCACATGAACTCTCATTCCCCAAACATTGATCGATGCGAGATTACGGCATTTATCGACAAGCATGACAAGTCCACTTTCAGTGACATGGCGACAGCTCCACAAGACAATAACCTGCATAATCAACAACAATATCTCACTGTATAATCGACTCAATAAGTTTGTCTATACCATGACAACAGTAGACATTTGAATGATAAAAAAACATCCTCATACGCAACAAGTCCACAAATTGTCATGTATCAATAACACATTTCATAATAGAGGTATCTCTAAGCATACATTGGCACAAAACCCACAGTATCTGGTTCTTAAATCTTCAGGACAGACCCCTTCCGGCATTTTGAAGCATTACCCATCTCAGAATGACACTACAAAGAAATTCCAAGTGAAGACTATGAACAAATTCACTTATTGCATGCAGGCAGTAACAGACTTTCTGTGATGGATGACTAGATTAGATGTTCACATTCTTATTTGCTTTATCTGTTGTTGGATGAAAATTTACTGGTGGCATCAAAACTATAACAGGGATGTAGGAGGATGCATTCCATCAACATATTGCACCTTCCCAAATGAAAATCAACCTCAGAGTGGAACTAAAGTATTCAAAGTTTATAATCTACCTGATTATTACATAACAAACATTGCGGTGTTAGGAGAACCAGTTCACTCAGATATGCATATGCTCTCCCAAAACCTCTGAAGTCGGTAACAAAAATGTTACCACTTATCTATTGACTGAGGAGGATTTGACTGATGTAATGCCTAACAGGCCAGGCCACTCATGCATAGAGTGCCAATTTTTTTTTTTTAAATATATATATATATATATATATATATATATATATATATATATATATATATATATATATATATATATATATATATTTAAGGTTACATGATTCAGACTTGCATTCTTTATGGTTGCAACAGTGAGCATTTTTCAACTGTGCTACAGGTTTTGAACTTGGGGTCCAAGTATTAAACATATGCATCATTACAGGGTTGGACAAATTAACAGAAGTGAGATCCTCAAAGAGGAGAGTTTAGTATTCAAAGCCATCAAGAGTTAACCATTGACAAATATCTGTCATAAGAGAGAAATATTCACCACAGAATGGGGGTTATATGTTACTTAAGACAAAATGTGAGATGACCCTAATTAGGGTGATATCTGGATCAGCTGATATTCAGTTCAGGCTGAACAAATGGACTTCACTGATTTGGTTGGGACAATGGAGCAGAGTTGCTCATTTTATCAAAAGCTGTTGTGCAGGAATGCAAACACAATGTTTATGTGCATGTGTGTATCTGCATGCATCATCCTTATAGTTCCATACAATTGGCAGGTTTGCATTGACCACAACTGGACTTGTTTTGAATGATGATAAATGTGCTTGCTTTTGTCTTCCAATGAGTACAATGCCCAAGTGCTGCAAGATATTGTTGATCAGGAACAAGGGATGATGGAGGGAGAGGGAGAGTTGTGAGATTACAGGCATAAGGGATTCATCATCCTATCAAGAGTCAATATGACCACTCCTTGTACATCCAGAGTTCTATGGGATGATTCTTTTGGTCTAAGTGGATGATTTTCTTAGATCTGGAAATGATAATGAACAGATAAGATGTTCAAGCAATTGTTATCTCTCTCTTAAGAAAGATCCAGGGCATTTGATGCAATTTCCTGGGCCTGAAGGTGCAAAATTCTAATAGGGTCCTGTTTCTAAGCTCTAATTCAAGAACAGGGTCCTATTTTTACCGAGTTACTTTCACCATCGTCTAACCCACTAAAGTTTCATTCTATGTATTCGATTTTAATTCTACTTAATGTCAAACCATTTGACTAACATTCTCCTCCATAGCATTGAGTTACTGTTTCATCTTCTTAATTAATACTATATCATCCTCAAAAAACAGACACCATGGAAGGATGGCAAAGTAGAGAAAAGTTAGTGATCTTTTGCTATCATCCAGTGATGCTTCAATGAAAGGGTCATCAGTTAGAAGCACATCAGAGCTGAATGTCAAAGAAGAAGAAGAAGATAATATAGGTGACTAAGATGCTAATGTTAAGATGGTTTTGAGTAGCAAGAAAGGTATAGTTAGGAATCAATACATGAAAAAGAAACATTAAGGGTGATCAAAATTGAAGAGGAAAAGAAGGAATCCATCCTAGCAGAAAGGTTCCAGCACCTCCCTGTTTCATCACCAAGGCCTTAGTCATGATCTCTGAGTAAGTCCATATTCATGGAGCCATTTTGAAAAATGAGAACTATAGGCATACAGAATATGTGCTTGCTCAATTTATCTTGTCCATTTATCTACCTCAGTTTCATCATATTAAAGGTTGTAACTTGCACATCCAGGGAAGGCCAATACACTCTTTATAACACAATAACCAAAAGGCACACATGTGCTTCAACATAAATAAAAATGAGATTTTAACCTAGATTTCAGGAAATGGAACATAGACCATTAACCCTGCATTTTCTACTACTTAATACACATTTTGTAGATAACCACAAAATTTTACTGCATGCTTTGGGATGTATATTGTTATTTCTGTTGACACCATCCATAATTCTTTCACATTTTGCTTATTTTGTCTGCGTTATGACGAAAAAATCAAGCAGTAGCATATATTGTATTGCATGCATATAATTATGGTTGCTATGCATAAAAATGAATCAATTTGACACACAAATAATGCAAAGGACATTGCATCTAAAGCAATCAAAAGAATTTTTTCATTATTTATAATGCCATTGACAATTGACTTGATAAGATAATCCCTCCCCCCCCCCACTCCACACACCCACCCACCTAACAAAATAAAAAATGAAAAATGAGACAAATAATTTAGTAGACAATTTGAAGTTTGCTCACTGCAAAATATTATAATAAAACATTTTATACTTCAAAGGAACTGGAATCCTACTTTCATATGCGCTAGGTGAACAAAAGCATACTGCAACATTTGAAGAATATTTACCTTCAGATAAGGACAGCTATCTGCAATTGCGAACAAAGATTCATCAGTAATAAATGTGCCACCAATATCCAAGTATTGTAAAGAAACAGCTCTTGAAACCTGTAGAAAAACAACTAAATGAGTAGATAATATAGCAGAGAAGGTAGAGTACAGACCAATAATAGGCCTCTTTATATCCAAGAACTATTCTCATTTTAAAAGAACATATAAAAATTTTAATTATAAAGATGGGAAAATAGGGTCACAACTATACTAAAATTTTAGGATGACGTTTACACTTTATTTATGCATCCATGTCATCTGTGCATCTCTATTCATTGTTCATCATTATCATTGCCATCAAAGCCATTTCCTATCTAGTTGGGATCAGCAAACAGTTTACTATTAAAAAACGAGAAGATAAGACATGTGGCAATTATGACTTCCAAATGTCCTCTGTAATAATCATGGAAGAATTGAATCACTTAGAGGTCATTTGTCTATTTCTTTGAGGAAAGTAATTCTGTTGAAAAAATTATGTTAGGGCTCTATTCATGTTATCCAACAATTGCTGTGAATATGGCTTCAAGTTGAGTTGTGTTGTTTTTGTTGTTTGTGTTAAAAAAATTATTTTTGTTGAAAATGAATGAACTCTGTCTTGATGTGCAACGAAAATCTCCTTTTCCTAATTAAATTTTCCTACTCCCTCCTATCGGAAATGGATTCCTTGGAAGGAGAGAGAAATGTCTCATTTCTTGTGTTCTTGACAAAGAGCGCTTATTCCATGGAAGAAGAGAGAAGGATCTCATTCTCTATACCTTTATTTTTCATGAATGGAAAATAACAAACAGCCCTTAAAGAAAAATATGACACTTAAGGTCAAAGTCCAGAAAATAATCAAAGAGGGAGGAGTTCGAAAACCAGAGGATAATTGCTACTTTCCATCATTGAAAAATGACCAGATGTCATAATAGTTCAAATCAATCAGCATTTGTGGCATACCAGCTGAGTAACACCTTTGTCTGTGATCCCTGTCATGCCCCAGAGAGATATTGATGTAAGATTTCTAACACACTTTGCCAATGATATTTTGTAGAGTCCATCATCTGTTATCTGGAAGCCCCAACAACTCCTTGAACTGGAAAATCAAAGCAAATTAGATAGGTCAGAATTTAGAAAAAACTGCCAACCCATGGCCAAAGAGGAACATATGATGGCAATAAGCAATTTTCCTCCTTAACATGTTAAAACCTATTTCCGAGTTCCATCAAAGACTTTTCAAACTGAAAGATTCAACCTAATGTAATTTCAAGAATTTACTGACTAAGAACTAAGTAGACCATCCTTTCAATAAAACTTGAGTCACTAATAATGCTAACAAAAGGCATCTTCAGGTGACCGAGACATCAACGAATAAAAAAGTCTCGTTAATTCAAGTCAGCTTAGATTTGTATCACACATCACCTGCTTTACATTGTCAAATCTGACCTTTTCAGCCTCTACCATCTCCATACAGTTCTGATAAAGAATGGTCTGCTGAACTGTTTACACAGTGTACTTGGAGGCAACAGGAAATCATAAACCCCATTAGGTTTATTTAACTCTTTTTCACCCCATCACCAATATAGTGTCAATAGCAGAGGAAGGGCCTGTTTGGTAGCCCAGAATTCCTGAGTGGAACTCTAAACTCCATGGACTTTCAGGCTATATACAGTTTATATAATGTTGTTGGCACAACAAGGATATCGTAAAATACATTTGGTGGGATAAAACATCCTTTTCTCTCTTCTTCTTTTCGCTCCACATTATTAATACAGTGCCTGTAGCAAAGGGCGTGCCTGGTAGACAACAATTCCTCTAGTAGAATAAAAATGTGATCGAGTTTCAGGCCATATACAGTTTAGTGAAATGATCACCTGCACACTGGTGTGTAGTGTGGCGTATTATGCCGAGCACCTAGGCAAAGGGCCCACTAAATAGAGTGGTGATAGTTGCATGGAAAAGTCATTCTTTAAATACGTGGCCCATCGAAAATCACCTTTGTTGGATCAATAAAGTTGTATTTTTAAAGGCCATAAAGTTTGAAGGTAAAACTAATCAAATTTCAGGGAGATTAGAAAATGTGATTTGATTTATTCAATCAAAATGATTTTTGGTGGGCCACATATTCAATGAATGACCTTTCTGACGTACCTATCCTCACTCTATTTGATAGGCCTACGCCCAGCTGCTCAGTGTAATAAGCCGGACACCAGTGTGGAGGTGATCATCCCTTTACAGATTATATGATGTAGTTGGATCTATATGGAAATGATAAACTGCATTTGGTGGTATAACATTGTTGTGCTTATTACCCACACAAAATCAATCATTCAAGCACACATACAAAGAACACACGGTTTTACGTGGTTCGGCAACATTGCCTACATCCACGGGGTGTGCAAAGATTTCACTAAGAAGAAGTTACCGGTCAGGTTACAAGGATTTCATCAATCCTACCCACCCTTCCTCTCAGTCTCTCTTTCTTCTCTCTGGTTACACTATCCCAAAGAAACAACTACAAAAAGATACAATATATATAGCTTACAACAGATTGGGCCCACTGGGCCCAACTGACAACGTAGGCCCAAACGGGTTTTGAGCCATAAATCCAACAAACATCTTCTCCCTTCACCCTAGATCATTGATACAGCACTTCTAGTAGAGTATGTGGGGTCGCTTGGAATTTCTTTGGGTATTTGGTTTTGAGAATAGTGGGAACAAAATGGAATAGACTGAACGAACCTCTGCAGAGCTACAAATTTGGACATGATTGATATCCAAGTTTATCCCCTTTGTTCCATTTTATTTCCACTGTTCTTGAAATCAAACATTCCCACCGTAATGAGAATTATGTCAAATTTCAAGCTATACAATTCCCATTATGCAGTTGGGGCAACATGAAAATGGCAAACCTCATTCAATGGGATACAATCAGATAACAAATACTGGATCTTTCGCAGAATGTAATTTCAGGCTGTAAACAGAATTCTACATACTACCAACAAAGAAGGAAACATACATGTCGAGCTCCTTAAGAGAGTAGGCATGGTGAATGAGGCGGGCGGTGGAATCGTCATCCATTTTCCAACCGGCGAAGCTCAGCCTCTCTCTTCTGCCCAACGATCGGTCCACCCCTAGCCTCCATTTCCTGCAAACTCCACTTGCCCTGATAAATTAAAAAAAAAGGATCAGAAATGAGAAGAGATTGATAATTTGGAGAAAATGGAAGGAAAAACTAACAGGGCCAAATCACGGAAGGAAGATAACAGGAGGAAGATATGGGCAAGAAGGTCGAGAGGGAGGCGGTCGATTTGGGTCTCCTCCACCACCGTCTTCTTTCCCATTTTCCCCCTTTCCAAATTATCAGGAATTCTGACGAAGAAAAGAGCTAAAACAAGAGGAAAGCAAATACAGACCTGAATTCTTCCTTGTTCTTCCAATTCAAGGACAGCCAAGGGAGCTAAAAATGGTGTCATTGTTTCGTCACCATTTCATTGGATGTCGCTCCAAGTTTGGCAATTTGGATTGAAAATACAGTCCTCCATTTTTAGGTTTATTTTATTTTTGAGTTTATGATGATTATTAGTAAGGCAGCTTGTCTTCGATTCAGCTTTTACGGCGGAGGAGACCAAAATAGAGAAGCCTCATCTGCTCCGTTTCCCCTTATTTGGTCATGATGAAGACAGATGACGACATGTAGCCGTTTATTTCCGACAAATCTAATTTCACGTGGGCTCGGGGCTGAGGATGCGTTTGGATGGGCGGTAATTTTCACAGGGGCAAGTGGGGGTTGAATTGACATTGTATTTACGGAGTTGAATTGATATTATCCTTATCATATTTGATAATTATAGTGGTAAAGTAAAATTTTACGTCAAACGTAAAAAAACTTTTTTTAGTAATTATAAGAAAGGGTAACTTGATATATTAATTTTTTATTTTTTTTATAAAATATAATTATTAAATAATATTCATAAAGTAAATTCTAATAATATAACTTATAATAATATTATCTAATTTTTATAAATTATTTTTCATAATTATAATTTAAAATAAACACTTGCATTCTAATATTAAAAAAAAAAATAAAGATTTTTTTATATTACTATTTTAAATTCCAATAAATAAATAAAAAATATCAATATATCTCTTCATAAAAATTATAATTATTATTTTTTATATTATATGAATTTAATAAAAATATTAATTCTCATAAAATTGTTAATATGTCAGTTTACCCCTACATACAATTACGCCTACTCAAGGGTAACCCCTATAAAAATTTACCCCTCACTAAAATGCATCACGTTGAAAATATTGCATAAATTTTATTTTTATATTACATAGATTTAATAAAATTATTAATTCTCATAAAATTGTTAATATGTCAGTTTACTCCTATGTACAATTACCCCTACTCAAGGGTAACCTCTATAAAAATCTACCCCTCACTAAAATGCATCACGTTGAAAATATTGCAGAAATTTTATTTTTATATTATATAGTTTTAATAAAATTATTAATTCTCATAAAATTGTTAATATGTCAGTTTACCCTTACTTACAATTACCCCTACTCAAGGGTAACCCCTGTAAAAATTTACCCCTCATCCAAATGCATCACGTTGAAAATGTTGCAGAAATTTTATTTTTATATTATATAGATTTAATAAAATTATTAATTCTCATAAAATTGTTAATATGTCAGTTTACCCCTACTCAAGGGTAACCCCTGTAAAAATTTACCCCTCACCCAAATGCATCACGTTGAAAATGTTGACACATTTTTAAAATAATCTTCTAACAGAATAAATTGTTAATTACCCTGAAAGAGATTATCATGAATCTCAAACTTCTTCAGAGTTTTGAGATCCTATCGAAATTTCGACAAAATCACCCCTTAAAAATAGAACATTTTGACAAATACGTTTCAGAAAATTATATAATATATAATTGAAAAATAGAGAAAGGCACGGGATAAATAGGAGAAAGGTTTCCTTAAAAAATAAAAAAAAATAAAAAACCACTATTATTATTTTAAATTTCAATAAATGAATAAAAAAATTCTTCATATCTCTTTATAAAAAAATATAATTTGTTGTTTGGTGATATGAAATTTATCAAATAGAAATAATGGAGTGCTTTTAAAAAAAATAAAAACCAAGTACTCACCAAAATAAATAAATAAATAAATAAAATGTAAAAAAAAAAAAATCTCATGAGCAAAAAGGAGGGTAAGGAGGGGTATTCATTCTTGAATACCCCAAGCCCCGTGGGGGTATTCAAAAGGGCGACAAGAGGGGTAAAATTTTGAATTTTTACCCTTACCCCCTTGTTACCAAACGGGGGTAACAAGGGGTAACGGGAGGTTACCCCCTTTTACCCCCATCCAAACGCAGCGTGAGTTTCATTTTAATAATGTAATTTATTTATTAAAAATAATTTTATTAAAAAATAAAATTGATCAATATTACGAATGCAAGTCAATTAATTGTGACTTGCCATTTGAATATATTGGTGTAAATGATATCATTTCAAAGTAAATATAGCATTTAAAAAGACTCTCTCACTATAAATACAGAGAAATAGAAAGGATAACAGAGTGATTTAAGTTTAAAGTCCATGCCATTGCTTTAATTTTGTCCATCTCCTCAGAGTTGGGGTGATTAAAAATATAAGTTTTTCTTGATTTTTTATAAAATTCTTCAATTGTTCAGTCACACGAGATCTACAACCATTAACTCATTGAGCTCTTTGGATATTTGAAAGTAAAACTGTAAATGGTTGAGCATGTATCAAACTCTATTGTAGGCATCTTGGATATTTGGGACTTTTGAGATTAATTGATCCAACAAGTTATTTTAAGAGTCTGAATATCAGTTAATATCATAATGTATTAATTAATATATTATTTTGAAACTATTTAATAAATCTCAGTTGATATATATTATAAGTTTTTTTTTTTTTTTAAGTTTAAGATATCCAGGCCTCTTAGAGTACGTGACTAAATACTTGTATATTATAAACAAGGACATTGTTCTATGTGTGTTCTCTTCTCTATTCCTACAGGACGCAAGACTTATTTAGCAGGTGATTTGAGATGAAATGAGAGTGGTTCACATTTAGAATGAAACAATGTTCTTAGTTTAGGAGACTCGAAAGAGCGAAAAATCATTCATTTTAAAATTATCTCATTAAAATATTCCTATATCCCATTAATCCTTTATTATTCTGAGTAAAAAAATAAAACCTCTTAATATGAATTATTTGAAAATACCTTACCTTTTTATACATAAAAGATAGACTTATCAAATTTTAATCAAATACTTAAAATACCTTTCAACTTTCACCTACATTTGAACTGAAATATTTTGCCCCATTGAACACCCATAGAACCTATGGCCAGGGCTAGCCATGGTTTTAGGCTAACTAGGCCGCCGTCTAGGACATCCAATATGACTAATGAGATGTAAAGCCCCCACTTGCACTGCTCTCAGTGGTCCAAAAAATGGTGGACCCGATATGTCGGTGTCTTTTTCTCGCCGATATGGGGCGAGTTTTTTTCTCTCTTTATTTTTTTCTTTTTACAAATCTCGGTCGATGTCGCCGAGATCTCTATCATATCGGCCGAGATCTCGCCTGTACGGCCGATACATCTCAAAAAACCCGAGATATCTCGGGTGCTTTTTTGACCCTGACTGCTCTTAAGGCCTAGGGCCTCCACCAATGCAATGGGCCCCTCAGATTTCAGGGCCCCATGGCACACTCAAAAGATAGGTTCACCAACTATTCAATTCTCATATGCCTGGGCCCTTGAGTTAAAAAGCCCAAATCGTCTACTGTACAAACATCAGAGAAGTTTCTCTGATTCTGACACCCTTATCATTTTTTCATTAATACTTACATATTTTAGCATTGTAATGTTGAATATTGAATGATAAACATGAAAGATTAAAATGCTAAATGCAAAACATGATAGACATAATTGAAGAACAATCATCTGTACACAGAAGTTCAGAACGATTGATTTCTTATTATTACAATCATAATCTTTACTTTTTCTTTCTCCTTAAATCAAGACGACAGTACCACTTGATCAGTATCCTACGATGGCTGCATACATTCAATGAGCCAACAAAATGACTGAATGGAGATAGAATTTGATGAAATCAGCTCCCATTTCAGCTGATGCGCCTGCAGATTGTGATGCCGTCTCCAACAGGGAGCTGGCAGATTTCGATCCTTGGATCAGCAGCTAAGGCTTTGTTCAGCTCCAACACAAAGTCCCTGTAATACCTCACATATTTCCGGAGCGGCGCATCCGGTGGAGCCACCACTGATCCGTTCCACAACGTGTTGTCGTAGCCGATCACTCCACCAACCTTCACCAGATCAACCAGCCGCTTGTGGTAATTCAAGTAATTGTCCTTGTCCGCATCGACAAAGATGAAATCGAATGATCCATGGAAGTTTTTCTGTAAAATTAAGAGATGCACCATAGAACTGGTCATAAGCATATAATCCAATTGAGACTGTTGAATGTGACAGTATAAGATGGGAGTTGCTTGGTGCTTACATCTTCCAGCATTTGATCAAGAACCGGCATTGCGGGGCCCTCTCGGAAATCGATCTTGTGGGCTACTCCTGCCTTCTGGATCACCGGCAATCCCAACTCGTAGTTCTCCCTGTTGATGTCCATGGCTAAGATCTGCAATCAATCCCACATCTGAATATTACCCACTAGTGAAAATGGTATGTGTTGAACAGAGTTACCAATTCTTGATCCAACCAATAGGCCCAACTGACCCGGAAAATCAAATCAGATTGCTCTCGGAATTTTTACCCAGATCTTTAATTCTAATTAGCAAGGCCGAATTAAATTCGGTTGTCAGGTTGAAGATTTCAGACCCAATTTGCAGGTACAATTCAATGGCCATATGGAAAACCATTTTTCAGCTATTTCCATTTTCAACTAAAATTCAGGTGGAATTGACTTGGGTTGAAGAGATCCTAAGAAAATCAGGCGAATCCGAAACGACGAAATGAGAAGGAGAACCTTGGCTGAAACATGTGGGATTACTACCTTTCCGTCGTCGGGTAGAGCAAGGGCGGTGGCGAGGAGAGAGTAACCGGTGTAGACACCGATCTCCATGGTGTTCTTGGCATTGATGAACTTCAGAAGCATGTTCAAGAACTGCCCTTCATCCGCAGAAGTCGTCATTAGATTCCTGTTTTCATCACCAGAAACCACCAAATAAATCAATCATTCAACGGGAAAGAATTTGTTTGTTATTCTTTTTTGCCTTCTTTTCATCTCAGTCTCAAACCAAACCAGTACCATGGATGCTTTGCTGTCAGCTCCCGAAGCTCTTTCATGGACTCTGGCTCTCGAGGGTAGACGCTGGTCTCGAGTATATACTACAAAACAAAATAAAATTCATGTAAGAGACGACACCCTTTTGAGAATTGAGATTAAGAGAGGAGAGAGAGTTTGAAACTGAAAAGAGAAGATACTTGATAGAGTTGGTTGCTCTGTAACAGGCTCTTGTGCCCAACTTCTTGGTGTCTGAACACATTGGTCTTCTCTTCTCCATTGACGACCTGGTTTTTGGGCTCTGTTTCTTGACTAATTATGACTTGGGTTGCCATTCTTCTTCTTTCTTTCCTTCTTCCTCCTTCAATCTGCTTTCTACGGCTTTTGCAGTTTTACTGGTGGTGAAGAGAGGAAACATGAGATACATATAAATAGATATTGAAAGGGATAAAGTGGGTGGGAATTGGGTGGACTTGTACCAGTCAAAGAGGACGGGGGGGGTTGGTGAAGTGAAGTGTTGTTAACAGTCTTAAACAGAGGTTTTAACATGAGAATCCCCTCAGCCACTTTCCACGACTCTTTCATGGACTCACCGACAAACTTACTTCGGCGGCGATTTGGTCAGTCTGATCTCTTCTAATGGCGTTCACCTTTTTGTCTCTTTGTAATGGGAAAAATGCGCTTCTGTATTTATTTTCTATTTTCTTATTTTACTAAATTATTTATATTTTATCATATAAAAATATGTTGAATAATAGTTTTGACTGAACGTTATCTTTTTCACTTCAAAATTTATGTAAGTTTTCGAGTTAACTAAATTGAGTAAGAATTTGTAGGATCCGTGTTCAAATTGGGCCTAAATTATTCGAAGTTGGACATAGGTCCTAAAATAAATAAGGGCCCATTACTACAATTAGTGAAAGTCTTTTGAAAATTAAAAGAGTTGTGCACTTATTTAAATTTTATTAAAAAAAGTATGTTCATCTTTAAAAAAAAAGGGCAAAAATTACAAAATATCGAAATGCTCGACTCTAGAGTCTAGAGGCAAAACGAAATGACTACCAAAATCAAATTGACAAGTACAATGACACAGCTATATGAGGCCCAAGATTCGTCTAAAGGACAATGTCGCTAACAAATCAATAAAAAAAAAAAAAATATCTATTACGATTTTCTATATAGAACCTTGTTTAAGCTATGCGATTCTTTGACATGGTGCAACTAATCACGTTGGCTCTTATTTGAATTTTGAAGTTAAATCAAAGGAATAATTGATTTTATTTTTAACTTGAATTTACATTTATGAAGATCAATCATTATAACTTTGATCTCATCCACTTGTAAAACATATATACTACATTTACATAGGGTGTAGCTCAATTGATTATTTATTGTTTTAGAAAGTGGGAAGTTGGAGTTTGGAATCTTCTTAGGCCTAACCTCGATGTGTTCTAGGAATAGTGAGTTCACCGATAGAGATTTTATAATGGATATCCTATGATTTTTCACATGTAAATTTAAAAAAATAAATAATAAAAATCACTTTAAATTTATCCTAAATATGAACTCAAGGTAGAAAAGCAAAACCCACCATTGAGTCCTAGACCCCACTGCTTTTTAAAGCCAGAGAATTCAATGGGTGTGTAAGTTTGAAAGCACGAAGAAAGAGCACACCGAGACTCTTAGTTAAGTAAAGGACTGAAAAATAAATAAAAAAGTGACAGATGGTAATTTGGTATGCCTCAGATTGATCCCACCAGCTACCCTTTGTTAAAACTTTAAAAAAAAAAATTGTTGACATCAATTTCTTATTTCTGGACTTCATATCTCAATTAACAAGGCGGTGGGTCACATTTTTTAGGGACAGTGACTGCAGGGCTACCTATCTTTAGTAGCCTCTAGATCACCTTGGGCTATTTATTTTACTTTATTTTTAAAAGGTTATCTCATCACTCTTGAGTTAATGACTAAGCAGTCCACTAATGAGGGTCCATCTTAGATCTTCAAGAAAATGAGATGGTGACTAATCTTTGAGCAAGAATCAACGGTTGAGATCTTCTTGTTGGCCTCACTTTTGGGCTTTTTCCTTTCTATTTTTTAAAGTCTAGGACCCTTGGTTGTTGAAGCCAGCTGAGTAGCAAGCTAGATGATGGTGCACACTTATTATTATGATATGTGATGTTTGACTTGATTGCACCTACAAGTTTTACCCATGGCAGAGAAATTAGTTCTCAGAGAGAGAGAGGACAAAAAGATATTGAGATAGGTCAGAGGGAGAAAGAAATATGTCCCCGATGTCTCTTCACGTAAATCCAAATTGGTAAATTTTCAAAAGGTGTCCATTCTAACCCAAGTCCTTTAGGAGATATAATTTTTTTAAACTTCTCACTCTACTCTACCCTGTTATACCAAAAGTATTTAAAAATAAATAAATAAATAAATAAATATATATATATATATATAATCGACTCACTTATCAAATCACTAAAATTAAATTATTTTTTTCATATACAACAGCAAATTGGTTCATTGATTGATTCTAACTGATTCAATTATGAAAGATAAAATTAAAAATCACAAAAATTCGTGTTTCATAAAACACTTTACCTGTGTTAGAATGACCATCTTTTTCAAAATACATAAAAGTAAAGCGCTCTTATGTCTGGACCAGTTGAAGGTGAAACACTGCAGTGTCCAACAGTGGAGGAGAAGACCCCCACAGTTCATCAAGGCATCCAAATGAAATGGCCCATTACATTAATTGAATAAATAATATTTATTTTCAACTTATAAATAAATAATAGAGCAAAATTTAAATATTGTGAATAGGGCTGCTCCATGGGCTCAACTTTGGATGTAAGCAATCGAGATTGAATTTGTGGCTTAGACTTTAGACCAACAAGATGGGTTCGGGTTAATATTGTTGAGTTTCTTTAATAGTATGGATCGACTTGGGTTCTTGAGTAGAGATTGTGAAGACCCTTGGGATTTGGGCCCTAAGTTAACCAAGTGTATGTATTTATCTGAATATAATAATTATTCATTCAAAAACAAATTCAGTTATTTCAAATTTAAATTTTGGATTTTACACTTTATTGAATTAAAATATAAAACTGAGTCTTAAAACTAGACTTTAGACTATTTTCTCCGAGTACACTAATTTACAAATAAGATCTTGGGATTTTCACTTAACCAAGGGGTAAAGATAAAAAAATCTAGATTTTACCCCTCTCATCTCACATTCGAAAACTCTTTTAAAACAAATGATATTCATTATTCATTACCTTACTCCTGATTATCATCATATCAATGAGTCAAAAATTAGACATCTTAAACTACTTCGACCCGGTCTAATATGAATGTAGCCATATTTGCCAAATGGTAAACCATCATTAAATGAACCACTTAAGAAATAGAACATCATTCAAGTCATCCATATCTCATGGCCCATTGTAATTTGAATCCAGCCACATCCACCACAGAATATCTTCATTTTATAATTTATTAATAAACAAATGGTTAAAACAGAAGCTGAAAACATGTGACTATCCTGATTTAAAATCCATCCATATTTATGGAAACATTTCAACATTTTCCAACATAATGAAGGAATGGCTAAAACAAGTTGGCAAACCATCCATGTTCAATGTCTTTGTTGGAGCCCAAAAATATAAAACTTACAATCCTTCTAATGATCTATGATAGAGAAAATGTGGGCCACAATTTTTTTTTTGGTAATGCATGTCCAATTTTAACTTGTTACTGTCTTAAATCAATGGTTGAGATTTTTGAACTTTTATCCAAACTTCACATATGAAGAGAGAGAGTGATAAGGGTAGAAAACAAGTGAGGATGAAAAATGAGGAAAATGAATGATTTCAATGAACAAAATTAGGGGTAAAATCTGACTCACACGATCTAACTCGAGAAATCAATAGGTTTGAGTTATGTTTTTGTATATCTCAAGTCGGGTCAAGTTGGAAAAAAATAAACCCATATAAAAGTTGAGTTAAGTTAATTTGAGAAATTTAAAAGCAGTATGATTCAATCCGACTTGATTCGAGTGCATTAAGTTATAAACTAATATTCGAGTTGAGTTGCTTTAGAAATTCAGATCAGTTCGAGTTCAGTAATTTGAATCGACAATTTAAGTTGAATTAGATTATATTCAATAACTTTTAATATTGGTTAAATTGAATTTATTGAAATTCGATTTAACCCCACCTCACTCTTAAACAAAATAAACAAAAGAAGGAAACTAGGAAAGTAAGGATGAACAAACGAAGGAAGGAAAGAGAGGATGAAAGCAAAGAAAAGGAAAGCAAAGGTGGTTGGCGAGACGAGATGATAGACTGCATGCGGCGTTGTTATTCTAAGCGTGACTTCGGCGCGAATAGACGTTTCCTTTCTATCGAGACTCGGGTTTCTTTTCTCTTATTTTTAAAAGTCAGACGCTGCTTCTCCATTGATCAGGCGCCTCTTTCAGTTTTTTACTTTTTACCCCCAACCAAACCTTTTGATTTTGCTTTTACCCCCAGTTAGTAAATAAATAAACAAATAAAATAAAATCAATCTAATAAGTCATCGTCATCCAATACTATACATTATTTTTGTTGAATATGGTGAGTCATGTACTCATGCATGTGACATTCCATACGTGGCCCACGTAGTGGATTCCATGCTTCGTCCATTGGGTACAAACCCCACTTAATCATTTTTATTTATTTTTTCTATAAAAAATCTTGCCCATAGATAAAAAGTAAAGGAATCACCTTTCATGGGCTTTGATCAGATAAGTAGATGACCCACTCAGGGCCGACTGTGGGTATAGGTGGCATAGGCCGCCACTTAGAGCCCTTACACACATAAACTTTTTAATGTACTGATCACAAAAGGCTTATGAAATCTCACTGTGCATAGAGTCTTTGAGATTTTAAGAGATCTGAGACCGATCGTGAACCCAATTCACCACTTCACCACTTCTCTTATTGGACAATTTTTACGATTAGATTTGAAATATCTTTAACTCATATAAGCAATTTTTCAATCAGCATTATAATTTAACCGTTTTCTAAAATTTTTATGTTTTTAGAAAACAATTATCATCGTTGCTATGTTAATCTAATTTATTTACTCAAAAACGAAAATTTAACTAAATTTAATAAAAAAATCAACAAAATTTTCGTGTAATTTTATACAATTCAGTAGGCGTGAATCACAATCATTAAATAATCTCACTCAACCTACATAGGTGAGATCATAGGGATAGTGGACTCACTCGTAGAGGTTTTACACTACATATCCTGTGATTTTTCAGACGTAAATTTAAAAAAAATCTTACTTTGATAATTTTTTGATTTAAAATTCAAAAGTGGTGATTTATGTTATCTTTAACGGGTCAATGCAATATAATAATAATGAGTTATAAAAATAAAAAATAAAAATATATAATTTATGCTTTACAAGCAGCTAGTGGTTGCCAAATTTACTATTATGCCATTTTAGGCCTGAGACATGGAGGAGAGAGGATCATTACATGTAACGCCCAAAGAGCACGGGATTTTTCCACTCTTGTGCCTCACATGTTATCCACGTGCACTACAAACCAAAGCCCTCAGCATTTCTTGTGGGCTCCAACTTAGAACGTGGTCCAAATTCGCCACACGGAAACCCAACGGCCCAGATTTCACTGTATCTTATTTTTGTTCGAGGAACAGAGAAAGAGCCAGGCTAAGAGATCAGTGGTTCAGATCATCTGTCACTAGTGGTATAAAATTCGGCTGATACGTATCGTATCAGTCAATTAAAAAAAATTCAGTCGATACAGGCATACAGCCGAATATCGGCCGATTTATTTAAAATAAAATATCGGTTGTGAACCCAGTCGATATATCGGCTGATATTTTGAAATATCGACCGATATTTATATTTTTTAATTATTTTAAATAGCAATTTTTATTTTTATTTAAAGGATTTTATTTAAAAAAAAACCATCGAGATTTTTTTTTTTTTAAATTTAAGAAGATAAAAAAAATCTCGACCTCGACTTAATTTTCTACCCCTGTCCGTCACCCAATTTGTAATGGACGATTGGTGCGGTTAAGGAAGGCAGCCAAAGTCTCATCTGCCGAACAAATCCAGATGACAACATCGGTGGAATCTCAGCCGTTGAATATGGACCGTTAGTTGCATCCTCTTTTCAACCATTCATCCCCAAAATCCTCCCCACCAAAACAAAATAAGATGCTTACAATTGTCACAGATGCTCTTCCCTGCCTTGCCCACCCCCATCTATGGTGGGGACCACCAAATGAACCACGCATTTTATCAATTTTCATAAATCTCAAAGTCACTGAGAAAAATTCATTGGGCATTACTAGCCTTTTATTTATTTTAATTGAATCATATTTGATTTAATTTATTTTAAATGATACAAATGGTAAATTAGCATTCAAAATTTTCTTGGACTTTTGACATTATATTTGGATAAATTGTTTTATGTATATTATAATTCAAATACAATCTCCTCAAATTTCATGTTTTTAAATAAAATATAATTTCCAAATAATTATACTAATTTTTATTAGAATATTATGATAAAAAGAGAATTGAAATGAGTAAATATTTGTCTCCAAAATATCAACTATTTTGACTAAAATATTATTTATTTTAATTTTGTTTAAATTTAAATTGATACTTAACATTATGTTGGCGTAACTTTGTTATGCCATTAAGGTAGTGGACTCACCTATGAAGGTTTTACAATAGGTATCTTGCGGTTTCTCACGTGTAAATTCAAAAAACTATTGATTTAAATTTTTATGAGAATCC
This sequence comes from Chimonanthus salicifolius, assembly GCA_013350335.1. Taxonomy (NCBI): domain Eukaryota; kingdom Viridiplantae; phylum Streptophyta; class Magnoliopsida; order Laurales; family Calycanthaceae; genus Chimonanthus; species Chimonanthus salicifolius. The sequence goes on along the minus strand of CM023535.1, from coordinate 72,416,723 downwards.
AATTATCCAATGAGATGAATCTCATATTTCAATTTGAGGTTAAAAAATTTAAAAATTTCTTATTTTTAAAATTATAATATAAGACCTCATGTCAACAGTATAGAATGCTTGATTCTTTACTATTGCCATATTTACATTCAATATCATATTATAGTGGGTCCACCAAATGGACGGTTTGCATTGTGGTACATGTAAGAACATGCATGCCTTGGCAATTTACTCTCCCTCTCTCTCTCTCTCCCTTCATTTCAATCCCATCTCAACACAACCCACCCAACCCCATTTCTTCTTCTCCTCTCTTCTTCAATCCGCGTTAAAGTCAGAGAGGAACGTTTTTTGGGGGTTTTCACCAGAGAAAAAGAGAGACAAAGAGAGGGAGAAAGGGAAAAAAAAGGTCTAGGGTTCTTCATCTTCTGCAATCCATCTCCACTGTTAATCGTCAGGTACCCTTCTGCATCTCCGTCCGTCATCCAAGGTTGCCCACACGATTGAACGATCGACGGATAGATTCGCTCTAATCTGTCTCTGACCCTTCTGTTTTTAATCGTCGGAGAGAAAAATTGGAGGAAAGATCCCATTTTTGTACTCCGATGCCATAGTCCTCTGTGGTTCTCATCTGGGTTGTATGAGCTGCTCCATGTTTTGATCTTTTACCCTTTCAGCGGTCCGATCCTTTTTCTTTTTGGGTTTTTTCCATATATCTGATCTGTCTTGGCGTTTGCATCATATGCATGGCCAGATGATTTCTTCTCTGTGTAGAATTAGTTCGTCTTAGTTTTGATTGTATTTCTCTGCGGTGAAAGTTTCACCTTTTTGATGGTTTCTTCTATCTGTGGGTTTTGATAAGATTGTGGATAGCTTAGAAAGATGGGATCTTTTTGCGGTTTTGAGGCTGTGCCAAATGCCCCACTTTTGGGGTTTAATCTATCATGTTTTTATTTCCCTCTGATGGGCGTTGAGAGGGAAATAGAAGTATAGGCAGCTCATTTGAGACTAGAAGTTGGAAAGATAGAATTTTGGTTGGAATTATCAGCTCCTCTTGATGATTCTGTTCTCTCTTTGTGGTGGTCACTATATCTTGGTAATTTTTCTCTTTTTCTTACCCTTTTTCTGTTTTTTGCTCTCGCAGTACAATGCAAGCTTCTTTGGTTTGTGTTCTTTGTCATTATCAATATGTTTGTTGAGTATTTCCATCTTCATCAATGGATTTTTTACTTATTAGCTGAGGATATGATTCGGCTGGGATGACAATTACATTACTCAATGAAACTATATCAATCTCTTTCAATCATGAGATTTTTGAGATGAATATGGTTTTTTGCATCAGATTAGATGTTGATTACACGTTTAGGCATGTGGAATACATTCGGTTGTTTTGTAGTTTCTGTCCCTAAGAATGCTTCCAATCTTTTTTGATACTTCTCAATGCTAACGTTCAGCTTTCATGCGAGTAGATGGGAAACAAGATTTCACTTTGTCTGCTTCTATATTAGTGGTTTGTGTCCCTAAGAATGCTTCCAATCTTTTTTGATACTTTTCAATGCTAACGTGCAACTTTCATGCTAATAGATGGGAAACAATATTTCACTTGGTCTGCTTCTATGTCAGTGGACTTGAAACCATCTTCCATTTGGTTGGAATTAAGTTGATCCATACATCATTAAGTCAGAGGAATGCCACTCACCATTTTCCCTTTGCTTCAATATGATTAATTTATCAGTGTTTTTTTAAAACCTTTTACCTCTCTATGGTGAAAACTTGTGTAAGCAGTAAGAAACAGAAAAAATGAAGAAAAAGATTATATGGAAACAACAAGGGTGTTATTTCTATAGTTTATAAAGAAGGTAATAAGAAGATAAAAGTACAGTCTCTATCATTGTTTTAATCTATGTATTTTTCTTGTTTATTTGAAGATTTTTCAGTTTTGAATCTCTCTTACCCCGCGCTCCTCCCTCCCCTCTCTTCTTTTCTCCCCATTCTTCTTCCTCCTACACACACGTTATATTGATGTCTTTGTGTCTGGTGCATGTGGGTGCACACTGGCATGACTCGTTTAGACCAGTTATCTCCTTCTCTTTTTTATTTACTGTTGTTGACATGATGAGTAGGCTGGTTGATTGTTCTTTGATGCATGGACTCTTAATTGAGAACTCTAATATTGAATTTCACACTTGCAGTTTGCAAACATATCATCATTTTTTTATCCGAATAATGAGAATGTTGGTAACATCTTTGCTACACTCAAATTGTATGAATTATTTTCAGTTTGAATATGTACCATTCAAAATACAAATTAGTGAGATCAATGCCGATTGCCATGTTCTTCAGCATCTAACTGAACTCAGTGGGTGAATTGTTGGATCCATTCCATCTAATTATCTTGGTTTGCCCCTTTTCCCTTTGTATTAATAGGCTATACAAGTCGTGAGATCCCATTATGAAAGGTTTTAAAAATGACAATCGAGATGGATAGCATGGTATTTGTCTTTTGTGGTTAGTGTATTCAAGCCTACCTCTTTACTGGCTTTTCAATTGTCTAATTTGTGTGCCCAATAAGTTGGAATCGATCCAAAGAAGTTGTTTCGTGGAATTAGGAAGAAGGTAATGGAAAATATGAAGTATCAGCTTCTTCAATCGGATCAAGTTTGCAAGTCCATAGAAAAAGTGGGGTTTTGGAGTTCAAGCGATTGTTGTTGCAGATGTGGAGTGGTTCTAGGAAATTGGTCTTTGAGGGATGAATTATGGAAGAGCATTCTCATTTACCACTCAAAGGGGAAAAATAAGAGGATTCTCATCTCTAAGTTTGCTTGGATCAAGGATGGTATTCTTTCCACCCGTTGCAAGTAGCTCCAGGCATGTGAAGGTTGTTCTTAGTATTTCCAATAAATTTATTGCTCACATTAAACATAAAACAAACAATGTTGTGATGTTTGAGTTTTGGATTGATCATTGGCTAGGAGACAATACTCTAAGCTGAGTTTTATTTTTAGCTAAAACAGTTTCATTAAAAGAAAACATGATATAGAGGGAGCTTAAAGCTATGGAAAAAAAGGCCAAGGTTACAGAATTTTTTTTTTTCCCATTTTTTTTTCTTCTGGGGGTCATAAAAGAAAAGTTTTGTGAGATTATCTGCTATGTCCTTTAGTAAGAGCGTTGTAGTTGGTGGTTATGCTTGTTGGCAGGGTGATGGGCTGATTTGATCACCTATGTTTATAGGGAACCTCATCGAGGAAAGCACACATGAATTCCAACCCTCATGGGTCAGTTTTATATCATGGATACCGGTGTTAGTAATTGACGTCAGAGGATATGAATGCTTGATGGTACCAAATCCTTTGCTGTTGAAGTCTTCTTCAATGATATTATTACTTATTAGCTACTGAGAATGAGCTTCATTATCTTTCTGAGATTTTGGGATGCGTGTCATCTTCTCTTCCTTACACCTACTTGGGGCTTCCTTTGTACATCGGTTCCCCTGGTACTCCCAATGGGAGCCCATCATTCACAAATTCCGCGAATGCCTAGCTTCGTGGAAAGGGAAGTAACAATGTTAAAAAACATTAAAACAGTCCATGAAGAATGAGTATGAGTTTCTGTAAGTGTTGACACAGGTACGTTACACATTAAAAAGTGTATGCAACACAGCTTATGATAGAAAAAGCTGTGAGCTTTTGAACATTTCTGGCTTTTATAATAATTTTGATGTCTCAGAATTTTTTCTTGTTACAGATCCAGGGTTTTTTATGTTCATTGTTTTTTTTTTTTTGTAATGTAACTGCTTAATCGATGGGGAGTTCATATACTCATCTGTAGCTGCTGTGAGCTTGTGAAAGTTCATGCTAGCTTTAGTCTGCATTACTTATGATTGCTTTTTAACCTGTTTAGCTTCACCCTGAGCTTTTGTATTGGTTATTATGGCAGGTTGCATAATTTATGTGATACATTGCTCAAATTGGAACATCTACCGGAACCTTATTGATTCTGTGTCTCAAAAAAAAAGGAAAAAGAAAAAGAAAACTTACGACACTTTTTAAGAGGAAGGCATTTGGCCCTAATGCAAGGGCAAAGGAGTACTGTTCAGTCCCTCCCGGAGACATTTGAATTTGATCATGCTTCTAGCTCTAGTAACTCCAGTATGGATCAACAACTTTATTGGAATAACATGCTAGACCAAGTAGACACTCGAAATATTCCAGAATATCTACCATCTTCAAGTGATACAACTGCTGCATTTGTAAACACTGTTAATCACGACAGTGGGAGCTTCGCTGGCTGGAATCCTAGTGGACCTAGCTCTAGTAGTCATGCACTAAACCGGGCCAACCACAGCGAAGCCAAAATGGAGCAGGGATGGATGTCTTCGTTCACCAGTCAAACCAGAACAGGTGTGAGGTTAGAAGAAAGGCGATTTGAACAGAACAATGTTCTTTCTTTGGAAAGTGTGAATATAGACCTTAACAATAATCAAGTTGCAAATGGTTCACCTTTTCAAAGTTCTAGTTTGGAGGGCGCCCCTCAAAATTCACTTGTAACTGCTGCTTCTGTTGGAAATGTTGGCCATGTTGTGGAAACGGGTGTATACTCTCATCCGTATAAACAAAGTGGATCAGAAAGTGCAGTAATTCCTTCTGCTGGTGGTTCTGCTGAGCGTGCTACAGCTTCTGGTACTGCTGAACACATATCTGATGATGGTGATGGTAGGCCTGGTTGTTCATTGGATAGTCGGCGTTTATCTTGCAAACGGAAGGCGCTTGAAGGAGGGACTTCTTCTTTAGGTGGAAGTTCTAATGGTTTTCAGCGACCTGAGGGCAGTGTCTGGCATGCTGTTCCTGCTCGGCAGAATGCTGTTGGCAATTTAAGTATTTCTAGTCCAACAGAGCATCTATCTGGTGGCAATCCTCAAGATGATTTGTTGCATCCAAGATTAGATGGGATGAGAGTAGGGGATGGAAACATGGAAAGCCCCCAGAGAAATTTCCGAATGAGAACAAGTCCTGCTCATCAAATTTCTGCTCAGCCCAATGTATGGACCCCAGCAAACAACATAAGGCGTTCTAATGGTTGGTCACCTAATCAGTCATCATCCAGACTACTACTGTTTAATCAACCCCTTGATTGGAGGCCTGTAGCAGCCAGTACAACTTCCCCTCAGACTCAGTCTCTTGTACCAAGTGTTCCTGGATTTCCGCGTAATATGCATCCTTTCCCATTGAATGGAGCTTCTAATTCAAGGGCTGGCAGTTCTTCAAACCCTCCTGTCATTTCAGGAGAGAGAACATCTGCTTTACGCGGGGAAGCTAACTCAAGGAGTATTCCAAGAGGTATTTCAGAAAATCCAATACTTGTGCCAGCAGCAGAGACTAGACACTTGAGTCAAGATGCAACAAATTGGAGTTCTTCTAATGGGAGTATGAGTATACCTGGAAACACAAGCATACCCAGAAACACTGCCTCATCTTCTCGAATTGGCTCCAGTTCTGGGGTCCTGCCTCCTACCTGGTTGCCTCATCACAATCCTCCTATCCGTTATCCAGGAAGGTTGTCAGAGGTTGTCCGGCGCTCTTTGTTTTCTTCTGCTGGTTCTGACTCTGGAGCATCAAGCAGTAACTTTCCTCCACATACAACTCCCGCCTCACAGGAGATGGTGCTTCCATCTGGAGCTGGTCACCAGGGCCATCCACCATCATATTTGAGGTCAGCATTTTGGATGGATAGACAAGGTGATGGTGTGCTTGGAGTTCCCCTGTCTTTGCGGGCTCTTGCATCTGCCTCTGAAGGGAGAAGCAGGTTGGCATCTGAGGTACGTAATCGACAAAATTGTCTTTTTGATGATTTCTGTATTCTGACATGGTGCATATATCTTCAAGTTCCATGTTATGTTTATTGTTAAATATAACATTACAACAGTTGTGTTTAGTTCACTTTGCCAACTTAGAAATGTTTGTTTGTTTAGAAATGTCTTGACATGTTTGCTGTTGATCTATGTGCTAAACCTTAACTTCTCTTGAAGAGACATCCCTATCCTCACAAAAATGAATTCTTTACTTGGCATTATGCAAGAGACACCAATGAGCCCTTTTCTCACTAGAAGCCCATGCAGCTGCATTAGCAGGACCCCCCTGAATAATAATTTTACCCTCCTGCTGCCTATCCCAAAGCTTAAGAGCTTGACTAATGGGGCACATTTTTACCTCATTCGTGTCTTTATTCTTTAACTTCTGATGGGTCATAAATTAATAACATCATCTACCCTAAATGGTCCTGTAAGACACCCCCAGCCCACTGGGTTTGGCTTCTTCCTAGTTGCCTTGTCCACATTAAATTTCAAATAACCCTTTGGAGGGGGATACTATTTATGCGAAAATTTCCTCATTCACTAGCTCTCAAACATGTGGACCATGCCTAAATAAAAACCATCATAGACTAGACCCCAAATTCCTTATAACCCAGAAGACTGAATGTTAAAGAATTCTTTGCTTCTCAAACACCTCCTGGACCGATCTAGATTTTGACTCTGTACTCTGGTATCCATCCAAATTCTGTGTAAATTGGCAGTTGGAATGGTTTCCCATGGAACCTTCCCTCATCCCCTAAAGCGACTCCACTTCAACCCCCTATGCATTAGCCACAGTTCTCCCCGTCACTCAGGAACATCCCTTGAGATTCTAAAAATTTGTTCCGAAGCATGATTGAGAATTGGCATGTGCAGAAAAGTTGATCCACCTGTTCTTCCTCTTTACTGCACATAACACATGATAAATCTGCCTCTTCCATTCAGCTTTCTCTACAAAAAGTTACATCTAGTTTGCACCTTACCCCTAACTACGCACTAGCAAAAGGATTGGACCCTTGGAAGCCTTTCTAGATCAAACCCATTTTGGTGGGTTTATAGATTCCATCTTTAACAGAATAGCAACCGGGGATCCCCATCCTAAACTCTTATATCCTCTAGGTTGATTTAAGTTCCATTCAGCAAATCCAAAAGGCTCATGTACTCTTCAGTTTAAGAGACACCTAATGGCCTCTTGGAATGCATTGACGAAGAAACGAAACCCTCAAGCAATTCATAATTCTGAATCACTTTAGAATCTTTCTCCATTGTTAATCTAGAAAGTCTAGAAACCTCTCCTTTGACCTAGATTCTGTTAATAGTAGATCCCAAACAGGACTCTATCACCTTTCCCTACTATGAACCTATGCCCTATCGAGGAAAAAAAAGCCTTTCCTTCCCTTCCATGACCCCCTCCCAATTTCAAAATAGCCTGAATCGTCCCTAAACCTTTTTTTTTTCTACTCTGCTCCTCATGCCTCACCCTGATACACCACCGCCATAGCTTACCTCTAAAACCCTAGACCATAAAGACTTTTTATACCATACTTCCATGACCATTTAGATAAAGCATCATTTCTATCCCTTAATCTAACCAGGTCCAATCCACCTTCTTTCTTGCTCCATTTCCTTCCCATAGAAAATCCTTTTGTATTTTATCTAAATCATTTGCTACAAACATTGGCATCTGTAATAAAGACATATAGTAGGTTGGGCATTTTGATAGGGTAGTCTTTACCAACGTCAACCTACCTATCACAAGTAGTTCTTTTTCTAACTTGCCAACACGTTGTTGGTCAATTGCATGGGCTATTTCATTTTCTGGTGAAGATGCAAATATATGTCAATTTATTTATTTGGATGTTTGGGTTCTCCGTAATTAAAGCTATATTATTATGTCCTCTGGGTTCTATATTCTGAATATTTCAAGAGAAGTTAATGGTTTTCCGGATACCCTTAGTGGGGAATGATATTCTTTACCAGATACTATTTCATTTGAAGTTTTGGGTAGTGAAGGACCAGCATTGATATTTTATTAATTTGTCTTTTTTCTTTGCAAAGCTTTTTATAATGTTCATTATTATATGATTTTGCATGGAGTGCTCGTGAGCTGATTTCCCCTGTTTGTATTTGATTTTGGTGGTATGTCTGCACCAGTTGGTAGTCTTGAACCCCTCTGAAGGAGGAGATGGCACATGAGTCAATTCCATGATCATGGAGCAAAGAAATGAGTCCATGATGAATTCATCTTGCAAGGGTACCTTGAAGCATCTATAAAAATGACTTAAAGCCTTACAAATTGTAATGATAATAAAATATAGATTAGTAATATAGTCCAGTTTGGTACCATGTAAAATGAATTCAATTTCTTCCCCGCAAAGATGCATTTTCTGAATATGTTCCTCTATGTTTGGACTCTCATTTTTACAAAATCCATTTTTTTGTTAGTACTCCATAAGTTCACTTTGAGCAGGAATGGATCTTAGGTTTGTGATGTGGGGTAGCAGGAAAGAAGAAAATTTTCAATATCAGTGCTAGAGAAGCTTTGAAGCATTCATGTAAAATAATATTCATTATAGAAATATGTCTATTAAAATATGAATATCGTAAACAGAAGCAGGTTTGGTAACCTATAAAAAATCAATTTTGGGAACTATATCTTTTCTGATAAAGTTTGTGATACGTTTGGTCTCATTTTTTTGTGAAAGCTCCCATTAAATAAATGGCAAAGTTGATTTCCTCTTGGAGCTCAATATCACTCATACTGTCAATGATTGAATTTTCCTGCATCTACGCAATTGTGGGGCATGGGGCATGCGGACAATATTACCGTGTGAATATCTTGTTCATTTTTTTTCCTCTTGGGAGATGGAAAACCTCAACATGCTTTCTGAACTGCACAAGGGCTTTCTTTGTTTATCACTGAATGCATGGGTTGTTGGTGTTGCTATTGTATTTATGTTGCAGTTAGAGTCAGGTACTAGTTTGGCACCATCCTTTTCATCTCTTATTGTCTTAGTTGGGTGAAACCAAAGAAGCAAGAGAAATTTCTGTGAGCTTGGAGAGCCTGGTCCTGGAGTTTTCTTGAAGGTAGTTTAGTCTCTGTACGCCATACTTGGTGTGGGATCTTTGCTCTGGATTGTGTGGTGGTATTGCACTTGACAGGGTATTAGCTATTTCATGCAGTTATAATTCTGCCTTCTTTAGTTGCCTCAAACTGAACTCTGATGATGCATTCATGAGGAATCTTGAACTAGTGAGTTTGGATGGTATTTATATTCTGTAGGCTGGACAATTCTTGCTATTATATCCATTGCCTTATTCAAGTTATGGCAGCATAATCAGAAGTTCCTAGCTTTTTTCTGGTTTCTAGGGTGTTGTATTATCTGGACTTTGAAGTTATACATTTTTTTTTTAATAAAATTCATGATATTGCTCAACTTTTATCTTAGGTATCTTCTATCTATGTTTATAGCTCACCATCGAGTCAAGTCCCCAGTGCTTTATGGGCATGCCTAGGCTGAAGCCATTTTGAGTCAATATGATGTTGTAGCAGATACTGCATGGTTACACTTTTTTCTTTTGCGGATGATAATACTGCATGATTACTTGTAAACAGTATTCTGTTGTATTGGATTCATAGTTCTTGTTGGATGGGGTGCCTGTCTGTCTTGGATATCAGGAAATGTGGAGCTGTATCCCTGTTTCCAATGAACCTATCATCTGTTTACCCATATCTGGGCTGTGTAGTTCTTTTGAAATCAAAGTCTGCATATTCCATTTTGTTCTCCAATTTGTCATTTTCTGTTCAACCCATCAGTACTGGTCTCATGCAATCACTGCAGTGGTAGGGAATATGGCTGTTCCTTGTTGCAACATAACCGTCTGGTCATCTCGCTTTTATGAATTTAAGTAGCATTGCATTTGGAATACCATATTTTCACTAAACTACAGGTTACTTGAAGATAAATCGTTTGGGAGCATTTGAAGCATTCTTCTTTTCTTTTCATGGTGAAAACATTGTGGGACCTATATCAATTTGTAACTTGCGCTCCGAAAAAAAAAGACATTCTTGCAGAAATAAAGGGCATAAATTTCTTCAGGGAAACAGCTGTTTACACACAAGGACATGCATACCAAAAAAAATAAAAAATTAAAGGCACAAGTTTCTGAAAAATAGCTGTACAATGTACCTTCTCTGGGTTCTTATTATTTTTTGTCTTCGAGTTATCTTCCATCATTGGCTTCTCTGCATCTTATCTTTTTGAGAACTGAAGTGCTTGTTCTGTTTATTAATGTGGGCATTATTTTGTGTTGTAACGATTCATTTATTCTTTGATGCAGCTTCGTAATGTCTTGGAACTTGTGCGTAGGGGCGAAAGTTTAAGATTTGAGGTTAGTTCAACTTCTGTGTGCGGTATACAACTTATGGCCAGTTGTTCTGCTTTTGTGTGCTGCACTTAGATGTCAATTCCATTTCATACTGGGCAAAGCGGGACAGAATGTTCCGTTCCGGACCTACCCATTTGGCTCTACAGATTTTTTTAATTTGTTTGGATACAAGTATAAATCCAATTTACAAATAAATAATAGACTTCATGGGTTACAACTGAAAAAAAGAGAGCCTAAATTGAAATATGCAGCCATTTGATCTTAGTGGTCAAAGTCACCATGTGTTCTTTATTCAAGGACGCTTGGTGACTTTGACCTCTTAGATCAAGTAGCTAGAAATTGAATTTCAGGTTGTAGTTTATGGAGTATATTTTCACTTCATATGGTTTATTTTTAATGTTCATGATGAAAATTTGAGGAGAAAAAAAAAAGATGAAATAGATCCAGAGTGCCTACGTGTTTTAAGTTTTGATTTTTAATTTTGGAAAAAAAATGAGAATTCATGTTTATTTCTTGAGTAATTTTTTGGATATTTTTTCTAATGCAATTTGTAGTTGATTCTTATTAGAGTAAAATTTCAAACACTCTTCAATTAGTATTTGATAATTACACTATTGTGAATTGAGATTACAAACATAAGTAATTATCTAATGATAATTTTTTTATTTATTTATGTAGATTAGTGTAAAATGCTGAAAATAATTAATTTTAAATATATTTATAAGTTTGTATTATTGTCTTCATATTTTAGTATTTTTTACTTTAAAAAAAAATTATGCCGTTTTTTCCGAAATAGAACACCGAAACAGCCGGAATGTTGGAACGTTCTATTGCAGAGACAAAATCAAAATGGGTTCCGGAACGGATCTGTCAACTATGTGCTACATGCATGTTGAATCTACATGTGAATTTTTGTCTCTTTTTTGGACTAGCTCAAGAGTCGAATTGCCATCTGGCAGTTGTGTCTCACCGTTGGTTGAAGTGTGAAAATGCCAACATATCAATGACTGGCCCCCTTCCCCCCATTTCTGGGAAGACAAGTTACATGAGATGATAGTGAATAGCTCATTTCTCTTATGTGAAAATTGTCTTCATGCATCTGAAATCTTTTATGTGCTGTCTTCAATGTATTAGGATGTTCTGATCCTCGACCAGTCAGTGATTTTTGGTGTACCCGACTTGCATGACCGTCATAGGGACATGCGCCTTGATGTAGATAACATGTCTTATGAGGTAACAATGAATCTCAGCATTCCCTCCCTTTTGCTAGTATATAACTCTGGAGACACTCCTGAGCTTATGGGTTAAAATTTTCAGGAATTATTGGCATTGGAAGAACGCATAGGGAACGTAAGCACAGGTCTGAGTGAAGAAACAGTTCTGAAGTGCCTGAAGCAGCGGAAGTATGCATCTTTTGCATTTGGAGAAACTTCAGAAATGGAGCCATGCTGTGTTTGCCAGGTAAGTTTGCATTTGGGGTTTCTTTTCACTTTCAGCTTTGTGTCCTCTCTTCGAAACTAAAATTCTTTATGTTTGGATTGGTGTGACAGGAGGAATACGTCGAAGGTGAGGATCTTGGAACACTGGACTGTGGGCACGACTTCCACACCGACTGCATAAAACAATGGTTAATGCACAAGAATCTCTGCCCTATTTGTAAGACGGCAGCCTTGGTTACGTGAAAACTCAGAATCGGCCTGGCTACAAAAATAGAAACATAAAGAGGGGGGAGAAAGAAAGACGTGAGCCTTTGCATGAGTGAGTTCTTAAGATCCTTGCCCATGCTTTTATTGAATCCAATACTTTGGTGGATGATAAGATTACCCTTTTTATTATTTTTAATATTAATTTCACAGTGGATGATTTTCATGTGGTTTGTAATTCTGATTTGTGCTGTGTAAGGATGCCAAAGGCATAAATGTACATCTGTGCTTGGGCCCGACGATGCACCTTGGTTGGAATCAAATATGCAGGTGCCAATCAAGCTTTCTAGAGCCCCATCTATCAAGTTCCCTCCCCCCTTCTTTGAGAACACCTTAAAAGAAAAATAATGGCTTGAATCAGGGGTCCGAATATCGGCCGTTTTTGTTCTTAAAAAAGGAGATAAAACTATCGGCTGATATATCTGCCGATATCGAATTTTAAACCCATGGTTTGAATCTTTTGCAACGAAATGATTATTCATCGATTTGAACGTTAGCTTGAAGAACATGGTTCTAATTGAATTGGCATTGTCTCCTTTGAGTCAGATGTGAAATATCTAAAGGGGCTATGGATGCTATGAATATATCATGTTGATTACTAGCAACAAAAATGATTCCATCTGAAAATAATTTTAAGACTTAATTGATGACTAGGTTGGGTCGATCAAGAGACTTGGTGGGTTAACAAGTTTGGTCATTTTTTTTAAATATTTTTGTTTTTTGGTCAGGATTTGATTAGTTGTTAGATTGACTCCACCGGGCAACTTTGTTCAATATTATAAAGCCTTATTTGATAAAAGGTGAAAATTACTAAAAGATTATTAATTAATGAAGCATCCATTATAAATAGATAATTGTAAAATATCTAATAAGTTTATCCTTAGGCCTTTTCATTATTACTTCTCTATGCAGATTGTGTCGACATTTTATCTATAGATAATTCATTAGTTCCTAGTGACCACAGACTTAGAGCTTGCCTAATCTCTTCTACTGGGTATGTTATTCTGATAAATAAATTCTTTTTCTTGTCTATAAAGTTTATTGTCATCATTCAAAAAATGTTAAAACAATTTTAAAGTTGTCCGTTTCTTTTTGTACATGAACATTTTACTGGTGGATCCAGGGTGCAAATCTCGGCAAGACCGAGATATCGACCTATCTCGACTGATAAATTCTCTCTTTTTTTGTGTTTTTTTTTTGGTTAAATATTGGTTTTTTTTATTATTTTATTTTCTGAATTAAAAAATAAATAAAAAATCCAAAAGGAAGCTTTAAAATAAAATTGAAAACAAAAATATCAGTCAAGATATCAACTCGGGCCCACCACTGCTTTGATTTTTTTTATTTTATTATTTTAAAAAGACCGATATCATGGATATCGGTCGATATCATATCGATATATATTGCTGATATATCGACTGAGAATTATCGTGTACGGTCGATACAATACGTATCGGTCGATATGATAAGGCCCTTAAAAGCCGTATCATAAAATGTATCGGCCGATATTTACACCTAGATGGATCTTCTCTTGTTTTGAAAGATAATGTTTTTTTTTTTTTGATAATCTAGGAAATCTAGAGCCCACCCCATCAGTCTGTTGTCAAGTTGCTAGAATGCGCTTACTCCTAGCTCTTTTAAAACCCCTAGAGGAGATGCCCTACTCCTACACAGGATGCGTTCGATAGCTGGGACTAGAACTAGTGGCCTCTCGCTTTTTGAGGCGGTAGCTATCCAAGTATTTTGAACGACAATATAAAGCTTGGTCAGTAAATTTCTACTATGGTTCTAAAAATCAATTATTTAATTTGAAGGCAACAAATGCATTTTCTGGTAGTTTTTTTAGTGCTTCTCTCTTGTATTTCCTTTTCAACCTTTTGTATGCAAGCTCTTATTGAAACATCAATTATGGACATCTACATATATGCCCTAGCCCACAATGTAAGGCTGACAATTTTTTATCAGGTCTGCAAGTCTGCCCTGATCTAATATGAAAGTTCAGGCTTTGATCATGCATGTTTTGAATAGATCATATCTAAAACAAATCTAAGTTGGGTTGGATAGAGAGTCTCAAACCCGAAGTTGACCTGACCTGACTTGCTTGAAAAGCAACATTTAAGTAATTCTTTTAAATCTTTGTATCGGCCGAGATATCTGTCGATATTTTGGCCAAGAAATTTCTCTCTCTTATATGATGTTGGCCGATATATACCATATCAGCCGAGATTATTATCCCTTCACCCATTGATTTTAACTCATATACCCCACCATTGCCTCAATTTTCTATAGCTCAATGGCTACACATGAAAAGAAGTCCTCTTATCTTTATTTAATATTAAAAATAATTTTTTCATTTTTAATTTTTTTATAGAAATTTGGGTCAGATAAAAATTAGATTAAAAAAATTGTTATCATCTATAATCAATTCAACTCCACGACAAAGTATGATAATATTTTTAACGTTTGCTCTTTAAATTTCAGAATCTGAAATGCTAAGATGACGAAATTTTATTGATAAAACCCTTCTAATCCCTAATAATAATAATAATAATAATAGAATAATAATTTCCCTAACCAATAAACAATTAGCAAAGAGGCATGAAATTGCAACCACAATAGAGTCTCTCATAGTCCCACCACTCATGAGCATGTAAATCAAGGGTAGCATCATGTGTATAAGATCCTAGCCATTCATTAGCTGAATCCATACCTGGTGACCTCAGATCGTAACACGTGCCCACTCTCCCTCAGTAGCCTATTCAGATAGGCACGCTTTTTTTCCTTTTCTTAATCGATACGATTTATTGTCATCATTAAAAGAAAGTCAAACATTTTTAACATTGTTTATTTCTTTTAGTACCTGGTGGGCCTTCACTCTGAAGGGGGCCTAAGCCCAGAGAATTACACGAGGCCTAAGAAGACAAAACATGTTGGAGAGATCGTCAGCTTTTTACCATATCTGGACAAGAACTACCCAATTTGAGTTTTTTTTTTCTTTTTAATTTATATGTAGAAAAATCTGCGATATTCATTCTCTTTAGAATTAAAATTACATCACAGAGATTCGAATTTAATACATTCTATTTTCTGAAATAGAAGATTAATCAGTTGAATTAGTAGACTCTCTAGAAAATGTTGATATCAAGAAAATATCAAACATTGGTATATAAATTTTAAATTTCTCTTTCAGTTTTAAAAATCAATTCTGTAGTTCATTGACTATTAATACATGAAAAGAAACTTTTTTTCTGCTACTCTTTTGTGCTTTCTTTTTCAACTTTTCCTATCCAGTCTCTTGTCAAAGCATCAATCTTTCTCAATCAAACTAGTACACGTAAATGAAAGTCTACTTGCATGCTATACCCCACCTACTGTGGCAATGTTTTTTAAGAATTTTCTCTCTTCAAAATTAAAATACTCATACTATTCAGTGATTAAATTAGAAGATGATGATAATTCTTTTCTTATTGATGTAAAATATTAATGTAATGAAACTAAAAACTATGTATTTTTTATTTTTATGAATTTACATGTAGAAAATTGTAGGAAAATCGAATCTAAAATCCACACGGGTGATACCCCTGTCTTTAGGGCACAACATATGAAACTATATGAATTTGAACTTGACACTTCTCGCTTTCTAAATTATGAGATTACTAGTTGAACATAAAAAGTCATATAAAAAAAAATGCCTTAAGTACTTGGAGAACATTCTTTAGATGGAATCAGCAGTTACATGATAATGATGATGATACTAAAGAAACCTTCCATGCAATTGTGGACCTTAAGCTTCATTGTCTTCCTTCTCCTTCAAACTCTTCTTTCTCTTCATGGTGAAGTTTGGAAATGATTCATTAGTTGTGGATGGGTGGTTTCTTCTTTATGGGTGCGTAATCAACAATCACTGAGTCACCATGGAACTCATCATCTTTTTCTAAAATGGAATTCTCATAACTTGTCTCCTTTGCAGCCAAATGAGGCATGTTAGATCCATGAACTTTCGACAAACTTCTCCCTGCAACAAATAAAGAATCAAAGCAATCTGAGAACAATATTTAATCATTAAAGACATATATGATTTAGGATTTAGGGTTTTGGTTTACGAAGTTACCTTCTACTGTGATCAAACAATACATTAAAGTAGCTGTAAGAATAAGCTGACGGAGTTGAACTTGTGACATTAATGCGACGGAAAGATTAGGAAGTTTTAGAACCAAAATTTGTGATTTTGATTCTTAATCCTTCATTCTCACTTCCTTATATAGAGAGAGGTTGCTGCAGACTATCTTTTTAAGTATGCAGATTTGTGGTGTTCATCTATCCTTATCTTATTCATAGGTCACCTCAGAAACACACTGAAGAACACAATCATTACCAATTAACATGTTCAAGGCCTTTATTAGGCTATCGATTTAATGGTTAGCATTATTTTTACTGAATCAATGATTGAGAACTGTCAGCAATCCAATATGGGAATAGCATCCAAGTCAATTTGATAATTGATTATATTTGTTATTTTCAACAGTATCAAACTAAGTGTAAGGATCACCCAAGTTAAGCCATAAGCCCATAATAACTGTGTTCAGACCAAATGGAAGGTCAGGATTAAGGATTGGACTGTACAAATTAACGAACATGATCAAATTTAGTGTTTTTTTTTTTTTTTTAATGAGACTATGAGAGGGTTAGTCATTTATTCAAAAGGAGCCCAAGATACAAAAAATTGTCCATAGTCTGGAGCAGGCAAGGAGAAAGAAAGGAGATGTATGGTCAAAAAGTCAACACCCAATAAAATCAATAAAACAATATACAACAATCTCTACAAAGAAAGTGAGCCAGATTAAAAAAGAGGCCAGCAAAACCGACTTTAAACTTTTCATGATCTTAGTGTCGGACCCAACTCAGCTGACAAGCCCTTGATTATGGGTTCCCAACTTTACTTACTAAAAGAATGGAGATTATGTGATTAGAATAGTAGTTTTTTTTTTTTTTTTATAAAAAAGAACATCAATATTACATTTTCCCTTTTAGATTAAGATCAAATGTATAAAGATACAATTTGATCAGATCTGACAGTGCTACATATATTTTAGGAGGTCTTAGAAATCAAAATCAATACTAAATACTAAAGATTCTTAGAAGGTGTATAAAAGTACATGAATAAAATACACTAAAATTTCAACTTTTAACTCATTTTATCTGTGCTAAACTAATAACATGGGCTACCAAGTCATGCAAATTAATGTAGCATAGGATTCAAACTTTAAATCCCATTCCAAAGTTCAAAATTTTGATTGAACTCCATAGGATTGAGAGTCTTAGTGGTCTAAGTGGGACTTGCTCAAAAGAACAAAGAAGGTAAAAAAAAATTGCTTTAAGAGAAGTTCAAGTTTCTTGCTATGTTTTACCTGCTATTAGGTCATGCCATTTAATGCATTTATCTTTTGATTTTATTGAATTTACGTATAAAAAACTTAGACATAGTCCTACGAAAATCCTCACGGGTGAGCTCTCTACCTCTAGAGCATAACAATGTTAAGTTATGGGGACTCAAATCCATAACCTCTCACTTCCTGAGATGGAAGACAACCAGTTGATCTACGCTCATGTGGCATTTATCTTTTGATTTCACACAAGTAAAGCCAATATTTTATCATCAATTGCTATGTGGCATTGATATCTGACAATGGGTAATATCTATTGGTTTATACTAATACTTTAGTGATATTTATGACTGATGAAGGGTATATTATTGGCTTATGCTGATATTGTTCCAATCTGCAAGGTATTGTTCTAGTCTATATTAATCTCTTCCATTAGTTTAAGCCACAACATTATAAGATAAGACCCACACATCCAAAACCTTCCCATCAAGCTGTCAGCTAGAAGCAAGTTCCATGAACGAGAATTCTCCATCAATCCTATTCTAAATAGAAAGTGGCAAACGGGCAAAGTCTATTTGTTTCTAATCAGATGGGTCTCACAAGATTAACTCTGTTGTAGGGGACTATCAAAAAGATAAGAAGACTTTTGGGTATGATTTAAGTGGTTAGACTTTAAGGAGACAAGGAAAGAATGGGGGAGGGTGACCCTCTAAATGTCGACACAGATCCCACCAATAAACAGAAAAGTCTTAGTTTTTTTTTTTCCCAATAATCCCAAGGCAGTCTTAGGTTTTTTTTTCTAATAGAAGTGAAGGGTCTTGAGTTTGATTCATGCTCACCTCTAATATACTATTCTCCATATTTGTTTACTCGGTGCGTGTGGAATTAAGAGACTTGCACATGTTTAAAAGATTAGTCAAGTTAAAATTGTCCCATCTTAATACAGGTGGACGCTTGAATTCTTTGATTATAAAAAATAATAATAATCATGTTTCATCCAATAAAAGTGGCTTCATTTTAACTTGACCACATTCTTGTGTTCTCTCTTCTGTAGCCCTCACTCTTTTACATGAAGATTTAAAACTAAAAGACATGGGTCTATAGGTTTTCTATTATTGTGATCATAAAAAATATCGACTAATATAGTGTCAACTAAAATCATAATGTAGATCGATGTTTAACTATGGGTTTAAACTTTTAAAATGGTTGGTGTGATCGACCATCACTTAACCATTAATTATCAATAAAATCTAGGGTTAGAATGATTCTGAAGGTGAAAAGAGTCAAATAATCAATATTATTAAGTGACAGTTGATATAAATGGGTAATCCGTCCCCCACCATCTCAGTCGGCCCCCACCGGTCCAATGCGATATGTTATCATGGTTACGAAGAATCCGAGTCACATCTTTTCAAAAGAGAAAGTGAGTTGACACATTGACCCACTCACCCACCTGGTTAGAGCCTAAATACTTGTCTATAAAAGTCTATGTTTGTCATGGGATCTAGACCCAAATAACAAAGGTTGGTGGACCCAAATTGGCAACGCGTGGGGTGATGGGTCCAACCATGTTTTAAAGAACTTTAGACTTTGGCAGATGAAGTTAAATTCCCATGCATCAAATGCATTTCTTCTTGACTCGACATGAAATCGATCGAGTCACATGCTACGTACTCTTTCTTTGGTCTAATATATTATTATTTGCTAGTTTATTTTAGAGGCAATTCTTATTTATAGTAATAAAATCAGTTGTATTTTATTATATAAAATGTTACAACAATAGTAAAAATAACCAAATAATAAATTGATCATGCTCTAAATTTTAGAGTTGCTTTTCTTACCATGATTTTTGCCATTTATTTATATTTAGAAATTAGTGAACCCATTAATTTTTTAATAAATAGAGTTTATATATAATTATTTTTATTATTAAGAGACAACATATGATCATTATTCATTAGTTTCTTATACAGTTTCGATCTAAAATAAATTGATAAAAAGTTGACTTTTTAAGAGATAATTTTTTTTCATTTCACAAGTATTTTTATCTATCATTATCAATCTAGTGGTGAAAATACATCAAATGAACATCAATTCTGATTAAGTATAAATGTTTGAATTTTGTACAATTTAAATATGTTATTTATATTAGATTATTTTGAGAAAACGATGGAAAAAAATTTTTATTTAATAATTTGTATACTATTTTTTATTTTATATGGCGCGAAAAATGTATTTTGAAAAATTAACGAAAGGCGGATTATTTCTAAAACAGAAGAACCCGAGCAAACGTACTGCATTTCCTTGGCCCGAGGTTCCAAGCCTGCGTCGAAGTATTTGTTGGGATCAGTCTAGGGTTTTCTTTTCTCCTCATTTGGATCTGCTCTGTTTGACCTTGAAGAAGCGCCTGCTCTCCTTTCGCTCTCTCCGCATCCATGGCTTCTTCCACTGTCAATCGATGGGTGAGGCCAGAGGTAATATTTTCTTCTTCCCCTCTACAATCGTTGAGCATATTCAAGACTTTTTCCCTCTGTCTTTTTTTTTTCCCCTTAATTCCAGTTGTTGTTGGTGTTGATGATGGTTTTGTGGGGTAGGTCTTTCCGCTGTTTGCAGCAGTTGGGGTCGCTGTTGGAATATGTGGAATGCAGCTGGTTCGGAATCTCCTCATCAATCCTGAAGTCAGGTCTGATTATTTGGTATCTTTGTTTGGTTATTGTGGATAAATCTATTGATTCTTGGATGGGTCTTTTGATCTTTAATGTTTCTACGCATTCTCTTCCGGAATTTTGTGGATTTCGTTTTGAATTTTTAATTCTGATAGGTGTTGTGGATCTGATGGACCCTAATGTTAATGAGGTAGTCTATAATCGTCTGATGATTGGGCCACCAGATAGAGGGTTTAGTTAGAGGAAAATGACCATATGTTGGATAATAATTAACTCTGTCAACGTGTCTGGGTCCACCGATTATGTACCAGTCTTGCAATTGGACTGGTCAAATGGCCCGTGGAGCTAGGCTCAGGCTGACCCTTCTTCCCTCCACCAAAACACTCAATCTACATCTGAGAATCATAACGATGATATGCACAGAAGTTGAGATGTTTTTTGCATGTTGTTCAATGTTTGAATGTTTATTTCCAAAATGGCTTATTTTCTTTAATCAATTTTGGTGTGGACTCTATGAAGTGTCTTATGATTTGTTACAGTGTTTGCAGTCACAAGTAGAAGAAGATCATACCTCGCTACTTTCTTCTCAGGTTCCAGGTCTCATTATTAGTAAGGCTGTTCAGAGGCTGGGTTCAGGTCAGCCTTCTGTTTGTCCAAGTGCAAACCCATATGTATTAGCAGAATTCATGCAAACCTTTAGCCCTTCAGCCTATGTTAACCTATTTGTTAAACAGGATTAAAATGAGCCCAACTCTGACCCATCAACCAGATTCACATGTTCAAGCCTGTTTATTTTGGCCGTGTTTGCACCAGGCTCAAGCCATGTTTAAGCCCCTGAACTGCCTTATCTATCTTGATTTTCATTCAATCAATGTTAATACATGAAACATCACTATTGGATTTGTCATTCAAAAAATAAAATAAAATAAACTAATAATGGTCTTTAATGGTCTAGCTGGCCGTGCCCATTTCTTTCATCAGGTCAGCACATTCTAATCCGTTTACTTAATGGTCTTTAATCCTGACCAAGGAGGGTCCAACCTAAGCCTGGTCGTTGACAGCCCTAATGGTAACAATCCAATATGATTACAGAAAAAGGGTAATGTGTTGCTCTTTGTAAAATAGTCTGCAATATTTCTTGTTTCAAATTTCTCACTTCATTTGGTGTCACTAATTAAATGGAGACTGGGAGCTTGTTAACGTGGTGCTTCTCAGTTGGGTTTTCTAAATTGTAGTCAAATTGTTAATCTTACCATAGACATGTGAAGTGATCTAACGTGCTTGCTTCATTGCCCAATCAAGTAATAACGCCTATGTTGCATGGATTGTAAAAGACGAGCGGCACGCCCTTCTTGGCACTTGCACCCCATGTTGGACACTCACACTCGTTTTTCTTGGAATCTTCTAGTACTTTTTAACATTGTTTACCAAGATAACTGAAATATTACAATACTTTCCTCCTTTCAAAATCTAAGTAGAATATCAATATTTTTGTCAATTATTTAGAGTAAAGATAACGCATTATTTTATTTTAGTGTTATTTTCATACCTCATATTTCTTAAATAAAATTAGATTTAAATTTAGTTAGATATGGTGCTGTGTCTCTGTCCTTTTTTATTGGGTTTGTCAAGTCTGACACCTCGCAGGCATGTCAAATTCTGACACTCACACATGTACCCGTGCAACTTATGATGGTACTAATGTCATTCTGTACTTGTGGTTTAAGAGCGGTTCAACGCTGTGGCGTTTGTCCATGGATGCCTCATAACTTCTTCATCAGTTATCACATATAATTTTGTTTCTAGAAAGAATTTCTTGATGTATTCTTCCATTGTACATCTAGTTGTAATCATTGGAGCCTGATGAATAATTTTTATAATTTTCATCTGATTGTTACTGGATCTGTTGTTTACTTGTTGATATTTGTTCCATTATCCAGTTAATGTGTCTTGCATCTTTTGCCTTGCATTGATCCCACTCAAAGAACTTGACCACTTGCTACGTTATTCCAAGGAAAAAAAAAGATCTACTTGCTTCATCATCATGATCATTACTTGTATTCTGTTCAGGATACGAACAAAATCATTTTAGGAGCCAAAATCCTATCTATTTTGGATTGATATTTCGAGTTCTTCTTCTCCAATTAACCTATATCCACTTGCTACCTGAACCAAAACAATTTGCTCTCATCTTTAGAAAGTAGCGAACCTCTAGTTAGATTTTTTCTTGAGACCACTTGGACATATCATTTTCCCTGTTTTTTTTTTTTTTTTAAGTAATTCAATGTAGCATTGGATTAGGGGTGAAACTTGGGCTGGGTTTTAATCCGACTCACATGACCCGACCCGAGAAATCAATGGGTTTGGGTTATGTATCTTTTGGGTCGGGTTGGGTTGGGAGAAAAAAACCTGCATGAAATTCAGGTTGGGTCGGGTTGAGAAATTTAAAATCAACCTGACCTGACCCGACTCGACTCAAGTGCACCAAGTTATAAAACAACACTCGGATTGAGTCAGGTCACAAATTTGGATTGGGTCGGGTTCAATAATTTTTTACATGGGTTGGGTTGGGTTATTGAGAACTTACCCGACCCGAGTTTCAGCCTTACATTGGATTGAATAAATTCTCTTATATGGGGTTAAGGTTTTTTATTATAGTCTTTATGGTCTATCAGTTGTACAACCCTTATCTACCATGATGTTCAAGACATGAGATGCACCAAGGCCATGCTGAGGCAATGTAATTCTTCTTTGTGCATTTTGTAAAACATTATTAATAGAAAAGAATGTCATTTCCAAGTGTTTATACTAGAGACATTGATTCTTCCACATAACTATTTCTTTATTGCTAGGTGATGCAGTTTTATCTGTTCCGCCATTAGTCATAGTGAATACATATTTTCTTTCACATTATCCCTTGAACCCAGATGCATTTTTTTGGCACTTGTGTTTTTTGAAGAACAAGAATTGCTGGAACGTGTATAACATATATTAGATTTGCTTGTTCCT
Source organism: Chimonanthus salicifolius (assembly GCA_013350335.1). Lineage (NCBI taxonomy): Eukaryota > Viridiplantae > Streptophyta > Magnoliopsida > Laurales > Calycanthaceae > Chimonanthus > Chimonanthus salicifolius. Next base: position 72,393,739 of record CM023535.1, on the reverse strand, counting down.
GTGGTTGAAATCTAGCAATGAAGATAGCTTTACGGCCTTTACCTTTAAATGACTTAGAATACTCAAGCAGAATGGATGCCATTTGCTGATTCCCCCTTTCAAAGTAAAGAGGCAGTTCAATAAATTGTGGTGGTGGTGGAAATATAGAAGTGGTGTGAGTAGAAAGAATATATACTGAGTTGGTGGATCTCTACTTGTTTCATGGTTATTGAAGCAATTGAACTGAATTGAATTGAATTGTGTTCCTACAAATATCCCCGCAGACCTTGGAAGGCAATGCATTGTAGCTTTTCATTAGTCATTTTCTTGGTTCTTTAGAAAACTCAGTGACCGCTTGAAGTCTAGACTTCAGTTCTGCAATTGCCTTATTGTTGTAAATGAGTTACTTCAAAGATCTCAAGTGCAAAGGCAAATTGGTCATTCACTTCAAAGATCTCAGTTGCCATTCTTGCATTCTGTCAAATTGGTAACAGAATGAGGTTGCAAAATGGGTCAGGCCATTCGTTAGTTAGTCCATCTGATCTCAAGCACACGTGTGGGACTAGTTCTAGCCTGAATGGAAGCTTCAAATGTTGAGTTAGGCAGTGTGTTCTTTTTAAATTCATGCATCAGGGGCAATCAATGGTTGATGCCTCGAATTCAGATGATCGTTTAAACTGGTGCATGAAATGGTTGGTTCCAATGTCTGTTGGTGAGAATTTGCTGTCATGAAGCTTGCTCTTAATTGTCTGTGTGCTATTAGTTGGTTTTGCTCATGACACTTGCTTGTTTGTTTTCACTGGAACCCCAGGGTTAGCAAGGAAAAGAGGACTGCTGGAGTGTTGGAGAACCATGCAGAGGGGGAAAAGTATGCAGAGCATGGTCTGAGGAAGTTCGTTCGCAACAAATCTCCTGAGATAATGCCATCAATCAACAACTTCTTCACCGACCCCAAATGATGGCCAAAACAGGCAATAGACTCATTTCCAAATGATGGCCAAATGATAAGCTGAAATGTGAGCTATAGACAGCTTTTGTGATTTTTGTGTGGATTTTGTGATATTGTGCTTCAAATAATCAAGCTAGTACAATGCATAAATGGAATAACAGTGTAATAGCTTATCAAATGGAGCAATGTTTGATGAACTAGATGTGTATTTTTCATTTGCCAGTGCTTAACACACCAATTATTGATCCAAGGTTGGTCAGTATAAAACAACATTGTAACAAAATTAAGAGAGTAGTATCCATAGGTTTTTGAGTATGCAAAGGTGGGGATCCCATTAATGGTGAATATTGGTGCAAGTGTTCTAACCCAAGGGGCTTTTCTTAGGTGCTTTTAACCCTTTTTCTCAGACAGTCCATATCAGAAGGTAGAGCTGACCATTTAGAGATGTTTTCCTTTGGTGTCTTTTAAGAAAAGTTAGAAATCTTTAACCTCAAGGGCCAGAAGAATTTTGTGGTATGAGACTGATATGGTAAACCCAATGGCTAATCGATTCAAAATGGATCAGTGTGAATTTTCAATTGCAAACTTTTAAATTGAACAAAAACTGTCAGATCTTACTTTTTTTAAATTTCATAAGTTTGAAAGCTCACCAATTTTTCATTTCTTAAAATTAAATTAGTATACTCATTTTGCTTCAACAAGAATTTTCTACAAAGCCTCACTGGTTTAGAATTTAGATGTGCATAGAAATCACATGGATGAGCGATGGATAAACTTTCATTCTAGCAATTGATTTTCACTAATTTAAACAATTAATTCATAGAAATAAAAATTAAAGATAGTCATTAAATAAATATTAAACTTTCATATGTTTCTATTTTACATCGCATCCAACTGAAGTGTTTAAATTATTTATGGATAATCTCAATAGTATTTTGATAGAAATTGTGCCTCTTATATACATTGAGGATTAACCCTTAAACCTGATTTCCACAAAAGTGTTGAACAATGGACCACCATTCTCGGAGCAACTAGCTAAACCTACCGTCCTGCTCTTCGGTAACAAATTTCTGCCCAAACATGAAATTTAACCAAATTTTGTGGATTTAGGTTTTGGTTGAAACGTTTTTTTTTTTTTTTTTAAAAACAATGTTCAGACTTCCGAGATATTGGAATTTGTATTCATTTTCTGATCCACCGTTCGTCATTAACTGCTATTCATAGATCTGGAAAAGATTGTTGGACAATTTCAATCAGGAATTCAAATTCCAGCTATTGGTGGATTAAATCAATAAAATCTAATTCTGTACATTTTAAAAAAGAAAATAGATAAACAAGTCAACTCAACCCATGTTGGCCGCCGACATAATAGGGTTTCAACCGCCAAGTCTAATTGAAATGATGTCATACTTACACTTATATATCCTCATGTAGGGCTGCAACTCGGGTTGGGGTTAGCGAGTTGGGCTTAGTTGAGAAGATAAAAACATGCATAAAATTCGGGTCGGGTCGGATTGTGAATTTTACAAGTTAATCCGACCCGATTCAACATAACCCGACCCGGCTAAAATGTGTTCAAAATGCTGGTCGAGTCAGAATTTGGGTTAGAATTCAGGTCGGGTCAGGTTGTGAGGTTTGAATTGAGAATTCGAGTCGGATAGTCGAATTCCATATATATCAACTCAGGTCGGATTGGATTTTAAGGAGGCAGACCCGCTTGACCTAAGTTGCAGTCCTATCCTCATGTTAGACACGACAAAATACAAGAGTTAGTAATGAAATCAATCAAATGACTTGTCACATCATCACATGATATATTTTATGGTAAATCTAATAATTTTCTAAAAAATATTAAAATATGTGTCAAGAATTTCAATTGAATATTCAGCTTATAAAAATAAAGCATAAAAAATAGTCCAATTTAAAAGGAAGTGGAGAAATTTTAACCTTTCACACCATGATAAGGAAATTTCAATTACAAAGTAGAAAATTAAATCGACGTGCTTTGAAGAGTATTCTAGGAGAAGAGAAACAATTTAATTATCTATTCCGCAGTTTTCTACATGTTAATTAAAATATATATATATATATATATATATATATATATAGTAACAGAAAAAATATTAATAATTAAATTACCCAGTGGAGAACTTCACACTTTCTCCTGGCGATTCGCTATTTTCGCCAAAATGACTGTATTATTCCTCTTGCAACAGAGCGAAAGCAATAGGCGGGAGCGGGCCCAACTCTGTTTCTCTCTCTTATACACCGATTCTCGTTTGGGTTCTCAACTCCTCAACTGTATGTTTCCCGCCAAAAGTTTGGCCATCTGCAAATCGATGGAATTGATCTATTTTCTGAGAAATCGAAGACGACCCCAACGACATTAGAGAAAGTCCAAATTCCCAACACCCCACAAAAGATGCCGTCCTCGGCCGGCCGTCCTGTCGTCATCTCATCTCCCCTCGTCACTTCCCACTCCACCACCTTCTCTTTCCCACTATCCTTCTCTTTTCTTCTCCTCTCCCAATCTCCTTCCTCCATTTGGCGGGAAATTCTGTTGGGTTGCCTGATTTCGAATCAGTTCCAACGGCTATGATTTGATCACCCCTCCCTCTTTCTCTCTCCCTCTGTCGGCTGAAATTCTGGTGGGCCGTGTGCAGGTGAAGCCGGGGTTGAATTCCCCACCTCGCGGAGTTGAAAAGATGAAAATGGAGAACGGCTACATGGGTAGTCATGCTCGCCTGCCCACTGTCCCAAAGCAGTCTGGTAACATCCCCTGCAGGCCTCCCAGCCCTGAGCAGAGGGATAATGCTGTTGGTGATACCGCCACTAATGGTGTTACCAAAGAGAGAGAGAGGGTGGTGGGGGTGGTGTCCAACAGAGCAGCTGGAAGCAGAGCGATGGGGATGAGCTTGTCGATGGCTGGCCTCGGTGGCTTATCAATAATATTCCCAAAGAAGCTCTAGCAGGATTGGTTCCCAAGCGTGCAGAGTCGTACGCTAAACTCGATAAGGTTTGATTTGAATTGAGAATAATTTCATTCCATCTTCTCTGTTCAGTATTCTTGATTCATTTTGAATATGTATGGTGACCATGCAAAATATTTAGCTAGGTAAATTAGGTTTGATATCTTCTTAAGGACCTAAGAAACCAAGAAACTACTATTGATCTTTAGAACAAAGAATTAAGTGTGACCTACAAGGTCCTTGAAAGAATCCTTACAAGAAAGGTCAAGTTTCTCTCTTTGAAATTCCAATCAAAGGGTCAACCTATTGTGGACAAGAATTGATTACCCTATTTTATTAATTATGACGAGTGAAGGATTGTTAGAAGAATATAGTCACATTAAGGGAAAGATACTTGTGCTCAAAGGCCATTATGTAACCTAAGTGCTTTAATCGTCTCTCATGACCATATTGTTCATGAATTTTCATATAAATGGAAAAAAATCCTTTACCAAAATCAATATTTATATAGTTAACAATTTGTAGAGGACCTTAGAAAACATCAACACCTGATGTTGGACTTTCAGGTGTCGACATTTTTCTCAGACCAGAGGATCAATCCCAAAAATTGATGCAAGAAAAATTAAATTAGAGATGAATTTTAGTATGCAAGTTAGAAGATCAGTAGATTCTTGTGAATAATGAATTCATTAGTGTTCTGTGAATGTCAAGTCCATGGCTAGTTTGATTTCAGTGCATTGTTTAGTATGTCAAATATCACCAGTGTCATTTTAGAAATTGAGATGGCATTTTTGTTTATTGATTTTAGCTGTAGGGCGTGTCTGTTTCTCTGGAGAAATACTATATATGCATACAGAATAATTTTGAAGCTTTTTGAATGATCACCTGATAATGAGCTGATCGTTTATGCACCATGCATCTGCAATGAATTTTTGCATTTCTATATGTGGATTGTCTTATGTTGTGTCCTAAGTAGTACTTGTTTACAGTTTTTCAGCACAAGTCCATTGGGATGTGATCTTTCGGGTCTACCCGTTATCTATAAAGAGGAAGAGAATGAATCAACTCAACCCCTTGAAAAGAGAAGGTAAGTTCTTATTCCAAGTTACCTCTTTTCCAATGAGAAAACAAGCATCCTGCTGCATATTTCTTTAATTTTTGTATCAAGAAAATAAGTTTTAGAAATTTCTGTTACCATATGTTGATTGGAACATATTCAGATCATCCTAATGCTTAGGGACTTGAATTTTAAACATTCTATAAGGAGCTTCTTTGGCTGTCCAACACAGCTTATGTAACAGTCAAGTAAGTGTCTAATTGGGATGTTGGAAACTAGGGACCACTTGTTGCTCGAGTCTTTTGTGTTTGAATGTGGGCTACATATAGTGCCTTAGACTACTGAAGGCCATATAGTCTCACCCAGATAAAACTTCAATTTTTTATGTTGTCCAAATTTAATAGTTCAAATGGAAACTTTACTTTGGCACATTTTCTTCCAACCTAAGTTACACTTCTAACATTTATCCAAAGAATACCATTTTTTCCCTAAAGCATTGCCCTTAGGTCAGTGGAGTTGATTTTAATAACAGTTCTATACAGTGGTAAAACAAGGACTGTCTGGAAGCTCCATGCAAATAACATCTAAGGAAGGTCTACTTAGATGTGATCCCGTGCTAATATCATGCCCCTATATAGATGGATATGGGTTTATCAATATGGTACCTTTTTTTTTTTGTTTCAGAATGAGTTCATTTTTAGCAGTATGATACTTTTTAGACAAGTGAGTGTTTTCCCCTTGCAGGAGAAGGTCCGAGGCAAAGGGGCGACGCACAAAACAAGAAGGTCAGAGGCAAAAGGATCCATCTAGAGAAAAGCGTACAGGAGACTCTGGATCTTCCAAAGAGGTATATTCTTGTTTCTATGTTCGACGGTTCACATGACAGAGAATTTATGAAATGCAAATTTGCTGTTACTTCAAAAGTCCTGCATTTAAGTTTAATGGGTTGAATTGAACCAGAATAACCTTCAAGCTTATTGTCAATTCCTAACCATTGGGGGTAGTGAACTTGAGATAAATTGGTAACTAGAAGTGGCAATTTCTGTCTTGATCCAAACTTAATCTGGAAAATAGGATTTGGGGTGAGTACACTGACTTATAATAAATGGGTTGGCCCTGCCTGAATATATTGAGTAAATGGGTGGGCTCAAGTGAGGATTTAAAATAAATGGGAAAAAAACCATCAACCCAACCAGAGCCCAATCTTTTGTGAACAAATCCACCAACCTGACCTGAGCCAACCTGAAAAAAAGGGTTTGGATTGAGTACATTGACCCGTTCAATAATTCAGTTGACCCGAACCAAACTCTAGGTGTATTCGGGTTGAAGGTTTCAAAATAAATAGGTTAACAACCCAAACCTAACCCATTACCACCCCTTGGTTCCAATGATGTCCTGGTATAATTGTAATGCTCTACTACCTGAGAAAATGGAATCTGGCAATAAATTTACATGAAGCGGAAACTCATAGTAACTTCTGAAAAGTATGAATATACCAGAAGTTTTCCTAATCACTTCATTGCATATAAGAGGATTAGAGGATGCTGTATTAATGTAGTAAGCAGTCTATTCATAATAAGGTGCAACCTCTTTTTTTTGAAATGGTGATTGAAATTTATTGATAGGAAAGTTTCTCAAGGAGAGAACCAAAAACACAGCACAAAAAGCGTTGACTTAACGGAAAAGGTAACCTTGTAACCACCACCGATCACAGGAGTGAGTGGGCATCGCACCAGAAGTTGAAATTGAGGAGAAAATTGTTTCATTTTTTTATCATGGCAAGCGGAGGGTTAAACTAGCCAATGAGAGCTATCAGTTGGCTGGTTTGATGCATGTGGACCCTACACATGGTCCCAGGGCCCACCTAGGAGCTCAATGGACCCCACCAATGCCTAACCCTAGCGTGGAATCGGGTTCTCTCCTCCATGGCTGCCACGAGCCCTAGCTTTCCTAGGGTTTTTCTTCACCTTTGGCACAAGTCCTACTTTCTCTCTCCTCCATGGCCGACTTCTCTCCTATAAGTTCTCTCCTTTGGTGTGTGTTTGGACATGTGGACTTCCACTCCAAGTGAATGAAGGAATTCAATGTTCTTTTTGGGATCATTATGAAGGGCTCTATGCACCAGAAAAGCTGTATATCATGAGTGTATTGACACAAGCAAGAAACTTGTCCTACTCAAGCTGCACTATTTCTTTTGTTTGGGCATTCCACATTTTATTATGTTCCAATTCTGTCCAAGACCAAAATGCTTACTCCTGGATCTTTCATATACCCTATGCGCTTATTTTTATTTTCTTTAATTTCATTATGTGCTATACTGATGGTACACAGCAAGGGAAGAGGCAACATGCTATGAAGGATGGTCTGAGCAAAACTCTATTTGTATTCAGTTTAATCATATTCAATACATTACAGGAGAAGAGTAGTCTGTCAGCAAATTCACACAGCCAAGACATGGGTAGCAGTACAGGACGCACTTCCTCAGGTGGAATGCCTCCTAGTAAGCATGAAAGGAGCCATCTTCTGCTAGTGCACCCTCTCTCTTAAAATCATCATCAGCTAGAACAGAGTGCCATCCTTGGTCATCAAGAACATCAAAAACATGCCTCCTTTGGTACCAACCTCCAGAACCAACATTAACAGTGATGAAGAAGGTGAAGATTACATTTTCCAGCACGCTCATGTTGGGAGGTCTGCATCCACTTCTGATTTCGCTAAAAGGATGCCTAGATGTTACACTTTTGGTGATTAAACCACATGAGCTGGGAGACTATTTCCATGTTTAATTATTTAACTGCTATTTCATTTGTTCCCTTTTATCTAGCTTGTCTCAAACTATTCAATGCAACTTATGATGATGGTGGGCATTGTCGGCCATGAATCGTAATGGTTATTGCCTAATGGGTTTAATGGTCACTTCCCAACAGTTGAGGCCCAACCATTTAGGGCCATGTTGGAATGCATCAATTCTGGACATAGTTCTGAAAGGAATCACTTGAATTGGTGGCACCATTGCATTTTCAAATGTTCAATAAACAAAGGATATCTTTGAGCTTGATCTTATACTGACCATTGCAGCCACTGAATTTGGGCACTTGATATGGATTGACAAGTTTGGTTGATGCTTTTTAAATGTTTTATTGAATATCCATATTCTTTAGTCCAAACGTTAGAATGTGCAGCCATCTTGATTTTTGTATGAGGTCACATCTATGAGTTGACCTTTCTGATATGTGGCTCAAATATTTTTCACTTGTAACTTATTTTATACATTTGTCATTTTCATGTGCTGAAATTTTTTATTGCTGTGAATCTCACTCTCTGCTAACAGCATCCAAATGAATGACCGCTTTTGGTAGACCATGCTTCATCTTAGTAGGAGCATATCCACGTTTAAGCTAAAGGATATCATCACCATCATAGTCGTTTATCTCATCTATCCAGGATTGGTGCTCATTATTGAATTTTGTAAATTACTATCTATGAGCAGACTGCCCAGTTGATGTCTTTAGGATTTTTACTTGGGGGGCCCATTGTTTGGTGATCTAAAATGCTACCATGACTACAAGTACTATGAATGAGCCTTATCACCTGCATTGGATGATCGTAAGCATCTGATGTTTTGTCTTTCTGTAGATTGTGAACGGTTAGTGTAATTGCTTTCTCAATCATCTATTTGCTGGCTATCCATACAAGGGTTTGTGTTTTCACATCTTGGAGGGCAACTGTTTCTGGCGGGTTAAACCCTTAATGGTTCAGTGTGATTTAGATCATAGATCAATAGTGCTGCACAGCCAAACATGATGCATAGAGTGTTATCTAGATTGCAACCCATGAACAGAAATTAGGCAGCTGATTTAAAGCAATGCTTAGATTAGTAGAGTTGTTGTCGTTGTTGTATTACTGATTGCAGGTTGTCCTCTCTCTGTTTCACTTGTTTTAAATGATGTAGGCAGTATGGACTAGAATGCTTATATGCCATAGTTGGAAGTTGAAACCATGGTCCATCAGTCCATGAATGAGTTTTGCAAAGGATGAAGTTCTGCTATCATGAGTAGCCAACTGAGTGAATCCCACATATTGAAATCCAACCAACTTCAAGTTCTAGTCACTGTTGGATGAAAAATTTGAGTCTTCTTCACACAAACTTGTAACCTGCATGTTCATCTCACACAAGCTTGATATTAGGGCTGAAATCGGGCTGGGTTGGGTCGGGTTTTTTAAAATCCAACCCGGCCCGAGTTACTAATATATGGAATCCGACCCGACCCAACCCTAACTTTTGACCTGGACGTCTTGACCCGACCCGAATTAAAACTCGACTCAACCCGAAACTCGACCCGACCCGCATTTTGAACCTAGTTCAGCATTCTTTTTACCGGGTCGGGTCGGGTTAACTAAAAAATCTACCCAACCCGACCCAAATTCAATGCGGATTTTTGACTTCTTAACCTAACCCGACACGCTGACCCGACTTTCATAACCCGACCCACATGATTTTCAGGTCGAGTCATACGGGCTCGGGCCAAAACCTGACCCGAGTTTCACCCCTACTCGATATAGTTCGGTCTGACAGTCCAATGGTTAATATCACTAAGCTCCATCATCACATTCATCATCAGTTATTTTTTTCATCTATTTGTTGTTGGATTTTTAAATCTATTTTTTTTATTGTTACAACTCATAAATAAATATAGCACATAAGGTTTTAGCTATTTATTTTATATCAATTAACTGTCTATTTGATGCCGACGACTAATACTTTGGATTATAACTTATGATCCAATGGTCAGCTTTACATAAATAAAGCCCCACTGAGCACAGAAGTGTTTCATACTTTCATCCGCACCACAACTTCAACTTACTTTAGTGTGGGTGTGTTGCAAGCATAGTTTAAAAACTTGAAACTCGGACTCGACTTAATTTTTATAGAGTTGGTTTGGACAGAAGTGGGAAGATGTAAGAGAGAGAGAGAGAGAGAGTCCATTGATCTAAAATTCTAAATATTGTGGACATTGTCTAGTCCCCTTGCTGTCCAAAACTGTATTTAAAATTCCACAAAATTAGGTTAAGTGGAAACCGAAGGTAACCCACACCCCTACTCCTATTTGCTTTAATATTTAAATCCTAGGCCTTAAAATATGGGAATAAATTGTTAGGCTTGCTGCAGGGCACCCCCACCATAAAGGTTGGTAGCCCATCAACGTGGACTACTATACTAAAGTAGTCAGCTGGAGCATCGAAACATATTTGCTCCAAATTGGAATTGAGGGTCCAAGCCCAACTGCTTAAGGCCTATTATGGGTACTTAAAATCATAAATTCTGTAGAATTACAAGGATCTTTAAAGTCCAGATTCCAAAGAATTTTGGCCCACTCTGCAAATGCACCCAAATCATTGAATAGATGCCATTTGGATCCAGATCCAATCGAGATTCTTAGCTGCAACTGCTCAAGGATCTTAAAATGACATGGGCCCCATTAATAGTCTCCAATATATATATTTTTATTTTTTTATTATTGTTATTATTATTATTCGAATAAATCATGTTATAGTTAAAAAAAATAGAAACCAATCGACTTTGATTGCACTATTAAGCCCTTAGAATAGGGTTGATTCCGCTGAGCCTTAAATCTATCAGAGATCAACAAAGAACTTAAGACACGAACTCAAATTTAAATTAATTGAATCGATCAGACTCAAGAAAGTTTTTATTTTTATCTTTTATTTGTCGTCAATATTAATAAAATTCATTAATTTATTTAACTCAGGATCTAATTAAGTCAAGTGGCGGCTTATCTAAATGAGTATTTTTAAACAATCATAATGCAAAAGAAGAGCATCAGATTGTGAACTTAATCCACTTGGGAAATCATTAGAAATGGTGATATTTGTTAAGTTGGCTTCGTATATGTGAATCACTTATTTCATTAAATTTTATCATTTACTCCTTCTAACTTTTTAGATATCTTGATTGTTAAAAGATATAAAAATATCTCTAATGTTTTAAGAATATATCCGTATCTAAATTAGACTCAGCTCATTCAGTATGAGCACCTAAAGTTAAAATTCAGACAGATTAGGTCGAATTTTAATAAATCTAACTCAACCCATATATGACCCGACTCGGCAATAGATTTGATTGGGTCTTACTTCAAAAACTTTTAAATCATTTAATAAAATTCAGTTGCTTATTCAATTGAAAAATCTAATGTAGTCGATTCGATGTGACCTAACTAATTTTCAAAAAGTGTTGAAGAGAAGAGAATCAAATTGTGAAACTCTCTGTCACTTAGAAAATGTCAAAAAAATAAATAAAAACAGTGGGGTTCCTCAAAAACCTTTGGTGTTTTGACATTTAGCCAATTAAGTAAATGTGGATAGCAATGACAGTGATAAGTATTTTTTTCAGGCCCACCACATTTGTTGCCTTTAACAAACATAAGGTATCTCTTTTGCTCCCCATCACCCCCAATAGCCTCTCATAACTATTCTAGGGCAACAAAGGAAAAAAAATAAAAATGGGTCCAGTGGTCCACCACCCACTACTGTAATGTCTTCACCTAATTATGAAAACACTCCAATACTTTTTCCATACCTGATTCAGTGCACCTCAAGCACACTTCAACCCATGACCCAAAAATTTGACAAAGGTGGGCCTAGTGGATCTACCAATTTGACAACTTGATGATCTTTAAATGGTAGAGATTAAAAGAAAAACATAATAGAGTGAGGGTAAGACGATAGAAAATATGATTTTTTATTAAAAAAATGATAAAGAAGAATTCAAAATTTAATAGAAAAATAGTTAAAATGATAAACTATTAAAGAAAATGGAGGAATGCTCAAGAACTTCAATCTTCAAGAGTTCCTTGGGCTCATTGTCTTATGTTACTTTGGATAGTTACAATATATTCTAACGTGGCCAGATGAAGTGACTTAGTCCAAAAGATTAGTTTGATAGGTGGAGTGAATTAATGTTATATAAGTCGTTAGATATTCTCCCCTCACAACTAATGTGGGACTCTCGTTCGCACTCCAACAATCTCCCTCAAGCGAGGCTATCTGGCGGATAGAATGTCGCCAACCATCCCGTTCGACTAGGAGATCCCTATGGCTTGGAGACTTGTCTCTTATACCATTGTTAGGACTGGACTTCCAGCTCAAAAGACTAGCATGATACGTGAAGTGACGTAGTCCATATAAGTTCTTAAATTTTTCCTCACAATCAATATGTGGACTCTCGTTCGCACTCGATTAGATCGTTGCTTGGATGGTCATGTTCCATTTTCGAGTGGGGGGGTGGACGATCACCGGCAGATGGGTGATCAATACAACTAGAAAGGGGCACCCGACTTGTACCAAGAAATTCCCTTTCTCTCTCTTCCTCTCACATGTATTGGTTATTATATACGGGATGAGAATGCTAAAGAGGCGGCGTTTCTCCTGATTTCTCCATGGAGAAGAGCAGATCATTCCCTCAGTACTCCTCTTCCCACTCAGGAGGTGGATTCCAATGCTTGGATGAGCATTCCAACTCCTACAATTTCAATGGACCAACCAACAAAGGACCCTCTTCTGACCCAGAGATGAAGAGGAAGAAAAGAGTTGCAGCATACAACTTGTTCACCATGGAAGGTAAGGTCAAGTCCTCTGTGAGGGGAAGTGTCAAATGGATCAAAACTAAGTTCTCTGAAATCCGTTATGGTGCTTGAATTCAAATCTTCATCGAACCATAAGACCACACCCTTCTCTCTCTTACTACAGTTGTGGCAAGATCACTCCCACCAGTCCAATTTCATGGAAGCAAACCCTTCTCTGTTTTGGGGTTCTTTGTTTCAATCCATAGATCCTTTATTTTTCTTTTTCTTTTTTTTTTTATCTCATCAACAGCATCAAGCTTGCTGCTACCTTTTTCTATTGGATGGGTCGTCTTAGTCTAGTGCAATCTGTGTACTGTAAAACAGAGTATAGTGTTGGTGAAGAGTGGGTTGAGATCAATCACAATAACCCACTTGGATCTGAAGCTGAATAGTGAGAATACTGGCAGTTTGTGTGTTGCATGTAAAAGGTGTTTTGTCGTCTTCTTTTTCTTTTTTCATGTTGTATGGTTTGTGATATGGGGTTGAAGAGTATAAAGCTGGTCTTAATTGTATTCCTGTGATGTGCTTGGATGTGAGTTTCTTGACAAATCCAAGATAAGAAAACAAATACACATAGAGAGACATGGGCTTCATGGTTTTGCCTTTAGGGTTTTAGGGGAAGAGGTTTTTCTTGAGTAATCTAAGAGTTTCAATCAGAAGTTTAAAATTTTCCCCTATTTTGATATTCTGGGTTTTTAGTAAAGTGATTTTTTTTGCCAAAATATATGTTGGAGATTTTCTGAGTTCACATCCGGACTCATAATATGATTTAGATACCACTTCTTAAAGCTAGGTATCTAAGTCTAAAACAGTTAGTCCGGTAAGTAGAGCTAATCAAGTCCTTTATAACTCTCTAGGTATTTAATGTGAGATTCTGTCGTTGCCCTCAACAATATCGACTATTACAACCCATGTTGCACCCTTTCTATTTTTTAAAAAATAGATAAACTGTAAAATTTTAGTAAAAAATGGGCCAAAATCTGATACACTTGGGTCAAATTTTCTCCAGCTCAACTTTTTATTTTTCCAATTAACTCCTAAAAATATTAATCGGCATTTTGAATGTCAGCTGATATTTTTATAAGGTTTCAAACCCTTCTATCCTTTCTCAAAGGAATGAGAGAAATGGTTTTCAGAAGCAGAAAGGCTTCCACTTAGCCATATTTGTACTTCTAAAATCGATCAAAATCGCAATCCATTATTTGCAGAGCCAAATTCTAGCCTATAATGAGATTGGAGGATTCAACCAACTCAAAGGGGAAATGTTTGGTCCTTCATCAACATCAATCCAATCTTCTCCAATTCATCTTTGGGATTCTTGTTACTATGAGAATCACAACAGAATTAGGACTCTACAAGATCACCTGTGATTGGTCGCGCCTGTTGAACGATCAGCTGTTGGCATTCGATTAAATAGAAGGGAATTAAGAATGAATCCTACTTCTATAATTTGATGTAAACTTTCAATCACAATTTTAAATTGAATTTTGGATGAATTTAAAACTTAAAAAGGTGACTTTTATTCATCTAAAGATTGTAATTCAAAGTTCACAGTAATTCACTATAAACTTAAATTGAATCACCATAGGTAATTCAAGAGTCTTCACTATCCAAAAGTAGTCAGCAGTCACTCAAAGTGAAAGGGAACTCTTTTCTTCATCCACCAGCAAAGATAAATCCCTTCTGCACGTGCATATAGGTTTGAAAAGTGAAAAATTAAAAGCTAGAACTTTTATTATTAGGCTTTTTTTTTCTTAAAAAGATGATAAACTTTTGAATTTATTTAAAAAAGTTTATATTTTTATTTAAAAAAAAACTCTTTTAACTTCTTTTGATTATATTTAGTAATAATCAATTGATTTTTCTTTATGAATTTTTTAGATATATATTGTGGGGCATGTTTGGAGATCACTATATAATTCATTTAAAAAAGGGGAGCTCAAAAAATACAACTAAATTAAAACCCATAAGCTGGGCCAGACTATTAAAAGACATAATTACAGACAAGGCCTAAACAGGCAAGAGACAAACAGCCCACATCCCAGGCAAGAGATCAGTATCACTTAGAGAATAGGGTGACAAAAATATTTTTATGGATTAGCACTGTCTAAAGAGTCAACTAAAGTAGATGATCAAAGACTTCAATTTTAAAGTTTTTAAGAATTAATGATAAGAAGAACACTTAGTTATAATCTAATGGTAAGAGTAACTTCATTCATGATTAAATTGAAAATATGTTAAGAAAAGATCTCACTTAGACTCCGTAGAATAATTCACAGAGTGAAAATTGTCTAGTGGTTGAGATACAACACTTTAGTATTGAGGTCTTGGATTCGATCCTCAGTGACTCCAACGAAGGGCCACTTCCCGTAGACTTTTCAGATGTGTGCGGATTGGAAGGGGATTTTTATACATCTTGAGGGACTAATCGAGTGCGACGCCTGAACACCTCTAGATCTCAAAAAAATAAAATTGTGCCTTTTAAAATTTGTCAAAAGCTATGAGCTTTTTAAGTATACGAAAAATTTAAAAGCTTCTTTAAAACAAATTCAAAGATAAGGCCTCTCTTGGAGAAAATCCTACTTGCAATGCATCTAGTTTTATTTTTCTTTTTTTTTTGCAATTTTCTCCTAAAATGAAGCTTCTCATATTGGATTAACCACTTGTACATTGGTAACATATTAGGTGCTTAAGAGTGAAAATCCTTGCACTGAGTCAAGTATCTTTCTTCTCACTAACTCAATAACTTCTTTGATACGTAAGTGAGTTCCCTCTCATGATATGATAGGAATGAAATTGGCCTCTCATCATTCTTTGCTTCCAACATGAAACTGAATGACTTGTATAGATGACATGTGTATGCTTGTACAAATGTGTGAAGAACTAAGAAATAATAGGAGAATTTAAGCATTCATTTAAGCAACGTGGATTAAGCACTAACCAATGTTTGATCATCTTCTACCCACCATTGTCCATGGAAGGATTTGATAGAGGCCTAAAACTCGAATTTAAAGATTGATTTTATAAGCAGATTGAGTTAAGCTATGAACTGTTCTCAACGGCAACTAAATTGAAACTAGGTTTTAAATTTTCTTTGAAGATCAAGGTGTCAACGCTTCTTAGAGCACTCGACTAATTCTCAGAGCATATGCAAGTCTCTCTACCCATATACAATCAATAATTCAACAGAGAGTCTCCAACACATTTGAGTTAAGCTAGGTTTTAACTTGGGGCTTGTCTATAGTATCCATGTCTGATGGATGATGTATTCAATCCGGTTTGGATCTAATCAAGGTCCAAATCAGGAGTCGAAAAAACGGTACGACCGATAAAATTCTCTTTCCTTATTTTTTTTTCTTTAACAAAAACTACCGATATCGGCCGATATGATACGGTTTTAATATCTACATATCGGCCGATACGATTCGTATCGGCTGATATTCGGACCCTTGGTCCAAATTGCACAATTGATACTCAGATTTGATTAACATGCTGCACTCACTGCCTTAGAGAAATTCTTAGCTCCAGTGGTATGAATAAGAACCTATGTGAGGCCCATGTAGGTCCCTTTTAATGGGTCTGATGAAAGCTCTCTTCAACTGAATCAATCAAAATATATTTTTAGAAATCTTATAAGAACAGAATTAAAAATTAATTAAAATAATCGAATTTAAATATGAACAAAGGAAGTTTTTCAACAAATTTATTACGTGATAATTACTCTCTGTGCATAATAAACCTATGTGCATGTGATTGAACTGATGAACAGATAAGTGTACCTTTTTTCCTTTTCTAAGAAACCTCTTTTCCTTGAAATAGGTGTGTTTGGCATGGGAATTCCGTTCTTTTCACTTTCAGTTTTCAAACTTATAACGCCAACTGTGTTTCCACTACTTTTGTCAGCTTTATCCATGCTAAAAGCATGCTCAGCCCATTCTTTTGCATGGTTTTTACTTTATAAACGTTACCACTTTCTTAATGCTAATACCAATTCTAATTTCCTGAAATCCATTCTCTTTCCTGACTGCAACCAACCCAACATGCCGTCATGGCCTCTTTTGATCCTTCCTCTTCTTTCTACAGCCATTATCATTGCTTGTTTTGCAGAGGAAAAATGCCATATATCTTGTGTTAATGGAAGGAGATCCTGTAGCATTTCACCAAGGACTCGGACCTCCAGGACAAGGCCGACGGTATTATCTGCACACCCTTTTAAAATTGGTGTATATTTGAAATATCAGGCCGCATATATTGAGTTCTCCATCTACTAATATTTATCTATTTTTGAAATAGTTCATATATTAATAGATAAGAGATACTAAAAGTACAAATACATAGACAGAAAATAGAAAAAAAAAACAAGCAAACAACAATAACCAGAAACGATACCGCCCACATGATAAGCCTACAGTCGGATCCCAAGCACAAAAGCCTATGAGCTTAAACCAGATCAACACATTATTCTAGATACGCAAAATGTTGGACATATAAATATTTCTATGTCTACTAATATGATAGGTTAATGTAAATTATGAACATTATAAAATCCCAATATATGGTATATGAACATTATAAATGTTCAACCATCGGATTTTATCACATCAAATAAATTCCAAGGAGTTGGCCTGACGGTCAAGATATCCACCTCATGAAGCGAGGTCTTGAGTTCAATTCGCATTCAATTTTAACGGGTTACTTCCCGTAAATTTAACCGGTATGTGTGAATTGGAAAATTTAGACTTGCTCGTGTGATTAGTCTCAGCTCCAATATAGAATGAAAATACCATGTTATAAAAAAAATTGAATCATCAGTCAAAATATAGAAAACATTGATATATATATTTCGATTTTTTCCACTCATATTTGAGTATTAGCCAATTAAAATGTAAAGCACCGAATGGTGAGACCCACCTATGATGCACATGTGCCATGGGCTGGAAGGTGAACCCAACATGGATTGCACAAGGTCCTCAATTATCGCCGGATGATCTTGACCGTCGTTCAGGTGTCCACAAAATTGAAGATTAAGAACATAATCTTCGATCCAAGTCGTCCATCAGGTGGCCCCACATTGCACTTACAGCTATTGAGATCATAGATGAGGGCCCACATTCTACATTGCACTAATGATGACTATGACAATGATAATAATATATATTTTTTTAATTTATGACAGTAAAGAGGCCTCATATATAGCATACGAAGAGAAGTTGGTGGAATCCCATGATGGGCTCCTTCAGAGAAATCTGGAAGTTGGGACCTACAAAAAGCTCTACAGTTTTAATCACATTGTTAATGGCTTCGCAGTACGTACCACTCCTTCACAGGTAAGTCTCTAAAACTAATACTCATATAAATACAGTTTAACTGGTTGTCTCCTGTTTTAATCCTGTTTTAATAAGTAAGAGGTTACAGGTTCGAGCTCCCATAACTTAACTTTGATATATCATAGGGGTAGTGGGTTCACCTGTAGAGATTTTACGCTGGATATCCCACGATTTTTCACATGTAAATTAAAAAAAAAAATCTCTGCAACTAATTAGATTATCAACTCATAAGATCAGGGAATGTGGGTCTATCAATCTGGATCAACCATTTAATGAGAATCTGATTTTAAACTCTCTGATCAAAGCCATGAAGTGACAAAATTATGTTAATAAAAGCAAAATTTTCGGAATTGAATTTTTTTTTTTTTCATGTAGAATGGTAATTTCTTTAAAGTGATTCACACCATAATTCGGTTGAAAAGCCACCTTAAAAAGGGTCCATTAAAAATTACTTTAAAGTGGTTTAATGAAGTAAGTAGAGTCGAGAGAGTCTAATTACCTAGAGTTTAACAATTTTAAGTTACAAGTATAGGTAGAGAAAAGAGGTAGCTCAAAATATAAAAGAAAATTATAAACAAAAATGACGCGATGGACAATAGAGATAGAGTCAAATGAATAAGTAAAACTCAAAGAATTCACTGAAAATAAGATATCAGACATAAAAAAAATACTCGCAATATTCTTCGAATTGTACTTTATTGCATTTGTAATAATGAAAATTAATATGGTAAAACTCTAAATTTAAAAAATATTTACATGATTAAGAATTCAACGGCACAACTCGTAAATTCAAAAAAAAAAAAAAACCTCTTAAGTAGGTATTGGATAAGGTAGACCCACTGTAGTTACACTTGGAAGTGGAGCCAAGTCTTGATTTCTCTAGTTGTTCATGTTTTACAGAAAAATCAAGCTTGGTTTTCTCAGTTTAGGTTTGATCAATGTAATTAAAAAGGAAGAAGCACAATGATTTGTGTACACATTAGAATAATGGTAAAGCAAATGATGATTATGATGACTAAACATCTTTACACACAAATTACATGATTAGAGCGTGAGGAGTGATACTGTATTATTATTATTATTATGTGACTCAGATTCCATTTGAAAGACTACATTCATGTGAAGACAACCCATCTTTCATCAATTCAAACAACTCAATCATCATTGCTCCCTCTCTTTCTGCATGCCAAATTCGATTCTTATCAGTTGCAATTTTACGTCCAAAACTCTCACATTGACTATCTTTTTTCCCGACAAACAAATTTAAGACCTCGACCAACGAATTTAAAACCTTTTAAATACGAGGTTATTGAGTAAAACTTTAGATGTATGCAACCCTCACAAGCCACGGGTTATGGGATTAAATCTAAAATCTTTGGTTTTTGAGCTAAATGACTGTCAGTTGAACTACCATGGGCGAGGTCTCTTACACTGACAACTTGATGTCAATCTATATATTTTATTTAATATAGATAGAGATAATCTTAAGTGAGTTTGAAATGAATTTTGACGTTTCATATAATTTACAATTAAAATAATTCCATAATGACCTAGAACTGAGAAAATTTTATGGAAAAAATAGTTACAAATAGAAAAAGAGATGTAAGATTTGGATATGGTGAGTTGACTTGATTTATCACACTTTTGTCTGTCAATAAGTAAAAAGTATAAAATTCATTTAAAAAACTGGTCAAAAATAGGAAAAATTATTTAAATAAAGAGAAATATCTAAAAATGGAACTAGAGATTTTTAGACTAGATTTCATGAATTGGATTAAATGATTAGCATAGTATTAACATTTTAAGTAAGTATTTTTATTGATTAATTATGTTAGTTACAATAGAAATCAACAAATAATATTTTACTACATGGAGCTGCACTGTAATTAGTAATAATCAAAATTTCTACTTTGAATCTGCTAAAATTTGAGGTGAGATTCGAATCTATACTATTAAGTATTAACTATCCATGTTGTGCTTAATTCCATATGTGCTAAAATGGAATTTTTTGCTTTTCTGTATTTTTTTTTTTTTAAATTACTTTAGCAAATGGATATATCAGCAAAGTTTCAGTCATTTCAGCTTGGCCCAAACTCCAAAATAATTTTTAATTTCTAATTAAAAATTAAAAATAGCCAATCTGACTTAAATATTCGCTAATATTTTTTGATCCACTAAGAGACCCAAAAATTATTGTTTTCTCACATTTTAATCCAAGTATATGTGCTCAAATCAACTAAATTGAAATTGTTTACATATAAGTACCTAGATTTACATGTGAGCCAAAACACACTTATGATACCTTTAAAAGGCCAAAAAATTCAGCTTAGATACCAGCCATTTTGATCCATTTAATGGCTGAAATTTGGGCCCATTTCATACGAAATTTCAGGCTTGTTTGTGTAATTGTGTTTGTGATGGCTGTGTTTTGCGCAGGCTGAGAAACTTAAATGGGCCCAAGGAGTAAAGTTGATAGAGAAAGATAGAGGTACCAAGCTTATGACCACATACACCCCTCATTTTCTTGGACTAACTGGGCCTGGAGGTACATGGGCCCAAGATGGAGGAAAGGAAAATGCTGGTGATGGCATTGTGATCGGA
Organism: Chimonanthus salicifolius; assembly: GCA_013350335.1. Lineage (NCBI taxonomy): Eukaryota > Viridiplantae > Streptophyta > Magnoliopsida > Laurales > Calycanthaceae > Chimonanthus > Chimonanthus salicifolius. Next base: position 72,373,214 of record CM023535.1, on the reverse strand, counting down.
ATCATCGACACCGGCATCAATCCAACACACCCGAGTTTCGCATATGATCCATTCCATCCTTTCCAAGCCAATCTATCCACTCGCTTTTCGGGCTGTACATGCCAAACGGGCCCTAATTTTCCTTCAAGTTCATGCAATGGTAAGATAATCTGTGCAAGGTACTTTGCAGATGGGGCTGCAGCATCGATGGCTCTTAACACTTCGAGGAATGTGCTATCACCCTTTGATGAGGTTGGACATGGAAGGTATGACAACATATTAATGGTATAATTCTACAGAGACTAGGAAAATCCATGTGATTAATTAGTCTAGGACTTGATCATTTTCATAATTTTCATTGATTTTTTCAGTCAGTTCCTATTCAATTCTGTCAATACAACTTGAACTTGACTTGGACTCAGTTCCTCCACAAGTTAGAAACCAAATTCAATGTTTAATACCTTAATTGGAAAAGATGAGTTAGCCAAATTTGTTCCAAGGTTTGAAATACTGCCAAGGACCAAATGAGTAAGATGGTAAGAACTAAGGGTTCAATTGGATCTCAGTTTGGCTTGATTATTATATCAAATCTGGATCTGGAGCTAAACCCATTTTTAAACGGGTCATTTACAAAAAGAAGGTAAAGTACCCATTTTCATATATTGGAAACTTCCATGATCAACACACTCTCTTAATTAATTAATTAATGGAAGTCTTTGATTCCTCTACATATAAATGCATGTGCTCATGTACATTTATTGCTTATTTGTTAGTGATATAGTTCACATTCAATTTTTTTTACTCATTACAATTTCAAATCAACCATATTATCACATATTCATATTATCTAAATTAGGTAGTTAATTATTTTAAAATCTGCTTTCTTGCCCTTAATGTGACATAAATATGATACAGCCACGTGGCGGCAACTGCTGCTGGGAATTCGAAAGTTCCAGTTGTCGTGAATGGATTCATGTATGGGTGGGCCAGTGGAATGGCCCCACATGCAAGGTAAGTCCATCTTATTTTTTATTTTTTTTTATTTACATGTGGGAAATCGCAGGAAGTTCAAGCGTAAAACTTCCACGGGTGATATCCAATGCCCTTAAGACATATCAAATGAGGCCATGATGGCTCTTTTTAGTTATTCTCGGGGACTTTATTTGTATTTGCATGTTATATATTTTGAATTTTGAGATCTAGATCTTCCCATTTCCAATGACATCCACTCTTGATCCAATTTAATATCAAATTAGGGTTGTATTTAGATAAGGGGTAAAAACGAGGATAACTTTTGTATATTCCCATTTGATAACAAATGGAAAGGGCGAGAAAATTCTAAATATCGTCTCTTCACCACAAATAAAAAATCTTCCCAAGAGGTAATACTTTACCTCTTTATTAGGATAAGTTTCTGGTGAAGGGAAACTTCTACAGAGGGGAAGCCCCTGCAAAGTTTACTCAGATTTTAGAGATCATCAAGTAGTGGCCCCAGTAATATTAGGCAATCCATGATGATTTGATTACTACCTATACTTTCTCACAGAATCGCAGTTTATAAGGCAATATATCCAGACGTAGGGACTCTTGCAGATTTAGTTGCTGCCATTGATCAAGTTAGTACTCGAGTCTTTTCCAACAACACATAAGCCTTGTTTATTTTCCCGTCTCTAAGGATTAAGGTTTCAATTATCAAAGTCCTGGCAAGATTATCATGCAGAAAATCTTGCTCAAATTAATGATATCGCAGCTCAAATTCTTCACTTCTTAACATAGAGCTACTATAAATGGACCTAGTTTGGGCCCAGCAAGCAGAAACGTAGTATAACCACATTTAACCAGATCCAGGTTGGTTAAAAAACAGCAATTACAAACTAGTTCGGTGACATTTTCAGTTGCAAGTTGGAATGGTCTTGGGCCCTGTATCTGGACCAACCAATCAAGTCTGGATTTGGACGCTGACTTAATACGTTCGAGGCCCAACTAGACCGGTGATTAACGGCCTACTAATGTGTAAATCAAGTAATCTACTAGAAGAAAACTCCTGGGACTTTCATGGTTCTAACCTGCTTTTCTTTTCTGGTGGATAACTGGAAATGACAATGACCCTACTTTGGTTCTCTTAAATTTCGATGTTAAGAATAGGGTGGTCGGAAGCGACTGATGTTAAGCTCTTGGTGGTCATCCACAGGCAGCTAAAGATGGAGTGGATGTGATTACACTGTCAATTGGACCAGATGAACCTCCTGAGGACACATTGACAGTCTTGAATGTGTTCGACATATTCATGTTGTTTGCGAATAGAGCTGGAATTTTCATCGCGCAAGCTGCAGGGAATAAAGGCCCAGCTGCCAGTAGTGTTGTATCATTCAGCCCTTGGACCATGGGTGTAGCTGCCAGTACCATTGACAGAAGTTTCACTGGTAACCTCCTCCTCGGTGATGGTCGAAAACTCCTAGGTGTTGGATTGTCTGGTAAGTACTTGTTCTCCTTTACTTGGGCACTAAATAATTCAAAATATTTTGCAGAAAACGTATTGTTGAGAAATTTTATATGTAGCTGGACTAATGTGGAACTTGTTAGTCCATAATTCGTCGAGAGATCGGATATCATTTAGATACATGAGAATTTTTGAAACTTTTTGCACCCATGGCTAGTCATTGAGTATGAGAAGAACAGAGTAAATGACAATTTACCTTATTTATTCTTGCAAACAGGGCCAACCCTTGGAAATGGGCTCTTCCAATTTAGGCTAGTGTTGGCCAAGGATGCAGTCATGGAAAATGGGAGCTTCCCGAAAACCCCAGCATACGTCGATGAGTGCCAGGATCCGGAGGCATTAGATCCTGCTGCAGTACTTGGTAGTATTGTTATCTGCACCTTCTCAACTGGTTTCCTGAATGGGACTTCCACAATCTCTGCCATTGTCAACACTGCCAGGGTGATGGGGTTTATGGGTTTTGTCTTTGTTGCAAATCCCACATACTGGAGATTTCGTCGAAAATCCACTTCCTTTCTCAATTCCTGGTATTATGATCCCCAAGATAGCTGATGTGCAGGTAATGTACTAAATTTTTTTTTGAGCGGTAAGATCAAATAATATTAAAAGAAGCCAAATGATACAAGGAGGAGATACAAGAAAAGGCCTAAGAGGGTTCAGCCCAAAAGAAAAACAAACAAAACCGAAAATAAACAAAACAAAAAGAAAAACACAATAGCACGGAAAACACTGCCCCATCAAGCTAATCTCCAGATAACCAAAACGATCCAAGCATAGAACCAGTTACGCCGTTCTTAGCAAAGAAGTCTAGTCACTCCATTTGCAGTCCGACTGATGTGAACAAAGGAAACCTCACGGCCATGAATCAACTCTTTTATCTCCCTAACCAAGGTAATAAGTTTCCAAGGGGGGCGCTTCACTCCCAATGCCCATTTTACAGCATTGGAAGAGTCGCTTTCAATCACTAGTTTTTCCCTCCCCAAATCCACCCCTAAAGAAAAGGCTCTCCTAATGCTACGTAGTTCAGCCTCATTGGAGCCCATGGGCCCCACTGAATCCGTAAAAACGAGATGGGAAATACCCAAGTGATCCCGAAGAACTCCCCCAATCCCAGTAAGCCCAGGATTACCACTAGAAGCACCATCCACATTAAACTTCAAGGTCCCGCGAGGCGGAGGGGACCGCTCAACCTGAATCTTCCTTTTACTAAATTACAGGCATAACTTGTTCTCTTTGAACTCATGTCTCAAGAGACTCAAAAGAAATTATAATATGTTTCAGTACACAAGTGTTTTTTGATGTTTGAGACGGGAATATCATTTGGACGACGAGTCTTGAACCTTTCTGGACATAGGCTCAAAGCAACCCATACACTTAACAGAGGTTTTGGTCTTTTGGACAAATATACACCCATATGCTTGGTATGGTTTTCAAAGTAGGTAAGTGCTGGTTCTTATGTTTCTCATTATGCTGTCTAGATCCTGATGGAGTACTACCAAAGGCAAACAAAGAGAGACCTGAGAGGAGTCCCAATGCTATATGGTGGAACAGCAGCAATACTAGAAGGAAGAATTGCCGCATTTGGTGATCAAGCACCTGTAGTTAGCAGATTCTCCTCAAGGGGACCTGACATCGTAGACAATCATATGAACTTGGTAGATGTACTCAAGCCTGATATTCTAGCACCAGGCCACCTTGTTTGGGCAGCTTGGAGCCCAATCAGCACTTCAGAACCCATTCTCACTGGTAAGTAGTATAATTTCCTCATAAAGTGAGATCTTAAGTTCGATTCACGCTCAAACCCCTCTGGACCACTCCTCTTCGACTTATTCAGTGTGTAGATTGGGAGATTTACATATGCTTTTGGGATTAGTCTCACCTTAAATGTGGGGTGGAGACCCATGTTAAAAAAAATAGTAGTATAATTTTGGTAAATAAACACCTCAAGAGTAAATGGTTTCACTACAATGAGTTTAATGGATTGTTTTCAGGGTACAATTTTGTGCTATTATCTGGTACTAGCATGGCAACTCCTCATGTAGCTGGCATTGCTGCACTGATAAAGCAATTGAATCCTTCATGGACTCCATCCATGATCGCTTCTGCCATTTCCACCACAGCGTCTAAGCATGATAACTACAGAGAACCCATCATGGCAGAAGGCCCCAACCTCGGCGAATTATATCCATCAACTCCTTTCGACCATGGCGCCGGCTTTATAATCCAACCCGTTCCCTTGATCCCGGCCTAGTCTTCTCAGCAGGTCTCTCATCTCTGCTTCAGTGTGAAGGAAAAACAGTATTCAAGAAGTATTTATCTATCATCTTTTAACTTGACTTAATGATCTTGCACATGTTTTTGGGACTAGGATTTGAAGACTACATGAACTTCTTATGCTCCTTACCGGGCGTCAACCCAGCAAGTGTAAAAGCTGCTACAGGGACAGAATGCAATCTCCCTCCTCCCACTCATCCATCAGATCTCAACCTTCCATCCATAACCATTTCAAACTTAACTGGTTGCCCGATCGATGCGGCGAAATGTCGTAAATGTGGCTGGCCATCCGGAAACTTACCTGTGCTCTGTGCTACAGCCAGAGGGAGTCATCGTTAGTGTGTACCCAGCATGGTTTACCATTGGTCCACAAGAATCACAAGATTGGAAATAAGGTTTAATGTATCACAAGCATTGAATGGGTTTAGCTTTGGTGAAATTGTTTTAACAGGGAGTTTTGATCACATTGTGAGGGTGCCATTGTCAGTTTTTCCAAGTTCAGTAGCTTCTTAGGTTTTTTATTTTTATTTTTAGTGGGTTTCTTAGAAATTAAAATGAAAAGCCATTCAAAACTCAGTAAACCATTTTTGTTTCATAAGTGATCGCAATTCAAAGCCATTGACAACCCTATTGACATCTCTTTCTTTTTAAGCATCCTAAGTCATCAACCCCATCAAGAATGGGTATACAGCTAGAAGATCATGATGGCCATTTAAATATACAATTTGGTGGAATCTAATCAAATACAAGGTTAGAAAGAACATGTCCAAAAGTTTGAGTCAATTAATGATTGGATGTCTACGCTCATTAATTTAGTGTGGCCATCCTTTATACTCCATCTGCAGTGGTTATACAAATCAAACTGTCTAGAACCCTGGAGTTAATCCAGTCTATGGTACATGAGTTGCTGCAAACATGGGTAATTATTATAAACACAAAAAGGATAAGAAAAGTATATAAAAAAAAAAAGTTAAGCAAAAGAAAATGCCGAGGGCATATAGTATTTAAAAAATATATATTCACTTGAAAGGTACCTATTTTGTTGATGTCTAGACAATCGAAGACCATTCTGTTGCTTAGAAGGGATACATCATTAAAGACTTGTGATAAGTTGGAAGATGATATTGTTAGGAACAATGCATCCGTGAAGTGATCAAAGTCATTTATAAATCTCTAGATCTCTGTCTACAGTTTTACTGTGAGACTCGTTTGCAGAACAAGACCAGCCAACTTGTATATCTAAGGGATCTCCTGAGTTCATATTAGATAGTCTGAGACCTAATTCTGTTGACAATTTTTAGGAACTCGGTATCCAGCTCAAAAGACTACCTCTATTAGGTGGAGTGACCCAAGTCCTTTATAAGTTCTCAAATCTCCTATTACACTCCAATGTGAGACTTGTTTACAACCACCTCCATAGGGGTGAAACTCGGATCGAGTTTTGGCTCGAACCTGCATGACCCAACCTGAAAATCATGCAGGGTTGGGTTATGAAAGTTAGGTCAGCAGGTCGGATTGGGTTGAGAAGTTAGAAACCCACATTGAATTCGGGTCAGGTTGAGTTGAGAGATTTTTAATTTAACCCGACCCGACCCTGGTAAAAAGTAGGCCTAAAGTAGGTTCAAAATGGGGGTCGGGTCATGGTTTCGGATTGAGTTGGGTTATAATTCGGGTCGGGTTGGGTCAAGAAGTCCGGGTCAAAAGTTTGGATCAGATCGAATTCCATATATTAATAACTCAGGCCGGATTGGGTTTTAAAAAATAAGACCCGACCCGATTTCAGCCCTACAGCTCCAAAAGATATGATCTATGGTAGAAAAAATTAAAAATGCACAATTGTCCAACACTCTTAAAGCATTATAAATCTCAATCTTGTTTTATAAATTATCCTTCTCAAGCAATGCAAAACTCTCTTATCACATAACACTCCATTGATATGTTTGTATTTTACCCATCTCATTCTCATCTATTAATTATATTTATTCCAATATTCCTTCAACCATATTTAAGCAATAAGACAAAAAATATGTAGATTTTTACTAATAATCATTAAAGCTTTAATCTATCTGTTTACAGTCGGCTTTGGGTCTACTGCTTCTCCCCCAAGGGTACCCACAGACTTCCAAATCAACATGTATCCATATCTTTTCGTGTCAAAAACTTCAATTTTATGACTTTCAATTTGTTTCGTAAAAGTTGGCCACCAGATTAATGGATCATTTAGTTTTTTAGGCCACCAGATTAATGGGTTAGGTAGAAGCTTCACTGTCTGGGCCCAATTCCTCTAAAGATAACACCTTATCTCCTAATTTGTCTAGTACTGCTGCAACCCAATATCCTTTCTCTCAACCACCAAAGGCCAGGCCAAAATCCCAACATAATTTCTCATCAAATTCTTAAAAAATGATTTCTCATACTCTTACATATGCATATTATTTGACCTTTTCCTTATATTATTAGGCCAAGTTGACCAATTGCAAGTGGAGCAAGTAAACCTGTAATTAATTAAAATTTTGAATTGGTAGATGAGGTTTTAACTTTTAAGTATCGTTTACTTGTTTGAAAAATTAAACTAAGGGAAATGGTCTATTCTCAACCATCCCCATTCCCCATCACAATTCATTTACTTGTTCATTCACTACATGAGGATTGCGTATGTGAATTGGTTGTATAATTTAATATCTAAAATACAATAATGCCATGGTAAGCTAAAGTAGAAATTTAAAATTTTGGTCTTCTTGGGACTATATCGAATCAAGAATAACGGTAACTACTGGGGGTTTGGGAGCTTTGACAGAGTTGACAGGGGTCCGAAATTTCGGCTTTATGAATTTTTTTAATGTAAAGGTTCAAAATGGACTGAAATTTATGTGATTTTTGTTAAAAAAATTCAACTAAGAAAAGCAGGTAACATTCTCTACGTAGAATTTACTCTAAAAAACTAGTTGTTGAGAACCCGTGAGGGTTGGCTTGACATTTAAGAACTCCAATAAATTATAGGAGGTTCTGAGTTCAAGTCTCACTCTTAACATATAAGGGCCACTCCCCTAATTTTACTCGGTGTGTGTAGACAGAGAATTTTGCACATGCCTCAAGAACTTAGTCAAGTACTCTAAGAGGTCTGGATATATTAGACTTAAAAAAAAAAAGGCCGTTGAGAGATTGATTTCTCGAATTAATTGATATTGGACTTTTGTCACTTCATACTGGTCCAGTTACATGCAGAACCAACTGTGATACCATATTAGAAAATCATACCATGATAATATTCTTAAAGTAGAATTTACTCTCAAAAGCTAGCCAGTTAAGAAAAGAGTATCTCATCGTTAATTTCTCAAATTAAGAAATGTAAGACTTTTGTCACTTCATAATCAAACAATCAATTTTGAACAAAACATTTAAAATCACAGATGGACCATATTATCTTTTTCTTCTCACGTAACAGATGAATGCTTAATTCCATTCTTTTGAGATCTCTATGCTCAACTTGTGAATGCAAATAAATGTCTTCCCAAATTGTATCTAATCTAATCCATGTACAATGTACAAATCCAATAAGTAAATTCAGCAACCATCTTCAGAATCACTCGAAGAAGTCCTCGAGTTATCTGACGAGAAATGTGCCGGCAAGTATGGGAACCTTACTGTAGCTCTCACCTCTGCCGGAGGTGGAGATGACCCACCTTTGGCAGCCGGTGAAGGCTTCTTCTGCTGCTGTTGGCTCCGGGCTATGTTGACGCAGACCTGGTCGACCATGCCCAGAAAATCCCTGACAATGATGAAGAGCTGAAGTGGGTGGGTTCCTTTCTCTTTAGAGGCCCCTGACTGATAGAATTCTTTTGTTCTCTTCACAACCTCCATCACCCTCCTCTGTTCTTCTTTCAAGTCCATCAGCTCCTCCTCTGCCGCATCCAAGAACCCTTTCATCTCCCTCACAAATCCATCACCTCCACCCAAATTCTTGCCTCCCAATAACTCCCGGATTCCATTAACACGTGCAGTCAGAGCTTCACATGCATTGATGAAACCATCGTAGTCGATCGTTGCCGCCTTCTTTGCGTTGGAGAATTCAACACTCAAGCATCCAACTATCGGCAATCCAAGCATAATATAATCTTTCTCCCATTCTTCTTTTTCTACAGCATTAGGACTTTCCAAATTCGTGCTGCTTCCTCCGAATGCTCTGTTTCGGTTGATCACACAACGTTTGCCTTCCGACCTCACTACTTCTTGCACAACGAAGTGGAGTAAGGTCGTCTTTCCATCACTGCTCTTCACATCAGAAAGCTTGCATAATGCAGAAAGCTTGAATGCTTGCGCATTGCCTCTCGCCGTCCCGGCATTCATGCGATTGCCGGCTTTGAGAACAGCCTCCAGAAGCTTTAAGAAGAGCCCCCTTTTTCGCAGCTCCTTGCAGGCAGACTCAAGAATCTGAAGTGATTCCTTGAGCCTGGAGAATCTCAGACTCGTATGTTGATTTGAAAAGCATGGCGTCTAGACGACGAAACGGAGAAGGGACACTTCGGAAAAGATGGTAGAGGAAGGACTCTGCAGTCAGCAAGCTTCAACGGGTTTCCATTAAATTGAAGAATCAAGGTTTCTTCTTCCTTGGTTGGAGCAATGTTGGTGAGTTTTTCGAGGGTGTCGGCATTCAGGCCATTGCCATTGAGGAGTGAATCAAGTATCTCTTGACGGCTTAAAGAAAGCGATCGGAGGACAATGGCTGTGTTCTGTGACTTGCGGGGGTGGAGGAGGAAGGTCTGTTTGGATTGGGAGGAATTAGAGTTCCCTACATTTGCTGTATTTTTGTTGATTTCTGCAGATTTGTTGTTGGTCGCAACATACCCAAACAAGGCTTCCATTAGATTGTCATCGAACCTATCAAAGAAAGTAGAAGAAATTCAGTAAGAGTACGAGGAGAGAGCTGCATGGGGTTAAAGGAATGGTTATTTGCATGATAATTACATTGTGAAATTCATTGGTCTAGAGAGAATTTATAGGTTTCTCTCTTCTTTACTCAGTTCTTAAATTAAAAGAAATAAAATAAAATCGACATTTGAACATAGTAAAAATTGTCAAGCAATTCTTGTACTTAGGAGAAATTGTTAACAACCATACATGAAACCATGGTATTTCACATAAATTCTTCCGACAGATAGAAAGTTATAGCATTTAATTCATGAAGTTAGGTTTACCGGTCAAGAACTTGCTTAAAATGAGAAAGATTTTGAATTCAAGTCACTATTGACATATAAAGATCATTTTAATTTTACTCATGTGTATAGAGAGGTTTGCGTGTGGGTACTGAAGGTCTGTACATATCTCAAAGATTAGCAAAGTACTCTTAGAGGCCTGAATACTGATCTTCAATAAAAATATACTCCCTCTCCCATTTTAATTGTCTTATTTTAAACATTAGTATTTTTTAAGAAACTTGAATTTGACTTTAAACCACTCCGGATGAGAGATAATTCTTATCCATTTTCGACAAACTTTATGCTACTCCAATATAAATGGAACAACTATTTTAAGATAATCCAGAAATTCATATGAGACAACTAAATTGAGACAAAAGGAGTAGTATTTAAAATTAACGAGAGAATCAATTTTTTTGAATTTAGAATGTTTGTATATCTAAGCCTTATATTTATCAAGTTTTTATGCTTTCTTTATTACCACTTCATTGTGCCCTTATGTCAATAAATACATATTTCTTTGTTAAAATAGTAATTTTAAATCTTAGGGCCACAGATCGTGCAACAGTATTTCACAATTTGTCGTATGTTGCGGCCGATGATCTTGGTTAGTTAGGATAGGATTTTTTTTCTAATATTAAATATTTATTTTGTTATATAAAAAATAAAAAATTAAACATGACTATTTATTTACAATAAGTAACTTAATTAATATTTTATATATTTTTATAATAACAAAAACTTACATACTAAACGATAAATTTTTAAATAAAATATTAGTTGAATTTTATCTTTAATTTGTTCTCCACTTGTAATCTACTTCACATATGCTGGAGAAATTATATTATTATTAATGAAAAAAATAGATTATAATAATATTGCACAAGTAGTAACTGTTCCTTTTGTAATTTAAAGCTTCTGAGAATGAATCATAGACCGAATTATATCGGCATCAATTTATTCTGTAACATCAATTTATCAAATTCAATTACAAGTATGAGTCCCAATACTAAACAACAGTTGAAGAATACCAGAGAAATATTTAAAAAACCTCAAATATGAATGAGACTAAATTATTTTTTTGAGATAAGATGTAGTGATGCAAAGGCAAAGATTAAGTACCGCAAGGAGCCGCCGCCGATCTTGTCCCAAACCATGGAGTGGTCTGCATTTGCCACCACCTTATCCCAGTGAAGTGGTTTCAGCTTTGTTTGACTTCCCATGCTCTGCTTAGACCCATCCTTACTTGTTGAGGATGGAGGTGCAGGTGGCGGCTTCGAACCACCTGCTCCAGGTGGTGGAGGTGGTGGTGGAGCTCGTGGAGGTTGAGCGGATGGAGGTGGAGGCTTTGGAACCGAATTTTGAGTTGAAGGTTTTGCCATCGCTGCCACTTCCGGGTTGGCAGCGGCTATACTAGTAGCAGATAATTTGCTATTGGAGTTGCTTGTTACAGGGTGAGGTTGAATTCTTGTGGATGAATTTACAGAATTTGAAGAATTCGAACTAGGATGAGAGAAAATCCGATCTGGGTCTTTCATTTCTGGTTGATTCCTCTGCAATGGATTTGAAGACAGTGAAATAGGAAGAGAGAAAACCTCACTTGAGTCTCTTGATGCCAATTGAATTTCAGAAGAAGAGTTCGAAGACAAACTGTAGATTGCCTCTCTCGATTCTGGCGCGACTCTTGCAGATGATTTAGAATACTTCGCCGACGACCGGCCTTTAGGAACAGCTTCACTAGACCTCTGCTCTTTCTTCCTTTGATCCAACACTTCTTTACGGAATCCATTCCCTACATCATCCACGCCCTCTAGCTTACGCCAATATAACACGTCCAGACCATTCTCGTCGACGATCAGCCCTTTGAGATTTCCACCCATGTGATCGAAAGCTTTGTGCCAAACCGAAGTCTCATCTCGCCCAGTGTTCATATCGTTCTTGTGACTCTGTTCACGTCGGAGGCGATAACGAGCAAGCCCGTATCTCTTCAGGAAGAAGAAGAAGAGCCCAGAAATAAGAATGGTGCCAGCAGCAGTAGCAACGACCGCTTTTGCGACGGTGGGGCCGATAGACTTCTTGGGTGGCGGCGGAGTTTCGGGTATTTTGACAGGAGTAGGAGGAGAAGGTTGGTCGGAAGCGGAAGGCGGAGGTGGAGAGAACACTGGTATGGTTTCAGAAGGGAAGAAGGTTTCGATGTTTTGAGGAGAACTCTCTTGAAGAAGGTCTCTGTGGTGAACATAAGACGAACAAGAAGAAGAAGACAGAGAGAAAAGAGATGAAGTGAAAGAGAGGAAGAAGAGAAAGAAGATAGGACTAAAAGAAAGAGGCAATGGCTGATGGATGACAATAGCCATGGAAATGAGAGAATTGCAGATAGAATGAGAAGGAGTAGATTATCAGTTGTTTCTTAACTTGCCATTGTATTTTTATTTTTATTTGAGTAAAAATTAAGAAGAGCTTATTTTCTCCTCTCTCATAAGTTTTTGTTGGTTTTGGAAAGTTTCAAAGGAGCAGTTGTGAATTGTGATATTGGACAGCTGGTAAGCTTTCATTTGCAATCAAGATGACCTAAAATACCCCTCAATATTTTATTGGACTCTAATTGCGGGTGAGGCCAGGCCCATTTATTGAATTTATTGACTCCAATTTAGCACTCTTCTTCTTCATCTATTAATATATGAATAATTTTAAAATAAATTTAATACTCTTCTTAAACGAGATTTTAAAAAATTATTTAAATCCTATAATTTTACTCAGTTCGATTGAAACATCTCAGTAGTGACCCAATCCATATAATGATTCAATTTGTCAAAAAATTATAGCAATTCTTAGGGAATCTTATTGTTAGCATCTCCATGATTACCTCCAGATTTTCTTCATCGAATTACTTAACACGTTGACAAAGGTGTTTGTAACGGTTGGATTTCTTTGACTTTCTTCAATTGTAAATTGTATTTATTCAATATAAATACAAATTCTCATACAATCTTTCTGATTTGAGGAAGATACATAAAATACTTATATAGGTTTTCACACTTATTTTTATTTTTTTTCTTTGATACATCATTTTCCACCATTAATGATATAATATCATCGCTAGAATGTGACTTTTAATTTTTACAATTTTTGAAAATTTATTTTTAAATATTATAATTTATTACATTTTTATGAATTACACACGATGTCGTTCACCTCAATCCATCCATTCACTAACGGGATCTAAATTTCAAATTACTTGCTGCTCTATCATCAACAGTGTTATAAAAGTCAGACCGAACTGCATTTCAGTCCTGACTAGGAATTGTTTCTGGGTCAAAATCGCAGAAAACCGGTAAGAGTTATATATTTGAAATATAAATGTTGATTACCATTTCTATCTCATCTCTTTCACCGTTTTGATATATTACTCAAAGTTTAAATGTTATTAGTAAAAGGTGTCTTACTTAATGTTATATATAATATTTATATTATATTACCTACTTTGACCAGCTTTCAACGGCTTTCACGCAGCTTTAATCTGGTCGAACCCAAAATGTCTCGAAGATGGTTAGTTACACGGTCCAATTTTGATAACATTGATCATCAATGGATCAGGCTTGAGCTCTCAAACCAAAAAACTGAATCCAATTTGTAAAATGGTTTATAACAAGTCTTTAACTGCAAAATGGGTCACAGAGTAATTAAGGCATAGGATTTATTAAATACGGTGATAATATCTCATAGAATGATTTTTTCTTTCAAAATGCTATTCACTAAATATCATGATAATCAAATTCATTAAATCATATTTTTAAAGACTATAAAGTTTGAAATTTTAAAAAATATTTTAAAATTTTAAAGACTTTAAACCAAGGATTTAAATATCGACTGATACTTTATATATCGACGATATATATCGTCAATATCTCAGGTTTTAATTTAAAAAAAAAATTAGGTAAGAGAAATTTATCGGTCGAGAACCAAATATCGACCGATATTCAGTATCGACTGATATCTCTCTATCGAGATTCTCGACCAAATATCGACCTATATTCATTATCGGCTGATACCACTCTTTCGAGATTTAAACCCCTGCTTTAAAGACATGGTTTAATGAATCTAATGATGATTTTTGGTGAACAAATTATTAATAAAACACCATCCTTTGTTGTTGGTCTCTAAATCGAGGGTGTGGATAGTAATATTTTAAGCATCGACATTTTATAAAGATGTTAGGACATTTTGGTAACTTACAATGTAGGGTATTAAAGAATGGTGTGGATTTGGTCGGCAAGTGCGCGGGGTGGATTGATGACTCCATCCAATTACGTGTTTCCACCGGACGACCAGGCAATAAAGAACCAGCCAAAATTCCGCTTCTTTTCTATTTTGCCCATTCATAGAAACAATAATATTATAATCAACTATTAAAAAAATAATAATATAATTAACAATGACTACGCCACACAAAAGGTCAAATACCCTTAATACCCTATATTTATTCCACGTTTGATAGTAGGATTTTACCCAAGTTATTATTGGCCAGTAATTCACTTTTTTATACATCCATGCATTAGATTTACGTCCATCATGGCACCATATGGGCGGTCTAAATCACAAACATCACCACTATTTAATAAACATTGCAATGTCATTGATTTTGAAAGAATTCCCGTTTAAATATTTAAATTCTAAAGATAAAGATTCATTTAATAAAATATTTATTAATTCGTAAGTTTCTATTTTAATATATATTTAACTTTTAATTTTCTTAGCCATACATTGTGAGTGACATGTCTAACACTTTATAATTTTTTTTTTTGAATTTACATGTAGAAAATCACAAGATACCCAATATAAAATCCCCACGAATGAACTCACTATCCGTAGGACATATCTAAATTAGGTCATAAGATTGATATTTCTAACCATTAAAGATTTAAAGTACAATGTAATTTCAATGCTACAAACTCTTATAAACTCTATAAAATTCACAGTTATAAACTAAAGTGATCCAATAGCACCTATTTTGATCTTGTCAATTACAAAATATTCATTTGAAAAGTTGACATAAGTTATATAGATATTTTAGATCTATTAGTTGACATTTTAGTGAGTCCAAGTCCTCAAATAAAAACTTATTGCATGTCAATGCTACTATAGTTGACCAATCAAAGTCTAAGTTCTACCTAAAAGCTAATGGAGATGGGTCCCACCTCTGGCCTTTTGACTTTATTCATCACAAAAATTCTCAATTTGGTGTGAAAGCAGAGAACAATGAATTCTATCATTTGAGTTGACAATCATCCCACCGTCTTTAATGAGGCTTTTAATGAAGGTCTAAATCAAATTCGGATGCCACTAATTGAGAGGGAAAAACCCTTAATGAAGTCTTAATCACAGGCTCAGATCATGCTTATATCCATAATCACCCCATTACACTCCTTTTCCCCAAAATTCATCGTACCAATCAATTTCCATCAACATGATCAACGTGCTCCTAAGTAGCTAGCCATTGATGTATTAGATTGAACAATGGATCAATTCAATCCAGTTGTTGATCCATCTGATCAAGTTTCTCACCAAGATTTAGAATGACTTCAATATTATTTGTTACAACCATTCACAGTACTTAGCAAATTGATTCAACTCTTCTTAAATAAGTTTTGGTCAATTTTTCTTAAGTCACTCAAATATAACAGCTATAAAGGTCACTCAAGCTCTAAACACCAATTTGACAGTTGAGACAAGTGAAGCCGCAAATAAATATGAATTACAAGATTGATTATAAAATCAACAAGTTGGTATGGTTCAGATAGAGTTCATGACCAATACAGAGTGACATTAGTAAACTCTACGTACTAATGGAGATGGTGATGTGAGATCGATGCTCGCCGACAGACCACGTATCCTACATCGCATTATTTCTATTCAAATATAAACTCCTTTCTCCATAAACCAAAGTTTGAAATTTTCAACTTAGTTGGAACTCAAGAGAGAGCAATTTTTAAATCTTAGGCATGCACTAAAGGAATGGATGGACTTCACAATCAACACTACACACATTTTCACACTATGGAATGGTAAATCTTCACATCTTAAAGCTCCTTTTTTAAGACCAAGATATTCAAGCCTCTTAGAACACCTGACTAATTCTTAAAACATGTGCAAATATCTCTATCCTACATATACTGAATAATACTATAAAGAGTAGCCATTTTGTTTTGAGAAGTGACTTAAACTCAAGATCTTCGACATCTCAAACTAGTTCTTCAAATAATCAAATGAAAATCAAAAGTAGACTGGGACATAGATAAATATTTATAGACCAACTTCATCTTTAATTTCTATGATAATCATAATAAGATTTCTAAATAAATGTAGAACTGTTAGAGAATAGACTCAATACCCACATACAGAAAATACAGACTCAATCACACATAAACACAGAGAACACATGATATACATGATTCGGCCCAACCTTGGCCTACGTCCACGGGAGAATGTAGATTTCATTATAGATAAAAAGAATACAGATACAATATTTGGATCCCAAGATCTCTTTTGGTATCTTCCCTCTCTCTCTATCTCCCTCACTACACCTTTGCTGCAAGAGGCCCCTTCTGGCCTCGAAAGGCACTCGGCCGAACGGCAATTCTCTATGGAGAATATCCACCGTATATAAAGTGGAAAACCTGCTGAGTATAAAAATCCCAGAAGATTTTTAGCCTCTTTAATTGGTACCTAATTAATTGGTAGTTGCCTCATTGAAGAGGTCTTCCCAATCTAAGACTTCTTCCTTATTTAGTGGAATTAAGCCACAAGTTCCAACAAGGAACTCTATTAAACTCCTATTGTCATCATAATTGACTCGCATTCTAAATATAACATAGAAAATTTCATCTACTCTACTACTGCTTCATATTTCCATTTGTATAATCCATGATATTTTCATGCCAGCCAGTATATAAGATCATATATCAAATAATCAAAATATCATGTCTGTAGATAGGAAATTCCAATCAATATCAACTGATATTCACATTCCGGCTAAAATATGAAATGCAAACCATGAAATGTAAATACAACTGCAAAAACTTTATTTTTTATGCCATTAAATGTCTGCATACGAAGGAAATTGAGTAAGGTCATTTAGGTTCATGTATGGAGAGCATACAATCACCAAGGCCAATTTTCTTTGTCGACATCAAACAAATAAAAGCCAAGGTCAGGAGAAAAATGGAGAAAGAGAGAAAGAGAGGGCCCTAAGAAGTTTGGTGAACTGCCTTTCTTGATAGCTTGCTTTCTTGAGCCATTTCTACACACCAAGATATTCAGTCAGTGAGAGAGAGAGACCTATGAGGGCTGGTGAATTGCCTTTCTGGCTAGGTTGTTTCCTTGAGCCATTTCTACATACCAAGATTTCCATGCCTCCATGTAGTGGGTAAACAGGTCGCTCAATGCTGCACATAAACAAAAACTCCAAATGCACCCATCAATGGAACAATCTTCACACCGGAGATTTTATGAAACATAATCATTAATTAAAAAATATTTTTAAATATTCTTGCTCTATAGGTGCAAAAAGAGGTAAAGAGGGGTAAGGGTTTCCTGAAAACTCACGTACTCCAAGGAGTATTCGAAAAGGAAGGGAGAGGAGTAAAAATTTGAATTTTTACCTTCACCCTTCCATTACCAAACAAGAGTAATGGAGGATAACTCACCATTGCCCCCATCCAAACACAGCCCTAATGTGTATGACATATGCAAGCCTCTCAATCTGCACCCCGTCGTTCAAAACAATGGAGAATGATTTATTTTTATTTTTTATTTTTAATCCTTCGAACAAATGCAAACCTCACAATTCACGAAGCCAACACGAACAATAGGGAGTAGCAAGTGGAACTTGATCCCAAGACTCCCAAACTTTCCTCAAACAAAAGCAGATTTTGACCACTAAGCCAACTTCTCATCCATCTAGAATCAATTTTTGAATTCTACATTTCCATTATATCATATCAAAGAGCATACATTGAGTCAGCATACCATCTATTACATCTTATTTTACTCTCTATCAATGTTATTATAACCGGACCGTGAAGCGAACCGTGTCAATGGAAGGTCGGGTTAAATGACATTTAACCGCAATCAAATCCAGTCAAACCCATATCATGAATACTATATTATAAATAATATTAAATTATTAACTAAAGTTTAATTAATGAGTTGAAATAAAATTTTAAGTAAAACAAGAGAAAGAAAAATCTAAGATTATGGAGTAATCTCAAATATTAGATTATCAAATAAGATTTTATTAATTTTGAATCTAAAATCTGTTTTTCATATAAAAAAATCATTAGATTTTGACTTGTTTTCATGATAGATAATGCATTGCATTGCATTGCATTTCTATCTATTACAAATCTTTTCTAAATTTAGATTTATGAGTGGTTGAATCTTTTAAATTCATTTTAGCTTTCAAATTTATTCTAATTTAACAATATAAACAATTATTTTATTTTTATTTTTTAAAATCAAAGAAAAAGGCGACTTACAATACAAGATTGGCATTCTAAATTTTTAACTCCAAAATAGAATTTGTTATCATGATTATTTTTTTATATTTGAGAAGAGAGATTTTATTTTCCATTGATAATAATTTGATAAACAAAATTATGAGCTATAATTAATTATGTTATATTGATATAATAAAAATAAAAAAGAGCTTTTAACAATAATGACTATGGCAAAAATATTAGATAATAAATATAATATCAAATTATTATAATAAGATAAATAAAATCGAATATTATAATTTTTATTTTTACCATAAGAAATATTATAAACATTTTAAAATAAATTTTTTATTTTATTTTATTATTTTCACTAATTTTTTTTTACCAAAACATTAGACTATTAAAGTAAACTCCCGTTTTTTTAGAAAGACTGAACTCTAAAGGGGTGAACGTGTTCATTGAAGAAACCCTGATATGCCTTTCTCCTAATATTCCTTTTTCAAAACATTGTGCCAGCCCCACACCTCCATACCCTAGTATCCTTTTCTCATTTCGCCTCTTCTTCTCGAACCCTAGCAGCCTCACCTCTCTCATTCTCGTGTTCTCTATTCAACGAAAAAGAAAAAGAAAAAGAAAAGTTATGTAGAATTTTTCTACTTTCATCTTCTCTTTATTTTTTTTCTTCCTCTCCACCTCTCAGTTTCCTCTATCCCCATTCTTGACCCGCGGCTGACGGCTCACGGCTTTATTCGCTAAAACGTGTTAAACCGCGGCTTGTATCGGTTTTTTACCGTCCAATTTCTCATGCGGTTTTTTATCAGAACCAAACTGTATGTACGACAGTCGTGGTCGAATCTACGGTTCGACCTCGGCCCGGTTCAGTTATGATAATACTGCTCTCCATCCAAATTATGAAAACACACATCTCCTATTCCCTACAACCTGTAATTTATAAGTCTACATCTGATAAATACTAATTTCCCACCTATCTAGAGTCATCCTTTTAAGTCATATGCTTCTGTCTATTATATCAAAAATCACATTTTCAATTACTCTAAAGTGCAACGTATCCTTATTTACGGACTTCAATCCAAATATTTAAAAGTCTACTCCTTTCTCTTATCCCACCTATTGTCTATAAATTCCTTGTCAAGACTATTCCCAGTCACCAATACACGTCCAAAGCAGTGAAATCTGAAAACACTATTCCCTTTTCTTCTTATCTATTATTGGTATTTTTCGTCTTCCGATATATGCCATTATAAGCTCAACCCTTAACATGACCCAGCTCATTTATCCCAACATGCGAACTTGCCAGATTTTATCTCGCAAAGACCAACACCCAAGAAGTCATGTGGGAAAATGATCTTATAGAAGAAAAGAAAATACAATGAAGAAAAAAATAATATCGTCTGTTAAGGTTCAGATGAGATTACCTTGGTTGTGATATTGAGGGCGGTATGAAGATGCCAAGGCCTCCCAATCGTCAATACTTTTTGCATCCTTCCTTTCTGTGCGCTGCAAACCAACTGGACGGAATGGACCAAAAACGTAACCATTGGAGCTTTGTTTCTGCTGAACTTGGCCGCAATCCCTCTCGGCTGATGGTTCCTCCCCTTGTCTTGACCGAACTTTGATGGGCTTGTCATCAATCAAAGAATCTAGCTTACTCCTCTTGATAGAATTCATGTTGGTTATATCTGTTCCAAACTCCCTTTTCTTGGATTGATGTGGATTTGGAGACCTAGATGCATATGAGGCATCCTGGACGGGTTTTCCTCTGTACCCCAACCATCTGAATGCCGGCTTCCTGCTCTCTGTGTCATGGGTCTGCAACCAAGAACAAAGGACCTCATAAATAAAAGCTCCGTAGTTTGAAGATGCTGACTGAAATAGGAGTGATGTCTATTTGTATGTTTTACCTTCTCTATAAGACACAGTGAAGATAAAACATTTGCAATGTCATATAGCCTTCTAACTTTTGCTGCAGAGTTATCTTTCGGAAGAAAGTTAGTCTATTTAGTAGCAGACTCTTTTTAGTTGAGGTAAAAAGAAAACAAGGGAAAGGGAAGGTGTTATTACTTCTCATCAGTGCAGGGCCATGAATGTCATTGAGAAGTAATTTTGCTGCTTGATCCAGTGTAATGATATCCACCTAAAGGACAGCAAAAAAAGGTCATCAATAAGGAAGACAAATAAGATATTACCACCACTTTCAGAAACAACCCCAAGTACGCTTACATCTGTGGTGAGGAAGAGCTTGACAAAGTTCTGAGTCAGAAGGCCCAGTGATTTCTCTCTTCGATTGTCTGAGGGGAAAGGAATGAAAGCCATGAAGCACAAATACCAAACAATGAAAATAGTAGCATAAGCCAAAGATTCTACCATTTTCAAACATGATTTTTATATATGTTCCTCCAAGGATTGGCTAAACCAAAATCAATGACAACTTATTTCTTCGATTAGAACCCATCTTTTTTTAATGAGAATCTGTGATTTTTTTATTTGAGCGGTAAAGAAGACATTATCATTAATAGAAGAAGTACAAGAACATGAACAAAGGCCTACGAGGATTAGGCCAAAAAGATACAAAAGACAAGACAAAAGAAGCAAAAATCCACTACTACACAAAAAGAAGTAAAAACCAATCTACAGTAAAAGGACCCAAAGTCGAACCATCCACGCCATTTTTGGCAAAAAAATCTGTAACCCCATTTGCTGATCGACTAATATGAATCTGTGAATTGATGAACATGAGGTGCTAAAACTCCAAAAACAAGGCCCCAAACACCCACAAGTATGGGTGACTGTCATAAAATCTAACCCTTTTCCACAGGAAAATGATAAAACCACCCTCTTAGGAAATAATTCAGAACACTCCAATTGGAGTTCACATAAATGTGAATCAGTTCAACAAAGACTCAGGCCATTCGTAGTAGCATATCTGAAAGCATATTCACGTGTTTAGAAAGAAGAAGCCACATGTATCACACTGAACCAATGTTTTCTATTCACATGTTTAGAAAGAAGCAGCAGCCACATGTATCACACTGAACCAATGTTTTCTTCCCAAATTCAATGTTTTGAATTTCTATTCTAGTCATCTAAACAACCAAGACATCAGTTAAAAGCAGTCTAAAAGAAAGAAACAATAAAATGGAGTGACCATTTGCACCTGTCTTGGCTTTGGCAGTGAGACTGCAAGACGAAGGAGCATCATTAGGATCAAAACTAGCACTTGGTTTCGATTGCATTGTCTCATCACCACTCTGATCCAATGGTGCTTCATCTTCATCATCATCCGAGACCTGGAAAAATGACAATGACATTAATTTTACCCCTGAAGCTTACACAATTATAGCAAATAATGAAACTTAAGATCAAACAGTTCCCTACATACCTTCATACTTTCCTGCGAACTCACCACAGCATTCCCAGATTTTTCTCTCAGTGCGTTATTCTGCACAAAAATCAGATTATAAATTAAACAAAATAAATAAATAAATTTCTTTCTCAAACAAGCATGAAAACAATCTGAGATGAAATAAAATCAAGTTTGTTGGTAGCCTTGTTCGGGCTGCGCCTCTCGGTCTCCTTCCTTGTTCTGGTTGGGGGCTTTTTCTTCTGGATTTTTTTTTTCCTGGCCCGGGATGTGGGTCGTCCCATCTTTGTGGGATTCTTGCTAAGTATTTCTGTTCCTTGCCTTGCCCAGGCTTGCTCTGATTGCTTATGTTGGGCCCCTTTGTGTATTTTTTTATTTACTTTTAGTGAATACATTTCTTACCCTTCATTAAAAAAAAAAAAAAAATTCAAAATTACCTTGAGATCCTCCAAAGCCTGAGGAATCGCATCGAAACCTCTCCAGTTATACATATTTTTTGCCCTCCTTGAAAGAACCTGAACAATAAAATAGCCCTTAGTTAGAGGACAATGAAAAAACAAGTGTTGGAGGACTTTTACATTTTGGAGATATCTAGATGCAGCCCAGGTTGGCTTGAGAAACAGTCCATTTTACAATTTATATTTATGTTTTCATGTGTGTATTGGTCCCAGATCTTAAATGCAAACTTTGAAAAGCTCCATCATTTTCTGCATACTGAGGCTGTTTGTCATTTTCCACCTGATGGAAAATGAGAAGTAGAGAAAATAAGAATCTCTCTCTTCCTAGTGGTGTAAGAATTCTTTGACAAAAACGCAAAAAAATAAATTTTTTGATTCCCCACTCTTACTCCAAAGAATCCATGGGAATTCAGAAATTTTGATAAGAACAGTAATTTCCTTCACCAAAGGAAGCATTTTATTCATGTTAAACAAAAATAAAGATTCTAACAAGCAAAAAAAATGTCAGCTTTCCACGCCAGAATGACTTCAGATTTCAAAATGTCAGATAATAAGAATCAAACCCAAAAGTTTTTTTTCCTTTTCTGCTAATTGATTTCCTCATCGAATATGACAAACAGCCTGGAAGGGGGTGGAAAGGGTGAAAACCAGGTCCTTGAAGATCATCCAGACTGTTGATCAACGCAAGATTCATGCTCATCGAGACCCAGACGATCTGATATTTTAATCTTTGGATGATCAGATTCGATTTTGTCAATTGACCACGCCTAGGCTAATGGGCAAAGTCTAACACCCAAATGTAGATAAGTAGATAAATAAACAGAGAGATAGATCTTACTCCAACGCTTTCCAATACATTGACAATATCATAGATTCGTCGCCGTTCAACACCTGAAACGTCAGATGGAATTGAAGAATCATGAGAATCAAAGAGATGATACAGAACCAAAAAAACTACAATAGAGAAAGATCAAAGATTAAAGCACAGACCCAATAGAGCAGCAGCTTCATCCAATCCAACCAATTCAACGCCATCTCGATCATATAGATTGAGAAAACTGCCACAAAATCATCCAAAGTTCAAACAGATATAGTAAAAAGAGAAAGAGCATGTGAATCAATGACTACAGAAAAAAAAAATGAAGAATATTAGATTACTTGAAACAGAGGAGTCCAAGAGATTTCTGCTTCCTGCTATAGGCATGGTGCCTGCTTCCCGAAGTCGATGACATCTCCCTGATAATTGTAGATTCGATGATGATTCTCGATTCCTCCCCTCCTTTTCACCTCTGAAGATTTTGCAGAGAGAGAAGGGTTAGGAGGTCTGGATCTGGATTGTGGGAGCGCTAAAAGGACCGTTAAAAGATAAAAAAGGAGGGGTAGATGATGCAATTGGCGGGAGTGGAATTTCAAAAAATGGGGATGGGTGCGGACCATTTTAGAGTTGAGTGGTAAGGAGGAGTATTTGTTTATTGCTCCGCGGGAATTCAAATTGTAGTGAGGGCGTGCGAGGCGGGGAGAGATTAAAACTTGAAATTACTAACGCCTCAGGCCTCACTTTTTCAGTGGTCCCGCGCCTTTCTCCTCAAATCTCAACGGCACGGTTTGGGAAATCTGTTGGAATGTGATTTTTTACTGGTGGATCCGACTGCTCTATCGATATTTGGACAGAATAGTTTATTTCAAACTTTCAAATGGATTAGATTTTATTTTTTCCCAATATGTAATTAATCATCTATATTAATAAATTTAACTAATTCATAATTATTATTATTTTAGATAAAAAGAGCAACTATGCTTGATGAACCATAATTTTAATTTTTGAACTATAGGCAATTCTATCGTGTAAGAATTTAATAAAAAAAAAAATTATTCTCTCTTAATTTCTTTTTCTGTTTTTCCTTTTTTCTTTCGTCTTTTGGTCTAATTCTTTTATACCCTTGTTGTTTTTTTCTTTGTTTTTCCCTTTCTTTCTCTTAATGAAAATTTTCTGTTATCATTAAAAAAAAAGAATTTAATAAAAATGATTTTTATAAATAAATGAATTCACAAAGACGAATTGCTTATTGAAATTTTGGATTTTCTAATGCAGCTAGATGCAACTGTAGAGTACTATTCTAGTGTTGAGAGTTGAGACACAAGGAGCGTATCTGGGCCACTCATCGGGTGGGCGGGCTGTACATCATGGCCGTTGATTCAAATTCAATGAAGGACTGCTCTACTCACACAAAAATAAGGTCGTAGATAAACGTGGATATTTTACTAAAAATAATTATGACTGTTACAGACCCTTTAATTTAAATGATGCTTGGCTGTCATCAATATAAAAAATAATGTCTTCGATCCATTATTTTATATTAAATAATTAATAATTTTAATAGAAGCCAAGAACATATTTTACAATCGATTAAAACTTATTGTTATAGTTTAAAAGTTGTAGATTCAAGTCTACGACTGTTAAATAGAATAGCCAATTTATAGAAATAATTTATTAAATCTTAAATATAAAAATAAAATATATATATTAATAAAATAAATGGCTTAAAAAATAATTATAACAAAAGTGACTTTTCAAACACTCAACCATCAATTTCTTGTTTTAGTTGACAATGAGATCAAAATGTTGAATGACATGGATTTTTTCACTCTTATAGGCCAAAATTTGAGCTAAAATGAATTAAAGATTTTTACAGATTTAAACAAAATTTTACTCTACCATAGTACCCTTAGTATTTCTGAGACATTTGAAAAAATAAATCACTTTTATGTTAGATGAATCTAACTTCAAAAAATTCACCTAAAATTCTATATTTTGTTAAAAACTTTAATTTTAGCTCTCTAGTTTCCACCAAATCTGGATCTACTCAAAATCCATTTTCATAGAGCATCCTCTTCCATTAATGGAGAGAACTCTCCCTCATCAATGTGCTAGATGAGTGGATGGATGGAGTGGAAAATATAGAGAGTCCTCTCTCTAATGAGAGAAAATGTTGGGCACTCCTCTCCAACACTCTCCACTAAAGAAAAAACACTTAAAAAAAGGATGCACAATGGCCTTTTTTAATGGATAAATAAAACAGATGGTAAAAAAAATTCAATGTGAGAAGCATCAGAGAATTTTGATTTGCAATTTTTATATTTAAATTAATACTATTGATCAATTAATATTAATAGATGTATATTATCATCATAATTATGTGTTAAAATCTATTTGTATGGAGTTGGCTTTTTGAGGCATACTTCTCTATTTAACTTTATTATAGACCATGAATTGAGATTGTATACTAGCTATAGCAGAAGACAATTAATCTTACCACCAAATGTACTCAAGCGCAATGACTCTCAACCCATCTATAGACTCTATACTCAAGCAATCATTTTGCTTTTTTTTTTAATGACAAAGGTCTTCAAGTCTTTTAGAGCACCAAACTAATCTTCGAAACATGTGCAAACCTCCCTACCTAAACACACTTGATAAATCTAATAGGGATATGGCCCTTTGAGGTAGAATAAAAATCAAATTCAAGACTTTCACTTCTTGTGACGAGATCATGACCATCACTCCAACCCCTTCTAGTATGATGATTTGTTTCTATAATAAATTAGCTTTTGATACTGCGAAGGTCTCTCATTTCTCCACATCTGCCATTTCTCATTAAAAAATGGTGTTTGGTCACTGGGAAAAAAAAATTCTAATTTCTAGTTTAGCATTTCCATTTTTCTTTATGTGATGAAAAATGTTCACTGCTCACTCTTCTCAAACCTAAATAAGAATAGATATTTCACAGGCTAAAATCCATCTGCCATTTTAGTTTTCCTTGCCCATTCTACAAGGAGGCAAATGAGCAATTGCATTTGAACTAGTTTTGATGAACTTGTCGTCTCTCAATCTCAGCACATATGAATGCTGATTCATACCAGAAATACCTTCTTTAATTTACAAACCTTTGCAGCTAGAATCTTGCCATTCTCCTTTCTTCCTCTGATTGCTGATTACCAATAACATCATTCACAAAATATGGACAAGTAGGGATGACATGAGGTTACGCTCATTGTTCTGAGACCGCTCTTGCAAATTTTTAAGGTCGTGTTTAGATGGGAAGAAGCAGCCAAGCAGGGAGACTACACGAAGATTCTCATTCAATTTTGAATCTGATGATCGCACATCCAGCTTTCTGAGATTCTCCATGACTACCGACATATCGGCTTCCGTGCCTGCTCTGACACCAATTAAGGAATCAAAGATCCTATTTGGGTCAGGAACTGCAGTGAATGAAATATATGTTCTCACTACAAATCAGAAGACATTAAAAACAGCAACTACCCACATCATTTTCCACTTTCCCACAGCCCATTTGACTCAGATATGTATCGTAGACACGCCAATCTTCCCATTCATCTGACTGTTGAATTACATCAGATAATTACATGGCAAAGTCACAAAGTTGGTCTACATGTCAAACGGTTCTTAAAAGGTCAATTGTTTCAATGTGGGAGAATTTACTCCATCCATGATTTTCGCCGATAAGTGGTCTAGAATGAGTCATATCACAACAAATTCACCAAATGGTGCCAATACTAGACCAGACCTCAAGGAATTAAGGCATGTGTGAATCATATATACACAAATCTGTCTGTTTGAAAGTGCAAATGTCCGCGAGCTGATCCCAGATACATGAATGCAGAGTTGCCAATGATGATGAAGAAATGTCTGTCAAGTCATGAGTTTTATTATATCCATACAGACAGAAAGTGAGGACATATCCACATTCAACAGAGAGTGCAAAAACACTTTCACACCCAATAAGCTAATAACCTTGAAGCTTTATTATTAACAATTGTAACACTCGGAAGACTATTTCGACAAGTCCGAAAAGGCAGAGTGAATTTCTAACCTGGACAGCATAGTCTTACAAGCCAAAGCCTCGGAATGACAGACATGCAAAATAAAGTTTGCCAACAAGACATGGTTTGATCCGTTGTTCAACATGAATGAGACAAAGTTGAATTTCCATTTTATGCATGCAACAAATACGCATTTCTGGAGCACGAGAAACTATCTGAAATGGCAATAGTAACCATCAAGTAGAGAAGATGACCTGAATGCTTCATGCCGAATGAATTACCAAAATGATTCAAGTTTTGAGGTACTGCTCAAACCTCACAAAAAACACAGGAAAAGAAAGAAACAAGTCAGGAATGGTCATAGATTCCTGTGAACATCATCCACTTTGTAAATGAAGTCGTCCTTCTACAAAGCAAGTGTATCCTGGAATACATTCTTCTTTAAGCAAATCGTCACTTTGACCCATTATCTATTATTTGGACTTCTTTCCTTGCTTCTTCTTTATGACTTCGTCAATGTACATTATGCCTTTCCCTTTGTACACTTCAGGGGGCTTACAGCTACGAACAGCAGCGGCAAACTGATGCACCCTCTGCTTATCTAACCCAGTACAACAAACTACATTAGGTTTGAAACAGAAAACACGAACAGCTGGTGGAACTGTCAGTTCAACTTCATGACTGTAACCTAGTTTCAAATAAAGTAGGCGTCCTTCAGCTTCAGCTCTAGCTTTGAATCCAACTCCCACAATCTTAAGAAACCGAAAGAATTTAGCTTCCATTGGCTAAGCTACTTGCAACCTGCTGAAAAAAAAGGTGGTGATGACTGAAATGTAAGGAGAAAGAAATCAATTCAAGGAAAAAACAGCTCCTTTTCCTATGATAAACACTTCTGCAACTGCTTAAACACTATATTCTTCAATAACTTCAATGGCAACAGTATGTGTATCATGCATCGACCAGTTTGAACTTTCCTCATGGGATCATGGATGTCTAAAATCTTCAGACAATATCATCACATCACAGGAAACGAATCATGGGTTTCTAACCATGCAGAACCAAATACAAACACAACAGCAGCAGCCAATTTGAATGAAATGAAATTGAGTGCCAACATGTTCATAATCAGCAAAACCTTTTATTTTCCTTTAATCTCCTTCTTGTTCTTCTTTTTAGAGAGTTCACATAAGTAGAATGACGGCAATATATATTTCATGAAAAGTCCAGCAATGGATACTGTACAAAGGGGGTATTTCCAGTACAATCATGTGCACTTTTTTTTTTTTTTTCCCAAATATATGATGATAAAAAAATCCCCAAATGCCAATCATTCATCTACACCACAGACGAAGAAGAGCCCATGTGACTGCAAAGGATAATGATCTAGGTTCATCCATCCAGTGATGGTACACTTTGGGGATTCTATATTCCGCATTAAATTGGTTCTATGATCATATTTCCATCTAACTATCCATCAACTGACAATTGAGTATTTAACCAATGTACCTATGGAGTTTCCCATCACCTGCAAGGTCCATCAGATGGTTGAACTAGATCATTATCCCATGAAGTTTTTTTTTTCTTTTAATTATTAAGTGGTAACTGAAATTATTGAAAGGGCACAAGAATTGCACAACAGGTAAACAAGCAAGCTGATTAAACCAGCAGATGGATCACAAACAAGAACACAAAGCGGAAAACGATACAAGAAGGAAAAAAAAAAAAAAACTAAATCAAGGTCAGTTAACAGCCGAGTCGATATAACAAATCCCTCTATTTTTTAATCTTTTAGGGTGTTTTGGGGGAGAGAACAAAGTGCAGTCGTGTAAGGGCTATCAATCAGAGTTATCAGGTATGTTTCTTTTCTTTCCTTTTTAACGGCAAGATGACTCGAATTGATAAATTGTGGGAACGTAAAATTATGATAAATCGTGAAGTGAAGGAAGACATAATTTTTTTTTTAGGATTAAGCAGAAAAGTACCGTTGAGTCCTGATGTAGATTGAGATAAATATCTTTACCAATGACGATTATGAAACGTGATTCGAACCCACAATATATAAGACTGTAGAGAAAATACTCAACAAAGTACCTTAATGATTTGTTTGTTCGAAACCCATATGCTGGGGCCGTAAACATTTCTTCCTCTCAAAAACCATAGACTAAACAGCGAAGAGATAAAATCTAACACACACACCATCATACACTGCAGTAATTAAGACAGAGGCTCAGAGAGAGATGGCTTACCGTTAAGGAAGAAGATCGTCGGTGAGAGGATTTGTCGACCAAGAAAAGAAAGACAGAGGCGGCGCGGCGTTCTTATGCTGTGGGGCGCTTTTTTTTGCCCCTTCTTTTCTCTCAATCTCTATTGCCTTTTATTTTATTATTAATTTATTATTATTATATATATATATATATATATATAATCTCTTAAAAGTTTTACCCGATCAGAACATGAATTCCATGTAAAAGTAGCGTAATTCAATTGGAAATTTAATTATACTTAGTTTTTTTGACATCTAAATCTGTAATCTAATTTAAACAAATTGATCTTTCAACTCCGTTTTTGACAATTTTTATTTGTTGTCGAAGTATTTAAAAATCTTGATTTCATAACTTGGAAACCTCATTTTTGATGTTTAAATATCCATTAAATAATAGTATAATTACATAGAAATGAAGTAAATAATTTTTTAAATTTTCTATATTTTTTTCAAAAAATATTTAAAAATAAAAAATGGTAACATCAAAAACTATATTGACGATATGCATTTTTAACCTCTGACAGTGAAAATCAATATCGGGCTTCAGTCTTACCTGTTGATTTTTTTTTTCCCACATTTTGAGGATTGAGAAAAAAATTTAATTATAGTTTAAAAATGACTTTCTATGGGACGTTGGGATCCTACTAATCTCCAACTATGACCAATTCATTTTACCCAAAGCACAGTGGCCATCTTAAACATGAGGAAATTGCATTGGGGTTGATCAAATTAACCATGAAGGTAAAAGATATCAAACCACTTAAAGGAGACATTATTAAATAGATAAATACAAATGTGATCTAATTATTATAATCGATAATTAATTAAATAGATGATTTTTTTTTAATTTACGTGTGGGAAACCACGGGAAATCCAGTGTAAAACTCCTACGGATGATACTCACTGCCTTTAGGATACACCAGGTTAGGCCATATAGTCTATTGATAAATGCTCTACCCATGAATGACTATAAAGGTTAACAATTCAAGTCATATTTTATTTGAATATTAGTCATATAAGCAGTTCAATCTGAAAATGACTTATTAAATTCAATTATGAGTACTTCATAGATGAAGTAAATGATTTCAATAATCATATTTACTGAAATAGATAAAAAAATTGAATCTAAAACCAGAATTATAAGGTCGGGAGTTGCCACCCTTTAAGTGTTCAAACTTCAAAGAGTAAATGCATGATAATTCAGAAGAGGTTGACCCCTGAGTAAAGTAGATAATGAAGTAAGTTAATTTTAAAAATATTAAATGAGCCATAAATTATCAAATTTTTTTTTTTTTAAATTCATATATTATCAAGTTGTCTATCTTCTTCTTCTTCTTTTTTCCCTTTTTGTTTTCTAAAAAACATAGTTCTCCTTACAAGTAGGGAAAAAAAAAACTGATCATTCATTATTTCATTAGATGAGTATTTTATATAAAGAGAAACGACCTAACCATCTGGTAGAAATTTCACAATTACTCGTAATTCAAAATTTCCCAAATTACAGAACTAGCAAATCCTGTTAATAATGGAATTTGAAGAATTTATGCAGTAGCATTTGTATGTTTTAGTCTTAAAATTACAAATTGGAATCTAAGAATTCTATAACAAATTGACATGCAATTCAAACCTTAAAAACAATTCTTTGCTGATACTCTGCAAATTCTAAGGAACTGGAATTGTGGGATTTCATAGTGGAATTCTTTGCAAAATTATGCACATTCCATAGAATTTCAATTCCACCTAAGAATAGGGGCCTTAGGAAAATATTGTTCATGGCCATGGAACAGCAAGAGTCATCAGAGAAGTAAAATAACTGGAAACCACTGCAAGCTGCACTTGCACAAGCTCGAAATTGCAGAACAATCTTATCATACATTAAAAAAGCATGCTATATCACCCTCAATTCTATCAAAAATCAACTATTCATCTCACTATACAAATGTTTACTATACTTTCAGAAGGACCAGTGATGAAGTTGGCTATTAACAAATTCAATTCTCATGCTTTTCTATGGGAAAATGCAGTGGTCAATCCCCGACTGAATGCATTGGGAAGCATGGCACTGTCAACATCTGTGAACTCCTATAAACTGGAGGGAGCTTTCAAAGGGTAAAAATAGGAGCAGAATATAAACCACAGCAAGTGACCCAGATAAAGGAATCGAGATATCTTAGACATTTAATCCCAGACCATTTCAACTTGCTTTTTCAGAAAGAGCGGCAATAAGATCATTTCGAGCTTTGTCCAGGGCATTCAACAGATTTTCGGGCTTCCTTCCACCTGCTTGGGCAAAATTGGGTCTGCCACCCCCTCCTCCTCCGCACATTTTAGCTATAACCCCGATAAACTTCCCGGCTTCAATCCCCAGTTCAACTATTCCAGGAGTAAATATGCATACCAGGCTCACCTTCCCTTCATCTGGACATGAGCCCAAAACCACAGCGGCAGGATCTTGCAGTGAATCCACAAGATATTCAGCAGCACTTTTCAGTGAATCGGCATCCATATCTTCCATATTCTCAACAAGTACCCTGAAAAAACTTCCATAGTTTACTGATTAATAACTCAATTATCAATTTCTGAAGCAGTAAATAGTAGGTTTGGCAGAACACTTACCTGATATTGGAACTTCCTATTGAGCAGGCTTTGCTTACAACCATTGATGCCTTGTGCTTCGCTGCTTGAACCCGCAGAGCTGAAACTTCATTCCTTACCATCCGGAGTTCCTCCAATATGCTTTCTACCCTGGTTGTCACTTCTTCAGCTTTTACCTGAAAAAAAAAAATATAAAAGAAATTCCAACATTTCAGAATTGATAATTTAGAGGTATTAGAAATCAATGACAGAACTTTTGTTTTCATGTAACAAAACAAGCAGCCATAACTGGGTATGATCTGCATCAGGGTGACCTACATGCAGTAAGAGATGTGATTTTCTTTTTTGAGGTCCGGAGGTGTCCAAGCGTCGCACCCGACTAGTCCCCCGGGGTGTGTGAAAAATCCCTTATCCGCACACACCGGGTAATTCGATGGAACCTTACTATATACATATTCTTGAGAAGTATAGCTCGATTCCAACATGAATAGAGAGATTTTCTCTCTCAGAAGATCAAGGTGGTGTTGGTAATAGCAGTTGCTTACATAGAGGTTGTGTTGCAGCAAGGCATGTGGGCCAGCTTTGGGTTAGCAACCAGCGTGGCTGGATTTTCTCTCTTTTATAGTGAATATTTTGTCGCTCCGTGGACGTAGGCCAAGTGGGCCGAACCACGTTAAAATATTGTGTTGTGCTGTGTGTTTATTTCCGTTCAATTTTTCTTGTTTCCGCGCGTAACGCTAACAAGTGGTATCAGAGCTTTGGTTGGAGACCAGGAACTCGTGGGTGATCGGAATACAACACAATGGGCATGAGAGGAGTGCCGAGCACAAAGTTCGAGGTGGAGCCCTTCGACGGGACAGAAGGCTCTACAGAAGGGGTCTGCTGTCTTCCAAAGACAGCAACAATACACATAGCAAGTTGGGTGAACTCTGCAAATCTGTGGAAGAACAGAGTCACTTGCATACCGTTCTCAATCTGTTTGAGCGGCGGAACAGCAACAAGGATGTTAAGCGTCCTTGGGTTTAATTATCAGCCAGAGGTGCTACTTGGCAGTCGGTTATAGGTTAGATCTAGAGTTGATCTGAGAAGAGGACTGTCGTGATAGGACGGTGGAGGCCTCTAGAACTGCTAGTGAAAGACATACAGAGACGCTGGTGATTGCTGGCTGAAGCAGTGGCGTTGGACAACCAACAAAGATGGGTTTCTCCACGGCAGCAGTAGGTGCAAGAAACACGGAGACAGCCAGTGTTCCATCGTTTTGGAGCTTGAGAGAAACTGCAAAGCAGCAGCAGCAGGATATCTCGTTGGAAGCAATGTGGAATAACACAAATACAGGTGGCATGTGTTCATGCATGGTGAGGTGTTTTGCATGAGTTTTAAAGGCAGCAACACCACATATACGGTGTGTGCTTCAAGTAGATGTATGGTATTTGCATGTGAAGATGGGTGGTATTTCTATATGCATCATGGAGGGGTGTATATAAACCCCACAGAAACCACAAGACAGAGGATCTAGCTGGACAGACAGTGCATGATGAATCTCGACAGTCATGCTCGAGTTGGAGCAAGGCCGAGAGCGGCCAGTGTGCAGACCTGCAGGTAGAGTGGTAGACGGTAACACAATTCATCTTCGGAGGTTGGTAGATTTCTCGCCAAGGTGGAGATTGTTGAGAAGTATAGCTCGATTCCAATATGAATAGAGAGATTTTCTCTCTCAGAAAATCAAGGTGGTGTTGGTAATGGCAGTTGCTTACATAGAGGTTGTGTTGCAGCAAGGCATGTGGGCCAGCTTTGGGTTAACAACCAGCGTGGCTGGATTTTCTCTAAGAGAGGATATGCCTGCTAATAACTGAGAGAAGATAAAGGAGGATCTTCTATTTATCAGTGTGGGACAACTGTTTATCCACAACAAGACACGGTCTATCCATCTATATATATGCATAGCATACAGACGGAGAGGGTGTGTGGAAGCTCAACAGCACCGAGAGAGGGAGAGCAAACAAAGGTACGGCCTTTGGCCGTGGGCCTCTAATAGCCACATGGAGTGGTCCATTGCAGTGGTGGCAATAGAGGTTTGCTCTCAACGGTGAAGATCCATAGAAGAAGACGCAGATCTGATACTGTCTGGAGGACAGCTCGATGGCCGGAGAGGGGCGTAAGCAACAGTGCAATACCACTGCAGATCTGGATTGTCAGATCTGTGAGTGGCAGCCAGCAAAAGTGCGGCTGGAAAGACAAAACCCCATCGCCAGAGCAGAAGTGTAGATCTGTGTGTGTGAGACACACCATCATCGGATACGCTCGCGTTTGAGAAGCATATCGGGAGTTGCTCGTAAGACGTAGGAAGCGTAGAGGGAGGAACACAGAAGTTGGGTTCACTATTCTGGGTATGAAAGAGATTCACATCAACTAAGAGGTGACGTCGGTGTGTCTTATACATGGGTGTATAAGGAGCTCGGGACTTCGGGTTTGGGCTTTAGACTCAAGGGAGTCATATTCTTGTACATGTATTTTTCTCTCTTTTATAGTGAATATTCTATCACTCCGTGGACGTAGGTCAGGTGGGCCGAACCACGTTAAAATATTGTGTTGTGCTGTGTGTTTATTTCCGTTCAATTTTTCTTGTTTCCGCGCGTAACGCTAACACATATTTCCATGGGAAGTAGCCCTTCATTGGAGCTCCCATGGTTTGAACCTAAGACCTCCCTCTAGAGATCTTGCTCCCAAACCAACTGGGATAACCTCTTGGGGTTAGTAAGAGATGTGAATTACTAATGCATTTGTTATTTATGTACAAAAACAGCCATACGGTGGAATGCAAAACCCATTTGCAATTGTGGTAATTAGATCATGTTATATCACATGGTTCCACTGCAATCAAATATAGAAGAGCCTAAAACAAATGAAAAGAATGAAAGAGCTGTGGGGCTTGTACTCTTATCTATAACAAAGCCCCTGCTTGAGTACGGAACTGACCAAAAGTCAGAATTGCGCTCTCGCCAAAACCTACTTGCTCTTTCAGTCATCTGTGCTGCTGTTTTGTGGAATTTAAACACCTCCAACGTAATGGTTCTGTGACAAGGAACTCTTGACAGAATATAGAAACTGTTTATATATTTCCTTCTTAGATATATTAAATGATCTGTGTTGAATGTAACAGAATATTGTTTTAGGGCTCTTACATCTTTTGGGATTAAAACTTCAGTTACCATCTAAAAGAGAAAAAAAAAAGGATCAACAGAATATGTTGATAAGCCCTTATCTGAAACCATGAATTTACATAGATCCCAAAGAAACCATCCGAGAAATTCTATCACCATGGAACTTGACCACACTATGGTTATCCATGGTACCCCAACCATTCAAACAGGTTTCTCTCTAGTCTTTAAAACCAACATTCTTTCAGAGTCAAATTTCATCAAAAAGTACCTGATGGATCTCGCTCATAGTGCATTTTACTATTATGAGAAGAACTAGAATGGCAACAGTAATATGTGCTATTCACAGTCCTTAGTTAAAAATAATTAATTACTTTTCAATTTTCATGTCATGAGATGCACCAGGGGCACTTGACTACCAATATGATCCACAAGTGGTTAAACTTAAATCAGCATTTTTTATGGAATTGGTAATATGACTTGAATCCACAACATTTTGTAGCAAACATATGCTTTTACCAACTTAATTCAACATCTCAATGTGATTGTAGACAATAAGATAGCTAATCAGAGAATAATTTAATTTCTTCCAGAAAAAGAAGACTTCATGCAGGAAGTCTTGGGTTCAAGTCCCTCTCAATACAAAACGGCTACTCCTCGTAGTATTACCTGGTGTGAGTTGATAGAGAGGTTTGCACATGCCCCAAGGATTAGTCAGGTGCTCTAAGAGGCCTGAACACCTTGGTCTTAAAAAAAAAAGAGACGTCATATAAGGGATAACAGAAGCCTGAATGATGATATACCTTGAGAGTGGAGCACAGATGTTTCATATGGTTATCTCGAACATTGATATAGTCAATGAATGCATCACCTGCTACAGCCTCGATACGCCTAATTCCAGATGCAATCCCCTGCTCTGAAATTATTTTGAAGCCATGTATTTCAGCAGTATTATTCACATGTGTCCCACCACAAAGTTCCATTGAGACACCAGGGACCTCCACAACTCGTACCTATAAAAATCATAATGAGATGAGAGTTTCATTAAGTGATTCTACAAATTTATCTGGGGGTCAGATTAGTAGGCTTTGGTAGGTCATGGTAATAATGGTGGGTCAAAATTTGGGCAGGACACTAAATAAACTATAGTATGTCCAATAGATCGAGGTGACTGTCATCACAGCTTGCTACCAAAATTAACTGAAAAACTGTAACCTATTTAAGTCGAGAAACATATATGCATTAGTGTAGGATAATGATAACAGGTGTAGGACAACTTTAAGGAGCCAAATGCACTGACACAGCTGTGCATATATATATTTTAACCATTTACTTTAATAGTATATTGCTTTTTTTGAGATATTCATAAAAATTCCCATTGCAAAGTCATATGAGTCGATGATCATGAAGCAGTTATGGATATTGTTTTCCTTGTTGGATCTCATTTATCACTTCCATCCTAGAATATTCTCACTGATGAATCATTTGAAATATATATAACTGATGATCCTAGAAACATGGGTTAAAGGCTTCAATGGAGATGATGATATAATCCCATATCATTATGACATTAGTTCAAAGGATGGGGGACCCAGCGAGGAGAGAGAGGGCTCCTTTTCCTTGGACGGGCCTGGGCCAAGTGAGTCTTATGAGCCCGTGGGAACTACAAATCAAATGGGTCTTGGGCTCGTAGGATCAGACAGTGCCCTGAGCGAGGAGAGAATACAGGAACCCAATCGAATTGAGGGGCACGGGCTGATAATGGATGGAAAATGTTTAAGTGACCTAATTTAATCAATTAATTTTGAAGGGCATTATTAAGAAGGGAGCATGTGGAGGCTACCTTTCAGTGGCTTTCTAAAGGGCGTGGGTCTAAAAAGAAAAAGAGAAAAGGAAGTAGGAGTAAGGGTTAAGGTTTTCTGGTGTAGGTTGTTAGGGGTGTTGCTCTTATAAGGAAATATTTTCCAACAGGGGAGTTATATAGTATGATCATTTTCCTATATTTTGTATTTTCTATCATTTATTTAATAAAATTTCGTTACTGATCAAAAAGATTTCCCTTTTCTCTAACATAAAGATGAGATGATAAAGAGTTCTCTGCAGCCACTAGGTTTCTTCCTCATGTCAAATGTGTAGATGTTTCTGTCAATAGATTAAAGTTATGAAAGGAACATTAATTCCTAATAATTTTTTTCACAACATTAAATACAAAAACCAGCCAAGAAATATAACTGCAAATTGTCTTATATTACAAATTACAAGAAAATGCAAACCTGTTCTCCATATTTTTCTCCAAACATTGCAATAGCCCCAGCCCTTTTAGCATCAGTCAAAGCCATTATTTTAGTTTGAAGATTTGTAGAGTCACCAATCCATCTATTGATCAATCCTTCAATTTCTATCAATTCATGCTCTTGGAGTGGCCTGTGAAAGTTGAAATCAAACCGAAGACGATCAAATGCGACCAAGGAACCAGCTTGAGATGTTTCCTGGCCAATAACACTTTTCAGCGCAGCTTGTAGCAAATGGGTAGCAGTATGGTGAACCTGAAACATCCAATTTTGTCCAGAATCAAAAACCAATATGAATTATATAATGTAGGGGAATCAATGTAGTCACTGTTAAAGTAGGAGGGCTGTTCACCCATGTACATGAGCCAAGGTTCTACCCTGTATGCTACTGCAAGCGAACCACTTTTGTCCATGATAATGAGTCCATTAGAAAAATCCATGCTCAAATATGGGTCTCACAGAAAGTCACCTTGATTGGATCAATCAAGTATGTTC
Source organism: Chimonanthus salicifolius (assembly GCA_013350335.1). Classification (NCBI taxonomy): domain Eukaryota; kingdom Viridiplantae; phylum Streptophyta; class Magnoliopsida; order Laurales; family Calycanthaceae; genus Chimonanthus; species Chimonanthus salicifolius. The sequence goes on along the minus strand of CM023535.1, from coordinate 72,335,284 downwards.
TTAAAAGCTGCAAAATTTAAGAGGTCAACGGAATAATTTGAAGTGATCAAATTTTGGAGAGCTTAAAAGCGTTACTTAATTGATCTAATCAAGGTGACTTTGGTGGGTCACATATCCAAACATCAACCCGTTTATTGCACCGTAAGGGGGATCTGTGAGTTGCAAACACTTGTCAAATAAAATTACAAAAATGTTTAAGCAACCAATGGATGTCATGAGCTTGAGGAAGGAAAAATGCAGTTTAAGGTCAAGGGACCTCTATCAATCATGTAATTTATAATCTACCAAAAGACTAATCACAATTATCCTTCCAGTTTAAGGTCAAGAGACCTCTATCAATCATGTAACTCATAATCTAGCCAAAAAGACAAATCCACAACCATGGTGATTTGATGGGCCAACATTTTCACCATTTATTAGGTTCACTTCTCATGTAACACAAACATGATCGCCACATGCTGGAGGCTTGAAGGGATGAGGGGATTTAAAGCCATGGAAAACATCGCTGCATGGATATGCAGGTATGACAGGCACACCCTACTAACAACCTATTGAAGATAAAGATAACCATTTCTTTGTCTCTGCATCCAAAACGCCTAAGCTTTTATGCCCAGGTTCTTAGATATGGACAAGGGGATTGATGGATACAAAACATGTGGACTATTAGATTGTCCAAGATAGGCCTCATCAATTAATTCTGACAGATGATTTTCTGCACCAAATATTCAAATTTTTATATTCAATCCAACAAATAGTTTGATAGGTTGGAGTGGAAAAGTATATCTTACAAAGACAACCCCAGATAGATGGAAAATGGATGATGATTATGATACTCGTTCCAACTGTGGATGAGTCAGATGGATGTTACCCCTGGCTAAATTTGAATGCAAGGATAGATTGGTGCATGGAGCACTATGGATTGTTCTACTAGGGTGGAAATCCTGCCTGAGGATTTCCCAGATGAACCTTATTGTCTCGTGTTTGAAATGAAGTCTGAACTTTTTTTGACAGTAATGTGATTGAAACCCACAACTTTTAAGTTGCACATTAGGCATTAATCAATTCTCAAATGGGCTCTTTCCAACAATGTAGAATGTCCAACTGTTAGTCAAAATTGAGGTATGGTGTGCAATATCAATATGAAAAAGTATATTATTTTAAAGCCATTTCTTTCAGTTTAAATTTAGTGTAAAGAGCACAGTAAATAGTTCAGAGTTAACACTTCAAACTTAAAGAAATAAAGGAATACGAATTTATCAAGTAGACTGTGCACCTTAGCACTTCAAACTTAAAGAAATAAAGGAATACAAATTTATCAAGTAGACTGTGCACCTTAGCACTTCAAACTTAAAGAAATAAAGGAATACGAATTTATCAAGTAGACTGTGCACCTTAGCACGCTGTCTCAAATTTGCATCCACTGCTGCATCTACTTCAGTGCCAACCTCTACAATACCCTCCCTTATAGTACCCTTGTGAACAAAGATATTTCCAAGAGATTTCTTGACGTCTTTGATCTCTACAACAGCTTTATGTTTAGTTTCTTCAGATCCTACCACATAAAGAAAACCATGGTCTCCTATCTGACCACCAGATTCAGCATAAAATGGGGTCTTATTAAGTAAAATTTCTACATCATTTCCTTTAGAAACGTGGATGACTGGGTCCCCATTTACCAAAAGGCCCTCTACAACTGCCCTGGCAGAAAGCATGTCATATCCTAAAAATTCAGTGTCAGAAACACTCTCTGTGAGCTCTGATGCACTTCCAACAGAGAGTTTGACAACATTATGTGCAGCCTGAGACTGGCGTCTTTGGTTCTCCATCTCAATATTGAAATCCTTCATATCTACCCAGACCCCTCGTTCTTCAGCAACTTCAATTGTTATCTCTACAGGGAAACCATATGTGTCGTACAAAAGGAATGCATCTTTTCCAGATAAACAAGGTTTGCTTCCATTTCCTTGAGCCCTTAATATTGCATCAGTCAACAACTCTTCAAGTAGCTTTTCTCCTCTCTCCAATGTCTGCACAAAACGCAGCTCTTCCCTTTTCAACTCCTCCAATATCCGTAGCGTGCTAGCCTTTACTTCTGAATCTATATGGGTGCTTAACTCTATCACTGACTCAGCAATTGTAGGCAGAAAAGCTCCTTCAAGATTCCCTTTACCATCTCCCTTTATACCTAGTAACCTGCCATTACGCACAACCCTTCTAATGAGCCTCCGAACAACATAACCTCTCCCGATATTTGACGGGAGAACCCCATCTGATATGAGATAAACAACTGCACGCATATGATCTCCAATAATCTGGAAAAATTTGACAAACAGAAAGAGCTGAAAAGTTAATTCCATTTGCATCAGGAATCAAATATAACATTTGTTAATATATTCTTAAATGAAAAAAAAAAATGTTCTGAAATGAATTCACACTTTAAGATTGGTCTTTGTACGATCGCCAGCATCTGTATAAGAGACACCTGCCAATTTTGCTGCTCTCTCTATAATGGGATAAATCAAGTCAGTCTCATAATTGTTTGGAACCTACAAAATGAAAATATGAGTTAGAAACCCAAACTTCTTAATACCACCCTTCTACATAGTGCTCTAAACACACCAACCAACTAGGTGAGCCATCTCCTTCCATAACAAATGCATCTTGCATCAAGGTGCATCTGGGTCCCCTTTATATTAAAAATATTAATATAAATTTCAATAGACAGAGAGGAAATTATAAAAGGAAAATGCAAACTTACACTCAAGTTATACCCTTTTATACATTCAGCTGATGTGGCAAGTCATTTGATTGATATCTTAACTACCTCTTGAAAAGCTAACCAATTGTGATTTGCCACATGAGCTTGAGGGTATAAAAAAGGTATAACTTAAGGGCACATGTAGCATCTCCCATTATAAAATCATTAGTTATGCATGACAGTTCTTGCATCAAAAACCTACTTCCAATTCCACAAGTAACAGGGAATCATTGCCGGGTCAATAGATCTAAATGCTGGATTACCTTCTGAAGTATCCGAGCCATACGCTCCAGGCCTAACCCTGTATCGATATTCTTCTCCTTTAAGGGCTCAAGTGATCCATCATCCATTTTGTTATACTGCATGAAGACCAGGTTGTAGAACTCTATAAACCTGGTATCATCTCCCAAATCCTGCCAGTGAATTTTATATAAATTACCAAGATGAAATAATGTAAAAAAGAAAATGGAAAAGAAATATCTTTACAGTATGAATTTAATACATACAACATCTGAAACTCCCCACTCAGGATGGAAATCATAATATATCTCAGAGCAAGGACCGCAAGGACCTGTAACCCCACTGGTCCAAAAGTTGTCATCCTCACCCATCCTCTTTATTCGCTCTGCAGGAACACCCACCTAATGAAAGAATCATGTTAATAAATATTGTTGGATGGACATAGCACAGGTATCCTTCAGAGACCAAAGAGAGAAAAAACACATACTTGGAAAATAAAGGAGATTTTAGAAAAGATAATGGTTATACTTGACGCATGTTGAGCCATCCTGATGAGTACCTACCTATTTTTGGGACAGGTGATTGACGTAGTTAATGGACCACCTGATGCATGCCTGAATGTGGGAAATCTGTGCCACATATGCAAGTAGGCCCATGGGGATGGGCATGGAAGGATACATGTTTAATTTAGCACACCCAAGAGAAAGATATCCATCACACTACAGACCACCAACAAAATACAATTATGTATATCAGTAGGCACTGTAATTTTTTCTCACATGGATCTTAAAGGGTTGTGCTGAGATAGGTATTCCATGATCTATCTTATAACAACAAGAGTTAGGGTAGCGAGAAACACCAAGTGAGACTCTCCAATGAGACATGCCATCAAATGGTTAATGGGCTCCACATAATTGGATTCATTTGATCGGTGATTACATAGATATGAAGTATATAAAGTTTCAATATCAATTGATAATCCAAACAATATAATCTTGGCCTTAAAATTTTGATGAGTATAGGCTATTGATTTTTAAAGTTTAAAATCAAGAGACAAAATGATCAGATGGAGGTGAAGCTTCATGAGAACCTACTCATATGGTTCTCTTTACATCACACCCAACTATGTGGGCCAAGATCCATTTAATATCATGTCTTTTTAGATAGTCTAAGTAGACAAGGTCTTGTTAGCGTTTTTCTAACAACAACAATAAAGAAAAACACAATAGACACCTAGATCATTCTATGACTTTGCATTATAGAACTGTCTTCAACATTAATTTGTAAGTCATTCCACTTTAGAAGCAAAAATATAACCTAGCCTCCTGTATAAAGGTGAATGAAATGAACTTGTTGAACTAGACACTATAAGCACCTGGGAACTCTTTTGCTATAGTAACGGTAAGCCAATAGTGAACATTTTGTTTCCATTATTCTCTTTCCTTATGTCGATTGCATGAAATCAATCCCAAATATAGGTTAGCTCTAAAAGTAAAACTTGGGCACCAACAGTTAACTATATTCATATGATATTTACAATGCATTAGACCCTACAGCTATCAAAAGGCTCCAGAAATTGAGCGATCAATACCATGATGGGATTTTTTCTTCTTTTTCTTCTCCATCTTCTTTTGAAACATACCATGATAGAACTTGTTGGGGGCTATGATGCACAAACATGGAAACAAGTGAACATGCATGCAAAAATGAGGACAAAACATGTTCCCAAAATCCAGGACATGGATACGGATATTGTGTCTTGTTCAGAATATATTCTTATATTACTCGATTAAGGGTTAATTTTATGATTTTTTTTACTTGATTATTTTACCCATGCTATTACTCCTTTTAATGTATTCAATTAATTAGTTCAAGCATGCTAAAGGTCACATAAGTGTCTATTTTCTAAAGTTTTCTCACAATAAAATCTTTTATAGCATTTGTTTGCATGTCTTCTTACAAAAGTATAATAAAGCATATTTTATGAAGTATCCCACTGTTATTGGAGTATCCAGCATGGGTGCAGGAGACCCACCTGATAAATTGTGACATATGTCCTGTGTCCATGCATCTCAAATTGAGGGGAAAATGGTTTGCCCTCTAACTACACATTTACACAATGAGTTTTGAGATATATACCAGTTGCTAGAGCGTACACAGACCAGAAACACCATATAACATGTCCAATACAACAACCTTAATTTGTGATTACCTCATCATGCCATATGGAAAATGCCTCATCATCATCTTTGAAAACACTAATCCACAATCTCTCAGGGGGTAATCCAAACCTATGAAATTAAAACATAACTATAAAAATTACACAATAATAGCAAATGGAGAACTAGAACAAGTACTATTTAATGCAAACAATGTTGAGAAGGCATCCATCAGCTCAGTAAGTAAAACTCGAAAAGAAATTTCAATTACAAACGCAATTTGGCATTATATTAATATTAAGGAAATAAAATGATGTCTTAAGGATACTCATCTATACTCATAACGTTGTTATAATGAAGGTGAGCTGTGACATACTGACATGCAGGCACTCCAACAGTATGGACTATCCATTTGCTCCAATACCATTCTTTATGGGTTCCCAAAGAAATGACCCATCAACAATGCCTTTTTTTGCCAAATCATACCGTGGTATGTACACTGAAGATAATCTAAAGCCAGTAACAACCACAGGAGCCCAATGTGGGCTATTGAATGAAATAGTTCAGAGACTAGTGGAATGTTTTTGTTAGAAGCAATGCAAACCTTCTATCTTGCATTACATCGATCTAATAGTGGAACCATTTTATTCATGCATTGCATGTACCTTAAGAAGAATAAGTTGAATCTCGATATTAATTGACCGAATTTCTTTAAAAATATATTAATTGATTGAATTGTTTGGCAAGGGGAAGCCCTACAAATTTTGCTTAGGGCTTCATTTATGTGTGAAGCAAGTCATAGGAAAGAAGAAAAGAGAAGATAGGTTTTATTGGAATAGCCTAGAAAAAACCATGGTGGACAAGCATTTTTCCATCCAATCACCAGTCAACCGATGGATGACCAGCCAATAGAAACAGACAATTTGTTAATCGAAACTTCATTATATTGATTTATTTATTTTTATCATTTCTCAAGGGGGTTTCTCACAATTTTCAAGGATCTGTTCTGTTTGATCTTCCCATTGTAATTCTTTGAGATATCTGGGACGTCCCCATTTATTTAAGTAGATTTTTGCTTACTATACAACCACTTACAGGCCCAATCCTGGTAGTTCCATGAATGGCCCAAATCTTTTATGGGCCTATATCCATGTCACATGGGGTTGACCCAATCCTCTATGGCTAGGCAAATTTTAGTGCCAATATGTCAGGAGATCTTTAAGTAACCAGGAAGATGCCTTGGCGCAACAATTTGATTCCCAAGCATGTCACACTCAGTGGTCTTGTAGGTCCACATAAAATTACAACTTGAAACTTCACTGTGATCCTGATGGAGATAGCAACTCCTTGCAAGAATCAATATAGGGTGATATGGTTTGTTCAATAACCAAAATATCATATATTCTCATGTTGAAAGAAATGAACAGAGGGTTCTCTAGGTTTGCAGTACCACAATTATGCCAACATTTTCCCAGTTACTCTTAAGGTTGCTTAAAATACACATCCAACAAAAAATTCTCAAAGGGTTTGAACGGATTGGATGCAGCATTTCTTGCATCCACAGATGCTAGGATCACACTCTTCAACTATGATACGTGACTACCTTCAATTTTTTCCTTAATCTTTTTTTTTTTTTTAAAGTAACTTCATTAATCAAAAAAGAGGAAAATACAAACAAACAAAAACCTGAGCAGGCACAAAGACACATGAGTTCGTTGACAAGCACTTGATGAAGATCTAATTGTCATGAAACAACATCATTATTGCCGAGGTAGAAAAATGAACTACTTAAATTTTCAATTTCAGCATTTCTATTAACTAAATCCATGCTTTTATATTTTCATTAATAACCTAAAGTAGTTTTACACAAATAAGGAAGAATGTGCTTAATCATTGCATCAATATGACAGCCAAAAATACTACAATGACCAGCTAACTCATCTAGCACAAGTTTAGAAGTCAACAAGGTTCGACAGTATAACGAGTGGCATAGTCATACTTTATTAAATGACACAAAAATTACCAATCTAAAGTTTAGGGCCCATCGCAAAAAAATATTACGCATACTCCTTAGTTGAAAGTTCCCATGCCCACTTGATTGCTTCCCTCTTGAAGTAATCACCAAAACTAAAGTTCCCAAGCATCTCGAAAAATGTTTGATGTCGTGTTGTACGACCCACATTCTCCACGTCATTTGTCCGTATGCACCTTTGAGCAGTTGTAGCACGAGCTACACTTCTAGGCGCCTACAATATGCAGATTTGTGTTGGCTGGTGTTGCTGAATAAAAAATAAAAATGATAAAATATACCAATATGAAATGCCTACAAGTCGACAGCAGAGATGCAGGAATTTCATCCACAAAAGTATGACAACAATTGAAAGATTAAGAAAATCAATGTAAAATCCAAGAAGAATGACTGCAAACCACCTTATATCAGGCACCAAAAGGTAATAAAAACTCATTACCAATGGAAATTTGAACAGGTAGCTATATACAGGGGGCATAGATCCAGTTTGTTCTTGATCACAAGGTAAAGACACGCAAAAAGGACAAACAGCAGCACTTGAAGGCTTATGAAAATTCATTAACATAATGATCAACATAATTAGCAAGTGGGCCCAAGCCAACTAGGGAGCAAGGACTGATTTTCACAAGTTAGTGGAACTTTGCTGCATATTGGTATCCCATCATGTCCCTATCAGAAGCTAGGATACAGGACCTTGTACTCATTAGAAGGCAAGTAGATTCATTTTAAGTCATTTTATTCAAATCCAACTATAAGTTGTACTCATACATGCCAACACAATTCTAGGGTACTCCCAATAAGTGATGGCAACAGAAACATGTTGTAATAAGAAATAGGCAACGATTGGGATTGGGTTCAGTGGAAAACTAGAACTTGGAAAGCCAACCATAAATAGAAGGGACAAATGGCTATAATGAGGATGATGATGATGATTTTATGGTGGAGTCCATAAAATGTTCACCATTTTCCAACTTGTGTAACTTTGTTGCTTAGTTTTATATTTTTCTTCCCTTTTTTTTTTTGATGCAACAGCCAAATCGATAGAATCACTAAAAATTCTAGACACTTCAGATACACAGGACCAATAGCAGGGTTATGTAATTCATATTGGATAATAGCAAATCCAATCAACAAAGATCACCTTTCCAAGAAATATAGGCTTGAATTGGAGCATCCCAGCAATTGTAAGTAGAACTGTTGGGTCATCTGGCACAAGTGATGCACTTGGAAGGACTTTGTGACCACGGGAAGCATAAAATTCAAGAAAACAGCGGCGAATGGCATTTCCACTCACAGAGACATCCTTGGATGTAGAAACAGATTCTTTAGTTTCTTGTTGTATGGATGCTGTGAGAAGAGAAAATAGAACATTCTTGAAAGTGTTAAAATAAATATTTTTGATATTCTTCAGATGGACAATGAAAGATGGTATAAAAGGCCAAAGAATGAAACCTGATGTATTTCTTGTGGAAAAGGGCACTCTTTTAAATGCTTTTGAATCATAACGCCCATAGCATGAGTTTCTTGGAGAAACATGAATGGATGTTTTTATCCTGCTTATATATTCTCCGCAACCTATGATTCCAGGAGGACATAAATGTTGCATTAGTGTTAATGCTAAAAAAGGCAAAAGATTAGATGAGGAACTGGAAAACTAATATAAAGTTTGGAACATTGAAACATAATGCCATTACACACATTTTGAATGAAATGTATAAGAAGATCCATAACAGTAAGATTAAAACATTCTAAGCTTCCACAGTTTTGACTACACAAAAATATGACATAAATGATTGTGGCCTAAACAGAGCCAAATTTATGCATTTGATATGACAATGCATGAAGAATTTATGATGATGTCAGGAAATTTCTTTGTTTGTGTCGGAAACCACTTTCATGTACTGTAAAGAGGAAGCAAACTTAGTTGCTTATGACCTTACAAAATGGAAAGTCAGTAGATTCACTAAATGTGAAGGAGTCATCCAGAAGAAGAGCTCACACTACTAATGAGTAATGACAAATGACTTCCAGCAATCTTTTCCCCCTATGCCAATTCCCATGTCAGATCAACGATTGCAACCACTTATAAAATTCCTTTGAAAATCCAGGAAGTTGGGATCCATACACCCATCGGGACTGGATCTAAAGTGTCCTTTCGCCAGAAAAGGAAAGGATATATGGAACCAGTTCCTGAACTTCTTAGTTTCAGATTCTATGTTTTCTAGTTTATCCTGTTGTGCTTGTGTACTCTTTCTGATTTGCCTTCTAACAAGGTGCATTTTTTATTATTATTATTAAGGCCCAAAAAAGCAAGCATCTTATTCCACTATATCTTTATGGAGTTTCTTGGCAATCAGATTAAACTTATCAAGAAGAGAAAAAGGAAACTCCTCACATGATGAATTTGAACATGTATATTTGATCACAAGCATGGCATGAAATGTAAGTCGAGTTTATCAAAAAGTATCCCTCCAGATCATCAACCCAATCTTCAATCACTGTTAAAAAATAAAAATAAAAGGAACCCAAAAACAATTTCGACACAAGAATACAGAATCCCCATAATTGTGCCACGAGAAACCCAGTAAATGGGAATATCCTAACCGACCGCCCAGTATCCTTAATCTGACAACTAAAAGAAGAATCAACCCATGAGCTAACCAAGCCAAACATATGCAGCATCCACAAAAACATGGTTAACTTTAGAATCAAGTAACGCCTCTATGAGATAGACATTAAAGCATTAAAGCCATCTGTTCAGACAAATCATTAAACACTAACTGGGCATTAAAGCATTTAGCCATGTGTCTTACTTTGGTAGGAAGGGATTGAAGGAAAAGGTAATAATAAGAAAGGCGAAGAAAGGAACCAAGATTATAAATGCCCAAGAGAGAGAGAGAGAGAGAGAGAGAGAAGGAGATTGCATTTCCCACCTCCAGTTCTGGTTTTGGTAGGCGAGGAAGCTGTAGTTGCTGAAGCAGAGAGAAGAAAAAGAGGTTTGGTGAGATGGGCTTTGGCCATTGCTTGATGTAATGAAATCTCCATTTCAACACACTCTTCTTTTCAGTTTTCACTGATCCACTGCAGCTTCTGGATATACAGAGAGAGATTCGAATTAGGCGCCCTTATTCGTTCCTCTGCGTTTCTTGGATAAGGTATAACGGGCACGGTTGGTCACCGTGTGCCTACGTGGCAAGATAATAGCCATTAGAAACGGGACCAACGGTGCAGATGCTCCATCAAAGATTGAATGGACTCTGTTTCAAATATGGAACCAACTGAACCGATGTATGAAACACTACTTGAGACTTAAAAGAGTTCTGTTTCGCAACGAGCTGTTATAACTTTTGTTTATTCTTTTTACTGAGATTGCCATTTTCTATTATAGATGTTATATATTTCGTGATTGTAATATGATTTTTATTTCTATTTTTATAATTATTTTTAATTTTAAAAGTGTTTATTATAATCTTAAAAGACTTGGACTAACGTCACAATTTGTAAAGGTTCTAAGCAGTTTGACTTGGTGTCAATTTTAACTAAATTTTGGTACAGTTTGATTAATGGTTTAACTTTAGAAACATTTGATAAAAGAAAGTGAAGGGCTGAAATCTAGGCATTTAGTGAGATCCAAAAGATTGATGAATAGGCTTAGAAGTTAGAACAGTGGACTGCAGTTGCTCTTTTTGAATTTAAATTTAGTAGACTATAAGATTCTATAAATTGAGATTATTTTATTGTAATCAATAGTTTGAAAGGATTACAAAGATAAATATTCATATTTTATATTCCCTCCGTCTCATTTTAGTTGTCTTATTTGAAATATTTATATTTTTTAAGGAAATCTCTATATAAAACTAACATCCCATATGATCTCATCTATTTTCAACACACTTTATACTATTTCAATATAAATGAGAATTTTGAGACAATTTCAAAATCCATATAAGACAACTAATTTAGGGAAAAAGGGAGTATAATCATTCACAAATGCCTAGTGAGTCAACACTCTTCGTAAATTTATTCAAAGTGTGTGGATAAGGAAGCTTACACATACCTTAAGAATCAGTTAAGTGAGACATCTGAATACCTTAATCTTCAAAATAAAATTGTCGAACAAGTCTATTACTAGTCGTAATCTCTGGTGACCCTATGCTAAAAACATTGCAACTTTACCTTATAATATACACAAAGTATATTATTATAACATTATTAGAGGATTGATAGAGAGACTATGCGCCCCTTACCACCTACTGTGATTAAATGGAAAATATACTTTTTTTATGAATAACCTTATAGATTTTTCATTACATGCACCAATCGATGGATGGACCAGCACAATCGATGGATGGATTGCATTTTAACGTTATTACAATTTTAATGAAATGAAGATCTAATGATCGATAGAACATTTTAATTTTTAATTGAACGAGTTCAACTTAATATTCTGCATTGAAATGGATGGATACCCTCATTACCCAACACTCATTATCCAGTCTATTTCAAAAAAAAAAAAAGAGCTGTATTTAAATCGTTATTCTACAACTTCAAAACTTTTGAATCAAATTCGAAACAAACTAAAAAGAGCAAAAACAAGAGTGTCTAATCAGAGTCATATGGTTCATCAATAAAACATTGTATCAGTAGCCATTTCACTGTGGAATCGAGTCATTGCGACTAGAACCCTCGTTAAAATATGGTGCAATGAATGAGAAGTTCCTTCATAGCAATATATAATATTTGAAATTGGCTACTGAAATGAATCCATTTCTTAAGGTTTATAGAGGGTAACCTTCTGATCCTGAAAAACTGTCTATTTGTCATTAAGAAACATGGCATTATGGAGTGAAAATTGTCTTCTATTTTAGTTTCTGATAGTTTCTTCTTGTTCTTTCGAGACATCCCTGCAACAATGCAATTTACAATCATAAGATTAAAAAGTTCCATCCACATGGGTTCATCTCTTGAAAAAATCCGAGGCCACAAATATTTCAAAGGAATAGCACAAAAAGTGACGTTTGAGAGGTATGGCAAATATAGAAGGCCAGAAACCACCCATATAGAGGAAGAGACTGAAAGGCATTGGATTTGTTTTGATGACCAAGGTGTTCAGGCCTCTTAGACCATTCGACTAATCCTCAAGACATGTGCAAGCCTTCCTACCAACACACACCGGGTAACTCTATGGGGAGTGGCCCTTTGGGGTAGAGTAGGAATCGAACTCATGACTCCCGCTTCTTGAGGCGGGTTCTTAGCCATCACTTCAACCCCTTCGGGTTGCTGAAAGGCATTGGATGAAGTAGTCAAGCAGCCAAATGTGACATTTTGGAGGAGTAAGGATAAGCAGAAGAATTAAACATCAAAGATGGCACTAGACAGTTGGAAGAAGGCTTCAGTGACTACACCAATGAGCACAACTTAAATAATTCTAAAATTTTGTTTCGATTGACAAGTAAATGAGTCATCTATATAACCATTTATCTTTTTTCTGATAGACACACATCATCACAATGAGCTTTCAAATGAATAATTGGCCAGCTGGTCCCATCTTATTTCTTGAATTTAGATATAATTTTCATATATACAAATCTTTATGAAAGGATTGCCATACATATTTAGGAGAGGGAAGTACATATGTGCTAATAGCCAGAAATAAGGAATTGGATTTCGTTCAATTATGACCTCTCACTGTCAATATGACTGGTTTCTAGGACATAATCCCTCATGAGTCCTGTATTAGATTCATCCACCATCTGCAGAAAACCAAGTCATGAAACACAAATAGTGGGATGGTTACTATCAATGGAATATTTCAGATGTTCAAAAGAAAGGTAAAATGAAAAATGAAAGAGAGACAGAGAGAGATTGTTCACACCTCCAAAGCAAGCCGTTTCAAGTTATCCCACTCAAAATCTCTTTTACAATATGCAGATCGGACCTAGAAACAAAATACAAAACAAAATATATAATCATTACGTGCATAAACAATTAATTAAATGAATGAATAAATGGATAAAAACAAGAGAACCGGTTCTTCAGTTCTTTAAAGACGTACTGACCTCTAGAATTCGCAGAGCTGTTCACAAGATAGAGAAGCATTAGTATATTAGATCAATCTTTAACATGATGACAAATCATTAGAATTTCAATGTAGTATAATGAATACCAGCTAACTATATCAAATCCAAATGATGACAACAGTTTTCATTGTATAGAGGAACTATTCTGGGAAAGCAGTTAAAGATACTGTCTTTCAACTAAGAAGATGCAAGAATCAATAAACACAAACTGATAGCAAGAATAGAAAGAAATTCATGTGAACTGCCAATGGAACAATGCAGGTCAGAGTCTTCAGTCCAGGAAATTCAGATGCTATGTCAATCAAATGGGTATGATTTATGTCTTCAGAGATTCTAATTAGAGGTTGATTCCCTGACTATGGTAGGAAAAATATACGTTCCATCAGAGTTTGAGGATGCCTTGCTCTTGAAATGAGGAATGCACATTCTCCTCTCCTAGAAAAATGTTTTCTCCAATAGATTAAAAAAAAACTTGACAGGTCATCAAATTAAAATAACTGCACCTAGTGACAACATTTGACTACTAAGCAATGGCAACAGTTACATAATTACCTTTGAAGAATTAACAGGATGCCATGGGTGATCTTATGTGTATGTATGGTTCAGGACTACTCAAGTTCCACCAACATAACTAAGATTTTCTTTTCCACAAAAAGTGCTGAAGTTGATCATTACCTTGTGAGGATGGAAGTCATGTTTCGGAAATTATCATACCTCACAATGAAGGCGAGGCACAAGTATATCAATTTTCTTCTTCTTTCCTTTTGTTGAAATGAAACTTTGTTTAATAGAAGGGCATGAGGGGTGCAGAAAGAGATACACAGAAAAAGAAACAGCAAACCACACTAAGGAGCCTCTAACAGGCGCCTTGACAAAATGGATCACAGAGAAACTTATTACCTAATTAGGCTTACAAATAACAGTTGGTGTCCACATGAGAACAATTTGAGCACATCCAATTTTTCCCCAGTAAGATCAGGCTGAACCTATCCATCCACATTTAAAGAAGGTTGCAAAACCCAAGTGGGACTTTGTTTGCAGCCATTTGTGCCAGTTTGGCACACACTACGACATTCAACCCAGGCAACAGTGGAAACCAGTAATTAGATGACATAAGCCAAAATTAATCCAGTCCATCACAAGGAGGTTAATGGGACATGTATGCAAGTTAAGACTGTTGAAGATATTCTCCAAAAAGTCCATCTCAACTTGTTTAATTTTTTCCACTCAATGAATGAATTCACATGAGTTTTGAGTAATATCCCAATATGACCTACACACTGAAAGTCCATCCATTTGATGTCTTGTGCGCTTTAGCACATGCCATGTTAGCAAATGTGGCAGCAAGCAAGCCCAACTACAGGCAAACCCTTGGCCGATCATCTAGAACATTGTGATGTATCTTGTAGCAACATCTCAACATGGAATCACATTCCAACCACAAAGCTTAGCCTTTTTAGGAGTGATGTGCACATTTCTATGATTTTAATAAACTACCCTTGCTAGAAGGGAAAAATAGCATGATGGCAAACCAACTAGCCTTATTAAGAAAGGAATGGAATGAAAGCGTGGCCAAAAGCTGCAATAGTAGGACCATATATACCTATATGGCAAAAGCCACCATTGCAAAGAAAATTTAGAGTGAATAGTTGAACAAATATCTTTTTTTTTACTCAAGAATATATAAGAAGAAAACAACTGCAGTGTCAGGATTTGGAAGTTAATTCGAAAAACTTAGAACATACCAAGAGTTTGATGCCTTTGAGATTCTCGCATGAGATTTGCACAAAACTTATCCCCATCATTCGGAGAATTTCTACTAATAAATTCCATCAAATCTTCATATGCCTCATGGTTGTAACTCTGTCGTACAAATAATTACTGTTAGCCGCTGATCAGTGTCGAAATGAATGTATGCACTCGTTCTGGTGAATACAGTTAAATTATTGCATTCATGTTAAATTCTCTCTCTCCATGTGGACTATCTTTCTATAAGAGGAGCCCGGTGTATCCTGAGGCAACTTGTTTCATAGAAAAAGGATGATACTATGATTCATATCATGTGAAGTGATGCATTCCAGTAAAGCAGTCATATGAATGTAGTGTCATAGCATGAAGGACGAAAAAAACAACAAAAGAAGTAGTGATACAAATAATGGATCGAGATTCGAGAACCATAACAATGAGTGTTAGTAACACAGTGGATTCTGGAAACTGCCAAGGTCAAATTAATTAACAAGAACTGTAAATTAATTAAATCAATGAAGTTCCCGTACGGCCTCAAATGGTTAAGAGGCAATGGATCTTTGTATTAAACCATTTCAATGTTCATGGCATTCATTGGAGAGATGTTTCACCAGCATTCATGAAGAAATCCAAATCATTTATAAAAATGGGATCAAATGAGAAATGAAATTCACTGAAAACAATTATCATACTGTTGATTAGTGATTTGAGAAAAATCATGGGTGTTGGAGATCACCAGCCTAATGACACTCACTCTCTGATTCGTTCCCTTCATTTAATTTTTTTTTTCAAGAACAACGTTAAATGTGTTCCTAAACAATTCACTAAAAAAACAACCTTTTTTTTCCAGAGAGAGTAGGAATGCATCCATTTGATTCAATCCAAATTAAGAGGCGTGCTTAGTTTGATCTGGTTCAAGGTCTCTCATGCTAACACTCTATCTTCCACAAAAGCAAAGCATAATAAACTGATTCTAGATTTTGATAGATTTTTAGGCATAAGAAGTGATGATTGCAAGGGGAAGGAATAAACCTTTGCACAAGGTTGCTTCTATTCAGATCAAGTTCACAATTACTTGTTTTAGGGTTGCTTCCAACAATTTTGAATTACTAAATTCAAGCAGATGCTAGAAAATATCCTGGGAATGGCCTTACACTAGAAAAATGCCAAGGGTGTGTCTAGTATTGGGATGAATTGGACAATTTCAAGCTAAACATGAATGGTAGATGAAGATTGTATTTAAAATGTATAGAGTGAATCTTATAACTTCAATGCATCCTCAGACTTCTAAGACATTAAATGGCACACTATCCAAATTTAAGTAAAAAGAGTCACAAAACTTTGAAATGAATTTATAATATGAAAGCTAATGATGCACCACTCATCAAGCCACACTCTTGATAAGGGCACCTGTTTTTTATCTTAAATTTTTTTTTTTAAAAAATCTAATTTGAGTGGAGGGGTTTTCGGCTAGTCTAGTTGGAGGATTTGAGTCCCATATAGAAAGTGAAGAAAAGTTGAGAAGCCCTTTGTAAGCCTTTAATTTTTCTTATTTATGAAATTACTAAAATTTTATAGTCCTTGTGTGCCCAGCTTACTCCACACGCATGTGAACATGTACATGCATGCCATGTCATAGCTATGTCAAGCCTAGCTAAGCCAAGCCAAGTTGAGCAATGAGCATCAGGTGAGGTTGGCATGCTGAGCTGGGTTGGCCTAGGCTGGCTGGGCAGGCCAGGCCTTAATGGGCCTAGTGAACTGGGGTTAAATTAGTTGCTTGGGCCTAGGCCCAATAAGTAGGGCTTACTAGGTGTTTGCAAGCATAGGTTCGAGCGGTCCTAATTTCTAGCATTCCTTTTACTATTGTTGCAGGATTCCAAATTTTCATGTTCTTTTCCGATGTTACCAATTATCCTACTATAGTGGATTAGTGGGCTATGTGGCTATGGTTGCATGGGAATCTCTAAATTGGGGGAATCCAAGAATGGCTAGGATTATGAAACTTATTAAATTCACACATCTACAATCTTACGAATCTTCTAGACCTTAATCTAGAACATTCCAATTCTTCCTACAATACTCCTAAGTTCAAAGACCTTCTACACTCCTTTGCACCTCTACACAACTCACGCTCCATCACCAGACTAGACACTTTATAATTCTATTAGTTCCAATGACTTCTACACAACATCAAAGAATTCCACCAAACTCTAGCTCCTTGTGAATGCTTCTTGTATAATTTTTTTTTTTTTGAGCTGTAAGCTTCTTGTATAATTTGGGTCCTTATGTTCGTCTCTTGATTACTCTAGTCTTAGTGGTTCATCTTGAACCTCTTGAGAATCTCTATTCCATGAAAACCTCTTTTTCATGAGTTAGGCACCACCTTGTGCTTATGTCTTGCATCAAAGTTAGGCATCTTACCTACATGTCATAGAGTCTGGTCCTGTGACAGTCAGCTGACATGCTTCTTCTATAAATGGAACATGCTGCATGTGACTCTAGATCCACTTTCAACCATTTTGTGAAAACATGAAACTCATCACAATTTAACCCATGCTCACATTACTTGTCGTATGTTTCTAAATCATGAAAAAATGGATTTTGTGATAAGTGGTGTTGTTTTTTTTTTCTCTTTCTTAGCTTACTCATTTTCTTTTCCAGTGACAAATGGCGCCTTCACATGGGCATTATGTGGGCAATAGACTATAGTTTTTGGACTCCAAACCAGGGCTTTATGAGCTAAAACTGAGTTTGAAATGGAGCAGGTTGCCAAGGGGGTGAGATCTGGGAGACTCCTTAATCAGATTCAACGCAATCCTCATTTGGAATCCGTTCAAAATCTGATCCTAACACCAACTATTTCAGGTTGGGTTGGTAGGTAGCTGCTATGTTAATGTCGTGTATTTTGTAGTGATCTATGCAATACTAGAGACCAGACTTGAATTGGGGGATTCTCAGGGGGGCAGCCCTTGAGCAGGAATTGAAGGGTGGATAGCCCTTCATAAGGGTATTTTTATAATTTTGTATTCAGCATTATCTATGAGTTGTGTCTTTGAAGAATTTCTAGAGCTACGAGTGGGAGAGGCACGAGGAAGAGAGCATTGTAACTCTGTTATCAAAGAGAGTGAACTCACTCCCATCTCATTGTAGACATAGGCATGCTGCTGAATCACGCAAATCTCATTGTTTTTATGTGATTGTTTGTATGCTTTGCTGTATCAAAGTTTGTCTGTTTCCAACCATAGGGTCAAAAGTTGAGAGAGAGAGAGAGAGAGAGAGAGAGAGAGAGAGAGAGACCTGAAGTTGGGCAAGAACAATCTTAACGGCGAGAAAGGTGAAAAAGTTATGTAGGTGGGTGGCGGCCTTAGCTTCTGGGGATGCTTCCCCGAATCCTGCGAAGTAGTAGTAGTAGAAGAAGAAGAAGAAGAAGCAGTCGGTCAGAGCCGACGAAGCAAAATTCTCCGAGAAGAAGAAAAATACGAGAAAGAGAGAGAAGAAATGAATCCAACAGATACCAGGCACGAACATCTTTTGACAACTTGGAGGCTTAACAAAAGAGGACCGCGACCGCGTGCGCTTCCACCAGCAGCAGGAGTACCTACGATGGTTGTGAGTAAGGGATACAAGAATTGGTGGAGCAGATTCTATAAGAGCGCTTGCCATGATTGACGGCTGAATGGATGGTGACCTCCGTCGCCTGAGAAGAATGCAATACCACCACAGCTGCCTAATGCCTCCTACTCGGTGTTGGCTAGAAAATATCTAAGCCACTCAACGATAAACGATCTGTCGGAAAAAGATCTAAGCTGCTCAACGACAAACGGCCTGTCGTGAAAATATCTAAGCTACACAGAGATAAACGATCTTCTAAAATCTACACGAACGAAATTTTTTCAAAGGTATTATTTTTTATAAAATAAAGGTCAAATTATAAGAATGGTTACCCAAAAATGAAGGTCAAATTATAAGGATTGGTTTTTCATTTGTGATTGAAGGAGTGGCTGCATTCCATATTTCCATAATAGAATAATGTTTTTGTTTTCATTAAATTTGGGTGGTCTCCTATTCAACCAATTTTATTACACTAAATTTAGATAGGATGTCGAGTTGAGAGGATAGACTCGACAACTCAACTCGAGTTTTAAACTTTTTAAATCTTTTAGAGTACCCGACTAATTTTTAAGAATTGTATAACTCTTTTTATCTACACATATCGAGTAATTTTACAGAGAGTGTCTCTTTGACGAACATACATCTTAAAAAGTTGCTTTTTATGGTAAATCATACGTATTTGAGATTACATGTATATTAAAATTTTATTTTTAAATAAAATATCTCATCCATTGGATTGTTGAGCCTTTAAAATTACTGCCTATCCCTTTCCAATCCAAATTAGTCATGGTGCCAAATTGACAAATATCTGTAATTATCTAAAATAGTCCAAGTAATATTTATGACGTTGTAACTCTCAAGTACAGCAAATTCTTAATTATTTTTAAAATGTATGCACATTTATATAAAAGTGACTAAAGAAACAAGTTTTTTTTTTCATGATAGAAATATTTTTGGTCACTTTACTTACAACATGCGTGCAAAAAATCTAAAGTCTTGATTTAATTAGTAAAATTGATTAAACTGATAATACATGGTGGGCTGGACTTGACACTTAACTTTGGAATTAGGGAAAATAGAGTGGTAGATTTGACTTGAGAAATAACTATATTATTAAAAATTAAAATAGTTATCTTATATTCATTTGAATAATCAATTATCTTAATAAATTTAAAAATATAAAAATTCAACCCAATGTATTTAGCAAGTCCAAAAAATGGCCATAAGAGACTTGACTCAGTTAAAATATTAAAAGAAAAGCTTCAAAATATCAACTGAAAATTTATGATTCGAAGCCCTATCAGTATGCTATAGCAGATTCTTTTTTTTGTGGATTTGTTGAAAATAGCAAAAAAAAAAAAAAAGAAGAAGAAGAAAAAATCAAGTTGCACTAGAGCATGACCGGTTGACTTGGGGCTACTTTAGCTGAGACTGAGTTTTTTTAAAATACCAACAAAAATTCATTGTTCTTTTTCTTTGAAAAAAATAATTAAAGACGTCCATTTTAATCTCTTTAACAATAAATGTTTCGAATGTCATCGATAAGCTGAAATAATCGGTCAACTCAACAGACTTCACTAAAACATTTTTTTTACTAAGGTGTCTAGGCCTCTTACAATACTCAATTAATCATCGAGATATGTGTAAGCCTTTCTATCCACATACACTGAAGAATTCTGACAGAGAATTCTACAGAAAAAGAGTGGCCCTTTGAGGTAGAATAAGAATCGAACTCAAGAATCTCACTTCCTGAAACGGGTTCCTAATCGAAACATATTGTGCCTCAATTAAAAAAAATGAAAATTATTTGGAAAAAAAAAATGACATGACAAAGACATTGCAACATGGGTTGAGTTTTACCAATGATTCAACTGCATATTGGATAGAGTTAAAATATTGAATAAATTGGTAGAACCCACTTATTTAAATTATAAATATTCTTTCAGGTTTCAAAGAATGTGGGAGAAGGATGGATGCAAATACATGGGAGGGAAGACACAAGTTTTTTCTGTGTCTTTTTCATATTTTACAAATAAATACTTCTAAGAACTTTCCAGCTACAATAATTCAACCATTGCCTGCTATTTGAGTATAATCAATGAATCAGTCAATGCCGCCAATTTCAAATTTTCCATACATTGTTTCTCAAAACAAGAGTCACCAGTAATCTCTGCAGGAGCAAAATCCATCCTTGAAGTGATGGAACCTGTGTGCATCCCTCACAATCAGCTCCCTCTCGCAGATTTTGGAAACCAACTTGGTATGAACATGACAATCACTGCAAACTCGAAGATTCTTAGTGATTCGAATCGGTTCTCTGCCTTCTTCGTTTTTTTTACTGCTCTCTTTTTTCATCACCATCAGTGCAAATGCAATTGCCAGTCTTTCACTGTGGTACTGGCTCTTCATTAGCTCTTCAAATTCTTCTTCGCTTGCCTGCCATGTTTTTTTCATCCTTTTGTGCAATGCAGTCAGCTCCTCATATATCATCTTCGACTCTGGATGTGACCTATCTTCTGCTGTAAAGCTATACACCACATTCCCAATCTCAACATAGCTGCACCCGGCAACTTTCCTCAGCCCATCCTTTCTCAATGCCACTCGTGTTCTCAAGACATCGTCCCATCTCTCCGCCTCGCTGTATAAATTTGCTAATAGAACACGGTGACCTACACTGCGTGGGCCTAAGCTTATTATCTGCTTCTCCACAATCTCCCCAAGCCTTGAATTGCTGTGAAGACGACAAGCACCCAACAGACTTCCCCAAACAGCCATATCGGCTTCAACGGGCATTTTCCTGAATGAGTTCATGGGCTTCATCAAGCTGGCCGGCCCTGCCCAAGAGATCCACCATACAAGCATAGTGTGTTGCAGTAGGAGTGACACCATGGTCTCTCTCCATGCTTTTGAAACAAGAGATACCCTCTTCTACAAGGCCTGCATGGCTACATGCAGACAGAAGCGAAACAAATGTTACTTCATTGGGTACAAAACCCAATGATCGCATCTCTGCAAGCAAATGAAGCGCATTTCTTCCCTCTCCATGTAGCCCTTCTGCTCCAATCATGGCACTCCATGAAACAATGCTTTTAGAAATGTTATCTATGTCTGCAAACACCTGTCTAGCAAGAAGTATTTCTCCACATTTGGCATACATGTCGATGAGTACAGAAGCAACTCGGACGTCCCGGTCTAGGCCAGTGGCCACAGCATACTTGTGATGTACCTTTGCTGGCCTAGAGGCTCCAAGCACCGAACAAGCTGCAACAACACTAACCATAGTGACAGCATTGGGCTTAACTTCTTCCAGCATCCGGCGAAATAATTTAAGTGCTTCATTCGGGCATAATCCCTGCTCATAACCTGCGATCATAGCACTCCAGCACACCACATTCCTCTCCTCAATTCTGTTGAAGATGTGCCTTGCCATTTCCAGGTTGCCACACCTAGCATACATGTCGAGCATGGCTGTTGAAACCATGACATCACCGGATGACAAAAGGGACGGATGATGAGAGCCAACGTACTCATGGATTTGCTGGCATGTCTCAAGGGAACCCAGCTCTGCACAACACTTGAAAATGGCAATGAGCGTCACCCGGTTGGGCAACACTGCTGCTGCCGTGGACAGTGATACCATGTCTTTGAAGACGGACAGTGCATGCTCTTCTCTCCCTTTCGTCTGGGCGAGACCAGAAATCAGTGTGTTCCAAGACACCACATCCCGTTCCCCAGTCGGAATAGAGTCAAAAATGTTGCATGCGTCTTTGATGTCTTTGCATCTCATATACATGTGTATGAGTGTATTGGCCAAACGGGTGTTCCAATCAAACCCATGCTTGATCACAAGCGCGTGAATTGCCTGTCCTGAAAGTAAACGATCAATATCACAATACAGATCACTGGAGACAGCACACGCAGAGAGGACGCTAGCAAGAGACACAACATCAACACAGTCACTGCCACCAGCTCGTTTCATTCGAGAAAAGGTTTCCAAAGCTTGGGTCACGTAGCCACTGAGGGACAGGGAAGAAATTAGAGCTGTCCAGGAAACGGTATCAACTTCATCTCGTCGCGTTATTTCATCAAACACCTGACAGGCGCCGTGGATGCTCCCGCATTTACCATAGGAGTGAATGAGAGCAGCAGTAGAGAAGCTATCAGAGCCGAGGCCACGTCGGGTGATGTTCGCGTGGGCCTGTTGTGTGGCGCGGAGGTTCTGGAGAGCTGCGCAAGCTTTGAGAAGGGGAGGGAAGGTGAAGCCGTTGGGCGGCACCACTTCAACAAGCATTTGCTTGTAGAGAGAAAGGGCGTGTTGTGGGTTCTTATTGGCTTCTCTGGCGATAATGGTATTCCAGCGAAAGGTCTCATCTTCCAAGCTGCCCTTCAAATGGCCACGGAGATGATACACCGAACTCGATGGTGTAAATCTTGTTCTTGCCCTTGTCACCATTACCTGATCGAAGAATGATTAAGATAGTGATCCACCTTTGATGAAGTAAGAAGAAGCGCAAAGAAAGCGATTATATAATCATATTCTGGGCTTCACTTTCTTAATAACTTTGTTGGAAAACAACGAGAAGGTTCAAAAACAAGCCATGAAAGAGGCAGTGCTTTGGAGCCCAAAAGAGAAGCAATGCATCTCTCTATTACAACGACTCAACCCCCTCAACTCCCTACTCCAAATCCACGCCTTCATGCTCAGGAACGGCCCTCATTACTAACCTCTCTCTTCTCACCAAATTCATCTCCTCCTGTTCTGATGCGGCCGCAATCCGACACGCCCGCCTCGTCTTCGACCACGGTCTCGCTAACAACGAGGACACCTTCCTCTGTAACTGCATGATCAGAGCTCACGTTCAGAACCGCCAATTTCATGAATCCATCGCCCTTTATCGAAACCTATGGAGAGAAGGCCGTTTTACTCCTGACAACTACACCTTTTCGTTTCTTTTCAAGTCTTGTGCCTCCGTTTCGGCTCCAAAAGAGGGCAGGCAGCTCCATGATCAGGTAATTAAGATGGGTTCCTGTCTTGACGTATTTGTGGCGACGGGGATGGTCGATATGTATGCTAAATTGGGAGAGATGGACAATGCGAGACGAGTGTTCGATGAAATGCCTCACAGAAGCCCAGTCTCCTGGACTGCTGTCATTTCTGGTTATGCTAGGTCCGGAGATGTGGACACTGCATGGAAGTTGTTTGATCGTATGCCCAATAAAGACACTTGCTCCTTTAATGCAATGATTGATGCTTCTGCTAAGTTAGGGAACATGGCCCTTGCAAGCCAGTTGTTCGATGAGATGCCGGAGAAAAATGTGGTCTCTTGGACCTCATTGATCTACTGGTTACTGCACAAGTGGGGATATAGATATCGCTAGATCTCTATTCAAAGCAATGCCAGAGAAGAATTTGTTCTCTTGGAACACCATGATTGGCGGTTACTCTCGTAATAAGAAACCTCATCAAGCAATTGAGTTGTTTCGAGAAATGCAGCACAATTCATTGCTTCAACCAGATGAAGTGACAATTGTTAGTGTTATGCCAGCCATAGCTGATTTGGGTGCTTTGGAATTGGGCTGTCGGGTCCATAGTTATGCTCGACATAAAGGACTTGACAGAACCAACACTGTTGCAACTGCACTCATAGATATGTATGCCAAATGTGGTGAATTATGGAAAGCGCAGCGAGTGTTTTATGAGATGCCTAAGCGAGAAGTGGTGACTTGGAATGCAATGATAAATGGGTTTGCACTTAACGGTTGTCCAGAGGAAGCATTGGATGTGTTTATGGAGATGTGGAGGGAAGGAATTAAGCCAAATAAGATAACCATGATAGGGGTCTTGCGCGCTTGCTGTCATGGAGGACTGGTGGAGGAAGGGAAGAAATGGTTTAGAGAAATGGAAGGATATGGGATTGAACCGAGTATTGAGCACTATGGGTGTATGGTAGACCTTCTAGGAAGGGCAGGACATTTAGAGGAAGCTGAGGAGTTGATCAAGAGCATGCCTGGTGAAGTGAATGGGATAGTCTTGAGTTCTTTCCTATTTGCTTGTGGATGCTATAGAGATGTTCAGAGAGCCGAAAGGATTGTGAGCAAGGCATTTGAAATGGAACCTTGGAATGTAGGGAACTATGTCATCATGAGAAACATGTATGCCGGGGAGAGAAGATGGGCGGATATCGAAAAGATTGAGAGAATGATAAGAGATGTGGAAAATAATGGGACCAAGAAAGAAGTTGGGATGCAGTGCAATTGAGGTTGATGGTAGGGTTGGGAAGTTCATAGCAGGAGATAGAGTGCACCCACAATGGAAGGTCATCTATGGTGTGCTTGGGCTTTTGTGGGTTCACATGAAGAGCCAAAATGTGGAAGAAGTATTACAATTTGATGTATAATTTCTTCACTGATTCAGTGGAGTCTCATGGCGAGAGAGACGTGGGGGATTCAGCAACAGATTCACAAAATGAGTGTTCTATTTTGCTGGGAGGAGGATCATTGAATCATAAGTTATAGATATAAACATTTTTTGGCTCACGCAGTTTTTGATAGTGCTGTTGAGACTAATTTAGCATAGTCCAGTGTCTTGATGATCAAAATCTGTTTTTATTTTCAGAAAGTCTTACGATCAAGTCACTTTTCTGAAAAAAAAAAGTCTTTGAGATCAAGCCCTTCAACATAAAAATGTCACTCCTCATTGTTTTGTAGTAGTGTGTGGAGATTAGAAGTTACACATGTCCCAACGATTAATTAGGTGAGAAAAAAAAAAAAGTAATTCTATCTTCTTTGGTTGGGCCATTACCCTTACAGATTTAAATTGTTTATATACATTTTCTTTGGTTAGAAAAATCATCCCCTAGCTAATTCGATGGGCTTTATCTTCAAATGAGTTGGTGGAGTTGTCAAGAAATTGGCAATCTTAGGCAGGGATTAGGTTATTTTTAAAAAAAAATTCTACCAGAGGGTAATGTATTTGCTTGGCAAAATCTTTTTGTGGTGTGTCTACTTTGTAGAGCTTTTAGCAAGTCTAGTTGTGTGGATAATTTTTGTTTTTCATTTTTGAATTTCGGTGGACTAATATGGAGGAACCAAAGCAGTTAGATGTATCAACAATTGGGTTCATTTGGACTGTGGACAATATGGGTCCCACCATAGACAACCGCATGGATCCCACAAATATGAGTGTGACCCACAACAAACATTTCATGTTATGAATGCATATTCATGGTTGGGTCACACCATGTCATTATGGGTGACTACGTACAATGTACATGGATGAGATGGATGGTGAATAGTAATTCTTAGGGCCATCTACATAGAGACCCATTTCAGAATTGGATCCCACCTATGTGCTTAACTTGGAGCCATTATTCATGCTCTAAAACCCCACTAGTCAAGAATGCCTTTTTTCTTTAAAAACATGCATGATGAAGATGATGCCGTGATTAGATGCTAAGTTCTGCTACACGTGTTGTGCAATAGTGGGCCAATCGTAAATTCTCAGTCCAGTATGAGTGGCCCTCGACCTACTCTTGCTGGTTGGACCCAAATTCCAAAAAGCCTCTATCCATCACATTTATGATTCACTTACTTGTAGAAATATTTATATTTTATTTCCTTTTTTAAAAAGAAAATAAAAAATGGAGGACATCTAAAAACTATGTGAATGACTTACACATCTCCATTGAATTCTAGGGTAATATTTCATTGAATTATTTTCACAAAAAACTCAAATTTTGAGATTATCTAGATTCAAAACTCGAAAATTAATAAAAATAACTCAAAATAATAAAAATTGATGAAAATAACTCTAAAATTGAATTAGCTTGCTTTT
The DNA here is from genome assembly GCA_013350335.1 of Chimonanthus salicifolius. Taxonomy (NCBI): domain Eukaryota; kingdom Viridiplantae; phylum Streptophyta; class Magnoliopsida; order Laurales; family Calycanthaceae; genus Chimonanthus; species Chimonanthus salicifolius. Next base: position 72,308,826 of record CM023535.1, on the reverse strand, counting down.
AAACCATTTTAAATTTGAAAGTACTGATTAAAATAACTCAAAAATAGGTCAAATCGAATTAAAAAAAAGCCTACATCGGCCAGTACATATCTGCCGATAAAGTAGTGTGTATCAATACATACATATCGGCAATCTAAAATCCGTTACGCATTGACCGGTATTTGTACCTATGTATGAATCCAAGGTAGTCAAATTACATGTGAATTGAGAGAATCATTTAGTGAGCTGAATTGATATGTCAATCATTTAGTGGATCTATTTGGATGCATCATTTAGAAGCAGTTTCTGCGTAAATCCATAATAGAGTGGGATGTTGCGGTTGTCACGGTAGATTTCATGGTATAAACATTTTGTACTTCTTTCAATGCAATAATATTCTTGTTACCACCTAAAAAGAAAAAAATATGTTTTGTCTCTGAAATGGCAAAACTAGTAAAATAAATTGTTTAGAAACAAAGCATATTGTATAAATCTAGACATACTTCTGTACAAGGGATTTTGATCTTGTATCAATGACAGACACGGAAAAATCTAGTTTGAAATATGGAGAAATTATTGAACATAGAAGACAATATTACAAGAAAATACAGATTTCTGATTTAATTCCACATATGCATCTGTTTTTTCTTTTTATTTTTAATTTCCTCTGGTGCCTCTGGTGTAATGCGAGCAACTAAAACTGATGGACGGGGGCTGTGTATAACTGAAGAACAATAAAATGCACCCTTTAAGAACATCTGTAGTTGTTTTCATTTCTTTTAGAACATTAAGAACGTCTGCGGTTTCCTCTATGTTTCACAATTCACCTTGACTGGGCTGAACCTGCCAGATGAAGTTCACATGAAAATAGTCACCAATGACATAAGAAGGAAAAATGAAGAAGAAGAAGAAAAGCCATTGAATGTCTGGGACAAAACATGTCCCTACTAAAAAGACCCCAAAAAAAATCAAATGTTGATCTACCAACATAATGGGGCATACTAAACCCAAGAGGGAGTTGGCCTGATGGTCAAGAAACTCTCCTCATGAAGGGAGGTCTTGAGTTTGAGTCACGTTCAACACTCCTCTGAGCCACTCCCCATAGTTGCTTACCTGGTGTGTATAGGATTGGGAGGCTTGCACATGCCCCAAGGACTAGTCGGGTTAAAATGTCCCCTGTTCAAATACAGGTGAGACCCCTAGACACCTTGGTCATAAAATAAAAATAAAAATAATAATGGGGCATACTACATTAGGACGGTGCAATACCATTTTCAGCAGCACCATCATCATTCCCATGACTCAGGGAATTTGAAAGCCAGTCTACAGCAACACATTCAATATGGTAAATTACCTCAAGATTCAGGTTGTCAGATGAAACCTGGTGAATACCCCCAGATCTAAAATACGATTGAGCATTCTCTTCTATGTTGTCCAACCTGAAAATGATTTCTTGATTTAACACATTTTTCATAAATACTATATGAAAAAAGAGAAAAAAAAAAGATGGATAAGAAATTTACCTGTAAATATAATTTACCATGATACCACAACTTTGATGCAGGCCCTTTTCAGATCTATCTGCCGCCCAATTCAGTCTCCCGATCATCTGCCCCATGTTACAAACAGGCTAAGTTAGAGGCTTCATAAAATCTGGTATGTACATGAACATGGAATGATTACCATTATCTTTTGAGGAATAATGGCTGAACCTTCATTATGATAGCTAGTTTGAGAACATTGTGTGGTCAAATGGGAGAGTTTCCATTAAAAGTCGGGCTTCACCCATAATTCACTTTAGGCCCATATCTATTCACCTTAGTAATGGAGAACATCACTTCAGCAATCTAGGAAGAAGTGTCATGGTGTATGCTACTCAGATGATATAGTTTTGACTGGGGAAACAAGAAATCAATTAATAAGAAGTTAGAATCAAGGAGGGAAACATTTGTGATGAATGGCTTAAAATCAGTAGAACAAAGAATATATGGACTATAATGGAATAGGGAATGGGGAGACTGGGAGAGTGAGCTAATGAAAATAGGAAATGACCTAATATCACACTATGATAAGTTTAAATACATGGGCTCAACTGTCAAATCAAATGTTGTATCATTCCAAACATAACCAGTAGGATGAGAGCAGAGTAGGCAAGCTTATGAGGCATTGTGTGATAAGTTGATTAAAGGGAAGATTTTATAAAAATTTCAGAAAAGGAAAGATTTCATAAAACTGTTAGTGGACCAACAATGCTTTAAAGAGCATAGTATTGGTCCATCAACAAGAGTCAAATGAATAAAGTTACAGTTTTGAAGATATGAATGTTAAGATTGATGTATGGCGTAACTCAAACGATTGAATTGCAACATGGCCACATTAAAAAGACCTGAAAATAGCCCCAGTTGGCAGTACAAGAGAAACTTGATGGATAGTCATCTAAGGTGGTTTGGACATAGAAGTAAGGGAATAAAAATGGTACACATTCAAAGAATTGAAAAACTGCAATGTACAAGGAGGAGAGGAAGGCCATAAAAAACCTGGAAGGAAGTGATGGAAAGGACATAATTGCTTGTGCAGTAAAAAAGCATAGTTTATGACTAGGTAGAATGGAAGAATAAATTCAAAAAGCAAATCCTATATGGATAGGAAAATTGCAATGACACTGGATTAGTAGAGAAGTGGTGATGAATAATGACAATGATAGCCAAACCCCAATTTGATACATGAGAACCCATATGGATCCATGATTTAGTGACCCAATAATAAGCCATGGATGGAGGATGCTCAGACTGAGAACCTTATTTCTTTCGCATCTTTGGCATGTTCCTTTCTAACTACTCATAGATCGCCAATCAATTTTCAAGGAATACCACTTGTCATATTCATTGAAAGATTGAATTGGTGATCGTACCCACACATGAAGAAAATTAGGAAGAAAATGTGATCGTTCAGATTCAATACCCTACAACATTTTCAAGATTGAGAAATGCATACCGCTCCATTTTGCAAGTGGAAGTTCGAAACTGCATCTAGAGCTTTGCCTCTCTTTTTCTCTTGGAGAAGGTACCTAAGAATATTGAGCCCATCTAAGTCATGGTTATTAAATTCATACCTTATAAAATGTTCAGGCTAACTTACAGAAATCTATGTGACTTTGCTTATGATATTATGTGTTGTTACTTTGGCTAGAAATGGCACAGCAAGCTCATCAATGCCAATGTCTAGGTACAAGTTTAAGACAAGTTGTAAGACCCACATAAGGTAATTAGGTCCTTATATCTAGTCGGTTACCATTTCAAAAGTTAGGAAAAAAAATAGTGCACCTTTTGGTAGCATGTGCATTTTTAATTATCAATGTTTGTCAAAAGCGAGATGATTTCTGATAACATATTGTCCAGTACACGACCTCCCACAAAGAGAACATATGCAACTTTATGATCTTTTCACAGTTTGTTGCAATATCTCTATACCTTTCACATTACACAAGGAATGGATAGTATCCAAACAGTGGTAAAAGAAATAATAATATACATCACACACTGTTTAAAAAGAAAAAAAAAATAAAAGCAAAGAATGAAATATGGGGATTGATGGGGAGTCCCCCATTTTTATAAGGGGCCCCCCACCCCAGCATTTGTGTCATTTAAATCATAATAAAGTAGCAACAGTGTCCCCCCATCAAAAATGGGGTGTCCCCAGCAAATCCCCAATATATATATATACATATATATACATATATATACATATATATATATATATATATATATATATATATATATATATATATATTATAGCAAGCAGGGGTACAAAAAACGTTATCGGCCGATATTTTTCTCTTTCCTCCTCTTTTTTTTTAAAAAACAGCCGATATCGGCCGATATTCGGCTCTCCAAAACAGATATATATCAGCCGATACGATATGTATCGGCCGATATTTCGACCCCTGATAGCAAGTTAAATAACACACAATATGAATATGCATGTATGTGTACAAATACAAACAAACACAAGCACTTTTAATTGCAAACTCCGTCTGAGCTTCATGTGGGGCCCACTTATAACCATCTAGAGATTGGATTGGAAAGCTCAATGGTTGAGAGGCATATAAAAATCAGCATGATTGGATCATTCTAGGTACTGTTCTTGTGAACCCTACGGATTTTGATTTATGGAGTAAAGGATGTACAGGATGGGGGCAGCAAGGGGTGCAAATTGGACCAACTTGGGACCCACAACCTTCATAGTTGCAAAGTGACACGAATCAAAAGTACCTCATGATCTTAACATAACAATAACAGCATAAATAAAATGATCTGTGCAGGTTCTATGGACGCAAGGAGAGACTTCATCTTCGTCCCTTGACATTCTATTGTGAAACTTTTACACAAAGTACCTTCTGCACAATCGCATAAGAGGAGCTCGTAATACTTCTAATAAGCTATCGGATTTGGCCCACTCATAATTTTTTGATGTCAGCAGGTTTAGCAAGATATCCATGGCACTTTTTCCAGGAGCGAAGTCCCTGCACTTAGAAAACCAATGTAGTGTAAGAGTAACATCAACTAAGTACTTCTCAGGAAAAGAAGGAAGACTCGTCAAGACAAGTATATATGTTTAAAACAAAGCATACATTGTAAAGTGCTTAAACCTAGTCCATTGCTAAGATGTGAAAAACTTAGTTACGTTACATGGTTCCAAAATTCATGGACTTCTGGAACAATTTCTAGAAATAAAATAATAAATAAAGGAAAATGTTATCTAGAAATAGTGACTGGAGATGCATAATAAGCAAAGTTCTGGGAAATAGATTCCTAGATTTTATCTTCTCTTTTACACCTTTTTAAAAAAAAATACATTAAATTAACATTCAATACCTATTTTTTGAATGATACTAAAGTTTGATTCTTTAAGCAATAATAAAATAAGTTCATCCAATTTATGCTAAACCTAAATAAATACCAAATTTAAAGTGCAGCACAAGAACCTGTAGATTTTTTTAAAGCAGCAGTATATACGCCCCATATGTATTCCCATCCTTCATTGTATGAAGTTCTAATGTTCTATAAACCCGTAACAGTTTAACTCTTATAAAAATGTACAATGATAAAATGATGATGTCTTCATCCATTGGTTTCACAAGAAAACAAGAATAACCTTTTAACAGAAACAGAATAGAAATAGCATCTTTCTATGAAGCAATGAATAGAACTTACGAAAACGAATCAAATATTGCCCTCTCTTCATCTGGATTAAGTATCACCTCTCTGAATGTACTTCCTGGCAAATTGCTTATGCCTTCAGTCTCCAATTCAGAAAACCTTGATTGAGAAGCCAACTTGGATAGAAGCCATTGCATAAATCCAGGAATTGGGCTTAGTGTTGCAAATGTCTATGTAAACAAAGACCAAGTTAATAGCAGAAACATGTCCAAATGCAGGACATATTAATATGAGGTAGAAGGTAGTGAATTATAAGAACAAGCCTTAGCACAGAATAAAAGAATAAAACTTGCTGAAATATTATTAACAAGTACTCTTGTTCACTCAAGCTAATAAAACAGCAGTTCGGGAAGCAATGCCTTTTGACATGTCTAGATATGGAACAATGTAATTTTTAACCACTACTGCATATTTCTGCTAGTATCTATCATATTTTCCATGGACTGTATAAACCATCAAAGTATATGAAAGGCAAGTTTCTTACAAGAAAATGAACTTCTAGGACTTCACCAGAAAATAAAAATCTGGGAGACGACATTCATAGTTATCGGTATTTATTCCACTATTTTTGTCAAAAGAAGAAGAGTGATAAATGTTCCATGCACCTTATAGCTAGGGATAACAAAAAGAAAATCAAGGATGCAAATGGAAGAAGACAAGACCATGCAGCACAGGCAAGTGGTTTGCTCAATGTTGCAACCATATAAAGTTCATGAGTTCTAGTCACTTAACATTAAAAAAAAATGAATGAAGAAGAAAGGGAAAAAAAGGAATTTGCTCATGTTAACCTTTCAATTCAAAATGGTTTTACTTACAGATACATGTGGCATCTCTCTTTTCACCAGATCAATCACACGTTTTATGAGAAACTTTCCAAGGTTGATTCCTGATAGACCTGGCTGTCAATTACGGTCACTACTAGGTCAGAGAGTGGTTTGAAAGGAATTAATTGTAATAGGAAAATAATAAATGTGACAACATATTTCCTACCACTAATGAGTGTCATCAGTCATTGAGAAGCCCACAAACAGGCTAAGGTAACATATAAAAAGAGTATGACAATCTACCATGATTTCCAAGGCCAAAATTTATCCTTAATAATGCTATATGTAGCAATGGAAATCTGGGATGCCCTAAGATTTGTTTTATCTTTTCACAACTACTATTCCTTAAAATTTTCAAAATTTCATAAGAGTACATCAGGGTTTGGAATTGTCAGGTGCAGTAGAAAATCTTGTAATCACAACAAAAGCAGTAGAGAAGGAAAGTATGTCCAGCAATAGCATAATTTCCCTATACGAACTAATCAAAGAAAAGACTGTTCCCAACATTTTAGGCTAGAAATGATTCACCAAAACATATGCCCAAAGGGGAAAAAATCCAAAACATTACAGCCTATATACTATAAATAGTTCTACATCTATAAAACCAACCCTGATACTTCAAATCTAGCTGATTCATTAACACTTTAGTTAAGCCATCGATACCAACTCCTAAATAAATTAATCCACTCAATTAATAAATAAAATTTGGCAATAATGTTTGCATGTTCGTCAAATTTCCTAACAAAAAAGTGTCTATGTGCATACATACAATCACATTCTATGGGATACTCTAGGGATCTCATGTATAATGACCTGATAAACCTTACACATTCACAGTTCTGCATGTATTTTAGAACATCAATATATGAATGTGACACTATATCCACTTTGAGGTGTTCCTTCCTCAAGTCATCAACTTGTTCCTTCCTCTCAAGGTATTTGCTGGTTCATTCAAGATCAAAAGCAAAAACAATTTTGAGGATAGCTTCCCATCCCACAGCATTTACTCCAAAAATAATTTCCTTCATATTTCCTTTTGTTTTCAACACAACCACCCCCCACCCCACCCACACACATAAATAAATAAATAAATGAATAAATAATCCAAAAGTTTCTCCTCCAATGATTATTGTTTCTCAAATTTATATATTATTTTACATACTCATCCAGCCTAATCCTACTTTAGGGGCATAGGCACAGATAACATTTAAGAAGGAATTAGTTGTTGTTCTCTTTTGAAATGAAGAACATGGTTAAGGTCAACCTAATGCAGCTTTCCATGGAGAACAGTTCAAATTAGGATAAAGTTTTTTTTGAAAGGTAAATTAGGATAAAGTTGCTTTTAATTTTGAGTTGTATTACGTTAGTTTCTCACACAGAGCCAAATTAAGGTCAGTCTGGCAATTGACCAAAACCATCTATAACTATTCACCAGAAATGACAATCACCAAATTTTATATTTGTGTGCAAGATTATCTTTTGCAGATTCAAGTAATTCACCATATTCACATTCAGATTGCATATGCTAGATTAAGTGACTTCATGGCACTTTCCTTATATCATGTAGAATACCCTGAACCTATTTTACAGTATAAAAAAATCTACTCTATTTAAATTAATAAATACTATGGGACCCAGAAATTTCTTGAAATATTGTCTTCATATCCAAATATATCTCAAAATCGGCAATCCAACTACTCCCATCATAATTTAATTTAAAAACACCTATCTGAACATCTTTGATACAACTTATTCTTTGTAATGCCTACGTCTAACCAACCACCAAACTTTAAATCCAATTTCAGGCTGCACATAACTATGTACAACATCCTTTTCAAGTCATTCAAGTTTTACTATCTACTCAAATTTTTATTTGCAAATTGCTTCTCATTTTTTTAACTTGTATTTACTCTAACAATCCTCACTGAGTGATAACATGTCAACACTATGGAGCTGACATAACAAATACAAAATAAAAGCATATGGTTTTTTAAAATAAACCAAATACATATGATGTGAAAACTTTTTTCAAAAGCATTTCTCCTAATAAAAACGCTATAACAACAGTCAATAGGTATGAAATATTTTCATAAGCAAGACATAATTCTTCTTCCCTTTGTTCTTTGTTGTTGGGTGCTGCCCAAATCTCTTTTGATTAGTTTCTTTGTTGTATTCTCTTTTTTAATACTATTTTTTATTACCTAGTAAAAAAAATAAAGATAATATGAGGCCATTTACTAAGGGGAAGGTAAAAACATGGGATTTTGGTAACACATATGGAGTCATTAAAAGCCAATTACTACCAAAACCTTCAAGTTGTGATTAGCAAGCTAATAGATCCATCCCTTTATGGATTTCACAATGCAAATTAACCGATAACGCATTAGATTTTAGGTTATAAATTACAACATGACCCATGCCAAAACAAATCTACTCCAAAATCATATATTCCGGAATCTAAAATCAATGAAGGAAGATAGACAGAATACAATATCAACATCAACCCATACTAAACATACCTGAGTTGATGATATAGAGTAAAATAATGCACAAGTTGCTTCACATTCAGGTATTGGAGGATCATCCCATAGTACTTCCTGATACAAATAACAAGTTAGTATCACATAGCTAAAGGGGAAAAATAGGGGGAAACAATACCTGTATTGTCTGAGCCACATTCTTCAGAAGTGCAACTTCAATAAAAATAAGAGGTTCTCCTGGAGAAATAGTGAACTACATAAATTTAAGGATCTTAGCTACAAATTTATAACTCATCAAATATACAAGCTTAGAGACGAAAGAATATTCAAAATAAACTTCAGGTTAGGAAAAATCCAAAGTCAGAACAATTACCTCATGCTTGAATGTTTGATATTCACAGATGTTGTGGTGCAAAAAATGTAGTCAAGCATCAGAAGTCATTATTCTGAAGTTGTTTACGGTTTTTAAGCCAATTAGAATGTTCATGGTAAGAGAAACATTGTTCTTTTGACAAGACCACATGGGCGTAGCTAAAGCTTCACAAATTCAAGCTATTTTCAACTTATCTTGCTGAATTACATTGACTAATCTGTACTTACCATAATCACACACCGTTACCATTTCTTGCAGGTAAGACGTTTACTCTATAATGGAAATACGGAGGAGAAAAAGTGAAAAACACTCGCATACATCAGTACAAAGAATAAAATTGTAATCAATGGTATGTAGGAAGAGAACAATAATAAGGAAAAGTGTGGAAATGGTTCTTTGGCTAATCATCTCATCAATTTCTAAATAAGTATGGTGACAAATATTCCAGTTTCCAGGAACTTTCACATAGCTCCAATATTTCCCTACTTAAAACTTCTTGCTGTTTTCTATTTCTTTTTCTGTTTTCTAATCAATAGATATTTCAAACTCGCTCGTCTCCACTTCTATTGATCAACTTGATGTCACTAAAAGAATCAAATTCCACCTTAATTGAACTGGAAAATGATATAACTAAGTCAATACCACCATTATTTCTATATCTCAAGTGGACTGGAAACTGATATACGAAGTCAATACCACCATTATTTCTATCTTTTTACCAACAAGACCAAAATAGATTTTTCCTTGCTATACTTTTACCTAAAGAAATGCTTCCTATGATTCATGGCCCATGTTTCCTCTATCATTGATTGTTTATAAATTCTAGTTTTCTTTTAGAGCCCAAATATATGGCCTTACGAAATTATAATATGCCCTACAGAGATGCTGCACAAACAGGATTTACTAACCAGGTAATGCTGGATGTAGATATCCAAAGCAACGACGACCCACGCCTAATCTCCTCTTCAAATCCAGAAGGTTACTGATTGGATGCACAGCCTAAACAAGGCATCCAAAATATCCGTTTTGAATGATAACTAAAAGGTAACATAATGTGACAATTGGAATGGAATAACCTCATATGCTACAATTTTCTCCAGCAACGAGGCAGAATCATCCCAAGTAATACGGTGAAGCACCAAAGCTGCAGGACTAAGCCATGTCATTAGCTTTTCCTTTAGATACAAGTCCAGTGCTCGCAGAGATGCAACATTTTCCTCCCTGTGTACATAAATAAGAAAAAACATAATGAAACATAGTTTGAATTCCAGGCTAACCTTATATAAACTAGAGCCATGCCAGAGTTAATGATTTGCAATAGTTTCTATGAAGTAGGAATTGTGGGGATTTTTTTTTTTGTGTATGTGTGTGCGGTGAGGGGGGAGGCTTCATAGGGTGAAAAACCGTTTGAGGGCTGTTTTTAAAGTAATAAAATCGATGGGGGCATTCCAAGAATTGAAGTCATGACCTCTCACACCCTAAGCAAGAATCATTGCAAAGGAGTATACTTAAGATTAGTGCATCATTATTTTTTTATCACTCTTGGACACACAAGAAGTGCCATATAAATGTCATTTCTGATGCAGGTCTATAATCTAAATGATTACGAAAAAGACTCATTGGAGCTCATTAACACATTTACAACCAACAAAATATGATAGGACCTTACACAAGTAGAGAGAGGAGGTCAGCTCGAAGAACGGATAAAAATTTTAGCCCCCCAGGGTGAGTGTTAAGACGTTCAAACAAAACCTCATACAAGGGCTTTAGAGCCTGTCTCAGGCTCCGTTCAGTTCTATAAAAAACAGATAGCAAGGTTTCCTCATCATGGCTGGACTGTGGCACCTTGTCACCTGAAACAACATTTTAACTTCTAAGCAGCTAAAGAAAATCTAAAATTTGGGTAATAACTAAAACGCTAAATTGAACTTACCACCAGGAGGGTCAAGTCCAAGATACTGCTGTATCAGTTCACGAATTCGTGTCCTATCAACATCGTATTCTCTGGCAAGTACAAGCAGTAGTTTCCGACGGTTTTCTTGAGAAAGGTTAAAATAACCCTGCATTGATGATGCATTGGAACGAAGGCTTTTATAAAGCCTCTTTAGAAATGACAAAATAGAACCATATTTTTCAACATGGGACCGAAATATCAGCTGGTACGCCAGCATAACAGGTGGTTGAGTTATCACATAATCACTTTTTCTAAGACTATATCTAATATCCTATATGAACTGTACCAGCAAAAAGAATGGCTGGCATCTACATTGATGAAACTCCATATAACTAACCATCAAAAAAAGGACAAAGAACAGATAGAACAACATTTCAAATGGAGATTGATGAAGTAGAACCAACCACTCAAAATAAGGCACAATGCTCTACAGGGGCTACACCTAAGACCACCACCATTAATGAGTGAGTGGATGGAAAAGCCTCATATGGTTAAGGTAGGTTAAAATGAATAATCACTCAAATGTACAATGATAGCCATTGATTTAAAGGCCAAAATGGTTTAGTGGTGAAAGTCAGGGTAATTCAATGCAACAATAAATATCAATCCAAATGCAATGGAATTTGGATTGATAGCCATTCACCCTGGAGGGTCAATTGCCTGATAAAGACATTGGTTTCAACACGTGTGTCACAGAAAAAAAGATCAAGTGTGTACTTGGCTCATAATACATCTCTTACTTTCAAAGAGATTGCTCTGTACCAGTTTTAATTATTGAACAGCATGAACTGAAATAGTAATACTTAGTGATTACAAGTTAAAACAATCACAAAGCACAAATACCAGATTGTTTTAGAAGGTTTCCAAAAACAATGCCCACAATCAGTAGATACCTCTGTAAAGTCCTTGAGAGTCATATCCGTGATTTCATTTTTATTCGTGGACACAGCTGCATGCATCAACTCCTTGACAAGCGTAATTGCTCTGAGGAATGTTTCAGACAAAGAGACACATAAGAAGCTAATTCTTGCAAACGGAACAAAAGCATGCTAAGGCAGATGGATCAACGACAACTCGGAACATATAATAAAGCTGATGAACATAGACCTTTCCAGATCATCTGAGGAATGATTCTTCTGAGAAGAAGAAGAAGATGATGATGATGATATTCCATCATTCACAATTCCTGACTGCTTCAGTTGCCATTTTCCCAGCTCAATTCCAGAGTTGGGTTCAGCCTGGTGGCCTTGACTCTGCCCAGACAATGTGGAAAAAATCATACATCATCAGGCCCCAATTCAAGAGAGAGAGACAGACACACACAGTTCTAAAATTCAGTTTTATGGCAACGACAGGTTGAAATGGATTCCAACAATTTCTATGTAGACATGAGATCAAACCATGGGAACTTCTAATTTTATAACAAATTCTACATTAAAAATAAAAGGAAAAGGAACAACCACCAAACAATGTCGGAGTGGATTGAGTGCGTCAATACAGAAGTTTGTTCTTACAGTGACAACTTCAAGTTTGAAGATGATAACATTGAGAAAGACAATACACCGGTCCTCCCAAAATAAGGAGGTAGACACTCCAGATGAAGAAAAGCATAAGGTGTCATTTTCCTATTTCCACTTGAAATGCTTCTTTATGAAAAATGAGAACACAGAAAGATGAAAAGCACCTATACCACTAATTGCAGCACCCATGTGACCTCGGTGCCTTTTTATTTTTGTTAGATTTTTGCAGTTCTCCTTGTAGGCTTCGAGATGGTGTTCAACAAGGGGGAAAAGGTTTCCTCTCTTTTCAGAACCCTCCAAATATCCCAATTAGAAGCTTGAACCATAGAAAATGTGGGGATTCTTATTTTTCCAAGCCAAACTTAATCCTTGAGTAGGAAATTGGTGAACATTCTCTAAAGGCGTTTGTTTAACAATCTCCACTCCGAATGCTTCTGGAAAGGAAAAAAGATGATACAAAAACACTATCACCACGTAACGAGACACCAGATATAACATCAACATTTTTTTATTTTTTCACCAAAATTTTCCTTTATTTGCTGTTTTCCCCTCTGACGAAGGAAAATATACTTGAAAAAAGTATCCAGCTAAGGGAAAATACCCCCATTTTCCTCTAAATTTTCCGATCCCTCCTAATTGGAAAATTCAAGTGTGCTGCGATTTGTTTCCAACTTCAAAAGGAATCCTTCCTTGGTTCGGAAATTGGAAAAATATCATAATTAAGATTTTAAGGAGAAAGAAAAGAGGGAACAAAGTGCGCACATTGGGGGAAGAGGAGGAGGGAGCAACGGAGTCGGAGAGCTTGCTTCCGTCGGCACCTCTCATCCTCGTTCTCATCAAAATGGCCAGAGCCTTTCTGCTCATTCTCCTCTTCTATAGTTGTCTCGACTCCAGTAGTTTATAATCCCTCTTTCCCTTAATCGATACGTGACAATGAATTTCATCGAACAGGTTGCAGGCACGGTCTACCTCAAGGGAGGTAACAAATCAGCTACGGCCTACCAGACAGACGGACCAAACTTTTTCTTCCGTCTAATCTGGTGCACCAATGAAGCGCAAGCCACTTGTCATGTCTTCAGAGGACAAGTGTCTAGAAAAAAATCTAGGAACTACTCTCTCTTTAAAGTCCATTTTAAAATAAGAAATAACTGATATTAATTTATTGTAAATTAAATAACTAATTTTAATAATTATTTTCAGACAAGATAATAACTTCCCTATTATTCTTTACCAATCCATTTAATTATTTCATGTCAAGGGTCATTATAGGTAAAATGAGAAAATCTTTTATAAAGAAAAAAGTATTTTAAATTTATTCAAAAACTATTTTCCTAAAAAACTATCAGATAATGCTTTTTTTTTTTTTAAATGAATGCAAATGTATATGGCATTCTCATTCTGCCTCTTATGCTACTAAATCACACTCTTTGTACTAATTTTGATCCTGTAAACTTGCTTAACATGGAAGCAGGATTTTTTGTGAGATAATTCTCTGATAAACTACTAAACTTGAGGCAGTTCATTAATCAATTTCACCAACATCATGTAATCCAAATAACCCTTTGACTCACACCCACCATTGAGGCGTTTGTCTGCCATAGTCGAGAATTGAACGATTGGACGATCATTCAGTTCCCACTTTCTGACAAAGCATGTTAGAAATGAATTGTTCGTATTAAATCACTACAATCTTTTGCCTATAAAATTTAAAACCCGTTTAATCATCTTGGTTTTTATCTCAAAATTTAAAATTTCAATATTTTAATAAAGAATATGATAAAATCAACCATAGAAGTTATTTAAATTTTTTAAAAGATTTTCTTGAAATCCAAAAATAAATTATGATTGGAGCACTTTAAAAATGAAAAAAAAAAAAAAAACCCAATCCTCTCAAATATGCAAACCAAAAATATTTGTAGTACTGGACGTGATATCGGAAAAACCCTTCATGCAGGATTATGTCAAACGGCAACTAACATGAAAGGTCCAAACTCTACCATTAATCCATATAAGAGGAGGTTCCATATCACGATTGTTTACCCTGCTTTAGAAGCTGAAAAGTTCCATTTTTTATTGATTGCAACTAATTTCCAAGACACAGCTTCATCTTGCCCACTTTGGACAACATTGAACCATCCCAATGCAGTCCTGAGCATTTCCTTCAAATCGCCCTTGAGCATCAAAGGAGACTCCCACCATCTGGATAAAGAATTATATAATCATATATGAGCAAGCGTGAGTGAAAGAGAGAGAGATTCATTCTGTACAAGATCTGTTTTATAATTTCGGAAAACAATATATGAAAGCACTCGATGGGATGCCGTGAAGGAAAAAATCATCGGCCAAAAGCTCAAGCAGTCTGTTGCATCATACATAATAACATAACATGAACGAATCCGCAGAAATGCTGCTTTACCTCTATAACCATCTGTTATGATACAAACATTTCCATGGCAAAGCACAAGGAGAGAAAAAGCCCAAAATGGGGACACCACCAAACCAGAATCAGAAACCATGGATCTACAAACGCCCCATTCTCCACTTCACATCGCACGGGTTGGCTTAAGTATGGAACTCCAGAGTATGCAATTCCATAAATTCACCCGCCTCTCTAGCTGGTACCGGACTGCCAGATATTTCATCTGCAAGAGCAACTCAACTGCCAACTGTACCACGTGGACCATTGGCCGCCATGCCAACAGAGGAGACAAACCGCGAAACAAGCACTGCCTCATTACTTATGGCTTTGGATGCAGCAACATCTTCCAAGCGCTTCCAAGTTAACTCCCGCCTCTCTTGAATATCTTGCTCCTTTGCATCATCTTCTTGAAATCTGAGTAGGCACTCCTCACACAGCTCTGGATCAGCATCTGTGAAGATTTTCTTCACATTCAGCAGTTAGGCTTTGAACAGCCTGGTTCCAATGATTCCTGGTGTTCCTTTCCAATGCTGGGAAAATAATTGGCAGTATCACCTTCCGGTTTTGAGTAATTAAGTTGCGTATATGATCATTATTCCAAAGGAATAATGCCCTTTCTGCAACCTGAAACACAACAGATAATGAGAAGGGGAGAAAATAGATAAAAATTGGAAAACACCGAGGAGTATGAAAATAAAATCATGACATTTTGAAGTTCTCAGCACATCAAGAACAGATCTAAGGTCATAAGAGTTTCATGTCAGCCACCTATTTCCTCTCTTCATTTTTTTTTTCCATTTTTGTGATCCCTCAGTGGATAAGTAGGCAGGTCTAAGCATCCGTTTGAGATAAATGTGGATTGCATGCTCTTTCAAATTTTGCATTCATAACCCAATGCCAAGCCACTCACAGAGAGAGGGGGGAGGACTGTGCAAATCCCACCTGATGCAAACCAAATCAGATAAAGATGACCAGGAGTTTCCCTTTTATAAGAGCAGTACTTGTCATTAGCCCCAACAGCCAGGCAGATTGAGAGCAAATTGGGACATATACCAATTCACACAGGAGATGTATGTATTTATCTACGTTAGCCCCAACTTGTGTCTTGCTGGTTTTATTGATCACAAGTGAGCCCCAATGAGGTCAGATCTCAGTGGATAATTCTCCTAAAACGTGAGGAATACTAGCAACTTCATGAGAGAAAAAATCAATTCCTGTTGTACTTGCCTCCAAAGAAAATAATAATAATTTCACCTCAAATTCCTGGCCAAGCAATCTCATCTTCATTTAGAGTTGTCACCATTGAACAAACTTGGTGCATACAAAAGATTGTTGGAAAAATGACAGGCTGCACAGGCAGTTGGGCATGGGTAAAAAATTTTGTATGATGTAGAACAATAGAAGTGGGTCCCATTGCATTCACGGGATATCCACAGGGAAACAACCTATAGACTTCTGAAGGATGCAATGGACTAAATATGCTGCAAACCATCACACAGGGCATGTTTGTTGGTTTCCTAGTAAAACAAATTTCAAGGATATTCCTATTGGAAAAATTTCCTATAAACATGACTTGATAGGGATTGTTTTCTCCACATCGTCATCATCATCAAGCCATTGATATGACTTGCTTTCTAATCTCTAAAAATTTTCTATGGATGTTTGCCACTATAACTGACACAAGGAAATCTGGTTAAAAGATGTGTCAGGCCAGGTTGGATCAACTCTTTCATTAGATGGATTCGGAATGGTAGGAATTAGGTTGGTTTTTTTTTTTTGGAAGACAGTTATTTTATTGCTAGGAGGAAGATGCAACAAAAAAGTCCACAAGCCAAAACTGGGGAAACATAAAACAAGAAGATCTATCAAAGGCAGGAAAATAGGACCCAACACCTGAAAACCGAAACTTAGGCAAGATGGAGCGAGATCGCCGGAAACAAAAGGTGGTCCGGTTACTCCTCTTTTGGCTAGAGAATCTGCAACGTCATTGGTGTCTCTTGGGATGTGGAGAAAGCTAACTGAGACCTACCTGAAGAAAGATCTAAGATTTCCTCTATAATGTTGATAATTCTCCAAGGGTGGGTTAAATGTTTAAAGAATAGGCTGAAATGGTCCCACCCATTTAAGCCTCATCCAGTACTCAAATTAGGTCAACCCATTTAACAAATGAGTTATCTCATGTATGGATCTGATTGACCCATTTAAGATTATGTGGGTTGGGCTAACCCATTTAATATATCAGCCAGGTTAGGCATAGGTAGAACTGACTCATTAAGATTGTTCAGGTTGGGTGAAACCATTAAATAAATGGCTTGTGCTTGGTACGAGTCAGGTTGGGTTAGCCTTTTAATAAATAAATGGACCAAGTTGAATTGACCCATTTAAGCTTGATCAGGTATTACTTAGGTCAAGTCAACTTATTCAATAAATGGGTTAAGATCAAATATGGATCAGATCGGCCCATTTAAGACTATTCAGATTGGGTTAATTTATTTAATGGATGGATTGGGTTCCGCACAAATTGGGTTATGTCAACTGTTTAATAAATGGATTGGATCGGATTAGCCCATTAAGCATGGTTGGCTACTCAAGAGTTGGTCAACCTATTGTGTAATAAAATGAGTAATTTTGAATATGCTTTATTTCTCTTTTCTTTTCTTCTCTCTGTTTATTTTTTTTTTTTGGTTGGTTGTGGAGGGTGTGGAGGAGAGAGAGAGAGCTATGCGGCAGTGACAAAGTTTAGGTGATATTCAACATTTCTCAAAATTAATGGTTAAAAAAAGTAAAAAATGTTGTGACATTACCATGTAAAAATAATAATATAATAATAACTTCATTGATAAATGATAAGACACCTAATCTGTCATAAATTTCAGTTCATTAACAATATGGATTTACCCATTGATTTAGTTACGTTAGATCAAAGGCTAAAAATAATTTATGATCCAAACTTCTGTCATATCAAATACTCGGAATCCATAATTACTTCTAGCGGGGTTAGCAAGCTCCATCACTCGTTACATATTATAAATATCTAATGAAAACTAACAACAACAACAATAACAATGAGATTGATGGTGTGTTGGCATGTAATTTTAAAATTACACTAACCAGACAAGGTAGTCAATTAAAAGACCTTACAGAATAAGGCACGCCATGAGATAATTTATTGACACATGTTACTGTTGGTGGGGCCATTTATGTCAGATTTGAAATGAGCAATCTAAGGCCACTAAATTGGGTGACCACTGAGCAATCCATGGTCAGCAAACTGAACAATCAGTAAAAAACAAATTATCTCATCCGACGCAAACCAGATCATTGGCAAGCCACACTCCACACACAAACCATGAACCATGAAACCAGTGATTAATGCAAACTTAAGTCTAATCAACTCTTTAAGATTGCTCAGCGAACATAAGAGTAGATGAGGAAATGGCCAATCAAAATAACCTAAACTAATGGTGGATAAAGATGAGAAGTCACCCACAAAGCCAACAATGCGGCTGTCACTCACAAGTTGGGAAAGGTAGAATCGTATTTTCCTCTCCTACATTACATGCATTATGGTAAATCTGGTTATAGATTAAAGTGTGATTACAGCCAGGACACAGATGTAATTGATTTATAAAGATAACTTTCTCTCAGAAGAATTGCTTTATAATAACTGGTTTCTTTCAACTTTCAAAAAATTGGATTCTGATTTCTTACCTTATTAATTAGAATATTGTCAGAGTAAGAACATTCCAGATCATATCAGTTGGTCATCAAGCTAGGGAAGTTCTGTATGATGGTAGACAAAAATGAATGCAACTGTGGAACCAAGCAAAGGATAAAAGTAGGATGGCTGCAGGATGGGTTAAATAGACAAGCTGATGAATTTGTCTTCTAAAAGAGTGCCATGCAATTTCCTTAGAGAGATCAAATTTTATTTTAGAGATCATCATCTAAGTCATTTATTCCATCAATCTGGGATTGGCTTTTTATACTTGAATTTGGCAAACTATTCCCATGAGCCGACTACCTATCTAACGCCCATGGGACTTAACTTCACAACCTTTGGGCTGTAACAACAAGCCCTTACTAGTTGTGCTACAGATTCTTGTCAAGCCATCAAGAGGTTTGATGGTAAAAGATTCATTGCTCATCCAACTCAAAAGCTGATAATTTGGCTCATCCAGGGGAAATTTAATCTTATAAGTGATTAGTTTCATTATTTTGTGATTTATTTTCTCCTGTTTTATCTCAAAATGAAAGCCCCCCTTCCCCTTGTAAGCTATTCTCCCTAACATAACTCGCCTTTCATCTTTCAAAAACAAAAATAAAAGACATGGCCTGAAAATGTCAATTACCTCATCAACATTGTCATCAAAGATATATCACCATATAATTGGTCTATAATCACCTAAAAAAAGGCACCATAGAAATGGCCTATAATGCTTTTCATAATCAACATGAAGCAACACTATCACAAATTATAATTCACAAGATGAATCTTACTTCTTTTGAGCATAGCTTAAAAATACACCTTTACGAGCACTCATCAATTGTGCTTCAAATGCTTGTCCAAGTTAAATCTTTATCATTCAAATTAACTATCACGGAAAACTATTAGAATTGTATTTCTAGATCCATTACTATATAAATGGTTTTGTAGCATTTTTTTTTAAATCTTAGCATTTTCTTCATCAATCTTATGGTTTACCATTTCAATCATATGATCATAAAATGTTGAAATACCTTAGAAACGCCCCCTTTTTGAAATAGAAAGGCAAGGGGTTATGGTCTTATTCGACTTTTTTATTGTCTCCTTTTTTTCTTCGTTTTTCTTTCTTAACGGAGTTCAAAAGAAAATGCATGCACAGGTTTAGCTCAGTTGGATTGAGCTTCTAGGAATAGACTAGAGGTCTTAGGTTTGATTCTCCCTGGAGTTAACCCAATACACGAGGCTTATGAGTGATTACATGTATCCATGGAATTAGTCTCACCTCCAATTTGGGGTGCGGATACCCATGACATTTAAAAAAAAAAAAAGAGGAAAAAAAGAGTTCAAAAGCAAATAACTTCTTGACCTTATGAAAAGCCACCAGAAAATAGCTTAATTTGCTTTGCTTGGATTAGACTTGCAAGTTAGAATGTAGAAATTTGAAGCTACCAACAGAAAACAATGTAACAAGCACCATTATGACATTATGTGAAATTATATGACGTGAAATGATTAAAGAAAAAACTTGATCATGTTATTTTAATAGAAATTAAATACAATTTCAGTTTCCTTTAAAATAGAAGAAAAGATACTGGCAACAATACTTTCAAATTTTTTGTTGGGAAACAGAAAAAGTGCTCTCTTTTTTTGGGTTTAAATAGCACAACAACATACAGTCAAATAACCGCCACAACAAATAGTAGTTGTTTCTATCAAAACCGATGGGGTTAAAAAAATTTATAACATCACCAGTCTTACAATTTCTGACTTCCAAAGTTGGTCACCACTGTATTCACAAACTCAAGACTCAAATACAATGGTGGAATATAAGCCTTCGCTTGAAGATCATACAGCGCTGCCTGATAAAATACATCATATATGCACCACATTGATGGTTTAGACAAATTTAGTAAATAAAAAATACAATGTATCACTCTTGGTTTGCCTAAAATCCCACTCTTTTACTTGTAATTATACATAATACTATTTAAACAAGTATCCTCCCAGTGGAGACATCAATAACATTGGAAGGTTACTGTTTATAAGCATAGAATCATATCTAACCAAAGTTTGTGGTTGTACCAGCTAGAACATCACCGAGTAACCAACCAATTAAAATTTACAGAGATAACTTCACATCAAAAGAAGAATGGAGAACTTTGAACAATGACAACAATACAAGAGAATGACAACTCTTACAAGTTATTCATCACCAAACTTCTAGAACATTCCAAAAATGCGATATTTTTAAAAGAATCAAACTTAACGAGAACTTTTTTAACAGTTAAAGGTGAATGTATGAAAAAGAAAAATCCAATTATAAAGGAGGCAAGAGGCTATAAAGCTAAAAACTAGAGGTTCTATGCTCAGCTGAGCATTTACCTCAGAAATCAGAATTGGCCTTACCTGAATAAAGGAAAAATAAACAGAGTTCCTCAGCAGTAAGTCCTTAATCTGATAAGTTTAACTCACTAATCTCCAAGAAAGGGAAAGTGGCCATCTGCCTGCTAAACCAAACTTCATGAGAAGACAGAGATATCCGACTGATACAGTAGATAGGGAATTTTCTATGTCCAAATTACAATATAAAATCTAATTTGGGAGGTAATACGAATTAGAACTGTGGTTAGCCCATCGGCAGCTGCACCTCAACTTGGTGCATACATTGGATTTTTTCTTTCTTTTTTTGGGAGAGATCAAAGATTGGAGTTCATAAAATTCTATGAGAAGTGAAATGTGATAACAGTTTTGGTAGTTTGGTACCCAACAGGCAACAAAATACGACCAAGTGCCTAGGTTGGAGTGGTGATCGATATAAAGACACAAACAGAGCCACCTTGCATGTGCATATAAGAGTAAAAATAATTAGAAAAACAGAATTGTTTGGTGCATGTTATTTGCAGATGACACAGTAATAATTGGAGAGACGAGAAATCAACTAAATAAGAATTTGGAACCATGGAGAGGCACCCTAGAGACGAATGATTTGAAAATGGAGTGCAACTTCAGTGTTCTGAAGAACATTGGAGAGGAACCACTTAAAATTGATAATGAATTGGTGCCGCGTTCTAATAATTTTGATACTTAGGTACAACTGTAAAACCAAAAGGAGGATTAGATGTGGATATAGCCAGTATGATGGGTGTAGTACATGGTGGGCTAAGTGTAAGCAAGCTGGCGGAGTGCTACACAATAAAGGGTTCCATGCCAACTAAAAGTGAGATTCCATAAAATAACCATCAGGCCAAAAATGCTTTATGGAACTAAGTATTAGGCAATAAAGAAAAGACAAGTAAACAAAATAAAGGTAAGAGAAATATGTATCATAGATGAATAAGTAAAGTTACATTAAAAGATAGAATTAGGAATGGCCATGTTACGGAGACTAGAAAATAGTGCCAATAGACAAGAAAATGAAGGTAATGTCGTCGAAGGTGGTTTGTGCACATCCATAGAAGACTAGAAGCAGCCTCTATTAGGAAAATTGAGAAGTTGCAAGTAGAAGGAACAAGGAGGAGAGGGACACCTTTGAAAACATGGATGGATGGAGTAAGGAAGATGAGGGATTGAAGACCTGTGGGGTAACAAAGGATGTGGTCTTTGATAGGATTGAATGGAGAAGACGAACATAGAAAGTTGATCGTAGATAGATGGCAGCAATTGTATATCATCGCCACCATGCTCAAGCGACAATAATTCTACCCACATGAAGTCTTTGATCCACACATCGCCATGAATGAGCAGCTGCTTGACCACATATCCATGTTTATAAAGTGATAGAAATGGCAAAAGATACATGGAAATGAAGAATAATGATTGTCCAATTTGTGCACATTTAAGGACTTTGATCTTAAGGATTTATGATGCCATGGTACTGTCTACATCCATCCTCCGTTCACTAATAGCATAGACCAAGTGATTCACTTAACAGTCTTAACCTAGACTTTTTTTATTTTGTCTACTACCTCGATCTCATTAAAGGGAAGTTTATGAACTTTAAGTTCCAGGAATCAATCACTCTGCAGTTTGTGATAATGGTCCTACATCCTAATGTGTCAATTTGGAACATTTAACAGATTTATATTGATCCACAGCAAAAACAGTTCCAAACAGAAATATTCACGGTCATTCAACACATCACATAGACAAAATAACAGCCCAAACTTTGGGAAACTGTACTGAGAAGAACTTAGGAGGCTCTGCCAAGTGATGTCATCAAAATGTCAAACTGAATGAGTTAAGGTCACCAAGGGCAAAGTAAATAGCTAAAATACATATCTGAAGAGAGGAGAGGCAGTTGAGAGCACACAAATGTAAGTAACAGCAAAATCCAAGAAAGATGAAATAAAAATAACACATAATTGCAAAAGAACCCTATTTATGAACGAGAAAAAAAGTCAATTATTGATGGGTTACTTTTTTTTCCCTGAAAGGTGTGGGTAACAAGTTAGTTTAATACCTGGAAGTGTGAACTGTTGAGACAGCGGCCAACCTGGCGAAACAGGGGCACCATGCAGCGTTGGAACTCTGCTGGTTGTGTGGCTTCTAGGACTTCCTCCAGCTCACCAAGGAACATGACCTCCTTCGAACTATTAGTGATCGGCCAATACTTCAGGAGACCTCTAATAACTGTATCAGCCAGCTTGAAATCTTTCTCCACAAACTGAGTGATGCAATAAGACAGTTGCTGATGGTACATCGACACACACTTGGGTTTGTGCAATGGAATCAATGCTCGGACAAGGAAAAGTTTATGCTCTTCTTTCAATGGCAAAGCAAACCCATTGATAATGCTGCCCAAGATCTCCAGCAACTCTGCAATCCCATTATGCTTTCAGTCTCAAAGATAAAGCGATAAAATATATTGTTGATGGCCTTCCTAATGAATGGCCTGTGCACCATAAACTTCCCATAAATGCGGTGGAGTATTGTCTTCAAGTACTCCCTCTCCCTTTGGTCCTCAGAATCAAAGAGGTCTAGCAACCTCAACACGAATGAATGATCAATGTACCTCTTTGCGAGCTTGGCATCAGTCTCTGAGGAAGCTACAAACCTTAAGAAAAATTCATAAACTATCTGCAAGTGGGGCCATGCTGGGTCCATTGTAGGTTCATCTTCCTCAGGGTCAAAGCTCTCTGGAAGCTTGTTTTCATGATTCGATGATGGAAATGTCCGAAACAGGTTAGCAGCTACCATCTTTGTAATTTCTTGCATTACTATCTCATTGAACTTGGTAGTGACTGAAGATATGTAGTCAACCAGCTCAAGAAGCGTCTGCCGCTTCACATCCTTCTCTTTCAGGTTCTTGGTGGGGTCAGTGAAATCAAAAAAGACACAACACATGTTCAGCTTCCGTATAAATAAATTCTGCTTCTCAGAGCTGGGAACATCACGGAAACTGGGCAATGCTTCGTATA
Organism: Chimonanthus salicifolius; assembly: GCA_013350335.1. Taxonomy (NCBI): domain Eukaryota; kingdom Viridiplantae; phylum Streptophyta; class Magnoliopsida; order Laurales; family Calycanthaceae; genus Chimonanthus; species Chimonanthus salicifolius. The sequence continues at coordinate 72,284,935 of CM023535.1, read as the reverse complement.
CTGTTGAAGGCAATGTGGCGCTGCTAATCCCACCTGCCTGCGGAACAGCAGCACCAGATTTCTTACCTTGATTTGATTTACTGGAAGCAGGGGCACCAGTTGCCAAATTGGAAGACTTGCTGGGGGCGGAATTGCCCCTGGAGCTGCTGTAGGAATTAGCATAGAGGCCACCCCCATCAGAATTCGATGCCTGATAAGAATTTATAGATGGCGAAGCACCAACCTTTCCATCACCGTTGTTACCGCCATTGTTCGATGATGATTTTGAAGATGGCTTCCGAGGCAGCTTCCCTAATATTTGCTTGATCATATTTACAAAACCCTAACCGTAACCCTAACCTTACTCCTACTACCCACTGTACCTGTGCCACTAACAAGGTTCCCCACACCGAGGATCAAAGATTGCTCCTATAAACATCTCAAAACCCGAAAAGGACCATGGAAGATAACAACCCCAGAACGCGACTCTAACACTTATTCAAAGCCTCCCCCTTCAATTCGATCAAACGACCAAAAGAATCTCAGCTGCTAAAGATCTGTAGGGCAGAAATCGGGTCGAGATCATTCCAATTCGGATTTTTCAATGACCTAGAGAAAATTAACCAAAGGGAAGAACCAAGATGGATTTTGAAAAGAGAAAGTGAGAGAGAGATGAGAGAAGTCTTACATTGAAAGAGATCGCGAAGATCTAAGGAAAATGATGAAGGAAATGTTGTTGAAATCAATAGCTGCCGGTCGTTTGATTTCCCTCGTCCAGATTCTGCTCCGTTTGGCTGAATTCTTCTTACGGGGAATCTGGATTCCGGAAGAAGTGGCCGATCTTTGATTCAATTTCTTGGATTTCTGCAAAACAACGCTCTCCTTCTTCTCCGAGATAGGCGAAAGAAAGTTCCTCTCGGGGGCCAGAAACTCTCCTCTCTCTTCCTCTGAGTTTTCTCCTGAATTTTTCTTAACTGAAGGGGTGTCCAAAAACTAATATTGATTAAAAACCAAATCATTTACTATCCGCACGGTTTCTGCACACGTGTCTACAAATGTGTTGATCTGAGCCGTCCAAATGGTGGGCCTCAAAGAGTATGATCACTCCATTTAGTGAACTCTGCTGAAAGAATGATTCCTAATTAATAAAACATAGCGTGTCCTCTGTGACATCACGAATGGCATGCCTGCAAGGTTAATTCACCTAATAAATAATTATCATAGTACTGATTAGTATTAGGTCAGATTTCAATAATATCTAATCATCTAATGGCTGAAAAAAGATTAGATGAGAATTATTATTGATTAACATGTAATCCACAAGTTTTAATTTTGTATAATGGGGCTGATGGGTTGATTAACATTTTATTTGTATCATTATAAAAATATCCCACTTGTCATCAAGGTACGTACTCATCGTACTTAGGATTTCCATAGTTGAAAACTGTAATCATAGTCCCAAGTGGTCATTATTGATGTCTGATAAATGGAAGGATTAAAATAAAAGATACTGAAGTTCGTAAGTTCGTAAGTTCGTAAGTTCGTAACTTTGTCAAATATCTGCTTCTCTCCATTTTCTCGTGTCGATAAAAAATATATAAGAGGAGATTTTCGGATACAAGACTTTGGTAACCTTTATACAGTGTTTGGGAGCAATTTATTTTGATAAAAATGATTTTCACTATAATTCCTCTTAAACCTTTTTTTATTGTTAATAATAAATGTCAATTGAAGGTAATTAAAATAAGGGTACATATTCTCACACAGGAGAATTTTTTCATCTCACAAGATTTTTTTTTTTTTATTTTTATTTTACCCTTCCAACCAACCCATAAAATGGAGAGAAAAAATAGAAGTCAAAGGGTAAAATGGAAATTAAAAAAAAAAATGAATTCCCAAAGAATTCTTCAGTATAAGAATGTTTACCCTAAAATAATTTTAGTTGATGGTCTAATCATTGTAGTTGATGGTCTGTCAATAGTTTAGAGAAAAAAAATCTCATATTTGAATTTTTATATTACAATTTCATCATGTAACGACTCAATTACAAATTTCAGCCGATTTTTTTTTTATTTGGATACAGGTCAAAACATAGATTTAAAAAATAGCAGTGATCTTCCAAAAAAATTATCAACTAACAATTTCCATTTTTTATTTTTCAATCAAAATTTTGGTCAAATTTTTTATTGACCAAATTTTGAAAATTTCAATTCATATTTTGAAAAATATAATTAAGTTTCAGTGATTTCACTAATTTACAAATTTCAGCAGAGATAATTGATATAAGACTAAAATTTGTTGAAATCCAATAAATGAAAAAAATGATTTTAATACCGAAAATAATTATTCTTCCATGATATCATGGCCATGTGATTGGTGGGTTTTGATTGGGTGGTACAAAGATAAGATGGATAACGTTTTGACATTAAGTATTGAAGATTAAGAGGAGAAAATAAGCAATTAAGCACCGAAAGTGATGTTTCTTATTATCCGATTATTGGGACTTTTTTTGAATTGTGGTTATCTAATATAGCCCACTAGTCAGTAGTCATTAGATGCTTGAAAAATACATGAAAACAGGTCAGAAAGACAGAAACCAAAATTCTAGAGAAAAGTATCTTATTTTTTTATTAGGTAATATATTAATAAAAGAGAAACAGAAGAGGTACAAATAAAGAAAAAAAAAAAACAACAAAGAAATAAAAAACCACCACCCTAATACAGCGGGGGGTCATATAAACATAAAACTATTAAGTTCTTAAGATGTTATTCGCAGAGATATTTCTTAATTCTGTTAACGATGTAGTTCAAGAGATATACTTAAAAAAGATTTATCTCAAAATTGCGTCATTCGACTCAATGCCATTCTTAAAATTCTATTGTTACATTTTCATTATAAACTTCACAGTTTTATGTTTTCAGCGCTTCTCTACTTCTTTGTCCAAATGAAGAAAATTTAGACAATGAAAGCACTTTGAAAATCAGTTAAGGTTACGTAAAACTATTCGAACTAGTTGTCCTCCCACTACTTTCAGTGAGAGATAATAGGTTCAAGCTTTAGTGGCGTTAATTGGAGGTATTCTATGTAGGGTATTGGGTGTCCCTCTAGGGTTTTAGAATGGTGAGACGTAAACATACCTTGGCAATATAACTACAGACCGCTAAGGTGAGCTTAACGTTTTTCTCGGTCTCCCATAAAAAAAAAAAAACAATGGGCTCAGTCACTTTAATTCCTTTATTATCAATATTTCACATGATAAATATGTTACTGTTGGTTGGTGATGAAAAAATTATCTATTATTATTATACTCAATTTTTCATTTGGACGAAATTAATCTTTCTTTCAATATTATTTACCCACGTCATGAACCGGCGGGCAAAATGATCAAAAGTCAATTTAACAAGTGTCTGCATGGATGTACCTCGGCACCGTGGCTGATCCTATTGTCTGCTAAGTTACATAAATATCGTGGTTTCATACTCCTATAAAATTTAAAAAAAATAAAAAATTGTTTAATAAAAAGAACGAAGAATGGGCATTGACGTGGTTTCATTTAAAAACGAGTTCCATTTGATATGATAATATCACTGAAGTGGCAAAATGGTTATCTTTTTGGAAAAAAACTAATGCAAATTGTCTCGGTTTTCATTATATATCGGCGATATATATTGTTGATATCGGTCGATATTGATTTATTTAAAAAAAAAAAGAAAAAAAAATAAGAGAAAAATATTGATCGATATTTCGTATCGGTCAATGTCGAATTTTTCACCCCTCACTCTCTTACTAACTTAAGATAGTTTGCGTGTTTTGATCACAATCTATAAATAGAAATCTTTGTTCTCAACAATCTGATATTGATCAATGGATTAATCTACAAATTTTAACTCTAAAGACAAGTGGCATGTGAAGAATTAATCATAATAAAATAATATATAAATATTTTAAATCTATAATTCTGATAAATCTTATCAGAGAAATAGTCATTAGTTCATTATTCAGTGTCAAAATTACAGAGAAACTTACACTAGTTGCGTGAGAAATTAAATAAGCCATCCACCCACGAATTCGTTGCAACGATTTGTGCGACGAAGAGCTTATACACGTTGCAGCTTGCTTATTTGTAGGGGACGAAAGAGAGAAGGAAGAAAAGGAAAATGGAAGGCATAGAATCCATTTCATGTGGGTAAGAGTTGGAAGACTGTAGAGAGATTCACTCTATCCATTTACTCCATGTTGCTTCAGCTTCCACAACCCATCCATGGCCGATGCCTGTGTCTTGATCGGATTCCAATCAGAAAGAGGATTCCTTCATTGCTTGCACGTGCAAGCACAGCACGCCCAAGCACAGCACGCCCCAGAACCCAAGTAACCCATTTCATCTTCTTCTTCTCCATGCTGCATTTGGGGCTTAGGCCTTAGTGACACGAATGCTAAGAATTTTGAAAATAAGAGACGTTGAGTTTAATTTGTCTTCTTCTTCTTTTTTTTTTTTAAAAAAAAGCATCGCTATTTGAGAATGTAAGATTGTGGACTTGGAGCTCTCGAAACAAGGAGAGAACTGTGCTTAATGAGAATGTAAGAATTCAGAGTAAAAAGAACCTAGCCCTTAAGGGATGCTTTTTATAAGGGTGTGCCATTTAAAGATGGTTTGAGCTAGCAGGAAGAATTGAAATCTATAAAATTTAGATACAGAAGAAGGGAGGGGCGGAGTACTATCTATAACTTGAAAGGCTGATGAATGATGATAATGTAGAGCCTTAGCACTTGATTGGCTTTTTAATATGAAATAGGGAAACAGAAGCAGTTGGTCCTTGACACTCAATGGGGAAAAATGAGGGACAAAGATGATTGGGAGTTGGGATTGTTCTACAACTCAGTATCTCCACTCAGATTCAGAAGCCACTTTGATTCCACAGGATGTTGAATGAAGAGACTCAGCCAAGTATGAGTGGGCAGTCTTGCCCAGATAGTCAAACAATATACTCATTGATGTCAGAGTCAACTCCTGAGTTGCATGTTTTTAACTGTTCTGTTGGGCCATTCCTCAAGCACGAGATAGTTACCTTAAAATTAGATTTCCCACATTGAGCCGGCTCATCCAAAAACTCAAGTCATTGAGTCTGAGTTTGCTCCTGAGTTATCAGTTTTTTTCCCCTCTTGTTGATGGCATATGTTTACATCAAACGATACTAAACTTTTGGTGTAATTGTCTTCTTCTTGCAGAGGATCATGGAAAGTATTCCACAAGTTCTGAAGTAGGTGGTGCTGGTGGGGCTTACTCATATAACGCTTTGAAGAGACTAGACCAACTATGGAGCAGTCTGTGCTCTGCCAAAGAAGGTAGCCAGTGGGTATTATCTTGTTTATGACAGCTCTCTAATGGGTTCAGACGCTGCTTTGATTGCTGAAATGCTTTGTCCTATCATGTGTTGCAATGTAGGTTACATCTGAATATCGGAATGAATAACCATTTTGCTAATGTCATTTGGAACTGTAACTACCACATGGCATTGAAGACTAGAATTTTAAAAAAACTGTACCTGCATTGAGAAATTGCCATTGTAAATTTGAATTATAGAAAAATGATCTCTGGTGTGTGTGTGTGTGTCTGTTTCTCACCAGTGACATTGAAGTGGTTTGCTCATTTCTTCTTATGACCTTCTCTTTTTGCAGATAAACAAGAAATCCAGGAAGTAGTTTCAACCTTTCCTGGTTCATGTAGCCAACTCAATTTTGATAAAGAAGTGTATAAGTTTGATGTGGTAGTATGCGGTGGAACTTTGGGCATATTTGTTGCCACAGCATTGAGTTCAAAAGGTCTTAAAGTAGGCATTGTTGAAAGGAATCTTCTAAAAGGGGTAATTTGTTATGTTCATTCTACACTATCGTTGTCAAAATCTTACAGTTCATACGTGTGACAACATGAACGATTTATATCAGTCATTGTTTACTTTTTACATCATTATGGAGTATATACTAGTATTATACTTTTGGAAGTTGTAACTTTGAAATTTGAGCTCCAACGAAATAGTTATATAATATTCATTCAATATTCGAAGAAAATTGGAGAATAGCTCATACTATTATTTTTTAGACATCTTTTATGTTGTTCATATATTAAGTATTTTTAGGGGAAAACACTTATGAATCTTATGATTCTATAAATTACGATACACTGATTTGTGATTCAAGAATATTAAGATCTTACGATATGATTTGATTTTCACAATATTGTTCTACATAGGTGCATCACTGTTAGGAATCCTCTTTCCAGCATGTTATATTTAATATTTTGGTCTTCTCCAATCAGAGAGAACAAGAATGGAATATCTCAAAGACGGAGCTTTTAGAATTTGTTCATGTTGGCATTCTTGAAGAAGATGACATTGAAAAGGCTATCACAGTGAAGTTTAATCCTGTAAGTTAATTAATTCGGCTTCTCTCTTTGGAGAAACTTCTATGTTCAATTAAGTCAGGTTAAGCCCTTCTTTTTTCCTCTTTTCCTCCTCACCAATGTATTTCTTTTATCATTTTCATCCTTCGGTCCCTGCAGAATAGATGTGGGTTTCAGGGGAAAGGAGATGTTTGGGTTGAAGACATTCTTAATCTTGGTGTTTCGTAAGTTGAAAATTTCAATAATTTCATCATGTGACATTTTCATTTTGCCTTATTATTTGTCTGAACCTTTATGAAATTAAAATAAACAAAATCCTAAAGATTTTTATCAGGACCCACTATGAGTTTGGGTAATGAATGAGTGCATATACAATTCATGGTGTCTCTGTGTTAAAAGTCAGTTTGGAGGCTCCCAAGGCATAAATGCTAGCAATTGTCCCTTTCTGGTTACGTGTCCTCAGACATCGCATGTTGATGTTTGAATAGATGGATTGACACTAAATCAAGCTTTCTATTGAATTGTTGTTACTTCATGATTTTGCTGTTTGATGGTTACTATTTCACACACAATGAGCTTTAGTTTGAAAAAAACGAGTTAGGTAAGCTTGTAGTGCAATTTGGTGAGTGTTCACTATGTATTCAAGTCATGTTACCATTTCGAAATAAATAAATCAGAAGCAATAAAGTTCTATATTGCGTTATTGTTCTTTCATAATTTTAATTGTTTGATGATTACCCTTTTGGACTTAACGAGCTTTACTTTGAATAATTCATTTCTGATGTCTCTCTTTGTGTGGTAAGTCTTGCATGGTTTATATTTCCATTTGTTTTCTAGATTCAACTAATGGGATATGACCATGATGATAAAATGATACAGTAGCATTATTCTTTACATCAGGAAGTAATATTTCATATGTTTTTGATGCCCTATCAGACCAGCTAAACTTTTAGAGATCATGAAGGAACGCTTTATTGCTCTTGGTGGAGTCATCTTTGAGGGTCACAGCCTATCTACCATTTCCATATATGATGATGCAGCGGTTGGCATTCTGAATCTTGAGTATTGCGATTGTAACTCCTGCTACATAACTTATCTAATAAATTGCAGCAATGTTGAGTTTATTGTTTCATAGAATGATTTTATTTTTTTTCTATTTAATTATCTACCCTCACTCCCTCAGTATATCTTTTGTCTTAAAACATAAAATTCTTTAAAAATTCATGATAACTCCCATCAAGTGCTAACTTCCTCTCCGTTTCTACTTTGCTCATCTAGCTTCAGTCTTTGGGACCTGACTGTTGCATAAAGAAACAAATTTTACTTATCTTTTCCCCCCCATGAAGATTGCATCCCATCTATGATCCTCCCACCTTGAAGATAGCAGAAAAACAGTTCTCTGTGTCATTTTTACAGACAAGACTAATTTTAGAGTTGTAGAAATTTTAACTGATGAGCCAATCCTGTATTTACCTGTCAATGTCTTATTTACCTGTACCATTTATTGGCTCAAGATCATAGGCAATGTGTCCAACTAATACATGGTGGAAACTTGCAATACTAAATGTTACCTGATCTTTTAAAAAAAAAATTCTGGACAATGCTTATGTGCTGTTGTATTTTGCGTCTTAATTCAATATCATAAAAGGAAATTACATAATTATTTGTGTTGAACCTGACACATTGTGGCTGGACAATCAATTATTTAGATACTGTATGCTATTTTCTGTTGTGATGGGTACTCATTGCTTGTGCCCTTAGATATTAAAACTCGCTGATGGGAAGGTTTTCATTACAAATCTTGTCATTGATGCAATGGGCAACTTCTCTCCCCGTGGTGAAACAGGTGAGGTTTTGTTTGGTAATTCATATGCTGCTGATATGTCCATACAGTTCAATAGTTTCCTTGTTTCTCTCAAAATATGTTAGTCTAAATGCCCTCATATAGATTATGGGCATGCAAATATTAAGCTTATTTTTATTCATGTTTTATCTGTCATATAAAAGCATGTGTTTATTTTTTTCATGGGAGGTTACGGAAACTAAATTGTTTCAAAATTCTTTAATAAGAAGAAGAAACCATTTTGCCTCAGTATTTTAATAATCTTCTCAGTATTTTTTAAATAAAATTTTCTCAGATTGACTGTTGATATTATTTTGCCTCACTGAGAATACTAAATTATTTAAAAAATATGAAGACAGGCATTTTTATCCAACAAATGGATACGATAATGATATGTTGGCACTTACCTCAGCAGTTCCTAATACAGATGCATATTTAACTGCCTGCAACGTACTTGACTGTTGCTTTCTTTTCCTGCTACCATTCAATAGCAATTTTGTTATGTTTTGGTTTTAGTCAGGTACCGATGGTCCTATACAGAATTTTGAACTCTTTACTATGTTTTTCTTAGATAAGATCAGGAAGAAAACCAGATGGTGTTTGCCTTGTGGTTGGTTCTTGTTCTCGTGGTTTCAAGGATAACTCAACAAGTGATGTTATTTTTAGTAACTCATCCGTGAAGAAGGTTGGAGATTCAGTAGTACAATACTTTTGGGAGGTAAATTGGGATTTCATTGCATGTGTTTGTGATTCAGTAATAAGACTTTATTCCAATTGAGAATTGAGCTTTGTATCCTATCTGGTCAATAGATTTCTAAGTTATGCAACCCATAAAATAAAGTATGGTCTATAGGCAAAGTAATTAGAAAAATGATGATGTGAACCAGTCACTGGTGTTTCCTGAAGAACTTAATCAGTCTTTGGAATTTTGCCTTCAATACTTTCTTAGAGTTTGACAGGAATATACTTTCTTTAGTTTGCTCTACTTGTCCAGTTTTCTCTTCTACTAGCAGATGTTCCAAGTTCTCATGCAACAAATAATTAAGACTAAACTTACCATCTTTTTAATGCTTAAGGCCTACTATTTCCCATATATGTGCGGCATTGGGTATTTGATCTTTGAGTCTTATTTGAAATTAGATTTTGTGTTGAGCATAACATATCAGTGCCTAATGTCCATAGATTAAGATGTTTTTAAGACCTGAAACTGGGTGCTATTGAACAATTTATGTATTATAGGACAAGATGAAGCATGAAATGGCAGCTGTGTGGTCCTCACACTTCCTTCCAAATGACAATTCAAATATAATAAAAAAAATTGGTTCTTACACTCCATTAGAATTATCTGATCATATGTAACAATTATTTCACAGGCATTTCCTGCTGGTTCTGGTCCAAGAGATCGAACAACTTATATGTTCACGTATGTTAGTCCTCAACCGGGTTCTGCAACTTTGGAAGATTTATTTGAAGACTATTGGGATCCTGATGCCATCGTATCAGGTTGTTATTTTTCATATCCAGTCTTTACAATAATTTTCTAGTTGTGTCTACTGCCATTCCTTTATGTGTCAACTATTTTTCTGATATTATAAACCTGGTTGGAGCTAGTATGGTACAACAATCACATATATGGATGGAGATCTGTTCCTTCTAAAGGAAGGTGCTCTAGAGACTCAGTTTTCTACTTTTAACCATTTTGAACCATATATACCTTGGTTGAAAGAAAGAACTGATTTATGTCGCAATTAAGCACCTCAGGTGGAATGGGAATATGGGATCTATTCCTAACACAGAATCTTGTGGAGAGCTCATTTTTGGACCAAGTGGAACTTGATAAGCTAATCTGGACTTCTTCGCATATCATGATGTGCTTTGATAAGCAAGTGTGGATTCCCTGCCTGCCAGGCATCCAGAGATTTCTCTTCATCAATGTACATAATAACATGGAGACCAATCAAAAAATGCCACGTCATTAATTGCAGTTTGTTTCACACATACTCTGCACGTTGTACTGCATTTCACATTTTCTCCACATTGTCTTGAAGCTAATACACAGTGGGCGTGTCCAACTCAGGATTTGTCTGATTGTATAGTGTTTATATTATTGTGAGATGGAACCCTGATATAGGTATTTTTTCTCTTAATTTATCGTTTGAAGAAGATCACTTCATTTAAAGGAAGTTTTGAACATAACTATGATAGATTCTCTCTCTCTAAAATAAGTATGATAGGATCCAAACATTCAACTTCCAGAAAGTCAGTCTAATTAAGTTGTATAATATAAGAGATTTCTCCTCTAGTTTGTTAATTTCCATTTCTCTGCTGTAGGAATCAATAATTTGCAGCATATGCTGGTGGTACTGGAAACTGTAGTCAAGGGTGCTTAGCTCCCAGTTGTGCAACTAATATTTGCAAATGCATATTTTGTTTAAGATACAGATTATGGGGTAACGAAGGATATGGTTTGATGGGGTAAAGTAAAGCAGAACTCAAAAAGTTGACCCTGAATAGATAGGATTAGTGGCTTTATGATGGTGATGATGATGTGCAAGATATGGCAGTGACAGTACCTAGTGTTCAAGTAAAGATATGAACAACAACTTTACAAGGAGCATTTCAATATAGATTTCCTGCATTTTGTTATTGCAATTTGTATCCATGCAATCATTTCTTGCTTCTCAAAAGAGTACTTTTTTCTTTATTTTTCTTCTTATAATCTGGTATTTATTTCAATTTCAACTTATATCCTTAATTGTTTGGTATCCATACTATAACAGATGGCATTAAATATAGTAATTAGGACATGTTTATTTTCTTTTGATATCCTCATACTGAGTAAAACATTGACCCTGTTCTTTTCTATTAGGGAGCATCACTTGATGAACTGGAAGTACTTAGAGTTGTCTTCGGCATATTTCCTACATACCGTGACAGGTAAATGATGTTACATGTATTGATCTGATATTATATTTTAATTTTTCATGTCAACGACTAAATCTACTCAGATCATAGTAGATTGAAATCTTGGTGTTTGATTATTGTTGTGGTTTGTTAAATGTCAGATTGAAATGGTAACAGTCATGGCAATTATCAGTAGTGCTGTTAAGTTACAGAACAATTGCAGACTATCATCAAATTTTATCTTTTTTTTTTTTAGCAGTAAATTTTATCTTCAATCATATCTGACACTATTTTCTTCTCAACTGTGGAGGGTGAACTTTGGAACAGTCCACTGCCAGCTGTTTTTAGTCGTATTATACAGGTTTTTTAATATCTTCAGATCTTGGTGATTCTACAAAATATCAAATGGATTATATTCATTTCACTAATTTGTTTTGAACAGGTTGGTGATGCCAGTGGCATACAATCACCAGTTTCATTTGGTGGTTTTGGTAGCATGACTCGGCACCTCAGCAGATTGTCCACTGGTATGTTTTGTTCATATTATAAGTTGTGCCATCGTAAAAGGAACTGAAAAAAATCATATGACCTTGAAATATGAAATCAATCAATTTATTCATAGAATAGAAGCTCCCTAAGTCGAATCCTAACCAAACTAAACCACTGCATACCTTCAATGTGATTCACCTATACCTGTTGATTGGATGACTTGCTTGAGATTTAGGCATATTTTTCTGTGAAAAAAGAAGAAGAAAAATTTCACTTCTTTTTTAGACATTTTCGATGATAAAAAAATAACTAGAAGTTTTTTATAACCAAACTTTATATATATATATATATATATTGGGATGTGGGCAACAAATTCAGTAAACAGATGAGAAGGAGGGTTCTCTGAGAGGTTTCCGGCTCATAGCTCATTGAGAAGGCCCTAGTTATTGTACATTCTCTTCTCTTAAACTAGTGTAGACACGTTCTTTGAATGTGACTTCATGAAAATAGCATCAAGAGAAAGCACAATTGGCTTATCAAATTGAATGGTGTAGTAAAATTAAATTATTACACTATGGTCCGTACTCATTAAAATATAAACTATAAAATAATGATACCAAAACATGACTTCATTTAAGTTATACATATATTTAAATTATAATTTAGATGTATATGTATCTATAGATTAACGTTGAACCAAAGTGGGTTTCATTTAAAGTGTAAATATTTGTTATCCTATGGCTACTTAAAGAAGTGCTGAAAAATACCAGAGATTCAAAAAATAATTCAAAGTCCTCAAAATTGTGACTCATGATTTTTATGGTCTTCCTTTTTTTTTCTTTTTTTGATGACCGAAGGTGTCCATGTGTCTCACCAGACTAGTCCTTCAGGGCATGTGCATGCCTCCTTACACACCCATGCTGGGTTCAAGCGGTGGGACCTTACTCTGTACATATCCCACGGAGAGTGGCCCTTCATTGGAGTTACCAGGGATTGAACTTAAGACCTCAATCCTGAAGTCTTATGTCTCAATCACTAGGGCCAACACTTTCAATGACTATCAAATGGGATTAACCTTTCAATGGCCATTAACATTTGAGGAGCCTAAAAAATATGGCTTCTATGATTGGATCGGTGTGATTTTCTTCGGTATCATGTTCATGGATGAAAAGATCCATGTGAAGAACCCATAATATGGGGCACAGTTGAGCCACATAGGATACAAAAGTTTAATGATTAAGAAATAATTTAAAGTTGGATTGAGGTGATTTTATTTAGGTCCCATATTCGACTGAACATCTTCTATCGCACTGGACAAAAGTGGGTCAATCATTTATAAATCAACAGCCAATATTCATTTGATGGCACCACCTATGAGTGTCATGTGGGAACAATGTTGGAGAAGTTTGGTCCATACAAATTCTCCCTTTTATATAATACATATAGGTATAAATTATCGTTACCTCTCAAAGAAAGAGGTATCTTAGAGGACTAATCTCTCTCTCTCTCTCTCTCTCTTGGTATCTTAGAGGACCTCTCTCTCTCTCTCTCTCTCTCTCTCTCTCTCTCAATGAATGAATGAATGTAGATGCAATGTTTGGGTGTTATTTCTTAAAACTCGGTTTCTCTTGTTGATGTTTTCCTTTTCAGTTCTCAGCTCGAAGTTTGATATTTTGACGAGGAAATGCTAATTAGCAGTGGTTGAATGTTTAAGAGAGAGAAATATTTGTGCATGATGACTCATTAATCATTATAATTTTTTATATATAAAAGGTATACATACTAAAATTTGTTTATAGTAATGCTTTCTATATTTCTTTAATCTTTAGACCCGTCTACAACTTTAGAACTCATTTGATTTTTCGAGCCAACTCCACAACTAGGTCTAATGATGTCTGAGTCTTCACTTGACAACCTGTAATGTTCCTTCTTTAAAATGCAAGAAGATTGAATATAGAAGTATAATTACGTCTTGGTTCATATTGATAAATCGCTTGTATACTTAATTTCGGATTCTTTTGGAAAATTTGCTTCAAAGCTCATGTGATGAATGGAATGCCAATTGTTCTCTGGTCAAGGAAGTATATGATATCCCACACTTGAACAAGAAACAAAATCAGGATGCAGGTCCATTGTATGACTCTGCACAAACTAATATTCTGTCTTCAATTTTGGATGATTAAGGAATATATGAAGCAGTCACAAGCAATTTTCTTGATGCTGACAGTTTGTCCCTGCTGAATCCTTACATGGTTGGTGTTTCTGTCGATAAAATGGTTACTTAGATTCTTTTTTAACTAGAAGGGATTGCAAAATAAGTCTTTGTGTTGTGCAGCCAAACTTAAGTTCATCCTGGTTGTTTCAAAGAGCAATGTCGGCTCGGACTAGTGCTAATGTTCCACCATACTTCATCAATGAGCTTCTTTATGTCAATTTCATGTGTATGCAGGTAGAACTTGCTGGTTTTGGACACATTTTTGTTCAACAATGTTTTTGACATGTTTATATTCTTGGATTTTATTTTATTTTATTTTTCTGAACATGCTTCCAGAGGCTTGGAGATCCTGTTCTTCGTCCATTTCTCCAGGTTAGATAGTAACCATCGGAGATCTTTTGTTTCGACAAAATGTTATTATTCTCCTCCTATTTGTAATGAAAAGTTTGATTCTATCTAGTTGAATTAACTTTAAAGACTTGAACCTTTCCTCCTTTTTTTTTTTTGTTTTGAGAGAGAGATTTTGAAGACTTGAACAATATCAATCTTTCATGTACTTGTCAGAACTTCTCAACTGTAAATACATATTCTATGTGGCAGGATGTCATACAATTTGGTCCTCTTGTGAAGACATTGGGCTTAGTAATGTTGACTCAACCTCAAATCCTACCATCAATATTCAAGCAGGTATGAAGTACGACCTTTTTGCCAGTTTTCATGATTAAATCGTCATGTTTGCTAATTGATATCCTTTTCTTCTTGAAAATTGTCTAATTATCATCTTAAAAGAAGTTCTAATACTTCTCTTTTGTTTTTCCAACAACAATTAATTTCACATGAGACTTTACCTCTATTACTGATTATATTTCTATCAATGGACCTCATAGTCTCCTTACACTGGGTCACAAGATTAAGGGTGGGATTTGATTCTAGTAGTGCTCAGACACAAAAAAGGAACATGGGGCATAAAGGGCATCACAAATCCATCATCACCTTCAACCATTTTCCTATCTATCTGCGATTGGCTATGGGCATCAGTAGTTTCTAGTGCGAGATTTTGTTCATCCTTATTCTCGATTGAGTGAAAGATGAAATTAACTTATTATTGACTACTAACATCCACTACCATCCAAATGGTTGCCATAAATGGTGAGCCAACAAATAAATATGTATGTATGAATGAATGACAAAAACAACAACAATAATAGTAATAAATCACAATATGTATGTATCTTTAGCAAAAACAACAAGATAATAATAACAAATCATAATATGTATTTATGTATTATGATCTATTACTATTATTGTTGTTTTTTTGTTATTACTATTAGTTTACAGTATCTTGGTGTTGATGTTATAACGCTTACTTTATTCATGGTGGATATTTTATGCAAGTAAGCAATTGTATATCTGTTTGCTTTTGATGTAATTTGTTTAAGGTTTCGTGTTTATCCTTCTCTTTCGCTTAAGAAATGACAATTTAAGAATGGCAAAAATGTGGTTACTGTTAAAGAAAAGCCACCTAAACTATCAATATAATATTTTTTAGACTAATGCTGGTTCTCATGCTGTCTTCAGGTGGGAGTTACTGTAATTCTCGAATGGTCTGTTCATTTTTTCATGCTGGGTTACTACACATTTCTGTCAACCTTCATTGATCCTGTCTTGAGGCAAGTAATTTTTCTCTTGTCATTTCATTGGGGTCTCATTTGCAACCTAACATGAGACGGGTACATGCAAACTTTCTTCGGCAGTAGCATTCACAGCACAAAGTAAATGGGTCTAGTAGCCCTTTTTTCTGAACCAGATAAATGCAGAGAGGCTGAAAAGTTGTCCTCATCCTTGGTTACTGACTCTGCCGAAGTGATCTGACACCAAAAGTGGCTGGTTTATGCCCTGTTGCCAAATCTCAATGCGAAAGCCACTCTCATTTATGAAAATGGTTACCTTTCAGTTAATATCCTTTGAAGGACATCAAGATCATATAGTATGGGTTTTATTCCCATCACTTATTATTTAAATCTTTTTTCTTTTGCAAGGCCATGGATAACTGTCTTTCCAGACAAGATGCAATATCAATGGAAACGCCACTTTGAGGCTTGGAAGTATGGAGCTGGTTTAGACTACAATTGACATGCAGATCTTTCATGGCAGCTGGTTACACACTCGCAAGGTAGTTTTCAGCCCTGCCCTGCCTACGCCCAGCTGATTATGAAATGTTGATAATCCTTTTTTGAGTCATGGGTTGCACTTGTTTTGGAAACTTCCTGGGATCTTTGCTCTTTTGTCAGTTCATGAAGTGTGAACCATACATTTCGATCCCACTAATCTACCAATCACAACATTTATACAAATATGGTGTAAATAAAGCAGGAAGCAAAGAATGATGAGCGCATAGTTATTGTCATGAGTTTTGGTTTGTGGTCTGCTGAAGGCCTTCCAAACAATTCATCAAGATTGAGATTACATTTGATTCCAAACTAAGTGGTAACCAGGGCTCAAATTTGACTTGTTGGATGAGATGAACTAGTTGTTGAAGAACCATGTCTAAACAGGTTTTTTTTTAGCGGTAAAGATGAAGATTTTATTAAAAGAAGAAAATACAACAAAAGCAAAGACAAGAAGGCCTAAGAGGATTAGGCCCAAGAGTGAAAACACTTAAAGAGAAAAAATCACAGCAACAACAATTATCCTCCCGGGAGATGGAAGGCACCCAAAATCGACCATTCAACTCCATCTTTAACAAAGAAGTTCGCCACACCATTCACCGATATAAGTGAAGGAAACCTCCAGGCTCGATATAAGACCTTTAATCTCCCTTACTAGGGTGATAAGCCTATATGGAGGAGGATGTTTCAAACCCCTATCCCATTTGATAGCGTTAGAAAAATCGTTTTCAATTTCTAATTTAACTCTTCCAAAACTCACTCCGAATACTAAGAAAACTAGAAAACGGATGTCCAAAGATTTGGATTACATTTGTTCAGGTTAAACCAAAATCGTCACAGGAGCGCGACTCAATCTGGATCCTCTCCTTGACAAATTGCAGTTGCCAGTCATCGCTCATCAAGTTGTTGGTTATTCCAGCTTGACAGGGCATCTGATGGCTATTCCAGCTTGTTGGCTAATCAAGTTGTTATCACTAAAATATAAGGCTAAATTTCATTTTTAATAATTTAATTTAAATATATTAAAAATTAAACAGTGAGATAATAATCATTTTAATATTTTAAACTATTAAATGAGTTTTATTCCTTTTTTTTTTTTTTCTGAAGTACTCTGCGATTTTTTTTAATATAGTGCAGGCTTCACTTTAACTTTTGCACTGCACTTAATAAATAAAAATGAATTTCACTTCAAAATAGTTTTTTACATTTAATTTAAATAAACAAAATCGACAATTAAATACTACTTTCCTCTTCTTTTTCTACTGTTTGATTAACTTTTAATATTAGTGCCTGTACGAGAACCATTCATTCATTTAGCGCACATTTTTACATATATATCTTAATTCTTAATTTTTTGGTTCTTCGTTTCTTTATGTAAGAGTTACATTGGTCTATTTCAGATGGTTTATTAGAAGTTTTAGACATATATTTTGACTATATAAACAAAGTCATGTTTTTTAGATTTTAATTTTAATGATTTTAATTTTTTTTAATTTTTAAAAATTGCACCTTATGTAGAATCTACTTTGTTAGCGCAAATATGAGAATAAAAACACCTTTTAATTAAACCTATTCAAGCAATATTTGTATCCTCTCTAAATTTTGAAGGTTTGACATTATTTTCTATTTTCAAATTTTTTTTAACAATAGTAAAATTTTGATTATTTTCTCTCTTTCTCAACATCTCTCGCTTATGAAATGTCACCTCTCATCCTATTGAATTAAACGTTTATGTTCTATGATATATCCAAGTTAAAGTTAACTCTAATATTGTAATTATATAAGATTCCTTTCACCATCTATTTTAATTGAATAGTCAAAGTTATTTAATTAATTCCAAATTATAGGTAGGTAAGGCACGTACATTAAAAATTCATCACAAATTACTGTTTTGACTGTTATTATAAAATCCACTTAATGTTAATAAACCATTAAATATATTATAATCTTAATTTCTTAAAAAACCCATGTTTAAACATTCCCGTACGCCAGTAGATTATACAAAACAAAAAACTTTAGAGGAGACTTCTTAATTCTCTATTTAGGAGGCTGTTCTTTAAATATTGAGATACACAACATTTTTTAATAGAAATTTTAGAGAATAAATATTAAAAATTTAATTATAAAAAAGTTGAATATTAATTTTAAAAGGTAAAAAAAACTAAACCATTTCAAATATGAGATGAAATTTCAATCTCTACTGTAATCAATATTTTCTCATGTTCAATTTTATTAACTCATGACAATACATAAATCAAACTAAAATAAGTAATATCAATCTCAAAATATAAAAGTGAATTGAATTGACGCGGAGCTTTGAAAACACCCATCCGTCAGATAGAGAGGATGAGAGAGACTACGTAGTTGTGTTTCTGGAGTCCCACATCGGAAAGAACTTAGAGAAGAGCGGAGGAAGAATGGTCTAAAAGGAGAAGGCAAAGGAAGGGGCAGCATACTTACCTGGACGGGGTCAATGGGTGATCAACAAGGCCCATGGCCTAGGTCAGGGGCTTCCATTGCACTTAGGAGGGGCCCTGTTCTACCATCTCCCCAAGTGGGAGAGTGGACGTCATAATTTGTGCCAGAGGGGGTACGCGTTCGCGCGGCCCCTACCAATTATCAATCTGAAAACATTTTATTGGGCCTGACACTGAAGCCCTATATTTTAGATTGGCTTATGTAATTTATGAATGTGAAAGTTGAATCAGGGGTGTCAAAAAGCTCAGAAGAAGTCCGTAGAGAAGAAAAAAATCGCTACACCTTTCAAGAAGGGTATTAAAAGATGAACATTAGGGTTTTTAAGTGAAAACACTTCGTGCTCTTCCTAAATCCCTTGTAGGGAAAGTCACATGGGTGCTATTACATTTTTATCATTTATCAAAAATTTACTTTTAATGTGGAAGTAATATTTTTTTTATTTTAAATACAATATTTACTTATACTGAAAATAAAAAGTATAATATTTTTTTTATTTATCTTATTGTAATAATTTAATATTATATTTATCATCTAATATTTTTACCAATGTCATTATTATTAGAAGGTATTTTTTATTATATCAATTTAACATAATTAACTTAGCTCATAATTTTATCTAATAATTTTATTTATCTAATTATTATTAATGAAAAATAAAATCTATTTTCTCAAATGAAAGAAAACATTATATTATTATGTATGACATTTGTGTGGTTATCAGTTCAAGTGATTAGGACCCCATTGGTTTCATTTTCTAATATTTTTTCTACATTATTATGTAATTTTTAATCATTTTATTATTACTATTTTTATTTCTATAATTCATAACTTAAAATAACACTCATTGACTAAGAAAATGAATTATGAAATTATTTCTACAAAATTTCCTCATTTATCTGCTTTTCCTTGTAATTTTCACCATTTTATTACTAATTATATAATTTCCCGATATCGTAACTTCAAAAATATATTAGAAGATGTAAATGTCCAATATTTTATGAAAAAATTATATATTCAATAAGCTCATAATTATCTGCATTTACTGTAATTTTTTTGAATTTTTTTTTTAAAAAAACCGGGTAGGAGAGAGAAAAAGTTAGACCGATATATCGGCCGAACCGAGATATCGGCCGATATGTCGGCCCGTCCGATTTTTCTACCCCTGTTTCAAACCCAAGCTTTGTATCTCTTGAATTGGCTGGTGAGATTCATTCACTGAATTCGATTTAATGATTTAGAGGAAATTAGTCTAAGATTTTCAAATGATTTAGTTTTCATAATAGTTCACTACTTCACTTATTTATAATATTAGAGGGTTTTCGATTTTGTAAAAAGCTAAACTATTCATTAACTGAAAGTTTTATTAAATAAATAAAGATTTTTAATGAAATTCCAGCTTTCCGAGAGATCAGTTGAGATTGGATGAAAAAGAATCCAATTTCCATCACTGATAAAAGCACCCACCTTTACATATCTGCTCAAACCAAGACCAATTCCGAATTGCTCATCAAGAATATAGCCAGGCCTCAACCATGGATCTAGCCAGAAGGGAGTGTTTCTGCCATTACCCATTGCATGAACAAGCAAATTTTTAACAGAATCATCCACCTTTAAAATGGACCTTCAGGCCAAAGAGTAGTTACTTTCTTGCATGAATCCGTTTTATCCAAAGGCTCTCCCTTCCAGTCAAGATAGCCCAAACATGCTTCATAAGGAAAGCATTATTAGCAGCTTGTATTGATCTGTGTTTATAGCCAAGATACAGTGAGTTTTCCTTCCAGCATTTGATCCCCAAAGTTCCACATGGTTTTCTCTATCTCATCAGTACAAGACTTTGGCAGCATAAAAGAATTTTCCTAGAATATATGGTAATTGTTGATGGTAGATCTTAGGAGCTCAAGGCGGCCAGCAAATGACAGGTTTTGACCATTCCAACTGCACGCCCCTTCTACGGATCTTTGAAATTAATGTGGAATGTTTGGTTTAGGCAAGCTTCAAATTCATTCAACCCATAACACTCCATTCACACTTATTCCTAAAAACAAACAGGCCTGTCTCTGAATCTGGTGTTTGTGGGAGAGAGAAGGATCTATACTAAATTTCAATGTAAAATCATTTAAGGTGGATTGAGTTTTTGCCCAAAATCTCCTTTGGCAGTGCCAGAGATTTGTCCCCTTTCATATATATATATATATATATAGAGAGAGAGAGAGAGAGAGAGAGAGATCAAACCACTTCACGGGATGCATTTTCCACATCAATTAGATCTCTTTTTAATCATATTCAACATACAAATACCATGCTACAAATAGATTTTCCAGTATAGATGCATACAGCCGAGAGAAGGCATGCTATTTATTCTACACCCAATATGATCGTATGTAATATATATTATATACATACAATGAAGGACATGTAAATTGTCTGTTTCCAAAAAATAAAAAGGTACATGTAAATTTGACACAAGAAGCTGAAATGAATCAGTTGGGTGTTTTTGCACCAAATCTTTTTGAAAGCTCTTTAACAATAATAGGCCTTTCCATTGCTTGTCCTTCCCCTTCAACATGCCACTTTTTTGACGTGTTTTCAGCCTGTAAATTGGATGCTTTTTCAGTATGCAAACAATTATAAACCAACTTGTTCATTACTGAATACATATTATTAGAGATTGCCATACCCAGTCTCTTAAAGGACCCACTTTGTCCCTGACTGTCTCCAATCTAGGCTGGAGCAGGTCTCTTCCTATAGTTTTCACATCTTCAGTCTGTCAATGAATATGATATTAGAAAAGATGAAAAAGGACCAAATGGGAAACCAAAAAGGCAATGGAGGCTTCAGAGAGAGAGAGAGAGAGAGAGAGAGAGTGGTTGAAGTTCTTGGTAGCTTATGTAGCACTTGTAAGGGTATGATAAAATGGAGTTTCTGAGAAATAGATCTTGGTACAAATGAGTTGATCTTATTGTTGTTTGTTTGTTCCAAGAACTTTTTTCTTTTGATATACACCACATCATAGAAATAGAAAAATAACTCAATTTTTCTTGGCAATGTATGTAGAATTGTGAGTATTGATAAAATGGAAAAAGATGTGGGTATAAATACATTGATCTTATTTTGTTCTTGTTATTCCAAACAAAGAGGTTGATTTATTTCAAGTTAACATTTATATATATTTTCTGAGAGAAGCTAATAGTTATATATAATAAGAGAAGCATCCAAAATGTCCAACTCCAAACACATCAGTTCTCAATATATTTATGCCCACTGCATGTCCAATCTGTGACACCCAATAAGTTTTCTTGATTTCTATCTGGATTCTGGATACTGAATAGCATGTCCTCCGAGCAACAACGTGAAAAGAAGAAACAACATTTGTTCATCTACATATATCAAATTATTTGGATTATTTCAGTTGTTCGATATTCAATTTTGAACAACAAAAAAACACATATCCTACGTGAAATGCATGACAATTCACCAAATGTTTTTTTGACTACATAGGATTTATTAACATGTTCCGTGAAACATCTTCAAATATGGAACAAATTTAGAAAATGCAAATATCCAATCTATTTTACTTACATTGCGCAACTGTAGCTTGGATGCGATGAGCATGAATGCCAAAGTGGCTCCCCCAAACACAATTGTGGTGGCAACAGCAAATGATTTTCCAACTACAAGATACCGACACAGTGTTATCCCTATTACAACACAAGGAAACAAAAAGGTATATAGCTTATGAAATTCCACTATTATTGAATACTACATCATTTTGTTGATAAAACGACAAAGTACAGCATAAGATCTTTTTTTTTTTTTTTTTGAAAAGTAAATACACAAAGATTAAGAAACCATAGCATTCTTAATCAAAGCGACCAATGCAACTGAACTGCAACTTTAGCCATGGCATAGTGACTTAAGCCACACCGGCAATTCATACCTATATTTCTCCTCTTCTTACACTAATGCATATTCAAGTTTTAAACAAAATTGAATGAGTGCTGTATCATGACAATTCATGTTCATGCAAAACATATAATAACAAAAACAGAAGATCGTGCTAATCACAATCTCATAAGCTATAGGAGTAATCCAACAGGAGCATACTCTGTGAGAGTCCTTCTGCAGCAGCCTTCAATTTCTTGGGGTCGATGGCATTGGTATACCTATCACGCCTCAACTCATTAGCTGTAGAGGCCAAAACCGAGTGCTCCCCACTGGGCACAGTCCACCTGCATTTGAGAATAAACAATTCAGACACCCACCACACTCCCTCATTGAGACAAAATCACAACCACATGGAGGCCACTGGCGAAAAACTGAAACTAAGAATAGGAGGACCAAATCATCGAGACAAAAGCACAAACACAAAGTGGGCATTAGGGACAGATAACAATCACCGACCTTCTCGGGCCAAATGTGACCTGGGGCAGAGAGACAACAGATCGGAGAGGGTTAGCAGCATCGGAAAAGAGAGGAGGGGAATGCGAAGGAGAAGGCCTCCATTGGGAAGCGGGGGAAAGGGAAGGTGGGGAGGGTTCCAAAGGTTGGAGGGCACTGGTAGGAAGGGAGTGGCGGAGAACCTCATGAAGAACGTCTGCTCGGGCTTGGTCGTCTGAATCGAATTCGTGAGGGGTGGTCTTGGAATCGGTACGATTTGGAGAAGGGAGCTGCTGCTGCTGCTTCTTATTCTTATGGGAAAGGCGCTCCGCCACATTCTTCGATTCCTGTCGAAAGTAAGCGCCTTCAGTGGCCGCTAATCTTCCCGCAAGGAAACTCATGTCCTTGGGTTGGATTGCGAAATGCTTTGCCGATTTTGGGTTTAGATTGGGAACTCAGAAGGTGGCTAATGAACTGCTTCGCCTGTTTCTTTTTTTCGCTCTCTCCTTCTGCTGTTGCTTCTTCTTCTTCTTCCTCTTCCGCACGTCCTGTGGAAACTTGGACCGGACTCGGCAACGGGTCGGATTGGGTACTCCCATGTGAATGGATTAGATTCGTCGTGAATAAATATAATAATACTTAAGTCAATCATGATACTCATTTATAAATAATTTTAAATTAAAAATTTAACTCATTTACAGTGAGTTAACATATGAAATCAAGAACTTTATGTTTAAAACTTAAAACTAATCTAATCTGTCCTCATTAAGAAAAGAATTATGATTAGTGAATTATAACTTATTCATGGATTAATAGTAATTGACTTTCAACTAAATTGAGCAAGGGCATCAAGGCCAATATAGACCCTTATTTTTTTTTGTTAGGACTCAAGCCCAAGTTCAAATAGTTAGAACTCATATAAGCACATCTGATTATCTCAATTATTGAAATACTCTCCCTTGAATAAAGTACAAGTGATTCATTTCGTTATCATGATCAATAAAACATTTCTTATAAAGAAAAAAAACAATTAATATATGGGATTAACTCAGTTAATCCACACGAGTAGTTAAGTTAGTCTAAGCTTTTAGGATTAATTAGAGGTTTTAGGTTCGATTTTTCCTGAATTCACATGATACACGAGGTTTGCAGGTGATTTTGTGTAGATGTTAAATTAGTCTCACCTCCAATATAGAGTGAAGATACCCATGTTATAAATAAAAATAAATTTCTCAAAAAATAATCTTGCTTGTGAATTTGACTTTAGTGGAGCTGAATATATAAAATAATTTAATTCATCTGCTTATTAATCAAACAAACTCAGACGTGCCTAGGCATGCATCTTTCTCCTCAGGTTCTAGGACCCCCCTGGGTCTTGACATCTTCACCACTTGCCCAAAGGCTACAGCCACCGGGGTTCAACTAGGAGCGTGTCTAATAGTTGGATAAGAGTGGAGTCATTTATATGGATGGCCTAGATTTCATCCTAATTGGATCATGTCCATCTGGGAAAGAAACCAAAAACATGACTTTTATTCTGACTGTCAGTTTTCTGGGCCATTGATTGGCCAAGATTGCTCAATCAGATTTAAATTTGTTCTGCATCCAATACACGGTTGGCCGTTCCCACCTTACCATCCAGAGTTCACTTGCATTATTCCAGATCTGCTCCAAAATGTGTGATCATTGTTATGCAACCAGGTTACTCTTCATCATTTAACTCTTAAGAACTCTCTAGTGGTTTCCAAGAGTATTTTCCGATTTGAATTAAATGGTTGATCGATCATAATTAGGCCCCACATGGGTTCGCATGGGGTCCCTCTTGAAAATTTTCCTCTACAAATGCTTCAGAGACTATTCTTCTAACTCATGTCTACTGCTCTTACCTTGCACCATATGTTTTACTGGAAGTGGACTAATCCTATATATATGAAACTATTTAAAAACAGTGTACTAAATAAACTCGAGAAAAGTAAAATCCAATACCTTTAATTTAATTCTAAAAACTTAAACTAATTGAATTAGTATATTAATATTCTAATTTTACATAGACTCAACGGGCGTCATAGACAAATTCTATTTTAAATCCATTATTTAAAAATCTTTTTTTTTTTTTTTTGAATTTATGTGTAGAAAATCACAGGAAACCAATAGTAAAACTCCCACAGGTGATACCTACTATTTTTAGGGCACACCAAGTAGCCTATGGGAGCTCGAACTTGACACCTCCACCGGTTATAATATAACCATATGAGCTATTTAAAATCTTTTCATCACAAAGATAGTCAAATGCAAGTACGTAAGTAGACCATGGACAAGTCTATCATCTGTTGTACCATTGACTGCGAGAAATAAATAGTGACTTTTCTCTGTGACTGGGTACTCCTCTAGGTAAAAAGGAAAGAGAAATTCATGTGGTTGTGTACTTGCATAACAAACATGGGTCGAAATCTCGACCGAATATCGGCCAATTTTTTCTTTTTATTTAAAAAAAATATCGGCGTGGGTCTGTTCGGTATTTCGGTTGATATATATATATATATATATATTTTTTTTTTTTTAAAACACAGCCTTTTCTTATTCTTTTAAATGATTTTTTTTTTCAAAAAAAGGTCGCCGAGATTTTTAAAAAAAAAAATTTGAGAGAGAAAAATCTCGGCCGAGATGAAATATCAGCCAATTCAGATGTGCTGAGTTTTCGACCCTCGATAACAATACTTCCTAAACTTCCAAAGTCCATGCTTAAAAGTGCATCGCCAAAGTTTATACATATTGATTAGCACTCCATTTTTCTCCTGGTAATATTGTTTTCCTTTTTAGGCTAGGGGTGGAGGTGGGTGGGGGGTTGCTACTTTTCGTAAAACTATTGAGAATGACGTTTTGCATTGAGAATGACTTTAATTCAAAACCTCCCCGTCTTTGGATGGATTCTTGACCATCAGTCAACCCTCACAGGTTTACATATTTTAGCCATTAATTGATCAAAAAACATAAATAAATAAAGAGTACTTTGCCAAAGAAATGGGAGATGGCCCAACATGAAATATGAATCCCTTTTTGGCCGATGCACATCAGTTTACAGTATTGACACTAGTAGTAAGAAATTGACTTCAGGCCTTGCTAAATTATTCAACAAGGCCATACTGGATCAACCAGGAATGGGTCCAAGCGAAGCTGATTTAGTGCTTGAACCTATCTCAGGCTCATATCTAACCTACAACCCAAAAAAGTGAGGCATGGGTCCAATGTATATGAAAAACATTAGGAAACTCGAATGACAGAAAAAGAAATATGCAAGACACACTGGTTGGAATTCAGCATTCACCAAACAGAATTTGCAGTGGACGTGTATGAATTCCACTTCCAAATCATCCTTGCCAAAAAGCAAGGATAAGAAAATATTCAATATATTTCCAAACTGAGGCTTGTACGATGAAGTAAAAGCTTATCGACATCAGGCAATTGACTGAGAAGAGCAATCAGTAAACAAGACTCGCATAGGCGTAACTTTTGTGCCGGACATCTTTTTGTAACAAAGGACTAAGGACTTTTTTATGGAGGGTTATCAGACACATCAGACCCACCAAGATAGATGGGATGTGGTTTCGGAGACGATGATGACAACAATGATGATTAGCAAACAATGTAGCATCACGGTATCATAGCTAGGAGAAAAGAAGGAAAAAAGAGAGTAATCTACGCAACAAATGACTTACTACAATTAGCTGGAGCAAAAAGAGTCCAGGATGAGGCCTAGCAACCCTTCTCCAGCTCGGCCCATTGCAGCGAAAACTAGCATGGGAGATGTTAGACTCGCAGGAAGTAGTTGTTAACTCTGTTTCCTGTTTCTAAGAGGACATTAGCCATGATACAGAGCAGTTTCCTTGTTCCTGTAAAGGAAAATAGATCACTTCCAAAGTTTTACAAACTTGTCGTGGCTTGCTGAAGCCACTAGCCCTGTCTCATTGGAGATTGCCAAAGCTGCAATCAGTCCCTCGTGTGCAGTGAGAGTCATGGTCTTGTTCACAGCCATGTTCCAAGCTCTAGAGACTGTAGAAATGCACGAAACACTGCACCATCAATCCATTGGTCACAAAATAATGAAGGTGCTGAAGAGGAAAATAAGTAGTCAACCACAATAACAAAATGGTGCTCATTTAGTCCATTTCTAAATTTGTGTCGTATAATTTACACTGATATGATTCTCTCACAGATAGCTGGTGACCATTGATCATATTGTTGATAATGGTTAAGATGATGATGGATCTAAGATCGTTAACTTCATGTGCTTATTCATAGATGATGACATACATACTCTGTCGGGTCAATTTAAATCGATTGACTCAATTCAAAATATGAATAAACTAACTCAACCCATTTAGAAAAAAATTGAACCCACTTTAAATCAGACCACAAGTAAAATCAGGAGTTATTTTTTCACGAGCTATGTTGGCCCTCCCTAGATTTTTTTTCCCCTAAAATTACTGACCTAATCTGATATTTTATTTACTAACCCTTTGTATTTAATTTTACCTTTCAAAAATAAAATCTGTATTTTTTTTAAAAAAAGTGGCGCTTTCATTCTCTACCCAATTTTTTTAAAAAAATTGCCCTGAGTTTATTAACACTGTATTGTTAGTTGAAATATATAAATATCATGTGGATAAATAATAGATAAAGTTTCAATACCAACAACTCACTATAGACTTGTGATTTTAGTATTTTATTTTTAATGATCCCAAACATTTGAATTTTAAAAGATAAAAATAAAAATTGAATTAATAAAAATAGATAATATGACTTAATGAATAAAAATAGAGTAGTACTTTAAAAAAAAATTAAATAACTCCAGAAAAAATTTAAAAAAATTAAGCATGTAGATAAAAGATTTAAAAACAACCCATGTACGAAGAATTGAAAAGTTGGGAGGAAGATGAAAGCATTAAAACTTAGATCAAGGGATTGAAAAAAGATATGATGATTGTTAGGCAATTTGCATTATAATATTTTTTATAGAATATAAAGAAAGATTAGAAGCCAAAAACCTATTAACACAGGAGTAATGACTATAAACTTAACCTCATTCAATATGAACCATATAGGTTTGGGTAATACATATCTTGAAATAAAATTAAGCTTACCCAACTTGATCTAAAATAAATTTGAGTTGGATTTAACGGTCCTGAATCCGAATTGAATCCAATCTGTCTTGAATTTCTTTAAACACTATTTAAATCTAACTCAAGTTGACTTGAGGAACCTGAAATCAAATAGAATTCAATCCGTCTTGAATTTCTTTTCCTTTTATCTACCTAAGACTCTCTATTTAGGAAAGTTGTCCACTAATTTTTCTATTACGAACATTCTTTAGAAGGAATGTTAAAAATGAATGGACAAATGTAAGTAAAGTTTCACTCAATCTAATCATCGTAACCTTATAAATTTGGATCTTGAATTTTTGATAATTATATCTCATTTTTTAACGATACGATAACTCTCATCATAATTGATCAATCCATGTAATTTTAATTTTATAAATTTTCAAATATTTGTCAAAATATTTTTGGGGCCTCTCCCCATTTTGAATGAAATATTAACTCATCATCATTGAGAAAAAATTGTTGAAATAGAAAGTTAATTAGATGACTCCTTTACATGTTGGATTTGTTACTTTTAAATACACATAAGATTTTTTTACAGAAAAATATGCTAATTTAACATGATAAGATGCACATTTTCTTAAAAATTACTAAACAAGGTACATAAAGAATTTATGTAATCTATTATTCTTTTTTGCTTTCATAGTATAAACAAAGCTAAAGTGTATAAATTTCCTTAAAAGATTAGTAAAATTAAGAAGACAACCTAATTATTGTCCACAGAACTCAATAAACATATAAATAGATAATTGAGAAAGAACCCATGTCTGTAACAGAAGTTCTTTTAATCATTTTCTTTAAGAAACTGTCTTTTAAAATCATGATTAGGATCTTTAAGTATATGTTTGTAAAGCTTAATTAGATAAAAGAGAAAATTAGTGACGATAATCTTTATACACTTTGAACTACAATGGAAAATCTACATGTGATGTCAATGCTGTCAATTGTGAGTTTCTGATAGAATCACTTGTAATCTAAGCAAACAAAGTTTGTAAGAAAATAATGATAATCAAATAAGAAAAAATTTCTACCTATTCATGATCCACAATATGCCCTAAGTTCACATGGGGTCCACTCCATTTAGATTTACACCCTTTCCTTCTTACATTTTTATATTCTTTTGAATTGTATCGATGTTGTGTTTGAGTCTATTTTGAGTTGATTTTTTTGTTAGATTAAAAAATTCATTCAAATTCACATATAAAAATTGCAGTCGATATATTGTGTATCGACCGCAACGTACCGAAAAAATGAAGATCGATACATATCGGCCGCAACATATCAGTGCACTACGGCCTAATGACGGGCAGATGTCTATCAACCTGTTGCGGTCGATACATATCAGTTTGCCAAAACAGACATAACAGCCACCCGTATTCGTGAATCGATTTTTTATTTCAATCCAAAACTTATTTTTATTTTAATGGTTGATATTTAGACTCTTAAAATGATGACTTTTTAAATTCAATAGACTTGATACCTTTCAAACTCATCGGAATCTATCGCGGTAGTTTAGGGGTGTTTAATTCGGCCGAATCGATATTTCAGCCAAATTTTCGTATCGGCCGAGATCTTTCCTCTCTTCAATTTTTTTTTGAAAATCTAAGTGGTTTTCTTTTTTGAAAAAAAATCATTTAAAAAAAATAAAAAATGCTGTTTTTAAAATATATATATATTGGCCGATATCTAGGCCGATATTCGTCCAATATGGGCAAATATCGGCCGGGCCCACAACCGATATTCATTTTTTTTAAAAAAAGAAATCAGTCGATTTCTTTTTTCTCTAGCCGATACTTATCGTATCAGCTGAGATATCTTGGTCAGGGGTTTAAAAATCGGTATCGGCCGATATATCGGCCGATACGATATGTCGACCGATATATCGCTATCGGCCGATATATCGGCCGATAAGTTTCTCTTTCTTCTTTGTTTTTTTAAATATCGGCCGATATCGGCCGATATTTTGATATCGGGCCGATATAATACGGCCGATATCAAAGCCGATATTGTGAATATCGGCCGATACGATACATATCGGCCGATATTCACAAGGCCAAAACCGATATATATCGGCCGATACGATACGTATCGGCCGATATTTAAACCCCTGATCTTGGTACAGTATCGGCCAAGATTTATACCCTTGCAGTAGTTGTATAGAACAGTGAATGTCATTTATCAGTGAT
This sequence comes from Chimonanthus salicifolius, assembly GCA_013350335.1. Taxonomy (NCBI): domain Eukaryota; kingdom Viridiplantae; phylum Streptophyta; class Magnoliopsida; order Laurales; family Calycanthaceae; genus Chimonanthus; species Chimonanthus salicifolius. Next base: position 72,254,739 of record CM023535.1, on the reverse strand, counting down.
GTTGCCGGTTGCCAAGTGAAAGTGAAAGCAAAAAGGCTAAGGATTGGGGAATCCTTAGCCCATGAGAGTAATATTGGAGCAGGGCCCCCACATGTGACGGAGGCCCAGAAGTTTCTTCTGATTACTAATTAGTACAGGAATTTTATTACATTTGATAGGAGATGACAAGACAGTGTTATCTACCTGATTAGATGCTAACCTTAATAATTAAAAAAAAAAAAATCAACAAAAAATACGAGTTTAACTTAGCATAAAACAACGGTAGTCCAATGCAACTGGAGGAGCTCATCTGAATACTGAGACTACTGTTGATTACATATGGCTAAGTTTATATTTGATGTAAAAATCACAATCAGTTATTCAAAATTATACAGTTTAAAAGATTGAATCAAATTATAATATGAATTTATGTTAAACAATCTTCCATTCTGTTCGATCAATATCATCATCTTAATTAATGAGGTGAAAAAAATTCCATTCTCATCTTGGCCAAAAAGTCGGCAACACTATTGGTCGACCACCTGTCATATCTGAAAAGGATTTATATTAAAATCTTTTAAAAACAAATTTTCTATTATCAAATCAAGATGGTCATCTAATGCAGCTCCAATCCATGCGTTGCCCTTATTGTTCCTCATATACGAGATCAGGTAAAATAGAGAGAAATTATCTATTTTCAACTGATTCATCTTTGTCTTTGAAAGATTTTACTTTATAAATTTAATTTGTAATTTAATTGAAATACTATCTTTACCCATTCACAATAAATAATTTCTCATAGAATAGAGCCCACGAAATCAAAACTAGTGGCTATTGTTGTACAACTATGGCCATTTTAACCTGGGGTACAAAAATCGGTTTGTTGACATGGGAGGCCACTACACTCGTATCAGCAAAACAATACGTGTCGGCCGCAACAGGCCGATACTCATCTGTCTATCACCCATTTGCACCCGTCCAGATCATAACCGAAACACACGGATATATTGTGACCAATACGTATCAACCTTCATTTTCTCAATACATTGTGATTCGATACACAACATATCAACTGCATTTTTACATTTGTTTTTAATCATTACAGATCGTACAATTTGTATATTTCATTTACTAGTTAATTAATTACTTATTATCCACAAGTTTGGGTCGGCAAAATTTGATTGGAAAAGCAAAGTGGTTTCTACAGTGTGAGCATTTGTTGTTGTAGACTTGTAGGGATGTTTTCCGTTTGTGCCCACTTAGATGAATGCTGAGTGAGACACTGAGTATATGCAATATTCGATTTGATTTTGAAAAAATGATCCTTTCATGATTTCAGAATAGCAAGTGAGTGGGTCGGCATTACCTAATTCATGTTGAGATTCAGCACACCTGAAGAAAAGTGGAGTGGTGGATAGCTGTTTTCCTACTGTCGGCAAAAACCCTAACACTATAAAATTATAGGCATTTTGGGCCGTTGATCTGTTGCACCAATCATCAATGACTCGATCTTAGTGGTAGAAAGACATGAGGATTTAGTCATTCTTTTATCAATCAAGTTGACTAATTATTATAATACTAACTCAACGTTGGAAAGTTCATCTGGTTACTTCTCGCTTCAAAAGTAAAAGGTCGTCAGTTCGAGTCCTAGCGGCTTAAACTGGGGACGTTCTCTCGAGGGGTTTAGAGGGGCCCTTGCCTCGTAGTTTCCCTCGATTAAAATAAATAAATTATCATAATACTTGAACCCACAATATTTGATTATTGGCTTTTATTTACCTACTTAGATCTTATGATGGAAAAATATAGAATGTGGGTTTACATTTATTGGGTTAGGATCATGGGAAGGAGGGTTTGTTAATTAGTGATTTGCATGGGAGATCGAAACCAAAAGTGATTATTAGTCATTCAATTCAAATTAATTTTAATCAGTTTAATCCTTTTATTGTTAAGTTTTAATTTTAAAATACTCTATGACTAGATCTTCTACATGATAAGGCCCACTAGCCTATATAATATATTAAATTAAAATATAATTTTATACCCGCAAGTAACATAATTATATTACTTTACCATTTTCGAGCATGGGATATAGATGACGAAAATAACATAAAGTTAACAATATCAATTTCATCAAAATAATAAATAATAAATTTAATTATTCATTAATAGAATAAAGTGAGGAATAAAATTCAATAATTTATAAAAATGATCTCATTTACACATATAAATAGAATGATGATGTTTCAGACTCGAATGACTTTAAAGATGGCCCCTACTTCTAACCCAATTTCATCCACCGCCGGTCCTTCCCTGAGCTTTTGGCTTATGATGTAATGGACACCAATTATATGACAATTTGCAGCATCCACTTCTACATATAAAATTTTAATTCAAGTAATTTTTATCTAAATATGGATGAGGGTCAAGCCAAACTTGAGCATATAACATCATTTAGTGGAGCATAGCTACTCTAGACAGCTTGCATAATCTTAAGTTAAATGGAATTTATTTAAATACAAATGAATGAGTTTGAAAGGTATTGATTGATATATGGTGTTTATAAAAGTTATCTTTAACATATAAATAAAATCGTATTTTTAATAGTTTAAATGTTCAACTTTATTCAATAATAGAAATAGATCAAATTTTATGTAGTTAGATCAATGAGATATATAACTCAGAATAAGATCAAATTGCATACAAATCGATTTAAAAGAAGATAAATGAGTACGGGTGTGATGCTTAGATGAACTCTACATAGTTTGGAGCTTAAGTAACAACTGATATGCTTGTGTTCGGGTGAACTTTGGATTCGTTTAGATGAAGGATAAATAAGGAGAATGAGGTATTACCCCTCGTTATCCTTTTTTATTAATTAAAAGATAGTAAAGGTAAAAAATCTTAAATTTACTCTTGTTTATCTCTCTATTCTCACTTTTTTTTTCAAAAGGGTAATCAAAATTGGTCATCTACCCATGGTTACTCACCCGTGTAAAATTTACTTCTCGATCAGACATAACCCTTATTTTCAAGAGGAGTTCTCCCTCGCACTTATCACTTATCACATTTTTCAACTATTTTCAAAGTAAAAAACCAATTAAATAACTCTTATTAAAATTTAAAGAGCACAACATCTCATTTTCTTAAATAATATTTCACATAAGAAATCGACTTTTAAGAGTCTATAAAATGGTTGAAAAGGCCATAAATTTCCTTCACCCACTCTTTATTTAATTTTCATCCTTCACGTATGTCAGCCCAACCGTTGCTCCCCGGTCTCTTCCCTCTCCCTTCTTCCCTCTCCTCTCAATACTCGGTTCAATTCCGGCATGCATCGCATCTTTTTTCATCTGCTTTTCGCCTTTCTACTGCTCTCTGCTGCTGCATCCAAGGCCTTCTCTCGCCCGGAAAGCTTCCACCATTTCTCTCACAACAAGGACCAACTTTTTCGCTCTCTTCCAACGCCTCCCATTGCCGTCGGCCATGCAGGAGACCTCCGGTCGGAGAAGAGAAGGGTTCCAACAGGACCCAATCCTCTGCACAACAGGTGAACAAACAGGCATCCTCTTGGACTGTAGAAAGAAGAACCCATCTTCAGCTTCTCTTCCTCCTTCCTCCTTCAGAGTTTCCACTCTGTTCATCAATCATCATCACCTTCCATGCCTGAATTCCTTTGTCTCCGTTCAGTTGCATGGAGAGAAATAGTTTTTCTTTTCTTTATTTCCCCTTATAGATATAAAAAGAGGGTTAATATTTTGAATGAATACTTTTCCATGCATCTCAACAGAGGAGTGAGAGTACTCAAAATCCAGTTTTCTTATTTTACACGCTACCCATGTAGGAAGTAAGAGTAGGACATCACATGTACAGTGTACCATATATCATAATGATGATATGTTAAATACTTAAATTTTCTTGCCATAAGTTTTTCTTTATTTTTTTATTTTTTTCGTTTTTGGTATGACATGAATTAATACTGAAACTCAAGCATCTTGGGTCGGGTTTTAATACACCCAATCAACCCATATAAAAATTATTAAATCCCATCCAAATCGACCCAAATGTTGGCCCGACTAAGTTGAGTGCTAAATTGAATTGTTGGCCCGACTCAACTCGAGTGCTATATTAATTTTTTTAGTGGATCATCTTAAATCAAATCGGATCAGATTAGGTCAAATTTAAAAAAACTTGACCCAACACGATTTGATCCGAATTTAATTTGGATTTTATTTTCTTCAACCTAACTCAATCTTAATTTTAAAAATGTAAAATTCAACTCACTTAATTTCTCGAGCCAGGTTAAAACCCAACCCAAGTTTCACCCCTATCTCATGAAGAGATTAACGTTTTGAGGTTAATTGCATTCTTAAAAAAAAGTTCAATACTTACTTCGATAAACTCTTCACTTTTTGAAAAAAAAAATTATTTCTTAGTTTTGTGATTTTAAGTTTGGCTAGCGAATTATAGGTGGAGCCATTTAAACCTATCTCGATTTGGGTGAATTGGATAGAATTTTTGTGAATAAGATAATTTAAAAATATATATTGTCATATATTATGAAAATTTGACGATTTGTATCGATTAAAATTTTCAGTCGAATTTTCTAAGATTATTCTCATTTTTAGTGTTTCTTGCAGAAAAATAAATTAACAAAATGATATACAAATGTTTCTAGAAACATTAAGCGTCTTTAATGTGATTGATATAGTTTTTAGAATGCTTTTGTGATTTTTCCAATATTTCAATATTGTTATGAATTTTAATTTTTTTATAAAAAAATATGAATCGTAATAGAAGATATATATCACTAGTAGAATACTAAAGAACATGAATTATACATCAAGTGATTCCTCATATTTTGGCTCCTATTTTCTAAAAAATTTAGATATTTTTTTCAAATCTTAAGGACATACCTTATTTTTATCAAAATTTTAACCCTCAGACTCTAATATTCTATGAAAATATCTATTTTTTTACAAAAATATTTTTTATATTTTTTCTAAAAAAATTGAAAATATATTGCAGCGTTTTACCTCAACAACATTACATTTCGGTGATACACTTGGATAATACCAATACAATACCTTGACCATTCTAAAAACGCATAAAGTTAGAGGGGTTTAATAGACTTAATAATAACCTAATTTACTACGCATGGTGCTATCAATGGTCTTCATACTTTTTGTTTTCACTCAACATCAAATCAAACCAAATCAGTGTAAAGGTAAAAGGTGAAAAAAAATAATTTGAAATGATCAAATTGAGGAAATTGGGTAGAATGAGGCAATGGTCTAACAAAGGAGGGAAGTAGGTGACAATTAGAAGTAGAGTAAATAAATAATTTTTTTTAATTTTTTTTCTTGAAAGATAATTGATTATAACTTATTACACCACATAAAATAATAAACGCAAAGGGGTTGGAGTGATAGCTAGAACTTGAAGCAGGGAATTTTAAGTTCATTTTTTACTCTACTTTAAAAATCACTCGCTGCAAAATTATTCGAAGATGTATAGATAGAAAGATTTGTCCATATCCAAAAAGTTAATCGAATGATATGACAGATTTGGATAGGTTGACCATAAAAAAATATAAAATAATATAATTTTAGAATAGTGGTGTGATTCATCTAAAGCTGTGTGAACCATTTCCATAATTGGTTTGGGAAAAGTGTACATTTTTTTAGGCTCAGGTTCCTATAATTATCACATTTTTTAAGTGGGGCTAATTGACTAATTGTAAAATATGGTGCTGGAAGCTCAGGAGGAGTGGCCACGTTAGATGGATCGATGGTGTGAGTGGATATTCCTATTTCTCAATGGAAAATCAATGGCCATCAATTACTTGTCCACTGATAGAGATGTATCCCCTTCCCTTGTCACCCACATTCACTACCATCTCTGTCTCCCAATTTCTTCCTTCATTGTTCACACTTCACACGTTTCATTCCTACTTCAATGGCATTTCAATAAAAGTAAAAAAAAAAATTCTCTAAAGTGGCATAAGTTGGATGGATTATATAATTTTGACCTGAATGTGTCGAGGGCTCTCATCTGTAGTAAATTTTACTTGATTAATTTTTCGGAATATGTGCACACCTCTCTATACATAAATATTGGAATCAAATGATAGAGTTTCAAAAGAATTTGAGTAAGAATAGAACTCAAAACTCGCTTCATGAGACAAGTTATTAATTATTTGATTTAAACAATCTACAATCATTAAGTGATTGTCGCTCAAGAGCAACAGTTTATATAGAGCCCACAGGGTTTCGAATTCACATTTTCTCTTCCTCCCACCTATTTACTTCCTTATAAACTTTACCCATACCGAATTTCAATCTATTTCAAAATATTCTTACCATTATATTGAAAACATATTCATAATTAATTTTGTTTTCACAGTTTATCTTTGAACCCTAAAAGGGTATGACTTGTTAAACTCACTCATTCTCATAAGCAAGCAACCATTGCTCTTGAGTAAAAAAAAAAAATTCCAATTTAAATGTTCAATAAAATGTCAAAAAAATGGCTTTTCAAATTTACGTGAACTCACTCACTCACTACGTGACACTTACAATGATGATTGTTTCCATCTGTATGGATCTAACTCATGTCATTGACATTATAGTATCAGATTAGACTTCATCATTATTAATACAAAACTTATATTCTCTAAATTTAAGATCAAGCTTATGAATTCAACGTATTAATTGGTCCACTTATTGATAACTCAGTACCATCCAAGCAAGTTTTGGTGAATCATTTGTATAATTACTAATTGGAGACCCACAGTTCCACACAAACACATGCACAATGACCAACTATTTTATAGTTGTTTATAAACAAAATTAACATTTTACACATCAAGTTTATCTACTAAATGAAAATGTTTGAAATGAACAAAGACATTATTATACAGAAAATATCCAAAACATAATTGGAAAAAATTGAAGGCATGAATGCACAACTATTTCTGACCACAACTCCTAGTCTTTTCCTTAAATAAAGGCTCATCTGAAATGTAGAAGTACCATATCTCGCAGTATGAAAGTTTATTAATGTACCCAACATTGACTACTGGATCATGTATAAGCTTATTTCTTGATGTTGGTGAGAATCTGTGGCAGTTTGCTGTGTAATGAGGCAACTGAGCTCTATAATAAATCTGCATACTGTGTACCTTGCTCTTATGCACATAGTCAGGTACTGGAAATGCATAATTCCCAAATCGGCTCCAACCGTTTGTTGCTTAAAAGGATAGATCGGTTGCCTCGTGTTCTGGGATCTTATAAGTAAATCCTGATTCATCGTTGGAACGCCTTTTTACCATGCTTGCTCTTTGCATAAGCCTAACCAATGCTTGCACAACTTCAGACATGGGAGGCCGAAACTCTGGCTCCGGCTACAGAAAACATGAATGTTGTTGGGTCATTGGCTCGATGAAAACAGAGATAGAGTTGTAGAACTCACAAAAGCAAACCAAGATGGATAGCATAAAAAGCTCCAGTAATGATCATTCAATAAAAAAAATAAAACACCAGTGATAACGATGTTATGATGAATGGCTACATAGAGTTTATGTGAAAAATATTAACAGAAAAAAAAAAAAAAAAAAACTGATAATTGAAATGTCCAGCATTCTATTTGCAGATTAGCTAAATGAAATCTCTCTCAATCACCCACCACTAATCCAATAAAACAACCTTAAGACTTCTAAATGAAAATGGGACATGGGCCTTCTACTTTATTAGAAACTATAGCCAGTAGTACATTATACATGTTTTTAGAGACTCTTCTTTTGCCTCTGCGATGTATGCTGTTTATGGAGGTACAGGTGTTCATGGCACATGTGGACTATTAAGTTCACATTTATGAACTGAAATTTCTTGGCAGACTTGATTAAAACTGTGATGCATGAAGTGGGGCACTGGCATTTTTAAGTGAATGTTGAAGTATTTGTGGTTGAAATGTGTATCATAATATAATAGGTTTACAAGGAATAATTTAACAAGGACATGAGTATCGAGAGTTAACTCCTATAAAAAAGTATAACAGATTACCATCTAAAATGACTCGGTGACTTAAAAACAAAAGATAGCCTCCACCTGACAATTAGGAAGCACATATTCTTAAAGTTAACCAAAAAAAAAAATTATATCGAGTTAAAGAATGTTATCCAAAGACAGCCTCCACCTGACAATTGGTGAGCACCTATTTTAATTTGACATCCCATTTTATCTTGAGTTAGAATTTTATCCAGGGAGCCTGCCCAACACCTTTGAGGGAACAATACTTACAATTAGTGACCCTATTCTTCTAAACTAACACTGAAAATTGGTTGCTTATTTTCCATAATGAGATTTCAGAGAACAATTTTAATGATATTTTCCATGATGAAATTTCAAGAAACAGTTTTCTGAGCTTTGGACCTTTATCAACTGATTATTTGTTACTTATTTGTAGCGCAACAGTACATGTCAATAGAAGCAGGCCAAATGGAAAAGGAAGGAAATCATGTTGAATCTACCTGAACACAAAGCGCAATTACGTCGGCAAAGCGTGAAAGAGATTTAGCAGGGTACATGCCATTCAGGGCAGGATCAACCATTTTTGCTAAGGCATCGATATCATGAAGCTGAGGAGTAGCCCATCGGACAAGGGACTGTTCTGATCTTACCCTTGAACTGAAAAACCAATTTTTGGAAAGAGAAGAAAAAGAAACGGCAGTAAGCATCTCAAGAGTTTTGAACTAAAAAGCTCAGTATATATGTTTGTATAAAATTGCTTGAGGATTTACCTATCCAATGGTTTTCGACCTGTTAATAACTCTAACATCACTACTCCAAAACTGTAAACATCACTCTTTACAGTATAAAGTCCAGACATAGCAAACTCAGGTGCACTGTAGCCAAACGAGCCTACCATCTGAGTTGAAATCTATCAAACATGCATTGAAGCAAAAATTAGATCAAACAATCAGATCATAGGAATGCTATTATCAAGACAAGAATGACAATAATAGTCTATCATATACTTGTCTCTCTGTATTTGGTGTTAGTGCAGCAAGCCCACAATCTGATAAATGAGGGTTTAGATCTTCATCAAGTAATATGTTTGCCGACTTGAAGTTTCTATGTACAACAGAAGGCAAGCAAACTTCATGCAAATACCTGAAGAAAGAATTGGATGACATTTAGAAAGGAATAAACAGTACCAGAACAAGACATATGAGAGAGAGAGAGAGAGAGAGAGAGAGAGAGAGAGCACTAACTCCAGGGCCCTAGCAGTGCCTAATGCTATCCGGACACGTGCATTCCATGTCAGTGCCTTGCTGCTATCATCAATAAAGTGTAGCATATCATGCAGAGTCCCATTTGGAATATATTCATAAACCAGAAGGCGCTGTCCATGCTCTGCACAATAACCCTGTAGCATAGTGATGTTTGGGTGCCTTAGCCGTGCCATGTTTGAAACAGCCTCAAGGAAATTATCTTCCTCCTGTAGTGAAACTGCTGCACTATCGATCTTCTTGACAACCAAAACCTGGATCAAGCAGTATACTCCCAATCACTTTCCTTAGTTCAATACAAATTGCTAAGACGAGGAAATCCAGGACACAGTTGGCATGCAATCAAGGATTCATTAACAAACAAAACATCTTAATTTAACTGTGAGACTGACGCATCCAACAATTGGGCATGGAAAAGTCTACATAAGAATAAGGAAAGCTTCGCAAATGAAGCATTCAACAGAAATCAACTTGATGGAGGTTACATCAGCTCAGGTTATTTTGAAAACCAGCCTACAAGAAGCCCGACGGCTGCGTCCAGTAAATTGCAGGCTGAAATTTACGTCAAATCAGAGTTCCAAAAATAGTGATAGAGCAAGCTTAACCAAATCCTATCAAAGCAGTTAACCAGTTCAAGCAACAGAAGGTATCCAATACATGCAGCAAAATGAAATAGATACAGGATTGAGAAGGTTCTTGCAAGTGATACGAAACCAAGAAACAACAGAAGACAGAGAGAGAGCTTTTGAGACCCTTTTCCAAACAAAACATGTTTATTAGGATAGTAGTTAATCCAACTTTTATTCATTGCCCCTTTCAATCATTGCACACTGGCATGCATGCCCGCCCATTTGCCTCCACTCCATACCCCTTATTGCCATCCCTACTTGTATCGTCACAAACACACTGGCAAACATGCACATGAAGTAAAAATGAATATAAAGTAAGAGTATTACACCCAACAGGTCAAATAACACAGCCCTTTTTTCTGAAAGGTAACAATAGAACTTTTACTAATAAAAATAGAAAGGCTGCAAAAGGGAGCAAATAACCCAAAAAGGGATTAGGCAAATCTGCCACTCAAGAGAATAAAATAGCCACCAATTACAACAAGCCCAACAAAAACAGTAAACCACCAAAATTTACAGCCTAGACAACCAACCCTACCTAAAGGTGAAACCTGAATGCCACACAAATGCATTTATCTTCAAAACCATGTCAGGAATGCTCTATCCAAACAGTCCAAGTGATTGCAAAGGGTACCATTTTCCATAGAATTTGAACCTTCTTAGGGAATGGCCCCAACCCCACCCATCAATGAGAACCTTGAAGGAAACAGGAAGGACAGTAAAGTTGGAAAGACTCAAGGAAAAAGGACCAAATAGGAGAAACAAAAGGGAAAATTAATAAAGATATGGACAACAAAGGAAGCAAGTATTAGGAAGGGAGAAATTTCTGGCATTCAGGTTGCCCACAATCAAGATTATTGAGATTAGCAGCCCAATTAAAAAACTTTAAATGTTAGATGATAAAGCCAGTTTCTAAATGGATTTAAATGGGAAGGAAACCATGGATTTAAACTTAGACTGTCAGACACCTTTGCCCTGAATATGAACTTAATGCATCTTTGTTACAAACTTTCTAAAACCAAATGTACCCACTCAATAGGATTCATACCAAACAGATGCTAGGTCCAATTAAAGCAGCTCATGGCAAGGATGCAGATTTTGAGAAACAGGATGACAGTAGTAGAGCCTCAATTATAAAAATTTAATTACCTTTCCATTAGGTAACTCTGCCTTGTAAACACGGCCAAGGGAACCTTCACCAACAAGGCATTCTTGACTAAAGCTGTTTGTCGCAACTTGAAGAGAAGCAACAGAATAGGAAGTAGCAGTAATAGGGGATTTCACTCTCTTTCCAGACCCATTCCTTCCATGCATCTTCTCAGTCATCAACATGTCTGCAGGCACAGGCTTCAAATTTGTTATGGGAGCCACACTTTTTGCTTTTTGCTCCTGCATCTCTTTGCTGGTTGCTAAAAAAGAAACCAAATCCATGATAAGAAGCCAATACTTGACCCTCATAATCTTCCTCATCTTTGTGTGTGTGTGTATATGAGAGAGAGAGAGACTAAGAGATATCATCCTCATTCATTTGAAAAAGGCATACACTAAACACAGAAATTTTAGATTGCTGCTATTCAATAAAATATTTGTGAAAAAAAAGCCTTTAAAACTGAAGAGTTTCCTTCAAATTCATCCATAGCCACCTTCCTTTTTCCGTAACTTCAACCAATTCAAAACACCTCAATACCACATGATTCATTGGCTCTGCTTAACCCATACAACCTGACCTGCCATTAGGCGTTCCATTTCCATCATAATAACAAATTAACAATGATACAACCTGCACAGGTGGCTCAATTGGCTTAAGCTTCTAGAATTAGAGTAGAGGTCTTGGGTTCAACTCCTTCGGGGCTAACCTATACATGAGGCTTGCAAGTGGTTTCGTGTAGCCGTGGAAATAGTCTGACTTCTCATGTAAGGTGGGGCTACCCATGTTATCCAAAAAAAACAATGATAATAACAACAAGCCCACTGATGAATGCACACATATAATCCCAAACCCCTCCAACCAAGAACATAGTTAAGAAACTTCCACTCCACAGAATAAAGCAAATTTCTAGGCCAAATTTAGACACAAGGCACGAGTACCTTATTTATACCGTAAGAGAATTTTCATTTATTCTAGACAGTTCCTTAGAGTCGATACATCCATTGGCCATGAGCAAACTATCTCATATTGGCCCCTTGTCAAAAAAACCACTGGAAACTGATAGATCTTTGGCTACTCATGACATTGACAGCCCCAAAATTCTCATGTCCACCAAGCAATAGGTATTGAGGTCATTTTTAAATTGATGATATCCTCTCAATAGCATCTCAGTGGACCAATTTAACGGGAGTTGGCCAAGGATCACATAATGTATTCTATGTGGCTTAATTTGCTTTGCCATGTCTTAGCCTTTTATTCAGTGTCTGGTTCATCATCAATTTGAGATGGTCCTCTATCAAGTATATTCTCTCTTAATAAAAGTTTCTTTATTCTCTCAAAAAACAACAAACAAAAAGGAAGGAAGAAAGGGAAAATCCTCTCAATAATATGTTCCATTAGGAAGAAGCAATCTAACTCTGCCGACCAAACAATCAGAAAGTTAGATTGTGAGAACAGCAACACCCCCACCCCCCTCTCTCTCTTTCCCCTCATCATCATCACCATAATAAGAATAGAACCCCTTCACCTCCCTCTTTCCCCTCAACACCATCACCATCATAATAATAGAACCCTTGATGTCCCTCTTTTCCGTCATCAACATCACCATCGTAATGATAGAACCCTTGACCTGACTTTACTTCTCCTGGGTAGGTCAATTAAAGTTTAGTACTTGAAGAAATTGTGAGAAACTTGGTCAAAAACTCAAGATTGTTAAAATTCAGCAATGGATTGATTTGCTCACCATGACACAAATCGTAGTAATTTGATTTTTTTCCTTGGAGGGAAAAACAGTTCAGATGATTCTATGGAGTCCATACTTTGGTATAAATCAGGCCACAATCAAGCTTGACCAAATTAGGCCAACTTGGCCACGGCCTGGGCAAGACCAATGCCCAGCCCAACCAATCAAAGTGGCAGTCATACTCGAGCATTTTGAAAACAGGACCTCTAGCATGTCTGTGGTCTACAATGACTGGTCAAGATGAAAGCACTCCCTCTTAAGATTATCCATATGCCAAAGACCAACTCATTTAAATTTCTTAGTCATCAAATCTATTACCATAAATGGATAGTGGATTGATAGAAGTATTGACCATTTATTTCATGCCCTTAAATCAAATGGTTTTAAGTTTCAGATAGCCCAAAATTTCAGTATGAGGCTAATCTAGAGAATATCCTCTTTCATTTGATCAAACAATCATTTATCTCTCTCCCTTCACAAAAGCATATACCCACTGCTACTACGCATCTCCTCTAATTGTACGTGTGACAAGTACTCATTAATAGTACATGTGACAAGTCTTCCTTCGATAACAAGAAGAACAGGTCAACAAGTTTATATGCCACATTCACATAAGCATATAGATTTACATAGCAAGGTCAACATATAAATATATGTCATATATGCCATCACATAAGCATGCACGTTTAACTAGTTCCTATAAAACGATGTTTTGTTTGCATTCAAAATGTTGAGAATCCAACTGAGATACCAGTATAGTCAAAATCTGATGCTATTCATGGGCCAGGTTCGGGCTGGGCTTTGCAAAAAAAAAAAAAAACGGAGCCTATTTATATCTACAAAAGCCCGAGCCCACCGTTTAAAGCCTATTTATTTTGCACCTGGCACCATTTTTTATTTTTATTTTTAAATTTATGTTTTATAACTTGAAAATTTAACTGTACAAATTGAAAATATAGTTAAATACCTACTGCCACTTAAAATTTTACTCTAAAATTCAATTTTTAGCCACTTGATAGTCAAAATTGGCGGACAATCCTTGAAAAGATAACGCCGCGTGATTTTGACTGTTAATCGAGTAGCTAGAAATTGATTTTGAGATGAAATTTTAATAAATGGTCGGTCTTTAAGTTTTCTTTCAATCTATACAGGCCTAAAAATACAACAAAAAATAAAAAATATATATAAATAAACAGGCCTAAAAGCCTCCACGGGCTTTATTTAAGCCCGTTTATTTAAGTCACTCGGGGTGGATTCTGACATTTGAACACCCCTAATTCAAATATTGAACTTGCTACATGAAAAGCACATTCAAAACTAGTTCCTACCAAAAAAAAACATTTTTAATTGCAAGACTTGACCAAACCAGCCAAAAAGGTGAATTTTTCACTCAGCATCAATTCTTTCAGTATTTCTTCAATGATCAAATGCTCCAGACTCCATGCAACAAATAAACAAAGTTATGAAGTCAAAAGGCAATACACTTTGCACCTTTACATTCTCAAAATCTTAAGCTAATATCTAGAAGTGTAGCTACATTTATACCTATATTAAAGAATCATTTTCTAAATCAAATAGACCAGCCCACTTTTGGCTTGATTTGGATTAATTTTTTAGAAGCAATGCTGGGTCAAGTCTATTTTCTGGGCTCAATGAGGTCAGCGTATACCAATGCTTGCGTAAACACCTTCAATGACAGGCCCAGAAAATAAACTCCTGGACCAGTGGACAAGATCTGAGCATAAAAATTAGGCTCAAAGCCCAAGAGGCTAGCTTGGAGAAGCTTCAGTGAAGCCCCGCCATCCAATTTGGAACCTTGTGCACACTTTAAGACTGGATCTAGAGACAGAAATTAAACCTCAAAAAACATTGAAAAATGAAGATTTAAAAAAAATTAAAAAAAAAACAGCTACCTTTATCTGCTACAACTGAAGGAGGTCCTGAAGGGCCTTTTGTTCTCATTTTCTTATCTTTACCCTTGGCAGATTTCCAACAGCAAAAAACAAAAGCAGCTACTGCACATACAGCCACCAAAATTGAACCAACTACTATGCCTACCATGGAGCCTGTGGACAAACTTTTTTTATCATTTTGACTGGCTGGCTGGGAGGTAGATCCTCGAGGTGTATTTGTACGGTTACGATTTCTATGTGATCCGTTAGGAGGAGGCGGGGCATAGGGTGGCGGAGGAGGAGCAGCGCCATTGTCAAAGGAATTTCCTCCAATTCTGTGTAAATACAATTAGAAGTTAAAAGAACAAAGAAGAGATCATAAAAGAGAATATTTGTGAAGAAGAGCAATAATGCCTTACATCAGATTGGGAATGGATTTGAACTCCTGAGGAATCCATCCACTGAAATTATTGTTTGCAATGTTCCTGCTCAAAACTAAGACCATTAGGATAACAGAAAGCAAGAGTGCAAAACAATGGAATGGAAGAACTAATCAATAAAAAATGAACTTACAAATTGTCTAAAGGCAGGTTAGCTAGTACATTAACTGAACCAGTTAACTGATTGTTCTGTAAGTAGCTGCCAGAAAAAGATGTAAATGCCACCATCACAAATCATAACATTTCTAAATATGTTGCAGGAAATATGCAGCCAGGTTCTTATCAAATTAGTATTTCACTACACTCACAGAGAAGAAAGGTTTGACAAGGAACTAATGGAATTTGGAAGATCTCCAGTCAAGTTGTTGAAAGACAGATCCCTGTCATGCAAGAATGCACAAACATTAAATACAAAGCATACATCAAATGCTCAGAGCTTGGAAAGAAGTTCTTAGAGGCAACACAAGTTTTTATGAATAGACAAGTAATATGCAACCATTATCTTTCAAAAATGTAATCCTTAACCAGCTTTTCATGAAGGAAAAAGAGTAATGGATGAAGGGTATGAACAGACACTGTTCCAGAATTTTAGGCTGCCTACTGAAACTTATGTGCAACTCTTTCTGACACACCCAATTGCACTTTGGTAGCCACTGTTTTGCATCCAGCCTGAGGCCCCAAAGTTCAATCACTTCCCCCATCTATTAGAAGGTGGACCCATGTGGGCTCCACAGTTACTTCCATGTGTGTGTGTGTGTGTGTGTGTGTGAGAGAGAGAGAGAGAGAGAGAGAGAGAGAGAGAGAGAGAATTTCAGTAGTGTTTGTTGCATAGGAAGTCAACTCAGAGTTTGGTATATGATTTAATTTAAGGTCACTTAAGTTTATGAAGTAGGACCCACATAGACTTTCTGAAGAGTGACAACCATTATTTGTGAATTCTGCACATAAAGTGCACAAAAGATTATAATAAATAGTAAAAATGGTGCTTATCTTCATACATATTTCTCATGATTGGGCATCTCACAGGTAATCCTTTTCAACATTTTACTGATGGGTACTTGAAAAAACTATTCAGTTGATTTATCTGTAGCTAGTCAAGCAAAGGTTTCCTGAATCGTATTAAGCTGGTCTCAATAGGGAGCTCCAATCTGAGACTGGTTGTTGTTGCAGCGAGTGCAACACAATCCTGACCATGAATTAAACAATCCTAGCTTTGATTTACACCCATCTTTGGATTCGAAGCCCATGTTTTCTGCACACATTTTCACCTTCAATCGTTGAAGCTTTCAAATAAATATTCCTTTTGGGGAAGAATAAACTGATAGCTTGTTCAATCAAAGATTAATTCTCATGCACCTCTAATTCATGCATAGACCTTGTCAAGCTTCATACACCCCACCCTCCCGTCTTCCCTTCTTACCCCAACCCTCAATGTTAGCTAGTGGAACCAGTATGGTTAGGGTTCTCTCACTCTAGCATCTATCGACATATGCTGCCAATGCTGTCAAGATAATAAAATATGAACATGTAGCTGGAAATTCAAATGAGAGTAATGCTCCCCAATCATGTATAAAGTAATAAGTTCGAGAACCTTACAAGGTAGAGAGACCCTGAAGATTTGTGAATATATCTCCCGGTGATGTGGAGAGCAAGTTGTGGCTGACATTCCTATTAAAATATATAAAAAGGAATTTATTTTGTATTAAAACCTGTTAAACCAGGGATTGACCACCTGTAACGATCCAGAGGAAAGTAACTCACATGAAATTGAGAGAAACCATGCTAGAAATAGAATAAGGAAGAGTCCCACTTAAATTGTTGTTTGCAAGGTTACTGCATGTTGGTGAAAGCAATTCATGTCACAAAGCTGAAACTTGAGGGTATCAAATTATTGAGAAAAGAAACAAATCTAAAGAACAGAATCATTACAGATATGTAAGATTTGGCGGTAATTGATATGGGATTATGTCATGTATATTGTTGTTACTTAGATCCCTAACAAAAGAGAAACAGGAAAATCAAATTAGTAATCAATAGGTGAGTAAACACTCTCCATCAGTTGGGAGGAAAGGAGTATTTTCTTACAGTGTTTTCAAAGATAAGAGATCTGAAAGGAGGTATCCCATGGTTCCATTGAGCCCCAAACCAGAAACCTGACTGATGCAGTGGCAGAAGATGCATTATTTGTCTTAACCATAAAGGAAAAAGAAAAGTTCTTTCATATACAAGGTACAACCTCTTTTCATCATTTTAAGTATGATCATGTACCGACTCCTAATTTAGTAAAGAAGTTGTGTACATGATCTAGTGATGGATATCTAACCCAGACTACCAAAATAGTACATGTGTAAGATAACCACACTCATCCAAAGGGTCCCCTCATGATTAGCACCCCAAAAATCCTGATGGTTCATTCATCAGGTGGGGCACAAATGTACACAGAAAACAGACTACTATCAGAAAGTAGTAGCCAAACATTCATCATCATTATCATCAAATGCCAAACTCCATTTATCTAGGGTCTAGGGTCTGTCCATTGAGTTCTACTTCTCCATTTGACCCTAGTAGCCAAACATTCCACATTAAAATTAAACTCATGGCCACCTGATGAGCAAAAGAACCTTGATTTGTTTGGACAATGTACGTTAACCAATGTGCCCTAGGATGAGGACCTGGATCACAAAAGTACGGGCACTAATGGCATATATTGGCAACTGGATGGGAATCCCCTTTTCTTACTTTAGACAAGAGCAAGCTAACTGGGCTGTAATCAGTACTTGCAGTTACTATATATAAAAAAAAGTGAATAAAAAGGAAATGGAATGCGATTGAGTGAGACCACAGAAAAGGAAAAAATAACCACTCACATGGCTGTCACAGCTTGCCCTTGACAAGAGATTCCCATCCATGATTCTCCACAAGGATCACCATTGCTTGATTTCCATCCAGATAGCTGAGGAGGGCTATTCAATGAACTGTAGATTACCTCCAGAGCAGCAACTGCAAACAAAGGATGGTATCCTCAGTACCAGAATGCCAAGAATGAACTTGACATTATCCTAAACATTCATTTGAAATGAATTTCAGTTTACAGTATCACACCTCCCTCAGAACACACTTCAAAATTTTCAAAATCTATCTGGGTAGAAAATGTTTTCCTTTTTTTTTTTTTTTTGAGACGGTGATAACTTTCCTTTTCTGGAGTTAAATTTCTGAGCTGGAATAGTGTACATTAAAATTAGTTAAAAATCTGGAAGTCCGTACATTTGAAAATAGTTAAAAAACGAAGTAGCTCTTCTCAGAGACAATGCCAATTTCTAATGTCAAATTCAACATGTTCAGAATCCAGAAAGCTATTAGCATTTGTCCAAATCCAAGTTTAGACATTGGAATTGAATTTCCTAATTTCCCATTTTCCTTCATCTATAAATAAATCCCAATCTTCATTATTGGAATGTTCGATGCATATCAAGAGCCAATGGAATATTTATGAAACAGAAAAAAAAAAAAAGATATAAAGTAGTATGGCCTGTTTTTGGTTAAAATTTATTATTTTCTACGAAAGCATTTTCCAAACATCCAAACGGTGCTTTATAGAAAATCAACTCATAGCACCCACGGTGTATCCTAAAAAAATAAATAAAATAAAAAGATAAAAACTCTGACCCGGTTGGATGCAAGGAAAGTAAAGTAGCATCGTAGAAAATAACTATTTTGAAAAAAAAAAATGGTTAAACCAATTTCATCTAAACGGAGGTTCTCCGGTCACTTGCAGAGAAGAAAAAAAAAAACAGAAAAAACATCGCATTGGGAGCAACGGTATTACTCGTAATATTGCGGAGATAATTTGATTATGAGTAACTGAATATGGGAAAGAACGAGTCACCAACCATGTATATATATATATACAGAGAGATATCATTTGAATGCTGTAATTTTTTTTTGGAAAATAACATTTTTTGCTAAAATAGAAATGGGTTTGACCATTTTTGTGTTTGCTGAAACATGGTTATTTTCCAGGAAAGTGCTTTCCTTTCCATGCATATGAACGAAACGGAATAGCGGAGTTACCGTCGGACGGATTGGTGATGGCATGAACTAGAGGAAAAAGAACGAATGCAGAGAGAAATGCCATTGACATGTAAATGGCCCATGAATGGAAGGAAAATGATTGATTAGGAACTCTGTTCTCCCCCATTTTCTCAGATCAGAGCTCCCTCGCTTCTGGGCTTCTGCTACTGACCCTGCACTGAGACTACCGAAAGGATTTAGTAAAGGAAAAGAAGGAGATGGGATCTCCGGTCGTCTCCATCGGAAGAAAGGAATGTGAATAAGAGAGATGGAGAGTAACAAAATTCAAGTTTCCGAGAAAGGAGTGAGATGTCGGTAAAGGATGAAGCCAGTCATGAAGAAGGAGAAAATAAATGACTATTTGCAAATATCACCCCACAGATATCTTAATTGCAGAAGAGACCTTAATGCTTCCGACTTTGGAAAAATGGAAATTTCATCTCTCAACAATACGAACAATTTCTATAAAACATACTCAAAATTAAGTATTGAAATTAAAATCAACAATCATCAACAGTGATTTGATTTAAGACATTGAAATTAATGTGAACAAAAATCATTAATCATTAATTAACAATGAGATTTAATTGGTGAGAAAAAAATCATTTTACTCTCATTTTAGTGAGTTGCAATGTGTTGCATTTAATGAAATCGGTCCTGCAGAGTGCAGCCAACACATCAGAATAAAAAATTAGTTTTCTACACTTTATTAACCTGACATAAATGTAAGAAATGAAAATGGTTTTTTCTTAAAATCAAAATATTATTTATTGCAGAAAAAGTAAAAAAAACATCTATTCGGTCATTATTTGATGCACTATTTTGTACATCTAGTAGGTACAAATCTCGCCAAAACGGGATATCAGCTCTTTCTCTCTTCAAAAAAAATTACAAATGTGAGTGATTTTTTTTTTAAAAAATAAAAAACAAAAAATAGGTGAGTTTTTTTTTTAATTTGAAAAACATAAATATCGGATGAGATGTCTGCTTGAGCCCATAGTCGATATCTAATTCTTTAAAAAAAATAATAATAATATCTATGAATATTAGCTGATAATCCATAGAGTACTGTCATACGTATCCTGTTGGCCGATCGGATGAGCCAAGATTTATATCCTATTCTGTACACTACCGTCACTACGAGACAGTTTCTCACTGTGTGGAATATTGCACAAGAAATCCAGCCGTAAAGGGGGTTTATTAGAAATTTTACAGCTTTTGAAAGTATGGGTGTTTTTCCAATTGAGTGAACTGTAGGAGGTCGCAATAAAATTAGGACAAAATAAGGAGCAGGTGGACTGATCTTCAAGTCAGCAGCTGAGTTATGGTAGACGTCTGTCACTATTAATTGTGGGCCCATGAAGAGATTAAAATATTCATGCACCTTGCACATTGATGTCATTTGCACTTTTATAAGTGGGACCCACTTCTTCGGTGATCAGAACCGTTGAAATGATCTTCAGCAGAAAGTTTCTTCTTTATGAGGGTCAGACCCTGCTTTTGAACCTAGATTTGGCCTTGTTCTGAGGGCACAAGATGAAGGGTCTAGATCTATCCAGCTCAGAATATAAGCACGGTCCCACTACACTAACGTTCAAAATTGAGCTATTGGTGGAGTATGGGACCCACGTGCAGAAGG
The DNA here is from genome assembly GCA_013350335.1 of Chimonanthus salicifolius. NCBI lineage: Eukaryota > Viridiplantae > Streptophyta > Magnoliopsida > Laurales > Calycanthaceae > Chimonanthus > Chimonanthus salicifolius. The sequence continues at coordinate 72,233,906 of CM023535.1, read as the reverse complement.
TTAAAAAAAAAAAGAGACTGGATCATAAAAGTGTGTCTTTTTGGGTGGATACCATTCTCTTCTCTTGTAAAAATGCCGATTGCCGACTCATCTTTTACACGTGAGAGAATACCGTACCTAGCCGCCGACACACGGGATCCGATCCAATCCGTTCATGGCAACCGAAGCGACCAGATCGAACGGCTACAGTCGTTCGTTCGTTCGCCAAGTGAACCACCGACGTGCAGAAGAAAAAAGCCCGAGGACCTTTTACTGCCCCCGAGTCTGACTCTGGGTACAGTGGGCCTCACTAGGGTCGGGTCAGAGGTGGATCGGACTATGAAATCCGCAACCCCAACAATCTAACATGACCCGTTTAAATGGGTCTTGATGTGCTCCGCAGTCGGCACGTGGGAACCTAAATTTCGACATTTGAGATGTTGAGGTCACTGAGTCCCACTCTATATTTAATTTAAATATATGAAATATGTTATAATTAATAACAACTTTAAAGAAAAGTGCTTACTAGTCAATAAATTTAAATATAATAAAATTAATGATTATTCTCGATTTATCTAATTCTAAGTTTCTAACAGTTTAAAAATACTTTACGACTAAGATTTTGATTTTACAATTTTGTAGAATTTTAGATGTAATATGATCAAGGCCAACTCGTCTTAATAATCTCAATGTATCAAATAAAAAATAAGATTTAAAAATATTTTTGCAGAAAAATAAATCTAATGAAAATAATTCAAGTAGAATATGATTTTTTATTTTTTTTTTGTTTTTTGTAGACATTTAGTGGGCTTAAGTATCTTAGACTCTATTTCTATATTATTCTGACTTTTCTGTTAATATAATCCTCTTTTTATTATTGTTAAAACCGCACTATAATACATATAGCCACATCATTATGGAGGTTTTTATCTTAAATAAAATTGATAAACATCTTATCTAAAATGTTGAACTAAATTATTTTGATTTGGTCCATCTAATTATATAAGGATTGAAATGTAAGGAATGTCAAGTTTAAAACAGGTGATAGTTAGTTTTACTTAAAATCTTTTAAAAAGAAAAGCCAAATATGAAAGGAAGATATGTGTTTGGTGCACAGTGCACTCTTTTAATTAAGGATGTGAGTTGATAGACTTCAAGTTGTGACAAGAGTAGATATGGGCCCAATAATATTTATTAAATGGGTGTTAGACCGAACATGGGAACTACAACGAACTCATAACATCAAACCCAGAAAGAATTATTAGTATATAGGGTAGTGATCCTCTAATGTATATTTTGTGTAATCCGATATGGGTTTTAGCTAGCTATTATTAATTTTACTCTTACATAAATAATAAAATTTCAGTAAGTTCATTTACTCTTTATGCGAATTTTGACTAGTCGATTTTACTGTTCATGCAAATTTCGATGAGCCAATTTAGCAAATTTCGGCTAGTCGATTTTATTGTTCATACAAATTTCGGCTAGTTTATTTTACTATTCATATGAAGGGTAAAATTGACAATACACTAAAATTCATATGTGATTACACAAACCTCCCGTTGGATATAATCTCTTGAATACATAAAATCACTTCTGATTGATTGGAGTACTAATCATGCACATGTGATTGAAGTATAAGACTTTAAACTTATTAATCAATATTTTTTATTGACCAACATCTTCAGAATCACTCAACTAATCTTTGAAATATATATAACTCTTATTTTATTTTATTTATTACCATCTAAATAATAAATAATATTATTTTTTATTATAAAAAATAGCATTTTCCAATTAATTCGTCTAGGATTTAAAATAAAAGCAGGTTCACATTGTTTTTTATTATTAACAAAGCAAGATGAGCAATGCGCATGCATAATTGCAAGCAGTCACTCTGGCATTGGGTAATACAGATACATCAGTCGAAACCGTCCAATTAGTGGCCCCCACCACGTCAATCTTCGTCAGATAACGACGCCTCTGTGGTTGGAGTTTCCTTCCCGCATGTTAGAAAAAGCCACGTGGAAGCACGACCCGAACAAAATCCCAAACATTTTTTTTTTTCAGTAATAATGATAATTCATTCAAAATAAAAAGTACAAATACAATAAAAAGAAAACTTTATTTTTCTTGTGTTGATGATTTTAGGTTTAAAAATAATAATTGAATTTAACGGTTTTAATAAAGTGATTTATGACAGTAATTTAGGGTGAATACACCAAAGACCATTATGCAATTCATTTTGAGGTTATTATTCTTATATATATAAAATAATCTTCACAGTAGGTATAAGAAAAAGAGATACGTCATTGAAAGAATAAATAAGATAGATAAATAGATTTAGTGACTATGTAGTTTCCCTTGATTTAAATATTTGACATATTTAAATTAAGTTTTAAGAATACATATTGAATTCATTATTATTATCATTATCATAATCATCTAAATCACTGATATTATTTATGTGTGATCGCTTTTTTGAGCTCCCTTCGAGTATCTTTTATCTAAAATCATACTCTGGATTACCCTAGAATCCATTATTAAGGAGCTTCTTCAAAATCACTAATCTCATTTATGAAACCAAAAAACAAGTGACAGTTACTGTACTGAAATGGTGCATTTTATCTCACTTTTCATGTTTTGCTAAAAGAGATGAATCTCACCCTCCTACCATCGAACATTACATCACTCAAACAATAGGAAACCTCCCTCAACGGTTTAACCAGTTAATACACAAAGAATGATCGTTGGGTTATAATCCACTGCTCTACTACAGATTGACTAGATACAGAATAGCTTGGTGTTATCCTTCACTACCTTTGTTTGGTAAATAAAAAGTAAAGGTAAAAAGTTTAAATTTTACCATTATTTATTCCTCCACTCTCACATTGGAAAATCCTTTTAAAACAAAGAGTATTTATAATACACGAGGTCAAAGGTAACCCCGGATAAGCCCTGTAAAATTTATCCCTCATCCCAACGCAACCTGGGCACCATGGTAAAGTAAAGATGATAGTTGACCTGATTACCAAATCCATAAAAAAAAAAAAAAATATCTTTTTTTTTTCTTATTCTAAAGAACACAAAGCGGGAAGTTGACCCGAAATCAATCATTTTATATGAAATATGATGACAAGAGATAAAATAAGGAGGATAAAAGAAACGGCAAACAGTAAGCTTTGATCCGAGAAACCTCCATTGAGTGGCAAGCTGGTCTGTTAGCCATTAAAGCAACTCCAAGTTCTTATACTCTTCCTAGTTCTCAAGTGAATATATAATGTAAGAATGACCGTTGCAAACACATTACAGTGAGAAGCCTTAAAAGAAAGATGTAAATCAACCATTGTTCTCTCAAAAACAAAACCTTTAACCATTGAATATGGCGTACACTATAAAATATAAATGCCCTAATACCCTCACAACCACCTTTTCTTACACAAGGGAGAAGCAGACCAAAGTTGTAGAACCTTCCATTTTTCAGGGACCAGTGGATGGACAGAATCACCAAATGAAGGTGGTTGAGTGGGCCCTTCCGATCAAATGGAAGGTCAGCCCACCACATGATCTAAAATCTAGAAGTGTTCATAATGTTGGCTGGTGTAAATATTTAACAATTAATCATTTTGAACATCCTAAAAGTAAAAATAAGCATAAAGCAGCCTTCACGTACCGACCAATGTAGTTTCAACCATGTAACTGAAGAGAAAAGGAGAAGATGATGAGGACAAAGCATATTACAAGTACCAACAGGCATGCATTTTTTTTCCTTCAATTGTTCCCTAGAGATTCTATGCCTAAGCAAGAACCACTGGAAACAGATTGTACACGAGACAATACAAACTCCAAATTCACCTCCTTGGTCCAAGGGCACATATTAAGGGAACACAACAACATAAATAGAAAGAAAAGCCTCTTGTTCCTCTGGTTGGTGCGAGCAAAGTCTGTTCTCTGCACTGTACAATTCCACATAACCAACAATGAGAGCAAACATGCAAGAAAATGCGTACAACCTCATGCTAAACTGTAGCCTTTCAGCAGTCATCGCTTACGGCGTTTGGACTCCACCTGGCATTTCAACATGAAAAATGATGAGAATGACAACAATACAGTATGGAACATGATTACCAATTAGACAGTTTAATTTGCCTGGACTAGTAAGTTGTAGTGACAATCAAATCTGACGAGATAAAATGCATTAATCATCATACAGTGTGAGACAATCATTCTAAAAGTGCCATGGAAAAGTTATAACCTAGTCAATTCATAGGTATCCAAAACACATTCAATTAAATAAGTGGGTTGCATCAGATAGGCAGTTTGCTGTAAATATTTATTATAAATTTAAACAATGAGCACGACAAGTGGAAACTTGGAGCTCACAAGGCCAAAACCAGATAATGGGTAGCCTTCAAAGATGATGATCAAATAGAACACCAGTAGTGGTGGTGGTGAACTGGTGGTGGTGGTGGCAGCAGCAGCAAAGTAGTAGGAGGAGGAGCAGCACCAGCAGTGGCAGCAGTAACAGCAAAGTAGCAAAAGCAGTAGCAGCAGCAGCAGTATGACAATGATGATGACAATATGAAGAAGAAAAAGAAGAAGAAGAATATACCAAACACTACATGACTAGTGTTGGTGTAATCTTAAACAAGTTGCTATGATGCTATTAATTAACTCTGACATGATGGGTGAGGTAAGTGCAAATTTAACCCTAGGGAAAAGCTGTAGAAACAAATTAGAGCACAGCACAACATTGGATAGATAAAACAAATTAGCAAATTCAGTCATTTTGGATTTTGATTGTTGTTGAAGCATAGAAAATCGAAGATTTAACATTGTCTTCTTCCAAGGAAAATCCCAACTGAAAATACTAAAATATGAGCTAGAAACAGGGCATGAAGTCAAAATTTACTGGTTCTGTTGCAAGTTTTCTCAAGTCTTATTAACAATTTTTGTAGGGTTCCATCAGTTAGGTGAAGCTTCTTTTCTTTCTTTTTTTGAAAATTCAACTTTCATTAACCAAGAAAAAGGAACAGTACAAGAGATAAAGTACCAAACCAAAGACTAAAGAAAGGAAAAACAAGAAAATCAATAAAATAACTCAGATCTCTCAAACTCATCTTCACTGAGAAGCTAGCTACACAATCAACAGTGTCTCACATGTTTGAAAGAATCTCACTGATTTTAAAGAGCCTGATGACTTCTCTTGTAATCCTAATAATCTCCAGGGTGTCACAAGATTGTTCAGTTTGGCTATCTCAATTTCGTCAGAACTCAACCGACTTAAATATATTTTCCCATTGCTCCAGGATGTGTACTTGGCCTAGGGAGAGTGATCAAATCCAAATTTGGGCTCTGAATAATAGAGGTCTCTTTTCGGTGAAATCGTTCTCCTTTAATATTGTCTCTCTTGGTATTGCCCCCTCATCAACCCTGCTCTTTAGAAGATCAATATGCTACCTAGAATTCTAGCTTTCATTTTGGCAATTGGATTGGACAAGATATTGACCATTGATCATTTTCGTCATCAAAATCATATTTTGGTCAATGCATGCTATCTATGCGAAAGGAACCTGGAGATGAAAAATCATCTCTTCAATCATATTGACTTCTCTAGATGGTTTAGTATTCTTTTCTTGGCCCTTTTCAGCATTTTAGGGGCTATACCAGGTAATTTGGCAAATGAAAACCCTAGGAGTCCCCCTATTTAGGGAGGCTGCTCTTCAAATATTGAGGTGAGCCACATCTTACAAGTTCATTGGCTGTATAAAATTTGAGCCTCATCTGATCAAATTAGCTTTGTAATTTTAGACATTGAAAATTTGATCGCTACAAAACCATTGATTTAAATGACCCATCTCACAAAGTTAAACTGGTTGGATTGAGGAGTTTTCCTTGATTTATATCACCCAAGTACTACTCTATCCATCTCACCCAACCATGTGAGGTCCATCACATGAGAAATGTGCAGTCTCTCCATAAAAAAATGGATATCTCAGTCTCCCTAGACCTGTCCTTCGGCAAATCACATAAATTCTAACTGATATAGATTTGGTCTTCTAAAAGCCTTATGGTTTGGAGTTTCTTGTTAGTTGCCATTCTCTATTCTAAATGGAAAGAGCAGACTAATTTAGCCTTTGATACTAGGAGGTCATTCCTTATTGCATGGTTTCTTTGGCTACACATAAGGTCATTTTCTGGGTTCTTTCTTGTGGAGAGTTTTGGGGTCCAAGGCAGATATTTTTCCAAACTGGCTACCTTGCTTGATCCCCTCTCACGATGATTCTATCGTCTCTCGTTGGGAGCCTCCAAGGCATTGCAAAGTTGAACTTTTATGGTAGCTTCTGTCAAAAAGTTGGTAAAGGTGGCATTGGCAGCTTGATTAGAGATTCAACCTCTTTCATGGTGGCTTCCTACTTTGAGCCCTCATTGATTCTTTGGACATCTCAAATGCAACTGTTGAAGGTGATTCCAAATGCAACATTTATTGGTGAACTTTCCTTTTTAACTATCAAATCATATTCTCAAATTTCAAGATATTATGAATTCAAAAAGCTCAATAATGAGGAAGATTCATCATTCGGCAAACATAGAAGTGGATCAGTTAACATGTTCAGAGATGTCATTCTCTCCTTTATAATCTTTTATATTTTTTTTGCTTGCATTTAGCCTTGCTTTTTTCTCCCCCTCCCCCTCTTTTAAAATGATGCATCTCTTTCCTCTCTGATGTTTCTCCCGTTAATGAAACCATTCTTTTAACTTCCAAAATCATAATAGTAGAAGTAGTCATCGTCTCCAAGGTGATTTCTTTTACCCCTTGCCTACACAATAGCATTTTCGAAGTCCCCTTTAATTATTAAGTTCCTTCTAACATGCTCCAACCACCCCCTAACAGCCTGATTTATGGTCAATAATTCAGCCCCACTCAAATAGACCCCTCTGAATTCCTTCTCCAACAAGATCCATCTAATTAGTCTTTATATTAGCTATATCAAAGACCCCTTCCACCGATCCTTCCCTCAAATACTTTATTTTGAAGGCCAAGGTGTCTAGGCCTCTTAGAGCACCTGACTAATCATTGGGCATGTGCAAACCTCCCTATCCACATACACCGGATAAAACTATGTGGAGTGACCCTTTGGGGGAGTGGAAATTGAACTCAAGTCTTCCTATTTGCATAAGTGGGTTCTTGGCCAGCACTCCAACCCCATTGGGTTAACCTTCCTCTCAAATATTTTCAAGTTCCTCTTTCCAAACCATTTGAAAGAGTGTCACTGGAATAATGTTCCATACCAATTGTGAAATAGAATTGCCCAACACCCAAGCCTAACCCATTAAATAAAAAACTGCTTCTATATCTCCACCACAAAAATTTTCCTCTCTCTCTCTCTCTCTCTCTCTCCTCGAACCCAAGTTCAGGATTGCACTAACCTCTAGCACAATATAGGACACTAATCTAATTTGAGATTCCATTTCTAAGTAAAAGGTAAGCTTTCCATTTTGCAACAGAATTGTTGTTTAAATTAGGAATATAAGTAACTAGTGGAACCCAACAAAAATATGTGACTAGCAAGTCTTTCATACAAGAGGATAGCTAAAATAGCATCATACAAGGGAAATATGCAACATAGTTTTTTTTTCTTTCTTTTCTTTTTTGAATAATATATGTGCATGATAATTATTAGCAATCCATTGCTTACTCGTTGAAGGTTTGTTTGGTAATCCTTGATCTGTTTCAAATCAGCAAGCTCCATCGTTATGTGAACCATTTAAGCACACAAATAGATTCTTTCATCCTTAAAGGAATTCCAGGATCGTTAAAGGTAAAGAGTCCTCTATCAGGCATCTTTTCTTGAAGTTATAAAGAGCAGAGTTGCTTGGTGGCTGGTCAGGTCAAGAAAGTTTCGTGGCATTAATATCTCAGATATTTCAAGGTTTGGGAATCAGTGGATCATGTTACGCTTCATTCAAATCCAGTGACATTTGTAGCTTGGTCTCCTCCCGAGACGGGTCTCCTTAAGTTTAATTTTGATAGAAGTTGTGTGTGTGGTCTTGGTTTAGCAACTTATGGGGCAATTATTCAAAATGGCTCTGGCAATACCTTGTTTTCTTTTGCGGGCCCTCTTCCGAATGGTTCTGTGCTTGATGGAGAGGTGTTTTGGCATTGGAAGTGTTAGGGGCGATTGAGAGTATCTTAGAAGGTGACTCTAAGCTTATTGTTGACTGGGCCTCAGGGTCTCTTTGTCCATGATCTTATTTGGATAAAATTGATAGGATTCGTCATTCCATTGAGGCTTATGGTTATTCGGTCTCTTGGGTTCCCCGATCTGCAAATTCAGAGGCAGATGAGTATACTCGTTAGGGTGTGACTTTGTCATCAGAAATTGTAAATAATTTTACGTAATTTCGGGGTGGTCCTTATCTGTTTTTTTGGGTGGCAGGCTCTTAGTGCCTGCTAAGGATTTTGTTTGTATGTGTTATCCTCTTTTTTATGAATGAAATTACTTTAAAAAAAAAAAGATTCTTTCATCCTGTTGCATGAATTGCTTACTGGTATTTAATTCTTATCATGTGACAGGGAAGATCAGTCTATGCGTTTAAAGTTTCACCAGTAAGTTTATACGGTTTCTTTGTGCCTGGTGTGGTACTGTACAAAAATGGAGTCAGATGATGAGCCTTAAAACATACTGGAACCTACTTATCCAAATACTAAAATCCAATACCTAATTTTCAATAGGAATGTAACAATGTTTTTTTCAAGTATGTAAAATGCTTAAACTAGTACAAGAATACACTCTTTTGCCATTTTAAAAGCCCCACCATTGAAACTTCCTTTATCGGTGAAGCAACAGCATAAACCCATAACCAACCAACACAAGCATAAACAAACAGTGCCTTGTAACCGAGAAATGATCTTGCACACAGGTGAGACCTTAAATAAAAGTCAATGAACTCAATTTTGAGAAAAAAGTCAAATGAACTCATAACAAGATATATATTAAACATTTATTAACATTCACACCTTTGGCTCAGTAAGTGGTGAAACAGGGAAATTGCTCAGGGATCTTTTGGCATCGTCATCAGAGGAGCATTCAGAACATAAAAAGTGATCTAGTTTTTTGGCTTGTTCAATTGTCATGCCCATGCAATGAGGATGAAACCTGTTAAGATAGTACCATGCACAAGATACATCATAAATTGTATTTACTATTTAAGCAAAATAATGACAAGGTTAAAGAACAAGATCATAGAATTGATTCTCTCTCAAAAAAATCAATTTTCTATTTTCTTGATGATTCACTATCATCAAACAGCTCAAAGTGGGAGATGTACATAAAGCAATTCTACACACATTTAAGTGGAATAATGTGTGAAATAAAACCTGCCATATAGTTTAGAGGCAACAATTATCGAGATGCTGCAGTATGTGACCCTGAGCGGTGGATACTAGCCAACATATTTTGAGCAGAATAATGTGTGAAGTAAAACCTGTCATATGGTTTAGAGGCAAAAAATAATGGAAATGTTACAGTATCCGACCTTGAGCATGTGGGCACTAAACAACACATTAGAGGTAAAACCTACTGTACGCTCAGGTGAAAACGGTGACAAATTTAATCGAAAGAAAAGGAGGAGTGAACTACAAAAGGCAAAGGAGGAAAAAATGATAAAAAGGAAGAAAAAACAACAACAATAATGAAATAAAAAGAAAAAGACTAAAAGAGAATCAATGAAAAAGAAATAAAAGAATCTGAAAAATTATAAGAAGAACAAAATCAAACAAATGCAAGAATGGACAAAAATAAAAATCAAACAATAAGAATGACAGAGTCAAAGATGATGAAGAAAGTCAAAGAAGGAAAAATAATGAAGAATGAAAAGAAGCACAACACCACTCACACTTGGAGCCTAAACCCCTGATTGGCTCTTCCTCCCTTTTTCCCCAAGCAAATATTCTAGTGCTTTTGATGACTTGGCAAAAGTAACTTGATGGGCCATGGAACCTTATATTCAAGGAGATCAGTGATCTAAGGAGAAACATGAGCATCAGCCTTTCTCATGTGAGAGGATGATGAATGGACTGAGGATTTCTTAGTGAATAATGGTGCATCAAGAGATAAGGTTTTCTTATATTTCTATTTGGATTAGGATTTATGTTCTACTTTCTCATAGTCCTTGTCTTGTTTTGTGGGCCATGCTTGGTGGCGTAGCTTCAATCTCAAACATTACGCCTATGATGTCACTCTCCATGTACTTATTCTTCTTGCAATGAAATTTTGTCAATTTTTTTAAATAAAAACATGCTAGTGTTTCTTCTTCTTCTTTTGCCAATTCTTTTACCTTATAATTTTTCCCACTTTACCCCTTTTTTACCTGCAAATGTCTTTCCTACCAAAAAATTTCACAAAAAGTCATTTTTATCCTCTTAAAAAAAAACCTATGGGACATGTTTGGGCTTTGGGATTGTTAATGTGTTCTCTTCCTGTTCCTTGTATTGTGCACTTCTAGTGCCTCATTATTATTATTATTATTATATTATCAATTACCATTTCAAAAAAAAAAACTATGGAACATGCAACAAGTATTCCATAATCCAAGCTAGACATCAGAAGTTGTGGGCTTAAAATTAGACTGTTGATACCAAAAATATATAGGATTATAAGCAATCATCATCCATAGGTTAGAGGTCATTTTATGGGAATTTCTTTGAAAAAAAGGATGGTAAACACTTTTCAAAAAAAAGGGATGGTAAAGGAAAAGGCTAACAAAAAATTGTAGGATAGGAATTTAGGATGTCCACTTAGCTCGAGTGACAAGTGTGTTTATCTAAAGTAAGACATTAGGATGTCCACTTAGCTCGAGTAACAAGTGTGTTTATCTAAAGCAAGACATTAGGATGTCTACTTAGCTCGAGTAACAAGTGTGTTGATCTAAAGTAAGACACACAACATGAACAGTTCGGGTCCTTCTGCATGTACCAAAATAGCATTGCCAACATGCCAAGTGGAGATAGATAGATTGATGGATGGATAGAGAGAATGAGATAGATATATATATAGAGAGAGAGAGAGAGTTTCCATATAAAGGAAAATATTAAAATAAGTTAGCCTCATTTTGTTCTTAATGGACATTTCCACCAAACAAGGTAGTGGTAATTCTTCACCCAAAATACAGAACTTACTGTATATTTGGATTGGGACAAATTAGGGGAAAGGATGGAAACCACTAAGCGGCTCAGCTGTTTTTTCCTTTTTTTTCTAGGAAAATCATAGCATATCATCAATTTCTCCTACCTTTTAAGGCACTTGAATACTACCCCACCGCCTTGGCAGGCTCTTTCTTCCCTACTTTCAAGCCAAGGAGAACCCCCACCCAACCCCTTTTTCCTTTTCCCCCATGCCAAAACCCCATAAATAATATTGATGATGGAAATTAAGATTCCCTACCTAGGGGAATCCCTGAAAATTTCACATCTTCTCTTGCGGAATTTCGGCATCTATCCATGACAGACATTCTGCGAGCATGGAAAGAGTGTATTGGGCTTCTTTATCTTAGCAGTTTCCCCTTTTGGATGCTTGGGCAGATGGGTGTATGGGTTGAGGGGTTTTCTTTCTCCTTTTCTTTGCCTTGTACAGTTTTCTTCTCACCACTGGTGCATTCTAATATTATATCAGTTACCACTTCAAAAATATATATATATCAAAAGACACCATCAATCCATTTGCCCATCTTCCACTCCTCCACTCAGTGTGTTTCATCTTCTAACCAGTTTTTTTGTCCCAGTGAAGCAAATTCCATTAAATATAACTTGCAACTAAAATATGACCAACTTATTTAAAAAAAAAAAAAACAAAAAAAAGAACAACAATAACAATAATGACATATGACCAACTATTAATAGCATAAAAGAAATATAATGCTAGCATAGACCACCTTGACCCATTCAAAATACTAATAACCATCACTTACAATATGGAAAGCCCTAATTACATTACTTACCTTTCCACCCTTTGATTGTCTAAAGTGTATGCAACAACATTGAATTAGCTAGTACTATGCATACAGAAATTGATCCACAAACCTCTCTAATTCCAAGTAAAATGAAAGCTAATATCAATGGATCCTCGGAGATTGGCTTCAATTGCATCAACACCATGGGCATGTGGTATTATTGCATTTGATGAGGCAACTTCTATTTATTTATTTATTTATTTTTGGACAAGAACTCATAGCATAAATTTTAAGTGTTTCCTATGTAACCTTAAAGGTTGTCAATTCGACACGTATTATAGTTTCAAAGAAAAATAATATTACATAGAAATTCCATTGTGTAAATGTTGAGTGTAGCAGTCTTCTTGAGTGCTGCCCTCGGGTATGCTTGTACCTTACATACACTCTTCATGAAATTCCATTGTCATGTTTTCAAGAAATAAAAGATTACATAGAAAATGATGCCTTTCATATCCTCATTGTTTCCCCTTAATTAGTACTCCGTTACACTTCATGACACCTAAAACACTTCATAAAACTACAGGTACAGGAGATAGTAACGCAACACGTATCTTCAACCTACACCTTGACTGATATAAGGTATTGATCATTATAATTTCAACTACTGTTATTCCAATAGATGAGTGTCTTTAGTTCTATTTCATAATTCTAGCAGTCATTATCTCTTGAATGAGACAGAATCCAATCCCATGCCTTGTCAAGTCTTAAGAGTCCATCTCAATTCATCAGCCAACCTAGCCCATCCAAAGTATTAAGCTTAGTCCAAGTGATGAGTTGCACAACCTATGATGAATGATCATCCAAATTGCACTAAATTATTTGAATAATTTATGAATAAAAATACATACATATGATATATAACATGGTCATTTTAATTGATTTACAACATAGTTTTATCTTTTTTTAGACCTCCCTATAAAAAATCCAAAGAAAAATATGAAAAGAGGCTTAAAAAAGGATCAAAAACATACAAGCACACTCACTAGTGAAAAATATAGGTACTCTTAAGCATATAGGCTCTATGTTCTGTAGTTTTAGGAACCTCATATCTTGTTGGTGCAACCTTCAAAACCCCACCCCCACCCCCCAAAGGTTCTCCTCGAACTTCTTCTCAAAACAAAATGACAATGATGGCTTTGGCTGTCCCCTCCTCATTATATACAAATGTCCCCATACAAGTAAGATTGAATCCTTTATGTGGACCAATAGGAAAAAAAAAGTAAAATTCAATTCCTAGCACAAAAAGGGACTTCTAACTTAAATACAATTTTTTTCCAAATTAACCAAAAATAGAAATTAATTGTTAACACTATCCTAATAACCAAATAAAAAAAAAAAATCGTAATTAATTGAGTCCTAAATTTTCCAAGGCCCTATTGTCAACTGTGTCTTTTCTAACTACTAAAAAATCATTGTGAACCATGTAAATATATTTACTATTTAGGGCCTTTTATCCCTATGAACCCAATTAGAAAATCATACAAATTTTGTAATTGTTTGAAGACCTCCAAATGGTCTAAATAATGTGGAGTTGTCTCTGAAATGCAGTCTTCATTGATTATGCCATCCACATCAATTTACAAATAGAAATCAAAAACTAAGAGAGTAACAAACGGTTGTGAAAATGACTGCATAAAGAGGCAGTAGAACATAGAAAAGTCAGATCCTTGGCTATAGTGTGAACAGTATCCAACCTAACTTTGCCATATTCCATATTTGGATACTCCATGAAAATTGGTGCATTGGTCTTTGAAGCGTTAATGCTTTTTGCCGGTTGGTTCCATTATCACAAAACTGCTCCAAACTGGCTTGGTTCCAAGATGTGGAATCTATGTTGAATCACCACTTAGCAAGGTTACTGGGGCTTGGGTCTCTTTCTTGGGCGGGACACCAAGTCTATGTATCTTTACCGATTAACCAATTTCTAGACGCTGGAGTGGACCGTAAAGAGATACCACGTCCTCATGAATTTATCTTGAATCGGGATCTTTTGGCTCAACTTTATCCCAGTTTTGCCGAGGGAGCAACCCCATTTTTCACCTTGAATTGGTCAAAATACGCGGACTTTCTTAGTTTTCGTGGGGGGTTAGATCCAGTAACGGGGGGTTTATGGCTGACCGATATTGCACACCATCATTTAGCTATTGCAATTCTTTTCCTAGTAGCTGGTCACATGTATAAGATCAACTGGGGCATTGGTCATAGTCTGAAAGATATTTTAGAGGCGCATAAAGGCCCATTTACAGGCCAGGGCCATAAAGGCCTCTATGAGATCCTAACAACGTCATGGCATGCTCAATTGTCTCTTAACCTAGCTATGTTAGGCTCTTCAACCATTGTTGTAGCTCACCATATGTATTCCATGCCCCCTTATCCATACCTAGCTATTGACTATGGTACACAACTTTCATTGTTCACACATCATATGTGGATCGGTGGATTTCTCATAGTTGGTGTTGCTGCACATGCAGCCATTTTTATGGTAAGAGACTATGATCCAACTACTCGATACAATGATCTATTAGTCCATGTCCTTAGACACCGGGATATAATCATATCACATCTGAACTGGGCATGTATATTTCTAGGCTTTCACAGTTTTGGCTTGTATATTCATAATGATACCATGAGCGCTTTAGGGCGTCCCCAAGATATGTTTTCAGATACCGCTATCCAATTACAACCCATCTTTGCTCAATGGGTACAAAACACCCATGGTTTGCCTACATCAATGAATGGTTGTATATGATGAAAAGGGAATAAATCTTTGAGAAGGATGAATGGAGGATCAACAAGTAGGCTTTTTTTAAAAGGAGGATCAATAAGTTGGCAATACATTGGTTTGACATCCATTTCGAGTTTCTGGAGTTTGTGACAAAACAAATTTGAAGAATGCTTCAAGTTCAGAAGTCATGCTCAAGGGTGGATGTGACAGCACTGAAATGAGTGAAGTGGATAGATCAGATTAAAAGAAAGAAATTGCAAAGGAGAAGCACCAAGGCTTCAAGAGAAAAATTGTGTAAAAAAAAAACGCAAATAAAGATAATGATACCAAACCAGAGCATAATAATTGAAAGCTAAAGATCATGGGGAAATGTTTATCAAGAAAGTAGCCACATCAGAACAAAGATGGCAAAGCAAGTGTTGAAAAAAATCCATATGGGCCACTGCAGGAGCAACTGCCCCTTTCCTTCACCCAGCAGAACTCAAATTTCTTAAAATACAAAACAAGTGACAACCATCATGTTCATGGCAGTAGTCTTCAGGGATGTTTTTTATTTCCCAATAAAAAACTCATACGAGATAACCAGAACCCTCCTCGTGACAGTAGTTTCAATCATCTATGCAGCAGAAGTAACATAGTAAAATACCATCATAAAAGAAGAGCACAAAATCAAATCAAGGAAACTCCAAAGCTCTGAAAGAGAACAATTATAGTTGGTTACATGGTTGCAACGTTCATCCAAGTGCATCTCCTTCTAAAGTGTGGAGGAGAAATGCACCCAGAAACACAAAGAAATGCAAGTCATCAACTTGGAGATGATTCCAATGATGAAAGCATCGTGCTATTAATGTCATTGTTGCCATTATCCATGGTACAAAGCATGCAACCTTTCTAACAAGTAGAACAGACATAGGGCATTTCCTATGAATTACCAATCTTTGCATCCTTCGCACTGAACCATGAGGTCGTCGGGGTTGTACGGCATCTCACATTTGCAATACCTACAAACAACCAATAGAACACGCCAATCTACATTCAAGAAACAATGCCATAAGAAATACGAAATCAATAATCACAAAAAGAAGTATAACCAGAAGGAGACTACTGACACGGCAACACGGTCTGGAGTGAAGCCCCCAGTAGCAGCCTTGTACTCGAAGCGGCAGAAGTAGTCCTCAGCGCCAACGTTCTCCAACTTGGTGTAATTCTTGAAGGAGTGGACAATGCACTTGCCCTCAATAGTGTGCGCACTCTGCACATCATAATGGTCAGAGAGAAACAGTTCCTTGGCCCCGTGGAACTGCCTCCGCCCTCCAATCGACTCCTCTGGCCGGTAGTACCATCGTACCCGCACCTTCACGTTGTTCCGGTGATCCACCTCGATCTTCTCCACCCGAGCCACGTACGGCGGCTTCTCCAAGTCAGAAGGCCGCATCAGCACACAGTCCCCAACTGCACCACACCCAGATAATAACAGTAGTAACAGAGATAATAAAAGCGCATTTCCGGAAGCGGAGTTGGGTAATCGGATAGGAAGTTCGGGTCGGATAGAGAATAAGTGGAGAAATCGGGTGGCGCTGGTTTACCTCTGACGACCTTGTTGGTGCCTTTGATGGTGTATGAATCTAAGTCCTTCTTTCCAGGTTTAGTCTTCGCCATCGATCTTTAGCTGTCACCGCGTTTGGATGGTCGAGGTTTTTGTTTATGATTACAGTTGGATTGAGATTTAAGATAGGATTTTTATCGGAGCAGAACAATTAAAAGCGTTACTTACACCGGGTTTGTGGTCGGAATTTTGATGGGAAGGCGATTGGGAAGACAGAGACCGTAGAAGAGATGGGAATGCGATGGATTTGGATGAAAATGGTCGTTTTGATCGGCCTAGACGAGACAGAGAGAAACAAAAACCCTAGAGATAGAACGTCGAGGAAGAAGGAGCGAGAGAGAGAGAGTGTGTACGAGAGAGAGAGGAGATGCGTCATCAATGCTCATGCTGCCATACATACAGTCATACATACATGCATTTTTATCAGCACGACTGAGTCAACTCAGTCCTGATCCCTCACTAGTGAGTCGTCCAGTAGACTGTCAGAGCATATGTGTCAGATCCCTTCCGATTCCGTGTCTCTGAAAACTGAAACATTTGGTTTTTCAAGTCTTTCAACCGTTTAAATGTACCATTTTGGAGAAGATTGGCATAAATTTTTTAGTAAGATAAAAATATAAGAAAATATGAAAATAATAATAAGTTATAAATATATAACTTGATATATTATAACTAAGTTGACGAATGAAGTCAAACTAGAATGCCATTTTGATCATTATGAAGACTGATAATCAATCTGTGACCTATTATTTGAATAATATTTTTTGAAGAATAGTACTTTTATTAAATAATAAATTACTTTATTAATTTAATGTTATATTTTTATTATATATCAAAAATATTTACAAAACAATCACATTTATTTTATATCACATTCTAAAAAAGTTTCTCGAGTTTAATATTTTTCCTTAAGGATTCTACTATTGTAGAGTATTTTTTTCATTTAATAAAAATATAATATTTCCTTTGAGAACAAATTGTGAGTCATGCTATAAATCTTATTTGTAACATGAGTAGCAATATGTCAAATTTGAACAGTGAACAAAGAGTTTCGTGTATTTGTTGATTAATCTCACTTTCAATGCGGATTGGAATGAATCTCTCTAACGGCTTTATTATCTCTATCATTTCAAATTTGATATATAAGATAGTAGTTTGTATACTATTAAAAGAAAAGGAATCTTGATAGTGATTTTAAATGTCAACCTGTAGTAAAAAACAATGATAAAAAAATAAGAGAAAATTGGAATTTAAAGAGTTTGAAGAATTTATAAACTTAAAATTTACTAATGTCTACATTGAAAATGTTGGGTGATAGGATAAATTATCGTGGGAGCTATTAAACAGTTAAAAATGGATTCCACTAAATCACCATAGTTATTAGTTTTTCATGATGAAACTAAAATAATTAGATTTTCGCTTAGTAATCCAATAGTAATGACACACTAAATAGAAATTATATACGAACTAAAGACAAATTTCTTTTATATAATTAGAGTAACGTAAAAATTACCCTTCAACAACAGGGCAGAAAATAAAAATAAAAATCAACGACTACTTGTCCTGTCGCTCGGGTTTGGTAAATTCCCTTCTCGTTCTTAGGGGGACGCCTTTCTGCTCGGAATGAACATTCAGCCACCGTTCAGGAAAAAATTGAAAGAAATCTTGCGTCTGAATTTCTGCTGCTAGATTTTCCAGGGAGAAAAAAAGAGCCCGGTGGATTGGTAACATTTCTCCCAAAGAAGGAGAGAAGGGTTCCAAATTGGAAGGAAATCAGCCCCTCTGATACAAGGAGAAAGGTAGAGAGAGAGAGAGATGGCATTTTCTCGCCTCCGTCACCTCTCCCGCTCTAATTCATCTTCGTTGCTTCCTTTTCGGTCCATCAGTACTGTTGGATCCATTAATCGGTATGTCTCTCTCTCTATATCTTACGTACCAACACTTGTTCTATTTTATTTTTTTAATCATGAAGTTTCTGCAAACGTCCGTAAAAGTGCTGTCCAACCGATTGAAACCCACTAACCCACTATTGGATTAAGATTTGAAATGCTTTTATTTTTCCCGTAATTGACTGTCAAAGTTAACTAGTTAAGGATCATGATATCACGGAGTAGGGAGAGATCGATGACGAGATTTAGTACATACCCCACCACATATCATGACTTAGGATCCCTTTCTAGTGTATTTGGGCGGGGGCGCCTGCAGCTCGACTCATCTATCACTCAGCAAGAGACGAGTAGATCACTGATGAAGCCCCAGCTTTTAATGGTTGTTTTGGTTTAAGAATCTAACTCCAAAAAGTTACATTTGCTATGCTTTGTTTTTTTTTTTTCTTGGTTTTTTGTTTTACATTGTTTGCTTTCTTTTTGTTCTTGTTTTGTTGTTGGTTTTGTTATTACTTTTAGTAGGTGGTTGTGGCACCTCACTATTCCCCCCTTATATGAATCTAAGTCGAAACAAAATAAAGAGAGAAATGCACTAGCAATGCACAAATACACCATCACAAGAGGCACCGTTTTTACGTGGAGGATCATTCATGGGGAAACCATGTGACAAGCTCCAGAAAACCTGTTGTTGAACACTATTTTAAACCATGGGATTATGATGATTTTTTCTCACCAAACTTCTCGAGCCATTCAAAATATTAAGAAGAATACAAGCATCAATAAATACAAAGTTTTGTCAAGAGTTTGTTGTGCAATTGATAAGTTCTCTTTTCACAATCAAAAGGTTGTGGGCTTAAGTGACGCCACCATCTAAAAAAATTGAAAGCTCTTGAATTTCAACTTTTACCTCATGAGCTATCTTTAAATTGTCTCTAACGTGATCATTTCTTACTCTTCTTTTAGAGTTAATCTACTCATCCAATGTAACATGGACATCTTAGTCATCTTAACTCTGTCTATTTGACTTTTCTTCATTGCCTAACAATTTGCTCTGTAAAACATTGGAGGCTTGATAACTGTTTTATAAAATCGTTCATTTAAATGATGTGGAATTCTCTTTAATCTTTATCACATTGGACTTTGTTTGCTTGTCTATATTTTACCCACCATGCTCCCATCTTAAATCTACTCATCTGGTTTTGAAAATTTTATTTAATTTTTCTTTCTTATATATTTTTGCCTTTTGTCTTTGGAGGGAACATCTGGTACCTCCATTATTTTCTAATTTTTGAACTTCTCTTAACGCATTCCTGTACTCAATGGTTATAGAAATATTGCATGGACTCTTGAGTTTGACTGGATTAATATGTACGGTACAGTTACTAACCTTACTGTTCGTCATTTGAAGTTGATCAAAATACACTATGATAATCATTGTGCTGGCTAATCACTCTTCAAGTACCTTGATGGTGCTAAATCTAAATTTCTCGCTTTTATTATTCCATGGTTTATATTGTTTAAACATTTTTTACTTGAAATTTGTCATTACATGTGATTTTGTTACTGATCTACTTGATTTTGTATGTGCAGTGCCACCTATGCACAAAATTGTGTTGTGGAGGGTGTTAATGATGCCACTTACTCCAGGTTTGTCTTTGATAACTTAAAAAAAACCTGGCTGAATTACTGCATCATCCAATCTTAGGGAAAATCTGAGCGTAAATTTGGTTGCACTTATTACCTGCTTTATATGAATATGTATCCATTTCTTTGTCAGCTTGTCTAGGGTTTTTTTGGTAGGAAGAGGTAGGGATACTTTTACAGTTTCAAGATTTTGTGAACGGTGTTGGGTGCTGGCTTTTAGTTCCTTTTACTTGTTAATCTTAAAAGGCTTGAGGCTCACAGTGGATATGACTGAATTTCAGGCCTTCATTATTATCATCATTCAGTGCATCCTGGAGAAGCCCTATAGCAGACAAGGTTGGTCATCAAAGTGTTAATTTACATTTCCAATAAAAACTGTAGAGCTTACTTAAATTGAACTCCTGATTTTCGTTTTTTCAGTTGCAAATTGGAGCCCGGTGTTTCTCATCTGGTGGTACAGTGTTTTCCCCTTATTAATATTATTATATTATTATGATCATCTTCATGATTCAAATTTCCTATGCCTCGGTAGATACTTAAGAAGTCCATGACAATGGGCAGGGGACTATTCTCATCCAGTCTTTTGAAGAGCTTGATTGTGATGGTAGCCAACATGATCTACTTTCTATCTGTGATATAGATAACATCTTGTCACTGTCATTGTCATCATCATCATCATGATCACCATCATCTTGTTTCTTCACCAATCATGACCTTTGCATCCCACAATTTATCATGTCCTGTTTACTTCTGCACCCATGATTAATTGTTCTCTAAAATTTAGCCCTTCTCATGTACATTAGTGCGGACAGATTCCTATAATTTCCTGGTTTAGTGTAATTTTTGTCCCTGTTGCTTAATTTGGAAGCCTGATTTTTTTGTAACATCTAGCGGTGTAATTGTGTTACTACAGGTTCACATGTTGTTCTTAACATGCCAGCATTGTCCCCAACAATGGTAAGGAAGTCAGCAAATAATTTAATTGCTAAAACTTTTGGCATAATTATTATTATTATTATTCTTCTTCTTCTATATAGATACTAAAGGGTGGATTTTTGTCAATCTTATGCAGAATCAGGGGAACATTGCAAAATGGAGGAAGAAAGAAGGGGATAAAGTCAGTTACATTTGAAATTACATAAAATTTTGCTGTATAATCTCAAAAAAAAAAGGAAAAAAAATGTTGAAATTTCCTAATTTCCAGTCATAATTTATTTATTTTTTGATTCCTTAAGGGATACATCATGACACTTGAAAGTCCATTCTTCTTGATAATTTGTTTTTTTCTAACAGATAGAAGTGGGGGATGTGATATGTGAGATAGAGACGGACAAAGCAACCCTTGAATTTGAAAGTCTTGAAGAGGGGTATTTCTGTTCTTCCATTTATTTTTGAGATTTTTTTGCACGTGAACAACAAAAGATACACTCTATTCTATCCATTCTATAACAATAGAAAAGATGCATCATTCCAAAGAAAAAGGCAATAGAAAAGATGCATTTCGATTGGGGTATCCTCTCAAACACCTTAAAGCTTGCCTGGTTTCTAGTTTTCATTTTTATTAAATGGGTAGGACTCCAGACATATGAGGGATGCATTTAACCTGTTTATTGGGTGCTTTTCTCAAACCCAGATTGATATTCATCACAGACTTTGGATACAAGATCCATGTTCACATCTGAAAATGAAATGGCACTTAAATTCTAATATGCATCTAAAACAAGCAGATTCAGATCTCTTTTGAAGAAAAAAAGGCAGATTCAGATCAAAGGTGGGGCTCAAGAGATATGAAGCTGTGGTTGAGTTTTCTAATAGGGTGTATGTGGTTGGGGTGTGGTTTTGTTTTGTTTACGATTATGCTTTTCTTATCTTGTTTTTTTATCCTTTATTCACTCCAGAACAGTATCTTTTATTAGCTTTTAGACGTGATTTTGTAGTTTCCTTATGTTCTGAATATATCTCACTGTCTCTGTTTTCAAGAGATATGAAGCTGTGGTTGAGTTTTCTAATAGGGTGTATGTGGTTGGGGTGTGGTTTTGTTTTGTTTACCATTATGCTTTTCTTATCTTGTTTTTTTATCTTTTATTCACTCCAGAACAGTATCTTTTATTAGCTTTTAGACGTGATTTTGTATTTTCCTTATGGTCTCAATATATCTCACTGTCTCTGTTTTTTTTTTTTTTAAAGGACGTTATAGAGGGAAAGGGCTTTCAGGGAATTAATTTGATGTTGTGTCAGTTTTAGTTGATGCATTTGTGATGTGATTTTGTATAAAGGTTTCTGTAGGAGACTGAAATGGTTGGTTTTGATTTTGTTGGGTGATCAATTACAGGTGCCCCTCTCTGAAAATACATTGTTTTGTATTTTCGCCTTCTTTGGCACATTTTTATTTTACCTTTTCTTATAAAATTTACATAACCATTTCAAAAAATAATTTTGGTATTATCCAACAGAAAAAATATTGGAACACTGGATTGAGTTAGGATTTATTTATTCCTGTGGTTGAACTTCCATTCCAGATACTTGGCCAAGATACTAGCACCTGACGGTTCAAAAGATGTTGCTGTAGGGCAACCAATTGCAATAACAGTAAGTTGTGATATTGCTTTCCTTTCTTCCCATGGTTCACAGTTGCAATAACTGAAAGAAAATTGGAAAACTGGAGTCATTAGAAAAAAGAAACGGCTGAATGTTCACATATTATTTATTTTTTTCTCTTTTGACAATTTTATTGCGAAAGCATGGGTTCAGAAGGTATAGTTAGCAATTGATGTCAACTTAGTCTAGTGTTATGGTTTCGTAATTTTTTATCAATGGCCTCATGGTTTTATTAACTTGGGATATGCTACCGTCAATATGCTACCATTTCTTGGTCCTCTTTATACTATTGTGAGAGTTGTAGTTGGTGTCATTTAGTATATTGAAAAACCCTATTGATTTGCAAGGTTGAGGACTCAGACGATATTAAAAATGTGCCTGCAAGTATATCTGGTGGGTCAGAAGCCAAAGAAGAAAAATCAACTTGTGGTGATGCAGGGGAAAAGGAGAGGACTCCAAAAACAAGTCCCAGTAGAATCAGCCCATCAGCAAAGTTGCTGATTGCAGAATTTGGCCTAGACGCATCTTCGATAAAGGCATCAGGCCCTCATGGCACATTATTGAAAGGTGATGTATTATCTGCAATCAAGTCTGGAAAAGGATCTTCAGGAACTTCATCTCAAGAGAAGAAATCTCCATCTGCATCTACTCAAATACCCCAGGCAACATCTCATACGTCGCGTTCTGAGTCAAGTTCTTCACTTCCTGGGGATGCTTTTGAAGATCTGCCAAACAGTCAAATCCGCAAGGCAGGTTCAGCTTCACTCATATGTTGATCCTGTAGTAGTTTCCATTCTGGTTTTCTGTGCCATATTTTGGTCATTTTAATAAGTTCTTTTCTGAGTTGTCTATTCTAATGATGGAGAAGGTCATTTACAACTGGCTGTGCTGCAACTAAGGAATCCATTCTGCATTTAAAAACATTCAAATAAGTGGAGGAAAACTTGATCATTTTGAATGATGGATTTGTTGTTCCAACAAAGTAGTTATATCTTTCATAATGTGTATATGTATATCGATTATATCTGGTTGAAACATGTTCAATCATGTACTTCTTAGGTGGAAAATGTGTTGCGTTTGTGATTTTTAGTTCATTGTTCCACATCTAGTTACGCTTAAAACCACATTTGTCAATATTGCATATTATCATTATATTATAATTAAACCCATATTTTATCCATTTGTGGTCGGGTTTGTAAGTTCTACTTCTCCACCCAACTTTTAAGGAGCTAAATTCTGTTATCATGGAACCCCAACTCCCCCTTCCCTCACAAAAAAAGTAATCATGGCGAAAACATGCTCCTTTTAACTCTATTTTTTGAGTCCTTGTTGCGCTCTCCTTCTCTTAGAACCTTGAATGAGCAGCCCTCACTTCATCATCATGTGGGAAGTGTTTCTGGTCTTTTATTCCCAAACCATCTAAAGATGAGATTCTTCAATCTTTTTTGTTTTTATTTTTTATTGCCAAGGCTTTCTAACAACTATCTTTTTAAACCTTCTAACGACTATCTTTTTAAACCTTCTAATGACTATCTTCTCTAATACCTTTGTATTTACAGGTGATAGCAAGGCGGTTGTTGGAATCCAAACAGAGTACACCACATTTATATTTATCTTCAGGTTTGGCCTGCTTATATGAATGCTTTGGTACTTATTGGTACTTTTATTCTTACTCTGTGATTTATAATATTAGTTAGTTACTACCAGATGTTTTTCTGGATCCTCTGCTTGCTTTCAGAAAGGAACTTAAAGGTGTGTGCTGGCTCATTGATCTCTGTCCTCTCATTTATATCATATGTTTCTTGTTAGTAATCATTTTCTGTTGGGTTTCAACTTGCAGAGCAGCATGATGTTAAAGTTTCAGGTGAATGACATTGTCATCAAAGCTGTTGCAATTGCACTGAGAAATGTGCCTGAAGCAAATGGTAGGACATTCCAAAAGAATATATTATACGAAATAGAAGCTGAGCCCTTTCCCTCGTGGTCATAGCCGAAATTCTGAATCTATTGGATTCTGAGCGTTGCTATTACCAATAAACATTAAAATGATTTGGTGATCTTGTTACTTTCTTGAAAAGTGAAGCTTCCTTTTGGAATGACGTCAATTTAATTAATTCCTTAAAGTTTCACTTAAGTTTTCTAAAATATCTTACCTTTCCTGTATTATTCTTTTCTTTTCTGATAGTTCTGTTTGGGGATCCTATTTTGAATATTTTGGTGGGCAGATACATGGATTCACCATTAGTATAGCGGAATTAGTTTCTTTGTGTATGAACCCTGATTTTTTTGCTTGACAAGATCCCGTAGGATACTTGGAAGGTGCCTCTTCTTCCAGCCATGAAGGTTGTGGGTTCAAGTCAGCTTACGATTCAAAAGTGTGTGCATTTTTTTTGGGTGGTTTTTTATTTATGACGGAGGGGGGGAACCTCGAGCGCAACCCTACTAACCCCCCCCCCCCCCCCCCCCCCCCCCTTCGGGTGATGTCCCACACCTCCACAAGATAGCCACCGGGTTACCCCACACGGGGTAGCTCAGCTGATAACATTCCGCCTCAGGAAGCGGGATGATGTGAGTTCAAGTCCCCGTTTTTTTTGCGAGTTCGAGCTCGAGTCCGAGTTCGAATTCGGGTTTTTTGGTGGTTTTATTTTGTTTAAATGTCTTTATGTTTGTTTTATCACTACCCTATCATCAATGGCCTACATCATGAGTAAAGTAGATCTCCTGTAAGCTCATTACAACATGCCATTTTTGTACGGTTATAAATAGATATTCAAAAATCTGAAAATCAGACCTGAAAAATGGGTTTGGATGCAAACTTTAGTTAATTATGGATTGGAATTCAGTTCTGAATTTAATATATGCATGGTTGTTGGATGTGGATCTGGCTGATTTGAATCTGATTAACGGAAAGACATAGGTGTAATTAACATAAAGAATGCAAAGAGTGGAAACCCTAGCGCCTCTCAGCTCCACCTCATGGCCCTTAACCCCCTTTTGCCTCTCAGCTTTTCATCCTGTTGCATCTCTTTCTCTCTGTCTTGCACACACAATACACACTCATGCTACTCATCAACAAACACAAGGTTGTGCGTATTTTAGTTAGTAAAATTCTTATTTGCATTGCCATTATTGCCAGCTTACTGGAATGAGGAGAAAGGAGAGGCCACTTTATGTGATTCTGTTGACATATCAGTTGCAGGTGGCTACTGAGAAGGTACTAATCCTGGTAGCTTGTCCTAAAGGGATACTTAGCACACCCAGATTAACTGATTTATCAATAATTGAGTGTTGCAGGGGTTGATGACGCCAATTGTAAGAAATGCAGATCAAAAAGGTCTCTCTGCAATATCCTTAGAGGTATTTTCTGGAAACTTGGGTTGTTCCTCCGACAGAGAATCTGCTGTTATAGTTTCCATTAGGCTTGAACATTCAATATGAACCCTGACGTCCAAGTTATGTGCTTCTATGTTTCAAAAATTTGCCTTGCTAGGTCTCTGGTCTTTTTTTTTTTGAAAGGTAACTGTATTAATAAATATAATTAATTACAATAGCAAACGAGGGCCAGAATATAGCCGATTTGCTAAAAGGGAAATCCCAAATATTACAAGTGCCGGATGACTGTTTCTGTAGATGATGATGCCCCCTCTCTAGCCAATTCATCGGCAGCATAGTTTGTTGACCTAGGAGAGCAATTGATGTGATAGTTGTGTATAGAGATTGAATAACAAATTTTCTCGATTTTATCCAAGAAGATCCATGGACAGTTGGAACCTCCAGCCCATCCCACTATCACTTTAAAGTCTCCTTCAATTATGCTTCCTGTATAGCACCTATTGAATCCAACTCCAATACTCCCCTCCATAAAGACATCAATTCCACTTCAATCACGGAACCATTTGGTAGAGGTCTAGCATATGATAGCAGTGAATTTCCATAGTTATACCGAATGATCCCACCGTAACCAACAAGTCCAGTCTCATGTCGACAACTACCATCGAAGTTAAGTTTCAGGATCCCAATGGGAGGAGGATCCCACGGGATATGAGGTGTAGAAGTTCTTGATGGAATAATGTAATCGACAGAGGCCCAATTTCTACATAAGTCGGCAACTGAGAAGCTTTGATATTTTGTGCCTGATATCCACCACACAATCCTTACTTTTATAAAATCCAATAGACTGGATATTGGAGTAGCTTTGTCTTTAAAAATTCTTTTGTTTCGTTCTAGCCAAATTGACTATCCAATACTCAGTACCGTTGATGTAGGACACGGATGGACTAGGCCTAATTTGTGTATTTTAATATTATTTAACTCTTTCTTTCCTACTTACATTAGGTTTCCCATTTTTTCGTATTTTTAGTAATGGTTGTATTCGATCCTCTTAAGATCGAAAGTTCTTGCATAATAATGGCTTTCCTATCTAAACTAGGACTCGTAAACCAAATAGGAAACAAATCTAATCCTACTATGCAGGGACTTTCGATCTTAAGAGGATCGAATACAACCATTACAAAAAATACGAAAAAATGGGAAACCTAATCTAAGTAGGAAAGAAAGAGATAAATAATATTAAAATACACAAATTAGGCCTAGTCCATCCGTGTCCTACATCAACTGTTGTAGACCTATTGAGCTAGGTCTCTGGTCTTGAGCTATTGACTGCTGATTTTTGGGGCTTTCACTTTAATTTCCAATGATCCGTTTCTTCATTTGTTTTAGTTCCATTTATCATATATACCTTAAAGGTCAGTTCAATATATTGGCTTCAGCCCTTAAAAACCAAATGGAACCCACCATGGCTGCAATCACATCCCACTCAAACACACCTGCCTCCTTGAATTGGATTCTAACCCAATTTGAGTTACACAACCTCATGAATTTTCACCATCAATAAAATTGAATCTTTGGGATCATAAAATCATGGCTTCACTTATCTGATCAAGGTGATTTTTCTTTTCTAATTTTAAATTTGTATAAGCACCCTCTATACAAGCAAAGACCTTCCAACCAATCTCTAAGCATAGGCCCTGGTGGGCTCCACATGAAGTCCTGAAGTAAAATTTGAGGACAGGGACTCACTTGATCCTTGACTATATCTATGTATATGCACTTGCAAAAAAAGGGGGGTTATGTCCATTTTCTTCTTTGTGATACATTGTACTGGTTTTGTCATACCAGATCAAAGAATTGGCTGAGAAGGTGCGAACTGGAAAGCTTACTCCTAATGAGTTTCAAGGTGGGACTTTCAGGTGAGTCCTCTACAACATTTCAGAATTGAGGTAATCTTTCAAAAAAAAAAAAAAACATTTCAGAATTCAGGTAGCTTTGAATCACCACACCTCCAATCTTGTGTGAAGTATTCATGCTATTATTTTATTTATTTTTGGTGCAGCATTTCAAATCTGGGAATGTTCCCTGTGGACCACTTTTGTGCTATTATAAACCCTCCACAGGTACACGATAATCTCAACTCCAATGACTACCATTTTTTAAACTGTCTCACTGATACACAGTTCAAAGCCACCTGTCCACCAAGCTAAACTCTTTAAACTAGCTAAGTAGGTCTAAAGAATTGAAGAATTGTCATTGGACGCATATATATGGCAATTCAGATTATTTAGTTTGATATAATTTCAATATTTCCCCAAATAGCATGGTGGCCAGTGGTGTTGAGGATTTAAGGGTTACAAGGAACTAGGAGGAGACCAATAAAGATTTGGATTAAAGTGGTAGGGAATAACATGCTAAATCTAAAGTCATGGAGAACATGCCTTGACAGGGTTGTATGTAAAGTGGAATTGAGAAACCTGACTTTGAGTAGACAGGATAAGGCTTTGATGCTATGATGTTTGGTCTATACAGACTCATGATGTGGTAAGGGTGTGAGATGAAAATTTGTTCACACTCATGCATGTATGCAGACCTGTATGTATGTGCACATGCATGTAATAAAACCATCAATTTATGGAAAAAAAATGTAAAAAGAAAGTCAGCAGAAGGGAATGTACTGAAACAGAGATATCAAAGAAAACCCACTCTAGAAATGCAAATAACCTTTATCCATCAACCACACCCAAAAGAGCCCTAAACCAAAAACCTGATATTTTTTTTATGACCAAGGTGTCCAGGGGTCTCACTTGTATTTGGACAGGGGACATTTTAACCCGACTAGTCCTTGGGGCATGTGCAAGCCTCCCAATCTCACACACACCAAACTTAATATTCTAAACCAAACTTTGAGATACCAAAAAGAAACCTTGCAAAATTTGTCCTAGATCCCTATTGAACAAACCTAGTCCCTATACTTTTGTAGATCTTAACTATATGTTTTCACCCCTTCTGATACCATTTTAAGAAATGACAATGGTTATAGAGAGAGTGATATTTGCCTCTTTTTAAATTCTAAATGCTGTTCTCTTCAGCTACAGGATTTTGTATCAAATGATTTTCATCATCCATTTCCTATTTTGATCTACAATGTGATCATCTCCACCTTGTTTTTTGGAAGAACCAAAAGATCTCTGTTACCACAGTTTCCTACTACAACTAAAACATTCTGGAACTCTAGACATGAAGAACAAACTTCCTAACTGTGGCACACATGTAATTGGGTGAGGGGTTGGCTGCACATGTTTCGGGGAATCTGAATTGATGGCTTTGAAGAAGTGGTTGAATTTCAAACAAAATCTCAGTGCAGGGGTGGTATTCCTTGGATTGTCTGACATGTGACAGGCTGAGAATAGAGAGTGTCTTTGTTGAGGACATAGGAAAACTTTCAAGAAGGGTAGGTGCGTTGGGAGCCAGAAGAGGAAAGATGTGATGGCTTTGGGGTGGCCACGTGTCAGCACTCTAAAGCGAGAGAAGATTGCAGGTTTGTCCCCTATGATCTTGCAAGATATTGAGCTGTCTCACGAGTTTGGGTAAAGTCTAGCAAGAGATTTTGGCTTTTAGAGAGTTTGGAGTTTCACATGAAAATGCTTCCAGTTTTGCGCTTGCTGTCTCTCAAACTGAATAAATATCCTCTGCTACCTGGGTAGCAGGGCGTCCGTCCGAGCTCAAGTAAGAAGCTGATGTGTAGCGAATTTGCTTCATGTGTGGCACATGTGACTTTTTTTTTTTTTTTGGGAAAGATAACTTCATTAAAAAAGCAAAAAGATACAAAGAGGGAGGCATCAAGGAGAAGCCCTCCTTAATGGAAGATCTCCTCTGTTAATGCTGTTTCTCATTTCAAAATTCAGACAATGCCCCATTTCTGTGACCTTTAAATCAGAAATTTTCAGATCCCACCAACCCATCTTTTCTTCTTTTCATCCATCCAAGAGCCCCTTTTTCTCTGATCTTGGATCCCACTCGAATGTGGGCCTTTTATGTAGGGGCCAAGATCAATCCAACCCCCCTTGACACAACACACAAACACACACACACTCTCTCTCTCTCCCTCTTTCTCTCTTGCAAAGAAACAAGAGACTTTCATTTGAAAAAAAAAAAATACAATTTACAATGATGAGTGTATCAGGGAGGTGCATGCCACCACCCACATCTATCTATCCAAGATATACAATGTGCAGAAAGAGAACCACCACTAGTCCAAAGAAAATCCATGAGATTGTCACTTCTATTAACCCCGTGTTTTGCGAAGAAATTGACAAAACCACTCAATGGTCTTCACTCATGCCTAAAAGAAACCTGTGAGTAATTTGCAAAGATTCCTCGTCTTTTGCCTCATTTGCAAAAGACTCCTATGGTTTCAACAATTGCAAAATGTGCCTCTATCTTTTGTATCAATTGCAGAATCCAACCATTCAGTACCTTAAATGTCTAAAATCATCATTACAATCAAAATGCCATCCATTTGGAGCTGGTGTTTCGAGTTTTATTTCTCCATTTGACCCTATCATAAACCATACAGTTGATCGCTCTACTATCTACCATGTCTTTCTTGATCCCTTCCCTTCCACATTTTTAGTAGTCTACCCCTCCTTGCTTCCGCAACCTTTAATCTCTCAACTATACAAAATAGGGCTGTCAATGGTCTTCTACTTGCATGCCCAAACCACCTCAAACGAAATTTTCTCAATTTGACATCTATTTGGGTTAAATTTAAACTTTCCTTAATGCAGTTAGTTTTAATTCCAGCCTTTAGAGTTGAGCCACTCATCCAACGTAACATACCTTAAATGTACAAAATGCCCTTAAATGTTTAGAAAAATTGCACTGTTATATACTTTTTCTGAGGTGACCTACAAAGACAACTCATTAGATGTATACAAGCCCAAACTAGTGCATTAAAATGTGTGAAAACCACATGGATTGAGAGTGGGTCACATTTTACTCTTTTATCATTCTATCACCTGTGAGATGGGCCCTTGAGAAAAATATACGGCTTACTATAGTCAATTTTTGTAGAACCAAAATTATAAAGGTTAACATGATTGGATGCATGCAAAACATCACTCACCTCTTATCCATGTGATCTTTTGCACATTTCAATGAATCATGTTGGCCCATTAAATGTTTGGGTGTTTTGAAGTAGTCTCACTAAAGGTACTTGCTATTGCAACTTGACTAATAAATGTTATTTTGGACATTTGACATCTCGAGAATGGAGGATTTGCAATTGAGACAAAGGGGTATATTTTGCAATTGTTGAAACCACAAGGGTAGTTTTTTCAATTGAGGCAAAAAATGGGGTTAGGTACTTGCAAATTACCCCACCTAGAATGAACTCATGTTCCTCCGTATCTCCCTATATATATATATATATATAATATGCTGAAGTCTCCACAAAGGTTTCTTCTTCCCTTGCAACCAACAAATGGCATTGAATCTCCTCCAATGAGGATGGCTTGAATTTTTTTAAAAGCTTCCTTAATAAGCTTAGAGCTCTGCCTTGGTAGATTCCTTCCCACAGGGCCATAAAAGAAAGCTCTGATAGATTCGATCGATTTGTGAAGAATCCCTCCCCACCTGTGCATTTGATTAATTATCATCACTGGATCTTGCTAAAAAAACAAAATGATATTCATCCTATGCTTTGACTTGATGCTAAAAAATTAAGGGTTATTTTCATCTGATGGAGAGCACAGTTTGGCAATTGGATGGTCCGCATATTGTTATCCACCTATGCATTCATTCCATAGGATGGACCTTCCACGGTTGGTCAAAGGACCTGAACTTAAAAGCTTGGGCATATACTGAAACTGCAAACTGTAACTGTCCAAAATTAGAACCTTTTAATGGTGTTAGTTTTCAATATTTACCTTCATACTCATGCAGCATGGTTAATATTGTTCCATTGTTCAAAATCATCTACTGTTGTCACTGCTCTAGGTGTTCTAATCTTGAAAATTCCTAGATGCTTCAGGTCTATCATTCTTTTTAAAATGAATGTTGACTTCAGTTGTGTCAAGATCTTGTAGCACAACTTGGTAAAAAATTATTCTTGCAGCTATGAACTTTGTTGATTTGAGACATGCAAGCATTTAAATAATAACAGCAATAGCAATGATAATATTTCTTGATTTTTGTTTTGTAGGCCTGTATTCTAGCCGTTGGCCGAGGTAACAAGGTTGTTGAACCTGTGGTTGACAGTGATGGTGAGACTTCCATTGTTTCAACTCCCTCTCTCTTCCCCCGGCTATCCCCCACCCCAACCCACCCCACCCCACCCAATCCCATCCACACACACACACACACACACACACACACACATACTACCTAATAAAGAGGATGATTTCAATACTTCATCAATTAGTTTTGCCAAATAGCAAAGCATTCATACTTGGGCATCACAATGAGCCAAGTGCGTAGACCGAAATTAGAATTCATGCAGATTCATTCAGTTGGGTCACATGTAGTTTTACTACAGATGATTGATGAATGTAAACATATGTTTTTAAGACAGTAATTACATGGTGGGATCCACCTGTTGCATCTGTAAATTGTGTAAATGCAACAAATGAATCCCATCCATGAAGAGTAATGTAGTCTAGTGGGGTGGAGGGGATCAAAGTTGCTTTTGAGGAACTCATGTAATGATGCAGTATATATTTACAGGAATAGAGAAGCCTAAAGTTGTCACAAAAATGAACTTGACGCTGTCTGCCGATCATCGTGTTTATGATGGCAATGTGGGAGGTATTATATGATGGACAAGTCAACATTATTAATTTTGAGACCATTCTTAATGAGACTGACACCCTTTTCTTCAACAGGCCGGTTCCTCTCTGCCTTGTCTTTGAACTTCAACAACATTCATCGACTTCTATTGTAATATGATAATGCGGATCTTGACGCAAATTCTCAGGCAGTTTGATGATCTTAAGCTTCATGCATTTTATTGAACGATGACTGTCCAATCCAATCTGAGATTGGAAAGGACTGCGAGCTCCTCCCATTTTGCTTGTGCCATTTCTATCTATTGAATTTTGCTAATAATCGAGCTGTCAGATGGGTAACTCATACCCGAATTTCAATTTGAGCCTTTCCCATTCAATTATTATGAGCTGTGCGTGATATAACTATTTTCTGCTGGGATTGAAGTCAGAGCAGCAGAACTGATATTTATATTATCATGATCTGACAATGAATTTGAGCCATTGATTGAGGGAAATTTAACCTGCTGGATGCCTGGATGACACTTCCTTTTCTCAAGTTACTATTTTAGTTGTTGGGTGTATTATGATTCAAAGTATCCGTCATGTGGGAGTAACCATGGCATAGCCAAAATGGGCAAATCCGCAACCTAATTAAAATTTTGGAACTTTTTTTGTTTTGTTTTTAACTACATATTAATCTATAGCTAAGGTTAAAAAAACAGTCGATGCGGTGTGTATCGACCATTATGTAATGGATTTCTAAAGGCCGATATGTATTGCCCGCTACACACCGAGGTGTAGCGGGCCCCCTGGGTCATGCCAAGAACATTGGGATTCCTGGGTTTTAGGCTGGTCCATGCAGTGCGTATGACAGGTCGATCGCATTTTTTTTCAAAAAAAAAAAAGAAAAGAAAAGAAAAAAATTCATTGTTTTGGTCGACAACCGTTCAAAAACTATTTTATATATAAGTAACACTTTACACAAACTATTGCATACCCTATAAAGTCCATTAGCCAGTTGATCTTTGCATGGAGCTCTCTTCTCCATATTTTCTTCTCAAAAATTTCAAATGTTTTTAAAAAATAATAGAAAAATCCAAAAAAAAAAAAAAAGAACTTTCACTATTAGTAAATCTAGAAATTTTTCTATTATTTTTTAAAAATTTTGAAATTTTTATTTTGTAACTTTAAAATAATATTTGCATATGTAAATGATTGTTACTTAATGAAAAATTATATATTAATGAAGTCCAAAAATTTCTTTTTTTTTTGTAATTTTTCAGAATTTTTTGAGAAAAAAAAAGGAGAGTGAAAAGTATCGGTCATCCGTCGGCAGAAATTTTAATCCCAGGTGTACATGTACGGATGGGTGTAGTATGAATATGTAACATTTACATGAAAGTCTTGTATGAAAATAAGGGTTTTTGAATAAAAGGTTATAGTATTTGTTTTCCTCTTTTTTGAGTCAATAGAGTGTATTAAGAAAGCACTACTGTCAAATTGTTTTTTGAATTTTTGTGTGGGAAATCGTAAGATATTCAACGTAAAATCTCTACAGGTGAGTCCACTACTCTTAGAGCACACCAAAGTTAGACCATGGGGGCTTGAACCTGCAACCTCTCCGCTTTCTAAGACAGGAGGCAACCAGTTGAGTTAATATCAATTTCTCATAAGCAAAATGTGCAATAGGCATCAAGTGTTCGGTGTTGCAACTAGATCAGGACTACACTTAAAAATGTATTTAAGTGCAGCAGGACATTTGCATCCCATGGCAGACTGCTGGTAAATCAGCCGTCTCCAACCTATTGTGCTGACTTTCATATGGAAGAATTTGCATGAAGATAAAAGCATGAATGGAGAAGACTAATTCTGGATTCACCCAAAAAAGTGTCACATACTTTATATATTCGAGTGGTTGGGTATCCTCACTTTTCGTGGGAGGTCTCGTCCTTGATTCTTTGGGGCGCCTTATCCGATCCTGATGTTTGTAGATGGTGTCATGAATTCAGGATTTTTTCAATGATAAGCACAAAGTGGGGTCAGCAGGATTTCCACAGTTAATAAATAGAAACGATATAGAATAAACCCAATGAAATTTGGAGTGATGACCAAGAATTCACCTCTAAAATGAAAGGTATTGAGTTCAATTTTCACTCTTCCGAAATCACTTCTTATAGAGGTTTGCAGAGCAAAGTATTCTCTTAATAAAGTACGATATATAATATAAAGAATATAAAGGAGGGAGCATTAAATCTCCAAATGTATTCAGATTGGGTGCAAAAGGAAAGAAAGGGAAAAAGCGGAAAAAAATGATAAAAGATCATGCGGACATTCACCAAAAGGGAACTATTGCTATGGGCAACTGAATGTAATAAAGAACCTGCACGTGTTTGGGCCGAGCAAGAAAGTAAGCATTGAACTGAGAACTGCTTTTACCGTAAAAGGAAACCGGAGAGGAGAAGAGAGAGAAAGCGGCCAATCACTCTTGCCATTTTTTCCACCTTCCCATTCATTCCCAATAGACCCTTCTCGCCTTAATTCTTTCCATTATGTCGATCTTTAATAATTTAGAAAAAGCAGATCAAAATCGTTCTCTGATTCATTTATGTAAGGATGCACACTGTCCTGGATGGGAAGTAACCCGATACAGAAATCTGATCGAAGAGGCTATTGATGGCTTTGTGTATCCATGGATTAGTCTAATGGAGTGGAGACATCAATGTTATTGAAGAAAAAAAAAAGAGAATACATTGTACTTTCCTGACATAATCATCTTCAGAACGAAGGACAATGTTCCAATTTCAAAATAAAAGCTCCAAAGGCAACTTTTGGAGGAAGAGAGTTCCACAGAATAGAGAAAGCGACAGTTCAAGATAGAAATTGTATTATACACATAAATCAGGCAGACAGCAGATTGCAAGTGCTAATGATGGAAAATTCATGTTGATCACTTAAGAACCCCATTCAGAAACAAGAATAATATAATAAAATGGTTTACCACTTCAATTTCTCCAATGTGTAATGTGCCCATCAATACACTTCTCCCTTACAATGCCGCCAAACACACTTACCGCTGACCCATTTCATCAAAATGTTGGGAGAAATCGTAGCCCTTGCCAATGTTCTTCAATGACTGATAAACCTGGTGCATGGAAAGCCTGTCTTTGGGGTTAGCAGTCACACAACTGCTACCCACATGCAGAAATTCTAGAATTTCATCTTCATGACCCTTTCCAATGAGGGACTTATCAATGGCATCCTTGATGCGTCCAGCGCTGGAGAGCCGATTGACCCAGTCCAATAAATTCCCCTTAAACTCGTCGTCTCCACTGCAGACTACAAGTGGTTTCTGTCCAGTTACCAGCTCAAGCATAACCACCCCAAACCCATATACATCCCCTTTTAGGGAGGCAACAAGGGTGCTTGCATACTCTGGAGCAACATACCCAAAATCCCCAAAATCCCCATTAATGCAGGTGCTCCTACCATTGGTATCTGCCGAGTTTATGAGCCTGGCCAATCCAAAATCCGTAATCCGGGCGTCGTAGTCTTCATCAAGAAGGATTGAATTGGAGCTTATATTCTGGTGCAGGAAGGGCAACTGGAAACTATGATGAAGCCAGGCAAGCCCTCTGGCAGCACCAATGCCAATCTTGAGCCTTGTCGGCCAATCCAATTGATCGCTTGCCGCCAAGATGGCATCAACATTGTTCTTATGCAGCGCAGAACAGAGAGTCCCATTAGGCATGTGCTTGTAAACCAGAAGCTTCTCATCTGCAGCAATACAGTAACCCAATAGTGGTACCAGATTGCGGTGTCGGAGCTGCTGGCCCAACCTGTTCATCTCAGCACAGAAATGCTTATCAGAGACCTTGCAGAAGTGGAGCCGCTTGATTATGAGGGCAGACCCATCAGGCAACAGCGCACGGTAAGAGATGCCTGTCCGGCTGGAGAAGAGAATGTTGTCGGGATCAAAATTGTTGGTGGCAGCCATCAAGTCCGCGAGCTTGACCTTGACAAGCGGCTTCTGAAAGAGCACAACCTGCGTCACCCGGTGCGGCCGCAGCTTCTCCACCCAGCTCTCATCCCCATCGCCAGCGAAGCTGCCACGCCTCTTTCGACGGCTGGACCGGCGAATGAAGCACAACCACCAGAGGCCGCAGCCGAGGAGAACTGACATAGTGGCACCAAAGACGCCTGCAGCAATGATGAGGGCAAGGCCAGTCTTGTGGATGCCACCACAGTGGGAACTGAGGGGGCGGCCACAGAGGCCATCATTTCCCTGGAAGTCTGCCGGATCAAAGGAGGAGAGGAAAGAGGGGATGGCGCCAGAGAGGCCATTATTGGCGACCGCCAACCGCTTGAGGCGGTTGAGGCGGGAGAGCTGATAGGGAATGGTGCCAGAAAGCCTATTATTATTGAGAATGAGTGTGTTAATAAACTTACAGTTGAGCAGCTCCGGCGGGATTGGGCCTTCCAAATTGTTGCCAGAGAGATCGAGATGGACAAGGTACGGCAACCAATCGCAGATGGCGGATGGAATTGGACCCGACAGCGCATTGTTGGACAGATCAAGGGCGTTGATGCTGGGGCAGAACTGGAGGGACTCAGGAATGGGTCCTGATAGGGCCATGTTGGGTAGCCGGAGGTCGATCAGACGGTTCTCGGCCTCGTTCCAGCAGGTGGCCCCCACAAATCTACAGATGAATCCGACGCTGGTGTTGGAGAAGTTCCAAGAGTCGAGCTTCCCTTGAGTATCCGACAGAGTAGATTTCACGCCCCTGAGGCAGCGGACGTCGTCTTCGACTACGGCTCCGGCCGCCGCCTCAACGCAGCAAATGGAAATGAAAATGCTGAGGCAGAGCACACTTGATGCATTGTATTCTGCCGCTTTTCTTCTTTTTCTTCTTCTTTCTCCCCCCATTGTACATGTAATTAGATTCATATAAGTAGGGTTTTGATTCTAATGAAGTTGGAAAGAAGATCTAATTAGCAGTTCGTTGTTAAGCTGTTCTTCTTCATATTCTTCTTCTTGATGTTGCTGCTGTTGCCATGGCTTAGAAATCAAGCTAGGGTTTGGATCTTTCTATTTGAAGATTGAAAGAGAAAGAAGAAGAAGAAGGGATCGAGCACTTCTGCTTT
Source organism: Chimonanthus salicifolius (assembly GCA_013350335.1). NCBI lineage: Eukaryota > Viridiplantae > Streptophyta > Magnoliopsida > Laurales > Calycanthaceae > Chimonanthus > Chimonanthus salicifolius. The sequence goes on along the minus strand of CM023535.1, from coordinate 72,196,217 downwards.
GTTCTCGACCGAGGAAGATCAATGAGAAGTGCGTGAGAAGAGAGGGTTCAGTTGTGGAGACAGGAGTCGATGCGAAGGAGACATACAGCTGAAGACGATACGAATGGGATTTTGTTGGTTCTTTTATTTAAAAAAAAAAAATTTAGAACGTTAGCCATTTTACCGACATATATCATTTAAATTATATCATTACATGGGCCAGTGATCCTCCTACGGAAATTTTGATTTTAGCGATACGAATTTTAGTGTATTTCTTATTTTATCTTTTATATGATAGTAAAATTCAATGGACTAATTTTAACGGTTTATATGAATTTCGATGAGCCAATTTAAAATTTTGGAGAACTGTATTACACTGTTCATAAATTTTGGTAAGTCGATTTGAAATTCCTGAAAGCCGAATTGCACTGTTCATGAATTTTAGTGAGCAGGTTTGTACTGTTCATGAATTTTGGCGAGCTGACTGACAATCATATGGATTTAGTTACGAGCCTAATCATATAGATTTTAGTTAGAGTTTTATCTTGGTTAGATCATATAATTGTGAATTTGTGATATTTAAAAATAATAATACATAGTAATTAAAATTTACAATTAAATTATTATTTTTTGATAGAATGAAACTTTACCGTATAAAATTTCACCATTGTCTTTTATATTGAATTTCTCTTTATTTATTGGAGATTGTACTCACACATTTATGAATGTATTTAGAAATTAGAACATTAGACCATAATGAGTGACAACTTCAACTCTCTAATTATTCATGTTTATATTTATTAAATAAGATTTTAATTTATACATCTTAATTTTTACTTAAACGGGACATTTACCTTTTTTTTCTCATTTTGTCCATGAGATAATGGCTGTTTGATAATTACAATAAAGGAAAAAAAAAAGATAAAATGGAAAAAATAAAGTAAATATTCCATTTAAATAAAAACTGAGGTGTACAAAATATAATTAATATATTAAATAAAACATCCTTTTATCGATTAACAACTATTTTGCGTTTAAAGTGAGGTGAGGTTTAAGTTAGGAACTTAGGATTCAACATGTTGATATTCATTTAATTTTTTTTAAAAATATATTTTTAAGATGAATATAAGAGTGAGACACATATTATATAAATTAATTGAAATTATTAAAAATATTATTTTAAGAAAAATAATAAATCGAATATAATAAGATTAATTTAAAACTCAATTTCTAATATATTTAATTTTAATAATTAAAATCACCGAAAATATTAAATAATACCCAAGGGTATATAATTCCTTAAAAAGAAATGAAAAAGGAGCACGCTTTTACCATGGTCATTGGGACTACCAAATTGTTCTTAGTTGCTGAGGGTTTTAATTTCTCTTTTGACCGCATCCACTATCCAGTTCATGCATTTCAGTGCGCACTATCACGTCGTGTTATCTACCCATCGGGAGCACGGATTCGATTCGTGGGGATCTTTTCTTTCTTTTTAAGTTTTCACTGTATAGAAGTCAAAAATTCATGAAGTGATGGAGAATTCATGTCCCCTCGTGTGGTCTCAAATTCTGGGCAATGAAAAAGGGTCTGAATCATGTCCCTTAAAAGAGTAGTATTTTTTTATTTAAAATAAAAATTACTAAGATACTGTATGCATTCACAAATTGGACTCCATTTATTAAAATAAGTTTCAAAATTAATTTTCAATATTAATATATTAGATTAAAACCAATTTGAATCGATTGACATTGGTGGGTATCTATTCATTTTATCTCTATTTAAAAATTGTTTTATAATAATAATTTCTAAAAAATAGCTAAGCTAGATTGAATTTTGAGCATAATTGTTGAGTAAAATCTGTCAAAACTATATAAATCCTTTATAAATTTTTAAATTTTCCTCTGTAATTTCAATGTGAGACTTGATAATGATTACAACCATAAATATAAGTATATTCATGCTATTAAACTCGAAATTAGTATGCTTGTGTTCTATTACACACGAGAGAGATGTTGAATTTAATCTAAAATTATATCCTTTTATAATATTACATTGACATGCTAAGTCACTATTAGATGGTCTTTTAAGAATTAGAAAAATATTAATAAAATGATATATCACATCGGTATAGGTTCAAAAAATATAGTTTCATGGTAAATTTAGCTTTTTTCTTTACACAAATCACATCAAATTTTAAAAGATTAATATATTTTGTCATAATAATAATTTAAGTATATTCTAATATATCGAAAAACAATTATCATAATTAAAAAAATTATACAAGAAAAATGGTTTTTTTTTTTTTTAATTTACGTGTGAAAAACCGCAGAAAATCCAGCGTAAAACTCTTACGGGTGATACTCACTGTCCTTAAGGTATACGAAGTTAGGCCATGGAACTCAAACTTAACACCTCTCACTTCTTAAAATATGAGATTAACCAATTAAACTACACCTACAATGTTTTTTTTGGGTCTAGTCTCTTGCAAATTCTGTACAAAACTTTTTAATCAGTCCAAATGCAGTGGTAGCCTATGTGTACCACCAGCCATTGATTATGGCTGAACCATGATTAAGTTTTAAAGGTGTGCAATGACAAGGGCATGACCACATAATAATACAAGACTTGGTACAACTCACTAGAAAAAGCATATGTACTCCAATATCTTGTTACACTACCATATTGGCTTGAACTGTAACTGAGGTGTGTGTCACTGTGGCAGAATTTTACAACTTTCAAGTTTCAACTTGCTTTTTGTATGTCAAAGGTTTTAAGAAATTTTAGCAAAATTTAAAGGCATTTTTATAAGGGTAGTGATTTTGGCACTACCCCTTTTTCTTTTATGGTGTGAAAAAATTAATTTTATTTTTACTTTTGAGAAAGAGGAAAAGAGAAAAATACGGGCAGAATTGAAATTTTCTTTAAAAGGTGGTGCATTATAAAAAAAAAATGGTGGTGAAAAAATTACTACCCTTTTTATAATTATAAAAATATAAAGACTTTTGATAAATTTAAAGATAAAAACCTTTTTTAAAAAGTAATGAACTAATGATAAATTAAACGGTAGAATGAAGAAATGATAAATGATTGATAGTGAAAGAAATATTAGTGTTTTTTTATCAAAAGGGCTAATGGGTTTATTTTTTTCTCCGTATTGTCATCTATGTGGTAAAAATGTACGATGTTAATTAACTTTTAATCATAAAAATAAAAAATTATCAATTTTTTTAATATTTTGTTGTCGGTTTCAACTTTCAACACTTTTATCACTAGATACTAAGTCCCTAAATACCCCATTGGTGTATGGACAGCCTGCAAATTGGTGGCCCATCTCTCAAAAAATGCTAATTTGATTTCACGATTCACATTCTCTATGATCCAATTTTGATATGTCTTTGGAGTAGTGAGCTCACTTATAAGAGTTTTATGCTGAGTATCCCATGATTTTTCACACGTAAATTCAAGAAAAAACCTCATTCCAGAATTAATTCTAAGAACTACTATTTTTCTACAAGAATTTTTTTTTTTAAGAAAATGATATGAATGACCATTGATTCATTTAAGACTCAGAACATCAAAACAACTCTCACATCTTCACATGCATTTTGTGTACGGCACGTGCAACTGCAATTATTAATTCATGCATACAAGGACAAAACAATATCACCAAGAAATCACTAATCCACATGCATATGGGAGAGAAATTGTCTGTTGATTCACATAAATTATTACAAACTTTCAATCAAAATCTTTAGATGAATATGAATATATAAGATTTCTCTTTTCAAAATTAATTAATAATTTAATATGACTTATTCTTAAAAATTCACAAGAAATTATTATGAACTGAATGGATAATTTCTCCATGTAATAGTGGAGCAAGAAAGCTCTCTGCTGCAATTTAAAGAAAAGTACAAAACACACACATGAAAGGTTGAAGAAAGGGGAGATAAAAATATTTATTGTGCTCAATATCGTAAATCATTATATTTAGAATTTTTTTTTGAATTTATATGTGATAAACGGTGGGATATCCAATGTAAAATTTCCACAAATGAGCCCATTATCCCTAAGACATACCAAAATTAGGCCATGGAGGTTCGAACCTGCTAACTCCTATTTCATGAGACAGAAGGTAACGAATTGAACTACACCTATGTAGATATTATATTTAGATTTTGATTTTCAGTGGTGTGAGAATCCATGATTTAACATATTTTTATAATTATTTTTAACATTTAAAATATACTGAATATCTAAATGAGAAAATCAATCTAAGTGGATTGACTTTGAAACGGATAAATGGATTTAGAGAAACTTGACCTATTTACTTTAAAGGCGACTACTCGTTTAATAAACTACTGGTAAAAGGAGTACAACCCGACCGAATTCTGACCCGACCGAATTCTGACCCGACCGACCCATTGCGAGTTCTACCCGAACCTTTTTAGTTAAGCCAAACATGAGGGTCCTCCAAACTCGGGTAGGGTCGTCCAGTCGCCGGTCTCTCCATTGCCTTTCTCTTTCCCTTTCTATTCTCCAATGTGTAGACTGTGCGAGGGAAGCAGCTGTCTTTCTTCTTCACTTCCTGCCTGGTAATCTTCTTTCCTTTCCTTGTCTATTTCTCTCTCTGTTCCTCTTTCCCCCCTCTGGAAACACGCTAGAAAGAAAGAGAAGAGGAGAAATCGGTTTCACTTTCCCTCTCTTCTCCAATCCAATCAATCTATTACCACCTCTCTCCATCAACAAACATCACAAATTCATATATATAAATATATAAATTAGAAGGATCTAGAAGCAAAGGGAATGGGGCAAGAGGGCATTGCTCTGAAGAGAGGTAGTGGTGGATCCGCCACCTTACCCACCACTACCGCCACCAGATTGGGCAGCCGCATTCCCAGAGGGCGCCAAATCCAGAAGACCTTCAACAACATTAAGATCACTATCCTCTGCGGCTTCGTGACCATCCTCGTCCTCCGTGGCACCATTGGCGTTGGCAATTTAGGCATTGGCGGTCCTTCTGAATCCGAACAAAACCTTATCGAGGAGACGAATCGCATCCTTGCAGAGATCCGCTCTGATTCCGACCCCAACGAGCCAGATGATACTGCCGATCTCTCCTCCAACCTCAATGCCACCACCGCTGCAGCTGCTAATTACACGCTTGGGCCGAAGATCACTGATTGGGATGAGCAGCGCAAGATCTGGCTCCAGCAGAATCCGGAATTCCCCAATTTGATTCAAGGTAAGCCGCGGATCCTCCTCGTTACTGGGTCTCAGCCTAATCCTTGTGATAATGCAATTGGAGATCACTACCTTCTCAAGGCCATCAAGAACAAAATCGACTACTGTCGCCTTCATGGAATTGAGATAGTGTACAACATGGCCCATCTTGATAAGGAGCTTGCCGGGTACTGGGCGAAGCTTCCCTTAATACGACGGTTGATGTTGTCACATCCAGAGGTGGAGTGGATCTGGTGGATGGATAGTGACGCGCTCTTCACCGACATGGTCTTTGAGATCCCCCTTTCTAAGTACAATGGTTACAATTTAGTCCTCCATGGATACCCGAATCTCATCTTTGATGAGCATTCATGGATCGGCCTCAATACCGGCAGCTTCCTCTTTCGGAATTGCCAGTGGTCACTGGATCTGCTTGATGTCTGGGCACCAATGGGACCTAAAGGCCCCATCCGTGAGGAGGCAGGGAGACTTCTAACTGCCAATCTCAAGGGCCGTCCCGCATTCGAGGCGGATGACCAGTCTGCCCTAATCTATCTTCTCATATCCCAGCGTGAGCAGTGGACTGACAAGGTTTTCTTGGAGAACCAGTACTATCTCCATGGATTCTGGGCGGGTCTGGTAGACCGGTATGAGGAGATGATTGAGAAATATCACCCAGGTCTTGGTGATGAGCGGTGGCCTTTTGTCACTCATTTTGTTGGTTGCAAGCCCTGTGGCAGCTATGGGGATTACCCAGTCGAGCAGGTGCTTGAGTAGCATGGAGAGGGCCTTCAATTTTGCGGACAATCAGGTGCTAAATTTGTATGGATTTAGGCATACGGCCCTGTTGTCGCCGAAAATCAAGAGGACCCGGAATGAGACTGCAACTCCTTTGGAGATTATTGACAAGCTTAATTTGCGGAATCCAACATTGTCTGCATCGAAGCAGAGTGGGCTGTGATCTCTCATTTAGATTCTTTGATAGTCACTTACTGGGGTAAGTATTCAATTTTCAATTGCAGATTTCCAATGTTTCATGCAAACCTCCATTCTTTGTTTGTTTGCATTTCAGCATTGAATAGTAGGAAAATGAGGGGAATTCTCTCCCACTTTCCTTGTCTTTTCTTTGAGGATTTTGTTTTATCTGCATTGGTTTGAAATCTCAAAATGATGGCAGCATTATGCATTTATACTACTGCTATGCATATTGGAATAGTAAAAAACTGATAACCATCTGCATAAAATTGTAGAATTAAAAAGGGAAAAACCAAATCCACTACATATGTATTGAATCATCGTGAATTAACAAACACAGTTGATTATGACGGAACATTGATTGGATGAGAACATACATCAAATTGTTGCAGAATCCTTGAATATGATGAGTTTAAACATTGTAGCTGACTTTGGAGATAATACATTTAATATCTTGCTTACCTTTCAAAAAATAAGGAGCTCACATGACATTTAGCATCCATTGTAAGTTTTTTTTTTAGAGACACTGTAAGCCAGTAATTGGAGAATAGGATTGCTTAATTTTAATATAAGGTTCTCCTACATTATTCACTTGTGTGATCTGAAGAACAATTTAACTTCTCTTGGGGAGTGAAGTTTTCCACCTAAAAAGCAACCCAACAGGGTGCAATAAATGGGAGAACCACCTGTTTCTAGTTCTCCTCACCTAAACACAACCTAAGTTTCTCTACTCTTCTATTCCCTCCCTTTCATCAGTCTGTATTTTGCATTCCAGCTTCGAATTTGGCCCGAGTTTCTTTTCCTGGTCTTTGAAGTGCTCTGATTAACCTTGAAGGGATGGTTTGATGCTCAAGACACTCGCCACATGAAGCCAGCTCTTGAGTTTGATTCTCGTCCAACCCCTCTAGGCCACTCCCCATGGGGTTAATCCCCATCGATTTACCTAGTGTGTGTGGTTGGGAGGTTTATACATGCTCGTGGGATTAGTCTCACCTCCAATGTAGCGTGGGGATACACATGTTAAAAAAAAAGTTCTCTGATTAGAGTTCTTTTTTCTCCTATATTGGAATTCAAGATCCCTTACAAACCTTTCCATCAAGATTTCAATTGCTCTAGCATCCAACTTTTTTTATTTGTGCCTTCTAGCCCCAACTTGTGATTTTTCAGTTTGTTTGGTTGAAAAGCATCCAAGGACCTGAATTACATGAGACATCCAGTGTGCCTTTTTAGATTTTTCTTCAGTTTACTTTGGTCAAGAGCTGATTTAAATCTATATGTCATCTTGGATGCGTCTGGATTTCATTTCATTTTGAGTTAATTTGTGAAGCAGTGATGGATTGGCTTTTCTTTCCAAATATTGACAAGTTTATGCCTATGTTTATTTTATTTTATGTATTCAGGTTGGATTTGTTTTGATTGCTCATAGTCATGTCTTTTTGGGTTTAGTCTTGCATCTCAGTTTATTTTGAATTTGTGTTTGTTCCAAATCATCATTGTCATTGAGTTCTTATCCCTTGATGTGGACCAGCTTTATGGGCTATAATACTTCTCCACTCTTTGTTTAGGGTTTTCTTTATTCTTTGTTCAATCAAAGATGTCACTTGTAGCTGCTTCATTCCAAGTGTTTATAGGCCTTCCTCTTTTTCTAGTCCTTCCATTTCTTATTGTGGGGGTTGCTTAATGATGAACAATATGAGGTGATGTGCTTTATTGATTACGTTATGCTTTCTTGCTGGCAAGATCAGAACTATGTTACAGCTCATAGATAAGTCTATGCAAGCTGCTCATAAACAAACAGTATACCTTCTGCCTCTATAGGTCTTCCTGTTTTCCTGTTACTTGTTGCCCTTTTGTTGTTAGAGGGATTATTTTGGTTTTTTAAGTGCACGCCCAAACAGTTTCATGGATCAGTCTTTTAACATCAACTCCAAGTACCTTAAGTTTTACTTAGCAAGCTTGAAATGATGCTAAAACCATAGTCCGTGGCTTTCTAGGCAACATGTTCAATCATCATGCTCCTTCCATATTAAAGTTAGGCATCATGAAGTAATGCTCAGTTGGCAGGCTGGTTGTACTTTTGTAGTGAAAAGTCAACTAGAGTGTGCATCCAACTGAAGCAATGTCCTGTAGTAGAACTCAATTTCATGAAATTGAGCAATGATTGGCTGGGCATCCCCTGTAAAGGGAACATTGGAAAGACGAGAGACTGATTGAAGTGGTAAGAAATTGCATGCTCGATGGTGGAGTGATAGGGATCATGACTTTAGATAGGGATTATGTGCAAAAGTATAATTTGTGGGACAATCCTTAAATAATTAGAGCAGGCTTTGATAACGGTGAAGTGATTTTTTACTTTTCAAAAGAAAAAAAAAAAAGGTGACTTGCTTTTTCACTTTATGAATTAGATCTTCATAGATATGAATTTTGAAATCAACTTAGCAAAAAGGAAAATTCTCACATAATCACGTGTATATTGGGCCAGCCTGGCTCTGCATTGCAGTAGAAAGTTCAAATTTTAAAAAGTGTGTAAAAGAGCTGACAAGTGAAAACTCTCAGCCTGTCATTTTTATGTTAACTATCAAGATGTTTGTGGACATATAGCTCCCACAACTGCTCAAGTGTAGCCCTTTCATAGAACATGAATCCTTAACAAAAGTACTAAATTTTTTGTCATGTGCAATGTTCCCTATATGTACCAACAGTCCTTCACTAAGGTCACTTTGTTTTCAACATTACTATGGAGTGTTAGATATGATGTCGACAATGGTGTCTTGTGCACCAAATGTCCTCAAGGGCCTTATCATGTTGTAGACTTTGCAATTTCTACTTCTAGGTTGGCTTTTACCTTCCTATCAGGGGTATAAATCTCGGCCGATACTGTGCGTATAGGCCAATTTCTTCTTCTTCTTCTTCTTTTTTTAGAAAAAAGAATATCGGTTGTGGGCCCGGTCGATATTTGCCTATATCGGACGAATATTGGCCGATATTTATATTTTTTTATTTTTTTAAAAAACAACCTTTTTATTTTTTTAAATGAATTTATTCAAAAAAAAAAGCCACCGAGATTTTCAAAAAGAAAATTGAATGAGAGAGAAAAAATCTCAGCCGATATCTCGGCGATATTTGGAACCCTGCTTCCTATACACTTGGTTGGTAGTGCCTTTTTGTGTACTCAATTATCTCTACATCTGAATTTTTTAGGCCCATGTCAAAGGGTGGGCTTCACATTCTGAAACTTTATATGAGATGGATGGACATAAAATCTTGGACTTAGGTGCATTAAAAGTTTATTACCTCCTTTTGTCACTAAAGCCAAGATTTTAAGTAAATGGGAGATTTGTAGGGTTGCTTTGTTAAACATTGTTTTCTTCTAAGAGGAATAATTTATTTATTTTATCCCTTCAATACATTCTCATTATTTTCAATGAATCATAGGACCTCTCATTGTTGCCACTTTATACTCTTGGATTTGCTCCAAGAGGGAGACCAAGGTATATGAGTAGTCACCCTTGTTTTCTATTATTTCTTCATTTAGTACAATACTGACAATCATTTACTCATCTATGGGACTGTTTTCAAGGTCTCCTAATGTTGTTATTTCTCTTTCCTATTTTCAAATTAGTGATACTTCTCTATTACCTTTACCTTGTCTACTTGGTCTTTTCTTCATTGCCATACATACATTCAGCTCCATAAGCCATTGTCCCTGATTGCCATTTATAACCTTGCCCCTCTAATTGGCATTGCACACTTTTATCACATAGGATTCTCTCTCTCTCTCTACACACATGATGTCTTAATTCAATTTGGATTGTAGGCACCCATTCCATGTTTCTATCTATGCTCATCTGGTTGTCCCTAAACTGATTCCATTGATGGACCCACCAAGTGAATTACACATCATCTTGTCATCTGTGGTACAGAAATGGACTGGTATTATGTGCATAGAAGACATTAACAAAATAAAATTCATTTACTTTAGACAAAATCCAACTATGGAGCTCCTGCAAGGGTGTTGTGATGTAATTCCTTTACCTGTTTTCATTACTAGAAACATTTATAATTTGAAACTCCTCTCATTGGCTTCTTGTTATTCTTTGTCAATGCTTACAAGATCCTTTTGAAATGGTCTCTACTGTTTATCATATGAGATGTCAATGGGAATGCCATGTTCTTGTTGGGGTCTATTAAATTTTTTTAATGGACATCATTTTATGAGCAAGACAATGACAATTGCAACTTTATGAAATTTTCTTGATATGGCAGGAATCAGAAGAGCAGAAAGGACATTCACCTGTTCTGACTATTCCATTATCAACTCGGTTTCAGAAACACACATTAGATTTTTGTGAGAAAATCTGACTTTAGTATAAGCCTTTCTTAATGAAGCCATAAAGAGAATCTTGTGGCCCAAATATGTTGAATGAAAATTCACTACTGGAAATAGTACTTGATGTATCATCATGTTTGAAAATTTTAATTTATTTTGTATTTTGCATTTGTGTCTTGATGATTTGGTGCATGTTGTCTCCACCAAAAAAAAGAGGGTTGTAGGTATCTCATGAAAATTTGTTGCCCCTACTGTTTCACTGCTTAATTGGAGCAGATGCCAGAATCAAATGTTTGGATCATCCTTCTGCGTTTTTGGTTGTCATGCATATTTGAGGAGCATTTGATTGAATTATTTGTATCATTATTGTTTGACCTCCAAATCTATTTTTGTAGTTGCCACTCTCTCTCTCTCTGTTGTATACTTTTTTCATCTATGGGAAAGAAAAACTTTTGGAGAAGTAATTTGAGGGCTCGCTTTGTGATATTTGTGTTTTTGCCATCTGGGTGTTGTTTTAGGTTTTGAAGGTGATATCTTCTCAGTGCCAATTGCAAAATGTACTAGACTACCAGGGATGGTTGCATTATCAGGAAAGTAATATGAATGTTTTTTAAGTAAAAATACCATCAAACTTCTATAAAACGATATTATAGTATACCCTATTTTTATGGCAAAATAGAGCCATGCATGGTCGATCTAAAGCAACAGATACACTAGTACCCTCATGAATTGTTCATGTCTAATTTGAAACTTGTTGAAATGATATGCACTCTTTGAATTAAGACATGAAAAATGTTGCCCCTCAAACATTGTATAGAACCAATTTAACATGTTTAATCAGACCCATAATAGAATTAAACCCAAATAGATCCAAACTAAAGAAGATCTGGCTGGACTCCACCAATTGCCAAGTCTATCCACGACATTCTTTAAGTAGATTCTACAGTAGTTGGATACTCATGATGTGATTAGCTTATTGACAAAATCCAGTTTCATCATCCATTGTAACCCATGAAGCAATAAATGATTGAAGATTACCATATCTTGGGTAAGGGAAGATTTTTTGGATATCTTTACCCTTGAGATTCCAACAAGTGCAGTTAGAATACTTGCTACCATCGAGCAAACGTGAAGGGAGCACTTAACATACACTTGCCTCTACATACCCGAATTTGAATTTTCGTGGCAAATTATCATTTTACCTCCACATTTCTAATCATTCGAATGAATGCCCTGTTCATTTTAGCATTCATTCGAATGAATGCCCAAGTGTAATTAGTCTGGATATTTAATTTGAGAAATTTTGAAAATACACACTGTTCAAAAATAACTGTCTATGTTGCCGATGCTATAAAATATTCTTTAAAATATAGACAGTTATTTTTTAAGCACTGTGTATTTTTAAAATTTCTCAAATTGAATATCCATACTAATTATAATAACTTGATAAAAATACTTTAAAACTTTAAGGTCTTTTGACACCTCCAAATGTATTTTCGGCACAGCCTAGGGATACCCTTATTTGTAAAATACTGTGTTTTAAATATTTCGAAGTGTCAAAAGACCTTAAAGTCTTAAAGTATTTTTATCAGATTATCGTAATTAGTCTAAATATTTAATTTGAGAAATTTTGAAAAAGCACACTGCTCAAAAAATAAATTTAAAGTTTTAAAATAAATTTTATTATTTAAAATCATTCGAATGAATGGGTCTCATTCATTCGAATGATTAGTTCATTCGGGAATGAATGAGACTCATTCATTAAATGAATGGACTAAGCAGTATTCCGTGTTACTGTTCAGCCCATTCATTCGAATGAATTGAAATTACACTTGGGCATTCATTCGAATGATTAGAAATGTGGGGGTAAAATGGTAATTTACCACCGGAATTCAGATGTGTAGAGGTAGGACATTCGAATGATTAGAAATGCGGGGGTAAAATGGTAATTTGCCATCAGAATTCAGATGTGTAGAGGTAGGATCTCCGAGTGTGTGTAAGTGCTCTCAACGTGAAACTCGAATTGATATTTGAGATTGTATGTTAATTAAAAGATTAGACAATATTTTGATTCATTTGTCATTTATACAATAATTCATAATAGGTGATTTTTATAGCATTAAATGACCATGATGTCATGCAGAGGTCACAAATTTGGTACATACTGCATTGTCTGCGTAATTATAAAAATAGTCCATATGGTATAGTGTTGACCATTTACAATTTTTTAACTTGTTTTGATATTTTTTTTATTTGAATCAAAAAGGTTTTTTTAATTATTCATTCTCAACTTTTTTCCCTTTAGATTTGTCCATTTTAAATTATTTCATCAATTTTTTAAAAAAATTGGTTCTAAGATGCACTGATTTTGAGATTTTTTAATAATAATTTATTGAAATGTTATTGAGTATTCATAGAATTGAATGAAGCCGCTTAATATAATTGATATAATTTATACAGTGTTTGTGTGATTTTCCAATTCGATTTTTTGAAAAATTCATAAATTCTGGATTTTCTAAAATAATTTCCATTTTGAGGTATCTTGAGGGAAAATTTAATTGAAATGATACAGAAATATTCATGGAATTAAATGAAGAACCTTTAATATGATTGATACAATTTGTAAAGTTTTTGTGTGATTTTTTACATTTTTCAATGTTTTTATGAAATTCTCTTCTTTTTTTTTAAAAAAAAATCCAGAAGCTGTAATGAAAGATACAATCATTATGGGATATTAGAGAATATGAATTTCATATCAGGCTTTTTCTCATATGGATTTTTCAATTTATAATTTTTTTGACAATTTTCAATTATTTAAGGCATATTTATTTGTATCAAAATTTTGGTTTTAAGGGTTTTGATACATAGAATCAATTAATCTATAAATGAAAGAGATTAAAGGATAGAACGATTAGATAGAACAAATTCTGCTAATTCAATCTTTCAATACATCATTTCTATGTCCTTAGATTTAATATAAAAGAAAATTCATAATATTAAATTTGGATAAACTGAAAAATTTCTTTCTTTTAATATTCCATTGATTCAAGGTTCAACTTCCAAGTAGCCTATTGGCTAAAACCCAATTTTCAAATGCCATGATCCTCACGTATGGGTCCCACCTGATGGATAATACCAAAAGATCAAGTGCCACGTGCCTCTCATTCATATTTTAAACATTATTAGTTAAGAAATAATCAGCATTTTAATGAAAAAGCTTATAATTATAAGCAGTTTAGGCAAAGGCGTTAACTCATCAACAAGCCTCCACGTGGATGCATGAGAATGGTTCCTGTTCTCCATCCTATGACTGCGAATATTTTTATATTTTATGGGGCTTAGGTTTACCGAGTCAAATGAGAGGGTGGTGGGACCCAATTACTACCAATCATCAATGATGCCAAATGGAAGAACTGAATCTCCCCACTTATTGCTTCTTTTATTAAATAATGCTTCAATTACTCACAATAAAAGATTATTGATTGAGAAGCTTTGTGTTAAATTAAGTCATTTTTATTAAGTTTTATTTTTTTTTTCATTTTGATAATATAATTTACATTTACTTTAAATTAATCTATGGTTGGATTAAGTCTAAATTTTAAGATTTATACATTATTAAATCTTCATGATTTTAAAGAATATTCTAATAGTTGCGACTTTTACGCTCTTTTAAATTTTTTTATATAAAAAGATGATGATGTATTAAAAAATGTGAGAAAGTGTTTCTATATTAAAAATAAATTAATTCTATTTTTGGAGAACATGACTATTTCCATTCTATATTGAAAATAAGATTAATTTTACAGATATATGAAACTATTCAAATAACTTATTCATGAAATTTTGGCTAGGTTATAAATTTTGTCGAAAACTATAAATATTGGAATTTTCATGGGCTTGAACTTTTCAGCTAATATGTTATTATTTTGGCCTTTTAATATATATTTTTTGAAATTTTGTATACACTGGTTTTAGATTTTTTTTAAGAAAATTTGATAATTATCAATAATGCCGAGAATCAATCAGCAGTTTAAAAATCAGATGATGAACATTGGTTGCTTTTTTAAATCAATTAACGTCCTCATATCATCCCTACTATAATTATTAGACTTTTTCAAATCTTTACTAGGAAAAAAATCCATTAGATTTCTTTTTTTAAAATTCTAACAACAAAAATATATAAATATTATACTTTTAATTTTTTAAACAAACACAAGAAATTTCCACATTTAATAACAATTTATATTGCTGAATAATGGGTCCCACTAGATGTTGCGGGTCCATGTACAAGCCTCATCAACAGGACATGTTAACAATTCCTTTCATCTTTTATGTCGTTGCTTCGCTGATTCATAGTGATATAATTCGAGTGATTGGGTGAGGTTTTAATAAATTCAATTTAACTGATATAAAAAATTATTTAGTCCGATCTGTTCCGAGTTGTTGTTTCTGATTTCTCAATCCAAGCCGATTTGAGTTACAAACCTGACTCGATTTGGACATGCAGCCCAACCCGTTTTAGCTTAAATTTGAGAAAAAAAAAAAAAATCAGCAGTAGATTTTTTATAGCTCTTGAAACTCGAGTTGTGTTGGATAGAGTCAATTTAGGTAAGATCAAGTTGATTTTAAATTTCTAAGCTCAACTTGACCAAAATTATATACATTTTTTTTTTTAAACTTGATCCGACTCTAAATTTACAAATATATAATTCAACTCACTGATTTCTTGAATCAGATCATACGAATTGAATTAAAATCCTACCAAATTTCACCCCTGCTGATTCAATTTCAATAATGTCATTCACATATGACATATTAACACGTCTACTTCTCACTTCTTTCCTTTCTCTTAGAAATCGATCCCTACTATGGCTTTCATTTGTCACCACACCAAAAGATCCCACACCACAGACCTTCATTTGTCTTCGTCGTCTTCTTCTTCTCCTCCTCTCCTCTCCTCTCCTCTCCTCTCCTCTCTCTCTTCTCTCTCTCTAGATATTATAGCTTGTTTCTAGTGGTGATGGCATTGACTTTGAAATATGCTCCATGGTGTTATTTTCAAGAAGTAAAAAACAGCAGAAAAAACGCAATACGTCTCTTTAGTGGGAACTTTTTAATGAAAATGAGGGTAAAACGTAACAAAAAGCTTGTATGATTGAAAATACATTGTACATGTATATAATTTGATATATTAGATTCGACTCCTTTCGGATTTATCTATATACAAGCCATGTGGGTGATTTTGTATATATGTGGAATCAGTCTCTATATTATCACAAAAAAACTAAATATTATCGTACTGTCAATATGGTCATGCCAATTATTAAAAAAATGTCTTTAGTATGATGAGAATAATAACTATTCTGTGATAGATTTTGAAAACAACCAATTAAACTCAACTTTAACTATTCAATTCTTATAAGTGGCCATGTTGACTCAAATTAAAATTTATGTAGTACTTGCAAAAGTTGGACTCCAATATGGTTCAATCAATTGAATTTAATACTTGATCATATAATGTTATACAAATTAAAGTCTATAAAAATAGCACAACTTAGCGTTTAACATAAACATGTTATGAAATGAAGACATAGCCCACACATTCCAATCATTTAATGTTAAGACTTACAAAATAGAAAATATTGGCTCAACATTCAAGAACTCGTTTTAGGAAACGGGGACTTGTATTCGATTTATGATCAACTCTAAATAGCCACTTTTCGTAAATTTACCTAATGTGGGTTGATTGGAAGGTTTTCACATATTTTGAAATTTTAGTCGGGTAAGATACCTGAACACTTTGATTATAAAAGAAAAATAAAATAAAAATAGAAAATGTTATCTGTCTCTTTTGCCAGGGAGAGGAGTAAGGAGAGGTTGAGTTGTACTGTGGTGAATACAGTTGAGTAGAGTGTATTAAAATAGAATAGGGACATAAACTAGTTTTAAATACTAATTAATGTCAGCTTCAGATGACTGTGGGGCCTTGTAGAAATCGCAGATTACATACTTTCTCTAAAGACAAATTTCATTATTATCATCAATTGTTTTAAACCTTATGGTAATTGATAAATTATCTGATTAGATCTTCTAAACATTTACAACCTACCACAGCCCAAGCCAGGAATCAAGATAAGACTTTCGATAACGATAATTGCATCAATGTGGTAGAGCCACCTGTAAATTTAAAATAAAAAAAGCCAATAAATAAAACTTGAAAACTTTGATTAAATGAAAAAAAAATTATGATGGTGAATCAAGATTGGAAAATCATATTTATCCCAACTTAGATATGTAAAAGTTGTTAACCACCATTCTTGAAATTGATTGAGTCAATTTTCATAGGATCGTAAATTGTGAAGTAATAAAAAGTCTCACATTCGTTAATTCAAAAAATTAATGACTCTATATAAACACTCGAAACACCCTTTTTTCAACAACTAGTTTTTGAAAGTAGGTTCTATCTCAAAAATGTTATCATGTTATGATTTTCTAACATGATATCAGAGCATATTATATATGAGGCGGGTCTGAAGT
Source organism: Chimonanthus salicifolius (assembly GCA_013350335.1). Lineage (NCBI taxonomy): Eukaryota > Viridiplantae > Streptophyta > Magnoliopsida > Laurales > Calycanthaceae > Chimonanthus > Chimonanthus salicifolius. The sequence goes on along the minus strand of CM023535.1, from coordinate 72,179,170 downwards.
TTCCACAGTGCATGAGACACCCTTCTCTCAACGGCTAACTTTCGTGTCTTTTGTCGTTAGTCTTGTAAAATGTATTAGATATGTTATTCTCATAAAGTATTTAGTGAATTTAAAAATTATAATTTTTAATGAATTAAAGAATAATAGTGAAAATGAAGTGAGTTTTGAATAAATTTCTAATAAAATGATAGCTAAGTCAATGGACCTAGAAAATTAAAGATCTCGTATAGAATATCAGTATATGTCTCTCTCTGTTTCGTTGGAGAGAAGCCTCCACTTGTTAGATTTAGAAGCCGAAAAGTATAAAAAACAGAGAAGCAACGACACTCAGTAAGGACCCCTTCAAACCGCCATTTTCATTTGTCGTCACCTCCCTTCCCTTCCTATTTATATCTACTTCTTATTCATGCCTGCAATAACACAGCCATCCCTTGCATGGTTTGTCAACTGAAACTATAAAATAGCAGAGTATTGGATAAACCAGGTTGGATCAAAGCAAAGAAGACATGGGAAGAAAGAGAAAAGGAGATGAGAAGGAGTCGTCGGATGGCAGTGCTGAATGGAATGAGGTGGTGAAGGAGGCAGAAGCCGCATTTGGAGGGATGCAGCGTGCCCGGAAGAGGTTTGTCGGGGTGCGGCAGAGGCCGTCGGGGCGTTGGGTGGCGGAGATCAAGGACACTATACAGAAGATAAGGGTGTGGTTGGGCACATTCGACACAGCCGAGGATGCGGCGAGGGCCTACGATGAAGCAGCCTGCTTGCTTCGTGGTGCCAATACCCGAACAAACTTCTGGCCGTGCTCGCCGTCGTCGTCTTCTCCTGTTCTTCCCTCAAAGATAACCAATCTTCTCCTACTAAGGCTCAAAGCCAGGAACAATGCTTCTGCTGCTGCTTCTTATACTCTGCCCACGAACCCACATCGACAGCAACAGCAGCAGGAGCAGCCAGAAATAGAACAACAAACAATGTACAGAGATGCAGCAATTGAAGAACAAGATACCCAATTCTCCAATTGCTTGAATTACACCATCAATTCCTCTGTTTTCAGTACAATTTCCAACAGCACTTCTGCCAGTGATGTGCATTTGAATGCAAATATCGACACCAGCTTCACCGAAGAAGAAGAAGAAAAAGAGGTGAAAGAGTTGGATTTGAAATATGACTTGGGTGATTTAGATCAGATCGAGGTGGATGGCAATGAAGAGGGACTCGACCTCGGTTCCATGGATTTCCAATTTGTTGATGTGGGTTCCTCTTGTTTCTACTCTCCATTTGAGATTGCAGAAGAGATTGTGGAGCCTTTAGAGGAGGAGAACGTTGGCGGCGATGAGCCATCGATGCTTAGAGAAGCCATGAAGAGGATGAAATACGAGAGGAAAATATCGGCATCTCTGTATGCTATGAATGGGATCCCTGAGTGCTTGAGGTTGAGACTTGCCTCCGGTGGGTGGAGCGCGGAAGGGTCTAAGAAAGAAAAGGAGGAGAATTCGAATTCTCCGATGATGGGAACTTCTTCAGCAACTTCTTCTTCCACAGGCACTACTGTAGCAGATGTTCCTGCTAGTTTTATTACAGAATCTGCTGCCACCACCAACTCAGAAGATGCTCTTGCAGATTCTACTACTTCTTCTACTGCTGCTGCTACAACTTCAAGCAATGAGGGAGATTCTTCACTGTGGAGCTCCATTGATCTTCCTCCCATATGCTTTGTCAATTAATTTAGGGAAGAATTTTTCCTCTTCATCTGCCCATTTAAGCTTTTGAGGCAATCCATGATCTTCTCCTTTAAACAATGTTTAGATGACTGATAGACTGGTCGGTGTTTATCTACCTAATAACATTCTCTACTTCTATTAGGTTATTAACCATGAGGACATCTGAAAGAGAGAAGTTAAATATCTTCACTGATTTCTATTGTTTCAATGCCAATCTAGTGGTAATTCCTATATATATGCTCATAAAATTACTAGAATCACTGATTACTTATGTCAATCTCTGCAATTCTTATCTCCAAATCAATCTTGTGGGCTATTCATATATTCCCTTCGTTGCTTCAGTGAGATTGTCACTTGAATTACTAGCTCACTCTCTTCTTCGTAGAATTGATAATGAGATTAATGACTTTGAAAACTCAAAAAACAATCAAAATAGAAGGAAGAGATTTACGTAGGAAAACTCCTAAGGGAAAAAATCACTATTTTTTCAATTCTACAATGAGTCTCAAATATGTTAGGAGTTCCAAGCAGATATAATCTAGGAGTTACTAGGAGTCCAAGTAGATATGAAATCTCTCCTTATCCAAAAATAGTCTTTCAAAGGCGAAAATAAATGATAATATAATCATCTGTTGAACTTTCTTGGATTTTGAATGATGAGGAAACTTAAGTACGGATTTTCATCGGCTATGTTTTACTTTTTTGAATTTACGTGTGGGAAAGTGAGGGATACCCAACGGCAATATACAATTCAAAAAGTATGGATTTTTTTAAAAATTTATGTTAATGTATCAAACTATCAATTAGGTAATATACATCTTTATGTTATAAAATGATTTTCTTAAAAAAAAATGGCAGAAGTATGAAGCAGTGAAGATCTACGAGTGACCGTAAAATTTTCAAGTGAATATCATATCTACAAAAAATAGCTCTCAAGCTTTCCTAGTAAGAAGCTATAATTTAGACATGGTAGAGATTGTGATGGTCATTGAATAATTTTAGCCTAACTTTTCATACTTCAGTTGTTTAATTTCAGAGCAATTTCCATACTTTGACCCAATGACACAACCCACTTTCATTTAAACTAAAATCAAATCAATAGTTGTTTAATAATAATAATAATCAAATAGGGAAGAGTTGACGTTTGGTAGTCTTAAGATTGAAAAATAATTGCAGTTGTTAATTATAACAAAACAATCTTGTTTAAATTTAAAATATCATGCATTAGAATTTCTAGATGAATCTAGTCATGTCACATATAATATGATAGAATATATGGTGGTAATTTTTTAAGTGATAATATGGCTTCTTGTTGCTCAACGAAAGAGACATCCAAAGACAATAGAAGATCCCTTTTTTCCTCATTTATAATTTTTTTTGAATTTAAGTGTGGAAAACTGCGGGATACCCAGCGTAAAACCTCCACAAGTGAGCCCACTACCCCTAGGGCACACTAAGGTTAGGTCATGGAGGCTCGAACCCGCAACCTCTCGTTTCTTGAGGCAGGAGATAACCAGTTGAGCTACAGGTTCCTCATTTATACTTTGTACCTCCATTGTGTACTTGTTTGTAACTCAAACCACCATCCATGAACTGCAATCTGATGGTGGGCCATGGCCCAAAATGCATTAATAATGATGGCCATTTTAAAAAAAAAAATTATGTCCTTTATTTGAGAAATTCTTTGTCGAGAATTAATTCATTATAAAGTTTGAATACGACTAATACATATGTATCGTATCGGCCAATATGTATTGGACTTTAATGGTCGATACATATTAACCGATACGATATATATCGACTATACAGTATAAATTTCGGCCGATATCACCGATATTAGCATAGGTTTGTAAGAGTATTGATAATCTTTATTAAATAAAACTTTATTTGTCACAATTTTTTTCTATTGTGTTTTATATTATTTAATAGAATTGTCACCAACTAGTCGTATACAATGAACTCTCATTGACTGAAGGGTGTTTTTTAAATCTCGTGTTGATGGATTTTTGTTAATTTTATTAGTTTCAAATTAGATAACTAGAAATGTCTAATAACGCTGATTTTTAGATGGACACATACGCTAACCCTACATTTTTTTCTATTGTGTTTTATATTATTTAATTAGATTTTAATCCAATGACAATAAATTTTAAAATAGATGAAAATGGGAGCAACAGCAGTTGTCATCATAGAAGCAACAGTCGGTTTGCTTGAATTCATGACTGGGTTCAAGCTGGGCCAGGTCTGGTTGATTCGGGTTGAAACTCGGGCTTGAGTTGGTCCAAAACTTAACCAGATCCAACAGAGTTATAAGTGATACGGATTTTCATAGTTTCTTCAACTTTAGAGGTGAGACAGCCTCCAAGCCTCAACACTAACTATAATTTTTTGTCTAGATCACAGTAATATGTTTAAGCTGCAACTCAGGCACTCAGCCCTCTACAAATCGGAACATGCTCAGGTCAGTTCCTTAATTTAACTGTTTTAACTATGGAGGCCCAAGTTGACTAATGGTCCAGCCGAACAAATCAATTAATGGGCCTAACAATTATAACTGGGCCGGTACAGGATTGACTTTCAGGTCCATGGACTAAATCAGTCCATCTATTTGGCCCAACAATAAATTGGGCTAGCTTGGATAACCTTTAGCTCAGTCAATTAGCAATCTGATGAGCCTTTGACCATGTACAAACAGGTCCCCAAGAACAAAATTATGAGAATGCGAATCAAAGAGGATTGATGGGCTTTGCGAGTTTCCGTCATGACACTAGGTGTTTAATATGGACTGAGACATAGACAGTTGGACTATCAGAGAGCCCAGTTCCAAGCTATCACCTCAGAAACTCCGGCAGATCCTAGTTATCTAAACCCGACAGAGTTGAGTCGAAAGACAGAATCAAAGTATCAGCAGCAAATAGATAAATTTGATCCAGACTTCGTCAAAAAACTTAAATCTCAATGGCAGACTAAAGTTTAAAGCTTTTGAACTATGCACCACATTGCCAAAACATCAGAGGTTCATAAGTTCTGAGCCATCCAATGGTTTGGTGTCTGGACAAGTTTCTAACAAGTCCTTTTCGAACTTGGTAATAAAAGTTGAATCAACATTTCAAAACAAGAAAGAAAGCCCGCGTCGAACCCATGGATTAAAATTTCACCCTGAATCCATTATACCAGCTTGTGCACACTACTTTTTTCATGATCTGGTGTATACTGGAATCCAGAAACTCACCTGATACAGCAGGAATTCCAAAAATGTGATAGGCACACAAAATACCAAATAAAACTGCAGTAAGTGATGGATTCACCAAGACCAGCATGTACTTGTCAACCAGTATTAACTCTTTCATTTATACATCATAGCAAGCATACCATAGAGAGTTGGGAGTTGGGAGGATAGACATGGGTAAGTGGGAAGATGTCATAACTTTCCGACAAAGTAATGGCCATTTGACAAATAGGTTATTGGGTAGGTATGTGTAAAACTCCATCTTGAGTATTAAAGAAAATTGTGGCATAAAAAGTGGTGAAGACGAATGGTTGTTGAAGACACTAATCAATCATCATCAGTGGTAAACATTTGTCTTAATCTCTCTGCTTACCCATCACAGGAATGATCAGTGCCAGTCCATATTGTAGCTGATGGAGATGTCATGGCCAGTACATATTCTAATGCTAATGGTGCTGACGGTACTATTCAAAAAGGTCTTCTTCCTCAAATAGATTGTTTCGAGTGCTGCATCACATGTTACAAGTTACCATTGTGAGTAACACAAGACTTCTATCATGTTTGATAAATCATTTTCTCATACATACCGATACAAATATACAAATATGACATGGCTAGAATAATAATATTTGACTTCTGAAGCCAATTTTTGGACAACTTTTAAGTGTCAACCTGTAACAGTTCATAGTATTTTTATGCAGAGCAAACTAATCGATGGGTCATTGGAAAGATGGCATGTTTATGTTACCTAGAGAATACATTTTAGCCCTACAAGCATAATTAACAGTTACATGACAATATATGATTTTTACAGTTTACTCTATTATGTGAATTGAAAATATATGCAAATTTTTTAACTTGACTCAAACTGTAGAATTTAAACAAAATATTATTGGCATAAGCTATGTTGAAGGGAGAAAAATGAACATTTCTACAAGAAGAGCTTATCCATGACACAGTGTGCACTTTGAACAGTGCTCCATACTTCTCCAAAACCAGAACTTTCTATGAATTCCTTTCACAGTTTTTACAGTTCATTTTCGGCTCTCACCATAATCTGCATTCCTTTTACGTACAACTGACCTTAAATGCTATCAAGACAAATAAACACTTACTCAACATCACTCTTTTTAATCATGTTTTACTATTCTACCAATACTACTGATCATAATCACTGTAGATAAAACAATGGAGTCTGCTTCCTTGTCAATTCATTAAAATCACCTTTTCAAATGCAACATCTCCAAGGGCAAACAAATCCTCTACCTATTCATTATAAAGTTAACTGATGCTATTCATATTTTTCTTGTTCTCTTCTTTATACTATGCCACTAAAAAAATTTATAAGGGAAAAAAACTCCTAACCATGAAATATTGAAATGTTACCTATAGTCAACTTTTCTTAGGGTAGATGAACTCCACAAACTACAACAATCTATTTAATCAACGTACACTAGTTATGCAGATAGAATAATTGCCTCTAGTTAGTTTCAATCAGGTGATAACTCCCACTACAACTCGACCCTCAATGAGTAAACATATTTTTAGTGCCTTTCCCTTCATATTTCTTAATCATGGATAAGTATCTCCCTCCTCATCCATATACACAGAGTAAGAGGTCAATCCATTACACTGACACATGAACCAATTGCCATTAAATGTCCACAAAAGCCTAATCTAGATATCTCAAGCAATGTATGTTTGTAAGTTTCAACCTCCACCATCATCAACATCAAAGCCTTTGTCACATCTATCTGAAGTTGGCTTTCTAGATTCAATCCACTCAACCCTATCGACAATCATGTTCCCCACCATGTCCTATCTTACCAACTCATCATAAAACCGCAATGCCAACTGATTTTTTGAAATGGTAAAACCAACTGAAACTATGGTGCATTTTCCCTTCCAAGACTTACCAAAATAAATTAAGTCTGTATATTAAGGTAATGAATGAAGTACTTTTAATTATTAGTGCCCCAACAGCTTGCTCTTGGTCGATGAGGTTCACTTTTTTTTGTCAAAAAGGCTCACTTGTCAAACATTTTAATGAAACATAAAAGAGGATGAAAATTTGAACCACAAAGCAAACTTGACTTCCACATGTTTGTTATCTCAGGCTGAGCTACTGCTTTACATGGAAGAAAGAAGAATTGATGCTTTTCTATTGTTATTTATTTCTTTTCCTTTTTCCTTTTTTCTTTTTTTGTGTGTGGGGGTCGGTGGGTTGGGGGGGTCATCAAGCAGATGATTTTTTCCAAGACTAAGCATCACATGTTTGGTTCTCCAAGTTGGTAAAACTAATATAAATGACTTTGACATGCAACCTTTGCAATGCTAACTAACAATTGTCTAATGAATTTGGATCATTGTATTCATAGTTGATTCCATCTATGATCTATCATAGATCACTGACAAAAAAAGAACTACTTTGAAATTCAAGAAAATCCATGGAATTGGAAAAATCACATGACTAAGTATAACCAGTATACCCACCAAAAGATACAATCTGAGAAAAATGGCCCAAAAAAAATCCATTGCCAGCAACACAAACACTAAGGTTCATCGATGAAATAAATGCATCATCAACAAGCTCAAGATGGCAGTGTTTAAGCATCACAAGATGAAATCATAACGATGGTCAAACAAACAGGAGTATTTATTTAGTAGCACATAAATAATACTATAGCCTGGAATTTTAAGTGGAATTGGAAATTTGGAACCCTGAGGAGTTCACAGATTTCCTCAAAGAATTTCATCTTTGGTGATACCTGGATTCTAGAATGGGAATGATGAAGTCCTACAAATTCCAACTGCCTGGGTTTTATGACTTCCTATCTGTAAGTGCTGTTTTAGTATTTATTTATTTGGTCCAGGAATGGTTAAATGGTTTGAACCCAAAACCTTTATGTTTTCACAATTAGCACTTACCAATTTGCTACAGGCTCTTGAAAGTGTCATTTTGAAATTTCAAATCCCGAATCACTACAATCATGAAGTTCTCATGCTCTGCCTAATAATTCTAAGATAGTATGACCTACCAAACACAAGAATACCAGTGCATGTAATATCCAATTCTAAATTAGTAGAATTCTCCAATTCCACAATTCAGGGAATTATAGTTTCACCTTCCCTAAATACATATAATGATAATGCATTCCTCACCCCCAAAATAATGGCATATAAAAAGGCATACGAGTTGAATATCATTTGAACTATGACATATAAAATTTAATACTTGAAATAGTACCGGTAGAGATTGAGAATAATAGCTAAATTCAGCTCCTTTGCATAATCAAACTGTACATACGAAGGCAAAGATAATATGGGCACAATTCATAGCATACCATCGTTCATACTGCAAACGAAATTGCAGGTATTACCATCATTCATATCAAATCTGGTCGATCTTGTCGGGCTTGATGACAGGATTCGCTCTCTCAATTGCATCCTGGCCGGCTTTCCTATAATCAAAAGGGCAATTATGCTTGTCAGAGTAGCGGTGGAGAGAGCAGAAGGTCTGCCCGCACCGGCAGTTGAAACCGGTGAGCCCCACTCGCTTCTGGCATGAACCGCAGCGGTTTGCAGGTTGTTTGGCAGGAAACTCGGTAGGTTTGATGCTTTCCCCTTGATTCTCCTCAAAATTTGCAGTTGATTCCACTGGTGATTCTTGAATTTTCTCCTTCTCCTTCTCCTTCTCCTTCTCCGTCTCTACAGAAGTAGCTGAGGATTTGAGTTGCTTGAGAAAGAATTCACGGTAGCATTTGGAGCAGAGATTGTTTGTGGAAGAGCTTCCGAAGAAACCGCAGTTGTTGGTGCAGAGGATGGGAGCGTTTGGAGATCGGCAGCTACTTTCTCCGGAATCTCTTTTCTGGCTTTCTGGGTCCATTTTCCAAGATCCAAACACTGGAAAATGGAAAGAGATATGGGGAGAAATCGATGAATTAAGAAGGGAAAGAAGAAGAAAGAATTGAAAAGCTTGTTTGTTGTGAAGTTGGTGTTGGGTTGGAGTAATGGATGCGAATTAGGTGTCCTTTTCAATTACTTTTCGTTTAACGACGTCTACGGCTCTCGAACTTTCCTTTTTTAATTAGATAATTGCGGGTAGTGATACTCTCACCGGTGTTATGTGATCACGGATCACCCCATGATCGGATTATTGACCATTCCTGTATATATCGATTTACTTACCAGCTCACTGAATCGTTGTATGAATCATTGCAATTAGATCACTGAATTTTATTTAAGTGATACTGTTTTTATCATACAGATAGTAAATCAGATTACTGATCGAATTACTGATCAGATTACTAAATTATTTTAAATGCTTTCGTACTACAGATGGAAGGGTAAAGTGGGTAATACCTTGAAATCCTGCTCTCAACCTTTTTCCTTTCTAATTAGATAATTGCAGGGTATCGATACTCTGACGAGTGTTTTGTGATCACGGATTACCGGATCATTGATGATTAGATCACTCACCATTCCACTACAGTATAAATTGACTTACTGACCAGCTCTCTGGATCACTGAAATTTATCTAGGTGATACGTTTTTTTATATAGATAGCAAATCAGATCACTGATCGAATTACTGAATATATCACTAAATTTTGTTTAAATACTTTCGTACGGCAAGTGGAAGGATAAAATGGGCAATACTCTAAAATCTGTATCTACTTACATAAAATGTCCGTGGGAGGATCGCTACCATAATTGCCCCTTAAATTGTGGTGATTTATTTAAGAAATTTAATAGAGATTTTTGCATAAAATTCTTAAAGGAAATGTACCTTTTAGATAGAATGTCTCTTAAAAAATTAATGATTATATTTTTATTATTGCATCATTGAAATACAATCGGGTGAAAAAGGTACAACCTAATCTAATTTGAATAAAAATTCTATTTTTATATTGAGAATTGATTTATTATAAATAATATAACTATTTTAAAAAAAAATATCTCTCTACATTATAAGAATGAATTAGTGGGAAAGATTTGAAAGTAAATAGAGTGTAATCAAAATCAAATTAGATAAACTACAACAAGTGTGTCTTTAAAGGTTATAAATATTCAATTGTATTTAGTTGATGTTCATAATCTTGTATTTTATAAAGGGTTCAAATTAATTACAAATTTAATGTAGGAAAAAAAATGTGTATTGCGTGGAGAAATAGTATGAATATGGGCCTATTAAAGATGGTTATATGACTTTTTTTCTTCTATGTTTTAAAGGTCACAAAAATTTAAAAATTTAAAGATAATTTAAAGTGGTTAACCTTTAAAAGCTTGGAAAATATAAATTAGATGCTTCAATTATGGTTCATATTTAGATCTTTTCAATAAATTATCATAAGTTTTAAATATTACATGAGGTGTCCAAATAGAAAAGTTCTTTTGTCCACTTATCATTATTCAAATAATGAAAATATACACTCACTATTAAAGATTGCTAAGCTTCAACTATTATAATTGTTAAACGGATCTAGCCCGTCCATTTTTTTCATTAATAATTTGAAATGTAAAAAGCTTCTTTATGATAAAATGGATGTTGGAAATTAATTTTTTTTTAAATCTCAAAACTCATACTTAACTTAAAATTTTATCAAGACAAGAAATTCACTTAACCTTTTGAAAAAGAAAGTTTTTTTTGGAAGAAGTCACTAACTTGTTGATTTGAAATCTTACTAAATCGAATCAATTCAAACTTACGCGTCTAAGTCATTTTCAATTTTTAAATAATGATTAGAATTACTTTAATTCTATAGATGGATTTGATGGAGAGAAAAATCTATAATTGCATAGAGGCCTATTAAAAACATCCACATCACCTATAATCCAACCCATAACCCATTTTAATGTCTCTGATCCAACAATCTGGTTTAGTTCAGTCAGGGCCGGCTTTGAGCATATGCGGTGTAGGGGCTTTGAGCATATGCGGTGTAGGCTTCCAGATAAAAAGGACACACATACACTAAAACTCCTTAATATACCGGTCATAAAGGGCCCCTAATGTAATACCCTGCCCCAAATTAGGCGTAGCTTAGCTTATTAATCTTGTTTAACTGGCTAATCTCGAAGATTAAGGTTAGGGCTTTGAGGAAAGCTAAGGTGTGGCCCAATCCGAGCTCGTGAGCTCAGCTTGTCTAGCTGGGCAGGGCATTTTGGTAATTTACCGCTTACAGTTATTATTTCATAAATTATGTTGTTGTGTGATTATATATTGGATGACAATGTTCTCCTTAATAAAGGATTTGTATTTCTGATTTTAAAATAATTTTATTTTTAGAAAATAGTATTTAAATCCCCCGTCAAAACCCCGAAAGGGAGTAATAATTATTTTAAATGGTTTTGAAAATGAGATAAATTTCAAAACTAGGATTTTGTGTTAGACCATTTTAAGAATGGTCTAGTTATTCTTTAAAACCCCAAAATGAGGTTTCTAAATTATTTTATTTAACATTTGTTTAATTAAGTAAATAGTGTTAAATTGTGATTTTTATTTAAATCAATGGATTTTAATAAGTTTTAAATCCCAAAAATTTTATGGTGATTAAGGTTTTCAAAACCCAACTTATCTGTGAGGTTGGATTAAAACTCTTAAGCCTTTAAAATCATGTTTTAGTTAAAAATCCAGTTTTTATTTAAACAAGGACTTATTTGCAAAACTGAAAAAATTGGAAGGGTTGATTTGCAACCATCGGTAACTTGCAGGTTACTGTTGCAAACGTAAGCCGGTGCTGCATGTATTCGCATGCAGTGGCCAACCGGCTACTTCTCCCGGCCAAATTTTTTATAAATTTGGTCCTCAGACCAGCTTTCAAACTCCCACTGAATTCTCTCAGATTTCTATCTCCCTTCCAGCAGCTCTCTGTTTCTCTCAACTCTTCCTCTCAGCCTCTGTTTCTCTGTTTCTTGTCACCCATAGCCTTAAAGGGAAGCCTTTCGAAAATCCGATTTTCAGCCCAGGAACTCCAGTGAAGGTAACCACTGTGTTCCTTTTCAGATTCTAGGTAGTTTAGAATCAAGTAAAATCGATTTTGGTTTAGTTTTGAGCAAGAAAAATAGTTTCAAAGTCTAAGGGAAAACTTGGTTTTCATTGTACCAGGGAGGCTTTGGTTTTAAAATCCGTTGGCTTACTAAACTTCAAAGCTTAAAACCTCTCCATATGGAAAGAGGACTCCCAGAGGAGTCTATCGGACTAGCTAGATGTGGAAACCGAGTCCGGAAAATCCACTGTTTCTGGATTCGCATTTCACATGTTGTTTTAGACGACTCTCGGACGGTCCTAAGAGTCGAGCTTCGGACGGTCCGAGTGCAACCCTCGGACGTTCCGAACTTCACCCGAAGCCTAGTTACGCCTGAGGCTAGCCTGACCCACTCGGACGACCCGAGCAGAGTTCGGAAAGACTGAACCCCACTCAGACGTTCCGAGCCTCACTTCGGATGTTCCGAAGTGCACATACCCACCGAGACTTGTCTTTCTCTGTTTTTCAGTTCGGATGGACTTCGGAAGGTCCGAGACTCGATCTTCGGACGATCCGAAGTCAGACCCAAGATCCAAGGTCAGTGACTAGTTTAGGTGTGGTTCGGATGATCCGAAGCCACAATACCTGGTTCCGAGGCATGTTCCGAGGGACCCAGTTTTAAGTGTAAATCTTATTTGATTATTATTGATTGCATGTGATGTTAGTACCCCATTGTTAATCTAAAAATGTACTAACCCTCTTCTCTTATTACTATAGTGTAAATACTATTGTATTCACTTCCAGGCCGACTCTATTTGTCCGGCACTGAGTGATCTCACTTCCAGGCAGACACTATATTTGTCGGGCACTGAGTGACCTCGAGGCCTTACTCAACATGTCAGATCTGGTCCTATCCAGAAGACAACCGAGAAGTGACCTGAGAATCTAGACCTAACTCAATAAGTCAATCTGGTCAATGCCCAGAAGACAATATGAGTTTTGGACTGAGCACCCTTTTTATTATAGTATCTTGTGGATGATTATAATTTAAAAAGGATAGAAACCAAGTAGGAGACTCAATTCCATGTACCTTGAATATTTTTGGGAAAAACGTGGGATTTCGAAATACTACTTATGTGTATGTATTTGATGCTATGTATATTGATTGTGCACTTGTCTGTTTGTTTGAACAGAGACCGCGAAACCACACATATACGGTGAAGGAACTTAACTTTGCAGCTTGATGTAAACAGGTTTATTTGATATGGACATTGAATAATAAATGGTTTCAGATTTGATGAACCCACTCATGTGCCTAGACTTGACGCACTATGGTAAGAGTGCTTATGATGCTAGTAAATGCTATGATGTTGATCATATGAAATGTGTAAGACTGCTTCCACGTGCCTTGACTATTGAACCAATATCGGCCATACGGGAGATGGTTTACATCTACTGGACCATGGGTGTCGACAGTTGTTGACTTAAGAGTGTCAGTATCGGCTATGGGAAAGCCGGAGATGTACTTGTAAGGATGTATTTTGACCGTGTCGGTACTTAATATAATGGTCTCAGCGTAGTCGATAGGCGTCATGTTGGATGACAGCAGTAATGGAAAAGAAATGATGAATTATGGGATCAATGGTGATATTATGCTTATTTGTTATCAAGCATGAGATATTATTGCAACTGTTGATTATTGTTAACCTGTTGTTTACTTAACTGCACTGTTATATTTCCTTCACTGGGCTAGTTAGCTCACCCCACTCACCTTTCAGGAGATGAACCCGAGGAGGAGAACCCTCTATTTCAAGCTTAGGGTGGATAAGCTGCGGCGGTGTTTTGGGATTCCCACTGAGGAGAATACCCTTATCTTTGCTTTCTGGTTCTTGGAACCTCTTGTTTTTGTAAAGTACCGGGTGTGGTACTTAGTTTGTATCAATGTTATGTATTAAAAACTATTACGTTTCTGTAGTTACTCTGATGTGATTTTGAAATGATAATTCAATGGTTTGAATTATGTGATCATGCTATGTGTTATTCTTATGTCTATTTGTTGGGTAGACTTATGGTATATGTTTGAGTCCCACATGTTGAGATCATGTGTAACCCTTGGGCTCAACCGTAGATCCGGCCCAGTTAGAATGCTTGAGTTAGTTTAATTTCAAAAAAAAAAAAATCAGTCACATTCCGGGCCCACCTTTCGAGTCAGGGCGTGACACCTAAAATCTCACTCTGCCTAAGACCCTTGGAATTTTAGGGGATCTCAGAGCCAGCCCTAAGTTCAGCACATCCAAGTATCCAACGAATTAGAAATAAGTCTCATACAAAAATCAACGGTCCAAAATCTAATTCTCTTAGTTTCTCTCCTCAACCCTAAGTTCCAACACATCAACCCGATCCATGCAAGAGCAAACGGGCTAGGGTTCTTCATGGGCTCAGACTCAATTTGAGCTCAACTTAAATTTATAATAAATAAAAAAATCGGTTTTGGACTTTTTAAGTAAATCTAGTGAAAACCTATAGTGCTTTTTAGCTTATTGCATAATTACATAATAATTATACACTATAATATGATTATTACTGCATTAAACTCCATAAATATAATGTAATCTCTTCACTCAGTAAAAAATAAAATGATGAAAATAATAATAATATAATGTTATCCTAGGACAAACTTCTGATCACCAATTCAACCCTTTGTTAAATGCAAATGTTGATTGATGATCAATGCATTGCCGACGCTGCAACACAAAGTCATGAAAGACCCAAAAGGAGAGATGGACTTGTCCCTTGACTCGTCTTCCATTATTGCCATACCACTAAATGATAAAAAATAAAATAAAAATCTATAATAAAAAACATATAGGAAAAATAAATAAAGAAATAACCGTACTGTGTCTACCCGTGAAAGTTTTACACTGAGTATCATGTGATTTTCCACACGTAAATTAAAAAAATAAAGAAAGAAAATAAATTTACATCTCCTTGGATGGTGGATGGCTCTCTTGCTATTGTTTCTGGACTCTTACTGTAAAAATATAATAAATATAGAAACTAAGGAATTATGGATGCAATCTCTTGATGGGCTTACAAGCGGGCCCCAGACCGATAATGGACCTCGCCACTTGGATATTCCACTTCAGATATTTGTGATGCGTTCACTGAGCCCACTTGCATCAAATAGTTGACTGAACACCTCTCTCTCTCTCTCTCACTTCCTTTCTTCCCCATTTGATCTCTAAACAATTCCTCATGTTGAATTTTCTTGCTCCCATATTGGATGTCTAAAAAGAATAAAAAAATAATTAATTTATAGGATATCATCTCCTCACAAAAGATTACAATGGGTTTGATCCACATCATGCAACAAGCACCATGAATACGATGTTTGGCTCAGGTTATGAAAATTCAATATTTTTGTTCTCGTTGAAAATAAACAAAATATTGTCTCACTAAATAAGAAAAACTCTCGTGATCTCCTTGTTAAACTTTCTAATCCTGATTTAGAGGGAATAGATTTTTTGAAATAAGAGTAAAATATTTCATTTTTTAAATCATTGATAAATAAAAGAAAACTGTCTCCTTTTATTTACTCTTTATTTTTCATCAGCTGAAAAAAAAAATTAGGGATGAAAAATTATTAATATGGAAGAGTGGTCGAGGGCAATTGTAGTTGGAAACGAACTCCCTTGAATCTGGCCTAGGTGGATCCCTATCGGGCAATTGGGCCTAATTTAGCTTGGACTGAGGCCCATTTAAGATGGGCGAGATGGCCCGTACACAACACCTCTACACATTCTAAATCTATATGCAACATGAAGCTAAAACATTCTTAAAATTTTAGTAAACCATTTAGTCCATTGGGTCAGTTCGTTCAGTGGACCACTTAGTAGATCGATTTGTTTGGACGTCTTATCAATTCAAAAGGATTTTGATGAATCTTTAGGAATGTCCATTCGGATTTAGATGGGCCAAATTAATGGGTCCATTAGGATTTCAGTGGATATTTATCATCACGCCTGGTGGCCCTGATCCGCCTGGATTTACGAGGGTGCCTTGGTTCATGTTTCGGTCTAAAGGCAAAAGGCCTTGCCCACCTAAATTGATAAATTTGCTGATCTGCTTAGAACAAATCAGCCTGTCTAGTAACTTATTGGACTGGCCTTTCAGCCCATTAAAGGGTGCTCTATTTGACATTGTTGTGTGTGTTTTTAGCTGTTTCTTGCATTCAAGTCTGAAGGCCCATTTTAATCGAGACAAACTACGACTTTAGCCGAAGAAAGGCCCATTTTGAACATGGTATTATTCAAAGCCCCATCATAGTAAAAAAAAAAAAATGACCTTTTACACTCAAAAGGGTCATTTCGACTTTTGGTCATTCAATTTAGGTTGTTGGTTGAAAATTGCCTACATCAAGGGTTTTTTGTTTTCTTTTATCGGGAGAGACGAAGAATCCTAAGACCCCCACTTATGCTCGAGTACAAGTGTTAAGTAAAACTTTAGATGCATGTAGGGTTGAAACTCGGGTCAGAACAAGTCGGCTCAGGTTGGATTTTAACAAACCCAACCCAACCTAATCCATTTGTTTTTTTTTTTAATCTGACCCGATCCGAATTTCTGACTGAGTCAACTCGAATGGTATTTTATAACTTGGTGCACGCGAGTTGATTAAAGTTACGTTTAGTTAGATCGGATTAATTTTAAGTTTGTCAACCCAAATTTCATTTGAGTTCTTATTTTCTCAATCAGATCCGATCCGAAATATCCAAATGCATAACCGAAACCCACTGAATTCTTAAGTCGATTCATACAAGTCAAGTTAAAATCCATCCTAAGTTTCACTCCTGAAATACATGCAGCCTCTATAAATCATGAGTATCAAGTTATTACGAAACTCGCATTTGAGACATCTAATTTTTAAGTCAAACTATCTCGCACTTGAACATATCTCCACAAGAATGGATCCAATCATTTTTTTATTCAAAAGACCAATTAGGCACCTACATCAATATTAATTTTGAAATTTGGACATGAAGAAGGGTAAATTCAAAATTTACTTGATTACGAGATCCTTTGCTTGGTAACTATGATGATATTTTGTGACTCCGCGTGAAGTCAAGAGAGGTTAGCATCAATGAGTGATTATAAAATGGTTATGAGAATATAATATTATAATATGAAGACGCCTTTTGATAAATAAAACTGCCACCGGCAGTTGCCACCGACGTTCCATTATCAACTCTTTTTTTTATAGCGTAGTGCGGAGCCGACATTCACCTCCATTTGACACTGACGCTTGTTTTTATCCACATTCCACCGTCAAATTACTAATCCAACCTCTTATCATCACACTTTTGCCTGATTGAGAATTTTTTTATTTTTTTAATAACATTGTAAAGAATACTCTTTGTACTTTTATTCTAAAGTATTATCCACCAATAATATTACTTAATTTAAGTATTTTTTATATGGTTTTATTTTTACTGTAATAATATCACAATGATGGTATCATATATCGTGTTATTAGATTGTAGAGTGATTGACTTATTCAGTTTATGATAAGGTTAAGTAAATAGAGTGATTAATTATTTAGTTTATGATAGAGTTAATCGGACAGAGTGACTGTCATTTAATTTATAATTGAGTTAATTGAGAATAAAGACTTGTAGAGCCAATTTTAGATGTACGGGATTTTATTTGTTGATGATGATCCTGCTATTATTTTATTTTTTTATGTTTTCTTTTATCTATATAAACTCATGAATCTTTTTGTCACTCAATTTCATATTTAAATTTTAAATGATCATTTTCATTTGTATATTTATGTACTATATTTTTAATTATGCTTAAATATTATATTTGGTCACAATATTATGATAAAAACTTTAATATTTGAAAAATATATTCATTTAATAAAAATATTTTTTTCCAGCGATAAACCTCCAGGGCTCAAATCCAGCACATCTCGTTTCCTGAGACAGAAGATTATCAGTTGAGCTACACCCATATGGGTTCTTCAAATGTACTCTTTGAAGATTTAACCCACTGAGATGCAGAAGCCCCTTTTCTATCTTCGGGTCACACCAACTATTTAATAAAATATATGATGAGATGAGATATGAAGCAGTACAAAATGTCACTTATCTAATTGACCATCAAATTTTATTTTATTTTAATTTTTGGCCTTCCATCTTTCCTCAAACAAATTTTGCAATCACCTATGAAATTAAGGATTTAATGACGTGTACATACTTATATTTAAATAATTCCACTAGTTAACAAAATTATTAGAGAGAGAGAGAGAGGCATTTTAGTAATTTAGAGAAAAAATATCTTGGGGCCCTTGGTAATAATAATTGTATCGGTGAGTTCTACATCCGCAACCCTTAGGTCAACGTTGACACGTGAGAGTGGTACACGTGGCGGTAAAAATCCATGAGGTTAGAAACGGACAAGAGTGGGGACCACGCACCACTGAGTTATGCAAAGGTTCATGCACAGATACATACATGGCATGGATGGTATGCATGATTGCATAGGCCATGTGGCAGGTGCCACATACCATGTGACATGGGCAGGGAAGATCAGGACGACGGGAGAGAGAGATATATTCCTCGCGCCAGGCAGTGCCACGTGTCCATTATTGATATCAAGGCGGTATATATCCGGAGCTGAAAGCTGATTGGTTGATATTTGACGTCCCCTTGTTCATTGAGGTGGCTGCGTATCTGCCTTTAAAGAAATATCTAGATGCAGGCTGGTGCGTCTTCCACCAGATATTTCTCTGCCCGGCCGAAAGCCAGCCCGTGCCATCTCTACCACACGATATCGCCACGTATCTTTCATGTGGTCTGGGTTTCTACGGGCAGCAGCCCGTCTTGGACCTGGGAGCCCTTTTTTAAGTTTTCTCACTGTGGGCCCACTTGGAGGAGAATCCCAAATCTCTTACTCTCTTCCATCCATGGGCAATCAAATGGTATGGTGGTCTGCGGAGCATGGAAATATCCACACACGCACTCATTTCACATCGAGCACAACCGTCCAAGTCATGATGGCCCACGTGTTTATATCTGGCATGGTCTCATCATTTTAATTCAAATAACTCCTCATCTAATTATCACGTTCAGTTTGGAATTTCTACTTATCTCATTATCCACTGCTCTTCTTTTATTTTTGGAAAATATATATATATATATATATATATATATATATATATATATATATATATATATATATATATATATATATAATTTAATAACAATTTAGGAAGCCAGGGTTAACTGATATTTTAACTATATTTTTTTTGAAGACCCAAGGGAAATTTCAAACCCACGTTGACCATTTGTAGACATATTGTAGAAGTGTACTTACGTCTAGCCCTCCTAAAACCCCACACCCACATAGTGTACCCTAGGTTAGAGCCACTAAGGATCGAATCTGCTATCTCCTACTGCAAACAGTGGGAGGCAACCAACTCAGATACCCAATGATGAATTAAGTAAATTGTCATATGTGTGAGTAAAAAGTAAAAATTGTAATTTTAAGTACTAAAATATTTTCCTTCAGTCCATATTGCATCTATAATTTATGCGCATGTATGCTTCTAGTTATAGTTAAAAAAGTTTAAATATATTATAATTAATAATCTTTTCAAAATTTTAAAAGATTTAAAAAGTATCTTACAACTCCTTAGCATTAGTCAAGATTTTTTTGTTTTAACTATAGTTATAATTTGAATTGTCCCAAGGACATGGTTAAGTTGATTAGACACAAAAAAAAGTCCTACTAAATGTTAATTAGTAGGGCCAAAATCAATGAAAGCTTTCATTTTCCACCATATTTTTAAGAACAATTGTTTTAGGGTTAGATGCTTCCTAGAAGTAGCAAAGAAAGATAAATTATTCTATTCTACAATCCTATGGTATGGATGGTAGCAAGTCACAACAATTGCACATATGGGATCTACTAATGAAAATGTAAATTATTTATCAATTTTTATTATAATAGTCAAGCGCCTACTCGCAAAAAGGGTTTTAGAGTCTAAGGCCCAAGGTGCACTCAAGGCACGATTTTTTTAATTTTAAGATAGCACTTTTTACTACATTTTTAAATATGTGAATTTGTTTAAATACGTATATTTTTTGCAATAATATAAATATAATGCAATTATATATAACTATTTTTAGAATATTGATGACAAATGTACCATCTTTTCAACACACTATCAGTTAAACAATATAATATCTATTTTAAAAATAAATGCATCAAATGTAGAAGTATAATGTGTATCATATAAGAAGTCAATAATAAAAGCCTAATATATACAACTAAGGGTGAAACTCGGGGTGAAACTCGGGTAGGCTGGGTTGGGTTGGATTTAGACACAACCCAAATCACTTATGCCTGAACTCAACACAATTCAATCCAATTTAAAACTCAACACGTACAACCCAGTCATATCCAAACTTAGTTTGAGAACTAAACTTATTTTATTTATAATCTCACTATCCAAACATAACGGATCTTTTTTGTGCAAAGGAAACAAAGAAAAAAGACATTTTGACAGGAAAATGAGTCTCACCTTCTATCAACGGTGGCCCCCCTCCTCTTCCACTTCCATCCGCTGCCTGACAACGCCGGAAAAGAGCAGTTCATTTGAAGGAAAGAAATTCATTTGGGAGTGCGGCTGTTTAAGTGGAAGGGCTAAATAGTAAATTCCATCTAACATAAAAATTGGGTGTCTGTATAGTCTGCTTATTTTTAAGAACAATTATTTTAAGGTTAGATGTTTCCTAGAGATAGCAAAGAAAGAAAATTATTCTATTCTACAATCCTATGGAATGGATGGTAGCAAGTCACAACAATTGACAATTGACATATATGGGATCTACTTATGAAAATGTAAATTATTTATCAATTTTTATTATAATAGTCAAGCGCCTAGGCAAAAAAGGGTTTTAGAGTCTAAGACCCAAGGTGCACTTAAGGCACGAATTTTTTAATTTTAAGATAGCCCTTTTTACTATATTTTTAAATATGTGAATTTGTTTAAATACGTATATTCTTTGGAATAATATAAATATAATTCAATTATATATAACTATTTTTAGAATATTGATAACAAATGTACTATCTTTTCAACACAGTATCAATTAAACAAAATAATATCTATTCTAAAAAATAAATGCATCAAATGTAAAAAGCATGAGGGTATCATATAAGAAGTTAATGATAAAAGCCTAATATATACAATTAAGGGTGAAACTCATGCAGGTCGGGTTGGGTTGGATTTAGACACAACCCAAATCACTCATGGCTGAGTCCAAGACTACTAAATCCAACTTAAAAGTCCAACACGTACAATCCAGCCATATCCAAATTTAGTTTGAGAACTAAACTTACTTTTAATTATAATCTCACTATCCAGACACAACGGATCTCTTTTTGCAAAGAAAACAAAGAAAAGAGAGATTTTGACAAGAAAATGAGTGTAGAGAAACGGAGAAGAAGATGCTTCTTTGATACAAAAATTCTTGTACTGCAAAAAAAAAAAAAATTGAGATGAAAAAAAAGTTGACAAGTAGTACACCTACGTGGCAGATATTCGAAATGAAAGACCAAAAAGAGGAAAGAGAAAGAGGAAAGAACAAGGAAAAGGTAAAAGGAAAGAAGATGGAAAGAGAAGGAGAAAATCCTAATTTGCTTGGAAAGGGTCACAAATTAGGAGTGCTCTAGCATCATATTTCATGAACTTTAGCATAGAATTACATAAGCGATAATTTTAACAAGTGGAACATAATAAGATTGAGTCTCACATATTGAATCTAAATTTTTAAAGCGTATAAAATTAAAAAATTGAAATCAAAAGTAATTGTTAGCCAATATATCTAAATAAATTAAAATTAATCATTATCTTACTATTCATTTTCACTTATTTAAATCTAATGGTAAAAATATTGTTTGGACTTAAAATTCTAAATGTAATATGACAAGGCCCACTTATCCAAATAGCATCATATATTAAAAATATTTTTCCTTAGTTTGCTAATGTAAGATACTTTTATGTTCCATCACTTGGGATATAACTTATTCATTGTTAATGGGAAGATTAATTTTCTTTCCCATACTTATCATCATCCTATGAGTTGAATTTACACTTAATTTCAATTCATTTCAAAGACATGATGACCGTTGGATTAAACTCAATTCTTTTGGTTCTTAGAAACTTTGTGGCTTTTTAAAACTATACATAAAATTACTTTTTAAGATTAATTTTGTAATGCTTTCAAGTGAAGAATAGATCCACCAAACTAGTTCATTTTTTATCAGAATTCCTACTTCAAAGTCAATGCCTATGAAATATGTTGTCAATAGTCTCTCATGTTCGTCTCAAACCGAGCAAGAAAAAAGAGTGAAATATTCCTATCTATCCATTGATTGGTCATCCCAATTTTGATACTCAACTTATCTTACTAACAGGAGTGTCTACCCAATAGCTAATGGCCCCATATCAAGTGGCGGAGAGACAAACCGCATTTTAGGAAAGATTTCCGTGAATTTCTACACAACTTTTGACAATAGGCACAATTAAAGGCAATTTCACAACTTTGATGAAGCATATGAGAGAATTTTAACACGGTAATTTTGAGAAAGATCTTCAATTTTTTTTTTAAATAACAAAAACACTCATAATTTTATATGATAAAATTCGAAACTTCTTGAGAGTTTGTACTATAGAAGATCTATCCTTGAATAAATTAGAAAAAAAAAAAAATTGCAACCAGCAAATATGATGAAATTGTAAAAACAAATAATTTTTTGACCTAGTTAGAAAACATAGACAAGATGGTACCTAAGCCGTTGGGGAGAGAAACGAGTAGCCATAGACAAAGACAATGCATTAGCTTACAAAATACTGGACAGGTAAGCAAGAAAAGGGGCGAAACTTACCTATGATGCCAATTTTGTGGGCATATTTTGGCCCTAATACTCATCTATTTACATAAATTCGATTATTATCTAATTTCACTTCACTTTGAATTGTTAGCTATTGTAAAGTGATAAAAAGTCTCACATCGATTAATTCAAGAAACCAATGACGCCATATAATACCTGAGGCACCGTCCTCTTAACTACCAAATTTTGAGAGTGAGTTGTACTTTAAAAATGTCTTCATTTTATGATTTTCTAATATGGTATCAGAGAAGGTTTATACATGATCAGTGCACATCAAAGGGGTCTTAAGTTTTCATGTGCAGATGCAGAGTGCAGTTGTTCATGTGTCAAGTTTTTATGTGCAACCATAGGGTCCAGTTGCACGTGAGAGAAAGTGTGAAATGACAAAAAGTCTTAAATTGATTAATTCAAGAAACCAATAACTCCATATAACACTCGAGGCACCTTCCTCTCGACGGTTACCTTTTGAGAGTGAGTTATACCTCAAGAATATTGTCATATCATAGTTTTCTAACCACTATTATTCTAATTCGATAAAACTTACACTATCAGATAAAATTGAATAGTAGAGATCTTCAAAATCATGACATTCTTTATTTGATTAAAATGAATTTTTATAAATATCTTAGTTTTCCAATTTACTCATTTATACAGGCCTATAAATAGATACAATCATTCTTATTTTCGTATGAAAACAATGTCAATTTTCTTACGAAACAAACAAGCAATGGGTCCAAATTTTCCAAGTGACATGGGTCAATTAAGAACCCCTCTATGCAGGCCCACCAGTAGATTCCAAATGTAATCAATGATTGACTGTAGTCACCAAATAAACCAAGTGTTACACATGAAAAACCACAATATAATTTGATAGTTGCCAATTTGCCATCACATCCGGGGCATGTATAGGGATGTTGTGAAAGGGAAATGATCCAAGTAGTTCGTATATATTACAAGTAAAAAAAAATTAAGACCGATAGGAAGTTGAAATGAAATAGTAAAAAGAACTTGTTGGGCTCCGATAAAGAGAATAAAAATAAATAAATCTAAATGATGATTATAATTATATGAAAATGGAGGCATTACAATTTTCTTTGAAAATCTTTTGCATGACTACTTTCGTACAGAATACTTTATGGGCATTATTTCTATTTTATCCTTCACAATCAACATTCTAGTTATCAAAATTCATGATTTTTATTATCATCGTCGTCGTCATCATTATAATTTACAATTTTATAGTTATTCTTTATTTTATCATTCACTTTTAATTATTTCCAGCCAATCTAAAGCAAGTTGTTATCCACTAGTACCCTGTGCTAGATGTCAAATGATTGCGAGAGAGATAGATTTACCCTGTGCCAAAAAAATGGGTTGAGATCCAAAAATGTCTCATTTTTTTTTTCTCCAAGCTATAAATGTAAGAGTTGTTTTGCAGTTTAATGATCTTAATTCAATCTCGTTGAAATTTGTAACTTGGATTGTATTTATGTGAGAGAACTCTATTTGTAAGTGAAGGGTGGCTTAGTTTTCCTTAAGGAGGTTATTCTCTTATTCTACTATTGAGCTTTTTCATGTTTAATAGATCATGTTGTTTTCTTTTCTTGTTTTATTTTTTCATCATTAAAATATAGGAGTTCAACAACCTTTTCTTTTACTAAACTAGAGATTCCAATAGTGTTGTATCTAAGAATTTAAATAAATGAACTTTAGTTTGTGGTACCTAAACTCTCAATTTATTAGTGTCTGTCTCAAAATACTTGTCCTATTTCAAGATTTTTTATTTCTTAAGAATAAAGTAAATATAGCTTTGATTTAATCTAGAAATAAAGGAATATGACAAGTAATTTAGGACAATTTCAAAATCCTTATAAGACAAGTATTTTGGATCAGAGGGGAGTATAATTTATTATATTTTTCTTTAATTTCTCAGTTATCTTGATTACAAGAGAGTACGCTAAAATCTCTATTAAAATTAAAAGAGTGTGTTAAAAATCATACTTAGTAATTGCTTATTTTTTAAATCTCAAGATTATAGTTTTAAATTTTATAAGTGTTAGATAACGAGTCGGTCCATGGATTAAACAAACATATCACATCTAACCAACACCAGATTAATGAGATATATGGATATATGGTTTGAAAAATAACGATGATAAAATCTGACATGACTTCTTTTTTTTAACATGGATATCCCACATTAAAGGTGAAAGTAACTTCATGAGTATGTAACTTCATGAGTATGTGTAAATCTTATATGGATTAACTTGTGGAGAGTGGCCCAAACGTAGATCAAACTCAAAATTTCTCTTCACGAGTGTGGCTTCTTCTTGACCATTAAGTCAACCCCTGTGGATTTAACTTGACGATGAACATAATATAGAATTAATAAAATATTATGAACAAATATAATATAGGAATTTCTTGTGTATATTTAAAAAAAAATCATATCAACTTATACTTTAGTGATTGAGTCAATGTTATTAGAACCGGACCGTCTAACAAACCGTCTTCAAGGTATTTTGTGTTCAGCCGCGGTCAAATAGTAATATATATAAATATTACATATAACATTAAATAATGCACATTTTACCAATAATATTAATATAAATATTAAAAATAGTATTCAAACTCTGAATAATATACCAAAACGGTGAAAAATATGGGATAGAAATGATAACAAACATTTATATTTTACATATATATATATATATATATATATTTTTTTTAATAGTAATTTTTTATATTTTGAAGGGGATTTTTTTTAAAAAAAAAAAATCAAATTTTGTGAGTTTGCGGCACATGTTTTTACATTCAAAACTGTAATAGGTTTTCTGCGGTTTTAACCAAGAAATGGTTCCCATTCAAGACCGAACCGCAGTCACCGTGGTTCAGGTTCGACCGTAGTTCAGTCTGACTTTGATAACACTGGATTGAATTCCAAAAAGAGTCATTTAATTGTTTTTCCTCTAATAAATATATAAAAAAATGAAAAAATAAAGCACTCAATGCAGTGTCATTTCCTTGTGAGAACAACCACGGTATGAGTTGTTGTTTTCTAAAGTTGTCCCAATGTATGTATGGATGATGGAGCTAGATTAGTTTTCCTCAAGGAGGTTATTCTCTTATTTTAATATTGAGCTTTCATATTTAATAGATCATGTTTGAGTGGAACTTTACTTTTCTCAATTCAGTTAGCTTTTTTCTCGTATTTTTTTTTCTTTTATTGTTAAAGCGTTAGTATCTAAGAATTTAAATAAATGAACTGTAGTTTGTGGTACTTAAACCCTCAATTTATTATGATTTATTATGTTCTTCCTTAATTTCTCTTTTAACTTGATTACAAGAGAGTACGCGAGAGTACGCGAGAGTATGCTAAAATCTCTTTTAAAATTAAAAGAGAATATTAAAAATCATACTTGAATAAATTACTTTGAATACTCATTGTTGCAAAAACTTCAATATTGTTAATTGCTTATTTTTTAAATCTCAAGACATGGATTAAACAAACATATCACATCTAAGCGTAATGCCAAACACCAGATTAATGAGATATATGGTTTGAAAATAATTATGATGACTTTAAATATGATTTTATAATCTATAAGACATGATTTTTTTTTAATATGAGTATCCTTACTTTATATTAGAGGTAAGATTAATCCCACGAGCATAGGTAAACCTTCTAATCCACACAATGGTTAAATCCACGAGGATTAACTTCATAGAGAGGGATACAGAGGAATTTGAGTGTGAATCGAACTCGATAATTCTTTTCATGTAGTTTCTTGACCATTTTTTCAATCCCTAGTAGATTTAATTTGACAATGAAGATAATATAGAATTACTAATATTTAAAAAAATATAATATAGGAATTTCCTATGTATATTTAAAAAAATCATATCACCTTATACTTTAATAGTGATTGAATTTCAAATGAGTCATTTAATTGATTTTTTAATCTAATAAATATATAAAAATTTGAAAAATATTATAAATTAGTGCAGTGTCGTCAGAACAGCGACGGTATGAGTCCAGTGTTTTATAAGGTTGTCTCTGTATCGATGATGGAGGCAGCATGGCATACATGCATACCGTCATGGCATACATGCATACCGGCATGGCTATGATATTTTCATGATGGACATCGAAAATATCATAGCCACGTAGGCAGAAATCCAAGCGAATGGAGCTTGCCAGCTTTGGAGAACAAAGGATCGGTAGGATCTCCTTACACTCTCTTTCTCTCTCTCCACAATCCAAACACACTGAGAAGGAGAAAAACATTTTCCTCGAAATCTTCTTTCCCCGATTCTCAAATCACCACAAAACCACGCCGGAGCGTCGAAACCCTAACTCCACGGAATTCCGGTAACTCCTCTCTTTTCCCTCTTCCTTCAATTTATTTTTTCCCTCTCCTCCTGGAACTGAATTTCTTTGCTTTATTTATTTCTTCATTTTTTTCTGCCTTCTTCTGGAAATTTCCCGTCGGTTGAATTGAGTCCTTTTTGGAAAAAAAATGGCAAAAATGGAGAAAAGAAGAAGAAAATACAAGATTTGTAATGGAAAACATTTATGTACATACATGTTTATTTCTATTCTTATTCTCGGAGTGAAATTGTTTTTAGTTTTAGAGAGAAAATCGTTTCTTTTAATTTTTATCTGACCGTTACGTCTGAGTGTTTTTGTTTATATGTATAGAAAAAAAAGCGTTATAGAGTGCATCTATGCTTATATGTATCTTGTCTTTATTTTATTTTTCTTTTTTGGAAATTTCTGCAGAATTTTTTTCCAGGGGATAATTATCAATTTGGCGGGTTTGACTTGAAACCAAGACTGTCTAACAGCGGGCATTTGTTCTTGTTTGGAGATGACGTTGGTTTGCCTCAGCTTTGATTGAGTGAAACTTTGGATTTAAAATGGTGAGGCACTGAATTCTACAGTGAGGTCGAGTTCGGTGGTTGAGATGTTGAATTAGAATGCTCTTCTTGATTGTGAGTGCTGAAGAAGAAGTGTCTAAATTGGTTGATTTGCGGATTTGTTGCTTGCGTAAAAAAGGTTTCGATACAGGTGACTGCCATGTCGGTTTCATGTGAAAGGTGGATCGATGGTCTCCAATTCTCCTCATTATTCTGGCCTCCACCACAAGATGTCCAGCAGCGACAGGTATGCAGGATAATGGAAATTCTCTGTTGTGTGGATACTTTTTTGTTCACAATTGGTTTCCATTGACATATCTTCAAAAAATGCTAAACCCAAAAGCAATATTCAGACTGTGGCCATCTAATATGTTTGCTAGGCATCCTGGTTTAAGCATTGCAGTATGAAAGCTCATATGCCATGTAAGGAATTTTTCCCATATTAGGAAATTCAACTTTTGGGCATGTTTGGCAAAGATTTATTTATATCTTTAGAGGAAAATGATTTCTTTTTTTTTTGGATTTACGTGTGGGAAAATGAAAATAATTTCTTATGGTGAAAGGGCTGAACATGAAGGAGTAGGGCTGAAGATCACCAAGTGTCTGTCTAGTCTTCCTTGATTTGATTTTCTTAGGGATGTCAGTGAAGATCCAATTTCCGTAGAAAATTAGCCATATGTTTGCAAAATGGTCTCTTGAGATGATCCTTGATCCTCACACTTAACCTCTTTGATGATGGAAACCATTTTCATTTTCCATGAAAAATGGCAGTTGTTGCCAAAGATGCCCTTACCACCCCTTTGGTTTTCCTTTGATTTTCTTAGGGGTTCCTGGCCATCACTCCAACCCCTTTGGTTTTCCTTTTTACCAATTTTGTAAAATTTCCCATTTTTTTTTTTGTGTTTGTGTTTTTTTCTCTATTTTCCTTTTTACATTTTCTCTTTTTGTTTTTTAATTTTTTTTTTTGTTCTATTTTTTCTTTATGCTTTCTCTATATTTTCTTCATTTTTATTTTATTTTTCTCTTATTTCTTGCCTTTGTTTGTTTCCATTGTTTTCACTACTCTTTTTTTTTTTTTGCCATTTTCCTCTTTTCTATTTTTCATCTAGTTTTCTAATATTTACTTCTCTTTTTTGTCCTTTTTTCAGATTTTTTTCTTTTTCTTTTCTTTTCTTTTGTTTCCTCGATTATCTTTTTCTGGGCTATGGCTTTTTTGCTGGGTATTTGGGGTTTTTTAAAATAGAACCATTGCATATCTAAATCCTTCTTCCCTTGAGAGAAGAAGTACGCGTCCAGTTCAGGTGTCATATCTCTAAATAAAAGTGGTCTCAAATAATATTTGTGTTTCTTTTCCCTTCTCGGATGAGGTCATATATATTATTGTTATGGATGTGGTTTATTGAGTTGATAAGAGCCTGTAACATATCTAATGATTGCTCACTATTTTGATAGAAAAATTTGTGCGCTTGGGTTACTATTTTTTTTTTGAAGTGGTAACTTCATTAGGAACACGATGGCACAAGATGTGCACCAAAAAGAGGGATACAAGAACCAATACAACAAAAAACACCCACCACCAAAACACCGTGCCAAGGAATACTTCCACTTAGGAAAGAAATGAAATGGCTAGATTGACGTTAGGGATGGAAACACAATGGTTGCTCCATTTAAAGAAGGATTTCACCAAAAATATCTAGAAGGGTTAAGCCACACTCTAGAGTCTTCCTTTATGGGAAAAATAAGTGCACCACCAAGTAGATGGAGGTGATTCTGAGATACCTGGAAGATTTCTCTGCTTTTATTGGGAGGAATCAACTGCTGGACTACCTGTTATTGGGAGGTAAATTCACTTGGTCAAATGGTCAGGAAAAGTTGGCTATGAGCAAACTTAATAGGTTCTTGGTTTCTACGGAGTGGGACGTGGCGTTTAATGATGGAGTGCAATTGGAACTTTTGAGTCCGATATTAGACCATACGCCGATTTTGTTGAATCTCGAAGATGTTGATTGGGGTTCTAAGACTTTTTGTTTTAATAATGCTTGGCTTGAGGATGGTAAATTCAAAGAATTGGTTTCCTTTTGGTGGAATGGCTTTTAGGTGGAAGGATGGGCAAGTTTAAGGTTGGCTGCGAAATTGAATGGCCTCAAGCATGAAATTAAGAATTGGGTGAAGGAGAATGGTGGATCAGTGTGGGAGCAGAAGGAGGAGCTCCTAAAACAACTTGAAGAATGGGGGAAGATCGAGACCTAACGGGAGATGAGGTGGATGCAAGACATTCATGTAAGATCAAAATTTGGTAATGTCTTAGAAGGGATGACATTGAGTGGAGGTAGAAATTGCGGTGTCTTTGATTGATGGAGGGAGATAAGAATACTAATTTCTTCCATACGATGACAAATTTTAGAAAAGGGACGAATGGTTTAAAATCTAATGTTGTTGACGGTAGACAGTTGGTGGAGAAGGAAGGTATTAGAAGGGCTACCAAGGCTTTCATTTCTCAGATCTTTCCTCTTTCAAGGTTGATTTTGGATCGTGGCGAATCCTCCAATCTTCAAGTTGCCATGCTTTCCCTTTTCTCCTTTGACATGGCCGTCCTTCCTTCTTTGTTCTGGTGATCCCTCTCTTTTTCTATCTTTATCCGCTTGGTTCCCTTTTTCTCTATGCTTTGAGCTTGATAACAATACTTCTTTGGTTGTCTTAGATGTTGTGTACCACTCAAATGTTAGACCGATCTTCTTTAGTTTTTGTTTGACCAATGCAGGTGTCTTTTTTTGGGGCCTCTATTAGAAGGGGCGATTCCTTGTTTTTTGTCAGGACGGGAGGGGGAGGTGGCGTGTGAGTTTCCTCGTTGCTCTCAAGATGGTGTTTTGTTATTATTTTCAAAGCTTCATTGGCGAAAGGTTTTCAACTTTCATTGGTTGAAGTTGATCTCGAGGAGGTTTTTCAGCGACGATTGTCTTGCACCTTCATTTGACCTTAATGCAACTGCAGTTGGGGAGTTTTCTCTTGGTTTTTTTTTACCAGTTTTGGCTCAGGAGATGCAAGGTTTTGAAGACTATTATGTTTGTAACCTTGGGAGTTCTACTTGGTGGCAAGATCTATTGGGTTCTTGTAGTCACTCTTCCAAGGTACTCTCTTTCCCTTCTTCTATCTCTTACCTTTTGGCCAAGTGTCCTCTGGGCACTTATTTGTACCCTAATGTGCTTTCATCTTTCCCTTCTATTTCTAGATCATGACACTCTCGAGGGTGGTCTCCCTAAGCCGAGCAGTGATCTCTCTAAGCCCAAGCGGTGGTCCCTCATTAGATGGTGTTAGCTAAGAATAGTGAGGATAGGGTAGGTTGGTTGGAGACGGAGTTCAGGAGTGAGAGAGATGGGGAGGAGACTATTGCGAGAGAGATACAAGTAGAACAAGCCCTGGAAATATTTCTCTCCTTTCCACTTTCCTTACTTTACCTTTTTTTCCCTTTTCCCTCTTCTATTTTGCACGTAGCTAGCCTAATGGCTGCCCTTTCACCTTTGCCTCTTTTATTTCTTTGTTTCCCTCCATTATTTCGTATATGTGGGTATCATTTGGCCACCCCTCTCAGCTTTTCGGTGCCCCTACAAAGTTATTCAATCTTTGAAAAAGATTATTAGGAACTTCCTTTGGAGTGACTGAGAGGATATTAGGAAATATCATTTTGTCAGTTGGATTTGGAGTGACCAAGAGGATATGAGGAAATATCGTCTTGTCAGTTGGAAATATCATCTTGTTAGTTTGTCTTCTCATAGTTGCTGCAGGCCTGGGGGTGTGTCCAATTAAAGCCTTGAATACTGCTCTAACTAAGTGGATTTGGAGGTTGGTTTCTAATGGAGATTTCCCTTGGAAAGCTATCCTCTCCTATTAGTACAGAGTGGGGAATTTCGAGTGGGATATTAACCCTACCCTGTGTAGAGCTTCCGACATGTGGCAAGCTATAGCAGCTTGTGTTGACAAATTCAGTTTAATGCTAGGCGAGGGGACAATATTAAGTTTTGGACGGATTCTTGGTGTAATGGCTCTACTTTGGCTTCTCGGTTTCCTTCTATCTACCACCTCTCTCTTAGGTATATTAGGTTTCTACACCATCATTAGTGAGCAAGTTGTGTGGGACATCCCTCTTCGCTATAACTTGCCCAACTCAGAAGCTGATGTATTCCCGAATCTCCTGCGCTCCATTTCTTCCTACAGGATTCACACTTATGTGGAGGACAGCCTTGTTTGGTGGCCAGATGCCACTAGTATTTTTTCGATTAAGTCCTTCTACACTTGGAATTATCAGACGACTAGAATTGTTACTTTTAATTCTCCAAAGCACCTTCGAGGGCAATTAGTTTCTTTTGGATTGCCGCTTTGGGAAAAATCTTGACCCAAGACAACTTGCGGAGCAGAGGAAGAATAATGATCAGTGCTTGCCTTTTTTGTCTTCAAGTTTTTGAAGAGTCGAATCATCTGCTCATTCACTGTTCGTTTTCCACTGAAGTTTGGAACTCGGTTTTAAACCAGTTTGGTGTGGCTTGGGTTATGCCATCATGGATGGCTGAGTTGTCATTCGCTTGGGGGACATTGTTTTTGTCTCGCCTAAGTGCTCTGCCTTGTGGCAATTCTCTTTATTTGCCACAGTTTGGAGCCTTTTGTGGGAACGTAATAATAGGGTGTTCAAAGGTACTACTGAAGCCAGTGATGTGGTTACAAGACGTGTTCTCACCAAGTGTGCATTGTAGGCTGCTTCTCTACATGAATTCAGAAACGTCTCTATGTCAGACATCTTGCGTGACTGGAAAAAATGTGTTGATCTTGCATGAGCGCATAGTGTTCTATTCTTTGTCTAGGGGTTTGCCTTCTCTGTGGGCATTTTCTTTTCGAGTTATCTTCGCTTGTAGTTTTTTTATCTGCTTTCTCTATTTGTATATGTACCTTTGGTGCCTTTTTATCTATTAATATATGAACCATTCCAAAAAAAAAATGGAATGGGAACCTAACCTCTAAAAACATTTAGCCACGTCTCTCTATTTTATACATGCGTTTTATTTATTCCAGCTCAAATTTAAAATTTGGAATCACAAAATAGTTTTGGCCCAATTAAACGATCTTACTTGAGTATAAGCAAATACATTTTAAAAATGTTCAATTAAAAAAAAGGTAGATTCATGGTTTTTGTTCACCACGTGGGCCCACTTAGGTCATGCATGTTTAGGTAGCTTTATGATGGTTCCAAACTAATTGTGGCTAGATTGATATAAAAATATTGACATTGATGCATTGTTTAATGTAAAATTTGGTTAAACAAAGAAACTATCCTTTTTAGCAAAAATTTAAATATAATATAAAATTAATTTAGATGAAATATATACATATAAATAAAGTGTGTCTTGTTCTTGCCATCCATGTGTCCTAAATTTTTGAAAATGTTGTGCATGCTCACGTGTCCGTATCTTGGCATTATAGGAGGTAGAACTTCTTGGGATTAAAACGGCTCTTTTACTCTGGTCAAGTTCAGGATTGGATGACTTGATTGTTAAGGGGCACTGTGTGAATGTTGTTGCTTCGGAAGGTGGAAAAAAGAATCCTCCTTGGAGACTGACCCATGTAGTAAGAGATTTAGGAAGTTGACTCAAGGGAGAGTGGTTCACTTTAGACATGTTAGGAGGTCGGCTAATTGTGTATCGTACTTCTTGGTGAAATTTGGTGTTGATAGAGTTGATCCTTTTGTTGAGCGGTTGTTATCAATTGTTGTGGGTGTGCGGGGCTATTGGTCTTGTTTAGTGGTTTTGCTTCGAAATTAGTTTTTTTTTTTTTTTCATGGTTGTTATGGGTGTATTGGGTTCTGTTTTTATTTTCTTAGCTGTTGGAGTTGATACTAGCTGTTTCTGCTGCTATAACTCTTTTATACAAAGCTGTTAGTTGTATGAATTTACTTTAATATAATATAATTATTTTTGTCTCTGTTAAAAAGAAAACCCTCTAAGTACCTTCTATTATTCCTTCAAATCTTTATTTGTGATTGTTGCTGGTATTCGATTGATGTGCCCAAGCCATCTTAAGCAACCAACATTCCGTCATATTTTCTTATAGTGAATTCATAACTCTGTATGTTGTTATGCTCTGTGTGGCTTGCATTCACAAATCAGTATGTTGTCTTGCTTGTTGTGTGTGTGTGTGTGTGTGTGTGTGTGTGTGTGTCTGTGAGAGAGAGAGAGAGAGAGAGAGAGAGAGAGAGAGAGAGAGAGAGTGAAATCAAGTTGGGTTATGGTGATTGAGTAGTTTGGATTTTGGAGCAATTAAATGAAGTTCTGTAATTGGATAGCTTGCTTTCAGAAATCAGTATGTTGTCATGCCTCATGTGTGCCTGTGTGCATGTGCATGCGAATATTGCTAGGTTGCATGGTATTATGTGTTGTTGTAATGTTTCTCATCCTTTTCTTTACAGTAATTTGTGCCTTATTTTTTTTCTAATTTGTTCTTTCTTTCATTTTTCTTTCAAGGCACAAACTACGGCCTATGTTGAGTACTTTGGTCAGTTCACATCAGAACGTTTCCCGGAAGATATAGCTGAGGTATACGTCTTTGTCCTTCTTGATATTCTTGTACTGAGAAGTGTGAAAGGGAACTGACACACCAACTAGTATAAAATCCTAAATTGCAATTTAATTTAGTTTTTGAAATGGCTAAATATCAATATATTCAAATACAATTTAAGAAAAATATGCTTGACATGAACTGATTCATATTAATAACTGTACTTGTTTTCTCATGCAGCTTATCCAGAACTGTTATCCCTCTAAAGAAAAGCGCCTTTTAGATGAAGTCTTGGGTAAAGGAATCTGTGTACTTTCATGAAAACAACCACCATACTTATATGCACCTATATGCATTATATCATTTATATATTTGTCTTGAGACTGCATAGTTACCATTTATGTCTTTTACTTGACCTTCAGCAATCTTTGTTCTCCATCATCCGGAGCACGGGCATGCTGTTGTTCACCCAATTCTTTCTTGTATAATTGATGGGACGTTGGTGTATGACAAGAATGATCCCCCATTTAGTTCTTTCATTTCTTTAGTCAGTCCAGGCAGTGAGGTATGATAGCTCAAACCTAAGGCTATATATATCCTTTTTGAATATTGCTTGTGGTCTGTGTTGCTTTTGAATACATTTTGTCTTCCCAAAGCTGACATATGCATTTTTCATTTGTTTGACTGTATACCATTAATAAATTGAAAGTATATAATGCAACTGATAATGCATTCTGGTCCCATGTAAAAGGAATAAAGCTTTGATTATGATGTTGATAACACTATTGCACCTGTAATTACAGAAAGAATATTCCGAACAATGGGCTTTGGCTTGTGGAGAAATTTTACGGGTGTTAACTCATTACAATCGCCCAATTTACAAAGTTGAACATCAAAGCAGCGAAACAGAGAGGAGCAGTAGCGGTAACCATGCTACAAAAAGTGATTCCCTTGAGGGGGAAGCTTGCCAATCACCCATGCAGGAGCATGAGAGGAAACCCTTACGGCCTTTATCGCCCTGGATAACTGATATATTGCTTGCTGCACCCTTGGGTATTAGAAGTGATTATTTCCGTTGGTAAGTTGTACAGTTCTTACAGCTAATAATATTTAACTTCAATCATAATTTAAACAATCATGTTTTTTCTGAAGGAATAGATTTTTCCATATAGCATGCTCTTGTCTATGCTCTGTGTATGTTACATGTGTGGATATGACACATCAATCTGTTAATTGAATAGTCTACTTTTCTCGATTGTGTGATGACAAACATTGAACAAAAAAATTCCAATGTTCCTCATTGAATGTACTTGTTTGGTTCACTTGATGGATGGACTACTTTGAATCTTGGTTTTGATTGTGGCTTTAGATTTCTTTCCTGTTTTGAATCTTGGTCTTGATTCTGATCTTTTTCCAATAAGTGAGGAAACTAACCTTGGAAATCTTCTTCATGCATTCGGAGTTTTACCAACACCCTCGTACTTCGGGGAGAGATGGGGATCTTGGGGTTCTCCGTCATAAAAATAATAATTCTTCGTCACTTTGCCTGTTGGTTATGTTGATCAACCTTGGTTTCCCAAGTATTTTAGAATTTTGAATTCCGACATTCTACATGAACTGCTATTAACCCTCTATCAATAATTGCACTTGATCCTTCATAGTTGCATAACTTGTATGATCACATTTTCATCCATATTGGTCGATCACCATTAGTACATCCTTACTAGTCTTCTTTTATTGCCATTGCTTGGGGGCATATGATGAGTTTATTCAATTTTTCACTGAAGGATCTGAATGTGACCAGATAGCACAATTCTAGATTAGATAACCCAAGATCGCTTGATGAGTTTGATTCTATTTTACTACATCTCACTAACTTCAGTGAATAATAACTAACTCTAAATATAAAGGGGTTTTACAATCTTCCACATGAAAATAGTCTCATGGAAAGCTAAGGGTGTAGAGAACCCTTCCTAATCTATGGTGGTTAAGGCTTTTTTTTGTAAAATTTAAAGTGGTTATCATTTATCTACAGCAATTCAAAGTGGAACATGTTGAGGGCCCATTCAACCAGAGCCATTTGGAATCCACCTTGAGATGTAGCTTGATGGGTTCACGACTTGATTATTTGTAGGATATGTTGATGGAAGGTTTTAATGACTTCATCCACTCTTTAGATGTAGCTTGACAGGGTCTTGATGGCTTAGTTTGTCGTAGGATATGTCAATGGAATGTCTTAATTACGTGATCCTTCGTTACATATATTGACGTTAGGTCTTAATGACTTGATCCACAGTAAGATGTAGCTTGACAATGTCTTGATGACTTAATTTGTCGAAAGATTCGTCGATAGAAGTCTCTTAATGACTTGATCCATCGCTAGATATGTTGATAGAAAGTCTTAATGACTTCATCTACCATCAAAATGTGTTGATGGAAGGTCTTGATGTCTTGATCTACTCTTAAGTATGTGCAGGCAGGGTGATGATCACTAAATCCACCATTAGGATGCCTCCAAGATATTTTATGAATTGTGGGTGTCCAATCATCATCTATTAATCTATGGTTCTAGCAAATGAAACACATATACTCTTTTTGAAATGTAATTATGTAAGGACTCACTTGTGGAGTCTTATCATGGAAGTTAGCAAGTATATTCTTTGTGAAATTCTTTCCATGTAGTGCTCTCTTGACATGAATTCTTTACCTAGTGGAGAGTTGTGGACCTTATTTATCGACCAATTTTTTAGTATGTTATTAGTGTATCATATTGTAGTTGATGCCAGTTGTTAATAATGTGATTTTTTTTTTAAGACTAATGTGTCCAGGTCTCTTAGAGCACCTGACTAATCTTTGGGGCATGTGCAAACTGTCTATTCCCAATCCACACACACCAAGTAAAACTACGGGGAGTGACCCTTTGGGGGAGTGGGAATTGAACTCAAGACCTCCCACTTTTAGAGGTGGGTTTTCAGCCATCACTCTCAACTCCATTGGGTTTAATAATGTGATGGTTTGCCATGCTTCTTCTAAATCTAATTTCTTATCTTTCTTTTTATTTTATGTCCTAGATCTAAAATCCCAGAGTTGATTCTCTAAAGATCTCATCTATTTCAACCTTGGGAAGTATTCTCATATTAAGGAAATGGCATTATCGATTTCCTCATTTTTAGAGGCCTTATTTGTTATTCCTTGGTTGAAATATGGAGGCTACTTTCTAACTATTTGATTATATTGTAGTTTTTTTTTGGCAAGAACCTAGTTTTGACACATAAAAATCTCCTTAATAAATAGCTGATTTCTTTATGGATTTTCTTCTTAAGAAGTCGGTGGTTAATTGTATGACTCATTATGCTCATTGATGCCTTTGTTTTTGCTAGGTGTGGTGGTGTTATGGGTAAATATGCAGCAGGGGGAGAACTCAAGCCTCCAACTACCGGTTAGTGGAAGTGTTGCCATGAATTTACTCATTGTGTTCTTACTCTAGTGTATCATCTTATATTTAACTAAAAATAACTACTTACATATGACTGTATATCATTATTTAAAAAATTATGGTTTCGATTAAAGCTTTATTCCATTTTTATTTCACCAAGGCAGGTAAGCGGTATTTTATGTGTATGGTGGAAGAAACAACAGGAATTGCTTGGTCCATAATCCTCGTGGATAGGATCCTGACGTCCCTAGTACCTTTTTTATTGAGATGACAAAAATGTTGTTCTGAAATGCATACTTATCTTTTGCATTAAAATTTCATCAAGTGTATTTTGTCCTTTAGTTAAAAAAGTACCAGGGTGTCCCAATGGATTATATATATATAACAATTCTTCCCTAAGACAATTCGTATGAGACTTTTTTGCAATCTTAGGACTACAATGGGGAAATTTCTAGATCCACAATTGAGTAATCTAATCTAAGAAAAATTAACTATCAATTCAAGGTTATTGAGGTAATCCTAACCCAATACACTTAAATTGTTGGAAATTGGTAAAACTTCTACAAGTTTTCAGCAAAGGAAAATATCCATAGGAATTTGGCTCTATGTGAGGGAATCTAGATTCTATGGTGAATTGAAGAAAGAACTCTCTTACCCTCGAGATAATTCTAACTTGGCCAAGACACACCTTGAAAATGATTTGCACTCGGGGAATCACACTTACTCAATGAACAAAGGAAACTTGGAATTCAAAGTAACATATTTCACAAGAATTCAAAAGAATAACATGCCTTTAAGGTAGAAGAAGAAAACTGGAACTCAGATGTCTGTTAGGTGCCTTGAGACCCTTATTTATAGTTTTTACAAGTGAAAAATAAAAGAAACCAATCAAAGCATGCTAGGGTCGTCCATCCCTCTTATGGCAACTCTACTTGGCATGTGACAACTCATTCTAACCTTATTTTCGAATAGAAACATGCCATGTCAACCCTACTTCTATCCACCTCTAAAATTTTGACACATAAGCATCATAAGAGAAGAAATGAACAAGAAAAGAAAGTCCTTTCCATTTTGGTTCTTCTATCCACCTTCTGAATGGTCAGAGATTCTCTTGCACAAGAAAGTGGAAATTCGTCCTCTTACATGGTATTTATGGGCCTACTGAGATAAGATCCACCAACCCAAATGTGTGGAAATGGGCTTGGGCCTTTAAATTTTATTATTTTTGGGTCACAAGCTCAACAAAATAAATCATTCTTTGTTCTAACAATTTTTTTTAAATCCAAATGCATCATGTATTATAGGGTCCCACCTTATTCGATATGCGCTGCATCACTTGGGTTTCCACACGTATAGGTGGGGTTGGATTCACCTGCCTAAATAGAGGTCATGATGGATGATCCCTTGCTACGTTGTTATTTAGATCATCTCTAAGATTCTCTATATGCTGAAACAAGAATGCATTTTAACATTTAAAAAAAATATCGTTCATGTGTCATACTTGCTTGGAGTGTGAAAATCATCACATGATGAAGCAAAAGTTCATATTCTTTGTACTTTTTTAATACATAAATTAATGTTATTTTGTGCTGGATGAACATTTTATATCTGCATTAAACTAAAATTCAGATTAAAACATGTGATTGGATTGTAACAATTACTAAGAAGAGATTATCTTTTGTTAGCTTGTGGTCGTGGATCTGGCAAGCATCCACAGCTCATGCCATCAACTCCAAGATGGGCTGTGGCAAATGGAGCTGGGGTGATATTAAGTGTTTGTGACGAAGAAGTTGCTCGCTATGAAACTGCCAATTTAACAGCAGTTGCTGTTCCCGCTCTTTTGCTTCCACCTCCAACAACTGCGCTAGATGAGCATCTAGTTGCTGGGTTGCCAGCTCTTGAACCTTATGCTCGCTTATTTCATCGGTGAACATCTAATCTTTCTACCACCCTATGCTTTTTTTCCCTTTATATTTAATGTTTTTCAGTTGTCTCAAATACTTCTGCAAATAGTTGAGGTCCTTATTTCTTTTTCTATCAGGTACTACGCAATTGCTACTCCAAGTGCTACACAAAGGCTTTTGCTTGGGCTTCTAGAAGCACCTCCATCATGGGCACCAGATGCACTTGATGCTGCTGTGCAACTTGTGGAACTACTTAGGGCAGCTGAGGATTATGCATCTGGCATGAGGGTATGTAAGCTTGCAAAACAGACAATTATTTTTCAATTCTAGCATACATTGCATTTCATACTTGTATCATTTCTGTTTCTGTTTAGATTATGGGTATACAATTACTTTTATGTCCAAATGTTGGAACCAGTAGAAGCTCTAATAATTTTGTTTCTTTGTTACAGCCATCAGCTGTTTTTATAATTGTGTGGGCTTATGTCTTGGCATTGTACCTTGGCAGTTTCTGGGTGTTTTAGTCTTGGCTTTGTATCTCGTTGGTATAAGACTCTTATACCTGCTCTCTAGTACTCTTTTTCTAATAACATGATTTTGTTACTGTTTCAAAAAAAAAAAAACTCTAATAATCTATGTATGATCAATGACATTTTGATCAAAATTTGAAATGTTAAAGTTCCACTCTCATTTCAACTACTGGAAATGAAGAGGATCCAATTCCCCTGTATGGGAAACATGACTGACAATACAACTTACCTAGATGACAAGAGCTCATGGCAAAATTAGTAAGTACTTTGTGGATATGGGTTTGAATCACATTTCCACTTCACAAACCAGGCTGCACAACAAAACCATGTGAACTTCTTGCGCATCCACTTCGACCTCATGGATGAGTTGGCTGATAAAGTTTTTACTTGAATATAGTGCAGCAATAAGACCTTCTGGAAGGATCTTTGGCTGGGGGATAAGCCCTTAAAAGGAGTTGTTCCCTAGGCTTTTTAGAATCTCCAGGAATAAATGTTCCTTAGTACAAGATCGCTACTCGGTCGAGAGCCAACAGATCATCTGGCACTTGGTCGGGCCCTCTCAATGACTTTACGCCACAATGATGATCTTGATTCCATGAATCACTGAAGCATTGATTATGTAACCCAACAGTCGTCCACTTAATTCCTGGACGATTGCTGTTGATGGGGTGAGGGCGGTGGGTGGGAAAGGATGGCTTGAGGAACGGGCTCAGACGACCTAGTTTTGTTCTCTTAATGTGTAAACTCTATATTTACCACAAACCGCCCACAATAAAAAATTGGATTTCCACACTTTAGGTGTGAGTTACTATCTTTCGAGATTGGGAGCAGTGCCGATTTGCTAACCTTGCCAGGTGAGTTCCCTCTGTCCCTAGGTGACAAGGATGAACTAATTTGGACGAGCGATTCATCTTGCTCCTACTGGGATAAGTCAATGGTAGAATTGTTCCTTCAGCGGCAATATAATTTGGATTCTACCTTGACTTTAGCTTGGAAAGGTCTAGCTACAACCAGAGTTCAAACTTTTGCATGGTGTGCCATAAAGGGCAAAATTCTCACCAGAGTGGAGCTAAGGAGAAGAGGGCAGTTGAGATCGGAAGAGAATCTTAGCTGCCCTCTCAGCGGACATCCAGAGGAAGACGTAGACCACCTTTTTGTAAATTGCCCGTCTCACGGAATTTGTGGTTATTCTTTGCGAACCTCTTTGGCATTCCTTGGGTCTTACATAGAACTTGTGTTGGAGTGATGGGCCCATGGTCCCTAATGAGACTTGGACCTAGAGTAAAGGCAACATGGAGCACGGTTCCATCCGTAGTACTGTGGACCATTTAGAAGGAACGAAATTCTAGGATATTTGAAGGAAAATCAGTCGAGGTTATCGAACTTCTCCAAAGGGCAAAGTGGAGACTCTGTGTGGCTCCTTTTAGGCAAGGAGTTCAAGGGGTTAAAACTGGTCGACTTCTTTACTCCATGGGAAGGTTGTATGAGTGAGGTTGGTAGGAGAGCGAGACCTCCAGTTCCTTGGGTTCTCCCGACACGGGGTGTCATGAAATTCAATATAAATGGAGCTACTAGGGGAAAACCAGGTCCAATAGGGATATGTGGTGTTTTTAGGAATCATGATGGGGTTACGACGTCGGTCTTCACAGAGTCTATAGGGATTAAGGATGCAAATGAGGTGGAACTACTCAATATCAGGAAAGCTCTAACCTTTTGGTCAGTCTATGTGCACGGGCCATTTGTGATTGAGGGGATTTAGACAAATGCAATTAAATAGGCTAAAGGGCTAAAGCGACACCCATGGAGATTGATTACACAATTAGGGAGATTAGGACTCTCGTCAGGGTTCGATGCTTCTTTCACCCATGTCAGTCACACAATGAATGGTGTGGCCGATTTATTTCCCCAAAGCGGAGTCGACAATTCCATATTAGGAGTGTTCCTTCTATGAGCCAATTTGGTTTTTCTTAGAGGTGGTGGATTACATTTTGGTTTATTTCTTTGAGTGTACTTCTTTGTTTTTTGTGCTTTTTCTGAGTCTATCCTTTTTAGACCCCTTTCTTTTGGTATATGTAACTATTTTTGCTATTAATAAAATTCACCTTTGTTACCGCTAAAAAAGAAACACCTTGTTTCAATAAGTGTAGCCATGTTCTTTGAGGGCCAAAGTTTGGATAACTTGTGTGGTTTCAACTCGACGGTGGGATCATCTTAGAATGAGATCAAATTGGGTAATTGGATCCTCTTCATTTCCAGTAGGTTGGGTAGGTAAGAAGGGGGAAGGGATGCAAATGGGACCAGAGTATGTGGTTAATTGAGGATCATATATATATATATAAGCACTATGAGCACCCGCCAATTGGGGCCCACCAATGCCCCCTTTACACCCATTCCTCCATCCTTTGTGAATTGGATCCACACCTAATTTGACCATAATCGAAGATAATTGTAATGACCGGTGGGGAACCAATCCACACCTTGAAGGAAAATCCCAGAACAAATGTAATGACCGCTTTCATGTTGATCCATGCCAAGGACTTGGCAAGACAAATAAAAGGACAAAGGTATTACGGAACTGGAAGAAAGATACAAGTGATTATAAGATGTCACGAAGAAAGGGGATATATTTGCCAAAAAAAAAAACAATTTTTGGATTTTTATGATTTTTACAATTTTTAATATATGTATATATTTATTTGTATAATACATAAACATATTATTTTATTTAGTTTGACCAAGTCTTGACTTTTTGAGTTGGTCAAAACTCACCCAAGTCTTCGAGTTTGATTCAACTAAGTGAAAATTCGAGTGGAGTCGAGTTTAAAAGTTTTCAACTATGGTTTGGACAAAAATTAAGTACACTAAAAAATGTTTTGTAGAATGCTTGCCAATTATGCGTCCCACCTAGGTGGTGCCAATCATGGGGGAAGGTAGGATAGAAAGGTATTCATCTCAATATTGGATGTGGAAAAAAAATCTAATTATTCTATTCAATGATTTAAATGACTATTTTTTTTATGGTTTTGAAGGGCCTTGTCCAACTCCCACATCCAATAGTCGAGTGGGTGTCAAATTGGGTCGTTAGACAATTCATGCAGGGCAGGTGCATAAGGGTTTTATCATAGTTGGGCCCAATTTCATGGTATAAAAATGGGATCTATTCTACACCATATTTTTGTGTTTATTAGTTTGTACTGTGTGCAAAATTCAAAAGAAAGAGCTTGGGAGTTGGACCCCAAAAAGATGGAAAAATGTGGCTTAGACCATGTGAACCATATTGCAGAGCCCATCCAGTGGTTCCTTTGCGCCCATAATTGGATTTAAACTTGCTAAAGTCATGTGCTTATTTATCATTCATATGTGAAGCCTTAAAAGCCTTTTATAGTGTGGTCCAATCAAGTTGATTTTGGTCTGCGATTAATCCAGGCATAAACCTTTCCAACCAACCCTCTCCTTGTTCACAGGTGGGCCTAATGTGGAGTTCACTTACACTGCATTGATATAAAGTTCACAATCTTATGCAGCAGTACACAGACACATATTTTCAGCTGAGAACCTTATAAAGGGTGTGTACAATGAGAACCCCCTTAC
Source organism: Chimonanthus salicifolius (assembly GCA_013350335.1). Lineage (NCBI taxonomy): Eukaryota > Viridiplantae > Streptophyta > Magnoliopsida > Laurales > Calycanthaceae > Chimonanthus > Chimonanthus salicifolius. The sequence continues at coordinate 72,135,382 of CM023535.1, read as the reverse complement.
AAGGGCTACTCTAACCTTGGTCCCTATTTGGAACTTGTACCCCTTCCCCCACCTATTATTAGGCCCTATAACTGAATTGAACTCACTATTAAAGAGTAGTAATGTCAATGAAGTCCGCCTTTGTGTTCTCAATTTGCCACGGCTTCAGCATACCTCATTTCAGAAATTATTAATGGTGGAATTTTGAATTTACACATCCTCAATGGATTACCAAGATTGTGTACCTCAAGTAGCCCTTGGCATTGTACACCCTCAATGGACTACCAAATTCTACACCCTCGGTGAATCATTAAAGTTTTGCATCAAAATGGCTAAAATTGACACCTTTCATTTGATCACCATGTTTCAGAGAAACCTTCAAAGTTCAAAGTCCGGCAACAATTTATCAGGGAAAAAACAGCATTTTCATTCTCAAGGGACCAGCACTTTGCAATGCAATCAAATTTATTTGTTAGAGTTGGACCTTCGAGTCACATTGGATTGCCACCTTCACACCTCCAAGTGTCAGCTACAACGTTGTTTTATGAATTCTGCTTCACTTTTGATTTGCTTGCACACTAAATGGCCAACCCAAGGAAAGAATTTGAGTGGGCTACGTGTTTCATGATGGTGATGAAATTCCATCCTGCTCATTGAGAAACTTTCGCATCTTTGGCTATTCTAGAACTGTTTAGGTATTTCTGTTTGATCCTTCTTGTTTCTCATGTGTTCTGAGGCTTGTTTGATGCAAAGTTCTTCCGAACCACCTTTTTGGTACTAAACCATCCAGAACACTCATTGCCTCCTGTACAAAGGGGGGCTGAAGTACCATTCAGGTAATATTTCTAGAGTTGTAAATATGTCTGCTGGTTCAGTGATACTTGATGGCCCTGTAATGGTTAGGCATACATGATTTGCTTAGTACCTGGAGTTACCACTGGAGAAATATATAAAATATCATTAGGCAGTGCTGCTTCTCCATCTTAAAGACTGGTGCTTAATAAACTAGTTAAATTGTATGATCTTTATCTGTTACGCTTGCAACTATTTGACATGATACCTGTTTTCATTTTGTAATTCAGACGAGCATATTTTCTATAAAACGAATGGGTCAGTTTTCAAAGGTTTGGATCATATTCTCATTGTTTTATTATTAGTCTTGGAATGTGAGTTTGACTAGTATGCAATGCCAAATGCATGTTTTGTTATAAAAAAAAGTTGTGACTATCCATTTTTCAGTTTTATTGTGGTTCCTCTGCTTGGAAATTTGTATAGATTGACTCCAGTTTCTACTATTGTTGCTTTGTAGTGCTTATTTAGTAAGTGTTTTTCATCTCTAACAATTAGTTCTTTGGTTTGCTGTATCCACATTCAGCTTCCAAGAAACTGGATGCACTTGCATTTCTTACGTGCAATTGGGACTGCAATGTCTATGAGGGCAGGCATAGCTGCAGATGCTGCTGCAGCTTTACTTTTCCGCATACTTTCACAGCCTACATTGCTTTTTCCCCCTCTAAGACATGGTGAAGGAGTGGACATCCAGCACGAGCCTCTAGGAGGCTATATTTCATTCTACAAAAAGCAGGTAATACACATTTCTGCATCGACATCTATTTAGTTCATTAGCTTCCCTTGACTTGATTCTATTGCATTGGATTAGGTTCTTAATACTTTGTATGTGAGTTCTACAAAATGCCCAGGCTTTTAAGCTAGGTACACTAACCTAGCCTAAAGGATGGACATAGAGAATCATGTGGACTATAAGACTGTCTAACGTGGGCCCATCAGATACCCAGCTAAGAACAAAGGGCTTGAATCCCTGTAACCACCATTATCAACCTCCAAGGATGTCCCTGCTTTCCATGATCCCATTTAAATGCATTCACCAAATCTCCTTCTATTACAAGCTCACCTAACTCATGCCTTGACCACAGAAACAGGGCCTTCCTAATAGCAGGAAGTTTTGTTTTATTTGAATCTGCAGTGCCCATCGGTTCCAAAAAAGAATAAGCCTATAGGACCAGGCTTCCCCCTAGCTGCCTGATCCACATTAAACTTAAAGCATCCCTCTATTGGAGGAGACTAGACGACCCTCACCTTCATGTCCGTACTGGTCTCTGTCACAACCCTCCCATGACAAGTAGAAAATAGTAATAGACATCCCTTTAAAACCTTTAGCAATTGACAGCCAAGTGAGAGTCTCCATTTAGTGATCTCTTAAATATCCTCTATCCTACTCTCCTTGTTTTAAAAAATCATAGAATTTCTTTCCTCCCATATTGACCAAAATTACTTTGGGATCGACTCCCATGCCAAGTTCCACTTTCCTTTAAAGGGGCTATTCCTCCAACTTCCATGACAGTCAAAACAATGTTGCTAAAGACCCAAGCACACCCCATTAACCCCACTTACCTAGCCCGCAACTCTTTTGCCACCCTACACTCACTGAAAAGGTAATAAATGTCCTCCTATAAATGACCACAAAATACACATGTTGAACCGGCTTCATCCGAAACCAAACCCCTCCATCTTAACTCGCACCTCATCAAGATCTTACCCTTAAATACACATCACTTAAAAGTCGTTAATCTCAGAGGAGTTGATCCTTTCCATGCAAAGAGCCAAGGTGGATTCATTTCACTCTTTGAAGATAAAGATAGCCTAGCCCTTGCTTTAACTGTATAGTTACCTGAGGGGTCCCTTGTCCATGAGCACTTGTACTCCTCTTCCATAAAAATGGAAAGTCAACTAGCGTCACTAGAAGCTCTTCTATGTTCCTCTGCTCCAACACCCTAAGCTCCCTCCTCAAAGGCACTGACCGTACCACCCTTCCATCTTCGGTCCCACTGTAATCTTGCAATTAGACCCTCCTTTCCCTTGTTGCTCTAAACAACGTAGGAAATCCACAATCCTCCCAGAAAGGAACTCTATCCCCTCTCCGAACCAGCAATCTAAGTCTCTCTCTAAAGATTGACCCAACCCTACCTCCCCTTTGCCAATCTTGTAAAAAAGTGTACTATCGTTTCTGTCTGCTTAACTACTCTCTCCCCATATTCCACCCTCTCTCATCCGCCACCCAATATCTTGCTACTAGAACTCTTCTCCACAATGCCCCCCTTTGCTTTCTGAAACCCCTAAAGCGATTTACATATCAAGCCTAATTTGTAACTCTCTACAACACAATCTGCAGTCCCCCTTCCTCCTTAGGTTTGGCAAACTCTGACCAATTAACTAAATTAACGTTCTTTTTATCTAATTTCACCCCTCCCTAGTCCCCATTGATTTTTTCCTCATCAAAGTTAGCCACTAGACAAACATTCATATTTTATTCTCAATTGAGTGATGAAGATGAGCTGCATCAACACAGGCCCAAGCCATATTTGGATTTGGAATGTACAGTGGTGTGTTCATTGGTTTGGGTCATAGTTAAAAAACTCAAAAAATCTTTTGTGATTCTACCCAAGTAGACTCAACTCAATAGGATTTCGAGTCAGGCAAGTCAATCAGCTTTACCAAGTTTTCAAGTTGAGTTGAAAAACTCATCCAAGTTACTTGACTCTGTAGGATTTCAGTTGAGTCTAAGTTTTGAGTTTTCAAACTATGGTTTGGATCGATTATTGTCTGGGTTCCACTCATAGACCATGCACTTGAGCAGTATCAGTCAAGATTTTTGTAGTTTTGCCTTTGTCTATACAGTAATAGGCTTTCTTGGGAATCGTAATTTTATGATCAGCATCTCATTGACATCTTGCATTGAAAATTTGACCAGATCGAAGTCCCTTCTAATGAAGCCACCATTGAGGCAACTGCCCAAGGGATTGCCTCACTATTATGTGCTCATGGCCCTGAGGTTGAATGGAGGATTTGTACCATCTGGGAAGCTGCCTATGGTCTGATACCTCTAAATTCGGCAGCTGTTGATTTGCCTGAAATTGTAGTTGCAACCCCGCTGCAACCTCCGGTTTTATCGTGGAATCTGTATCTACCAATCCTCAAAGTCTTAGAGTATCTTCCTCGGGGAAGCCCTTCTGAAGCGTGCCTCATGAGAATCTTTGTAGCAACTGTGGAAGCAATTCTTCGAAGAACATTCCCCCTACAATCCTCTAGAGAGCGAACTAGAAGATCAAGATATCATGGTGGTATGTGGTCCACATCCAAGAACCTTGCTGTTGCTGAGCTCCGTACGATGGTTCATTCCCTATTTCTAGAATCATGTGCCCCTATGGACCTTGCTTCGCGGCTTCTGTTTATTGTGTTAACTGTGTGTATGAATCATGAAGCTCTTCCCTATGGGAGCAAGAGACCAACAGGTATTGACAATCACAGCCCTGATGATGAACAGCAGATTGTAAATGGAGACCAAGTAGGCATGATAACAAGAAAGATAAAAAAGCAAGGCCCTGTAGCGACATTTGATTCTTATGTTCTGGCTGCTGTATGCGCTTTGGCTTGTGAACTTCAGCTGTTCCCTTTGATTGGTAGAGCTGGGAAAAGTTCAGATGCTAACAACTCACTGAGCACAGTGAAAGCTACAAAACAGAATGGAGCTTCCAAGGAGTTGCAAAATGGACTTTCCTCTGCAGTTCACCATACTCGTAGGATCCTTGGAATTTTAGAAGCACTCTTTTCATTGAAACCATCTTCTGTTGGTACTTCATGGAGTTGTAGTTCAAATGAGATAGTTGCCGCAGCTATGGTCGCTGCTCATATTTCCGAACTATTTGGACGATCAAAAGCCTGTACGCATTCACTTTCCGTTTTAATGCGGTGCAAGTGGGATAATGAAATACACAGCAGAGCATCTTCCCTCTATCACCTGATAGACTTTCATGGCAAAGCTGTTGCATCCATCGTTGACAAGGTAGAACCACTAGAAGCACACTTGGTGCGTGCTCCTCAACGCAAGTGTCTTTCAGTATCTATCAATGGTAGAAATCATATGAACTCTTCAAATATTGACAGCTTTGAACCTGAACCTCCTTTAAGTCAGCAGTTTGAAGGTGATAGTGATTCATCAAATTCAGGGAGATACTTAAAATGTGAGAAAACACTACTTTTAACAAATGCTATGACAAATGACTCTGAGAAAGATATTACAAGATTGCCAGTGGACGCATTGGACTTGGCCAATTTTCTTACTATGGATAGGCATGTGGGATTTAATTGTAGTGCGCGATCCCTTTTGAGATCTGTGCTTGCAGAAAAACAGGAATTGTGCTTCTCTGTTGTTTCATTGTTGTGGCACAAGTTGATCGCAGCCCCAGAAACACAAATGTGTGAAGAAAGTACGTCAGCCCAACAGGGGTGGTGGCAGGTACAATGCTTAGGTTCCCAAAATTAAGTATTGTTGTGTTGTTTATTGTACCATCTTTTTTTCTACCAAGATAATGTTTGTTAATTGTCACACTCACTGCTTATCCTTGTGGTGGTGGCATGTTTTCATACTCCTTGGACATGGGATTTTAACATTTTGCAATCACAGCATCCTTTTAAAGAAGTTAATGGGTATAGAATGTAAATATCAAAAAAATTATGGGCTTTTGACATTTTTTTAACCTCATTGCATCCTTTTAAGAAAATGTATAACAGAAAATAATCGTTTTTTGACATTTTATAATCTAACTGCATCCTTACAAGGGAATTTGTGGTTGTATAATATAAATATCAGAATAATATCAGTTTTTGACTTTTTGTAACTTGACATCATCCTTTAGGGGAATTTCTGGGTGTAGAATGTAAATATCGGAAATTTATGGGTCTTTCCATCTCGTTGCCTTTCAATATCATGATCCTTTTGATGCCTTGTACATGTTATGGTCTTTGGCCTTTATAGAATCATCATCAGCAGCAGCAACCAATAATCTCATCCATCTGGTGTCGGCTTTATGAATTTTTTTTCTCCAATTAACCTATCATAAATCATACCATCAGTCACTCTACTGTCTAACATGCCATTTTTATCCCTTCCCTTCATGTTTTTTAAGGTCAACCTCTCCTCCTAGTGCCTTCAATCATTAGCCTCTCCACTCTATGCACTGGGGCTATGTAGACCTTTATGGAGTGATAACAATATTTCTTTAAAAATAAAGGAAAAACTATTTAACTTGTTAAAGGCTTGGACCTATAATGAAGAGATATGGATACAGGGATGGACATAGATATGAGAACAGGAATAGGATACCCCATTTTACCAATATCCAAGACATGTGGATATAGCTATTCTGAGTCTTGCTCAGAAATACTCTTATAATACTTCTAATTTTTTACTTGCAACATTTAACCTAAGCCAATATTTCGATTCTATTTAATCAACTGGTCTTTCAACCAGGATAAGATAATTTTTTAAGAGTAGTCATTTTTATAGCCTGTCTTCTTAATATTTCTTATTCTTATGAGAAATATAATAATTGCCTTTTCTTTTTGAGGTAGTAACTGTAAAATTTATTTTTTCTTTTTGAAACATTAACAAAATGTCATTAATGATTAGGAAACTGGCAATAGAAGTATACCAACATCACCAACATGGTATAAGAGCCTTATGCCAAGAAATGCCCAAGGTCAAACAATTACTGGATGACATGATTAGTTAAAGCATGAGATTACAAGTTCAAATATAAAAAAATCTGATTACATGATTGATTAAAGCATACTTCACAGAGTACCATATAAGTATTTCTCTATCCAATATGGGTATTGGTGCTCAACACACTACGTTGGCTATGTACAAGTTCAAATACAACAAACTTCAGACAACATGGTTACTTAAAGCATGATTAGTCAGATGACATGATCAACTAAACCATTATCAAACTTTTTTTTTTTTTGAAAAGTAAACCATTATCAAACTTACAAGTTCAAATAAAACAAACAACTGATAACATGATTGGTTAAAGTTTTAAACCATACTTAACATGTTGTCCTATAAGTATTTGGCTATCCGATACTGGTATTGGTGTCCAACACAATACGTTGGTCATATACAGTGTCCAGGCATATCATCCTATGACTTTGCAGTTCTAATTACATTTCAGAATTTTAATCATTTATGGTTGCGCACCCCAGATTGATGAAATAATGGTGATGAGACAGTGATCAAATAAAAGTTAAACATTGAAATATTTTGGATGCAATGTCCTTGATAGCGTGATCATTTTATTCAGAAGAGACACCATGAAACTTGATCTTAATATTTATCCTTATTTCCAGGTTGTCGATGCCCTTTGTAATGTTGTATTTGCATCACCAACCAAAGCATCAACTGCAGTGGTTCTCCAGGTCTAATATTCATTCAGCTCTTTTATTCTTCATTTTATATAGAACCATTTTTTTTCATTTTTCATTTTTTCTGTTCTTCCTTCTGGTCCATTTTTTTCGGTCACTTTGTGTTAATGTGTCCTTTGGCAGGCTGATAGGGATTTGCAACCGTGGATTGCTAGAGATGATGAACAAGGGCAGAGAATGTGGAGGATCAACCAGAGAATTGTAAAATTAATGGTGGAGCTGATGAGAAATCATGACATCCCGGAAGCATTGATTATTTTATCAAGTGCTTCAGATCTTCTTCTACGTGCTACAGATGGGATGCTTGTCGATGGCGAAGCATGCACCTTACCACAGCTAGAGGTAAACATTTCGAGAACAGAAATCCTTTTTTAAAGATACAGAAATCCTGTTTTAGTCTCTGCATAAAATCTTCTTATGCATGCCTTCATAACTTAGAATTTTGGTAGCTCTGGATGTAGGTGACATAAAAAATACTTCTTTTCTCATCTTTTGTTGGAAGCTATTATCTTGTTTCCATCAAATTATCTGCCCTTTCTGCGTGCTTACGATTATTTGGGCATCTGTCACTCTGTTGTTTTTAGTGTTTTTTTTTCCCTCTTATTATGACATATGCTCATGGCTTTACTTTTATGTCATTTAAGATATCTCCCGTTAATGACATCTCCTCTAGTTATATTGTGAATCTCTATGGTTATCTGGCTGACTGACTTCATGCTGTAAAATTTTGATTTCTGATATTCTGTTTCCCCTCTATACAAAAATGAGCAGCTCCTGGAAGCTACTGCTAGATCGGTTCAGCTTGTACTTGATTGGGGAGAATCTGGCTCAGCTGTGGCTGATGGTCTTTTAAACTTGTTGAAGGTATGCTTCCTCACCTACCGACTTTTTTACTATGTTCCTACTTTTGTAGCTCAGATCACTACTGACATGACCTACCACCTCACTCATGCAGTGTCGCCTATCAGCTACTGTCCGTTGCCTTTCTCATCCTAGTGCACATGTGCGTGCTCTGAGCACATCACTTCTTCGTGATATCTTACATATCGGCTCTGGCAAGGCAAATAATAAACAGGAGGATGCAGAGATTACCCATGGTCCAACACACCAGCATTTAGCTGTCAGGATTATTGACTGGCGTTCAGACATTGAGCAGTGCCTGACATCAGAAGCCCAGAACAGGCATTCAACAAGTATGACACTGGCATTCCTTGATGCCGCTGCCAAGGAATTAGACTGCAGGGTCATCTTCTGAGGCCTCTTCTTTTGGCCATGCCGCCAAACTCATTCTGTCTGATTAGATCATACTGGTCGTGTATCACATTTGACAGCCAAGTTAGGTTTCTCTTACTATATTTGATGCAAGAAGAACTTAGAAACTGTTTTACGGATTTAACAGAGATGGCTTGAAGAATGTAACTAGGCAAATGCAGTTGTAGTTTGTTCTTGTAGATATGGTGAAGCGCTCTCATTCCTATCATTCTTGTTCTATACATGGGAAGGATGGAATGCAGCGAAGACTGGAGATGTGGCTGTATCCGCTTTTGTTACCTTATTTTTTATCTACTATTCCATATGTAATAAACTTGAATCCATCCTTAATAGTTGAGGGGTGGGGATTGCACCTGTCTGATAGTGACAATCTTGCATGTTGGCTGCATTAGTTGAGCAGCTTATTGTCAAATTGATGATCATGGTACAGTCAGAAGTATTTCTTTTTATTGCAGGTGTTGTGGAAAATTGTAGTTAATTATTGTATAGTGGTTTTCTCTTTTGATTTGTACATTACAAAACTAAGCTTTAATCATTATCCATCTTTTCCATTTTGTTTTAATTGCATCCTTGTTGTGCAATTAGGCTAGTGTTCATTTTCTGAATCGGTCTCGACTTCTCGGACACATTTGACAATAGTCTTTTTCCTTCACTGTGGAAGCCCCAACTTGAAGGAATGAAATCTAAGCATTTGGAAAAGATTTTGTGGCCAATGGGTGAAAATTAACTTGAACAAACTAAAACCCTCTTTAAAATTGCAGCTTCTTTGCCACAGTAAGTGAGTTGTATGGAACTATGAATAATAAAGAAAGTGCAAATACAATAAATAAATCAGTGTAAGTGAATTTAACTGAGTATACAGTCGATTATTACAAAAAAACCAGCGAAATACACCGGTCTCTCCATTTCTACTTCAAACCGAATTTAAGAAAATTGCCACTCCATTTGGCAGGTGCCTAACATGCTCGAGTGAGATCTAAACACCGAAGACCGACGCCTAATATCTATGAATAGAAAGTAATTTCTAAGGACGTTTCTTCTTTCCTAATGTCTATGCTATTGCAGTAGTGGTAGTGTCAAAATCATTCCTGAAACCCATCAATATGGGGAGTCCGGCACGACACTGTGTTTCGGCGTAACACAATGCATGCACCAATGTCTGAAAAAGCTTTGCAAAGTTATTGTTGCTGAAAGTAAACATGAACAACATGCAGAGGAAGGAAAAGAATGGAGGACCAGTTTGAACTTGACTTGAGATTAAGTTGTTGAAAGCTTTCAAACTTCCATTCTTAACACAAGAGACTTGCCGGGAATGAATTACTTCAACTCGCTGAAACCTTATTGACAAGAATAAGAAATGGGAAGATGAACAAGTAAGAGACCTAACACTCAAGACCAATGAAATGTTTTCTACTTTTTCTTTATTTTTTTCCTACTCCCTTAGTCCATAACATTTATACATATTGTCTCAAGTCTCAACCAACTTTACACCATGGACCGTAGCATATTTATTTAAGAAACATAGTAATGATGATAATGATCAACATCTTTCAATGATAATTGGAAGTGCAGAGAGAGATATAGAAATTTATAAAGGACTTAGGTCACTTTACCAACAGGCTGATATTTTACAACTTTGTGGTGCAATATTTCTCCAATCTATGTTCTCTAGTGTTATCCCATCTTAGACACCTTCCCCTCCACATTTCCCTTTTGCCTCTTGAATGGTCATAACACTGTAATTACCATCTGAGCTTCTAAAATCTCCTCCATCATTCTTTGCTTTCATCAAATACTCTTTGTATTCCTTTCTATCTAAATAGACAATTTCTTCTTATAACATGGGTATTCTTACCCGACATTGTATGTAAGACTAATTCCATATATAAAAGAAACCATATGCAAATTTGAGGAGTTATATCTAAAATCTCTAGTCCAGGGGTACAAAAAACATTATCGGCCGATATATCGTTATCGGCCAATATATCGGTCGATGTTTTTCTCTTTCCTCCTCTTTTTAAAAAAAAACAGTCGATATCGGCCGATATTTCGACCCCTGCTCTAGTCTAATTCAAATAGACAATAGAACTACAACCGTACATCACTTTGACCAACATTCGTGGCAAAACTCAAAGGTAGTCTCAAAGAAAAAAGTAAGTTTTTTAAGAACAAGCAATTATAAAATTGCACTTGTGATGATCCCCTCATTAAAATCGCACATGGGATGATACGTTACTTGTCAAAGTATGGGATCATAGTCTTTAATATAAAATAAAATTTCACTTAAGCCAATATTTAGTTTTTCAATATCTGGGTTATGCGAGTTAATGTATAGTTTTGATGTATTTTAGAACTAAAATTTTGGTTCAAAGCTTATTTTTAGTCATCAATTTCAAATTTATAAAGATTAACTTTGAATGATGATTAAATTAACATATATTTAATTGGATAGCTAACAATTGACTTTAGTCTCAATTTTTTGTTTTAAAGTACTTTATATTTTTGCATTAGATTTAGTAAGATTTAATAGCCCATCATATGTCGCTATAATAAATACATTTTTCTTTTTAATAGAGGACTAGTTTCAGTAGAATTACTTGATGTATGGATAGAGAGACTTGCACATGTTTCGAGAATTAGTCATGTCATTTAAGAGACCTGGACATCTTAGTCATAAATAATAATAATAATAATAATAATAATAATAATAATAATAATAATACGCTCTATAAAGAATTCATCTACTTAGATAACATTCATGAAGAAAATTTACTTAAGACAGACTAACTGCCAGATATAAAATAAATTGAATTCTACATATTGAGACGTATGATAAATAAATATAAAATATTTGGATTGAGATTACTGACATGTTGTAAATGAGATTAATGACCCACAAATGCAAAGCCATATTCCAGATATGTAATTCCAACATTATTTATTGTGTTGACTCGACGTGAACCCATTTAATAAATTGAATTTGAGTCAAGGGTTTTACAAGAATTTGCTCATCAATCTGATTGAACTTAATTGAACTCAATAATTTATAAATTAAATCATCAACTCAACTAGGAAAAAAATTGAGTTGAAAACCTGTAAAAAGAAGTTGATCTTTCTCATATGCTTTTTATAATTGCATAGAATTTAAATTATAAATTCAAATTTAATAAATAAATTGATAATCCAAACTAAGTTAAATCTATATTTAAACTCGTTTTGATTTTATCCCTCTTTTTTCAATATTATTATTTTATTATTTGGCTTTTCATTAAATAAATATATATTATTGATCGAGTTTTAAACCCTAATTTCCTTCAACCCTTTCCGTGCATCCGAGTATGACCGTGTCTATATATAAGGAAATGTAAAACCCTAGCGTCACTGCTCTTCTCTAGCCTCTCTCCACTTCGCTCTCATCATTCCAGAGCATTCTGCCGCCTAAGTTCCTGCCAGGAGAAGAGAAAGATGGTATTTTTCTTTTCCAAATTTTCGATTTTTCTCAGAGTCTGCCTTCCTCTGTTTCGGTCTGATTGGATTTGTGTTCTTTTGTGTATCAGTCTCTGATAGCGAACGAGGATTTCCAGCATATTCTGCGTGTGCTGAACACGAATGTGGACGGCAAACAAAAGATTATGTTTGCTCTGACCTCAATCAAAGGTATTGGCAGGCGATTTGCCAACATCTGCTGCAAGAAGGCAGATCTCGACATGAACAAGAGGTACTTGCATTCCTCTTTTTCCCCTAATTGTAACATTTTAAGCATGTTTGTTACTTTTTAATTGAAAAATGGAAACTGCCCTAGGACATAGAATTTAATGATTTCGAGTAGAAGGTATGATTGAGTGAAAAAGAAGAACTCAAAAGCAAACCAAATGGACGAGTTTGATGGTGATGGTGATATCAAGTTTATTTAATTTTGGTATTTTCCTATTTTGCACTTGTTGAGTTTGCTTTATTGTGAATGGAGAGTCCCCTTTGCATTGGATTCATGTAATGATTGAGAAATTATCTGATGAGAACTCAATATGAGAACTAAGGCTTTATTGAATGGCCCACCTGGTACCATATGATGGATTGGTAGGAAGATCGACATGCTTGATAGGGTGCCTATCAGGAAAAAAATCGTCTTGAATAATAATTCAAAGTACTTTTTTTGAAGGCTGCAGATTTGACAATGTAGTGGGACTCGAGTCCAATTTAACGGTGAGTGTATCCCAGAGCGGAGGTAAAATCATTTTGAGGTCCAATCAGGAGATGGTGGTGACGTTGTAAGCCCCATGGAGAAGTGTGTACTGAAAGTTTTCAACATAAAACTTCTAGAAGGAAGACTTTGTGGGTTTTTGGAGGCCTTTGTTTTAATAAAAAAATCTAACACTTCCTTGGATAGGGAAATCACCAAAATAAGAAAGAACATTAAATTTTGCAGCACAAGTATACAGCAAGATCATTATTGTGAGTCCAACCAGAAAAGAAGACTTTTGATAGGATCAATATGATGCAATCAGATAAATCATTGTCATGGCTGCAACTTTTACGTCAATGAGCATGATGCTTGATTCTGTATAAGAAAGTCTCTATCTGTCTTGCTGCAGTTGGTATAACCTTTTTCATTATCAATGTAATAATTTAATTTTGTCTTATGTTTTTAGGGCTGGTGAATTGTCTGCAGCAGAGCTGGAGAACCTCATGGTGATTGTTGCCAATCCTCGCCAATTCAAGATCCCTGACTGGTTTTTGAATAGGAAGAAGGATTACAAAGATGGCAGGTATTCTCAGGTTGTCTCAAATGCTCTGGACATGAAGCTGAGAGATGATTTGGAAAGGCTGAAGAAAATCAGGTATTTCTTAATTTTTCAAAATCCATACTGATAAGTAGTCATTAATGGAGTAGGTGTGAGACTATCATGCACTATCAAATTTCATTTGTGATTTGTGCTTGCTTAAATCACATTTATTTGGTACTGGATTTGACGGTGGTAAGGGAAAAAATAGAGTGGTGTTAGTTGGATTTATAGGAATGAATGGGTTTACCCATTAATGCGTCAGAACCAGAAAAGAGAAAAATTGCTAACTTTGCCATTACTTTAATTAGGTACAAGACATGCACGAAAGATTTGTTGATGTCGTGCAATAAAAATTGTGTATATGCAGCTAAACGACATTTTTAGTTTTCACAGTACAAAGTTTAGCTTAAAATTATACAATGCTTATGAAATGCATGATATTTGTAACTTTTTGTAAGATCTTGGATGCATATGCCTGTTGGGTATAATGTTTTGTTCATGATCATATCTTAGATTTTTTTTACACATTTAGTTTTTTTTTTTTGTGGTGTTGTGAGCATGTCTGTTGAATGGATGCACAATAATTGACAGGTGTTTATTAACTTGCAAGTTATGAGCTAAGGAGCAGGGTAGTCAGATTGCAAGCCCCCTATCTTAAGTGAACACCTAGGCACAAGCATAATTTTGCCAGGGGTACTAAAGACATTTTAGTAGAAAATTGATTACATGAAGTTGACCTTGACCACATTATGGTTAGGTTGAGTTGATCTTATGTGTGGGGTTTACTTTTAATCTCAACATCTGATTGTTAGTGAGCTCCAATATCAACAATCCATTAGAACTTCCACTGCTGAATTGAGATGCACTATGATGCATGGTGGATTGAGATATTCCATCGAATATGATATCTCAAACCAATAAGAACTAGGCATTGTGAGTAGCTGATTTTATGGTCCATTATCATCAGTGGCCAACGAATTTGAGATGAAACACACCATATGCCTCAAATAGGTGCAAATATGTTCACATGAAGCTACTTTGAGGATCTCAAGAGAGCTTAGTAAGTTTCATAATGTTGATCAAGATCAATAACAGGCATGGTTTCTGAATTGAGTCACCTGATAAAAAATGACTTTTGGAATCATCAATATTTTCGCAAAATGGGACCATTGATGACCCAATATATTGAGTCCGCACACCATATGCCTCAAATATGTGCAAAGATTGTTAACTTGAAGCTACTTTAAGGCATTTCAAAAGATCTCTGTAAGTTGGCAGCATCAATTAGATCAATAACAGGCATGGTTTCTAAATTGAGGCACCTGGTATAAAAAATTGACTTCGACATTTTAAGCATGATATTGTGCGTGCCTTTTTGAGGGAATTTGTGGTGTTGTCCTCTTGTTAAATGGGGCACATGTGTGCAGTTAAATTAACACTTTACCTTCTGAGATGAATTGACTTTATGCCTGGCTAGCAAATTGTTGTTTACTTGTTACTTCTTGGAAAAAAACATGTTTTCTTTCCATTTTTCTTTCAAACACAGTATGGAATCCATTCTTCTTGTGTTTTTTTTTTTTTTGTTTAAAATTCTACAACCTTTGTTCTAGAAGAGTTTATAGTGAAGGCATGCTTGATTCATGGCTGTTTCTTGGTGCTACCAACCATTTTATTTTTCACTACATTTACAGTTAAGAAGTTATCTTTTAATATATTTTTTGTAGGGGGGTTGAATAAATGAATTTTTAGCTATTTAAGTACGCATTGGAAGAGGTGGGAATCTACAAAAATAGCAATGATCCCCTAAGAATGGTTCTCATAAGAGTTTCATGAGAGTTTGTGGACCTATAGTAGATTTAACGGATCCAAATCCCTTCTCTCACACACCTATTTCCCGTGAATTGCATCTATACCTAATTTGACACTAATTTGATTTTTGAAGTCCATTGATCCAATCTGATGAATTTCCACCATTAGATAAATATGGATATTTTGAGAGCTTTAGAACATATAGCTTCTTATTCAATTAAGTTGTAAATTTATGTGCACCACATACAAGCCAAGGCCTTTCAAACCCATCCATCTATGTGGGCCCAAGTGGCACCTGTTGGCCGTTTTTATGAAAATCTCATGAGAACTGTTCTGAAGAGATCCTTGTTACCTATGGAAGTATTAAAACTTCATGACTTTAGTTGTAGAGGTCCTAGTTCATTGACCAATTAGTTTGACTCGGGTATCCAACAAGTTGACCTGATCTAGAGATGCACTAGAGAATGAAACTTGCTTTGGATGAGAGTCTTGGCTGGAACCTGGATTGATTGGTAAATCATTCAAATGCAACTTTTATGGTTGCATAGTAAGCATTGATAGCTCATCCTACAAGCTCTTGGCTCATACCCAATTGATACAGACTAGTTATAAGCTATTTTTGTATTAAAAAAAAGGGTAAAAAACCATGTTTGCTTGACTCAATTTGTTCTAGGCAAGTCTGCAAAGTCAAGTAAGCCTTAAAAAAATATTTAAAATATCATATGTGTACATATGTTGGTAATGTTAGTATATTTTATGATTAATGAAGTCACCTTCAAAAAAATGTTAGTATATTTTATGAGTTATGATTTCTCTGGTGCTATCTATAAGTAATGTTTTAGAGAACTTTACTCTTGGGAGATGGGAATTTTTTTATTGACAATGGTTTGCTTTTGTTTTTGCACTTTTTGTCAAAACTTGAAATTTTCAATCCCAAAGTAATGTTTATTTATGATTATATTTCTTTATTTGGTTGATGCATTCGATATGTAGACTTAATTACCAATATTAATTCAAGCCGTATGGAATATATTTAGATTATTGGATATTTATCTTTTGTATGTTTACATGCTTTGTTACAAGTTATTACAAATAATTTTAATACTATTCAACTCTCCTGTGTGGGTGACCCCTGATTTTTCTGTTCAACTTGATGCTATTGCAAGCATATTCCTATTCAGTAAACTGTCATAGAGGTTTATGACTCATGGAGACGTGGAAAGGCCCAACTTACCATTGTGTACCTTGACCCACAAAGACATTGTGATGGTTCTATTATTAAATATGAAGGAACAAATAGGAGAGAAATCAAATATCTGAAGAGAAGACTGAAGAGGGAGAAATGGAGAGAATGCCTAAGGATGACATTGAAAAGATATATAAGTTCTTCCTTCCTTCTGTTCTTTTGCAGATTTAGAATTTGTAAAGTAGAAGGGATAGTGGTGGTTTTGATTTTTCACGTATTCAGAATGTGGGATCTTTGTAAACTGAAACTCCGAATGGGATAGTGGTGGAAAAGAGTATGGTGTTTTTACTAATTGTAGAGGATGCATTTTATCATTGAATGGATAGACTAGTTTGCTCCTTAACTAAAATAAAGTAGACATTTTTGTCCCTTACTATTTTAAACTATGAAGGAAGGGTCTAATCTACTCAGATTGCAAATTATCATATGATGAAAGACTGACCATGGCTGAAAAAATATTAATAATAAAATGAAGAATGTTTAACTTTGCATGAGCTAGAGACTTTACATCATGCCCATGTAGTTGAAGTTTGTATGAAGTGAATGTTTTATGGGTCTTGAATCCAGTGAGTTTTCCTTGCGTAATTGTCCAATGCCGACTCCTAATTTTTAGTTTGGATTTATCCGTTATAGAATTTAAAAATTCAATGTGAAACTGGTACTTTGAGTCTTGAAGTTCGTGTTGCATTTGTTGCTGTAATTATTCTGCTGCGTTTGGATGGAGGATAAATTTTCAGTGGGGGTGCATCCAAGGGTAAGGGTATTCAAAATGAATACCCATTGCATGGAAAGGGTATTCAAAAAGTGAGAAAAGGAGGGTAAAGAGGAGTGTTATCCCATTACCCCCCAATTACCAAACAAGGGTAATGGGGGATAACCCCCCATTACCCCCGTTTACCCCCAATCCAAATGCAGCGTTAAATTGTCCAGTATCTATGCAAGATGATTCAGTCTGATTACCATCAATCTGTAAGATGGTTTTTATGTGGTTAAAAGAACTATACCCTCTCCTGTTGTCTTAATTGTCTTTTATATTTAAAACTTGTTGTTTATCTTGTGCAACATTGTAAAAAGTGACCTGTAATTTCAAGCTGAGCATTCATCTAAATGGTAGATGTTGTGCTAATGTAGTTAATGATATGCATTGCCTCGTTGTAATGATTCCTTTTTATTATTATTTTTAATGATAACAATGTCTTCCATGTTGAGGAGGCAGCAATATGTTTCAAGATCTGATAGCATTCCCTGAGGCTTTGATTATTACTGTGCTCTACACACATGCTTGAATACATCCATTGTTTCAGTAATAAAACTAGATTCTCTCTTTAAAAACTGTATTAGGGACCTCCTCTGCAGTTGCAGTTGATTTCACTATTGAGTTTTGTGAATTGGGTCAAAGATGAATTTCTCAGCATTTTCTGAAATCAACCTCTTATAGAGGAGAGTCTGGGTTCAACTGTCTTCTATAAAAATAGACTACTAGTGAAATTAGAAAAAATGATGATGCTTGATAATGGTGTTTGTGCAGGAACCACCGTGGTCTAAGGCACTACTGGGGTCTCCGTGTTCGCGGACAGCACACCAAGACCACTGGACGCAGGGGAAAGACTGTTGGTGTGTCTAAGAAGCGTTGAGTTTTCTTTTTATTTTCTGAAAATGGTTGTGCTGGTGAAGATGTGAGCATTTTGTTTTGAATTTTGAGACCTGTTAGTTTTCCCAACTTTGAGCAACTTTTAGAGTTAGTTTGAGAACAGGACTTTACTTGATAAAATGTTCTTTTTCCCTACATTCTGATTTAGAAATTAAATAGTTATATTGATTGATGGAATCCCAATCTCCATGTGCAGTAGAATGCCAAATCCCAAATTGGTCAAATTCCATATCCTGTACATGATAGAAGAGGAGATCCAACATAGCAATGCGCTCTCATCTAATCATCTTGTGATTCATGGTTTCTCCATCATATTGTTATTTATTTATTTTCGATCAAAGTATCCAGGTCTCTTAGAGCATCCGACTAATTCTCGGGGCATGTGCAATCCTTTCTACCCACACAGACTGGATAACTCTACAGGGAGTGGCCCATTGGGGTCGAGTGGGAATCGAATTTAGGATTCTCACTTCCTCTTACAGGTTCCTGGCGATCACTATCATATTATTATCATCACTCATTGTTATATTTTGATGATGAGTCTAAGGGCTGATTAGGTAAAAAGTGAATGGTAGAGGACAGAAGTTTACTCCAGATAGATTGAAAAATTATTAATGATGACGCAGATGACTTCTTTTTTAAGAGGAAAATGACTAGATTTAATTTTGAAATTTAATGGTCACTTGGAAGGCTTTGCCCTCGTGGTCAATTATAAAGCATTGCCCATTATGAGTAAAAATGAATCAATTTTCTTTAGCCTTAGCCATATAATTTGCTAATGTTGTTGAACTCTGCAAAACCGAATGCAAGGGAAGATTGTAGCAGGGAACCAGGCCATGGATCCCCACCACTAATGCCTATAGGGTCTTAATTATTGTTTCCTCACAAATCTGTTCGACTGCTTTTAAAACCATTTGACTTTTTTGCCAAAATAAAAGTAAGTTATTATTGTGTTCACGAACGACCAAATTGTTTCTTTTATACGTAGATAAAGTGTTTGTATGTTACATAATATTAATATTTATATATAGTATTAATTTAATGAAAATATTATTTTTATAAAATATGGTTCAAATTTAGACTTTGGAGACGAATACAAGCTTTCGATATTAGAGCCTACCTGAATTTTACTTTTGGGACTGAGATTTTTTATTTTAATGATTGGTTAGTAAGAATTTCATTCAAAAAGAGGGAATGCCCAAAAATTTACAGTATAAAGCCCAAAGCCCGGGCAAGGCCACAAAGCCCAAAGGGCAAACACAATAAAAGGGCCCCATAGACAAAACTCAATACTAAGGGGTGCAAAAACCCCCAAAAAATTAGGGCGCAAACCAAACAATTGGGCCTGAATGTGGCCCAGAAATAAGCCCTATTCAAACGGTCAATCTGAACTTTTTTTTTTTTTTTGAGTTTTTGTGGGGTTTGTGTTAGACCTGGCCCAAGTTGCACCTATATACATAGTCGCTGACATTCCAGCAGTATTCGTCCATTATATTGATTTGACCTGTATCAACCCATGTTAGCGAATACAGTCCAACCTGCAGAGGCTCCTGAGAGGCACTTTGGTCTTGTTGGGCCTGTATGATTTGATAGAAATCATCAGCTGAAAATGAGGGCTTGGCTGTCTACGAATTATATCTTAACCCAACATCAGATGAAATTCAAAATTTGATTTTTCCACTATGCTGTTTGGATTGGTAGGGAAACTGTTCTAGGGAAAATAACTTCTCCCTCGGCAGGCACATAAATGGAAAACAGTAAGAGATTTAGCTAAATTGGAGGGACAATTGTTTATTTGCCCCCAACAAATGAGCAAAAACAAATAGGGTTTATTACTTTATTTCACTCTTCATCATGTTGTGTGGTTTCCTTTTCCACTTGTCCAGGATTCAAATACTCCTTTTTCTTAAAAAATTATATATATAAAAAGGGCAAAAAAGCAGCAGTCCCACACATAGATTTGCATAATTGGGTTTGAGTTTTCTATTCTATCAGAAACTTAACTGACCCACCTTTAGTCGCAATGAGTTTTGTATTACCTTTCCATGATTGGGGGGTTTCATCATGTGGTCAATGATTTTGTCTTTGATCCTCTATCACATTTATTGTTATTTATGAATTAGATCTCTATCTAAATTCAAATTGATTTTCTTAGGATTTTATATAAACATTTTCAACCAAGTTACCCTGGAGACATCTCAATCAGGAGTTCAAAATTCGATGGGGACGAGATGCCGATATCTCGGTTCCACAATCTCGGCCGATATTACTCTCTCTCTCTCTCTCTCTTTTGGGTCAAATTTCGGCTGAGATCTCCATCATATTGGCCGAGATGTCGCCTGTATGACCGATACATCTCGGGCGTCTAAAATCCGAGATATTTCGGCCGATACAAGATATATAGTAGAGATTTGCACCTTGATCTCAACTATATCAAATTTTTAAAAATCTCATTATTCATTTTTCAGCATATATATGTAAACTCACCAAACTGTTGACATTTTCTAGGAAAAAAAGAGTTGAAATTTCCCTTTAGCGAATTTCAATGACAGCCATTAGTAGGAAAATGGAAATCTCTCTCCTTCTCTTTTCGTGGAATCTGGTGCCGACGTTCTGAAAATGTTGCAATGGTTGTTGAGAGGGTGTTCACATCTCATATATGGCCAGGACAGTAGTATCCAGCTTGCTTTTTCAATTTCTTGTAGACAAGAATTCAATAATATTGTTGTATGGAAGAGAACAAATGAAGAAGATTTTTTGATGACAAGGTGGATAGACTTCTTAATTTCTTCAATTAATCTTCAGAATATGTGTAAGCCTCTCTACTTCAATATTAAGTAATATTATCCATCACTTTATATGTTCGTTAGATATGTCCAATTTTTGTGAAAGGCCTCATCTTTGATTCCTTCAGGCACCTTATCCGATTCAGATGTTTGTGGGCGGTGTGATAGATCAGGATCGACCCTAAATTTTAGAGGCTCTAGACTCAGCACACTGATAAGGCCCTAGGCCCAAAAAAAAGTGCATCGTGGACGTCCTAGACCATTGGTCAAATTAGAGAGGGGGCGGGACTTAGACGGTGGCCTATTTAACCTTAAGTCAGGATCGACTCAATCATGGGTTTAGATTTTTTTTCCAATGATCACACCAAAATGAAGGCTAAAAAAAATTACGGGATATGATCTTTTGAAGTAAAGATAGAATTATATTCAGAAATCGGTTTCTTACTACCAATAACTTTATAATTTTTATGTATTTTATTAAAAAACAGGACTCTCGTCGAGTTGATCAGTTTTGAAAAATATCTCAGTGCCGTGTACGAATTGAATATACAAATCTTAAATTCTTAATCAACTGATACGACGTATGAATGCAGGGCAGCAGACAGTCTCAAGAGTGAGTAAGAGTAAGAGTAAGAGTAGGTGGTATCATTTCAGATCTCAATCAAATAAAAACAAATGACGTAGCATGAGCATTTCCCTTTGTGGGGCCCACTGAGTCACCACCAATCGTAGAGGAGTACGACCAGATCAGGTGCACCTCAGTGTCATTAAACAATGGCACAAGGAATCCAACATCACACGTGCGAGAAAGAGAGAGAATTAGAGAGAGCTTCTACACGTGCTGAGGATCTTACCATTGGCTTTCGAATGGATGAATTTGAACAGACGAGTTGAATTCAAATTTAATTTAAACTTGCTTTAAAATGTTAACAAAAGTTCTAAAACTCTAATCAAGTTTTAGACATATTCACTAAATATATGTTCTCTGTATATTTTTTATGATTATATAATATTGAAATTTTATAAAGCCCTGTGGCTTCTTCTCTCCAACTTAAATGCTGCTATATATAAATTTTTTCAAGTCGGAACTTAATTTGTGGACAATGTTTATGAAAGCATTATGCTTTTTAGTCTTATATTTCACACTTTACATGATTTTATATATTTCTACAAAACCCTAAAATTTAATTCAATAAAAATATTTATCTTATCATGTTTTTATAGTCTGAAGTTGATAAATAAGTCAATCTTCTGAATTGAAAAACCAATAACTCTATATAATATTTACAGTACTCTCCTGCTAGTTTGTGAGAGTGAATTCTACTTCATGCTATCAAAGCAGGTTCCATATGAAGTCGTTACATATAAAAGTGTGAAATTAATGAAAGTTCCAATCGCTTAAACTAAAAAACTAAAATATTAACTTGATTTTTTGGTAGAAAGTTAGAGACATTAGTTATAAAAGAAGATGTTACATGAATCATTAAAAAAAAAAAAGGGCCAAAAAATCTATACACATTTTAGGGCTTTTGTGAAATGAAAGGAAGCAAAAGAGAGGAAATTAGGGAGAAGATTAGGGAACTCAGTACAAAAAGCATGAAAGAAGTAAAGGGTGTTGGGAGACAAACCAATTATAAATTCCAACAAAAGAAGCAGTGCTAATGGATGTTTAGTTCTAATTTAATCACATGTCATAATCTCATCATTGTATGTTCTATACCACCTTAGCTTTTCCATGAATATATATAGTTTAAAAATCCAAGACATGGGCCTTTAACAATATTAAAAAAAAAAAAATTAGTCGAAATTTCAATCAATTTCGAGTTAAATTACTTATTTTTAAATAAGTTAAAATCAATCTGTTGATATATAGATAAAGTCTATTGATTTATGAATTTTTTTTATCATTTTTGTTGAATCCAAAAAGTCTTGACTTGTATTTTGATTGTTGATAAAATGTTTTCTTTATTAGAGAATGAAAAACTACAAGTTCTTTTAGACCATGATGAACTTGAAACTTTTAGTCCAAATTAAGCTTTTTCATGACTCGAATGTTGCGAGTCCGTCAAGTTAACTCAAGTCGGAGTCATATTTAACTAAATAATCAGTTTAGGCCGAAATATCATAATTTTACACAAATTACAGACCAAATAATCTTTCTCTAAGCTTCTAATCTGCATCCAAATTATAAATTTGAAACCTGAAAGACAGGGATCTGCTTTCTCTTTTGCTTGTTTGTGTGTTTGGAAGTTGTATTTATTTAGATGAGTGGGTGGGAAAAAAAAAAAGGGTACCCACAATTAAGATGCTAACTTCTAATTACTTTTGTTTATTATATTAATTAAGATGCTAACATCTCATTACTTAAACTAAACACCGACTTGATTGGTTTTTCTTTAAGCAGGCAAACTCTTCCAATAGCAAACAAAATTCCATGCTTTATGATGCTTAGCTCACACTATTCACTTTAATTGGCCATTATAGAAGAGTAATCATTAACTTTGACAATTACAGCACTATTAAATAGATTTAATAAAAATTCTCTTTTCAATTCTTTTCGTCTTCAATTGAAATTCATTCTATTAAGATTAAGTGCTTACCAAGACGTCAAAAGCTATAACTGATAATGAGAGTATAACTTTATTTTTTTAAACCTCGTAGCGCGAGTACCATATTTTGACTGTAATACATGCGACATGATGTTGGACTTGACTCACCAAGCCTGCGCCTAACACAATCTATGATAAATATATATATAGATAGATTATTATAAAAAAATAAGATATGTTAATTTATTCTAACTCTTTAATTTTTTAACATTTAAAATGAATGATTGAATAAATTATTTTTCAACTTGATCAAATTAAGAGTGATAATTCATCAAATGAACATAAAAATTGAATATATATATATATATATATTTTAAATAGCAATTTAAATTTATCAAAAAATTAAGTGTCACCTTAAAGCGCAAAAAACATTGACCTAGGTGTCAACAGGCTCATAAATGGTAAACCACAATTCTAATAGATGGAATGATCTCAACTGTCCATTTTCCATATAGATTCTACACCATCAAAAGATAATGAGACACGTGTACTTAGAAGTTAGATTCTCGACACATCCACAGTATTTGAAAAGGGTAGGATGCGAGAGCATTGATTGATGTGTACGTGCATCAGCTGCACCCTGCATGCCGGCAAAAGTAAGTACCGTTTTTACTGCGGTCAAAGTACGGTAGAACTTCCAATACTCCTCACTTTTTCATCTTTCTAAGTCTTGCCAGACGATCCTTTATTAAACGAGGTAAAGAGTGTACTTTATCTTCTATTTTATTAACAATAAATTAATGAGATTTTTGGTGAGAAATATCTTAAAAGTTATAAATTCTCATAAATACATATTTAAAAATTGAAATTGGGTCGAAGTGTTTCGTATATTCAGTTAAACTTTTTTAAACTAAATTGCTTCCACTTTATAGTTTTGAGCACTTATATTAATTATGATTACCTCCATTTCACATACGTTAGAGAGACATTTTCATTCAATTTTTTTTTTACCAGGTCCTTTGGTCCAAATAAAATTTTTAGGGCACCCCAACCTAAAATTACAATTTTCTGAAATATTTTGCAAAAAAATCTTTAATTTTTCAATTGAATATAACAAAATAAGAGACAAAATCAACTCATTACTTTATTTTAATAAAAGGACTCATGTCCAAAATCAATTTTCCTTTTCAAAGCTTAATATTTGAAAGAGGTTATCTTCGTGTTTCAGAGTTATTAGTATTATACCATTAATACCTTAATTAGTAATTCTATAATCTACAATAACATAATAAATTTATCGAATCGTTGAACATATTATGAAAGAATCAAGCTCAAAAAATATTTTAAATCATTAATCCAACAAAAATAAAATAAAGTAATACACGAATTATCGAACCCATTAACTATAAAATAGGTCATGAACACCTCAATTACAATTAAAAATAGGGTCTCGTTTGATCAGGTCGCTAAATATTATCAAATGAAGTTAATTTTTTTTTAGATAACGTGAGTATCCTTGAGGTGGTGGGTTGAAGTTAAAATTTTGTATTTGTTGGATCCTGAATTTCTTATTTGATTTGTTACCCAATGGACCTTATCCACTACCATTTGCTAGAAAATTGAAAGAAAAAAAAATCTCTAACTACATACAGGAAAAACCTATGGTGACTTGAATGGATTAAAGGCAGGTATGTAACATGATAAAAATTTAAATCAATCCAAGTTAGACTCAAATGTGAAATTTTAAATTTTGAGACCTTCATAAAGACATAAACTGATAAGCATAATCTTCTATAATTTATTTAAATAATTTTAAATTTTAAAATATAAAATCTTCTAAAATCAATCATTTATAGTGAGCAATCGTCAATTAAATTATGTGACCCAATAAAGCACAACCACGAGAGCATGGTTCTGAAAATCGGTCAAGTCCAAGACAACCTGGACTCAGTCCCTACTGATATGGCTGATTCTGATATAACTCGAGTCAATTCATATTATTTTCATCTAATTTTTAAAATTCAATCGATTCCAAGTCCAACTCAGTCGAGTTGCATATTTAAAACCAAATGCGTGCGAGCTACACCCAACAATGGGTCGGGTGGATTTCGGATCAGGGGTATAGGTCGATTTCAAGTATTATTAAATTTGTTAAGTTCAATTGAGCCTATTTCTGATTTGGGTCATATCATGATAAGGTAAGGTTACTCATTTACTAAATGAAAGAAATTTTTAAACAAGATTTACAGAAAAAAATTACTATTTAAATAAGTGTAGAACTCGTATGACTTCAAATATTGCATACAAAATGACAATATTAAGATCAATTGGATCTACCCATTAATTGAATCAATCAGATCAGATCAACCGCTTTGATAAATAAGTTAGATTTACATCATAAAATTGAGTGAAATTTTGTCAGATACAGTCTTGGATTCAATCTCTAGTGACTCTAATGAAAGATCACTCTTTACGTACTTATTCGATGTGTGCGATTGGATGATTTTCACACACCCTAAGATCAATCGGATGTAATACCTAAACACCTCCGGATCTCAAAAATAAAATTTGACAGATGCAAGGACAGCCACTGGTCACCTTCGCTGATATCAAGTGGATGGAAAAGTTTCTCTTTCCCGGCGATTTGGAAAACAGCAGTTGTGCATCTAAAGTGTGATTGGGAGTGTCCTTTCCACTCGTGCGGCCACCATGACTTTTTCCAAAGGCAAAGTCCTCATTATCTTCAAGTGTTGAAAAGATAAATCAGATTTTTGTGATGAACATGAACATGGTGGGCCACAAAATCATTCAAACCCTAGTGCCAAAAAAGGTACATATTGAAAGAATGGGGAATCAAGACCTCTAAAATGTTGCCCAATAAGATTTTTCTGCTTTCAAAGTGAAATTAAAAAGAAAAAAGAAAAAAAAATGATATAGCCTATCAGACTGGAGCCAATTACAAGAAATCTTTTTATAGTGCTCAGTCTTTTGGTTTTAAATTATTATTCTTTCTTACATGATCTTTGGGCCAACCTTAATACTTGATTAGCCAATCCCTTAATTACTACACAAGGGCTTATAAGAGGGTGAATTTTGTATTTTTTGCTTTGTTTTACTGATTGGTAAAAGGTTTTTCAGCCCTACCCATTGATTAAAACGCAAACATTACCCATGCAAACTATGTTGCATTGTTGGGAAGGAGAAGAAAGAGGAGTTGGCTCGATGATCAAGAAGTTTCCCTCATGAATAAAGGTCTTAAGTTTAATTCACACTCAAACTTATCTGCGTCACTTCTCATGGAGTTACTTCTTATCAACTTATCAGTGTGTGTGGATTGGAAGATTTACAAATGCTCGTCAAATTAATTTCACCTCTAATATAAGATGTTAATGTCAAAAGCCTTTTTTCATATCATATTTATTTGATGAAAGGAAAGATGAGTAGTGATTGCAAATTGTAAACCTTAAAAGAACTTTTTTCTAGTGGTTGGGTTTGCTTACAATTTTCGAACATAGAAAGTTGATGGGCCATGTTGGCCACCTATTTCTACACCCAATGAGAAGCCCATATGGCACTTAAAAGGACTAGAATGCTTTAAGGTATGAGCACCATCAATCATTTTTCTTCAGATTAGCTACATTAGTATACTGCATCCCTCTTTCAATGCAGACCCATTTCTCTTTTAAAGCTTAAAAATTGTCTGAGTAATACCATTTTTCATGTTAGAGTATCTGATTAATTTCGAGAGCATGTGCAAACCTTCACATCTACAGATTAGATAACTCTACGAGGAATAACTCTTTGAGATGGAGTAAAAATCGAACTCACGACTCTCACTTTATGAGACGAGTTCTTGATCATCACTACAAATCCTATGACTCGTGGAAAACAGTAAAAACTATATTAGATTATACAAAATTTATAATAATATAAAATAAGAAATAGAACTCAAATTTTTATCTTAAATTAATGAAACTTGACTCAAAAGGAACACTAATTAAATTAAATGATTCACACCCACATGATCCTATTCATGTTGACCCAATGAAGTTGATAAGGATCCTTCCTCACTGCCACTTACCTACATACAAAGTTTTTCTACGTAGAAAATAGCAATAAAATATCATGTAACAACACAGGGGGAGTGTGTATGTGTTTAATGCACCCCAAATAACGATGGAAGAGGCACGTGGCCTCACGTGATCCCGAACGTTCAAGCCCTTATTTCTAGTGTCACCAATAAAGAGCATAGAACACGACATTATTTAAAAAGAAAAAATAAAAATAAAAAACTCTAATAAATGAGACTAATTAGATAATAGAGATGTGTTTCAATAGATAGGCCACACCAACCGCATCATACTAAATTTCATTATGAAGATTAGTCATAGATTAAAATTATTTCCTATTAATTATCTTTAACTATGAGATTTAATTGAAAATTGTTTTGTGACTAATTATTTTGTTGTATTAGATTAGATGGTTAGACATGATCAATGAAATTTATTTTTGTCATATGATTAATCCACGACTTAATTTTTGTAATAATAAGTCTAATATGTGAAAATCTTAGCCAGATTTGGACATTTTTTAACTACGAATTTTCAGAAGGAAAATTCTGTAATATTTCTGAACGGTGTGAATATAAAAAAATGAGGAGCGTGACAACAAAATCGTAAAAGTACGGAGCGTGACGGAGCATGGAAATGAGCGCCGTTGTTATTTTAGTATTTTAATTTTAATTTAAATTTTTGGAAATATTATATTAATATATTTTTGTTTTAATTGTTTGATAATGCTATCGGGCCGTGTGCTGATTAGTAAGATAATAATAATATGGTTTAGTAGTAAATTAATAATTAATGGCAGCTTTGTTTCCAGCTTTGCTTTCCTTGTCATTTCTCGTCTTTATGTGAGGGTTGTCCGGCACGTGGGGGCCACCTTCTGACGGGCGCACGTGGGCAGAACGGGCAGCGAAGGCTGAGCTGGCTGGGCTCCATTACCTTTGTGCGCCCTTGGCAACGTACAAGGAGCTGCCCGTGTCGGTGCCCCATTCGTTGTCCGGACAGTATGCACGTGAGAGATGGCCGTCGATTCTGCACGTGCGGTCTTGGCTGGCCTCAGCATTCATTTGTCTCTCTCTTTCTCTGATTGGGAGAATTGGAAAATTAGAAAATTAGAAGTACGTCTCATTCACATGAATAATTGTGTTAAGGGTCCTGTGCCACCGCAACTTCGGATGAGTATCTACTTTCTCTTGTATTATATTTCTTTTTTAATTGTCAACTTTTTCATATTATAATTATTTATGATCTTAATACAACCTTTTAAAATATTTATTTAAATAGTTTTTTTGTCTATGAATGCGACATATTTTCAAGAAAAGTGGGCCATCTCATCACACTCAAAACTATTGTGGATGTCTAAGGTGGGTACATTCATATTCTATGTTTGTAGCAATGGATAACCCCATTGTCAAGGACTTTTTATTAGAAGTTACAGAATTAGTAAAATAAATTTTATTTCAATTTAATTATATTCAGTTATATTCTTTTCTTTTAAGTATAAGGTATTTAAGTCTTTTAGAAAATCTAATTAATTCTTAGGTCATATGTAAAGTTGTCTATCCACACATATCGAATAAAACTATAGAAAGAGAATGACCATTTTGTGTTCAAAGTGACTTCAATCTAAAACCTCTTGCATTTTTTATGGATTTTTTACCATCAAATCAATCTTAACAGATCGACACAAGTATACTTTTTTTTTGTTAATACAGTTTTATTTATTTTTCTGAATTTGCATGTGGGAAACTGTAAGATACTTAGTGTAAAATTCTCATGAGTGAGCATACTACCATTAGAGCACACCAAAGTTAGTCTATAGAGACTCGAGTCCACAATATCCCACTTCTTAAAATAAGAGACAATTAGTTAAATTAGACCCTTGTTAATAATATCTTGAAGTGATACATAGCATTTTAGCCAATATAAAACATTACATAGGAAGTCACAGGTTCGAGTCCTCTATGGTCTAATTTTAGTGTACTTTAAAGGTATGGGTCCACCTATGGAGATTTTACACTGAGTATTCTGCGATTTCTCACACGTAAATTCAAAAAATAAATAAATTTACCTACTTATTATAGCATTTGGCATCTCAAAAAATCAATAATGGTGGGCTCAGTTACAAATAATGGCATCTATTTGAATATCGCGATATGACACGATATCTCTTCCTTAAAAATGTGTAGACAACTTTAAAAATCTAACTTTATTGACTTTTGTCTCGTGATAAATAAAATATATAAAATTCAATTTGAATTTTATCTTAATAATTATGTTTTGTGGAAAGTCTGTTTACAATTAAAATACAATGATAATGATAACTTTTATGCAAGAAAAATGGTCATGTAAAGAATATTTGAATATAATGAGATTAATTTTATTTTTTCACTACTCATTTCACAAAATTTAAAACTCTAAAAAGACCATTTAAATGTCCATGTCATTTAAATTATATGGGTGTTAATACCTTTCTCAAATCACTTATTTTATTCTTTTATGACGTGGAATGAGGGTGTTGATTAGACTAAGGTTCATTATAGTTTTTTTATTTTTAATATCCAACTAATGAAAAATAAATACCATATAAAAAAAAAAAAGTCTCTTCTCCCTTTGTCAAGAATACAAAAAGAGACATTTCCCTCTTATTGTAAAGAATTTACTTATTCATAGAATTTATGAGGTTCTCTCTCGACAAAATAATATTTTATTTATTTTAAATGAAAAATAAAACTTTTTATACACAATCAAACAGTCAAATTTTCACAACTTAGCACGCCTGCAGCTTATGTGGATCGAAGCAGGCGTCCAAATCTTAGATGACTTGATATCTCGGTGATACATTTCTTTTTTTTTTTTAAATATCGGGTATTTTTTATTTTTTCTGAATTAAAAAATTGAAAGAAGACCTGTTTTTTTTTTTAAAGACAACTTTTTTTATTTTGCAATTTTTTTTCAAAGAAGTGGAGAAACAATCAATCTCTTAGATGAATTGAGTGGCATGGACGATTGAGTTTGAAGTTGCAAGGAAAATGGCCTGAATTGATAGTTGATCAGATGAAAGAGACGTTGCAGGCCGGATTGCTAGTAGACCCAAGTGACACCCCACCGCTTCCTTTCACCATAATTTTAATTTTAACTCTTGGAATTTTGACATGAGTTAGGCTTAAATTTTGTCGTTTTACTGAAACTTTTTATCGAACTGTGTCAAATTTTATTACTAATTGATCATTGGAGTCATA
This sequence comes from Chimonanthus salicifolius, assembly GCA_013350335.1. Taxonomy (NCBI): domain Eukaryota; kingdom Viridiplantae; phylum Streptophyta; class Magnoliopsida; order Laurales; family Calycanthaceae; genus Chimonanthus; species Chimonanthus salicifolius. The sequence continues at coordinate 72,104,719 of CM023535.1, read as the reverse complement.
TAATCATTGATCTTTTAAATTTTATTAAATTTATAAATTTTTAAAGATTCAAAATTAAGAGATACGATCATCAAATGAATATGAAACTTGCTCATTCAGTTTACTTAATAAAAAATTTAAATGGTTCTCCAACTTTTGTTCTCACGTGTTTTACCAATTATTTTCTAAAGAGAACATGGATTATTCCCCTCTCCATATAATTTTTACTTAAGTGGTAAAGGCTAAATACTTCAAATAATTTATTTATTTTTATAAAAATCATCTATATATCATAATACTTAATTAATGAGAAATGTTCATTTTAATGTCTCCACAAGCACGTTATTTCTAAAATAACTTTCAAAAACAATAAAACACTAAAAATACAAATAATTTTTTTAAAAAAATTAAAATTATTTAAGAAATAAAGCGTCCGTAGTAGACAACTAATTAAATACCTATTTTATAGGGTCATAGACTTCATATTCAACTGCACATAGTGCCTCGCCTGAAAGTAAATATATTATTATAATATACTATATTATTATTAAATTAATTTTTGGAATCGGCTTGAGATGGGGATTAGTAATATTAAATTTTAAAACAATCTAATTAAGATACTAAGCAAGAGAAGGAGGCCACGTGGAAAGTGGTAAGTACAACTAGTCACAAGGTTAAAATTTGACCGTGTCAGACATAAATACTGTCAGGTGCTGACCGTACGGTTGTTATTTGTAGTGTATTTGTCTGCACAACTCTCATTTACTGAAGTGGGCCCACATTAAATCAATCCGTAAAATTATGATCGGACGGCTGTGGAAGTTTCGAACATCATTTCATATTCACCCAATAAGGATCTTCTTAGAATTTTTTTTTTTTTTTTTTACTTTATAAAAAAAATTAACCCATTTAGAGTTATATAAAAAAAATTAATTTGCATTTGTTGAGAAGGAATCGCTTAATTGGGTAATAGGACACATTTATCATCTGTCACGTCCATGACAATCATGTTTCACCAGCACAAACATTTTTGATCAATGGGACCATAGTGACTGTTGGACACGTGCCATCTAAAAAAATAATTTTTTTAAAAAAATTACCGACGTAAAATTAGAACACAGCAACTGAAGTCATCGAGACTCAAGTTTAATAAATTTCTTTTAAAAAAAGTTAAATATAGTCTCACTGAAAGAACAATAATGGGCTACAAGAACATATAAGTAAGTATAAATTTAAAAAAAAAAAAATTATAAGAAAATAGCTATTCATTTCACTATATTTGAGTTCTTTCAAAGAGATATAGAGACGTATTCAGTGTGTCATTGGTATTATCAAGCTATTGGTATAAAGTTTTAAGCTATGGATAGGTTTTAGTCATATATTTTATCAAGTGTTCTTTAGTTTATTTAGGGTTTACTTATAATTATGAGGTCGGATAATTTTTTTAAAAAAATATTTGTATATATATTTTTAAAAACTCAATTTATTGAATAAATTTAACTTTAACTTAAAGTAGATAAAATTGCATTCTATATATAAATAACTTTTAGATCTTTTAAAGAATGACTAAATTCATTCAATAAAGTTAATTTTTAAAAGAATTATAGATATAAATCTTTTAAATTCACTTAATTCAATAATCATAGTGTGTACTTTATAGAGCGTGAGGCTAGATGCTACCCTATGGCCTAATATGTTATATATATGCATTCTTTAAAATATATTACTATAGTAAGACAAAATTACATTGGCCCAAGTGTTTTTTTTATATATGGGAATAAGACCCAGACCTACTCAATATCAAATTTACTTCATTAAAACTATTTTTTCTTTAAAATATATTTAATCATTAATAAATTTTTGATATTTTTCACTGTTGAATATATTATAACAAGTCAAAATATTTATTCAATGATTCATTTTTAATATTAAAATTTAAGAATTAGCGTAATTCAAATAACTCCATTTTTTATTTTTTTTGAAACAGTTAAGAATAAACTTCCATTAAGTAAAACGATTACAGTACAAGGAGAAAGAAAAGGGATGGTAGCCTATGAGAAATAAGCCCCCATCCACCAAAAGAAAAAGAGAAAACCCAACTAAAAGCAACAACAAGACCCAGACCAGCAAAACTACTCAGCCGGGGTAAAGAAAGTGCCACGGGTCACCCCCTCTACACCATTCTTTGCGAGAAAATCCGCTACCCCATTAGCTGATCTACTAATCTGAGAGAAGGATACTTCCAAACCCATCAATAATTCCTTAATCTCCCTTACTAAGGAGACCAATCTCCAAGGTGGACGTTTCAAACCCTTGGCCCATTTGATAGCGTTGGAAGAGTCACTTTCAATAATTAATTTCTCCCCCCCTAAGGAAGCCCCTAAGGAAAGAGCTCTCCTAATACCGAGAAGTTCAGCCTCATTAGATTCCTTAATTCCAATAGACTCCGAAAACGCGATACGAGTGAAACCCTGATGATTCCTAAGCGCGCCCCCAATCCCAGCCGGTCCTGGTTTTCCTTTGGATGAACCGTCAACATTAAACTTCCAAAAACCAGAGGGCGGAGGTGTCCAATCTAACTTCGGTTTGCCTTTCCTAAGAGTGGGGCCCAAACAACCATCCAAAGAAAGGCACAAATCCTCCGCTTTAAAATGATTAAATTCCTTATTAGCGCAAATCCACGAGCATAATCTCCAATTTGCAATATCAAAAAGCTCGCCAAACTCCACCCTACTACCCTCAAAAACCCTAGAGTTCCGCTCTCTCCATATCGACCACAGTACCGCCGCCGGAATAGTATTCCACACCACTTTCTTACGACGATACAAACGAGCCAACGACCAAGATTCCAGCAAACCCTCCCACGAACCAGGGCTGACCCACGAAACTCCCAGTAGATTTACAAACCTACTCCATAATCTCCAAGCCACTGGGCAAGTGACGAAAAGATGGTCCAGAGACTCTTCACCCAATTCACAAAGGGGACACAAAGAATCCCCATCAGGACCCAAGAGTCCCCTACGACTAAGTTCCAGTCTAGTCAGAATCCTTCGTTTTGCCCCACACCAGGTGAACAATTGAACCCTAGGAGGAGCCAGATTATTCCAAATAATAGTCTGCTGAAAAGAGGGGCCCTCCAAATACTGTTGAGTAAGCTCAGACAGCGACTTAACCGAAAAAACCCCAGAAGGATCCCCCATCCACACCCATTCATCCCCACTCTCTAGATCAAACTTGAACTCTCTCAGTTTCGCCTTAAGGTCATTTAAGGAATCACTCTCAAAAGTCCGAAGCTCTCTCCTAAAGTCAAAAATCCAGGAAGTGCCGTGCCTATCCATCTTAACCATATCTTGAACTGAGGACAGTTTATTCCTAGTCGCTCTAAACAATCTGGGAAAAGATTCTTTCAATGGTTTGTCCCCTAACCAAAGATCTTCCCAAAAAAGAGTTCTGTCACCCTTGCCGACCAACAAACGAAGATTCTTTCGAAATAACAAGCCCACCTCTGTCCCCCCTTCACACACCTTCCACCAATCTTTAATCACCCTAGACCCATCCCGGGCAACACTGTCTCCCAAGGTCCACCCATTTGAATTTGCTACGCCATATTTAACTGATAGTAGCCTAACCCAAAGGGCACTCCTTTCTGAACCAAAACGCCAACCCCACTTGCATAACAATGCTTCGTTCTTCACTCTAATGGGGATTAAACCTAAGCCGCCTTTGTGTTTTGGTTTAGTAACCTCGGACCAGGCTACTAAATGGACTTTCCTCTTCCCTTCTTGATCTCCCCATAAAAATCTTCTAAACAGTTTTTCCATTGCGTTGGCTACCCCTATGGGCATCTTGAAGAGAGATAAGAAGTACAATGGTATGTTTACCAGAACGGACTTGAGAAGTGTTACCCTTCCACCCAATGATAAATACCTTTTGCCCCAGCCCGCCAATCGCTTCTCGACTTTCTCCAACACCGGGGACCAAAATCTTTTGAGCCTGGGATTACCCCCAACCGGAAGTCCAAGGTACAGAAAGGGAAGTTTCCCGATCCCACAACCAACTTCATTCGCCCAATCTCGAACCACTAAATCTTCTATACCAATTCCGATGAGGGTACTTTTGCCCAAGTTAATCCGGAGCCCCGAGACTAACTCGAAGCATCTCAAGATCGCCCGAAAGCCCAACACCTCTGATTTACTATTGTCACAAAAGAAAAGGGTATCATCAGCAAATTGCAAGTGGGTGATCGCCAAACCCTCTAAGCCAACCTCAAAACCCCTCACAATACCCATGTTTTTAGCCTTCAACACCAATCTATTCAAACTTTCCCCTACCATCGTAAAGATGAAGGGAGAGAGGGGATCCCCCTGCCTCAAACCTCTAGAAGCATCAATTGGTGAAGTGGGAGAACCATTAACCAAAACTGAATATCTCGATCCCTCCACACAGGCCTTCATCCATTTCCGCCATCTCCTACCAAAGCCCATCCTCTCGAAAAGGTACCTCACAAAAACCCAATCAACGCAATCATAAGCTTTTTCCATGTCTATTTTGAACAATAACCCAGGTTTCCCCTCTTTTTTCCGTAGATGCACCAGTTCATTTGCAATCAAAATACCATCCAATATTTGCCTTTTCTCAATAAAGGCCCCCTGCGAATCATCAATGACCTGAGGAAGCACCTTTTTTAGTCTCTCTGCTAAGACCTTTGCTAGTAGTTTGTAAATGCTACCCACGAGACTAATTGGCCGATAGTGAGATAAATCAGATGGTCCTTCCCGTTTTGGAATTAACGAGATAAAAGAATTCTTCAAACCCTTATATATTATCCCATCTGAGAAGAATTCCTTAAAAAACCTGACAATAAGCGGTCCGACTGATTCCCAACAAGCCTTAAAAAAGGCAAAATTGAAGCCATCAGGTCCAGGAGCCTTATCCCCATTCAGACTGTCCAAGGCTGCCAAAATTTCGTCCAATGTAAACTCCCTTTCTAACCAGACAGCCAACCCCTCACTAATCGTAGGAAATCGAAGCCCATCTAAAGTAGGTCTATTGGAATTTGAGTCAATCTTGGAGGCAGAACTTAACAAGGAGAAAGGAGAGCTACTGAGCCTAGATAGCGAAAGGGGAAGAGAACTTAAATAAAGAGAAGATAACACCCCAACCAATGACCCAGGTGAAGAAAACAACCCTAGAGACTGCTCACCCACTGAAGAGAAATAAGGAAAAACAGGGAAGGATAGTACCTGGGCCTCAGAAGAAGCAAACCGTGACAAAACCGATGGGCTCAAAAAGGAGAAGCTTGACCGCAGTGAGTCCCAACAGCCGCCAACCAACAATTGAGACGACTCTGAGAAGCCTCGTAAAGCTACAATATCAAAGATCCAAGAGCCCAGCCCCTCTGACGCTAACTCGATCCTCCTAGACCCTGGCAAGGCCACCATAAGCGAAAGTAGCTCGGCCCCGCCAAACACAGTCATGGGAGTCACCGCAGGAAGATTCCTCCACGAGCAGGAGGCTAACGATAAGGAACACGCCAACAGAACTGAAGCAGAAGGAAGACGGCTGCCGCTCCAACAATCCGGCACCTGGGGAAAAAAGGAGGCAAACAAGGCACCATGTTTCCAAAAAACCAAATCACTCAACAAAAAGGAGGAATAGGAAAAAGACAAACCAGAGGCGACAGACTGCAGCTGCGGACCTGAAGAGGGACAGAGGGGAGGCCCAGCTCGAAAAGGGATAGAGGGAGGCAAGACCCCAGCAGGCGGCTGAAAGATAGCCGAGAAGAAACGCTCAACTGCACCCCTAATGCTTGCCTTATCAAAAAGACGAGTACCATTTTCTGACACTGATCTGATACCATTAGTGGTTCTGCGAATTGAGGCGCAAGCATGAAAAAATTTGGTATTCTTATCCCCCTCCCGAAGCCAAAGAGTCCTGGATTTTTGCCTCCATTCCACCTCTTCTAGCCTAAGACAATCCCACAAAGAAGATCTCGCCTCTTTCTTGAAGGCTAGTTCATTCTCCTCAAGGTCACGATCCTCTTCTATGTTTGCCCAAAATTCCAACTTGCTGACCGCTGCTTCCTTTTTTTCTTGGACACTGCCCCCACTTGAGGCCACCCACTCCTTGATTCTTGTCTTTAATAACTTAAGCTTTTGTGCTAACACAAAGCCCGCCCAACCCTGAATGTCAAAGCTGTCCCACCAAGACTTCACAAGCTTAATAAACTTGGGATCCTTCAACCAAACATTATTAAATCGAAAGGGCTTTGGGCCCCAGTCCACCTCCTCTGAATCCAATATAATTGGCCAATGGTCTGAGATTGGACAAAGTAACTTAACTTGGCAAGCCCCCGGAAAAATTGCATCCCAATCAGCCGATACGAGGAATCTATCAAGTCTGCTCATAGCTACCCTGGCCTGCCCGTTAGACCACGTAAATCTCCCGCCATTCAGAGGTAAGTCAATGAGATTGCAATTTTCGATGCAATTAGAAAAATGCTCCATTGTTCTGGTAAATTCTCTGCCACCTTTCTTTTCTGACGGAAAGCGGATAGCATTAAAGTCACCCCCTACACACCACCTTGAAGAAGCCCATACTTTAATGTCCTCTAACTCACTCCAAAAAACAGCCCGATCCCCATCCGTATTTGGCCCATAAACGTTTGTGATGCATACTTCCACACCTTCCTCAATCAGCTCACCTTTGATTGAAATTGATCTAGGATCCATCCTCTTAACTGTCACATTCAAAACTGAAGGGTTCCAAAGGGTGAGTAAACCCCCTGATCTTCCTACTGCAGGTCTGTAGAAGGAACCACTGTCTCGGGCTCCCCAAATTTCTCTGATCAGCTGCGCTGAAATTTCCTCTTTTTTGGTCTCTTGAAGAAGCAAAATATCAATTTTATTTCTACGAATAAATCTACGAATAGCTCCTCTTTTTTCTTGGAGTCCAAGACCCCGAATATTCCAAGTTAAAACCTTCATTGAGAAACTGTAACTCTCCTGGGTATTCTACTTGCATGCTGAAGCTTTCTCTTACAAAATACAGAAAACCTGGGATGAGAACCCTGACAAGAAAGTGCCTGCCTTCTTCGACTCAGAGTTTTTCTATGGTGGGAGTCAGAGCGATCTGAAACTTCTATTCTGGCCAAATCTTCTAAGGCTGAAGATTTATTGAAGAAGTTAATACCCAGGTCTTGACCCATCTTGATAATTTCTTTACCAGCTTGCTCTGAATAACCCTTACCCCTTAGACATTCAATGTCCTTTTCTCCTGCCGTCATCACATTTCTATTTTTTTTTTTTCTTCCAGAACACCATTTATGTAGTTGCTGTTTTGAAGAGAGAAATTAAAAGCAGAACCAAAATCTGACCTTGACAGTAAAGATTCCGGGAGGTCTTCTCCCGAGCTGACAACCATGGGCGAAGCCCTTGACTTGAGGAAATCCCGACCGCAGTCGGGAACAGAAGAGGTAGAGTCAATGGGTACCTGCTCTAGCTGATGGCCCTTGAAAGATGGAGCCCAGACGAAAGGAGGAGCTGCCGCCCCTGAGCTAAAGCACTGCCGTAACACTGAATCGACCGTCTGATGAATCGGAAATCCCGACCCTCCTTCAGCACTCAGAGCTAGGAACCCCTTTCTCCCGCCACTGGCATCAGCAGTTCTGTCTTGCGGCATTGAAGAAAAATTGGGGCAAAAATTCAAACCCCTGTCTACTGTTGAGGAAAAAAGGAAGTCCCTACCACCGAGTAAGTTGCCCGAATTATTCAGCCAAACAACCAGGCCCGAGCCCGTTGGTTGAGGTGGGTGAGATAGGAGTTCCTCGGGTTGAGACCCGTTTATGAATACCCGGTCCAGCCCTACTGTTTTAGCCACCTTTTTATCTGACTTCAATAAATGATGGCTGGCCTTTCTGCTGCTTTGAGTACCCTCAACCGATGGAGAAGTGACAGAAGCACCCAACCCATCCCGATTCAGCGGCGCATGCAGAGAAACCGGCACTTGAGTTTTTTTTTTTTGAAATCCCTCGATTGACCCACCCGATACAGCGCACGCCTCCTTCAACTCCTCCTGTTCACAACTTGCCTGAGGAGAAGACTGCGAAGACGCCATAGAAGGACAGGAGCCCACGTCCGCCGGTGAAGAACCCACCATGTCCGATGGAGAGACTAACCAATCCATCGGAGAGACCACCTCCATGAGCTTGACCGGGAATGGCTTACCATTTAAACAAACGGTTACCAGCTGAGGCAGACTTTCGTGAATGTCCATTTCCAACAGCAAATGCAGCAACGAGCAATCATCCTTTTGAAGGTTCCGGGAATGAATCTCAATTAGTTTACCAATCTTACTCCCGAAGGCCGTGATTACCTTCTCAGTCCAGCCCTCAAGGGGAAAGCCAAAGCATCTGATCCAAACGTATCTTGTGTGATTGAATAAATCCGGTCTCCACTGACCAAGAATTCTGAAATGGACCGAGACTAATTTCAGAGTCTTCCTCACGTCCTGATTCCCATGCAGGGAAGCCAGAAATCTCTTCTCTCCAATCTGTGAACAATGGAGAACCGAAATGCCTTCCAATTCAAGGGCTTGAACCACCTGGCTACTCGATAGATCATGGAATGGTGCTACCACCACAGCTTTGGACAGCCATTCATGAAGTTCCACTTCATCCTCCAAACTGAGCGAAAGATTAACCGAAGGGATTTCTGGTCTTGGCTGATTGAAGCCCGCCAAAACACCCCCCATCTGATTGTTATTGTTCGTTTTGGCAACCTCCGCCCAAGTCCTACCAGTTACCACAGTCTTCAGAAGCTTCCCAGCCGCATTTCTCTCCTTTTCAGAAACCTTTTCCCCTGCCAAGTGAGGTTTATCACCTTCCTCAGATCCTCTGACGGCAAGGGACAAGAGTGGAGCCGAGTGAGACTTAGGAGACCTGGAGTAGGACCCCTTCTTGACGTCTCTTCTACTGAACCTGGCAGGGTTGACGCATAGCTTCTTACCGGCAAGAACCCGATCGTTGAGAGCTTGTCGCCGCTTTTTCTGCATGGCTACCTCTAGCCATACGGACAAAGGCAAACATTCTTCCAGTTGCATCTTTCTTCTTAGGGATAAACACGTCTGTAACCACCCCCCATTGCCTGAATAGATCCAAAAGCCAACCTCGTAATGTAAAATCCGACCATTCCGGAAGATTGGCCACAAAGAGAGAGATGGAGGGATCGTCGCCGCCGTTCCTCCTCTTCCTGCCCTGCTGAAGCTGCCAGCCCTCATCCCTAGCGTCCTCCTGAATCCCTCTTCCGTCGAGCCTACCGCCTGCCGCTCCCGGAGTCCCTGCAAAAACTCTCTCTTTCTCTCGTTCTTTCTCTCGCTCTCTCGCAAGCTCTCGCTTCATTGCACTGTTCTGTAACTCCATTTTTTATAATATAATAACTTCATGATAATCTATCTAGGACCATCATCTGAAATGATTTGTTAGAACATCAAGGTTTTCAACTCGGGTGTGTGCTAGATCTGTCCATTATGATAATGACGGGTGTGAGTTAAAATATTTATCAATATTTCAATATCAATTAATACATTTTATATATTGATCAATTTTCAAAATAATTCTTGATTGAAATATTGATTTTGACCCACATTTAATTCTTAAATTTATATGATGATCTCACAACCTTTTCGTAAACATCTTCATGGATTTTGAAAGTTAAGATTTGTATTGAAAATGATTCAGTGGGTCCAATCATTCTTATAGGTCATTTATCACATTAAAATTTTTAGGTCAAGAGAAAGAAACTTTGGGTAGTCCTAAGTCCAAACTATTCACCCATGAGTCTAAACACTTGGGGTCAGCAGTCAATAAGCATGTGAGTAATTACTGATTAGTGGCTAATGTGAATGGTTAAGCATGCAATGAATGGAAGTGATTAGACGTTGGGTTGATTGGTCTTATGTGATGAGAATCCAAAAGGAGGCTACTGAATTCCCATTCTGAAAATGGAAGGATGGCCCACCTGTAACCAAGGGCATGTGGCTGAGGCCCCACCTTCCTCACTGCCTCTCACCTATCATGCACAAACCTTTAGAAAAGTTTAAAACAATTTGTCCTGTTACCTTGATTTGATTCAATAGAATTTCAAATTAAAAAATTTGAAATTCAGTGGCGTTGGAGTGATGTTAGAGATCAATTAAACGAGAGTCTTGAGTTTAATTCTCGCTCCACTCCAAAAGATCATTTCTTGTTGAGGCTCAAGATTAATTGAATACTTTAAGAGACTTGAACACTTTAACTATTAAGAAAAAATATCATTTTTTTAATTAAATTAAAAAATTTATTTACATTATTTGACAAAATAGTTTCTAGTATGAGTCCACCGTTTCAAATTTTCAATATAGGACACAAATCAATAATAACATCATTTTCAAGTACTGTTGATTTTTAGCCAAAGGCTAAAACTATGGTCTTTGAAATAGAGTGAGAATCGAAGTCAGAATTCTTGTTTCATGAGGTGAGCTTCTAACCATCACTCTAACCCTTTTGGGTTTTTTAAAGTATTTTGGTTCATGTATGGATTTTTTAAATTAAATGGATAAAGAATTTAATCATAATGATATTAAAATACTAAAATATAATCAAACAAGGTAAATGAGCTCGACAAATTGGCCTTAAATGAGGAATCAAAGTAAAAAAATTACACCAATAACACAAGCCCTCTCTTCCACCACAAGGGACAAAGGAATCGAAATCGTGAAGGAAAAACTCATTAAAAAAATGGAAGTCTGGCAGTGTGGTGTATCTTACTGAGATGCACAGAGCCATTTTCACGTGGAATCCACGTACGTCAATCAGACCACCAAATGATGGGGCCCCACCAGTGATGGCTCAGGTTCCCAACTCTCATTCATTGGTGAATCACCCCAGTTGTCTCTCTGAAGTCTGAACATTCAAGAAAGTGGAGAAAAAAACAGAGATGGCCAAGAAATGAAAATGGTAGGGATGGGCAAGATCAGTTCCCTCCTTCCCTCTGCTACTACTGACTCTTTCATAAGTTTTTCTATCAAATAAATTATAAATTTTACATAGTTCGATATAATGAATAAGTGATTAAAGGATTGTAAAGTGTATGGAATTTCAACATTATTTGATCATTCAAATTATATAAGTTTTGTTAAATTTTGATATATATAAATTATTGAATTTTAAAACTAAAAGATAAAATAGAGTTACCCGATTTGTATGGGAGTCTCAAGCTCGATTCCCACTTCGAAGGCTCATTCCAAAGCGATCATTTCCTGTAGGATTATCTTATGTGTAAGTAAAGGTGCTTGCACATATCTTCAAGATTAGTCGGGTGCTCTAAGAGACCTGGATACCTTCGTCATAAAAGAAATGATTAAATAGAGATGAGACTTCATACCTATCTGATTTAGGGCAGTGATTTTTACACCACCAATTTTTTCTCTTAGTGCACCCTTAAAAGAAAATTTCAATTTTACCCTTGCGTTTGGAAAAGGGGAAAAGAGAGAAGAGGAGGGAAATAAGGATAAAATTGAAATTTACTTTTAAGATAGTGAAAAAATCACTACTCCCGAATTATATGGTTCACTTTATATTGTATTAAACTGTGTGGTGTCCAAGACTTATTTAAAAAGTCTTCATATCAAATCTTATTAAGAAAATCTCAATAGAATTTTTATTTCTTACTGAAATCCCATGCACAAGAAATACATTAGAGAAGGCAGGGCCAAAAACTCCACTGGTGTATGTTGGTTTGCTTTGACAGGAAAAACACATGGTCTTTATACAGAAATGGAAGGATTGAGAGAGAGAGAGAGAGAGAATAAAAGGGATAGAGAATTAGAGACTGGAGCGTCAGACAGAGATCTCTCTAGGTTTGTGAATGGCTAGAGAATTAGAGACTGGAAAGAGAGACAGACAGAGGAAGTAAAAGGGAGAAGAAAAGCAAGGTTGAGAAAGGGTGGGATAGAGAATTAGGGATCGGAGAGACAGACAGAGGAAGTAAAAGGGAAGAAGAAAAGCAGGTTGAGAAAGGTCCAAAGATCACACAATCACCATCACCAGTCACCAGTCACCAGTCACCAGTCACCGTCTTCATGTCACAAAGACCCCCACCCCCTTTTTTTTAAGGAGAGATGGGCAAAACCAGACAAATCTCTTCAAGCCACATGAAAGCTAATTAATGCCATGGGGAAAATTAATTTGTATTGATCAATTTATGTACACAAACCAGCCCTTCCAAGCAATGTAGAGATAACAAGATTTTATGGAAATTCCCTTTTCATATATGATACATACATTGACAGGCTACATGCGTTTTAATTTTAACCCACGAAATGGAGGGGAAAATTTAATGAAGTGGGACTTCATTCAAATCATCTCTCAGCTTTCCTTCTTCTCATTAAAAGAATTTTGAATTTTTTTTCCTTTTTCTGGGGAGTGAAGTGTCTACTGCTGATTGCCTAGTTCAGGGCCTTCTGTCAAGCTCACTTCCACCACTTCCACCATGCTAAAATTGCTGTCAGTGGTGGCCGTGGAATCAACACCGGTTCCTGACTGAATCTCTTTGAACATTGCCATCACTTGGATCATGGTCGGACGCCGCCAGGGCCGGTCGTCCAAGCATTGGCAGGCAACCTTCAGATGCTGCAACAGCTCCATCTCCAAGCCGGGGTCCTTCATGAGCTCCGGATCGAACACATCAGTTATTTTCAGCTTCGCGTGCTGCTTAACCCACCCAACCAAGTTGTTGTCGCCAAAATCGGATGAATCAGTTGGCTGCCTCCCAGTTAGTAGTTCGAGTAGAACAACCCCATAGCTGTAGACATCGCCTTTGGTTGAGCACCGGAAGCTCTGGTAGTATTCTGGGGGGACATAGCCGGGGGTGCCTGCAAGCGTGCTGACGCTTAGATGCGTGTCCATGGCGCTCATCAACCTCGCCATGCCAAAGTCTGAAACACGGGCCTCTAGATTTTCATCGAGCAGCACATTGCTCGACTTCATGTCTCTGTGAATTATGTGAGGAAAACAATTGTGGTGAAGGAATGCCAATCCCCTTGCTGCCCCAATTGCAATCTTTCTTCTCGCAGCCCAATTGAGCTTGATGCCAAGCTTCTTCCTGTCATGTAGAACGTCTTCCAAACTGCCAAACCGCATATACTCGTAAACCAAAAGGCGCTCTTCTCCCACCTTGCAGTAGCCCAAGAGGGGCACGAGGTTCCGGTGCTTGATCTTTCCTATGGTTTCCATCTCAGCTGTGAATTCTCGGTCACCCTGTCCGCTTATGTGAATCAGTTTCTTGATGGCTACAGTACTTCCATCCTTGAGCTGTGCCTTGTACACATCGCCAAACCCACCGGAGCCAACGAGGCTGTCATTGTGGAAGCCGTTTGTGGCTTCAAGAAGGTCAGCAAAGGTGAGCTTCCGAAGGGGCTTGTCAAAGGTTGCAAGGTTAATGCTTAAGGCCTCTTTTGTGCTGGTAAGCTTCCAGCCAACATTGGCAGTTCCAGAGTGAGAGCGGCTGTCGATGTATACATCTAAATTACTGGTGTCCTTATTCTTCCTCCTTTTCTTGCTCTCCACAGCAACAATAATCAGACCAAATATGCAGAAGAGGGAGAACAACAGGCCCATTGCCACACTCCCCACGAGCGACGCCTGTCTCCTGTGTGATTTCTGATGCTCTAAACTTGAAGAATTTGAACTCGAGCCCCCTCCACAAGGAGGAAGAGGGAACCCACAGAGGCCGGAATTGTTCTCGTATCTTGAAGCTGGAAAAGTCGCCAACTGACCCAATTCAGGGATCATCCCACTGAGACTGTTGTTTGAAAGATCAATCTCCGAGAGCATTGAGAGAGATGCAAACGACCAGGGAATCGGGCCTCCTAGTCTGTTGTGAGATAGATCAAGAATCCCAACATTCTTCAATCCACCGAACTCTGGAGGAATAGCACCGGAGAGAAAATTATGCCCCAAATTCAAAACCTCAAGATAGTACATGTTCCCAATCTCCTTCGGGATGCTTCCTTCCAACAGATTATATGACAAGTCAAGGAAGATTATGGAGCCATTGTTGTTGAATGTGGACTGGGTATTTCCCATATATATCCTAGTGAAGTTGCAGGACTGCCGGGCGGGCACTCTTGTGATCTGATTTGGTCGAATTCCTGCAAACTCAAGCAGATTCCCAGCTCCCCGGCAATAAGTGCTCCCATCATTTTTCAGATAGACATACCTCTTCCTGGTTGCCAATTCATTGGCGATCTTACCTGATTGCTTCGTGAGAGAAGCCGGAATAGATCCATTCAACAAATTGCTATTGAGATCCAACCAAAGCAAGCTCTTGCAGTCTCCGAGCTCCGGTGGGATTCTCCCGGAGAACGAATTGTTCCCGAGATTGAGGATTGCCAAATTCCCAAGGCCCCCAATCCAAGCCGGTATCACCCCACTCAATCGGTTGCTCGACAGTGAGATCCAATTCAAGTTAGTGCAGTTGCTCATCCCAGCTGGGATGCTGCCCGTCAGCCCATTGTTATCAAGAATCAGATTTTCCAGGGTTTTGATTTTTGCCAGTTCGGGAGGTATCTCGCCGTCAAGCTGATTCAACCACATGATGAGATCCTTGAGCTGCGACAGTGATCCCAAGCTCGAAGGGATTCTCCCAGTAAGGTAATTGAAGCTGAGGTCGAGAGAAATCAGCTGCGAGCAGTTGCTCAGAGTAGCCGGAATCTCACCTGTGAACAGATTATTCTGAAGATAGAGCTCCTTCAACTTGCTTTCTGGGTTCCCACAAAGACCCGAAGGGATTGACCCGAGAATGCCATTCGAGCTCAGATCCAAAAGCTCCAAATTGGGTAACTTGGAAACAGAGTCCGGCAACAGCCCGGTGAAATTATTGTAGGACAAGACCAAATGTCTCAAATTAGACATGGAAGTCAGTGTCTCAGACGGGAAAGCGCCCGAGAGACTGTTGTTAGAGACATACAAAGACTGCATAGAAGAACAAGAAGCGAAATCGGAAGGCAGAATACCAGAGAAGTGATTGAAGGAGAGATCGAGCTCAGCAAGACTTGCCGACCCGCAAGTGTCCTTCACAAACCGTTGAGGTATCTCGCCGGAGAATTTATTCGACGAGAGGTTCAGATGCCGCAGCTGCGCGTTGCCCCCGAAAGCCGGAATGCCCCCAGAGAGCGAATTCCCAGCCAAATTGAGGTACTCAAGCTCGGCGCAGCCACCGGAAAAGACCCACGGGAGCACCCCACTGTTGGAAATCCTGTTGAACGACAGATCAAGAGTTTGCACACACGGTGGTGCACCGGCGGCGGCGCCGCCAGAGAAGACGAACCCGTTGCCGGAGAGGTTGAGCGACTTCAAGGAGGAGCAAGAGCTCAAGCTGGAGATCTCGGCTACAGAGCCGCCGAGCCAATTTCCGGCCAAATCAAGCTGGTAGAGCAGCTTCCCGCAGCGAGGCTCAGAAGCCGAAATCAGATTGCCGCTGAGATTTGCATTCTTGAGCAAGAGCCGCTCGAGGGCGTCTAGAGTCAAGAGGTAGGAAGACACCAAAGAGAAGTCGGCGTTGAGGTGAAGGAGACTGAGGTCGAGAACAGATACCCGGCCGTCTGGGTTGCAGGATACGCCGGAGAAGTTGCAGGGGGTGAGGTTGGGTTGCCAGGACTGGAGGATTTGTGGGTTTTGTGGGAGGGCGTTTTTGAAGGACAGCAGCTGCTGGGCGTCCTTCCATCGCCCTTGTGATGGCGCAATCGCCGCCGTTGAAAGTGCAGGAAATGACGAGCAAAGCAAATACAAGGAGAAAAGGAGTAACGAGTTAGCAGAGAAGAAAGAAGCCATAGACGCTCTTCTCGTCATTGATTTTGCACTACCCTTTTATAACTTTGATGATCCTCCTTCTGCTACTCCTGCCATTGCTTCCATTGCAGAGAGACAGAGAGAAAGAGAGAGTCTCAGTCAAAAATGAAAGAAAAGATGGGAAGGAGGGAAGGGAAGGAGTATTTATATTGAATATAATAATGGAAGGGAAGAAGGAAATGAGAAAGAAAATGATTTTCCAAGAAAAATTCACATGGCCAGTGAGAAAGTTAGACTGAAAACGGCGTTCCTATATTTTTACATTGGCTGTTTCTCCATTGAAGAGCAAACTGAAAGAGAGGATTGAAGGAGGGAATGGAAAGTGAAAAGGGAAGCCTCCTTCGTCTCGTCTTGTACTCGCCAATAATTTCTTCCCGTAATTCGTACATCGTTGGTTCCTCGCACGTGTGCAAGTTGGAGGCAACAATTAAGATCCTCACTTTAATCTATTTCTATTTTGTATATTTAGTAATGAATTTATATCCAACATTTATACAAGTCAAAAGGTTGGAGAAAAAATGTTTCTAAATTTGTTCCATGTAATTAAGGAAATTAATTTTGATAAACTCTACGTTTACACGTTTTCTCTATTTCCTAATAAATTAAATTAAAATTTTAAAGATAAATTTATTTTGAAGTACACTGAAATTAAATTATCGATTTTATCAAAGCTACATTTTAAGATAAATTTAAATTGAGGAATTTCTAAAGAATATGAAACTTTTTATTGATAATGATGATAGATCCCAAGTTATGCATTCTATTTTTGTGAAGATGGTCATGCAATTTCATTTCTTCTCTTAATGATCAATAATCCATAAGAACTTCCACATTTTGGAATCTCTCAACAACCCTTAAAGTCTAAATGTAATTCTACTTGATGAGGATGATGGGTTGAAATGGAAATAGCCTTCCACCAATTGTCTAAATGTAAATCTACTTGATGAGGATGATGGGTTGAAATGGAAATAGCCTTCCACCAGTTAATCATCATGTGTAAATGCCAATGAGAATTCACCATCCTCTATCATGTATGAGTAAGAATAGAGAGTCCTTCTTTGATCGATCGAAAATCCACCAGGTCTGATTCACGATTTTGTTTTTTCAGCACATAAAAACATGATATGCCTAATGAGAGAGGGGCTCCACTTTAAAACTAAAACTATGAATACTTACTTTTCTGTCATGGATCTAAATGTCCAACATAAAATCTACTATACTATCAAGCGGGACTCCTCGTCGCCAGAGCAACTTGATATCTACCAGACCGCACATCACATCTATGTCAAGAGTGACACAAATATTACTAAAAAATGATATTCTCATAAAAAATTTAAAGTATATTCTGACTTATACCAAGATCTTTAGTCTATTGTATATCAATTCTTCTCCCTCCCTTACTTTCCTTCTTTCTATCATGTTATTTCTCCTACTTTGTTTGCGTTCCCTCTTTTATAAAATTGTACAAACGAACATTTAACATAGCTACACAAAGAGTTTAAAAGACTTCAAAACAAGTTCATGTTTGGTTCAAGTAGAGTACATTTTTGTAATTACAATTCATCATTGAAAAACCCCTATAAATTATATTTCCTCAATTTGTATCCATAATGTCCTTTTGTCACCTCATTAGTTATAACCTATAATAGTCTCATTCTTCATCTATACTTGTTTGGAAAATGCAGCATATTATAATGAGAGTAGAGATCTTTTTATAGGTATTTTGTGAAACTCGATACATATTTTACTGTATTATCCATTTTGTCATTCGAATTGACTCGTCGAAATCTTCAAATCGATTGATCTAATCACTGACCAGATCAAAGATTTTTTTTTAAATGCTTTCGTACAGCAGTGAAATAGTAAAATGGACAATAACCTAAATCTCATGTCTTATTACACAATGATCACTATCTTATTATGAATTTCAATACTATTTTTAGTAACATTTTTCACTTTTTATTTTACCAAAGCTTCTTCTTGGGATGATTTTGAATTAGAAAGATTCTCAGGAGATAGAAACTTCTTGCTGCTAATGATGGTCGCCCTCGATTCAGTGGAGGGAGATGGTGAAGATGCCACGTGTACGATGATGATGATGGGTTCAACAACTTGAGTTATCCCGATTCGAACTACTTATACGCCACGTGCGCAATCACGAGTGAAGACAAAGTTTCGATTTGTGGAAGACTGGCATCTCTTAAGCTTTGAAAGAATAAATAAAATTCCAAAACTACCCCTAAGTTTGAATGGATTTGCTTTCAGCTGACCAGCTGGCTCTGTTCTTTTTAAAAAAGCAGAGGATACTTACGGGGGTAATTTGAAATTTCAAAATTAACAGATCCCGTTGCATCGGCCCTTAAGATTTTAAGGCCTGCTTAATCTAAAGATTAGTGAAAAATAGAATATATAATAAATTAGATGAAACTGAAATTAATCAATTTTTATGATTATTTATTATAATTTATTTCAATCCATTTCACACTTATACATTTGGTAAAAATAAATTATGCTAACTTTCTTTCCATTCTACTTTAAACTTTTTAAGTAATTTGTATTAAAACCTTATGTTATTAAAAGAAAGATTTAAAAAAAAAATGTTTTCAAATGATTTAAAGAAGGGACAACAGGTTTTGGAATGGGGATTTGAAGTGGCTTATAGTTTTTATTTAAATTCTTATATATAAATGATAATGACTATCAAATAGAGTCTAACAATTGAGTAGGATGGAATGCATGAAATTGGATAAAACAATTTATTTATTTTAGAAAAATAAATTAACAAAAATTCACCATCAGTGAGTCACACGATATTGAAAGTGACAAATTTTCACTCGACTTAGTCTCACTCGTAGGAATTTTAGACTTAAGCCTGATCTGCCCCAAATTACATTAATACTTAACTAATTAATTTATTTTAGCATTTATATATTTTCATCAAGTTCCAATTTTTCATAGTCGGATTGACCCAACCTGACCCATTACCACCCCTTTCTCGATATGATATTCAAAGTCATAAGAATTTAAAGGTATTATCTAAATTGAATTTTATCTAATTATAAAGATAAAATAAAACAAGGCAAATAAAGTAGATATCCTATTTATACATGATAAAGAGAAAACACAAATATCAACTCAAAAAATTATAGAAAAGATTTAGAAAGTCTCATAAAGTGATTGACAAATAAACCCTAAAATTTAATATAAACATTAATGTTTTTATAACAAGAGATGTTAACATACATTTTCAACACAGATGCCCATCTTAATACGGGTAAAATTTGTTAGGAGACATGGGATGAAATGAATTCCCATTTTATCTTTATCGGTGTACTGTTCATTAAGTACTAGTGTGCAGAGAGTGCCGATACTTGATGAGCGATACACCAGTATAAATAAAATGAAATTTTACTTTATCTTTTATTTCGTAACAGATTTTACCCGTGTTAGAATGGTTGGCCTTTCAATATGGATATATGTTTATGATTATCATCATTGATTACAATTAATGTACCCAAAAGAAACCAGGGTCGAACCGGTTAGATTGAAGCGTGTGGGAAAAAAAGGAAAGAGTTTGGTCCGGTTCAAGTAAAGAAAATGTGTGGTGAGTTGTACGTGGTGTCGTTGAAGAATTTCCATTTGCAGGCCAACGTGTTTTAAATTTGGCCATGACTGTGTTGTGTCACATTCATATTTCTTATGCCTTTGGGCATAAATAAGGGACGTTCCGTTTCGTCAAAGCCTCCACGTTTTGCTGCCATTTTTATCTGTTTAAGGAGTGGAAGTGCCGAAACGGTAGGATGCGAGAGTACCAATACAGAAATGACCTCACAACACGACATCAGTCTCCATCACACAATCAGATAAAAAATACCTGCACTTTAACTTGCCCTTTACCTTTCTTATTTTACCCGAGAAAGATCCAACCTGTCTGCAACCAGATTCACATACCTCATTCTGCTTCCCAATCGGTACTCCGCCGGTGCACCCAAGGAGCCTCTCTGCAAATTGGGTTGGGCCACTTGGGCCGAGGCCCAAAAGCACAACACCCAAGTCATTGGGAGAAAGTTGGATTGGGTCCAATTGAAGAGTTCAAATTTCTTGGGCCTGACTCAAAGCTAATGCTCTGAAACTCTCACACAAAATTATTGATATATATTATTTTAATTTGTATATGTGATAAGAATCTTCAATACTTTTCAAGTTTTATAGGTTGTCTATTCATTAAAAAATATTTTATCCAATTATACATGGCAACCTCATATTCATATTCATTGTGTTTTATAGACACCCACCACACGTGGTAGTAACTGGGCCTGGACAGTAGCTCATATAAGTTCGCAACTAGGAAAGCTCATTGCTAAAAGTCGCTACTCACTCATCTTTCGTGTTGGGAAAACTTAATTTGGGCTTGGGCTGGGTATTTGGGTGAAACCGAGATCAGACCTGTGTCTAGAATAGATGTAGCAAATTCAAGTAAGATTCTGAACCGGGTTGGCCCACCAACACAATTCAACCGGACCAACTGAGTTTTCAACCCTAATCAAGTGGGCCCCACTCACATACAACAAAGCAGAAAACCACATAACACACCCCTTCACATCCTTTCATTTTCTCCCTTATCAGAAAGAGAGAGAGCCAAGTCCCAACTCTATATACGAAAGCCATGAGGGAGAGGGGCCTAGGCAAAGATGGGGATGTGTTGGCCCAGAGCTGGGGTAGACACGTGGTGGTGTCTGACGTGATGACGTGGCAGAAGAGGGGAGGGCACCGACAAGATTCCAAGCTGTCACTGTAATCCCTAATCACGGATAGACTTGCTAATAAGGCCTTGGTCAAGGCTGGCCTCAGGCGGCAGAGGCCGCCACGTAGAGTCTTGAGAAAGAAAGGACTTCCACATATTTAAACTCTTTAATATACCAGTCATAAAGAGCTTCTAAAATCTCACTCCACTTAAAACTCCTGAGATTTTAAGAGATCTCAAAGCTGACCCGATCCTTGGCCATTCCGATTGCCAAATGCCAATCTAAGGTGGGGAGAGTAGGAGACAACACCAATGCCACTTAAAAAGAAAAACTATATCAAATTATATATATAAATGAATATTAGTTCGGCCTTCAAAATTCACATGATTCAATTGATACACATGGTATCAGTCAAACTCATTAGCCAAGCTTTGAAGAGACATTTTAAAATAGTTAGTGCAACCGAAGAAAAACTATATCTATTCTCAATGTGATCAACAAATTTGTATAAGAGATAAATATATCTATTAAATATATGAGAATTCTCCACTTTAAATTATAGTTTGAGAGTAATTGACATTTTTCTACTTAAGAATATCATTTGTATAGGTTTTTTAAAAATAATCTGATTAATATGGTTTTATAAAATTTAATAATAATTTTTTTTAGGTATAATGATGATAATAAGAAAGGGCAGTGTTGGTCATTTGCGATGCGACTCTACCGTGCGCATGTAGTGTAGAGGAATACAGAAGAGAAGAGAGAGAATAATGATATAACCGTTGTTTACCTTTACTGTTAACTAGTACAGGTAGAGTAATAGACCAGTAGCTGGTCACGAGTAAGCATGTCCGGACACTGGAACTGGATTCATGTGGAAGCCGCACACCAGTACACCACGCGAATCACGAGACATCTTCACCGTTAACTCTTCAATGATAATTTTTTTATTATTTTTTTTAAACTAAGAGATCGAAACGTGTCATTTAAATTTTCTCAACATTTCACTTGACTAATATTTAGAATATGTGTAAACCTCTAAATTTGTAGATGCCGCATACAACACTAAGAAGAGTTATCTTTTTTGTGTTGAGAAAGACTTCGATCTCAAGACCTCTCAAAAAAAAAAGAAGATGAGAATTGACTATTAAAATAATCCCTCATAATTTAATAATAAATAAATCTAAGATCCATTTATGTTCAATAAAACATTAGATATATACTACTCTTTATAAACTACGGACATTGTCTGTTAGTTAAATTAGTATGTATCTTTATTAATAATTTTTTATAAAAAACTAATTAAAATAATAAAATGTCCAATTCTCGAATATTGACGGTTTCTTATAGGAGGGCGATCCTCACATGGGTATTTTATGTATCCAGGCACGAATTTTTAACGTATGCCGAATTTGCCCTCTACCTTGCCGTACCGGAAAGAAGAATGCATAAATAGTGCAATTCTCCTGAAATCGGCTCTCCGAATTATAAGTCGGCTCGTCGAAAATCATGAATAGTGCAATGTTTCTTAAAATCGGCTCTCCGAAATTACAAGTTGGCTCGTCGAAAATCATGAACAGTGCAATGTTTTCTGAAATCAGCTCTCCGAAATTGCAAGTTAGCTCACCGAAAATCATGAACAATGCAATTCGACTCGCCGATGAACATTAAAAATAAGTCAATTGAAATTTTACTATTCATGCGAAGGATAAAATTAGGAATAATTTAAAACCTTGTGTCACTGAACACAAAATATTCGTGGGAAGATCGTTCTCCTTTCTTATATTGTCATATATTATTTGTGTGCTAAATTATTTTTCAAAAATAAAAAAGAAAGACTTTATATATTTAAAAAAATTCCAAAAAGTTGGAAAGGTGTTACCAATACACTGTTGTCAGTATTGTAGAATTTAGAAAATTGAGTTGCTTTCGTGATTTGCACTCAAAGAAGTAAATTTATAAAAGACAAAAAAATTACTCACAGTGAGCAGGTTAGGTATGTGTCCTCCACAGAGAAGACGGGGGTTCTTTTCATAATTAAGAGTGTCGATTCCACATGGGTCTTATAGATGGTGATAGTACCATTATCTAATTATTGATTAGCTTTTAAAATTAATCTTTCAGCATTATTTAATTTTAAATTATCTCAATTCACTCAGTATTAATCTTACTTTACATTTGAAATATTTCGTATTCTCTTAAACAATCTGTCTTATATAATAATAAAAACGAATAAGTTTTTACTAATTAATCTCCCACTTCAAAAATCAAGAGGTGTCAAGTTTGAACTTCTATGGTCTCACGTAGTGTACTTTAAGGACAGTGAGTATCACCTGTTAAATTTTACACTAATTTTTCCACAATTTTCCATTGGTAAATTTTTTTTAAAATAAATAAATAAACTGAACCATAGACACGACCAAACACTTTGCTTCAATGACCTAAAATATTGTGAGGTCCATCACATCCAAGTTGGGTCCATTTGGGTCTCAACTGTAACCCAAGTACCAAACACATTTACTGCACTGCCCGAACAGCCACCGCTCCCGATGGCCTGCGTCTTTACCTTGGACAACTGTATCCTTCTCCTGTAATGGATATTTGTTATTGATAGCGACGCAAAAATGAAAAACCACTACTAGAAATTAAAATTTCACATATTAATTTCTTGAAAAACTAATATTTGGATTTTTATTCTATTTTAAAAAGAAAATAAAGAAAAAACTTACATTGGTTAGAAGCCCATTAAAGCACATTGCCCATTAAAGCTATTTATGTACTAATATTTTGACTATAATTCATGGGCTTAAGACAAATTAAGGTGAACCCCCCTAAAATTATGGTTCATATCTTCTATGAGGTGGAGGACCCACTATCCACAATTTAAGGACCCAAAGAGAGACATCCCTTTATAGATGTATTAATTATGTATCTATTAATATAAGTGAGTAACCAGCCCTGCTACATCTCCTTCCCATCCTTAAAAGAGCCCCACACGTGTGGTGGCTAACACAATTATTGAAGAGAGATATTATGTGTAATGGAAAAGTGGGACCCTTTTTGTTTGAAGATGTAAAGGAGTTAGATGCATTAGTTTGGTAGTGGAGAAGTAAGACAAAGACAGACCCATCAAGTGCATGGGGCCCAAAGATAAGATAGGAAGGTGGGGTTCAAGATAAGGTGTCCTATAAAATTTTATTTCTTTTTGATTTGTTTTTTGTTTTTCATTGATTTTTAACTATTAAGACTTTGTTTAGATGAATAACAGAGTATAAAATTCATTTGAGTATAGAAAAACTTCTATTTATTTTTTCTTTTCTTTTTTTCATATTTAGATGAGAAGAATATAATGTAGGAGATTCTCTTAGTACGAAAGAATTTATTCCATCTTTTATTTTCCTAAAAGAAAAAAAATTCAGTGTTTTGTAAGTGCTCCAATTTCTCTTAGAGAATACGTCTAAATGGAAAAAGTTGGATTTCTTCAAGAGAATTCTCCTCGGTGTTCTCTTGACATTGATGGAGAACACTATATTCTCTTGAAAGAGAAAATTTCAAAACAGGAGAAACTAAAGAAGTAAGATTTTAAAAATTGATCAAGTCTGAGTCGATTACAACTCGATCCTACGCCGATACGTTAGTCAAATCCTAATTTCATAACTGAGTCAAATTCAAACTCACTCAATGGTCATCAAAACCCCACAAATACAAGACCCATATCCAATATTTGTAACATTATAAAGAAATATCTTCATATTTTGAATTATTGATTGGGGTTGGAGGGTTGGGTCCTACACTTTCTAGTGTAATAAGTACAAAAGAGAAAGAGCAGGGGTTTCAGATGCTTTAGAATGTTCAAAACTACCCTACAAAATAATTCCCACATGAGAAGAAGAGTATGCACACGTCTTCTTGTATTTTTAATCAATTACAATTATTGTGATTCCTTGTACATGCATGAATTCCTTCATACATGCATTCAATGTTCAGAAATCAAAAGATTATTAATGAATTTGATGATAATGAAAGAACCATTAATTTTTTTTTTTATAACCGACGAAAATCACGAGGCAAGAGCCCCCATAACGCCCCTCTAGAGAATGCCCCACATCCACACAAGACATCTCCAGTTTACGCATCTAGGATTTAAAGTGACTACCTCTCGTCGCTAGGACATTGATTTTTCTATAAAGGTTATATAATATCTTTTGAAAAATTAAATAGTTTACCTTTTTTAAATGACTCTTTTATTATTATAGTAAATTTTTATAAGAGAGAAATATCTCGGCCGATACCGATATTTATACCCATGCTTCAGCCAATAATTTTTTTTAAAAAAGAGTTAAGACTAAGATAATTAGATGGGCCACAATTTAGATAATTTGAGTCTCCATAGTGAACTATCCAACCATCCAATTTCTTAACATATCATGTCAAATTATCCAAACTTAGGCATCTAATAAACACACTAATTTTCTATAAATATGAGCTAATATTGTATTATTCAACTCATGTTCATACACATGGCTTTTTATAGATTGATAGAACATGTACACTTCAATGTCTTTCACTTCAAGATTGAGATGGAAAGGCACTTTTATTTGTCTTTTTCCTATTCAAACATTTATGTTATATTAATATTGCCACATTGATTAATAATAAAGAGTAGTGGTGTACTTCTTTTACCTCTTTTACATTAATATGTGGGAGAAAAGACATTCATGTATTTAACTCTCTTAACCTGCTCATAATCCAATTTATTTTTAAAAAGAATTTTAATATAGACTAAACCAATTTAAGTTAAATTAAGTTGAGTCACAATCTAATCTACATAATCAAATAGACAATTGAAAATCATTGTCTTGACATGTTGTAAATAAATAAGTATCTATAAAAACAAGTCTTCGTGACCAAATTATTATCGAAATTAAAAATGAATCATTTTTTTTTACTAGATTGAACCCAAATGGATTGTATCAACCAACCCATGTTAGTCTCGTTCATATTGACTCTAAATCAAATTAGACCCTTGAAAATGACTTTTATCTTAGTTGAATCTTTTTTTTTTTTAATTTACGTGTGAGAAATTATGGAAAACCAAGAGTAAAACACCCATGGATGATACTCATTACCCTTAGGGTATACCGAGTTATACTATGGGAGCTCGAATTTGACACCTTCTGCTTTGTAAGACGGAAAGTTAACCAGTTGAATTACATCCATGTGGACTATTAAAAACTCCCATGGGTGAGCCCTAACTTAAAGAAAGAGTGATGTAAATGAAAATCCAATAATTAAAGTCGTACCAAGCCGAGTTATATTTATAATTTTATTTTTTTCATGAATCTCTAAATTAAATCAGTTTTTTTTTTTTTCTTTCAAGTGATGTGAAATGTGAATGACCGGAGCCCAAGTGTGGCCCGTTCTCAACAGCAACAAAAACAATCTTGCTTTGAAGTTTGAACCATAGTTGTAATGACAGCAACTTTGTCTGCTGATCCTTTTGCTGTTTAGTTGATGATGAATCTGGGGTGGGGCTGGCGCAATCCAGACCCAGCCAGGCTGGAAAGCCTTATGGGTGACCCACCAGGTTGAGAAACCATAAAGTAACTCAATTCAACTAGGTGTGTCAACTCAATGGATCACCGATTCCAAAAAAAACAGCTGAGTAAGATTTTCAAGAATTAAGTTTTAGTAGGAAGAAGACCAGAGCGGTCGCTATTAGGAAAGAGTAGAATCCAGAGTATGTTAGGGTGCGGACGAGAGCACTACATCGATTGTGAAGGAGGAAATCTAAAAACTTATAAAGGATCGACCCCCTCCACCTATCAGACCAGTCTTTTGAGTTTGAAGCCTAATCCTAACAGTGATATCAGACAGGGGTTGAAATATCGGTTTTAGAGATGTGAATATCGGCCGTATTATATCGGCCGATATTTACAAAAACGAGGAAGAAAGAGAAAAATATCGGCCGATAACGATATATCGGTCGACTTATCGTATCGGCCGATACCGATTTTTAAACCCCTGATATCAGAGTCAGAGTTCAAGCAACACATCATGTGGACTCAAAAATTCCTTAACTGAATGAGATGATTGGTGACGTTCTATCCGTTAGAGAACCTCGTTTGAATAGCAGATTGTTGAGGTGCGGCCTGAGTCTCTCTACCTATCAGACTAATCTTTTGAGTTAGAAATCCAATTCCAATCAGGAACTAAAAATATTAATAAAATGAGTTAACCTAAAGTAGCTTTTGACAAATTTGTCCTTAGCCATGTACATTGAAAAAAAAAGAAAAGAAAAGAAATGTAAATGATGTAAGAAAGAAAGTCATCTCACAACCATTTCATTGGTGTATTGGTCCATATTAAATAATTTTGAACATTTATCTTAGTATAGTTTATAAATTTAATTTATTTATGTGTCCTTTGAATTTAAATTTCTCTGACTTTAAGAGGGATGGTGTGCCTCACCAGTCACCAAGTGATTAGACCAAAATTCATTGCATTCAATGTTAGCCACATTAGATGAGAATCACACATCCAGAGAAAGGGGCTTCACAACTCAATATGGTTGGCTCTACTTCGTCAATCGTTATAGCATCTCTATGACTTTTCCTGTTTTATTTTAGCTTCTATTTATTATTATTATTTAAAGCAGCCTCTGCCACAATAAATATAGATGTTAAAAAATAAAAATTCTCATTAGATTTCCATAGCTGGTTACTGGTTTAGGATTTTTGTAGGTCACCATCAACCAATGGTTATAATAGTAGAATACCCATCTCTAGTTTCATATAAAATGACTAATCTCCATTAGACAGATGTTAGAGAAATACAATTTTTTATAATCGAAGATGGAACATGTACAAGCTTCCATATCTATACACCGGATAACTTTAAGGGTGATCTTTTAGAGTGGAGTAAAAATCAAAACTCAAGACTCCTACTTTTTGAAACATTTTTTTTACCATCACTCCATACCCTTTATGCATTATAAAATCATACCTCATATGAAAATGAAATATGATGTTTTTTTTTGTTTATTAAAAATCTTTATTTTTATTGAAAAATAATAAAAGTTGTATTGATAAATAAAAAAACCTCTCTCTTTTTAATTTGGAAGACTTGGCTTGACGATTAAGATGTTTGCCACATGAAGGAAGATTTTAAGTTTGCATCTCGCCCAAGCCCTCCTGGCCACTTCCCATAAAGTTACTCCTCATCATCGACTTACCTAGTATGTGTGAATAGAAAAGTTTACATATACTTGTGAGATTAGTCTAACCTTCAATATAGGATAGTCTCACCTCCAATTTAAAAGAGATAAACATATGTTAGCCCACATGAGTGTAGCTAAACTAGTTAACCTCCCACCCCAGGAAGCGGGTGGTGTCAAGTTCGAGCTCCTTTGACCTAACCTCGTGTACCCTAAGGGAGGGCAGTGGATATCACCCGTGGAGGTTTTACACTAGAAATTTTCTTCCATTTCTAACTCCATTAATGGAAATTTTGCGCTTTATTCAATTGAAATTTAAAATCGAACTTTAAAGTGACGTGATTTACAAAATAACTCCAATGAATAGCCTCCAACTTGTCTTGGGCTTTAGTCTCAAAAAGCTCGGTAGGTTGCAGGTTCAAGTTTGGGCTTTGAAATATGAACAGACTTGAGTTGAGGCAAAGCAAAGCCTGGCCCGGAACAGCCCCATTTCAAATTTAGATTATGCCAAGTTAGGAGGAGAGGATTGTAACGTGTTATATCACACAACAGATGTCAAATTTCACACTTGATAACTATTCATTATCAAGCCCCAAGGGGTTGGGGCCTTGAAAAGCAGGGTTGAGCCTCAACTCCAACGACCCACTCCCCGTAATTGCAGATCCAGTGTGTGTGGTATTTAAAAAGACTGCATATGACCCAAAGATTAGTCAAGTTAAGAAATGTCCCTTGTTCCAATACAAGCGAGAAACTTTGACACCTTGGTAATAAAAAAAAAACTATTCATTATCGCAATATAAAAATCGTGGTTTTGAATAAGATAGCATCATACAGACTGTTAGTATGTTAGAGAATAATTTACGACACTTTGAAATAAATAGCTTAGATGATCATAAAGGAGTAGCTGAAGTTTTACCTCCCTCATTCTACCATACACATTTAGATGCTTAATATCATACTATCATATCATAGAAGTTTACTCCTCCACCAATGCCTGTCTTTGATGGGCCTGGCGTAAAATTTTAATGGGCCTGATTTAGATAGGCCTAGGAAATGTT
This sequence comes from Chimonanthus salicifolius, assembly GCA_013350335.1. Lineage (NCBI taxonomy): Eukaryota > Viridiplantae > Streptophyta > Magnoliopsida > Laurales > Calycanthaceae > Chimonanthus > Chimonanthus salicifolius. The sequence goes on along the minus strand of CM023535.1, from coordinate 72,075,835 downwards.
CCAACCTCCCTTTGTTCATTCCATTTCTCAATCTGCATAGACACAGTCTACTCTTTCACACTAAAGAAACTATTTTTTTATGAAGCGAGAGCGAGAGCGAGAAAGAGAGAGTACCCATTCAGAAGGACAGAGAGATCGATAATATTGAGCAAATTTTTGACATTCATGTGCTCTGTCTCCTTTTACTTGAGTACACCTGAAACACCATTTTAATCTTCATTACAAGAAATAAAAAGTTATTGACATTGAAAATATAGACAATTTTTTTTGTTTTTCTTTTCCTATTTAATGTTTTGAACAGTAAAACTCAAAGAAAGTTCATATAATGAGAGTTAATGAATAGTTTTTATTATTGGATATGATTTTTTCAAGCTACAAACCATCGACCAAAGTAAAAGAATGGGCTACAGTCATTCAGAGTTTTTACTAATTTATAATGATATGGTGTTTCTGCAGCTTATCTTCGGCGTATAGATGTTAACGGGTTGGATCGGATCATGCTAACGTGGGTGATGGATAGAGTACCCACATCCCAATTTGAGATGTTTTGAAACTTAATTCGACTTATCCGGATTTAGATTAATTGAGCCTACTGTCAAAAGCCTTCTTAAGATGAACAAATAGAACAGAGGGCTTTTAGTTCACTAGCCAGTCTGCTGGGAATGGCCCATGTGGGCATATTTATAGCATGATATTAATTGGGCCAGTTTGGCCTACTCTTACTTGCAAATTGCAAGCATGGAGTGGTCCAAGGCCTATCTTTCAATTCTAACATAGGCCCAATAATAAAACCTACAGGTTTGGACAGGCCCGACCACAAAACATCATGAATGTCAAACTTCTGGGTCCATTTTGTAAGAACGATGATCAGGATTACATTCAGCTAAGATGATCAAAGCTTGTTTCAACTAGGAGAAAGTGAGGAACTCTTTTGTTTTCACCTACTTCTCGAAACGGGGAAATCTCCCATTTTCACCTACTTTTCGCTACTTTGTCCAAGGAAAAAAGTGGAGGCTAAAAATGAAGTTTCTTCAGTTTCACGACATAACACATTTCTTTCTGCTAGAAATTATCTATAAATCTGACATAAACTTCCAATCATGGTTTCACTTTTTAAATTCAAGGGCTTTGATTGAAAGTTTACACTGATTCATTGTGAACTAATTCGGAAAAAAAAAATCCTGTGTAACCTCAGTTTCCAGCGGGGAAATTTCACCACAACAGTGAAGTCAACTTTTTATTAGAAAGGGTTCATTTTCCTCCTAGTTCAAAAAGAGCTAGGGCTCAAATCCATAATGCTGCATTGCTGCACCAAGGTGTGTTATTTCAAAAATAATAATAATAATAATAATATGGATGACATAATTTTGGGGCTAATTCACTATGGTAAAAAATTATACTTTGGTGTCAAACTTTCATTCCAATCATATTTTTTCCATCTAATAATAAAGCTATAAGATGAACAATTTTTGGTCTACCAAGCTCATCCAGTTTCATGGTTTTATAGCAAATATTAAAAGAGTTTATTAGAAATAAATCTTGATACTATGACAAATTTCGGTGTAACATGTTATTTGGAACAATCATTTCACTTGTAAATTATGTTTTTAATCTAACACTACAGTTCTTTTAAGACCAAGGTGTCCAACGTCTCACCTGAATCCTTGGAAGTAAGAATGTGTGAAACCCTCTCAATCCGCACAGGCAGGGTACGGAAAGTGATTGTTTTTTGTGTTGAGAGAGCTCGATGCTAAGACTTTCCGCAAACAAATATAACAATATACTACTATAGTTGATATAATGTAAATAGTAGAGGATGATCCTATGTTGACTGTAACCATGCTTACACCAAAAAATATACAGAGTAGTACATTTTTATAATTAAATGACCTGAATTGTTTGAACATTTAATCTGTTTTTTAGCGCAATTTAGTAAATAATAAACAAGGGAGACTAGATTTACTTGCTGGAGCTGTTAGGTATAAATTAGATGATGTAAGATATAGAGCAACTTATTTGTGGTACTCGATATAGCGAGTGTAGCAGTGATGCGTCTGGTTGGTGGTAGGGAAACGTGGATCAGCCGGAGCAGTGCCTATCTCCTCCACCTGAGATATCATCGTTTAAGAAATTGATTGGAACATCAGTGTATGTAACCAAAATTAGAAGACATATGCACATATATAAGATACATCAGAAGCTAAGTTCAAATAAATGTATTTGGTTCCACTACATGAGTAAGAGAAGCACACAAAGAGGCCCCCATTTCATTTACTCATGAACTGAAATGTTGGGGCCGCAAACGAGTTTCACATTAGTTGAGAAGTGGGAAAAATAGAGAGTTATAAGGGGCTGGACAACTCCATTTATCAGGCTAGTCTTTTAGACTGGAACCCCAGGTTCAACAAGTGGTATCAGAGATGGGCCCCAAGCCAACACATGTGGACTTAGAATCCCTTAGCCGATATTTGATCCTTCGGATAGCCTCGTTTGAGGGGAGATTGTTGGAGCTGCAAATGAGTCCCACATCGATTGGGAAGTGGGGGAAATAGCAGTGTTATCAGAACTGGACCGAACCACGATGAACCGGCGGTTCAGCCGTGACCGTCGAATCTGCGGTTCGGTCCACCCCAAAAACCAACTGGCAGTCAAAACCGCATAAAACCTGTCAGAACCGCAGTTTTATGTGGTTTTGACACAAAAACTAGGAACTGTGAACCGCAGTTCATATATTTGAATTTTTTTTATTTTTTTATTTTTTTTTAATTTTCCCCTTAAAAAATGTGTATAATTGAAATATAAAAGTTTATTACTATTTCTATCTCATATATTTCACCGTTTTGGTATATTACTCAGAATTTGAATGTTATTTTTAATATTTATATTAATATTATTGGTAAAATATGTCTTACTTAATATTATATATAATATTTATATTATTTTAATACTTGACCGGCTTTGACCGCGGTTGAACCCGGTTGAACCCTGACCTCCTCGAAGACGGTTTGTTACATGGTTCGGTTCTGATAACATTGTTTATAAATACGCTCGGACTTAATGTCTCACTCTAAGTTAGAAAATTATATTGGAGATTGTTAAATTAAAAAAAAAAATAAGATCTATTAAATTATTTAATTACTTAAATATTATTAAAGATTGAAATTTATCATTTAATAAATTCTATATAGGCCCAAACACCTTAGTGGATTATTTACTCGAGCATATTGATTTATCCATCATTCACATTTGAAGGGTTGTGTAGACCATAAAAAAGTTTTATAAAACGATTTTCCTATACAAATGATCTCTTTGAATAGGGTTTTCTTAGGTAGGAGGTTTTCTTGATTACTTAATAATTATACACAAAAAGTAGAAAGAAAAATATTTTAATTAAGATTTTTAAAATTTAAATTGAAAATTTTAAGATTTTTTAGTAAAAAAATTCAGGTAAATTTTTTTTTTTTTACCCAGGTATCCAAGCGTCTCACTTATATTAGAGACAAGGAACATTTTTTAACTTAGCTAATCCTTGGAGCACATGAAGTCCTCCCAATACCTCCACAATTATGAGGTGTCGTCCATTGGGATTGAGCGTGAATCGAAAGCAAGTTGTCCCTTCATGAGTCAGGCTTCTTAATGATCAGGCCAATAATTTTTAGAAATGAAAATTTTAGAAATTTCATCTGGAAATTTTAGTTGAAATTATCAACTCAATTTTTAGAATTTTCAGCCAATAATTTCAAGTGAAATTTCAACTGTAAATTTTAGAATTTTTTAGCTAAAAATTTGATCATAATTTCAATTGTAAAATTTTGAAACCTGCAAAGGTGTAGCTCAGTTGATTTGAGTTTCTAAGAAAAGACTAGAAGTCTTGGATTCAACTCATCTTAGAGTAACCTGATACATGAGGTTTGCGGGTGATTTCATATATCTATGAGATTAATCTCACTTCCAATATGGGGTGGAGATACTTATCTACATAGAGATCTTAGGAGTTTTATTCTTAGTCATGTTTATTTTATTTATTTACTTGTATTTTTTTAATTGGTGTGGAATATTATACTGGTGTTATATCAGTTTAAGATTAGAGCATATGTGTGATTAGAATTGATGATATAGTACTTGCTAATTAGATATATAAATTTTAGATGTCTAGCGTTGAATGAACTTGTCTTGTAGAAAAGTATAAATAAGGTTCTTTAGCCCATAACATGCACAACAATTTGAGCTCAAGTTTCTTCTCTCAATCGATGAGTAATTTATTTTTTATTTTAGTTTCTTGTTGAATTTTAATTTTTTTTTAATTTATCTTCTAAATTTTTATAATTGTAAGTGAGCTTCTTATAGAACTTTGTAAAAAATTTCGGGTTTTTAATTCTACTATTAGGTAACCTAAGAGGGAGCTTCACTTAGATCCAGTAAACCACAGATCTAAAAACCCATTTTTGGTAAATTTTAGTTTTGATTTTTTCAAAGTTTCTAGATTTGTTAGAGGGAAATTTTAATTGAAAATTTTAAGAATTTTTAGTAAATATTTTCAAGTAAATTTTTTTTTTTTTAACCAAGGTGTCCAGACGCCTCATCTGAAATGGGGACAAGGAACATTTTTTAACTTGACTAATTCTTGAGGCATGTGTAGTTGTCATGCCCCGATCCAAAATCAACACGTTACGGGTTTCTTTTCACTTAATTCATCAAATCATTATATAACGCATGTGAGAAGCACACGTGGAGATCTAAGACTATTATTTGAGGTGTGGGGTCCCTACCGAAATTTCGACAGAGTCTCCCATAAAAGTAGGACATGTGAGCCATTCTTGGCCTCTATAAATAATCCACATGTCCAACAATAAGTTACACTCATAATCATTCACATTCAACCAGCATAAAACTTACACTTCAAAAGCAACATGCATGGTCTCAATAGTAATTATACATGGTTTACAATTACAATAGCATTAAAAGTATAACCATATGAAACAAAATATGAAAATATCATAATCCATGTGTGTTAGTGCGTGGAACATCAATAAGAGGTGTAGTCTATGCCGTCCTCTTGGCCCCTCGGACCCTGCCTGGTGGAACATTACCTGAAATTGTAAGGAGGTAAGCATAAACAAGTTCAATGAGGAAATACATGCATGCTACAAACTCACACACCCACATGGTGATGTATGAAGTAGAATATAAACAATGCTATGTGATATGTCATGCTATCACATCATCACTTGGGAACAAAGCCCACGACTTACGAAGCGAGTGACTCACGTCTAGCATGTTATTATGGTATACCTCGCCCTGCATCCCTTCACCTCATGGTAATTCAGTCAAGCTCGAAGGTGGTCGAGTCGCTCCTTACTAGGTAGGCTCATCACCCAAGGTTCATACGGTGCCTAACCCTGCGTGTAACGACTCGACCCGTGAACAAGGCTTAGGGTCCAACTCAATGAGAAATTGTCCACTCTGGGCTCAAAAATGTGTCCTCACGGTTTTGCCTTTGGGCCTGGCCCAACCCGGTAGGCCCAAAATGCGTCTCCTGAGTTAAGGAGGGGCAACTACTTATAAACCCCATCCGGAAGTTCTCAACTTCCAATGCGGGACTCTCCAAAATTCCCACATGCACTCTCACTTGCTGGGCTTGTCGAATCCGACCGACAGGGTCCAATTTCACTTAGATCAGCCTCTTTAAGGCCTGGCCTCTGGCTCATGGGTTAGGATATCACAATCCACTCCCCTAAAGCCTAGAGCCGCCCTTGGCTCGACCTAACGAACCCAGTGGAAGGCAGTAAGTCCACACAGTCCGAGTGTAGAACTCGGAGCGCTGATACCAAATTTGTAACGACCCGACCTGAACACAGGGCTTAGGGTCCAACTCAGTGTGAAATTGACCGCTTTGGGTCTCGCACACAAGCAAGCCCGCACGGTTTTGCCTTTGGGCCCGGCCCAAAATGCGTCTCACTTGAGTTCCATTGGTGGACTTTAACTACAAACTTGGAAGATAATGGAACAACCTACGAGTGTAATGACTCAACTTGAGGAAGATGATTTAGGTATGATTATTTAAATTATAATCATTGTTAATATAATATTCCTTGAATTTAGATTATACAAAATGGAGTTGCATATATAATATTCTCATACATGTATTTTCTTCAATTGTAGTGAATTTGATGGAGAGGAATGATGGAGATGAAATGGAAAACTTGGATTTGTTCTATGATCAAAATGAATGAAGATGTTGGTTCTTTTAGGGTTTATGGTGACTTTGAAATTTAAATATTTTTTGGATATTCACTAATATTGACTTATTGAATTATTTTGGATATTAATTAGCACTGAGTTGTTAAATGATATTTTAGATTATGGAACTTTTTATTTTGATGGTATAGGATAGATATTTAGATTGTGAGATTAGATGTAAAATTAATAGCTTTTAGATTTATAATTGTGTTTGTGAGAACAATTTTTTTTTATTTTTTATGAATATTTAATATTATTTATAATATTATATTGATGAGCACGGATTTGACTGGCTTTGACTACGGCTCAACTCGGTTAAACCCGGTTGAACCCAACCTCCGTCGGAGATGGTTCGACAGACGGTTCGGTTCTGATAACATTGGGAAATAGAGAGCTATAAGAGACTGGACAAGTCCACCTATCAGACTAAATCTTTTGGGCTAGAGCACCAGGCCCAACACTGAATTGAGCCTGAGCCTTTTGAAGTGGGCAAGAAGTGAGAGAGAGAAGTCACCTTGGGTCGCCAGTTGGCCGGTTTGGGTGGCGCCTTGGCGACTGAGCCGGGCTCGTGAGGTGGCCACGGTGCCTGCTCTCCTCGAGCGACGCGGCCAACGTCTCTCGCTCTCATCTTATCGTGTGGTTGCACCACCGAACTCTCCATACTAATTCACAATCACAACGCTCTCTCTTCTCTTACAATCTTTCTTTCTTCTTCCTCCTAATGCAATTCAATTCAATTCATATATTCTTTTCATTCTTATGTCAATAGCAATGACACGTGTCGTTGGGTCTTCTTCTACTCTTTTCTTCCTGAAACACGTGTGACTTTTTCTTCCACTTTGTGGCACCATTTGTGAGGATTCTGCTCATAGTTTAAAACTAAAAAAAATTATGTTAATTTGAGTATAATTTTAAGTTAAGTGATTCAACGAATTTTACCAAATTTCTATATTGAGTTAAAAACTTGATCGAATTACTCAATTTTAAAAAAATTTGAGTCGAAGTTCAAATTTTAAGCTTCTACGAAATTTTTACAATGCTTTCAATATTGGTTGAGAAAGAAAATCTTATTTCAAGCTGATTTACTGTGAAATTTGACACTGTATTGAACTGTGAAAATTCATTTCTACATTTTTATTGTTTGCTTAAAATCCTTAACTCTGTTAAAAATAAAGAAAGTACTATCTCACCAGGATTTTTTTTTTTAAAAAAAAAACTTTCTTTTTACTTGTTGAATTCACTATTTCCTCTTTCTGGAAATAAATTTTTTACAAAAAAAAAAATCTTACTTTTAACTCATGTTACATGAGAGAAAAGAAAAGAGTCTCATTTTCTTTACTCTTCATTTTTAATCGACTAGATATTTGCAAACAGGGCCAAACCAAGTCCATGTTGCAATGAACCAGTGACAAGGCCCAAATTTGGCCTGGCAGACTGACTAGTGACTACACAGAATTGAGGCCCGGTTTATGGATAATAACTTCCTTTAAGTCCACAGAAGTTAACAACTATAATTTTAGACCTGTGTTGATTCTGGAAATTCTTGTGGGTGTTGTATAAAATAGGACATACTTTCTAAATACAGAGCCTGGACAATAGTATTGGTAAAAAAAGTCCAAATCCAGTCAGGCCCAGAAACTACTGGAGCAAACCGAAAGACAAATTTTCCAACCAATGGATCTGGATGCCACCCAAACCCAACCAATGTGGGCCTGATGCTATCTGGACTCTGTTAGCATCAAGGCCCAATATGTTGCCTAATACACGAACATTGGTAGTGAGAAGCGGTCCACATGCGCCGCATTTGAAAAATGACAACAAGCTAACAATTAGGTAATCTTAAGCTGCATGTGAAACCTTATATAGATGGGACAAAGGCTTAATGATAATGAATTTATTGTGCATGATGAGAGCATCAAAGTGGAAATTCTGTTTTATAATGCTTTGTACGAGCCACCCGGAACCCAATTTGATACCGACCCATTTACATGTTTTCTAATTTAGCTGAAGATGAAGAAACATGATATGGGCAACCAACAACTTAAGCCAAATTTGGATCAAGCAAATACAAATGCACATTTACTTAGTATAATTGGCTAGATTTCCACTCGATTTGCATTATTTAGAGGCTGAGAAATCTATTTATTTTGTAGTTATCTATATCTGATATCGGTACGATATAGAAGATTCTGATGCAGCTATCTGTCAATAGAAATAGACAAAGCCCAAGTCCCATCCATCTTGAGCAAAGTCCTGATTCAGATTTAAAATTAGGATTTGAACCCAAGTCCAGATTCATACACTTCCAAAAGTAACTGTTGGATCGAATTTGAATAAAATCTGAAGGCCCAAGTAACATTCGATCCAGGAATGATTTAATCTGCTGGGCCTTGAGAGCTACGGACCTCAAACAGTTGTGTCAGTGAGGGATTGGCAGTAGTTAAGTGCTGACCCAATAACTTATTAGGCCCAGCGTCATCTTCGATTCTAGAACAGGATCGTTTGGTGGTGGAAAGGAAAAAGGAGGAAAAGAGGGATGGGAAATACATCCTCGATGCTCACGCAATATGATATCGAGGAAGTTCAGCAGCATTGCAATCACACCTGTATGTCTCTCAATTAAAGGATGTCTTTCATGTTGTGTCATATATTTTATGAAGGTTGTTATGATTCTCATGATTCTATTGTTTATGATTCACTATCTGTGACTTGATATAACATGATTTTATGATTTGATTTGGTTTTCACAACATTGGTCATGGTTTATGTTCGTTTCAGGTAAGGTCAGGCTATATAGGCTATGGATTATGTTTAATTGGAGCATGGAATGTGTCATGGTTGAGTTCACTATTTTCAATTCATTGTTGGGCCATAGTCTCGAATCTGTAAGCTGTGGAAATCATTTTGTGACCCCTCATTCCCTCCTCAGAATTTGTTGTCCAGCAAAATTGTTGAAGATGCTTAAGTTGGGAAAATGACTTAATGGAAAAAGCTGACCTGAAATAATGGAAACTAGTTATAACCCAAGAGGGGGTTGGCCTGACGGTCAAGAAGCTCCTCTCATGAAGGGAGGTCTTGAGTTCGATTCATGTTGAACACCCCTCTGGGCCACTCCCGGTAGTGCTTATCCAGTGTGTGCGGGATTGGGAACCTTGCACACCGCAAGGACTAGTCGGGTTAAAATGTCCCCTGTCCAACTACTGGTGAGACCTCTGGACACTTGGACACCTTGTTCATCAAAAAAGAATAACGGAAACTAGTTACAACATGGAAATTGTTTTCCAATTCCATGGCTTTTCCAAAGAAAATGTTGCAAACAAACTTTTAAGCTTTTTAAATGACTGTATCATTGTGTGGCGTTCTGCTCCCTCTCCAAATTCAATGAAAATTGATGTTTTGACATTAGATTTGTGTCTTAGGCTTTTTGAATAGCATATGCACTAGCAAACCTGCTAGCTCTTTGAGCCCTAAATTAAATGAAATTTCTTAATTTTGCAATGGAATTGAGATTTTGAGGTTTATTTCCAACCTGTACCATCCAAAAAAAGTATATATGTGCTAATTTTTTAATATCTAATTTCCACATGCAATGGATCTTCCTGGACTCCACATGCTTTTGGATCTTCTCTAGCGCTTGGATTTTACTGGGATTTGTGGCATTTAGTGGACTTGATCATATGTGCTGTGGTATGTTTCTTATGTGGAAGTAGTGATTTTAGGGTTTTGATTTCATTTTTGCAATAGTTTCGCAGCAAGAAATTGTTTCACTGTACCAGAGGTTCTGTCAGCTGGATAGGAATGGCGGTGGCTTCATTGCTGCAGATGAGTTCATGTCTATACCAGAATTTGCTGTCAATCCTCTCTCTCAGGTATGTCTGTTGAAATGTCATATATCTGAAAGTAAATGAAATAAATGCTATCATCTCTGAAAATAAGTTGGATTTTCTAGCTTCATTGATTCGTTATTTTTTGTCAGCGTTTGTTAAGGATGCTTGACGGGTTAAACTTTAAGGATTTTGTAGCATTTTTATCTGCATTCAGCTCTTGTGCAAGTCTAGAGCAGAAGATTGACTGTAATGGCCTCTTTACCTCTTAAGTCATCTTTGAATAGCAAATACTATGTATTTTTTTTCTCTCTTTTATATTTGTTTTTGTTTTGATTGCTGTCGTTTGGTTCTTATAGTTATCTTCAAAGTTTATGATTCGGATTGCAATGGGAAGGTTACTCTAAATGATCTATTAGACGTGTTGAGGGATTTGACGGGACCGTTTATCTCAGAACAACAAAGAGAGGTCTTTGTCTTGCTGTTTCCTTTGCCTATACATTGCTTTCCATGTCTCTTTGTTTATTATATGTTAATTCAATGAGTTATAACAACTAATGGAAAAGAAGTTAAACAATGCCAATGCATTTCTACTAGTGGGTTCATTCAAGATCATGAATTTAGATGCTATAAATTTCGTAAATACTTCAAAATAAGTTATGGATTTGTCACTTATCTGCATTCCATAACTCGTTGCTTAATGCAAAAGCTTAAATGGCACATTTACTCATGATCTGTTCATATTAGCTTGAAATCTACGTAGCGCAGTCTCTCTGCTGCTGCTTTTATTGTTGTTGAGGTGGGTTGGTGAGTGTCAGGTAAGCCAGTCAAGCCCTGATGTGGGACAAAGATTTGGAAGGATTTTGTCTATGCTTGGGATTTGGATTTCAAGAAACTAATCTAGTAAGTTACAACTCACAAAATGAGTCTCTTTAACAAGTGAGCCCAAAGATCAATTCTTGGCTACTCAACTTCAAGAATAGGTAATTTTCAAGAAATCCATTTAATTTTAAATAAATTTTCAAGAATTCCTTCCTCTAATATAAATAAACTGAAATAAATCAAAGAAATACCTGTAGTAATTGATGGAGGATGCTTGTTATTGATGCTTTACGATCCTCTATTACTTTTTTTTAAAAAAAAAGCGATAACAAAATATTGAACATAAAAAGAATAGAATGTACAATAGCAAGGTCCAATCTGAAATGGGATTGGAATATAGCTCAATCAAAAAGCTAAAAAACTACAGTCTATAAGATTTTTTCCCCTTAAAAAAACCTAAAAGAGACTAGCAAGCTTGTTTGGGCAAGTAAGCTCTTCTGTAGAACTACAACCTAAAGGAAAAATGTGCTGCTCTAAATTCCATTGGAACACACCAAGTAAGCTTTAAAGGAGAAAAACCTGGATAAAGCTACTTTAGGCCCTACAGTCTAAACTCTTTCTGTATGAGTTTAGGCTGAAAATCATGGTTTCTCAAATTGAACTGACCTGATTTTTTATGAGAAGCATCATCCTGAAAATACCTGTCAAACTCACCCATCCCCATGCATTGGACCTTATCCCTGTGGGCCCTACAATGCCCAAGGGAGATTGTTGCTCATGGATGACGTCGCCCAAGGTAAATTGATTTTTTCAATACATGTCAAAATTGCACAAACTTGGGCTTGTTAAATAGGCATTTGAATAAGCCAATTAATAAACGCAAGTTTATGTTAAACCAGAGATTGTATTTCATTTTGGTTATTTTTGAAAAATATTATGGCTTTTGTTATGCTTATCTTGACAGTGCTTCATATCAGTTTGAATTTTTCTTCATTGAATGGAAATATCATGTCAACTTTGTGTCTATCTACTATTCTTGACCATGGTCCAAAATCTTAAAGGTTGGACCAAGTTTGATTAGATTAGAGTTTTTTGAGAATGCTAGAGTTGTCCAGTCTCACCTGGACTCGGGCAGGGGACTTGACACATCTTTTCAAGTTGAACTGATTAGGTTCGAGTGAGTCTAGTGAGCTTTTAAATTATGCTCATCACAGTCGGTCAGAATTATTTAACTTATTTTTATTTTTGATTCAGCAAGTTCTGACCCACGTCCTGGAAGAAGCCGGCTACACAAAGGATTCTTCTTTAGTTTTAGCAGACTTTTTAAAGGTACTTCTTTTCTCCTGCAAGCAATTTCTACATGTTCTGGTAATAGATGGAATCATGAAAATATTAGTTATAGTAAAACCGTGATTAGATTGCCTTGGGACCATTATGCTTTTTATGCCTTTCAATTTAGTTTCCTTTTTTGCAACTCTTTGCTTCCTATGCAAAACTGTTGACCTGGCATGTTCAGGTCCATTCTGGTGCTTGCATCTAACTATATCTTTCACTTTACCCAAGTAATTTTGTACATGGTCAGAATGTTTCCTGTGGGTTTCCATGTTGAAGGTATCAGTGTATATCTTTTACACACTGATTTTCTTCCTGTGTAATGCTATATTTGCATAGTTCAATGAAATTTATAGGGTTGTTTCTCAGCTTGATCCTGGTCCGAAACCCATCTGAACTCGTTATAAATAAACGGGTTTGAACATATATGTCAGCCTGTCGGGCTTGAGTTTGAGCTAAATTCTTGAGCCCATTTATATAAATGGTCAAGCTCAGGCTTCTTGCAGAAACCTGTCGGGATTTTTGGCCCGTTTAGCCATTATATTTGTGCGCATGAGTTATTTTCCATTTGTTTAAAAAACTATTTTGAAATTAGCTAAGAAATTGACCGTTCAAATTAAAGAAAATGACATGAAGAACTATAAGTGGACTAAATTTGAGCTTAAAACTCAATATTTAGCTAGGTGATCTTAATGGTCAAAGTCATTAGATGTTTAGTAAGAATCATCAAGACAAGAACCACTAAGATCAAGTGGTTAGAAATTGAGTTTTAAGTTCAAATTTGGTCCATTGTAGCTTATTATGTCTACTTTCTACTTTCAATAAGAACGATTAGATTTCTAATGGTATCAAATGGGCAGAGCTTTAACATGCAAAGCCCGATTGGCTTTGGGGAGGGTCGGGCTTTTGTATACATAAATGGGCTTGGGCTGCCCGAGAGTCCGCCCATGAACACCCCTATTTTCATTGTTACGTCCCAAGAGGAAGAGGAGGAGGAGGAGGAGGAGGAGGAAGGGGGGCGGTGTTTTTGCTTTATGCACCTTTAAGCGCTCTTTGTTCTACCTTTCCCCCCAAAAAATGCTGTTCGATTTGTTTCTTTAAAAAAAAACTATGTAGTTTTTTCTTCTAGTATGATTATTATATGGAAAATGCTGAACTTACTGATCTGGTAAGTCATTTGATTGGTATCTTAACTAACTCTTGAAAAGCCAATCAATTGTGATTTGCCACATGAGGTTGGGGGTATAAAAAGGTATAACTTAAGGGTAATTGTAGCATCTCCCTTATTATATATGTTTTTTTAGAGATTTTCTGTGTAGTGAAGGCAACTCTGTCATGTATTTGTCTTTGTGTGTATTGAGAAGTATCAGGTATTTTATTTTATTGAAACTGTAAAATATCTGGTATTGTACCTTTCAAAAAAAATATCTGGTATTGTATTTTCTGAAAAGTATATCTACAGCCACCATTTAAAGATAATGCATCTTGGAATTGAAGGAAAACAGAAAGAGAGTACGCTAACAATTAACTTGGTATCCAACTAGAGACTGATGATCTTCCCTTCCTCAAGTCCAAACATGACCTCCCAAAATTGAATTCCAATTGTTATGTAACTTCACTGCCAATATTCCAGCCATATTCCTTGATGCTAAACTTCACTGGATCAGTAAGGTATTATGCTTCCTGTCAAAGTTGTCCACGATGAAGTGTGTCTTGCAAAACCCTCATATTGCACTTCTTTCAAGCCCTCATGCTATGTGCACATGGGACCATTTCCTATGACAAAGGGCCTTTCTTGGTAGGACCTTGATCTGATCCATCCATAAGGGCGCAGAAGGAGCTTGGAATTGGCCCTCGAATGAGAAAAGCAACCAAAAAGGGATAGGAAAATGACAATGAATGTGTAAATAGTTGTCAGTTCATTAGACCTAACAACAAAAGCAAATGTTAGGGATAAGTAGACATCGAGCTTTCTTTTACTGTGAATGGCCCAAGGGTCTAAAACGACCTCCTTGGAGAATGATTATCATAGCAAGGGAAATGAGGGCGTTAACATCGGGAATGGATGTTTCCTTCGTTCATATTGGACGCACAGCAAACAGTATGACTGATTTCTTTGCAAAAATGGGATCAACAACTCAGTGTCTGGGGTTTTCTATTTATGAGGAAGGGGTTTTTGGGGAACAAGTTGTATGTGTGTTGGTTTCCTTTTTATTTAGTATTTTACTGTACAGTTTATGCGGTCTAACCATTTTAGACCACTTCTTTTGATTGTTTCTTTTTCAGTTTTTATGTTTTCTCTGTACTCTTTCTTCCTTGAATGAATTTTTATAGTTACCTCTCAAAAAAAAAAAAGGGTAGATAGTGAGCTTTCTTTTACTGTGATTTATATTCAGGAGTTCGTTGTTATCTATTTACCGTTTCTGGTGAATCATTATGCATCTAATTTTGATATTAAGTTGTGGATATCTCACTTTGACTTCGTAATTAAGATTTGTGTGGTGATGGTAACTATGAACTTCTTGATTTTGCTAATAAATAAACACTGCTGCATCACATGCAGATCCTTGGCAACTCTGGTTTGAAGATGGAGGTAGAGGTACCTGTGGATTAGTGCATACATTCCTGTCGTTTGTGAAGTATAATTCTTTTATAACTTGTGTACCATTTTATACATTGTCAAACAGACACTTAAGTTTGTTACTAAGCCTTTGTAGGATGTTGCAAGTTGTTCAATGGCATTATTCAACCCATCTTCTCTTGATAAATATAAATTTTCAAACATGAAAGAAGTACTTCTGAGGGCTACTGCTGTGGCTATTGTGATTTTGGACTGCACGGAAGTACGCATCCACATATACATTTTTTTTTTTTAGCAGAGACGATGAATAATTCCATTAAAAAGAGTATTTACAAAACAGTCTATGGCATCCACATGTACAATTGGCATACATGCTACCATTTTTTTATGGGATACACGCCTATTAATCTGGAATGCGTAAACCCTTGGCCCTACCCTATTGAGCATAGCCTGAAAATCTCCATGGATGATTCTAACTGCTCTGGTGGTGTTCATTTAAATCTATAGTTTAAAAGTAGCTATTATATTCAGCAGGAGAGCTCACAGTTATGACCATGAATCAGTTTGATGTTCGAGCTATTTATTGACTGGAACTTTCATGATTATGTAGTCGCTGCTGTCTTTGGAAAGCTGTTACAACTAGCAAATCCACATGATCTGCAACTCTTCGGTCATAAAAAGGTTGAGCCATGATGTTGGATGGTGTGCCACTTCTGAATGCCAGAATTCCTTACCAACTGAAAATGACTAGAGTACTCAGGTGCATCTGAAAATTGAGGGTCTGATTTTTTTTTTTCAATTTTAGAAACTGAGTGTCTCATTTGGATATAGCTAACAAGATGGGTACAATTAGGCTAAGTATAATCAAGGTAGTACAGTGTGATAGAAAGGGGTGTTTCTGTAAGATGGGCAGTCTGGACTACAATGTTATATGTGGCTGAATGTTGGGTGGCAATAAAAAGCCGAAGTACCGGTGGTGGAGAGCTTGTTAAGATGGACATTAGTGGGATTAGTCACACTTCTAATGTAAGATGGTGATACTCATGATAATAAAAAAAAATTATAGTGTAATTGTGTGACAGAACAGGATGAAATTAGAAACGAGTGCATTAGGATTGCTCTGATTGGAGAAAATATGGGGAATGTGGACTATAACATGGTTTGGGCACATCATTAGAAGCTTGGAAACAACCCTAGCACAGGTGTAAGTATTGCAAGTAGAAGGTACTAGGAGAACAAGGACAACAAGGAGCCTAGTAAAAACATGGATTGAGGTGGTAAGGTGGGATTTGATGGAATTCAGGTGACACTGACACGATTATCGATAGGATTCAGAAAACTGTTGTTTAGATGGATTGAACAAAGACTTTGATGATAATGATGATGAGAGGGTTGTTGTAGTTAATGTGCGCTTTTGGCTGGTATTCGTTCTTGTTAACCTAGGATTATCCATGTCCCTGCTTTTGCCTAAGCAGTTCTAAGGTAGGCACATCTACCGAATGGAGATAGGTGCCATACTTGATGAGATCCTCGATGGATTTTTTTTTTAAAGGTAACTTCATTAATCAAAAGAAAGGAAAAAACAAGAGAGAAGCCAAAAAAGGTGGGTAAAGAACACCCACCCACCCACGAAGGAAGCCTATACCATCATAAACCCCCAACAACTTAAAAAAAACTTGTGAACAAATTTCAAAGGTAAAGGCAACTCCTGACGGACGAAATCATATCCTCAATGGAAAATTTCGCCAAGGTTGGGCCTGAGATTGATTCATTTGTATATGGTAAGTCACAGAAGGAAGCTCAGAAGTATGATGGAGGGATCCAGCACACTAAGCCTAGCTTGTATTAAATTTGGCTCACTATTTAACCTTTTTGACCCAGCTCTTTAATTCAATCTACATCTGACCCGCTCAAAACTCCAACCCACTTTTGAAACCCTTTACTCATTTTTAATTTGGACTTGGTCAATTTTGTTCAGGTTAAGTTAGGTCACGGTTTAGTCGTGTAATACAATGGACAATTGGGCATCGACAATGTGCATTTTTTTTTTTTAATTTACGCGTGGAAACTGTGGACTTTATTGTTTTATTTTAAGAAAATAAACATTTTCTAGATAAGGCCTACGTTGCTTAAACTATTTCACTATAAATGCTTACCAAAACAACGGTAGCCCCAGACAAAAGAGCCAAATTAAAAAGATTAGTCTATTTTTTTAATTAATCAAAAGTGAGAAATATACTTGTATATAATTTGTGCAGACTGGGCTACTCAAGGTGTCTAGCCTGGCCCAAATTAAATTCAAGTCTTAGTTTCTTCTAGGGTCACAAATCATATTTTAAATTGAAAAGAGGTATATGAAAATTTTTAAATTTTCTTTTTTCAAATCCAAATACTTGCATAAAATTTACAATCGTGTTTAGACAATGCCAAAGCTAAAATGAAAAATGAACTTAATTATTATAAACTATTGATTATACTATCGAGTCTACACATTCAAAAGTGAAATTAAGAAAAACCTAATGTTTGTCGATCAAACATCACGACTGATCAATCAGGCATCCTATCATCATCAACTTAGCTATTTAGTCCATCAATTTAGAATTATTTTTTACATTTGGAATTAGAAATTGGAGAATAAGAACTTGTGAAGTCAACTTAAAATAGATAAGATTTTGACCGATGATGATGATAAGAGATTTAAAATTTATAAATTAATTACTTATTCAACATCTTTTAAAAATAAATAAATTAAAATATCAATTAAGGAGAGTGACCCTTTTTGTGTTGAAGAAAAATTGATCTCAGAACCTCCCACAATCAAACTAACTCCTTAAGGGTGATTATTTATTTAACACATGTAGAACTTAAATTTACAATTTTTAAACTACAATAATAAATCTTTATCAATTGTGTTAAATATTTTTATCAATCATTTTAAATTAAATCAAATTGTGTATCCAAGATCATGGCAATCCATGATTGGCAGAGTTTGAGTCCCTGATGTCAATTGCCAATGTCTGTACTCAAGTGAAGTAAATTGTACATAATTAATGTATGGATGAGATTAGACGATGCTTGGATGATTCAAGATAGGAAGATCATAGAATTAGTTTAGATAATAAAACATTACAAAAGATGAAGGGATGGAAGGATGGCTGTTGCCAGCAAGGAACATTTAACCTTGGCTCAGTTTGACACGAAGCAGATGTCTTGTATTTGAGAGAGAGAGAATTCATCTCCTTTGCTTTCCCTTCTGTTCTTTCTTTTCCTTGGGCCTTCTGCAACCACCTAATTTGGGGGGGCAGAAAAACTGTGATAGGGTTTTTGAGGGAGGGGGAATTTGCAAATTAATCAATACTGATGGCGAAGAAGAGGAAATCCGATGCGACGAGGCTGGATGAAGTGGATCGAAACATGTATTCGTCCTTCTGCAGCGCCGCGAATTCTCTCTCGCAGCTCTACACACAGGCCATGAACCAGCAGAAGCTCGCCTTCCAAGCCGGTGAACGCCATGGTTTGGTCCGTTTCCCTACCCCCCTTCCCCTCTTACTCTCTTCAGATTTATCCATTGGTCGGTCAATCACCTTTTTTATGGGGTTTGATTTGATGGGTCTTCTCTGTTTGGGTGATATTAAATGGGTCTGGCTTTTTTCCCGTTCTCTCCCTCTTGATCCTTTGTTTTGCATTCTGTTGCTTCTCTTTGATGGATTGATTTTATTGCGTCATTGGACATGTGAATTGAACTTCCTGTGATTGCACGATTGCCTTTGCAAATCAGAATAACAAATTTTATTTTATTTTGGGGAGAGGTCTCGAAAAGGTCTAAGCTTGTTTTTGCAAGTTTGTGTTGCCTAGTTGGAGTTGTGAATTGAACTCATGTAAGTTTCAATCTTTCACCCCTGACATGGGTGAAATGATAGACGGACGTGAAATTATTTGGACCATTTGGCCTTCCAAAGTGTGCACTTCACATTGTCCCCACCTTCAAAATTTGTGCATTAAAATGAAATCATATTGATAGATATTTATATATCTGAGACTTGATCTAACGGTGAAGATGAGCCCTATGGATATTTGCGCAGCCCTGGTTTGAATTCAGAGGGTAGATTAGTCTGTGGAATGGTTTGGAATTTGGATTGATCACTGCATGCCTGAATGCACAAGTCATGTCTGAGAACTTTCTAGATTTACTATATTTTGGTTGCTAATTAGTTATTGTATGTTGAATTTTTTATTGCTTGAACTGTCAGTGTCTTTTTCACTAGTATTATCACGAATCACTTTCCATGGGCGGCGTCACCCATGGCGACAGTGTGCCTGGGCCCTGTGTGCCCACCCACCACTGTATGAAGATGGGTACATTCAAAAGGTGCTTTAAGATGATGATGCTTCTCATGTAAAAATAGGTTCATTGCATTTGAAAAGCCATGTTTTTCAAGGGTCGAACGATCAATAGTCAAAATGAGCCTAGTTTTGAATGGATTTTTAATCCGTCAGTGAGACAACTTGGAATGGGTTCAAATTTGGTAGATGAGTGTGAGGGGAAGAGAGTGTGATTTTGGGGCCATGGTGGCCCCCACAGGGGTGTCCAAGTGGGCACATTGCCCAGGTGAAGTTTTCTCCTACTATCATTTTCTTTTGAAATTGTAACAAAATCTATGGAGAGAGAAGAAAGGGTTTAACAAGTGCATAAAAAAACCTACAAAAGCATCAAAATAAACACAAAAAAAGAAACAGAAAGAAAAGAAAAGAAAATAAATCTCCGAGCTCATTGAAACAACTCATAAACTCTAAGAATGACGTAGGGGCTCCTCAAACACCTTATGAAGTGAAAATGGGTACAGAGGAAGAACTTATCTGGATAATCATATTGTGACAGTTCATGATTTGCTTTTCGCCTTTGTTCCTAAGTCAATACAGGATTAGGTCTCCATCAGTTATTGGAAAATTAATTGTGTCTATCCTAACACGTGCTCTAATCAAAGGCCATGAGAAGTAATTGTCAAGTAAAAGAATTTGGATCTGCCTCTAAAGAATGTGAGAAAACTGGGCAACTGAGACTGGAAAGGTCAGTAGATCTCTAAGAGATCAAGGTAAGTGCCCCTCGTTGTAGACAAGAATTTACAATGGAGGAGCAAATAGTCAACATCTAAGGTCTTTTTCATTATTATTGAGCTTAGTGTTACTGAATTAGGGATATTTTTTAATCTGAAGCATAAACACAAGGATGGGAAATATATGAACAAAGTTGAGCAAGAACCAAATTAGTGAAATGCGAAATTTGCAAGATTTTAAGATGACAATCAAATTGAGTAGTATTCCATTTATGAAAAGTGCGAAAATGATCAAAGACCACAAATTTATATTTCATCAAATAAACTCAAGTCATTCTAGAGTAATCATCTATGAATGTAACAAATAACGAAATCCTGTTAGAAGTAACAATAGGTGACATCCAAACAGCATAATGCACATGAAGACAAACGTTCCAAATGAGAATTTCTTGCATCATATCTGCTTAGGAGAAAGAAACAGAGAAGGAAGGAAGATAATTTCCTATACATATTAAAGAAAGAAGCCAATTCATTGTAAAATCCATACTGTGTTCAAGTGTTAAAATATCAAGGTAGCACTGATGCACAAGTTACGAATATCAAAGGTAAGCACTAGAAATTCCTATTGAACTCCAATTGCCAGTGACTAAAAATAATGTTTAACTTGTTTACATCATCTGGTAATGAGGAGGAAAACATGTCCTCATGGCTGTAATGCATAAAGTACCATGTTGTCTCATCATCATCATTGAAGTCATTTAATCCCATTAATCTGGGGTTGTCATGTGCATTTAGATTTGCCATTGTTCCTTTTTTATGGGCTGAGTGCCTATCTAACACCCATAAGACTTGTCTATAACAAAACTGCACCCTGCCTTCTGCTTTAACAGCTCCCTTGCAAGTATGTCTCACTGCAAGTTAGTTGCATTCATCATTTTCAACTAGATGAAATTTATTTCACTGCATGAGTTGTTGCAATGGATGTGCAGGAACTTTTTATTTTGATTTTCTTTATATTTCTTTTCTGGCGAGTAGTGTTATTACGTTTACATTTAACCTTTAAACGGAGGTGCTGCTCTGCTTCTGAATCTCGTTTATGCTCCTACCACCTTGTATTTATGTATACTGGCAATTTAGAATTGCTACAATCCTTCAATAACTCTCCTTTCCTTGTGTTGCTTCATGATTCCACTCCATCTTGCAACTGACTTTTGTTGTTTCATTTGATCCTGGTCAATTGACCATGCAGAATGAATAGAATGAGTGGACTTATTTTATCAAATTCCTTTCAGTGTTGATGTTCGTCTTCGTCACAATATTCAATTGTTCCCTAGTGGTCTGAAATCATACTTTTCTAAAAGCGCAAGTTGATCATTTTGCATATTGCTTCTTTTCCAAAATTTGCCCCAAAAAATCTCTAGGCTTCTACTACCAGAAAATCAACACAATGCCTATGGAATGCTTCCATTCTCTCCAACTTTGTGTCCAATCAGGTGACACTTTACTTCCTAATGCATACTGAATCATTGAACGTTTTCACCTGTAGCCAGTGAGTACCATGATGAAGTGAAGCTTAAGTCCTCACATATACCTGAATTTTAATGCATCCTTCTTTGTTTTTGTTGCATTCAAGGTTAATAGCTTGTGCATATTTTTCCTTTCATTTACCTTTCTGTTCTGGATGATTTTGAATTTTAAGATTGGCCAAAACATCCTGGCTCTTGGATTAACTGGATATTATATTGAACCTTTTTTAGGATGTTTTATGCCACTTGGATTCCACAATGTCAGTTTCACACACACATTAATTCTCCGACATCCCTCTATCCTCCTGATGCCATCAGGGTCCACTATAGTCTATGTTACATGGATACTTAAAAAGATGTGTGATGTACCCTTGTTGGACACTTGTAGACACTTGTACTCATGTCAGACACTTTTAGACACATGTAGACAGTCATACCCGTTCTTCATGGATTCTTTTAGTACTTTTTAACATTGTTTTTTAAGATGACTAAAATATTACTACACATTTTTCCTTTTAAAACCTAATTAAAATATCAATATGTTTATCACCTAAATGTTTAGGGTAGAACCAGTACATTGTTTTTTATTGGTGTTATTTCACACCTTATTTTCATTTAAAATAAATTCAGATTTTTTATTTAAATCTGGTGTCATGTCCCCGTGTTATGTTTTTTCCTAAATTGCTGAGTTCGATACCTTGCACCCATGTCAAACTCTGGCACTCACACCCATACCCATGCAACTTAGTTTGGCACATCCTACGTGGTTGTGTATAAAATTTTCTGTTGGGAATAATATGAATGTGGAATATTAATCAACGGAATCAAACCCAACACACAATAAGAACACCGGGATACGTGGTTCGGCCAAACCCGGCCTACGTCCACGGCGCGACTGATATCTTCACTATGTGAGAGAAAAGAGAATTCACGTACAATTTGAATAACTCGCTGAGTTTAAAGCCCAGACCCAAGTCCCGAGTATACACATCTCTTCTTACACTCAAACTCAGAAGAAAGAACCCATCTTTTGTCGCGCTCTCCGGCGTACTTTCTGTGCTCTTCCATGTGTCTAAACCTCTTGGTCTCGAAGCCTAGACCCATAAGCACAAGGGCAGTAAAGGCCCTCCACACACAATGCCGTGTATGCCTACATCTCTCAAAACCAAAGATGTATTTGCTTGGTCTTTCTGCACTGAACCCGGCGTTGCACACGCTGAGTGGTGTTATCTCACACACACCTTTGCCGTGAAAAATATCCACTGATATATATATATATATATATGAAAGATTCCTTCAGCAATCAACCAATTACCTCTGGTTTAGTCGCCAAAAACCCAGGCGTTGCCAACACATGCCAGTTGTTGCATATTCCACACACGGTATCCATGCCGTAGGCATTCTTGTCCCTCTAGGACTCCCAATTCCTAGATTTTAACGCTGGCAACAACTCACACACACAAACGTCAGTTGTGTACATGCCAGCCTATTTCCAACATGCATGAAATACTCTCATGCCATGCAAACACACTTCTCTTCCATTCACGCCACTTCATCCATGCTATCCTTATGAGGCAAAAATCCTAATCCCATGCAAAGTGGGATAGCTTACAACGTGTGATATTCTTATCCAAACTTTGGAGTCCCACCATGTGTGTATTATATGACTTATGAAAGGTCAAAAGGCACATATAACTGCCAGCAAAACTGATTCTAACTGATAAGACATGGGCCCCACTGGTGTATGGTGGGTAGAATTTGAGCCACATACCCCAACATTTTCTGGGATCCAAAATGAAAGGAAGTTTCTCAATTTATCCAAAATCCTAAAGTTTTAATATCATTCAAAAAAAAAAAA
Organism: Chimonanthus salicifolius; assembly: GCA_013350335.1. NCBI lineage: Eukaryota > Viridiplantae > Streptophyta > Magnoliopsida > Laurales > Calycanthaceae > Chimonanthus > Chimonanthus salicifolius. Next base: position 72,052,598 of record CM023535.1, on the reverse strand, counting down.
ATCTAAAGTTTAATACTTCACATGCAGTTGGATATATGGTCATGAAAATGAGTGAGTGAACTTGAAACCATGACATGTATAGCTCAAAAAAGAGGGTGTCTTTTTTTCCTCTCTTTTGAAAAGGTAAGGTGTTAGGTTCTTATTCATTTTTCATGACCTTATTTTAAATGGTTAGAAATTGTGACCGGAGCTAAGCTCAACATTTTGGATGGATCTAGAAGCATTTTTTTTTTAGTAAAACCCATAACTCTACCAAGTGGGCATTCTGAACAGGGGACTGTGTAGCATGTCCTACACTAGATCTGCTTTGTTTGTGTGTATAAGCGGATTACAAGCTCATGGCTATTTTGCATTCCTCTTGCCCCCCTTTTTTCCCATTTTAAGTATGAAAGCAGTTTGTTGATATATTTTGTCGTTTGGGATGCATGTTTTATGCAGGAAAAGTTATATCAATGGATCTTCAGACAACATGAGGAAGGGAAGAGAGTGGCAGGAGCTGATATAGTTGCTTACTTACAGGTTTTCTTGTCTAATCATTTTGTTCCCTTCTTTTCCTTTAATATTGGTTTTTTATGGTTGCGTTCTCTCTCTGACAAGACAAAACATACACAAAATGCTCCTTGGGAGGAACTAAACTGCTACTAGATGAGCAGTTGTAGACTTATTGAGGCCCTTTTAGATAAGTCATGGAGGATGGGTATTGACCTCATGGATATATTTTTATAGACAAGTGAGTGGATCTCAATGGACTAGTAGGGATGCAGGAATTTTCTTCCTCATTGAACATTTAAGTGGCACATGTTTATCTATATCTAACTTATTGTGTTACATAATCACTAGCATCAGCTGGATGTGTCAAATCATACATACATAGATATACACCCAATTCTTGTGTGTGTGTGTGTGTGTGTGTGTGATTGTTCAATGATGAGAAGCCATTTTTAGCTTTAGGAGTGACTCATCTCTCTTGGCTGTGAGGCCACCTCGTTGTGTGCCGATACATGTGCTCTCTCTCTCTCTCTCTCTCTCTCTCTCTCTCTCCCTCCCTCCCTCCTCCCTCGATCTCTTGACCAGTATCTTCAGTATTTTGGGGCAACTAGGCCTATGCCTCAAATCCATGAATAGATCCCTCAGTCCCCTACCCTTAAAGGTGACAAGTCAGTCCCATGTGGAGCTCTTGTAGAGCTTTTGATTATAAAATTCATGGTCAAAATTGCTGCACACACATATGGAGGAGCTCTAGCATAAGCTGAGGCTTATACACAGGGCAATTGAAATGGATGGATCTAGAACTGTGCATATGCATATTCAAAGTTAGCTACATCATGTCGTCTTAACCTTGATTCCAGGTCTTTAAAGTTTGAACCATTAATTAAAAAAAACCATTTCATTTGTGACATTAATCCAATGGTGAGGATTCGTGATATAGATGTTTGCTTTTGCTGTTGCTCTTAAGAAATCCTTATGCATGCAATGGGCGTCCATTAAGAGGGTTCCAATTGCTGCTCTCTCTCTCTCTCTTTGCACACTTCAAATATTTTTCTCTGGTTAAGTTGTTCTTAGGAATATATAATTATGCTTCACCTGATCATAACTTTCTCACGAAGTTGAGCAGCCAAGTGTACTTGGCTCTGCAATTAATTATGGTAGATCATAGACATTTTGGACTTGTATAGGAGTAATTCTGACTGTTGAAGTAATATTTGTTGCATGAAATGTATAGACATAAAAAAAATTGTAAAAGGCATTTGCCCAATCTTTTGCACCTCAACACCCATAGTTAAGATATTAAGACTGGCATATGACGACCAACACATGAAAAAGGTTAAGGGTAACAAAGCCACATCCGGTTGGATTCGAATTGGGTTTAATCACTGAGAGCAGGTACTTGTTCCAAAAGGAGCCAAAGGTCCTATCCTCCACTCCTTGTGGCAAAGCCTTCTTGATTGAATATGAAGTTTTAAGAATCGAGCAACCCCATAATCCATCTCCTCACTCATTGAGTGTTCACATATTCCTTTATTAATAGTTTGACACACCTCTAGCGAGATGGAATGAAAAGTAATGTATTGAACACCTCGCATACTTGGTATTCCACCAACCAAACGTCCTCCCCAAATTTGATTCTTGACATGCCTCCCTATGATAGCCTCATATCTTTTCTAGTTACATCTCCCCACTTCATGACCCAATTTCCCTTCCTAATAGCCTCCCATGCGATTCCCTGTTTTTCTCCTCATAATTTGATTTGGTCTCCTCTTACCATCATATCTTCTCATCCCTTTTTCTCCTACGTATCTTTTGAAAGTAGAGCAATTTTTTATGTTGTCTATCCCCAACCTCCATTCAGGCTCACAGAGTGAATTCAGTTGGTCATTTGTATCTTCTTCTAATCTCTTGCCCATCCAAAAGAAAGTCCCTTTGGATCTTTTGGAGCAACTTTGCCACTTGAAGGGGATTTTAATGAAGAAGGATGAAGAGGCAAGTTGGCTGAGGTTGATTTTTTAAGTTTGGTTTAGCCACTGAAAGATACATATGATTTTCCAATGGGCTGATCTTTGTTTAAATTTTTCAATAACTAGATCCCACGTGGATGGTAGGTACTCAATATTTGCAACTAGAAATTTTGAAGTTTCAAGTCATTTTACCATTTCTTTTTCGTTCTGTTTTTAACCGCTGGTATGACAAACACAACTCCAACAACCTGCAAGGTTTGACCACTATTTTTATTATTTCACTGCAGACATTTCCTGTAATCCAACAACAATAGTCACTAGGAAATGGTTGGGCTGAATAATTTGAATGCAAAATTGTTGAAACATGTAAATTTTGCTGATGAGCTAAATATTTACAGACCTGGGCTTGACTAAATAGCATATTTGTATGTTTTCAACATATGTTTCAGTTTCTCTTTGGATGGGTTTCTGTTGTTTTAGTATCTTTAACTCTAGCAAAAGCCTGACAAATGCATACAAGAACTGCTTTTGATCTTGCAGAATGAGCTTGATTGCAGTGGAGAGGATGTATCAATGTCCCCTAGATTGCAATTCCAACACCATCATTCTCAACCCACTAGTCATTTCACAAATCCAGGTATCCAGGCATCTTCTGGTTCAATTGGGCAGGCCACAGTTGGACACGCTCCTCATTCTTGGCACTCTGATCAAACCAAGAATACGGTTTTCTCAAATGCCCTATCCAGCCCCGTTAGACGGAGCCTCCAGCCTTTTCACTTGGCACAGGATGGTTACTATCAAAACAATGTTTCGTCAACTGGAAATGGAATAGTGCGGAATCAGGAAAATTTTCCTCATCAAAACAGAGATTCCAATGATTCCTCTATGGACATGCATGAAGAAAGCCCCACTCACGAATCTTACTAACACTTAGCAAAACAGTTGAAAGTTGCTGCCGATATGCTGGTTGGTCAAGTCTCATATGCTCAAGATTATAATTTGATTGTTTTCTCTGCAACTTCTCCCAAGCCAAATGTGAGACACTGAAGTCGCCATCAAGGAAAATAAGCAAGCAATGAACTCTCATTGGTAGAGTTTGCAAAGAAAAATTACAGAAATTAGAATCTCGTCGATCGTCCAACATAGTGACAATCGAGTCTCGTTGCAGATGGTTGAGCCACCATCTGGGATATATCTGCTATAGCATTTCCTTGTGAATGCAATGGCCGTGTTTGGATAAATTCTGAATGTTTGTACTTTTAAGTTGTTTTTCAGATTGGCAATGAACCATTTTGCTTTTGTCTGGGACTGGATGAATTGCAGTTGATCATCTCTTGCTTATGGATTGATATTGCGTGTTGCTCCATGTACTGTAGATATATATATTTACGCGTGTAATTTATAAAAAGATGCTTGATATTTTTTTATATGACCAAGATATCTAAGGGTCTCACTTGTATTTGGATAGTAGACATTTTAACCCGACTAGTCTTTGGGCATGTTAAAGCCTCTCAATCTCACACACACTGGGTAAGCAATTACGGAGAGTGGTCCAGAGGGCTATGTTGAGCGTGAATTGAATTGAGACAAGTTTTTTAACTGTCCAGGGTTAAAAGATTGCTTAGATATTTCTGGTCTGCTCATTGCCCACAGCTTAAAAGATTTAAGCTGAAGGTGAACTTCTCCAGGTTTGAGCCATGGTGGGCCAACAGGTATTCTTAAGAAGCTAAGAAGTGACTTCCATTGTTGAAGAAAAGAATAATTTAAAATAAGACTCTTTATTTTAAATTAAAATGAAAGGCCTTTAATTAAAAAAAAAAAACTATTCTTTGTAAAAGTTACCATTTCTTTATCCATCCAACGCTTATACAAACTTCAGCATGGTATTCTTAAATAAGTTTGTAGGAAAATTATATAAATGTTTCAATTGTAAAAAAATAAAAATTAGCCAATATCTACATTAGATTTATTGTAGGTTTTTAGTTATTGAGATTTAGTACTAACATTAAAAAAATGTTTTCATTTAAGTATTCTAATTATTTGATTTAAATTAAATAAAACAAAAATTAATATACAATTTTTATGAACTTCTTATTTCATTTACTTAAATGAAATAAATAAATGTGTTTAAAATAATTTTTTCTTTAGAATAAATATTTAATAGTTTAAATTTAGATTGATAAAGATAATGACTAGCACAAATGCCACGTGTTGTCAGAATATGAATGGAATCACGTGACCTCTTGACTCAGCTTCGTCAAATTAGAGTTTTCGAAAAGCAACCAAGGCGGCAACTAGGGTTTGAAAAACAGAAACCGCCTTTTTAAAACGCAATATAAAATTCAAACAAATGCTCAAATCTTCTTCCCCGCGGGTTTTTCTTCGCAGAGAGACAGAGAGAGATTTCTGCCTCCTTCAATTTGGCGCTTCGTCAAGGAATGAATGGAAGCCGTGGTACGTTTCAATTTCTATTTTTATTCTCTTTCCCCGAAATCTTCAAGCCAAATGAGGTCAGCTGATTTATCGCTCAATTTTGAATACTTTTAAGATGGAATTGAGTTTTTGTTATTGAATTATTACATTGATTTGGTGATAACCTGGATGTAATTTGATTCCCTTAAAATATAAAGGATGTTGTTGCAAATTTTTGGCGTTGGATCTGTCTGGATGTACAGGCTAATGGTTGCAGCGACGTGCATTTATGCTTCAAAATACAAAACGTATTTTATCCAGAGTGGGATTTTGGGAGAACATTTACTTGGATGACAGTAATTCTCTATGCATCCAAACGGGCCTTAGCCTGTAGTGCGGACTGGTTCCAAGGATCCAATCATGAGATCTATGAATTGTTCAAATTAACTAGCTTGCAGTACGTACATACTTGAGAATCCCATTGATAAGTGCTCTCGGTTTAGAGTGAAATTGTTAGATACGAAAATCTAATTATGAGTGTCAATTTCCGAGATGGAACAAATGACTTTGATAATGATGGTGACCAAATATTCACAGATCAAATTTTATTTAAATCATTCTTCTCAAGAATGTGATTTTGAAAATGTACCTTTACATTAATTGTTGTTCTTTGGTTTGGAGGGGTAACCTTTTTTAAGTGTCCCATGGTCAATGAGGAGCACTTATGGAGCGATAATTGGGTGTGTGTAAATACAGATGGCCTTCGACTAATATGGGGATAGAGAACCCAAATTTCACTCAATTTTCATCATAATTTGGCACTGTTTTGATGCAATTTAGTGGATGGGTATCTGCAGCATTTGGGACTTTATTTCAGTGCTGCAAATTGTAGCATGTAAGCTCAGGATGGGCTCATTTTATCTAGAGGCAGACTGCTAGTAGCCTGTGGTTGATACCATTTCAGATTGGTTTGAAACTTCTATGGTTGGCTCTGTCTGAAATGTTATAAAAAGTTTCATCTTTGCAATGTAAGTTTCCACAATATTGTTTGATATTTATTATATGCATTAAATGTGCAGTAATTGGATCATTGAAGAAAAGTTCCATGTATCTTCAATCATGTCATGATGTCTAGTTGCAAGTACATGGGGGATGTATGGATACAAAGGGCAGTAGAAAAATTACATAAATCATGAAAGAATGCTTGCATATCTCATCAATTACATGTGAAGAAACTGTGCTTGTATCAAGAAGCTGGCTAGGGGCTCAAAGAAATGTTGAACACATTATTGGTCTTACATCTGAAGTGTCAGGTCTTGTATGCATGCACCTGAAAGTAATGTAATTTACAACAAAAAAGCTAGCCATTCAAATGATTAAAAGAGCCTGAGAGAGAAATACATTGTTGTTAATCATGTTCATCTGTCCTTACCAACCAAATCTTTAGTATCTCAGATCAAATTGCTACTCTGCAGCTAAGTGTTGATTCTTGACTGCTAATTAACCATAAGATGGGATCCAGAAGAGGAACTTCTTTGCAGAAGAGTGTGGTTCCTGGCATAGTTCGTACTAAAGCTGATACACCTATGAAAACTCCCAGACAACGACGAAGAACAGGTGGGGCTTCTGTGAAGAGCAAAGTGACTGCAGGCATTAGCTGTGCCAAAGGTGAAAAGTCTTCCACGGAAACTGTTACAGTAGGACAAAGCAGCACAGGTGATTTTTCTTAAAAGGATTGGAAGTGCATTGAAATGCTAACATGCTTTATAAAGAGTTGTTTTCCAATTCTACAAGTTGGCTCTTGTATGCAATTTGAAGTGTCCAACCATGAGCTAATCACATTTCTTACCATGGATTCATCTGACTATGGGTAATATCAGGGACAAAAAGAGTTTCTGCTTTAGCATTCACCTTTTGCATACACACAATTTCACACACAGAAACCCTATATGAGGTCCAACTGTAATCATGGGAAAGGCTTATGCATTGTTAAATAGTTTCCCGTGAAAATTTGCTTAGCTGTATCATTTTAAGGTATGGATTTTTAGGTCCCAACGGTAATTCTGATATCTGAATGGAATCAAATTGGGTAGATATCCAATACATGGGGGGATGGTGCATGGGGAATGGTGGAAATGGAGCAAAGATAGGCCCCATAAGTTGGTCTGATGGAAGTTTTCATGCAATATGGTGCTTGGGTAGTGCAAATTTAGACGTGCACATGGCACACTATCATAATTTTGTTGTCACTATGCCGCCTGTTCAATCTCCATCACATGTGTTGGGCTGGCCAGGGTCTCTGTTGGGATGTTCATATAATTGTAGAACCAAAGAAAAGGATTATGTGGGAAGAAATATGATATCTGAATGCTAATATTTTTTTCCCCATAATCCATGCCTGCTGTTGCCCATTAGATGAATGACTCCACACACAGGCATGTTTATAGTTGACACAAGTTTAAAAATCTTTTACTTTCTCATGAGTCTATTCAGTATGCCTTGTTTGCGCTGTTTTCTCTTACATTGTGCAGCTCTGCATATCGGTACACAATCACGTCCTTCTAATCTATCCGTACAAATTATAGATCCCACTGACATCTGATATGCACATTTGAAGGCTAACTTAGATGATATTTCTGTATTGTTTTTATTTCTGACTTTGTCATGTTGACTTAGCATAAGGTTGTCACTTGGAGTCTGATAGCAAGTAGTAACAGTGTCATCTACCACTGCATGCTGAGTAACACTGAAATTTTTCACTACTTTGTTGCTGCAGATTCAGAACTGTCCAACCAAACAAAAAACATTATTGAGAGGAGTTCCAACCAATATCGCCTTGAGGAGTCACCTCAGGAGTTGGTTCCCTCCAAAGGTAATTTCTTGGATTGGGTAATGTTAACGTCAAGTATATCACCTTGGCTAATTTTTAACTTGTTTGGGGTCCTTTGACCTCTCCTGCAATTTCAGGATCATGTCCACTAGATCATGTAATAGGAAGAGGTCCTTTACAAAAGCCTGCACTTGAATGTGGACAAAGGCTGCAACCATTTATGAAGCTCAAACTTCAACTGTTCCCTATAGATGAAGCAACTCTCAAAGGGTTGGAGAAGGTGTGTTACCTATATTAATTGCATCCTTAATTTCTGTGGAATGTGTTCACAACAATGACCCTGGTTATCATGTACTTATTGTAGGATGAATATAACCCATACCTGGAGCTAACTTTAAGTGCCCGTAAGAAGATTTCCTCGGTGCTGAAGCACCTCAATACAAAGTGGGGAAATTCAAGCATAGCATTGGGGGAACTTGTGCTTCTTCCGTACAACATTCAACAGGAGAATCTTGCCAGCCTCAGAAGATGGACTTTGAGGGACACTGATATTAGTGCAGCTGATGTGTATGCATTCATTGGACAACCCTCCATATTCCGCTTAAGGTGCATGGCACAATCTGGTTCCTGTTCTGGCTTCTTTTGGAATAAAAAACAATATGTTGCTGTGAAAGATATATTCGTTCTTACTTGCTGACATTATTTCTTTTCAAGATATGGTTGGTTCTCTGGGATAGAGCCTAAAGTTCATTCCTGGCCACATGTCACGGCTCTCAGTTTTGAGAATTGTTTACCAACTAAAGATTCGCAGAAGGGGTGTGCAGAGATGAAGGTTATGGAGATAGAAACACAACCGTCTCAAGAGAAGATGCTAGTTTCTGTTAGTGAGTCGATGTATAATACCATTACAAGGGACGTGCCACTCAATCAAGCAGTTGTAGATATGGTATCTTTTACTCAAACCTATTATTTAAGATATATTCTCTACTTTGGGTGCTTATGTCATGTATGATAACATTTTTGTTGATTTAGGATAAGTTGCAAATGGAAGGTGGTGCTTCTTTTTCTTCAGCACTGTGGGCTGATAGTCTGAATAACCTAAGTTTGGGGGGTCTATTTAAGGAAACATCCCAAAATGCAGATGCCATCCATTCTGATCCATCACCTGTCAAAAAGGATTCATGTCCTTCACAGTTACCATTCTGCTCAGATTCATTTGATGCTGCTATTGCTGCCCATCTACTTCGACATCAAGGTGTCATTCAATCTGCTCCAGCATTACAGACATCAATTTTGGATGCTGAGGAAACATGCCATGCATTTCCATTTCAAAAGATTGCCACTTCAAGAGAAGAGGTTCCAGTACCGTCAGAGTCAAGTACTCATGGGGCTTTTAGTCACAATGCTACCTCAAATTCAATGAAATTCTCTGCCTCAGCTGAGGTTTGCTTTCTGTTCATATGTTCACTGTACTAATGACCGAGGGCTGCAGTGTTGAGTCTTTCCTTCCATTGATTGGTTATATGTTAAAACCTGTTCATTATTATTGTATTTATGCAGGTTGACACTCAAGTTGGTCTTATAGGGAATCATGCTTGTCAAGAACCTAAAAGCAACTCACTGCATCTTGGACAAGGTTTAGATAATGAGGAAAGTAGTTTTAGGTTGACTGACATCAATTGGGTACTTAACCTCCTCTCTACCTTAATATTTTTCCTCTTAAATATTGGAGAAAGCACAACCTTACTGTTTTGAATTTGTACAAATGGATAACAGGAAAATTCATTGGGAGCGCTGGACTTGGGTTTATCTTCCTCCAAACAGATAATTGGTGGAGACAGCATTAGCCTCAGTGGTTTCACCGCCGGCAGTCTAGATGCTTTTCAGAACTGCTCATTTTTTGGTAGGGATGAAAAGCTTCCATCAACATGAAGCCCTCAACCATGTCCAAGATTGAAAGGCAAAGCATGTTAAATCTTGAGAGGTTTACAGTGCTAACAAAATTTTTACTGCACAGTTCTTATTGTTCTTCATTCTGAATTTTGCAGAATTTCAAAAATTTACATAGAAAAACAGTAAAATTGTAATGCAGTGGATTTAATAGCCTTTAAGTAGCATCACTTGTTATTTGTATACTACAATTCAAACTGGAATATATTAGTTCCCAGTATAAAACAAGCAATTCTCATCCAGTTCTACACCGGTTCTGAATAAAAATGTAAATAGATCTCATGATTTTCTGAAATTTACTGTTATTGACTGTTCACTATCCTCAAGATCAATACTACCATTGCTTTTGATATATTGCTGATCCCCTATAGAATGACATACATTTTGCGCTTTATTCAATATGAATGGGTAATTTGTTGAGCTTAACAAAGGGCAGGGGTAGAAAAATCGGCCGGGCCGAGATCCCGGCCGATTTTTCGTATCGGCTGATATATCAGTTCGGCCGAACTTTTTCTCTCTCTTGCCCGTTTTTTTAATTTTAAAAAAAAAATTCCAAAAAAATTACAGTAAATGCAGATAATTATGGACTTATTGAATATGTAATTTTTTCATAAAATATCGGACATTTACATCTAATATATTTTTGAAGTTACGATAGTGGGAAATTATATAATTAGTAATAAAATGGTGAAAATTACAAGGAAAAGGATATAAATGAGGAAAATTTGTAGAAATAATTTCATAATTTATTTTCTTAGTCAATGAGTGTTATTTTAAGTTATGAATTATAGAAATAAAAAATAAAATAAAATGATTGAAAGTTACATAATAATGTAGAAAAAATATTAGAAAATGAAACTAAAGGGGTCCTAATCACTTGAACTAATAACCACATAAATGTCATACATAATAATATAATGTTTTTTTTCATTTGAGAAAATAGATTTTATTTTTCATTAATAATAATTAGATAAATAAAATTATTAGATAAAATTATGAGCTATATTTAATTATGTTAAATTGATATAATAAAAATAAAGAATACATTCTAATAATAATGACAATGGTAAAAATATTAGATGGTAAATATAATATTAAATTATTACAATAAGATAAATTAAAGAAAACATTATACTTCTTACTTTCAACATAAATAAATATTATATTTAAAATAACAAAAAATATTAGAGTACAAAAAATATTAGAGTACATACAATGGCTTCCACGTGAGATCTTTAGGAAGCTCACGTGTGTTACTTTTCAAAGAGGGTTCCACATTCCACTTAGAAACCCTAATGCTTTACCCTTCTTCTCTTTCACTCTCTCTGTTAAACCCTAGCCGACGCTGCTGCTATGTGTATTTTCCCATCACCGAAGAAGAAAAAGAAGAAGGAAAGCTCTCTGAAAGGTGCAGCAATTTTTTTTCTTCAATCTTTTCTCCATATTTTCTTTTATTTCTTTCCATTCTTTCTCTTCCCATATTTCTTAAAAAAAAGGCTTTTTTTTAAAAAAAAATAACAAATAACCGATTTTTTTAAATTCGGCCGATATCATGACCGAATTATCGGTAAAAAATTCGGTCATATCGGCCGACATAAATCGGTGGTGAAAAATTCCGAATTAATTCGGCCTATAAGCACAGTATCGGCCGAATTTTTTACCGCTGACAAAGGGTGAATCTACAAAATGCCTGGCCCTAAGGGCTTCATATGAGACCCATTTTATGTTAAATCCGGTTTGTTATAATTATTTCATTTTTTAAATTTAGATTATTTTTTTATTTTTTATAATTTTCATTTGGTGCATCTTAACTATTCAATTAATTATGATATTGTCAAAATTTATCTAATGGTTCATTTTTGCTCTTCAAAGATAGCTCTCGGATAAGGACCAACTTGTTGGAGCCTCTTTGTGAACTATCATATTTAGATATTGGAAGTCTAAAGCCCACTTCAAGTCCAATTTTAAAATTCCAATCAGAGGATTTTGTTACATATATGAACAATTATGGCTTATAAGACAATATAATAATTTACATACTTTTATATTTAGATGTAGATGTATACTGTTGGCTGAATGAGTTGGAAAGTTTGATAAGGCTTCATGAGCTGTTAAGAGGCTGAGCTCAGCAGTTCATTTATTTTGAGTTGTGAGTTAAACTTTGGTCATGGACTCGACAGTCCACGTATCTAAATAAATAATTTGGACCCGTAGGTGAGTTGGATCTATATTTTTGAATTATATAATTTCTACTTACAATTAGTTAGCGTTTCAATAATTAGTTAAAATGTTAATTAAATGACTTATTATATCAACAAAAGTTAAAAAGAGTATAACTTTGCAGTAAGTTTAAGCATTTTTCTAAATGTTATCACTCATTTACTATTGATATGCAAAAAAATTGACTCCTTTTGGTAGGGGTGAAATTTGGGTCAAGTTTTAACTTGACCCCTATGACCCGACTTGAGAAATTAGTAGGATGAGTTATGTGTTTATAAATTTAGTATTGGATTGGGTTGGAAAAAAATTCGATGAATTCAGGTTGGATTGGACTCAGAAATTTAAAATCAATCTGAATTAATCTAATCTAATCTGAGTTTTAAAAATGGGTCAAGTTGTTGTGCTAGCAATCGGGTCGAGTCCAATTGAACAATTCGGGCCAACAATTTAGGTCGGATTAAATTTGACTCAATAATTTTTTATATAAATTAAATTAAATTTATTAAAATTCGACCCAACTCACATTTCAACTGTACGAAGAACAAAACCTCCAAAACACCGAGGCATATGGTCAATCAATTTAAAAGCTGCTAAGCTAACATGTGTTGGTTTAATCCACTTTGTTGGATGAAATACTGAAAAATTAAAATAGTTTATCAATAGCTTAATTTCATGTTTAGTCGTTCTTTGTGGAACAAGCTTCAATAATTCTAAGTATTGAAGCTTCTAGAAGTACATCTTATAAAGAAAAAAATAACACCTTTTACCAGTACTGTTGCACGTCATAGGTCAAATTAGAAAGTGCTTGATCTCGAAAGTCCAAACAAACCCGGCTCCTATTCAAAAAACAAATGCTATATTTTTTCAAATTACAACCCACACCTCTCACTATTTAAATTTTAAATTTTCTCACGCAATTGACCGGAGACCCTTTGAAGTTTGAAAATGAAAACACTCACATTCATCACATTCTACTTAACCACTCACACCGTCAAGAGACGTACAGAACTAGTGGGGCAAATTTGCAGAAAACTCCATGTCGTAATGGAGATTTTATTAAAGTCCCTAGAGTTAATGATGTTTTACAAATCACCTCTGCCCTCATGAGGAATTTATTTATATAATGGTCCCTAATACAATTTTTTTTCTACTTCCACCTTTTTCTGTTGTTTTTTTTTTCATATTCAACTAGTTTCCCTCCTTTGTCCTATGAGAAAATTAAATCTTACAACATAGATATTATAAAAATAAATTATTTTTATTTAAGAAATGATTTGTTGTGTATTTATTCACAAAAATTAATATGAACTTTAAATCATAATTTTTAAATTGAGCTTAAAACTCAAGCCCTGACCAAATCTTGTGAATTGACCAAAATATGTTAAGTCAGATTGACCAAAAGTTATAGCATTCCAAATGAAATTTGTCTTTCATTCTTCCCCATACCTGCCATTGCCTTCACATGTTTGGAGTGGTTCTTCTTATTTAGGCCACGTGTCACTTTCCCAATGCCCCAACAAAAAATCACCTAATATTCAACAATGGATTGCACCCACTTCTCTCATTCCTCTCATGTTTTCAACCCTCTTTCCTTCCTATAAGCTATTTAAAAGTAGAGGCCTCCTTGCTTTGTATAAGTAACAGATACAGCCTTCTTCTCTTTCCATCTATTCTCCAGTTTTTTTCTCTCAACCTTATTTCTTGCACAGAAACAAACAATACCCAATTCAGATTTCTTGGAAAATGAATTCCATGAAAGTGTATGCTTTCCTCTTCATGGGTCTCTTCTTGTTGCCCCTTCTCCATCTGGGCCATGCTCAATCGATCGCTCCCTCCCCTGCACCAGGTGTTCAGATCAGTGATGGTAAGTTCCCATGCTTCTAAGAGCTTTTAGATTCTAGAGATTAAGAGAAAATTTATTTAAACTAAAAATTATCATCACTAGAAGAGATTGATCGTAGCTAGAGTGAAAATGTCTATGAAAACTAGACGGGATTTTTAACTTGATACATAGTCTACGAGATAAAGATTATCTTACAAAGGATCTCTTTCTAGTTCAAAAATTTTCGCTTCTACCACGCAAGTAGTTTAGTTAGTTGCGTTCCGTCTTAGGAATTGAGACGTGACGAGTTTGAACCTCTATTGACTAACTTGGTGGGCTCTTAGCCTATTAGGGTAAGGGGTATCAATCGTAAATGTTTTATGCTGGATTTTCCACGGTTCTCAACATGTAAATTAAAAAAATAGATCCACTTCTAACACATTCACTCCTATTTGTCAAATATTTAGATTGAATTATCTCATTTATGAAGACAAAATAAATAAATTTCAAAGACCCAACACCAAACGTTCTTTATCATAGTCATTTTTATCAAAATCATTTATCTCATGTATCTAGACTTTACTTTCTTAAACTCAAACTAGCAAGTCTTCTTTCAGTTTGTCCTTGTAATAGAGTTTAGAAATACATCTACTAGTAACTTATCTTTAAACCCTAAAGGAATTTAGAGTGATGGCTAAGAACTCATATTAAGAAAAGGGAGTCTTAAATTTGATTCTCACTCTACCCGAAAGGGCTACTCTATGTAAAATTATCTAATGTGTATAGACAGAGAGGCTTACACATGTCTCAAAGATTAGTCAGACTTAAACACTTTTATTAAAAAAAAGAAGTAATTTATCTATGAACTATCTCATTTCCTGTAAATTGAAATGAATATCAATGTATTTCATCAATATCTTCATCTTAAACACACTGTACAAATAGAATTTTCTTGTTTAGTTCTTTGTAGCGGAAAGGAGTTCAAGTTTATTAACTAAAAATATTATTTTTTTCTTTTATTTTTTTCCACTCTGCAGGTAAGACAGTTGATCAAGGGATTGCCTATGCACTTCTACTAATAGCCCTTGCTATTACATATTTCATCCACTGATTGTCCCTTTTCCTACCCACTTCAGTAGAGGATCAAATGGGCTTTTTTTGTACTACTATCTTCGATCGTGGGACATTCTCACATATTGTAATTTTTTTTTTTTTTTGAAGATTTATTCATTCAATAGGAATAATCACTTCTTGTAATTATTTGATTACCAGTTGAAATAATGAATTGAAGTAAAAAAAAAAGTGCAATTCAATAGTTGGGCCTGGATTTGGGTCCATCTCCTTTCCCATTACCTAGCTGGCTTGGGCCTGAGGGGATTATTAGGGGATCCAACTCGCGGGATGTCGCTTGCAAAGTAATTCTGTTTATATGGAAATCGAGTGGACATGGGCCGGTTTCGTGGCCATTGCATTGGCTGGTCAGGACCGCTAAAGAACACGGACCTTATCCAAATTTGGCCCTTATGGTTATCAGCTCCTTCAATACCAGATCCAGCCACCCAACTCCGTCTTCTTTAGTGGGTCCTGACTACCCAACAAAAAATTAGGCCTTAATGTGTCTGCAGTAATATTTTCTCATTAACAAGGCCCAATTCACTAGATTCCTTCAGCGTACGTAGTTGAAGGCCCAATTTAGCTGTTGGGTTGAAATTTAGCCATGGGCCTGCCCAAATGACTAAAGTCAAAGCAGAGATCTGGCCTTACTGTTGGGCCAGGGCCATATGTGCCCAAGCCCAAGCCGACAGTAATACCTGTACTGGGCCTGCTTCTTAGGCTGCGAATTTGCGATCTTTAATTAGCATGTATAGTTTAGGCCCATCCGGCTGTGAACCTGCCAACAATCCAATAGGCCAAAGTGCCAAACTAGTATTTAAAGTATTACATTCATCTTATTCGCATAAGATGCGCAATTCGTATAAATGACATTAGTAAAAATAAAATTATAATATTTCTTTTTTAATTTGTAAATATTTATAGTTTTTTATTTTTAAATATTAATATAAAAAATCTCGACCATATATTTCAAATTTACCAAATTTAATAAAAAATCATTTTTTCTATTTTTTGTCAAATTTTACATAAATTTTCTCTATTTTTATAATTATAACATAATAAAATTAAACTAAATTCTTCCTACTTATCAAATCATATCTTAAAATTTTTTTTCTTATTTTTTAGTAATATTTTGATAAACTTTGTCTATTTTTCGCTCGTCAATATGGAAGTAAATGTAACGATTCGCCCTCAACCAAAAATAATATTGTCTACTTTGGGTCTGACACTGGCCTCATTACTTTACTTCAAGATGTATACCTATACATACACCCCAAAAGACCTTGATGCTTATATCCCCAAGATCGGACAACAATCTAAGCATTGTGGGGTTGTCTTCCCACTCCTAGCATTTAGCGCCAATTTTGGCTATTTTTTAGAAACACCTGGTGGTTGATTCACAGTGTTTCTGAAGTTGCATCTCCGACCACTACCGCCTCTCAAATTTAGAGAACTCAGTATAATGATCTAGGACAAATCTAGGGTGGGCCACCACAGTAAATCACAACTATCCAATCAGGGCCGGCCCTTAGATCCCCTAAAATCTCAGGGGCTCTAGGCGGAGTGAGATTTTAGGGGTCCTTTGTTACTGATATATTAAGGAGTTTAAGTGAGTGGGGCCCTTTCTGTCTGGAGGCCCTAGGCGGCGGCCTACACCGCTTATGTCCAAGGCTGGCCCTGCATCCAATGAACAAAGAGTTAAATATTCATTTGACAAACACCTTAAAGTGTATTTTTATATATAGATAGAATAAAGATATAGAATAAAAGAATATTGTGTTTTAGTCTATTTTTAAAAAGATACAGAAACAATCAATCAATTTTAAATAAACAGAAAATGGGTACTATGGAGGAAAATGATGAGATGATTGTGTGTTTAGTTCCTAAACAAGTGATGATGCATCATTATAAATATCACAAATTTGAAATTTACAAAATACCCAATGTTTTAGAAATCTCAAAAATAGAAAGTAATTTTACAATATATTTAATATTATTCGAAAACTCGAAGCTCAAATTAGACTCAAACTTCTATTAAATTAAGTAATTTAGACGTGTTTTTAAAATTCACTAGAAATGATAAAACTTTGATTTAATTGATTCACTATTCTATTGAGTTAAAAAAAAAAATCATACTAACTCATTTAAGATTTCTTTTTTTAATTTTTAAATCTGATAGACGATAGATGATGGCCCACCAAACCGGCATGCTAAAATGGGCCCCATTTTTGCAACTGTGCATGCAAATGCCCTGACTCATTGTTCATTTCTACCTAACTCATTAGTTCAAAAGTCTATATTAAAAATAAGAGTTGCTGGACTCAACAAATAAACTCTTTTTTAATTAAATACATTTTCACTGACAAAAGAAACACGAATTTATTGTAAATATGATAAAATATTTTGCTTATACTCCCTCTGTCCCAAATTAGTTGTCTTATATGGATTTTGAAACTGTCCCAAAATAGTTGTCTCATTTAGTATAAAATGTGTTGAAAATGGATGAGATCACATGGAATGCTAGCCTTAAATAGAGAGTTTCTTAAAAAATACAAATTTTCAAATGAGACAATTAAAATGGGACGGAGGGAGTATTAATTACAAGTAGTAAATCAAAGGGCAGCGATCTTTCCACAGGAGTTTTGTGTAATCCAACACAGATTTTACTGTATTGTCTATTTTGTCCTTCGAACTTGCTTGTCAAACCCTTCGAATCGACTTGCTGGATCACTGACCGGCTCACTGGAATTTATCTAAGTGAAACTGTTTTTTTTATACAAAACAGCAAATCGGATCACTGACTGAATTACTGAATTTTTTTAAAATGCTTTCGTACGGCAGTGGAAAGGTAAAATGGACAATACCCTAAATCGTGTGTCTCATTATACAAAATGCCAGTGGGAGGATCACTACCTAAGTCTAATTTGCAAACTGTAATTAATTAGCATCGAATTATTTGACAAATTGAATCATGATTAAAAAATTAATTTACAGATTGAGACTAATTAGAACGAATTAGATAACTATGGATGAGATTTTGATTGTATGTAATGATGACGAAGATAACTCCATTTTTATTTTCATTAAAAATTATATACTAACACTATTAATGATCTAATTTGAACTGCATGATTAACTAGTTCAAATTGAATCAAATTTTTAAAATATTTCATTTATCAAGATGATAAAATTGAAATTATGATAAAAATATTTTAATTTTTGAAATATTTCATTTGATATTTATTGGGTAAAAAAAGATTAAAGTTAAGACTTAAAAGTGCGAATGTGTAATTTTAAGATGAAATGTATATTATTTTATAAATGTCAAAAATAATAAATACCAATTTTATTAGTGAAAATAAACACGGTGCCGCATGCAGAGCTCTAAGCAGGGTCACATTAATATTTCTCAGGTGATTCCAACCCTCTCCTCCATTTTCAGACCGAAGAAATCTCTTTTGCTCTGCCAGGCTTTTGTTCCGTTTCGTCGGTCGGTTGTCGCAGAAACGGGAACCGGAGATACGGACAAGAGAGAGGTGGCCATGGTAGGAGCCGTTGAAGACCCGCCAAATTCTCGCGTCAGAAAACGCCCTCGCCTCGCTTGGGACATCGCTCCTTCCCACCCCCCTGAGGTACCTCTCTCTCTCTTCCCCTGATTCTTGGACTATGGTTTGGAAAGATGCGGGGCGCGTCCGGTGCGATCCGAATTTCCTTTTGCGGGGGAAATTGTAGAATTTAGGCAGTGTTAGGGTTGACTATGTTGAAGATTTATTTAAGAACATTTCTATCCATCGGGTCTGTTATCTGTGCAGGGAAATGCTTCTTCTCGGCTTCCAAACGAGGCTGCTGTGCGGCCGGCTTCTCCGCCATGGAGGGACGACGACCGTGATGGGCACTATGTGTTCGGACTCGGAGAGAATCTCACTCCAAGATGTAAGCTTCTTTCCTCTCCTGAATTTTTATGTGCTTTTTCCAATGCTTTCAATAATTCCACTTGGATTAGAAATTGAATTTTGTTTATTAATTCTAATATTTGCTATTTACCCCCTGAAATAAGGAAGTTAGTTATAGCTACGAGCTTTTGATATGTCATATCTTCTGTTAACACTTTTCTCTTTTAACAATCTTCTGTTAAAATTGTAATATTGGATCCCATGTGACCCAAGCTTTCTTTTGGGTTCTTGTGATTCTTCTTTGAGTCATATCTTCCCTTCTCAATTTTTATTCTGTTTCCCACATATGGGCCAAATGGATAGACAAATGGAAGTAAACATATTTTTTGATAATATGTGGGATGGGAATAAAGATCAAAGAGAAATTCCATAGAAAAAGTAGGAGTTTTGCTAGTTATATTGCGTCCTTTATTGGATTTGGCACTAACATAGTTATTAAAATCCCATGATTTACGATTTGAATTTTACGATACGATATGATTTTTAAATAAAATGATTTAGATTTTATAATATGATATGATTTTTTCTAAAAATCTTACAAAAACATTAGTCTCATAAACTGTCCATAATCACATGTACTTCAGGCCATATACACAACTTTCTTTTTTGTCATCTTAGACAATGTTTACATAAATGACAACCATGCTGTTATATATACAATACTATCATCATTTTGTGTCATTTTACCAATAATATTTTGAATACCAAGTGCATTGAATATGAAAAACTTATTTTTTACTTTTTAAAAGATTTTACCTTGTTTTTAGAAACTATAAAAAATCTTACAATTTACTATATGATTTGTAATTCGATTCGATTTGATGACAAGATGATTTACAATACGATTTCGATTTTTAGAACATCTGCACCAATACAAGAGCCCTAGTAATCAAGGTGCAAGGTGTATTTGATTGGACAGAATGGTTTTGGAGCCCAAGGACAGATGCAATCATAATTTGCTAGGCCCAAGTCATTGAATATTTTAGAATAAGCATATATGTTCTTTATTTTGTCTTTATTTTGAGTATTTCTTGCCTACAAAGATTACATAATTTAACCATTTCAAGGTGCATTATGCCATCATGTCTTAACTCTTAACAATATAGTATGAAGAATGATCCCTAACGTCTCATGATTGAGTTGTCTGATGGCTGTTTTGACATTTAGTTGTGATGGCTAATACCCCCAAGCAGCTGTGTATGCACATGTGTATCAATCGATCTATGTGATATGCTTTGGTACAAACAAATGTGAGCTGGAACCAAGTCTTTGCCTTGCGAGAACATGATGGCACTATATTGGTTGATGTGTCATGTGGACCACTGATACTGACGTGTAAATCCTTGGAACACCAAGTCAAATCCTAGATGTTGTCTCATTGCTCCTCCAAGCAAAGTTGACTTCAAGTGAGGGAACATTTGCTTACATGAAATCTCAAAATGCATGAGAAGATTGAAGACACCAACTTGGATAAAGAAGAGAACTGTATGGATTCTAGGAGAAGGGAAAAGATTTCTTGGAGTGTGCCTATCCACCACTGCTGTGAATAGGCATTTAGTTACTCTTAATTTGAAAACTTGTATATGTATGCCCATGGTAATAGTGAGTCCATGCATACTCCTATTTTTGAGATGTTGGATGGGCAATTTTTTGGGATGCTTTTGAGTTGAGAACTTTGTCTAAAATCCTACATCATTCTTATCGCCTCAGTTACCCTAAAAGGATTGGATGGATTTGAGTGCAATATGCTTTATGAGAAACATCTGTGATGGATATTGATGGCTAGGAGCTGACTGATAGATGGGATGTCAATTTGATGATGATGATGATAATTTATGCTTGTGTTTCTATATACACGTATGTGCATTTGTGCCTGAATGTTTGTCAGAACTTCTTAATAGGTACTGGATGTAGTTGTCAAAAAAGAAAAGAAAAAAAGAAGAAATAGGGATAGAATTCTGATTAGTGAAATAAGGACCCCAGTAAGGCCTGCCAAATGCTCAATCCAAACCCTTCCCACACTCAAGCACCTCACCCTGAACTATGTGAATTTACATTTGCTAGGCAGGAGTAAGGTACATTACACAAATTCTTTAAAATGATCAATGCATTCTATTGGACTATGCATGACTCCATTTAGTCTCTAGCACCACTATAACAATTTTTTTCCTAGGTTTCAAAATATTGCCTTGCCTTTTCTTCTTCTGAAACAAAATTAAAATATTGAAAGGCTTATTACTGGACTGCTTTGAGTAAAATTTGTGCATCGTTTTTACTTCATGTTATTTTACAAGTCTTAATTTATTAAAAAATAAATATCTAAACTTTATTCAAATATTATGCTGAATCCATGAATCCTTTGTTTTACGATCTGGCTGATCTGTACCTATGCGGTATATATGTACCATAAAACACTAGTTTAGTTATGTGGTTCTCCTGCTTGTACATTCTCGTTATTTTTCATGCAGTCTCATGAAATTTATTCCTCCCTTTTTTGTGATCCCTCAGATAAAATTCTTAGCAAAATGGGTGAAGGTATGTCAGAGGTTCTTTCGTTCCCTATGGTTCCTTTTAGTGCTTTATGTCAGCTAGTTGCTAGTACTGTAGGTACATATGGTCGTGTTTTGAAATGCTGGGATCGTGAGATGCATGACTTTGTGGCAATTAAGGTTGTTCGGAGCCTACGCAAATACCGTGATGCGGCAATGATTGAGATTGACGTCCTTAATCATCTTGCCAAGAATGACAGAGGTGGTTCACGGTATGTATTTGTTGCGATAGAAGTGTAAAAGCCAATTCTTTATTTTCGTATATAATACTCTTAACCCTCCTTTTGCACATTGTGCATGTTTATGTTCCCTGACAGCTGTGTGCAGATCAAGAACTGGTTTGACTACCGCAATCACATATGCATTGTAAGTAGTTCAGTGGAACTTTTCCTTCTTGGAGCTCCTGGGATTTTCTTCATTTCAAATAACTAGCCATTTGTGGTTCACCTCCTCTCATAGTGTACTCTTTCCTCTGGAAGTGCTATAGTTAAATGGCCTTCAGACCTGATCTTGTGGATCAAAGTGGCTGCTAGCTGTAAACCAAAGAGTGCTTCTTTCATTTGATCATGATCCATTTTTTAAAAGATTAGCTTATCGTATGAAACACCCAATTCTTGGGTCTTTCTTTTTACACTGTTTTCTTGTTCCCTATGACCCTTTCGTAAGTGTGAACATTAAACTTGAATGGGTTCACTAAACTTTTGGTTTCTAGCTGGATGACACGTTCTATGACAACCTTTACATGGTAGCATATGCATTTCCTGGTGGTTATGTCTATCCTGTCAATAAAACCATCAAACCAAGTACTTAGTATTCAGACTCGTGCTTATTAGGGCATATATGGTTATGTATTTTATGTTGACAGTGCTTGCATTTTATGACATCTTTTTGTTCAGGTTATATGTAGATAAGCTGATTCAGGCCAAATATTAGGCAGGTTATTGTTTTGGAATAGAAGCTAAAGAAACATTTATAATACCATTTAGTAGTTGCCGAAGTTGCAATAAATTTTAAAATTGTCTCATCGTTGTGGGGCTAGTTTATGGTACTAAGAAACTAAATGTTGAAATATTTCTTTAAATGGATTTCAATGGTGTTATCAGGTATTTGAGAAGCTTGGACCGAGCTTATTTGATTTTCTACGAAGAAATAGTTATCGCCCATTCCCTGTGGATCTCGTCCGTGAGTTCGGACGCCAGCTTTTGGAATCTGTAGCATGTGTGTGAATTATTCATTGGTGTATTTTAAATCTTTCATTCCTTTTTCTTTCTTAGACAATCAAATGGTTACTGCTGTTTCACCTGTTTTTTGTGAAGGGACATGACGATTATGTTCTTTCTTCTGAGTTTCACTTGTTTAACATAATGGTTCTGCTTTATCATACCGGCAGATATGCATGATTTACGCTTAATTCACACTGATCTGAAGCCAGAAAACATACTTCTTGTGTCATCTGATTATGTAAAGATTCCAGACTGCAAGGTATTTTGTCTCGTAGTGATTGCTTATAATTGTACCTTTTCTGGGGTGTTGAGACTCAGATTGTGTCTTGAATGGATTTTGGGATGCTACAGAGGGGTTCACAGGATGAAATGCAATTCAGGTGCTTGCCAAAGTCAAGTGCCATAAAGCTGATTGATTTTGGCAGTACTGTGTTTGCTAATCAGGTTCATAGCTCCATTGTTTCTACAAGGCATTACCGAGCACCTGAGATTATTTTAGGTAAATTAGTTGTTTATTTTTGGGCTAAAATTGGCATTCCTTTCCTCTATATGCTTTTGTGTGAGATAAGGCTCCCCATTACAAAAATTCAATGGCGTTGAATAAATCGAATTTAAACTTGTTTGCATCTTTACCACTAAAAAATATACACAGTTGCCTCTTTATGACCTGCTATAGCCTCTGTTTTATTGCAAAGCAAGTAGCAATGTAAGTGGTGAAAACCTAGGTCTCTTATTGTTTGTAAGATAGCGACATGTAACGATTGCTTGGTCCTTTTTTCCTCTTGTAGTGGATGTCATTGAAGCATTTGTCAATGATGGATTAGTATGAAGGAAATTAGTTAAAAGAAATAAGTCATCTTTTTTGCATATTAGAAACTGGAGCCAGTAAGTTGTAAAGGATTTGGTGTTAATTTTGGCGTGCCTTTATTGTTTTAAGCTTTTGAGAGGCAATAAGCAAGTACTAAATATATGTCTGAATAAACTGACATAAATTTAATAAATGGTCTATGTATAATGCAATAAGTTAATAAATAAATGAGACAAAGTCATTTTCCTATTAAACATGCCCTTGTGTCAATATGTTGTGTATGGTGGTCCTTATCTGTAGGTAACACCTTTCAGTTATGGTTGGAGGGAGTAGGGAGTCATAACTGTTTTCGTTTATTGGGATTAAATGGTCAGTTAGCCAGATATAATTTGGAAGGTAAGTAATAGAACTCGAATCCACATCCTTGTGGTTGCAGAACTCAGCACTTACCATTGCGGTTGATTTCTTTTTTCGTCTTTCTCCCCCTTTTATTGAGAGTGGAGAGGAAACTTAAATTCAACACAAACTTGAGCAGTATATCAACTCAGGAACTGTGGAGAGGCATGAACTAATGCATGGTAGATTCATCTGCTTTTGTTGAAAAACAAAATACTTGTTTAAAGTTGTTGATGCCAACTATTCAAAAAAAAAAAAAAGAAGCATTGTTGATGCCAATATATCTGCTCGTGTACAGTTGATTTATGTATATCAGAGCTTGTGCTTGCATATTATTGGAAACTTCTTCTTTATTGGTGCTTTTGCCGTCATTCAAGTTCTGAATGTCTACATTTTCTCACTCTATAGTATGCTATGATTTTCTTATACAGGATTGGGGTGGAGTTATCCTTGTGATATATGGAGTGTTGGCTGCATATTAATAGAGCTTTGTGCGGTTAGTCTGCTATAGAGACACTACATCTTGAAGGAAACTTGTCTGATTTTGGCTCGTGCTGATGGTTGAGATTTCTTGTGGATGCTCATGTCAGGGGGAGGCATTGTTTCAAACACATGAGAATTTGGAACACTTGGCAATGATGGAGAGGGTTTTGGGACCTTTGCCAGAGCATATGATTCGAAAAGCCAGGCAAGACTTCTTCTCATGGGCTAGTAGGTTTTTGCTGAAACAATGGCAAACCCATACAAAATATACATTCATGGTTAATGCATGCAGCCCATAAAAATGGAGACAATCCTGTACTGATCGACCTAATCCCTGTTGGGTCCAGTCTTCAGCTGTGGTGATACGTGGTCCTACCTTCTGTAAATCTGAATTCATTACCAACCATCCTCCTCTAAAATTTCCCAAATCAGTACATGTCCCATTTTGGAGCCCAGGGGGCTTTACCATTGAATGCATCAGATAGGAGGTCATTATTTGAGTTACTTTATGATCCAATGGTTGATTCATCCAGTGGTTTACCAATTCACACACTTGGATCCCACTGTTGACCATATTCTCCAGCTGTTAGTACATGTAGTTCCCATAAAAAATTATAGGATATTGCCTCTAAACACCTCTATATGGGAGTATCATGTTGCACTCAAATTGGAGGCAAAATGGCAAGTGCTTATTGTTTCAACCATGAAGAGAGAACACAAGGGAATGGGAATGTTATTGGTTCAAATTCCCATTGACAATTGGTATGGTTGCGCTAAAAAGTGCCTAGTGGCATTTGTAGACAAGTTTTTTTTTTTTTTGAAACACACTTTGATCAATATTCTTTGATTCATTATGTTTGATGCCCTTTCTTATTCTACAGCCTGCGGAGCAGAGAAATATTTCAAGAGAGGGGCAAGGCTAAATTGGCCAGGAGGAGCAGTTTCAAGAGAGAGCATTCGTGCTGTAAATAAACTTGACCGACTGAAGGTGGCAGAGTCTCTGTTCTCATTCTCCTTTTGTGACAATAGTACTCTTTATGGGGTTCATTTTTACAGTCAGTTATTTGGGCGCTCTGTCTTTGTGCCTCATTCAACCTGAAAGCTGAATGGGATATTTTTCTTCTTTCTGAGTAACTGATTCTCTTTTTTATTGCACTTTTGTTGCTGCTGCAGGATATGGTTTCCCGTTACGTGGAGCAATCAAGAGCTGCCTTGACCGATTTATTGCAAGGCCTGTTGAAGTTTGACCCATCCGATCGTATTACTGCCCGAGAAGCATTGAACCACCCCTTCTTTACAAGTCAGGAACTTGAAGCTGATTTAGAGGTGCGAAGAAGCAGAAGGAGATGATCATCAACAGAGGTTTCTGTTGTCTGCAAAGGCCATTATGGCTGTCCAGCATTAATATACATCGGCATAATTTATTACATTCCCAGTTCTAAAGCTAGAGGTGAGGCTCCTTGAATGGTCGTCGTCTGCACTCTGCACAAACACCTGTGCATCCTTGAGGGTTGTAGATGGCTGAGGCTGGACCTCAGAGCCATAGTCCTGACGTGATCTAGACTCAGAAATACTGGGTCTGTTCAGACTCACCTAGTCCAATTGAGGTACAGGATTTGGAAGATTTACTTGGGAAATCTGATGTATAAATTAGATTTAGAAAGACAGCATGCCTTGGTTGCAAGTTGAATGTATCTGAGTGGGCATTATCTTGAATGGTACCTGCAGATTTTTCTCAGTACACACGAAATGCTCCTCTTTATGTGACTTCACTAATCTGGTTCAGGAACTGAATGACATAAATTAAGTTGGATTTGTTCATTTTATGTAAATGCTTTATTAGGGAAAAATGGCCTATATTTGGGGCTAGGAATAGCAATAGACTCCGTCAGTCTGGGCCTCTGCCGTGCCATGCCGGAGCCCCGCTAGCCCTACATCCCTGACTTGGAAGTCCCAAGTCCGCTGAAAAGCTCAAGGGGGTACATGACTTTTCACTTGTTTTGATTTTTTTATTTAAATAATGACTCTTAACCATTGTTTGGAGTTTAACCAGAGAAGCGATTGCCTGTATCTAATGTGTGGATATGAACACACTTTTTATCATATATTTACTTATCATGGATGCCAGTCAGCTGTCAATCTTTATTCCTGTGCAGATAGGGGGGTTTTCACACACTCCGGACGGGGGTTTTCACACTTTCTGGAGGACTAGTCGGGTGCGACACGTGGACACCTTTGGACCCTAAAAAAAAAGTTCAATAGTGTGTTACCAAAATGGGCCATTGTCGTGCTCTTATTTAATAACACATAATTGTGTGGGATTTTACCAATTTCTTTCTTAGAAGACGGTTCGGTGGTGATGAAGGAGATTTACTGTTTCAAGCGCCAGAAATCTTCTTCAGATTTAACTTCAGTCCTTCATTCTTCTCTCTTATTAACTTCTTTTAATGGTTGATGAGTAATTCATTCAAAAGAATGGGGGAACAAATGTTAGTGCTCCAAACTGGGTCAAGGCCCAAACAGAAAACCAAAAGAAATAAAGGAACCTGGACAACTCGGGCCAGGACAATCCAGCTGGGAAACAACCCAGAAAAGAGCAAGCCCACAGCTCGGGCCAAGCAAAACAGATACACAGAAGGCCCACAACCCACTTCCTGGGCCAAGCAAAGGTCAAAGAAAGGAGATGGCAAACAGCCCACAGCCCATACAGTCTAGCCAAAATCACAGAAATGAAAAACAGAACCATACCCAGTAAGAGAGGAATCTCATATTAGAATCTTAGATGGAGATCAGTGCTCCTCACTATCCAAAATATTTATTTATAGACTCGAATAAAATTTGGCTTGGACACAGTTTGACCATTTGCCATGGCTCACCAACCAAGCACACTAGCACTACATTTTCTATATTATTATATCCGTTTAGAGTTGTTCTTAAAAAAAAAAAGTTTCAGAACTTAACTTAAGTTGTCAAATTAATTAAACAAAAGTGGTAATTTGATGTGGAATAAGAGGAATAGAAGTTGGTTTCTTGCTAGGTGGAGAAGCACTACAGAATGAACTTGAAATATAAAGTCTGAATTCATTCAATCTATTCTATTTTATTTTCATCGTTCTTAAACTAAAATGATCCTATAAGTAGAGATTAAAGTCGATATTTATGATATTTAAGTACAAAAAAAAAGTCTCAATGGTGCTTTTGAAAGAGCATTATACACGTGAAATATCACTTATTTGTTTTAATTGTTGTAGAGGGTTGGTTGAGTGAGTGCCCCGACACTAATAAAACTTGATTATTTTTTTCTCATGCCAGATACTCCCTCTGTCCTATTTTAGTTGTCTCATTTGAAATATTTGTGTTTTTTAAGGAACTCTCTATATAGGTTAACACTCAATGTAATTTCATAAATTTTCAACACACTTTATACTAATCCAATACAAATGAGACAACTATTTTGGGACAATTCTAAAATCCATATAGGACAACTAATTTAGGATAGAGAGAGTATCTTATAAGTAAAATATTCAGTATTTCAAGACAAATTGTAATATTATATGCATGGCATTGTTCACCAAACGAATCTTTTTGCCAATCGAATCTTTTAGAGTAATATTATTTTGATCTATTGTATTACTTTTTAGTTCCGGCTAAGTGAATTTTCATATATTTTTATTCTTACTTTATTATTTTGATAACCCAACTCAATGTCGTCTTTCACTTGTGATTCAGGAGAGATTTTGGGGTGTAGTTTGGTCATTTTGTACTCGTTGGATTTGGGCTTCTTCACTCTTTTTTGGGATTTTCTTTAGATAGTGATTTTTACACTTCCATTTTTTCTTACGGTGCAGCTCGGGTTTAAAAGGAATTTTTACATTTACCCTTGCTTTTAGGAAAAAAAAAGATGTGAGGAGAGAAGTAGGAGCAAATTTGAAAATTTCTTTCAAAAAATTGCACCATACGAGAAAATAGAGGTGTAAAAATTATTACTCGCTCTTTTATTGTATTTTTGTTTGTATTTTCCTTTTTCGCGGCTTTTAGACCACCATATGTACATCTTTTATTTTTTATTATAATATATTCATCTTATTTACCGTTAAAAAAAAAACTCTAGTAAATTTATGTACAGCTCTCCAATAGTATGATCCATCCATCGAAGGATTTTTGTTCAAATGACCAAAACATCTTTCATTTTTTTCTTTGATGAAATATTGAAATTTGATTGGTTTTTCCTTTAGTTACAAATGTTGCTGTGATTTAAAATATTAGACTCTTAATGAACTGAATTTTTTTATTAATATTTTTGCCTATTTTGATCTAAATTTTTATTTTAAAGAAAAATAATTATCACTGATATATCATTTTGGGACTAATTAAAAAAGTTCAATAAATCGATTGCTTATATAAAATCGTGACTGAAATACAAAAAAAAAAGACTATTAAATCCATCCTTCGTTGGTGGACTCTCGTAGTCAAAGTCATCTTCACGTGTGTCACAGGTCGTCTTTCTTTCCACAGGTCTGCCCCACTTGATGAGAGCTGTCTCGCAGGGGTGTCTGCCACTGAATAAGTTAAAAAATATTATTTCTCCTTCTTCATTAAGATTATTATTTTTTTGATATTTATATATTGTTCATGTTTTCAATATTGTTTAAGATATCAATACATATTCAAAATATCTTTAGATTTTTTTTTTTTTACATAACATGCTGAAAATCCATACACTATTCTATTAAAATCTCTACGGACGAACCCATTACATCTAATGTACACCAATGTTAGGGCATGTGTGCTGGCACCCACACCCTCCCACTTCTTAAGACGGAAGCTACACCCATTTGGCTATCTTTAGAAATTATTATTAGTACGTTTGATTGGATCTTGAATTTTTCTTGGTCGAAGCTCTCCTAGATCTTTGAATTTGAATTTAAAATCAAATTAGATTAATTTTTTATAAATTTAAACTTTAATTAAAATATATATTAAATTTAACAAATTATTATTTATTATCTACTGCATTGTATAATACGCATAAGACTGACTTGGTGATGGGCCAACCCACCATGTGTGTCACGCTCTTTGAGTCGTCTTTCGGATTTCGTCCCCCAAATATTTTCCATTCAATGAAGATGGCTAACTTCATTCACATTATACCAATATGCCACGTGGCAATACAAAGAAACTCGACTGACTTGGCTTAAATATTTTATTCAGATATAAAATCCTCCTTCTACCGCAGCCAAAAATACACCAAAACCAGGCCTGTTTTGAGAGGGAGAGAGAGCAATGGCGGAAAATCAATGCAATGGAAGCACAGAAAAACAGTTCAGGCATCAAGAAATTAAGTTCACAAAGCTCTTTATCAATGGAAAATTCGTCGATGCTGTCTCAGGTCTGTTGTCTCTCTTACTCTCATCTTGTTAAGATTTGAATTTCCAACCCAAAAAGCTAATTTGATAAGTAGAATAAGTCACTCTCATATATGTTCTGAGATTTTTTCCCTCACAATCGATATGGGAATTCCTCTTGGAACGAAGCTCTCCTGCGGATAAAACGTCGGAAACCATTCCGTTCATTAAGAGATCCCTGAGTCCACATGATGTGGCTTGAGAACTTAGCTCCCAGTTCAAAAGGCTAACTTGATAGATGGAGTGACCCAGTCCTATATATGTCTTTAGATTTCTTCCTTCACAAGTAATGTAAAACTCTTGTTTGCGTTCGAACACATCTCACCCTTTGCTTTCTTTCTTTCTTTCTTTATTATGGATTTTCTTTGTCATTTCTTTTTCTGCTTGGTAAATTGGGAATTGCAGACATGAAGCAAAAATGATTTTCTCTTTTAATCAAAAGATTTTTTTTTTCTTTTTTTTGGATAAAGGCAAGTTGAGTTTTTGTTTTAAAGACAAGTTACGGACATCGAGTGACTATAGAATTCTAATCTACAATTGTTTCCCTACCCACTCTTCTCCTTGTTCATTATGGGAATGGCAAGGCCCAAGTGCCCAACTTCTTTAATTCTAATTCTTTTCTTTGAACTACTTTTAAATCATGATTTTCATCTATAATAGGAAAGTTAGGTGATATTAAATATCTAAACTTTAAATATTTGTGATTAGGGAGGAAATTCGAGACAATCAATCCAAGTACAGGAGAAGTGATAACAAAGGTAGCAGAGGGAGACAAAACAGACGTGGATTTAGCAGTCAAGGCCTCCCGTGATGCCTTCGACCATGGAAAGTGGCCCAGGATGTCTGGCTTTGTAATTCTCTTCTCTCTTCTAATCTAAATTTTATTAAGATTAGAACTTATTTAGGCTTAATCCAAACTTCTTATTATATTATAAATTTTCCCATCTTATACAAATCTTGAATGACTTCTGCAAAGATTATAGTTGTGAATTT
Source organism: Chimonanthus salicifolius (assembly GCA_013350335.1). Lineage (NCBI taxonomy): Eukaryota > Viridiplantae > Streptophyta > Magnoliopsida > Laurales > Calycanthaceae > Chimonanthus > Chimonanthus salicifolius. The sequence goes on along the minus strand of CM023535.1, from coordinate 72,021,985 downwards.
TGTCTGAGAAATTGTTTTGGTTTGTCTCATAAATGAAATTTATGTTAGAACTTCATGTAAAAGTCGAATTTTAAAATTTATTTCTCCATTTCATCTTATCATAAACTATAATGTCAGTCATTCTACTATTTAACGTGACTTTCTTTATCGAGTTTTTTCCGTATTATTACTGATTCATCTCTCCTTCCTGAGATTGATGGGGCTCAATTTAGAAAAATTAAACTGGGTTATTCTAATATGGGTTACTTAGAGGGGACAATGATGACCATATAATGAAGAAAAATACACAGTTTTGTGTAATAAGATGGGAAGTGGCTCATGGCTGACCATTATTCTTTGCTAATGTTCAGGAAAGGGGGAGGATTATGATGAAATTTGCAGAACTGATAGATGAAAATGTGGAAGAACTGGCTACTTTGGATTCTCTAAGTGCAGGAAAGTTGTTCAGCATGTGCAAAGTGCTTGAGATCCCCGGCGTAGCCAACACTCTCCGGTACTATGCCGGTGGTGCCGATAAGATCCACGGCGAGACGTTGAAGATGTCACGGTCGATGCAAGGTTACACATTGAAGGAGCCGATCGGAGTCGTCGGAATCATCATACCTTGGAACTTCCCATCCACACTGTTGTTTACCAAGGTTAGCCCTGCCTTGGCTGCTGGTTGCACCATGGTCATCAAGCCAGCTGAACAGACACCGCTTTCTGCTCTCTATTATGCCCATCTAGCTAAGCTGGTAATTAACTCCTTCTCTACATTATTAGTAAAGGCTGGTAGTTTCTGAATTTTTTTTTTTTAAATCAAGGTATTCAAGTGTCTCACGTGAATTTTCCACACGTCCCACGTAACTAATTCTTGAAACAGGTGTAAACCTCCTAATCCACATACGGCAAGTATAGAACTAAAGGGAGCGATCCTTTTTTCTATTGAGGGTCTTTCAAAAGCTATGACTTTTAGCCATGAAAAGAAGAAAATTTTATAATAAGTTCAAATTGAATAAAAATCGAATCCGAGTATATATTATATTCTTTTTAAATAAGGCCAGGTGAACTCTATTTATGTGGCATATAAATAACAGTTTAATTAGGGATTATTTAATTTAATATCTTTAAATGTATTTATTTTTTAAAATTGATTACTCTTATATGAATGAATACGTAATGTATTGATTATGTTTATTTAATGATAGGCAGGTATTCCTGATGGCGTAATCAACGTTGTTACTGGGCTTGGGTCCGCGGCTGGTGCTGCCATCTCTTCTCATATGGATATTGACATGGTCAGACTCTCTCTCTCTATTCATCATTTTTTTTTTTTTAAATTAGAGAAACTGCTAGAAACCAGCATAAAACTCTCAAGAGTGATATCCACTGCCCTTAGGGTATACAAGGTTAGGCCATAGGGGTTCAACTTGGCACCTCCTGCTTCCTGAGACAGGGGGTTAACCAATTGAGCTACACCCATGTGGGCATATTCATCATTTTTAAACGGATAACTTTTAAAATTTTGACCATTTTAAATTATTTTAATCATTAAATTTTAAATTTTAATTATACTAAAAATGACAATGTATTCTATGTTAAAAGCAGTCTAGTAGTAACGGGCAACAGTAAAATGTAATGAATGACAAAAAAAATATAAAAGAAATAATGGTATCTGGTAAAATGTCAAAACTCAAGCAGCTCTACTTGTAGCACTACTAAGTGACCATAATAAACTTGGCTTGAGTCACATCCAGTGTTAGAAATTGGGCTACTAAAATAAGAATGAAGAAGAAAATAAAAGAAACAATAGTTCTCAGAAAAATTTTCTGAACTAATTAGGAGATGCAATGAATTCTTATGATCGAGTCACATCGAGGACACTCTCTTAAGGATGAGTTCCACTCTTAGAAATAAATTTAAATCGACAGGTTCTAAGCAGAACCTTTTTTTTGAAAGAGAGATTAGTAATTCATTCAAAGAAGAAAAAAACCCAAAATATATAAAAGAAACAATAGCCCACAATCCGAACCAAGCAGAAACAAAAACCAAAATTGACCACTCAAGTAAACAAATACAAGACAGCCCAGCTGAGAGATGAACCAAAAACAGAGCCTACCCTCAAAGAAGGCAGGGCAGCTGATGCCTGATACCAAAAACACATAAACAGGACCCATCCCACAAAAAATTTAGCTACCACCCATGAAGGTTTTAGTAGAGACGGTTGTCTGAGATTTTCCATACATAAATTAAAAAAAAAAGGATTTTCTTGCTCTAGCATTATGGGATTTTAGAAGAGCACTAGTGCACTAGCACAAAATTTTGTTGTAGAACCAACTAAAGAAAGTCATTTTGAAATATTAAGGTGGTGTCATTTGAATTTTTTTAGCAAAACACATCTGAATTATACAAATGATCTTCTCACATGGTTGCACCATGAAGTTTTTAGCAATAGTGCATTGGGAAATTATAATTTCTTAAACCTAACAGCAAATAAGCTCTTCACTCTCCTTTCAATACAATGTATGAACCGATTCTTTTCATTAGGGTGTTTCAATTTCTAATGTTGGGTTGGTTTCAGGTAACTTTTACAGGATCCACCGAAGTAGGCCGACTGGTAATGCAAGCAGCAGCCATGAGCAATTTGAAGCCTGTTTCACTTGAATTGGGTGGGAAGTCCCCTCTCATTATCTTCAACGATGCCGACGTAGACATGGCCGTCGATCTTGCCCGCACTGCCATCTTCTACAACAAGGCATGATCAATCTCCAGTTTCTTATTGTCTGTGAAATTTTCTTACAATTGAAAACTAACGGTATGCCGTCGACCAAATTTTCAGGGTGAAATTTGTGTAGCCGGGTCGCGTGTTTTCGTTCAGGAAGGAATTTATGATGAATTTGTGAAAAAATCAATCGAAAGAGCAAAAGGTTGGATCATTGGAGACCCTTTCGATCCCCATGTTCAACAGGGACCCCAGGTAGTTTTGCCAAGATAAAATATCATTTCAATCGAAGGGTGATTATTAGTCTCCTTAAAGTAATATTAAGATTACTCGCCTAAATTACAATGGGCGACTCCTATTAGACTTATCGGTGTATGTAGATTTCGAAGTTTACCACATACCTGTAGAATTAACACACCGGAATAGAGAGACCCATATTATATAAAAAAAAAAAACCCATAATATGATTTTTTTATTACAAAATAGTTGGTATCTCCCGAAACCCAACACATTTTTTTTTTTGCTATGAATAGGTGGATAAAAGGCAATATGAAAAAGTGCTCGAGTATATCGAGCATGGGAAGAGGCAGGGTGCCACTCTTCTAATTGGGGGTAAACCATATGGTAAAAAAGGCTTCTACGTAGAACCCACCATCTTTACAGACGTTAAGGTAATTTTTTTTCACATATGTGACATGCAGTCATCTACATACACATATTTGATCATAACTGATATAAATAGTGTGAACTGAGTAGGATGAAATGTTGATAGCGAAGGATGAAATATTTGGACCTGTCATGTCTCTAATGAAGTTCAAGTAAGTTTGACGTATGGATGGTTGTAAAAATTAGAGTTTTTGAAGGTTAGATTCAATTGATTCTTCTAAATTGCAAGTGAATATCTATTTATAGAAGAAAAATGATCATGTGTAAAAGATTTGACGATAATACTGACAGAAATATTCTTTTTTTAACGCGTATAGGACCGTAGAGGAGGTGATCGAAAGGGCGAACAAGACGAGGTATGGGTTAGCAGCAGGGATCGTGACTAAGGACTTGAACATGGCGAATCGAGTGTCGAGATCAATAAGAGCAGGAGTGGTGTGGGTGAATTGTTATCATGCATTTGATTATGACTGCCCTTATGGAGGCTATAAGATGAGTGGCTTTGGAAGGGACAATGGATTGAATGCCCTTGATAAGTATTTACAAGTCAAATCTGTTGTTACTCCTCTCCATGATTCACCTTGGCTTTGATTTTCTCTCTTGACCTTGTCTCACTCAACACAATATTGTCTATTTTGGGCACGAGATGTTCTCACGACTTTACTTTGGGATGTTTGTTTACACACACCCTAAAAAACCTTGTACTAAGGTCATTACACTCAATGATTCACCTTGGCTTTGATCTCTCTCAGCCCCAAGCAAACTGGACAAATGAATATATTCAGTCTATGAAATACCAGTTTTGTAGGAGGGAAAGAGCAGCACATGCTTAATAATGTTTGGTTAGAGGTCTTTGTATCTCTTTTATCTCATTATAGTTTGTCTAAATATTTGTATTGAAGAAACTCTCTCCTGTGGTCAATTTAATGCTCTCACTAAATGTACGAGTTTGAATTTTTTTCAGAGGAACACTTCTATTTGTACTTTAAATTTAATTTTATTTCTGTTATGTTGATATTTTGATTTTAGACTCCAACTTTTTTTAGTATAAAAGTATCTTTTATAATTTTGTACTCAGTATCATCCATATGTTTTATCTTTGAGGGCTTTCTAAGATTACGGAGATTTTTTTTTTTTTACTGGTGCTGGAGAAGACACCATTATAAGTTTATAATTTTATTCACGAAGATAGTGAAATCGTTCTCATCTATAAGTACATTGTCTACTCATATAAATCTCATATGCTTCTGTATAATTGCTTATAAAATTAATGTACATTCAATGTATTACCACCAGAATTAACATCTAATATGACTATTTAAAGAAAGATGAATGAAAATTCCAAAAAATAATTAAAAAAAAAAAAAAAGAAAGAATGGAAATTCCAAAATTGTACTACAAGGATGAAAATGAGTGGCGTTAGGATAGCAATTTGGCCCAAAAACTTAACGTGTGGCCCTAGAAAAATTAGGGCATGAACGTTCCTTGCTAATTAGGCTACTGCTCAAGTCCGATGGCCAATACCTGATCCAAACATTTAATGTACATGTTTATACTTTTCATTAAATATTACAAATCAACGGTAGATAATGAACGTAGACTTGATATGTTATAAGTGAACTAAATTTCATCTTTAAGCTTAATTCATAACCACTTGATCTTAGTCAAAATCACTTCACGTCCTTAAATTTTTTAGACGCTTGGATCACTTTAACCATTAAAATCAAGTGGCAAAGAGTTTTGTGCTAAAACTTTATACGCTTGTGGTTTAAATACTTTTCAAGTAATTTTAAATAAAATAAATGAAAATTAATTATAAAAAACAGAGAAATGAACCGGGTACTATGTACATTCCCTAACCTTAGCAAGAATATTCTCATTCAGGCTTCTCCACACGGGCTCGAGCTTCACGTCAGGCTCTTCCTTGGGCTCAGGCTCGGGCTTTCATTGTGAAAATCGGGCTTGGACTTGGTAGAGTGTAGGACGGATCCGTTGCCATTCCTAGGTAGTAGGTAGCGCCCATAGTAATCTGGAATCTGGATCCAAAGTCAGGTTCTTAACAGCCTTGAAACAACCAGGATCGATACCCAACAATTAGGGCTGCAACTGGGGTCGGGTTTTGGCCCGACCTGCATGACCCGACCCGAGAAATCATGTGGGTCGAGCTACAAGGGTCAGGTCGGATTGAGGGTATTACAACCTCTGGTCGGGTCGGGTTGACTAAAATGGATTTTTAATTCGGGTCAGGTTCAATGTGTTGTGACATGGGTTAGAGTTGGGTTTATTAAAGCCCGACCCACCTGACCTGAGTTGCAGCCCTACCCAACAGGCCAACATGAGCCCAGCAGCCCAGGATAATGGACCTGCAGCTGACGCGTTGCTTATATATGAAAACTATATTTACTTAACACGGGAATCAAATCCTTACCCAATTCCCATATTTGGCAATATCTACCACCCTCACAGTAAATTTATTGAATTCATTGTCAAAAGAAATACATTCAGTTTCAGTCTAATGCAAAAAAAAAAAAAAAAAAAGGATAGATACATCAGGAACTGACATGAGAACATTTCTTTTTACTTTTAAGGGTTGACAGCAAAAAGAACAAATCAAATAGTTAAATTAGACAACCGGAATATACATTTTGAATTGATACAGACATTAGAAACTGCTGGGGGTAAGGGTCAATCCAGATTCGAATCAGCCGAAGAACTTGCTACAACCAACCCTAACAGCTGCGAACACAAGCTGTAGAAATTGCTGGTATGTTCCTGATTCAACATCCAACAACAGCCAAATAACTTGCCGCTAGAGACTTCAAAAACTGTTGGTGATTGGAGACTGGAACCACATTCAACAAACGACCACATTTCTTACAAGTTCTTCAGTCCTGAAGCTTTAATGCTTTCCACAACATCAGCTCTACTTTGGGAATGCCATGGATGAGTAGGAGTCATGCGAGCATGATGTGAGCATGTAAAACAACTTCAAGTAACACCCTTAAGCTCGTTTAGACATTAAAGTCTCTAATTCAATTCATCTGTGCACAAGAGAGAAATCACTGAATAATACAGCTGAAAAGATATTCATTTCTGTGGGTCAATGATAAAATGACATTTTCAATTCTATATAACCTTTCTACTTCTTTACTTTTCAACTTCTCTCATAAAAGAATTTTTCTCCTGTCTGTGCTGTTCTCCGGAAAGGAGCAAGGTTTAACATGTTCAAAAACATGGTGCAAGGAATGAGGCATCTACTCATCAAGGACACAAACTAATTCACAATAGTACAGCTTACAAATAACAAGAAATATGACATTCAACTTGAGGTTTGACGTAGAATCATTAAGCCTTCAATTTGAGTTGAGTGTGTGCTTTGTTCATCCAGACCATTGAAGACAACTGACATGATGTGCCACAAGGTGGATGGATGGTAATAAAATGTTACCAATCAGAGTTTCATGACCATGTGATAACAAGAAATATGACATTCAACCTGAGATTTGATGTAGAACCATTGAGCCTTCAATTTGAGTTGAGTGTGCTTTGTTCATCCAGACCATTGAAGACAACTGACATGATGTGCCACAAGGTGGATGGTAATAAAATGTTACCAATCAGAGTTTCCCAGAAGCTTTTGATTGGCTAGGGTGAACCCCTCCCCCCAGAAAACGCTGAATGAAACTTAGATATATAGCAGAAAAGAAGCAAGGGTTGACAAGGCTATTCTCCCGAGCAATAGAGCTGGGCTGTGTGGGAAGCGGGCAACGTGCTATATCATGTGACATGCACATTTTGTTTTATCGCCATCAAATCAAACAACTAAATGTATAATCAAATGTGAATCTTTAACAATACCATGTAGAGAAGCATTTTAATCGTACTTCTAATGGTGTTCTAAGATAAGCATATAAATCTTGAAATTGAAATGCATGCCAGTTTATATCAATAATTTTACAATTCTAAAATCCTGGAGCTTTTCCACAAAAATATGACAAACACTGTAATTTAGTGCCATCATTGTCTCTTAAAAAAGCCTGGAATTTAGTGAAGGAACAAATATATAAAATACCCCATTATTTTCCATTTATTATTCCAAACTTCCGAAGACCAAAGTTCAAGATAGTAGAACCATTGATTAAACATGGCTTATGCTTGTCTGTTTTGGGCTTGTGTGTGAGTGAAGCCGCAAGATAACTGACATGGATTATAAACATCTTCTGAAATTGAATAACGACAATTAATGTATCATTGACAAAGAAGAGTCTCTTACCTCCACTGCCAATTGTTGCATCATGAGCTTTAATATGCTGCTCATATATTGCTCGATATTTTGCAGGGACATAATCCTTGAATCTGTTACCAATAAAATTTCTGTATGTTTGTAACAATAAAATACTACTGGAGAAGTTTCTCGTTAAATATTAAATTTGACACATCAAAATTGATTTCAAGAAAAAGGAAATACAGAATCAGGGTGAGCAGATGAACATATTAATGAACTTTATCATCAAAATGCTACAAAATATGACAAAAATTGCCCTGGACAATGATGATGGTGCCTGAAGGAATAAATAAATATAAGAGGGAGCTCTTTCATGAGAGCCTAACCTTGTCTAGTTGAAAGAAAAATGAAAATAATAGATTAATTTTTAAAGAGCACACGACTCACATTAACAACTTTAATTTTTTAATTTTTAATTTTTTATAACGAAGAACCGAAAGACCCTCACCTCTTCCTGAGTACGAGGATGTTGGGTAAAACTCTTGATGCACGCAGCCCCCCCTGCAAGCCACAGACATCGGGCTACCATGGGACTCAAATTGCGACCTCTGGTTCTTGAGCCAAAGTTTCTACCAATTGAGTTATTCCGTGTGGGATATATTAATAGCTTTAATATTATCAAAAAGTCAATGATTACTGACATTAAAGAATCAACTTAAAAGAATCTGACACATGGATCAGTCAATGGTTCTAACGAAATTAACTATTAATAATTCAATAATGGTTACAAGTATAAAACTCTTAAAAAGAAGAAATAAGGGATCCACAATCAGATTCCTCCGAAGGTTTCTTTGCACCTCAATGGAAAATGCTACGAAATTGTCAAGAAGGAAATTGAGGAACCTCAGTTCCGTTAGCAGAAACCGGAATCCCTCTCAGAAAATTTCTGCTTTCTGCTCGAGATGGTAACAAATTGACCGTTGCTAGGATTGCCACGTGGCAGCCATGCTCGAGAAATATTTCCCAAGAAAGTTGTCATCACCTTCGAAGCTGTAGGGGGCGATAGTGTATCAGCGAATGGGGAAGAGAGCAGGGTGTTGCAGAAGGAGAACAAATGGGAAGGCAAGGTTCGAATTTCAAACCTAAACAAGGAGGACCCTCTCGCACGCTCCGAGCAAAATACTTATTAATAATATAACATTCCATTTACATATATCAAGAAAACATGATTCATATGTTTTTACATTGCAAGAGCAAGTCTCGCAATAACATAAATTACAGGAATCAATTAAATGACTGGTAGAAAAAATTCTGAGCAAATTTCACCCCATTCTAGAGGTAGTATCGGATACCTCCTAAGAAGAACAAGCCTCCCTGGAGAAGAGAATAATTTTGCAATCGAATCCAGCACAGGAATTATTTTCATTGTTTTCGACTTCAATGCCTTCATGAAACCCACAAATTCCTTGTATTCAGCAGTCGTCAGTTTTTCTTGAACCTGTAAGGTACATGCAAGAAAAAACAGGTATCCTATAATATTCATCAGTTCAAGTACTTACCTTCTGTACTAGAAGAATATAATGACATAGATCCATCGGTGCAAAATGAAATAATAGGCAAACAACTATGGTATGCAATATGCTTTAAAATGCAAATCAAGCTATAAAATTTAATAAAAAACTAATTTATGTAAATGTAAACTTATTTGCTTATCTTTCATGATGAACGTTTCCTGCTTCTTTTACTGTATGTAGATGGGTAGGTGGCGGCATCTAACATATGAGTATAGACAGGACAACTTGAATGGAACCATTGTGTCAATAATTACCAATAGGGGACCTTATTGTCAGTTGTCTAGCTTATTGTGAGTAATTTGCAAGAATATATTTTTGTAAATTTTTGTTTTTGTGTTTTATAATATTTAAGTGAGGTTTCTTCATCCTTGATTGTAGGTAGCGACTTATGTCGCAATACTCTAGTTTGTGATATAAATAAAAGAGGTAGGAGACCAAGGCCTGAAGGGTAACAGGCCATAAATCACGGATATGTTATCTTTCAAACAATTATGAAGGACAGAGGGCAAGTATGCTATATAAAGAAGGTGCTTGTGAGTGGTGTCATGGATCCGTGGTTTTTACCTATGATCACCATGAAGTGGGGTCGGCGGGTTTCCACGTATTCAAAGAAAAGAAAAGTGGCAGCATGAAATCAGAAAGGATGACCATGTAAGCTTTAATTACAACAATTGATAGGAAACCCCACCCATATTGAAGCTGGATCATCTCATGAGTAGAGATCCACATGCAAATTTCATGAGGGACTAGTTGAAAACACTTTTCTTGTTTTTGCATGAAACCAATGAGAACTTCTTTCTCATACTACTGGAGAGTTAATACCTTCAGAGAGAGCCATAATTGTCTGGAGATTGCCACAAAATGAGGTATCTGGCTTGTAAGAAGAAGCTGCATGCCAAGTAACACAGAATCATCTTCCATGCAACTCACCAACTTGCTTAAAAGTATCACTTTAAATAGGAATTGTCAAATTTCACAGAAAATGATTCTGCTTGCTACAGCTTGGCATGTGTGGAATGAGAGGAACTGAAGAATTTTCGAAGATAAGGCTAATACCAGTGTGTCTGCTGGAAAATCAAGCTATAAGCCATGCAATACGATCTGTAAGATTTCACAGGAGAATCAATTTCGGATTTTCAGAGTTCAGATAGAGCTCAAAAAAATCAGACACTGGAAGATCCTTCACTAGCTTGCACAGATTTTCCAAATGGGGTAGCCATCTGCATTGATCAGCTGCATCACATTCAAGAGATCATAGCTGAAACTAGAGATGGAGGGCAAAGAACCACCCAGGTCCTAGGTGCCTGTTGCAGCGATGCTTTGGGAGGAGGATTTTGACAAAGGTTCTATTCTTATGTAGTTTCAGATGTCTCTACCCATTCGCAGCTGCTTGTTGGTCATGGTTAGACTGGCAATCAATGAAATCATAAGTCTTTGTGTGGCACCGAGTGTTTTTTGTGAGGCTTTGGTCGCAGGTAGGTCCCTCAAAAAGCTTTGATAGGGCAGAATGGAAGAGCAGAATTCCAAAAGATGGTTCCAAACAAATGCGATAAGCTGGCACCAATTATTTCTCCTCTTTTATTTTTTTTCCACTATTTCTCTCATCACATGTAGTAATGAATATCTAGTTTTCTGAACATTACAGAAAATGTTAAGATAGATTCAAATGACCCAAAGAAAAAAGTGAACTGCTGAAATTATTTTGTCATCATAGAATCAAAATGGTTCACCTGAATTAGGAAAGAAGCTCCTCTTGTCTCCTCATCACAACAGGGTGTAGAAGTACTAAGTTCTCTATTGTTTTGACCCAGGCATTCAAAATTGGTCCTTTGCATGATCACATCTGAACTCACTTGAGCATATTCCAATCATCCATTGTTACTGACACCAATTTCTTCTGGCTTGCACAAGGACTCTAAAGATGTTCGTCTACAATGCTTCTCTGTCTTGTCTTCTGGCAAAAGGCCCCTCTTTTCTACATTCCACTCATAACTTTCAGAATGTCGAATTTCTTTAGCATCTAAGTCCAACATTTTAATCTTTTTTGAAGAACCAATCATGTCTGCCCTTCTTGATTGTTCACATGAAAGAGAATCACTAGTCAAGTCAACCACTTCACAATCTTGATATGGAGGATCTTTTTTCTTTATGCCAATAGAGTGCAAACTCTTCCGTGAGCTAAATACATCTCCAGAGTTGTTCAATGCCAGATGATGGTTTTGTTTGTTTGTACTAAGAGTTGCCCGATTTGCAGGAACAATTCCTTGCAACTGACTAACGGAGTCTCCTCTGCTGGCAGCAAGTAAAGACGACAGTGGCCTTTTAGAGTCTTCAGCTTTTTATGGTAGCCTGACAAATGAATTCAGCATAACAAATGAATTAACTATAATAGGAGAAACTGCTAGTCAAAATGACAATTTCAACATCACAAACTGGTGATAGTTTTGCAATGGAATGCATTTCAGTGGATACCATTGTGTCAAAGAGATAAAGTGAGTTTATGAATGGGCATCCACCACAAGACCATTTGTTAGCCATCAATCTTTCCCAATAAAATGACCAATACGCATAAGAACCAACAGAAGGTTGAGAAACAAGGTCATGGGTTAGATGCCTAGGAATGAGCTAAGAGGCCAATGTTTGATAGATGCCAAATCAACAACCCATTTATCCCATTTTGCAATTGTCATGAGTTCATCACGATGACGTTATTGCCACAATGTCGTATTTCATAAAGTACTAACATCAGAAAATATATTTAAAAAAAAAGGTAGAAAGATTTACTTTGGCTACAGAAATTACCATAATTGAGGGCTTAGCTGAGAACATATTTGTGGGAAGGGAGCCAAACTTCACCTTGCCAGCATTACCTTTCAAGAAAATTAAACTTGAATGGGTTCACTAAACTTTTGGTTTCTAGCTGAATGACACGTTCTATGACAACCTTTACATGGTAGCATATGCATTTCCTGGTGGTTATGTCTATCCTGTCAATAAAACCATCAAAACAAGTACTTAGTATTCAGACTCGTGCTTATTAGGGCATATATGGTTATGTATTTTATGTTGACAGTGCTTGCATTTTATGACATCTTTTTGTTCAGATTATATGTAGATAAGCTGATTCAGGCCAAATATTAGGCAGGTTATTGTTTTGGAATAGAAGCTAAAGAAACATTTATAATACCATTTAGTAGTTGCCGAAGTTGCAATAAATTTTAAAATTGTCTCATCGTTGTGGGGCTAGTTTATGGTACTAAGAAACTAAATGTTGAAATATTTCTTTAAATGGATTTCAATGGTGTTATCAGGTATTTGAGAAGCTTGGACCGAGCTCATTTGGTTTTCTATGAAGAAATAGTTATCGCCCATTCCCTGTGGATCTCGTCCGTGAGTTCGGACGCCAGCTTTTGGAATCTGTAGCATGTGTGTGAATTATTCATTGGTGTATTTTAAATCTTTCATTCCTTTTTCTTTCTTAGACAATCAAATGGTTTCTGCTGTTTCACCTGTTTTTTGTGAAGGGACATGACGATTATGTTCTTTCTTCTGGGTTTCACTTGTTTAACATAATGGTTCTGCTTTATCATACCGGCAGATATGCATGATTTACGCTTAATTCACACTGATCTGAAGCCAGAAAACATACTGCTTGTGTCATCTGATTATGTAAAGATTCCAGACTGCAAGGTATTTTGTCTCGTAGTGATTGCTTATAATTGTACCTTTTCTGGGGTGTTGAGATTCAGATTGTGTCTTGAATGGATTTTGGGATGCTACAGAGGGGTTCACAGGATGAAATGCAATTCAGGTGCTTGCCAAAGTCAAGTGCCATAAAGCTGATTGATTTTGGCAGTACTGTGTTTGCTAATCAGGTTCATAGCTCCATTGTTTCTACAAGGCATTACCGAGCACCTGAGATTATTTTAGGTAAATTAGTTGTTTATTTTTGGGCTAAAATTGGCATTCCTTTCCTCTATATGCTTTTGTGTGAGATAAGGCTCCCCATTACAAAAATTCAATGGAGTTGAATAAATCGAATTTAAACTTGTTTGCATCTTTACCACTAAAAAATATACACAGTTGCCTCTTTATGACCTGCTAAAGCCTCTGTTTTATTGCAAAGCAAGTAGCAATGTAAGTGGTGAAAACCTAGGTCTCTTATTGTTTGTAAGTTAGCGACATGTAACGATTGCTTGGTCCTTTTTTCCTCTTGTAGTGGATGTCATTGAAGCATTTGTCAATGATGGATTAGTATGAAGGAAATTAGTTAAAAGAAATAAGTCATCTTTTTTGCATATTAGAAACTGGAGCCAGTAAGTTGTAAAGGATTTGGTGTTAATTTTGGCGTGCCTTTATTGTTTTAAGCTTTTGAGAGGCAATAAGCAAGTACTAAATATATGTCTGAATAAACTGACATAAATTTAATAAATGGTCTATGTATAATGCAATAAGTTAATAAATAAATGAGACAAAGTCATTTTCCTATTAAACATGCCCTTGTGTCAATATGTTGTGTATGGTGGTCCTTATCTGTAGGTAACACCTTTCAGTTATGGTTGGAGGGAGTAGGGCGTCATAAATGTTTTTGTTTATTGGGATTAAATGATCAGTTAGCCAGATATAACTTGGAAGGTAAGTAATAGAACTCGAATCCACATCCTTGTGGTTGCAGAACTCAGCACTTACCATTGCGGTTGATTTCTTTTTTCGTCTTTGTCCCCCTTTTATTGAGAGTAGAGAGGAAACTTAAATTCAACACAAACTTGAGCAGTATATCAACTCAGGAACTGTGGAGAGGCATGAACTAATGCATGGTAGATTCATCTTCTTTTGTTGAAAAACAAAATACTTGTTTAAAGTTGTTGATGCCAACTATTCGAAAAAAAAAAAACGCATTGTTGATGCCAATATATCTGCTCGTGTACAGTTGATTTATGTATATCAGAGCTTGTGCTTGCATATTATTAGAAACTTCTTCTTTATTGGTGCTTTTGCCGTCATCCAAGTTCTGAATGTCTACATTTCTCACTCTATAGTATGCTATGATTTTCTTATACAGGATTGGGGTGGAGTTATCCTTGTGATATATGGAGTGTTGGCTGCATATTAATAGAGCTTTGTGCGGTTAGTCTGCTATAGAGACACTACATCTTGAAGGAATCTTGTCTGATTTTGGCTCGTGCTGATGGTTGAGATTTCTTGTGGATGCTCATGTCAGGGGGAGGCATTGTTTCAAACACATGAGAATTTGGAACACTTGGCAATGATGGAGAGGGTTTTGGGACCTTTGCCAGAGCATATGATTCGAAAAGCCAGGCAAGACTTCTTCTCATGGGCTAGTAGGTTTTTGCTGAAACAATGGCAAACCCATACAAAATATACATCCATGGTTAATGCATGCAGCCCATAAAAATGGAGACAATCCTGTACTGATCGACCAAATCCCTGTTGGGTCCAGTCTCAGCTGTGGTGATATGTGGTCCTACCTTCTGTAAATCTGAATTCATTACCAACCATCCTTCTCTAAAATTTACCAAATCAGTACATGTCCCATTTTGGAGCCCAGGGGGCTTTACCATTGAATGCATCAGATAGGAGGTCATTATTTGAGTTACTTTATGATCCAATCGTTGATTCATCCAGTGGTTTACCAATTCACACACTTGGATCCCACTGCTGACCATATTCTCCAGCTGTTAGTACATGTACTTCCCATAAAAAATTATAGGATAATGCCTCTAAACACCTCTATATGGGAGTATCATGTTGCACTCAAATTGGAGGCAAAATGGCAAGTGCTTATTGTTTCAACCATGCAGAGAGAACACAAGGGAATGGGAACGTTATTGGTTCAAATTCCCATTGACAATTGGTATGGTTGTGCTAAAAAGTGCCTAGTGGCATTTGTAGACAAGTTTTTTTTTTTTTTTGGAAACACACTTTGATCAATATTCTTTGATTCATTATGTTTGATGCCCTTTCTTATTCTACAGCCGCGGAGCAGAGAAATATTTCAAGAGAGGGGCAAGGCTAAATTGGCCAGGAGGAGCAGTTTCAAGAGAGAGCATTCGTGCTGTAAATAAACTTGACCGACTGAAGGTGGCAGTCTCTTTTCTCATTCTCCTTTTGTGACAATAGTACTCTTTATGGGGTTCATTTGGGCGCTCTGTCTTGTGCCTCATCCAACCTGAAAGCTGAATGGGATATTTTTCTTCTTTCTGAGTAACTGATTCTCTTTTTTATTGCACTTTTGTTGCTGCTGCAGGATATGGTATCCCGTTACGTGGAGCAATCGAGAGCTGCCTTGACCGATTTATTGCAAGGCCTGTTGAAGTTTGACCCATCCGATCGTATTACTGCTCGAGAAGCATTGAACCACCCCTTCTTTACAAGTCAGGAACTTGAAGTTGATTTAGAGGTGCGAAGAAGCAGAAGGAGATGATCATCAACAGAGGTTTCTGTTGTCTGCAAAGGCCATTATGGCCGTCCAGCATCGGCATAATTTATTACATTCCCAGTTCTAAAGCTAGAGGTGAGGCTCCTTGAATGGTCGTCGTCTGCACTCTGCACAAACACCTGTGCATCCTTGAGGGTTGTAGATGGCTGAGGCTGGACCCCAGAGCCATAGTCCTGACGTGATCTAGACTGAGAAATACTGGGTCTGTTCAGACTCACCTAGTCCAATTGAGGTACAGGATTTGGAAGATTTACTTGGGAAATGTGATGTATAAATTAGATTTAGAAAGACAGTATGCCTTGGTTGCAAGTTGAATGTATCTGAGCGGGCATTATCTTGAATGGTACCTGCAGATTTTTCTCAGTACACACGAAATGCTCCTCTTTATGTGACTTCACTAATCTGGTTCAGGAACTGAATGACATACATTAAGTTGGATTTGTTCATTTTATGTAAATGCTTTATTAGGGAAAAATGGCCTATATTTGGGGCCAGGAATAGCAATAGACTCCGTCGGTCTGGGCCTCTGCCCTGCCAAGCCGGAGCCCCACTAGCCCTACATCCCTGACTTGGGAACTCCCAAGTCCGCTGAAAAGCTCAAGGGGGTGCATGACTTTTCACTTGTTTTGATTTTTTTATTTAAATAATGACTCTTAACCATTGTTTGGAGTCTAACCAGAGAAGCCATTGCCTGTATCTAATGTGTGGATATGAACACACTTTTTATCATATATTTACTTATCATGGATTCCAGTCATCCGTCAATCTTTATTCCTGTGCGGATAGGGGGGTTTTCACACACTCCAGACGGGGGTTTTCACACCTTCCGGAGGAATAGTCGGGTGCAACACCTGAACACCTTTGGAACTAAAGAAAAAAAAAAAAAAAGGTCAATAGTGTGTTACCAAAATGGCCCATTGTCGCGCTCTTATTTAATAACACATATAATTGTTGGGATTTTACCAATTTCTTTCTTTAGAAGACAGGGTTCGGTGGTGACGAAGGAGATTTACTGTTTCAAGCGCCAGAAATTTTCTTCAAATTTAACTTCATTCCTTCATTCTTCTCTCTTATTAACTTCTTTTAATGGTTGATGAGTAATTCATTCAAAAGAATGGGGGAACAAATGTCACTAAAATGATCCTATAAGTAGAGATTAAAGTCGATATTTATGATATTTAAGTACAAAAACAAAAAAATAAAAGTCTCAATGGTGCTTTTGAAAGAGCATTATACACGTGAAATATCACTTATTTGTTTTAATTTTCGTAGAGGGTTGGTTGAGTGAGTGCCCCGACACTAATAAAACTTGATTATTCTTTTCTCATGCCAGATATCTTATAAGTAAAATTCAATATTTCAAGACAAATTGTAATATTATATGCATGGCATGTTCACCAAACGAATCTTTTTGCCAATCGAATCTTTTAGAGTAATATTATTTTGATCTATTGTATTACTTTTTAGTTCCGGTAAGTGAATTTTCATATATTTTTATTCTTACTTTATTATTTTGATAACCCAACTCAATGTCGTTTTTCACTTGTGGGGCGTAGTTTGGTCATTTTGTACTCGTTGGATTTGGGCTTCTTCACTCTGTTTTGGGATTTTCTTTGGATAGTGATTTTTACACTTCCATTTTTTCGACTGACTTGGCTTAAATATTTTATTCAGATATAAAATCCTCCTTCTACCGCAGCCAGAAATACACCAAAACCAGGCCTGTTTTGAGAGGGAGAGAGAGCAATGGCGGAAAATCAATTGCAATGAAAGCACAGAAAAACAGTTCAGGCATCAAGAAATTAAGTTCACAAAGCTCTTTATCAATGGAAAATTCGTCGATGCTGTCTCAGGTCCATTGTCTATCTTACTCTCATCTTGTTAAGACTGGATTTCCAGCTCAAAAAGTTAATTTGATAGGCAGAATAATTCAGTCTCATATATGTTCTTAGATTTTTCTCCTCACAATCGATGTGAGAATCTCTCTTGGAACAAGCCTCTCCCGCGAATAAAACGTCGCCAACCATTCTGTTCATTAAGAGATCCCTGAATCTACATGATATGGCTTGAGAACTTAGCTCGCAGTCCAAAAGGCTAACCTGATAGATGGAGTGACCCAGTCCTACATATATCTTTAGATTTCTCCCCTCACAAACAACGTGAAACTCTCGTTTGCGCTCCAACGCATTTCACCCTTTGCTTTCTTTTCTTTCTTTATTATGGATTTTCTTTGTCATTTCTTTTTCTGCTTGGAGAATTACAGGCATGAAGCAAAAATGATTTTCTCTTTTAATCAGAAGATTTTTTTCTTTTTTTTTTTTGGGTAAAGGCAAGTTGGGTTTTTGTTTTAAAGACAAGTTACAGACATCGAGTAACTATAGAATTCGAATCTGCAATTTTTTCCCTACCCACTCTCCTCCTTGTTCATTATGGGAATGGCGAGGCCCAAGTGCCCAACTTCTTTAATTCTAATTCTTTTCTTTGAACTACTTTTAAATCATGATTTTCATCTATAATGGGAAAGTTAGGTGATATTAAATATCTAAACTTTAAATATTTGTCATCAGGGAGGAAATTCGAGACGATCAATCCAAGTACAGGAGAAGTGATAACAAAGGTAGCAGAAGGAGACAAAACAGACGTGGATTTAGCAGTCAAGGCCGCCCGTGATGCCTTCGACGATGGAAAGTGGCCCAGGATGTCTGGCTTTGTAATTCTCTTCTCTCTTCTTATCTAAATTTTATTAAGATTAGAACTTGTTTGGGCTTAATCCAAAGTTCTTATTATATTATAAATTTTCCCATCTTATATGAATCTTGAATGACTTCTGCAAAGATTATAGTTGTGAATTTTGTCTGGGAAATTGTTTTGGTTTGTCTCATGAATGAAATTTATATGTTAGAATTTCATGTGACTAAAAGTCGATTTTTAAATTTTGTTTCTTCAATCTTATGATAAGCTATAATGTCAGTTACTCTACTATTTAAAATGTCTTTCTTTATCGATTTTCTCCGTATTTTTACTGATTCATCTCTCCTTCTTGAATTTGATGGGGCTCAACTTAGAATACATAAATTAAACTGGGTCATTCTAATATGGGTTACTTAGATGGGACAATGATGACCATATAATGAAGAAAAATACAGAGTTTTGTGTAATAAGATGGGAGGTGGCTCATGGCTGACCATTATTCTTTGTTAATGTTCAGGAAAGGGGGAGGATTATGATGAAATTTGCAGAATTGATAGATGAAAATGTGGAAGAACTGGCTACTTTGGATTCTCTAAATGCAGGAAAGTTGTTCAGCATGTGCAAGGTGCTTGAGATCCCCAGCGTAGCCAACACTCTCCGGTACTATGCCGGTGGTGCCGATAAGATCCACGGCGAGACGTTGAAGATGTCGCAGTCGATGCAAGGTTACACATTGAAGGAGCCGATCGGAGTCGTTGGAATCATCATACCTTGGAACTTCCCATCCGCACTGTTGTCTACCAAGGTTAGCCCTGCCTTGGCTGCTGGTTGCACCATGGTCATCAAGCCAGCTGAACAGACACCGCTTTCTGCTCTCTATTGTGCCCATCTAGCTAAGCTGGTAATTAACTCCTTCTCTACATTATTAGTAAAGTCTGGTAGTTTCTGAATTTTTTTTTTTTTAAATTAATGTATTCAAGTGTCTCACTTGAATTTTCCAGACACCCCAGGTAACTAATTCTTGAGACAGGTGTAAACCTCATAATCCGCATATGGCAAGTAAAGAACTAAAGGGAGGACACTTTTTGTATTGAGGGTCTTTCAAAAGCTATGACTTTTAGCCATGAAAAGAAGAAAAATTTATAATAAGTTCAAATTGAATAAAATTCGAATCCGAGTATATATTATATTCTTTTCAAATAAGGCCAGGTGAACTCTATTTATGTGGCATATAAATAACAGTTTAATTAGGGATTATTTAATTTAATATCTTTAAATGTATTTATTTTTAAAATTGATTACTCTTATATGTATGAATACGTAATGCATTGATTATGTTTATTTAATGATAGGCCGGTATTCCTGATGGCGTAATCAACGTTGTTACTGGGCTTGGGTCCGTCGCCGGTGCTGCCATCTCTTCTCATATGGATATTGACATGGTCAGACTCTCTCTCTCTATTCATCAATTTTTTTTTTTTTAATTTAAAGAAACTGCGAGAAACTCAGCGTAAAACTTCCAAGAGTGATATCCACTGCCCTTAGAGTACACAAGTTAGGCCATGGGGTTCGAATTTGGCACCTCCTGCTTCCCAAGGCAGGAGGTTAACCAGTTGAACTACACCCATGTGGACCTATTCATCATTTTTAAACGGGTAACTTTTAAAATTTTGACCATTTTAAATTATTTTAATCATTAAATTTTAAATTTTAATTATACTAAAAATGACAATTTATTCTATGCTAAAAGCAGTCTAGTAGTAACGGGCAACAGTAAAATGTAATGAATGAAAAAAATATATATATAAAAGAAATAATGGTATCTAGTAAAATGTCAAAACTCAAGCAGCTCTACTTGTAGCACTACTAAGTGACCGTAATAAACTTGGCTGAGTCACATCCAGTGTTAGAAATTGCGCTACTAAAATAAGAATGAAGAAGAAAATAAAAGAAACAATAGTTCTCAGAAAAATTTTCTGAACTAATTAGGAGATGCAATGAATTCTTATGATCGAGTCACATCGAGGACACTCTCTTAAGGATGAGTTCCACTCTTAGAAAAAAAATTAAATCAACAGGTTCTAAGCAGAACCTTTTTTTGAAAGAGAGATTAGTAATTCATTCAAAGAAGAAAAAAACCCAAAATATATAAAAGAAACAATAGCCCACAATCCGAACCAAGCAGAAACAAAAACCAAAATTGACCAATGCAAGACAGCCCAGCTGAGAGATGAACCAAAAACAGAGCCTACCCTCAAAGAAGGCAGGGCAGCTGATGCCTGATACCAAAAACACATAAACAGAACCATCCCACAAAAAATTTGGCTACCACCCGTGAAGGTTTTAGTAGAGACTGCTGCCTGAGATTTTCCATACATAAATTTAAAAAAAAAAAAAAGATTTTCTTGCTCTAGCATTATGGGATTTTAGAAGAGCACTAGTGCACTAGCACAAAATTTTGTTGTTAGAACCAACTAAAGAAAGTCATTTTGAAATATTAAGGTGTTGTCGTTTGAATTTTTTTAGCAAAACACATCTGAATTATACAAATGATCTTTCTCACATGGTTGCATCATGAAGTTTTTAGCAATAGTGCGTTGGGAAATTCTAATTTCTTAAACCTAACAGCAAATAAGTTCTTCACTCTCCTTTCAATACAATGTATGAGCCGATTCTTTTCAGTAGGGTCTTTCAATTTCTAATGTTGGGTTGGTTTCAGGTAACTTTTACAGGATCCACCGAAGTAGGCCGACTGGTAATGCAAGCAGCAGCCATGAGCAATTTGAAGCCTGTTTCACTTGAATTGGGTGGGAAGTCCCCTCTCATTATCTTCAACGATGCCGACGTAGACATGGCCGTCGATCTTGCCCGCACTGCCATCTTCTACAACAAGGCATGATCAATCTCCAGTTTCTTATTGTCTGCAAAATTTTCTTACAATTGAAAACTAACTGTATGCTGTCGATCAAATTTGCAGGGTGAAATTTGTGCAGCCGGGTCTCGTGTTTTCGTTCAGGAAGGAATTTATGATGAATTTGTGAAAAAATCAATTGAAAGGGCAAAAGGTTGGATCATTGGAGACCCTTTCGATCCCCATGTTCAACAGGGACCCCAGGTAGTTTTGCCAAGATATAATATCATTTCAATCTAACGGTGATTATTGATCTCGTTAAAGTAACATTAAGATATTCGCCTAAATTTCAATAGGCCACTCCCCGTAGATTCAATCAGTGTGTGGATTCGAAGTTTATATATACTTCTAGAATTAATCTCACCTCCAATATAAGATAAGAATACCTATATAAAAAAAAAAAAAAACCATAATATGAATTTTTTATTACAAAATAGTTGGTAGTCGAGATATCAGGTTTGAAAATCGATATGATATGTATCGGCCAATATCCGATATATATCGGCAATATATATCGCCGATATCAACTGATATTGATACATTTTTTAAAAAAAATAAAGAGAAAAATATCGGCCGATAACGAGATATCGGTCCGATACCAAATTTTTCACCTCTGGTTGGTATCACCCGAAACCCAACGCTTTTTTTTTGCTATGAATAGGTGGATAAAAGGCAGTATGAAAAAGTGCTCGAATACATTGAGCATGGAAAGAGGCAGGGTGCCACTCTTCTAGTTGGGGGTAAACCCTATGGTAAAAAAGGCTTCTACGTAGAGCCCACCATCTTTACAGACGTTAAGGTAATTTTTTTTCACATATTTACACATATATACGTGTATCTACATACACATGTTTGATCATAACTGATATAGATAGTGTGAACTGAGCAGGATGAAATGCTGATAGCGAAGGATGAAATATTTGGACCTGTCATGTCTCTTATGAAGTTCAAGTAAGTTTGACGTATGCATGATTTTAAAAATTAGAGTTTTTGAAGGTTACATTCAAAATTGAATCTTCTAAATTGCAAGTGAATGTCTATTTATAGAAGAAAAATGATCATGTGTAAAAGATTTGACAATAATACTGACAGAATATTCTTTTTTTAACGCGTATAGGACTGTAGAGGAGGTGATCGATAGATCGAACAAGACGAGGTATGGGTTGGCAGCAGGGATAGTGACTAAGGACTTGAACATGGCGAATCGAGTGTCGAGATCAATAAGAGCAGGAGTGGTGTGGGTGAATTGTTATCTTGCACTTGAGTATGACTGCCCTTATGGAGGCTATAAGATGAGTGGCTTTGGAAAGGACTATGGATTGAATGCCCTTGATAAGTATTTACAAGTCAAATCTGTTGTTACTCCTCTCCATGATTCACCTTGGCTTTGATTTTCTCTCTTGACCTTGTCTCACTCAACACAATATTATATGTTTTGGGCACGAGACGTTCTCACGACTTTACTTTGGGATGTACGCTTACACACACCCTAAAAAACGTTGTACTAAGGTCATTACACTCAATAATTCACCTTGGCTTTGATATCTCTCTCCTCCAAGCAAACTGGACAACTGAATATATTCAGTCTATGAAATACCAGTTTTGTAGGAGGGAAAGAGCAGCATATGCTTAATAATATTTTGTTAGAGGTCTTTGTATCTCTTTTATCTCATTATAGTTTGTCTAAATATTTGTATTGAAGAAACTCTCTCCTTGTGAAATTTTTCAGAGGAACACTTCTATTTGTACTTTAAATTTAATTTTCTTTTATGTTATGTTGATATCTTATATTCTATGGCTCTTAGACTCGATTTTTTTTTAGTATAATAGTATCTTTTATAAAAAAAAAAAAATTTGAATAAGAGGTTAGTATTCATTCAAAAGAAGAGGGCAAGTGCCCCCAGAGAAAATAATAAAAGACCCAATGCCCGAATTAGGTAGCGATAGAACAAAACCTGTCTATATCAGAAATATCAACAAAAAAACATAGACAACCAAAGCCCACAACACAAGCCCAGCCAAGCAAAACAACTATGAAATCGTTTTCATCTAAGTACACTGTCTGATTATATAAATCTCATATGCTTCTGTATAATTGCTTATAAATTAATGTACATTCAATGTATTACCACCAGAATTAACATCTAATACGACTATTTAAAGAAAGATGAATGGAAATTCCAAAAAAAAAAAAAAATGGAAATTCCAAAATTGCACTACAAGGATGAAAATGAGTGGTGCTAGGATAGCAATTTGGCCCAAAAACTTAACGTGTGGCCCTAGAAAAATTAGGGCATGAACGTTCCTTGCTAATTAGTCTACTGCTCAAGTCCGATGACCAGTACCTGATCCAAACATTTAATGTACATGTTTATATTTTCATTAAATATTACAAAATCAACGGTAGATATTGAATGTAGACTTGATATGTTATAAGTGAACTAAATTTCATCTTAAAGCATAATTCATAACCACTTGATCTTAGTCAAAATCACTTCGCGTCTTTAAATTTTTTAGACGTTTGGTCACTTTAACCATTAAAATCAAGTGACAAAGAATTTTGTGCTAAACCTTTATACACTTGTGGTTTAAATACTTTTCAAGTAATTTTAAATAAAATAAATGAAAATTAATCATAAAAAACAGAGAAATGAACCAGGTACTATGTACATTCCCTAATCCTTAGCAAGAATATTCCCATTCAGGCTTCTCCACGGGCTCGAGCTTCACGTCAGGCTCTTCCTTGGGCTCAGGCTCGGGCTTTCATTGTGAAAATCGGGCTTGGACTTGGTAGAGTGTAGGCCGGATCCGTTGCCACTCCTAGGTAGTAGGTAGCGCCCATAGTAATCTGGAATCCGGAATCTGGATCCCAAGTCAGGTTCTTAACAGCCTTGAAACAACCAGGATCAATACCCAACAATTAGGGCTGCAACTGGGTCGGGTTTTGCCCCGACCTGCATGACCCGACCTGAAAAATCATGCGGGTCGCGCTACAAGGGTCAGGTAGGATTGAGGATATTACAACCTCGGGTAGGGTCGGGTCGGGTTGACTAAATTGAATTTTTAATTCTGGTCAGGTTCAATGTGTTGTGACATGGGTTAAAGTTGGGTTTATTAAAACCCGACCCACCTGACCTGAGTTGCAGCCCTACCCAACAGGCCAACATGAGCCCAGCAGCCCAGTATAATGGACCTGCAGCTGACGCGTTGCTTATATATGAAAACTATATTTACTTAACACAGGAATCAAATCCTTACCCAATTCCCATATTTGGCAATATCTACCACCCTCACAGTAAATTTATTGAATTCATTGTCAAAAGAAATACATTCAGTTTCAGTCTAATGCCAAAAAAAAAAGGATAAATACATCAGGAACTGACATGATAACATTTCTTTTAAGGGTTGACAGCAAAAAGAACAAATCAAATAGTTAAATTAGACAACTGGAATATACATTTTGAATTGATACAGGCATTAGAAACTGCTGGGGGTAAGGGTCAATCCAGATTCAAATCAGCCGAAGAACTTGCTACAACCAACCCTAACAGCTGCGAACACAAGCTGTAGAAATTGCTGGTATGTTCCTGATTCAACATCCAACAACAGCCAAATAACTTGCTGCTAGAGACTTCAAAAACTGTTGGTGATTGGAGACTGGAACCACATTCAACAAACGACCACATTTCTTACAAGTTCTTCAGTCCTGAAGCTTTTATGCTTTCCACAACATCAGCTCTACTTTGGGAATGCCATGGATGAGTAGGAATCATGCGAGCATGTTGTGAGCATGTAAAACAACTTCAAGTAACACCCTTAAGCTCGTTTAGACATTAATTCAATTATCTGTGCACAAGAGAGAAATCACTGAATAATACAACTGAAAAGATATTCATTTCTGT
This sequence comes from Chimonanthus salicifolius, assembly GCA_013350335.1. Lineage (NCBI taxonomy): Eukaryota > Viridiplantae > Streptophyta > Magnoliopsida > Laurales > Calycanthaceae > Chimonanthus > Chimonanthus salicifolius. The sequence continues at coordinate 71,996,855 of CM023535.1, read as the reverse complement.
GGGTCAATGATAAAATGACATTTTCAATTCTATATAACCTTTCTACTTCTTTACTTTTCAACTTCTCTCATAAAAGAATTTTTCTCCTGTCTGTGCTGTTCTCCGGAAATGAGCAAGGTTTAACATGTTCAAAAACATGGTGCAAGGAATGCGGCATCTACTCATCAAGGACACAAACTAATTCACAATAATACAGCTTACAAATAACAAGAAATATGACATTCAACTTGAGGTTTGACGTAGAATCATTAAGCCTTCAATTTGAGTTGAGTGTGTGCTTTGTTCATCCAGACCATTGAAGACAACTGACATGATGTGCCACAAGGTGGATGGATGGTAATAAAATGTTACCAATCAGAGTTTCATGACCATGTGATAACAAGAAATATGACATTCAACCTGAGATTTGATGTAGAGTCATTGAGCCTTCAATTTGAGTTGAGTGTGCTTTGTTCATCCAGACCATTGAAGACAACTGACATGATGTGCCACAAGGTGGATGGTAATAAAATGTTACCAATCAGAGTTTCCCAGAAGCTTTTGATTGGCTAGGGTGATCCCCTCCCCCCAGAAAACGCTGAACGAAACTTAGATATATAGCAGAAAAGAAGCAAGGGTTGACAAGGCTATTCTCCTAAGCAATAGAGCTGGGCTGGAGTGGGAAGCGGGCAACGTGCTATTGCTCCCATTAAGAGAGCCCCAACACCGCAAAAAAAAACCATTTTCCCTCACTTTTTTTAATTTTTGATAGCACTAAGTGGAAAAGTAGAATCCAAAAAGCCTCCCAATGTCAATGGGAAAAATTACTTTCAATAGTTACGATGAAATTTATTGTTTCTTACCTTTTAAAAAGAATCTCTAGTTTTCAATACTTTCTATGTTTCATATTTCTTAGTAGTACACTTAGGTATGACTCTTCTAATCCAAAAGAAAACAAAGATCAATCCATCAAAAAATGACATTCTATGGTTGACGCAGATATTGACAATAAAACAGAAACTTCCTACATGTGGTCCAACAAATTCCTTCTATATCATGTGACATGCACATTTTGTTTTATCGCCATCAAATCAAACAACTAAATGTACAATCAAATGTGAATCTTTAACAATACCATGTAGAGAAGCATTTTAATCGTACTTCTAATGGTGTTCTAAGATAAGCATATAAATCTTGAAATTGAAAATGCATGCCAGTTATATCAATAATTTTACAATTCTAAAATCCTGGAGCTTTTCCACAAAAATATGACAAACACTGTAATTTAGTGCCATCATTGTCTCTTAAAAAAGCCTGGAATTTAGTGAAGGAACAAATATATAAAATACCCCATTATTTTCCATTTATTATTCCAAACTTCCGAAGACCAAAGTTCTAGATAGTAGAACCATTGATTAAACATGGCTTATGCTTGTCTGTTTTGTGTGTGTGTGAGTGAAGCCGCACGATAACTGACATGGATTATAAGCATCTTCTGAAATTGAATAACGACAATTAATGTATCATTGACAAAGAAGAGTCTCTTACCTCCACTGCCAATTGTTGCATCATGAGCTTTAATATGCTGCTCATATATTGCTCGATATTTTGCAGGGACATAATCCTTGAATCTGTTACCAATAAAATTTCTGATGTTTGTAACAATAAAATACTACTGGAGAAGTTTCTCGTTAAATATTAGATTTGACACATCAAAATTGACTTCAAGAAAAAGAAAATACAGAATCAGGGTGAGCAGATGAACATATTAATGAACTTCATAATCAAAATGCTACAGAATATATGACAAAAATTGCCTTGGACAATGATGATGGTGCCTGAAGGAATAAATAAATATAAAAAAGAGCTCTTTCATAAGAGCCTAACCTTGTCTAGTTGAAAGAACAATGAAAATAATAGATTAATTTTTAAAGAGCACATGACTCACATTAACAACTTTAATTTTTTAATTTTTAATTTTTTATAACGAAGAACCCAAAGACCCCCACCTCTCCCTGAGTACGAGGATGTTGGGTAAAACTCTGGATGCACGCAGCCCCCCTGCAAGCCACAGACATCGGGCTACCATGGGACTCAAATTGCAACCTCTGGTTCTTGAGCCAAAGTTTCTACCAATTGAGCTACTCCGTGCGGGATACATTAATAGCTTTAATATCATCAAAAAGCCAATAATTACTGACATCAAAGAATCAACTTAAAACAATCTGACACATGGATCAGTCAATGGATCTAACGAAATTAACTATTAATAATTCAATAATGGTTACAACTATAAAACTCTTAAAAAGAAGAAATAAGGGATCCACAATCAGATTCCTCCAAAGGTTTCTTTGCACCTCAATGGAAAATGCTACGAAATTGTCATTAAGGAAATTGAGGAACCTCAGTTCCGTTAGCAGAAACCGGAATCCCTCTCAGAAAATTTCTGCTTTCTGCTCGAGATGGTGACAAATTGACCGTTGCTAGGATTGCCACGTGGCAGCCATGCTCGAGAAATATTTCCCAAGAAAGTTGTCATCACCTTCGAAGCAGTAGGGGGCGATAGTGTATCAGCGAATGGGGAAGAGAGCAGGGTGTTGCAGAAGGAGAACAAATGGGAAGGCAAGGTTCGAATTTCAAACCTAAATAAGGAGGACCCTCTCACACACTCCGAGCAAAATACTTATTAATAATATAACATTCCATTTACATGTATCAAGAAAACATGCTTCATATGTTTTTACATTGCAAAAGCAAGTCTCGCAATAAAATAAATAACAGGAATCAATTAAATGATTAGTAGAAAAAATTGTGAGCAAATTCACCCCATTCTAGAGGTAGTATCGGATACCTCCTAAGAAGAACAAGCCTCCCTGGAGAAGAGAATAATTTTGCAATCGAATCCAGCACAGGAATTATTTTCATTGTTTTCGACTTCAGTGCCTTCATGAAACCCACAAATTCCTTGTATTCAGCAGTCGTCAGTTTTTCTTGAACCTGTAAGGTACATGCAAGAAAAAACAGGTATCCCATAATATTCATCAGTTCAAGTACTTAACTTCTGTACTAGAAGAATATAATGACATAGATCCATCGGTGCAAAATGAAATAATAGGCAAACAACTATGGTATGCAATATGCTTTAAAATGCAAGTCAAGCTATAAAATTTAATAAAAAACTAATTTATGTAAATGTAAACTTATTTGCTTATCTTTCATGATGAACGTTTCCTGCTTCTTTTACTGTATGTAGATGGGTAGGTGGCGGCATCTAACATATGAGTATAGACAGGACAACTTGAATGGAACCATTGTGTCAATAATTACCAATAGGGGACCTTATTGTCAGTTGTCTAGCTTATTGTGAGTAATTTGCAAGAATATATTTTTGTAAATTTTTGTTTTTGTGTTTTATAATATTTAAGTGAGGTTTCTTCATCCTTGATTGTAGGTAGCGACTTATGTCGCAATACTCTAGTTTGTGATATAAATAAAAGAGGTAGGAGACCAAGGCCTGAAGGGTAACAGGCCATAAATCACGGATATGTTATCTTTCAAACAATTTTGAAGGACAGAGGGCAAGTATGCTATATAAAGAAGGTGCTTGTGAGTGGTGTCATGGATCCGTGGATTTTACCTATGATCACCATGAAGTGGGGTCGGCGGGTTTCCACGTATTCAAAGAAAAGAAAAGTGGCAGCATGAAATCAGAAAGGATGACCATGTAAGCTTTAATTACAACAATTGATAGGAAACCCCACCCATATTGAAGCTGGATCATCTCATGAGTAGAGATCCACATGCAAATTTCATGAGGGACTAGTTGAAAACACTTTTCTTGTTTTTGCATGAAACCAATGAGAACTTCTTTCTCATACTACTGGAGAGTTAATACCTTCAGAGAGAGCCATAATTGTCTGGAGATTGCCACAAAATGAGGTATCTGGCTTGTAAGAAGAAGCTGCATGCCAAGTAACACAGAATCATCTTCCATGCAACTCACCAACTTGCTTAAAAGTATCACTTTAAATAGGAATTGTCAAATTTCACAGAAAATGATTCTGCTTGCTACAGCTTGGCATGTGTGGAATGAGAGGAACTGAAGAATTTTCGAAGATAAGGCTAATACCAGTGTGTCTGCTGGAAAATCAAGCTATAAGCCATGCAATACGATCTGTAAGATTTCACAGGAGAATCAATTTCGGATTTTCAGAGTTCAGATAGAGCTCAAAAAAATCAGACATTGGAAGATCCTTCACTAGCTTGCACAGATTTTCCAAATGAGGTAGCCATCTGCTTTGATCAGCTGCATCACATTCAAGAGATCATAGCTGAAACTAGAGATGGAGGGCAAAGAACCACCCAGGTCCTAGGTGCCTGTTGCAGCGATGCTTTGGGAGGAGGATTTTGACAAAGGTTCTATTCTTATGTAGTTTCAGGTGTCTCTACCCATTCGCAGCTGCTTGTTGGGTTATGGTTAGCCTGGCAATCAATGAAATCATAAGTCTTTGTGTGACACCTAGTGTTTTTTGTGAGGCTTTGTGTAACGACCCGTCCCGCTAGCACAATATTGTCCGCTTTGCGCCTACACACGGACCCGCACGGCTTTGCTTTGGCGAGCCAACCCACTGTTGCTCCCAAAAGGCCTTGTGCTAGAAGGAGGAATGCCACTACTTATATACCAGGGAACTTCCAATGCCACTAGCAATGTGGGACTTTTTGAAGCAGGGTATTACAATCTACCCCCCTTAAAGCCAGAGCCGTCCTCGGCTCTTCACACACAACAACCAAGCCCACACCCTCAGACAGAGAGTTAAACCATGCTCTGATACCATTTGTAACGACCCGTCCCGCTAGCACAATATTGTCCGCTTTGGGCCTACACACGGACCCGCACGGCTTTGCTTTGGCGAGCCAACCCACTGTTGCTCCCAAAAGGCCTTGTGCTAGAAGGAGGAATGCCACTACTTATATACCAGGGAACTTCCAATGCTACTAGCAATGTGGGACTTTTTGGAGCAGGGTATTACACTTTGGTCGCAGGTAGGTCCCTCAAAAAGCTTTGATAGGGCAGAATGGAAGAGCAGAATTCCAAAAGATGGTTCCAAACAAATGCGATAAGCTGGCACCAATTATTTCTCCTCTTTTATTTTTTTCCACTATTTCTCTCATCACATGTAGTAATGAATATCTAGTTTTCTGAACATTACAGAAAATGTTAAGATAGATTCATATGACCCAAACAAAAAAGTGAACTGCTGAAATTATTTTGTCATCATAGAATCAAAATGGTTCACCTGAATTAGGAAAGAAGCTCCTCTTGTCTCCTCATCACAACAGGGTGTAGAAGTACTAAGTTCTCTATTGTTTTGACCCAGGCATTCAAAATTGGTCCTTTGCATGATCACATCTGAACTCACTTGAGCATATTCCATGCATCCATTGTTACTGACACCAATTTCTTCTGGCTTGCACAAGGACTCTTTAGATGTTCGTCTACAATGCTTCTCTGTCTTGTCTTCCGGCAAAAGGGCCCTCTTTTCTACATTCCACTCATAATTTTCAGAATGTTGAATTTCTTTAGCATCTAAGTCCAACATTTTAATCTTTTTTGAAGAACCAATCATGTCTGCCCTTCTTGATTGTTCACACGAAAGAGAATCACTAGTCAAGTCAACCACTTCACAATCTTGATATGGAGGATCTTTTTTCTTTATGCCAATAGAGTGCAAACTCTTCCGTGAGCAAAATACATCTCCAGAGTTGTTCAATGCCAGATGATGATTCTGTTTGTTTGTACTAAGAGTTGCCCGATTTGCAGGAACAATTCCTTGCAACTGACTAAAGGAGTCACCTCTGCTGGCAGCAAGTAAAGACGACAGTGGCCTTTTAGAGTCTTCAGCTTTTATGGTAGCCTGACAAATGAATTCAGCATAACAAATGAATTAACTATAATAGGAGAAACTGCTAGTCAAAATGACAATTTCAACATCACAAACTGGTGATAGTTTTGCAATGGAATGCATTTCAGTGGATACCATTGTGTCAAAGAGATAAAGTGAGTTTATGAATGGGCATCCACCACAAGACCCTTTGTTAGCCATCAATCTGTCACAATAAAATGACCAATACACATAAGAACCAACAGAAGGTTGAGAAACAAGGTCATGGGTCAGATGCCTAGGAATGAGCTAAGAGGCCAATGTTTGATAGATGCCAAATCAACAACCCATTTATCCCATTTCGCAATTGTCATGAGTTCATCACGATGACGTTATTGCCACACTGTCGTATTTCATAAAGTACTAACATCAGAAAACATATTTTTAAAAAAAAGGTAAAACGATTTACTTTGGCTACAGAAATTACCATAATTGAGGGCTTAGCTGAGAACATATTTGTGGGAAGGGAGCCAATCTTCACCTTGCTAGCATTACCTTTCAAGAAAATTAACAATTGCTAATCATCAGTATAAATTAGAGGTACATAATTTATTTCAATATTAAGGTGACTTGACACCTGACCTGATAATACCAGTTCTACTTCCAATTTGATTTATAATTGAATCAGATCATGTCAATGAGAGAGATGCCACACTTACCTAAAATTATACCCTCATGCACGTCGTTAGTTACAATTGAACTTTAAGAGTCAGTTAAGATACCAATCAAATGACTTGCCACATCAGTATAGGTTATAAAAGGGTATAACTTAAGGGTAAGTTTAACATTTTCCTGTCAATAATTGATATATTTGGTGGTCCACCAACTTGACACATCAACTTACACTAACACCCTAGTTACCACCTGCCCCTAAATTAACATTGAGCTGAATCTCACTCTTAAGAGTGGGCCCACAATTGAATTGAAACATATAAAAACACAAGGTGGTTTTGATCTCTGGTTCAAATCAATATGTTGGGTCATAACTTTTACAAATCAAAACCATTCCCCAAATCATCCCATTAACAGGCACATTCCCCTAATTTCATTCATATCAAAGCAAAGCTGGTTGTTCCAATGGAGACGTGAAAATAAATGACGGAATCATTTTTTTGTCAAATCCAATGGTTAATACCACTCCAATTGAACTAAATTAATGATGGATAAATGAAGCTGACATTTTTTGAAGGGTTCAGACCAACAAAAGCTGGGCCCAACGTAGCCCACATGGGAAACTCCAATTAATTAAAAAACAACATGGGATTTAATCATGTGTTTTATATAGGGGTGTTCGTTTGTCCGAACCCAACCCGAGCCCAGCCTAAATAAACAGGTCTGAAAAAGATTTTTCTCTAACAAGGCGGGCTTAAGTTTTTACTTAATGCCCGTTATGGCCCGTTTATTTTTTATATATTATATACATATATCACAAGGTTGTATCCAATACCTTTTTTTTTTTTTTTTGGTAAATTGAGAATTTAACCGTATAGATTGAAAGCAGACTTAAAACCTACCATCTGTTAAAATTTTATCTTTTTTAGCAATAACGAAATTTTATTAAATAAATAAAAGAAAATACAAAATATGGGAAAAGGACCATACTACAACCCCCCTATTGGAAAATATTTCCTTACAAGAGCAACACCCACCTACACCAACCTCCTTTTCCCTTTTTTATTTTTAGACCAACACCATTTAGAAAGCCACCAAAAGATAGCCTCCATATGCTCCCGTCTTAATATTTCGCCTTTCTTTGCCCCTTTAAAATTAATTGATCCAATTAAGTCACTTAAACATTCTCCATCCACTATCAACATGTGTCCCTCAAATCAATTGGATTCTTGCATTTTCTCCTGGCCCAAGGAACTATCTGATCCTAAGAGTCCAAGATCCACTTGATTCGTAGCTCCCACGGGCTCATAAGACTCACTTGGCCAAGCTCGTCTGAGGAAAAGAAGCCCTTTCTCTAGTTGATGGGTCCCCCATCCTTTGAACTTATTTATGCGTCTTTCCACGTGCACGATTCCTCCATCTCCCCCTTAAATGCCATCCTCCTCAGCTGAACTGAGGAGGTCTCATTTTCGTCACTCTCCAAAGCCCAATTCTTCTAGCCTCAATCCCCGACCTCGAGCCTAGTCCCTGCAAAAGCATCCCCCAGCAACCCAGCTCTGACCAAGCTCTGTCGCATGTCCAACCCTACATGTTTGCCATTGACACCTCTTTCTTGCTCCTCAGTGGGAGTCTCTGTCCGATACATCTCCTTCCTTGGAAAGGGGCAATGCATCACTCGAGGAGTCTACATATTCAAGACGTGGCAACCAAAAGGTAAGAGATCTCCCTTCTCTCCTCTCCCAACCTCGAGAATAACTATACCCTCTACCCTAGCCTCCAGGACACCAAGAAGCTCTCCAAAGCTAGATTGCTACGTGTCAAGGCCATCCTCTCTGCAATTTTTGCGATCGACACTCCTCTCTGAAAGTTCAAATTTTGAATTCCAACCATTTGCTCCACCCCGGCCGACGAACTGGAAGCCCACATACCTCCTTTGACCCCGTCAGATGCCAGCCAAGCCGCGACTAGTTCCGGCAAATAGTGCTTCTTATGCAGTGCCAGAAATAATAAAAACAGTGCCAAGTGCAAAATAAACTGGCTTTAAACTGCAAGCTAGGGCTTTAGCTTTAAAAGCCCAATGGGCTTCAAATGAGCTCAGGCTTTTGTAAATAAAAATGGGCACCAATTTTTTTGATAAAACCCGGCCCAAACTCACCTCGTGAACAAGACTAGTTTTATCCAACGGATGTTGTTGATGATGGTGATAATGTCCCATGGTGAATATCAATCTGATAAAAGTGAAATTTGGTTCTAAAATGCATAAATGTAGGTGTATCTTTTGACTGTTTGGATCTTTGATAAGTAGGCCCAACATCATGGAATTTTTTTTGTCAAAAATAACATTTAGTTTGGTGATAGACAAGAAAATTATTACTATGATGAAAAAGATGATGAATGATGATGGTGATGACGACGATGATGGTAACAGTACTGATGATGGTGATGATGATGATGAGCCTTTCTTGATTGGTGTAACAGACAATGTACAACCTAATACAATTTTCAGGAAAAAATGAATAATTTAATACAGTAACAGCTTGCTACAAGAGTAAAATATGGGCTGAAAGAACTAAACATGCCAACTCCTGCAGTCCTAGATCTTTACTGCACTAAAATTGCCAATACCAGAAAAATAAAAAGGAATAAGAAGAAGAAGGTACACTCAAGCTTATCAAAATTCTAAAAAAAAACAGGGCAGCAACTAGCTTGAACCAGCATAAAGTGAACATCGAATAAATGGTACATAATAAATGCACAAAACATATGGCTTGATAATCACCAATGAATATTTCCTCTTTCTTGAACAAGGTCAACAATTCATGTACTTGATCAGCCCGAAGTACAGAGCTGACCAATTTTGCTTTCACCTATAATGCTAGCTCTACCTAGTGTCAAAGATACTTAAAAATATGAAAATGTGTGTACCTGAAATCAGTTTTGATGAGTATGATATGGATGATATTCCCAACCACTGAGGTCCATCTATCTTCTCCTCAGGCAATGGTTTCGAAGAAATAATTGAATCTGAGCTTGACGAAACTCCTGAAAATTAAGTATATCAATGAAGATGGCATTGCACCAAATGCAAGCTAAATGTAAAATGTCTTACATAATTAATTAATACTCAAGAAGTATGCTAGGCCTTATAAGTATGCACATGTGAACACATGCTGTGTTTAGCAAATTATTAAATCTCTGAGGGAGTTGTGCTAGCATCAAGAAAGCTACAATGACAATTAAAAAGCATATGGTATGGGTATTGTCAATATTTCAGATAACTGAAAAACAATATATATATATATATATATATATATAAGTAATGATCAAGAGAGATCAGTCTCTATTTCAAAAAAAAGAGATCCCACCTTTTTTCAATTATGGGACCACCTAGATGCAAACTTAATTACTAATCACTGGGGAGTGGATGAATAAGGTCATTTGATGAATTAGGGATGGATAAAAGTTCAACTATATCCCATCTTCATAGCAAAAAATACATGAGTTCAATTTTTTTTTCAAACATTGACGAATTAATTCATTAAAAAGAAGAGAGAATATATGAGATGGAGCCCAGTATAGAAGAATTATACCAAGATCCAAGAAAAAGGAATAGGAAAAGAAACAGAAAAAGACACAAGACAAAAGAAAAAGGGTCAGACAACGCTTTTTTTTTGAAACATTAACTGATAAATTCCATTAAAATAAAATAGTAGTACATAAGAAGATATTGAGTATAGGAGATATATACTCAAAGCAAGGAAAAAGAACAACAAGGAAGAGATACAGAGAAGACACGAGATAAAGTAATACAACGCTATATGTACAAAACACCCCTCCCAACAAACGGTACAATAAAGAGTCCCCTACTCCCTATGCTCCCAAGGTTGATATGATGAAAAAACTTCCATAACCAGTCTTTGTTTGTGTACACCCACTTTCGTTAAGAAGTCCAATACGCTATTTGCCGAACGAGTTGTAAGAATGAAAGTGATACCTTCCGACCTATGCAACCTCCTAACACACAGACAATCATCCTATCAACTACCCTTTCGAAGACCTCTCTAACCACCCCCCCCCCCCCCCCCCCCCCCTTCCTTTCTCTCTTCTTCCCCTAAAAAATTCTCCCATTGCGCTCTTTCCAAATTGCCCACGAGACCGCATACGGAACCATTCTCCAAGCTACCCTATGCCTACCTCTAAAGGGTCCCCCAATCCACGCCGACATTAGATCCTCCGTTCCCTTTCCTATAACCCACGAGCCCAAATAAATTCAAGAAAAAGCACCATACATCCCACGTGAAACGACACTTTCATAATGAGTGGTTCACTATCTCCTCATCTTCTTCATACAGTGGACAACTATTGAAGCTTCCTCAGGAAGAACGCCCCTTCTCGTAGGACTACATAAATATCTGAATTCTAGGGGGAATCTTATTGTTCCAGGCCAGGTTGCATATAGGCAATGAATTCTGACTTGTTGTATGTGCTGACTTTAGGACTGGTTTAACTGAGAAGGACCCTGACGGCTCCATGGACCAAATCCACTTGTCCCGGTCCTCAAGCCACAATCTAGTGTGTTCTAGGATTCAGATCAAGGCTTGGTGGATATCTCCTTCAAAATCACGCAGGGTCCTTCTGAAAGAGATGGACCACCGTGGTACATCATTGACCTCACTGTAGTCATTAATCAGTGCTTCACTATTTAGATCCACTCTAAAAAGTCTGAGAAATACTTCCATTGGTGGGCTCTCTCCCACCCAAATATCTTTCCAAAACGACATCCTCTTGCCATTTTGGATTAGAAAATTAATTTTTAGGCTTGAAAATTCAACTATGTAAAAAAGGTGGCAATACAGGCTAGGTGAGCATCAACAGTTTGGATTGATCATTGCAAGGTCCCATGTAGAGGTCTCTCTAGAAAATTTGTGTGTAAAACTAGCCTCTTTATATGTGAATCTCAAACACTTTGTTTCACAACCATCTCAAGTAAGAAACCACCAAATGCCTGATCTTAAGTATCTCATGGTCCATCTTATTCAATCAATGTAAGCATCTAGTTGAGATTATTTATGATTATAAAATTGATAAAGACCAAGTTCATATAGTGCCATGCTTGAATCGAAGTGGCAACATTAATGATTATATCTATGATTTTTCGATAGGCATATTTCATAAGCCACAAAATGAATTATATTTTAAAAAATAGACATACAACAACAAATGTTTTCATCTTAAAGATACTTAACCTGTGTTTTGTCTTTCTGTCAGCTTTGGCTTCATCGGACTACATGCTCCTCTCTCTCGAAAAAATCTAGTTAATGTAAATATAGCATCTCCAAATTTGGGATAGCACTGCAAGAATAACATTGTTAGTGAAAAAAAAAAAATCATCATCATGATTGAAGCCATCTATTTGGAGTTAGTGTCAGTGAAAATTCTTTGCACTTTAAAAAATAAGACCTATTAACAACCTTGACATGGGGGCGGAGCCAGAGTGACATTTGGTTTTGACGACTATGTTGTGAAAACCTACATACAAACAAGATGAGGCAAATTAACAAAAGATATTGCAGCAACAATGTTAAGTATTTATCTATAGCTACTCAGTGCAAACCACCAAATACAAGTACCCACGTACAAAGAAAAGAACACAAAAGATGACTATGAACAGATGCCATGGAATATGAATCACAATTAACAAACGAACAATCTTTGACAAGACCAAAAGAAAGAGAAAAAGAATAAGTAGGAAAAAGCAAGCTATGCAAACACCAATACAAGGAATAGAAATGATATCTATTTGTTGCAAGCAAATAAATATCAGCCTAAACCAGGTCAACTTGGACTTAGTCCTAATTGATATGAAACTCGACATAGATATACTCAAAATGGTGGCAACCCTGGCCCCTAATCATCCTTTTAATCAACAAATGAATCAATCAAACAATACACATGTATCTTCCGATCCACTATCTACAAACATACACCTAGCTAGCCAATACACTAGAAATTATCTGCCATTACTCCTCCCAGGCAAGGGAATGAGTATTCCACTATTCCCTAATATGTTTCACCAAGATAATGGAACTGAAAATGCCCTACCACCCAAGTAGAAATATCTCCAAACTATTTATCAGACATAAGGCCAAACTCTGACTGTACTAACCACTTTTCATGAAGTGCTAAGCAACCTCCATATGCATTTTTCTCATGGAAAGAAGGATTATAGCCAATGAGAGATGGAGAGATGGTTCTTGAATGTTGAGGAAAAAATCCATTGTATCTTGACTCCATAAACCAATATCATCTACGATTGTTTTGGCTTCGTATGGACCAAGGCAATGGGTTTTGCTGAGGCTTAATAGTGTATGGCCAAATCGGCACAACCTAACTTACTGGTGCTTTAAGGACCAAAAATGGCCAAGCCTGGACCCAATCATCTAGTAATGAGCTAAGCTCTGCTTGACTACTTGCTCAAGCCTAAATATCTGGGCTTGAAATATTCAGCCCAATAAAAAATTGTTGGGCTTGGAGAAACAATGGAATGTCAGCCCCGCCCAGCACATTTGCAAGCCTAAGTTCTCCTCTACGATAAAGGAACATAGGTTCACATGCAATATGGGTCATCACTAATTTATTCAACTTTTACATTATATCTTACAGTAACTGTGAAACAACCTTTTAAGAATTTGCAACCTCAATGCCCAAGAAATAACAGAAATAATGAGGCCTAAAACCTTGCATTCTTCTAAAGATTAGATTGAACCATTCCTTTAACTTCCTTACGAAACCTATTTGACTATGAAAAATGTTGGCCTAGTGGTTGAGACACAAAACTTCAGGATTGAGGCATTGGGTTCAATCCCTGGTGACTCCAATGAAGGGCCACTCTCCATGGGATATGTACAGAGTAAGGTCCTACCGCTTGAACCTGGCATGTGTGTGTAGGGAAGCGTGCACATGCCCCGAAGGACTAGTTAGGCAAGACACCTAGACACTTTCGGTCATCAAAAAGTAAAAAATAAACCAAACTTTTGAAATCCACCTCAACCCAAAAATTGAACCAAACCCAAAATGAATACCCTAAGAACATCGACATAGCCCCTTTGGACCACTTGAGTTCACATTTCTAAGAAAACTAATACTATACCTTTCATCAAGGAAAATTATCGCTCCATAATCATTGTGATGCCGGATAACACGCCCAACAGCCTGATTCACAGCCCGAGATGCTTGCTGGCTGTACCACTCCTCTCCAGTCAGAACCTGCAAATTCACAATGGAACTTAATCAGTGTCTAACTGTAACAATCAAAAATAATTTAAATAACAATTTTTGGTGACAGATGCACATCTTAAGATGAATGTTTGAAGTAAAAGTAAAATTAGAAATAGAAATGAAGGCTTCAGAGGAAATGTAAAGGTTGCCCAACAGAAACAAAAGACAAGGGAATGTCATTCAAGATGGTTTGGGCATACTTATAAGACCAGATATAGTTCCACCGCGAAGAATCAACGGTTACAACTAGGGGAAGGAGGCCAACAAAAACATGGATTGAGGTGGTAAAGAAAAAAAAATGATAGATTGTTGAGCAACTAAGAATATTAATTTTGATAGGGTAGAGTGGAACATAAAAGGCCAACCTCAAGTAGCTGTGGGATCATGATGATGATGAATAATTTAGATACAACTTTTAGGCTACATTCTTGATCTCTTTCATGAGATTTGGTCAATACAAAACGCACCCCACATTTGATAGGCATGTTTTAAGCCTGTGTACTTATTAAAAGATATACTTTTGACACCTACATATTATCACAGATGCCCTAATGAAGCAATATTTGAATATCAAGAGCACATCTTTTGCAATCAAATCGCATGAGTAAGTTAGGAAGTGCATTAAATGCTTCCAATCGTTTATGCCCACCTAGTTTCCCTGAAATTAGTCAATTACAATTGCAAGAGAAAATTCTTCCTTTCTTAAAACATTCCATGGTACCTAACACTTCATACATACCATAGATTCTTTCTTTTGCAACGCAGCCTGTTGATCCAAGAATTCACGTTTGAGACAAATCTACCACACAGCATACAGGTAGGCATGTTAAAAAAAAAAAGGGCTAGGAAAGAAAAAGAGCAACACAAGAAGATGGCAGCACAACAAACTGCTATCAATAAATCCAAGAAAGAAAAATATTGTTCAAAAAAAATCAGAGGAACCAAAGTAACAAATGGTAAATTGTAGACATGTCACATAGTGCATTTTTCTTTCATTCAATAATTATTTTTCACATTCTGTCCCGTACATTTGCATTGGTTTCTTCCTTTTTTTACCAAGGTATAATGCACAGGTTTCTAGTGCCAGTTTATAATACGATGAAGATACAGCTTCCATTCTAGACCAGAACACATTGTGAACAACAACTTGAAACCTTAACTACAGTTCTTGTTAATCTCGTTCTTATATAACTGTTCCCTTGAGCATCATAATCATGGTATGTAAAAATACTGCATACATAAAACATAGAATTGAAAAATGAGAAGACAATAAAAGCTGATGATAATTATGAAGTTGGAGGAAAAGTATCGTCGGATAGTTTTCAAAACAAAATTGAGGGAGGAGGATATGAGAGAATATAGGAGTTGTTAACGACTCGTGGAAAAATAAGTATTTCCATTTTCAAAAACATCACTCTCGGGATGCTATTGACAAGAGATAATATCAGGATAATTTCAAAGCATTTTTTCTCCATAGAGATATTATCAAGAAACTATCACAAAAATAAAGTAATTAAAAATTAAAATATACCAAGATAAATCAATAGCTTTAAATTTTATAAATTGAAAATATAAAAGGATTTTAGGTAATCAAAGATATCATGATATTATCTTTCATAGCAATATTTTGAAAATATTAAAAGATATTGGTACAGATGAATCTATCGAGATATTCATCTAAATACTAGAGATACTTCTGATAATGCTTATTTCTAGGGAGGAGGAAACTAAGGTCACATCGAGGGACCCATGGGAGAGCTAAGCATCAAATCAAGCATTGAGGCACTAAATTCAGGGTTGAGGTCAAATTCATCAAGTGGTTTAGTGTGGAAAAGTAGTGCCCCTAGAGTCGATGCTTTTTGTCGGTGTGTACCAACAAGGAATGTCTTGACAAAAAGCAATTTGTATAGGAGGAAGTTGTTAACAGAAAAGAGTGACAGGATCATGTGTATTATACAAACAACAAGAATCACTCAAAAAATTATGCAGCTTGAAGGAGGATAGAATTCACTTATTTTGAGATGTATGTTTGCAATACAAATTTGGAAAAGGATTGTGGACTTGATGGGAGTATAATAGGTGTTTGGGAACGCCGTAGGTGACATTATTGAGAGTTGGGAGGTACATTTTTCTAAGGAAAACTTGTCTAGGAATCCATTCCAACAATGATTTTGTGGTCCATTTCGAAAGAAATAACCAAGGAATGCACAGTTGAAGAGGTCTTTGAGATGCTAAATTTGGTCAAATGGATGTTGAGAAGCAAGGAATTTGATGGATATTAAGTTGATGTCTTTGAAAAGGATTGGGGCGTATGCATAGGAGCAAGGGTTAGAAAACAAAAGGTTCAAAAGTGGGGAGTAAAAAAATTTAAAAAAAAAAAAAAAAAGACTTCAAAGGGTTTCTGTTAATTTAATGTGGATGGGACAGTCACAGGCAAACCAAATCCGTAAAGGGAGGAATGATGCAAGATGATATGTCTGAAATCACATGTTCTTTCAGCTCGTTGCTTGGCCTCCACACAAAAGAAGAGTTCCTTGGAGGTTGTGGGCAGTGACAAAGGAGATTAAGGTCAGGAGATGGATATTACTTTTACGCAGGTCAAAAGAATTAACACTCTGGTAGTTTTTCTGTCGAAGGCAGGCATTGCAAGACAAGATCCACTGATGGGGCTCATATGGTGACTAACTACATCACCAGTTCTCCTATATAGTAAATGTAGTTGTTTTATGAAATAAAAGTTAGTCACTCTTTCAAATAAATAAATGGAAAAGAAACAAAGGAATGCTGTATGAGATACTATTGCAAATAAACAGGAGACCAGAACAGCCAGAACAAAGAACTAGTAGTGTTACAAGAACAAGCAACTAGATGAAAGGAAGACCAATAAAAATTTGGATGAAAGAAGACAGAAATGATTGGTTAGCTTGTAGGTCCAATGAACATGCTTGAAAGAGGTTGAGTGGAAAAGTAGAATGCACAAGCCAACCCCAAATTAGTAGGATAAGGCTTCGATAATGATAACGATAATGACATGATTGAGAAATGGAAAACAGTCATCAAGATACTATAAAAATGATTATAAGTATGAAAACATAAAGATATGCAAACATCCATTATAAATACATAATTACATACGTCATACATACATACATATATAGGGAATTTCTTTTGTACATCCAAAAGTATCACATCAAAGTGTGTTTTTATGCCCCGCACGGGGTAGCTCAACAAGTAGACACTTCGGCTCAGGAACCAGAGGTGCCCAATTTGAGTCCCGTAATAACTTGATGCAGTTGACTCAGGGAGAGATGCGGCCTTGGGGTTCTCCGTTATAAAAAAAAAAAGGTGCTTTTAGTGATTTAATTTCAAAATAAGCCATCTAATTGATTCTATATCCAGAGAAATCCCTGAAAAAACTGAAAAATGTTGTAAGTCATGACGTATGGGAGAAGCCCTCGTATACCTTCCGTGCACAGGACCCACTGGGCCTCACCTGGGCCTACATGGATGGATTTGAAAGATTTGGCTTGTATATGGTGCCTATAAAATTCCATCTTGATTTGATAAGTAAAGCGCACACGCACACGCACACATATACGAGTTTTTTACCCTACGAAACCAATTCACAAAATGTGAAAATGTGACAGAGAGGGTAATTGGATTCATATGACTGCTTTTTTTTTTCTAAATGACAATTGTATCCACTATTCCACACACACACATTTACCTTTTTTCAATTTTGTCAGATGGTTATCGAAACAGATCCCTGAAGCTACAACTGGCTGGCTATTAAAATATGGAAATGTTCAAGCAAGGATAGAGATGCAGATGGTTATCAAAACAGTTTCCTGGAAGCTACAACAGGCTGGCTATTAAAATATGGAAATGTTCAAGCACGGATAGAGATGCAGATGAAAAAAAATGGTGCAAGGAAATCAAACCTTAGGATCAGTCCTCATGGCAAATGGCATACCAGTGATTACAACAGCTCTACCAGCATGGTCGGCAAAATCCAGACCCTCACTCACCTGAATACCAAAAAAATGAATTATGGTTGTTGCAGGAAAAGGAGAAAAAGGATGGTTGCAATTGTCACGGTGATTGTTGTAACAGTAATAGTTGTGGCATTGTGGTACACAAATAAATAGTACTTGATAAGGATGCAAGAAAAAAAAAGGGTAAATAATGGTAAAACAGGGATGCTGAAAGATGTTAACAATGAAGCCATACCTTCCCACGACAAACAGCCAAAAAAATTGCACCAGAAGTAGATCTATCACTCAATTTTGCATTGAAGTCCTGCAGACAAACCACATTATAGCTACATCAATTAAAAAGGTCAAAAAGCATGAGAGACTATTGATTAAATAAAAGAGTAATTCATTTAATTTGTTTACCTCAATAGAGTATGAGAAAAGTGCAGACTGTTTAGGCTCTATGACAGGTTGTTTATACTTGCAAATTCTCTCCCAGATGGTGCTTAAATGGCTTGACTGACCCAACCAAATGACAAGGAAATTTGTTGAGAGACAATAACAAACTTATATATTTTCTCAATATGATTGTTAATTTACCGTATTCTTCCAGCTCTCGATGCACTGGTCCAAGAGGTAGTAGGATGGAAAGAAAACAAGCAATCCATCTGGTACAATCCGAGCAAAATTTACTGCACCATGGCAATTTCAGAGATCATTACTACCATCAACTATCTATAGGGATCTCAAGAATTAAGATCTGTTACCATCCAGCATACATACCAATGGCATTCCCAAGCTCTTGCTTATATTCTAGAGAATCTCGATTCCGGTAAGAGGAATTGAAAGGGCAACCAGATGGACCAGTAGATATAACTCCAACCCAGATTTGATTAGGTGATATAACATGAGGATTTTCTACCCGAACAGGAAACTCCCTTAGGTCAGAAACAAAGAAATTATCTTCAGGAAATAGTCCAAGTTGGTGTTCAACAGAAACAATGAACCAAGTGATACTGCCTGGTAAGGTTTACGTACAATTTCAGTTCCAGAGCAAACGAGTCCAGTGGGGATAATGTTCCAGATGTTAAAATGATGGAACGCACACTTAATCGAACAAATTCATCCATGGCAAGTCCTGGATTGAAGCACCACCAGCTGAGTGTCCTGGATGCCTTACCTACAAATAATCAATGTTAAAAAGATATACAAAAAAATCAAAAACCAATCATACATAAAAAGAGAAGGCACATGTACATTTTCTTAAGTAGATTTAACACCAATTACAGTGGCAGCAGCAGCAGCAACACTTGACCATTCTTAAATATGTCTTTTCTAACCACTAGATAGGTGTCAAATATAATTATGAGTTGGGTACAAGCACAAACCTGTTGTTCCAGCATCCAAACTAATGAACAATGAGAACAGCTATAAAGCATGGAGTGTGAAAGGGAAATTAAAAGCTTGACTCTGTAAAATGGCTCAAAACACATTGTGAAAGGCATGATTTCCAACAAGAACTTTCATCACTCTATATAAAAAATTGCTGTCATTTTTTTATCCATGACCTTAAAAAAGCTAAGAACAAATAAAGCTAACTGGACATTTTTAGATTTCAGAATAACACTGAAAATGGGCAGAAGATCTGAGGTTGATAGTATATATTTTTTCACTGATTTTGACCAATAGAGGTGGAAGAATCGAAATTTGGATGAAGAATGTTGGCAATGATATTTTCATGTCTACTGTTCAATAGCACATGATTTGGGATTAGTTGGAATGTACTCTTTAAATGGAGAGGTTCCATCAAATATTTGGAATTAGGGAATCAAATAAGGCGGAACTGAGAGCAATTAGGAGAGCCCTTCGGATCTGGTCTAGAGTTGAGAACGGTAATCTCATTGTCAAGGTGACTCTACAAATGCTATCTCCTGGGCTAGCAATAGGAAGGCTCCCCTGTGGAAAGTGATAAACATCGCAAGGGACATTAGGAGGCTAAGTAGGCAGGGAGGAATCACCTTTACACATATAGCTCATTCAGCAATGCTGCAGATTTCCTTGCTAAGATTGGAATACAAAAGTAGAGACGGTCATTGGTGTTTTTATGATCACGAGTTATACAGGGTGTATGGGGTTCTTTATACTTGCTTTATTTTTATGGAGCAATGTAATTATTTTCTCCATGTTTTTCGTGTAGCCTCGTATAGCTCTCTTATACTTGGCAACTTACTCTTTGTACCCTTTGATTTTAATTATCGAATCTATTTGTCACCATTTCAATATATATCTATATATATATATGTAGACACACAATGACAGCACAAAATAGGAATCCAAATTTAAAAAAAAAAAAGCAGCAGCACCACACAACTGGCAGAAAGTGTCAAATGCAATACTTAAAATTAGAAAAAAAAAAAAAAAGGCACTTGGGTACCTTTAAAAGCATCAGCAGAATTTCCTTGGGATTCATGTACATGAACCTAAAAAAATCATTTTAATCAGGATCGTGCATTGATGATGCAACCAGAAATTAAAAGAGTAACATCCATCATGTAGCAGGAGACAAGGCAGATAACAACAAAATCTCAACCAATCCCACTATGAAGTGTCAACTACTTAAAAGTTTAAGAACTCACGCGATAGAAATTAGCATGAGATTTATCACCATCTCTGAAGATTATCTTAAGAATGTCTTTAATACTTTCCAGCCTGCAAACAGTTCCTTGTGTCCTGTGTGGTCTATTTTCAGCAGCTAACAATGTGAGAAAATCTAGTCAGCATAATGCAATGTTCTGACACCATGAGTTCTCTTTAGCAATTTATAATAAATAAGACTCATTTAGAGATCGTTTGTCTATTTCCTCGAGGATAACAATTTGATGAAAAAAATTATGTTAGGGTTCCTATTCATATTATTAAACAAGTGCTAAGAAATCTGACCTTGTGTGGGGTTGTGAAAACCCAACATTTGGTTGTTTGTGTCAAAATCTTCATTTTTAATTAAAAACGAATGAAGCATTGTCTTAGCGAGAGAGGAAATCTCTTTATTTTCCTAAACAAGTTTTTCCTATCTCTCCGTAAAGGAAATGGATTCCTGGCAAGGAAAGGAAAATGTCACATTTCGATCTTGGCAAAGAGCCCTCATTCCATGGAAAAAGAAAGGTCGGTCTTATTTTTCATGCTCCTTTTTTTTTTTGGATTAACGTGCGGGAAACTTGGACACAGTCCTACTAAAACCCCACGGATAAGCCCACTACCTTTAAGGCATACCAAGGTTAGGCCATAGGGGCTCGAACTCGCAACCTCCCGCTTCCTGAGGCTGGAGGCAACCAGTTGAGCTACACCCATGTGGGTAGTAGCTAGGAAATGACAAAGAGCCCATTAAAGAAATAGATACCAGCGGATCCTATTGATAAAATTGAAGTGAATTTACTGGCTTGGATTTAATACCATATAAATAAGATTAACTATTGACATAGTTACTAGCACAAAAATAAACAGTAATTACATGGCTGCAGAAGCTAGGAGCATACCATCCTCAAGAAGTAATGCAGCTTGTTCAATCGTATCAATAAGCATATTTGCTGTTTCATATGTGATGTTCAGATCAGCAAAAAATTCATAAATATAAGGCCCAGGTCGAGTAAAGCCCAACTCTTTTGATTCAAGAGGCACTTCTGAAATCCGCTTCTCAAGTTTCAGGAAGAAGAGCTGCATTATTATAATAGTACTCAGCAAGAGAATTATAATCGACCTTCACAGAATTGAGCCTTACACGCAAGGAAGAAAGAAGAAGCTACAGAAAATGCTATCCTCAATTAAAATGATTACAAACATGAGTTAAATATCAGCCTCAATTAAAATGACCAGAAGCATGAGTTACATTAATACTTCTGCTGATCTTTTTTTTGAAACAATGACGATTAAATATCATTAAAAAGAAGGGGATATAGGGAAGGGATCCGAGTATAGGAGATATATACTCAGAGCCGAAGAAAGAAGGAAAAACAAGAAAAAGAAAAAGGAAAAAAACAAGATACATCAAAAAGAAAAAACTCCACAATAAGCATATGGAACCCCCAACCCAATAGTCAAGGCTGGGAAGATGAAAAAAATTCCAAGGATGGACTATGTAGCATAACACCAGATTTCTCCAAGAAATCTGCAACGCAATTTGCCGATCGAGATGTGTGAATGAAGGAGACACGGCCTAACCTGCACATCCTCCAAATGTACCTAGCAATACCCATCAACCTCCATGGGGGGATTTTTTTTTACCAGTCCAGGATATGGCATTAGTTGAGTCACCTTCGATAATGAGGTTACCACTCCTAAACTCAAACCAAACTTGAAGTGCTCTCCTAATTGCCCTCAGTTCTGCTTCATTTGATTCCATCAACCCTACTAATTGCCCAAGATACTTCTGCTGATCTTGATAAGACAAATAACTTCAATCTCGGGTGATGCATCTATTACCAAGCCATCTCCTTTTTCTCCAGATGGATCAAAAGGGTCAAAATTCCTCCATTTCCAAATATAAATTAAAGCTGAGGAGATTGATAATGCTCTCATTATCACTTGTTATCATCATAAAATCCTCATCCCATCATCATTCAACCAAAAAAAAAACACCTTATTCCATCTCTTTTTTAGCAATCTAAATACATTGACTAATTACGGCTACATGAATGAAAATTCAGAAAGCGATGATTCCTAACTACAACATAATGACAAATTACAAATACCTCTAATATTTTTTGAGAAAAATCATTTTCAGCCTTTCAAAAAATGAATATCTATATTGATATTGCTTTTTTCTTATACTATGAAAATTGCAATCATGGGGCTCTATCATGTGGTACTCACTTTTAAAGAGACTAGCATTGTCAAAAGAATACTACTCCCTAACCCTATTTATATTTTGTCATCATTAATTCAATTTTTCTTTATCTAGAGAAATCCCAAAAGACATCCCAAGAAAACCTACATATTTGATAACTGCCTATCAAAATAACGGGAACAAGATTTTTTTAGTATGCACTACATCAAGATAGCATGGCAATGTGAGATGAAAGGGCTACATTCAATACCAGTTCAAGTACCTCTAAGAATTGCAAAGTTATCTGGGTCGAGTGACTTATCCTCTAACTTTTCAATTGCCCTTCTTTTAACAGAGAGGTCAACACATTGTCTGGCTTCAGAAATGCATGCAGTCAGATTACCAGAAGGCAAGTCAAATGATGCTGCATCTGCACAAATGCCTTCCTGCATATATGATACTTATTAAGCATTGCAAAACAGATAAAGAATATCATAGAAGTTTTAACAAGGGATCATAAAAGCAAGATGAAAGAGCGGATACAATTTAGAGATTGTTGGTACAAAAAATAGACTATGGTGCCAATGGAAGTAGGAAAACAGAATCGATGTCTTTAAAGAAAGGGCCCGCAATGCTTCCAAGAAAGGAGGTAGACAAAATGCTAGAGCATTAAAAGGTCAGTTTCTTTGCGAAGCAGTGACAGAGGGTGGGCCCTACCTTCTAAAATGGCTGAAAAGATAGATAGAAACAAAATGATGTTTACTCTTAAGACTGCATAAAGTAGCCCCATAAGATCATTCCAACCTTTGAGAGTTTTTTTTTTTTCAAAAATTAGACTATTGGATCTAGATAATTGATGTAATGGTGAGAATGAATCAGATGGCCACTGGCCATGGCCACATCCATAGCAAACAAGTAGTGTTTGGAACAGTTTGGATCATGTCAAATGGGTTTCATGTACAAGTCCCACTCAAGCTCTGCCTGATTTAGTGCTTCCAAGTTTACAAAGACTACAAGACCTCCCAACTTCGTTAAATATCAAATCAGACCACAAAATTGCAATGCAGGTTGTTAAACAAAAGAATCTAAAACTTTTTAATTTTCTATATGGAACATTTACAATAATCAACAAATTTATAATCTTAATGGTGCCACTATTTGAACCCATAATCTTTCAAAAGAAAACATTTCAACCCATAAAGAGAACTGTATTTTATTTTTATTTTTTTGAAATAGTAACTATATTAAAAGAGAAAGATGCACCAGCGTTGCTAATACAAGACAGGCACAAAATAAAAACCAAAATTACAAAATCCTCAACACCCACATGAGAAACCCAAGACCTAGATTGCAATGCTAGTCTCTTTTGACAATGCTAGTCTCAAAGCAATGTCCCAAGCATACAATAACTCAGTGACAGACGAGAGCATAACCCAAAGAACACCAAATTGACCCAACACCGAATTCCAAATAGTGGAGGAGAAAGGACAATGAATAAGGAGAATTGTATATCCATTCCTTGTTCTTTTACCATGCAAGTTTGGGATTTCTCTTTGGAGTCAACAGGTTATGCCAAAATCTTTGAGTGGCAATCTAGTTTCTAGGTTTGATAAAAGGGGGTCGGAGAAGTGTTCTACCAGCCGTAGGGGTGAAACTTGGGTCGGGTTTTAACCCAACCCACATAACCCTACTTGAGAAATCAATGGGTTTGGGTTATGTTTTTGTATATCTCGCGTCGGGTCGGGTTGGGAAAAAATAAACCCGCATGAAATACGGGTTGAGTCGGGTTGAGAATTTTAAAAGCAACCCGATCCGATCCGACCCGACCCGAGTGCACAAAGTTATAAAACAGCACTCAGGTTAAGTCAAGTCAAAAATTCGGGTCGGGTCAGCAACTCGGGTCGGGTCGAGTTCAATAATTTTTTATATGAGTAAAATATTTTGGTAATATTGTTTTTAGAACCAGAATTGGAAAAGCAAGCAAGATATAGGACATTTTGGGCTGTAAATCTCAAAGAGTTCCTTAGAGTTTCTATCATTGACATTTGAATAAATTGGCTGAATTAGCTTGGACTCACTTATAAGCTGGGTCGATCTTAGCATGCTTGCAGGGAATCTTTTATCGTATCTTTTAGTTGGCTTTTAGTATTTCCCATTTTTTCCTAAATCGACAAAATTTGTTACCTATTGAAAAAGAAAGAAACAAACCCTCAACCCTTGTGGTTACAAGGGTGAGAACTTGCCAAGTATGCAACATGTTCGTCAACTTTTGATCAAACACCAATTGTTTGTCCAAATCCATCAAGCACGACACAAGAGCATTGCATAGTGAATAAAATAAATTAACAATCAACAAGCTTTAAGTCAGATGAACCATGCATCTTGGACCATTATTTCAAGCAAAGGGTCCATAAATGACAAACAACATCATTTGCAGGCACTATGAACTCAAAGAACAATATTTCAATGATTGAAAGCATGCTTGTAAACCTAAAATGGTAAAGATATCTTATACTGTATATTTACCTTTACCGATAAGCAATAAATTTTGTTACTGACTCAAAACAATGAACTACAATTAGCACCGTCTCCCTCCCATATAAATCAAAGTAGAAACAATATGATAACAGTCTGACTCAAGGTTTAAAACCTTTTGCCACAACAGCACTAAACTTTCACAGAGAGTTTTAGTTCCATAGCACAATGGACCACCAAAAAGATGGGACTGACTCAGATTGATAGACAAAGGTAAAGAGGTTTCCTCCAATTTCAGGTCTCTGAAAAAGCGAGCCCTTCAACATCACCTCAATCACCATAACGTATATGTTTCATTGAAAGAATATTAGAACTATAAAAAGCAAAGAGTAATTTAGTCAATTAGAATATCCTGGTCAACATCTAGCCAAAACCAAAACTGCAATTTTGGTCTGAATCATAAAAGCTATATGGAACATAAATTGTATTCCATTCCAAAAATTATTCATATCACCAATATATCATTTGGATATAATTCAACTTGGAATACACGACATAAAATTCAAACACAAATAATTTGAATGACAAGAACTCATGTTTGTGTACCAAGTTGTGAGCTTCATCAAATATGAGCACAGTGTTCTCCCACTGAATACCACTAAGAGACCACCGGTTCTGTGGATTAATAAGATAGTTGTATGGAGCAAATAAAATGTCAACAAACTTGTGAAGCTCCCGTGATACATAATATGGGCATCTGCAAGAGATTAATACTGTGGTCAAATAGGGTTTACAAGACAAAAAATAGACAGTCTCAAGCTAGCACTAAATAAATTTATAAAAAATGTAGCAAGATATCAAGAAAACATACGGTCCCTGGGTTCGTCCAATATTTACCAAGTCTTCAATGTCAAGAGGATCATCTCCAAGATCAGGATTATTTTTAACGTATGCTGCCAACAATACATACACAACATACAAAAGTCACACCATGTCCAAAAAATACAATATGCACTACGATTAATATGAAGAGGGGCTGAACTTTGAGAATTCAGCTTAAAGGCTATAATGCTCAGATGCAGCAGGATAAATATAATGGCACATACAGATATGGAAAGAGTCTATTCCTAGCATCGTTGCATAGTTGAAATTGATATTTGCATTTAAAATGTCAGAAAACAATAAACAGTATAAACATAAAATTTGTTAATGAATAAAATCTACTTCAGCTTGTTGATAGTTGAAGTAGATCTGTAAGAAGGCAACTTGAAGAAAAGATACAGTTGATGAATAAGAAACAAGCAATGGCATCAACCAAATGGAGTTACCAGTGGCGCAATTGTGATGTTTGCAGATGCGTTTTTTGCAAAGGTAATGGCAAGCATTATCCTGTGCTCTTCCACTAAGTATTCGCACTTCATCATGGATGCACATTTGCTCCCGAGAGCCTAACACTACCATCTTAGGCCTGCAAGTTCTCAACTATAGAAATTAAATAACTAGTAACATTAAAACAATGCAACAAACAACGATTATAAAGTCCCAGACATAAAATTCAACATTAAGATATCTGCAAACAAACATAAAAACTTAAAAGAAAAAAAAAAAAAAAACCTTGAAACCTATGGTCATCTAACTCTGTTAACATGGAAGTGCTCTATATGCTTCTTCTCCAGCCAATTCTCCATTGAAGGAGACTAAGTTAATGCCAATGAATGGGGATTAATTCTCCATTTTGAGCCTTGCATATTAGTGAGTATTAATCATAAAAGTCCACTATTAATTTGAAGAGGTCCAATGCAAGGCCTTCGAATAAGCATAACTAGAATGATGGGTGATGAGCCGTATCTATGAAGATTAGCAATTGGGAAAATGCCCTCTGTTCTTATAAGTAAAAGGAAAGTTCATGGAAAAGGTATGGATGAATGCATCATACAATTTGTAAAAGAATTGAAAATTTTATTCTCAAACAAGTGGAACCTGGAAATAAAGGCACAATAAAGGACACAACTGGGAAAAATAATCCACATTAAAAGTTCTTTGAAAACTTTGCCATTTTTCCATGTGTTCAAACAATGATCCAGTGTTTCCTTGAAAGTGTCACACACTTCCCCATTTTCTTAATTGAGTGTATCCTTGAATTTGTTCAAGACCAAATAAGTTTAGAGAGAGAGTGTGTGTTATAACCTGTAGTTGCTTGTTTTCAGCTCCTTTATCACATGCTGTAACTGGCTATGAGTGCGTGACGTGTAGATTATGACAGGAAGGTCTCTTCTAGCACACTCTTCCTGTGACATATCAAAGCGTTTGCTGCCAGAATTTCTACTCCCTTTGGTTGAACAAGTAGAGAAAGGACCTAGACTCTTTCTCCAAGCTAAAGTGGCACATAGTAGACATAAAGTCTTTCCTGTACCAGTAGGGCTCTCCAATAAAGCATTACATTTCTGACACAATTGAAACATTAAATAAAAAAATACATTATACTTTTTTTACCAAAAAACATATAAAGACAATTACAGTTTAGAGAGGTAGAGAAAAAGAGAGTAATAACATGTAATTGCGAATAAAGGAAAAGATACAAACAAGGAAAGCACAAAGAAAAACAGGAAAGGTACAATGGAGGAAACTCACTCCCAGCAGAGAGACACTACTTACCCAGCAATACAACCAGTTACAAAAGATCAATACACTCTTGCCAGGCCCTCAAAATGTATAGAGAAAATTATTTTTCCAAAAAAAAAAAGACCAAAGAATAAACCTCACAATGAGCCAAAGTATTTTACTTGAGTTGATAATATTCTTAAAGAAGCATCAATTCAAAAGTACGAAATTCACTAAAAATGGAACTCCATAGAAGCCCCAATTTTCAAACTTTGAGAAATTAGAAAATCACTAGCCAATTTTGTGAATGTGGAAGAATTACTGAACAATAGCACTTGTTTATGAATCCATTAACTTTGCATCTTTGTTCATGTCTGACAAAGGATTCTTTTAAAGACTAAAAAATTGGGGGCCTACAAAATGCCCGGGTTATTCAAAAAAGCCATGTTAGAGGGGTAAACCCACTTAGAGATGGCAAAAGGATTGAATGAACAAAGAATCATGCGACCCATCAGAATGTCTAATATGGACCATACAGAGGATCTTAAACCTTGACTTTTGTCTCAAAATTAAACCAATTGATAAAATTTAAATTTTCAACACTTCATCCGACAGTAAAGTCATATATGCATCGGCCCATGACAGTTTTGAATCCATAATGTGGAGTGGTATCTGGAACGGATTGGAATGATCGTTATCTGGAGCCCATTGGTGACCGTACACTCGGGCAGAACTCCAGCTCCGGCTTTTAATACTTCTAAACTCCCTTCCCCCCATCCCCCCAAATCAACAACCACGAAAACCCGTTAATGACAACTTCTCAAAAAGAAAGAAAATATGAAAAACCTCTTGCAGGGATCGGATGACTTTCTCCATGTAAACGATTTGGCAGTCGTAAGCTTCGAACGGGAAATCAACATCGATTCCTCTGATCTTATAGACCGGCATTTGTGTTTTTCTGCTAGTTTCTATTTGGCGGAAGGAAAAAGATGTGTTCTTTTCTGAGAAGTACAAAAATCTTCCGACGGTACGAAAAAAGAGAGCAATCTTAGTCTTCTCAAGGAAGAAGGAAAAAACCCTTCCGTCAGATACTCTTCACCTGACTAGGTGAGGGCGTTCCCGCCAACGAGGGTATTTCCGATATTCCATATTCACACACTTCGTCCGCACGTGACAACTAAGTGGGCCCTAAAAAGTCGAAAAAAAAGAAACTCCCATTGGAGACTCTCAACTGAATTTTGTACATGTTCCACCTTAATAATCATTGGGGCATTTATAAACCTTTGAATCAACATGTGGAATACAAAACTAAGGGGAATAGGATTTAGCCATTTTTGTGTGGAAAGGGCTTAATTTTAAGACCTCCCGTTTAAAAAATTGAGAATTGACAATCAAACTAACTCTTCCATCAGTTTATAAAATATCAAATTGAATTATACGAGTTTTTTCGCGTTGAGTGAAAAGCTCATCTAATTTCAAATAAATATGAATTTCAAATTTTTTAATATGATTTCATTTCATCACTTCATTACTAATCGAAACAATCCAATCTATTTTGTTTGAGCGGTAAACAATCCAATCTATTTATTAGATAAGTATGATGAAATCAATTTAAATAATGTTTTTTAAAGTTAAGTTGACAAATTGTTTTATGAATTATCTAATTTGACCAATTACAAGTCAAGTTGATTATTCAAGTTTTATAAAACTCAATTGAGTTTTAGTGAGTTCAAATTGAGTCAAAAAAAAATTCACTAAATAGTTCGAAATGTTCAAATTTGATTTGAGTTTAAGTTGTAGAAAGGGTAAAATAAAAAAATTGTCACTTTTAACTATGATAATTTTATTTGGTGATTATAACAATTCAATTAAATAAGGTTTTTATATGTGGCAAAGAAATGTGGAAACTGCCCAATTGTAGATAAAACAGATTATTTTCATTTCACATAATGTATCTGGGCTAAAAGAGAGCTCTTACGCTGCGTTCTCTAATTTATCTAAACTAAACAATTCTTAAACCACTTAATCAATTCATTGATTTCGTTGGCCATAATGCAAGGCAATAAAAAGTTTCATGAATTGTTGTTAAAGGTCCATATGTTACCCATCAATTGGTTAATTAAAACTTCATAATTGTTGTTCATACCTCCAGTTTTAGGTCTAAACTTGATTGATGTTTATTTGATATATTCTCACTGTTTGAATGAACATCACACGTAATATAATTTATCCAATGGTTTTACTTTGATCTTGTAATTTACGGGTTAGAATAATTCATTGAACTCCATTTTAGACAATTTCATAGTCTCTGTAATGAATCCAACCATCTATTTTTTTAGACAATTTCATAGTCTCTGTAATGAATCCAACCATCTAATTTTTTTTCCATAAAGTGAGTGCTATCTTATAGCGTGGCCTGCTAGAACACTTGAGCTTTTAAGCTGAGATTTACCAAGGTTTGACAAATACTCGTACTGTCTCAAAATACTTTTTCTATTTCCAAAAAAAAAATATCTTAAGAATAAAGTAAATATAGCTTTGATTTAATGTAAAAATAAAGGAATAGGACAAGTAATTTGAGACAAGACAAGTATTTTTAGGCCAGAGGGAGTACAATTTTGTCACATTTGTTTAATTATGTGAAGGCTGCCAAAATTTTCTTTGGCAAATTGATCACTGCATAATATGACCTTACTCAGCAAGGCACCAACAACACCGGTTATATACACAACTTTGGGGCAGCAGGATGCAGGAGAATGAGAGATGAATACATTCCATAGTCTGAGAGAAAAAGGTGTAAAACCACATACACAATTCGCAACACAAGACAACATATATAAGTGTTAATGATGATTCTTGAACTATAATTCCTCATAATTTCCTTACAGCTGGTAAGAATCATTCATTAAATAGAGAAACAAAATCATCTAACCCAGCTAACCCTTTTAAAGCACCAATACAAACAACATGTATCAACATGATTCGACATTGAAGACTCAAAAATTGCATCATCAAAGCCACATTCAGTTGCAGACATCAAAAGTACGCAATGCTCATGTGGTAGCAATCTTGCTTTTGCCTATCTACAGCCAATATTCTGGAAAACCAAAAAATGATAGAAGTCCCTCTATTCTTCAACATTACTTGAAACCTTAGCAGCAGATGATTCCTTGCCAATAACCAAAACCCTTCTCATTGAGGTCATTCAATACAAGAGATTGGGGCCACTCACTAGTTCTCATCTTCAGTGTCAGAAACAAGTGCATAACTAGTTCCACAGTTTGGACTTTGCCTCAGGCTTTTCATATCATCATCTGTTTTAGTCACTGCATCAGCTGCATCATTATTTTTGCTGGCTTCTGTTCTCTTACTACGCCGAACCCCTAGAAGCACTGCAGGATGTCTGTTTTTCTGTCTTTCAGTTTGTTTAGAATGCATTTTATCATCATGACTATCATTCTCCGCATCTGAATTACCCAACTCACCATCATCATCATCAAAATCATTTTTATCATCATAATCATCGTCGTCGTCATCACTCTCGCTGCCATCCCTTTGGTACTTGTTATTGTTGTCATTAGTAGGCACAGTCCCATCACAAGCAACGTCCTCCCCAGAGGAACCATGCTCCTCAAGTGAACCTTCATCTTTCTGCTCATCAGTGATCTTCACTTTCCTAATTCAAGGGTTCATGCCCCGGTCAGCAAAGACAACAACAGACTTATGAGTGGAAATTAAATGAAAAATATAACCCTCAGACCAAACAGCATCAGATTCACTCCTGTAACTACCAGCATACATTTTGTGATAACAGAAAGCCCATTACGCTGGTCATAATCAAACATACCTACCCACCCATCTGCAGACCCTCAGAGACACAAGCTTGGATACATACAATCATATCTACCAATACCCATAGACACAGACATACATAATCATCAGCATCATTGTTGCCATCATCAAACCCATTTTCCACATGCTCATGCATAATGATTTCATTTTTCAGGAAATAATAACTTATTTATGAAATATAAGATTTTTAACTACAAAATGTATCTTACTACCATGCAGGGGGGTCATCCATCGAAGTACAAACAAAACTCAGCATATTTATGAAACATTGAAGGTTTTCTTTTGTCAGTTAAAAGAATCTACTTACAGGACTTCCTGGAAAAGAACATACAGACAGTTCCTATCAATCAGGAAAATCATATTTGCTCGTAAAGTACGATTTTGAACACTGAACATTTAAAGCTAACATATGGGGATTCAAAACAAAATAAACTGCAACAAATGACAATAATGATGAGTAAGCTGCATGAATTCAGAACTTACTTTTCCATTTGTATGGCCTCTTCAATAGAACGGTCATAGTCATCTGTAAACAAAGCCAAATTAAAAACATTATTTTTGTGAAAGATGTGGAAAGAAAATGATGAAGAAAGCAATGAGAAAATTGTTAATACTCAATAGCATCAACAGCACAGTCAAAGAGCATTCAGTAGCTTTCTTTACAGGAAAAGATTAAAAAAAAAAAAAAAGGACAGTTCAGTAGCATCAGCCAGGCGCGAAACAAATGCGAAGACGCAATATTATATTTTCTTAATTGAAAAAATATGGTAGCATGTCTTCCACAATGTAGAGATTTTCTGTCTTCTTTTTTTCAGTTTTCTTCTGTGCTTTGTTCGCTTCTTTTTTTTTTTGTAATTCTAACTATAATGTTGGTGGAATTTTAGCAAGTTACCACATTAAAAGGGAAACTGGCCCAATGAAGAATAACCAAGACCTGGAAGTCTGGATCTGTGCAAATGGCAAATCGGCCCAAAATCCTAAAGACCCGAAGTGCCCACCCTGCAACTAGTAAAGCATGGTGCATGTCAAGCCTGGCCTGAAACAGGCCCTTTGACATCTATAGTGGCAATTTGGCCCAAAAGCCCAGAAAGCATGCCTGCACCGAGCCCGGCCAGAACCTGGCATGTTTGCATCCCTACTTAGAACTCCTTGAGATAGAATTCTCTAGCTAAAATGCATTACCATAACATCCGACAATCATATGCAGCCTACAAGATCAAATAGACAATTCAACCTGACAAGAACAAGAGATTCAGATTTCAGACTAACAACAGAAACCAGACAATGAACCATTTTCAAAGTCCAAAAGGACAGTTCAGCTCACCTCACAAAGTAAAAGAGAGAGTCCAAAAGGACAGTTCAGCTCACCTCACAATGTAAAAGAGAGAGAAAAGAAAACAGTGGAATGCCATTACACAATCAGCCAAGCTTGAGACAGAAGCCAAGGAAGCTAGACATTCATGACAAAATGGAAAATCCAGCAATACTACTTGGTCAAGAAAATGGGCATGAAACATCAAATACCATCTTCTACCTGGTCCAGAAGGGTATATATTACCAAATGAATGATGTATTGCAATGAAGATGAAACAAGGACCATCATCCTGCACATTCAACTTAGAAACTGCTTTCATTGCAAAGCTGCCCGATCAAATGAAAATTTCAAGAAAATAACCCAATAATCAATGCCAATTTCAAATTAAGAAGGAAAAAGGAAGATTCATTGTTTTAAAAAAAAAGTGTCTTCCCTCGAGAAGAACTAAATTGCCAAATAGGGTCAGCAGTATAAGAAAATATAAAGCTGCTTCTTAGATATTTTACACAAGGGAGTGAGTACCTGGGGAAAAAGGGGAAATTTTGATGGCATTAATTGACAGATATAACTGAACTGCAGGAATATACTGCTCTATGAGAAGCTAGCTAACAGAAGAGAAATTGAAGGAGTAACTTAAGGTATTTTGAGATGTACATAAAATATTGAAATTTGCCTCCATTCAAAGAATTGAAAAATTACAAGTAGAAGGTAGGAGGAGAGGGAGGCCATTAAAAACTTGGAGGAAGGGATAGATACGGGCATGGAAGATTGCTGAAATGCTGAGTGACGGCCAACATGTCTATGATAGAATAGAACGGAAGAGGAGAACTCAAAAAGCCAACCCATATACATGGGAAAGTTGTGTTGATGATGACAACAGTGATAAGGAGCTAGCCAATCTGACATGTAAAACAAAAGGAACAACAAAACTGCCTGATTAAGCCCAAAAAAAAAAACACTGTAAGGAACTCATTGGCATTTTAAGACTGAAAGAACATCTTAATAGAACGATGCTTGTTGTGTATCCTCATGATTACTGAATCAACAAAATAGAGAGCTGAGATACAGAATAATAACCTACCTTTAAGAACCCATGGCTAGAGGTACAAGGTTTCACAATCAGTTCATAAAAGAAAAAGTTCTGAGCGATAAATTCTTGGGCAAATTTTCTTAGCTTAACCAATGAAATCAATCCATAGTTTAAGCTTCCGGGCATCAGTTGCCAGCATTGAGCAATGGACGTGTAACCACTTCAATGTTAATAAGTTATACCTTTTCAATGTCTCCATTCAAACTATTTACACTAAAAGTAAAAAATGAAGGTTCCGCAATTGACCACATAGATATTCAACATCTGTGCATTGGCATGCAAGTTTGCTGGAACAGCAGAAATGAACATTTGCGCATGGATATGCCACACCTACCTTGAACTTATTACCCTTTTATACCCTTAAGTTGATGAAGCAAAAAAATTTGGTTGGCCTTCAACATTTGGTTATGATATCAATCAAATGACTTGCCACATCAATATTGAGTATAAAATGATATAATTTCAGGGTAAGTTTAGCATTTTCCTTTCCTAATCATGGAACAAGTATCTCCACACTGAAGAATGAAAGTAATAAATTCCTACTTTCTTATTTGCTGAAAATTTAGTATATCAGTATACAAACAAGCATGTGTTTGGATCAACAAAAATAAAAGGGGCAAAATGGACCATACCATACGTGTAACTGACAGGTCTGCGGTCACGAAGAGAGCGACCTCCAACAAATGCTTGAGAACTAACAAAGCCTTGCAGCAACATTGCTTGTGTCTGTTGCCGTTTAAGTGCTCTTTCTTTCTTCTGAAAAAATAATAATAATAAAAACTTAGCAAGTCACAAAAACAATTCAATAGAATCTGAGCACTCAGCCCTAAGCAAAGGGAACTTAACCACACAATGGAATAAGCATAGAATTGTCATTGATGGTGATGTGGCTCAAACCACAACCTTCGTGGCTGCAACAGCAAGCACTTGCCAACTGTTCTACAGGCTCTTACACAGAATTGTCTAGCATTCCTTCATAATAAAACAAGAGTCCACTGAAATTACACCTTTTGAAGTTTCTCAAGAACAGGAATTATGTCACTTTTAATTCTCTCCCCTACAGCCGACTCGGCCATAATTTTGCTAGATGAAAATTTATCCTGCCATTATCAGAAGAGAGCAAAAATGTAAATAAAAACATTTACTATGCATTAAGAACACAAAAGGTTTGGACCATACTGATATGTCACAGAATTCCTCAAGATTTGTTGCAAGTGTCTCCCACTGAAGATTGATAGTTGGCTGCATTAAGCTGCCCCTACCCTTTGACCTCTTCTTGAATTCAACCTTGTTTATTTCCCTGTATAATCTATGACCAAGAACTGAATCTCCATCATACCTTAAAAGAAAAGCAATTGGTATCAGTTTTGGCAATTGAAATGCCAGCAAATATTCAGAGATGAGTAAGAAATAGTCATTCTTCATATTGCTGATAACAATTTAACAAGTTATATCTTATTTGAAGCAACAAAACAAAGGGAAGTAGAATTATCGTATAAAAATTGTTGATATGGGAAAAAGATTACCAGTATGTAGTTCCATTTTCATCTCCTCCTATCCTGTATTTGCGAAAGGTAGAAACCTCAGCCCCTTGTTTCAGTGTCTCACCAACATACATTAATATATCACCTTGCTGTGCACAAAAACAGTTAATTTTCAGTCACAAGAAAAAAAAACTTGCATCATTGTCTTTTTCTGTCAGTACTCATAACTCCATTGAAGATAAAATATTAACGGCTGTACCAAACTAGAGCAGAGTGTAGAAAAGTGGCACCATTATCTACTTTCATGGGATCAAAACAATTGAAATGTTTAAAAAAGGAAAGGCAATACCACCTTTACTGATGATAAAAGTACTGAAGAAACATATGTAATGAGCTGAAGAAGGAGAAAATCCAGTTAATTTACCCTCATTGATTGTGCATAAAACAATAATTAACAAAGGAGAAGAGTTGTTTACATCTGCACGAATTTCACAGAGTGCTTTGAGGATCAGCAAACGAATTGTTGGATCAAGTTCTCTGTATCTTGGTATCTCC
The DNA here is from genome assembly GCA_013350335.1 of Chimonanthus salicifolius. NCBI lineage: Eukaryota > Viridiplantae > Streptophyta > Magnoliopsida > Laurales > Calycanthaceae > Chimonanthus > Chimonanthus salicifolius. The sequence goes on along the minus strand of CM023535.1, from coordinate 71,960,879 downwards.
GCACTGCACATGCAAAGATATCAGAAAGTCATCATAACCCTTGATGCATACTCAAGTTGCTCAAGAAAAACAGCATAGACAAGGGCACATCTTGATTTCAGAAAATGCTGTGCATACCCATGGTCAGCAACGAGCGGAACCTCCCCTTCAGCAACCTGTTGCCAAAGTTTTAAAATGAGCAACTGACTGATCAGTCATAAAAAAAATATGATAATTTCAGAGTAACCTACCCAGGACCACCACGTAGCGAGTTTCTTACAAAGTACCGTCACCCAAGCATCAGAGCCTGTCAAGTTTTTGCTTATAGGCGGTATCCCCTGACAAAGGCAGTGCCATTTTAGACTTCAGCCAATATAAGGGTGATATAGCAAACCAAGGAAGCTTCAACCCACATCAACAAGCAAAATAATGGATAATTGTATCTAACTAATCTACCTGATAAACACATAGAGTCGTAATTATTGTGCAGTTCACAATTGGTCATTTTATAATATTTTTTACACCAGTAGCTACCCCAAAAAATGATAATCTATAGCAAGCCTTGTAATATCTGAGATGATCCATGGCAACTTCATCACAAATGTAACAAAAACATGTATACTTCATATGGGAACTCAACAAAAAAGTACAAATTCCTTCTACTTGCCCATGCATACAAACTTCAAGCCTTCTATTAAAATTAAAAAAAAAAAATAGAAGCCATGCAAAAGGGCCATGATCTTAAAGCAAAACAGCATAAAACCTAGTAAATAGCTCTCATATTGACATACTAAAGGAATATATGTAGGATGTCTCAAGTCTCGACCATAGCCACTTGATAGTCATTGATATCAGCTTAGCCCAATGCCCATTATCTTGTGATGCGGCCGGGTAAGGGTTTTACACCTACTCAAGCCGGCAAAATGAAAGTAAAAAATTCTGTCTAAAAAATCCTCGTATTCGACTCCAAGATTCCGAAAATGCAAAACCTGGATATCCACTCATTCTCACTGTGAAAGAAGAGATGATTCTAATTTAGACGGGTGTTGATTTATTGGACTTTTGGGTCCAAAAGGGGTTAAATGGGTCTAAATCCAAATTTGTTTCGAGCCGGTTCATAAGAAGTCGGGTCAGGTTAATTGGGCCGTTGAGACCCAACAATTGTCTAAATGTGTTCAGACCCAAATTGATACAAATGGGCTCATACTTGGGTACCAATGGGTCCAATGGGTTATGTCTGAATCCCCACTTCCCTCCATCGATCCGCGCATGGATTCGGAGCACAAATTCGTCAACTTCGTCTAATTGGGTCTCAATCGGATCATCTTGTTTGTTCAAAGGAAGTCTAGGAAAGAACAAGTAATTAATCTTTCTTTTTTTTTTGAAAGATAACTGTGTTATTTAATAAAGGTTAAAATAATTACAATAGCAAAAGAGGACCAATAGGTCTCTTAGCTGCAACAGAGACTCCTTGAATTACAACATACGTATAACTCTTTCCACTGTTAAAGAAACCTCTTCTTTTGCAATAGTGGTTGCCCGATTTAAGAAGATTGACAACCACACCCTTCTAGAGTACTATGTTGTCAAAACCAAAGATGAGTTCAGATGGCAAATAAGAGAGTGAAACTCAAATGTTTTTACAAGGGCTGTGAACCATGGTGAATAACTCAGAACATAGCCAGTAAACCAAACCTAAGGCACTTTTCGAAAAAAAAAAAAAGAACAATCCTAAGCCTTTCACATTTAAAGCAGTCCCAAAATGTCCATCAAGTATCTGCTAAACTGAACTAGCCAAAGGTCGCAGGTAAATTTGCCAGTGAACAAGTCCATGTTCAGTAAAGAAAGGTCAAATAGATTTGATGAAATTCCTTCGTATGAATTCATGAGCAATTGAAAGGATGATTCATGGATTAGAAAAATATCACTTTCTAAAAACATAAGTAAATCATTCTATAGCATGATCTCAATTCATGTGGACACCCTTTTGACAAGACCTAAAGATTCATAGTGTCCGACGAGAGAGAGCATTAAATACGTTGAACTACAATTTTCTAATATTTACTATTTCTGAATCACCTGCTTCCTAACACCAAGAAAACAAAAAGAATAATAGTTTGCAATGCATGTAAGCCAAGCCAGATGTTTGAGAGGAAGAGCTCTCATTTTGCCATTATTCAGCGAATCAACAGTGACATAATAGAGCGAACACAGAACGGAAATTTAATTCAGAAACATTACCAGAAAAAAAAAGAACTTAGTGTTAAAGTATGGGATGAAACCTTCAGAAGGGCAATGTGCAGCTGCCCCAATGCATTGTTTGGCATAATGAGAGCAGTCTCGATCTCTTCCGCTGAAATCTCCAACCCACTTCTGATAATGGACTGAAAAACCTGTGAAGTGGTCGAGAAGTATAATTTAGATGTATTGGCTGAAAAACCTATGACGTGGGTTGTCTCCAAATCATTTCACTTGGCATTTTGAGATTTTATTTTGGGGAAAAATATTGACGCATTAATTATTAACACTAAATAGATAGAATTAAAATATTAACAGTGAATCTAAACATTAAGTTAATAGACAGAGGAATAAGGAATGTAATTTAAGATAATTTCAATATTAAACTACAATAATTAAAAGGTGAAAGACTCAGTGGTACAAAGTATGTAACGGACTAAATTAAGGCGATAATAGAGCACATCAAAGGTTGGAGGCAATTGAAAAAAGAAATAAAATAAACTTCAATAAAAATTGACAGAGTGAAATTTAAAAAACAACTGACAATCGTCTAATAATCTTGTGGGGAGAAAACCTAAAAAGTAGAGTAGAAAAAAAAAAGATAATACCTGTAAGAAATTGAGGACGGAGGCCAGCTCCCAACGTTCCCGAAGGCGAGACCTCGCCATCTGCATTTCTGATGGCTGCGAAACCGGAATCGTTGCTGGGTCCTCTTCTAAAAAATCGATCGCTTCTGCATCTTCTTGTTCCACTTTGCTTAGCCTTCCTCTCCCGCGCTTCTGGTTTTCAGACATGTCTGTAGGGCGGGAAACGCGCAAACCCCACAAGAGATTAAAATAGAGATGTCAGCGAGAAGAAGAAATCGAAGCAGAGAGAAAAAGGGTAAAAGTAAAATTGAAGAGAGAGAGAGTCAGATGAAAGCGGTGAATCTCCCGCCTGAATTTTTCACTTTTACCCCGCTGTGAAACAGAGGCATTGATGGAAATACTGAAATAGGTATTCTCTTGTTTTTTACCAGTTGGAGGCCCTATCCTTCTCTTATGGTATAAAACAGACCATAAAACTTAAATAGGTCAAATGAAATGACGCCAGCATTGTAAGATTTGTGCACTCAATTTGTCAAAAGGGGGTATGGCTTTATCAACAAATGGGATACATGTTATTGATTTCTGACCAAATGGATTTGTGCGATGGGACTGGGCCAAGTGTCCCACACTTTTAGTGGTCGACGCACGTGTCGACGTGGCTCGCGTGCTTGACATCCATGCCGTTCATCTGCATGTCCCAGTGTCCCACCACCTACTCTCTATCTAAAGTCGAATTGATTTCTGTACCCATATTTTTCTTAAATAAACAATATATAATTTTGAGAACTTTTAATGAATTAAAAAGTGAAAATAAGATAGAAACATTCTTAAATTTGTATCTTGTAATATGGATATAGAAATCAAAACCATTTACTTCTAACAGTACACAACGGTGAGAAAGTAAGAGGATTTCTACAATATATTAATTTACATTAATAAAAATGGTATAGTCATGTCTAAAATAAATAATATAAAAATAATCACTCTTTGTTGTTCTGCACTTAGTGTATGGATTAAATATTTACATATTTATTTAAATTAATCAAGTAAGGCACCTAAATATCTTAATTCGATGACATCTATTATGAAAGTAGGAGTCTGATTATTCATTAATTAGGTTCAAAGATTATTTTTTTTGAACTTCATTAAGTGGTCATATTCACTTATTTACACACATCCATTGAATTTGAGCTTGGACTAACTTCACTCTAAAATTGAGTCCATAAACAACTTTCTGTGGAAAGGAATTAGCACTTTCAAAGAGAATGCAAGTAACTTGTGCTCTATTTAAGGCTGAAAATAGAAAGCACCAACAAGAGTCTGAACAAATGATTCAAGAATAAGGTAGATACATCTCACGACTCATTATCATTTTGACAGATTGACTCACTGATGGAGGGTTTTTTAGTCAAGGACCTCTCATTAATTATGCCAAATAGTTTTCTATTGTTTAATTCAAGAAAACTATTAATTATGCCAAATAGTTTTCTTGAATTAGTCAAGGATCTTGGATCTTTTGTGACTGAAAGTAGCAAGGCTTATCAATATTATTTATTTATAACCATTAGAATTAACAAGAACAGTAAAAAAAAAAAACCTATATAATTTTTATCATAATAAAATTTAAAGTACTTCAACTAGACTGATACTTACTATGTCTTGCCAGTATCTATACTTAGAGAGCACGAGTCACTTCAGAAGCTTTTCCCTTAGTGACATTCCTCCACCATTCTCCCACTTCTATTGTCTATCACGTGTAATCCATTTATTTGTTTTGAATGAATGAGATATATACCACAAAGAGAATCTTTTCTTACTTTTATGTTCTTGTTTAATGATTGAAATCTCTAATTTATCTTGTACAAACATTTTTACATTATATTCATAAATTTATTATCATTTTCTCAATTGTTTGATAATAAGAATCGTTCGAAGTTTGTTCAAGACATCAGATCAATAAATCTTGCAGTTTTAGAGACTTTGAATTATTTAAGTGTTTATAAATATTTCTTTTACCAATGACCAATCAATGAATATTTACGGTGAGCAAGTTCTCAAAAATTATGCATTTCTTAAAATTAATAAAAAAACAAATTCCAAATGAGCTTTGAGCAAAAGGTAATTATATGCACACCGTGGAAAACTTTTTATATGTACCGTATTTTCCTCGATTCCTATTTTACCCTGCAATTTTCCTCTTTCAAACACAACTCTCACGACTTCCCAAGCATCAATTTCCAAGGTGTCTCTCTATATTCTCTCTCCTTTCAGCCACAGATTGAGACCGTAGTAAAAGTCGTCGGAGTTTCCTCCATCCTCTCTGCCGTTGGAGAAGGCCGGACCACTGTCCGTCCGCACGAACGCTACAGAGAGAGCAATGCCCAATTTCTGCCGCCACGCTGTGCACATCCGATCGGCGTTACTGCCTGGTAACGCCCCAGGCTGAGAGTCCCCTTGCTGCCACCTCCCCATTCTGTCTACTGATCGAGCTTCTATGGTCAAAGGGAGGTGTTTACATGCTTACACTATTAAGGCAGTATTGGAAGCTTATAATACTGTAATTGCCATGTGTTCAAAATGTGGAAGCGTCAATAATGCGGTTCGAATGTTCTGTAACATTGCTGACTGTGCCTACGAGCATGGAAAATGGGTTCTGATTATTCAATGACGTGCAGAGGAAGTATGGGATAGACGCCAGGTATTGAGCATCGAGCTTGCATGGTTGATCTCATTGATCGAGCTGGAAACTCACCATAAGCATTAGAGTTTATTGAACGGAGCCAGTTCCTGTCCATTGCTCTGGAGAACTCTAGTCAGTGCATGCAAGATACATAGGGATATGAATGTTGGCAAACTTGCTTCAGAAAACTTGTTCAACGCCGACCAAATGTGCACAGCATGGCGGCAGAATCTGGGCTTTGTTTGCGCTGTAGCATTCGTTTGAACGGACATTGGTCCGGCCTTCTCCTCCTTCTCCAAGGACAGGAGGAAACTCCAGCGATTGCTGCTACAACGGTCTCAATATGTGGCTGAAAGGAGAGGGTCAGAGAGAAAACAACTGCTCCACATTGGAAATTGTTGCACTAGGGAAATCGTGAGAGGGGTTCCAAAGAGGAAAACCCAAGGGTAAAATAGGAACCGACGAAAATAAGATGCATATAAAAAGTTTTTCACTGTGTGCATATAATTACTTTTGAGCGAATGAATAAATGAAAATTATAAATTAAATTAAATTGAAAAAATCATATAATTAAAATGGGAAGTTTAGTAAACATATGAGATTTCTTTCCATAATGGGTCTGGGTCTTACCCTTCTATCCCTTCCTCAACGATTTACAAGAATTTTCTCTCAAGTGTGGGGTTTGTAATTTTGTCCACCAAAAATTCTATTTATAGTCAAAATATTTCACATTCATATGACTCCCATATAAGAATTAGACGAAGTTTTAAACCAATAAAAAAAAGAAAGAGAATTACATGTGTCGTGTTAAATCTCTATGTTGAAATAAACTATCTAAGTCGTTTGCTACATACAACCAATGCTATTCATCGTAATGAGCACGAAGCAAGTGTTTCATCAACTAAAAAGAATGAAGCATATGTTTCGACACCATTGATTATTTATCAAATAATATGGGTGAAGTAAGTGTTTATCCAAAACAATGAGAGTGAAACATATGTTTAAACAACTTACCAAATGTTATTGATTGTTTTCACCAAATAATAAGGAAGTAGAATGTCTCTTCTCCAACAAATGAAGATAAAACACGTGTTTCTCCAATCAATAAGAGAGATTTCTTGCAATAAACCCTGGGAGTCTATATGTAGCTTATTTAGAATCTTGTGTGGATGTTTATTTGGAATATGGGTCAATCCAGCGTCCACATAAGTCATTTAGTGAGATTCAAATGAATTTGGAATAAAATTTAGGTTTGATAGCGTTTAGTGAAGTTTTTTATTGAGCGATTTGCAATGAGTTAGTTCCCAGTGAAATTCATCTATGAAAGTCAAAGCAAATTATTCGATTCAATCCATATCCATATCCGAAGTGGTTTGTCCAAAACTCAATTTCCATGATATCTTTTTTGATTCAAAATCTATTTTGAGTAGTTTGAGTTAACGCTTGCTTAGATCAAACACATTAGTTTCTTTATTGTGGCGCTTGATGACCACATCAGCATGAGGTCAAATTTCAAATCTTTATTTTGACATTAATCCTTCTCGCTTTCATTCAAATTATGTATACTCCTTATAAAAAAATAATATAAGAATGAGATATTTAAGATTGCTCTAAATAAATGGAATCCAACTTATTTTACTTAAATTCACATGCTTCACGAGTCACAAGCACAAACAAAAATACGACATTAAATGTTGCAAATGAGTCTTAAAAATTGACATTATTAACATTTACTTTTTTTCAACATATTTTTTTTTCTAAATAACTGCATCAATGGATAGTCACAATTGGGAATTCTTTAAGTTAATTTAAAATTAGTTTTCAAATTGTAAACTATTATCATGATTTTACATCAAATAAATAGAATTAATTCAAAATGAAATTATCATTAACTGACTTTAAGAAGACAGTCTATTTAAGATAATTAGTCGATCATGTCATATATTACACATTGATTTATTAAAAGGTTTATATTTACATCACCAAACTGGATGCTGTATTTTCTACAACTAAATCAGTAAATTCGATTTGGCCCTGGCACGTGAATAGTTTTTCACGTGTAAAGCCCTCCGCTAGTCCGATCGATCCTTCATCGACTCTTCAGTTCTTCCGTTAAGGACGCGGACGGTACCCATTCAAATCTTGGAGGAGTACCCACCATAAAGCAATTATTTACCATTAACCCTACTGACTGGGCATGTCTACCCCGGCCGTCTTCTCTGTGGCTGACGTCCCAGAGAATCCCTACACACTTCTAATTCTGAAGGCAATAAAATTATCATTTTACTATTTTCATTATAAATTAAACAAAAAATAGAAAACAATAGAAAAATCTTAAAACTACATTTGAAATTCATCTAATTCAAAACTAATTTTTAAATTCAATCATTATGATCAATTTATAAATGTTAAATTTTCTGAGACCAGATCGCTCACAAATAATAATTACTTTGAGACTTTTATAGGCTAATATACTAAAATAAATAAAATTGAAAGAAATATTTACGATTATTATTAATTAAAAGCTTCAACTTCAAAATTAAAAAATAAACAATAAAAATAATATCAAATTTAGATTAATTTTTTAATTATTAAAAACAAGTTATCAAACTTCAAATTGAAACAAATATAATTTTTATTTAGTATAATAAGAAGAATGAGTAGATTCTCATTTTAATAAACTCGATCATCACTTGTAGACAACAACCATGCAATTTTTTGTTTGATAAATGTATTAAATAGTAAGTAAAAAAAGTATAAAGAAATTCTACGTTTGGTTCATTACAGTAATAAATACGAAAATTATACTTAAAATACTAAAATTTTGATACACTGTGGGCCCTCTATTATCAAAAGTAGTGGACAACATGAAATTTTTGGCATAGACTTCTCCAGAAGACGAGGATTCAACCTGGCCGTTGATCTGTCATCTTGGACGGTGGCCGTAGACCTTTTTCCGAAGAAAATCGAGACGTCTCCAGACTCCTCTAGCACTTTGCCACCTCAGACTCCAAAATCCTTAAATTCCTTATAAAGGCAAAAACCACTAATTACAATTAAACACATCAGTAAGTATTAATATTAGATCAAATTAAATCGGTATGACTCCATCTAGGGTTTTCGTTCCATTTATATTTTCATAATTTTTAAATCGAGGGTTCTAGAAGGACGAAGAGCTTCCAACTACGACCCCTTATTACCTCCTCCTCATCTCCCCCCAGTGCCGACGAAAAATTAAGAACATTCCCTTCTCTTAAACCTAAAAAACCAAGCGAAGCTAAACGAGAAAGCAAGGGCTTTGCAGATCCAAAGGTTCGTTTTCTTTTCCATTATTGTCAACAGATCTGAATTTTTCCCTGTATAATCTTCATCTAAAACCATATAATTGATTTCTCATATCGCCAACACTCTCTCTGTCTCTAAGTTGATTCCTCTTTCTCTAGAGATTTATATGTCTAGACCTAGGGTGCGTTTGTTTTGCAAAAAATTTCATGGAAGATGTTCTCTAATCTGGTACATATGCTGCAAATTTGGTAATTTTATTATTATTTTTTGAATATGAATTTTCTGCCGATCTCCGTGTACGAAGAAAGGTTTTGCTAGTGAAATAAGTGGACTGTATTTTCTAGGTATAGATACCAATCCATCCGTATGTTGGAAATGCTTCCCTGGGAAAGTGTTCAATAAAAATCAGTACCCTAGATTTATATTTACATATGTTATTGTTCATTTATAACTTTTTTTTTTTTTTCCCTTTTGTTTTTGGGTGGGTGGGTTTTGGGTTTGGTGGGGGGTGGGGGGGAGTTGTAACTTGTATAACTTGTAAATTACAAATTAGATCTGCTCATGAGGTCCAAAGATTGAAAATTTTAACCTTTTTTCTCATGTAAATTTCATGTATTGCAGGTGGGTTTTGATTCACCAGTTGTAGTGGAGCCGTCTTTATTAAATCAAAGAACATGAGTGTAGTGGGATTTGATTTTGGCAATGAGAGCTGTATAGTTGCTGTTGCAAGGCAACGTGGCATTGATGTTGTTCTCAATGACGAGTCAAAGCGTGAGACACCGGCCATCGTGTGCTTTGGTGAGAAGCAGCGTTTCATTGGCACAGCTGGTGCTGCTTCATCTGTTATGAACCCTAAAAGTGCTGTTTCTCAGATCAAGCGTTTGATTGGTCGTCAATTCTCTGACCCTGAGCTCCAACAAGATCTCCAATCTCTGCCTTTTCCTGTCTCTGAGGGCCCTGATGGATATCCATTGATCCATGCTGGGTACCTTGGGGAGGCACGTACTTTCACACCCACTCAGCTTCTTGGAATGGTTCTGTCGAATCTGAAGAGCATTGCTGAGAAGAATCTCAATGCGGCTGTCGTCGATTGTTGTATTGGAATTCCAGTTTATTTCACCGATCTACAGAGAAGAGCAGTTCTCGATGCTGCCACAATTGCTGGACTGCATCCACTCCGACTGATCCATGAGACAACTGCTACAGCCCTTGCATATGGTATTTACAAAACGGATTTGCCTGAAAATGATCAGCTAAATGTTGCTTTTGTTGATGTTGGCCATGCAAGTATGCAGGTCTGCATTGCTGGGTTTAAGAAAGGCCAGTTGAAGATTTTGGCCCATGCATTTGATCGATCACTTGGTGGGCGTGATTTTGATGAGGTCCTCTTCCGGCACTTTGCATCAAAGTTTAAAGAACAGTATAAGATTGATGTGTACCAAAATGTGCGTGCCTGCCAGAGGCTTCGTGTTGCTTGTGAGAAGCTGAAGAAGATGCTGAGTGCTAATCCTGAGGCACCTCTGAATATTGAATGCTTGATGGATGAGAAAGATGTAAGGGGATTCATCAAGAGGGAGGAGTTTGAGCAGATCAGTGTCCCAATCTTGCAACGAGTGAAGGGACCATTGGAGAAGGCTCTTGCAGATGCTGGGATCACTGTTGAGAATGTGCATACTGTTGAGGTTGTTGGGTCCGGGTCACGTGTCCCAGCAATAATTAGGATATTGACAGAGTTCTTTGGGAAGGAGCCAAGGCGTACCATGAATGCTAGTGAGTGTGTTGCTCGGGGTTGTGCCCTTCAATGCGCTATTCTCAGCCCCACGTTCAAAGTGCGTGAGTTTCAGGTAATAGATCTCTCTCTCTCTCTCTCTCTCTCTCTCTCTCTCTCTCTCTCTGTGTGTGTGTGTGTCTATATTTTGGATAACATAGGTATCTCCACCTCCCATTGGAGGTGAGACAAATCTATATCTATTTACTTGCCCAAACGTATGCTTTTTATTTTTATGCAGTTTATAATCCTTATTTAGAACTTTTAACACAAACAGTGGCTTCGCATTGATGTTGGACGCATCATGAAGAGACGTCATTCACTGCAGCCATTGCTCATACCTGATTTGGATACCTTTTTACTTGGCTTAAATTTTAAATGCAGATACTTTATGTTAATGTTGTCATTGTTCTAATAAATTCAACCTATTTGATATCTTTAGTTAAACTACTTGTCTACCTCACACCTTGATGGTTTGTGCACTTTTAAATGTTGCCTTGCAACGGCTGTTCTTCTGGCTGTAAACGTCCAAGGTATAGAAAGTTGTACAGGTTTATGTGAGCATTGTCGTTACTCGGGTTAAGAACATTTTACATTCATTGTGGTATCATTCTAAATTGATGTTTTCTTAGCATGCATCTTAAGTGGGAAGTAGAAAACAACTGTTTCTTGGGTTCTGTTCTAGAATAGTATGTGCTTTTATTATCTTTTCTTCATAAGCAAACATTGGTCATGTAAGCCTAACCGTTACCAATATGCTGTCGTGCTATTCCATATCTCCGTTAGTGTGGTGATATGCTTTTTTATTGTTAGTCAGTCTTTATCTCATTTTGAATTTATTTATTCATGTGATTATTTATAATGTTCCTTTTTAGAAATTCGTTTGTCTACGTGGTTATTAATGTCGAATGCTCTTCCCCCTCCCCCCCCCAACAAAGGTCAATGAGAACTTCCCTTTCCCAATTGCCTTGTCCTGGAAAGGCTCTCCCTCAGATTCACAAAATGGAGTTGGGGATCACCAACAGAGCACCATTGTATTCCCGAAGGGGAACCCAATTCCCAGCGTGAAGGCTTTGACATTTTACAGGTCAAACACATTCTCTGTCGATGTTCATTATTCTAATGGGTGTGAATTGCAAGCGCCAGCAAGGATTAGCACATACACAGTAAGTGAGATGCTCCAGTTTTTCTTCAATATTCTGTTTTGGTGTTGAGTTTGTCTGTCATTTATTGTGTAGTGACTTCAATCTTTTTATTTATGAGATTTGTTTATATTTTTTCTTAGATTGGCCCTTTCCAATCTCCGAAGGGTGAACGTGCAAAAATCAAAGTGAAAGCTCGTTTGAACGTTCATGGCATTGTTTCTATTGAGTCAGCAACTGTAAGTTTGAAATAATATTCTTGAAAATATATTTAGTTGAGTGGCCTATCCATGTTGGCTCTCTATTTATCTTTTTTGAGGTAAGTACCATTTGTTCATTTCAGCTGCTGGAAGAAGAAGAAATTGAGGTTCCAGTATCAACTGCGAAGGAGCCAACAAACGAAGATACAAAAATGGACACAGATGAAATTCCTAAGGATAGTGTCTCAACAAGTGCAGGTGATAATGACGCCAATATGGAAGATGTTAAGGGAACTGTTGAGGCTCCTAGTGCAGGGGCTGAAAATGGTGTTCCTGATTCAGGTGACAAGCCTGTTCAGATGGAAACAGATGCCAAGGTATGGATACTTTATTCCTGTTGCAATTTTTATTCATTAGATTGGAGAGTTGTTTGTTTTGTCCTTGCTCCAAATCTTATTTTTAACCCATCATATAGTATATTTTCTTCATTCATCAGATTGGGCCTGCAATTAATCATTCGGATGTTCAATGTTATACGGTATTCAAGGGTGCAATAACATTATTCCATGAAAGAACTCAACTCTCAATTATAAGGTCATTCCAAAGATATAGGCTTATTTAATTACGCTAAATTTCCTCTTATGATTTTCAACCATGAGGGAGAAACATGTTTCATGTTGTAGATAGAAAAAGGAGAAACTAAATCAGTTTTTCACCATGCACACGTACCTACTACTTCGATTTTAACCATGCACATATGCCTACTACTTCAATTTTGTAGCATTTCCCATTGAACAAGGTATCCCTCAAGAAGAGAAGTTGATGAACCAAATGAACGTGTTATTTCTAAATGAATAATATCATATTTTTTTTAATATTAGTTTCTTAAATATTCTTTTTTTTACAAGAATGTGTATGTGGTGTCCGAAAATTCCTTTTGAAGTGTGTTTATTCATAAATATGAGATTTACTTTTTATTCTAATTTATAAGCCAATATCATTCTATGCTTCACTTTGTGCCCCTTTTGCTTCTTGGAAAAAGTTCTTAGACTGGGGAAAACTTTAACCTTGTCCCAAGCATAGGAGAGCTGAGCTATTGAGGAAGGCATAGTCAGTCCACTGGAACCCAAACTGGTCTAGCACAGAGCTCCATATTGCTGAAGAGAACGAACAATGGATCAAGAGATGATCCACATCTTCAGAGGCTTGAAGACAAAGAGGGCATACACTGACAATCAATCTTCCTCTTTTGCACAAATTCTCGTGTGTAAGGATTCTCCCCAATCCCTATGTTCAAAGAAAGCTAATGTCACAAAGATGAGCTTTGGAGGACCAGATGGTAGGTTTGACTAAAGCAAGGCACTCTGATTAAGAGTTGGATTGATGTCCCACCCAAGATTTACCTAGATTGCACTTGCATATGAGCAGAGGCGTCCAAGGAGCTTCTTCATTGGAAACGATCCTCCATAACCATTTAGAAGGGAGGGTAACATTAACTTTTCTTATTGGACGAACACCAAGACCTCCGGCATTGATAGGGATACAAACTTTTTTTTTTGAAAATAGATGAAGAGGCACCAAAGGTGCAAATACAAATAGAGAGAGCATAAAAAACAACAAACACTAATAGCTGAAAAAGAACGAAGCATAGAGGCCTCAAATAAGATCAATACATTCTTTCCAGGCGCGCAGAATGTCAGACATAGAGATATTTCTGAATTCATATAAAGAAGCAGCCCAATAAGCACACTTAGCAAGAGCACGACTTCCAACCGCCGCACTGGTCTCACTTGCATATTTGAATAACCTATTATTTCCTTCCCACCAAAGGCCCCAAACAATAGCAAATAAAGATAACTGTCACAATAAGAGGGTATCTAGGCGAGACGGAAGCAATGTCCCAAGCAAAGGATAACTCAGCAATCGACGATGGTATAACCCAAGCAAATCCAAACTGATAAAAAATTGAGCACCAAACTTTAGAAGAAAGGGGCAGTGCAGGAGAAGATGATTTGCCTCTTCAGAGGCATGCAGACAAAGAGGGCAAGCGCTAACCACAATTCTTCATCTTTTATGAAGATTGTCCTGAGTTAAAATCTTCTCCAAACTAGCTGTCCAAAAGAAACGAATTGCCCTCGGAGGGGCTTTGGAGGACCAGATATTAGGATTAACAATAACAGTTGCGGCAAAACTATCCATCCACATGCAGAAAGACTTGACAAAAAATAACCCAGAAGGATCAGGCCACCAAACGAGACCTTCATCAACTGAAGGACGAATGCTGTAGGCCTAAACAGAACGAAGAAGATTTGAGAAGGCATAGGTTACGACGAAGAGAAATGTCCCAAACAACTTGCTCACTAATAATGGTTTAGAAATCAGAAACGGTCTCTTGAGGCATTAAAGAAGGCGAGAAAGAGAAGATACTGGGTGAAAGAGTAGAGCTAACGCACCAAGTATCGGTCCAAAACCTGATCCTATCTCCACGCCCAACATTAAACTTGATATCTTCTTTGAATTTGTCAACACAATCAACAATTGCACGCCACATCCCTGAAGCTCTATGTGGAGCCGGATTGATATCCCAGCCACGATTCCCCAATTCCCCAATCTGTACTTACACCTGAGGATAGCCTTCCAAGGGGAGTCATCATTAGAGCCCAATCTCCATATCCACTTAGAAAGAAGAGTAGTATTAGAGAGACAAACTTGTTGCCACCCAATCAAGTGATCTTTTTCTTCTTGTGATCCTCATCACCCCGAACAAAATTCTGCATAACCTTTTCCGAAGAATTGATGACTTCATTGGGGCATCTAAAAGCTGAAAGGAGATTTCGACAATCTTCAAATTTTAAGAGAAGGATTCCTTTCAAACCTTTACTATGCAGAAAGGAGTCTTTTGAAATGTCATGAACTCTAAAGCTTTAGTGGAGTTCTAAATATGAGAGTAGGTGCATTTCTATTCTAATTTTGGTAGATTGAAATCTTGGTGTTTGGTTGCTAGTGTTAACATCTTAGTAATTCTAATAGATTGAAATCTTGGTGTTTGGTTAGTACAATAAAATATTTGAAATATGTAATCGTGTTGCAACTATGTAAAACTTCAAAATTCATAACCAAATTAGAAAAGAAAATCCAGATTAGATTAAAAAAGATAACCCAATAAAGATTAATAGAAGAAATAAAAAAATTAGACTAAAATAATCAATCTCTATTTTGATATGTTTTTCATTTCAAAGGTGCATTTCGATTTGTTCTTTGGCCTAACAAATAATTTTATTTTTCTTCTCATTCTTAATTTAATCGCCCTTTTTTTCTTCAGTTTATTACAAAATATTAATTTAATGATTTTAGTAATATTTATTATTTCTTATTTCTAATCATTATTCATTATTTTTCCATTTCCTATTATTTTAGATTTCCATGTTTGAAATTATAAATATAATTTTTAATCTTTCTAAATTTGTGATAGAAGTGATTGAAATTCCAAAACCTTTTGTTTCAAAGTTAAAGTGAAACAAACTCCAAAATGAAATTGACAACTATCATATCAAACTGGATGGGTCACAGAAAAATCAAATTAAAATTGACTAAGAAAGTTTATATAAGATCAGTAAAGGTAGCACCAAATTATATTAACAAAAAAAAAAAGTTGTGATGAGCGCAAATTTTCCTATTTGAGATAAATACAGTGGAGTGGAATTTGTATAAACTAATAATGGTAAATAAAAAAAATCTGAATTCTGTTTACAAAAGATGAATAAAACAAACGAATCTTGATTTTATGACTAATGATGAAAGTGACGTTTAGTGTCAAATGTGGAGTCCGCTGTGCGGAACATATTAGAGTGTAATCTTTTTGTTTTTTTTTTCAGTTTCAACCTCCTCTTATGGTGGTAAGCTGAAAATGCTAATCTCCTAATTTTTTGGGAAATTGATCTCCATTTTGAATTCTGTTGACTAAAACCTCTAATCTCTGCATATTTGTGACATCTAAACGCAAGAATAATTAGAATTGGGTATCTTTATCCTTTATTTATTCATTTTTTAGCAGGAAGAGTCTTAGCCCGTAGCCAAAAGCAAGAAAGGAAATACCTTTCAAAATAGGAAAGCATGAACTTGGAATGATTTATTAGATCTGGTAAATATATAACCAATGAAGTGTGGATGGAAAATTCCTTCTAGAGTGGAAGTGAGAGGAACATGAGAACTATATTGTATGCCTCCATTTGGTATTCTAGGTTTTCATGGTTGTAGAAATTTCATTTATGAGTACCATAGGAGGACGTCAGTTTTTGGTATTGAAAGCATGGTTTCAACAATCTGCTTACTTTAAGTTAGACTTGGACTCCAAACATACCTAATATATTGAATTAGGTAGGACATGGGCTAATCAACTGATTTTCAGTTGGTTTCAGCCAAGTCCTTTGCAAGATGACAAATATTATAGTGCCATTGAGGTTGATGTTTTGCAATGGAAAAAGGAGTTCATAAATTAATGGCAATAGAGGCATGTGTGCTATGGTGAATGAGTGCAACATTGACAATTAAAAATTATTTAAAAATGAGCAAATGTTCATAGATAGAGATAGAAATGATTGCACTGGAGGGATATGTTGTTAAGATGGTTGGGCATGAAAGGTTCTAGGAGAAGAGGGGCCTTTAAAGACTTTGGTTAATGGGCTGTGAGGCAGGACATGTGATGGAGAATATGATCTCTATTAGGGTAAAATGAAGTGTAGAACATGTAAAGCCAATTCCGTGGGAATGTTTATGATGATGATGGTGGTGTAAAAAAGTGGTCATTAGAGGGAGCTTCATGTAGATTTTGTGCCCGCTCTTACTCTGTTTTCACTTGCTAAGTAGTTTTTCATGTTCTGCAACTGTCTTTTAACGATAGGGAAAAAGAGAGATTGTGGCTGTAGAACAAAATTATCGCATTCTTTCTTTATGGTGTCATCGGGCTCTAGACATTTATATTCATTGTCAGGGAGGTGTTGGGGCTGGGGGAACGGTTTAGTATGTTCCATCATCCTCATAATTGTTAATTTTTTTGTTGATTTAACGTCTTGTAATTGTTTCGTTGATGTCACCACTTTTAGTAATTTAGTATAATGATGGAAGATTGTTCCCTAGGGTGTGAATAACGTTAAGAGTGGTATAATACAGTTACTGTGTATTTCCATATGCAAAGAGGAGTAATCTAGATGGTCAGGGTAGTTTTAACCGATCTCTTAAAGATTGTTCCATTGAGGTCATCACTACTATGATAATGGTAGAAGATTCTACACCTGGGGTGGTCATTGTTACAAGGGACCATAATACATGTACTTGTTGTGTGCAAAGAGAGTAGAGAAAAAATGATCAGTGAAGAAAAAGGTCACCATTTTATTTGGATGAGAACAAGTAGTGTAAAGGAGCAAAATCCAATCTTTAACCAAATTCACTTCATTCCTCATTTAGTTCCTTGTACTTTCTTGATGCATTTGGTTATTATTATTTTAGATTTTTTTAAATGTTTTCGTTTGGAAATATGGTCTAGACAATTAAACATGATGGTGGATAATGTGATGAAATTAGAAAAAGGTCATAAATAGGTAAGTGTTCTACTGAGAGGAATTTCACTAGTTTGAGATTTTATTCTGATTTCTTTAGGACATGGCACTTTTGATACTCAATCTTGGATTCAGATGTTCATCTTAAACACAATCCTTAAAATTTCCAGAGGTTTTGATTTGATTTGAGGGAGTTGGGTGGTTTCTAGACATGGATTGTATTTCGTATTACATTTCCTATGCAACCGTTTTAGTTCAAGCATACTCGAATGATTTAATGACTTGCTTGAATGTGGATTGGTATTGGTTTTTCACGTCACCTTCTGAGTTTAGTTAGTCATTGTGCTTGCTTATACTCTGTATTACATGTTTCTCGTTTGTGAATGTTTCTGCTTGGAGGCGTTGTTTTTTGAACTAAGCTACCAAGGAGCTGTTGATGTAGGAGCAAATAGTTTGAAATTGAATGCCTAGCGGCTTGTGCAGGTTGAAGTGAAGAAAAAAGTAAAGAAAATCAACATCCCAGTTGCAGAATTGGTCTATGGTGGTTTGGGTCGTGCAGATGTGCAGAAAGCAGTGGAGAAAGAGTTTGAGATGGCTCTGCAGGACAGAGTCATGGAAGAAACAAAAGACAAAAAAAATGCCGTGGAGGCATATGTTTACGACATGAGAAACAAGGTAGATGATGGATGGCCTTTATGGATGATAGTCTGTTGTGGTAATATTTTATCCATGTAGCAGTTGAAATAACAAAATTCTCTCATTGTGCAGCTCCATGACAAGTATCAAGAATTTGTTACTGATGCAGAAAGAGAGGAATTCTCTGCAAAGCTCCAAGAAGTGGAGGACTGGCTATATGAAGATGGTGAGGACGAAACCAAAGGGGTATACATTGCTAAGCTTGAAGAGCTTAAGAAGGTATGGGTATTGCTGGCCATGTGCTTTAGTTTTGAATTACCTTTAAAACGTGGGTGCTTTAGTTTCAAATTTTTTATGAATGTTCTGTTATATGATAATGGGAGTTGCATTGCAGCAAGGTGATCCTATTGAGGAACGTTACAAGGAGAGCTCTGAACGGGGCCCTGTGATTGAACAACTGATATACTGCATCAATAGCTATAGAGAAGCAGCAATGTGTAAAGATCCAAAGTTTGATCATATTGACATGGCTGACAAGCAGAAGGTACAAAACTTCTTGTCTTTAGAAGTGCTTAGTCTTGCACTCCCCTAACTTCCGGTTTGTAAAAGTCTTCAGTCTTCACCCAATAAATAAATGATATAAACTAAATACAGAAGCACAATTTGAAGATATGTTAACTGTGGAGGAGCAGTTCTAATTTGAATTTTACCTTTATACTTTGCAGGTAGTGCATGAGTGTGGACAGGCGCAGGCATGGCTGAATGAAAAAGGGCAGCAGCAGGACTCATTGCCTAAGTATGCAACTCCAGTTCTTCTGTCAGCTGATGTGAAGAGGAAGGCTGAGACACTAGACAGGTACATACAGATAACGACCTCTCTACTTTAAATTTGGACATGTTTGGAAACTCTGGTGAGTCAACCTTTGAAGTTAAAAGGCTTTTAGTGGTTCGGCTACCTGTATAAGAGAAAAGATGACTTGGATGTGTGTGGTGACTGATTGACTTGATTTACTGGATTGGGGGAGTTTCGTTACTAACACACAGCAATTTAGATTCTGGGAATTGGCACACTCCATGCTCACTCAACTACTTTTTGTGCTTTTTATTTCAAGAAACTAATATGAAGTAATGTCTTGAATTCTTGTATCAACTCCCGTAATAAATTGATGATTTGAACAAAATAATTTGCCTGAGTCAGCTGCTTTGACCTGTCTGGGTTAAATTTTGACTTGGCGAGTGAAGTCCAGGTGCTGAGGGAAACTTTCTGTTTTATATTATGCTTCATTTAACTGGAGGATAGGACAGGAAATGAGAATATTTTAGGATTGGTGGATTGTAGTTGTGAGTGATTGTTGTTGTTTCAGTGAAATTTAGAGTGCTACAAGCTGTTCTTAAAAAGCATTGCATGAACAGGTTTTGCAGGCCCATAATGACGAAGCCAAAGCCAGCACCACCCAAACCACAGACACCAACTGAGACACCACCACCACCGGAACCACAAGCATCTGAGAATCCACAAGCACAACCCGAAAGCAGCGACAATGGTGCTGAGAGCTCACAAGATGGAAACAGCCAGGCACCTCCCACTGAGCCAATGGACACTGACAAGTCTGAGGCTGCTCCTAATCCTGCTTAAATTATGTTAGACTTTGTGTTATCTTCTAATTCATTTTGAGGCAAGATCACATTGTGTATGAACTACTTTATAGACAGCACCTGGTTGAAACTTAGGATGCATAGAGCCAAAATATCTCTCCGTTCCAGCCTGCATTGGGTTGGGACACAAGTGCTTTTTATGGATTTACTCTTTTTAGGACTGGTTCAAAATTTGGGGTTGCTGCCTTGTGGCCTCATTTAGGTTTCCAGAATCCGGTTTTGCGAGGGATCGCAGAGAGTAATCATACTGTTTGATGATCTATCCTTGTTCTTGTTATGTTTGTTTCAAGTGAGCTTTATTCTTTGAGTTCAACTTTGATCTTGCTGCAGTTATATTTACTTTTTAGATCTAAAATTGGTTATTTCATGGATATATATATATATAGCATAGCTCAAATGGTTACCCGAAATAGCATTTAGGGAGTTCAAGTCCAAACCGGTTTAGATTTGCTTATAAGGATGGTAAAAATTCAATTTAATTAATTAATTTATGTGTATGATCTTTAAAGAATAATCAAATCTATAATGTTGAGGTAAATCCGGTAGTGGGTATGTTTCAAAATAAGTTCAATTTTGGTTTAAATTTAATTCATAAGATTATAGTAAACATGGGAAAGTAAAACCACTGGTGTGCCCTCATTCTAGATTCGAACCTCTATGGCCTAACATTAGTGTGTCCTAGGGGTAGTGCTGTGGGAGTTTTACGTTTTATAATTTTTCACATGTAAATTCGGGAAGGAAAAATCATTTTAATAAATATTCAATTGAAATTTAGCAAATCAGTTAAACTATGATGATGGTATTCTGGCTGGGAATTTTTGCAGTGATTTGCAAATAAATTTGAGAAATTAAGTTTTTCGTGCTGATCCGAAAATTGGGCCATCGGATCACATTCTATGTGATTTTCCAGTGTCCGTGAACCTACAATGAAGAATGCAAATTTATTTAAGAACTTTACAGTTTGTGCTTATCCAAACTTAATTTGAGAATTTAAGCAGCTTGTGCTGATTCAAACTTTACAATACCAGTTAAGAATTGGTGACAAACTTTATGATATTTAAGACTAGGTATTTAGATGTCTCACTTGATTAATTCTTAAGGTATGTTTTGAATTTGCATGTCTGATACAGATAACTAGTTTAGAATTAGTAATAATGTATTTTGTTTAATTTTTAGAAATACTTTTGCATTATTTATAAAGAAATCCGATTCCAAGTTGAAGTTAACAGTAATATAAACAAATAAATGTTAAATAAAATATGTATTTCAAAAATATTTTTTAAACATTAATTAAAAAGTATTATAGAGCTTGAGTTCTTCCGTTCATTCATTATTTAGTTTATTTCAGACATAATCCAACGAACAGGTTATTCATAGTTTTTCATTACCATCACACTAAAATTATTATTTATTTAAAAGTAACATTTTAACATTCCAATATCTATCATCCAGCGAACAATTATACAAAGCCACAACCTCCCCCCTGACCCCTTTATCCTGATCATAAAAGGCCACGACCTCCCTCCCCCTTCCCTGCTTACCCTGATCGCTGCTTTATCCTTACAACCCATCCCAGATGAACTTCCATTTGACTACTTTTTGGACCTCTGTAAATTCAGAGATCTCTCAAGTTAATCAACACTAAGAACCCCTTCTTGGAGTTCAAGATTCAGAGATTGTACCATAACCAAAAGATCTCCTTCAACACCCATCTAATCAACCTCAAGCACTAGAGACTGAAGTAGCACCATCTCAGCGTGAACGACGGAGACTACCCTGTTCCTCTCGAAAAATTAAAATGGTGGGTTTGATTGTTTGTATTGCGGTGGTCATAACAGGTCTGATTTTATACTTTTTAAAGCCAAAGTATCTCCAGATAAAACTGATTTGTTCTCTATAGATAAAACTGGTTTGTTCTCTAAAATTTTTCACTTTGTTAAAAAAAACTGGTTTTTTTCCACTTAAAGAAAATACCCTCAAAAGGGATAACTGTTCAAACGTTAGTATCTTACGATTTTCCACACATGGGAAGGAAAAACCATTTTAATAGATATTCAATATGCAATTGAAAGTTTGCAAATCAGTTAAACTATGATGATGGTCTAGAAGCAGTATTCACTGATTTCCACTATCTAGTGAGAACCAAATATCAGATTTCCTTGGTTTCCAGGGAAAAAGGTTAAATTAAGAAGCTAAAAGCAAGCTAACAGACCTTTGACCGAGCCTTGAAAAGCATTTGCTCTGGAATTCAGAAAGGCGAGAGATGAAAGACCCATTAGCAGAAAGACTTTCCTTCTCATGAGATTGCTGTCATTTGGATTATCAGGTGTGCGCTACGGATAATGGGCTTACCGTGGGGATTTTACGCTTGGTATTCCACGGTTTTGCACGTGTAAATTCTAAAAAAAAAAAATCTAACATTAAATGGATCAAATAAAAGGTACTAAATAAAAAAATCTATACAATTTTCTACACTCTTATTTGACCCACCCAACAAAAATACAATAATTTCAAAAACTGTAAAAAATGACATTTATACCAAATATGTATATTGAAATTATTGAACTGTTTAGATTTTAGTGCTTAGATGTCACATGTACCCGATATCATTATTTGTTGTTATCCTAATTATTAAAATGACAACATACAATATTATTTGAAAACAAATAATAAATGCAGATGACTTTTAATTTAGAAGTGAACAACATTTTGAAGCTCACTTTTTATAATTTCATCAAAACTACTTTGGATAAGTTCTTTTAAAAAATTAAAATTCCAATGTAAATTCAAAATCTTCCTCCAAGTTCCCAGTATTCTGACCTAAAACTTATTTTGTTGGTTAAAAAAAAGGTTATGTAGTCTCATACGTAGGGTTTGCATTCAATTAAAGAAAACCCTTAAATTTCAACTTCTCTCGTTGATTGTTAATAGACCTCAATTGCAATCATTTATGAGAATGGATTGTGATACATGATACATCATAGCAAATCAAGAGACCATTAATGCATCTTAATCTAATATGAACAATGCCTTGTACTTGTACTTCATTGTCTATCAAATTGAAATTGCTGGAAAATAGACCCCAGACCCAGTTATGAAATTTATTCAGTCTTATTATAACATGAAAATGTGACATGGAGATTTCATCTTAGTTCTTTTGACCCTTGTGATTCTTTAAAGTGTATCTTTAAGGCAGTCCTGATGAAGGTGCCGAACTTTTTGTTCAACAATTAAAAGTTTATGTCCAATTAGCTTGTCAATTGTTATTATCAATGGAATCATTTAATCCATTTATCTGACAAGTTTGATTCATACGAGACCATCTCCAAAATTTTGAAGAAACTTTGGCGAGTATGTCCAGGTCAGATATAAAAATCTTGGGTTTTCGACGCTCAAGATATTTTGGCCAATACGTGATATATCGGCTGAATATTTATATTTTCCATTTAAAAAAAAAACAGAATTTTTCTTTAGAAAAATGCGCTCAAGATTTTGAAAAAAAATGAGAAGAGAGAAAATTCTCAGGCGAGATTTCATATCGTCGAGATCGACAGATAAGGTTTTCAAGTTGAGTTGAAAGCCCAAGCCTAGCAGGCTCTCATTGACTTTACTTGAAAGCCCAAGCCTGCCAAACATGAGCCCAAGTCCGCTCCATCAGTAAAATACATGTTCAACCCCAATCTTCTTTTACAGTAAGTTTAGAACAATTCAGGCTAGGTTTGAGCCCATGAACAATCCAGACAAGCTCAACAAATATGATTAATAAAACTGAAGACCCCCAAAATACCAGTCATTGCAATAAATAATTAAATAAATAAAGACACGTTTGTGTAGATTATTTTGAAATCAGACACTCCCAATTACTGTAGCAATGTTTTTTGCTCGTGAGTCAACAAATTGAAACATGAGGATTGAAAATCCTTGGTTTTGAGAGGAATTTTAGTTCTTGATCCAAAAATATTGTAGTAAATGAAAAAAGCACTGGGAATGTATAGACTTGTCTTCATAAATGCCTTCTTGGAGACTGAGGACTGGGCCTGAGTTGACAATGATCTTTCAAACCCAAACCGAGACCAAGTTTTATTTGTAAGGGCCAACCCTGATTTCAAAGCTAAACTGCAATGCAGACTCATCTAGACCCATGCATTTTTTGGATCCGTTTGTTATTTTATAAAATGTAATTATATATTTTGCACAATCTTTACATTTCGTCACAATAGTAACTGAGGAAAATCAGATTATTTATAAGTTTCAGCTAAAATTCGGGCTTTAAGAGTAGATTCAATCTTTCTCAAACTAAGCTCAGCTAACCCATATTTAGACGTGATATTGTGAGCCCTAAAATGAGCCTACACCAAGCAAGTGTCAACCCGAACCTATTTTTCCTTTTTAGATATTTTCACGTGACAAGCATAGTATAAATATCGATTGATATGATAAGTATCAGCTGCACAATTATGATATCATCTAATGTGGTCGATGCATCTGCGATATTGATTGGCCAAATATCAACTGATATCATAAATATCAGCCTTTCAAAAAAACCAAGAAGAATGAAGACTCGAGAGCAGTGAGAGCGAACTGAATAGCGCAAGATGAGACAGAGCGTTGGTTGAGAAAAGGGACAACTGCAATGAGCATGAAGAGAGACAAACAGAACGTCAGCCGAGACCGAGAAGAGAGCGCCAAAGGAAGAGAGATAGAGGAGCGCCGGCAGAGACGAGAAGAGGGAAGAGGGACTCATGATCGTAAACTAGAGTGAAACCAATGAAGAGAAATAGAGCTCACCGTTGAAAAAAAGCCAAAAACTTGAAAAGGAAAGACATTGAAGCCGAGCTTACCGTTGAGAAAGCCAAAAAGTGGGGAAAGCAGAGAAGTGGAAAGAAAAGAAGTGCCCGTAAGAGAAGTAATTAAATGGGGTAAATTTGAAATTTAAAGTGTTATGGTGTGCGTTTAAGGTGTGGTGTCCATATCATTACCCTTAATCAATTATTGGTAAAACCAATATAATTAAATAGTTAAGTGAATATATATATATATATATACACATATATATATTGATATATTTTAAAAAAGAGATGTACATAAAAAATAAGTATTGTTGAACGTAATCACTATAAAAAGAATTGATTTAAAAATCATAAGTTAATGATAAAAGTAGGATATATATTTATATATAATTCAGGTGACTTAAGTTATACAAAATATAACTTTAATTATTTTAAATTAGAAATATATCAGAACTTTTTTCAAATAATTTATATGGTTAATGCAGAGGCCCTTCCAGGTGGGAACACCTGATGGACGGTCCATATTCCAAGAGAGATGGGGAACGATATGACTGAAGTATTGAAGGCTCGAAAGTGGAAAATCGGGCGCCAAAAAAAAGCTTCCCACGCATTTACAGCTACACGTCACTACAAAAATCCCCAAAATTCTCAGCTCCCTCTCAAAATATCATTCCACCTTTGCAATTCTGCAGAAGAAAATGCAGCGACAGAGATCCATAGTCTCCTTCTTTGAGAAATCATCCGCCTCCGAAGATGTAAACGCGTCGTCCTACGTCGAGATGCTCCACCGCAGCCGTCTACGGCAGTTTCCGCCGAGGAAATCGATGCCCAATCCATCCCCCGCGGTCGAATCCGCTGTCCCGATGTCGAAGGACCTTTTGCCTGAAGTCGCCGAGATCGAAACTCCGCCGGAGAAGATCCGGCGCTCATTTTTCCAGCCAGGATCTCCTCTGGATAACAATGACGCAAGTGCTCTCCGGCCCTCCGCCGTACTGCAGAAGTTCGTCAAGGAAGCTGAACCGCGGAGCTCCAACAAGCAGTATGTTTTTGTCTATATTCTGCATTGCACTTTTGATCTGTCTTTGTTACTTCTTTGATTTTTTTTTTTTTTTCTGTCTTAGTTATATTATTTGAAGTATTCGAATTAAGGTAACGGCTTAAACGTCATTTTCTTATTATTATTACTACTACTATCATCATCATCATCATTATTATTATTATTAAGAACAGTGTACTCTATCCTTAAAATGTTACTAGTGTTTTTCCTTCAATAAAGAGATTGGTTGCTGCAACAGCTAAAAAAAGGTTCATGTGACACTGTTTAAAGCCAAAGACTTTCACTTGACTCGAAAGCGGCAGCTGTATCTATGACCGGACTCGTTGATCCATGCCAGACGGATAAGTTGGCATGGGAGAACTGTTGCACTGCCAGAAATGCTACTCTATGCAATTTTTTTGGCTATGTTTTTTGAACAGATCTTCAATAAGAAAGTGGCGTAAGCATCACAAGTTGTGAAGCAATTTCAGTACTAAATTCTTGAACACCAAAATGAACGGGAGTTTAACAAATTCCTGCAATCGCAGGCAGTCATGCTCTGTTCATTCTTTCTACCTGCTGGCCAAGAAGTAGGAGACGTTGGTGGATCAATGGCCTGCATGGTTGTGTTGGAGTGTTGCTAACTTTTTTTTTTGTTGCGACTCCAAGGAAAAACTGACCTTATAAGTAAAGAAAAGAAACTGAAGACCAATTCTGACTTGACTTGTTTGGCATTTACTATTGACTTGGAAAGTGTTTCATATAAAGGGTGATACTTAGTCCTTTATCATTATCATCATCATCATCATCATCCACAGGGTGGTGGTGGTTGTTACTTTTGAATTACATGAGGTTCAGTGCATTTACAATCATGCTTAGAATGTAGATAACACTTTTGAGTATGTGAAAAATACTATTAAGCTGTTGTAAGAAGTAAAAGCATGTCTTTGCTTGGTTGAAGATGTCTCCTCTTGCTCTGTTACACACAGCTATATGATAGGCTATAATTGTTTTATTTTATTTTATGGTTAAATATGTTATAATGTTTTTTTTTTTTAACAGTTAAATAGGCTGTAATTGTTTAATCATACATTTTTTCTGTGCACTCAACCTGCGCATAGGTTTCCATGCAAACAATGTTTTGATACTAAGTTTCGAACAAAATTCCAAAGCTTTAGTACAGTGACCATCCACTCGCAATTATTTACAACAATGCTAAGTGGTGTGTCCCTTCAACTTTTGTTTGGTCTCAGTAATTACCTAAACAACATAGTTGATTTTATGTTAAAAATTTTTAATCTCCATATACGTACTAGTGATTTTCTCTTTTCCATATCAAATTGATAGTTATCCCACTTGAGCTGGTGTTTCTTGTGTCAGTTGTAAAATTCACTTAAAGCAGCTGTTTCAAAACTCTCTCCTCTTTATCCCTTGCATACATCTTTTGTTTTTAATTATTATTCAACCAATCCATTTGGAACAAAAAATTCAGGTACTTGATAAGGGTTGCTGCTTAGCAATTAATTGGTGCACGAGCAATTGATAATTAATGGCTCACTGAACTATGGTTAAATACTGTTTGTGGGCTTGTGGCTCTTTTGTATGATCTTGAATTTAGAAATTACAGTATGTGCAATTTGTTTGGGATTATGATGTAAGAACTCCAATGAACCAAAACACTCACTTTAAAACCAAGAAATTTATTACATTCTTGGGGTTTTCTCACCATTACACAAGCAAGAGAGAAAAAGATGACAGACGAGGAAAGTAAGATGACAGCAGAGGACAGTATTTTGAAGCCTG
This sequence comes from Chimonanthus salicifolius, assembly GCA_013350335.1. NCBI lineage: Eukaryota > Viridiplantae > Streptophyta > Magnoliopsida > Laurales > Calycanthaceae > Chimonanthus > Chimonanthus salicifolius. The sequence goes on along the minus strand of CM023535.1, from coordinate 71,933,524 downwards.
TGTGGAATAAGATCATACTAGCTTAGGATAACGAACCCACTGTTGGAGGAGTTTAGAAGTTGCTCCTTTTGTTGATTCTCTGAGAGGAAATTACACAAATAACTGAATAAATTACACAGGTAATAGAAAAAAATCTCAAAGAATTTGTTGGTAGCCTAACGTTAGTGTTATTATGCAGTGTTCTTTACATCTATATAATTCAGAATTATCAGATGTGGGACTACACTAAAACATGGAGATTGTTGAACTACAAGAAATGCTAAAACATAGGCTTCCAAACTACAACATATAGCATGTTATTATTATTAATTTTTTGATGACCAAGGTGTCTAGGTCTCTTAAGAGCACCCAACGAATCCTCGGGACATGTGCAAGCCTCCTCCTATCCATACACACCGAGTAACTTTATGGAGAGTAACCCTTTGGGGTGGAGTTGGAATTGAACTCAGCACTCCCGCTTCCTGAGGTGGGTTCATGTCCATCACTCCAACCCCTTTAGCATGTTATTGTAGCACAAATAGTATACATTTTGTAGAATGTCCCACTTGGACCCCTAGTTTGAGATTTACTCATTTATTTTTTAGTTGTTATGAAGGTGGTATTCATCAGTTACATACATCATATCTCATGCACTTGGCTTTATCTTATGTTTTTTTTTTCAAGAAAAATATGGTAAGAGGTTTGGTTTAGCTTTAAATTTTAATGAATCCTATTCCTCGTTGAAGGATTACATCTCCAATCTTTAGGTGAGTTAGGGCTCCTCAAAGATGTTTCTTTTGGAGTTCTCAATACACCACATTCTCAGATTTCCCTTTACATTCTACCATTTTTGAAATTGTAGGACATCAGATCTCTTAATACGTTCATCATGTGTTCCTGTGCCTTTTTGGCTACGCAACATACATTTCCTGTATGCTAATCTTTTTCAAATGAGAAACATGCTTTGAAGGTGATTTTGGAAATTGGTGATCAGATGTGTTGGGCTTATCAGAAATTGGATGGTTAATTTCATTCTACTTTTGTCATCTGTATATGAGATTCCATGCAAAATTTCACTCAACGATCATATTTCATCATTGACGCTACCATTATTGCAAGTTTGCAACCATTTAGCCATCTATATAGGTTCAGCCTTTTGGGTTCTATATTTCTACTTCAGTGCATTCTTTCTATTACTGGACAATCTACCACAGCTTTACCCTATTTGCCCAAGTTTTCAAAAGCTTCTTCCTTCAAGTCTTTCTACTTATAACCTTTCAACTCTATAGTGGACTGTTTCTAGTTGTCTACACACATGTCCAAGTCATCTTAGATAGAATTGTCTCACCTTGTCATCTTTAGGAGCTACTTTAATGTTTCTGACTTTCTGTAATTCACTAATTTCTAATTCCATCTTGTGTCCAAATTTCAGTTTCCATGTTTATATTTGAATACTGGGACTTGCTTATATGCAAATAATAATTTATGTTTTGTCATCTTAGGGACCAGGGTGTCAGTGCTTCCTTTACTTGCTTGAACGCAGATAGGCTTGATGATGGTCAAAGGCTGTCAAAACAGGGGGTGCCCTTTCCATGTACCTCAAAAGATAGTGATTCTAAGTTGAATAACAATTGTGATAAAGATTCTTTGCAGTTCAAAAATATTCCTGCAAATTTTGGGGCCAGATACACCAGCTATACGTCCTTTGGTTTCTCGTTTGAAATGGATTCAAGAAGATGGCTATGACAGAGATTATAAGCATGAAACTTTATTTCTTGAATCTAGCAAAAGAATGAAGTTAATTCATGATTCTGTACCAAAAGTTAAAAACAATGGGGAAGTGGCTGAAACTGGAAGCAGTAAGTTTGAGTGGCTAGATCCTTCCTTCATAAGAGATGCTAATGGAAGAAGGCCTGGGGATGCACTTTATGATAAAAGGACGCTGTATATATCACCTGATGCTTTGAAGAAAATGTCAGCGTCCCAAAAGCAGTACTGGAGTATAAAATGCCAATACATGGATGTTCTCCTTTTCTTTAAAGTGGTTAGTTATTAACACCACACCATTATTTTTTTGTCCCTTACTATTACCATAGTTTGAAAACTCAAAACTCGGACTTGGCTTGAAATTCTTTCAAGTTGAGTAACTTGAGAGAGTTTTTCAAATCGAGTCAGAAAAACTTCTTCAGTGGGTCCTCCATTCTAGGATCTAGTTCACTCGCTCTCACCCTCCATCATGGATTGAAACTGTCCTAAATTTCACTCTATTTGGTGTTCAGCAAACCATTGCACTGTTCACATGTTCAACACATGATTTAACCTCATTATGTACATTACATCTAACATATGAAAAATCTGAGGTTTGGGCCAACTCCAGTTGGAGTAAAAATTGGAATAAGGACAACCTTTAGGGGATAAATGGTTCAGTGAGTCATATTCAAGATTGGTGGGCCCTGCCAAAGGAAATTCGGTGGATACATAGATTGCATGATGCAAGCATTCCTCATGCAAGCATATATACATCAATACCCATTACATGTGTGTGTATGTACATATGCCCCATTGGGTATAATGTATGCTGTTGGTATTGAGTTTATATGCATGAGCTCACTAAGTTGCTCATCTTTTTGCTCTCCAATTTCTTAAGGTGAAAATTTTAAGTAAGATTTTTTGGCTAAGGACAGTGTTATCTTTCCCTGTTATTTCATTCACTTTCCCTTGGCTGTAATTTACCTACGAATGGCTAGATAGTTGCAAACCTGTGCTTATTTAATGACTGTTAGATTTCACCCCTAGTTATTTCATTCAATTTCCCTTGGCTGTAATTCACCCACCAATGGCTAGATAGTTGCAAACCTACACTTATTTAATGAGTGTTAGATTCTACCTCTAGTTATTTCATTCACTTTCCCTTGGCTGGAATTCACCTACCAATGGCTAGATAGTTCCAAACCAACACTTATTTAATGAGTGTTAGATAATCTGACTTGTGTTATTAACTTTGCAATGAATCAGGGTAAATTCTATGAGCTATATGAATTAGATGCCGAGATTGGTCATAAAGAGCTCGATTGGAAGATAACAAATAGGGGTGTCGGTAAATGTAAACAGGTAATGGTTCTTTTTCCTTTTTAATTGCTTTTCACATCACTGTTAAAAAAATGGCAACAGAGTTTTATTAAAGGAGAATTCGAAGTACAAGTACTGATACAATATCCAATACCGAACCCATTTATTTTCACATTGCTAAATTTGACTTATTCCTGCATGTCTTGATTGTTTGGCCATGTTTACTTAATCAAGATTTACTTCTTCATCAGAGTATGACTGATGAATGAAAGTACATGAAGTGAAGATCCTCCCATCAATCTAGATGGCTTGTGAACAACCTGACGAACTCTGTTTGGTGCAAAAGAAGTCACCTAACTAATGCAGTTAATAAGAAGAAACCCTCTAGTACAGTTTGATATAAATCCAGCATATGCTCATGGTTGGTGGACATGATTTGTGAGATTTTGGAAGCCTAGAAGGATTCACTGATTCTGTTTAGACATCAAAACTAGATCAAATCATTCCAAAAAAGGAAAAAAAATCAACAGTACACAAATAGCTATGCTGCAAATAATCACCACAAACCCAAAATTTTAGTAGTATTACCTGAAAGCAACATATTAAGTTCCACAAAAATCATGATTGTCTGAAACATCTCTTGCTAGAAATTGAGTGATCTGCTGTCTTTCACCATAAAGATGGCAGATTCAAGTCGCATTACCAATCAAAGAATTCTTTTTCCACAAGTCTCTTCTTTGCTTTTTTAAACATTTTAGTTTTGTGCTGCATCTTGTGGATACGAACAATCTTCAATATAGGTGCATTATTTCTCTTATTACCATCCCTGGTATTATAATTGCCTTTTTTTTTTTTCTTGTCATAATCAGTATTTTTATTTGGACAAAATTCTGTTATCCCTATTTGATTTGTTTTTTTGCTTCCTTATTTTGGATTTACATCTCCAATATGTTCTTCTGTAAATTCCCATATCATGAACATGAAGTGCCTCTATTTAGATAAAATGATTCTCTTCAGCTCCTAATGCAGTTTTTATATCTCTTCTTAGTAGACCAAAATCTAATAAAAATCTGCATCCTTTAGATCTTGAAACCTGCTCTAATTACTATTACTATGTTGGTTCACTTTGCTTCCTTTAGCCGCTGGTATTTCTTTTATACTTACGATTTTCTTCTGTTTGGCCAGGTTGGAATTTCTGAATGTGGAATTGATGACGCTGTTCAGAAGCTTATAGCTCGCGGGTAAGATCAGGAGTGTATTTCTATTTGAAAAAGTGTTGATCATACCAACATAGCGGTGTCCTATCTATCTGGGGAAATTGATGCTTAAGTTGCATTTTCTTTTTCTCCCATGTGACCATGATTTGAAGAATTTGAGCTTTAAGAAGTCTTGTGAGTTCCGACGCTTTTGTCTTGATGGGTGGTTGCATGGTGATAGCTTTTCTATTTTTGCTGCATCTGAAGTTAATACATGCATGTGTGTGTGTGTGTGTGTGCAGATGAACTAAATTTATTAACTATGTAAGTATCTATTCATGCATGCATGCATTTATGAATTAATACATGCACATGTATATACGATGGTTTTGACCGATACAGCTTACTAGTCAATCTATCTGTATCCTATGCGAATCCTATACGTATTTTAGATGACCTCTCAAAAAATGTTTAGATGTTTTGTCATGAATCAATTTCAATGTATTGAAACTGTTGAGATTCCCACTTTGGTTTGTGTTGAATTTTACTTATTTGCCATTTACACTGTATGGGAAGGTATAAAGTTGGTCGAATTGAACAAACTGAGACATCTGATCAAGCCAAAGCCCGAGGTGCAACTGCAGTAAGTATTTTATAAGATTTAAAAAAGCTGTATTCTTGACCTAATTGTTCTTTATCTTTCAAGCTCAGCTGAGTGATATTTAGGTAATACTTAAAATGATCCCCTCAAGAGAATTTTGAATTTTGCATTTTCTAATTTTTGGTAACTTGTGTTTCTACCTGATGTTTAATTGTAGACTAGACTGAGAGAGAGGGTGAGGAATAGATTGGTCAGAAAATTGTTTCATTTGTCTATATTGTACATGTGTGCATGGCTGTATACGAAGGAAACCACAGGTTCATGGTTTCTTACTGGAGCAAAACTGTAATGGCAACTAAAATACCCTTGCAACTACCTGACGTTGGGTAGCTCAACTGGTTACTTCTCGCCTCAAGAAGCGAGAGGTCGCTAGTGCGAGTCCCAGCGGCGTAAATTGGGGGCGTCCTGTGTGGGTGTGGGGCTCTCCCGAGGGGTTTTGGGGGACCCTTGTCTCGTGGTTCTCCTCGGTTATTAAAAAAAAAAAATACCCTTGCAACTATTGCCCATAATAATAGTTGAGAAGTACCAATTTTTTTTTTTCATTTTAACCCAGCACTATTGAATTGTATTGAGGCCTTGAACATGCTCTTGAAATGAGTAACAGCTTTAAGCTCTGGAGATAATTACAGCAGTGATATTGGTCCAGTTTAAAACTATTGTTGAGCAATATTTGTAATTATTATATGCTTTCTTCTTTAATGAAATTCAGGATTGCAAGCAATTGGATACATGCTCATGACCTCAATATATGAGTTGGATTGAAAGAGATACACTTATCTATTGTAAATCCCATGGAACTAAAGGGTTTCATAGGCCATTGAGCCATTGCTTGATACGAGGCAATGGATATGATCATGATGCAGTAGAATTCTTTTTGTGTCCTGTTACCGATGATTATCAGACTCTTTTGGAAACTCACACACTTGTGCTATCTTGTTCAATACTCTATGAATGGTGGTCCAATGGAATAGAGTGCTTTGGCTTTTCTCTAACCAATGATTATCAGACTTGTTGGTTAACTCGTGCACTTAGAATGTCACTTGTTCAATTATTTTGTGGAGTCTGTTGTAGTTCACTCATTTACTCTCCTTGCATAATCATTTCCCTTGAAAATAAAATAAAAACCGTCCTTGCATAGGTTGCTTGGATGCAAGACAGTACCTACAGTGGTGTCCTTATGAGTATGCTGATAATGAAACCTAACTGATACAACATTGGCTCCTAATTTGACAAAGATCTTCCACAAATTGTTGCGTCCTTTTTTTTTATTAAATTGAAATGGTAAATTGAAAATGAAAGGAAAAACGTACAACTTGTTTGTTCTAGTGTGGAAACTCGAAATTTAAATTGAGGTTTATGGCTCCTGAATCTTTACACCTATGAGATGATATGATCGAAGATGCTATTGATAATGATGGTTTGTGAAGTTGAACTTCCCATGATGATTTATTGTGGCATTATCCTTAGCCTTGTTGACCACAATTGTACCATGCATATAGAGTATCATTGCTCCTTCCATAAGCTGTATGCTAGAGCAACTTATTATGTAGTTGTATGCATCAGTTGTTGATGAAGTTCCCAATTTCGAGTACCGTAGTCACCCGATGTATGTGGTTTGTGGGGGGCTGCATGCATCCGGAGAGGTGGGGGTCTTTAGTTTCTCTGTCATAAAAAAGAAAAGAAAAAGAAGATGAAGTCAGGTTTAAAACATGTTTGATTTGCCTTTGGGTATTCTTCAACCAAGCCTGCACTTGTCTTTGTCTTCTGCATGGTCTCTAGTGTGTTGTCCAGAAACACATAGATAGTGGTAGCTGCTTAACATGTTGATGCAACTTACCCCGTGGCATGTAGGGCCACTTTTTCCGATAAAGTATCACCAAGTGATAGTAGGAAGAAATGCATCAAAGAAATGGATAAACATTGTGGTTTCACGAGTAATTTTTAGTCTTAAAGATGGACCTAACCATCTTCTGGCGAACAACTAAACATACATTACCACCTTGATCACCACAAATATAATCAAATTGGTACATGGCATCTAAGAATAAAGAAAAGCAACAGCAAGTGCATCCAATCAGTAATTCTAAAATGGGAGGGTGATATCCTAGATGAACTGTGACTTGTAGCTGCCATGTATTGCAGGTTCTATTTGGGGCCTCTGTGTTACTACCCCCAGGTCTGGAACAATAGCTCCTCAGACTTACTTTATGCTTCTCTAGTGCTTAGGTACTTTCTCAATGAAAGATTTCATTTACCAAAAAAAATATTTTTCATATTGTTGCAATCCTTCACCAAATCACCAAAAAATTGCACTCAAAATAGCTTGGGAAAAGAACACCTCAAGCGGCTTTGAATATCTTAAAAATTGATAAGTTGATATTCTATAGAAGTTTATTCAAATTGGATCAATCTCTAGATGAATATTGTTCATTAAACAAGATGACACATTTATCCTTGAATTCTTCAGAAATTGTTGAAGAATGGGATCATATATGTCAGAAAGCTGGAAAACCGGGAGTTGGGAGACCATTGTTTTCTTTTGACAGAACTCCCTATTTCATTAACTTCGAATGGCTTGAGATAGGAAAGAGAAAAGGTACTGACATAAATGTTATTTGAACTAAAAGAATGGGTGCTTTTGATATTTAAGAAATATGGTGTCCCAACTATAGAAAGCACTGCTGTCACAATTGATTACCAAACAGGAATACTATTGTTGATTTTGTGATTTTAACTTTATTCATCCTTGTTTATTGTTTTAGTTTGCTGCCACACTGCAATCTTCTAGTACCTTGTATTTTACTACCCTTGGTTGTTTTTCCAAGCACACATTCAGATAATCTCTGTATTTTTTAATCTATTAGAAGCAATAGTAGATTTCCTTTTATTTGCACATTCTTAAGGGACTGTTTGCCAATTTCCTTGACGAAAATAATTCCACAAGAATTTGGGTGTAATCATGTTATTCAACACATGCCATAAACTTTGGCATCATGTTGGGCCATGACAACTGGCCTTTATTCCTTAATGAATGAGATGTCTTGCCAAGTGAGGAAAATCTCTCTCTCTCTCTCTCTCTCTCTCTCTCTCTCTCTCTCTCTCTCTCTCTCTCCTCATAGGAAATGGATTTATTGGAAGAAGAGGAAAATGTCCTCATATTCTATGTTCTTGGCAAAGAGATCTTGTTCCATGGAAGAAAAGGGAAGATCCTCATTTTCTATAATCTTCAGTTTCCATGAGCTGGAAATGACAAACAACCCTTAATTCTATCCTTCATTTTTAGTCTACATATTATGTTATTATATAATGATTGACTCATTGCATGGTTGCATCTAACATGAAAATTGTGATTGGTTTGGCAAGCATATCTTTTAATATTTTATTTGCAGGTCATTCAGCGGAAACTAGTTCATGTATCCACTCCATCAACTAGTGTTGATGGAAATATTGGGCCAGATGCTGTTCATCTTCTTTCTTTAAAAGAGGCATGTATTTTTATCTTGATTTGATATCCCTTAAAAATGAGATTTATAAGTATGTTTTCTTTTAATTAATTTTCAAGAAATTTACGTGTTGATGCCATCATTATTATAGTCATATTGTAACCCATCATAATCATCATCTATATTATTATCAACTATGCTATTTGTTCCATTCATAGGATCAAGCCCCATCCGCATGGTAAATTGACACTAAATCTAGATACTGTTCATTGAACATGGGCCTTCTGTCACCATTAGGTGCATCATCAACTTTCTCATCAAATTATATGTGAACATTTGTTGTCTAGACCAATCCATGATTTCAACTTACTCATAATAATAATTTATACGTTAAATATTTTAATATTTTTGCAATCAAGGGGATCTATATCTTCTCCCCTTCTTTTGTAATGCTTTATAGTCTTTTATGAAAGTTCCTATTATCAAAAAGAAAAAAAAAGAAAAAAAGAAAAAAAATCTTATGTCTGCACACTTAGATTCCATGAGTGTTTTGTCCATGTTGCTTGCTAGTTGATTGGGCAAATGTGGTTCATGGAAATGCTCATCTGCTGTAGTTATCCTGTTCTTTGAGTTATGAGTTTGCTTCTATTTGTAGCGTCCTGGGTAGGAGCAGAATGTTATCATGATTTTATATTTAAATCTGTCATATTAAATTTGTGGTAAAAAGCTTAGGATGTGTGCTTGTATATTTTGTATGACGTACTGTCTGTTCAGGAGAACTATGGTCTGGAGAATGGCTCAACTGTATACGGATTTGCTTTTCTGGATTATTCTACTTTAAAATTTTGGGTTGGTTATATGCAAGACGATGCATCCTGTGCTACTTTGGGAGCATTGCTGATGCAAGTAAGTGCTTCCAACTTGCTGATTTCAACTTCCTTGACTTCTATAGGTTCTTATTAGACTCTTTTATAGGTATCACCAAAGGAGGTTATATATGAAATGAAAGGTAACTCTTTGTGATATGATTTTCATTAAGAATGTTTTTAAACTACTGTTGGGTTTCTGCAATTGAGCATCTACGTGCAGGACTCTCCCGTGAAGCTCACAAGGCACTCAAGAAGTACGCTTCAATAGGTGAATATTTTGATAATATGATACTTGATATTGTATTGCAAGTGGTGTTCTTCTTTGTATGAAGGTTTTTCATCAACCAAACTGGCCCACAAAATCTTAATATTTACCTCTAGTTTGCCCTAATCATATGTATCTTGAATTATCAGTTAATTATCAAAACTCACAAAAATCAAAAGAACTGTCTTTTCTGTATTAATCTTATGTAAATTTTGTGAAATTTTCACTGTTGTCATGCACAAGAATAATGTGTAGAAGCTTTATTCATAAACTAACTTCATATGTGTATATTCTTTCTCCCCTAAAAATAGGCTTGCTGTTTTTATGTTGAATATATTTATTATGTGTTGGTCACACTTACTGTTACACCCGGGCTTTTGGAATTTTTCGTGTATATGTATATTGATGACTGCTCATTGTTGAAGCCATAAGGATGCAAGTTTGATTCCTATACGTGCTAGATGGGCTGTCGGCCCATGGGAAAAAATTGTCCATTCCATTATTGAGTGCCAACAATAGTTAGATGGGAAACCTTTCAAAAGAAAAACAATAGTTAGATGGGAAAAATTACTCTGATGATGATGATTTTTATTACCACTTTACTAAGTTCATGGAGCATGAATTCACTCAAGGAACAAGGCATGGAAATTGCAGCAAAGAAGACTACTATGCTTTCAAAGAAAGGCAGCCTATTACATGCCATTGGAGCATTTTACTGGCGATAAAAACTTGCTTTCATTAGAATGCTTCATGGCATGGTCCTAAGAATTGCTGTTAGCGTACAATTTGGACCTAATTACAAAAGGATCCCAGTAAATCACCTGTTGAGGTCAAGTACGTGACAAGTACCACTAGATAGATGTTGAGTGTACACAATGGATGCCCCCAGATAATTGCGGCAATGCACCATCCTAAGGGTGCAGAAAGTGTTGGTCATTTGTTCATCACTTCCCTTTTGCCTCTTATATGTGGTACTTTGGTCTCTTCTAAATCCCATGGGTAATGCCAACAAGAATGAAAAAGCTTTATTAGTTATCACTCCTTGCTCTTCTCAAGGAGTGATTAAGAATTATCAATATAATGGAAAATGACTTTGGGAGCTGTTGTTGGAGTATTTGGAAAGAGCAGGGCTATTGTTTATTTGGAGCCAAACCAGAGGCTTAAGCCTTTGTTGCCCTCCAAGTGTAACTTAAATCTATCAATTCGGCATTGAACCATAAGCAATATAGTGGCTAGTAGCATTCCAAAAGTGTATCTTCACAAAGCTTGGTGTGTCATCTTCTATAAAACTATAAAAAGCTTGGCAATAAATTTAAAAGCACTCTTCTTTTTAAATCTTTATGCCTCTTTCTGGTGCGCTCATGAATTTTGCATTACCATATTAAAAAAAGAAAGTGCTTTTAAATTTCAGAATAATGCAAGAGACAAAGTGGGTGACATTTTAATTTGTATCTTCTTGTTGATGGAAGATTAACAAACCAACCATAGGTGGACATTAGGAAAATGTCTATCATTTGATAAATATCTATAAGTAGATACTATTTTCCCAATGAAAAGACATTTAGCAGATGACTATTAACCCATTTTGACTACAATGTTTTTAAACTTTTCTTTAGTTTCTTACTTCCCATGTGTTATGTCTTTAGCTACTTTATCTAGTTGATGCTTTTTAAACACTAGAATTGCAAGTTGATTTTTTCAGCATTAAAAGGAAAAGTGTAATGCTATTATTCTTGACCGTGTGTCTAATTGATCACAATTGACTTCAGGATATTATATTTCAGTGTAGTTGTTGGTTGGCTAACTTTTAGCATGAAAATTGGATAATGTTATTCTTTAAAAAGATGAGATGATCTAGGCAGCAAGATAATTGACTTGATCATACTGCAGGTTCCTCTGCAATGCAATTGAATCCTATACTTCCAGGCACGGTATTTGTTGATGCCTCTGAAGTTAAAAAATGATACAGTCAAATGAATATTTTAAAGGATCTTCCAATTCCTTGGATTCTGAGCTTGATGTCATGCACAATGATCTTGCCTTATGTGCACTTGGTGGGCTCATTGGTCACTTATCTAGGCTGATGGTAAGGTTTTCTCTATGTTTATTGAAGAACCATCTCTTAATTACATTTTTTTTTTTGTAGATTGATGCTTTCTCTAATTTTAAATCAGCTGCATGATGCTTTACGCAATGGTGAAATTTTACCTTACCAAGTTTACAAAAGATGCTTGAGGATGGACGGGCAGACTCTTGTAAATCTTGAGATTTTTGGCAATAATGTTGATGGTTCTCCATCAGGCAAGCTGTCAACGCACTTTTAGTTATATACACATTGATCTGTTAAAATTTTGAGGCTATGTTTGGATGAGGAGACATAAAACATGATATTCTCTACGGAGGAGGGGGGAGTGTTCCCTACTGGTTGGGAACACTCTAGGAAGCTTGAAAATGGATTACAATTTGGTACCCCCGCGAAGGAAACATGCATTCCCCTCTTGTGAGTTGATATTCCTATAGATCTCACCATTCGCCACCCCCACCTTCCCTCATTGAAACACAGCCCAAGTTATTATTGTATTCATGAAGGAATGAGAGTTATAAGTTCTTCTTATGGTGTATGTTGCTTTATTTCAGGTACATTATTTAAACATCTTGATAGCTGCATTACTCCATCAGGAAAACGCCTTTTGAGAAACTGGATCTGTCATCCTCTGATGAGTTTTGGAGAAATTAATGATAGACTTAATGTGGTAGAGGGACTACTGAAGAATATGGAAATATCAGTCCTCATAGCACAGTATCTACGTAGGCTTCCAGACCTTGAAAGACTGCTGGGACGAGTTAAGGCTGGTGTTGGATCCTCATCTGCATTTTTGTTGCCCTTGTTTGGACAAAGATTATTGAAACAACAAGTAAGTTTGATGTTACATTTACATGTTCAGAATATGCACTCTGTATTTGAATATTGTCACAATTTAGGTTTCAAGTATTGCTGAGTTGCTGTTGAATGAAGCTCCATCTTTGGCAGCCCTCATACTTGGTTGATCCTTGTGCATAATTACATTCTGACTTTGTTTAGCTGTTTCTTGGTTGTATTTTATTGGCAACATAAATTTATTAGAAGATAAAAAAGTAGAACAGGGAGTGATACAAATGTGAACAAAGAAATCTATGAAGAATCTACAAGTATCTAATTTGTTGAGTGTGAGTCAATGTTAGTGAATGAGTTCAAGATGCCACTTCTGCATCTGGATTCTTGAAAACAAGACATTTAAGGGTGATTGGAGATATAATCACACAATGAAATATTGATGGCATGGTTCCCTGTCATTCTTGAAAACAAGACATTTAAGGGTGATTGGAGATATAATCACACAATGAAATATTGATGGCATGGTTTCCTGTCTTAAGGCATCTTCTTGGAATTTAATATGATTAATAAACCATAGAGAAGTCTCAAGGATGATTTTTTTTTTTTATTTGTATTTGTTGTGTTGTTCTTCTCTTTTTGTAATTCTTTGCAGTATGCACCATCAATAATTTATTGTAGCTGAATGACTCCATTGCCCCATGTATGCACCTTGTTTGTCCTTTTTCCTACTTGAGTAAGCAAAAGCAGATGTCATGACTGGAAATGTTTTGTGGTTCCAGTGCAAGAGCAGTTGTAGAATTATATAGCTTGTTTTCTATATCTCATTAAAATATAATAAAAAAAACTTAAGCATGTTTTGTGTTATTATAAAAAAAAAAGTAAGCAAAAGTGCAGAGACCGGTATTATTTCCAACTATGGTGCACATGGAGAATATGCTGGAAAGAAGTACCAAGGAGAGAAATAGATCTTTAAGTTACTGTTTGGCTTCCATTATTCTTCCTTTCTTATATTGCTTACTGACTTCTTTCATATTGTAGGTTTTCTTTCCCATGCACCTAATTTTTTTTTTTTTGAAACAATAACAAATAATTCATTAAAGATGAAAAGAGAACAAGTGAGATAGACCACGTAGAGGAGAGGTATACATGGTTATCATGTGAAATATCAAAGGAAACATCTGAAAATACTACAGTCCACCACATCGAACATAGATACAAATGAATTTCCCCAACTTCCCATGCACCTAAAATTTGTATCTTCTTTGAATGCTGTTACTAGGATTGAATGCATCTATAGGTATCTGTTTTACATTGTGCTGTGCAATGGTTTCAAGATGCAAGAATTTCACCATATTTGCCTGATTATTTTTTTTGGGAGGTAATTTTGCCTGATGACTTGATTGCAAATAAACAAAATCATTCAGTGCATAACAAGATATATATGTCAGAGTTTATCTTAAACTGATGATTTGTGCATCCACATTCAGTATATATGAAGTTTCAACATGTATCTAGGATTTTGAACATGTGCCACTAACTGAAGTGCATTTGTAACTATGCTCTGCACATACGTTTGTTTTTAGGATGATAAGATCATATCTTCAATTCCATATCTTTTTTATTTTAGTGTCCCTGTGTTCTGTAAATATCCTGTGATGTATTTATATAGTTTCATTTCCCACAAATGCGTCAGCACTCCAAAAGCTGATATAGCAATTCAGGAAGGTGATGGATTTTTTTTTTTTTCATTTGGACATGACAGGAGGAATCTTAGAGTTCGTGTTGAACTTCAAAAGTGAATATATAATTTGCTAATATGTTTCAGGTGAAAGCATTTGGCTCTCTTGTTAAAGGACTGCGAATTGGATTGGAATTGTTAATAATTTTGCAGAAGGAAGACCATGGAATCTTGTCATTATCAAAAGTTCTAAATCTTCCATCACTAAGTAATGAACTTGAAGAGTTGCTCGCTCAGTTTGAAACAGCTGTGGATGATGACTTTCCCCATTACCAGGTATGCAGTTTGCACTTTGAGCCATTCTATCACCGTGTGTTTCAATCAATCCTTTTACAAAATCAACTACACATTGGATTGCTTCCCTTGCCCCTTGTAAAATGGTGGTGCTAACAATCATCATCATTGTCGAAGCCTTTGTCCCATCTAGGGCTGCAACTCGGGTCGGACGGGTCAAGTTCTTTAAAACACAACCCACCTGAGTTGATATATATGGAACCCAACCCGGCCCGACCTGATTTTTCAACCCAAGCTTCACAACCCGACCCGACCCAAATCAACACGAAGTCTGACCCAACTCGCATTATGAACCCTTTTTAGCCTAATTTTAGTCGGGTCGGGTTAAATTGTAAAATCCTCAACCCGACCTGACCCGAATGTCATTCGGGTTTTTATCTTCTCAACCCGACCCGACCTGCATTATTTCTCAGGTCGGGTCATGCAGGTAGGGCCAAAACCCGACCCGAGTTGCAGCCCTAGTCCCGTCTATATATTTGAGTTGATTCCATTTGGTAAAATATGGGTCGGTTTTAGCAAATTGAGTCAAGTATCTGGGTTGCCATCAATCATCATCAAAGCCTAGGTTGGGAAATAATAGCCCATGTAGGATTCGAACCCAAGATGTTTAACTTATTAACCCAATTCTGTAAGCAACTGAGGTAATGGGCTATGTAGATACTTGAGTGAATTTGTTAGATTTCTGGATCATAATAAATGGAAAAAGTTGCTTTAAAACATTGGCATAAGCTGAGTAAGAAACCAGTCATCCCTTGAATTGATTCAAACTTTTTTTATTTGCAAAAGATCCTTCACTTTTCCTTAGTTATTTTGAGCTTCTAAAAAGTGCCATTGTTTAGTGGAATTATAACATGTTACTGACTCATGTGTTACCAGGACCATGATGTGAAAGAATCAGATGCTGAAACATTATCTGTTCTTATTAAGCTGTTTGTTGAAAAAGTTGCTCAGTGGTCTCAAATCATCAATGCTCTAAGTTGTCTTGACGTGCTACGATCCTTTACAGTCACTGCAAGTTCTTCATGTAGGTCCATGTGCAGACCTGTTTTGTTGCCTGCCGATTCCAGTTCCATGACTTCATACCAAGAAACTGGAGGACCTGTACTTAAGATTAAGGGACTATGGCATCCATATGCTGTTGGAGAAAATGAGAGTGAGCTTGTCCCAAATGATGTATATCTTGGTGAAGACACGACAGGGAATTGCCCTCGTACATTATTGTTAACTGGACCAAACATGGGTGGAAAATCAACCCTTCTGCGTGCTACTTGTCTAACTGTTATTCTGGCCCAGGTTTGTTATATGTTCACAACTGGAAAGTTTGCATTCGTAAGAAAATTTCCAATAGTTCTTTGATATTTTTGGAGCTTGAAATTGGTATAGTAAATCCTTCTGTTTTTCCACTTGCTTTTGCTTGCAGCTGGGCTGCTATGTGCCATGTGAAATGTGTATTCTATCACCTGTAGATATTATATTCACAAGGCTTGGTGCTACTGACCGAATCATGTCAGGCGAGAGTAAGTCATCCATCGTCAATCATCCATTTAGTTGTTGTCTTATACATATGTTTTAAATACCTTTGTATATCCATGGGATTAGTCTCATCTCCACGTGGGGCGGGGATACCCATGTTAGCTATATATATGAAGTGATCCAGGGGCTTGTTGCTTCCTACTTATTTGGGAAATCATGAACTTTGTACCAGCATATCTCATTTTATAAATTGGGGATGCTCAATATAAAAAATAAGCAAGAATTACCTGTAGTTTGCACTTCTGCAAATCATTTGTTGGTTAACAAATCCTGTATTGATGGACTGGATACAGGCTTAAGCCCAGCCTGTATCGGATCCATGTATTGCTGATTTGGATGGACCTGGTAAATACCTATCACCAGACAGGCTAGGCTTGCTCGTATAATCAAACCTGTTTGATAAATGGCCAGTTTTGAGCATAGGTTGAAAAGCCCACCAGGTTGTAACAGGCCCATTTACATAATATTACATATCTGCCCTATTTATCCTATAATATAATGTGTACATGCACTTCAGTCAACCTGGGTTGACGTTGTGAACGGTACACCCCTATTGTCGAACTCACATGGATTCATTTCAATCATGGGTGAGAAGAAATAGGAAGTATTCATGTGGATGGTGCTTAAGGGGAAAAAGTCATCCCTATTTGAAGGTCCCAAGCCATGAATTAAATGATCCAAATGGTATTTGATGAGCAACATTTTTTTTTCTCTATTCAGGGGTGCATCCATTCCAATGGGTGTCAATGTAGACATGAAAATTCATGGAGAGAGAGTTTGGTTTAATGGTCTGGATTGATCATATGTGGGTATTCTGTTTGCTATATAAAAATGGGGTGTATAATAAACCCCATTTTTCAGAGCTTATTGGAGCTCTTTGAACATAACAAACCTTAAGTGAGCCCCCCGCCTCCCTTCCCTCCTCTGTTTTCCTTCACCAACCCCTGTAAAGGGACGCTCATCTCACTCCATTGTCTTGAATGGGGACTGGATTTGAAGGTTACTGGGATCCATGGTTCCTCCATTTCTCATCTATGGTGCCATTTCCAGCTGATTGGTTTTAGGAAACAGTTGGGGATGAGCGTCATTCCAAGTATCCAACCACTGCCAAAATGCACTAGTATTTGATGAACTGCCCCCTCTTTGGGCCATCCAGCTCTAGCCTATGCTATTTTCTTTCATCTTCATGTTTCCAGTCTCCATTATTTTGTTTTTCAAAAACAATGGAGAATTTAGCTCTGTGAAGTAAGCTCGAGCTCCGTGAAATGGGCTTCAATGGGTGGGCTTGGACTAAGAAATGAAACCCATCAACTTGGACTTTCAACGAGTAAACACGCTTGGGTATAATCAGGGCTTGTGCACATGATAGCTGCATTCTAGACGCATTTTCTTATCCTGCTGATTGTCTTTGAACTTCAGCTACATGCCTACATGTATGATGTATCCTTTGAGCTATCTCTGAATTACCTCTGTATTTTACCATATTCTGATTTGGGATTATTTCATCATGTGGATCATTATTTGAAAAAACTGAAGCATTTCATCTTCACTGGATTAAGCAAGGCATGCCAATAAGGATTAGTCAAATGTAGCAACTTAGATGTTGAATGATGAAGATTCCTTGTGCAGGTACTTTTTTTGTTGAATGCACAGAGACAGCATCAGTTCTTCAACATGCCACTCAAGATTCTCTAGTTATTCTTGATGAACTCGGTCGAGGGACTAGCACATTTGATGGTTATGCCATTGCATATGCTGTGAGCATCTTGCCTTCTCTTTTGTTACTTAATTGGCCACATTCATGCTTTTTCCCCAAAAAAAAATTCAACAAAACTTTAGAAATTTGTTAAACCAAGTGAATGCAATAACTTTTTTGCGACCTTGTCTTTTAAAATAGTAATAATAATACTATTATTATTATTATCCCAACTTGTAGATGTCATATTGTCTAGCCTTAATATTGAACCCTGGGTACCTAAGTTGTCAGCATAGGCGTGTAACTAATTTTTTACATAAATATTTTCACTTACTCACAGGTAGGTTTTCACTTTTGCATGTGTATGCATGCACACAGATAGGCTTGAAGGCATCCATCATTGTCTTCGTTATCATCATTATCTATTTGTCTTAATTATCTGGGGTTGGCGGCCATCGTTGGACATAGCAAATTGTTTTCTTCAGTGGACTTCTTTGATACATAATCATTATAACAAATACCTCCAGTATTTTCGTTTCTCTTCTATTTTTATTACGAAAATACCATTTGCCATTGGTACTACTTAGTAATGGGTATTTTTCACATTTTTGTTGGCAGTTTAGTTTTTACTGCAATAATATCACAATAATAATGCAATATATCATGATATTATCATCTTGTTTTGCTTTTCTCATACCTATATAAACTCTTTTATACAATTCAAATTTCTCATTCCTCAAATTTATGGTTATTTCAATTTTAAGTACCATTTCAAATGTATATTTATTCACTATATTTCTACTTATTTTTAAAATATTTTTTTCTGCAAGATTTTTCCATTGACATCACAGTCAAAATTTTAAATTTTGTAAATGTTCTAATATTTTGATCAGTTGATAATATCACAAGAACAGCATTTGTGACATTAATGCTTATGATATACACATGCAACCTTTGTGGTTACGATAATAAGCACTTACCAACTGATGACGTATGCTGGTACAAGATTATATCCATATTTATTCATAGGTTTGTGAACCAGATGCATACAAATTTGTAAAATAAAAAAAATATGGAACTCAAATTTATTTCTAATTTCCTATAAAAAAATGGTGTTCTGACTGCTACTCATGGTGGTATTAAAACTACAATAGTATTCCCTTCTAAACTGTTCACTAAAAGATTATCTATTGCATAATGCACATACCAATTACAAACATTACAGTATCCAGTGTTCCTCTTCTCTTCAAGTGTTTTCTGAATATTGTCCAGGTATTCCGTCATCTCGTTGAGAAAGTTACTGCCGCTTGCTCTTTGCCACTCATTATCATCCTCTTACGAAAGAGTTTGCGTCTCACCCTCTTGTGAGCCTGCAACACATGGCCTGTGCTTTTAGGAGGAAATGTACGAGCCCCATCGCAAGTGATCAGGAGCTAGTTTTTCTCTACAAACTCAGTTCAGGAGCGTGCCCGGCGAGCTACGGACTGCAAGTAGCACTCATGGCCGGGGTCCCAAAGCCAGTTGTGGAGGCTGCAGCAACAGCCAGTCAAATTATGGAAAACTCCATTGGAGAAAATTTCAGGTCAAGCGAAGAAAGATCAAAATTCTCCACTCTCCATGAAGAATGGGTGAAGAGCCTATTAGCTGTTTCCAAAGTTAGTAACTTGGATGAGGATGAGGATGAGGATGCTTTGGATACTTTGCTTCTTTTGTGGCATGAGCTTAAGAGCTTCTATAGGAAAGATAGCACTCACTGAATGGACGAGTGCAACACGAGAGCTCTAAAATGAATAGAAACTCTCCTCTCTTTTTTTTCTTTTACTTTCATTTTCTTTCTTCTTTTTGAGGCGTGAGAGGGAGTGGCGAAGTAATGCTCACATTGTAAAAAGTGTTAGTTAATATTCCCTCTCCAATTTAGTTGTCTTTTTTAAGTTGTTCTAAAATAGTTGTCTCATTTATATTTGAGTAGCATAAAATAGGTTGCAAATAGATGAGATCACATTGAGTGCTTGTCTTATATAGAGAGTTTCTTAAAAAATACAAATATTTCAAATGAGACAACTAAAATGAGACACAGGGAATATGAAGAAAAGTTCATTTCTTAATTTCTAAGAGCTTTGATTTGAAATCTATTAAGATGGCATGTTTTTTTATTCAAATTTGGTTTGAAATTTATCAGAAGTTGTCTTAAACAAGAGTCTGTTTAATTAAATGGATAGGCTTGGACTATTATGAGAAGCTCATGAAAGGTCGTTGAATTTTTTTTTTTTTCTACTCTCATACTGGCGAGTTTGGATATAGTATTTTTTTTCAAATGGTTATATTTAGGCTTTGATCTTGAGAAGGCCAACAGGCTTTAGATAGGCTCGGAGCTGCCTTAGAGCAAAGCTTGAACTGTGGTTTGAAGAAAAATTCTTCTTCTTTGCTGAGTCCTCACTCCATCTTTTTGTTTTAAGACCAAGATATCCAGACATCTTATTTTACTAATTCTACATGCATGTGTAAAACAATAGAGTAGCTCTTTTTATATTGAGTGAGACTTGATATCAAAATTTTCTATAAATAAAGATGGATTTTTCTCAAATTTAAAGTCTGACTCAAAATGATCTTCAAAGAGAGTAGAAAAAGTTTAAGTTAAAAGCACCCTAAGGTCAAATCATGTCTAAGTACAATTTTCAAATCCATTTTCCTTGTTTGACCCATCTCAACCAATGAGCATGCAATTAACTTATTATTTAATATTTTTACCTTTGATTAAATGCTTTACTTTCTCTTCCTAAATTTGTAAGGTTATTGTTATATTTTTATTTTTCTATATTATTTTATTCTTATTAACATTTATTTATCATTTAATAAATATTGAGTTTTAGAAGGTTTAGCCTAATGATTGAACTTAATTAGATAAATTTCACGAAAACTAGTCAATTAACTGCTTGAATTTTAAAATATTTGTAACATAACCAAAATGGAAACTTTACAATGTCAATTGTGAGGCAGAATGATGAGTAAATCTCTCTTTGAACTTATATTATTCATGTTATAGACATTGATCTGTCTGGATTAGAAGATTTTACCTTAAGGATTAGTCGAATAAAATGCCTAGACACCTTTGGTCATTAAAAAAAAATTGTCAGATGATAATCATAATCTTTGTAGTCACAATGACTACCATTTTAAAAAACTATGTCAAATGATAAAAACAAGATCTATCATCATAAATATTGTTAAATGGAGTTGGACACTTAATATATAGACATATGCCTCTTATTTTCAATTATTCCTCTAGATACTCTCAAAAATAGCAATTTTGATGAAATCTAATTTCACAAAAAATAAAATTCACAATAATGTGTGAATTGGGTCTACCATTTGTGAACGTGTCTGCATCAGTAATCATTCAACCAGTGAGCGTATGTGTTCAATGCTTATGCCCTCTGTGTCTTTGCTTTTATAAAAGAAGAACAGAGAGAAAAGAAAAGAAATAATAACGAATTTACAAATTTCTTTTAAAAGAGTGCAAAAATCATTATCTTCTATAATTTGATATATCTAACAGTTGGTTTAATAATTTTTAAAATAAAAAAAGACGCATATACAATATATAAATTGTTAATTTAAAAATACATTAATGATTTAAGTTTTAAAATATGAGCCTAAACATCCTAAATCTCATAAATGACAGTCATCTTTATTATTAATAGATTATGATGTTGGTAAGGCCGGTAAATTTCGGTTTGATTTCCCCGCCTTTAAATCCTCCTTCAGCTCAGTTCACTCCTGTGTGTTTCTCTCGTGCCTTCTTCATTGCTGTTACACTTTCCTCAGAAGAAGAAAGAACGTAAGGAAAATAGAAAACGTAACACTCTCCTAAACCCATCAAAACCTCCGTCAAACTCTCCAGTGGGAATTCGATCATCTCCTTCCTATTTTTTCCAAACCCTAAATATCTAATCCCCAAATCCATCCATCCTTTTTTTTTTTTTATTTCAATTTTCCATATAATGGAGAAAGAGATTCATCTCCTCTCCAGAGTCGTCGCAAACCATCTCTTCCTCTCACAATTCGAAGCTTTTCGAGCGACACTCCTCAGCCTCCGCAAGCGCAATCCCGCCCTTGCCCAATCCATCCTCCAGACCGTGGTCGCCGAAGCTGGCCGCTTTGATGGCATCCTCTGGTCCTCTTCATGTCCCTCTCCTTTCCATCTCACCTGGCTATCCGCTTTCGATCTCCTCTCCTTCGATGACCCGTCTGCAATCTGGAATCTCGATCCTGACCTCTTTCGTCTTAAGGTAGAATTCCTTCTTCTAGTCCAGATTGTCTCTTCCAGGGTTTCGGAGGATCCCCATAGATTTATAGATATGGAAGTCATTGCCAGAGAGGGGAGCTTAGATGGTGATTTTGAGTCTCGCCCCGAGGATTTGGCTGATGGGGCAGACTTGGCTGAGCCGAGTGGCAGCAGTGCGAGTCTCGATGCTGTCCACCTTTTGGACCGGATTTTAAATTTTGGGCTCCGGCGGTTGAGGGGAGATATTGTTGATGACACTGGGCCTGTGGACTTTGATTTTTCATTTACAGATGCGGAATTGAAGTGCTTGAGAAAGGTTTTCTTGGACCAGCGGGAAATTCTGGATGCCCTGTGTTGGAATATTCAGAAACAGATTAACTGGAATGATCCATTTGATCATGGTTTAGCAATTAGTGTCAGGAAGGAGGGTAAGGAGAGGTCAGAATTGCCATCTTCATCTGGCGAGGATTTGAAATGTCTTAGTTGGATACAACATAATGTTCAGATTGCTCATTTGGATGCTTTGAGGGAATGTTTGAAGGATGATGACGAGGATAGTGCTATTTCTCATCTTTCCTTCCTTCGTGTAGATTCTGGAGTGGAGGAGTCTGAGTATCGGTAAGCCTGACAATGTGCAATTGCAGATTTGCAATTCACCAGTGTTTTTTTTTCCTTTTGATTTTGAATCTTTTGTAAGATTTATGTGATTGGAGGATGGGTCATACTCTATTTTTTTTTTTGTGTGTGTAGAAATGGCAACTGTAGCTTTTTGTTTTTTAGAACAAACGATTTTACATGTGAATTAGATACTCTGCTATTTTACCATATGATATGTCATGTTGTAGCTTGATTTCCACTGCTGAAGGCTCTTCTTGTTTCCATTGATTGGAGTCATTGTTTCAGATAACAACAGTTAATCTTACGGAAAAAAAGCCAGACATATTGGAATTGACACCATTAGGAATGATCTCTGAATCATCCTTGAATGAATTAAAAACATGCTGGTATGCTAGGAGTTGAGTGAAATGATAAGATGAGCAGTCTAGAGTTCAGCTGCATGACCCATTTGTGTGTGAGTCTGTGCTTTATAGCTTGTTAGGATGGAATTCCATAGAAATCTGCAGAAATAAGCTCTCATTTTCTGGAAATACAAAAAGAAAGGTATTTGGATAGGTTTATTGATGGAAAGAACAGATTCATGTCAGCTGTGTTGGCTGGGATTATCAAGAAATGCCCATACTGAGATTTCCATTTCAAGGAGTGTGAATTAGAAGCTATTCCTTCCGTTTCCTAGCACAACCGAGGATCATTCATCCAATTCTCTTCTTCTTCCTCTCTGCTATTTTTCCTCATTATCTGCAAGTATGGTTCTTTACGAAGAAGATGAATTGTCACAATACCCTCCAACACATCCCACAAATATCTACTTGTAGTTGTTTTTAAAATGGATATGTAGAACTGTAAATGGGCATATGAACCATATTGAATGACAGGGAACCATATTGAATGACAGGGATTCATATCAAAATTAAACTCCATTCAAAGTTTTAGCCTTATAAGTTTAAAAGTGGAAGATGTAGATCACAAATAGATTATTTTCTGCCAAGACAGAGGGAACATACCTTTTGTAAAGATTGTAAAGTTATTCCAGGAGAGAGCTTCAAAACCCAGGATAGGTTACAAGTTTTAGATGTATATATCAGAGTAGAATCACAGACAAAACAATGAGGAATATTTTGGAAATAAAGTAGTGGAACTTGAGAGGAGGTAAAAAGTTTTAAGGAAAGAATCCTAGCTTTAGATGTTTGGGATATGGATTTGAGTCCAAATGAGAAGTAGAGTAAGATGTCTAGTGACATAAAATGAATTGCAGAAGAAATTCTAGGAAAATTGAAAAGGGACTACAAGATACACACATTAAGAACTTGGTGTTGGAACTCAAAAATCAAAGGGACTATTGATGAAAAAAAGTAGGGACTACAAAATACACATATTAAGAAACTTGGTGGTGAACTTAGAATTAGAAGGGGTTATTGATGAGAAACAGTATTAGTTAAAAAAATTGACAAAAAAAACAAGTTGACAAGGAGGATTTGGTGCGTTAAAAATAGTTAAAAGAGTTGCAACCAAAGCTGTAAACAAAGCTAAGTATGAAGCATATGGTGATTTGTATGCAAATTTCGGAACTAAAGAGGGAGAGAGGGGAATACACAAGCTTGCGAAGGTGAAGGAGATGAAAACGAGAGATTTAGATCATTTGAGATGTATCAAGGATGAAAACCAAAGAGTTTTAGTCAAAGATAAGGAAATAAGGGATAGATGGGAAAGGTATTTTAGAGACTTAGTTGATACAGAATGTGAGACTGAATTACACTTAAAAGTAGAAGCAAATGAAGGGTTGGTAAACAAAATATCAAAAACAAAGTAAAATCAGCTTTGAATAAGATGAAGAAAAGTAGAGCTTTAGGACCAAATGATATCCCTATAGAAGTATGGACCTTATTGGCAAAATGGAATTAAATGGTTAAGCAGGTTGTTTAACAAAATCTTGGATTTGAAAGGGATGCTTGATGAACGACATAAAAGCATAGTGGTCCCATTCTACAAGAATAAAGGAGAGATTCCAAATTGTGCCAATTATAGAGGTTTTTTTTTTTATAATAATTGTGTCAATTATATTAAACTTATGAGTGATGCAGACTGGGTAGGATAGGATAGGATAGGATAGGACACCCTACTCAATCACTTAACGGAAGCTCAGTAAGAACCAACACAGGTTTATCGCAACCCGCGAATATCAAATAGTAAACCCAACTCACTTAAGCATGAAATTAATTGAATCAAGTTGACTCAAATACAACACAAGTGGGTTTTCAAAAACAAATTTCTGATTTTAATTTTATTAAATAAAGACTTCCACAACTACAAATCTAATTTTGAATCTCGAATTTTCAAAATCCAAATTTAAGTAGTTGAAAATTGGTTGTTTTAATTAAAACAATACCCAACAATTTAAAATCGGGTAAATACTCAATGGACATCACTTTTCAAAACTGAATTTGTAAAATTGGTTTAAAAAACTTCAGTTGAAACAACTAAAACAAATTTTAACAAAATCAGTTCCAAACGTTGTTTCAAAACACAACTCCACGCACATTCAGACTCAACGTGATTTGTGGGTTTTCACAACGAGTCGACTAGATTGTAGTTAATTAAACCATCAGCGTTCCTGCTGAGTCACTGGGTTTAATTAACACAAAGAACTGATTCAATTAATCCCAAAAAAAAACTTAAGAAAGTTTAGGAATTACCTGGTTCTTGAAGAGGGAATTTTAGTTTGTCCTCAATTCAGCCTGAACTCAGTCAAGACTCACAAGTATTCAGCCTGAACTCGGTCAGGAGTCACAAGCACACTGCTTGACTCAGGTGTAATCCCTGGATATACACCTCCAACGAATTTGCCTTGGGAAATAATTATTTTATTTCATAATTGAACTAATGACTGCCCTCCAAAATTACAAAGTAGACTCCTTTTATAGGAAAACAAAACACCTACTCTAAAACCAACTAGGAGCCAACCCTCCTATCTTGCAAAATTCAAAATTCAACGAAATCCTAATTTCAAACAGTACTCAATTCTAATCTAACTACTAGACATAGTTTCAACTCAAATTAACTAAATCCTACAAGGAAACTACAACATGTTGCTGCCCTCGAACAAATCCCAAATGTTGTTGCATGGTGGCCTGATGGCATTAGGATTATTGATTTGGCTAGGATTAATTGGATCGGCCATGGTTGCATTCTCTACATGCAAACACTTTATGAATCAGTCTTTTTGGGCTGGGACTAATTCCAATTGGAACGGTTGCTTTGAGGTCCCATCCGTAGATGTCCCCAAATCGTTTTGGGATTTTGCTTGGGTCCCACATGACACATGTGATACTTGTTGAAGCATGTGTGGACTTTTGGATCTTGGACAACTCATTGGGCCCATTTGATCTTAGTTGGCCTTCGGCCCACATACGGGTCCAATTTATCAAATCTGTCGACTTGGATCCCGAATTTGCCAAATTGCTCATGAACCCGCCGGGATCAAAAATGAAATTTTCTTCACGTCCACAGATGGCCACATCAATAAGCCATGCCATGTAACTTTGGAGAGAATAATAGAACAAATGCTAAGACCAGAATCAAGTTTATTTGAGAACTATTTTGGATTTATGCTTGTAGGTCAATAATGGAAGTAATTTTTGTTTTAGACAACTTTTGGAGACATTTAGGAAGAAAAGGGAAAAAATTATTTTTGACTTTTATAGACTTAGAAAAGGCCTATGAGAAGGTGCCACGGCATCTCATTTGGCAAGCTTTAAAAAAGAAATGCATTCCTAATAAAGTGTTGAGGTTATATGGGATACGTATGAACATGTGGCAACTATTTTAAGAATGATATGTTGGGATATGGGGAAGTTTCTAGTTGGAGTTGAGGTTCGTTAAGGATCAACTTTAAGTTCAAATTTATTTTGTATTAGTTATAGAGTTGATAGTATACATGATGTAGTGACATGGTGTATGCTATTTGTTGATGAAGAAATCATTTGAATGAGAAATTCGAGTTGTGGAGGAAAGCCTCGGGGATGAATGGATTGACAAACAGATTGTATGGATTGTAATTTTAGTGGTTTTGAGAGCATATAAGAAACGATTAGAATTGGAAACGACTTGGTATCACGCTAGGATAAATTTAGATACTTAGGTGCAACTATTGAACCAAATGGAGGAATATATCTAGATATAACTAGTAGAATGGGAGTGGGATGGGCTAAATGTAGGCAAACAGATGGAGTGCTATGTGATAAAGCAGTACCTTCCTGCTGGCCCTGGCTTTCCCTGAGATGCTCCATCGACATTGAATTTCCTAACTTCTCCCCGAGGAGGACTCCAAGCAACACTTGGTTTCGACACCTTGCTGACATTGTAGAGTGATTAGTTCTACTTTGAACCATATCCAAGCAAAACATTGCTAGATTTTTGAACCAAGTACGAGGAGATTCTTTTGACCCTTGTATGGCTTTCTTGGGGCAACAAACTTTATCAGGCTCTCCCTTGTAGAATAAAACCTGGTTGGGTGCCATAAAAATTCATCTTGGAGATCACCATGAAAAAATGAGTATTTTGAGTTTTTGACATTAGTTGATGAAGTAGGCCAATTGAGATTGACAACTATGGATAATCAGACTCGAACAAAGTAACCTTTGCGACAGGTTCAAATGCCTTGAGATTAGGGATGGCAGTGAGCCGTGTTTGGGCCAAGCTTGTGATCTATTGTGCCTGAGCCCAATTCTACATTAAGGAGTTTGAGCCTGAGTTTGTCACGGGCTTAAAATATATGCTCAAGTTGATCTAAATAAGCTTGATGGAAAGCCTGACTCCAATAAAGATGCTTGAGTAGACATAGATAATGGAAGAGAGGGAGACCAATTTATTTGGGATTTAAAGAAATAAAAAACAATTTGAAAGAATAAAAAAATGAGATGATTCTATCTTTCAAAAAAGAAAAGATGATTCTGCCCAAAAAATAATAAATTTCAAACATGGCAGAAATGAAAAGAAGTCAGAGAAAAAATCAGATTTAAAAAATTGAAAATGAAAAATAAGTCTCAAAAATTGGAGGAAATGAATAAAGAGTTCCATGAAGACATAAAATTGAAAAATCAGAAGAAATGAGAAGTAAAGTCCCTAATAATAACAGATCTAGAAAATAAATGGAAAGCAAAGACAAGGGTTACTTGTTTTTTATCTTTTGTTAGATTTTGTTGGAGGTGAGCTATCTTCTATCTTAAAAAAATGAAAGAATGATGGAATTCTTGATTTTTTGTTGTTGTCATTTTGAACCCAAAGATATTGGTTTCTAAGACATGAGCAGACACTTGGAAAGACTTTGCCTCAGTGCTTGATCATGTAGATACTAAACCCTACACCTGCTATGCTTGATTTGGGCTGAGCCCAGTCCAGACCAATTTTTAAACATAGTTATCATGTGGGTTTTTTGGAATTGTGCCCCGATGATATGAATTTTCCTCTCCTTAATAAAATTAACATCCCTAGGTACAGAAAATGGTTCTTCTTTGGGCAACTTTAGTGAGGTCGAGGTAGCCATATTCCCTAGGGAGGTTAGTCATCTAAAAATGAGTTGGACCTGGCATGATTGGTAGAATGTGGAGAAAACAACATGGATGGGAGGATTTTGGAAAACTTTTGCATCCAATCATTTAGCTTTATCAAAGGGGACATGGAAAATTAATGGGTTATAACAGTCAAAATTTTAAGGGGCTAAATCATGGGGCTAGAATGATCAGATGAAGGTGAAACTTATCCCACCTATTGTCCATTTGATTTTCTAAATCTCTGACTCCAACATGGGCAGTCGAATTGAAAAATAAATGGACGGCCTCCCTAGAGTTTTGTTCTTTTATGAAATGAACTTATTTGAGAGAGACGCAATTTGCATTTGCTTGCCTTTCATACGTAAGTTCTTTGGAAAATTATCTTTCTATTCTGTTTCTTGTGTAGTGTAACATACTGTTTTGACTTGTATCTATCTATCTAGCTCTATCTCTCTATCTCTCTCTCTCTCTCTCTCTCTCTATATCGGCTTTGTGCAGCTATTAGTAAATGAAATTGAAGTGCAATGAGCTTTATGTCTATGCTGTTTCTCCCAGGATGGCTTTGCACGATCTCATTAGGAGGACTTGGCTGCAAAGAAATGGTTTTGGGGATACTTGGCATGCCTTACGACACAAAGCGTTGCTGATGTATGAAAAAGCTCTTTCATCTAATTGCACAAAACTTGTCCAAATGATTCAGGTAGTACAATTTTTGATCAAGCAATAACAAATATAACTAGAACCGCGTGATGTGCATAAGAATATGACTATATTAATATCTAACTAGTTGTGCACTTGAAAAAAGAATATCTTATGGTACATAGTGATAATTCAAAATTGTTTGTAGTTTCTTTGTAGAAAAGCCATGACATATGAAATAAAACATCACTTAGTCATGGTTGTAATTCATGATGCTTCCTTTCTCTGATTAGGAAGATAAGAGGAGATATTATTTGCTTGGATGGTGGTGGTTATTATACATGTGAGGAAGGTGGCTTAGACATTAGGCCCTTGGTCAAAGTTAAATGAGGTTTTAGCGGAAAATGACTTTGGGTTCCAGGTGAAGCCAATTAGTCTGTGTGGAAGTTTCTTCTAGTTCAGAAATACAGGCTCCCAGATAATTGGAGAATAAATAATTCAGCTCCATCAACTTCAGGTATGTGGAAATCCATTTTGGGGAAGTTATAGGGCACTGGGGTTCAAAATGGAAAACATGAAAACATATTTATCTTTGAATGGACCTTCGGTTAGGACCTATGCTGCTTAAGAATAAATTTCTTCTTCATTTATTTTTGGAGAGACCTTTGGTTAGGATTTGCTCAAAGATGGGTTTCCTCGTCTTTACAACATTGCACTAAACGAACCTTGTTCTGTAGAGGATTTTGTTTGTAGATTGGAAAATTTGGTCAACTGTATTTCGTTCTTTTGGAGGAATTTGAGTAACAAAGAGATGGAACAGATCCCCTTTCGGCCCTAGGGTTTTGCTCCATCTAGTTTTCATGCTTTTCGAAGTGGAGCATTTTCAGATTTTCTGGCCAGTACAATATAGGAGATTCTTGGTCAAATATTTTTTTTAATGAGACTAGCCGAAAGAGGTCTATAAACTGTGGTTAATCCCATGATTTGGAGGCTATTGGTGCCTAGAATCTTATTTTCATTAGGCCGGTAGTATCGAATAAAGTTCTAACTTAGGACGATCTTTGTAGTAAATACCACAACATCTTGTGTGGAAGAGAGGAGGGAGGAGGAGAAGATAGTTGAGAGATGAAAATTATCCAATCATGGTTTTGTAAAATTCAATGTGATGGGGGAGAAAGAGGTAAGCTTGGTCCAAATAGGAAAAGTTCGTAGGATTTCCTCTATGATAGGATGTTTGAAGTTGATTTATATGTGACTTTCCATTAATGTCCCCACCCATAAATGGCATGGAATGATCCTTCCAAAAATTCCAACCTCCCATGTATATCAGGCTGTTTAGTCTTGGTGATGACCTGTGATTATTGCCACTTGCACAGACCCTACGTACAAATACAACAAGGTATGAGAATGTTACAAGCACAGGACATGGTGTGGATGCAACGAGAGTGAGGATGGGAGAGAGTGGTGATAGCGAGGTGTGAGAAGCTAGGGTAGAAGGTGTTGGGAGAGGAGGCTAAGGCAACGAGAGAGTAGTAGTTGCCTCTCTCTCTCTCTCTCTCTCTCTCTCTCTCTCTTTCTCTTTCTATCCCTCCCCTCCCTCTTCCTCTCCCTCTCCCCCTCCCTCCCTCCCTCACACTTTAAAGTGTTCTCAAGTTGAGAGCTCCATGTGCAGGCCACCTATCATCATGTGGTTGGGTGGCTCTAGCCATAAGATTGAACTTGATAAAATTACATCTCTATCTAGTATTGATTTTTGGGTCTTTCAAAATCATGGCTAGAGTCATTCAATCAAGATGATTTTTAATAAGCATCATATGCAGGCATAGATCTTCTAACCCACCAAACCCCAAAATCATAGGTGGGCTCCTCATGGAGCTCTTACCATGAGAGCACTTTTGGGGGTGGTTTCTTGTTTGTATGGTTTTTTGTTTTGGGTGGCGGATTCTCTTTGCCCACCTTTTTGGACTCTTGTTTGGTTGTTTTTTCTTGTAATTAATGAAGTTCTCTTTAAACAAAATTGATGGGTTTAGCTTGTTTTGTATATTTATTATCTGCGTAACTGATCTAAATGGTCAGTTCTAACAAATTTCACTGGTATTTACTCCTCACCAGGTCATTCAAGATGAATTACTTTCTGAAGAAATTGAGCAGCATCGAGCTTCTGATGCCAGCTTGATACCACCTCCGCTTGAGCGTCTTCAGAATTTCTTTGATGCATCAAATTTGGAAATATCTGGAATTTTAGATGACAGATCTCCCCAAAGCATGGCAATTAGATCTTGCATGAGAGACATGTACCACTATGCTCGTGTCTCTGGACTACATCTTCTTGAATGTGTTATGGATACTGCTCTGTCTGCTGTCAAGAGGGAGAAACTACAAGAAGCCAGTAATGTAAGTTTTTGATGGTTTGTAACAATTGATTTGCTAGCACGACATCTATTGATGGATGGTTTGCTTGCATTGAATTGGTTAAACTTATTTTCTCTTGATTCTGATTTTCTTTAGCTAATGGTAAATGATTGCACGCCACAGGTTCTTTCATTGTTTCCACTTCTTCAACCTCTTGTAGCTGCCATGGGATGGGATTTATTGTCTGGTAAGAAAGCAGCACGGAGAAAATTGATGCAACTTTTATGGACGAGTAAGTCACAGGTACTGAGGCTGGAAGAGTTTTCTCTGCGTGCGAAGCAATCAGATGAGGTAACTTACTCTCAATTTTCTGAATGTGGCTTAGAATTAGCCCTATCATTCTTTGTAGATTTCTTTGATCATAATTGCATTTCACCATCATTGACCATCACTAGCATCTATTTTTGACAGATGTCTTGTGTGGAACATCTTTGTGATCTTTTATGCTATCAACTGGATGTTGCTTCTTTCGTTGTTTGCATCAACTCAGGCCGACCATGGAATTCTAGAACTTCATTGTTACTTTCTGGGAAAGAACAGTTGGCAGATGAAAGTGAGGATGAACATTCAGATCCTTTTGTTGAAAACTTTGTGCTTGAACGGCTTGCTGTCCAGACTCCTTTGCGGGTATGTATGTGTTTCCTAGTTTTGAATTTGATATTTTGATTACTTGTGTATGGCAGGGAGCTTCTAATATTAGGTATAATCAAATGACTCAGCGACAATTGTTTTCAACTGCTCTTGACTTCTTAGACATTCTTTTCTGTTTGTCCCTATGACTGTCCCTCTAAATTTACTGGATGCTTCCTTTTCATGTCTGAGAAATTATCTCATTCATCTGGTAAGAAGAAAAGGTGATGGAAAATTTAGTCAAAAGGAATCTTCTGAAATATTCAAGTGAGAATTTGTGTGTACATACAAGCCAAGACTTTTTAAACACATCCATCCATGTGGCCCAACGTGGCATGGTGCAAACTTGTTCTTAGGGGAGAGCTCATATACAAATTCACAATGGATATGTAGGCAAATCTTCACTTGAGCAGTAGTTTGATACTGCATTCATTCTGATATGTGACTGTTTATATTTCCCTTATAATTCTTCCTATTTCCTTTTAAGTAGCAAATTTTTATTATTGGTTAGCAGAAAAGAAAAGTTGCATCTACATTGATGTTTGGTAGCATGTAACTTTCTGCTATTGGGTGATGCTACTCTGCCTGTAACATATATTCTTTTGGATTTGTTGTTGAAGTTTCTCTGCACGTGTTGGCACTTCTGGAATTTATTTCCAAGTTAGATTCATACGTATAAAGTGTCCTTATCCCTCTTTTGTTTTCTTCATTTATTGATTATTCAAGTGGTGTAACTCGCCAGTTCTTTTGCAGGTCTTATTTGATGTAGTTCCAGGGATAAAATTTCAAGATGCCATTCAGCTGATTAACATGCAGCCCCTCCCCTCCACTGCAGTGGCTTGGAAGAGGTAGGGAATAACTTCTATTTTGGACAATTTTTGCTAAAATGTTATTTATTTGATCGGTTAAAAAACCCTCATTCACTTGCTTCTCAATGTTCCTTGTTTTACCATGTAGAATAATCTCTATTTTGGTGTATATATATTTAAAAAGGTGCTACCCAAATTTTTTTTTTTTTTTAAAATGTGGTATATTAAAAGGGAAAACTGAAGATGAGGTATCATTCAGAGATGTTCAGTTAGCTTTTTATGGTTTTATTTCCGTATGTGTAGCATAAATTTCTCTCTCTCTCATTTCCTTATTATTTAGCATTTTTTAATTTGGATTAGGTCATTTTTGAAATTCTCCTTTTCATGGAAAAGGTAATGTTTTCTATTGAAATTTTCACTTTCTTATGTTTACATTTTAATGCCAGGGGTTGGTAAATGTTTCTTGAGGGGACAGTTTCCTCTTCCTTCCTCAATCCTTCTGCAATGTTGGTTGGTTTATGGCACATTTGGTGTTATCTTTCTCATGTTTGCATATTAACACCAGTTGTTGGAAGTGCTTTCTAAGGAAAAAGATATTCATAGGTTTGTGCTTTAAATATGGGCTTTTCCCCAATCAATTGCATGCTCAAGGCCTTTCCCTAAACTTCTTCCCTTTCTTCAATGACGTAGACGGACACAGACATGTATTTTGAGAGAGACCCCTATGCAGAAACACTTATAAATGCATATTTTGAGAGGATATACAAACATCAAAAAAAAGAAAAGAAAAGGAAAAAAGAAAAAAAGGGAGATAAGGTGGGAGATAAATTTTCAATTCTCTTTTCTTCTTTCTGTCATCCAATCACTAAGTGCTCAAAAACAAGTAGAAAATGTTGGGAAGGCACAAAGCAGAAATAAGAAATGGACAATGTGGGATTTAGATTTTCCTAATGTAGAAACTCCCAGCTTTTTGTTTAAAAGAATTGTGCGTCACCATTAAAAAATAAAAGAACTATGCACCCTTTTCCACACTTTGTTCAGTATGAAGGTTCCTAGCTGTAATAAAATGGTATCTTTTTCCATGGGCATTATTTTCATGATATGGTCAAATCATTAGTCACATGCATGTCATCCTGTTTAATTGTCTGGATAATGTGGTGAAACATAGGTGTCAGTTTATTCTGTGTATGTATTGTTCCACTCACTGATGTTTGTTGTAGGGTTGTTCTTCTATAATTATGTTTCATATTTATGTCCATTTATTCTCTTGATAGGATGCATGACATTGAACTTATGCATATGCGGTATGCCCTAGAATCAGCTGTTCTTGCTTTAGGGGCCATGGAAAGGAGTTTAACTGATGAAGTTGGGAACCTTCAACGAATGGCAGTTTGCTATTTGAAAGATCTGCAGAATCATTTAGAGGCTATAAATGATGGTCCACGCAAGGTTAGTTTGGCTTAAAGTGATGTTGTACAAGAATGTACTTTCTCTTTATGGTGCCTGTATCCATTGGCTTTTTCTTTTTGGTCCTGCCAGTTACGCTTCCATCTTATGTTGTTACCACAAAAATAATTTTCATGACTTTGGTCTTGGAAGAAACTATAGCTCATCTTTTTGCGAAGGTGTGGTCTATTTTATTCCTATTTCTAAACTTTTGATGATGTCATCATTAAAAAAAATGATGGTCCCTAATATGTCCTCCCTACTATTTGATATTATGCTTTGGAAATCTCATGCTTCCACACTGTTCCTGTATTCACTTTGGTGTTCACTGGTTGAAAATTGTTGCAGATATTTATGGTGAGCATTGTTATCTCACTTCTGCATATGGATGACATGTCTGTGAATCTGATGCACTGTGCCTCGTTTGGACACCATTCAGAATCACCATCAACTTCTTGGGAACTGCCAGATATTATCAACTCAAGTGATATTAGCAATTCAAGTGAAGGAGAAACTAAAGTGGTGGTGTATTTTACTGGACTGTTACTGGATATATTGCATCGGAATTTACCATCAGCGGGGCCTGAACTGGAACGTATGTTGAAGAGCAGTGGTGTGGCCGAACAAGCCTTGGATTGGAGAATTTCAAATGCTAAACGTTTTATTGAAGATTGGGAGTGGCGCTTATCTATTTTGCAGCGTCTTCTGCCACTATCTGAACGTAGATGGAGTTGGAAGGAGGCATTGGCCATCCTACGTGCTGCCCCTTCTAAGTTGTTAAACCTGTGAGTTTCAGAAACTTGTATTGTTAATTTTTCTGACATTTTTGTATCTTCCAAAAAAATTGTGATATTTTTGTTTCATTATTTGATTTTTCAGTCAAAACTTGCCTCTGATTCATTTTTTTTTTTTTTGAGCGGTAACAATTGTGAATTTTATCCTCGTCTCTGATTCATTAATTATATAAGTTCATTGTGTACATGGAACACATAATGGATTCCTTTTATTGGCATTCTGTGATGATGCTTATGTATTTGTATTATGATCATCAAATGTTGGGATCAAATAGTTTTCTTAAATAAATTGCCCTAGTTGAGAGCCATATGGTCTTAGCAAGTTGCCAAGCTAGTATAAACATTTTGATGAAATGTTTCAACTATTAGTCATGGGTGTTATTTGATGTTCAGCGACCCGTCTTCTCTCTCTTAATATACAGAGAATTCCCCCTATAAAAAATTGTTTGAGATCCCCATGCTTATTCCTTTGCTGTGACCGGCCCTATCATGCTTTGAATTTTTGAACTGAAACTCTTGCACTGTGTCCAAGATTGATATTTGTATGAACTTATTGGTTCGTATGCATTTTATTTCCTTCTTTAAGGCTTGGAGTATGTGATAATCTTCACCATTATCAAGGTTGTATGGGAGGACTAAAATTTTGAAAATGGCGGTCTATGTATACTCCTGTGGATCTCACCTTGGGCCCCATTTAGGACCTTCACCCCCACACTCCTTTTGAATTCGATTCCTACCCAATATGGTTATGTTCTGAGATGATCTTACCATTGAATTGAAAGCTCATCTCTTAATTGGATTAGAAGATAGTCATGATGATCCAAACTTTGGGCCTTTCAAAGACATGGCTTTAGTGGTCCATTTAAAGTGATTTTTAGTATGTTTTGATTTAAGCTTAGGGATTTCTAGCTAACTCATCCATTTGGGCATATCTGGTCCCTAGAAAAAGTTCACATGGAAGATTTGTGCAATCTGGTTATATGTATGTATGTATTATGCATATGGTTAAACTCTAATAAACCTTAAAAATGGAATTTACGATTAATTCTTTTCTTAGACAATACAATAGGGCCCACCCCTATTAGCTTAACTGGTAAAGGTCTGTTGTTACAGGGCATTAAATAGGCGGTCAGGCCCATGGAAATAATTTGCCAAATCCAAATATAGATGGGAGATTGAGAGATGGAAAAATGTTGCCCCTATATCATTTCGTATAATATCCTTGCAAAGAGTTCCAAGTCATGGGCACACACACACACACATATATACAGACAAGATCCAACACATATAGAGATAGGATCCAATTCATGGGGTAGGGTTGGGTGTCAGTGGGGCCCAGATTCGCTAAATGGGTTTGTTGCGATGTGAACAAGAATCACTTGCAAACTAGTTTGCACCAAAATTTGGCGCAAACTGCTTGATGGTCCCACCAGGGCCCACATGGATGGGTAGATTTGAAAGACCTTATACAAACGGTACCTATAGAGTTTCATCTTTGATTGGCTCGATGAAGCCATGCTTTTTAAGGTCCTAAGAATTTCAACATTATCCAATGGTGGAAATTCATTGTGTTAGATTAATGGGCTTTAAAGGTCAATGTTCTAAAAACCGACTCATGAGTCAAACCATCTTAGAAGGTTGGGTTGGATGGGGTTCAACTGAAGTTCAATCAAGTCAAACTAGGTCAAACCCGTGACGTTAACATGATGTAATATATCTCATTAATTAATCAATTAACTAATAATAGATGAGTTAGACTTTTCAAAAAAAATAATAGATGAGTTAGAATATAATAATATGTAAATAACTATAAAATGCCAAATGTAAAATACAAAATACATATATCTTATCGATTAATCAATTAACTAATAATAGATAATTTAGAATATAATAATATGTAAATAGCTATAAAACCTTTCAAAAAAAAATGTAAGTAACTATAAAATGTCAAATACGAAATATGAAATGTCTTATTCACGCTAATTGCAATTACAAACAAAATAGTCAAATAATCCAACATAATAAGTTCCAAACCTTCTGGGGGTTATTGAGGGTCAACTGCTTCAGCCCCTTTTAGCCCATAGGTCATTAAGGGTTTCTAAGGGTTTGAACTTTGGCAAGATTTTAACAGTAATTGAGCTGCATTTGGTAAAGGTCAAGGTTGAGTTGAGTTTAACCGCTTGGAAGGGTGGAGTTCTAAAAATTTAGTTAGATTAGTGTCAAATAAGGTACAGTTGCAACTCCCAGATGTATGTGGGTATGAGATGGGGAATGGATCCATTGAGTCCATTGTGGGCCCCACAAACTTGATGCAAATTAGTTTGTGGGTGATTCTTGTTATATTTACATCCTTTTGATTGATCACAAATTACAAATCTATCTTATGTACCTTTATTTTGTAATTTACTATGCCTTTGTGAGTTGTATTTTCTTCTACCACCTCTACATAAGCTTTAACTCCCTTGTCCCTTTCAGCTTAATTGTTTTGACCTGGGTTTTCCTTGTCCTTTGAACTGTCTCTTATTGACTTTCCCGCATGCACTCCAACTGCTTTCAGCTCCTACCAAACCTGGCGATTTTAACTTTATTTTCTCGACATTAACAAAGGGATGTTCAAACCACGAGGAAAACTTAGTTAGGCCACCAGAAGAAACCACCTCATACAGTTATCATATAAACTACTTGTTGTGTTTCTCCTTGTTATCTTTCTGTTGTCATGCTTGTTTTCATTCCCCCTCACTTCTACTGTGCCTTTCCTCTTAAATGGGATCTCAATGAGATATTTTTGGTTGGTCGTCGTTGGACTATGGGGATGATTGGTAGGGAAGGGGCCCACCAAAAGTCAGCTTCATTAAAACAAGTTATGCATTTCTGTGCATTTGGTTATCTGGATTTTTTATTCATTAAACATAATAAACATTAAGTGCTTTTGATGTCTTAATTATTTGACAGTTGCATGCAAAGTGCAAAGTATGATATCGGAGAAGAGGCTGTGCACCGGTTTTCTTTACCTCCAGAGGATAAAGCTTCTCTTGAGCTTGCTGAATGGGTTGATAGTGCTTTTAAAAGAGCATCGGTACGTTCATAGTTTTTGATGTGATATATATTATGTTATATTGTAGTACACTTGGATTTTATCTTTTACTTTTTGTATTCCATAGATTTAATTTTTTATTTACCTACATCATCTGCATTTATATTTGGTTCCTTGAGACGTAATCCTGGTTGTTGACTTTTTCCATGACTCCGAGATATCTCTATTTCCATTATGATGGTCCTATGACATACATCTCAATTGTTCCATGCCCCCCATGAAAGAGGGATAAGAGTATGTAGATGACTTCCACACACATAACCCTAAGTAAAATAGGTGTTTTATGAATACTGAATGAGTTGATTGCTGGACAGATTGGAAACTAGCTCTGATGGATGGTATATGGGTTCAAATATCTGGTGATGAATTACTACAGGTGACTAGACTTGTGAGAACGAACACCTATGATCGAAAGGAAACAAAGATACACCTACGACAGCAAATACACTCGCATGCTCTATTGAGAAGACCCTGATAGAGTTGCAACCAAGCGGTACAGGAAGAACGTCTAGCATTAAAGCTGTCCTATTATTAAAACTCATGAAGATGACGTTAATGGAGAGTTGTAGGGAGTTGTGCACATTTGCTCAACTATGACAAAGTTATGACGTTGTGATCCCTAGACAAGAACTCAACCTCAAAAATTCCTCATAATCGATTTGGGTCTTCACATGTGACATGCTAACGTTCGAAATAGTTGGTTTTGAGTCTTCACATGTAGCACTGTTTATGCATAGGGGTTAAGCATTAGTATCAGTGCAAGTGGAGCCCTATAATTGGTATCTGGTCCATTTGTGGGCCATTGAAGGTGCAAGCTGGATTGCTATGGTTTCAATGCTGTAGTTGTGGTGGTACGTCGATAGTGGTACAATGGCACAACAAGTATTGCTATAATAGTTTCAATAGCAGTCCCTAATTATGAGTCACTAGGCATTTTGATACTTCTGTCTATTAATAGTGATAATTGCTTACCTTTCAAAAAAATAAAGTGATAATTGCTGAGGCTAAAACAATTAAACCAAGGTTTGTTAGGATAATTATGATGCACAGATACTGATAGGTCTTTTCACAAGACAGGCTCGAGCCTATTTGTAATATCAAAGCTTGAGCCCACCTGTTGCGCTCGGGTGTTTTAAGGCTAAACCTCTTCCCACTCATTTGAATAAATGAGAAGCCTGAGCCACCCATTGGAGTCCATTTGTCTGTTGAATTTTTTGGGCAAAGTGGGTTTAGAGCCTCCTTTTAAATCCCGACTTCAAATTTCAATTGAACAATGAAGGCCTTATCTGGTTCAAAATGGGCATTGACAACTTGGTGGGAGGACATACCCCTTTTTTCAACTCATGCCCCACCCTTGTAGCCAATAGGTCTTTAAAATACAGTTGCCTACTATTACCTTTTGATTTTCATCTTTAGTACATGTTACATGACCAAGATCTCTAGCTCCATCTTGCTTGTCTTACCCTGCTTATAAATTCTCTTCTCCTTAGTTTAGAAGTCATTATATGCCTTGCTAAGCTTTCTTAACTTTGTGAGTAGCTCCTTTCACTATCTTTTAACTTTTTTTCTCCTCTACTTTTTTTTGCCATTTTTTTGAATTGTGTTTTCTTCTCATCAATTTTCTTCTAGACCTTTGCTCTGCCACCATGTCGTTTTTTGCATCTCTCTCTCCC
This sequence comes from Chimonanthus salicifolius, assembly GCA_013350335.1. Taxonomy (NCBI): domain Eukaryota; kingdom Viridiplantae; phylum Streptophyta; class Magnoliopsida; order Laurales; family Calycanthaceae; genus Chimonanthus; species Chimonanthus salicifolius. The sequence goes on along the minus strand of CM023535.1, from coordinate 71,893,957 downwards.
TCTCAAAGAATAACTCATTAAAATAGAGGAGAACAATACAATTCAAGGGAAAAGGGCTCTGAGATGAAGCCCCAACTCAAAACGGAAAAGACAAAAGATACTAGGGACTACAAAATAGAAGGAAGCATCAATCCAAAGAGAAGTTCCACACTTTTGCTGATCGTCTAACATGAGTAAAGGACACATTCACATTGCTTGATGGCTCTCAAATCTTCCTCTAGGCTTCAACAAGCTTCCAAGCTTTCTTAGATACTTCTTTCGTCCACTGAATAGCATGTACCGACCTTCATTGATGACCTATCCATTGAAATGATATTTAAAAATCTTCAATACTTCCTTGATGCAAGAAACTCTGCTTTGTTGGATTCCTTCCTGCTCATTGGTCCATAGAAGAAAGCAAGGACCCTCCTCTTTTAAATCATGAGGATATCCTCGACTCCAGTTAGGTCTGTCTTGCCTTTAGCTTCTCCATCCACATTAAACTTCATTGAATCTGCATTCAGTTTACTCCATTTCTGCACAAATTTTTTTTGGAGCATCATTGAAGATAGCGTTCCAATCCTGAACTAGCCGTGTTTGAATTGCCAATAAATCCTTTTTGGTCTCGATCCAACTGAAGAGTATCTTTCTTGCCAAGTCTCTCTTATTTCCTTCATATTCGACTAGCACATCTTTGATTACTTGCTTAATACAAGTTTCCATTTTATCCCACAGCTCATTAGGATTCTCACTTTTATTCCCATCCTTGTTTCCTAGCATCCTTTCTTCAAAAGTTTCTGCTTTTTTCTCCACTTTCCTTTTTGTTGTTTTGCTTTTAACAGACATCCAAAAGCGGTAATGTTTGCTGAGCTGTAAGGGCCTCTTTTCCTTATGAAATCTCCTTTCCCTATTTCTAATAAAAAAGCATTCTCTTTCAGGCCTACAAACTGCAATGCTTGCTCTTAAAAGTTACAAGGTGTCTTCCAATTGTCTGTTTACAAAAGATGGTATTCATCAATTAGGTGAATGTGAATCTTTATTGGCTTCTTTCATGCAATGTTCCTTTCTGGAGGATGCTAATATTACAACTTGCTGTTTCCATGTGGATTGCCCAGTGGTTGTTTGGTGCTAACTTCATTGGCATTAGTGGTTATATATGTATTTGTGTGCGTGTGTGTATTTGCTGTTGTTATAAGGTCTAAGACTTCTTGCATTTTTTCCCAGGTGGAAGATGCTGTTTCTCGTGCAGCAGTGGGGATTCCAAGTGCTGTACATGGATTGGATTTTTCATCCTTTCGTTCTCAGTTGGGTCCTTTAGCTGCAGTAAGTATTTTAATGGATTTCCTTTTATTTCATTAGCAATCCAATATTGTGTCCTCATAATATGTATGTACTTGGCAGATTCTTCTTTGTATTGATGTTGCTGCAACTTCTGCCAGGTCACTGGATATGTGTAGACTGCTTCTAGACCAGGCAAGAGTTAATACTGTTATTCAGCTTTATTATGAATTTGAGCTTGTGCTTGTGCTTCTGCCTTCTAGATAATGTAACCTTCTCTTTATGCAGGCAAGGGGTATGCTTTCTGAGATCTATCCCGGAAGTTCTCCAAAGATGGGTTCAACCTACTGGGACCAAATTCGTGAAGTGAGCATAATTTCTGTAACAAGGCGTGTCCTTCAGCGTCTGCATGATTTTTTGGAACAGGTTGGTTTTTTACAAGTTTATGTCAAACCAAAATTTGACAGTTCTTTGAGGTTGTGTTGTTTCTTTCTTTGCCTGATTGGTTGTGTGTTTTCCTACTTGATGGTGTTAAAATTCTTGACAGCATGTGTTATTTGGTGTGTCTCACTTACTGATGGTACTTGTTAGAGAACATGGCTTCTTGTCAACTGAACAAAGTCAAAAGTTTGTCAAGTAATTAAGTTCCTGCTTAGAACTTTGAAATGTGTTAAAGTGTTTTCTCACCTGGTCTGGGGTAGTGGAGCATTTTGGCTCATTCTCAAGCTCAGTTAACTTTGTATAGGCTAGTGTGGGACTTATTTTTTGAAAATTTAGAAATTTGCACCAGCATCCTATAATTTGATCGTCATGAAAATGAGCTCAAGATTTTCGGGAAAAAGAAATCAGAATTTGAAAAATATTTGGTAATGAAATTTGAAGTACTTCATGAAATGACTATTATTGTTTAATTTATTAAAATGGTTTCTTTCTTGAAAGGTTTTTAAAGCTTGTTCGAATGTAGTCTAGGGGTTTCTCCCAAGATTACAAGATCTAGGGTTTTTAATGCAATACCTTCTTAAAAGAAACCCAAACCAGCCACAAACATGAAGAATCAAGGAAAACGACAAGAAGAAGAATGTGTGGAAATCCTGCCTTAGCATAGATCTCACATATGAGTGAGATGAGTGTCTTAATCTCTCTTCCCTACACTCAAATTCACCAAAAATCAAAACTCTCTTTCCCTAGGGCTTTCATTCATACTTTTAATGTTTAATACAAAATAAAACCCTAAATGCAATCTCGTCCATTACACTCGCATAACATTGCTTTAATCTTGACCTCAATCATAATAAAAATTAAAAATGACTAAACATTCTTAAATTCGTAACTCTAATAAACTTTATTAGAAAATTGGTCATAACTTCATCAATTAGCAGTCAATTTGGAGCATTCCAAAAACTTGGAGATCCAACTACAAGAAGACAAGTAGTCTAATACAACATTGCTCTGGTATTTTTCTCCTTTCTATTTGATTTTTTGGATTTGACATAAGATAAGGTACCATAGAAATCTGATTTTAATCGCCTTTTCTTTGCTCTTGCCCTTTCTTTATCCGAGAAATGATCCCAAACAAACAGGTGTGGGAGCTATAATTGTAAACCACGATCGAATCTATGGAAGCATTGGTTTATACATTCCTGTTTGTCTTGACTTTAGGGATAATTTTTTAATTGCATTTTGCGATCCACAACTAGATCGTGGGGGCCATGGGAACCTTGTCCATGGGACCCCTGAGTTTCCACAACCATTGCGTTCCTGATCGACTCGTTACGATTGAGTGGGAGGTGGAACATGGGAGACAGTTACAAAAACAGAGAGTAGGAGTGGGAAAATAAGGGATAAGTCTGGGACATGTAATGGTCTTGTATGTGTATGCTAGAGTGAGGAGCTGTAGCAATAACTGTAATGGGTATCCATGGCAATTAGGGAGTAGAGTATGGTGACACGTGTAAATATAAAAGTGTTTGTATGAAATTAATGAACTAAGTTAATGTTTGTTTTTGGCCCTTAAACAAAAACCATTACTGTTGATCTAATTCCATTAATTGGTATCAAAGCCCTAGACAACGACATGTCCCAACTCACCAACAAAGAGAGGATAAAGAGGTTGGAGATTAATGTGCAAGAAATGTCAGAGGGAGTCTGGCAATTAGACACAACCGTTGGAAACAATTCTCAAACGACAGTTGATCGATAACAACAGTTCAAAGAGACTCTATGGGCCTTAACCGAGGCTATCGTAGAATTACGAGTCCAACCCTAAGAATCGACGCACAATCAGACCATACATCATGAAAGAATCAATCCGCCTCTATCAACCATGCCCAACCACGATACATTAAAATGGTTTTTTCGAGATACTCGGGAATTGGACCCACTGTGTGGCTTAACTGAGTTGAGAAGTTTTTCAAGTATCAGGGGTTGGCAATGGACCAAAAGGTGGCATTGGCATCTTTTCATTTGGAAGGAGAAGCCAACCAGTGGTATCAATGGTTGGAGCAAACCTACAGAGACGAGTTGTGTACCCGATTCGAACCTACCGACTATGAGGACTTTGATGAAACCTTCTCAAAAATTAAACAAAGAGGTACGGTTCAAGAATACCAACAAGGGTTTGAAAGGATCTCAACTCTCGTACGGGGCTGGCCGGAGAAGGCTCTCTTGGGGGCATTCATTGGTGGATTAAAGGAAGAAATTGGAGGTGAGGTCTGAATGTTCTGACCACATTCACTAAGACGTGATGTAGAATTCACGTGGATGAGAGAAGATCAACTCAGTCTCCAAAGGAAGATTATCAAGCCACCAATCACTGCATCACCAACGTTATTGAATTGACTGTCCTCAACCGGGTCTCCAAACCCAGTGAAAAAACTCAGCTGGACTGAAATGCAAATGAGGTGAGAATGGAGACTGTTTCTACTGCGATGAAACATTCCAGCTTGGACACAAATGTAAGACCACTCAAGTATATTGATGATTGAGCAGTTTTTCAAGTATCAGGTGATGGCAATGGACCAAAAGGTGGCATTGGCATCTTCTCATTTGCAAGGAGAAGCCAACCAGTGGTATCAATGATTGGAGCAAACCTACGGAGACGAGTTGTGTGCCCGATTCGAACCTACCAACTATGAGGACTTTGATGAAGCCTTCTCAAAAATTAAACAAAGAGGTACGGTTCAAGAATACCAACAAGAGTTTGAAAGGCTCTCAACTCTCGTACAGGGCTGGCCGGAGAAGGCTCTCTTGGGGGCATTCATTGGTGGATTAAAGGAAGAAATTGGAGGCGAGGTCTGAATGTTCTGACCACATTCACTAAGACGTGATGTAGAATTCACGTGGATGAGAGAAGATCAACTCAGTTGCCAAAGGAAGACTATCAAGCCACCAATCACTGCATCACCAACGTTATTGAATTGACTGTCCTCGACCGGGTCTCCAAACCCAGTGAAAAAACTCAGCTGGACTGAAATGTAAATGAGGTGAGAATGGAGACTGTTTCTACTGCGATGAAACATTCCAGCTTGGACACAAATGTAAGACCACTCAAGTATATTGATGATTGAGTACGAAGGAGACGAGGCATTGGCGATTGATGAAGCTCAATAGTGGAGACATTGGAACAACAAGACGTACTAAAAATTTCATTACACGTTAGCTGGGTGGATGTCTCTGAGTACAATGCAGGTAATGGGTTTCATTGAATGCCGACTTGTGTTGATACTCATCGACAATGGATCGATTCACAACTTTGTGAGTGACAAGATGACCTAGCAACGTCAGTTGCCAATCAACAACTGTGCTAATTTTCCAGTAATGGTTGCAAATGGTGACCATTTGCCATGCAAGGAACGGTTTGACAACGTCGCCTTACAGATTCGATCGTTTTGATGTATCACCACTCTTTCTCACGGCCATTAACAGAATCGGACATGGTTCTGGGAGTACAATGACTGCAACAATTGGGTCCGTTTCTCTGTGACTGGAATGATCTTACCATGGCATTCAAGTTTGAAGGAAAGGAATACCAGTTGAAGGGCTAGGCCATATCTGCCAACCAGCCGATAACACTCCACGCGTTAAATGAGACGACTCGAAAGGGAGCTTCCTTTTTACCCTCCAACTCCAAGAGGAGGCTGGCGTCCAAACGTAGTAGAAATGACCTAAGTTGGCAGCGTTGGTGTAGGAGTTTCAGGCCATCTTTGCCGAGCCAAAGGACTTCCCATGATCCGAACTAAGGACCATCATTCCTGTTGCAGCCAGGGGTTCAACTAGTCATATTCGGCCATAAACGTGTCCCCAATTCCAGAAAAATGAGATTGAGAAGATGGTGAAGGAGATGCTAAATGTTGGAATCATCAGATCCAATACAAGTCCTTTTTCTTCTCCAGTCTTAGTGGTAAGGAAGGATGGGTCGTGGAGATTCTATACGGATTATCGAGCACTCAAGTCGATCACCATCAAGGATCGGTTTCTGATTTCGATAGTGAATGATATGCTCGACGAATTATACAGTGCCCACTTTTTCTCCAAGCTGGATCTACGTTCTAGGTACCACCAGATCCACATGAAGCTGGATGATGTTCCGAAGACGACGTTTCAAACTCATAACGAACACTATGAGTATCTTGTAATGCCATTTGGTCTGACCAATGCACCATCTACATTTCAAGCCACCATGAGCGACATATTCTGAAGATCGTATACATGAGTAAAGCTTTAAAGCCACAGAAGCAAGCACTCTCAACGTATGCTTAGGAGATGTTGACCATACTTACTCAGCCGAAGATTCCACATCCATACCGATCAACGAAGTCTCCAACACCTCCTGGAGCAGCGTATAGTGACTCCTGAACAACTACAATAGGTTACGTAGTTTTTGGGCTATGATTATGACATTGTCTACAAGCTGGGAGAATGCGGTGGCAAATGCCCTATTGAGAGACCCAAACGTAGGACAACTAACAACTTTGTCCTTTCCACAACCTTCGATTCTCAACAACATACGAAAGGAGAACCAGGCCGATAAGCAATTGTAGGAGCTACATCAACGATTGGTCAGCAGCCCGAAATCATTTCGAGAGGGGATCCCGTTCTACAAGGGAAGGATAGTGTTATCCCCCAAATCGATTATGAAATCAGTGTTACTCAAAGAATTTCATGACTCGTTGCTGGGTGGTCACTCAGGGGCCTTAAGAACATACAAGAGATTGAAGGAAAATTTTCATTGGATGACTTGCAGCTTGTGATATCTGTCAGCGGAATAAATACAAACACCTACTGGACTCCTACAGCCCCTTCCCTTTCCCTAGCTGGTATGGGAAAAATATTTCCCTCAACTTCATTGACGGGTTGCCAAAATCAAAAGGAAAAGATGTGGTTATGGTGGTTGTAGATCGGCTGACAAAGTATGCTCATTTCATTGCATTGGCTCATCCTTGCTTTGCTAAAACAATTGTTGAAAAGTTCACTTTAGAAGTGAGCGAGCTGCACGGCGTCCCTCTATAATACCCATGCCTGGGCGATAGGGACTTTGTCCCATATTGTCCAGGAGATAACATTTGAGGGTGGATTTATAGAGGGAACACCCTCATATAGCATAAGGCCTTTAGGGCCCAAGAGTGGCGCCTTGGGTCCAATGCAAATCCATGCGGGTCCATGGGGCCCAAAGCGGATAATATCATGCTAGAGGGTCGGGTCGTCACAAATGGTATCAGAGCATGGTTCAACTTCTACTTGTGTGGGCCCTCTACCTGTCTGTGTGATATGATAGAGTCAGGGACGGCTTTGGTCTTAAAGGGGGTGGATTGGAATACTCATGCCTGGGCACCATGGACTTTGTCCCATACCGTCCAGGAGATAGCATTTGAGGTTGGATTTAAGAGAGGGAACACCCTCATATAGCATTAGGCCTTTTGGGCTCAATGCAAATCCGTGCGGGTCTGTGGGCCCCAAAGCGGACAATATCATGTTAAAGGGTCGGGTTGTCACAACCTCGCTCTATTTTGAGTGATTGAGATTGGGTATTCATCAATCAATTATGGTAGGAGTATTTCCGATGGCAAGGGACACGATTAAACCTGAGCTCGGCGTATCACCCCCAAACGGATGGGTAAATAGAGGTGGTGAACCATTGCTTGAAACATATCTTCGATGTTTTACCAACCAATTGTCGAAACAATGGGTTAATCATCTTCCCTGGGCTTAGTACTGGTATATCACAACCTACCGGCAATCAGCTGGAATGATACCGTTTAAAGCTTTGTATGGGTAAGACCCTCTCCCACTGGTTCGATATCATTTTAATGCAACTTCAGTCAATGAACTCGACCAGGAACTGAGAGACCATGATCAACTTCTGAAACAACTCAAGGACAACCTTAATTGAGCTTAAAATCGAATGAAACAACAGATGGATTCACGTCGTCGAGGACTCAAATTTGAGGTAGGTGATTGGGTTTACTTGAAGTTACAACCATACCGAGAAATTTCAGTTTTTCGATGGGCCTATCTGAACTTAGTGAGTCGCTATTTCGAACCGTTCCGAATTTTGGAATGAATCTAGCTTATCGCATTGAATTGCCATCGAATTCTAAGTTGCATCTAGTATTCCTTGTGTCCCGACTGAAGTTGAGAATCAGACCTGCAGACATTACAAGCAGTGTGCTTCCTTCCATGAGTGAAGAAGGAGACATCCAACCAGAGCCAGAGGAGATCCTCGATTATCGATGGATCAAAAAAGGGTCAAGATATGTTATGGAAGCCTTGGTATGATGGAAGCAGTTACCCCCCCGAAGATGCTGCATGGGAATCGGTAGATCAGCTCAAACAAAATTTTTCCAGCTTCGGTCCTGAGGATAATCATCTTCCTTAGGCTGAGTACTGGTATAACACAACCTACCAGCAATCAGTTGGAATGACACTGTTTAAAGCTTTGTATGGGCAAGACCCTCCCCCACTGGCTTGATATCATTTTAATGCCACTTCAGTCGATGAACTCGACCAGGAACTGAGAGACCATGATCAGCTTCTGAAACAACTTAAGGACAACCTTAGTCGAGCTTAAAATCAAATGAAACAGCATATGGATTCACGTCGTCGAGGACTCGAATTCGAGGCAGGTGATTGAGTTTACTTGAATGCCATGGATACCCATTACAGTTAGGAATTGTAGCAATAACTGTAATGGGTATCCATGGCAGTTAGGGAGTAGAGTATGATGACATATATGTGTAAACATGATTTGTAGGAAATATGGGTATGAAATTAATGAACTAAGTTAAGGTTTGTTTCTGGCCCTTAAACAGAAACCTTTACCGTTAATCCGATTTCATCATTACACAAACTTGGGCTCGTTGGATAGGTAATTGAATAAGCCATCAACTAATCCAATCTCATGTCATTTGGACATCATATTGCACCTAACTGTGACCATAAGTTAAAATTACGAAAATAGACATTTATTTGAATCTAAATAATCAAAAAATTACTCAGATTGGTGAATCATGATGGTGCCTGCATTATATTCTTTCTTGAATAGTGATAATTGTAAGGTGTCAAAGTGATTGGAGGCCCGAAAACCATCATTATTATATGATGATGATGATAATAATAGTAGTAAAACAACAACAACAATAATATCGATTATTTATTATAATTGCTGCATATTGGGTCTTGAGGGTTAGTGAGTAAATGTATGCTGTTAGGGCCTTGCAATGTAAAATTGTCAAATGTGGAATGGATTTCAGGTCCTACACTGGACATATCATAAAAGAATACTATTTGGGGTCGTCATAAAGAAATGAGACTTTCATAAAGAGTTGAGATTTTTGTATGAATTTTCGTGGTTTTCTACTTGCCTTACCACCTGTAGAATGTCATAAAATTGAATTTGTCAAGTTGTTTGGGTTGGATGGGCTTGTCTTTCAGTGCCAGGCTCAGGCTTTGCTTGTGTTAATGGGGCTTGGTCTTCGCGGCAGCACAGGCCCAGTCTGAATCCAGCTCATTTCCATCCTTAGCTGAGTGTATCCTGATGGGCATTTGGATCTCTATTTCAAGCACTCCATAGATATGTTGATCTATGTCATAAGTTGTTTATAACATAGTATGGCTATGAATCAAGGTGAGATAACCCTTTCATCGACTGCCAGAGATGTTCAGTAAATGCTTGAGTTGATCTCTCACTGCATGAATATTGTAGTTAAAATTGATACTGTTTTTGTTTTCTTGATAAAACTTGGTTTTTCATCCCTTGAATGTATTTTTTTCAAGTGCAACTAATGGCAGGTAAAAAATTTAAAGCATCCTCTTTCTTTATTTTATATTATTTTTCTTAGTTTCAATGTTATGCTAAGGAAACTAAAAAACCATTTGCCACTATCAATGATGAGATGTCGTGATTAGTCACTGTAAATAGGTTGGCATTGCATTTTGCCCTATCTTTTAGCATTGTGGTGAAACCTGAATGATCTCATTTATCCCATTATATATAGAGGAAAGAGTACCTCTAAGGTTTTGATTCTCAAATGTCATAATTGATGAATCATATTATTCTAGCCTCCTTTAACGTTGAAGACTCAGAGAGGAAATAGTGCAACAACCTATGGTTGTCTCTTATATCCCTGCTTTCTGCTTAGATTACACCTATTTACTTGCCCCAGCATAGTAGCTCAAATTTCCTGATCTAAGATTTTACAAGTTTGGTGTGCTGATAATTTCATTTCATAATTCTTTGAGGCTGGGTTAAAAATCAATATATGGATTAAATTGTTTTCTAATATGGCATATTAGGCAGAGATTGGTGTTTGCATCGTTGTTTATCATTTACTGAATTGGTGCATGTTATTTTCATATCTTTTTGATTTTTCATATTTCCTTTCCAAGTTTTATCAATTGCCAATTTTTTTTTTTAAATAATCTTTTTTATTTTTTTGGTTCCTAAAGTGGTAACATTTTGTTACTTAAAAGAAAGAATACAACCTGAAGACAAGGTCCATGTAGAGAGAGACCACTCAAGAACAGATTACATGATTCAGGAATAGTCCTAGGGCTTAAGCGTTTTTTTTTTTTTTTAAAATTCTTTTGACAAAATATGTATCAAATGTGCGATGTACCTGTGTGAACACCTATAAACACTTGCACCTGTGTTGGACACTTGTAAACACTCATATCGATTCTTCATGGCCTATTTTACTGCTTTTTAACATTGTTTTCTAAGACGACTAAAATATTCAACACATTTCCCTTCTTAAAACCTTTGTCACCTAAATGTTTTAGAATAAAACCAGTATATTATTTTCTATTGGTGTTATTTTCACACTTTATTTTCATTTAAAATAAACTTTATCTTTAAGTTTATTTAATTATTGTGCTGTTCCTTGTGTCTTATTTTTTTAGGGTCACAGTACCTGTGTTGAACACCGATACTTGTGCAACTTAAGTTTTGAATCATCTGAATAATTATAATTGGTTCTATTAATCTACTACTAACATGACACTTAAAGTGGATGGACTTGCTAGAGTTGGCCTCGTTTGAGGGAAATCTCATTTGTTCTTCCGCCAATGAACTCCTTTGCATGCTTTCCTGCTTTGAATAAATTTATCACCATTATAAAAAGAACGGTAGGTTCTACCTGATGCTACATTAGAGAGTTGATGCTTTTTTTTACTAAGTGATTTTTGTTTATCCTTTTTGCACAATGGCACTCATGCTGCTTCTCTGTCCTATTGTTGTGTAGTCATTCCCAGCTTCTTCTTTGGATCATGACTGTAGTTGAGTTCTCATAGTCGTATGAAATCTTTTTTTTTTCTCCTATCGTTGAAACTTTTGGCTTGCAGCTATCAAGAAGTTCTATTTTATTTATTGTTCTATCTCTTGCATTTAAGTCTTTTTGAGGTACACAAGTCTTTGGTTTTGTATAATGAATAATTAATTGATAAGCTGCTAGTGTGTTGTCTATATATCATTAGGAAAACTCTCCAACTCTTCAGGCAATTCTTGATGGAGAGATGACTCTTTCTCTTTCCAAGGAGCCTATCAAACAAGGACAAAGGCAACGGGCTCTTGCAATCCTACACCAGATGATTGAAGATGCTCACAAGGGGAAACGGCAGTTTCTTAGTGGTGAATTTTGAGATTGCATGATAGTGTAATGCATTCTATGACATGTAAATTTTCTTGAGGCTAATTTCTTTCCCATATTTCATGTGTTGTTTAAGGCAAACTCCATAATCTTGCCAGAGCCATTGCTGACGAAGAAACAGATAGTAATTTTAATAAAGGAGATGGTTTGTTTTCCAATAAGAAAATCTTATGGAGTTTCGAGAGGGATGGGGTTCTTGGGCTTGGATTAAAAGCTATTAAACCACCGTCCTTTAGTTCGGTAGCTGGTGAAAGTAATGCAGAACTTGCTGCATATGATGTAAAAGAAACTGGAAAAAGGTTACTTGGTCCGATAAGTTCCAAGCCTGCTACGTATCTGTCAGCTTTTATTCTTTATATTGCAGCAATCGGTGACATAGTTGATGGAATTGATACAACTCACGATTTTAACTTTTTCTCGCTTGTATATGAATGGCCTAAAGATGTAAGTAGCCTTTTTTTTTTTCTTCCTTACTGTTTGGTTACATGTTTTCTATTCTATTTGCACAAGCTTGTATTATTTGGAATCAATACATGAAATGACTATGTGGTTGACACTGTCAAAGCTGGGGCTCTCTTCTTGACAAAACTATTTTTTATTACGATAAGAATTTTATTTATTAGAAAAAAATGTATCGTGCAAAGCATGGGTAGCTGCTCAAACTCGCAACACACCTCAAATATCACAAAGAAGAGAAAGAAGGATGGCTTCTAGCATTAAAACTAAATTTTGTTGTCTAGATAATTTTGGTTCAAATTATTCCCCATGAATTGCGTATGTCCAAATACCACTCGTATATGAGTGGTATGCATCATTGGATGGGAATTTTGTATGTCACTTGGTGATCTCACATTTTATCTTGAGGCTGCCTTGAAGATGATATTGTACAAGTTTGGATTTAGGTCTTCTATCCTTGTCTTGAATGTCTTTGACAGGCCAAGCAACAACAAGTGAAAGATCTAGGCTTGTAGAAATTCTCAAAATGCATCACTGGATGGAAATCATGTATATCACTTGGTGATCTCACATTTAGTCTTGAAGGTGATGTGGCACGGATTCAGATTCTTACTTTGTCTTGAACATCATTGACAAACCCGAGCAACAAGAAGGAAAGATTCAGAAATCCCCAAATCTCGTAACAGACGACAATGACAGAAACTAGAACTGACATGAAACAATCTTATACACTGAAAGATGATATTCCCATTGATGGAGAAAGTGTCCAAACATTCCCACTATGGAACTTGCAGTCAAGCAATTGATAAACACTGAAAACTCTCTTGTTATGTGCCATTGGTATTTATTTTATTTCATACATAACAACATCATAGATATAATGTTGGTCATTTGATTTTTTTTTTTTTTTATCTTGACCACTTGAACATAATAATCTTAAAATTACTAAAATGCCCTATTTCATCACCCTATGTTATCCTAGTATAAAATTATCATCAATTTTTCGTTTGATGTCAAAATTGAACAAATTTGGATTTGTTGGAAAGATAATTAAATACCTTATAAAACAGTTTGATTTCATGTCATTTGAACATGAGATATCATTAAAATCAACCAAAATATAGAATGTAGATAAAGCCGAGTTTACGTTAAATCTAAATAACTTAAAAATCATGGTCTAACATGTGGTTCATGGGCCCACTTGTGGTCCATCGTCTTGCATGCATCATTCTTCGTGGGAGAGAACTTGACATTGGGTTCACCTCTTTATTCATTTTCTTCACTTTCCTCTTCGTTGCATTTTGAACTTGAGTTAAACAATTGTGATGAATTGTTGGTTCCTATGCTGTAAGGAGTATAAAGGGATGGTTTTCGATTATTTTCATAGGGTGTTTAAAGGATGGCAGGTCAAAGAACAAACCCATCCAATGCTGGTCCCCTCCCAAGAAGGATTGTTGAGTTTAATGTGGATAGGTTGCAAGGGGAATCCCGGGTTTGGCTGGGGTTGAGGGGGTTCTTCATAATCACTTAGATGAGCAATTTCATTGCAGGTGGAAATGGGGGAAGAATCTCATTATTGAAGGGGTTTCTTCCAATGCGATTGCTTGGGCATTTGATAAGAAAATGCCCCCCTTGAGGTTTTTGCATATTACTAGGGATATCACTTGTTTGTGCAGAAACTGAGACATCTCCTTTATGCATGTGAGAAGGTCCGCCAATGCAGACATTATTTTCTTGCCAAAGTCTCGGTGGATTTCAATATGGTTTTGTTGGATCCTTGAAACTAGCTTGGTTAAAGGTGTGCATATGCCTTTTGTAGCCAAGAATGTAACTATCATGCCTTTCTGGGCAGGGTGTTATAGATGAGCTTTGTGCTGTTTTTTGATATGTTTTTTGTTCTTCTAGGATCAGTATATACCTCTTATACTGCTACCTATCTCTTTTAATGAAATTATGGTTATCTTTCAAAACAAGTGTTGGATTGGAACTCCTTGGAATTTTTTTTTAATGATGGAGAACCCCACGACCCCCACCTCTCCGTGAGTAAAGGGCATTGGGTAAGACTTCGGATGCACACAGACCTCCACAAGCCACGTGCATCGAGTTACTATGGGACTTAAACCTGAAACTCCTTGGAGATCGTGCTTTCTACTTAGGGTGTTCTAACTTAATCCTAACATTTTCAAGAAATTTGAACGAGAATAGCATAAACTATAAGAAAGTAAGTCAAAACTAACATAAAATCAACCACTTATTGTGGAGATGACATTCCCATTTATAGAGAAAATCTCCAAACACTCCCAAAATGGATCTTGCACATGAGCAGTAATGAACACCAAAAACCTCTCTCGTAGTGGGCATTTCATTGATGCACATAAAAGAGAACCCTTGGTAATACTATTGGCCATCAAACATTTTGTTTAATCTTCATGGTTTAAAAACTTAATTTTGACTCGGTCAACTTCACCAAATCAGCTCAATTTGTTAATGAAATTGAGCGGCTCGAGAAAAACTTGAATGGCACTTGAATATTGGTGCAACTTGATAGTCTTGGTGGAGAACTTAGTCTCGGCATAAAACTCAGTCAGAAACTCAACTCGTTTCGGTCTTGGCTGTCAAGATGTGGAAGTCATTTGGGAATTTCATAAGGGAAAAGAAGTAGGAAACGATATAAAAGGTGTGATGAAACAAGCCCTAACATCCTTCCTCTCATCCAATGATGGAAGAATTGTCGAGAGAGGTGAGGCTGCAGCCTTTGTAACTTGAGTCTGAGGTGCATTTTTTTTTTCCAATTTTCATGTTCTTGTTCTTCATTTTTCTGTCCTTTTTAAAGCACCAAAGATTATTATTTTATCTTTGTTTGTCCCTTTCCTTTTTATTTATTCTCTACTTTAGCTTCTCTTTTTTTTTTTTTTCCATCATTTCTTTATTCTTATCTATTATCTACTTTATGATTCCATCCTTCTGCACTTTCCAGTTTTTTTGTTTTTTCCTAGCATTTTTTTAGTTTATATAAGTTCTTTTCCTACTTAAAATAGACTATGCTACAAATAATATTTTAATATTCATTCTAATTTCTTAAGGTTATTTTGCATTGTTGTTTACAGTTTTTCATACTTCTTCATTTTATCTATATTTTTAATATATATAACAAATATATGAAAATAATATTATTTTATAGTTTGGCTGACTCTTGACTTTTTGTTTCGGTCAGAACTTGTTCAAGTCTTGGAGTTGACTCGACTCGAATTGAGTTTTTTGGTTTTAAAACTATGGGTTAAAATTGACTATAATGCTCTTTAAGTTTTAACCCTATGGTATCCTAGTAGAGTACATAACTTCTTTAATTAGCAGTATTAAGCAAACTTATGTTTATTGAAAAGGTAATAAAATAGCCTATCCAATGGATCCAATTTCATGTCATTTAGACATTAATTATAGGCGAAGTATGACCTTTATTTAAAACACAAGAAGTAACCCAAATTCACTCTAGATGTAATAATCTAAATTCCCTTGTCAATCATGGGCCATGTTTATGTGGTTTCCTGTTGAACATGAGTCAAAAGATCAATTCAATGGTGAATATTGCATCAATCTTTAAACAATACTTTGCTTGTCAAAATTCTTGTAGTTCTACGATCTAATAGTCTAACTTGTGGGAGCCGAGCATGTAGTTTTGCCTGCCAGTACCATTGTGAGTGCTATTGTTAATGCTATATAATTGTTTCTTGAAATTATTATTTACAGTTGAATATATCGTGGGATGTAGTAGTGTAACTTTGGTTGGGTTCTACCCATACTCGACTGACTTGACCCAAAATATGGTTATGCTAACCCAACTCATTTAAATTATGGGTTTGGTTCAGGCTAGAAAAACTTAACCCATTTTTAGTTTTGGCCTAGGGTTATGCTTTATATAACTAGACCTGCCCGAATCACCCAAGTTATATGTATGAAAACACACTTCTCATTCTCTCTCTCTCTCTCTCTCTCTCTCTATATATATTTGTACAGTAGTGACACAAAATTATTAAAGGAAAAATAAGAAGAATAGAAGAGCGGGGTAAGGTATAAAAAACTTGTACCACTTGAAGCCAGAAAGACCAGAATACAAACAAAAATCCCACCAGAATATGAGTTAAATAACCAAAGGTCGCCCGCCCCACTGACATCACAGAA
This sequence comes from Chimonanthus salicifolius, assembly GCA_013350335.1. NCBI lineage: Eukaryota > Viridiplantae > Streptophyta > Magnoliopsida > Laurales > Calycanthaceae > Chimonanthus > Chimonanthus salicifolius. The sequence goes on along the minus strand of CM023535.1, from coordinate 71,877,923 downwards.
ATAACACATACTTGATGAAATGGGTGGGTTAGGAGAGGGCTGAAATATGGGTTGGGTCAGAAAGTAGCAATCCAAATTTAATATGGGTGGGCTTAGATTAGGCTTCATCTCGAGCTGCTTGCCCAGATTGCACCCGTGTGGGATGTGGTGAGAAGATCACCATGGGCCCTTTTTCTTGTTATTGTAGTGTATTGATTTAAAACACTTTGCAGTGTATTGTGTCAATCTTGAGATGAAATATAGATTAGATTCATCGAGTAGCATTCATTATGGGCTTTATGAGCTTTAATCTAAAAATGAGCATTTTATCTTCACCCCAAAGAGAACAACAATGTGAAGGGTGTAATCAACTTAGCATTAATATCACTATGCTGTATATATGTTGCTGATTGCAATTCACAGGGAGCATTCTTCAAAACTTGTCTTCAGCTAAGCATCTTTTAAAATTTGTCTTGGGCTTGGCACATGACAGCAGAACAGATTATAATGTTTTGATGCTTATCTTGTCCAGACACCTTGAGTAAACAGACACTGCATGGGGCTTTTGAAGTGGTTGATCCATTGTCCCTCCATCACCACCACCACACTTGCACCACCACCACCGCCCACCCAAACACCCAATACAATGTGTTAATACTGGGAGATGCGAAGGTCACAATCAAATCCTTGTACAAAGAACTGATGTTTACAAGTTAGCTGGGTGAATGAGGATACAAATAAAGACCTGGAATGAAGCTCTGAGAAATGTCATTCTAGATTATGAAGTGGCAGATTTCATGTTTTTAAATAGGGTGTGTGGAAGCTAGAGCTAAGAAAGCCAACTCCAAGAAGATTGGATTAAGGCCTTCTTGATGGTGACAATGATAACCTAGTAATGATGATTCAGCATTGGGAGGCTATTTCTTCTTTTTTGTGAAAAAAACATTTTTCCAAGTGAAGTTCATTCTCATTTTGGAAGAACTACTTTTTCATCTCTAATGGTTGTCAAACTGGCATTACTATTTGCGCTACATTTTGTAGGGAATTGTTTTCACATTTAGTTCAGCTCTGAATGACTAGTTCTTTATGGAGGATGGGCTATGTCCTTAGGTAGCAATTATCATCCTTTTTTCTCTTATAATTTGCAGCTTTTAACTCGCCTGGTATTCGAGAGAGGCAGCACTGATGCAGCAGGGAAGGTGGCAGATATTATGTGTGCTGATTTTGTACATGAAATGATATCAGCTTGTGTCCCACCTGTTTATCCTCCGAGGTCTGGTCATGGTTGGGCCTGCATTCCAGTATTACCAACCTTCTCAAAGATGGAATGGGATAATAAGGTTCCTTTCCAGTCTTCTAGGGAAGCTAAGCCTTGTTTGCGTGGCCCATCATATGTGGCACCTGAAAACCCTCTTTACCCGCTTCAATTGAATATAGTGAAGCATTTGGCTAAATTGTCTCCAGTGAGAGCTGTGTTGGCATGTGTTTTTGGGAGCAGCATTTTATCCAATTGTAGTGAATCATCTGTCTCCCGTTCCTTGAATGATGCAGTCACACAAGCACCTGATACTGACAGGTTATTCTATGAATTTTCCCTTGATGAATCTGAGAGGTAATGATATTCAAAGATATGAATGCTTTGAGGTTGATTTTGGGTGCTGGATGGATTGGTTATCTTGTTTTACTTTTAATTTTTTTGAACAGGTTTCCAACTTTGAATCGTTGGATTCAAATGCAATCGAATCTTCACAGAGTATCAGAGTCTGCTATAACAGCTAAATCTGAGGACAATCTTGACATGTCTAAGCCTGTAGGCAAAAACAATGTCAAGAGGTCTCGTGATTATGATAGTGATACTGAGTCAGAAGTTGATGACATGATTGCTGGTAGCCGTCTTTCTGCCAGTCTGTCAGAGTTGAATTGCCATGGCCTTGCAGCTTCTGACCATTGGTTGGATTCTCCAAAGTCTGAAAATAACGAGACTGAACAGACTGTTTTTCTTTCGTTTGATTGGGAGAATGAAGGACCATATGAAAAAGCTGTGGAAAGGTATATGGTTTTTTATTATTATTATCTTAAAAGAAAGTTGTTGCTTGTTTTTTTTATTTTTCTCATTCCTTTTTTTTTTTTGTCAGTCTCTTTTTTATGGATCTCTTCTAATTTGTGCTTCATTTATTCATTTTCCTTTTTTCTCTCAAAATGGTAACATGACTTGAACCTGCAACATTTACGGTTGCACCAGTAAGAATCTGTTAAGTGTATGCTCTCATCAGTTTCTGCCTCAATTTGGCATCTGAAATGTACAAAGCATGCTGTATATTTTATGTAAGGGGCAGTTAAGTGTAACAAGCCTGTGTCTAATAATACCTCGGCTCAAATTAGTATAATATTTGAAAATGGATGTTCAAAGGCAGAAGGGAGCTTGACTGCAAGACCCACCCGTCGAGCAGGGATGAAAGTTGGCCTTACTGATCCAACAGTGCCAAGTGGAGGGGCTGTTGTCCAACGGATAAAAGTTACTCTAGGTATACAAGTTGATTTTCCCCAAGAGTTGACATCAACGTGAAGGTTTGGCACCTCAATTTTGTCTCTTCGCCACGTGGGGCTATAGTATGTTCCAACAGTTGGGTTGTTCTCTAATTAAAGCAGTATGTTCACTGGGTTCAGAACGTTGCGAGACAGTTTAGTCCATATCTGATGTGGCCATTAGAGCATTGAGAGGACCTTTCCCTAATACGGGAGGACCGAGACTTTTGGTGTTCGGTGTTTGAATAACTAATGGAGAGGGTTGAATGGCTCACCCACCCACCCACCAAAAGAGGAAGAATAAGAGATATCAAACTATTGAATGGAAGATGGGTATCATTAACAAATTAGTTTCTCAAATATTGGTAAGTAATCATCCAATTGATTTTAATCTTAAAACATTGGATTGTAGCCCTTATCAATTCTTGCCTTCATCGTGTAATAATGCGTCTGTGAGAAAGCTAATTCAGTAAACCTTACACTGTAACTCACTATGCATCTTTGAATTTTGTTTAACACGTTTAATATATCTTCCAACAATAGAACGGGGAGTCTTCTGCTTGGATGCATAAGTTACTTGATGAACCAAGCTGACATTATGCTTTGTTTAAATAAAAAAAGTTATATACTTAGACTTGCTACACACAACAGATTGTGTTGCATGATTAAATTAATGTTGGATAACATTAGCTTGAAGTTTTAAATGGGCGGTTGTGTATTAATAAGAATGGTTTAAATTTTTCAAAAAAAAAAGATGGTCATTTGAGCGTCCTAAAAAGGTTGGCAACATTCAAATGAAAGGCATATATTATCATTGGATTGAGTGGGAAGAAATATGTGAAGTGAAGAATTGGGGACTCTAGATTAAATACGAGAATGTCTTGTGTACATCTTAAAGTACAACATTAATGTATACTTTTTTTGAAAGATAACTTCATTATTCAAAATGAAGAAACAACAAAGCAAAACCCTTTACAAACAAAACACCCCCAAACGATTACATAAAATGATTTACAATTTCTGATGTCAAAGAGGACCCCTGACACGCCATGTCATCACCTGCTGAATTTGCAGACTAAGGAACCATGAAATCAAAAAGCCAAAAGACGCAATGGCCTTCCGAATCCTTTCCACTTTATTTAAATAAGTTCAATGACATATAGATCCCGAAGCCCAATCAATAATATTCTTAGAATCTTTTCCTAAAATACTCTTAAGAGCTCCTAACTCTTCCAACTTCATGACCCCACACCATAAAGCATAAAGTTCCACATCAATGATTGAACCATTTTGGAGAGAACCAACAGAAGAGATCAACGTGTCTCTAGAACTATTCTGAATTACTCCACCATAACTAGCTAGACCAAGACACCGGATACGAACTGCCATCAAAATTGAGCTTCAGGAGATCCATCTCTTGAGGGGACCAGACGACTGGCATAACGGAGTCTAAATGAGGCTTAACGGAAATCCATTGACGACCAATCCCTACAAATATCAGAAATATTAATTCCCCGAAATTTATTGGAGCTCACCATCCACCAAGCAACTTGACATTTGATGACATCAGTAGTATGTATGACATAGGACTCCTTTCCCTGAAAAACCGCTCTCTTCCTCTCCAACCAGATGGACCACACAATACACAAAACAATCGTTGCCCAAAGACTTCTTCAAAAAGATTTAACATACCAAAAGCATTTCTTCATTGAACAAATCAAACCAATCTTTCGAGACACAGAAGGCCACTCCTAACAACTGAAAGAAATGACACCAAATCCTTGACGCAAACCTACAGTGAAGGAGAAGATGATTCTTTGACTCCATATTTAACAAGCAAAGACGTTAAGCATTTACAATTATCATTCTTCTCAACCTCAGATTATCAATCGTCAAGATTTTCTCTAGACTTGAAAGCCAACCAAAGACCTTTACTTTAAAAGGAGCAATACCCTTCCAAATTTTCGGATTCACTTGAGGAGCCTCACCACCACACATCAACTTACTACACTAGGACTTAGCTAAGAAAATCCTGTGGGGATCAGGTTCCCAAATTCTTATTATCATTTCCACTGCCCCACTACAAAACCTCTACTCAACATATCCATAAGTGTGAACCACTCCATCATCCAATCCTCTAGACCTCTTCTAAACGGAGGGCACCAAACAACCTTACAAAATCATGACAGTCACTAACCTTTGCCTCTTTATTTGCTGCTAAGGAATAGAGAACTGGGAACTTTCGAGCTGTGTCAACCTCCCCCTCCCATCTATCCTTCCAAAAGAAAATCTCATTCCCCTTGTAGGCACGATATCTGATGCAAGAGTTAAAAACCAATAAGACTAAACAAACTCCTCTCAAGAAACTAGAAACCCCTCTAGAAGATGCAACACCCTCCAACCTGATCTATTTAACCTATATTTGTTGAGGAGAATAACCTTTGCCTCCTATAGGTTCATGTAAATTCAATGTAGATGGGACAGCAAGGGGTAAATCCGGTCCGTCAGGTATAGGTGGAGTGTTACATGATGATAGAGGTAGGATGTTAATTGCCTTTTCTTAATCAGTAGGGATAATGGAGTCAAACAAGGCAGAACTGAGAGCACTTTAGGTTTGGTCTAGTTTTAGGAGCGGTAACCTCATTATTGAAGGGGACTCGACTAATGCCATCTCCTGGGCTAGTAATAGGAACCCCTCCCCCCCTGGTGGAAGTTGGTAAGTATTGCTAGGGACATTTGGAGGTTGTGCAGGTGGGGGGGGGCATCACTTTCACCCACACTCACCGATTAGCAAACAACGTAGTAGACTTCTTGGTAAAAGTCGGTGTTTAGAAACAAAGACCAGCTTTGGAAATATTTTCATCTCACCAGACTTAGGAGTTAGGGGAGCTGTGGTCCTTTTAAGTGGTGGAGGGTTTTTTTGTATTTTTCTTTTTGTTCATGTTTTTTCTTGCCTCTCTTGTTTCTTTTATCTCCTCTGTTTTGATTCGGGTATATCTCTCTTATACCTGGATCTTTCTATTGTGCTCTCTTCTTATTTTAATGGTATCAAGTCGTTAATGTTTCAAAAAAAAAGTGTGTGAAATCCCCTTTTATGACATGATCTTTCTAATGAAAGGTCATGGTGCTTTTTGGAGATGCAATTGGCTCTTAGTAGATTTATATCCTCAAAAGCAGAATGATGATAAATTGGCATGTCAATCCATTTGTTCTTTGCTCAATGAAATCATTCTATGTTTGTTTAATTGATAGTAGAACTAGGAGGGATATGTGCACATATTTGTGGAAGACGACAAGTTCTAGTTAGGTTTGTACTCTTTGTTGGTTCTTGGGTGAATTTAGGGTATGAATACTGGAGAGGCTGCAAATAATGTGTAAAAGCAGATGACTCTATAATTTTTTTTAAAAGGTTTCATTAATAAGAAGAAAGTAGTATACTATAAGAGATATACTGTTCCAAAAATACAAAAAACACCTCGAGAATCACCACAAAGCTCGATTATGCAACTCATGATAAACACAACAGCCTTATCCTGGGAAAAAAAAAGAAGCAAATCAAGGACTAACAGTAACCGACTACAAGGACCGAATAAAACCATTGGTCCTGTCCACCCCAACTTTAGTTGGACAATTTGCTATAGCATTAGCTGACCTCCGCACATGCTGAATGGAAATATCCTGGTTACTATAAGATCGGATGATGACTTTGACAAAGATGAGTCTGTAATGTGGCGTTATGTGAGAGTAATTCTGAACTAGGTGATGTTGGCGAAGGTACAGATGAACCAAAAACAGCAAAGAAGACATTCTAGATTTGTGTCAAATTTGGAGAATTGTGTAAACTCCTAAGCAACAACAAATCACACAATTGGATAAAGGTGAGAAACCTACTTGGACTGGCTTGTATGCAAGCAAGCAGGTTGCAGTAAGAACTACTTGTCTCTAGGAGGAAGACTTACTTTAATCAAATAAGTCTTAATCAACTTACTTTGTACTACATGTTGATCTCTGAAATGCCCAAAGGAGTAGTGAATAGATTGGAGCAGCTCTTTAGGAATTTTTTATGGGGTGACAAGGAGGAAAATAGAAAGTTGCATCTTATGAGATGGTCAGTAGGTCACAAAGCCCAAAGGAGGAGGAGGCCTGGGAATAGTGCCCTTAGGGATCAGGAACATACTGTAACGACCCGTCCTGCTAGCACAATATTGTCCACTTTGGGCCTACACACGGATCTGTACGGCTTTGCTTTGGCGAGCCAACCCCTGTTGCTCTCAAAAGGCCTTGTGCTAGAAGGAGGAAGGCTACTACTTATATACCAGGGAATTTCCAATGCCACTAGCAATGTGGGACTTTTTGGGGTAGGGTATTACAATTTACCCTCCTTAAAGCCAGAACCGTCCCCGGTTCTGCACACACAACAACCATGCCCACACCCTTAGGCAGAGAGTTGAACCATGCTCTAATTTTGTCCGCTTTGGGCCTACACACGGACCCACACGGCTTTGTTTTGGCGAGCCAACCCACTGTTACTCCTAAAAGGCCTTGCGCTAGAAGGAGGAAGGTTACAACTTATATACCAGGGAATTTCCAATGCCACTAGCAATGTGAGACTTTTTGGGGCAGGGTATTACACATACTCTGTTATGTAAATGGAGTTGGAGGTTCGGATGAGAAAAAAATGCTTTGTGGAGGAAGATTTTAGTAGCTAGATATGGGATGGAGAATGAAAATGAATGGAACCTTTCAGGGGAAGTGGAAAGGAAAGGATCACAAGTTTTGAAGGCGTGGTGGAGGATAGGTTTGGGCAAAGGCAAGGTAGGAGGTCTATTCAAGGTAAAATTAAGAAATCTATTAGGAAAAGGAGACATGACCTTCTTTTGGAGCGATCTTTGGATAGGAGATTGACCCTAGACTTTTCAGGATAGTCAGGAATAACCGGGCTAAAGTAATGGACTGCTATAAGATCGATGAGAGCCTCACTCAGTGGGAAATAGTCTTTAGAAGAGATCTTAGGGCGCAAGAGAGTTTAATGGAACCTAGGAGATGTGCCTATCTTTTGGAGGTTAGAAGATAGAACAAATTTGGACAGGTGACTCTTCGGGATTTTACTTAATAAAAAGTAGGGTGGAGCTGGCACAAAAAGAGTCTAGCAATTGGAGTTGCCCAAGTCCTTCAGCTTGGTTTGGCATGGCTCCTTCAGGAGTTCAGGCTTTCACTTGATGTCCCTCCAAAAACGCATATTGTCCAAAGCAAAACTTAATAGGTGGGGAATCAGTCTCTTTAGCGACGACCTTTCTTGTCCTCTATGTAGGGAACATGAGGAAGATGTGGACATATTTTTTTAATCATGTTGTTACTTCACTCTGATTAGATCTTTGGTGGGAATGTAAAATTGATAGTCATTTTACGTCTAGTTGTAAATGCATTTGGTATTTTTGTCAACTGCTCGACCTTTGTTCTCTTTCAACAGATTGATTAATGAAGGGAAGCTGTTGGATGCTCTCGCTCTTTCAGATCGTTGTTTACGTGATGGTGCCTCAGATCGGTTACTCCAGTTACTCATTGAACGTGGAGAGGAGAATGGCTCAATCTCAGGACAACCTCAAGGTTATGGAGCTCACAACATTTGGAGCAACACTTGGCAATACTGTCTACGGTTGAAAGATAAAAAACTAGCAGCTAAACTTGCTCTCAAGTATGTAAATTCCACATAAGAGTTTTTGCATTACTGTTTTGGTAAATTGTTGCAATGTTCAGTCATTCAGGATTTTGATTTTCTTGTGTTGTGTTTGTTACATTACACTTCTAATTTTATGTCATTAATGTGTATTGGTTTACTTGATAATCTTATTTTTTTATTTAGACAATTCTACTTCTGTAGCTCAAAACTGATGCCCATCCAATATCATTTTGGTACTCACTACCCTAGTTCAAACTGCCAGGATATGCTATTCTTACTTCCATTTATCTATATTGTAAAATATTTTGTATAGGCCTACCATAGTAGTCAAGGCTCAAGGAGCCAAGGGGTCTAGGAGCTTATGGTGCAAGGCGGATGCCTAACTGCGAGCTTGAAATATTGAAGCACACTTATTTTGATACTAGGCATATATTTGTATATTAATTATTTTCTCTCTTTATTACTTCAATATTAACAAGTACAATTATCTCTCTCTATAAAAAAAAAAAAACTTTCGTAACAGTAAATGGCTCAAAACGTATTAGTGGATACATATTGCATCCACCATTTGCTGAACAACCCCCCTGTTGCTTAACACAAATATATTATACATTTATTGAAGTTTCTAATTAAGTATTATTAGCTAATAATACATACAAACTAAAATATATAACCTTTTTTTAATAACTTGGGTATCTCCACCCCATGTTGAGGTGAGACTAATCACATGGATAAATGAAGATATATTACTGTCATTGTAGAAATGATGCTTATAATAATTTTTTTTCTTAAAAGAACTAGACCCAGCTAAAGTGAACCTGCTTGGAGCTAGGTGAAGCACAAAACAAGTTTGGAGCCTAGATGCAATCTAGGCGCACCTTTAACTACTATGATTCCTACTGATTTTCACTATTTTCTGTTTTGTGTTGGACCTTGATATCGTAGTGTTCTCACTTTGAAATTAGGTATTTGCATCGATGGGAGTTGGATGCTGCAGAGGATGTTCTGACCATGTGTGGCTGCCACTTGCCTCAAAATGATCCACTTAAGGATGAGGTACTTTTTATGAAGTGTTATTATTATTATTTTCATACTTCTCATAGTTCTCTTGAATTCCTATGGTGGACTTGTTTGGTAAGGCTTCTCAGATATTCAGTTATTTTCTCCGAAACTTATCTATCTATTGTCATTCTTGTTTATTTATGATTTTCTAATAGGCGATTTGTTTGGTAGGTCTTACAAATGAGACAAGCTTTGCAAAGATATATTCACATTCTTTGTGCAGATGATCATTATAGCAGCTGGCAAGAGGTCATAACCTTCTTTTTATTTTTTTCCCCTAATAATTCAGTGAATCATCATCTGTTACTCAGTTTGACTTCATGTTTCTTCCTGCTAATCCATGGTGTAACTATTAATTGTATTGCTGCATTAAGTCAAGATCCTTCAGGAAATTGGACATAATTTGCTAATGGAACTTCATTTGTTTATTTATTTATTTTTTAAGGTTGAAGCTGAATGCAAGGAAGATCCTGAAGGCCTGGCACTCAGATTAGCTGGAAAGGGTGCTGTATCTGCAGCTTTAGAAGTTGCTGAAAGTGCAGCCTTATCCATAGATCTAAGAAGAGAGTTGCAGGGTCGGCAGCTTGTGAAGTTACTCACAACAGACCCTCTAAGTGGTGGAGGCCCAGCAGAAGCGTCACGTTTTCTTTCTTCATTACGTGACTCTGATGATGCTTTACCTGTTGCAATGGGTGCAATGCAGCTTTTGCCAAATCTGCGATCAAAGCAACTCCTGGTATCAAAGCATTCCCTGCACATACACAGTGGGATTCAGTTATGAAATATTATATACCTTCTTACATGCCTTTTTCACCCTTTTTTGTTCAATAAGGTTCATTTTTTCCTGAACCGTAGAGCTGGAAATCTATCAGATGTTGAAGTTTCCCGTCTTAATGCATGGGCCCTGGGGCTTCGTGTTCTAGCATCTTTACCATTGCCATGGCAACAGAGATGTTCTTCATTGCATGAACACCCTCACTTGATTTTGGAAGTCCTTTTGATGGGGAAACAACTGGAATCTGCAGCTTTGGTATGTAAACTTGCCTTTGCTAGGTAGGAAAATTGGGTAGATGTGTCGTTCACTTCTTTTTATGGGATCAAGCATTTTGCCCCATGGATTATATTTTCTGCAGTGGTAGGTTTTATTTATTATAATCAACATAGGAGACCAGATCATCCACCAAAACAAATTTCTGTTATGGATGTTTATCCTCTTTATCTTGTTATCTTTTTCTTCTTTTATTAATTTTCAACTATACCAATTGGCAGATATTGAAGGAAATCCCCTCTTTGAGAGACAATGATCTAATTCTTACATATGCTGCTAAAGCAATTGCTGTCAGTGTTAGTGCCCCTTCAAGAGAACCCCGAATAGCTGTTTCGGGGCCAAGACCGAGGCAGAAAACAAAAACAGGTGCGCCTTCAAGGTCAAACTTTACGAACAGCCTCAGTAACTTACAGAAAGAGGCTCGCCGTGCTTTTTCTTGGACTCCTCGTGATACTGGAAATAAGATAGCTCCAAAGGAAGTTTATCGTAAAAGAAAGAGCTCTGGACTGACACCTTCTGAAAAAGTTGCTTGGGAAGCAATGGCTGGTATCCAGGAGGATCGTGTTTCGCTATATTCTGCAGATGGGCAAGAACGACTTCCATCTGTATCAATTGCAGAGGAATGGGTACTGACAGGTGACACAAGCAAGGATGATGCAGTTCGCTCATCTCATAGATATGAAAGTGCCCCTGATATAATTCTTTTTAAGGTATAATATATGCTGGCCATTGTCACTTGTAATTATTGGATTTATCACTAGTGGCTTGCTACCTATGCATTTCATGTAAGCTAGCTTCAAGTGCTGGGTGGAATATGTGTGCGCGTGTGGGTGGGGGGTACCAACATCAACTAAACGTTAGTGTTGTGGGACCCACTTCAGGACAGAGTTTACCCAAATCATCTAATTTTGGAAAGACATCTTATTAGTTGTATGGTTGATTGTAGATAATTATCCTTTATTATTTTCTTTTTTAAGCCACCTAGGTTGGCTCTCCTTTTTCTATTTATACATGTAACCTTTTTTAGTTTAGACACATTCAATAGAATCAATACAGAGAATTTCTTCTCCATCTTCTCTTTTCTTTAGTCTATAATTCTACGATTAGGACACTTCATAATTCACCATCAGCTTAGGAATTTTCCCATTTATCTGGGGCATTTTTCTGAAATACTATCTATCACTCCACTATTAGTTTTATCTTTATAATATTTATTTTTTGAGCAGAATTTAATTTTATTAAATGCAAAAGCTTATAATACAATATCAGAGCTAGGACTTGTATAAAAGGGCTATACGAAACCATATATCCATGCAAAAAGGAAAAAAAATAGAGTCAAAACATAAAAAAAAAAACCTCCGATCCTAATACTCATGGATTTAATATTATAAAAACTCCACTATTAGCAGCCCCGCTTTTCGACTCCAACTTTCGCCAGGAAATCTGCCATGTTATTCGTTGATCATCAAACATGTATCAAAAGGATGCCTTTATCCTTACTCACCTTTCTGATATCCCTAACAACGTTGACTAAGACTCTTCCTCTGATATCAAACCAAGGAATTTTTAAGGGGTTTGTGGTTGCTTTTATATATATTTGACAAAACCAATCATTTAATACATACATATGTGTGTGTGTGTTTTCACACATATAACTAGATCCCCTAGGTATTGGTGCTTAGATAACATATTGTAGCTCTGGCCATGTGGGGTCCACCATGACCTTAATCACACCACTTACTCTCCATTATTTGGATTCTTACCCAGTGTGACCCTAATATGAGTTATACAACCCATTGAATTTAGCTCAACTGACAAATACTTTGGCTTAGGAACCAGAGGTCTCATGTTTTGAGTCCCGTAGTCACTTGATGTCCGTGGTTTGCGAAGGGCTGCGTGCATCTAGAGTTTTACCCAATGCCCTCGTACTCGGGGAGAGGTGGGGGGGGGTCTTGGGGTTCTTTGTCATAAAACAAATCTAACCCTTTGAATTTCCATTGTAGGATAAAATTGAATCTTTGGGCTCAGACAAAACATGGATTCACTAATCCAACTAAGGTGATTTCTAGGCTCTTACAAAAGCATGTCCTCATTTACTACAATCCTAGTCATCCATCCCCTCCCCCACTTTTTTCTGACTCCACTCTTCGACTATACTTCTCCCTATCTACACCCCCCCCCCCCCCTCTGGGTTTCCAGTGATGTCTCCATCAACCTCGTTGGCAATGACATCACCAATTTCACAATCAACTTCGTCTAAAAAATTGACACCAAGAGTCAACATTCCATTTTTCTAGAATTCCTTCACATATTGGCCACCTCATCCACCACATTGTCCTTGCTCTCTACTGCGGTGTCGACAGCATCATTTACACTTGCAAGGGCATTTTCCAGGTTGTCCAATCCAACACCAGCAAGGTCTTAAAGATTGACATGGATGATGACACCACAAGGCTAGTACTGCTACCTAAGGGTCTAATTGTCACCGACAGGATTGCAGGTTTGCAGTGAGGGTAGACATGACAGCTAAGGTGGTGACATACTACAGGGCGTGGTTCTTGAAGAGTGATGGAGAGACAGAAGGAAGTAGGAGGGCCAGTGGGTTGATGAGGCTTTAAAAATTGTGGTCATGGACTTTACAGCATACAAGAAATAGGAAATGAGATGGACATGGAAGGAATTTCTTAATTTTACAATGAATGAGTTTTGCTTGTACAAATCCATCGAAATCGTTTTTCACATCATTCATAAGGCAACGTTTTATGTAGGTGAAAATTACTCTCTCTCTCTCTCTCTCTCTCTCTCGATGCATCCTCAAATTACGCTAACCAAATGGTGCAATTTGAGGACACTAACCAAATGGGACCCATCATGGCCCTAATCAGATCCCTTCATCCCTCACACCTACCTTCCTCCCTTGAATTATATTTATTCTCAATTTCACTGCAATCTGAGTTAAAAAGCCCATTGATCTAACACCATGGATTTCAACCGGTTGGATAAAATTGAATCTTCGGGAGCTTGGAAAACATGGCTTCATTTATCCAATTAAAGTAATTTTTATTAGCAACTTATTCAAGTAAATACCTTTCCAATCAATTCGTCTCCATAGGCCATGGTGGGCTCCAAATAGGAGTCAAATTAAAATTTGAGGACGTGTTTGTATTTGATCCTCTTTAATCTATATGTGTGAAAACACATTACCACCATTTGAGAAATGGAAGGCGCATAACTCTCTCTTCCTAATGTTTGCCTCCCAGCTTTATTTTTGATCTGCCTCTAATTTGAAACTAGCCTTCACTGCACTAGATCCCTCCTCGAGCATCCTTGTCCCTTCCATACTTCCAAGGCCATTTACATGGTAGTGCACCATTCTATCCTTCAGGCCAACCAAAACCAGCCCCCTTCTGCTCTTCCCAGTTTCCCAGGATTTATCAAGGCGTTTGGGGCTGCGTCATCATCAACAAAGCAGCTGAGGTCTGGGGATGACCTCATCATCAAGATAACGAAAGGAGCTAGGATGTTTATGTGTAGCAATGCCTAGAAGTTTCATACTTATTCTTCCATCTAGTCTTAGGTTGCTCAAGTTGATTAAATTCTGGATATTGTATGATTTCTGTAAAGCTGTTCCTGTTTTATGAGTTGTGAATAGCACATGTTGTGATTCCATGTCAGTAGTCTGCATATGACACTGGAAATGCCTGCATTCAGAGACTAGAAGGATTTTTTTTTGAGTGGTAATAGAAAAAAATATTTTGATATAGGAAAAAAGTACAATAGGCTGGTGCCAAGAAAACAAGAAAGACAAGCAGAGATACAGAGAAATGTCCTCGGTCGTTACCCCTGGGACAAAGCTGAAACCCAATAAAGAGGAATGAAAACACCAATCTACAAATTCCTTAAAAATTACAGAAGAAAAGTTCCTTCATGATTCCCTTCCGCCCCACGATTTGCTAGGAGTTCTGCCATGTCACTTGAAGGATTTCTAATTCACAGTTTAGGAGGGAGAGGCCAATATGAATATGGAATGAAGTAGTTAGAAGTGACACACTAGTACATAGAATGATGGAGATATCACTCTAAACAGGGATGGATTAAGTAGAACTCACAAAGGTAACCCCATATAAATTATCAATAATTTGCTAAGATGTGTCACATGTATGCTGAAGTTGTGTTTATCTGTTTGTAGGCATTACTCTCTTTGTGCTCTGATGAATCAGTGTCTGCAAAAGGTGCTCTGGATTTATGCATTTCTCAGATGAAGAATGTATTGAGCTCTCACCAATTGCCACTGCATGCATCTGTAGAAACTCTGGGTCGTGCATATCATGCAACAGAAACTTTTGTGCAGGTCTCTCTCTCTCTCTCTCTTGAAAAAACCTGCAGGTGTCTTTTTCCTCATTACTGTTTACGACATTCCTCATTTTATGTTTCTGCAGGCACTGGTCTATGCCAAAGTCCAATTGAGGAAACTTGCTGGTAGTAGTGACTTGTCAAACAATTCTGAAAGAAGTAGAGATGCTGATGATGCATCTTCTGATGCTGGAAGCTCCAGTGTTGGAAGTCAATATACAGATGAGCTATCTGAACTTCTCTCCCAAGCAGATATTTGGTTAGGACGTGCTGAGCTGCTTCAGAGTCTTCTGGGGTCAGGCATTGTGGCTTCTCTTGATGACATTGCTGACAGAGAATCATCTATCCGTCTCCGTGACAGGTTGATAGAGGATGAGCGTTACAGCATGGCGGTATATACTTGCAAAAAGTGCAAGGCAAGTGAACCGATTCATTATGGTATTTTTGTTGCATCTATTCTGTTGTATATTAATATAACAAAGGTACTGTTCAATTATTAGATTGATGCTTTTCCTGTATGGAATGCATGGGGACATGCTTTGATTCGGATGGAACATTATGCTCAAGCTCGTGTGAAGTTCAAGTAGGTGGCATATATTTAATTACGTTCAGTTAGTTATTGGACAAAATCCAAAAGAGAAACTAGGAGATGGCTGAAATGTTATTCTTGCCTCAAATGAGAAAAAGTTGTCCATGTCTTACATGTCGTTGATGGTTCCAGGCAAGCTCTTCAACTGCACAAGGGCGATCCTACACCTGTCATTCTAGAGATAATTAATACAATGGAGGGAGGTCCTCCAGTTGATGTTTCTTCTGTCCGCACCATGTAAGTGAACACTTATGCAGTTGTCAAAATTTCTTCCTCAGCTACTCTCCTTAATAAGTTCCTTTCTGAACTTGTAGTATGTAAGCCACCAGATTGGGAGTTTGTGGGCCATTCTGTTAGTGATATTTTTTTTTTTTGGATGGTTGTATGAGAGGGAGTAGAAGGAATAGGCTTCAAAAGTGTGTAGGCACCCATTAGGCTTTTACAAATTGAATGTGGATGGTGTTAGTAGCAAAACCAGACCAGTAGGTATAGGTGGTCTGTTGCGTAATTCTAAGGGAGGGAGTTATTGTTATAGGATATAGCAATCACATTTACACATGTGAGTTGACTTCTATGATATTAGATATCATTGATTGTAACTGATTTTTCTTTCCTTTTTCATCGCCTTGATTTGCTCCTTGTACTCTTTATATACATGTATCCTCCTTTATTAAAAAAGACAAGCAATACAATATACAGTGAATTATCTCTCTTTTCTTCCCTTTTGCTCCATCCTCTTTCTTTCTTTTCTCCCTATTTTTCGTTATTACAATTATTTCATTTTTCTCAGAGTTGTTAGGATTCAGTGAGTCCAATGAGGCAGAATAGTTGGGGTATTAGGACATTATAATTGTGGTCTAGGCATGTAGTGGCAACTTGGTGATAGAGGGAGATTCTATTAATGCTATTTATTACCTTGGCCAGTGGCGTGGTAGGCTTCTTTTGTAAGTTGGGAGTTAATAATGGCTTTTCAGGAGTCTTCTTCCTTTGACTTTAGAGGATGCCCATTTGATTGCACATTGGTTTGAGGTGATGTTTGACAATAACACTTTATTTTTATTTTGTGATTGTTCTTCCTTTTCTTTTTTCATGTTGTTCTTTTCTTTTTAGGTCTTGCTGTACTTGTATCTTTTTTTATGAATGAATTACCTTTGTTATTGCACAAAAAAAAAAAAAAATTTACCTTGTCTGGTGGCGACAAGTGTCCTCCGTGGAGATTAGTCCATATTGTAAGAGATATTAAGAAGGCTTGCTGAGGAAGGGAAGCCCTACCCAAAAATACCTCTCATATAGCGAATGGTGTGGTGGACTTTTTGGCAAAGGTTGGAGTGGGGAGATCTGAGGTGTTTTTTTGGTTGGCTTGTAATTGGTTTCTATGGGTTGGTTTGTTGTAGCTGGTTTCTATTGATGTCAATTCCTTTTCTCATTTCAGTAGAGCTCTCCTATATTGGTGTAGGTTGGGTGTAATTGGGTGTCTGAGGGATGGCTTGTAGTTTGTTGTTTTCTTTTTCTCTTTATTTCTTTCTTCTGCTGGACTTGTATTTCTTCTATATTTTAGTAAAATTTTATTTTCTCTATTTAGAGAGATTTTGATTTGGATATGATGATTTTTGTGTTACAGTCAGTTCTATTTAAGATTATAAATCTGATCATATTTTTACTTTTATTGTTTACATTATACATTTGATCACCCTACATTACCATGTAACGTGTCTTTAATTTATTCATATGAATACTTCTCTTGTTCAGACTCTTTGAAGGTGTTTTTGTTTTCTGTTAGTGCTTCCTGTAATCTATAAATTGCACTTATAATTGATATCCATTCATAGAGACATTGACTGAACTTCTGAAATTGTGTTGATCTACTGATTTTGTACAGGTATGAACATTTGGCAAGAAGTGCACCAACAATCTTGGATGACTCCCTATCTGCTGATGCGTACCTTAATGTTTTATATATGCCCACCACATTTCCACGCTCAGAAAGGTCTAGAAGGTCTCAAGAAACTCCAAACAGTCAATTGCTGTTATCTAGCTCAGATTTTGATGATGGTCCTCGTAGTAATCTGGACAATGTTCGATATGTTGAGTGTGTTAACTATCTACAAGAAGTAAGCTTTCCTTTATCAATGTGCTTAAATTCCATTTATATCTTTTAACTCATTTTTTGACCCTATTAATGTTGCACGTAATTTGTTCTAGTTTATTATTATTATTATTATTCAACTTCATACTCCAGCATCAAGAGTGATTTTGGAACATAAATATCTCTAGCATTGGCTGATTTTGAGTCTTAGTTGATGTCACCCGTATAGATCTTTGTGAGAATAATACCCTGAAGGAGACAATTACAAAGTTTTGTTGTTCATCCCTTCAAATAAAAATCTAATCAAGATTCAAATGTCTCTCAAAACTTATGAGGAGTATGTTGATTCATGGGGAGATTCTATAAAATAGTCATCGGTGATGCTCTATGTACCTAAGTTCCAGGCAATGAAATTATTGTTACATCAATGCAAGTGCTAAGATGTGTGTGATAACACTAAGAGATAAAATTAGAAATGTGAAATTAGGGAAACACTAAAAGTAGCACTAATAGATGAGCAGATGAAGGATATGCTATCTTTTCAAAAAAAAAATTAAAAAGAAAGCAAAAAATGATGAAATGAAGGTATATTGCTAAGGTTGTTTTGGGCGCACATAAAAGACCAGAAGCGACCCCAGTTCTTGAAATTGAAGTTTCATGTAGAAGGTACCAAGAAAAGTGTAAGGCCTTAAAAACTTGGCTTGAGGGAATAAAGGACATGATCGTTTGTTGAGAGGTGCAAGATATATTTTTTGATAGGGATAGATTAGAGATGCATAACTCAAGAAGCGTATCCCAAATAGATGGAATTAGTGGCTAGATGATAATGATGCCGTTATACATTTCATTTTGCAATTGTAGATATACATAATGTTATTTTTGAGTGGTAACAAAGAGGAAATATTATTAAAGAAAAGAGACAAATACAAGAAAAGGTCTAAAGGTATAGACCAAGAACAGAAAAACAAGCAACAAACAGTAAAAGAAAACAATAAAAGCTCTAAGAGAACAAAGAAAAAACATCGTGCACACTCCTAGAAGCCCTCTTCTTCAAATGTAGATATACATGATCTTTTGAATATTCAATGTGTGATGGTAGAAGGTTGGTTGTCTCTAATGGCTTTATTGGGAAATGTCTTCTTGTTGGGTCAGGGTACTGATCGTAGAATTTGGGAGTTAGATCCTCATGGTATATTCTCGGTGAAGTCTTTTTGTGATCATCTTTTGACAGTTGGTGATGCTCCAATTGTTCACCCTAAGATTTGGGAGAGTGTCTCGCCTTTTAAAGTAAAGGTTTTTGGTTGGCTTGCGGGGATGCAAACGATCTTGACTATAGATAATTTGAGGAAGAGAAGGATGCTTATTGTTAATGTGTGTCCTATGTGTCTATCTGCAGAGGAGACGGTAAATCATCTTCTTCTTCATTGTAGCTTCGCTACTTGTGTTTGGCAACATTTCTTTCAGCTCTTGGGTATCTCTTTCTGTGTCCCTAAAGTCTGGTGTGAGTTGTTTACTGAAGAAGTTGTATTTTTTGGCAGTTCATTTCGTCGGCAGTTTTGGAAGGAAACTACTTTGGCTATTATTTGGTCCATTTGGCTAGAAAGAAATAAAAGGGTGTTTCACAGTAAAGTGGGCTCTTTTGATGGTCTTCTCGATTTAATCAAGGTGCGGGTTGCTCGGTGGATGGTTGGTAAGTTGAAGTCTAGTCAGACGTCTATTTCTGAGATGTGTAGGGAGTGGGCGTCGGTGGATTATTCAAGGCCATATGGGGCATCTAAATTGGCTATTCCTTGGTCTCCTCCTTCTCCAGGGTTGTTCAAGCTTAATTTTGATGGGAGTTGTATGCGAGAAGTTGGTATGGCTGGGTATGGTGGTTTCATCTGTAATGAGTTTGGGAATGCACTGATTTCCTTTGCGGGTCCTTTTCGTAATGGGTCGGTTATTGAGGTTGAATTGTTTGCTTTGTGGAGAGGTATTTTGGAGTTGGAAGAGCTGGGGGTTCAAGGGAGTTTAGTTGAAAGTGATTCTCGGGTTGTGATAGGTTGGGTGTTGGGTTCTCTCTGCCCTTGGATTTTTCTTGATAAAGTTGAGAGGATTCGTCATGCTATCAATGCTTTTGTTTTTAAGATTGCTTGGGTTTCTAGGTCAGCTAACTCAGCTGCGGATTCTTTAGCTAAGCAGGGTTTGTTACAAGATGAGGAAGTTGTAACTAGATTGTTGTAATTTGGTTTCTTTTGTAGGGTCTCTTTGGCCCTGTTTCTTATTAATAAAGTTAACTTTCAAAAAAAAAAATGTGTTGCTTTGGCTTAATGAAAAGGTGCAATCCTGCAAAGATAATTATGTCCATGGTATTTCTATTAATAGATATGGTTATTCTTCTTCATTGAATTTGTTATTGTTTGAGATATGATTTATTCCTATCATTTATAGGTAATACAAATATATGTCAGAATCTTTGTTTTTGATTTTAATGCTTCGGCATGATACCGTCGCTAGGAGAATTGTTTCCATTGAATTCTGATTAGATGTCTGATCTTTATCAATTTTATTTTGTTTGTATCTTGCAGTATACACGCCATCAAATGCTTGGTTTTATGTTCAGGCATGGGCATTATACTGATGCTTGCATGCTGTTCTTTCCTCAAAATGCGATTCCTTCACCCCCACAACCATCCTTACATGGTGCTCCCACTCCATCTTCATCCCCTCAACGACCTGATCCATTGGCTACAGATTATGGGACTGTTGATGACTTGTGTGATTTATGCATTGGATATGGTGCTATGAGTGTCTTGGAGAATGTAATTTCAACAAGAATTGCATCTACCAATCAAGATGTGGCTGTGAGTCAGTATACGACTGCTGCTCTTGCCCGCATATGCAACTATTGTGAAACCCATCGACACTTTAATTACCTCTACAAGTTTCAGGTACAGCAGACAAATTCATGATTGTACTTTGCATGTGTAGATGACATGTGCATCAGTAACTGTGTATGCTTTTCTCATTCATATATTCTGTTAGAAAAGTGGTACTGGCATGTTGGAAACTTCAACTCACATTTCTCATTTCAACCATCATAAGAAGTATAAGTTTCCGTCCTTTTCATGTATATTTGTTTAAGTGTATGTGATGGTATGAACTATGAACCATTGGAATACAGTCAAATGTTTAGTAATGGTAATCGTCTCATGTTTGCACTCATCTTCAAAGCTATGATCAGAAACTTTATAATGCTTTTGTGATTTTAATTGTGTTGTTCAACGTATGGTTGTTAGATATGAGTTTTTAAGTAGTATGTGCAAAATGGGCTCCATGATGCAATACTACTGTAGGAACAAGAAGTCTAGGAAAAAAATTCAAATCCTGCTCTACATACCATGAAAATATGAGGAAGATGGAGAAGGAAAAAAAAAACTTTTATTTGGTTGTATTTATGCATTGTTACAAGATTTCAAATATTTATAAGAGGTGTTGTACACAGTTAATACATGGAACAACAAAAAAGGAAGTCAATCCTAACGGTGCTCTACGGCACTACAATGAATGGAATGCATGCAATCTTTTGTGTGGTACATTGAAGGTCTACAGAAGGAGCATGATCCTACAAGTATGAGCCATTGTGGTTCCATTTTCTTTTCTTTTCATTTTCCCTCCGAGATCCAGTTGCTTACAACATTCTTTTATTTGCCAATGTGTGTAATGTTTTCATTCCTTCTGTCCGTAGATTAAACCCCATTTTTAAGCTTCATTGCTCCTTTAAGTGAGTTTGGAAGTTGATCATTACATATTATTGTTTCAGGTAATTAAGAATGACCATGTTGCTGCTGGACTATGCTGTATCCAGTTATTTATGAATGCTTCTTCACAAGAGGAAGCTGTAAGGGATTTGGAACATGCAAAGGTAATATTTCTTGCAGTAATGAGTAATGAAATCTGCAGTTGTTAAAAGGAGCGTTCTTTTAATTTGTAATGCTGGAATTATGATCATTCAAATAATAATGGTAATTCTGGAAGTTCAGCTTGGATTTTGTACATTTGAGGCCTAGAAAATTCCCACATATGATCTTAAAGTGGAAATACATAGCTATAATCGTCCTGGCCTACTTTTTGGACCATAACGAAAGCATTAGCAATGTTTATTATATTTGTTTTTGAGAATCCTAGGATTTCCTTTTGGATGGATCCAGATGCATTTTGAAGAAGGTTTGTCAGCAAGACATAAGGCAGGGGAATCTACAAAGCTTGTTTCAAAGGCCTCTCGTGGAAAGAGTGCTTCAGAAAAGCTTACTGAAGAGGGGCTCGTCAAGTTCTCTGCACGGGTTGCAATCCAGGTAAGGAGATTCCTCTTTGAATGTTACTACTTGCTTTATTAAAATGAGGTACGCATACAAGGAGGGCTGGAAAGAAGGGAGCAAAAGTGGAAGCAAAGAGACTAGTCCAAGTCAACTCAGAGAGAGAAAGACAGCTATTGTTTCCTAGTGTTTAGCTTTTGTGACCAGAACTGGTTCCTTACTTTGACGTTGTACCTGTTACCATTCACTTTGTTCTCATTGTTATAATTTTAATAACTGTATAGGTGGATGTAGTGAGATCCTTCAATGACACAGATGGGCCACAATGGAAGCATTCTCTTTTTGGGAATCCCAATGACCCTGAGACTTTCAGGTCAGTCTGGTACCTATTTCTGCAAATTTCAGATAATTATTGGTGTTGCTGGTTTTTTTTTTAAACATCAACGATTAATTATTGGTGTTACTGTTAAGATAAATTACTTCAACCGTTGAAAAAAAAAAAAAAGATAAACTACTTCATCTCAAAAGAAGAAGAAGATGTAAAAACAAAGCCATAATGACAAGGCCCCCGTTGCACAATTGGAAAATCCTCATTGTTGCCAACATATAATTACCATCAACAATTTAGTATGCAAGTTGGGATAAAAGCATGATGTATTGTTGTCTATATTTTCTCTCTAGTCCACGCCCTTTTTTCTGGATCTCTAGGTAGGAGTGAAATATTCTTCTTCACCTATGCATGCATATCAACTCGAGTGTAACTCTTTGGAATGAAGCTATGTTTCATTCTTCATATGTTTGGTTTTTTAGATTCTGCATTCTTCCCTTTCTTTATTTTTTTCTTTTTAAAAGATATTCTACAGTTTTACATTTCAAGTATGTCTCCAACCACTTTGCAGGAGAAGGTGTGAAATTGCTGAGACACTTACTGAGAAAAATTTCGACTTGGCATTTCGAGTGATATATGAATTTAATCTTCCTGGTAAAAATAACATTGTGACTTTTTATTCTCCTTTATTTATCTCAAATGCCTTTATGCCATTCTAAGAATGTGAAACAATCTCGACAGAAAATTCAATCCAATATTGAGATTTGACCTGACAATACCCCTTTATGAGAAGTGGACCGGACTGTACATTTCTTAACACAACAAAAGATGATTGCATGTATCCTGCCATTATAAGCTTTCCATGTAGCTCTATGAAGTCTATATGATAAGGTCCACCTTTTGGAATCCAAACCATCAAATCAAACCCATTCCATGAAATGGCAGCCACCAAATTCTACACCAAACAGTGGGATGTTTACCATTGGGTTAAACATGTGAGTAAAAATGTGGTTAACATGTTCTTGTGTTCGTAATGATAAGTTTTATTTAAATATTGAATTGCATAAATTCAGAATTAGGACAATATCGTTAATGCTCAGCAAGCTGCTTGGTTTGAATGTTGAGTCATGTTTGCCAGTTGTGGGTGCCAATGTAGTGAAGGATTGGGTTTGGAAAAAAATGGATAATGTCCCAACTCATACACCAATGAATGGTTATTGACAGAAGATTGGAAGGAAACAGAGAATCCTAGTAATAATGTCAAATGGTGCAATTCTCTTGTTGCTATCTTCTACTAATAATGTTATGCCATCTTGATTTTGTAATGCCCCACCAATTCCACTTCATTATACCCCTAGAAGCACTACTGTCTGACTCAAGCTTAAACAAACTCTGTGGGGGTGGTGACCACTTGGCATTACTCCTCACAAATGTTAGATATAAATCTATATATATAATCCATCCAGCTTCTCCACAATTCACAAAGCCTTTCCAATTTCAAACTCCTTTCCTCCTCATAGCTGATTTGACTCCCCTTTCAGCCATATCTGATATATTTCAGAAGGGGTCGGAGACTAGCATCAAGATTAGTTGAGTCATGAGGTGGCCATACATTCAGTGCATTCAATCCACTCATGTATAACTGTTATTCCAGTGGCTCCAATGTCTTCCATTGAAATGTTGGACCCCATGATGCAAAGACACTGATACAAGCAGGGACTTAAATTTAGGAATGTGGATAAATACTCCATTTATCTGAATTCTAGGACATGGATATGGATGCTATTGTCCCTTTAAAAATGTATTTTGACATTAGGTCTGTGATTTTTTTATACCCATGTTATCATTTCTTTTAATTTGTTAAATGGATTAGCAAGCATGCTGAATCTTTTATAAAGCATTTTTAGGTGTTAGATTTTGTGCATAATGCAGATAAGTGTAATATGTTAAAGAGAGATAGCAGTGCCCCCTTGTGTGTGTGACTGTGTGTGTGCATGCTAGTGCATGTTTGTCCATGCTTGTGTGTATATTAAGAGAGGAATAGGGATTGCTTCAATGGGAACCTTGGGAACTAATTTTTTAAAGCTTGGAGAACAGCCTTGGGACAACTTTCAAAACTCACTGATCATGTCCTGGATCTGACATTGAATATTACATTGATCTTGTTCACACCCTATATTGATTAACAAGGATAGCATTTGATGGTTTGGAATAAAAGATAGGTTCTAGTGGTGGATTGAGGTGGTCTACATAGAAGTCATGCAGATAGCTACATTGTTTCGTGTACATACGAAGACAACTTGTCAGCTTAAAACTGTATGGTGGCTTAGGATTGTGAGCAGACAAGCCTGTGGGGCCTACCTGGCACCATTCTCGACCGTGTACATGTTACACACACCATTGGATTGAGAAATATCCTGAGCTTCTACTTCTGTGGCTAAAAATTATTGGGGTAGTCAGGTCCTTCCTAGGTCAAAGGACATCTATGAGGTTCCCAAATCCATCACTGGCACATATCTTGGTGAGCAACCCAAAGTGCAGGTGTCATTCATGAACTTTAGCCTTCTGGTATGTTGCTCACTGGTGCCAGCACCTCCCGAAAATTATCATGTTTGCTTTATGTACCAACTACACATGATATCCTTATATCCTGTTCCTGTCACTGTTTCGACTTTGTTCCACTCTGATTTACCAAAATCCACCCCTCCACTTCATCCACCACCCCAACCTCCAAAACCCCATTCTGATTGTGTGCTTCTTACCATAATACTTATTTTTCATTTGATTGCTCCAATCTTGAAATTCTACATTTTGCAGCTGTTGATATCTATGCCGGTGTAGCTGCATCACTTGCAGACCGGAAAAAGGGTGGTCAGTTGACCGAGTTCTTGAGAAATATTAGAGGAACAATTGATGAAGATGATTGGGACCAGGTTTTTTCCCTCAATGTGAATGTGCTTCTCTCTAATTTTTCGTGTGGTATCCTTAAAGTGGTATCTCATTGTTGGATAGCCTACAAAAGCTATTGTTGTTAAATCTGTGTGAGAAATGTAAGATAATTCTTTGTGTATTGTATTACTTGTTATCTTGAACAGAAGAGGATATATATATATAATACAGTGAGTCAATTAAGGTGGAAAAAAAGGAAAGAATAATGATTTACAATCAATTACAACCATAAGTCAACTATAGAATATACACTCGTAAATTGTGAAAAATGTTGCCATACCTACAACAAAATTTCCATCTTCTGTGGAAATATTTTGGATTGACAAGAGCTTCTAACAAAAATGGTAAGTGATTACTTTGCAACCTTGAAGGTTGTGGAATTTAGGTCATTTTACCATTCAATATGATGATGATGAAGTTGTTCTAGATATGATATTATTATATGCTTCTGATAGAGTTCTTCATGGTTTCAACTTGCAACGCCTGACATTGGTAACTTGGTGATTCATGCATTCATTATCATGCATGCCTAAACATGCCTCTATCTTGCTGGTCCGCTAACACACTATTTTCATGAGTTCTCCGTTGACTGAAATCAAGTTACTTATGGTGAAAGGTAAATGGAACCCGTAATGTATTGTTTTCATCTAGGCTGAAACCATGTTGTCATCAAAGAACATGCAATAAGTGCTTGACTGTTGGAACATGGAATTACTACCACAATCCTTAGAAATAGAAGGCGCATGGTTGAACAAAGGAGAGTACAAACATGATGTTCTCAAGGATGATGAAGAAATTTGTGTATTTGGTGATGTTAAATATCAGAACCACTACACCCCTCCCAAAAAGAAAGGGAGAAATTTAGGGAAAAAATAGAAGGCTCTTTAAGATGGAATTAGTATTACCAAGGGAATTACCAATTTTGTTGTTGTTGAAGCCAGTCAATGATTGAGAACTACTCTGTGCCAATGGTTTGTTATTTTTCTTGACAAGATGTGTGTGTGTGAGTTAGAGAGAGGGAGAGGGAGAGGGAGAGGGAGAGAGAGAGAACTTCTTTAATGCACACATACACGCACCCAATGTTGTGAAAATCGAATCGTATCGTAAATCGTTAATACATCTTGAATCGCAAATCGTTTATTGTAAATCATAGAATTGTAAGCTTCATAAGTGTTTTCCCTATAAAATATTTAATATATGAAATAACGTAAAATGTATCTAAAATGTAATAACATGAGCAATTCTTCAACTTTCTTTCAATATGAAGTGAATTCTATATAATCAGTTCATTGGAGCTCAAATTTCAATGCTCCAACTTTCAAAAGTATAATACCAGTATATAATCCAACTATATTATGAAAAGTCAATAATGAACTAAAAAAACCTTCAAAAGATCGAAAGGTCTTAAATGCTCATCAACTCTAGCCTTAAAAACCATTAAAACGAAATGTTTCATGCTTTCACGTTCCTAATAACCCCATAATTCTATTTTTTATACGAATCGTAAGATTTGTTGATAGATACAAATCGTTCCTCTTATCATATCGTATGAATCATAAGATACGAATCATGTATCGTAAGATTTTAACAACTATGCACGCACCTACACACATTTTTCAATATGTTGAAGTATACATACATTAGAGATCTTTGGGGCCTAACAGTCATCCTTAGAAATCTCTCTCACTCACTCACGAATTGGCGTACTTACAAAGTTGAAATCTCCTTAATTCCTCACTTATTTTATTTGACGTACATATTTTCATATACATGACTCAGCATTTGTTCTTACTATTCTGACAATGATCAAATTAAAGAGAATGCTGTGACCTTGGTTAGTTAGGCCTGCAACTTGTCCATTTAAATTTAGTAGTTGGTCTGGTATGAACTTGTGATGGGTGATGATTCTATTGGATGATTTGGGCTTGCTTTCAATGTGGTGTGTTGTAAATATACATTAAATGTTTATAGTTCTTTGCCGACATTTAAAACTTGTCGAGTACTTATTGTATGGTGTAGGTTTTGGGAGCAGCCATTAATGTTTATGCAAACAGACACAAAGAACGCCCTGATCGTCTCATTGATATGTTGACTAGTACTCACAGGTATGTCCTTCATTTCCAACTTTTGCTTTGTAATTTAAAGTAAAAGAGTCTATTCTGATGTGGGTGGAAGCATTTAAAATGAATGTTGCACTTGGAATTCTTGTCCTTCTTTGAAAGGAGAATGCTAAACTTAACTTGAAATCATACTGATATCGCAAGCCGTTTGATTGGTGTTTAATTAAGATATCGCAAGCCATTTGATTGGTATATAACCAACTCTTGAAAGGCCAACCACTTGTGTCTTGCCACATGAGCATAAGGGTCTAAAGGGTATCATTTCAGGTGAATATAGCAGCATCTCCCTAATTGAGATGATGCGGAAAAATGAAAACTTACTGTTGCATGAGGTGTTCTCTAAAAGAATATTAAGACCTAAGTATGTTGATGAAGCTCTAGAGAGTAACCCATCCCTGTTTCATCCTTTATAAGCTGTCATTCTAGATAGCTGCAGTCAAAATTCTTGAATGTGCATCTATCTTCATGTAAGCTAAATTATAATTTAAAGAAATAAGAATGAGTGCTAGTTCAAATATCTTGCTGCATTCTGTTGTGCACAAATTCCTGTTACTTTAGCTAAATAAAATTTCAATGGCAATTTGGTAGTGGCTGAATGGTTGTATAGATCACATCCTTTATGAACTTCAATCGTGTGCACAATTGAAACTCTTCCATTAGTAGCTGGTAAAACTTGATGAAAAGAAGAATAATGAAAGAGTGAAGGAAGAGTTTTGGAGAAAGCAAATGATTTCATTTTGAATGGTATAAGTCTGTACAAAACTACCTTTATATATAGAGGAAACATATACAAAATATACACTCATCTCAAAAATGGAGGTCAACTCTTATATGGTGACTCTCAAGACTACATTAACCAAAATACCTACAATACATTCCTTCAACACCACCCTCTCCCCCCCTCCCTCCCCTCCAAGCTGGTGGATGATGGATGTTGATTAAGCCCAATTCGCGAACAGAATCTCAAAGTTGAGAATGAGCTATGGCTTCGCTAAGAAAGTAAGCCAAATTATCTTTAGACCACATACAGAGTGAAGATGCTGCTGGAAGAAACATGGTCACAAATGTAGTGGCAATCTACTTCAATGTTCTTAGATCTCTCATGAAAGACTTATTTGATGTAACAGGAATTGCAGTCACAAAAACATGACCATTGGATTTGAATGAGGAAACCCCAAGTCTACCAAGAGTTGTATGAGCCATAAAACTTCACAAATTGTTGTAAACTAATTTTCAAACTTGCATCACAAAATTTTCATTTAATGTAACTTTAGCTAAAGTTCAAGCTTTTGGGTGACCTTAGGTTTACTTGCCCAACCTGATTTAAAATTTGGGTGTATTGTTGTTGACCTGAAAATAAGCCCAGCCCCAGCTTGAATCAACCTGAAATCCTTTTCTTTCTTTCTTTTTTTTGGGTCAGAAGGCGAGGGAGGGGGGGCATGTAGGCTTGGATTGGGCCTAGCTCAAATATAACGTAGAATTCTATCATTGCTTATTGTTATCATTATTTCTTTCTATATAGGAAGGTGTTGGCTTGTGTGGTCTGTGGTCGTTTAAAGAGTGCTTTCCAGATTGCATCAAGAAATGGAAGCGTGGCTGATGTCCAATACGTAGCCCATCAGGTTTTGTCACTTCTCACATTCTAGTTCTATTACTATCTTGATGTAAGAGAAAGCAACTTTTATTTCTTTTATTTCTTTTTTTTTTTTGAACAGTAACAATTATGAATTTTATTGATTGTAAAATATAATTACAAAGCATAAAAAGATGGGTCTAAAGGGATGGACCCAGATAGAACACAAAAGAAAGAGATAAATGTACATCCATAGAACAATTTCCAGGAATGTCTTCCTCAAAGATGAAAGACGCCAGAAATGGAACTATCGACTCCATTCTTCGCTAAGCAATCTACCACTCCATCGGTTGTGCGAGTAATACGGGCGAAGGAGACATCCATACTCAAAGCCATGGCCTTGATCTCCCTAACAATGGTAACTAGTCTCCAAGGGGATCGCTTCAAGCCCATTGTGCATTTGATGGCATTTGCCAAATCCCCTCCAACTACTAGTCTTCCAACCCCGTAGTCTGCCCAAATGGTCAAGGCTCTCCTAATACTAAGTAGCTCTGCCTCATTTGAATCCTTGATCCCTACACGTTCTATGAACACCACTAAAGTCCAGCCGTTGTGATCCCTAAGGGCTCCACCTATCCCTGTCGGTCCCGATTTTCCTTTAGATGTCTCGTCCACATTAAATTTCTGAGTGCCTTGTGGAGGAGGTAACCATTTGACCAGTATCCTAGATTTGCTAGGTTGACTTCTCATACAACCTTCCCATGCCGCGAAAAAATCATTAACTCAAATTTCCTTAAACTCCTTCTCTAAATGGAGCCTGAAATACCCCAGTGTTTGGGGGCAAGAAGGGGATCCTTGAAACTCACCAGTGAAGGCGTGACAAGTCCCATTTCGCATAGTGTAGAGAATGTGCTTGGGTATTTAAGTGGAATGCTCTCCTCCTTTTATCACAAGGCCTTTTGGGAGCAACCTTAGGTTGGCTTGCCAATGCAAAGCCGTGCGGGCCCGTGTAGGTGGGCCCAAAGGGGACAATATTTTGTTGGAGGGACGGGTCATTACAAATGGTATCAAAGCACGATTCAACTCTTGGACTGTGGTGTGGACAGAGCCAAAGACGGCTCTGGTTCTAAGGGGGTGGATTGTAATACTCCAGTGTTTGGGACAAGAAGGGGATCCTTGAAAGTTGCCAGTGAAGGCGTGAAAGGTACCATATCGCCTAGTGTAGAGTGTGCTTGGGTATTTAAGTGGAATGCTCTCCTCATTCTAGCACAAGGCCTTTTGGGAGCAACTTTAGATTGGCTCGCTAATGCAAAGCCATGCGGGCTTTTGTAGATGGGTCCAAAGGGGACAATATTGTGATGGAGGGAAGGGTCGTTATAGAGCCAAATCCAAAGCCTCCATTTGACTTTATCAAAAAGCTTGCTCACCTCAATGGATTTCCCTTCAAAGATTGAGTTTCTCTCCTTCCAAATAGTCCAAAGAACAACTGTCGGGATTGTAATCCACGTTGCCCTCCTACTATTAAATCCCGACATGGTTCACGATCCCAATAAATCATGACAAAAATTTGCAAGGACCCATGCCATTTCCATGATATTAAGGAAGTTAATCCACAAGTTCCAAGCAACTGGACATGTAACAAAAAGATGGTG
The DNA here is from genome assembly GCA_013350335.1 of Chimonanthus salicifolius. Lineage (NCBI taxonomy): Eukaryota > Viridiplantae > Streptophyta > Magnoliopsida > Laurales > Calycanthaceae > Chimonanthus > Chimonanthus salicifolius. Next base: position 71,847,683 of record CM023535.1, on the reverse strand, counting down.
AACCGTTTCCTCCACTGAACCACATAGAGGACAGCTGAGGCCTTCTTCGTTTTCCAACATACCTCTCCTTCTAAGGTCCATCCTAGTGAGAACCCTCCTTCATCTCAAACCAAACGAAGGTTTGGACCCTTGGTGGGGCTAGACCCAACCAGGTTAATCTAGGTAGCGAAGTCGAACTAATCTGATGGTGGGTGGCCAAATCAACCATTGTCTTTGTCAATTAGATTTCCAATGAGTCACCTGACCATAGTAAGTCATCCATTTCCCCTAAAGCTAACAGGAATTCATCTAGTTGGCGACGTAAATCTTCAAAACTATCCTGCTCAAAGGACCTAAGTTTCCTTGTAAAATCGATGTGCCACAATATGTTATTGCCTTCCCCTTGGTAGCACTCCTAAACTTTTATTTCATTATTATTATTATTTGGAAACATTAACTTTCGTTACTAAAAAGGAAAATAAATACAAGATACATGCTGAATTGACAACGAAAAAGAAGAAAAAATATGAGAACTCACAAGTTAAGAACGGCCTTAGATATCTCAACTCCTAACTTGGATAAGGAATTGATAAAATAACTGGTAGCGTGTTTAACATGCATGTAGCTAATATCTCTAGACTTAATGTTCTTAATCACTTCTATTGTGATGGCTAGTATTTTCCATGGTTTCCTTTTCCCCCAAACCCGTGTAGTAGAATCACCATCAATTACTAATCTTGATCATGTTTCACCTCACACCTTCTCAACATGACTAATGGCCATTAATTCTACCTCATCAGAATCCTTTAGAGCAATAGGCTAAAAACACCATCTTCATCTCACCCTTATCATTATGAAGTGCACTACCTATTCCTGAGCTTTCCTTTCATTGCGCCTTCCACATTAAATTTGAGGGAACCATTTGTGGTTTAACTCATTTCTATGTTGTCTTCTTTCTAATCACTTCCATTCCAATAACTTCCTGCCATGCTTTGATAAAAGCATCAAACTAGACACCTCATTCCTTTCGACCCAAGATACATCTGATCAACCTAGTTATTGCCAATTCAAAAACCTCTCACATTAAAGCTTTATTTCAACTCAAATATTCCCAAATTCTTTCCTTAGACTTACCACAAAATTATTGCCAGAATTATTCCATCCATGTTTTCATTCCCTTAAATAAGTGAATCCCCCACTATCTGGCGTCCACAAAATGGAATTACCCAATACCCAAATATAGCTAGATCTGGCACTGGATCAGGTTGGTTCGGGTTTATTCGGATTTGGGTCTATTTTCAGGTCTTGTTAAATGGGTGTTGTTGGTTTTAGTCTATCTCGAGTTCAGGTCGGGTTACCTATTTACGTAGTTAATGAGACTTTTCTATCGAGACACATACCAAGACTACCCTTTTTATGGGTGTAGACCTCGTATGGTTGCATGTGTGTGGCTATTTTTGGGTTCGGGTCGGGTCTAGCCATTTATAAGTGGATTTGATTAGGGTCGTGTCATCTATTAAATGGGTTGGGCCTGTTCTGGTCATTTATCAAAATGGGTTAGTTATTCGGGTTGGGTCAATTTTTGCTAGGTCTAAATATAGCCCATCAAAAGTCAAAATGGTTCCACAATTCAATCACTTTAGGAGCTTTGCAAAGTAGATGATCCTAATTTTCCTCTACCTCTTAATACACGACAATTTGCATCTATAGATAATATCTTCCTTTGTACCAAATTAAATCTTGTCAACACTTTCCTTTTGGCCACACTCCAACCAAAGTCTTGAACCCTAGCCTTTTACTCCTCCAAACCACTAAGATCAACACTACACTCCTACTCTCTTAATTGAATGCTTTAATGCATGCCTTTATTGAAAAATCCCCTAATGAATCTCATGTCCTCACTTGCTCCACCTCTTCCTTGTTCACGTGGGCGTCACTAAATAATTCCAACCTCAATCTCTTATTCCCTTAAAACTCTTCTAAATATAGTCTCACTGTACATGATGATATGTATTTTCTATGTCAATCTTAAATATGACCCCCTCACCTTTCTCCTTTTCCTATTTTATATGATAAGTTTATTCACATCATTGCTCTTTGAATTTTGCCAAAATGATATCAGTGTTCTTGCCAGGATCTTTTCTAGTAATTTCTCTCTTTGAAATCAACAAAAATCTCAAAGAAAGCATTTGCAAAAATTTATTTAAGGAATCGGCATATTCATGCTTTCCTAGCACCAAGAAATAGATTGCAAATATTCCTATTTCTTCGGTTAATCAACACGTACCTGTCATCGTGTCATTTGCCATCTGACTCTTTTAGTAGCAATCCATTATAAGAAGACAAGATGGTCGTCAATCTTCACTTGACTATGAAACTAGGTGTAATAACAGGATGGTCGGGTTGACTCGGCCGACCGAGTTAAAAATGAGTTCTTATTATATGCTTGAGTTCTAGTCAATGCTTCCTACATTTTCACTTGAATTCTTAAATGCTATGTCTATCTATCTTATGCAGGCTCTCCATGCAAATGCCCTTCCCGTGCTTGACATGTGTAAGCAGTGGTTGGCTCAATATATGTAAATTCTTTGTAATCGTCATCAATTTTTCATTATTTGTTCTTGTAAAAAAAACAAAAATCTTTGAATAGTTCTTGTAAAAAATTATTAAAATTAATAAAAGGGAATAACTTTTGTAGAAGTTATTTGTTTACGGAAATGCTTAATCATTTGAATCCATCTGATTTTCCATGCAAATGAAAATGAAAATTCTAGGTAGACTCTTCCCTATTTAGAGAGGCTACTCATTAAGATTCGAACTGGGCTATATATTTTTGGGATGGGATATATAGAAAATGATAAAGTACAATGGGTGGATAAAATTTTAATCCCATTTAATCATTGTGATTTAGACTTTGAAATTGTAATTGCTTTTTATAATCCATTTTTACAAAGTTACGAAGATTGAATAGAGGATTTTTTATTAAATTATATCCATTCAAGAAGTTCTCTATGCATCCCAACTAAGCAACAAGAGCTTAGCATACATACAGTCTCTCAATTAAATTAAAAGGCCTTTTTAAGTTCATATTGAATCTTTACAGCACATTATCATCATTATAAATTAATATGTATGATTCTTTATAAAAAATAAGATTCGTTGTATTTAAAAAACTATAATTTTTAAGGGTCAGTTTTGGAAGGATTTTAATGTAATGGTAAGATTAACTCAAATTAGTACTTTAAACCTAAAGTTTTGATGAGTTTAAACATAAAATTAACACGAAGACTCTCTCTCTCCAAATTACAAGGTCTTATAAATGGGGTAATAATGTGCTATTGTTTGTGGTCCATCAAGGACTCATCATGATTATAACTAGCGATTTGCTGTTTCATGTATGTATTATTCACTTATAAACATATAATCATGTAAATTTATTTGCAATTTTTACTTTGTAATTTGTATAGTATAAATAAACTTTTAAATAGTTTCTTCTTTCAAGGTCACTGTTAGATCTCAAAACATTAATGTCTATAAAACTAAATTATACAATATATTTGAAGCTAATTTTCATCTGAAATTGTGAAAAGAACATTGTTAAGTTATGTTTTAAAAAATTAGAGAATAAAAATTTGAGAAATATGATTGGCCCTTTTTCCTTACCTAATAAATAGTATGAAAGCTTTCCTTCCGGAAAAATAAATTTTTAGAGTGTTTTAGGAGGTTTAGAAACAACAAAATTGTTTAAAATATAGTTGAAATATTTATTCTCATTTTAAATGTTTTATATATTTAACTTAAACATTAAAGTAAAAAATTTGGTTTGTCCAATATCTTTTAAATAAGTATCTGATTTTTACGTTTTTAGTGTATTTTTTTATAAGTCTATTTTTTAAATGGGATCATTACCAAGACCGGGTTTAACTAACTAATAAATAATTCGTTGAAGAAAAATAAAAATATAATTTTTATTTTATTTTATGGCTGACAAGAAATGAAGCCATCCAATACAAGAAGTTTCTTTCCAAGTAAAATGATTAATCAACACATGCTATATCGTCTCATATCAAATCCGGAACCTTAGTTTTTTTCTGAATTTATTTAATTTTATAATGCATATAAAATTGGGCCATGGATTGTGTCAGGTAAATTACTCCTTCCCAAGTTAAAAAATAAAAAAATGGAAACACTTGTAAAAATACAAAATGGTTCGAGCCAGGGGTTAAGATATCCGTCGATACGAAACCTATCGGCCTGATATGATACGGGTTTTCAGTGTCTTATCATATCGGCCGATATGTATTGTATCGGCCGTACACAGTAAGTTCTCGACCAATATGGACCGATATATCGGTCCGATATTGGCCGATAATCATAATATTCGGTCTTTTTAAAAAAAAATAGAAAATACTCAATAATACTATTTTTTAATTGAATACTTGAGCCCTAACTAAATAAGATATTTTAACGGTGACAATTAAGCCTGAAGTTCTCTCAAATGATGATTCATATGGCTCAGGATCGGTAGTGGATCGAAAGATTATTATTTAAGTATAACGAAATATCAGATCAATCAAATTATATTTTTAAAATTACAAAGTTTAAATATAAAAAATAATTTAAAATATTCAATTTCAAAAAGTTTTAAAAAATATGACTTAATTAACTCAATTAAAATAATTTTTTTAATAAACTACATACATTAAAAAAAATATTTTTAATAAACTTATTTAATGAGACCCATGCCTGAACTTTAGAAAGAGTAACATTTGTATACTGAAAATAATGGATCCATCCAACAGCTATAACTTGGTTATTATAAGATTCGACTTAATTCAAATTCAATATCTATTAAATAGATCCTTTGAGACTCAATCCTTTGATGATATTTGTTGATCTCAAATTCTATTGATATGGCGAAATTGTTAAATATTGAAATTTTTCGAAAAATCGATTTTAAGCAAAAATATTAGTAAAAAATTAGACTTAATACTGACCAAGGATTTTTGGATATTTTTATATTTTGGATTTTCTTATTGTGAAAATAAAAAATTCAGTCTGAAATCAGCTACAATGGTAAATATTTTTGGGACAAAGATATAGATTTGATCCGATGTTTAAGACTTAACTTTATCAAAATTATTCATATATTGAAATTTTAATTCATTTAAAGTTTGACCGTTGATTCTATAATTTTAAATCCCCAATTAATAAAAGGAAAACTCATCTTTTATTTAACCATATATGAATATTTATCCTCTTTAAAAATATAAAAAGATTGCATTTGCAATAGGACTCGACATGCCTTTTCAAAACTATTTGAAATTCGAACACGTGTCACTCTAAACTACTGGAGCGGGTAAGCCAGCAATGTTCTCTCTTTTAAGAAAGTAAGAAGAGTTAATTAAATCCACATAATCTAATGCGGTAGTTAATTAACCTGAAATCTTGTGTTTAGAAGACAACTACCACCCTTAATTAGTCTTGACTCCCAAAAAAATATCCTTCTTACTCGGCAGAAATCAAACGCTGTTTTTTTCTCAAAAATAACCTTCCCTTTCCCTTTCCAACCAATGGCAAAACTGTCTTTTATCAACTACCCTTCCTCCTCGACCGTTTAAAAAAATTACAATCTCTCTCTCTCTTTACTGCTGCATTTTCCTTTCCTGTGTTCTTTGCCATTTAAACTATAAGCATTTCTCTATCTATCTACTGCTGCTGCATTTTCTTTCCTATGTTCTTTGCCTATTAAGCTATACACAGTCAGACCGATTTGATCAGAACAAGGGTTGTTCTCGTTTAACAATCTTCTGATTAAAATTGTAATGTTGGATACAATGTGACCCAACATTTCTATTATCTATCTCTCCCTCCCTTGTTTGGTTTTATTTTTTCTTGTTCATCTACCCTTTGTTGCCCTTCCTAATGGCAAAAGCAAGTGATCAAGATCAAGAAGATGAAGGAGAAGATAAATCACCATGGGGACAGAGACCGAAGAAAAATTCTAAAGTCAAGGAGCTTGGACTGGCCTGCATGCTAAACACTGAAGTAGGGACTGTATTAGCCGTCCTCAGGCGAAACCCAGACCCGAATTCGCAGTTCCTCTCTCCCATGGAAGACAACTTTGACCCATCTTTGCTAAATTCCTTGAGATCTCTACGAGCAGTCATCTTCAATCCCCAACAAGAATGGCATAGCATTGAACCCACTTTCTACCTTTCCCCATTCCTCGAGGTGATACAGAGCGATGACATCCCTGCCGCTGCAACCGGTGTTGCACTCTCTGCCATTCTCAAGATCCTAAGGCTCGAGATCTTTGATGAGAAGACACCAGGTGCTGCTAATGCAATGCACTTGGTTGTCGGTGGAATCATCAATTGTCGCCTTGAGAAGACAGACCCCATGTCTGAAGAGGCCGTCATGTTGAGGATCTTACAGGTCTTGTTGGCAACTGTGAAGAACCGCACCTCCGTGCTGCTGTCCGATCACGATGTGTGTACCGTTGTCAACACATGCTTCCAGGTCGTACAACAATCAACCAACAGAGGAGATTTGCTACAAAGGAGTGCACGTCACACAATGCATGAAATGATCCAACATATCTTCCACAGGCTGCCCTTAATTGAGCCTACAGATGGTGGGGGACTAGAATCTGATATTGAAGATGCAGAGTACACAAGCAGTTCCAATTCCGGCTATGGGGCCCGTTGTATGGTCGACATCTTTCATTTCTTGTGCTCTTTGTTGAATGTGGTGGAGGTGGTAGATGCCGATGGGATGCCAACCACAAATACAGATGAGGATGTTCAGCTATTTGCACTGGTCTTGATCAATTCAGCAATCGAATTGGGAGGAGAAGGGATTGGAAGCCACATAAAGTTGATGTGCTTAATCCAAGATGACCTCTTCCATCATCTAATCCACTATGGAATGTATGCAAGCCCACTTGTACTGTCTATGATTTGCAGTACAGTTCTTAACCTCTATCACTTTCTTCGCAGGTAATTGGGAGTTTCTCTATCTTGGCTAGATTTTGATACTAAAAGACTTATGTTTTTCTACATGTCGCATATAGTCATGTCTGTCCATACATGAAAATTATACAAATTGTGGACCTTTTCTGTACTTGCTTTAACCAAAACATCTCTGATTCAATAATCGTGTGTTTTTTATCAAATATTGACCTAGGAGTCTGATTGATAGAAGCTTCATTGCATGCTCCATCTACAATGCGAAGTCTGTAATTTGTTAATTACACAATGGCATGTCTGTTTGTGATTTAAACCTGGATGAATCATCACTCAGCTCTAAGAGGATTATAAGAACAATAGTCTTCAATGTTCGTTGTGCTAGACTCCATGTCTGTTCTCCACACAACGAATACTTGCGGCGGACAGTGACTCTTACACCATACAAGTGGTTTAAGAGAACACAACTAAAAATAAGCAAATTTTAGGCCATAAAAGTTCACATGTATGTATATCAAATGAGAAGTTTGATAGAATAGTATGGGGAATGGGCAATAAGTATTGAGCATATGAGCAGCATGCAAATTGGAGATCATGTTAATAGATAAAATGTTTGTACATGTTTTCCAAATAATAATGATTTGATTTTGAGGATGGAATTAAATAAACAAAAAAAAAAAAAACAATTTCCCAGAAAATGTGGATTCAATTCAGTACTGTCGAAAGCATGAAAGCAAATGCAGTACCAAATCCTCATTGTTTGTTGAAAGAAAAAAAAAAAACAATTTGATTTCAGTGAATTGTATTGCAATTGCAGGTCTCTTAGGCTCCAACTCGAAGCTTTCTTCACCTTTGTGTTGTTTAGAGTTGCCACCACGGGGTGCTCAATTCAACTTCAGGAAGTTGCAGTCGAAGGAATTATAAATTTCTGCAGACAACCTACTTTTATAATCGAAGCATATGTCAATTATGATTGTGACCCAATTCGTAGGAACATACTCGAAGATATTGGGAGAGTGCTTTGCAAGATTGCTTTTCCAATAAGTTGTCCATTGTCCAGTATGCAGGTTCAAGCATTTGAAGGTCTAGTTTCTGTGATTCAGAACGTTGCTGACAATATTGACAATGAAAAAAGCCACCATCCCACATCCTACGCACTTGAGGTTTCCACATATCAGCCATTCTGGGTGGAAAGGTGTGAGAATTATGAGGATCAGGAGACTTGGGTACGGTTTGTCAGAGTGAGGAAATTCCAGAAGAAAAAGTTAATGATCGCAGCAAACCATTTCAACAGAGATGAGAAGAAAGGGTTGGAATTCCTAAAGATCACCCACTTGGTGCCTGACCCTCCAGATCCCAAGAGCTACGCTTGCTACTTCCGCTATACGCCTGGACTAGACAAGAACAAGATAGGCGATTTTCTAGGGGACCCTGATGAGTTCAATCTCCAAATTCCTCAAAGAGTTCATAGATACATTTGACTTTTCCTGTGTGATACTTGACACAGCTCTCCGAACTTTCCTTGAAACTTTTAGATTGCCAGGAGAGTCGCAGAAAATACAAAGGATTCTTGAAGCGTTCTCTGAGAAATTTTACGAGCAGCAATCATCGGAAATCTTTGTTAGTAAAGATGCTGTATTCATCCTATGTTACTCTCTCATCATGCTTAACACTGACCAACATAACCCACAAGTGAAGAAGAAAATGACTGAAGAAGAGTTTATTCGGAACAATAGAGCCATCAATGGAGGAAAAGATCTTCCTAGAGAGTATCTTTCTGAACTTTTCCAATCTATTTCGACTAATGCAATCACTCTCGTTGGTCAATCACCCTTGTCCATAGATATGAATCCAAATAAATGGGTTGATTTGATTAAGAGATCAAAAGTTGTCGAACCCTATATCCTATGTGACTTTGAGCATCACCTGAGCAGAGAACTGTTTGCTTCCATCTCTGGCCCGTCTATTGCAGCCCTCTCTGCAGTTTTTGAACAAGCTGATGAAGATGAAATCCTTAATGAATGCATAGAAGGGCTGATCTCCATTGCCCGGATCGCACAGTTTGGACTAGAAGACATACTTGATGAGCTCCTTGCTTCGTTCTGCAAATTCACCACATTGTTGAATCCATATGCCTCTACAGAAGAGACACTCTTTGCCTTCAGCAATGATTTAAAGCCAAGGATGGCGACTCTTGCAGTCTTCAGCATTGCCAACAAGTATGGGGACTCGATTCATGGTGGGTGGAAGAACATGGTAGATTGTTTGCTAAAACTCAAGAGGCTTAAGCTACTACCCCAGTCTGTCATAGAACCAGACACTGCCTCGGATAATCCAAAGCATGTCAAATCAGATTCAGGTGTGATCTTCCCTTCTTCTAACTTTGGATTTGGCAACGGACAGCAAAATTTCCTGCTTCTTTGGGCGTTTCGCACATTTCCTGTCACTGGATGGCAGTGATGACTCCATGGCTAGTATCGGAAGCGAGTTCGAACAGAATCTAAAAATAATCCAACAATGCAGGATTGGGAGGATATTCAGTGAGAGCTCAAACTTGTCTGACGAATCATTGCTAAATCTTGGGCGCGCTTTGATTTTCGCAGCGGCTGGAAAGGGTCAAAAGTTCAGCACTCCTATTGAAGAAGAAGAGACAGTTGGCTTCTGTTGGGAGCTTCTCATCACCGCCACTAAAAACAATCTCCACAGATTTGGGACAATTTGGCCTTCTTTCCATGATTATTTGGTATCTGTTGCTCAATTTCCTCTTTTCTCCCCTTGCCCATTTGCCGAAAAGGCTATAATCGGACTCTTCAAACTCTGCCTCAACCTCCTCTCCTCATCCCAAACTGATAAAACCTCCGAGGAGCTTATCTTCAAGTCCATAAATCTGGCTTGGAAACTTGAGAAAGAAATTCTTGATACTTGTTGCGAGAGCATAACAGAGTCCATTTACAAAATCTTGTCTGAATACCCTGAGAAGATAGAGACTCTACTTGGTTGGAAGACTATTCTCCACCTTCTATCTGTCACTGCTCGTCATCCTGAAACTTATGACCAAGGAGTTGATGCTATTATCAATTTGTTTTCCGATGGATCTCATATCACAAGATCAAATTATGCCTATTGCATTGACTGTGCATTCGGGTTCGCAGCACTGAAGATCAGCCCATTGGAAAAGAGTGCAAAACTAATTGACCTAATGGCAGATTCTGTAAACATGCTAATCCAATGGTATGGGTCAGGATATTCCGACCCTGGGAGCAACATCAGCAACACAAGTAACTCTTCCATGGAAGATGGAGCAAAGTCGACCAATCAGAGCAATTTTGCAGTAAACCTATTTATCAAGCTCGCTGAGACATTGCGAAAAACAAGCTTGGTCCGGCGAGAAGAGATACGAAACCATGCTGTGATGGCTCTCCAAAGGTGTTTCTCGTTAGCAGATGAATTGGGCTTCACACCTCCCAGCTGTATAAACTGCTTCAACCTTGTGATCTTCGCAATGATTGATGATCTCCATGAGAAGATGGTGGAGTACTCAAGGCGAGGGAATTCAGAGAGGGAAACAAGGAGCATGGAAGGAACACTGAAGATGGCAATGGAGCTTCTGGTGGAGGTGTTCTTGCAGTTCTTGAAACTACTTTCACAGAACCCAGGTTTCCGAACATTTTGGTTGGGAGTGCTTAGAAGGATGGATACATGCATGAAAGCCGATTTGGGGGACACACATGAATCCAAATTACAGGAGTTGGTGCCAGAGTTGCTAAAGAAGATGATAACAGCAATGAAGGACAAAGAGATTTTGGTGCAGCAAGATGGTGATGAGCTATGGGAGATTACCAACATACAAATACAATGGATAGCTCCTTCAGTCAAGGATGAGTTGTTCCCTGAAGAATTCTAAATGGATGGAACAGACATTGTTTCAGTTATTTGGAACACAATTCAATTCTGGTGGAATTTCTCTGTGGGATTTCTGTCAATCAAAGCAAGAGCCAACAACATTTCTATTTTGTATACAGATTCTTTCAACACAACCATGGCAACAAATTTCACAGTAATATTTTGTTGCAATTGTAAATACTTTCCTTTTTATAACTTGAGCACAGAGGAGTTTAGGAACAGGTGAATAAGGATGACAACAATATTCTTTTCTTGCCAATGTTTTAATATATACAATAAAATAGGATTTATTTATACTTAATTTGAATTATCAAATACACTTGTCCCACATTAATTGTCGTACATCTAAATCTAAATTTGGCACCTATCAAGGGAATGAGAAAGAAAACGTTACCCGTAAGTTACCGTTGAACTTTGAACTATATAAATCATAGCTTAGGGACCTTCGATGAAGATAGTTTTCTTCAAAGGCATCCATATCAGCTCTACATTCCCAATATAAAACCTAGGTTCGTTAACAAATTATGTATTATTTAGATATGGTGTGTTGGAAGAGCAAAAATTATCCAACACATGGTGAGATCTCTTTTAATTTAATTGCACAGATTAAGATTGTGGTGAATTTCAGAGTGCTTAGTAATTTTGACAATTAAGATCAAGTGAGTAGAAATTAAATCTTAAACTAAAATATAGTCCACTTGTAGCTTATCGTGTCTAGTCTCAATTTGAACGGCCAATTTTCAACTAATTTCAAAATAATTGAAAAAAATATAGACTAATTGTACAACACACACTAGGTTCACTTCCTCATCATTTAGTATTTCTCCCAGTAATTTTGCATTTATTTCACCCTGTTTACTTAATGAACCTGAATCAAGCCTCGGCCTATTTCCAAATCAAATAAGCCAACCTAAATGGAGTTGAGTCACTTGGTGCTTGGATACAAATTTCTAAAATTTTAAATTTTAATGAAAATGTTCGTCTAAATTTTGGTTAAAATATATTTTTCAAAAATACTAATTTAACACAGTAGAAAAAAATTATAACAAAGTATTCTCCAATGTTATCAGAATCAGACCGTCTAACAATCCGTCTTTGAGACATTTTGGGTTCAACCGCTGTCAAAGCCGGTTAAGTAGTAATATAATATAAATATTACATATAAAATAAGCTATCTTTTACCAATAATATTAATATAAATATTAAAAATAACATTTAAACTCCGAATAATATATCAAATCGGTGAAAGATGTGATAGAAATGGTAATAAATATTTATATTTCAAATATATACATTTTCTAATTTAATTTTGAAAGGAAAAAATTCAAAATTTGTGAGCCGCGGTCCGCGGATCACGGTTTGTGTGTCAAAACTACAGAAAACCGCGGCTCTGACAGGTTTTCTGCAGTTTTGACCCGCAGCGGGTTCTGAACCAGAACCGAACAGTATCCGCCGCGGGTTCGACCACGGTTCAGTCCAGTTTTGATAACACTAGTATTCTCACTATACTTCCAAGGTGAGACTAATCTCACAAATACCTATAAATCTCTTTGTCTACACACTAGATAAGTTGATAAGAAGTAATTCTATAAAAAAAAATGAGCTAGAAAAGTTGGAGGAAAATCGAAGGCCAGACCCCTCACTTGGTGAAGCCACTCTCTTTTATATATATATATATATATATATATATATATATATATATAACTCGACTTGCATGAATGATCCAAAGTTCACTTTTCTTTTCTGCCCTTGTGAAAGGTGAAGAAATACAAAAATGCCACGCAGAAAGGAAAGGCCGAAAAGAGCACACGAAGATCAGCATTCAGCAGCAGCTTATCCCATTTCAGGTTTTCAACTCTCTGCTTGCTTTTTAGAAATTTTACAAAGATAACCAGAAGGAAGGAAAGCAATGGTGAACATTTACAGACTCAATTCCTTTTCGCATATCTAGTGCAGAGGGAAGGAAGAGAACCATGTCGACGAAGAGCAGCTCCAGTCGTGTCTTTGAAGGCGGAAATCATCGGGTGCTGCTGCTGCGACTGGAACCGGAGACCTCCGCCTCAGACGGCGGTTCATTGCCTCCCCCAAAGCCGGTTCTGATAGCAACACCGGTAGAGGGAGGAGAATACCCAGTGGTGGTGTTCCTGCACGGCTATCTCCTCTTCAACTCTTTCTACTCCCACCTTCTCTGCCACATCGCCTCTCATGGCTTCATCCTTGTCGCCCCTCAGGTCTCTTTCTTAACTTCGATCCAAACCAGATGGGCCCCACTTTCCTGAATTTGGGAAGAGCCACTAAACTATCGAATTTTAATGGAATTTGTAAAAAAAAAAAAATTAATTTTACAAATTCTCCGTGTTTTAGAATTTAAAATTCTTGTAGTATCTAATCACCTAAAAAATAAATAATTTTTAATCCCACTGTAAAATCAATTTGAATGGATTTAAAATGAGTAGACATTCAATTTAAAAGTGAATAGATGAGTTGAGATTGTGGTTTGAAGTCCACAGTGGACTCTACATAAAGTTCTAAATAAAAATATTGCCCATTGATGATATCACCCCCGGTGTCAATGTGAAGTTCTTTCTAGCAATACATATCATGATTAAGTACCTAATTAGGATAATCAAAGAAAAAGTACCATTATTCTTATAGTGCATTCTCATGCATACAATATATATGTTTTTTATGAATTTCAAAGGGTTGGTCTGAAGCTCAAAAAATTCATTTTTTTTAAATGAGGTTTTGAGTTTGATTCACCCTTAATTCTAATGAAGTACTTCCCGTAGTTACAGATTCAGTATAAATGTCCCCTGTTCTAATAGAGATAAGACTCCAAAATTTCTTGGTCATAAAAAATATATATTTTTATGTATGTAATGCTTATGGTATAAAAGTTAAATTAAACATCACTAGATGAACAACTATTATAGATATTAATTAAATATTTAAAAATAAAAAGCTAATATTAATGTAATTTTGAAGGTCATTTTAAGTAATTCTTAGGTATTTGTTAATATATGATGACAACCATGATATAACAAAAAAAAAATTCATGGTGGATGTACCTAATGAAAAAAAGAACGTACAAATACTAAAATAATTCTTTTATTTTATCTAATAAGTTGCAATTGGTTCTAAATAATTAAAATTGGTAAAGAACCCTTATTAGCTACGTTTTCCCTGCAACATTTTCACGGTATAAATCTTTATAGGAAGTGTCAAGAACAATCATATATATTAAAACTTGGTGAACATCAATTTTGCTTAGAGAAACTTTTGGATATAAAATTGATGTTTTTTTTATAAAAAGGAAGAATGAGTCCAGAGTTCGATTCCTACCCTATCCTAAAAGCTCATTTCTGTGTCTATAAGTAGGGAAGCTTGCAAATGTTCTGAAGATTAGTCGAGTGCTTTAAAAAACTTGAATGCCTTAATCATTAAAAAAAAAAACGTTTTGTGATCTTATTATTATAAAGATGCCATTCATATTACAATAAATTGGAGAGAACATTTAAAATTGTTTAGTGGATTTTTTAAGTGTTTTATGATGCTTCAATGTCTACAAGGAAAATTTACAAGGAAAATTCAGTTGTTATATCCACAAATATATGTAACTGTATCATCTCAACTCATGGAACACTCCCATGTTTATAAAGGGATACTCTCTTGTTAAAAAACATTCTATAAAATTAAATTTTAATAAAAGAGATAATTATCATTTATATTTTTGTTATATAAATCAAATATAAAGTAGAGGAGTGTTTCCATTGGTCTGATGGATTGCCGTTCAGTGGATATGAATCAAAGAGAGAAGAGTTACTATCTCAAAAGGTTTGAATTGATCAACACATGAGCTTTACTTATATAATATACACTTAAAGTGAATAATTAACTAAATACTTTTAAATTTATCTTTAATGTAAGTTGTAACTATTAGAATACATACATCTGCACTTGAGCTTATTTTAAAAAAAAAAAAAAATCTTAATTTATTTGTTTTAAGTCGAATCATTTAGTGCACTATCACTAAACAATTTATGGTGCCATCACACATATTTAGGCTCCATTATTCATAAGCATACTTCATCATTTAAAAAATATTTTAATGCACGGTTCAAAGTACTAATCACAAAATAAAACATCACAATTATGAATATAAATACACTCATTCAAATGCAATTTATAAGAGAAACCGTTGTGTGATTAGTGACAACAAGACTTTATTAACAAATGAACAAAGATATATACATATAGAAGTATTAAAGTACTTTCTTTCTTTGTTAGCATTATAATGTTTGTATTAAAGGCAATCCTTAATAGAGTTTACTTTTCATTCTTGTGTATTATTTATTTTGTTACTTGCTCTAGTCACATAATTGTAATTGGTCATTGGTTCATTCTTTCCTCTATATTATTAGGTTACGTGGAGCTGAATTTTTTAATGAAGGACAATTATGTAAATTTATATTGCACCTTGGTAAATCTAGGCCGTATATAATGTCTTTTGTGAGAGAGAGGATATAAATGAAAATGGTAACAAGGGGCAGGTGTCTTTTCTTCGGTTTTTTCCGTTCACGTATCAAAAAGGAATTGACTAAAATGTTTATATTTTTGTATGTTTTTTATTTGTGATTTATTTTTTCATTTACTTGTGCACTTCTATTCTCAAGATATATAGATGCTTGTAATTTTTATATATTGATAGCAAATGAGAAGGGCAAAGCATGCCATTTTCTCCCACAATCTACATCTTGTATTGTCTATTTACTCGATACTTCTAACTCTCCTTGCATTGTTTTCTTTGGTAGATGTATCTTATTGCCGGACCCGATTCAAGCGATGAGATCAAGTGTGCAGCTGCAACGACAGATTGGCTATCGGAGGGGCTGTCTCCGGTGCTCCCCTCACTCGTTCGGCCAAATCTAAGCAAGCTAGGACTTGCCGGCCACAGCCGCGGCGGCAAGGTTGCATTTGCTCTGGCACTGGGCCATGCTAATACTTCACTTAAATTCTCTGCTCTGATGGGCATAGACCCAGTTGATGGAATGGACAGAGGGAAGCAGACCCCTCCACCAGTCCTCACCTACGTCCCGCACTCTTTCGATCTTAAAATGGCAGTTTTAGTCGTCGGATCCGGTCTCGGAGAGCAGAGGAGGAATCCTCTGTTTCCTCCCTGTGCTCCCAAAGGAGTGAACCATGAGGATTTCTTCAATGAATGCCGTTCACCTGCATGGTATTTCGTTGCCAAGGAGTATGGTCATTTGGACATGTTGGATGATGAAACCAAGGGAATAAGAGGGAAAACTTCTTATTGCCTTTGTAAAAATGGGAAAGCAAGAGAACCCATGAGGAAATTTGTGGGAGGAATTGTGATAGCTTTTATGAAAGCTTATTTGGAAGGTGACTTTGAGGATATACAAGCTCTTAGGGAACAGCCTAAGATTGCACCAGTGGAACTTAAACCAATTGGTGTTCTTACATGAAGATCTTCCGTTCGGCTTCGATTTTAAATATGTGATGTGATTGGTGATATCACGAATTCTCTAGTGCTAGAGCAATAGAAATATAGAAGAAAGGTAGCTGAACAAGAAGTAACAATTTTAGAGAAATTTTAAGTCATTTTCTTCGTTATGAGAGCAGGATTAATGTTTATTCTAGATTTTGTTATTGTTCATACAAACTTATAAACATAATCATGTTTATTGTCTTTCACCTATTTGCGTATGTGCTTACTTGAACATATAACATGCAGAAATACAAAACCTGAAGGACAGAAAAAAAAAATTAAAAAAAAAAAGAGAGATTATTTAGTGATTTTATTTAAAAATGAAGTTGTACAACATCTGAAATATCGACTTATATTTTTTAAACTTAAATGAAAGTGATATATGAATACTCTGAAATTTTAGAATTTTTTGAAAATTACTCGAATATTAACAGTAGCCAACGTTCTCGTGAGATGGGCTCAAATATTTTGGGATATTAGCTAAAATTTATTTAACAAAAAAACTGAGCTAAAATAGATGGAAATAACTGATGAATTTAATCAAAAAAATTCAATTCATCAAAAGCCACATAAATGGCAAAAATTTAGAACTAAAAGTTAACTTTAGTACAAAGAGGAACATAAAAAATTTAACACGTCAGCATATCACTTAGTTTCCACCCTTCAAATCCATGCAAAAACCGAAGACTGCAGAAACAGGGATAAAGGGCAGTATCTGATTACATTACGAGGGGCAGTGTTGTCCTCCTTTAGTGCTAGATTAATTATGAAATAGCTGAAATGTTTCTTCCGGGCAACGTAATGTCTCAGTACTACATTAATAGACAATTTATAGTGTCACTAAGTTATCACATATTAATTCAATCAAAACTAAATTGATCATTTCAATCATACGAAAGTTGTTGAAGATTTTTATAATAATTCATTCACCCTTAAATTGTTACACATGACAGCCGCTAATTGGTGACATCATTCAACTATTTCTTTTCATCCATGCCAAGATCAAGTATTACACAATCTTAGGAGTGAAATAACTCGACCCACATTGTCTGACCAGAGAAATCATGCGGGTTGAATTATGCGAGTCAGATCAATGGGTCAAATCAAGTGGAAAAGAAAAAACCTTCATGAAATTCGAGTTGAGTTAGGTTTAAAGAAATCCAACCCGATCAGACTCAACTTGATTTCAACCCTACACAATCTATATGTCACAAGTCGAGATCCTCTAGTGTCATAGCACCACACAATTTTGTGGTGTTACTAATTATGGAATGCTGTGTGTATAAATCAAAGGGTGATTTGGTCATTTTAAAGTCTAAGTGATTGCCAAAACCTTTTTATACTGACAAATTTGTAGGGCTTGGACTGGCAATCAAGAAGTGGAGTCTGAGTTCGATTCATGCTCAACTCTAATGGGTCATTCTTAATAGTAGCCTTACACGGTGTGCGAATTGGAAAGTATTCACATCTCCTAATTATTAGTTACGTAAACGTTTCCTTTGAATGAGACCTATGAATATCTTGGTAAAAAGCAAAATTTACTCTTGAATTTGTCCACCTCTCATATTGTTATTGGTGGAATGATTGCTTTACAAATTGTGTGGTTCCTAAATATGATGTGATTCGGAATCTTATTTCACACGTACAACCGAGTCTAAACTCAAGAGTAGTGTCAAATAACTTAATAAGACTATACTCTATGGTTAAATTAGCCTCTTCAATCGGATTCTATCAAGAGTCACATGAATGACTAAAATTCACTAAATTTTATTACAAGATTCAAGACCTTTTCTAAACAACTCAAGACTCTTAGGAGTTTGTTTGGACAAGGAAAAATCAAGAAGGGTGGAGACTTTATCCAAGAGAATTCTGAAAAAACTTTCTCCTCTGAACCACACGGCTTATAAAATTCCGAGTTTTCATAGTTCTTCCCAAACGGCTAATCTCAAATTCTTAAACCTATAATGTAAAAATCATTACAGGGTAAAACCACCTAAACCAACCAATGGATTAAGGTTCCTCGAGATTCAAAAATGGTGGTTGGAGGGTTGGAGACCTGAATCATTAAACCAGTAAGCGCCATAGCCGCTAATAATGACACACGGCAGTTGCCGAGCGACTATCTTCCATGCACATTCATTCTCCAAAACCACCACCTCCCTTCTTTAATCGATACGTGTATTGAATGTTTTTTGCTTTTTGTTTTTCTCTGATTCGAATCCACGTCCTCTTCTTCTCAAGAAAACCTGCAACACCTGGATGCTATTCCTCGTAAACATGTTTACCCACTACCAATCATCAAAACCTTCCATTCAATGCAAAGACAAGGCTGTTGCAAGCTTACACGACAGCTTCTTACTCATCATTTATGTAAAAGATACGAAAATAAATATGGCACTGAAAATCCATCCGACCCGAATTGTTCAACCCAATTCGATTCGAATTTCTATCCCGATTCAACTCAACCCAAGTGTTGTTTTATTATTCGGTACACTAAGGTCGAGTCGTGTTAGGTCTCGTCAGGTCATATTAATTTTAAATTTCTCTACCCAATTTGACTCAGTCTTCATAGAGTTTTTATTTTTCGCAACCCAATCTGACCCAAAATATAACCCAATCTGACCCGAAATATATAAACACATAATTTAAGGCCGCTGATTCTCGGATCGGGTTTAAGTCCGACCCAAGTTTCACCCCTACAAGACAGCTTTTTACTCGTCATTTATGCAAAAGAGACGAAAATAAATATGGCACTGAAAATCCGTCCTCTATATAAACATGCCAGAGCAACGGTATTTTGTACTCTGCTAGCATTGTTTGTAGCTCTTGCTGTTTTGTCTCTCGTCTCTATTGTTCATTTCCCGTTGCAGATGGGTCAGATTGCAGGAACACGATTTTGGGTGGTCCTTTGGGTGGTTTTGGTGTGTGTCGTCAGCGGTATTGCGGGTAGGAATTTGGAGGAGACGATTTTGGATAGTGGAGGAATGGGCCCAGGCTGGGGACTTGGTGGCAATGATGGTGGAGCGGGTGGTGGGAGCGGCAGAGGAATGGGTGGTGGACCTGGGGGCAGTGGATCGCCCGGAGGCGGCATCGGAGGCGGCATTGGAGGAGGAGCAGGCGGTACACCTGGCATTGGTAGCAGTCCCGGAGGTGGGACCGGAGGCGGTGCTGGTGGAGGAATGGGTGGTGCACCTGTCATCGGTGGCACTCCCGGAGCTGGCATTGGAGGCGGTGCTGGATTCGGTGGTAGCATTGGAGGTAGGCTACCAGGATTTGGCGGTGGACCGGGAGGCGGAATTGGAGTAGGTGTTGGTGCCGGAGCGGGAATTGGTGGTGGAGGATCTGGAGGAGCAGGCGGTGGCAGTGGCGGTGGCAACAGTGGATACTCTGGTGGATACGGTGGTGGATACGGTGGCGGTGGCAGTAACGACAATAATGGAGGATCGAAATGAAGTAGTTGGAGCAGCAGCAGTATTAAGCTTTCTTTTCTTAACCTTACGCTATAATAAATATAGATTAGGAGTTTTAATTAGGACTTAAGGTGTCTTGTTGTCCTTTGAAATTCTCGTTTGTAGGTTTTTAGTTTGACCGTTGACTCTTTTCTGTACGTCGTCGTTGTGTTACATGCATGCATGCAAACTCGTAAGCAACGTCTGTACTTCGTATGTGTCTTTCAACTTAAGAAGCTGTAGCATTTTCTTCTCGTTCGTGACTTCTTCAATCGCATATTAAAAAGTACGTGAGGTTGGATTGCAATAATTATTTCTAAATATATCTTACTGATATTTTAATTCATATACTATTTCTATCATATCTTGTAACCTAACTAATATGATAAAATTATCATAATCGTAAATCAAGAACTCAACAATTATTAATCCTAATTTTTTTTATAATATAGATATCTCGGCTACTCATCATAGACTAATTCTTTAAATACACGGAACCACTACAAGTTATATAAGCTCATTTTACAACGTTCAAATGAGATCTTAATGTCACATTGTTAGAGTGTAAGTTGGACCTCAATCAATATTAAGATTCAATGAAATGGATCTAACTTAAGGTATATCTAGTGGCTTGAGTATGTTCAAGGATAAACATGTGTTTAGATCTTAATAGATTTAATTCTTCAAATTATAAACAAACTAAGATGCAGTAATAACCTTTCAAAGTATAACCAGTGAAATGGGCTCATTACCAAGTTTAGACCCTAATACTAATCTGTTTGAACTGGGATACACCTTCTTAGCCCTTAATTGTTGGTCTTATCCAAATAGTCAGGCTGGACTCGGACCCACCTTGTCATGACCTAGCCCACCCAAAGCAGCTGCAATGTTTTATAAGCCATAAACCATGTATCGATTGTCTTTGTTGGATATCCATTTATGACATTTTAGTCTTTGATCCATAACCAATGGTTAATTCCAAGGCTAAAACAGTGTTTTTTCTAGTGATAATTGCTAAAAGAGCCATCGATTTATAGATCGCAGCAAAGAAATGGGCCCATTAACATTGAAGAAGTTGTCCAAACTATTGGGCCTGCTTGTTGCAAGATGACCGAGATTGTGACCATTTTAATAATGTGGCCCTTTCTACTCCAAGGCCTTGGGTTTCAAACATCTGATAAACTTGTTTATTTTTCACAAGAAGTTTGTAGTACTGCATTTGTTTTAGGCCTGTGAGTTGGATTGACATCTGGATTTGAAATTTCTCTTATATCTGATATCAGGCCCTTAATGGGTTAACAGATATCTCCCAATATTTCAACTCAGTTTGGGCCCAATTTTTTTTTTAAGAAAATACTTATCACTGCTAAATCCAAAATCTCAGCCAAATCTCCACCCGAAATATAAAACTTAGGTCAAGATATATTTTCTAATGTGAATGAACAGTAACAAAACAGGTTGAGATTGGGCCTTGTCATTCTTAAAGGCCCAAATAAATAATCCAATTTCATCTGGCCTGATATAAATGGATGGTTATGGGCCTCAATGTTAAGCTCAAAAATATTCAGATGGATATGACTTGGCGAGCCCAATATGTAAAGCCCTACATTATTAGAGGTGGCCATGATTTAAAAATTATGGGAAAAAGATACTAAATTGCTCAAGTCTAACTAGATTTGATACTTACGTGACTGGAACACGTCAATGAGTTATACTAATTCTTTTATTAAATTGGAAAATTCATTTGAATTTCAACTACAATTAATTCCAAATTTTATTCTTATTCTTTATTCTCTGAAAAGTGAAAGAAGGAAGCACCGAACCAAGGACACCACACTCAAAGGTGCACAGCCATGTGGCATCTTAAATTTTGATACTAATCATAGTACTAAATATTTATATTTTTATTTTTACTAAGATGTTCAGATGTCTTATCTAATTAATTTTTGGAATCTATGTAAATTTTTCTATCGGCACATATTGATTTAAGCTGAGGAGTGACCCTTTTTGTGTTGAGAGGAATTTAATCCAAGACCTAACGTATCAGAATTGGCTTTTAACAGTCAAAGAAACCCCTCAAGGTTATCACAGTGGTAAATGTTTTTTTGTCAACAAAAATATAATATTAATATAATATAATTATGTTGTTTAATTAAGATTATAGAAATATTTTATTGACATTGTTAAAAAAAAAAATTACAATACAACAAATACATAAACAATATACAAAACACATAAAATTTACGTAGTTTGTGTTTACATCCACAATGAAAAGGAAGCAATTTCACTATTTTTAGATAATGATCCGTGCACTATAGTAAATCATGCACTATGAATTTTTACTATAGTGTACCACATTTTAAATGAAAAGACCATTTTACCCTCTTTTTTTGACAAAGGAAGAGAGAAGAAGAAAAGTAATGAAACAATCTTTTCATTTTAAAGGTGGTGCATCAGAGTGAAAACTCATAGTTCACGAGTCATTATCCTTTTTAAAAATTAAGTTTAGAATGCTCTTTCTCCTCCTTCTCTCAATTCCCATAAATACCTATAATCCTAAAAATCCCTCAAAAATACAATTTATATAGATGACATCATATATAAAAGTACAAAAATACCCTTATACTCTAAAATTATTAAATGGGAGCTCTACCCTCAATCGCTCAAAAGGGGGTAAGAATCCCCAGTTAAAACTTGGCGTCTAATAAAATTTAAATCATCCTAAAATACCAGACATTAATATAATAAATATTCTATAAAATTATTCGAATATTAAAGTGTTAAATAACCATTTATCAAGTTATGCCGGGGATCCACTGAACAAAACATCATAATATGTAGACAAAAGGATGATCATTGGGCTGTCATCAACTCTAATATTCTTATGAAAACAAAAATTAAACTAATGGAGTGCTTTGTGTTTATAATCTTTTATTCTTAGAAAAGTTAAACTAATACACTGCTTTGCTTATTTTAATCAAGGTCGTATTTAATTTGATTAGAACTAAATGATCACCTTAAATAGAAATTCTTAAAATACCTCCTGTGTATTAAGTTAAATTAAAAAACTGGTAGTTGTGACTAAGAGAGTCTTCCAACTAAAATACAAGATTTGGCCCAGATTTTTTGCTTCAACTTGCTTAATGGCTTGATTATAATTTTAAGACTCTTGATACAATTACCCTAAATACAATTGCTGCCCCTAATCAAAGAATCTTATTGATAAATATAATGGTTAAGACTAATCTATAGGTATAAATGCAATTAAAAAAGAAGAAAAAGAAATATCTTGCGACTCCAAAGTCATAGAAAATGAAGACACTCACCCTAGTTTGAATTGACTAAGAGTCCACGCAACTTTCCTGACTTTCACCCATATTTATGTTAAAAAAATTATATTAATTTAAAGATAAATATAATTTTCTTGGTATTTTTTAACAGAGAATTGAAATGTTTAGAGAAAAGTAAAGGAGGTTCTCGTTGTGTGGATCCAAGTGACGCTGTTTGTTGGTCAAAATCTGCTTATGTTTGTGGGAAATCTTTTAGATAAAGCCTTCCTCAACATAAAAAAAAAAAAAATATTTCTCATTGTTATGTATTCGGCGTGTGTTGATTGGGAGATTTAGAATGTCCCAAGGATTGTGATCAAAGTTGCATTTTTTTTAATGACCAAGGTGTCGAGGGGTCTCACCTATATTTATACAGAAGACATTGTAACTCGACTAGTCCTTGAAGAATGTGCAAGCCTCCCCATCCCATACATACCGAGAGTAAGCAACTACGGAGAATGGCTCGGAGAGATGTTGAGCGTGAATCGAACTTAAAAGTCAAAACCTTCCTTCATAAAAGGAGCTTCTTGACTGTCAGACCAACCCCAAATAAAGTTCTATTTTGATCACCAAGCCAACCCGCTTAGATTTGTACATTTTTATTATTTAAATGATAATAATTGGATAAAAAGACAAATCCAATATCATTGTTTCTAGAAACACTAATAATTATATAATTTTTTAAAAAAATTTGAACCTTCTCAAAGACTGAAATGTTAATTTTAAATGAAAATTAAACATGAAGTTGAAAGATGACAAACATTTTCCAAAATGGTAGTACATTGATAAAAGTTACAGACTGACTATGGCAAGAGAAGCAGAACAGGGCATGGCAAGTTCCTTTGTTTTCATCTAAAATTTAAGATCATGCTGTTGTTGGGTCTATTAACTATTCCAGTCTGACTTCAACAAATGTCAGCTATTTTATTTTTATTCCAATAAATTATTATTTTTTGCAGGGTCCGTTCCTGTAAATGTTTAAATTATTTGGGTCATCCTGTAAATATTTCTTTCCCATGGATTGATTGCGTCAAGCATTGCCTAATATTAAGTATTAATAATGAACAATTTACTAATAAAATGTCAGCTATTTTATTTTTATCAACATATTTTTATATGTCGGACATGTGTGCCAATATTCCTGTACGCATTGACTATTGACAAAGCCAAATAGAATATTTTTTATTTAGATTTCAGACAAAGAGGCGTAAGAAAATAATAGCCAATGGATTCATAAAAAAATATAATTAAATTAATTTAATAATATATATATATATATATTACAAATATAAATATTATAATAGGACAACCTGAACTGAAAGTCATCTAGAATTCAAATATTAAAATATTGGTTAATATATGAATTATCAGTCCTACAGAAAACCAGCGTAAATTCTCCATAAATGACATCCACTGTCTTTCGGGACATCAGATATCCGCTGTGAGAGTTTTCCCATTGGATTTCCCACGGTATCCTACACGTGAATATCAGTCAGTATTAATGTGGTTTTATCAATGTTAATTTGGTAGCTTTGGTAATTGGAATATCAAATTTATATAAATTATGTATAATATAGTGTGAATATTGTTAAGTATAAAAAAAATGTGAAAGATAAGCATCAAAATTCAACCAATAAACTGAACACGTGGCACTTGTTTAAAAGCTGATAATTTAATACTAACTAATATTTAAAGCTAAGATAGGCAATCCTAATCTAATTCCTTTCTCAACTACTCATCTGGTGGGCCATCAATTAGAAGAACTAAATATAGTCATCAATCACAAAGGATTTTCTGCAACAATTTGGCATTTTGGCAGTCTCTCCGTTTAGGAATTGAATCAGGCAGGTGTTTTATATATATATATATATATATATTACTCTTCTACTTAAAATTGATATTTCAATTTATCATTAATAAAATAAAATAATTCAATTTATTATCAATTGTGCTTCGTATTAACAAAAACAACCGTGCTTGAATCTCTATTCAGGGCCGGCCCTGGCTATAGGCGAAGTAGGCGGTCGCCTAGGGCCCCCAAATAAATAGGGCCCCCAAGTCCATAAGTTCTTTTATTATATGTTAAATAGTTAATAATGCAAAATTAAAGCACAAGTTCATTGTTAGCCAGTGCGGTAAGAATGGCCTTCTTCTAAATAACGGGCTCGAGTTCAAATATTGAGTTATTTAATAATAATAATGAAAATAACAATAATTTGAATTAATACTACTTGAAATCATTGACTATTTTTAATTATTTCAAATTTAGAACACTTAAAATTGAAAATTTATATATTGATAATTTTTCTACTCAATTTAAAGCATAGGTTTCTTAAAAAATTAAAATAATGATAGTAACAATAATAATAATTATTATTATAATCCTTATTTTATTGAGTTTAATAATAATAATAATAATAATAATAAATAATTTTTATTAATAAAGAATCTTTTAAAATATATCTATCATCTAAATAAATAGAAAGAGAAATCTATATTAAGTTGATAATTTTGAATTAAAAATAATTTAAAGCTTTTAAAATTTGAAGAGATGAAAAAACATAACTTTATTTATTTGATCAATGTAGATTTTATTAGAAGTAATATACAAGTATAAATCATTATAATTAAGATAATTTTTAATTTTTAATTTTTAAAAAATACAGAAAATTGAAAAATTAAAATAATAAAAATATCTTCGTTTCAAATTAGCATTTGCATTAGTGTCACACTCGAATATGATAAAAGATGGAGTACTAAAAGAATGAATTGCCAAATTATATAAAAAGAATGAATTGTTATTTTCTAAATGCATGAATTGCTTGTAAAATAATGTTGATTATACCAGTTACATTTATCTATGCAGAAATAAGTTTTCAAAGTTAAAAGTGATAAAATATTATCTTCGGTCTATAATGTCATAAGAAAGATTGAATGAATTAGCTATCTTATCTATTGAAAAATAAATATTAAAAAAACTTGAATATAATAATTTAATTAGTAATTTTGCATCTCAAAATAAGAATAAATTTTAAATAATATTTTGTTATAAATTTAATTACGATATTTTATTTAGTTTCACACATTATAAAAAAAATTGTATAATTTTATTTTTTTTGTGTATATAAAGGCCCCATCTTAAAAACTCGCCTAGGGCCCCTGAAATCTCAGGGCCGGCCCTGTCTCTATTCAACTATAATAATAAGTTAGATCAAAATTAAATTAAGTTATACGACTGGGTAAGATATCTTATTTCAAGTTATACATGATAAAAATTTAACAGAGTTAGAGTGATGGCTAAGAACTCAATTCATCAAACGAGAATCTTGAATTTGATTTCAACTCCACTCTAAAAGGTCATTTCTTGTGAAATTATCTAGTGTATGTGTGAAAAGGGGTTTGCGAATGTATCAAAGATCACTCGAATGCATCAAAGATCACGCGAATGCTGTAAGAGACTTGAACACTTTAATCATAAATAAAAACCTATGCATGACAAGAGTGAGTTGATTTGATTTTGTATAACATAATTATAAATCATTTAGGTATTTAATTTCATCAAATCACAATTATTAAATCTGTTTGAAGTTTAAATTATTAATTGGTTAAAATTATTAAAAGACATGTCCAATTTTTTTCTATAGTCAAGTTAGAGAGGCTCGAACAAGATGAACTTAGTATCATGCATAAACTAAGATGGAATGAAAAATCAATTCTTCCATCTTCGTTATCATGACACCTTAAAGAATCAATGCAAAGCAAATTTACTTTTATGATTAAACTGTTCACGTCACTTAGAACACTTGTTGGATAAATTTACAAAGAGTCACCTTTTAGAATAGATTGAAAACAAACTCACAACTTTTGTTTCTTGAGGCGGTTTCTTATCTATCACTCCAACCCTTTTAGTTCAACGCGAGACAATTTTTTAGCTCTTGATGTCATTTGAATTTTTATATACTCCATGAGAATGCAAATTTGGTGCATCACTGTAAAAAGAAAATGAATCAATTCATGCTCGTCTGGACATTAATTGATAACAAATTTTACAAATATATGAAATTAGTCACAAGCCTCAACTATCATATAAATTTAGGATAGCAATCTTCTCACAGATATTTTGTGTAATTCAACATAGGTTTTACTATATTATCTATTTTGTTCTTCGAATCAGTTCGTCGAATACTTTAAATCAATTAAAGGAAAGGATTCCACGAATCAATTTAAAATGAAAAATACAAAATGCCGATAGAAGATTGCTCTCCTAAATCTGAGGTTTAATGTTACAAACTTAAAGCAAGTGAGTTATCAGTATGGGTGAAAGTAAAAAGTAATTTAACTTTTACAGGATAAAAAACTCTGACGGGTCTACTTTTTTAAAGAACCCATCGGTCTCTCTCTATCCGGGCTTTAAGGGGAAATAAAGAAAAAGGAAAAAGTGGTGCTAAATTTCTACCACGGATTTAAGAATATGTACAAACTACAGAGTCAATATAGATGCGTAAAAATTTGGATGTTATTGGTTGATGCAGTTGACTAATGTGTCACTTGTCTGAATGAGATTCGACTCATGAGATATTTATATTATAGAAAAGAAAAAATATATTTTTAGTTTTAAAATAATAAATAATTTAGAAAGATTGAGAAATATAAAATTGTAAATTTGTAATATGATTAAATTAAGGGTGTCTATCCTAACATAGACATTATTTTTTAGGAAGCATAAGTTTTAGTGAATTTTTCATTTTGACTATTTCCATCCTTACTGATCAGTTCACTCATCGATGCATTGAACTGGGCTATTTCAATTTTCAAGTGAATTGATTCACTCGTCAGTATACCGGACAAGGGACAAAGTAGAAAATCTAAAAAACTCGTGCCTCTTAAAAAATAATGTCCATGTTAAAATGGGCACTCTTAAATTAATCAATGAGAAAACATCTATGCAATATAATTTGATGAAAATTGAGTGAACCCCTTTCATCTTCTTCTAGTTTTATAAGGGGGCATGTTAATCTTTAGAAATATAAGGGTGTTACTTATTTTTTTAATTATGAATAAGGTTTGAATATTACAAGATTGAACATGGTAAGTTTGTTTATTATTAATGCGGAATGACGCATGCATAATCAAATTTTACATATTTGTTATTTATAAGTGAAAATTAAAATTTTAAATATAGAGTTTTATAATAGATAATAGATATGTAAGATCTAATGTTATATGTCTCATGCATTTAATTTCTTTTATTAATTGAAGATGATTAATATGATTAAAAGAAGAGTTAGGTAAGTACAATATAATAATGAGATATGCTATTAAATAGATCATGGGTCCTACAAATTTAGATTAATTTGATACGTAACTATATGGATATAGAGTGTAAAAAGTTTCACTATCAATTGATGACTCAAGCCATATAATCTCAATCTTTTAATTTTTATGAGTATGAACAATTGATTTTAAAAAATTAAAATATAAAGAACTATTCGTGTGATACTCTACATCAAATCTAATAACATGTAGTCATGGACCCTAAAAGTTATTTTTAGAGTATATCTTATTATCTACTGAGACACAATATATCTCCGGTTGATTTTTTATTATCAAAAAAAATTATCAATATTATATTTGATACACAACTACACAAATCAGAATCTACTGTATATTAATAGATTAAAATGTTTTTCTGAATTCTGAGATCATTGTACGTTTAATATTAACTTTTCTCTAGATGATTAACCATTATATAAAGTAAGTTATCCTATTTTATTAAAATAAAGTTATATAAATAATTTCTTTTATAATCAGAGTGTCTAAACCTCTTAGAGCAAGTTGACTAATCTTCAAGGTAAGTAAAAACTTCTCTATTCACATACACCGGATAAATTTATAGAAAATGACTATCGAGGTGTAGTGAAAATCGAGTTCAAAACTCTCATTTCCTTAAGAGGGTTTCTATTCATCACTCTAATCCATTTGAGTTTTTATTTTTTATTATTTCCACTCTACTTGCCAAACAAATTAAAAGATTAATAATTTTATTTTTTTATTTTTTAAAAGATAAACAAATAAAAGAAGAAATTTTATTACAATTGGACAAAGTAAACTTATAAAGTTATAGTTGAAAAAGGAAGCCAGCTACAGTTGCGAGAGAAAGGTCGAAAGAGGAAGATGGGGAGATGGGATGGTCCGCTTGTCCACACTCCAATTTCCCCATAAATTTTGGGCGTCCCCGCTTCTTTTCATTTTAGCTGCAAGCCTGCAACATTGAAATATCACGTGGGCCCCGCGCCTAAAGAAAGAAGAGGCCCACAAATTTTGTATATTTGTGTGCACTTCTAAGTTCTAACTCAAATGGGCCCACCAAAAACGTACATGTCCTACATTGTTGTCAAGGGTTGTCACGGGCCAGGAACATAGCTCAGCTCTAAAGACTGACAAAGAAACAAATCCAATTTGCAATAAGTAGGTTAGAGAAGGGGTATAAAATCCGGCCCATATGATATGAATTTTGGATGTCTAAGATATCTCGGTCAAATCTTGGTTCGGCCAAATTGTTTACCCTTGAGTTAGAGTAAGAGCTTTGACTTCAATTCTGAGGTCCATCCAATCAAAAGTAAAATTTATTTATGTATCACATAGTAACGTGTGTCATATTATCTTAAGTTTTTAAATGGGTGGCTATCCTAACACGGAAATAGTTTTTTAGGAGACATAGATTTTAGCGAACTTTCCATTTTTCCACTATTCATTTGTATGAAAAAATTAAAAAAATCAAACATTCAGAAATCGGTGCACCGACCGGATCACTTTCCAGTGATTTGGTGTATCGATTTAAACTCTTTATATCTCAAGAAATTATGAACCATCGGATCCTCTCACGTCTCATCAAATTCTCGTTCCCAGTTCCCTGTTGTCAGCTGCAAATCGGTGCACCAATTCACTGGAAAGTGATTTGGTCAGTGCACCGATTTTTGAATTTTTTTTTTCCATACGAACGAATGGGGGTAAAATGGAAAATTCACTAAAGTCTGTGTCTGTTAAAAGAGTTTTCTCGTATTAGGATGGTACACTCTTTTAAATAGTAGTAAAATTAACTTCATTTTATAAAATTTATAAACATCAAAACTAATAAAAAAATTATTTATATATAAAATGTACACATGAGAATCCAAAATAATAGTAATATGTGCAAAATATATCAATGTTTTATATGGATTCCACATAGGAAAAATACCACCTATTTTGATGTATTACCATTTTTTGAGAATACTGAAAAATGAATTATATATATCTTTGAGAGTTTTTTTTTTAAATTAAATAGTTATATATTTAGTCCAACTATTGAACTTATTTACTCCTAATTCAATAGCAGTGAACGCCAAATGAAATTAAACATGTAAATCTATCATTAGTATTTTTATTCATCCATTTAATTTACATGTAGATGATTAAATGAAACTTAAGAAGTAGGTTAGGCTCCAACCATAGACTAAACTTAGCTTAATTAATAGATAAAAAAAATACTATCAGGTCTTGGATCCACTGCAACGGAGACTTGGATCTGGAATCAAAATCATACACCTAAATTCTAATTTTTAAATTATGTCTTTCAGATCTTAAGGCTTTTAGGATCCTATAGATAGCCATGTGCCACTCAATATCTTCTTTTTTTCATTATTTTAAATTTGTGTAAAAAATGGTAAATGTTTAATAATTTAGAAAACTCTTAATCTAAGTATAAATTCTAGAATTCATCCTAATTAACTACAACCACAACAGATTGGCTGCGGATGCGATGTATTAGTTTTCAATAAATTGTTACGTAGGTATTTTTAATTTTATCTTTATCTTGATAAATTTTAAAGATATTTGATGATTTTGACTACTAATATCAAATAATTAAAATTGTATTCTATATTCAAATTTGATTTATTTATAATTGATTCATAGGTGTAGTTCAACTAGTTATCTTTTGTCTCGTAAAATATGCTCACTATTCATGAGACTTTTACATTAGATATCTTATATTTTTCACACATAAATTAAAAAAATATATATATATTATTAAAAAAAAAAACTTAAATATACCTGACTTTGACAAGTTTCTTTCAAAAACCCGAACCAAATTATTTACATTAACAACCTTACAAAGTCCAAGTTCCATCAAGATGGGTTTTAATTGAATGGATAAGAAGTAACTCAGTCCTGTCAGGATGTCGTACATTTGCCACGTGTAATTAACAGGAGCCCCACGTCTCAATCATGTCTTAAGTAGTAAATGAGGGTCTAATACATGATCTTGACCATTAAATTACTAATATATTGTATTTATAGTTTGATTTCTGGGGTATCTCTTTTATGACAAAAAGCTTTCTTGAAACTAGAGCAACCATACAACATAAAGTAACATCGTGTTATTATTATTTTTTTAACTTTTATATCCATTGGAATTTTTCGTTTCATGTGAGGGGAACACCCTGTGACACAATAATTGCAATAGAAAAAGAGGGATTTTTTTTTCAATAAATAAAAAAATAATCAGATACTCATTAAAATATTGCATTAACTCGTTCGTCTAAGAGATGAGTAACTCGAATTAAATAAAATGGGTTAATCTTATTTTTATTAACGTATGAGAAATTAACTCTTAGTAAATTTTATATGGATGATTTTTTTTTTAAAATTTATGTATAGGAAAATCATTGAATATCTAGTGAAAAATCGTGAGATACGTAGTGTAAAACTCCAATGGTGAAAATATTCAAGTTCGAGTCTACACGCTATCATCATGTCAAAAATAAAATTTATTAAATTATAATAGTCTTTTAATTTTTTTATGTTAAAACTGAGTTACTAAATAAACATTTTGATTTATTATATTCAATTCAATAATAAAGATTCATCAAATTTAAAAATAATATTAAATAGGTCTCGGACTCTTCTGTTGAGTGTCAAACACACAAACATTTACAAGTTTTGCTCTTGAATAAATAATAAGAAGAATAAATTATAAATTATTTAATTCTTACTGCTTATTTCGTTAATTTTTTTAGATTAAAACTGAGTTATTAAATAAATTTGATTTATTATATTTAATTCAATAATAAAGATTCATCAAATTTAAAAAACTAATACTAAATAGGTCCCTGACTTTTATGTTGTGTGTCAAACACACAAACATTTACAAGTTTTGTTCTTAAATAAATAATAAAAGGATAAATTATAAATTATTGAATTCTGACTGCTTATTTCGTTAAATTAAGATGATGTAATTGGGTCTAGCTCATGTAGTTTATAATATATTCTATTAATTATATAAAGTATTGTGGATTTATATTTTATTTATTGAAAAGTAATAAGTTTTCAGATCTTAAAATAGTAAGATCAAGTATTGTATTCTTACAAATATTTAAAAGGTCATATATTTTAAAACTTTGAATTTCACTTAATTAGTTATGTAAGACCTAATTTTATAATAGTCAAATATTTTAAATTATATTATTTCTCTTTTTTATTTACATCTTTTTTCCCTTAATTATATCTATAAAAAAAAATAACCAATATAATTTTTTTTTCATTTACCGCTCAAAAAAATATTTTTTTAATCATTTAAATAAAATCATATTAAGAAAACTCTAAGATTCGGTTCTTAGATTGTTTTTTGAACGAACTTAAATTTATAATAATTGATGTTTAAGTGCACTGCATAAAATATTACACAAATACAAGATATATAAAATTTTATCATCAATTAGTTTATTTTTATCTTGACTTTAAATTTTAATAAATATAAATAATCTATATAGAAAACAATTGAAACTTGAAAGGGTCCAAACTAAATAAATCTGAAGAGGATTTTCTCTAGATAAATAAATATACAGACTGTTTTTTAATTGGAAAGTTGAATGTAATTTAAAGAGTATTAATTGTTCTTTCTCCCCCAAATTTAATTTTTATAAATAGATTACTTGTATTTAAAAAATAAATAAATTTCCGCGAGTTATTCCGAGTTGGACACCACGTCAGATAAAGACACGTGCGGTGGACCCCACACACTTACTGATAGTCCGTATGAGGAGATTGGAAATCGACCGTCGGTGACCCGGCAACCGTCAGGGAATCTCAACTGCAGATCGTCAGATGACCCGAGATATGAGCCGATGGAGGACACGTGTAGCTCGCTTTCTGTCGCACAAAATCATGAAAAGCTGAGTCACGGAAAACGACAAAAAGGACTGTACTTAAAAGGTAATTAAAGGAAAAGGGAATAGCGTAAATCCGTAACTCGGGTTAGCGGACTCAGGTTAAATTCGAACTGGGCACAGGTTTTTTTTAAAAAAAAAACTCTATCCAGATATCCAGTAAAAATCAGACGGCCAGCACTGTTAATTCTGAAAAACCGGCTAGTGCCGGTTTCCTCCTTTTCAATTCACCACTACTCTGACTTTTTTTAGCGGTACTACTCACATTTACAAAACATCAGTCACTTATTTACAGAATTGCTACATTTTCAGTGTTGTAATTTTGATATTTTTTATTTTGTCCTTTGTCTTAAAAATAAAATTAAGAATAAAATGAAAAAAATCTAAAGTGATGCCTTGGGTTTGTAACTGAAGAGAAAATATTAATACAAATCAATTCTTTTATTTTTAAGATTCGATGTTTTTGTTGTTTTAAAAAAACTTTAGACATAGTTCTACATTTTGTTTTTAAATTAATTGGAAAATAAAATTTATTTAATTTATCAATTAGAAATTTATTAAATAAGATAAATAAATACAGACTCAACTAAGTTTTTTTTTTTAAATTCTGGTTTAAAAAAAAAATTTACCATAAGTTTTATATAAAAAGTCTTTTTATCAAAAACAAAGACATAAAAAACTTCAATAATTTTTAGCTGTATATAATATAAATTTAACTCATTTATGTATTTTTCAAGTTTTATAAAATATTTTAGATTAAAACAAAGTTTTAAAACTATGTCTTGAACTTAATTTTTTATTAAAAAAGTTGGAAAGTTATTTTAAAAAATCATTTTATAATGTACATTTGATAAAAAAAAACACAATAAAATATCTATATTCTCTTTTGCAAAGGTCAAGGACTCAAGGGTACCAAATGCTTCGATTGAAACTTTCAATTTGAAAGTACCATGTGCACTAATAATGTACATTATTCTAATGATTGAGATTATCAAGATATCAAAAATAAATTAATCTCGTAATAAAGATACATCAAATAAATATTATAACAGATTTTTCAAAAATAATACTATAAAAGAAAAATTTTGAGTTTAAAAATAAATTTGATAATTTCAATTCACTATAGTTTGGGTTCACATGGAGCTCATAAATTGTATTTTTCTCTTTTTTTAAATTCCAGTATTTAAAATTACACCATTTACTCTAAGGAAAATGTTTAAATTATCATTTATATAATATAAAAATAAAAAAATCTTAATATGGCAGTTTTTTTTAATTAATTGATATAAACCAATACAATTTTTTTTACCAAATATTTATGTTTCCCTTGTGTCAAGAAAATTTTCGGCCAAAATTTCTAACTCATGTTTCGGCCGTGGACTCTGTCGGTGGCGCAACTCTTCTGTAAAGAACTGATGACGTGGCACTTAGATAGGAGACCAGGCAAATGATAAGTTAACGGCTAGCTAACGCCGTTGATTGTCGGTTGTTTCTCTCTGTGCGGAAACCAGACATGGAGAGCGGTTTGACCGTTAAAGTTCGCTTTTGTATGACCAGTCCTATATTGTGATCGTAATTTGTTAATAAAATGATTTTTGTTATTTTAATTAAAATCCAAATTACTATTATCTTTATTATGTTTCAAAAATTTGAAATGAACATTCGAATCTAGAATTTAAATAGTGAAGTAACTCAAGCAAATTTTTAAATTTAATTTGTTATTAAAAACTTAACCGACTTGAAAATTCATTTTTTTAATTTTTGAATAAAATCTTTACCAACAAAAGGTGGACACATATTACATTGAAAGTCATGAAAGATCACTTCAATAAAAAAAATCCTTTTTATTTATAAAGAACATAAAAATATATATTTAAAAGGGAGCACGTTAATTGTCCAAAAGATGTAAAAATTTAAATAACCTTATCACTCATCATTTGATAATTGATACTATTTAGATTTTTAGTCATATTATGTATATTTTATATTTTATCCCTTTCAATCAAAATTACTTCAACATTGAGGTCCCTCCAATGAAGAGTGAGTGGTTAGGAATCAAATCATTTATCATTCAAAAGGTACAAATCATACCTACCTCAATTTTATTATCTACAGTTTTGGCTATTTCCCTTGGAGTTGCTAGTAAATAATAATAAGAAGAGAATCAGTCCATAAATTAACCATTATTCATGAGCCTTAGTTTGCTGTAGGTTCATAACTCTTTTGTAAATATAGTCAAATGTGTGAACTAAGTGTATTGAAAGATATTTTTAAAATGGTACTTTTCGTAAAAAAAATAGATTTATAGATTATTTTTTTGAATTTATCTGTGGAAAATTGTAGGAAACCCAACTGTAAAATTCCCATGGGTGATACTCAATTAAAGTTAAACTCCTATAAAATAACATTTTTGGGACAAACAGAAATTATTATCTTAACGGGGTTATTGATTTATTATAAATGAATAATTTATTAATTTAGAGAGAGTATTATTTTTCTATTACTTGTACATGTAACAAGGGTTTAAAATTCGGTATGGAGTGTGGAATTTCTCTAATTTTGAATTAAAACAATAGATATCCAACAATAAATATTGGATATTGTCCAATATTTATCAATATTTGTTTCCCTACTATATAATACTAATAATCACTTTGAAATAATTAACAATAGATACTTTCTCTATTATGATTTAGTTAAGATGTGTTGTAACTAAATTATCTCACTAATTTTTAGATCTCATCAAGTAAAAAAAAAAGATTGAGAAGTTGAGATAAGGCTAGTTTGTTGGTAGGACCACGAATTCATGAATTCAATTAGAGGACCATGGAAGTGGTCAGTGTTCACTGTACAGACCCATTTATAAGGCAATAGTACCCACTAGCCCATGACCTAAACAATCATAATCATTTAAGAGAGGGCTTCAATGCATATGGCAGGGGTAATTGCACCATTTTAAATGTTCATTAATTGAATGATTAGAAACTCTTCTTTGAGAAAAAGGGACCTACCAAGACCTACACAGGGTGGGGCCACATTTCTCAACATTTGTGATCAATACAAAGACCTAACACTTGGCCCACTAAGGTTTTATTCGTCATTTTATGGCTTTATTTGATCTCTTCACATTATTGATTTTCTTCATATTATTTATTATAGATTTAAATATATTTTTTGAATAGAGGGTTCATCCGTAGAGGTTTTAGTAGGATTGTATTTGAATTTCTCACATGTTATTTAAAAAAAAATCATAAAATCAAAATAATAGATAGAGCAAAATTTAACTCATTTCTTATCATTTTTTTACATATTTCAAGTAAAGATGTATAGTCTAGTCTTAAATAAATAGATTTTGAAATTTGTATAGATGGTATAAAAGTTAATTTGACGATACTGATTATAATCATTTCATTGCTTTCTATGCTTACATTTTATCACAATTAAGAACAATTTAAGGACATTTTGTCTTTTGGCCGTCCTTTGATGCATGATAATTAATGTAGGGAAAAATATCCGAGGGTTGGTTTGACCGTCAAGAATTCATTTGAGATGTAAATGTACTTGTATTAAGTCATTTCAACACAAAAGGGTCACTTTTTAATTTTTATAGTATTATCTAGTGTGTGTAGATAAATAGATTTACATATATCTCAAAGATTAGTCAAGTGTTCTGAGATGTCTATACCACTCAGTCTTAAAAGAAAGCTCATAAAAGGAAATATACAACGTAGTTAAGAAATATTGATCGAATATTTGTGAAATCCTATTATGATTTGGTGATCTATGAAAGGTTAAATATCTTATTTTTTTTACTTTTCTTTTAAGAGATGTCCAATTTCAAAAATTTATGTGAAAATTACTATTTTATCCTTCAATTTTATGTGGAGAAATCATCTTTTTTAAAAAATTAAAAGGAAAAATGGTAGTTTTCATATAATCTAAATTGCTACCTTTTTTTATCTAACTGTGGGACTTTTTGTGGCAATTGCTGCATGGCAATCTACACATAAGATAAAGACACAACTGAAGAGGAAAGAGAGTAGAACAACACAGGGCTGTCTCCAACCTACCTTCCTTCATGTCACCCTCCTTTCAATGGCTATGATGATCAAGCTCGGCTTTTGTTGGTCATTCAACGAATCATACTCTTAAGTCTTAACACTAATAATTCAAATAATATTTTTTATTGAATAAATTATGTATAAAATATTTATTAATTTTTATTAGTTTTGAGATATATTGCATATGTTTTACATGAACCTTGCTCATGGGAGGACGTATGCAGGGGGAAAATGGAAAAAAAAAAAAAGAAGAGATGATTATTTATGTAAAAATCATATTTTAAATTTGATGATGGATAATATCTATGATTTGTATGATGATGTTTCAACAGCACGAGAATTTTTGAAAACTTTTCATATAAAATATAAAATTATGGATTCCGGTGCTAAGAATTATGTTGTTAGCAAATATTTATTCTAAATTTTCGAATTTCATTTTTTATTATTTGTGTTGAGCATTTTTTATTTTTTATTATTTTATCATTTTAATTATTAATTTACCGTTTTCTTATCTGTTACAATGAAATTATGTGAGTTTAAGCACATTTTTTAGTTGGATACATATTCTCACACAAGAGAATTCTTTCATCTCATATGATTTTTTTTTGAAATTCTCGTTTTACCAGTCCAACCAACACAGAAATTGAAAGGGTACAATGGAAATTTCAAAAAAAAATTGAATTTCCATGTGAGATAAAAGGATTATCCCGTGTGAAAATGTTTACCCTTCAGAGTTATAAAATTTCACTCAGAGGTACAGATATTGGCTGATACGTTTCGTATCGGCCAATATATATTGGTTTTTAACTGCCGATTGATATGTATCGGCCATACGAATGTCTTCTCGGCCGATATATCAGCGATATATATCGGTCGAGATGATTAATATCGGTAATTTAAAAAAAAAAAATCAATACAGTGGTGGGCCTGAGTCAAAATAACAGCTGATATTGGACCAATATCGGCCGATATTTACGTTTTCATTTGTTAAAAAAAAAACAGTTTCCTTTCGGGTTTTTATATTTTTTAATTCAGAAAAAATAAAATAATAAAAAATACCGATATTTAAAAAAAAAAAAAAAGAGGAGATATGCAAATATCGGCCAGGGAATTTTTCACCCCTCAATTATTTTCACTATAAATATGATCTATTTTTTATTTTAGAAAAACAAAAAAAAATCTAATATCTCTTTCTATTTTTGTCTCTTAATTTCAATTATAAGACTATTCAGAATTTCAGATACTCGAGTTCAGTCTAGGATAGAGTGGGACTGGCCATCAACCCTTGCTAGAAAAGCAGGCCGTTTCATCCTAATAATAGTTCTACTGAGAGCCTATTGTTTTTGGAATTTTATTAAAGGGTTCTAAACGTCACTCAGCCATAGAAATTTACTGTAACTATCGACAGAGATAATTTGAGAGGAGTTTTCTCCTATTTTTTTTTATAATTTTTTTTTTTTCAGTTCATTGCATTTGATTAGTATTCTTAATTAATTTTTTTTAATTATTATAGATACTCGATACAAGAAACGAAAACATTTTTAATAAAAGGGCCAACCAAATGATCCATTCTTCGAATCAAATGACCATCTACTATACACGTGTTAAATTATTTTAAAAGTAAAACACTTCTAATATTTGATTCATGATTGTCTCATTTTAGGTGACAGAGTAGGGTAGCGACTGATCTTTAGAAATTAAAATTGAATGGTATCAACGTTTACTAATTGTACCTGTGTAAAATGATTTTTATTTTTATTTTAATCAATCATTCATTAACTAATTATTATATTTGTGAGCAAAATATGTATGAGCCTCTCTTTCTCTCTCTCTCTCTCTATATATATATACAAAATAATATTACAGATAATGACCCATTATGAACTCTAATATTGATCATCAAAAGGCAAATGAAATTTCATTATTACATACTACTAAGTTGATGAATCTCAATAATAATTTCGGCCTCAATTTTATTGTCATAACATGGGTTTATTTCTTTCTTCTATTTCCTTTTTACAATTTATTTGAGGGGGAATATAAGAGGAAATGTCCCCTCTACTTAGCACAACACGTTTTGGAGTGTCTCCTTGAGTGGGACTCCAGATACAAACTGTGGGCCAATGTAAATCCAGAGTAGACAATATTGTGCAGGTACAAGTCAGATTGAGTTAGAGTCATTACATAAGAAGTCAAATTTTCTATTTGAATTTTAAATTTAATTTGAGTGACGCCCATCCACTTAAAAATTGTTCGAACGAATTTTTGGTGGGAGGCTGAGTAAAATTTTCAAACGAGCTTATTTTTCGACCGATTTTTAAAAACAAAGTATCAAAATTTATTTACTCTGAATCTTATGAACTCTGGGACTGTTTTTAAGTGAAAATGGTATAGTTTTGGACTCAAAATTTGTACCTAAAGAATAAAGGAAGTTCCTTAATTCTCTGAGTATGATTTTTTAAGCCCAAAACTATACCGTTCCTTAATTCTTTGGGTACGACTTTTGAAGCCCAAAACTATACTATTTTAACTTAAAATTAGTCCCGGAGTTCATAAAATTCAGAGTAGATGAATTTTGATAACTTATTTGTAAAAATCGATCGAAAAATGGGTTCGTTTGAAAATCCCACTCACAAACCCACTTCCTTTCTACGAAGGAATTCATTCATTAGAATGAAGTGGGAATTCGTTTGAAGGAAGTGGATTGTGGAGTGGGATTTTTAAACGAGACCGTTTCTCGACCGATTTCTACAAACAAAGTATCAAAATTCATCTACTCTGAATTTTATGAAATCTAGGACTGATTTTAAATGAAAATGTTATAATTTTGGACTTAAAAAATTATACTTAAAATTAAGTGAGAAGTTCTTTAATTCTTTAGATACGATTTTTTAAGTTTAAAATTATACAATTTTCACTTAAAATCAGTTCCGGAGTTTATAAAATTCAGAGTAGATAAATTTTAATATCTTATTTATCAAAAATAGTCTAAAAATAACTTCATTTGAAAATCTCCCTACGTATAGCTAGCCTTTCAAAAATATTATAATAAATCTCATCACTTATACTTAAGGTGATGATTAATCAGTGTCCAAGGACGATGGAACAAAACGGCGAGTTTTGCTCATGCTTATTCGTCTAAAAAAAATGGGCATCTATATAACGGGCGTTAGATGCCGGCCGTTAGACGTTGATCAGTTTTTTCAACCTTACTCTTTAAATGTGTCGTTTTCTGCTGACTGTCCCCGGAAAAAGAAGAGAAAGAAAACTCCTTTGAAGCTTTAATTATTTTATCTTATTTTTCCTTCTCTCTCCTTTTTTTTTGTTTTTAAGGCCAGGTAAAAAAATGGGAAGAAAACGTATTTTCAACTGCCGCAGAGCGTACCTAAATACGTATACTCTACACCTGTACACTGCCATATCATGAATGGGAGGAAGAGTATTGCAGAAGACTCTCTGCTTCGCTGATTTTGATGCATTGCATGCAAAGTTTCAGAGGAGAGGGAAGAAAGAAGGAAAGAGAGAGGTAAAGAGTACCGTGGAAGACTCATTCATACCTTTGTCAACATATTTTTACTGCATTTGGGGCCTCCTTAGCATCATCTAAGAAGTCTTCAGAGGAAGAAACCAGGTGGGTTTTCCTCATGTTTATGGATTCTCTGTTCTCATTCCTGCCTTCAGTGATCTCACGCTCCCTTTTTGTTGTTTTCTTTTTCTTTTTTAATCATTTGATGCATTTTTGGAGGTTTTTCATCTGCGTTTTCGGAGTTGGGGAAAAGGGGCCTGAAAGATCCTGTTTGGATTGTGCTTTTCTGGTGAATCCGCTGATTCTTGCATTGTTTCATTGATTTGGGACCTCTTTTGATTCATCCATGTAGTTTTCTCATCTGGTTCTTGAGTTTGGGGCTGTTTTTCTCGTGATTCTCTGTTTACATGCCGTGTTTCATTGATTTTTTACGTTTTCTTCTTCATTTAAGGACTTCCCTTACCTGGGTTCTCTCTCTTTAATACTCTTGTATTGCATACGATGATCTGGGGCTCAAAAAGGTTTCAGCTTTTTTATTGTGCATTGATGGAGGTTGCTTCTCCTTTGGGTCTTTCTAAAAAATTGGATCTTTTCCCTGGCTTTTAGTTCATTGATTTATTACTAAAGAATTTATGATCATTTTAGAAGATTTCCATTTATGATTCGTGCATGCTCCTTCTCATCTTCTCATGGAGTGCATGCTGCAGTCATTTTCCCTGTTGATCTTCTATCCATTGATGGTTCTCACTTGGGTCTTTGAATCTGCAATTACTCTTGTCATTTATTACTTCTATTGAGTATTTTAGTTGCTTAGCAAATTCTATGAATCAATCGCTGTTTTTCATTTTCAATTTGATCATTCATGCAGGTTGGTTTTTTCAAAGGAGGCTGAGGAGAGGCACAATGCTGAGGAAGAGAAGTAGGTCAGTTCATAAAGAACAGAGCAATTGTCATCTGATGTCCGATTCAGTTGTGGATTCATATTTTCTATCTAATTTGGTGCCGAAGACCAGAAGCAGCTCATTTTTCAGCGTGCCAGGTCTTTTTGTGGGATTTACTGCCAAGGGTTTATCAGATTATGATTCAATCAAGAGTCCTACTTCTCCTCTTGATCACAAGGTTTTCTCCAATTTAGGCAATCCTCTGCGTTCCCCACGATGGGCTGCACTTGATGGGCCGCTGCCACAAAAGAGCTGGGATTGCAACAGTAACAAAGTGGGCCTTGGCATTGTAGATTCTCTCAACAATGAGACCAACCCATGTGGGAAGGGTTTGGGATTTTTGGAGAGCAGGAATATACTTTTTGGTTCTCAGATGAGGATCAACATCCCATCTTGCAAGACCCAATTACCAAATACACTTGATTCTTCCCTTACTCCCAAATCGTTGCCTAAAAATTATGCAATTTCTCCATTTAAATCTCCCAATCTTCAATCAGTGAGCTTAGATGCTCTATCAGTGGCTAATGGCATCCAATTAGAACCTGAGATGACTGGGAAAATCCGGTCATGTTTGTCTTATAATGGTCGATCATCATCACTCCTCACCAGATTAATGTACCATAACCCAATGCCAAAATCAGATGAATTTTGCTTAGATACTATAAACACTCGAGAAGGTTCAGGTTCTCCTCCATTAGTTAGTGAGAGCCCCAATTTTGAAAATTCTTCTGATATCAAATCGAGTTCGTTCGCAATTTCTGTGGGATCTGAGTATGAATTAATAGGGTCTCTCTCTGCTAGTGAGATAGAGCTCTCTGAGGATTATACTTGTGTCATTTTGCGTGGTCCAAATCCTAGAACAACTCACATTTATGGTGACTGCATTTTAGAGAGTCACAGCATTGAGTTGGCTGACCAAAATAAGGATGAATGGGGGATCGAATCGCCCCAAGCAGTTAAAGACTCAGGCGATTGCTACCCCTCTGCTGATTTTTTGAGCTTCTGTTTCTCTTGCAAAAAGAAATTGGAAGAAGGGAAGGATATCTACATGTACAGGTTTGTCCGAAGTTGTTTGATGTTTTGCTCTTTAACTGTCTTTTCATTTCTTTTATTGATGATTGATTGTGTAATGTCCTCATCTTTATAGAATTTCATGAATGGAAATCTAATATCGAGCACAACAATGGTTCAAACTGATTTCTCTTTTTTGGGTATCATCTATCTATACCCACAAAATGTTGTTTCCCAAAACAGAGTACAAAGTCATTTCTTGGTTTGGGCACACAATGCACCTGGTTTTCAATATTTGTAGACTGGATGGTTATTTGTTCGTCTATGAAGTTTGGCTGGTACACAAATCTGACACAATATTAGGTGGACAATGTTTTCCTCACTTCTTTTGTCCCATATTATGACGATTGGTGATTAAATGGGAATATTACAATATTTCATCCACCCCAAAATAGTTTCCATTTTCATACCACTCAAGTTCCCAGCAGAACAGACTACCCTTGTTTTTACCAAATATTCAAATTGATTGTAATTTGGATTGATCAAGATTCACCCCCC
This sequence comes from Chimonanthus salicifolius, assembly GCA_013350335.1. Classification (NCBI taxonomy): domain Eukaryota; kingdom Viridiplantae; phylum Streptophyta; class Magnoliopsida; order Laurales; family Calycanthaceae; genus Chimonanthus; species Chimonanthus salicifolius. The sequence goes on along the minus strand of CM023535.1, from coordinate 71,804,241 downwards.
GTCTCAGTTGTTTATACTTCATATTAATATGTTTCGAATAACTGATTGAATGTCATAAACTTTGCTCATGTATATTTGAATTGAGCTCTTTATTATTTCCATACTTTGCAAATGGTCGTTACTTTCGCTGAATCACAAACATGCTCATATACTTTTTTCCCCTCAACAGAGGTGAGAAAGCATTCTGCAGTTGCAATTGCCGCTCTCAAGAGATTTTTGTTGAGGAAGAAGTGGATCAACCCTCTACTGAATCTTCTCATTCTCAAAAACCGACCTCTCTTGATGATATCTTTTTAATGGGTATGGATGTAGCAACTTAGCTTCGATGCAGGAGGATTGCCTTCTCAGTCCCATCATCCCTAGATCAATGAAATTGCTGAGGTAGACGGTATGATCATCTGTTTATGAGCTGATTATGTGAATTGTTGGCAGCCATAAATGATCATCATGTAAATTCGTTTGTTTACTGATTGTGTTTCAGCTTTCATGATTTTGATGGGTTGGGGCTGGCAGTTGCCTTTTTTTCTTTTTATTGAAATATGGATAAACTTAGACTACTGCCTTTTGATTTTGATTAGAAAGTGTTGTAGCCCTTATTTTGGCTCTCCACTTTCTCCTTTTTCCCTTCTGATTATAAGAGGTAATATGTCTCTGAACCTGATGAATTTATAACAAAAAATGAATTACTTATCTCTTGATTTCTATGGCTTATGATAAGGGACCCAGTGCATGGTCAGAGAAGAGTTCTTTTTCACTAAAATGCAGTGCTTCAATGTGAGTGAATGTCTTTTGACAGAAACAAATGTCAGTGGGGATGTATTTCGGTTGATTGTTTTCATGCATAAAACTTTATTCATTTATACCTGTATGCTAGCCTCTGATGAGTGCCTGTTTTTTCAAACTACCATTACAAAAATACAACCCATATCTTTCGAGCTTGTTTTACCGTAGTTTGGAATTTAACAGCCTCATTAATAAGCCTTTCTTCTTCCTTTTTTTGGTGTTTAATTTGTTTTCTGTGGGTGTGGGTGTGGGTGTGAGTGGGAGGTCAATGATGGTGCAAGTAGTCATCCTTCCCTGTGGCGTCCAGCTTAAACAATTCTCAGACTTTCCTCCATCCCACTTTTATCTGGCAATTTGCTTCTGCACTCTTACATGCAAAAGATGGAATAGAAGATATTTTCAGATCTAAGCTCCCCAAGGCTGGCATGTTTTACTGAAGAGATGCTGGAAGATTACAAAGAGTAGATATTATCATGTTGTATTCCTGCTCATTAGTTTTCTAGTAAAGACCAATTTATTTCTTGCTTAGCCAAGGTGTCATGCGGGCGTGTGTGTCTGACATCGGATGTGTGTTGTGAAGGTCCTCAACTTATCAAGGGAGGGGGTGTAGGCACCATCCATAGCGGTTAATCATTTTGGGATAGAAAGCTCCTCTGTGAGAAGTGGTATAAAAGCCTATCCGGGGACACTATCATGTGGGCTCAGGGGCACTACCGCGGAGGTCTCCTTGACGTGTGCTCCCTACATGAAAGAGGTGTTGGTCCCTCGCCAGGGATTGGGCCGGGGAACCTGTCTCGCGGGCATGTGTTGAGTCCCACAACGGATGTGTGTTGAAAGGTCCTGGGCCTATAAGAGGGGTAGGCACCACCCATAGTGGTTAACCATTTTGGGACAGGAAGTGCCTCCGTGACAAAGGGCTTGCTTCGCCTGCCCAAAACCTGGTTCCATGATCATTGCATGGTGCTTGAAGGATCACTGTGAGCTTGTCCAACCATATCTTTCTAATCTTTATGTGATGAAATAATCAAAAGCTATTAGAAAATGTATTTCTTGGTCAATTTTGGATACAATGTCTGCCAATTGAAGTTTCTCAACATGCACAATCATCTCCTGGTTTGCTTTGGAGTCTGGTTCTTCTATCACATGAATTAAGAAAATCACTCACATAAGTAAATGCTAATGCCCAAATAATTTTAGATGGTGCTCCCTTACACTCTCTTCTGTTGGATCCATCTACAGATTACTCATAACCTCAAAACTTTTTGAGCACACATGCAACATATAATTCAACAAAGGCTAAATCCCAAACTGAACCATTATCCTGGATCTGACGTCCTTCAATTTTCGAAAGATCCATTTTTTTCTGAATTAGAGTAATCTTATCCAACCGGATGACTCTGAATCTAGATGATGCCTGTAATTTTGGCCAACACTGTTGAGTCTGTCTTGAACCCTCTGCCGTCCAATCAGATATGACAACCTTGCATGATATTTCAGCCAATGGCATCTATTCTGTTAGATCTTTCCAGAGTCCCACGTTTCACCAAGCTGCTCTCTTTCTTGAATATCTAATTGAAAGACCCCGATTTTGAAATCTGGCTGTTGCCTGGATTCGACCTTTTTTGATCAATGAGGACATAGTACAGGCCAGGTCTGGGTGAAAAAGGATGGAATTTGCATATTCAAAGGTGAACTGCTGAATATTGCTGGTGACAATGTTGTCTAGTAGAGTTATCATGATCAAATGGCATCGGTTTACAAGAGGGTTTCCATGTTAGATGATTCCAGCACTTAGGTGGGGTACCATACCTGGTTTACAAGAGGGTTTCCATGCTAGATGATACCAGCACTTAGGTGGGTACCATACCACTCGACCAAATGCCCATACCATTTATGCAGCCTTAAGCCTAATGATGCTCAGATGCCTACTTATGCTTAATGTATCTGTTGAACACCCATAGCCTTGGCAGCGTAAGATATGTTTTAAAGTTTTTTTCCTTTGCTATAAGACACGTACAAAGGAAAGGCTATGGAAGAATATTGTACTGTAGAAGGGTTTAAAAAATGATTATGAGACGTTTCGCCTGCTTGAAAGAAATAACAGCATGGGTAAAAAATTCAAAACAAAAACCATAAAACTGATATAAGAATATATTTTTTGAATGGGACACATGTAGTGTCCCAAAATTAAGAAAAATGGAGTTCTCGTGGGCTCCTCGTTGACTCTGTTGTTGAATGTGTCCTTTCCATTCCCATATCTACCTCTTAAACTGTAGTCTTCTGCTGAATTTGGGATGTCTATTTGGTTCTTTTTGGTGAAACATTACATTAATGCTTTAGGCAAAGACCAACAGCAGTACATATGTTGATCGGACAGCCATCTACCCTAATTCGAGGTGTCAAAACAAGCATACTTTGGCCTTGTTAGCAAATTACTCTAGGGTGGTGGAATGCAGCCTGCATTCAATCTGCACCAAAAATCACTCGATAGGCAGCAATGGGCCTTCTGATCGGTTGCACACCATAATTGTCCTGCTTGTTTCATGGGTTCTCTTTCTTTGCTATCAGCTTATCAGCTCTCTATAATGTTTCTTATTGTCTGCCCATGTAGCTTGTTGAATTCCATCATATATATTAAAGATTACAGAATGCCTTGTAGCCTGCACCTTCTTTTCTCATTCTTTGCCATCTACAACAAATATATACTGGTGTCAATACTTTTCATTCTTCCTAGCATGCTTTCGTCCCTAAGATGATACCTCTTAATCAAATGAAGTTCTTTTCTACTCGGCTTTCAGGTTCGAGCACTGATCCACGAAGGTACATAGAGCCTCCCCTGTTTGGGTCTGGTATAAACAGAGAGCAATCCAATTTTACATGATAATAGGTGCCAGGAATTCTCCTAAGTCAAACATAACATCTCATTTATAGTGTCTTATCTTTCAGTAGATTTTATGGTCTCATCCACTGACGCAGGGAAAATAAAAAACACCTTCTGGATTATGTTCTGGTCTGTGGCATTGAGCTTGAGAACTAAAGAGCTCTCTCTCTCTCTCTCTCACACACACACACACACGTACACACACCAGGCTCGTCTATCCTTGGGAGACTGCGTTGTTGTTTTACATTCACATGTTCTCATTTAGTTTCACTAGATATAAGGATTTTTGGATTTCCTTCACGAGGTATTCTCTTCACAATCGAGGTGAGATGAGACTAATTCTAACATGTATAAGAAACCATCTGCAAGCCGGTCCACCAAATAAATTGGCCTCTAATTTAGTCATTAAAAAAAGGCTTCAGTCAAAGTTTCAAATGATCTATTTTTTTAATATGGGTTTCCCCCACCCAATGAGACTATTAATTCCACAAATATGTGTAAATCTTCCAATCCATACATATTAGGTAAGTCGATAGAGAGTAATCTCATGGGAAATGGCTAGAAAGGGTTGAGCTACGTTGATAGAAAGTAATCTCATCGGAAATGGTTTGAAAGGGTTGAGCATGAATCGAATATAAGACCTCACTTTATGAGACCGAGCGTCACTTGTTTAAAAAAGATTATGATCTATTTAAAGATGGGAGCGGTAAAGAAAGGAATTCTAATTGTGAATAATCCATTGACATGGTTCAAGACTTCAAGAAAGAGATGATCAGAAACTTTCAATAAAGATGAGGTTACATTGTAATTGTGAATAATTCATTATATAATTTTACATGGGTATAGTTCAAGTGGTTATAGGAAGTGGAAGGTTGCGGTTCGAGATTTTATGGCCTAACTTTAGTATGTCTTAGGGGTAATAAGTTTACCTGTGGAGGTTTTACGTTAGATATCTTGTAGTTTTTCACTTGTAAATTTTTTTTTAAAAAAATAATAATAAATATACATTTTTTAATATCCAAAAAAATTCTATGCTACGTATCATAAAAAAAGGGCTGCCTACTCCACATCTCATGTCACAAATTGCAGCAGGCTGCATTGCTGCATAGAATCATGCCTATTGGATGAAGGAAGAGAATTTTTGGCTGAAGTCACAGATTCCACGCTTGTTTACTTGAAAAGATGTGCTCATTTGAATTACAGTGGTTCAGTCACCCAAAAATATTAAAGAGTTATCCTGTTCTTGCTACGTGCAAGATATTTAATCAACACTTCAGTTTGCCAGGTGTGGCCTCCATCGGATCTTTGCTCTCGATGTTGAAGATCTAAAACACGTGTGAATGCTACAATGAGCCTTCGACACTCTTACTGACTGCTCTTGCCACGTGTTTTCTTTTGCTAACATGTGGCGATATAGTACTACTGAAGTGCAGAGTACTGTTGGAATCACATTTCATCCTGTCTTCTTTGTACAATTTTATACCAGCCTAAATTTAATAAGGGCCTCGTGCTTTCTAAAGAATATAATTAGGCTAAGCTGGATTGGCTGAGATGGATTACCCTAAAGTTTGAAGTGGGCTTGTGAATAAATAAATCAAGATCTAATTTAGGTCTTATTAACCCAACTCAATTAATCATGAACTGGGCTGGTGATGGCTCAAGCTCGGCCTATGATGGATTGGTTGGCTTGCAAACCTGAGCTGGCCCTACCTCAACTCGAGCACGTTCAGTTGACCTGAGCCCTGCTTAACTTTATTTGTTTACACCTTTACTTGAATGGTGATGGGTCTATTACCTTTTACCTTCTTCATTGATAGATTTAGATGGGTAAAATTTTTATTTTATTTATAATTAAGCTTTTCTTTTTCCTTTTCCCTTTATCTTTTATTATTAAACTTTTCATTTATGTCTAGACATTTCAAAATCCTCTTTAATTTGGTCTATATACATATATAAATTAAGTTTCCATCACCAAAATGTAGAAGATAATGTATATATTAAATAAATATACTTCAGGTAATCCAAGCAGGTTATACAAATCTTGACTTAGTTTAGTTCAAATTAAACATCGATCAAATTTTATGACCACAACAGAACTCATATCTTTAAATGGGCTGAGTTCACCAGCCATATTTTGACCTTGATGAGTCAAATTCAAATTAATTCTAATCCAAATCGCACTCATATATTTATAACTAAGCTTTCAAACACACGTTGCAGTTGTGTATTATATACGTCGCTACGTGCAGGGTCATATCATAATATTAGTCTCAGATTTTTTTATTAAATATAATCAGCAACTACTTAATGTTAAAGTATAGTATTTGTTAACAATTAACAAAGGTTTAAAATCATATACTAATCATAGAAAAAGTTCTTAAAAAAAGGTTTGCTTAGAAGTAAGTCAGCCATTAGGGCCAAGCAAGGCGGAAAATCGGCCGCCCCACGTGCCATCTGAGTTGGTGGAAATCCATCGACGTACTTCAATACGCTACAGATCGAATTGGTTGATATATATTTTTTTTAAATATTATTTTAACTATTTTTAAAGTTGAATTTTCCGTTGTGTAAGAGTTTTAGAAGGTTAAAAAATAATTTTTTTAAGTGTGACAGGAATTTATCAATTCTAAACTTTTCACTTAAAATTTATACATTTTGAAATATTTTTATCATTTTTTTAAACTTTGCACTAAGATAATTCTAATTTTGGGATTTCTTGTGAAAATTATTTAATAAAATAATATTGAGTACCTATGGAATTAAATGAAGAGCCCTTGGTATGATTGATATAGTTTTTAAAATGTTTGTGTTATTTTTCTAATATCTCAATATTTTTATGAAATTCAGAATTTTTACAAAAAAATTATGAATTGTAATAGAAGATATATGCCATTGTGGGGTACTAAAGAACATAAATTTTATATTAAGTATTTTTTTCATATTGGTCTCTTATTTTCAAAAATTTGAAAATATTTTTAATAATTTTAGGATATATTTTATTCTTATAAAAAAATTGACTTTTAAGAATAATATTTCATAATTATTATTTTTATAATAAAAATATACTTACAGAGAGTTTTTCATTTCTCTCTATTTTTTCATTTTTTTTATTTTTTAGAAAAAAACAGAAAGTTATAATGACGTCAAATTTTGGTCTACAACTTGATTTTTTCTTTTTTTAATTTACATGTGGAAAACCTTGGGATACCCAGCGTAAAACCCCTACGGATTGACCTCTGCCCCTAAGGCACACCAAGGTTAGGCCATGAGGGCTCGAACTTGACGTTTTCCACCTCTCGAATAGACTCATGTCCAACCATTGCAAATTATTTTTTTACATTTCCATATGTGATATTTTATATTAAGGGTAGTTATTTTTACACCACCACTTTTTTTTTATGGCACATCACCTTTAATGAAAATATGGACAAAATTGAAATTTCTTTTAAAAGATGGTGCACTGAAAAAAAAATGGTGGTGTAAAAATCACTACCTTATGTTAATATTTTAATAAATTTTTTATATTTATTAAAAATCTAATATTTATTAAATTTCATAGAAGTTTCATTGCGTGACGAATGGGCCATCTATAGTGATTAATTTTGAAGGGTTAAGATTCTCGCAGGAGTTCTTGAATTTCGTACGCTCAACTAATGCTTAAAAGTTGGATGTATTTTATATTAGTTATGTTGTGTCAATTATTTAAAATAAAAAATTAAGTTGATTTATAGATTCAATAACTATGAGTATATGATAATGAATTCTTTTAACATTGAAATATATGAATAAAATGACACTCATCACTCATTTGTGAAATATAAGATTTAAATTTTTATAAATAAAATTAAAATAAATTATATTTTATTAACATTATTGTAAAATTATTATGTAAGAGACTTTTATAACAACTTAATTCTAAAACAACTAACTCTTTGATAGATACAAATCTTATATGGTAAGATTATGAATGTGTCGCATATAGATGCAGCAATAGACTAATTAATTAATTCTACTCATTTATTAAATAATTTGAATTGAGTCTATTTATTTATGAAATGATTTATATAATCAAGGGAAGTTAAATTTTGAAAACTCTAACTTATCTTACTTAAAATATAAAGAAAGTAGGATTTTCTCTATTCCATTTTCTTTTCTAAAATGATTTTAGAACATATTCAACAAGTATTTCATAAAAATAAGAAAAAGATAGCCAATAGAAAATAAAGTTAGAGAATGATTTCTTTCTTATTAATCATTTTACTTTATCAGATCGATCATAAAAATTGTCAATATGTAATAATAAAGTTTTTAAAGATTAAGATGAAAAATGTAAGAGATAAAAATAAAAGTTTACTCATCCCCGGCAAAATCGTCCACAAATGAACGGTATGCAGCAGTGGTGGAGACGAAGCCTTCGCAGATTGTGGATAAAAACATGATGCCTTCCTCATGATCTGCTTCCATGCCATTGGCCACACCTCGAAAAAGAGCAATGATCTTGCTGACCTGGCTCATACCCTTCATGATCTTTCAGACCTGGCTCATACCCTTCATGATCTTGCAATTGCTAGATGAAGTGGGAGAGTGAGAGAGCTCGAACTCTGAAGTATTTGCAGAAAAGAAATGGGTTTTTTCATGGGAAGTTGTTGCATTTCTCAATCTCCCTTTTGTCAATCCTTGCCTCTTTCATTTCGTGCTACTTGTGGTAGAAGAAATACCAAGAAGAAGATGACTTCTCCCATGGCTTCTCTGCAACCTGAGAATCCAAATGACAGCAATCTCATGAAAAGGAAGGTCTTTCTGCTAATGGGTCTTTCATCTCTCCCCTTTCTGAATTCCAGAGCAAATGCTTTTCAAGGCTTGGTCAAAGGTCAGTTAGCTTGCTTTTAGCTTCTTCATTTAACCTTTTCCCTGGAAACCAAGGAAATCTTATATTTGGTTCTGACTAGAAAGTGGAAATCAATATCTTCTCACCATGGTGAATTGGGTTTGGTCTGTCTTCCTCTTTTTTCAAGCATGTGAGAAGCAATACTACTGAAAAGATTTTTTGATTGGTCTTTTGGCAAAAGGAGTTTTCTTGTTGAGCTCTAACTATTCAAATACTCTGTTCCAAGTTTTGGGAAATTACATTTTTCCAACTTTTCCACTTAATTTCCTGCAATCACTACTATAAGGGTGGCAATTGAATAGGGCAAAACAGCATCCCTCCTATTGCAGTTTCTTATCACCACGCCGCTGAAATTTGAAGTAAAAAAGATTGATGTAGATTATTTGGAATGTATTCAAATTATCTTAGTTTGGAGGTTCTAGGACCAGCTACCTGAATTCTAATTTTCCACTTAACTTAAAAAAAATGTACAGAAATAAGATATGTTCATATGCAATTTGCATGCACAGTTCACACTTCAGGAATACCATCCCAATTACTTTTTGTTAGCTCACTTGTTATATATTGCAGATGCCCATGTATGCTTATCACATCATCATGAAGCTTTTACAGTTTTTTTTTTTCTGTTTGCAAAAAACTCCCAAATTCAGTTCATTCAGCCACATGGAACTTCAAAATCCCAACATCACCCGGGGAGCATCACCAATGCATATGTGAATTAGCATAGATTACCCGACACAGGTATGATGGGTTTGAATTGGCAAGCCCAAAACATAGGATTCATGGAGTCAGCATTATATTTCAATAAATTCAAATGACATTTAATTTAAAGTAAAATACTGTGCTAACATTATACCAATAAAATGTATAAGTTTTACACAAAGCAATTGAGTGATAAACCTTTAACTACTTTAGTTGGAGTTCGAAAGGAAAAAATGGTTTTACAATTATACTTTTGTCATCTTGGAACATAATGTCGACACATACTAGAAGTTTCCATATGTTTCAAAAAAAATACTGGAAGTTTCCATGAAGAGTCCAAGATAGGCATGTGTCTGACAGGAATAAGTCATGCCTTCCAAAGAATTTCTGCAACATAGGCACATAGAAATCTTTCATTGGTAAATTTGCAATTTGACACTAATGCCTTTGGAAACATCAGAATTGCATATGATGTATGCTTCTGTTAATATCATCCATTTTCTTGCATGTGCTGCTGCTTTGTTTTGCCTGAATCACTGCTCTCTTTCTTTCTTGAACTCATTAATCTGTTCTCATTACCATCTCCTTCTCATACAAGTCATGTTTCTTCAAAATCCAGACAAACAAGAAGATATATCAACAGCAGAGGTGGGTCCCCCGAATCTGGAAATTATTCAGGGAATTTCGTCCATACGGCAGGACAAAATTAGTGAAACATGGTTTTCTGCTTTATATGCAATTGATATAATGCAATATTTATCGAGGCCGTGTTTGAATCCTTGCAGCTTTAGGAACCAGGAAACATTTTCCTGATTTTGAGAATTATATTCTTGGTTACAAATTTGTTGAAAACAACGATAGATTTTCTGGTATCCCAAAGAGCAAGGAGAAAACACATAATAAACCATCTTGATATCAGCTTCCTAAAATTTGCTACTCTTGTCACAGCAAGCACAAGGAGGAGCTCCAGCCAATCCAATTTTGGGTCTCTTGAATGGAATTGGAATAATTGGGATAGGAGTGCTAGGTGCATTGTATGCATTAGCTCAGAATGAAAGGAAAACACTAGAAGCAACTATTGAATCAGTAACTCTCTCTCTCTCTCTCTCTCTCTCTCTCTCTCTCTCATACACACACACAAACACAAAAGTATCCCTGGGCCTTGAATTGTACATGTGGGGTCCATGACTGAACCAGATTTTGATCTGATGGAGTCACCATAGAAATCTGTCTTCCACCATTTGACCCTTTCAGGTGGTTGTCGACTGATTCTGCAATTCTTTCTACACATGTATATACAGAATGTTCAATGAGGGATAGGATTATCTTATGAAGGAGATCTAGTGTCAATCAGAGTGGGGCCATCGGATCACAATCTGAATCATCAAACCCCTTGATCCTCATGACGAACCTATGGATCAACTGATAATCACATCCCTAATTTCAGAATCATGTAGTTCCTCATGATATCTGCATTACAGTGTTCTTCTGACAGCTGCTTTTGAATGGGGTGATCTTTATTCTTCTTATATGGGAAATGCAGTTGAAGAGCAAAGTAAGTGAAAAGGAAGGAAGCTATGACTATGCTGGAAAATAACTTCAAGAAAAGGTTAGAAAGTGAACAAGAAGAAAGGATCAAGCAAGTCAGAAAGGTCAAAGAAGAACAAGGCTCCTTGTCAAGCCAACTAGCTACTGCTAACAGTACATTAACAGAATTACGGCAACAACTTCAAAGTGAAAAAAAGCTAGCTGAAGAACTTAAGGAGCAGGTAGACCAACTTCGAAGTGTCATTGCTCAAGCAGGTGAAGATAAAAAGATTCTTGAAGCTGAACTTGGGAATAAGCAAAATGCAGTGAACATCCTACGGGAAAAGCTGAACTTACTTACCCTAGAGATGAAGGATAAGGAAACAAGTATTGCAAACCTCAGCACATCACTTAATGGAAAAGAATTAGAGTGTAAAAACCTGACTTCCATCTGTAATCAGACCAAGGCAGATCTTGCAACAGAAAATGCCATGCTTGAACAGTTGAAAGAGGAAGCTGTTAAAACTAAGGAGGAATTGGAATTGAAGAAGTCTTTGGAAGAAGATCTAAACACTAGAATAAAGTCATTGCTTGCAGAAAGGGATGAAATCAACAATAAGATTCATGCCCTTCAAGAAGAATATAATGATTTGAAGTTGTCTTCAGCTAAAAATGAAGTCTCTCATTCCAAACTCTTGTCAAAAAAAGACTCTGAACTGAATCAGCTCAAAGAAAAGATCAAGATTGCTCTGAATGAAGCAAAGAACAACCAAGCATTGATTGGGGAATTAACGAGTGAAAGAGATAATTTAAGGGCTATGCTGGAAAAGGAAGTGAATGACGTGAAGAACTCGAGGGGTGAGCTTCAAATCATGCAAGAAACTCTGGGAGAATCTAGACGTGAGGCTTCCGGTCTGTCAAAACAGCTGAATCATTTTAAGGTGTTATGTGAAGAACTAAAGTCAGAGGTGATGAGAATTCAGGCTGAGTCTGGAGAAGTACAGAAATCTTTGATGCAGAATCTGGATGAGGTGAAGTCAAGTTCAAAAGTAATGTCAGAGGAACTTCTTTTGGTCAAGGAAGCTCTAGCAAAAACTAAACGAGAATTTCTTGCCGGGACTGATGAATTGAAAAATGTAACAGAAGCTCATGAGAGGCTAAAGGAGGAGCTGGCAGAGATCTGTAAGAAAGCAGAAGCAAGAGCCCTTGATTTAAGAGAAGAGAAAAAAGTTGTTGTTTCTTTGAAGAAGGAGCTAGAGGAATCGAGGGAACAGAACTTAAAAGAGAAAGAAGCCCAAAGAGATCTTCAAAGAAAAGTGGAAAAGGCTACCAAATCGATTGATGAGATGAATGGCAATGCATTGTCTCTATCAAGAGAACTAGAGACAACCAATTCAAAATGTGCCAATCTTGAAAGCCAGAAGGACAAACTTTACGAGTCCCTTCTCGAGCAAAAAGATGCTACTAAGAAAGCAAAAGACAATCTAGAAGATGCACAGAAACTTCTTTCGAGGCTTGGCAAGGAAAAAAAGAGCCTGGAAAAGAAAGCAGAAAAACTTGAAGCGGGATTGGCATCAGCTAAAGGTGAAATATTACGAGTGAGGAGAGAGATCACATTGACAAAAGGTACAATAAGTGATGTTGAGAACAATGATGCTGAGGATAGTGTGCCTGTTGCTGTGAAAAGAGGTGGGAGGAGGAGGAAGGTGGCATCCAAGTCAGAAGCTTCTCAATGAGAGAATTGTGGTCAGAAGTTCAAATACACTCCATCACCTTCTAACATTTCTTTTCATTACATGTGTGATTCTTAGCTGCTGTATTTCATTGGCCATCAAAATAAAAATAATCTTCCAAATTTCAGCGTATGCTCTATATTTTGAATTTTGGCTTTCCCAGAATAGAATCTCATGGTCCTAAATTTAGCATTCATGTTCAGCAATTTTTTATTCCATGTTGAACTTGTCCTTTCTCTCTCTTTTCTGAGGTAGTAGCTTGTCATTTCTAATTCATGTTTCTATTATTGGTGTGTAGCATTCTTAAGTGATTTTGGGGATGTTCCCTTGCATGAACTAGTAAATTTAAGTTTTAGATGAAATTATCTAATTTTGACATTACAGTTTTTAACATAAATTTTGAATAAGCTACTGAAGCTTTAAAAATGTCAGTTGGCTAGTTGAGCTACATTTTACTTAGAGAAAGCAAGGGACAGTTGCCCAAGTATAATCCCATTGGCTATCTTGAGAATGCTACTTCGTCTCAATATTCACTTTGATCTGGTATTTAAGCCAGTTGCTAAATATTCGCTTGTTGTATTCTATCTTTTCATTTCGTTCTCCGTAACAATAAAACAGAGGAGATCAGTATTTAGCAACTGGTTTTCTTCAATGGAGACCTTATCCTTCAGTGGTTGCTGATCCACAGCTCTGGTCAGTTCAATGCAGACTATTTTTCAGAACTTGCTGACCCATCATGATTGAAGGAGAAAGAAGTGGGTGAACATCCATCTATATGAATGCTACTTTGGATCTAAAGGCTTTTGGAATTCCAGATTTTTCAAATCTCAAAAGAGAGTCATTCCCTCTTACAAGCTTTTCCCTGCTTTCCTAGTGTCCCTGTCCTGAATTCCATAAGATATTGTTAAGATAGGATTAGATTTGATTTCCACCTTATTTGCATTATCTTACTATATTTGAATTTGATGATGTATTTGATTTCTCCTATAAATAAATGGTCTCTCCTTTAGAGAGAGACACCAAATCATTTTATTATTTCATAGGTATTGTAGAATGGAAGTGTCCAGTTTCCCTTCGTGAGGCAGACAAAGTGCAGGGTTAGATGAAGATTTTCTCATTCGGAGTGGATTTGAGGGCAGTTGGACTCAGATACCACTCATCATTGAACCTGCTACAATTGGATTTTCATACGTTGTCCAAGAAAACTGGTAAAAGAAGTAAGTCATTTCCCAATCAAGATGCATTTGTTGGAGGACAGTTTTGTAAAAGGTTGCTTATCCATTGTATAGCTGCTGAACCTTGTGATTAGGATCATCTCTTCAAGCAACTCATCATCATTAAAGTTAAAATCCCATCTATTTTGGGCCGGCTTCTTGAGTTCTACTTCTCCATTTGACTCTTTCATAAACCATACAGCCAATCGCTCTACTGACTATCAATGTTTTTATCCCATTCCTCCATGTTTTTCTTGGTCTACCCTCCTCCTTGTACTTAAACTTGTAACATTTCAACACTACATCCTTAGACTGTCTCCTATTTTCTATTGCTGTATTAGTAGGAATTTTATGCTCTCCCCAATCACCCTTCACCATGAGACCATCCAAGGGTGATTTGGTAAATATGAAAAAATTATGACTTTTTGGTGGTTGAAGACGAAGGTGGAAGCATAAAATTCCTATACTATCGGGACATCTTCAAACCGTTATAAATGAGTTTTTCTCAATTTGTTATTTATTGGAGTCAGTGCTTGAGAACTTGAAACTTGGACTCAACTTGAAATCCTATAAAGTCAATAAACTCGGCTGAATTTTCGGAAAAGATCAGAAAAAAAAACTTGGAAAAACTCATTAACTCACTCAACTCGAAATCCTGTGGAGTCGATTTGACTTTGGCTGACTCAGCTGAGTTTTACGAGTTTTTAAACAATAATTGGGGCTATTTTTAATGTCACTAATAAATTTATGTGATTTTAGTCTGAACTCCCAAGCTTAAAAAGAGGATGCTTGAACAATGCAAAATTCTTTCAGTTGAAATGCTAGGGAATTATGAAAAGCGGGTGATTCACTTCCATGCTTAACCAGGCAAAAACTGGTTTTCCTGTTGTTGGGAGAATCTTGAATCACCTTAAAGCTCTTTCCAACTGAGGCCCAATTTATTTATTTTAATGATAAAAGGCAAGTAGTATATCATATCATTCACAAGTGGAAAACTCCCCCAGGAATACCAAAGCGGAGAATCAGGCCCAATTTTCCACCGTGAAAGAACAGAGAACTGAAAACAGGTACAAACAGGAAAATCACCTGCTTTCACATGACCCAGTACTGTAATGTCGTTTAAGATTTTTTAGATAACATTTGCTATCTCTATCCTATATTAAAAGTGAGACTAATCCTATGGGCATGTGTAAACCATTTACTCTGCACACACGGGTTAAGTTTATAAGAAATGACCCATTGAAGTTGATTGTGAATCAAATTCAAGATCTTGCTTTATGAAAGCGTTTCTTGACTGTCAAACTTGTTGCTCTATGCTCTAAATTCAAATTTGATGGCTCATCTCTTAAAAATTTAAAAGAAATGTGACAATTATTATCATCATTTTGAAGTCCTTAAAATCATTTTATTTCATGATCGAGTATTCAGATTGAAATACTTCAAAAAGAAATATAAAAAAGTGAGTGTGTAGAGAATGGCAAGGAGCGTGCGGTTTACTGAGGGAAAATTAAAAAATTATCGAATATTCACGTTGAAATACTTCAAAAAGAAATATAAAAAAATTAAAAATATGGAAGTGAGGGATGACTGAGGGAAATTAAAAATGATCTAATATACACATTGAAATACTTCAAAAATAAATTAAAAAAAAATAAAAAATATGGAAGTGAGGGAAAATTAAAAAATGATCGAATATTCACATTGAAATACTTCAAAAAGAAATTAAAAAAAAATACACGACCACAGTGGGAGTCGAACCCACGACCTTTTGATCCGAAGTCAAACGCGCTAATCCACTGCGCTATGCGGTCTAGTTATTAGGAAGCCTACAATTATATTATATAATATATTAATTTTGTGCATAATCCAGTGTGTTATTTACCGCCAACCCGATTTCTTTTCATTCCAAATAATCTGATGGTTATGTTTGAGATATGATCTTCAAAGAGTGCAAATGAATATGAAGATTAGAGACTATTCTGATGGACGATCACCAATTCTCTTTCTTCTTAAACCGGTGACAAGAGTTAAAAATGACAAGAGTAATTTTTACATTTATTTATATTTGCTGAGGATATTTACTTACGAATTAGATGATGACTTATTGCAGAAAAATATTATTTTCAAAATGCTCTAATTTAGGATCTATCTTTTAATTTTTTTTATTACAGATATGTCAAAATATTACAATTTGAAAATGTCTAACCTTTCAACAGATTACCTGCTAATCAATAGTTGCAGGAAAGTGATAGAAGCACTTTGTTTTTTTTTTTTTTAAATTAGAAGCACCCACTTTTAAAAAGATAAAATTATCCAAGCCATTTTTTCGACCTCTTTTACAGTTTCTTCCCATTTTTACTCTTCAATTTTTTATGGCTTTTTCCTTTTTGATTTTTTCTAAAATGAACGCCTTTTGAGATGCTACCTTGTTGATCCATCGTAATTAAATTTATACTTTATAAATAATATAATTCAAGAGAAACTCCTCTATTTAACCATTATATTTTTGTGAAATATGTAATAAAAAATCAGACAACTTTTGACAGTTTAAAGGGGTTTAAGTTACATTTTTAAAGATGATCAAAGAGAGTTTAAATTTTTAGTCATTCATTATTTGTCATTTTCTACATTCTAAAATTCTTCACAGATAGCCTCCCTAAAATTCCCTACATTTTTGTCATTATTTCTACAATGAAAACTAAAAATATCCCTACTCAGCGAATTACTTGTAGAATTTTTAATAAACTACATATTCGTCGTTGAATTTTAGAACCCTGAGGAAACACCACGAATCACAGTGATACCCGCCATCAATTACAAAGGCAGTAGGTAAACTCAAAAGGTACGTTCTGCATTTAGATAGGGGTAAAATTTACCGGGGTTAGTCAGGTATTATTGAATACCCTTTGCTGAGAAAGGATTTTCAAAAGTGGAAAAATAGAGATTAGTCCTTAATTACCAAACAAAGGTAATGAAAGGTAACCCTCCATTACCCTCCATCCAAACGCAGCCATTAACGTTGTGATTCAGGAATCCAGTGAATAAAGAGAATCTAAGTTGGGTGGAATTTTGATGCCCACCAAGGATTTGGTTGAACGCTTTACTACATTTGGGAAATGGATTACACAAAATCATAATATATCAGAATCTACAAAGCAATGTGCATGTAAACTGGAATTAGAATAGAGATGGAGCTGAAAAGCAATATCCATTTCTCACACTCAAGTGGCCTCAACATCTGGACAAACCTGAAATCCCGGAAGAAAAATAAATATAGCAAATATATACAGAATTCAATTCAATATCGGTTTTTCAAGTGAAGTGAGGAGGACAGCTCTACCTCTCCACATCCCTTCTCTGCATTGAGCATACAAGACATCATTAAAAGGATGTGAGGATGCTTAATGTGGATGAAGTTCCAAGAGAGTACAGATCCCAGAAGACGCTAATGCAAATGCGATGTTGTGTCGACTGTTCCTCTCGTCTGACGGGTGTTATAAGACTTGCAGTTGAGGCATTTCTGAGCAACTACATGATATTTAACTTGTGAGGTAGCTCCACAATCATTACAAAGGATCCAGACCTGCCAATCAGAGAGAGTCAACTATAAGATTACAAAGATAAAGAATATGCAACCAATAACCCCCCATGGTATATAAACAACTATAAGATTACAAAGGATATCTCAATAGAATATTTCAAAGATTGCAAGGCTTTTAGCACGTGATCCTTGATACACAACTAAATAGAAGCCATCTACACAATGGTAGTCAGTTTGGGGAACAAAAGTATCATCGACGGACATAATCATCAAAGGATGCAATCATTTTCTCAGAAATGAGGACAGAATCAAAATAATATTATAAAACACGGTTGCATTTAATAGTCTTGGGACAGGAATCTAATGATGGGCATTCCCTGTTCACCTAAAGATTTAATATAATAAAAATGTAGATTTATGATTCATAACAGTAAAAGATAGATAAATCATTAGGGACCACAAAACCAACTGTCAGAGAGAGAGAGAGAGAGAGAGCAAACCATTTTGTTCTGATGAGACTCAGGCATGGGTGTAGATGCTACTTCCATGTCAAATTTCTCCCACACCTTTGACATATCACACACAGATTTGGAGCAGAGAGGACAAGCATATCTGTGACAAATTCAAGAAACGTAAAATATCTCATAATCAAAAGATAATTCTCAAGCACGAACACACAGAAAAAAAGGGTAACATAGACAACTTACTGCAAATGTTGCTGCATCTCCTTCAAGCAGTTCATATGTATAGTGTGCCCACATGGCAAAACAATAACTTTATCTGTGGATTCAAAAAGATACTGCAAACATAAACAAGAAAAGTGTAAAGACCCAAGAAAGAACTCTCATGTGAGAATAAAAATTCCTAGGAAGCATGAATCTCACCTCAAAGCAAACAGGACAGTTATGATGCATTGCCCCTTCTACACAGGGATGGGTTTGCTTTAATAGGATCGAGTAACAACAACCTTGATTAAAAACCAAGAAAAAAAAATAGAAAATGGAAAAAGACATTTTCTTTAGACAATATTATGAAGTTCTTTGAATTCATGCATTTAAGTAATATCAACCTACAGAGCACTAAAATCAGTAAATTCTGCATTCAAGCAGGCAGAGCAAACCAAACTTATTCCAGGGGGAAAAACACCCAATAAGCACAAATGAAGTTAATTTGTAAGCATCACTAACTTAATCTTTCTATCTACAAGAGTGGAGGTATTGGATCGTGGAGCACACATCAGAAACAGAAAAAGGATATCCCACATGAAAACAATTCACAAATGTACCTTACAGCCAGCTAACCTAAGTATTGATATCACACGGGGACTTGCATGGTGGGCAAACAGAGTGCTGATATTTCTGTTTCCCTCTCATCAGAGAAGTCATCAGTTGCTTTGGTTTATA
Source organism: Chimonanthus salicifolius (assembly GCA_013350335.1). Classification (NCBI taxonomy): domain Eukaryota; kingdom Viridiplantae; phylum Streptophyta; class Magnoliopsida; order Laurales; family Calycanthaceae; genus Chimonanthus; species Chimonanthus salicifolius. The sequence continues at coordinate 71,785,569 of CM023535.1, read as the reverse complement.
GTGGGGTTTTTCCTTTGCCTACATCAGTTTTTTATGCCTCTCTCTCTCTCTCTCTCTCTCTCTCTCTCTCTCTCTATATATATATATATATATATATATATATATATATATACATACACAACATCTCCACTATTATTTCCATTAGTGCATCAATGATGCAAATGGGAATTTTGAGTTAGGAATGCATATTTAGGATTCTTTCAGTTAGAGTTTGGTGGTTCCTGTGGTTTAGTTGTTCAGGGGTCCATCATGTCCATGGTGGGGCTTTAAGGGGGCTTCCTTGCTCTTTATCATTAGGCACCTGACAAGGGTTTTTGCTTTGTGTTTTTTATTGAAGTCATCCCCATCTTTATGTACCTTCCAATCTAATGAATCCATTCACTGTCCAACCAACCAAAAAGAAAAAGAAAAAGAAAATTGTATGGGTTCAAGGTAGGACTTCATTTTTCCTCCTATCATGTTCTAGTAGTCAATAATGATTATACAGGTGTAGCATCTTATGATGATCTAGGACAAGTTTTCTTGTATGATAAAAAATGTTTAGACTAGGTATAAAGCTTTATTGTGGTAGTAACTCAATATTGAAAGGACAGCACCACGTGGTGTTATGTAGGTGAGCAAAATCTGCATTGTTTCTCATTTTTTTGAGCAGTAATAGAGACTTATATATTGAAAAAGATCAAATACAGAAACAAGAAACACAAGGTCTAAGAGACTTAGACCCAAATGAAAATTCAAAGAAAAGCAACAAAACCATTCTAGAGAGCTTCATTTACTCTTTCCCAAAGATATTCTTGATTGTCATGACTACCTATTCATGTGTGCATTGAACACCAAGATATTTGTTCATTAACTTCCACAGTTACAATAAATAAAAAAGTTTTCAGGTCTTTTGAAGGGAAAAAGAACTTTCTTTGGCTGTTGTAGATGGATAGAGACAGGATTGAACTCTTAAGGTCTTCAGAATTTTGCAAAATCCCCTACCAAGCTAGTGGTACATTGAGAAACTGTTACAAACTGTTAACAAAACCATTTTACCATGCTTCTTCAGATTTTGGTTTCTACATGTAGCAAAGTAATAACACTATGATGGAAATTAGATTGGGATTTTTCATACATGAGAATTTCTTTTGAGTTTCTGCATTTGACTTACTTTTTTGAAATTTTGATTTTCATAAACCCTAAAGAAGGCATGTGCCTAGGAAAAAAATTCCAAAGAAACCCCATTGCTGAAGTTTATCAACAATCAGATTACACTTCTATCATCAATCGACATATTAAAAACATTCTATTACATTCTCACTATTTCTGAAACCAAATGAGTACGTAGTGTCAAATGCATGTCATGTGCATATCCATATACAGACTTTGAACCAATCTTTAAGTTACTACTCTGCTCAGGATATACCCTAATTCAATCCTTAAATGGACCTACTGTCATACGGCAAGCCTACCAAAAAATAGAATTTACAAAAGAAGAAAAAAAAACAATTCTCATTTCAAGAATAAGCAGATCCCTGAAGGTAATAATGGAAGAATCTATATCAAAGACTTACCGCATTTAAAGCAATGAAAGAAATTTTCTCTTCCACCAATTCTGTAGTGCAACAGAGTGTATGTTAGAAACTGATAATTAAAAGAAATGAAAAAGTGCAACCACTTCTTAAGAAGAAACGAAATAAAATGCTTCTCAGAGTTCAGTAGCAAACCTGCAAATTCCACAACCATTGCAATGGTACTGTTTCTTTGATATCTGCAAATATGAAAAGCACACTTGGATAAGAACACACAGCCGCAAATTTAAAAAAATAATAATAATCATAATGTTGTCAATAAGCCATTTATATTAGATGAAGCAAGGTTTGAAGATAGAGTGTTACTAACATCATCATCATACAACTTGCAAGTCTCACAGAAGTATTTCCCCATACAAACAGCACAGTTAATACAAACTTGCTGAACCTGGCATCATTCATCCAAGCAAAAGGAGAAACAAGTGAGTAACATAAGATTGAAACTCTGGTTTTCAACATCCAAAGAGAATATGCAATTGGATCACTGAGAGAGATAGAGAGAGAGAGAGAGAGAGAGAGAGAGAGAGAGCGGGGGGGGGGGGGGGATGCAGCACACAGTAACAAAGATTATAAACAAGTCAAGGTTACAAGGAGCATCTTCACAGAAAAGGGTGTCCCCATTCTCAGAAAAGAAGTTCAAAGGTATTTTTCAAGTTAGAAGACACTCGTAAAGGTCACACAAGTTAAAATTGTTAAAGTTCATTGACAAAGTAACAGCTTCTGGTTTGTTCTTCTTTATATATTTCATAAGCACAAGCAATTGAAGAACATCTGAACTCACCTCCTGTTCAGTACCACAAAGTGAACATATAACCTGAAATAGAAAAACAGAAAGGTCACAACAAGATGCTAATAATATTTACATAAACACAAAGAATTAAATTACCAGTCATGAAAAGTCAAGGGAATGAAACAACCTGATGCACGTCATGGCGTGGAAGCTCATGTCTGTTCATCCTTTCAACATGAATAGAGTTCTATCCACCAAAAGATAATTTGGTAAGCATGTGACTAGAAAAGGAAGAAAAAAAAAAGACTCCCAGTAGATAAGACACCAACCTAAAGAGCAGATCAATTATGCAATATAACAAAATCTCATATTGGCAAATGACAAATTAAAATAACAATCTTTATCAAATTACTTTCTAGTAGACATTAAAGGACGACATGTGATCACAAAAGATCTACAGGCACCATCTTTAGCAACTATTGATCTTTATCAAAACTAATCACAATGCTATCTATAGAAAAAAAAAATTATAAACATGTAGTACACACCAGTAGCACCTGCAAGCCTTCTAGAGAGAGGCCCACATCTGGAAAACATAAATCCACCAATCATCCCGCAAACAATGAAGAGAGATGTATCCAAAAGTCATCCTAAATAGCAATACCTCCTATCTGAAGAAGCCTTTCTTTGTTTAGTATACTTGGTGGGTGATCCTTTTTTTTTTTTAAGATTTTAGATGGTGATATGAATCAAACCCTCAACTTTTATAATTCATCAACATCATGAAAGCCACTTATCCGGGATCGGTACTCGTAATTGGATTTGGTAAATTGTTTCGATGTCCCAATTGCCTATCGAACACCCAAAGGACCTAAATATACAAACTTTATAGTTTCAACAAAAGAACCTATATTACATGCCATTTTGCATTTAAAATGACATTTTTTTTTAGATCTCTCTTCATCATCATCATGTAAGCCATTTTTCCCATTAATCTGGAGTTGGCCTTTATATTTGGACTTGGCACAGTGTTTTTATGGGCCGACTGCCTATGACACCCATTTTTTAGACCTCTCTCTAACACCTTTTTTAGATGGTAACATGACCAAAACCTTCATCTTCACAGTTGTGCAGCAAGAAAAAATTTGTGCTACAAGCTCTTTCACACACTACAAAAGGATTCAAGAACCCTCCTGTAACATTCTTCTCTCAAAATGCTAAGGTGCTGGACAATTTAAAGGATCGGTAGCCAAATAAACAAAAAGAAGAAAAGAAGAAAAGAAGAAAAAGTACTCATAGGACGGATAATATATTAGGCTTACCTTTGTCTCATTATGACAATGTCGGCAATCAAAAACTTCATTGCAGCATGGAGCTCTGATGCGGCACCGCCGTCGATAATGTGAACATCTGTCAAAGGTAGACCACAACATCAGCTCAAGGCTATGATATTCAACCCAACAACATAACATGTGCAATCGGACCCCAGGACAAGTTATACTCAAGTAATTAAGCAAATTCCTTCTCCAATATTTGCCCTTTTTTGCTCAATATGTAGAGCTTATTTCTCTTCAACCACCCAGGAGTAAGCAAAAATGAAACAGTTGTAACAGGACCCTGAGGCACAGTCTCTCCACAACAGAATACATCAGACAAAAGAACTGGACATCACCACTGAGGTCCCATTTATAGGTAAAGAATTATTCAAGTAAAAGATCATACAGTCTAATTTTCAAGAATGTCATACCCATATTGCATGTATCCTCTTTCTAATCTCTCTTTGGTACCACCATCTGCATCTTCTTCAGAGGGAGTGCTATCTCCATTGCATGGATGAGAACGAGTTAAGGTGCTCTTCATGACATTGGATTCATTGATTACCTCGTTAACTTTCTCTGGCCCAACAGTTTCAAGAGCTTGACAATGACCAGAGGACTCCATTTAGTACCAGTTGAATCAACAACTAGTATTACTAAGCCTGCAAAAGAGCATGCGTGAGTAAACTTATCCTGTACTCAAGAAGCATGCAACCAAAACGATCAAACCAGGCAAACACCGAATCATATTTGTTGATTTCTTGTAAACTGCTGCAGACGTATTCTAATCAGCAAGTACAAAATCCAAGCAATGTTGCACAGCTCCAATCAGCATAACTCCATGAGAAGGATTCATCAGATCATGAAGAGATAATAAACCCCATAAAATAAATAATGTTGCACTGAGTTACTTCTGAATCTCCAGTAGCAAACAGTAATCATGATGCATGATCACTTTGAACACTTGAATCAGTCTGAAAACCGAATCGAACTAAATGTCCACCGGCAACAGATTCGCCCCAGCTTCTGGTAAAAGCAATACACATCACAACATCAACCAAAAACTAGCGAGAAAGAAAAGGGAAAAGGAAAAAGGTGCAAAGGATTGGAGAAGAGTACTGTTGCAGCAGTCCATTACCCCTGCAAGATGTAGATAAGCAGAGCCTACCTCGTGTAGTGTAACTGCACTTCAACTCTGCCAGTCTTCTTTGATCAACGAACCCCAATGACATGCCTAGAATTCATTTTCACTAGGATGCAATGGTGCTAATTCTACGTCAACCAACTTTTTTTCTTGTATTTTTTTTTTCTTCTTTTTTTGCCGAACTAATCTGATCCCTATGAATTTCATGATCAATGGAGTCTAACCAACTGATCCTAGAAAGCCGAACAAACATCCTGAATTCACCAGACGATAATAGAAAATAAACCTGCATAAGAAAATCTGTGCTCGACACTACTGCTTATCTTCTGGGCCCAAAAGAAGATGTTCCAAGTAGAGTGCCAGAAGCAAGGCCCTTAGTCAAAAAGTAGTTACTAGATTGAACCAAGGTTCACCAATCACCCTTAGTCATAAAGTTGTTATTAGATTGAACCAAGGTTCACCAGTCACCCTTATTTTGTGAACGTATTCAAGATTGTGAGTACGCAAGAGACCATTGTTAGATAGAGGAACTCCAACAGCAGTGTTAACATTATTATTATTATTTATTATCATCATTATTATTATAATTACTACTACTACAATTACTTCTAGTGGAACTCGAGAGGATCATAAGTCTTTTAACAGCAAGTCAGTTGGTGTAATGAAAGATGAGAAATGTGAAATAAATGATAATGATGACAATCGCAAGATGGTTCTCATTTTCCACGTTTTGTCAACAGAATACCCAAGTCTGCCCCATTGTCTCAACCTCAAGCTTAAAATCAAAGAACTAAAGTATCCAATTGGAATTTTCTTTTGCCAAGTCAATGGTTTCATCCTTAAACTCAATAATTAGTGCTGCATTTCATCATGAGATAGAGCTTGATTGTGAACCATTTGTAGCAAGGAAAGATTATGATGGAGTTCTCTGACGGAATCTTCCAAGTTTTTTTTCTAGTCAAACCTCTTTGCTCCTGTTAAACGTACTAATTTGCAAGTATAAGACAACACAACAAATTGACCCTAATCTCCATCAAGTACATACTACTATATGTTTGTTAATTAAGCCAGACACGCATTCGACTTCAAGGCCACCTTCAATGTAGAAAACTAGGTAGACAAGCAAATCCTCCACCCATCGAGCATCCAGAGGCGAAACATAGGACTTGGTAAAACCAATGAACATTATTAGTTTTTCTGTTTGATTGGTTTAGCCAATTATTGGAGGAATGCATTCAAGGCACTTACTTTAAAGATAGAAAACTAAGTTCTCAAAATACAAAAGCGAGCAAAAACCACCATCCATAGAGTATGCATTTCATAAAACACAAAACCTAGTGAAACTAATGTACATAATTATTTTCTCTCTTTATGTTATGTAGAAAGTTTCTACTTATTACAATAATAAATGTAAGCAACCAGTAGCTTTCACAACATGAACACTATAAAAAGAAAACTCCAAAAGAATTCCAATGCCCTCTGACTCAAACTAGATTTTGACCTAGAATTTTCTAGCCAAAAAAAAAAAATTCCCACATGTTCGTCCCTTGACATGCAATCTCCACTTCACATTGTCAAAATCCTAAAGTTTATTGAATAGTTCCACTCATACAACTGACAAAAGCAATAATTTGAGATTCAATTGACTAGATTTCTGGTCCAAAAAATAATTTCAGAACTATAAAATGTCAAGAAAAAAGATAACTTAATTAAATGCTGCACTTTTCAACACCCCTCTAAAGAAAATTAAAATGCTTGCATTTGCATCAATCCAGGTAGTGCAAATACAACCAAGTCGACCCAATTCCAAAGAAACTCATGAAGTGCCTCAATGCATTACACCCCACCAGAGAAGCAAATCCAAAAGCACCAAACATCTCTCAAAATAAATAAGTGCGTCTATGTAATGCACTTGGTTTCTGTTACAAGGACTAAATTGCATTGTATTTGTATAGAATTACATAAATCATTGCAAATGCTAATCTAAAATGTTAGATAAAAGACTCAAAGCAGGAACAACGAATTAATGAGCTCATAGGCATTAAAAGGTGCTACATGGCAAATTATCTGCAATTTACATTCTTTTTCTTCTTATTCACACAAAAAACACCAAAATACTGAAAATAAATGGTTTCTGCATAACACAATCCTGCGGAACTCATACAATGCGACTTAATAAAAGGAAAGAAATTACAGAGAGTACAAATAACTCTTCAGTGAGAAGCTCACATCAAAGAAAGAGTTCAACTCATCTCCACAAATTTCACATGAAAGCAACATAATACAGCTATTTGTCATTCTAAATAACCATAAATAAATGCAGGCATTGACATCGGAATCATAAATCATTAAACCTATCAGAATATTTCTGCTCAAGATACATGGAATTCAAAAGCACCAATAAACCCTGACTATCTTGCTAACCTAAAATAAATTACTTACGAGATCTACACACATAGACAGAAACTAAACAAATCTATTTCAAGAAGATAAAGATGCATAATTGAACAAATTCAGCACACGAAATTCATATATACACAAACAGATATGATACAGATCTACTTCAACAAAAACAAAATTTCACAATTCAACAAAATTAGGCTCACAAAATAAGGAAAAAAAAAAACCTTTATAATGGAACTCATTTTTTGCAAGAAAAGAACCCATTCATTTCCCTTAAAGTGTAGAAATTCAACCAACACTCCTCCATTGCATGGAACTAATAGAATTTTCTTGAGAGGCACTCAAATTGTGAGTTTTTAAAACAAAAAAAAAAAAAATTGAACCTAGAAATCTCTTCCAGTCTGCTCTAAATCAAAGCCTCTAAATAAAGCTTCCGATCTACAAATGTTGATAGGTAAATATACCTAGAAATGGAAATGATTTTAGGAAAAAGGAGCGACCGACAACGAAGAAAGAGGAGATGATGAGAGAGGAAACTGTAACAGAAATCAAAGCAACTTCTTCTACAAGGAAACGAACTTCGTTCTGAAGAGAGATGATGCAATCGCGCTTCTTTCGCCTTTCGCAGCTTCTTCTTCTTCAATCACAAAAAGAAATGGATTTGAGAATTGCAGGTGGAGGATATATATATACCGTCTGCAGAGAGATTCAACAAATTCGAGAGAGTTCGAGTAGGAAAGTGACATCGGCAAAATTATTGTGGGGCCATTTTGAGTTCGCGATACATTTGGATTTTCTCAGAGATTTATCAGATGACATGGCGATCGTTTCGGTACTCCGCGAGAGTATAATTGAATTAAAGCGGTTATCTATGATCCACGTGGATATTTTGTCGTATCTTTCAAATAATCAAAAGGCTATTTGCACATGGGTCTTTATCTTTTAGTTGACTGTAATTTTTTTTTTTTAACTCAGTCATATCTGGCCCTACAATGGAGACCAACTATTTCACTGGGCGTGCATGACTCATACCCCGCAGGTCCAGAGACGATTTGCGCCATAAGATGTCGAACTTGCATCGTCAGGATTCCTGAGCCCCACACTACCGGTGTGATACATCCATGTGGAGTTTTAGCTAATTGTATTTGATAAAAGAATGGTGATTTTTACAATATGAGTATTTCTCATGTGCAACAAAAAAAATTTAAAAATTAATTTTATCTTACTTTTGGCAAAGAGGAAAAGAAAAAAGTGAAGGCAATTTCTTTTTCTTTCTTCTTTAATTTAGTGCAATATAAGAAAAATTCATATTACAAAAATCACTACTCCTAATAAAATTATATATTTTTTAATATTTTTCTCTTCAAAATACTAATATAGATTCATATAGCATCAAATCGAAGTTAAACTTAGAATTCAAACAATCCAAAGAAAAGCTCCAGTCCTTATCATCCTTTTGAATGGACAACAAAAAAATTCTTTATTAAGATATATTAACAAGACATGCTATTAAATAAATTTTAAAATTTATATAATTGAGTGTAATATAAAGATGATCAGGTGAATAATTTGTATAAGTTTCACTCCATCATATCATTCTATTTTTTAATTTAAAACTTTTAAAAATTGATATTCTATACTCATTAAAACTTAAAAGCTAAGATTATATAATTTAAACTATTAATTGATAATAAAATTTTATATGCTTTATATCTATATAATTGTCTTTAATGTCACATTTCATTGGACAGTTTCCTTATCTTAGCTTCAAATAAAATTTTAAAAATTAATTTGTTCTATTTTTCTTTTTTAGTTGTTCTTTACAATTCTAATACTAACATTAATTAATCAATTTGCCTTTTTATTATATTGTATAAAATTAAAAAATCCAAAGAATTTCAAACTGATCGAGAGTAAAAAATAAATAATAATCTTAAAATGAGATAAAATATTTGTGTTTTTACGAGTGGAGTCGTGGAGATACATAAAATCTTCACATGACAATTCAGAGCATTTCTCTTTTACCCTCTTTTTCTTTAAGATTATAATAATAAATAAATATTTAAAATAAAAGTAATAAAAAATAAAATATTGTAGTGGCTGTTGTGAAAGCTTGGGTCAAATCCATTATTATTGAATGGCGTCTTGTGAATTGTGATGTTTGGATGTAGATTGGATCGTGCGAAGTACGAAAGCAGTCGAACCGCCTTTGCCGAAAGACAACGATAACGTGGGTCCACTGTCTCCTACTTATTTTAGATATCTAAACAAGTGGGACCCACTTCTCAGTTACAGTAGCTCACGGTGTCAGGATGAGATTAACGTCAAATCCACTTCAACGGCGATATGTCTGATCGAATTCTAAAATGAGTTTGCTACCTATACGCGATGGTGTTTATGAAAATTTATTTATTGTGAAAATATTGAATTAATCATTGAATAAATTAAATAAAAGTTATAATAAATTTATATTTTTAATCGAATATTTTTATATAAATTTAATAATTTTACATAATTTAAAGAATATATATACAAATGATTTAAATTTTTAAGAGACCAACTTTATGTTAATATATTAATCATTAAAAAAAACTTTGTGTTTTAAATAATGACATTTGAAGTTATTAAATGACAGCATAGAGTCATTTAAGATCTCTTCAAATTATGGCATTTGAGACATGTGGAATTTATTTATTGAAATTTCAAATTGTTTATTAATTTTTAAATATATTTATATATTTTTTAAATTTAATAAAATTATTAGATTCTTGGATAAATTAAATTAAAAGTATTTAATTAAAATAACCTATAGGATTTTTTAGTACCTATTCTCATTTATGTAAAATGCTTTAATTTAATTATTTTTTATCATATTCTTGTAGGTACTTAATTAAAAAATAAAATAAAAATTACCAATCTACTTCTATGGAAACAACTGTATATTTAAGGGAGTAAAAGCATAATTTGCTCAGGTTAATATTTCACTTATTTTCCAGGTTAGCTCAGAAAAGTCTAACATATTTAGATAGATTATTCTAAAGAATTTTGATTGACGACAAACCTGTTTTAAAAAACGAAAATCCTTAATTTTCAAGTGATATCAAAGGTAAACTCTTAAGTGGGGCTTACCATAATCTGAAATTACACTTTTTTTCATACTCATTTATTTTTATAAATTGTATCAACTTGAATTTGAGTCTATTTTAAGTGATCTTATTACTAAATTAAAAAAATTCAACAAATGATTTCGACCTTTAAAAATCTAAATTTCCAAATTTAAAGAATGCTATATTTCTATAAAAATATTTTTCTGAAAATAATGTTCAAATAAAGAATTTAAATCTCAAATATCATCCGATATCTCGACTGAAAAATTTCTCATATAATTTTTTTTATTTTAAAATCATATTTATCAACTAATATTAATATATATATAAGATTTCGACGGATATCGTCGTATCAATCTTCTCCGCAAAACTTATGGGAAACGTCGTGGAGGAAAGAGACAGCCCATCAACAAATGGGGTGTCGCTTCCGACTTCCGCCCGTCGGTACATGGATGAGAGTTCGAGTTCCTTCTGGTCTTGCTGTCAGAGTCATTCAATTAGATTATGCAGATGACACACGTTGTCTAATTTGAAAGTGATTGGTTAATAATTATTTAATGATTAATTACTTAATTAAATTAACTCAATAATAAATGCCTCAAGTGAATTTGACTATAAACAGAGAATAGATACATACACATTGAATAAAGGGATGTTTTTAGTATTTAAGTCAAGGTAGATCAATTGAATTTAGTCGATTAAAATTTAATTGGGTGAATTCATTTAAGGTAGTTTAGTTGAACAACTCTATTTAATAAATGGATTAGATAGAAATAGTTAACGTATTTAAGATTTTTAGGTATCTCCAATCTATATTGAAAATTTTTTAAATTTATTTACTCAAGATTTTGTGATTCAATTAATTCAAACAATAAATAAATTATGTTCAATTTAAATAAAATTCATGAATTAAAAAATGCATCTTTAAAACTGATTAAGTTAGATATAGTTGCATCAATAATGTGAAGGCCTCAGCCCAGAAAGCCCAGGCGACTGAGCCCAATGAGCTATCCCAAAATTTAAAATCTTATCATATATTGCTTCCATTTTAGATTAGTCCAACAACTCTATAGGAAGGAAAAACTCGTTATCTTATGCTTCTATTAAAAAATGATTTTTTGAGAGAATAAAGATAAAATTCAAGGCTGATTTGATTGAATAAATTCAAATGCGGAGTAAGTTAGTAAAAAATTTCAAAGAAAATTTATTATTATTCAAAACCAACCTGAATATGAAAAACAGGGAGCCACTATGTTTTATATACTAAATCACTTCAATACTGAGTTAACCACATTGTTACAGTGCTGAATTTACACAGAGACATAATAAAATTTAAAAATATGGATGTAGTTCATGTAGCGACCCGACCCGATTTTTCGGAGTTTTAGGGTCTTGGTAGCAGTAAGGTGAGGGTGGGCCCTGTGGTGGATCCTGGTTTGCCCGATTTTGAGTTCGGAGACTCAGAGGGCAATTTTGTAATTTTGAATTATTGAATTTTCTTTCATAATTAAAAGTTTGAAAATCACACGTTTTCCCCCGACGTTTGTCGTTTGACTTCTTCGAGCTTTTTAAAATATTTTGAAAATTGGAGATTTTTATCTTATTAAAAAAAAAAAAAACTCTAAACTTAACCCCCCTCCCTTTAAAATCTCATTTTCGGCAGCACTGTAGCGCATTGCTACAGTGCCGTAGCAACACCTGCTTTCCCTCTCCTTTCATTCATCTTCTCCCCTCCTCCTATTCTAACCCTAATCCTAAACTTCCCTCCGTTAGGTGCCACCGCCGCCTCCGCCGCCACTCCTTTCTCTCTCTCTCGACCCCCCTCTCATCTTCCTCTCTCGCATCTCTCTCCCCTCTCGATCTAGACTTCTTCTTCTTCCCTTTTCTTTCTTCTCTTTCTTAACCCTAAGTGTTGCCGCCACCATCTCTTCGATCTCTCTTCTCTCCCGTCGTTGTTCCACCTCGACTCGCCCCTTCTCGCCGTTCGGATTTGCTCATCGCCGCCGTCCGGCATTGATCCAGTTGGGCCCAGGTACCCTCTCGTCTTCCCTTTTTCCTTTTTCCCTATTTTTCTCTGGTTTTCCCTTCTTTTCCTTCTTCTTTTTCCCGGTTTCCTTGGCTGGGTGCTAAGTCAACTCAGTTGAGTCACTGAGTTGACTCAGCTGGGTTCGTTTCTTGGCTTTGGTAACCCAGGCCCAGCTCGGCTCTCTTTCGGGCCTTTCTTGGCCCAGTTCGGCCCAGCCTTCGCCCGACCCGATTTCATGACCGACCCAGTTTGGCCCAGCCCGTTTCGACCCAGTTTCGGACCCGACCCGATTTCAAACCCAATTTCCAGTTTCGGGCTCAGTTTTGAGCTCGGTCCAATTTTGGACCCAATTTTCAGTTTCGGGCCCACTTCAGTTCGGTTTGGGCTCGACTCGCTTTCGGGCCCGTTTGTAGTCCAGACTTAGTTTGACTAATTTTGCCCGGTTACTTATCCTTGTGCTCTCGTTTCAACAGATCAAACTTCCTTCAACCCAGCGGACTCATTTTCTTGCATTGAATTTCAAGGACAGACACAGGTGAGGGAACTTATTACCGCTTTTAGCATGCATCTATGCATAGTACTACTACATTAGATGTGCAGGAACGGAATGCGGCGAATGGGGGTCTCCGGTATTACGAGCCACTCGACAAGGGAACTGTTGGTACTATTATGTGGTGGGTCCCCATCCGAATGTATTCGTATCCGATGCCCGCAGAGGCATATATGAATTGATTATTTAAGGTCATAATTGATTGATTGTGTGGTGACATGATTGGAGTTTATTTTGGTTGATAATATGCTAAGATGCCAGCACGTGAATATGTAATATGTAATGGTATATGTCTGATTATGGTGCAATGTATTCTGTTGATAATATACCATATGATCATGTGATAATTAGTTTGGACTGCTAGACGTTATAGCATGCTTAGATATTAACATGTCAAACAGTGATAAATAGTGATGCATGTACCTGATTATTATGCAACGAACTATGTTAATAGCATGTGTAAGCGTAAAGTTAATTGTGCATACATATAACTAACTATGTGGGATGTCGGTGGGGGCATGGGTACTAGAAAACAAGGTGCCTGGGAGTCCCAGGTAAGGACTAATTGGGAAGTAATTATGTTAACCCTAGATAGACTATTAGGCTGAATGTTGGTTCACCCAAGGTAACCTTAGAAGTCCCTTGTGGTTCCGATACCCGAATGTGTGACTGGTGAGGTGATCCCCGGATGACCGAGTAGGCTGAAGAGGTGCTCGCCTAGGTCGAGGGAGGGCGGTGAGGGACAGCTCCCGCTAGCATAGTTTGTGATCCCTAGGTGACCGAGTAGGCTGAGGAGGTGCTCGCCTAGGTCGAGGGATGTGGTGGTGAGGGACAGCTCCCGCTGGCATAGTTTGTGATCCCTAGATGACCGAGTAGGCTGAGGAGGTGCTCGCCTAGGTCGAGGGACGATGCGGTGAGGGACAGCTCCCGCTGGTATGGTTTGTGATTCTCCAGATGGCCGAGTAGGCTGAGGATGTGCTCACCCGCTCATTGGTCGAGGGATGGTGCGATGTGACGCAATGAGATATTCCAGGCTACGACACCTGTAGGGTGGGGACAGCCTGCGATACGATGAGATATTCTAGGCTAGGACACCTGTAGGGTGGGGACAGCCTACGATTTGATGAGATATTCTAGGCTAGGACACCTGTAGGGTGGGGACAGCCTGCGATACGATGAGATATTCCATGCTAGGACACCTGTAGGGTGGGGACAGCCTACGATGTGATGAGATGTTCTAGGCTATGGCACTTGCAGGGTGGGTACAGTCTGAGGTATGGTATTCCATACTAGGACACCTGTATGGTGGGGACAGCCTGTGGTGCGATGTGGTAGTGTATTACCTACGGTTATGGTATTGGGGTTCATGGTTGAGACTTGTGTGGTGGGTGTTGACTCACAATGAATTTATGGGCGCTTAACGAGTGAGTTCGTCCGGTTCACTCGATACAAGACCTATAAAATTCTATGAGAGGTGGATACACCAGTCGTGTGGAGACCAGCATATGGGGTCAAAGATTATAGGTTTCACTATCGAGACTCTGGTGCTTGGTTGGTGAGACCATAGATGAGTTAGGTTGGCAGTTCGTTGATGACTGGTGAGGTGGTTAATCCCGTGTGGTAATCAGTTTGGGACTCTTGGGTTGGTCGTGGTATGTGTGCGGGTTGTCATGAGAGGGTCATAGGTCTAGTTGAGGACTAGAGACCCCAATCTGACTGAGAATCAGTCTGTGTACCCGTGGATGGGTGGACTGTTGCGGTTGGGCACATAAGGGAGTTGCATTGGGTTGGTTAGAGGATGTCCTAGAGGCTCGGCTGACGTAGGCCCATGTGCTAGGGGTAAGGCACACGTTTGTATGGTCATGCATGTAGACATCTTAGACATTAATGTGTCAATATGGTTATGTGCAGTGTATGCTTGATGACTTATGATGCATGCGTTACCTTCACTGGGCATGTAGAGCTCACCCCCTTGCCTCATAGGTACTTCATAGAGGGAGGGTTGGCGGGACCCTTAGTTGGACGTTGGGCGTAGAGTTGCAGTTTTGTAATTTGTAAGGGTCCCATCTTGTAATTGAGGACTTTCTGATGTATTTGAATTATGTGTACATTTCATTAAGCGGGATGAATGTAATAATGAGATGATGCTATAATTTGTAATCATGATTGATGCTTACGGTTTTTGGTTTACTGGTGGATTGCTATGGTTAGTATCTGAAATTGTATTGGATTGTTTTTAGGAGTTTGGATCAGTTTTAACGTGCCCGTAACGGGATGGTTCGTTACAGTTCAACTGGTTACCTCCCGTATCAAGAAGCGGGAGATTGAGGGTTCGAGCCTCCATGGTTTAATCTTAGCATGCCTTAGAGATAGTGGACTCACTCGTGGAGTTTTAGTTCGACTGTGTCTGAGTTTCCCACACGTTAATCCAAAAAAAATAATTAGAAATAGTCTAAGCTACTAGTCAAGGTGGATGGAGTAACTTTTTTCTAAAAAGTAAAATTTGATTAAGACTAGATAATTTTTAATAATTTGTATATTTTAAAAAATCATATTTCACAAAAAAAATAAAAAAATCCAATTTGGTTAATAGGTAAATTATAAGATATTTGGTTATTCTTGTGTCCAGAATCCAGATACAAATACATCATGCGGTGTCTACTTTAGGTAGATTTAAATTATGGAAATTGCTATTTTTCCAAACTTAAATCTAATTAGTTTCTATACCAATTAATTATAATAGGTACAAATATATTCGATGATTTATTTTTTACTAATGGTGAAAATAATTACTACGGTAAAAACCTTGGTCTGAGTTTAGCGATAGCAAATGCCGTTGTTCTCACACGTGTTGTGTCATTGTTTTCACACGTGTTGCTATCCCCACAATGGCTTTCTTCAATTGAATTTAGTTGATTAAAAGTTAAATGGGTGAATTCATTTAAGACAATTTAGTTGAACAACTCTATTTAATAAATGGATTAGATAGAAATAGTTAACCTATTTAAGATTTTTAGGTATCTCCAATATACATTGAAATTTTTTAGAATTTATTTACTCAAGATTTTGTGATTCAATTAACTCAAACAATAAATAAATTATGTTCAATTTAAGTAAAATTCAGTCGAGTCGTGAATAAAAAAAATGCATCTTTAAAATTGATTAGGTTAGATATAGTTGCATTAATAATGTGAAGGCCTCAGCCCAGGCGACTAAGCCCAATGGGCTATCCCAAAATTTAAAATCTTATCATATATTGCTTCCATTTTAGATAGTCCAACAACTCTATAGGAAGGAAAAACTCATTATCTTATGCTTCTATTAAAAAATAATTTTTTGAGAGAATAAATATAAAATTCAAGGCTGGTTTGATTGAATAATTTCAACTGCGGAGTAAGTTAGTAAAAAATTTCAAAGAAAATTTATTATTATTCAAAACCAACCTGAATATGAAAAACAGGGAGCCACTTTTATTTTCTCTCCAATTTTGTCTTATGTTTTATATACTAAATCACTTCAATACTGAGTTAACCACATTGTTACAGTGCTGAAATTACACAGAGACATAATAAAATTTAAAAATATGGATGTAGTTCAACTGGTTGCCTCCCGTATCAAGAAGCGGAAGATTGCGGGTTCGAGCCTCCATGGTTTAATCTTAGCATGCCTTAGAGATAGTGGACTCACCCGCGGAGTTTTAGTAGGACTGTGTCTGAGTTTTCCACACGTTAATCCAAAAAAAATAATTAGAAATAGTCTATGCTACTATTCAAGGTGGATGGAGTAATTTTTTTCTAAAAAGTAAAATTTGATTAAGACTGAATAATTTTTAATAATTTGTATATTTTAAAAAATCATATTTCACCAAAAAAAAAAAAATCCAATTTGGTTAATAGGTAAATTATAAGATATTTGGTTATTCTTGTATCAAGAATCCAGATACAAAGACGTCATGCAGTGTCTACTTTAGGTAGATTTAAATTATGGAAATTGCTATTATTTCCAAACTTAAATCTAACTAGTTTCTATACCAATTAATTATAATAGGTACAAATATATTCGATGATTTATTTTTTACTTATGGTGAAAATAATTACTACAGTAAAAACCCTGGTCTGAGTTTAGCGATGGCAAATGCCGTTGTTCTCACATGTGTTGTGCCATTGTTCTCACACGTGTTGCTCTCCCCACAATGGCTTTCTTCAATTGAATTTAGTTGATTAAAAGTTAAATGGGTGAATTCATTTAAGACAGTTTAGTTGAACAACTCTATTTAATAAAAGGATTTGATAGAAATAGTTAACCTATTTAAGATTTTTAGGTATCTCCAATCTACATTGAAAATTTTTAGAATTTATTTACTCAAGAATTTGTGATTCAATTAACTCAAACAATAAATAAATTATGTTCAATTTAAGTAAAATTCAGTCGAGCCGTGAATAAAAAAAATACATCTTTAAAACTGATTAGGTTAGATATAGTTGCATCAATAATGTGAAGGCCTCAACCTAGAAAGACCAGGCGACTGAGCCCAATGAGCTATCTCAAAATTTAAAATCTTATCATATATTGCTTCCATTTTAGATGGTCCAACAACTCTATAGGAAGGAAAAACTCATTATCTTATGCTTCTATTAAAAAATAATTTTTTGAGAGAATAAATATAAAATTCAAGGCTGGTTTGATTGAATAAATTCAACTGCGGAGTAAGTTAGTAAAAAATTTCAAAGAAAATTTATTATTATTCAAAACCAACCTGAATATGAAAAACAGGGAGCCACTTTTATTTTCTCTCCAATTTTGTCTTATGTTTTATATACTAAATCACTTCAATACTGAGTTAACCACATTGTTACAGTGCTGAATTTACACAGAGACATAATAAAATTTAAAAATATGGATGTAGTTCAACTGGTTGCCTCCCGTATCAAGAAGCATGACTTAATCTTAGCATGCCTTAGAGATAGTGGACTCACCCGTGGAGTTTTAGTAGGACTGTGTTTGAGTTTTCCACACGTTAATCCAAAAAAAAAAATTAGAAATAATCTACGCTACTAGTCAAGGTGGATGGAGTAATTTTTTTCTAAAAAGTAAAATTTGATTAAGACTGAATAATTTTTAATAATTTGTATATTTTAAAAAATCATATTTCACAAAAAAAAAAAAATTCCAATTTGGTTAATAGGTAAATTATAAGATGTTTGGTTATTCTTGTGTCCAGAATGCAGATACAAAGACGTCATGCGGTGTCTACTTTAGGTAGATTTAAATTATGGAAATTGCTATTATTTCCAAACTTAAATCTAATTAGTTTCTATACCAATTAATTATAATAGGTACAAATATATTCGATGATTTATTTTTTACTTATGGTGAAAATAATTACTACGGTAAAAACCCTGGTCTGAGTTTAGCGATAGCAAATGCGGTTGTTCTCACACGTGTTGTGCCATTGTTCTCACACGTGTTGTTGTCCCCACAATGGCTTTTTTCTTTCTTTCTGAGGGCAACCGGTATGGTGACCTTAAATATGCCTGGCTATGCTGCATAACATAGCCAGTCATACAATTAAATAATATTTTCTTTGATGATGTGGTTGGTTATAATTTTTAGCCAGCCTCGCCACACGGTATAATGTTAAATAGAATGGTTATTTTTTAATATTTTATTATTATTTTTTATGTACATTTTTGAACAAATTTAAAAGAAAATAAATATAAAGACATTACATATTTTTTCACAAGTAATTAAATAAATTAACAAAACATACATATTTTCTCATATTGTTTGTGATGAATAAAATATTATTTTTAATATTTTTATTTCTCAATAGCTATAATTTTATTTTTTTGTATAGAATAATTTTAAGGCGCCCCATTCGGACACTCCCATTTTCTCTCTGGAAACACCCCTTTTCAAATTTTATGTACAAATTTTAAGCACTGTGTATTTTCAAAATTTTTCAAATTAAATATCCGGACTAATTACGATAGCCTGATAAAAATACTTTAAGAATTTAAGGTCTTTTGACACTCCTAAATGCTTAAAACACAGTATTTTACAAATAAGGGTATCTCTTGGCTGTGTGGAAAATACATTTGGGAGTGTTAAAATACCTTAAAGTTTTAAAGTATTTTTATCAGGTTATCGTAATTAGTCTGGATATTCAATTTGAGAAATTTTGAAAATACACAGTGAATAAAAAATAACTGTCTATGTTGTCAATATCTCATTTAAAACTTTAAAGTTATTTTTTAAGCATTATGTATTTCCAAAATTTTCAAATTGAATAGCCAGACTAATTACGATAACCTGATAAAAATACTTTAACACTTCAAGATCTTTTGACACTGTCAAATGTATTTTCCACACAGCCAAGGGATACTTTTATTTATAAAATACTGTATTTTAAGCATTTGGGAGTGTCAAGATACCTTAAGTTCTTAATTATTTGTCCTAAGATACAAATTATATCCAAAAACAAAATAAAAAATCTAAAATAATCAAATAAATAAATAAAACGAGAAAATAAAAAAAATAAAAAACTATATATATAAGGAGAGAGAAGTTAAATGGTTGGCTACACATGTGTTACCTGTGACCAGCCATTTAAAAAAAAAAATTAATATGGCCCCACACGTAGCTAGCCCCGTACTGTCAAATCATGGTGGCCAAATGGCCACCATACTGGTTGCTCTTAGCAGACAAGAATCGAACTGTTGAGAAAGACTTGTGAGGAGTTAACGAAGTGCTAACACCAAAATCAAAAGATGACAGGAGTTTACGAAGAGCAACACCAAAATCTTCAAAAGAGAAGAGGAGAAGTTGGCAATGGAGGACGAGGAGGAGAAGAAGAAGAAGGCCATATGGTCACCATACCGGTTGCTTTAGCAGACAAGAATCGAACTGTTGAGAAAGACTTGTGAGGAGTTAACGAAGTGCTAACACCAAAATCAAAAGATGACAGGAGTTTACGAAGAGCAACACCAAAATCTTCAAAAGAGAAGAGGAGAAGTTGGCAATGGAGGAGGAGAAGAAGAAGAAGAAGATGGGAATCTACAAGACCTTCCTCTTAACATCATCAAACATCATCAAACTCATCTTCTCTAGATTGTCCATCAACGATCTCTTCCAGTGCGCCGGCCTTTCCGGAGCCTGGAGCGATATCATACTCCACGACCCTAATTTTGCTAACTTGCATTCGACATGGCTAAGGAGAAATTAATTTTTTTTTCTAATTCCCTATGATTTTGATGAATGTTTGATCCTGGTCGTCGGCATTTGATGGCATGGAAGGGGCGTCTGTCGGTGATTGAACATTCCACGGAGAATACTTCCATATGGGTGATGAATAATTACAATGATGAAGATTTTTGGAATAAGAATCTCAGCGTCAGATGGCCCACTTGGCTTCATCGTTGCCCAGGACAATATCAGCCGTTCGATGATGAAAGCATGGAAGATGCTCAATTTCCAGATGCTGAAGAAAACTATGATGAAACCGTGGAAGCAATTGCTCATATGGGGAGCCTTCTTTCACTTGATAGGTTCAGTCCAGACGTCAAGAGGATGACCACATATTCTAATTTCTAATTTCCAATTCAATCATGTAAGCGTTAAAATTACAAGTTTTTTTTTTTAATTTTGAGTGGCATAGATTCTAGATTTCTATTTTCTTGTAATTTTCTTGCCATTTGTTATTGAATGATGCAAAGAAACCAACATGGGTTATTTTTCTTGGTCCATTCGCTTATGTTCCTTACTTGCCTAGAATAGAAACTAAGTTTATATTCCTTTGTTTGAAATTAATTTCATTTCCCAACGGTAGAGATCAAAGATATAGAATAGAAATCAATCTTTATCTCTAATTTAAATTTCAAACTCAAGTCCTTTTTTAAACAAATTTTACGTGTGAGAAATAATAGGATACCCATGTAAAATCCCTAAGGGTGAGCTCACTACCCCTAGGACAAATCCATTTCTGTCTTGGTTTTAACAAATATTGACAATGTTTATGTTAATCATCTTGAAATCAATTTCAAACATTATTTTTTAAATTGGGCTCAAATTCTGAAAATATATATAAATGCCAAAAGGGGCTTTGAGTTTTGAAGTCCTCCATTTACCCTTTTACCTATTACTCTTTCCCATTATTAACTCAATACTGCTAATCAGTCATCTTAAGTTATGATAAAAGCTTTTCCATGCGCAAGTAGATATTTTATTTCAAGTTCTATTTAGAGATGTACATGGAGAATGGTATATTTGAATCAATTTATATTGGAGATTACGTTGGGCTTAGAGTTGAATGATTAAGATTTTCAATTATTTAAATTAAAAAGTAGATTTTTTTAATGCAAATTAGATTCATCTAAGCCCGTTGAAATTTAAAATAATATACAATAAGCCACAATTTAATCTCATGATAAAGTGTAAATGAAAACTCTTTATATGCATAACACACAATTATCGCATAGAAAACAACACAACGGACGACGAATAGTTCACTTTCATCATCATAGTCAAAATTTCATCTTTATAAATCATAAACAATAGATAAATCTTAGAACATCAATTTTAGTTAGTTCAATGTTTTCCTTTTGCATTTATCTTTGGTTGCATACTTACCTCGACTTTCCTTATGGCCAAGTCTCTGCCAGAAGAGGGCATGGTCTCTTAAGAGAAATTATTCATTGTGAACCAGTTTGAAACAAATTGGTGTGACCAGTCATTTCTCTGCAAGAGAAATTATCCATTGCAAATCGATTCACAACAAATTGTTCTTTGTTTTTCTCCCTTTTCTTCTTTACAATTTTTCCCCTTAAAATTTGATATGAGTGTATTTGTATATTCAAAAGTTTATATATTTATTAAAAAAAATTACTCACTAAAACTAAAAAAACCATTTTTGTTATCTTTGATTTGAGTCCAGTGTTTCAGAAAGCTTGTAAATTGAGCTAACTTAGTTTAGCCTCACAGTGGAATATAATTATATTGTAGAAATTATAATAAATATATAATTTTTAAGAATTGAAAGAGGGTTAGATGAGCTCTCACAGTGGTGTTGTACTGAAGACAACAATTTTCTCACTATATACAGGTGGAGTCGTTTGAAAATTTTGCCTCAAAATTCAATGCCCTTGCTTCTGTTCATTTGTCAAAACCCCAGTGAAATGATGATCAAACACCCAAGAGGAATTGAAAAAGAGAGAAATAGAAGAAATTATTGTTTTTTTTTTTTGTTGTTGTTGTTGTTGTTTTGTAAATTCATGTTATAGACGAAAAAAAGATAATGATCAAGTTGCAGGATACAATGCTTGTGATTGTTTCCTAAGAGTTAAAGAAACTTAATTATGAGGGAGTTATGAAATCATTAAGAGAGAGAGTCTTTGGAAATACTAGAACATTCCCCCACTATTTTTTAAAATATTAAACAAAAACAGTTCAAATATAATCCATATCCAACAGTAGATGATCCTTTGACGTAGCTCAATATAATTAACAAAAGCAATAAAGGAATACTAGACACACAAAGTATAAGAGATGTCCAAAAAAGTGTCGGCTTTTATTTTTTTTAAATTTAAAAAATATACCAGCCAACATTTAAGAAAATAAAAGAGAGAGTGTGATATCAGCCGATATCTCAGCTGATATCCAATATTCGAGATATCGGCCAATATCATCAATACCACTCAAAATTGATATTATTACCTTTGGTTGAAAGAAATTCAACTGCGTACTTGTAATACCCTGCCTCAAAAGTCCCACATTGCTAATGGTATTGGATAATAACCTGCCTCAAAAGTCCCATATTACTAGTGGTATTAGATCGTTACAGTACTTGCTCAAATCAAGGGTGATTGATTTTGATAAGACCTCAATCTATTCCAACACAATCTCTGGATTATGCTTCAACATTTTCATAGAGGCTGAAACCATGATGGTTTTGAAATCCTCATGCACATAAAAATTGGATGAACTGCATCACTAAAGACATTTGATGGCTTGTCTCTTGTATTCAAAATCAATTTCACATATTGGCGTGTACGGTTCAAACAAAGGTTTTTTTCTTCTTTTTAATCAATGAGTTCAGACGTTTTACCTAACTAATCGTCGGACATATATAAACTTTTTAATTCAAACACAATAAATAAATTTAATAAGAATAACCCTTTAGAGTTGAGGTTAGCAACTCTTATATCAATTTGAGTAAAAACTCTGTTAAGTTTTTTTTAAAAAAAGTTTAAATGTAAAAACCTGCTCTGTAAAGCGAAGCTCAATTCTACAATTTGAAGGTCATGCATATTCAAGAGTTCTGGCTAATGCTTAAATTAACGTTTTTAGCTTATGAACAATCTTTGCTGGATGGATTGACTGGGGCAGTCATTCAAAAAAGTCAAATGATTTTGAGAGGAAGTTAGTTGAGTTCCAACCCATATTCGATCGAGCCCTAGTCAAACCCACTCCGACGACCTGACCCACTACAACCCCTCCTTAAGAGTTAGGCACCTAGCAAACTTCTACCCACTGGGAGCCTGGGGAAGAGAGGAGGAGAGCAATGTTATCAGAATCGGATTGAAACGTGGTGACTAAGGTTTAGTTCTGGTCGAAAATCATTTTTTAATCAAAACTGCATAAAATCAATTAGAACTGCGGTTTTATTCGTTTTTGACCCAGAAACCGTGAGTCGTGAACTTCAACTCACAAAATTTGAATTTTTTTTTAAACTTTCACTTTCAAAATATAAAAAATTAATATTAAAAAACATATATATTTGAAATATAAATGTTTATTACTATTTCTATTCTATATCTTTCACTATTTTGGTATATTATTTAGAGTTTAAATATTATTTTTAATATTTATATTAATATTATTGAGAACTTAATATTATACATAATATTTACATTATATTACTGTTCAACTGCCGCGGTTGACCGCGTTTGACCGACTCTTACCGTGGCTGTCTCTAATACATCTCGTTAGACGTGGACCAGACTATAGGCATGAGGGTTCGGTTTCTCTTCCCCCTCTCCATTTTCCAATCCCAACCATCAATTCTTCAATTCTAAGCTCCAATTTTCATTTTTCTTAATAATGGAGTACAGATCGCTCAATGAAAAAGCAGATCTCTAATGCTAGTGATTGAACTTTAATTCGTGAGCAAGTTCTAGGACTTGGAATTTTGTCTCTTTGTTTCCAATTCGTCAATTTTTCATATCATCTTCGAATAAATGGAGTGATTTGGATCCAGAGCTGGTTGTATTTCGAAGGAGTTGATAGAAACGGAGGAAATCAAGGAGGATTTTGGATTTCAAGCTTGAGAAATTGGAGAAGAGGGTATCAATTGGGGGATTTTGGATTTGCTGTTTGAGAAGGGGAAAGCGTCATGTTCTATGGGGCGGTGGTATGGGATCCATGGCTCATTGTTGCCCAGATCGTCTGCCTTCAGTGTCTCTACTATATCACTCTTGGGATTTTCCTCTCAATTCTTGTTGGGTCTCGTGTGTCGCGGATAAGCCTCATATATTTCTTTGATTACTCCACTCTCACTGCTTCTACCATCACTGGTTGGTGTACCATTGCTTCGTTTCTTCTCAATGCAATTCTGGGGTAAGCACAACTACATTTCTTTTATTTTTTCTTGATTTATGACTATTTTTTTTATTTTTGCTTTTAATTGATAATAATAGTACCTTTTAGCTCGATTGATAATTGGTTTTTGATGGATCTGACTGAACCATCAAAATTCTTATCATAGATGATTAGCCACACCCACATGAAGGATCCTTAACTATGATCATGGGTTGGTTAGAAAGATGGTACTTTATATGTGGTTAAGACCCAAGGATTAAAGGTGAAAGCGGTTTCAAATTAGACCCAGTTTCAATCTGTGTATCAGTGTAACTCAAGTATGGGACCCATTCAGCGGAGGAGAGAGAGAGAGAGAGAGAGGCGTTGGTGGTGGTTTGTTAAAGGACAGTGAAAATGGGGCTATAGAGGTGGTGAGGATCCTGGTTAAACATATATGTTGTACCCCTCTATACATGTGAATGTGTATGAAATTTTCAAGAAAAATAAACCCTCTATATAAACGTTCCTCACTGTTATATATAATAGGGCCACCCATAATCAATCAAAATTGATAACAAAACTTTTGTTATTGGCTGCTGTGATCATCACATCATTTTATACACATGCCACTCTATACCTATGATTAGGAGCTACCCCCACTCACCCTCACATAGACAGACACACACATTGAAATGAGTCTGAGGAATAGCTTTGTTATCAATAGAATGTTTGTAATAAAATACTGACTTTCCATTATTTCTCTGGCTTGAGCAGGGCAGCTTATATGCTTCATTGGATTAAGAGGGCTAAAAAGTGCCTAGATTTTTCAGCCACCATCTACCTGATCCATCTTTTTATATGCATTGTGTATGGTGGCTGGCCATCCACAATTACATGGTGGATTGTAAATGGTACTGGTTTTGCAGTAATGGCTTTGCTTGGTGAATGGTTATGTGTGAGGCAAGAGTTGCAGGAAATTCCTATGACACGATACCGTTCAATGATTTCAAGTAAGCTGAACTTGTTCTTTTTGTCATTGAATCTTTCTGTTAAGAATGCTTGCATTGACAATTCATGTTTGATCCTTTAAAAGTTGTAAAACCTTTAGTAAGCATTGACTTCACCACTATGCTTTATACCATGCTTGCTTTAAGGTTTGAGTTCACCACTAGGTTTTACAGCAAATGGGATGGCAATAGGTTAAGAAATGCTGTTGAAATAATGAGTGGGAAATGCAAATTGGTTTAGAAAATTTTGGTGGATCGGACTGATATTGAAAATGACAGTGCCACATTGTGTTGGATTTTTTATAAGGTTTGTTAGGCTGGTGGAACTAAGCATTTCAAAAGCACGTGAGTGTGTGATGGGTATTTTATAAGGTTTGTGTGTGTGATTGTTTATGCATATGGATATATTCTTATATATTCCAAGATGCACTAAGACAAAGTATAGGGCCCACATGACAAGTTGGCTTTTTCAATGATATTGATAGTGGTAGGGCCCACAAAACTGAAATTTCAACACTTTTTTCAATGATGTACCTCTGACATGTCATCAATTGTGACCGTGGCTAATACATATGGGGTACAGGGGTAGTGTTCAGCCACGCACCCCATTAAGAGCTCTCACAGTGAGAGCTCCATGTGAAGCCCACCCATGATCATGAGTTTGAAAGATCAGTGCCTATATATGATGCTTGTAAAAAATTGGCCTGCTTGCTGATTCTACAATGGTTTTAGATTACCTAAAAATCAACAAATGGAGAGAGAGAGAGAGTCTTTATGTTAAAACCCTTAGAGTAAGGTAGTCTTTATGTTACAACCCTTAGATTAAGATAGTCTTTATGTTACAACCCTTAGATTACTGTACGGTGACAACTTCCATTGAGTGTCTTCAGTGATTTCTTGAGGAAAGGAAGCACTTTTCCCATTTTACAACCAGTGCCGGGTGTATGTAATAGCACCCTTCACACATGCATGAATGTCCTCCCCACCCCCAACCCCCCAACCCAACCACTGCACATACACAAGTTAGCTTTGAAATGGCAATGATGAATTGATTAGAAACAGAACATTACAAAGTGATAAACTTCTCTAAGAACACAAACAAGCTCCAATGACAAAAAGCAGTGATGACAAAATTTGAGGGAGGAGTTATCACCATTCGTTGATATATGTTTTAATAACAATTCCCATACCGTTCGTTGAGCCCTAAACTTTTAGGTGGTTGAATGATTTACCAACCATGAAGACATCGAGGAATGGTTTAATATAAGTAAAACTGAAAAGTAGAATCTTAAAGTAAGGCTTCTGTTCAGCCAAATCTATTCCCTGCAAACTAGCAAAGACAAAATGTGAAAGATCTCTTAAACCTGTTGAACTAGAGACTAACTTTGATGTTTGAATTTTTTTTAAAATAATTCGGGAAGGAGGTTCAATAGGGGCTACCATCCTGAGTTTCTTTATTCTATCCAGTGGGAGGAATTTGTGCAGATTTGTCAAGAGTTTGAGTTGGAGAAAGTGTTATAGAGTTTCAACAGTTACAGTCCAATTATAGTTCACATTAGTTTTTAAGAGAAAAATTGCTTCTAACACTAAATGTGACTAAGAATGAATTGAAATTGAAGAGGATGAAGATACAAGTCATGTACCTTGGGTGCCTTTTTTTTTTTTTAATTTCCTTAAGTTAAAGAAAGTTTATGTTAAGGGAGGAAGATTCAAGGCATCAAAACTTCTATTTTAAGGTAAAAAAGAAGAGAGAAGATAAAGAGATACGAGGTTAAGAAAACATCCCTGGTCTAGTTAGATAGTCAGTAAAGTGAAATTGTGACCGAAATCAAAATCTTTAAGTTCTTTATATGGTTACAGTCCAGGCATTGTTGATGTTGTTTGTTGGGTTTATGGCTCGAATCCAATTTTGGATTTGGGCAAGTACTCCTGATAAGGCAATTGCTAAATACATAGATACGTGTATGCAGTTTGTGAATGCTTGAGGATGTTGTACTTTAATACATAAGCAATGATATCTTGTTTTTTGGAAAACATGATCTCATGCTTGAAAGGCATGAGCTGGAAGTATTGAAACAGCTAACGTGGGCTTGCTATTGTCATGCAATACATGTCAGCTTGTTGATTTGGGTTGGCAACTTTCTCAAGCATGCATATGAGAGGAATCCTTGTCCATGTGGGACACGGTGGAGTCTTGCTGATTTAGCAAGGAGATCGGCTGAAAGGAAGGTTGACCACCGAAGGAGGCTATAAATACAGAGGAAGTCGACATCTCCATCAACGGCAAAGATGTAGCCGAGGTGAGGCACAGTGAAGGTCCTTCTGGCCTTTGACGGTACGCGGAGGAGATGGCCTCCTGGCTATATGCGTAAAAAGGTTGCAGAAGGAAGTGCCTGGGTTGATTGCGTCAACTCATCGGGAGATGCTTGCGTTCGAGAAGCATGTCAGGATGTGCTTGTAGAACGCAAGATAGTGTAGAGGGAAGAAACACAGAAGTTGGGTTCACTATTCTGGGTACGAGAGAGATTCACATCAACTGAGAGGTGACGTCGGTGTGTTGTATACATGGGTGTATAAGGAGCTCGGGACTTCGGGTTTGGGCTCATGACTCATGGGAGTCATTAATATTGCACATGTATTTCTTTCTCTTTTATAGTGAATATTTTGTTGCTCCATGGACGTAGGCCAGATGGGCCGAACCACATTAAAATATTGTCTTGTGCTGTGTGTTTATTTCCGTTCGATTTTTGTTGTTTCCGTGCATAACGCTAACAGTTCTATGAGGAGAAGAGCTTCCAATATTATATGTGGCTGAGAATGATCTGAACTTAAGAAGATGAAGACATGAGTGGTGTACTTTGGATGCTAAAAGTGTTAAACCTGTCAACATGCTGACTTGACAAAGTAAAACTCGTTTCTTAGACTAGCTTGTAATTATGTATACAAGAATTATGATAATATGCTGTGAATGGTTGAGACATATAGGGATTGATTGGTTAGAAGGTAGATGAATCACCTAAAATACCTAGTTCATGAATTGGACAAATTTAAGATGGCCAATGCTTCCTTAGTTTCTCCTTTACCTTATTGATGTTTCTTCCTTTGTGTACATGTCACCTTTGTTGGTTAATAGTTGTGGTGGTTTGATCTAGAGCTTGGTATAGTCTTGAGTCCATGTCATTTGGCTTGCTGTTACTTTTTTTTTTTTTTCAATGTGTTGTTTTGGTTGATAAAGATTGGAGGTGTTAGGTTTTTAGAATCCCAGATCCCCTTCTTGTTCTTACTCGGCTCATTCGTGTATCTATGAGGCATCAATGATCTCAATCTTCTAATGTATGTATAGATGGAAAACACTGCACTCTTTCATGCATGAGAAGAGAGGACCATTCTAAACATGTATGGATCAATTACTCGGATAAAAATTTATGTATTGCCTCGAGAAATTTAGCCATCAACTGGGTGTGCAATTTCTTCTGACACAATTAGATGGATTGCAGTTGTGTTTTCACACTATAGTAGTGAAGCAACATTCTATAACTGAATCCTGCTTCCATTGATTGAGGTATTTCGTGTCTACAACTCATGGCCGAAGTTTAAAAATCTGAGCTTGTCTATTTGACAAATAGACCAAATGGGCTGTTTCACTCTAGCTCTAGAAGGAAAGTATGGACTTGTGCAGTCAGGACCCAAGAAGTGGGAAGGGTGGCCCAAATTAGGAACCAATAGATCAACATTATTATGGGCGAAATTGTGCTGGATCTGGCTTGTTTTCTTGGGGCCCAATAACCAAAATGATGAGGGTAACTACAAATCAAAAGAACAAAAGATCTCTGTAATTCTGATAGAAGAAATGGAGATGAGCTCCACTTTGTGACTCCATATAGGTAAGGATAAAGGGTTGATGCACACAGAAGGTTGTTGGCAAGAGACGGAAAGAATGGGTTCCTACTGCAGCCTTAATCGGCTGTTGGAACTCATTGATACAATAGCCCCTTCTTATGTGGAAGATAGGGAGGTGGTTTGAAAGACTTCTTGGAAGATCATGCAAATCCCCAATGCGGTGAAAATGAAAACCAGGAAGTCGCTGTTACAGAATAAACAGTAAACAGGATGGATAGAATAAAGGTTAGCAAGAAGCTCGGGGTGGCCTTTCAAAATAATCAACAGGCTCAGCTTAGATTTAGAGAAAAACATGGAAATAAGAAAGCATTGGTGATATGCACACAAAAACATTCTCCTCTCTCTCTACCTGCTAATTACTATTTATATATATATAAAAAAAAAAAGACCAGTTAAGGAGGTCGGAGCGAGACAGCTATCAAATGTAAGTGGTTATCTAGAATAATTTAGCGCTGGGAAGATGGAGAAAAAACCATCTACAGTAAATGAAAGTGAGGTGTCGCAAAGTTGACATGCTCATGCTCCAAAAAACAGAGAGAATATGTGAATATCAGGGATATATGGGGTAATCAGGAGCTGGTGGCAGGTCTAGTATGGTTTGGGATGCATCAAAATGGGATGTTTAGCAGGAATTTCGATCACAATGGTCAATCTCAGCCATCTTGAAAAGCAAAAGTTCTGGTTCATGTTCGCCATTTACAAATGAATATGGGTCCAATAGAGAGAGTAAAAGAGATGGTTTTTGGGAGGAGTAGAAGATTGCATATCTTCATGGTGTCGGTAAAAATATGTTTTCAACGTCAACGCATGGAAGTCAAAAGGAATGTGCATCTTATTAAGTGGGATGATTGTGTTTCCTTGACCAAAAGCAAGGTGGGTGGCCTGGTGAAACAGAAGGACAAGAATGGTGCACTATTTTGCAATGAACATGGACATGTTAAAGACACTTCTGCTCTTTGGAGGAACCATCACAAATTTGGGGTTTGGGAGGGGGAATGGTTTTGTAAGAATCCAACTGAAAAATGGATCAATTGTTGTGAAGTCCATTTTCAAGGTGAGAAGTGTTCGGTATGGGGTGAGGGATGTCTTGCTAGTCTTCTATCTGTCCTTAAATGACTGTTTTATTTCAAGTTACATATGTTAATGTTTGTAAACCAGCTCAGCATTTAATCCTTTTCACTTAGAACATAAGATTAATTCAAGATGTTTCAATGCAGGTGTGTGATTAGTGAAGCTATTGACTGAGGGTGAAGGGAATGGCAATTTTCCCATGATTGATCATGGCTTTCCTTTACTGGATTATCATTCTGTTCTGCAACAACAGTGGTGATTCCTAAATATTTAATCAGCTGCAGTACGACTTTAGCTATTGCTATCTCTTCTATGTTCTTTTTTATTTTTGAAATTCATTTAACTATTCCTTGAAGCCTTGTGCTATTGATATACCATCTATGAGCCTGTAGAATGGTAGTTTAGCCATCATTATTATGAAGTAGGTAAAGGAATTTTGAAAGGTGTGGAGCAGGACCCAGTTTCATAGGTTATTTGATTTTATGATTCGAGTTAGAAGCGTACTCTTTCATGTATAATGGTCTATATTGACTAAAGTTTTTTTTTTGGGCATCAAAAGAACTTTGTAAGGTTTGGTGTCCATAATTCCATTTGTGCACTGGATTCAGCTTTCCAAGCACTTGTTCAAGAAAATTATTCGATATAAGAGCTGTTGTGTAAATTTCAATGTATGACCGACCAAATGTGTTTTGTGTTGCTCTCCGTTGCTGAAGTTTTGGGCTGCTGCCATGAAATTTTACCATCTGAAATATGCAAGTGCCTTGGGAATTTCTTGAAATATGTATCTTGAAATGGTCTTGCTCTGTTCTTTTTTGCGGATAAAAACGTGGTAACTTTTAAAATATTGCTGATATTTGTTACATTAATTACAATCACCCTTTATAATACTTACCTTAGATCACTCTGCACTTACCCTTTATAATCTCCACCTACCATCTATGCACTTATCCTTTCTCTTTAGTTTTATTTCCTATCAAGATAGTTTAGACTTTAAAACTTTCATTTTTTGTATCACCTTCACCATTAATATTTTTGTAATTGATTTTTAAGTTTCAATTTTTATTGATAATGCTAACCACAATTGATAATATGATTTTTTTTACAAATATATTTCTACCTAATAAAATATCAAAATGGACAGATATTTGCATATAAAGGACAAATGAAATATATTTGCATAAAATATCGATTGTCCAATAAAAAAGGTTGGTTTTTACTTTTTTAGACGGGGTTACATTAATCCTCAATGCATCTCATTACCAGCCAAGGTGACTCAGTTCTGGTTCCCACTTGAATGGTCCCCAAATGACCAATGTACAACTAGCAGCCATCTAATGGATAATCCATTTGCAGAGAAACAATAGTAAAGGAAAAAAAAATCAACATCTATGATCAGAATTCAAAGTTTCAATTGTCTAGTCAATCAGATTAATGACCTTGGGATGGCAGGGAATTAGGTTAACAAACACATATAATCATAAATATTATATGTCAATGTTATTATTATCAACGACGATTTTTTTTAATAAAAAAGGGTTGGAGTGATGAACAGGAATTTGTCTCGAGAAGTAGGAGTCTTGAATTCAATTCTTATTATACTTCAAAATGTCACTCTCCGTAGAATTATTTGATGTGTGTGGGTAGGAAGACTTGTACATGTCTTGAGAATTAGTTGAGTGATCTAAGAGGCTTGATCATAAAAAATGGCCACTTTTTCATTTAATAATACAAAAAATGTTAAATATTTTATTTTATAAAAAAAAAAACCTAAAGCTTGCTTTACTTATTCTTCACCATGAATACGCTACGCTCCAATGATGAGTTTGATTGTCTAAGCCTTTGTTTGAGGTAATTTTCTACAATGAGACACATGATAACAAATCATAATTTGGTTAAGCTATTGCCTAAAAATGGAAAGATTTATTTTGGATGTGGCAATGGACAAGATTAGTTCTACTATCTACCGATAAAATCTTGTATAAATGAGGATTGAAACTTGAAAGTTAGCATGAATTGTTCAAATTTGCTTGGAAGAGAAAAGTCTAAGTGAAAAAGTAATGATCATTTGTATATTATTATGAATAATATTGTCTTCTATATTTAAACATTGGAGTTCAATAAATAGAGTGGTGATAGATTTATTTGAAATATTTTTGTTTCAGTGCGAGATTCACTAAAAATTATATTGATCAGATCAAACAAATCATATTTTTTAAAGATGCAAAATTTAAATATTAAAAACTCATCAAACTTAAAAATCATGCTTACTTATTCAATCGTCAACTATTAATGAGTTGCATATTCAAATAAATACTTTTTTATTAAATGTTCAATCCAATGTATAATCTAACTTGGAAGAAAACCTTTAGTCATTTAGTTGAATAGCCACCTTGAAAGAAATGAATAATTTTCAAAAGCAAGAGGTAAAATGTGGGAGAAATTGTTAGAAAGGATAGCACTCGTGAGAATTGTCATTGATGAGACCTCATCAGCTCATCCTTACCCTCAATAGTCTTCCACAGGCTATAAGGTGATAGAATCTTAATCAAGAATAGATGGAATTGAATCTCCTCTCAAGAATTCATTATTGTTCAAAAATACAAACTCAATACCAATCAAATATAAGGTGATTGACTCACGGGTGTAGTTTAACTGGTTGTCTCCCGCCTTAGGAAGTGGGAGGTTGCAGGTTCGAATCCCTATGGGATAGTGGGCTCACCCATAGAGGTTTTACGCTGAGTATCTCACGATCTCCCACACGTAAATTAAAAAAAAAAAATATAAGGTGACGGGATCTTTAT
The DNA here is from genome assembly GCA_013350335.1 of Chimonanthus salicifolius. Classification (NCBI taxonomy): domain Eukaryota; kingdom Viridiplantae; phylum Streptophyta; class Magnoliopsida; order Laurales; family Calycanthaceae; genus Chimonanthus; species Chimonanthus salicifolius. Next base: position 71,752,366 of record CM023535.1, on the reverse strand, counting down.
TTTCCACACACAAATCTATATATATTTCTTTATATTGATGGGATAAGGCAAAGGTGTAAATATCTTAACTTTGGGCTATTTGAGCTTAGTTTGAAGGCATTGATTAATCAATATTGATTTTAAATTATCAAGGTACAATTGAGTGACCTATTCTCTGAACACTTAATTGAACATTGGAGCTATAGTTGTCTGATAATTCAAAGTAACATTATATGTCTTAATAGTATAAGCTATGTATTAACTTAGTTTATGCTAAAACTAAACATAAGCAAACTTCAATCTTCATTAAACACTTAATGTATAATATAAATTATGCATGGACATCTCTTCCTTTTATATGTATATATAAAGAGATAAACTTTAAACGAATATACATTCTCTCAAGTTCGAATCCTGACGGTGTTAAGTGTAAATAATTTTTTAATTATTAGATGACAACAAGCGGAAGAAAAGAGATGTGTTATTAAAAATATTAGTATGTTTTTTTGATGATTAAGGTATTTAAAGTCTCATCTGTATTTAGATATGAGATATTTTAATTTGATTAGTCTTTAGGACATGTGCAAATCTCTCAATTATGTTGTAAACAACTATGAAGAGTGTACCAGAGAAGTGTTAGAGAGTGAAAATAGTTTTAATAATTAATATACTTTTATTATCATCTTTATTTAATGGTTAACTCAACTTGTATATAGATTTTGATAACCAGCGAATCATTTTCAAAAAATAAAAAACATGGCTTAATTTTTAATTATTATTTATATATTTTTTTATACTTATTATTAAAACGTTTTTAGATTTTCTTTGGGGAAGCAAATACGATTTTACCATTTACGATCCGACGCTCTTCTTCTTCGTTGCTTCAGGTCTCCACTTCTTATTTAAGATCTTCTTACATTTCTCCGTTCTGATTCCAGATCTCCTCCTCCAGTCCTCCTCCCACAAATTCTTCTAGGCTTCTCTTACTCGATCTCGGTTTTTCTTCCCTTCTTCATCGCGCGAGGCTCGTTTCTGCTCCCGCCAACGAAAATGGTAGGGTTTTTCTCATTTTTTCCATTTTCCTCCTTTCATCTATTAAATGGTACTCAGATCTAGAGACTTCCACTTCGATTTTATCAACAAAGTTCGAATATTTTTCCATATTCTTCTACAGTTGAAATTTTGTTGAAAACGCTTTCAATCTGCTATTTCTGTATTTTTTGTCGAGATCCGATACTTAAGAAAGGACTAACGGATTATGATCTGTTTCTTTTTTCTCTTATTTTTTGTTTTTGCGGCGGCGGCAGCCTCTCAGACTCGAGATCAAGGTATTGCATTTGAACCATCTCAATTGGCATTGCGATCTTCTTCCTCTTCGCCTTCTTTTTTTAGTAATCTGTTAAATTTTGTCCATTCTGCTTACGTTAATTTTTGGATCAGAGAAAACTCGCACAAAGATCCGAAAGAGTGAAATCTGTGGATCTACATCCGACGGAACCATGGTAATTTTTACTATAATTGTATCATTTTGTCAATGCTGAGTAATTTTTTTTTTTGTTTTGGAAAGAGTCAGTGTGCTCTTGGATTTTAAATAATATTTAATCTTTTATATTTTTAATCCGTTTCAATCTCTTTATTAATGTTTAAATAAAGTGCAATCTCAAGTCGTTTTCCTAATTTTTCGTTTTAACTAGCTTTCCTTCTATCTCAATTACTAGGCAGTTTTTTTTATTTTTATGTCAAATACCTGTTCTCTTTATCATTGTTGAGGTTGAAATAAAACAAATACTCTGTAGAAAGTCTTTTTGGTATTGAATTGAATATAATCTGTCTCAAACTTCCGTCCTGTAGGATCCTTGCAAGTCTCTATTCTGGAAGTGTCTGCATCTGGAACTACCAGTCTCAGGTAAGGAACTACTGTTGGATTCGTTTGCTACATATAGGCTTTGAATTTTGAGAAGCTATATCTATAGTCACTTCCTGATACATTTTTGCACTTTATTAATATTCATCAGTAATTTGTTTATTGCCTCGTTGCTTAGGTACCCTGGGGGTTTTAACTCTTATACTGTAGTCAAATTTTTTTTTTTGAGCAGTACTGTAGTCATTTTTTCTTTCCTTGATCCTTGGGGAATAAAATTCTTATCATGCTAATTCCCAACATGGTTGATTTGATGAGGTACATTGCCTTCTACATGCCAAGGAGAGATTTTATAACTGATAAAGTGATACACTAGATAAAGTAGGTTGAGTTGCAAAACTAGTTTGGTTGCTGTTTGACAAATTGATTTCCTCTAGAGCTCACATAATCATATATGAAATTCTCCCATACATCATGGCTTACAATATTTTTCAGCTTTTTCATGTACTTGTTAGGGTAGAGAGCCAATTAGACACTCATTTTGAAATTCAATCAGTAAAAGTACACATTGATGAGTAGTTTGGGATGTAAACGAGAAATTCCCATATTAGCACTTTTCAATCAAATTTTGTTGACATTAGGAATGATACACCCCCCAATGTAGAATTCACATGGATGCTTTGCAATCATGGGTGAAGATGAATAGAAAGTATTCATGTTGAGGATCCTTAGGAGTAAGACATCAACACCACTTGAAGGTCCCAAGCTAATATTGGGGAGGATCCTTAGGAGTAAGACATCAACACCACTTGAAGGTCCCAAGCTAATATTGGGGGGGGTACCAGAATTCTGGAACTCTGATCTTCCTAGGCACGCTACTCATATACCCCTCCCACAAGGACATGAAATCCGTCATTTTGTACCTTTTAAATTCATCGCACACCGAAAAGCCATGTACATAATCTCCATCTAGCTCTCGTTCCGGAATCTTAGTTCACGTTCTTGCCATTGTCCATTTTACTTTTTTGCACACTTTTGTCAAATACTAATTGGCATATTTTTTTCACTACTCCAGACTATGGTGAAGTCTTTTGAGGTCACTGAGTTACCAGGTATTTATTATTTCTTTATTCCCGTTTCTTTCAAAAAAGAAAAGAAAAAAATAATAGAATTGTTTATTCATCTCAGCTGATACTTTTGGTTTACATTAATTATGGATCTGCAGTTCGATCAGCAAAATTTGTTGCTCGCAAACAATGGGTTGTAGCTGGAGCAGATGATATGTATATTCGTGTTTACAATTATAACACAATGGACAAGGTCAAAGTGTTTGAAGCACACACAGATTACATTAGGTGTGTGGCTGTCCATCCAACTCTTCCATATGTGTTGTCATCATCTGATGACATGCTTATAAAACTCTGGGATTGGGAGAAGGGTTGGCTCTGCACACAGATTTTTGAGGGGCATTCACACTATGTGATGCAAGTAACATTTAATCCCAAAGATACCAACACTTTCGCTAGTGCCTCACTAGACCGCACAATAAAGGTATGGCTAAGGGTGCTTTTATTTGGTTTGTTGTGAGCTGCAGTTTGTTTTATCTTGTGGAATGTCTTTTATCATATTTGATGTTGATGATGTATCTTGATGCATACTACATCAGATCTGGAATCTCGGTTCTCCTGAACCAAATTTTACATTGGATGCGCATCTGAAAGGGGTGAACTGTGTTGATTACTTTACTGGTGGTGACAGACCATATTTAATCACTGGCTCTGATGATCATACTGCTAAGGTCTGTCTCCTTTCACTGAACAATGACAAGTTAGTTACATTGTTTAAATTCGATGTCATTCTGTTGATAAGTTTTTTGAAACAGGTGTGGGATTACCAGACCAAAACCTGTGTTCAGACTCTAGAAGGCCATACTCATAATGTTTCTGCTGTCTGTTTTCATCCGGAACTTCCCATAATAATAACAGGTTCTGAGGATGGAACTGTTCGCATATGGCATGCAACCACATATAGGTCAGCTACATCTTCCTTGGCCTTGATATTCCCTGATCAGTTGTAGTGATTGGATTGATAATTGTGATACAACAGGTTTGATGTTGTTAAAAAGAAAGTCCAGATTTCAAGAGACAATGATGATAAAAAAAAGTGATGTGACCCCCTCCTAAACATGTTTCTCTAATTTTTCTCCTAGATCAGGATATGGATTTTATTGGCAGGTGTTCATGTGTACCTCCAGACCTATTCTGCCCACTCTCTTTGGTGCTGAAGATTCTATCTTGTTTTGTACTTCTTTTTTTTTAATATCTTTTTTTAACATTTTACTATAGTTACAGTGTATACCATCATAATCATCATCATAAGCCATTACCCCACGTTTCTGGGGTTGGCAATTGCATGACATGCAATTGATGTGATCCATTTACTTGTCTGATGGTGCTGTGTCATTGTAGTCCAAGAAGATTCTGTATCACTGACTTCAATGTTGTTAGAATTTTCGTCATTTTTTTTGACAGTGGTTAGATGGATTTTTTTTTGTCCTCCTTGGATTCTTAGACTCAAAATGGTTTAATTTTTTAATGATCTTCCTCATTTACTTTAGTGGACTCCAGATGGTTTGATTTTTCAAAGATTTTCCGAACTTGCTAATTGCAGCGTTGTGACAATAATTTACTGAATAAAGTGATTTTGAAATGGTTATAAGTGGAGAAAGGGAGGATTAGAGGGCGTGGTAGGGAACCCAACCAGACCACCTAGAGTCTAGGCTTTTGGTTGTACATCCATTTCCACTACTTCTTCACGATGGAGAATCCTTATGCGCAGGAAGTTTGTCATTCCTAATATTTGCTTCCTTTGGTTGGTCCCATGAGGGAGTAATCCATTGACAGCCTATTCTCCATTGCCCTTTTTTATACCTCATTTGGTTGACATGTTTTGCTTTGTTTATATTCTTGGTCCTATCCTAGGCTCCCAAGTCTTTTTGGGTGGGTGGAGTCATGGACCTCTCTAAAGGAGGCATGATGTGGAAAATGTTACCTCTTGCCATGGCTTTGCTCAATGTAGAGAGATCGGAATAGAACTTCTAAGAGAGTCATCCTTAAGGTTTTAAGTGGTTTGAAGTGTCATCTCTTCCCTTTGAAAAATAATTTCTTCCCTAATTTAGTGGAGCCTTTTCTCCAAAGAGATGATAGGCATAATGGTAGCAGAGATAAAGTTTGATTGGAATTCTGTGGTGTGTTGAGATTAAACAGAATTATCAGATCCCACAGATTTTCCACTCCTCCCTTGTTAAGAGTAGCTATGATCTGAATAGCTTTGTATATTTTTGGTTCTTTGCTTTTGCTTTGCTATGTATTGTTTCCAATTTCCTGCTAACTTTGTTCCCACTTACTAATAAAATCATATTTCTAAAAAAATAAAGTATTTTTTGAATTTCCTAAGCACTTGTGATCATTGTGTTGCATCTAATATGAAATGGGTTCTTGTTGTACAGGCTTGAAAACACATTGAATTATGGTCTTGAACGAGTATGGGCTGTGGGGTATATGAAAGGGTCACGACGGTAAGTTTTTTTAAGGAAAGATTATGCATGTGAGAAGTTGGAAGACATGCATGATTTGTTTTTTTTTTTCTTTTTAAATCATTGCTTGAAATTTAAATATTGAGTGCTCTATGAAAGGTTCTCTTAGTTGTAAGAACTGTGTTAACAAGATGACATCCTGTGCATAGCTAGATGATAATATTTTCATATAATTTCTTGAAATTGGGAGGCTTGATTTCATTTTATGGTTTTCATTTGCAGGGTTGTAATTGGATATGATGAAGGAACCATTATGATAAAAATTGGTCGAGAGGAACCAGTAGCTAGCATGGATAGCAGTGGGAAAATCATATGGGCTAAGCATAATGAAATTCAAACTGTGAACATCAAGTCTGTGGGAGCAGACTTTGAGGTCTGGCCAGTGACCCCATTTCTGTTTTCTTGATTTTCTTCCCTCACTTTATCTATTTTTTTTCATCCTACTGTGATTGACTGGACATATTTTTGTTTTTTCCCCTAATTGCAACTCAGGCTACAGATGGAGAAAGGCTGCCTCTGGCTGTTAAAGAGTTAGGAAGCTGTGATCTTTACCCTCAAGTTAGTCTCTTATTGATAATTTCATTTTCTTTTCAGTGCCTTCTGTGCGCAACTGTTTTTCAAATCTATTTCAAGGGCATAGTAAAGATCAATTAATGAAGTTAATGGGGAATCTTTCTTATTTATTCTAAAAGGATGTGGGAAATGCAATTATCTTTTAGTCTTGGGCTTTAATTATCGCCTTTGAAACATTATTATCCAGATTTGATTTTACTTGTCTTTGATATGGTTTTATAAGAGAAGATTAAGATCATCAAATATATGAAAAGCCTGTAATTGTCTAATGTATATGGCAAAAGCTCCAATAAGTCTGTGTAATCAACACCCCATTCCACATCATATACAAGGACAAAATACTTGAAAAGTTTCCTTGAAAAAGGTGATGGCACTCATTTGATGTAAATGACATGGATACTTGCTATTGGTCCAAAAATGGGGTGTAGATTATTTCTACTACATGTGGGTAACTAATTGTGCCATATATAATAAGTAATGAACATGTTAGCTTTTATAGTGTTGGCATACCTAATGGGCCACTTGTTTTGTGTCCTATTTTCCTTTTTAATCTTCATGTATTTTTTATTAGCGACATGTAGCCTACAAAGAAAAGTATTATGTTTTTAAGATGTTTATATTAGTGTACAGTGAAAATTCTGTAGTGTTCATGTATAATCAAATAAAGAGATACATGGTTTTATTTTATATTTGTGTGTGAGAGAAAGAGTTTAGTTAATTAAAGAGAAGCAAGCCTTAGCCTCTTTTTAAGGCATTAGTAAAAGAGAAGCAAGTTTTTTTTTTTAAAATAATTCTTTACATACTCTTGAGGAAGGCATTAGTAAGCGAGCTGTAGGCTTCTGTTGTAACTTGTAAGCCTTCAACTGCTGCTTGGGAGAGGTTTGTGGATTAAGCCTCTTATGCCCTTCTAAAACATGTTTCATATGCTTGAATGAAAAAAAAAACCTACCATTATTTTGCATTTGAGTGGCAAAGGGTGAGAATCTTTTGGCATTAGTTTTGCAGAAATTCTTGACACTATAAGGATGATTATGAAGTTGGAAATTTAAGACTTCTACTTTTCAGTTAAACTGCTCTGTTTCTGAATTTTGGTGCATGCAATCAAATAACTGTGACAAAAACTTTAACATTTCTTACTTTTTTGTTCAACTAGTTCATAAGTTTTCAATTCTTTGGTAAATGAAAAATATTATTTTTGTTTTGCTTTTATTGATAATTTTTTTGGTCATCCACTTATAAAGATTCTATTTCCAAAAAAAATATCATTATCAATTTTTTTGAATTCCAGTAGTATAATTAATTGATGGTTCCTGGAAGGCAGGATTTCGATATTATTGTTCTGATTCATGTTTTTCTTTTCTGTGCTTAAAGAGCTTAAAACACAACCCGAACGGGAGGTTTGTTGTTGTTTGTGGAGATGGAGAATACATTATATATACAGCTTTGGCTTGGAGAAATAGGTCTTTTGGTTCTGCACTAGAATTTGTTTGGTCTTCTGATGGAGAATACGCAGTTAGAGAAAGTACATCAAGAATTAAGATCTTCAGCAAAACAATCCAGGTTTGAGCACTATCTTTGTCTATAGGGTTAAACTTGATACTTCTGAATTCATTAACAATAACCATCTATTATTTTATTTTTTTGTAATTCAAAGATTAAGAATTTCCTGATCATACCATCTTCTTAAATTTCATCTAGAACTTGTCTGATAGTTGTTATTTATGCGTGGAATAGGCACCCACCCCCAGTTCATATTCCCTATTTCTGGAGTTGTCAATCTTGAAATTGCTTGGGTTTTAGGTTTCCACCAAACGATTAGGTCTAATACAATGGATTAAGCTGGAATGAAGACATCTTGATTTCTCAAGAAAAATATGTTCAATTATGTTTGTACCATATCCTCCTTCTTGTTCCCTCTACTTGCAATGTCCCAATTTTTGGTGGAAACCTATAATAAATTATTGTAGTGAAGAGAACTTTAATCTGGAAGGTAATGCAATTTAGTTAAAACTGTCTCCCACAACACACACACACACATTTTCCAAGTTGCTATTTCTGGTGTGGATTTTTTTTTCATCTCTGCTTTCTGGACCTGACAATTTTAAATTAGCAGTATTTGTAGTGAACTAATAAAATCTTAGGAAACCATTAATCTAGTGGCTTCTTAATTTTATAGGGTGCATTCTGTCATATGGCTTGCTGTTTGCTCTCCCCATTCATCCATTTCTTCTATTGCTTCTCTCACTGTTCTTGGAAGATCTGTCATCTGCATTGCAGACTCACCTGCTTGACCCACTGTTAATATGATATGATGAGTTCCTGAATGTATTTAGCCTTTTGAAATGCCTTGCAAGGCAAATGATTGGAGAGGCTATTTGCATCTTATATGAGCTGGATGGGTGGTCTAACCGCATATTTTATCTGGTGCTTTAGGAATTAGGAAATGCCAAATTGTGATGAGGGTCATTTCTCTATACTCATATTTGCAACTGATGAGATACTTCATAGTTCCTGAATGTATTTAGCCTTTTGAAATGCCTTGCAAGGCAAATGATTGGGAGGCTATTTGCATCTTACATGTGCTGGATGGTTGGTCTATTTGCATGTTTTATCCTGGTGCTTTAGGAATTAGGAAATGCCAATTTGTGGATGAGGGTCATTTCTCTATACTCATATTTGCAACTGTGCATGGTGTTTTACAGTTTATTGTGCTCTTTCTGCAAATTTCCACCAGTCTCTTTTCTGCTCTTCTTTTGGCCTTATATTGTGCAAAGTATTTTTTGTTACAACTAGTATGGTAAACCTTTTCCTGTTGAATTTTTTTTTTTTTTTGCTTCTATATTCCCATTGTTGCATTGCAAAGTATTTTCTCCTTGTCTTGTCATCTGTGTCTGCCTGTCTCTCTCTCATACATACTGGCGTTATATAAGGTGATCTTTGAAGTTTGTTAGAGCTAAGATAGTTTTTTTTTTCTGAATGACCTTTTTCAGGAAAAGAAAAGTATACGACCAACATTTTCTGCTGAGCGTATTTTCGGTGGAACCTTACTAGCAATGTGCTCAAATGATTTCATTTGCTTTTATGATTGGGCCGAGTGCAGATTGATCCGCCGAATTGATGTCAATGTCAAAGTAAGTAACAGATGCTTTGTAGATATCTCACTTGGTTGCTAATCATTTGTGATGAACTGAAGCTGAATTTTTTTTAATGTTCATTATGCTTCAGAATCTTTACTGGGCTGATAGTGGTGACCTTGTTGCAATTGCTAGTGATACGTCGTTTTACATCCTAAAGTACAATGTAAGGATGCTGATTTATTTTATACCTTATTTCTTATTTAAGTCCCCTTTTTTAAGGTTTGAATCACATTGTTTGATCTCTGGGTTAGTATGGCACTTATGTGAACAATAGGTATGTTAATGGGTGTTTGTAACATGAATAATTATTTGCAGAGGGATATTGTATCGTCATATTTGGATAGTGGAAAGCCAGTCGATGAGCAGGGTGTTGAGGATGCCTTTGAGCTTCTTCATGAAATAAATGAGAGGGTCCGGACTGGAATCTGGGTTGGGGACTGCTTTATTTACAATAACTCATCTTGGCGACTTAACTATTGTGTTGGTGGTGAGGTACACCATAATTTATTTAAACCTACTTGCCAATATTTGCATTCAACATTTCATGGTTTACTTGGATTTTCTACAGTACTTATTTTTGTTATTGTAGGTGACTACAATGTTTCACTTGGACCGCCCCATGTATTTGCTAGGCTATCTTGCTAGTCAAAGTCGAGTGTATCTTATAGACAAGGAGTTCAAGTAAGTGGTGCTTGAGGACTTTTGGAAACTGCTTTTATTAATGTAGCCAACTTCTATATCTAATCATTTTTCATCAATGCAGTGTTATAGGATACACCTTACTACTCAGCTTGATAGAGTACAAGACCCTTGTGATGCGTGGGGATCTGGACCGGGCAAATGAAGTATTGCCCTCGATACCAAAGGAGCATTACAATAGGTACTTCTCATCCCCTGTGCATGTCTGAATTGATCATATTATTTTGCTTATAACCTTTAACATTTGGGCATGGTGCTAGAGACCCCATATTGAAACTTGGAACTCGAAGTTTTACGATTCCAGAGGTCCAACTGAGAATCCTGCTTGTTTGGCATAGCAAGTTCTTGGAACTGAGCATATGAGTGACTCGAATCCCATTAATTGCATTGCTGTTGTTTGGCATGGCAAAGTTCTTGGAACTGAGTGTATGAATGACTGGATCCTATTAATTGAATTGCCAAAAGCTTTTTCTGAATATATGTATAATTCAGAAGTCCGGATTCTGTTCCAAGAAGCTCTACTTTCACAGTGCGACTTCAATGAGTTGAATGACTTTGTATTTCCTTATATTTATAGCGACCTTTGGCTTATACGATCGATTGGACCCACCAAGAAAACACCATTGGTTCCTCATGCTGCATCGTTTGATTGGATTATTTTTATATAGAAATCATTCTTTTATATTAAATCTCTCAAGAAAACTCATTTCTTCTGAAGTTTGTATATCTAGAAATTGTTGAATGAACCACTTACTCTAGGATGGGCACATAAAAATTTAGATTTTAAGGATGCATTGGACCATTTGGGGAGTTTGAATCTTATAATTAATTTAGACATCTTTGATTTATGAACAAAAAAGGAAAAGTTCATTAGCCTAACGTCAATCTTTGTCCAGTCTCAAAATGCTTCATGGACAGAGAAGTTCATTTTGAATGTTTCCATCCTTTGTGCTGAAGGTGTAGTGAGTGTTGACCACCTTTTCATCCATTGCCTCTTTGCAAGAAAGTTGTGCTGCTCCTGTTTAGATTTATTCAGTTTGATGTGGGTTTTTCCCTCCTTAGGTCATTTGTGGTTTGAAGGATCTGGCTCAAAGAGATTTAGAGTTACGTCATTCATTATTCTCCTGTTTGTCTTATGTTCTTTGTTGTGGGAAAGGATCAAAGGCACTTGCAGAATCAATCCAGGATCCTGATGGACATCTAGTCATCAGTCATTTAGCAGGACTAACTAAGATCTATCTAGATGTATGAACTGCTTGAATATGTAATGATGCATGCTGTTTCTATGATTCTGTCTGTTGGGTAGTTAGTCATTGTCTTCTCATCCTTGTGTATTCATTATACTCCCTAGGCTATCTAATTTTCCCTTTATTTTCCACTAAACCTGCACGAGTAGCTTAGTTGGTCTAAGATTTTAGGATCAAAGTAGAGGTCTTGGGTTCCAATCCTCCTAGGTTTACCTGATACACAAGGCTTGCGGGTGGTATCGTGTATCCGTGGGATTAGTCTCACCTCCAATGTGGGATGGGGATACTCATGTTATCCCCAAAAAAAAGTACAACATAAAATCAAGCTCTGCTATCATCATCCTCTCTGTAAATTAGGAGCTCCTGTGTAGGTGCTGCCATGTACTTGTCTTGTTTACTTTTCTTTGTTGTGCTGAATGAATGCTTTTGAGAGTGGAAAACCCAGGGTAAGATGCAGTAAGTTTTCATCCATGTTTTTTTTGCTGTTAATCTTCTTAATGGGGAACGTTATGCTCTGGCAGTTAAAACAGTTTTGAAGCAACTGAACCTTCTTCCCTGTTTTCAATTGTTGAATATGACTTACGATTTGACCTTGTTTCGCCTTTTCTTTTCATGCTGAAGTCATCTTTGTGAAGTTAGATTATTATCCTCTTTAGTTATTTCGATTCATATTTTTCAGAAGCTTGTCTTGAATTCTTATGTGCTGGGGAAATTCTGTTTATATTTGGCCAGTGTTGCTCGGTTCTTGGAATCTCGGGGAATGCTTGAAGATGCGCTGGAAGTTGCTACAGATCCCAATTACAGATTTGATCTAGCTGTACAACTTGGGAGACTAGAGGTTGCTAAGGTATTCTTCTGTGGACCATTACAGGCATTTTTATTCAGTTAAACTGCAGTTACTGAGCTATATGTGTAATGTTCTTTTAGAAACATCTGTAATGAGATCACTTGTGATACTTTGTTTCTTATTTTTGACTAGAAAGCTTCTCACTATGTTCCCTCTGCCTTTGCTTAACTTTGCAGGCCATTGCAGTTGAAGCACAGAGTGAATCAAAATGGAAGCAGTTGGGTGAATTGGCCATGTCCACTGGAAAGGTTCTACTTTCATAGATCTTCTATCTTGTAGATGTGGGTGGACTCTTATTTTATTTTTTATATTTTATAAAAATAATGGTGATAGATTCTGTATTGCCAAACATGAGATGTCTAGATGTCTTGTGTCACAGTGTTATGGAAATTAAGATAAATACAATTTGCTGTGTGCTTATTGTGTAAACAGAGAGACTTGTGCGTGAGTCATGTGAGTAGTGTGTTTCTTCTATTTCATTACTTATGATTCTTGCATTTGTATATGAATTAGATTCTAGTTGTATTTCTTCCAAACTCATACCAAATGTCTGATGCCATATAGCATATCTTCCCACTCTGGAGATTTTTTTTTTATGAGTGAAAATTTTATCAGGTTCGTGATTAAGATGGCATCCCACATCTTTTTGATAAATGATGCATTTTCTTGTTGCAGTTAGAAATGGCTGAAGAATGCTTAACGCATGCCATGGATTTGAGTGGGTTGTTACTTTTGTACTCTGCTCTTGGAGATGCTGAAGGAATTACAAGACTTTCCTCTCTTGCAAAAGTGCAAGGGAAGAATAATGTTGCTTCCTTTGCCTATTCATGCTTGGTAGATTGGAGGACTGCCTCCAGCTATTGGTGGAGAGGTGAGTTTCTTGATCTCAACAATGAACTCTTTGATGCTGGTTGATATGTTCCAATATAGTGGTAGTTATTATTTATACTTTCTTTCATTCATTTACAGCAACCGAATTCCAGAGGCTGCATTGATGGCACGGTCTTATCTTCCTAGCAAGGTTTCTGAAATTGTAGCAATATGGAGAAATGACCTCAATAAGGTTTTTTCTTGGTTCTCTCCTTTGCATTTTTCCTTTTATAAAACTTTATTTGGAAAACTCTGATAATAAGCTAAGTTTAAAAGTGTTACTGTGTTTTCCTTTCATCCATTCATGACCTTCATGCTTGGTCTTCTTTAATTTCTTTCTTTTTTCTCCCCATATTGCTGTTATTAGCATTCTAAAGTGAGTATCTGGAATCCTTTTTGATGTGTGTGTTTGACATATTTCTTTTAAGGTCAATCAAAAAGCTGCTGAATCTTTGGCGGATCCTGAAGAGTACCCTAATTTGTTTGAAGATTGGGAAATTGCACGTGCTGTTGAGGCTAATCTTACTGAGAAAAGGTACCTCATTTGGATCCATACAAATGGACTTGAACCTGATATGTGATCTGACCTAACCCAAATGCAACCTGAATATGATCCCCCGACCTGAATTCGACTGGCATCTAACTCAACCCAAGACCAACTTATGACTTGACCTCCATCTAAAAAAAACCCTTGAGACTTGACTTATCCAAGCCCAACCTGCATCCCAAGTGACCCAAACCTAACTTGGAAAAATAGAATTGTCACACATTTAATAAACAAGTTGACCTAGCCTTACCACACTTAAAACTGGTAAACAGGTCAAGATCAGGTTGCTTGACCCACCCTAAACTTGATGTGACCCTAGAGGGTCATTGATGCTTCTGGAACCTCCCACCTCTAAATTTGGTATTTTTTTCAATGTATTCTAGTGACTTGAAGAGATTACCAGTTCATTTTGAACTGTATGTGTGGGATTCATCCACTTTTCATGGGTTTTTGGTAAGGCCCATATACTCTCTATATTTGACGATGAAATGGATTAAATGAAGGTTGGTTGGTTTCTTTATGTTTTACTAGTGATTTATCATTGTCATGTTTAGACATGTAAACAAACATTTAAAAAGAAAAAAAATTATAGGAAAAGGCTTCTCACCACCATTTCAAATGAAATCTTTTCCTATGAATTCTTTGCTTTCTTTTCTTACACACACAAAAAAAATGTTCTTAGGTTTTTCCATTTCCATCCACGGCTGGGCCCAATAATATCATACCTTTGGATCTTTGAAATGTTATACTGTTTGTGGGTCCCATATGTTCAAAATTGATCGCCCTAGGCAAATTGATCTAAACAATCTGACAGGATGGGTCTCTCTCTCTTTCTCTCTACAACAAACAAATTAAGGAAAACGTCAATTGATCTAAACAATCTCTCTCTCTCTCTATTATGATATTCTAGGATGAGTTGCACCCTTCAAAAGCTCCACATTTTTTTTTACAATGACTTTTAATACAAGTGGCAGATAGTGTCAGTGGCCTCTAGAAGCTACTCCATTGCACTAATCAGGGATTAGTCTGATCACCCTAGGCAAGGTGATCTAAACAATCTGACAGGATGGGTCTCTCTCTCTCTCTCTCTCTCTCTCTCTCTCTCCCCACAACAAACAAATTAAGGAAAACATCAATTGAGTGCCACTATTCTGATATTCTAGGATGAGTTGCACCCTTCAAAAGCTCCACAATTTTTTTTACAATGACTTTTAATACAAGTGGTAGATAATGTCGGTGGCCTCTAGAAGCTACTCCATTGCACTGATCAGAGATTAGTTGATGACCATGTTGTCCCATTCATTGATCAGTCTTTGTTCATCAGTTTTCTGTTTGTTTGACAACCAACATATAACTTTCCTAGTAAATGGTATGTAAATTGGATTTACTATATTGAACAATGGCTAATTTTGTATAGAAACTCTGGACCCTTGTATGGGAAGGGAGCATGAATTCATACATAGATTAGAAATGCTTCCAATCAGTTTGATCAGATGATCATAACTGTCAATTTAGAGCCCAAATATTTCACTACAAAAATTTCTCACGTATGTTGATATGCAGAACTTATGTATTTGTTTTTTTTTTTTTTGTTATACTATATTTATGATCTGGTTGGTTATGGTACCTACTTCTGGAATAGGGGTAATTTTCCTCCTGCCAAGGAATATTTGAGCTTCGCTGAGAAAGCCAACGTCAATCTTGTTGAAGCATTCAGAAGCATGCAAGTGTATGAAGAGGAAACGCCTCTTGAAAATGGAGAAGTTCACGAGGTACCTCATGCTATTTAGTAGTATATTTTATCAATGGAAAGAGCAGCAGTAATATCTCCTTTTTGTACATATATATTTCATCATCAAAGGCATGATGGTGGTGAATCAATGTTTATGGAAAGAAAATGCTTGGGGCACTTTAGATACGCCTGATGTTGTGACAGTGATGCATGTGCAATTCCATACTTATTGTTTCTTTTATTCAAGTCACTTGTTCATTTCCCCTTAAAAAAAAACTTCTCTTATTCATTCTCTTCTTCTACTGGTAATAAGCTATATTTATATAATTAATCAATGAGGTTTTTTTTTTTTACATTACAGATGGTAGAAGAGAATGGAGAAGAGGAGGGTCAAGAAGAAGCTGTGGAGGTAGAAGCAGATGACTCTACTGATGGAGCTGTCCTTGTAAATGGCAACGAAGGTGAAGAAGAGTGGGGTACGAATAATGAAGGAACCCCGTCAGCCTAAAAGCAATTGGTTAAGCAAGTGTAAAATTCCAATTTTTGTCTCTGGTGATTAATTGATTTTCTCTAAAATACCTTTTTCCAAATTACCATACTTACAAACTATTATCAATTTTTTTTTTTATATGTAAAGCAGTGTGGTAGCAGGATTGTTCAGCCATGTGCCTCATGACTTCATTTCAGCTGCATGGGATAGATCTAAGCATAGGATGTAGATATGTCAAAAATAAATCCCCATATGGCATTTCTTGCCTCTGCTCTAAGGCAAATGAATTAGATGGTCAAAATGGTTCTGATTTTTTTTTAATAGATGGAGCCACAAAACAGTTGCTTGTTGGAGGTTCCTATCCATTGCCTCATGTTATGCAGCTGAATTTTAGTTATAGGCACTCAAGACTCAGTTTTATTACATTAGGTTTTCAAATATAAAACCATATAATGGTCTAATGAAAAAGGTTTTTTATTTGCTTGAGTGGAAAATGGTACTTTGAAAGTCGACTCCAAATGGATGGAAAATGGTTGTAATGATGGTGATGTTAATAAATGGTTTTTATAAGAGTTGACCTCTTTTTTTTTCTAGTAATGAGGTCTATATGGCCCACTAGGACCCACCTTTGGGTCAATGGATGTTTGATTTGGGAAGCCCAGTTGTAAAAAATTACCCAATTTTGGTTATTGTTGACTGTTTCATTGCTTCAGTCATGTTGAGTTAGGGGATAGAGGTATCCTTTTAAGTCATGTTGGGTGCCTTTTAATATGTGTTGTGGATTTCCCTATCAAAGATTGGTTTACAGAAGATGGAGCCAGTGATGGAACTCTTGTAAACTCAACTTTGTATTAGGGTGTATGGGGACAGGGGTGTTTGCTCATTTGAAAATTTCTCTCCATGAACATCACTTACTGTTATCCGTATGGATGAATGGTCTTCTATAACCCTCTTATACAAGTCCGAACTCTGACTGTTTCTTTAGCTTCTTTAATAAAATTCACTCTTGTCTCTGCTCAAAAAAAAGAATCAAAGAAAAAAAAACTGGTTGACTGTTGATTTTGGTGGTCCACGCAGATATGGGTTTCGATCATCCAAATGTGGTCTTGGCCCTAGCAGTCAATCTGTGGACCCTTCCTGTCCAATTATCAACTAACAAAATTAGGCTCTCCTTTACCTTTAAAAAAAGAAGACTCCTTTCATTGCACGAGGCCATCTTTCATTGAATTGTTGCTTATGTGTATCTATTAATTTCAAGTAATTTATCGGTGTTCTGATTGTTCTTTTCACTATTTTTTATTTTTAAGCAAAAACTGCTCTACTGTCTCCTCTTATCCTCGAAGGGAACCATTAGGTGCTTGGTGTGAAGCACTCTGGTTTGAGTGATGCTCAGGGTTGGGTTGGATCGAGCCCACCCGAGGGTAACTAATCAGTTTGTTGCTTGTGTTAACCATTGTTATTCATCGTTTCCTTCAGGTGTGGTGCATGAGTAATTAATATTTGCACAAAGTCGGCTTCTAGTCATCTACAGCGCACCATTTTTTGTTATCGTTGTTGAATTTAGGTCTTTCATTCTTGTTGCTAGTACTGAATTCCTCTTTTTTTCCCCTTACCATGTGAACTACATTTCCAAATTTATCTCTAGTGCTATTATTACTTTATAACCCTTACCTAAAATCATTGTGAAAGAAAGTGAACTGGCAAGAATGGAATCTGACGGTATACCATACAAGTGCGAAAGAAGCTCTTATTTGTTGATGTGATGGGACCGACCTGTTTTTGCTGGACCCTACCCCACTTCTGCATGTCTCCAATGGGTCAAGTTGCTTTGTGGCCTCGTTTGTTCAGCACCTAAACTGCACTTTAATGAATAACAACCTACAGATTTGCAAATCTTTCACTAATGAATTGTTCGTGCATTCCTAAATTGTATGTGGGACATTGTTCGCAACTGTGCATTCTGATGAACTGGTGTCAGAGAGCAGTGATTTTCTCTTTTCTAGTTTTTCAGCACCTAAACTGCACTTCAATGAATAGCAACCTACAGATTTGCAAATCTTTCACTAATGAATTGTTCGTGCATTCCTAAATTGTATGTGGGACATTGTTCGCAACTGTGCATTCTGATGAACTGGTGTCAGAGAGCAGTGATTTTCTCTTTTCTAGTTTTTCAGCACCTAAACTGCACGTCAATGAATAGCAACCTACAGATTTGCAAATCTTTCACTAATGAATTGTTCGTGCATTCCTAAATTGTATGTGGGACATTGTTCGCAACTGTGCATTCTGATGAACTGGTGTCAGAGAGCAGTGATTTTCTCTTTTCTAGTGTTTCAGCACCTAAGCTGCACTTCAATGAATAGCAACCTACAGATTTGCAAATCTTTCACTAATGAATTGTTCGTGCATTCCTAAATTGTATGTGGGACATTGTTCGCAACTATGCATTCTGATGAACTGGTGTCAGAGAGCAGTGATTTTCTCTTTTCTAGTTTTTCAAAATGATGAAACTGCCCATGACGCATTTGAAACCAAAACTTGGATTCATATGACTGGCATCATTGCCGTGCACTTGTGCACACTAGATCTGCTCTACTAATGATTTTTTTTCCACCCCCTTGGGTGATGCCCCCAGTCAAGTTATGGCAAAACATTCTCAGAAAAAAGCTGTAGTTAGGTCTCTGTTTAATTTTCATTTGCATGTTGAAATATAAACCTCTTTTTAAAAAATGTTGAAATTTAGGTCAGTTTGTGCGGAAGATTTGTGGTGGGTTGTGCTTGTTACTCTATGACAATTTGATTTTTCTTTACGACTCTGACTATTTGTATGTTTTTTGTTCTCATTGATCAGTGCTTGCACCAAATCATTAGTTGAAGCATGGCAGCTGTTTCCAGCGGTGATACAGGTGGTTGCTTTTATTCATGATTTGACGTTAGAAATGTTATTTTGGATAAAGTTACTTAGATTGTGTCATAATTTTTAACAAGTATTATATGTCTATTTTGATTTATACTTGGAACTCTCCTGTATCAATTTTTGTACATATGCAGAATGATTATGCTAAACTTTTCCTAGCGATGCATTTGTCTGGATGGGCTTACCATTAGTCTGATTGCCTCATTTTTGGGATATGTGGCTCATCACATCATGACCCAGTAATTGAATTGCCTAGTTTCAATGTGAAACTGGAACTTTGGAGTGGGAATTATGAAATCTAACTCGGCGCTCCAATTCCAGATGATTCGTTATGGTTGAATGTGTTGTTTGGAATTCCAAAGTTTGAAATAACTCTGATCATGGACTTTTTGAGTTCCAGACAATTATTCGAATGATTTTTCCAAATAAAGGAACTAGCAAAATTTTCCAGTTTCTGATATGGAAATCAAAAAAATAAAAGTTTTGCCGAAGCCATCCAATCAATTTAGTATATGTTTCAAATCTTTCTTGAGGTGCTACCACCCCTTGTTCCACACAACTTTTCAATTTCTTACCATTCATTGTAATTTCAGGTGAATCAAGAAGTGGCCGGAAAGCGGCGAGGGGTGTTCCTTATCCTATCATTTTTGGAAGCCGAGTTTTGCCATCATACAAGATAGTCACAGCCGATTTGATTGTGTCCGTATATTACTGAGAGAGCTTCTCCATGTAGACCATCTTAGAGTATAATTTTTTGCGAGAGAAAATGATCATTGTTGGTATTCATTCAGTAGTTTTCTTTTTTCTTTTTGAAAAATCTAATTACATCCTCCTCTTTCATTGGCGGTGTTAATCAATTAGTTTTTTAGTGCAATTATAGTCTCTCTCTCTCTCTCTCTCTCTCTCATACACATGATTGGGAAGGGTAATTTCAATTGGGTCATGAAAAAAAGTTTTAAATATCTTAAATTATTGGTTCGGTGGTCTCTAGCATTGATACTATTGATTTTGAATATATAGATTTTTTTTTTTTTATAACATGGATATCTAGACTCTACATTGGAGGTGGGATTAATCCACATTGGGATTTTGTCTACAAATTTAATATTATCATTATGTTAATGGATAAATTTTCAACCTTTGTATTATGGAATGGATCAAACAAAGTATTGCTCACAAAGTAAGAACAAGAACTCAACATGACCTTATCCCTCGAACCAGACACAGAGGGTAAAGTCCTATTGAGTTCATCTGATTTAATCCAAATTCAACACTATTAAAAAGATTGAAACTCGAATCTTGCCTAAATTCGACCTGAGTCTGACCCATTTCCATTCCTAAATAATATGTTAATGACAAGGCTTAGAAAAGCATTGTTAATGTATATACCTTTACTGCAAAGCTTGAGCAGGGCACATACAAATTATGACCCTTGAGCCGAGGGCTAACTTGATGAAGCCTGCTTATAAAGGCCAATCCAAAACCAGGTTTAGAATAGGCTGAAGTCTTTAAAAAATCTCTAATTTTATATAGGCCAATCCAAAACCAGTTTTAAAAGAGGCTGAAGTCTTTAAAAATCTCTAATTTCAAGGTATGTTTAATAACTTATTTTATTTAAATACGAGACCGTCGATATAGCATTGCTAATTAAATAAACATTCAAAAAGTCGAACCCATACTCATTTAAAGATTGTTTGATAGAGCTCACATAAAATAATCTTACACTAAATATAAGGTTTTTTTTTTTTTTTTGTTTTTCTAGCAATAATTGTTCTAAAAAGTTGAAAAAAAGAGCATGAGTTGAATTGCCATTTTATCACATCAACTAAAATATCTTACAAAATAAAATTCATTTTTAATAACTCATTCACTTTTGATTTAATAATTATAATTATTATACTCTTTTTGTCCCATTTTAGTTGTTTCATTTGAAATATTTGTATTTTTTAAAGAACTCTATACATAAGACTAGCACTCATATGATTTTATCCATTTTCAATATATTTTATACTACTCAAATGAGACAACTATTTTAGGACAATTCTAAAATTCATATAGGAAAACTAATTTAAAATAAAGAGAGTATAAAATTAAAAGTTTGTTTCGAACCATTCTAATCAAAGTTTGACAACGGGTCACATTTGTACATATTCATATTCATAGTTTACATCCCCAAGTCCTACGAACTAAAGAAGTCCTCGGGTCGAGGATGGTCTCAAATTCAGCTCGGCACAAGGCGGCCATGTGCGTGCAGATGCATTTCCGTCCGCCGCGACGGTAGCTTTCTCCATTTTCACACCCATTTCAAAGAAAAAGACGGCCCCACAATGCGACTGTCCCTCCAAACTCTCTTTCCGCGTCTGATTGGGATCCATCCGTCGCGCATCAGGTAGCCCGCTCCTCCTCCTCCTCCTCCTCCGTCAATTGGCAGTGTATGGTTGACGAGTTTTCTACCCTTCCTTTCCCTTCTATTTACATTCCTATCCACAGCTAAAACACTGTAAATTTTGCACTTCTCTATTCCCTTTTTCGTGAACTCGATTTTCGTTTTTTTTTTTTTTGCTGAGGCCCTGATAAAGCAATATATTTCTCTCGTCATTTTTATTTAAAATAATATAAGGCTGTTATTTTGTTGACACGTGACAGTGGTAAGTCAATGACTTCACTGAGATAGTACGGTAAATTAACTTATGAAAGAAATTGGATTAAAAGTGACGTGAAATGATCATGTACAGCATCAAAATTATTTTTTAATCAATTAAATTATATTTTTAATTTCTCCAAAATTTTATCAGTTTAAATTATTTTAGGCGGTGTGGGTGGTCAATTTTTAAAAATTGTTTACCATCTCATCTAAGGACTAACCTTACTAGGCTAGCACTCCATTTTAGGCTTAACCCATCAATGATCGTCAAAGTCTATTTTCAATTTGACTGATGCTTGAGACATTCTCTGGAGTCACTCCTATTTAAAATGATCAATATTAAAGATAATTTTGTCTTTTTATTAAATATATTTTGATTTTACTATTTTGGATAGGATATTTCCAAGGATAAAAGTAACGTGCCTCCATCGTCAGTCTTGAATTTTGACCGTTAATTTCAATGCATTGGATGAAATGAATGATAATGATGAGTGATGAGCTTCAACATTGGTTGCAAGAGAACACACTGAATCTGGTGATATTCTTCCTCCTACCATATTCCACTTTTGAAGAAAACATCTTACATTCTTTCTGTTATTTAAAATGATGGCATTATGTTTGAATTTGGGAATGGTCTTTTAATTTAGTTTTGGCCCTAAATCATTTTTATAGTGGATAGTGATTCATTCCACCAGTATCTTCAATTGGCAATGACTTTATGCAGAATCACTGTGAATTGTTGTTGACAAGGAAGAGATCGTTGCATAAGTTTGATTCTTGCTCTAATTGGACTCCTGCATCACAAATTTGAGTAAGCTCATGAATCTTTTTTTTTTGTTCTGCTCTTTGCACTCTGCTTTATTGGGTTTGAATTTGTTGATCCGTGATACTCATTCACTGGAATATATGTCAATTTTCTTGCCAAATGCACTACTTTTACTTAATTTGGACCTTATTGTGGTTCTCTGTGGGTCTTTGTCATCAGTGTCATGGAACCTCGAATTATGCCATGTGGCACTCGGGAAGATCATATGGGATCTGCACACAGTGTCCTGGAATCCCGCATGACGGTGGATGTCAATGCTCCTGTGGGTGAGGCTGATGAAGTCACAGAAAATACTGCAGGAAGGGCATTAAATGAATCAGAAGGAGCTGAAAATCCTGAACCATATGAGAGTATGGAGTTTGAATCCGAGGATGCTTTAAGACATTCTACTATGAATATGCTATGCATGTGGGCTTTAGTATTCGTGCCAATCTAAGGCGCCGTTCAATGCGAGATGGGAGCACTATTGGCCTTGAATTTGTATGTTCCAAAGAGGGTTTCCGTCGGGAGAAGCATACGAGCAAGCGAGCTCATACAAGGAAAGGTTGCAAGGCAATGATCAAGGTAAAGAAAGTAGAATCTGGAAAATGGGTTGTCATAAGATTTGTTAAGGAACATAATCATGAGTTAGAGACTCCAAGGAAGTTGCCTCTCCTTCGAGCACGCAGACGCATGTCTAATGCTTTGAAAAACCCAAATTACATTCCAAGCCTCCGAAAGAGGACTCTTGGACGAGATGCACAGTACCTAATGGATTATTTCCTGCACATGCAAGCAAGGAATCCATCCTTTTTTTATGCAGTACAATTAGATGATGAATACCGTATGACCAATTTTTTTTGGGTCGATGCAAGATCAAGGATGGCCTACAATTACTTTGGTGATGTTGTTATCTTTGACACCACATATAAGTCGAACCGATATGGTATGCCATTTGCACCATTCTTAGGTGCAAACCACCATAGACAACCCATTGTATTTGGTTGTGCACTGCTGCTGGATGAAAGTGAAGCTTCACTCATTTGGTTATTTAACTCATGGCTTGAAGCGATGTCTGGACGCCATCCAATATCAATAATAGGCGAGCAAGATGCATCTGTGGGAGGAGCGATTGCCAAGGTGTTTCCAAGAACCAATCACCGCTTTTGCAAGAGACACATCTTAAGAGAGTTTCATGATAGATTGGGCCATGTAGATAGTAAACATAAAGGTTTTGCTTCAGATTTTTTTAAGTGCTTCAACATGACTGAGTTAAATGACGAGTTTGAATCATCTTGGTGGTCATTCATCCAAAAATATGAACTCAAGGATAATGAATGGCTTCAATCATTGTATAAGACTCGTGGACAATGGGTCCAGGTCTACTTGCAGGACACTTTCGCTGCAAATATGTCTATTGGCGAACTGAGTGAAATTATAAACTCATTTTTTGGTGGTTATTTGAATATGCATACTTCCTTACAAGAATTTGTCAATCGGATTCAGAACGTCATAGACAATCAGTATGAAAAGGAACTTGAAGAGGATTCCAAAACAAGAAGCACAGCACCACTTATAAAGACAGGATTCCCTATGGAAAACCAAGTGGCTGAAATATATACAACAACAATGTTCCTAGAATTTCAAGAACAACTGTTTCAAAGTTTGCGTCATATTGCAGATATCATGAAGGAGGATGGGCCGGTTGCCACATTCAGGGTGGCAGAATTTGGGGTTGGAAAGACAGTATACACAATTACACTAGATGTTTTGGATGCAAAAGCAAGCTGCAGTTGTCAAATGTTTGAGTATGCAGGCATACCTTGTAGGCACATAATAAGAGTTTACTCTGTCAAAAATGTCATGCTGCTTCCACCTGGTTACATTTTGAAGCGTTGGACAAGAAATGCAAGATGTAGAGTTGTATCTGATGAACACATGGAAGCACAAGGTGGTCATCAAGAATCTCGGACTGTCCGATTTGATGATCTGTGCCGTCAAGCTCTTAAATATGCAGCTGAAGGAGTAACAACTGCAAACATATACAATGTGGCGATGAATGCCCTACAGAAGGCATTTGGAGAGGTTGTTGCCGCAAAAAAAGATGACTGGATGGTTGCGCAACCTAACTCTCTGGACGGTGATGGTGTTCATGAAGACAATATTTGTGAAGAAAATCTGCCAGATAATGCAATGGGTCACACAAATTTGCTTGATCCACGATGCAGAGTAACAAGGGTGCACCCTGCTGCCAGGGTCATTCTTGACAATCAGCGCTTGCATAGTGGTATTGGTGGAGAAGGATTCTCTGAGAGAACTCTGTGAGTAAGCCTTTTCAATTTAAATCATCCATTTTGAAGCAGAGTTGTTATGGCTTGACCAATGTATTCTAATGTTCTAATGGCTGACTAAATTAGGGGTGTTCCAGCAAATCCTTCACTTGATATGTATGAACCTACTGGAATCTTCAGTCTTGATCCTGACAATTTTCCCCAGGTATTTACATTTGGAAATATACTTGCTTTTAGTAGGCTATGTGCTAAATTGCCAATCATTATTTGAAGATCCTTTTGAGACTATTTAAGAGGTATTCTATTAATTACTCTGATCTTTGTACCCCAGGTTTCCCTTGGAACTAGCTTTCGAGATAGAGATGCCTTTCCCCAATGAGATTGTCATTCAATTTGGTAATAGTGATTCACAATTTTTGTGCCAATTATAACACATGCAAATCTTAATCAGATTGGTTTTCCCCACCGCCCTTTCCCCCTCCCTCCAATTTTTTTTTTTTTTTTCAGTAGGATTTACATTTTCTGTATTGAACTAGTAATTTATAGTGATGATATTCATCCATAAATTGCGATTTCTTGAGAAGTTACATGAATTGCCTGATTGGTCCTAATTTTATAAACATTTTTTATGGTCAGTTATCTTTTGATTTGAGACTCATGTAGTTTCATAAAGGAATATCAATAGATTCTCATGCAATTAATGTTACCTTTGATATGCCATTTTGCATCACATCTATTAATCAGTCACACACACCCCTCGCATCCCCCTCCAGACCCCCTTTGCATCGTCATCTATTAGTCAAAACCCCCAACCCACCCACCCCCCCTCTAGATTTGAATACTAGAGAGGAAGGGGGGGGGGGGGGGGTGGTGTGGGGGGGAGGGAGGGAGGGAGGGAGAGAGATTCTCATCTCATTTTGTGAATACTTGAGCTTGGCCTGAGTCTGATTTTGAGCCCAATCCTATAGGATTTTCTTACGTATTTCATTTCTATGAAAGGTCTAGCGAACTTTTACATTTTGCATTTTCTAAGTTACAGTCACATTTATAATTCAGGATCAAGCTTGACCAAGTTGGGCTTAGGCTCAATAAATACCAAAGGCATGTGCTTTCACCAACTGCTTTCTCAGCCTTCCCGAATTGCACTGTGCAGTCTAAAACTAAAATTAGATGCTAGCAATTGCGACTCTAGAAAATATTTGGTCATCTATGAGATTGATACATGACAATGTGGCATATTTTCTCTGCTACTGAAGCTTGGATTGAAGCTCATGTTAGGGTATCTCCTGAGCCAAAGGAAGAAGAATGAAAACATTGGAAAAATGGAACAGGAGCTTAAACTTTTGTTTGCACATGAAATTGACAACTTTACTTTTGCTTCTACTTTGCTGACCCAAGAGTGATGGGATAAATGACTTAAATAATAAAAATGACTTTTGCTTCTACTTTACTTGTTTTGCTTTTGTGGTGAACACCCTCGGGGTTACTATTAAAAAAAGTTGCTTTCAGATGCCATCATGTCATCATGTAAATGTTTTTCCCCATGATGATTTCAACTACATGCATTTATCATAGGACACGAGCTTGGGGAAACACATAGTTGGAGGTGAAGGACTCCAATGGTGGAGGAACCTGATTTCTCTTGTTGTAGAGAACACTTTGGAGTGCTCACCATAGATGTTGGTATGTGCCTTTTGGGATGTAGGTGGGGTTTTTAATGCTTTCAGTCTAGCAAATAGGGAAATGAAAGGTACAAAGGCTTCACTTTCATTCATTTCAAAATTACCCTGGACAGCATGAGGACAGTCCATGGACGGGTACAGATGATAAGGACAGATCACAGACAGTTCACACTGTTCATATGCAGTCTTCGGGCATTTCACAAATGGTCACGAACGGAAAAAATAAAAGCGCCCTGCCACCATGACATGGGCACGTTCGGCGGGCTCATCTGCGTGGAAGTGCCTTTAGCTATACTGGTGGGTGGATAGGTTGGAGGCTTCACTTTCATTCATTTCAAAATTAAAACGGAAGCGTTGTGTGCTCTTGAATGGGAGAAATCTAGGTGGAAGGTTACTGAAGGTGAGTAGAACCATTTTTGGTCCTATGACCAAATGTAATGGTTTTGCAGTTCTTGTATTTAATGCTTGGAAATGGGAAAGTGTATTACCCTTTTTGTCTGGGTTTCCACTGGTAGTAGGGTACTAGGGCTGGCTAATATACTTTTTTTTAGTAACAATAAGAGGAATATATTAATAGAGGAGGAAGCATTACATATACATATGAAGGGTCTAAGAGTCTTGAACCCAAGCAGAAAGGGAAAAATACACAGCCATCATATGTTCCAAAGAAGAACAAAAATACATTAACACTCATCTCTAAAGTAGGGAGTCCCATAGTGTTTCCAATCCCTGTCCTAGAAAATCAAAGGAAGAAAACTCCCTCTTTTGTCGAGTCCACCTTGCTCTTTGCGAAGAATGACGCCACTCCATTAGCTGATCTCCTGACCAGGTCAAGAGAGATCTCATGACCCAAATGCAATGCCTTTGTCTCCCTGAAATTGTAATTAGTCCAGGGAGGTCGTTTCAGCCCCTTAGCCCACTTAATCGCATTTGGTGAATCCCCTTTGATAATTAACTTCCCCTGGCCGAAGGAAATCCACAAGGTCAAAGCTCTCCTAATACCTAAAAATTTTACCTCATTTGAATCTCTCGGACCCACAAACTCAGAAAAAAGTATAGATGATGTATCAATCAAATAACGAAGAACGCCCTCTATTCCTACCTGCCCTCGCTTTACCCCTTGCTGCCCCATCCACATTGAATTTGAAAACTCCCGACGGGGGAGGAGACCAAG
Source organism: Chimonanthus salicifolius (assembly GCA_013350335.1). NCBI lineage: Eukaryota > Viridiplantae > Streptophyta > Magnoliopsida > Laurales > Calycanthaceae > Chimonanthus > Chimonanthus salicifolius. Next base: position 71,725,276 of record CM023535.1, on the reverse strand, counting down.
TCACGCTAATTTTGTTCTTTCTAGGGCCCCCTACCCTCATCCTTCAGCCACCTGCTAGGTAAATATAAGGTTGGAACTGAGTGTTTTTGAACCATTTAATGAATAGGTTATTTGATCCTAACTTCATTACAAGGGTTTGAAATTTGGGTAATTAGACAAGGGTTTGAATTTGGGTAATTAGACCCAATCCGACTTGTCAATTGTATGGGGTTTTGGTGGGTCCTACTGCTCTAAATGGAAGTGATGGATCGTAGTTTATTTTCATTATTTTTAAAATTTTAACAGTTGATTTGAATAGATTGCAAATACATTTTTAAACATTTGTTGGTGCCATACATCTTGGGCTCTTTGAGGCCCATCTATTCTAATTGTGTGATGAAATGGGTCGACTGAATGTGGTTGGTTTCTTTGTATCGTATTTCTCATCACCATAATTAAGTTTGGGAATAAATATTAAAAAGAAAAGTTTCATTAAAAATGCTTCTCACCACCAGTTCCTGAACTTATTTTACAAAACTTTCATGTCTTTTCTCATGAGAAAGTAGACAGATGTGCGTGAATGGTTTTTATGAAGAAAGTTGGAAAGACCGTAATAGTAGCACCAATAAACAAGAAGTTGAGCAAATGTTGCTTGAGGTGGTTTGGGCACATATACGTAGAATGGAAGCAACTCCAGTTTGATGAATTGAAGGGCTATAAATAGATGTTACAAGAAGAAGGGAAAGGTGTTACATAAAGTTGGATTGAGGGGGGTAAAGAGATTGTGAATTGATGGAGGATATGGTTTTTGATAAGTAGAGTGGAGAAGTAGGACACAAAAGCCAACCTCGGATAAATAGTATTAGTAGCTATGGTAATGATGCTATAAAGTTAATGGTGGAATTGTGCTTAAAGACTGCTAAAGCTTCTGTGTGGTGTTAATGTGCCATTTCTGGTTCCATATGACTGCTGCTTGGGTGCTGTGATCAAATTTGGCAAAACCATTGGCTAGAGTTTGACATTTTGAGAAGTGACTCCTATTTATTTATTTATTTGGGGTGGGGTTGTTTCAGGGTTGGGTTTGCTTTAGTGCCTCCAGTGTTTGTTTTTTCATGGACGTGGTTGTCTTATCAAAGCTTCTGCCTTTGTAATCTTCTCCTCTTCCTAATTAGGTCTTTGATACCATTTGGGAGGAAAACAATTTTCTACATTTGAATAATCAGTTTATTGCTTATTTTCAATTTTATCATATATCTATATAGATCAAGGTTTGAGAGACTCATTCAGCTTGACGCTTTAGTGTTGCCTTGAGTTTGGAATCTGCTGGAAGCTGATGCAAGCCCCCGCCCCCCGCGCCACCCCCCCCCCCCCCCCCCCCCTCCCCTCTCTCTCTCTCTCTCTCTCTCTCTGAAGAATTGAAAACATATCACCTTCCTGTTAGTAGGTTATTTATTTAAATATTTAGATGACAATTACATTATTTAAATCCATTACGTTTATGGTTGCAACAGGGAGTACTTACGGACCTGAGAAAAGATGGCATAAATGGCTGCTGATGATGATGGTGGAGCACTTGCCAACTGTGAAACATGCTCTACTACTTCTAATCTTATGCCAACTCCTTTTCCGTATCCTGCTATCTTTTGCAGGATCCCCATCTAGGATGTTTTCGATGATGGTTGTAGCATGTTGATATGGCAGCAGATGTGTTCTGCAATGCATTAAAGCTTTGTACAGATGTACAATATATTTCAACTTGGCTGAAAGCCTGATCTGGTGATTTTGTTCAATTTATGTTTTCTTTACCAATTTACTATTTATTTTTAGGATTTTTAAGGTAATCTCATTGTTGGTATTATCTCTGGGGTGTATTGATTTCTTCAGGTTACTGAATTTTGTGAATATCATGTAGCCAACATTGTGTAGTTGTTGGAACTGGTAGAAAACAGAGCAAGTGTTTTTATTATCTCTTCAAACAATATTTTGTTTTATTAATGCAGCATGTCTTTGAAGTACCAGCATTTCAGGATCAAACTGGATAGGATTTCATTAGAAGGGCTTGCTAAAACTCTGTAGAATAGTGGTTCTGGAATTTCTTTCTATGTTTCTTCTGGCAATGAATGACAAATGTTAAGTCCTTCAATTTGTCTTAAACATCCTAATGTGTGCTGTGGGGCTACAAATGGAAAAAAGTGCAATCGGGGTCGATCTTGATGTTGTTTGTGTCATCATCATTAAAGCATTTTATCGTCTATCTGATTTGTTTATTAATTTGATATCCAAACGCAATGTGGATTGTTGATCCAAATCCAGAGAAGAGTTACTCCTGGTTATTGGGTCGCTGGTTGATGCAATGTATAGATGTTTTGAGGCATCTAATTGGTGATTTCAGTGAGCACGAGTCAACCCACTGATTCTCTCTCTCTCTCTCTCTCTCTTTAGACCAAGGTTTCCAAGCAGCTCACTTAACTAATCCTTGCTGCATGTGTAAACCTCCCAATCCGCACATACCAGTTCAGACTATGAGAAGTGGCTCTATGTGTTGAGGGTGACTCAATCTCATCACTGTTTCTCTTAGAAACAGAGTCCTTCTACGGCCTATTTGCTAGAAAATGAGCATTTTATAATTCTTCAAATTTTGAAATTCAGAAACCCCTATACAACCGATTACTGTGTTTGGAATTTAAAAAGTGTACTTCCACCGAAATAGGTATTCTAGTTGGAAATCTAAGAATACCTCAAATTTTCAATTCTAATTAGGAATTTTGAGCCAACAAACCCCTGCAATTACCAAGAATGCAACTTCATCCTGTTTGGCTGTCTGCATTTGAAAAAAAGAAGACGTGGAACTCGTGCAAATTGTGTGGAATGGGCTTGGGCACTTTCGTAATTTTGAGACAACACAAACTTTTTCTACTTAACCGTCTTATATTCATTACTCCCATGTTAAATTGGGAATGGGCTTGGGCCCAGTTCTTCCAATCTAAGGTCCAAATATCGGCCGATATATATCGGTTTTTTTAAGTATCGGCCGTACATACCGAATATCGGTCACAATATCGGCCGATATTCATAAATATCAGTATTTAATTTTTTTTTTTTTTAAACACTGATACGGTTTTTCACTGTTTTTATACGGTTTTTCGCAGTTTTCCACGGTTTACGATTCCTAGGGGTGTTCACGGTTTTTTGCGGTTTTTCGCGGTTTTCACGGTTTTCCGCGGTTCAGGGTTTACGCTTCTCAGGAGTATTCACGGTTTTTTGCGGTTTTGTCACGGTTCATCACTGTTCATCACGGTTTTTTGCCGTTTTTTCACGGTTCCGATATCGGAGGAGAGAGAAAATGCCAATATCGTATGAGAGATAAAATTATCGGCCGAAATATCGTCCGTATCGCATATCGGCCGAACCGATTTTTTAACCCCTGCTTCCAATATGCAGTCCAACCAATTAGCTTGGCCCTGATCTGGTCCATAAAAACCACTTGGGCTTGGTCTGAGTCTATGTGTGTGTGGGGGGGGTACTTAATAGCTGCTCAGCGGTTCAATTCGATGGCGTAGCCCACCATTGTCTTTAGTGTCACCATTTTTACCAAAACCTTGGCATTTTGTAACAGCTTCTTTTTTCCCTTTTATTAGAGTGTGGGCCTATTATCTGGGCCCAAAATTTGGCTCAAACGTCAAAATGGGCTTAATAGTGAGTAAGATTCAGTCTAATAAATGTAGCGGAATTACTTTTCCACCTATAAATCTCTGTACATTTAAAAGACATCTACACACGTTGGCTCTTCACCTTAATAAAATTTTGAAAAAGTTAAATATATATAGTAAATTTTGAATTAACGAGTGAGAAACTCAGACATAGTCGGTATTATGAGAACATAATAATCACACCATTTATGGTTGAATTGCTGAAAAAAAAAGCAAAATTCATTTGAGACTTTCTTTTTTGTATTTTGAATAATTTTAGAGTTGGAAGGCAAACTTAAATAATCTAATTAGGGATAAGAGAAATCACTGGTATCCGATCGAATTGAGGGACATTGGGTGATGTTGGAAGGCAAACTTAAATAATCTAATTGGATCATTTAATTTTGAAGGGGCTAAGAAAGGATGAAAAAAATTGGAAAAAGGAGATAGGAATAAGGGTTAGTAGTTTTAGGTATAGCCTATTTAGGGTTTTACTCTTTTGAGGAGATAGTATCCAATAGGAGTAGATTGTTGTACTCCTTTTATTTATTTTTATAAAATGTTGTCATTATTAAAAAATTATAAAAAATAATTTTAATTTTAATTGTGAACACTTATAACCTTTTATTCATTCAAAAGCTCTCATCGAAAGTGTGCTAGTGATCAATGAAATAGCATTAAACAAAGTATTAAAATAATTGAAATCAATGGTTAAATCGATGAAAATAGCATTTAAATAATTAAATTTGCCTCACTATTTTCGCCCCATTCAAGCAGACAGCCGGTCAGTTGATAGCTTAGCCCTAGCTCGACTGGTCACGTGTCTAGCAAGTCCGACGGACCCTCATTTCTCTGATGAGTAAGAAACACATGTTAGAAAGAGCACAAAGAAGCTGATAAGGGATCTGTTTCAGATGAGATAAAAATGTCAGCATCTTTCGTCTTTCTTGAGTCCCTTTATTAGATTTTTTTGGAAGAGAATTCTCTTTCAATATCAGAATCAAGACCAATATCTCTTAACCTTCTTCCCAATCCGCTCCTCATTTCATCTCTATTTGGGTATGTTCTTTCCACTCTTCTAAACCCTATATGCTATTTTGGATTTCTTTCATACATGTTTTATCAGTTATTACCTGTTATTGTTCCCACGATAGACTGTTGATCCCTTTATTTTGGACAAAACCCGTGTGGGTTGAATTAATTTTTCGTTCATTTTCATCATCCAATTTCTTATTTTCTAGATTCTGATCAGAAACTTGTGGGAGTTCTTTTTATTCTCCTTTTTTTTTTAAATATATATTTATTGTGTATTTTTCCCTTTAATTTCTCTCTTTTTTATGCGTGGTTGGTAGCATGTTTTGATAGCTGAAGACCCATTTGGGAATTATATCAGGCATCTTGGATTTTAGAATGCATGCAAAGATAAAGTTACACATATCTTTTCCTTTGAATATTTCAGACAAGATGTGCGCGTTTCTCTTAGTTTCTTATCTGTGGAACCTATCGAGCTTTGTGGAACCTATCGAGCTTTAGATGATGAGTAGTGGGTTTCTGGATTTTTCTCATTGATGTCGATTCTGGAATTCCTTATTTTCTATGGATTATATTTTTTTTATGCCGCATATTATGTCTTATGGTGCATGTGTCAAATTCAGAAACGTGAAAAAGCAAGTGAGTGCTCCATTTTGTAAAAAACGTGTGTCCAAATCGGTGGCCTTCATTTATTTGTTTGTTTTTGGTTAATTCTGTCTCAGATTTTTTTTTTTTGAATGCAAGGTTATGTTAGCGTTACGCTCGGAAATAAGAAAAATCAAACAGAAATAAACACATAGCACAAGACAATATTTTAACGTGGTTTGGCCCACCTGGCCTATGTCCACGGAGTGACAAGATATTCACTGTAAAAGAGAAAGAACTACATATACAATATTAATGACTCTCATGAGTCATGAGTTCAAACCTGAAGTCCTGAGCCCCTTGTACACTCATGTATACAACACATCGACGTCACCTCTTAGTTGATGTGAATCTCTCTCATATCTAGAATAGTGAACCCAACTTTTGTGTTGCTCCCTCTACGTTTCCTGCGTCCTACGAACACATCTCGACATGCTTCTCAAATGCAAGTGTCTCCAATGGGTCTGTGCATATGCCCAGGAGGCCATCTCCATGCACAGGCAAAAGCCCTTCACCGTGTCTCCACTCGGCTACCTCTTCCTTGCCATCGTAATACCTATATACACTCATGATATATATATATATATATATATATATATATATATAGATAAAGAGCCCCGAAAATAGCAGCCCAATAATCCTGGAAATTAGCAGAAAATCCAGGCCTATTATCACCCAAAAGTTGTCCCACGATAATAGCTTTATTCCTGCTTGCCAACACTGCCTTTCCTTGCTAAAACCACACCCTCCGACGTGTCTCTGTTCTGGCTTTCCTATTCAAAGAAGCCCAGCCAGTTTGCATTACACGTTACCTATTCATGCACTCTTTCTTACACGTCTCTATGTATTTTAGGACTTGCCCAATTGTATTGTGACTCCTGTATTTAGAAACTGACTTGTTTGAAGTCTTACCCAATTGTGGATTCGAGCCACATTCCAACAGTATCCACCTTGGCGAGTATTCCATCAACCAACTCTCAGAGACGACACGAGACAACGTCATACACTGCACCTCTTTGCACTCACTGCTTGAGGACGGCTCCTACCTCCTTGATCCAGCACACACAGATCTGCACTTCTACTCTGGCGATGGGGTTTTGTTTTTCCAGCCGCACTTCTACTGACTGCCATTTACAGATCTGAAAACCCAGATCTGCAGCGGTATTGCACTGTTGCTTCTGCCCCTCTCTAGCCGTCGAGTTGTCCTCCAGACAACATCAGATCTGCAGCTTGCCACTGCTTGCAGCTTCCACACGCAATCCCCTGTTGCGACGGACTGTTGCTGTGTTCTTGTCGTCGATCTCAAAGTGCTGCCTTGCACTATTTTGAGATCACAGTTGAGAACAACGAACAGATTCACCGGCCAGATCTTCTAGATCTGCTTCTCAGCTTGCAGCCCAGAACCACGGTCTTGCCCACTGTGTGCCCTGCTGCAACTGCTCTCAGTTACACGCCTGTGTATCCACCCTCCATGCAACAAGTCCCTACAGCTTGCTGTCGTGTATTGCTTACACGAGAAACACCTTTGTTCGTATACAGCATCTGAAGATCTGTTGATCTGCTCCTTACTGCTGTCACCGATCTTGACCAGCAAGACTTTGTTCCTCTGTTTGGGTACAACACTCGTTTGCAGCCTCTATCACAACCCTTCACGCTGTATGCCAGGCAGCCAAACCAAGCTCAACAGCACTGTTGTCTTGCTGTTTCAGACAACACCCCTCAATTCGTGTGTGTCCCTTTGCATCACACATCGTTGTTCTCCTATATACAACACCTCAACGTGTATATAGAGAACATTGTCCCACTCTCACAGCACACCTGACGATGGTAGCAACCCTTCCTTCTCTCTGCCGTGTGTAATGGACTCTGGCTGTCCCCCTCTTCTCACTGTCACCCACAGCAGATCATATTGGGGACAAATCTGCCGATGGAGTGCTGTCTGGACTCTGCAGAGCATGGCTTCCTCAATGGTGTTTGTTGTCTCTATGCAAACACTGCAGCGTCACTGCTCTCAATCCAGCAATCCCTTCGTTCGCCTGTGTACACGCTGCTGCCAGCCCACTTCTCTCAATCGAGTCTCCTGCCCGATCGCTCCACCTCTCCTGGCGGAATTTGCAGAACGCCGATTTGCCATCCTTGGTGTTGTATTCTGTTCACCTATGAGTCCTTGGTCTCCAACCAAAGCTCTGATACCACTTGTTAGCGTTACGCGCAGAAACAAGTAAAATTGAATGGAAATAAACACATAGCACAAGACAATATTTTAACGTGATTCGCCCCACCTGGCCTACGTCCACAGAGCGACAGAATATTCACTATAAAAGAGAAAGAAATACATGTACAATATTAATGACTCCCATGAGTCATGAGCTCAAACCTGAAGTCCCGAGCCGGTTGTACACCCATGTATACAACACATCGACGTCACCTCTCAGTTGATGTGAATCTCTCTCATATCCAGAATAGTGAACCCAACTTCTGTGTTGCTCCCTCTATGCTTCCTGCGTCCTACGAGCACATTCCGACATGCTTTTCAAACGCGAGCGTCTCCGATGGGTCTGTGCATATGGCCAGGAGGCCATCTCCATGCACAGGCAGAAGCCCTTCACTGTGTCTCCACTCGGCTACCTCTTCCTTGCCATCGTAATACCTATATACACTCATGATATATATAGATAAAGAGCCCCTAAAATAGCAGCCCAATAATCCTGGAAATTAGCAGAAAATCCAGGCCTAGTATCACCCAAAAGTTGTCCCATGATAATAGCTTTATTGTTGCTTGCCAACACTGCCTTTCCTTGCTAAAACCACACCCTCCGACGTGTCTCTGTTCTGGCTTTCCTATTCAAAGAAGCCCAGCCAGTTTGCATTACACGTTACCTATTCATGCACTCTTTCTTACACGTCTCTATGTATTTTAGCACTTGCCCAATTGTATTGTGACTCCTGAATTTAGAAACTGACTTGTTTGAAGTCTTACCCAATTGTGGATTCGAGCCACATTCCAACAGGTTAGTGATTCTGTCTCAGATTCATCAGCATGCATATCGAAAGTATTGACATTGAAATTGAGAGAAAAAAAATTATGTGGGATCTTTTTAAGATTAATCATGAAACCACATTTACTTGTAATCTAAGACTGTTTGCCTTGTGTCTTGTCTACTTATTTGGACAACATATGTTTTGTGTGTGTGTGTGTGGATGGGTAACAATACTTTCATTAAAAGTAAAGCCATAATACAAGGTGTAGGGCCCATTGTCATAGTCCCAAAGACCAATGAAAGATAGGAATCACAAGCATGAAAACAACACTTAGAAATTGAGTTAAATCTTTCCAGCTTCATTGAAACATCTCCACTAGATTAAAAGATTTAGATGCTAAAGCCCATTGAATAACACTTGATTCAATCTTGTGAGTAACCACCTCTTTAGATATAGCTTTATTTTCGAAGATCCTCCTATTTTGCTCCATCCAAACTAGCCACACAATGACCAAAAGTATGATGTTCCACACCAATTTCCTTTCTTTGGAAAGGTCCCTGAACCCATCCCCATATGAGAGCATTAAAGGAGGGTGGAATGACCTACTGAATAGAGAAGCATGATAGAAGTGAAACAAGATGGTAAACAAAGTGGCAATGGAAAAATAAGGATCAACTAATTTGTCATTTCTCCAACAAAGAAAGCAAACATTTGGGGTAGAAAACTTTCTGGCCTATAAATTATTTATTATCATGATTTTGTTCAAAAAAAGCAGTCCGACAAAAAAAAATTGACTTTTGAGGGAGTGGACTTCCAAATGGATTTTAAGGGAAAAGGTAATTGGGGGTTTGGTTTGAGTTGAGATTAGAAAGATTTATGATAAAATATCCCACTAGACTCTTCCTTCCAAATTCTCCAATCTTCAACACTTACACTAGGAGACAACATTTCTTTCAGAGTAGCTCCACCATAAACAATTAATTAAAAAAAAGGCTCCAGTGGAAGGGGGATTTTACATTAATCAAATATCAAATGAAAATTACCATTCAAAACAAAAAAAATATATATCAAATGAAAATTTTGTGATGCAAATTTGAAAATTTGTGTCTACACTTTGGATCTCCAATTAAGGAAGCCAACCTTTGTAGAAGGGTTCAGCAAAAGAAATTCTATAGGAATTTTGGGAGGCGGAAAGTCGGAAGAAAAATAACGAAGCGAGAGAAGAATGAGGGAAAGGGATTGAGAATTGGTTTCAAGTCACTCTCAACACAAAATGGCCACTCCCCATAGTATTACCCAATGTGTGTGGATAGGGACTTTTGCACATGCCCCAACGATTAGTCAGGTGCTCAAAGAGGCCAGTACACCTTGGTCTTAAAATAAAAAAGAACTTTTTAAGTTTGAATCCTCGGTAAATTATGACCGAAAAGTGGATACAGAGTTTGGGGTGGGTGTAGTAGTGGTTTCTCAATGAAGTTTGTTTTGTGGAGTGGTAGGGGATTGGGGGCTCTAGCAATTAGAGTGGTTAGTAGGTGTAAATTTTATGAAATTTGTAAGGTCCTGTAAGTCTGTTTTTATCCTCCTCCTTGTTCTACCATCTCTTTGGCAGTAGAGCTAACTTTTTTGGGGATTTCTCTTGTTGTAGTTATTGTTGGTTGTTAGTCTTGCCTCTCGGAGAGGTTCCAGCTGGGTGAGTTCTTCTCTTTCTATTCAATAAAATAGTTACTTTTCAAAAAAAAAGGATGCCAACTTTTGTACTCTACCTTTGGTGCAAGAAGCCAACAATTGCACATTTTGATAGTTACCTTCTCCAAATCTACCTTACAAACCAAGCTTGTTTATTTTGCCCTTTATCTTGAGTCTACACGTTCATTCGCAATGAGAATGCCTCCAAGGATTTGATTCCCTTTAAGAAAAGTACCCTGCAAATTAGAAGTTATCAAAGGCTTAAACCCTCTCGATCTATTGGCAAGCACCTTGGCTTTTATAAGCTGCAAGTCAAATTGGTCAGTGTGAATTTTTTTGAGAGCTCCATATCACCATCTACCTCGGGGGTAAGGGTAATGAAAATGGTATGGAAGAATTTAATACACGGAATTTTATGTGCTACATCTTGCAGAAGAAATTTATTCTTTCTATATACATGGTCGTTGTGGTCATAATCGTCATTATCTCTCTTTCAGTTTATGTTTTTGTAGTCATGAAAAATGTATGATTACTATGAAAAAACTTGGAGTTGGGTACTGTAGCATTGTATCTTACACTGTATAGGGTTTTAGCTTTCCAGCATTTAGCCCTTTAAAATAATTTGGTTGTTACCAATGGGAGCATATAACATAGCAAGTTGTCATTGTTGCAACCATAAAGGGTTGCAGCTTTCATCATGTCACCACCTGAATAACTGGAATTGCTACTGTATTTCCTTTACCATCAATTTGGCTTTATTTCAAATTCTAAGGATTAGAATTTTTTTTATATGATTTTTGAGGTAGTAGTCATCCGTCACATGGCTCACTAGATAAATTCTCTGAAAACCCGGACGACAAAACCAGAAGTCCCCCATTTGCAAACCTGGGCTCACTATTACTAAACCTAACATTGATGATTTCTAAGTCTATATAAAATTTGAGGTGGCTTGTCATTTTGTCTTCCACAAAAAGTTGTATCACGTTTTCATGTAGTGTTCCACGATATTCTTGACTAAAATCAATATCCAACAATTTCAACAGGTTAATGTTTCAATTCTTGAATGTGTCTTTCCCCTTAAATGTTTCATTTCCTGGATGAGTCTTTCTTCTTAAAACTGTTGACTAGTTGACGAGCTTGTAGTATGGTTGGAAAGTGTTCAATATCACAACCAACAGGTTGTGGGTTCATGTCACCATCTCCATCTTGCCCATCCTCCCCTCCATCCCTATACCCCCATCCCTCCCTCCCCTTTGGGTTTAAAAAGGACCAGATGACCATTGACCCACATTCAGTATCTTAGAAATTTTGAAATGGTTATAGATGAGCAGGTTATAATGAGTTCTTATGATGATTTTTCCCCCTTTTTTATAAATTATTGTTCAAAAGTAAAGGAGTGAGACAAGATCTGTTGTTTGGGGAGTTGCGAGCTGAAATAGATGGCAGCGCTAGGTTTTAGACTTTAGTTTGAGTGCTCTTGAACCCATCAAAGACTTGAAAAAAAAACAACCTTGAACCAACATCAACCCCAACCCCGATCCCCCACCCACACGTGCACACACACGCACCCAAAAGGCAAGAGAAGGATAAATCTGGATTTATGTATTTTTTTTCCCTTTGAGTGGATCTTTTTCACAAAGTAACCTGAAATCTTGACACTGGTTGACACATTGAGTCTTGTAGCTTAACTTTCTTTCTGGTAATAAATTTTAAATTGGACCTACGTATATCTGAAATGGAACATAACCTCAGCCTGATTGTGTTGTCCAACAAAGCTTTCTATTCCTTGATTAGTTTAGTATCAATTTGATGCTGTTGATAGGTGCAATGCAATGGTCTGAGGTTGCCAAGCTCATTTGTATTTTAGCTTAAATTTGGTCATTGCCTTGCAGGTAGCAATATCAGGCCCAACATCTGTATAGAAGATGTTAAGCTGAGGCTTTGCCAAGAGATTAGTTTTACCCTCTATTGTTGAATGTTGATTATTATCACAAAATTAGGCATATAGGATCATGATTGATGCATCATAGTGATTAATCTTAGAGAGAAAGTTCAGGTCATCGTGTGTACCCGAAAATGCTATTGGTTTTGAGATATCATTATTTGGCTTGAATAGAGCTTAGCTGGGCTAAACAGGTTATGCTTTCAAGCATTGAGTAGAAGTTTGAGAGGTGTTTCTATTGAACAGGTTTCTTTCCAGTCCTGGCCCTAGTCCACAGGACAAAAAACGAAAAATTGTCCATGCATGGACAGGTGGGGCTGAGCCAAAAGTGCCAATGGATAAATCCTCTTCATTGATTGCCCAAGTTCATGATTTCCTAGGTTTTTTTTCACATTGTTTTGTGCTTCAATTCATCAAATATAGCTTGAGAAATATTTTAATTATCCCTGCTACTTCTATGGAAAGTGGAACAACTGAGAAACAATTTAGACATCGTTTTCTCATAAGACTGATGCATCCATCAGGTTTTGTTGTTGCTAAATCCTCTTCATCGATAGCTCAAGTTCATGGTCTTTAGGGCTTCTTTTGCATTTTTTTTCATCGAATGTGGCTTGGGAATTATCTTAATAATTCAGGCCTTTCAAAAAAAATTATCTTAATAATTCATGCTTCTTTTCATGGAAAAGTGAAACAACTGAGAAACAACTGAAACATATCGTTATCTCATAAGACATGCATCCATTAGTTTTTTTTTGGGTAACTTTCTACCTTTCCCAAGTTTTCAGCATCTCTTTAAGTTTTGCCATCTTTTTGCACTATATTGAATTTTTGAGGGTTTTTTTTGTTAGTTTGTTTGTTTCTTTAATATGTGTCTGGCATTACTAGATTCCCTCCGTGTCTTGGGAGAGAGAAAGGGGAGGGTTGATTGGAGTGGGATTCTTCCTTATGTGGAATGCAGTTTCTACTTAATAAATTTTCTGATTTGAGGCTTGTCTCCTTGCTCTCTTAGTCAAATTATTAGTCAATCTTTCATTCCAGTTACATCTTTGCCCTTATGGATGGTTTGTTGTATGTAAGAGGAGGACTTTTTTTTTTGGAAGGAGAGGGAGGGGTGGGGGTGGTTGTCCGAGGTCTGATCAGATGCATTGGGTTCACATTTGGTACAATTTAAACAACGGTAGAAGAGCAGTGTAATGAACCTATTTTATGGGGTTGAGCACAGAATGTGGCTATTCCTGCCATGAAGGTTTCTTTGGGCCCAAATGCATTCACACCCGTGGTTGGAGTTGGTACAGCCCCTTTCTGACCTTGGACCATCATCTATTCAGGCCTGTAGACCAAGGGGTGGGTGGGGAGCCAATTACAGCCCTACCTTTTCTTTTTCAAATATATGGATTGTGTCTTGTCATTGTATTGCTGACACCGTTTTCTGATAACCTAATTGTGAAGTTGCATGGATCTTATATTTCTGAACTTTTCTGTTCATCTGCAGTGACCTTTAGGACTTGATGGGGGATCCAGACACTGCTCTTCCTGCTTCCAAGAAGAGGATTGCTGGGAGGGAGCTTTCCCGTGATAACCCAGATCCTGATGATGAGGAAGCTCCTGAACAAGAGACGGGAACCTTCCAGAGGGCCAGTGAGGAAGTGTTGGCACAGAGAAAGATTGTTAAGGTGCGCCGACATCAACCCCAATCATCTGCCTCCTCTAATCCTTTCACCGGAATTTGTTTGGCCCCCCCCACTGGTTCGAGTACACAAACAACCAGCACTACGGTGCAGTCTCCAGTTACTGATGACAAAGCAACTAAAGGAGAGGTATCCAGTACAGCTGTCAGGGACAAAACCGAGGATAAAGGAACTGAAAAGGGTGCAGCTGCAAATGAACTAAATGGGACAGATGAGAGTGATAAAACTGGTGGACAGGGCAATGAAACTGCCAACAAGGAGAAGTCTTCTGCTGAAGAGTCAACAGTACCTGAGGAAGGTGATAAGAATGCAGAATATGGAGAAGAAACCAAGGATGAAGCTAAAGCAGAAGACAATGGCCATAAAGGTACAGTTGCTGCTGCTGTACCTTTTAGTTTTAACCCGTTGTCCAGTGGCCAGAGTGCTTTCATGGGACTCGCGGGGGCTGGATTTTCTTTTGGCACTGGAACTGCTAAAAAGGAGGATACGTCTTCTGCTGAAGAGTCAAAAGTACCTGAGGAAGGTGATAAGAATGCAGAATGTGGAGAAGAAACGAAGGATGAAGCTAAAAAAGACAATGGCCATAAAAATACAGCCGCTGCTCCTGCATCCTTTAGTTCATTTAAACAGTTGTCTAGCAGCCAGAATGCTTTCACAGGACTTGCGGGGACTGGATTTTCAAGCTCATCATTTTCTTTTGGAACTGTAAAAGATGGAACTAGTTTCCCTTTTGGGCTAAAGAATGATACCTCATCTTTCCCTTCCTTTGGTTTTGGAAACCCGAATAATGGGAGTTCGGTTGTGCAGCTTTTTAGCACCTCTGCATCAGATGCAACAAAAAGGGAGGGGAATGGTTTGCCATCCATGCAGGAGGTGCCCATTGAGACAGGCGAAGAGAATGAGAAGGTATTGTTCACTGCAGATGCTGTATTGTTTGAGTATCTAGATGGAGGGTGGAAGGAACGGGGAAAGGGTGAATTGAAAGTGAATGTTTCCTCGACAGGCCCTGAAAGGGCCAGGCTTGTGATGAGGGCTAGGGGCAATTATAGGTTGATCTTGAATGCAAATCTTTACTCAGACATGAAACTAACAAACATGGATAAAAGGGGCATAACTTTCTCCTGTATGAACAGTACTGGTGAAGGAAAGGATGGCTTTGCTACATTTGCTCTGAAATTCAAGGATTCTGCTATTGTGGATGAATTCCGTGAAACTGTAAATGCAAACAAAGGGAAAAACACTTCTGCTTTGAAGACCCCTGAGAATTCGCCAAAGGCTTCCGATGACTGAAAAAGGATGTGGTGATGCAATTCACTTATCTGGGTTGCACTATTGTTCACTCCAATTCTGTATGCTATAGTTGGTAAGGTCTAGTTATTGCAAGCTGATTCAGGTTTTTGGGGTGCCATCCATAGTGTTTTATTTCCTGTCTAGATTAAGGGTCTTGATATAGTCTGTAGCTCTGTACGATTCTTAACAGAATATCTCCTCATTTTGCACTATGCCACCAGGACCTCAAAGCTGCATTTTCCTATGTGTGTCGGTCACCTTCTGAGGGTTTTGTCTCTTTTGAACTACATTGTTTGCAGTTGCAACTGGAAGAACTCCTGAGAGTAAAATCTGAAATTGTTTTTGCCAGTGTAACTCCTTTAATATTATTATTACTATGAATCACTTGAATGTTCTAAGATTACAGTTGATACCTCTCCAGAAGGGGAGAAAACAAACAAATGAAGATAGGTCTGGATGATTTGAAGTCTTATTCAGTACAAAACATGTTCTGAAGGATCGTGCTTTGTGTAAACCCAATGTGAGAACTAAACCCACGTTATATTTTCAGCTTTTGACCTCAATGATGACATTGCCTGCTTTCTTCACTAATAACTAAAGTGGGGTATGCTTGTGAATTGAGAAATCTCTGCGAGAACAATTACACGAACGAGAGAACTGAAATTAAGTACTTGCTTGGATCCAACTTGTGATTTACATGTAGGAGCATGCTATAAGCTGCAGCAAATTGGAATTTGCCACAAATAACTAAAGAATACACACAGACAATTTGCTCCAACATATGATTTGTCATATGATTTTTAATACTGCAAACTGGTATGCAGGGATTTGCAGAAGAAAGCTGGTTATGTCCTCTGATCGGACGCCTTTGGTTATTTCTTTCTATATCTCAGTTCTCAGTTAATCTTCCATGGACACGCTCCGTTCTCTGTCTGTAACACTGAGTTTGATCTCACATAGATGCCTTAGCTCTTCCATGTTGTGCTTTAGTGCGACTTTGGAGTTGGACATGGTTGATTGCTGCTCGCTTTTGGTTTGGTTTTTGGTTGCTTAGTGACAATCATTTGTTGTATACCAAGTTTTCATGATCTTGATTTGGCATCGGTTTGAGGCCACGGTCGGCAAGTGGCAACTAGAAATGGTTACTCAGAATTATGGTTCAGAAACTCGAAACTTGGATTCAGACTTGAAATCTTATTGAGTCAAATAACTCAGTTGAGTTTTTATCTTGATTTAAAAAGCTCGATAAAATTTGTTGACTCACCTAATTTAAAATCCTATTGAGTCAACAGAGACTGATGAGTTGTTAAACTATGCTGTGGGCTGCAACAATTACGCATTTGGAATTGAATTTTGTCAGTTCCAGCAACAATTACGGATGGGAATTCTGTGAGATTTGTGGTTTCCCCAAATTCCCCAAATTAGAGTTGGCAAAACATAATTTTTAGGGAATTGTGGTAATCCTATCTATTTCATTTCCATGCTCCCATTATCCCACTGTTCGGTGATTATTTTCTCAACCATGCTTGTTGCGGGTTTGACTCATATTATCGATTCTCCATAGAGAGGAAGCCAAACAGGTCTGACTCAGCGTCTGTTCCTGCTCTCTCTAATTTCCAATTTTATGCATAACTGAGAGGCACCAATAGATAAATAAGTAAATAAATCAATAAATATATATATAGCACAGACGATAATTGAAATTCATTAAAGTAAAAAGGATTAAAAAGGAAAAAGAATAATATCCTAGAACTTGTATAAGAGAATTATACAAGACTATACAAGTTAAAAAAGAAAGCATACATTCCAACTGTTCTTTGGTCATTGTGTTTGTGTGGAACCCCTTGCCAGCCGATGTGGGGAGTCCCACATCGGTTAGGAAGGGAGAGAGAAGGGAGTGTATAAGGGAGCCAAGCCCATTAACTAGCAAGACGCGTTTTTGGCCGGGCCAAGTGGGCCCTGGGCCCAAATGTAAAATCGTGCGGGCTCAGCTGTGTGCGAGTTCCAGAGCAAACAATTTCTTGCTGATTTTGAGCCCTAAGCCCTGTATATGGGTTGAGTCATTACAGTTTGCGAGTGCGTATTGGCCACAACATTACAGGAAAATCTCAGCTGCAATACATCTTTGCGTTGTAGCTGGGTTTCAGGACAGCTGATAGACTGGTGATAGACAAATACAAATGGAAGTGTATCAGCATGTAATGACCAATATATTGTGATGCGAGCGTATTAACACCTTCTATTGGTGCCATGTATTTTTTACACGGTAAATCTTCTCATTTTAAAATATTTCAACGGATAATTTCCTTACAATAACTAGTAAAGGGACACCATTGTGACTTTATGAGTTGTTAACAATTTGTCAAATTTGTCATCATTAGGGCGACCCTAGCTTTCTCTTTGCAACATGATTTGAGGAGCAACCACGCTTTCACTTTCAAGTTTCAACAAAGCACTTTTTAGAAAAAAAATAAAAACAATCTTACGTTAAATCTTATAAAGCATCATTTCGTCATGCTTAACTGCCTAAGTACATGTACAGTAAATTGGTGCTCCCTACCACACAATGTGGCCCATAGCTGGTTATCACAACCGTTGATCTGGTTGGGTGCAGATCGTACTCCACTGATCTAACAGCCCATGAAAGCCTACTCAATTATCATGGTTTTAGGATACAAATGAGAGAAAGTTTAAAATTATTATATAATTTTAGATTTAGATGAAATAAATGATTTTAACAGTTAAAATAATGAGGATGAAATAAAATCAATCCATCCAATAATGGATCTGATAGTTTCAGAAAATATGAAATACGATATACATTAAACATGTATATAAAAATTATTAAATAGTTTGAATTTTCAACAAATGAACTTTATGTCTTTAATATCACCATTTAGTGTCGTCACAGTAAGATACCAGTACGAGAATCATTCATCTTACAATCATCTTAGCCATATGGGTGTAACTCAACTGGTTGTCCCCTTGAAGTGGGAGACTGGGAGGATGTGGGTTTGAACTCCTATGGCTTAACTTTGGTATGGCCTAAGGGCTGTGGGCTCATCTATGAGTATTTTATCTTGGGTATTCCACAGTTTTTCATACAGTAAATTTCTCAAAAAAAAAATCACTTAGGCTGAAAAGAAAAATAATAGTGAAATATACAATTACAAAATTAGATGATTCTTGCATGGTGTAAATTTTGTGAGCCACTCTATTATTACTTTCTCTGTCATTACGCTATCTGTATCCAGCAATATGTGACTTTTTCCACATTGTGTTTGGAGTCTAGTAAAAGTCTGGAAGATTCGTAAACAGATATAAGTAACTCCTTTTTCTGTGCATGGCAAAAAAGAGATGAAATAAAGCTTCAGTAATTCTTTTTCCTATTTATAGAAACATTTTTCTGAGAAAATTTACCAGGCTATAATTTTTTTCTTTTCTTTGTTGAAAATAATGTGATGTTTGGTGTTGTCTTTTCAACTTTCAAGACTTTTGGGGAAATGATTTGTGTTGATAATAATTGCAACAATGTGGGTAAAAAAAAATTATTGTTTATGTGATGAATAATGGTGATTCACCCACTGTTTGAATCATCTGAGACAGCTGTCATTGTAGGCCACACAAGTGATTAAGCATGTTGCATTTGTGCAAATGGAAATAATTTCATTTAATGTTAGTCTTTTAAGATTTTGAATTTTGAATAGCTTTAGTGAAAATTAAATTTATAAAATTATTTTTTATAATAGGTATCATTCAGACTAATTCCATATATACATAAAACTACCTGCAAACTTCATATATCAGATAAGTTCATGAGTAGTCAAATTGAAGATCTCTAATTTAATTTTAAAAATTTAGCAACTGAACTACTTGTGTAGATTTATAAAATTAATTCTAAATAAATAATAGTCAATAACAATTAACATAATACTAATAATATATCTCTGATTTATAATAATTGAGTAAATATTCTTCAACTCCTCTCTCGAATACATCATATGATACATAAGCAAAGCAATCGGCAAGTTCAATATATTTTTTTTTTAATTTGAAAGGAAAGAGACTTATTTTTTTCATGGATCCCGACCTACCTCGGCCTATACATATCGGGTCCAACAGCATTAGCCCATTTCAGACCTTTTTCCACAGGTCAAGCCCACCTAGCATTATTTCTTTTTCTTCCCTCATTCTTTGTTTTATTTTTTCCATTTGCAACAGCCCACTCCCCTCATTTTGGTTTTTTTTTTTTTTTAATCTATCTTATGTCATTTTGCAATGTTATTTTTCTATATTTTCAATAAAATTATTGTAATTAAAATTTTATATGAATTTATTATAAACCAGTTCACGTGAGATCATTTCTTATTTTTGACCCAATTCACCTAACTTTCAACTGTATCAAGCTAACAAAAATATGTTATCCTAGTTTAATAGCAAATAGCATACTTTTGCCATTTGGCATGCAATGTGCTATCAAATTCTATTATATTATATGTAGTATGTCAAAATTAAAATTAAAAAAGGTAATTGTTAATTATTTAATTAAAATCCACATAGGTGTAGTTCAACTGCTTGCCAGGAAGTGAGAGTTTGCGGGTTTGAGCCCCCACTACCTAACTTTGGTGTGCCTTAGGGGTATTGGACTCACCTGTAAACGTTTTACACTGAGTATCCTGCGGTTTTCCACACCTAAATTTTTTTAAAAAAATAGTGTAATTGAATATCCACATAATTCTTAATTTTAATGAGTTTAAATCTAGTGTATAAAATATTTTTCATCTTTCATTTTAACTCTTAAATATTTTACAACTAACTATTCAATATAACAGAGACTGATCTACCTAATATTTTAAATAAAAGAAACGAATTTATGTTGCTTTGGTGTAACTGAATTCTGTTACTTTACTTAAGCATTTTGCCTGAATAAACGGTGGCAACGGCGCACCGTGATCAGCTCGTCCTCTTCCAAAGTTCGAACAAATGATGGCGTTCCAGTAAATTACTGAAAGGGTACATATCTGCAATCTCCGGAAAAAGACTTGTGTCCAAAATATATGTCTTTTCCTTCTACGATACGCTCCCAAAAGCTTACACGGCTCAGATTTTTGTTTTTAAGAAAGAAGATCTTAATTTCCAAAGCAACGCAACAATCTCTCTCTGTCGTTCCTCTCTCTTGGCCATTAAAGTCGAGCTCGGAGCAGCAGCTTCTTGAAGAAGAAGCTTCTTTCCGTTCCGATCCAGCGGCCCAAGTGTTCAGTTCCAGGTAAGTACAGATCCGATTCTCATTTTTTACTGCTTTCCGGACTTGCATTTCCGAACTGTTATCTCGATTGCAATCTTGTTTTGATTTGACGAATTCGATCGGTGTCTCTGTTCTCATTCAATGACTAGATATCACTTCGATTTGAATATTTTGCAATTTGCATTTCAACTTCTAATCCCGTTCTTATGGTCCTGTTTGCTTTTCCTGCAATCCTGCATTTGTAAATGAAAGTTTTTGAATCTCGATCGAGGATTATTTCTAATCATAATCCATAGATCTGTTTACCTTGTCATGAATGTGAACTGTACTGAAAATGTGCGATTCTTAGAAAGCAAATTCTGATTTTTCCCCTTTTTTGGTTATTGAAGAAATTTATTTAATCGCGATTTGCTTTTCTGTTTTTTGAGCTTCAAATTTTCGCTGCTATGTTTTTCATGACAATTATCACATTATTATCGTAAGGGTAAGAACATCATTTGCTGAAGCTATTTCCGTAATTTTTGGGGGCCGGTTTAGTTCCGCTTGTTGCGTATTCACCTACCTTGTGTAAAAGACGGATAGTGCCCTTGTAATTTAGGAATCCATGGTGATAAATCTGTGATTATAGGACACACGGTGGGGCATTTCTGGTAATTCAGATGAAAATCGTTTTGTTCTCTGAAGTCCAAGAAAAGGACTCTTGTCAACGTAGACCGAGTCAGGATTGGCTGGAAAATCCATTCCACCGACTTCTGTGTAATGGGATCCTTTGAAAGTACCAATGTGGTGTGCTGGAGATCAATTTCCCTGCCAGTAATCTACATTTATCACAAATCATATAGTCAATGAAGTCATGAAACTGCCTTTATGATGTTCTTGAAATTTTGAGTCTCGTCGGTGGAATGGATTTTCCGGCAACTCTTCGACATTAGCTTTATTCTTGCTTTTGCGCACACGTTACCTATTTACATGTTTTTTGAGAGTTCTAATCAATATCTGCTATCTCTGCATTCTGCAAAGAGAAAAAGTAATGATTAAAGACAATGACAAATGAGTTAGTCCTCTACGGTGAAGCATTCGGTGATTTTTAGTCTAATAAGTATTTTTAATTTTTTCGTGCAGAGTTTAAAATCTCAGTATCGATTAAAAAAATCTCTTATTTTTTTAAAAAGTTAAAACCACCAACATCTACTCATATTGACGATTTAAATCGGTGATATATATCGGAAATATCGGCCGATACATTTTGTATCAGCGAATATATAAAAGTTTTAAAAATCAATATATATTGACCGATATTTAAATCTTTAGAATTTTAAATTGAGAATTCATGTACATATCTTTTTAGATTTTAGTTGAATTACATGGTACTCTTGATGGATCAATAAAAGATATTCACATCCCTCTTATTTAACCAATCTAAAAGTGGATCTAATAGTTTGATAGATTATATACATATAATTAATTTTACGTTTAAAAATTTATACCAAATGTTTCAAAAATGTCATTTAAGTCATTCTTAATTGTCTATTTTTTATTGTTGAAGACAACTTTAGAAAAACTTACAAATATATTTTTATGTATAAGAGACACCAATATAATTTTATTATAGTTTAAATGATAAAAATATTTTCATTAAATATTAATATAAAAGATAATTAATATTTTAATCATGTAGATTATAATATTAATAGAGTAATAGAAATGTTCCCTTAAAGAATAGAAGTGTTTACAATCATTCCTAAAGGTAATTGAGTCTTAGACTTTTAGCATATGGAGTACTCACTTTGGTGTGGCAAATAAAAAGTACAATAATGATATTGTCACAAAAAATACTAGTGCCATTTTTCACCTAACCTATTAGAAACTCTTATCACTGGTTAGATCCAGGTCGCCAGGTTAGCTAGCTAATCTGGTAATTTTAGAGTTTAATCTCTATTTATTTATGATATGAATTTTATAAACAAGTAATTATGATTTATGATGATAATAAAAATACTACAGCTGAAGCTAGAACACACGTTTTATTTATTTATTATTATAAAAAAGTTGAGGAAGATTATAAAAAGAAAGAGAAACAGCAAAGGACAACACCGCCGAAAGATCAAACAAATGAATGCAGAATACGAGGCGGTGGTGTGTGCGCAATTCGCTCGAAGTATTCTTTTAATGCGATATTAGTGCAGTTTTAAAATCAGAACGGGATGGCTGCCTAGCTGGTTCAACTGGATGCTGGCCTAAACCGTAAATGGTGAATTCGATCATAGCCGTTAAAGCGATGCTGAGTCTGGGTTCAAACTTTTACATAAAAGCATTCCGGACTTTTAAGTTAGATTTATTTTTATATATTATACAAGTATACTAAAATATTATATCTGATTTTATTTTATTTTTATGGCTTCTGTTTGTTTGAAGATTAAAAATCTAATCATATATATTGAAAGCAGATTTAAAAACCTACTATGTAGTAAAATTTCATTTTAAAAGTTGATTTCTAGTTACTTGATTTTATGAGTCAAAATTACTAATTTAAGAATCTTTAAAGACACCAGCCAACTTTGACTATCAAAATCAAGTGACTAGAAATTGATATTTTTATTAAAATTTTAATTCATAGTAGAACTTTAAGTATGTTTTAATCTGTAGAGTTAGAATTTTTTCAAAATACAAAATAAAACATTATAAATTCAAAATAAATAGGCTTAAACAATGGGTTTGGGCTCGGGCATTGACTTATAAAAGCCCAACAAACTTTGAATAGGCTCGGGCTTTTTAGATTTAAACGGGCTTAGGCTTTTTTACAAAACCCAGTCCGAATCTGGCCTCTAAATAGGAATATTAGTCATTTAATTTGCAGCTACCAGTTTAAAAACGTCATTTTATTTTTTTAAATGTTTTTCATTTTCTTTTAGAAAATTTGTTTACAAATGAGCAGCACTTTTATGAAATGGTAGCTACACTTTTTCATTTCGGAAAGAATCATAAGCTATTGCATGTGGGCTAAAAATATGTCAAATATTATGTGATTGGGCTCACTAACCTTCTCAAATTTAAATGATTTAATTGGCAAGTGTGTTTTAAAAAACAATAATTAACTGCGTTTTTTTTTCTATCATTGTTTGGTCAAATGGTTAACCGTTGGATTGAACGTCTGGAGATATGGTATTGACATGAAATATAATATACTGCTAATGATAAATCCTTATATTTAAAAATAAAGCATTAATTATTATAAATAATTGGGAATTGTATTTTAACCATGAAACTGTAATAGCAATAGTGGAAAATGATATTTTTGAATAAAAAAATTAATAAGATTAATGAAAATTTATAATAATAGTTCTTGAAAAGCAATACTATTTTAGAGACAGGATTATCTTGAAATCTGGTTCCAGTCGATTCAATTCAGTTTTTAAAAATTGATATGTAGTTGATCCTACAGAAATACAATGAAAATGCTTGTGATATTGTATTCATTCTTGAAAAAAGAAAGTTGCTTAAAAAAAAATTCTTAGTTTGGTAAGTTTTGGTACGGCTCATTAGTTAAAAGCGTAGAACAAAGTAAAGAAAATTTTCATTTTAACAATAATGCCTTGAGAAACAATAGTTGAAATGGCTTGAAAAAATTAGAGAAGACTAATAGAGAGTCAAGCCATTTATTTTTATTTTCTTTCATTGGTGAATGCTGAATTATTGATATGTATTGTAAATTTGGGCTACGTATGGATGGAGGGTAAATTTTCATAAAGTGCACCAGAGGAGGTGATACATTCAAAGATAAGGGTATTCAAAATAAATACCCTTTTCATAAAAGGGATATTCAAAAAGTGAGAAAATATGGATAGGTGTTATCTCATTACTCCCAATTATCAAATAAGAGGAAGGAGGATTACTCCTATCAACCCCCTTTACTCCAATCCAAACGCATTGTTTGAGTGCACCACTGCGCTGTGGCATTAGCTAACGGGGTTAAAGTGTCAAACCCAAGGGACGATATTCTACAACACGGATTGCCCAACAACAGGAAAAACAAAATAAAATAAAATAAAGCGCGCCATGCGTGCATAAGTACTTCTCATTCTGTTTCCAACAAAAGGAAATTGGTTGGTAAAGCCATTTTCATCCACTGCTTTATCCAGTATAACCACCAATTCGCGAAAGGTGTCCAAACTCCAAAGCGTGCCGTAGCTATCATACCTGCTTGCTTCATTTCTTGCCAATTCACGTCTGCTATAAATGTTCTCTCTATCTAATATGGTTTGATTAGAGGAGACGAGTTCTTTTTTTGCTGTCTGCTCTGCCTTTTCAGTTTTCCCCATCTGGGTCTTGATGGAAATGTACGAACCGTCGTATTGCAGGGAGACAATGGGGGTATCTTAGGAACAAAGGGACATGTGAGCTCTCTTCATTAGTGAGGTGGTGTGGCGTCTCTCAACCATGAGAAGTCAGTGGTGTGAAGAGGGGATGGAGAGAAACGAGTACAGAGAAATACGTTGAGTTCATGGAAGACTCTTGCTGCAGCCAGTTTTGCATTGGGCCAAATCCTTGGATGGCTAGATACGCCTATGGCCTCTTGTTTCTGCTTACCAATCTCTTGGCGTGGATGGTACGGGACTATGGTCACGGCGCTTTGTCAGAGCTGGAGAGTAAGTCATACCTCTCTCTCTCTCTCCCTTATAGCAGCCAAACTCGAAACTCGTCCCGAATCAGAAAATCAGCTGAATTTTAAAAAAAATAAAAATAAAAATATATATATAGAAAAAAAATTGAGTTTTTTTGGAGTAATGGCTGATAAACCTTTTGTCTTACCACTCCTATTTAGAATTCATTTTACTAAAAGAATTTACTATAATTTGAGCAATTGAATCATAGCTTTTTAAGTTTATAATTTTTTTTCACTTTAGATTACTTTTAATATCTATTTTTATCTTTTCAAAGTTTACTTTTAATATCTATTTTTATCTTTTTAAAGTTGAACTACTTTATTAATTCAATTATAATAATTGTTAATAAATTTCGTGTCTGAATGTATTACTTTCTGAATTGTTCAATGGCTACAAATCCCCACCCACAAGCCTATGTATGAGTGTTTGGAGGATCAATTTTTTCCTGCAAGACCTCAAAAAACATGTGAGCCTGATTGATAATCACAACCGTTCATCTCATGGGCGCCATCTTGACTAGCCCCGGTGCTAAAATCACCTTATTGGGAGACCATCCATCCAATTAGTGGAATACTATCTGCTGGGCTTCAAATTTCAGTAATCCATTGACTTGTTTCTTGGGCGCCCCCCAGTTAGTAGGCTCTTGGCACCATAAGCCATCCAAGAGTGTGCCCCATAGGATGAATGGTTTAGATAAGCGATAGTGGTTGCCTATCTGTTTTTGAGGTCCATCGCATTATGATTTCGGTTTGCGTTGGTTGTTTAATTATTTGTTAGATGAACCGGTATCAGAGGATGGGACCCACTTGGTATACATTTGAATTATTTGATGAATCTTACAAATTCTATTAAACTGTGGAAGAGAAGTCCATCGCATTATGATTTCGGTTTGGGTTGGTGGTTTAATTGTTTGTTAGATGAACCGGTATCAGAGGATCGGACCCACTTGGAATACATTTGAATTATTTGATGAATCATTACAAGTTCTACTAAACTGTGGAAGATGGAGTTCATCCTAAATTTTACTTTTAAAATAAAAATAAAATTATTTATTAAATATCTAATAGTTAAGATATATTAAATGAATATCGTGAAATAGCTTTAATTGCTATTTATCGTGAAACTTATTTAAAAAAAATTGAATTTCCATATAAGGTAAAAGGATTCTCCAGTGTAAAAATGTTTACCCTCAATTTATCTGGTGGTGAAAGTCTTTCTCCTATATCAAAGAGTATGGCTTAATGAAGATTATTCCTCCTTAAACTATTCCCATGTTAATGCTAGTGCAGATCATATAATTTATTTTGTTCTGAACGAGATTCCCACTACTTTGCAAGCATGGTATACGGGCCTAAATGGATTTGTTCATAACTTCATATGCATCCATAGCATATTGTATTTGAATTTCAACTTTTTTTTAGTGGACTACAGTTAGAAAAATTTGTGTTTAACGTTTAAACATTTGGTGATAAAAATGCTTATAAGATGAATTAACTTCAATGATCATAAATATTTTGAAATTTTAAAAAAAAATAAACAGTTGTATGATTTAATTGATCAAATAACTGTTTTTACTAAATTATACATTTAAATATAATTTTTAATGTATTTGTCATCATCACTTTTTGTAAATTTTACTTGGTATATCCTGTAAAAGAATATGATATATACATATTTTAAGATTTCGTTGTGAATAGATTTTGATTAATTGAGAATTTGAGATGTTTTCAAAAAGAAATGCCGTTGTTAAAGTTGAATTTCGTGGTAAAATATGGCACAAGTAGCTGCAATGGTGAATTTTGCATATTGGAAAGTAGGAAGCTAATGATAAAAGAGATTGTGTTTATTGTTTTTTAGATTTATGTGTGGAAATTTTAAATACAGTCTTACTAAAATCTCTACAAGTAGTACGTAAATCCCTTAATGATAAAAGAGATTATATTCATTTTACAATTGAACAGATCCATTTTAGGATTTAGGGTCCATTTTTCAATTGAATGGATCCATTTTACGTATCAACCAACATGGTATGGTATAATATACTTATTTTTTTCATTTAAAAAAATGGTTTCGACAATTTTTGAATTGAATCTTATATTCTTTGTCATTTTAAAAATGTTTAGAAGCAATTATTAAGTTTGAATGGTATTTATCAATTTTAAATATTTTTATTCTAAAATTTGATATTTTAAATGATTTCACCATTTTTTTAAATTTTGTCCAACTAAATTATTTATTACATGACTTAGTCCAATTAAATTTAATCTATTTATCAATTAATTTTTTAAGTAGGTTAGTGAAAATTAAATGGAAGTAAATTATTAGATTAAAAAATTCGTACCTTGCCAAAATTTTAAGAAAGTTTTTCAACCAAAATCTATTTTCTCATTTTAATTTATTTTTCATAAAACCAACCAACGTGTCATTAGACAATCTTGTGCCTGTCCGCCCGCGCTCTCTCTCTCTCGCTCGATCTATTTTTATCCATATATGGTTGTTTTCTTGAGAAACGCTCCTGACATGGATTAGGAAATGTTGGATTGTTTGGAAAACAGGATTAAAAGGGTGCCAAGGAGGTCGAGACTGTTTGGGAACGGAAGGTGTGCTCCGCGTGAGCCTCGGTTGCTTTGTATCCTCTCTTTTGTTCTCTAGACATTCATACAAATGCCGATGCCTCATGGTACTTTTCTGCTTCCACAAAATTTATGTGGAAGACTCTAACCTGACTCATCCTTCCAATGTATCATGTAAGGCTTCGATAGGGGAAAATTCAGCCTGATAGAGGGGAATCAGGCAGGCTTAATATGCCTCAGTTTTCACCCTAAGTGGCCTGATTCACAATTTTTGTAAAAATGGGCAGCTCCACAGTTGAGCATAAACAGTCCTCTTGAAATTGGAAGGCTTCCTAGATCTGATCGCAGCATGCTCATTTTTGTTTAGTAAATGAAGGCATGTGGGCTTTGGAAGTTCACGAAAGAACAGCAACCATGCCTCCCGTAATGCCCAATTATCAAAACCAGGTGGCCCATGCCAGGGGCCAAATGGAATTCCTATACTCTCCTTTATTTTGAGAGATGCTCTCTGTCCCAGGCTCCCGACACCATTTTTACTATCGAGGATTCTATGAGGCATGTGTCATGGTATCTCTGTGGATTAGTGAATATTGTGGGCAAACCACCCCATTAATCAAGCTATGGATTCTCCATCCGCATTGGCGAAGAGTGCATTAGTCATGGCAACTGCTCGAGCAAAGGCATTTTCATAAAATCAGAAGCAAGCAGCTGATGTTGCTTGTCATTTTAAAAGTGTCCACTTTAAAGATTGGAGTCCCTCTAGAACAAAATTCATGTTACATTAGGAAGTTCATGGACTTCTTGATTTAGAAATATGCATGGCGTTGGTCCTAGAAATCATTTTTAGCTGTCACATACAAGGTGATGAAATTACCACAATGCTTTATGGAACAGAATGTTGGATTATGAAGGAAAGATAATTAGCTAAAGTGAAGGTGACGGAGATGTACGTGCTATGTTGGATGAGTGCATTAGTGTTAAAGGATAGAGTTAGAAATGATCGCACTATGGATAGTTTAAAAATAACCCAATAGAAGATAAATTGAGAGATACTCATTTAAATTGGTTTGAACATGTAACTAGAAGACCAGAGACAGATCCTATGCATAGAATCGAGAGGACTAATTATCGTTATTATGAAGAGGGGTAGACCGCTAAAAACATGGAGGGAAGGGATAAAGAAAAGACATGACAGATAGCAGAGTGACTGAATGTGATGTATCAAATAGAGAAATAGAACTCGAAAAGTCGACCCCAGATAGATGGGATTTTGACTATGATGATGATGACGATGTATACAAGGTGATGAAATAGCTGTTCAAATTGTCTCAAAATGAAAACCGATGGATAGGATGGCTACCAACATCCAGGGTGACTACTTTTGGTGGATGACCAATTAATCAGACACTCCATAATGTGCTGTCCATCCCAATTAAACATGCAAGTCAGGACATCATACACGAGTTATCACTGAGCCATCTTGGTCACCGAACATGGACCTCTGCTCTGTTCAATGAAACTCAGTTAATAATGTGGTTTTGCAGTGTGAGTAGAGATGCCAATTGCAACTCTCTACATTTTCCAATCTCACTTGCCACATTCATAAAGTTAAACAGGCCTGTCATTCAAAGTGGTCACTGAATATGTGCCATATCTGTTAAATAGATACTTCACATGTCAAATAATTACATATCTCAAATCAGGTTATTACATAGAAAGAAGTCTTTGCCATCTTGAAAACTTGACAGGATTTCATTGAACAATTACCATAGTCATTCTTCATTATCTTTAATTATGAATCAGATATTCTATTTCATAATGTTTCTTTCAACGGTTGGTACCTCGAAGTTGAGTGATGCTCGAGATTCATGGCATTCTGGATGGTGGTCTGCCAAGATACTTTTGCTGATTATTTTGATGGTGCTTCCATTTTTTGTACCATCAGGTTTTATTCAGCTCTATGGTGAGTTTAACTTACCAAGTGTTGTAAATCACTAACTTTTATGAAGTTTTTGAAGGCAACTTGGTTTTCTATTTCTCATCACCTTTGCAACTGATGTACTAATATTTTTTGGCAGGGAAATTAGCTCACGTGGGTGCTGGGTATGGATGCTTTTTTATTCCTTTCTTTTCTCTTAGATGCATTTTTTTTCCAAAATTATGTAATTCTTCTGTCTGTTGAGAACTCCAAATCATTGTTTCACAATTCTTAGCTGGATCTCTTTAATCTTCGACAAATTCTTTCCAGGGTTTTCCTCTTAATTCAGCTCATCAGTATAATCAGTTTCATACATTGGCTAAATGATTGCTGCCTATCAGAGAAGTACGCTAATCGATGGTATGATTCTCCTTGTAACTATTAATTTTGTACAGATTTGTTGTGCCCACATAAAAAGAAAACCATATTTAATTTCTACTAGAGAATTAAACATTAGCTGGGAACTCTGGTTGAGAACCATTCAAATAGAATTCATATAAATCTGAGAGATAGGTGTGCATTGAGAAACAATCGATATAATTAAGAATCATTAAGAGTCCAGCTTAATCCATACCTGGTACCCTTTTATTTGAATGAAGTACTAAAGAAATAAAAGTTATGAATACAAAAACAGCTAAAGATCCCTCTCCCAGGAAGAAGTGAGAGATTCAACACCGTAGTAGGAACATTACAATGAGAAACTGACTGAGAGGCAAAATTACATGAAGAGATGGTTGAAAATCAGAAATAATAAAATCACCAGGACTTTTCTTTTAGCTAGGATATCTGCAATATCATTGGCCTCCCACATTACATTAAAATAATGCATGTGGAGAGTGCTAGAAAAGTGGCATCTAAATTACCTGCAAACCACTAAGGATGAGCACTTAATCTAGAAGTCCAACTGCTTTACATGACAAATCACCTTCTTCATCCCAATGAGCATAGTCAGAATCTCAGTGGCAGAAGCCACTTTGCATTCATGATGTGCTAAGAGTTTTATTAGACTGGTCAGTCAATTGATCAATGGCTGAAGGAATCTTGTAACTCTTAGTACTCATACTAAGAATTAATTAAGGAATATTATCTGATAATCAGATATCTAACTTATTGCCAAGAGTATTAGAGGATTCAATAAAATGGATAAGCCACTTTGTGTTCAAAAACTAAATCAAATAAGCAAGTCATGAATCACCAATAAAAGGTAGTTCTGACTTTATCGTGTAAGTTTGACAGGATAACATGTTTTCCAATCATCTGGGCATTCCACATGATCAAAGATGCCTGTTAGAACATTCCCAAATATAGCAAGAGCTAATTAAAATAAAAAAGTGGCCCCTCAAACTTCTGCAGTAGGTCTGCTATTGAACGACGAAAAGTTTCAGCTATCCAGATGCGATTAGTGGTCATGATATGATGATAATGATAATGAAAAGTTTCAATTACCCCATAGAGGCAGAATTAACCAAAAAGTTTGTCCTAAAATCTAGAAGTATTTTTTTTGAAAAGTTAAAATCTAAAAATATCGGTAATGTGTTTCCATATGATTTGATTCTATAGCAATATGTTATCAAAACTAACTGTACTCAATTTATCAATATGCAATATTCATCTAAAGTAATTTGTTAAAATTATTAAGCATCATCTTTATATTAAACAATAGCATTGTGAAAGTTTCCTTCACTTTCACATGCAACTTTCTTACATGCTGCATAATTGATGTTAAGCTCCTCAATACCATTGCTGATCCATGAGAAAATCTGAATTGCAGCCGTGTCCAAGTACTGATAATCTCAGTAGCTGCTTATTTTACTTGTCTATCGGGGATTGCAATGATGTATGTATGGTATGTCCCCAAGATATCCTGCTTTCTCAACATATTCTTTATCACCTCAACAGTGGTTCTCATCCAACTCATGACCTGTGTCTCGCTCCATCCAAAAGTGAGTCAATGCCAATCCCTTTTTTTTCTTCTAGTGTTACATTGTAATGTATCTCTCTGTGTTTACAAGGTGTTACTTATCTTTGCATTGATCCAGGTAAATGGAGGCTGGTTGACACCTGGGCTGATGGGTCTGTACATTGTCTTTATCTGCTGGTGTGCAATTCGGAGGTGGGATGCTAATTTGTTCTGTTCACTGCATAACATCCACTGTCGAAGACTTTTCTATCTTCTCTGACCTTACAAATGGATAAACCTTTCCTCATTAGTTTTCAATTAGTGTAGCAATGACTAACCCACCATCCCTTCCCCTTCCCCCACACCCCAATAGCCCAACATGCACATACACACAACCACACAACCAGAGACCCCATCATGACCACCATCATATAGAAGGTTCCCACTCTTTATATGCGTAGAATCCTACCAGAACCTAAGGTGGGAAGTAATGGCCACAGTCTCCTGTATATCAATGGGAATATTGAAGCAAGAAACGCTAGTATAAATTTGGTTTCCAGAAAAGGAAACCCCCATCCAACACGATCAACATAATCATTTAATCAGTTGTCGTGTCTAAAATGTCATTCAAAACCCAAAAGCAAGGGGTTTCCATTTAACATCTGAATACCCATGACTATTTTAATCTCTCTCTCTCTCTCTCTCTCTCTCTCTCTCTCTCTCTCTCTCTCTCTCTCTCTCGTGTGGATTAATACTACCAGTCCATTTTTCCTTCTAATTGATACTTTGCTTGTGCGTAGTTATAATATTGGTCATACATTCATCTTTACAGTGAACCCCTGACAGAGACTTGCAACAGGAAAGCTGAAGCTGCAGCAAGGGCAGACTGGCTTACAATCATTGTAATTCTTTGTCACTCTATGGAGGAGTGTTTAACATAGGAAACTACCATACCTACTTCAGAGTATAATTACAAGAGCAGTCCTTAATCCCCCATCCTTCATTTCCTAAAGCATCAGTGGCATTTCACAAGATCATGAAATTATTTGGCTGTTTTAAGTTTTTAATATTTCTAACAGTAATTGTCTGCTGCAAATGGTTTACATTGCAAACTTATTTTTGAGAACCACAAGCTGACTTGGGCCACTACCAATAAGAGGACGGGATGGAAAGACCTATTCATGGATTAGCAATTGCTTGAAAAAGAGCTTGATTAGATGATCGTAGTCATAGCTATGAGTTTTTAAAGCCCCAAAAATCAACAAAATGAGTTACAAAATTAATCTTAAAAGTCATCAATTTCAATCTGGTGGTAAATACAACTCCAATTAAGGTCAGCCATGGGCCTTGCAAGGCAGGGAGTGCCTGCAAGTGGTGAGGATAGATGGAAAGGGGATGTCAGAGCTGCCCTACTGAAAGTTGCACAGTGCATATGGTTTGCAACATAAAACTTCTCCAATTGGAATGCAGAAATCTTGCATTCCAGTTTCCAATAAATATAACTAGAATCCTACATTCAAATTTTCAATAAAATAAGTAGACAAAAGCCAATGATTTTCACATTCTAATCATTCTTGGGATTAGGGTCCTGTTGTTGCCTCAAAATTGTAAGGGGTTAATCTTGGAAAGTTGAAGCATTTCCATTATTCCCCCTTTTTAGTGTCAGGACAATAAAATCACCAAGCAACTCTTGCAATCATCCACTTAAAATACAGATTACTTGAAACAGTATCCAAATTCGATTTAGGTCCAACCAACTAGAAATGACTCATTTCTGGTAAAGAAAACTCCTTCAAATCATATAAATGACTAGGATCTGCCAATATTGGACACCTGACTGAGTCTTGCTGAAGACATGTGAACAAATCTTTGGTCCAAAATTTTTTAGTTCAACAGATTCTGTAAATAAAGAAAATTAATAAGAATGCACAATAAACTGTGAGATGGATTATATTAAAATTCATTAGATTTCAAGAAATTACTTTCCTATGAACTGAAATGGTCTTCAAGCCTCAAAGCAAAGTTTTTGAAGAAATTCTTTCGTTTGGTTTTCCTAAGTTGTTTGCCAATTTCCTTGAAGAAATTAATTCCACAAGAAAATTTATCTTTGGGTGCACTTCATGTTATCCAATACATGCCATAAACTCTGGCATCATGTTGGGTCATGAAAACCTTATGTATTTTGCGTCAAAATCTTATTTTCACAAAAAAAATGAATGAAATACATCTCACTAGGTGAAGAAAATCTCCCTCTTTTCCTTATTAAATTTTCCCATCTCTCCCCACAGTAAATAGATTTCTTGGAAGAAGAGGAAAATATCTCATGTTCTATGCTCTTGGCAAAGAGACCTTGTTCTATGGAAGAGAGGGAAATCCTTGTTTTCTTTAGTATTCACTTTCCATGAGCTGGAAAATGACAAACGGCCTCCAAAGAGCATGAAACTCATAAAACTTGCTTGGTCTTACTTATAACTGGACTCTGTTGAGCTTTTCCATGCTTTGATACGTAATTGCTGGAATCAAGTTTTATGGGTTTTTGTGTTGAGTTGGCACAAAATTGATTAGTTGAATACTGCATGCTTTTAAACTGATCCTATATTAGATGATATTCAAAACTTTAAGTCGTCATTACTTACTTTGATACATAGTGTTAAGTTTCTCATTTTCCTGATCAGAGCGTTTGAGGGAATTCCCATCTCTTGTGACTGATTAATTAATGTTTTTCATGACTTATCTTACTGACCTCATTCATGAACAGAGTTTTATTGTCGCACTGCTTACAATGGTTATAGCAACATTCTCAACTGGGATAGATTCCAAATCCTTTCAGGTGCATCTCACTTCACAGTGTTGTATTTGTAGAAGTTTCGTAAGATGTGGCTAACAACAATACATGCAGTTTAAGAAGGAGGAAGTGCAACCAGAAGATGTTCCCTATGGATATGGATTCTTTCATTTTGTTTTTGCTATGGGAGCCATGTACTTTGCCATGTTATTGATTGGATGGAATTCCCATCACACCATGCAAAAGTAAGTCCTCACACCACACTAAGTTTTAAGGTTATCAGTTTCAAATTTTACGGAACATTAAATCCTCAACTTGCATTTCAAACTTGAACATCCCTCAAGATGATGGACGTATCATTTTTAAGCCAATAACAGCCCAAGTTCATTCTCTTATTTATAGACCACGTATTTTGGTGTCTATAACTTCCCTTTTATGAATTTTAGTAAAAATTTAAATGTAGGGATTTTTATTTTTATCACCATTTTAAGTCTTAAATTGAACATGGTTTTTTTTTTCTTGCCTTTTTTTCTTCTGTCAATGAAGAGGATCTAAAGGCGTAATGGCATGAACACAATAAAGCTTTTGGTTGAAATAGTTAGCTGGAGAGCCAAAAGATTTTACAGAATGGAAGTCCATAGACATGGAGATGTAAATAGTTGCAGGAATTATTAGTCAAATCTTTATGATAACATTGAGTGATAGAACTATTAAAGGAAAAATGAACAGCTAAGGTGTTGGTTTGCCACTTTCCACCTATAAAAAATGTGGAGCATGGAACTTTTTTCTTACCTTCAAAAAAAATGAAGAGCATAAAAAATGAGACCCTAACTATTTATTTCCAAACCATCTCGAGTAATTTATTTTCATTTAATTTCTAGCTGAAAGGAAACCTATATGCTTGATTTCTCTTTCTTAGACTACTTGGCATTGTCATTATTGCCATTAGTTGGCTTTTGTTGGCATTATTTCCGTGTAGTTGCATCTGCAAGCGATCAGGAGAGTCTTTGGCACCACTTTTCAGTCTATAATTATGGAAAGGAAGAAGATAATTGAATATGGTCATGTCATGCATGTAGAAGATAGTAATTCTAATTCTATATTTCTAAATAGTAATTCTAATTATATATTATTTTTTTCCTATTCAATAAGTGCTCTTTACTAAGAATACAAGAGGAGACATTTTCCTCTTCTTCCGAGGAATCTATTTCCCATAGTTGGGGTGGAGGAGGGCGGGAGTAGGACAATCTAACGAGAAAAATATGGTAGTTTTCTTTGCTTGCCGAGACAATACTTTGTTCATTTTCAACGAAAATAAAGATTTTGATGTAAACAACAAAAATGTTTTGCTTTCTTAGCCCGACAGGAGGCCAGGTTTAATAGCATTCATTTGATGATATGAATTGAACCTAAATATAATTTTTTTGTAGAATTGTTTTCCTCTCGACAAACAACCTCCGAGTGTTCACTGGGAATCAAAACAAAATTAAGTTTGATATTTCCTCTCATAAATGTGATGGAATAAATCATGTTGCTCCATCTTTTACTAAAGAAATACTTGTCTTTCCAGGTGGACAATAGATGTCGGATGGGCTAGCACTTGGGTTAGAGTTGCAAATGCATGGCTTGCAGCAGGCGTTTACAGTAAGTGGTTACAAATTGAATCCGGCATGAACTTGTCCCTCAAAATGACCCTGGGATCTTATTTCTTTTAAATTGAGAATGAAATGAAAATCCCATCAAATCTCTATTCTCTAGATTGTATTTTTTTCATTATAGAAAAGTCATCCGGTTTTACATGTGTAGCTGGTGTTTCATAGGATTTCCTTTGATTAATATCCCAATCTTATTACCAACAAGACCATGTTCTTATCTCACACAATGTCAGTAATTAGATATCACAAGGGAAATGGTGCAATAAGAATAGTAACACTTAAAGAAATATGGTTAGTTGTGAGTTAAAAACTCGATGCATGTGAGAAATCACGTTCCTGCAAGTGAAGAAACTATTGACACAGCTCATGTTGGGCAAGCACAAGTTGCAATCAAATGAATGGATTTCCCCATTGGTTTGAATTTTAGGCTCTTTACAATCCATATTGGGGACCCTAAATGAATATGACCTCTAAAGTTTAGCTCTCTTTCATTTGTACAACTCATCTTTTTAGTATCATTTCCCAAAGAAAATTACAAATATGTCGAAGGTACTAACTTTATAATCTGATCGTAACTATGTTTGCAGTATGGATGCTGGTTGCTCCCCTCGTTTGGAAGAAGAAATGGAGTGCCGAACCATCTTAAAAAGGTCCGAACTCATTTGTTTTTGTCGTCTTTGTCTTCATTCATCCACTGTACAGCAAAAGTAATTCAAGAACCAGCAGTTCAAATTCCTTCAAGAAATCTGGCAACAATTCCCACACGCAAAGATATGTGGAAAAGGCACCTCATGGTTTTATCACCCCTGGGTGGGTAAAAGCTTTCCAAAATCATCTTTCCAAGCATAAAATGATACCGATACCAATGCCTCACCATTTTTCCTATTTGTTCTTGTTAGTCTTTGTTCCAATGTCGACATGGAAATCGGTGAAGATGCCATGATCGGCATTTATCTGTAAGCATGGCTTTGAGAAACCTAGAGATCATGATGTGAATGTTTTCTGCACAACGGTAAGAATGCATAAATTCAACGTTGCAGTAGCAACATGGATGCAATAATATCCATCAATGAAGTTTGAATTTTTTTTTTTTTTTTTCTGAATGTGAGGGTAAGTATCCATCAATGAAGTTTGATCTTGGCTTAAAATCATTTAATGTATCATCACTTGTTTGAATTATCGCCTAAAATTGCAGTAAAGATTTTGCGCAAGGGTGACAAATAAAAAGGAATGGAAGCTTCAGAGTTATTAGACGAGGAAACTACCAGTTGTCCTCATGCAACCAACTATCTGGAATGGATAAATCAAAGGTATCGAGGCTACTTTGCTCAAAAATTTGTTGAAATATTCTTCAAAAAATTTAGAAGGATATTCTAAAAATGGGAAAGAATAGGTAACTCATATGTATGAAATTTGGATTTAAATCTCGTTAGTTTCATATGCAGGAAAAGTTGAAAACTATGACGTCTAAAATGGCCAAAAAATTCAAAAAAAAAAACATGAACAAATAATTTTATACGTATTTCACTGTTTTCAAATGGTTTTATTATCCATTAAACTCCAAAAATCTCAAATTAGAGAACATAGAGAAATTAAGAAAAAATAACAAAACAATTAATCACACTTCTGTTAGATTCTGAAAACCTCAAATAATTGGTTCAACTCCAGGATCAGAAAGAAAATATCAAAATTACTCCAAATTATCTTAAAATATTTTAAAATATTGATATTTCATATCTATCGGCTGATAAATATTGATTTTTTTATCATTAGAGTTTATCCGGAGTGTATGAATAGAAAGACTTGCGCATGTTTCAAAAATTAGTCAAGATACAGTTAAAAAACCTAGACAATTTGATTATAAAAAAATTATTAATTTTTATCCAATGACTGTCTAAGCCCTTCTGATGTATGGTGGCCAGTAGGTATTGATCCTCATAGCCGATGTGTATCGATGGTAAGATTTAAAACTGTGAAAACAATATGGAATTATTAGAGGTTAATCGTGTTTGGAGGTCAAATGTTATTTTTTAATTTAGATTCAACTAAAATTAATAT
This sequence comes from Chimonanthus salicifolius, assembly GCA_013350335.1. Taxonomy (NCBI): domain Eukaryota; kingdom Viridiplantae; phylum Streptophyta; class Magnoliopsida; order Laurales; family Calycanthaceae; genus Chimonanthus; species Chimonanthus salicifolius. The sequence continues at coordinate 71,687,485 of CM023535.1, read as the reverse complement.
TTATTTAATACATCTTCAATTTTAAATTGACCGTTATAAATAAAGATATTTATCTAATAATTTCTTTATCTTAAAAATAATATATTCAATCGTCTAATTTTTATTATAAAGTGAGTCATCTTATGATATAATTTGTTAGTGTCTAAACTTTTAAATTTGGACGATTGCATCATCATTATTTGAAACGTTTTAAAATAGCTTAAAATTATTTTTATAAGGAAATATCAAGATGCCTTCAAGTTATTAGATTTTTATTCTAATATTAAATTTAAAATAAAATAAGATAATAGGAAATAACAAAAATAAAAACTTTAAAACGTATTAAGGATTTTATATAACTATTACTTAATTATTCAATTTCAAATTTGATCCCAATCGTTTTATAGGCCCACCTGATATGAAACAAGCAGTATTTTCAAATTTCTAAAAAATGAAAAGTTATTGTAACAGACTGACATTTGCCCTATATTAAAAAAATTCAATGCACTCCAGCGAACATTTTGGCCCATATCAAAATTTCAGTCTTGTTTTTATTTTCTTAATTTTATAGCCACCAAGATGCCTGATCTAAAATAAATATCAACCAATAGTTTCAGTCCGGACTATGGAAAAGAAATCCATATTGTCTGATACTTGAATCTCAGACATATAATGTCAGACCACAAAAATGGACCTTAAACCAATTAAAGAAATGGCCAATGCTCAAAAAGTGAACTTAGAACTAAAACATTTGGTATTTGGTTTGAAGATTAGTTGGATGCTTTAAAAGATCTGAACGCTTTTGTCAATAAAAAAACATTTGATTTAAGGCCCAACACGATCCAAACAGCTGACAGCTGATACGGAAGAATATAAAGTATCATCTGATATTTTTCTCTCCTAAAGGGGGGAATTCCAATCGTCTGATATTTTGATTTCAAAATTAAGACAGGTAGTGACAAACTACAAATATAGACCTTAAACCCATGAGCAGTTGGCTTGATGTTTAAAAAATCCCAATAAGCTGTGGGAGGTTCTGAGTCTGAGTCCCACTCTCAACATATATGGGCCACTCCCTCTAGTTTTATCCGGTGTCTCTAGCTAGGAAGGTTTGCACATGCCCCAAAGACTTAGCTACGTGCTCCAAGAGACTTAGATACCTTGGACTTAAAAAAAAATATGGACCTTAGCCCAATGAAAAGAAATTCCTCACCAACATTAAAAAAAAAAAAAAAGTGGGCCGAAAGATTCATTTTGAGGGCCAATACTAAAAATAATATCAGATATCAGAAACATCTAGAGCATATATAATGACAAAAAAGAGAGCGCTTATCGAAACAAACCAAACCATATATAATGCATAAATTCCATAAGTACAAAAAGGTTCATACTCAATCGATGTCATTCTGCACAAATCCCTTCTCAGACCCATAATTATTGTATGAAAGAGAACGACAACCTGTTACAAAAATTACATAACCCTAAAGCCTGATAAAAGCAGAAAAATAAACAAATACAACCCTAATGGTGTGAGGGGCAGGCAATCACATACACAGTGCCAATAGACTATAAAGCTAATAACATTTCTTACATCAAGCCCAGAAAAATGAAAATTCGTCCAACCCTTCGGAGGTCCCCTTGTTTTTCTCTGAATTAAGACCGTTTTGATCATCCTTTCTCTTCACACTAATTTTACATGGCAGAAGGAACCGGTAAGCTTTACCTTGGCCAGAGGTTGGGCTGGAAATCCTCTTCGATCGAGCAGATCATTTGACATAATCCTCAAACAGAGTGAAACTGGGTAAGAAATTAACAGGCAATAGCAAGATCCATGCATAATGAACAAAATGGGAAAGTGAAATGCTGCTTGTCGCTGTCTTATCCAAATGGGTTTCCTCCAACGGTGGAGAGAGAATTCGGGCTAGCAGGTTGAGGGAATCTAGGGCCAAGATGCTGATCTGCACTTACAGAACCATAAATAGGCCCTACGCTGGCAAAGCCACCAACTCCTTGATGTCTGCAATCAGACCAACCATAGATGGGGTCAAACAAACGGCTCACTTTTGATTTAGACATGGACACAAGCAGGAAGTAGAGCAGTGAGAACTCATATATGCATATCAGCTAGCAATTACTGCTATACCATGACATTCATTAATCACAGGGCACACCATAAGGCAGTGTACCCCTTCAGAGCTTCATCGAATAAAGCACTTACCCCGATTCTGGGTTGCGGGGTGAGTTTGTTCATGCTACCCCAATCCCTTTGAGAGACCCTGAACAAATAATAACGGGAAGACAAGGATACTTACCCCAAAGGCAGGATGTTAGTTGGTGCTTGTTGCATCATGTATCCACCTAACGTTAAAGAATTGGGAATTAGCAAATTCAAGAGGCAAATTGTATTTATAACAGAAATCACCAATAATAACTACAAAAAGTGATGTAGGCAAAGAATAGCTTACCTGGAGGCATCTGTGATGTTATATAAGATGGCGCTTGGGGTTGGTGGGGTATCCATTGTGGGGAAGGGGTACTAAAGTTGGAAGCACGCATCAGATCAGGAGGAGCTCCCATGTTTGGTTGTGCTCTTTGCAAGGATGTCATGGATGGGAACTGCATTTGAAGAAGCAACAAATTATAGGAATCTGTGCTGCTGTAGAAAACCATTTGGAAATTATGAAACTGTATAGATTGACATAAATTAAGAAAAAGCTCATTACAGAGATACATTTTTTTTTTTTTTGTCAAACAAGATAGTCTATATTTGTAGTTCAGTAGACATTCATGACAATTATTTAGTTAATCACCAAGTAAAAGAAACAGGATCAACTTAAGTTTCCCTTTGTTGAAACAGGAGACAAACCTCACTTAAACTAATTTGAAAATCCAACTTGGAACCAGTTGGCCACAGAATTCCAACAAATGTACAGGGAGTGTAAACATTGAGAACAATGGAGTACTAACCTTAGAGAATAGTAACTTTAAAAGGATCTCCTTTAATGATGTCTGGGGTTGCCATAAGATTGCTAAAGTTGTTTGGGCACATAGTTTAAGACATCATGATATAAATAGACAAAAGATACAAATAATTCCTCTTCTGCAAGAAAAGATATATTAAAAACAGCTAAAAAACCATTTTGTATCGGGCTTCCTTCTTCCTGTATTTTATTTCTTTACTATTTATCGAAGCACATCTACTATTTGCTAAAAACCCAACTACTTCAAATTCAGTGAACCCATTTGAAACTAACCCATTTCTCTCCTCTTTTTTCAATCACAGTAACTTGAAAGTCAAACATAGCTATTCCTTGGTTTAAACACAGAGGAGGGGGGGAATTCCTCTAAGTAGGGTGCCTCGATTTCTTTTAAGAAAGTGAAACCAAAATATAGAGTTAACAAGTAAATTATCCATTTCCAGAAAAGATACTCATTCCAATTTTAATTTACAGAGAATTCCTTAGCAGGTCTAATATAGTATTTATCAAGACTGGTAGTTCCAAAGAAGTGAAGTTTCACTCGTTCCAACAGCTGACCATTAGCAGCTTAGTCAGGTCATTCGTTCCTCAGCTTAATGTTCGGTCAATCAGATTCATTCTAGAAGTTGTCAAGAGTAGAGAACCTGAGAGAGAAGGAGAGACAGGCAAAGAGGTCTGGCCTCTAAATCCTTCCAACACGAATAAATGGTAAATAAATAGAGAAATATCATGTACGGAGGAAGTCCACCATGAAGTAAAAATCAAAACTTGCTCAAATAGGTCTTCCTTGAGAATAACAATAGTACTTACAGGGGACGGCCTCAAACAAACTGCTAAACCTTTTTAAAAAAAAATTACCCATTCTATTCAAACCTCAACCATTAGGATCCAACTTCGTAAGAAGTTTTGCATTTACTAATCAAAAAATTTGTTTAAATTAATTATCATAATGCACCTTCAATTAGTTAACATTATACGCCCAAGTTATTGTCCCTGTACCCTACTCATGATTCAATCAAAATTTGCCCAATCCTTGTCAAAACTGCATGATCTTGGCTGATTGCATGAGCTCAGTAACTCTCACCTTCAATGTACCTGACTCATGCGCTTGACATTATTTGGTTACTATAGAAAAATGCCTTTAACATGACACTGGCATAGACGCTGCATCAATTTCTGTATTTGATGTTCTTACTCTTTTTTTAAGAGGTATCTGAGATTCCTACTAGGAAAGTAAAAACAGCATATATAGCTTCAGACCTTTAAGAAGTATTCAGTTAAAGAGAATAAAATGTGCCCAAGTTCCTTAGACAATCCTTAATATACTGGTTCAACATAATATGAGAAAAAAACAGAATGATTTAAGAAAAAGAAAACTCAATTAAAATAGTAGGATTTGCATACTGAAGAGGCATGGGGAATAGTTGGTTCACTGGTAATATCAAATGGGTTGGTAGACTGCACTGGCTGAGGAAAAGCTGGCATCGACTGCAACATGAATCCCATTTTTAGAAGTTAATATTTAGCTTGAATGCCAAAATAAAGTCTGGACATATACCATAACAGCTGGATAATGCATGACAAATCCCATCCCACGTGGTGGACCACTTTGCCAACCTGGAACTGGTACAGCACCAGTAAAAAGGCCCTGCAAAACAACAAACATTCATAGACAATTCTAAGTATTGATAATAAATGAAACCATTATATAAGCATCAGAACACTAATACCTCTGGAAGTTCTTTTCTTCCACTTGGTTTTGTTTCCACATTGACAGGTCGTAATGGACCTCCAGCACTGTTTTCTTGAGGTGTTTTGGGGGTGACAGTTGAAGGTCCTTGCAAATTCGGCACAACTGATGAACTCCACTGCTGTAGAGAATAATGCAAAACGAACATCATGAGCAACTACATAAGTAGCATAAATAACATTAAATAGAGAATGCCACAAGGCATGATGAATTACCTGATTGCTGGGAGCACCAGCAAATGGACTATACTGCTGAGCCACAGACTGACTATCAGCAGTTGTGAATAAAGAAGGCTGGTGTTGCTGTGTAGATGGCCACTGGCCCCCAACACTAGTTTTGACAAAGGAATCACCACCACCAACAGGAAATGCTGATTGGTTCACTACTGGCTGACTTCCCAGAGCTAACTGGGACAGTGCTGATTCCAGTGTGCTAGCATTTGAAGGAGGTTGGGTTGATTTTTCCTGTGGCGCAAGATCGAAAGATGCCCAGTTGCCCCCATCAACAGATGGAGTTGTTTGCTGAACAGATTGAGCTGCAAATAGGTCTGGAGTTGTTTGCTGAACAGATTGAGCTGCAAATAGGTCATTAGGTGTCGCAGCAGCAGCAGGTTGAGGATCATCACTAAAATCAATCAAGGTTCCCAAATTAACTCTCTTCTGGTCCGCTGAATTCCCATCAGCAGAGCCCATGCTACTGGAAGATGCAGACCTCTGCAATGGACACCCTCAAAGTGTAACTAAGAAGCTTGGAAATTTTAACTAGAATATATTCTGGAAAGTGACAAACATAATTCGAGCTGAGGGCAGTTTAGAAGACCAAATTAGTGAGAGCGCATTGATAATGCAGAGCCATTTCAAATGGGTGGATGGTGTACAATGTATTTCTAAACTGGTGTTGATGGATATAATGATGTTCTAGTTTCATATTCAATAACTGCTGCTTACAGTTTTGTTTCTGATATCTATTGAGTATTATTTTTTTGGAACTGGTTACTGATCTTTGTCATGCTAGAGAAAGAACACACCCTAAACAATCTCACAGACAACAGCTGGCAAAGCAATGCTACTACAGAGCTCACAAACACCCAGAAACAAGAAAGGAAAAACAGAAGATGCTGACAAAAAATAGTGCTGCAATTATTGAGGTTTTGATAAATAGAATAAATAAATATAGATGAGCATAAACAGCAAGAGAAATTACAAAAAAAAACTGACAAAATCTTTTCCAACAGCGTATAATTAAACAACAAAATATTCACATGATTTGTTGCAATCTTTCTTATTCTGAAATGCAACAAGGAATAACCTTGTTTGGAACACTCTCCATATAGCACATCTGTCCCATCATGCACAACAAACAAAAGAAGTAATGCACTGTATTTAAGATAGCTTTATGGATCTTGTTTTACAAGCTCCTGTCAACATTAACAATATGCACAGACAGAATATTCGTTTTTAGAGGCCCCTGTCTGCTGCAATTTTAGTTCTGCCCTAAATCATCACTGTTTGCAATGAGCATAAATACATACAAAAACACATGCATGCATACATAAATGCAGACATGCCATCTCACCGTCATTTATCTATATCCATTTCAACAAACCCGTATTTTTTCAAACCAGCAATTGATAAACATCAAAAGATAATTTTTTTTTTGAGAAGTATCAAAAGATAATCGTTTTGTCAGCAATGTACACAACATTTCAGCAGACTCCTACCTGTGTGCGTGCAGGCACATCAGCAGCCTTCTCACCATTAGCCTTCGGAGGGTCACCCACTCTAAGAGGTGGAACATCCTCCCCTAATATCTCTCTAACAGACCGCACCAATGGAGGGCTGGACATGTCCTTCTGATTGTTCGGCGACCTGCTCTCCGGTTTGTATGCTACATCAGCAGATCTGTGTTCTTCAGATCTCCTATTTTGATTTCCATTTCCAAATCTATCCTCTCGAAGCCTATCATCAGCCTCAAAATGGCCAGGACTTCTCCCGCTATCACCGTACCTTCGAATTTCTTGATCATATCCAGGACTTCTTCTCTCATCATAGTTGTATCTGAAATTCCTGTCCTCATTCCTTCCACCAGGACTAGGTCGTTCATTGTAACGACGTTCATATGTATCCTCATATGGTGGGCTTCGAGACCCAACGCGATATGCATCCGCCTTCCTGTTTTCATTATAATCCTCCCTCCCACCCTGTATGGTAGAAATCCAATATCATTAATAAGAAAAAAAATATTCCACCTCTATTAAGATAATAATTAATAATAATAAAAGGGCTTCTACTAAGAATAACTCCAAAATACAGAAAGGTGAAACATGTGTATTGCATAATAATGGCATTTATACTTAATACTGAAGCAATGGACATGGATGCAGACAGAAACATTGACTACAGCAACATATCACTAATTAGCAAGAAATCTGTAGTAGTAGTAGTAGTAGTAATAAGAAGAAGAAGAAGTTAGAGTACCTGCATCCGTGGGGGCCTATCGGTACTCCTCTCCCCAGTATATCTTCTATCCACATAAACATGCTTAATGAAGTCCCTGAGTCTCTCAACATTGCTACAAGGAAACATTGGACCCAAAATTCCAGAAATCATTAAAAGTGGTTTTTGACTTGGGAATAAATCTGGCCAAGGGTGAGAAATATGATGTTTTCTGAACCCAATATGATTGCCCAGCCTAACCTCATATCAGTCTACATCTATCCCTGAGATACTCTTAAATTTTTGGTTGTTGAAGATAACCCATTCAAGATATCATTTGCATAACACAGACGTAGCCAGATGAGGATAGCAATATAGAGTATGGGCATATCCAAGGAAAACTTGTCAAATTGCAAATAAAAAACTGTAAGGCAAACATTGGTAACGACCTGCTATCAGGTACAGATTGCCGTTGTGAGTCCCATTCTTTGAAGTAAATTTCCTTTGCACGCTGTAAGGAAAAGGTTTCATTAGTACATTAGATGAAAGAGAATTCTGACATAAATACAAGTAAGAAATCAAATGAATAGAAAAGGTTAAAATGTGTGTGCACAATGCAAATACCTCATTTCCCCCTGCTTGAAGAGCACTGACTTCTTGTGAAGTAAATTTAGCCATTGATACTGACTTCACACGATGGGTGAACTCCCGGCTAGAAAAGTTTTGTTACAATATGTCAGTACGAGATCATTCGAATATATATGTCAGTACGAGCCATAATTTCTGCTGTAAAAACTTGCAATCATATTCATCTATGAGGACTACTATAGAAAGAAATCAATATGATTTGCCAGGCACCCCTGACAGAATCTGATTTTTGCCCTTTTTGGCATCAGGAATACTTTGAACTAATGTAGAACTTCATGCAAGAGACCCTCAAATGAATGCACCATGAACAAGGAGAGCCACAATGACCTCAAATAAGGGGAAAATGAAAAAGAAAACACTTACTGTATCCCACTGCAGTTTGTACAAACAAATGTCCAGAAATTTGTGCATACATATTGTGGTCCCTGCTTGACAAAACTGTGTTAGTAATACTAAAACCTAACCAAATGGGAACAGGATATAGATTTTGTGTACAGCAATGACTAAATAATATCAGTAAAAGTCATATTTTTTTTTCTTTTTCTTTTTTTGAGAGGTAATAATACAAGACAACAACAAAAAAAAGAAACAAGTAAGCAAAAGTGGTCTAAAAGGATTAGACCAACACCACAGCTAAGAAAACAAAAGTCAACAAAGAGAAAAAAACCCTAGCCCCTAGTCTCAAATACAGAAGACGCCTGAAGCCCTGTTGTTGATCCCATTTTTGGCAAGGAAATTTGTCATGCCATTTGCAGAACAATTGACTGCTGACGTGAACAAAAGAGACATCCATTCCTACAGTTAGTCCCCTAATTACCCTTGCAATGGTGATCATCCTCCAGAGAGGTCATTTAAGACCCTTGGCCCATTTGATACCGTTTGCCAATTCCCCTTCAATAACAAGTGGTCGGTAACCAAGGAATTCTACCTCGTTTGAGTCCCTCACCCCTACAACCTCCATAAATACTAACGATGATAGAACACTATGGTTCCTAAGAACGCCCCCTATCCCAACTGGGCCTGGTTTATCTCTTGAGGCTCCGTCTACGTTAAATTTCGTGATCCCTTGTTGGGGCAGGCGCCAAGGGACACTATGTCTACTTTTCCTTATTCCACTATCTAAGCACTCATCCCAAGAAAGTAGGAAATCTGATGGTTTCAGCCCCTTGAATTCCTTCCTTGAAAGCAGCCACATGCTCAGCCCCCATTTAGCCTTTTGAAAAAGATCGTTGATTTCCGTCAATTTTCCTGCAAATATCCTTGAGTTTTTTTCTTTCCAAATAGTCTAGAAAATTGTGGCGGGGACCGTAAACCAAGCCCACTTCCTTCTAGGACAAAGGCCCAAGATAAACCAAGCTCCCACGACCCCTATGCAAGTCCGATCAAAGACCCAAGAGGTGTCAAAGAGGTTTAGGAAATCATTCCATAAGGCTCTCGCAACAAGACAATGAATGAAAAGATGGTCAACGTCCTCCTCTGGATGGCCGCAAAGAGGGCAGCTTAAATCCTCCTCCGATCTCAATATGTCTCGTCTTTTGAGATCCATCCGTGTCAAAACCTTCCCCCTTAATACACACCACATGAAGGATTAAACTCTAGGTGGAGCAAGACCCTTTCAGGCGAAAATTGAGGCAGGGGTGCCCGCTTCTTGCTGATTAAGGATCAAGTTCACCAAGGATTTAACGGAAAAGGTGCCGACGAGTCTCCCATCCAAACTAACTCATCCGCTTCCCCAGGTGATAGTAGGAATTCTCCTAACTAGGCCATCAGGTCATCTTTGCTTCCGAGCTCGAAAGACCTGAGATCTCTCCTGAAATCCACTTTCCAAGACCAATGATTGCCCTCAAACCAGAAAAAGAAAAAGCTTATTTGCTTTCAGAATTTTGTAGCTGGAAAACAAGTGCCACCAAGTTTAGGTTGGTGATACACTTCATCCTGTATCATGTATGACCAACTCATAGCTTCTTGGATAAGAGTACAATAATCTAAAGTCAGCATCGGTGTATTGTTAGGGCCTCGGTTTGACCAAGTCTGTCAATTCCGTGACCGAGTGTGACCGTGTGTGTTGGACCTTGCCTTGAAAGATTGTGAAGATGTTAGAAGATCTACTGTACATTGAAGATTCCACACCGAACATGTGATTGGCACACAGGTAAGTGAACCTTAGTGGACCTTAGGCTAAGACTAAACATCCTAAAAAACAATGGTTAATAAATTGAAAATCTGAAAAATGTTTAGTTTCAGCCTCGAGGCCTCAATCAGTTTGTTGAGGCCTCAAAGACTGTCCACAACTGAGCAAAAATGACCGCTGGATTCCATCGTGTGATCTCATGGTCATCTGGCCTCTGACCAAATATCTTAAAAGATATGGTAATAAAGATTTGAAAAAGGGGAAAAGCTGCTCATGAGTTTTGAAAGATCCTATGCCTCATCATGATTGGAAACCTTATGGAAATATGGAAATCCTAAAAGGCTCCTATGGACTTGATGAGATTGTGAAAAATCAGTTTGCCATCTCATAGTCATGAACAAATCTTTTGAAGCCAAGCATGACAATCTAATACATATTTGGAAAGGCTCTATAAAGGATTATTGAGAAATCATTTTTGCCACCTCATGACTTGGTAGTTAAATATTCTGATTGGCAATCATGGACAGGTGGCGAATTAGTGAGTTGGTCATTGACTGAAAATCATTAGAAGTAAATGTTTGAAATCTAGAAATTTAGTGAGTTGTACTTCCAAATATAGGCTCGAGGCCTCGAAGGAAATCTGGAGGCCTAAAACTTAACTGTTCTAAAACAGTCTTATAAATGTACGACTGGCTGAATTCAAAATACAGATCTGAATATTGGAAAATCCCAGACCAGAGACCTTCCCCATCCCTTATCTCTCTTCTTCATCGTCTTTTCCTAGGAAAATGAAAAAACATTCAATGCTTATTTTGTGAAGAAGATGAGGGCCTTCCTCTAGGACCCAAAAAACAGTAATACTCTTGTCCTAGAACACATGTTCGGCTGTGCCAAAGCTCACTGAAGAATGGACCAGATCTGAAGGTAGAAGACGCAGAGACATCTACAAGAAGAACACACATTTTGAAATATTGTTAAGGCCCAAGGCAAGTGTTTCTCTTAGTCTTTTATTTGATTTCATATTGTAAGGTGGACTAGAACATTTTGTTCGAACCACCTAAAAAAATAGGTGTCGAGGATTAGACCATGGGGGTCGAACCTCTATAAAAAAATAGGTTGTACTATCTGAATGTGAAGCCTATTCATAGTATATTGGGACAACCCTAGAGTTGGGAAGTCTGACAGTGGATGTAGGTTAGGTGAACCGAATCACTATAAGTGATTGTGCAATGTGGTTTACTTTGATGGTTTGATTCCTTTGTTTATTACTTGCACACACATTTATTTCGCTGCACAATTGTTAAATTGATTTATTTTGAAAAGGGTAATAAAATTGGATCAGACCTATTCACCCCCCGCTTCTAGGTCTTGCATACTTCTAGTGACGGAATTTCAGTACAGTGAATAGATAATTTCTTTCCGGCTTCGAATCATGTCCATTACAACCAAGTAATCACTATTTACTGTAAAGTTGGTATGTTCAGTACAGTAATGCAAATCTAATCACTATAGTGCTCGCATACGGTAAATGTTCCTCATATATGAAATGAAAAAAAAAAAATTGTTATGTCTCCACCCAAGAGTAAGTAAATAAATAAAGCGCAGTATTGGACTGCTACTGTAAAAGGTTTCAGCTATAGACAATAGATTAATACTTGAAAAACCTGATTATTCAGCTAAGTTGAACTTGGTCATATTTTTGTGACTAAACTAGAAACTCATTTCTGAAGACTCTGAACTAACCTAAGACAATGGCTTCAAACTGTTAAAATTTAACTGCTTATTTCTTGTATTTTTTTTTTTTTTAACTGTAACACCCTTTTTTCTTTGCAAACACAAAACCAAGTCTTAGCCAGGTTCGATCCTTGGTCAACTTCTGGCACAAGTAAGATCATCTCTTAAATTTTTTTTTTAAAAGATCATTTGATTTTTTTTAAAGGTAAAATGGATCATTTGATTGCAAGCAACTTGTTGAAGTTTGGAACACTCTTATATAAGTAAGAAAGGTAGAATCAATAAGTGGTTGCAGAGTTTGCTTCGTAATGCTATGTTAAATGGCTAGTATACCATTTGCTCAATTCTATATTTTAGATCATTGAAGTTAGTGAACTTGACTCATTATTTTTAGAGTGGGTATTAAGTTCTTAATTTGCTCTCCAACATTTCAATTTCTCAGTGCATTAATGAAAATAGTTCAAATTTTAAGGACCTGATTTTGACATAAGTTTGCATCAAGCAGTCAGGTTTAATCAGATCCCAACTCTCTCTCTTTCTCCAGAGGATTGTGCTTAAGAACTCTCTCCAACTATTTTCCAATAGTCAGGGGGATGAAATGTGAAAGAATAGAATTTAAGTGACATCCTCTCATGTTCTTGCCTATTGAAGCTACCTTTAAGGTTCTTCTAATACAATAATTTCTAATTTTATCTTTAATGTTACTACCTGACCAATGTGAGAAATTGCAAGACGGATTGTGGACTGATCATGACTTCTAGTATGATTGGGCGGCAAAGTGAGACAAAAAAGGACCCCAAATAGATATGATAAATAGCTTCACACAATGAAATGATGATTATATCTTCCTGAATTATAAAATCGCACAGTTGAATTTTCCCAAAATCTAAGTTCATAGCCATGACTCAAAATGGAGAAAGAAGAAGAAAAAGAAAAAAGAGAGAAAAAAAAAAACACTATTATCTTTTTAGGATTAAAAAAAATAACAACAGTATTCACTAGGACTGTGTCCAACAATCAATAGCAGCTCTAAAATGTCAATGAACACCAAGCAAAGTGTCGCCTTTTCAACTGTGAAGTAAAGAATCTTAATTTATCAAAAGCTACAAGTTCTCTGATCTTTCAATTGCCCATTCACTATTACAATCAACAATTCACTATACGAAAAGTGAAATTCCTCCAAAACGATTCTAGATCTAATTCTTCTAAAATAGTAACAACAAAAAGAACGCATCCATCTACTCAATAATCAAAAAACAAAAGAAAAACACTGCAAAGAGGACCGTGGAATCTCATACCAAACTGTTACAGTTAATACACCGCCGATTAGCAGGGAGTTTCAAAAGCCCGCGGATGATCTTCTCATTCTTCTCGTCTTCTTTCATCCGACTCGCCATTTCCTAGCGATTCTCCCAGGCTGAAACAGGCAAAAATGAGATTTTTTTCTTCGGCAGTGCTTAAAATAATCAACCGAAAGGAAATTCAACATGTTTACGAATCGACGCCATTGGAACTAAGAACCTGCATCGGATCTAAAAAGTCGTTTCTAGAAAAATTGGAAGAGTGCAAGAATGACTGACCCGATTCTGCTGCGATAAGAGCAAATTGACGGCTGAGATTCAACCGACGGTGGCCAGATCTTGTAATAACGATCGGTAAGTGAGAAGGAGATGCATGGAATTTCTGGAAATTTAGATGGACTATAGAAGAAGAAGATCTGAAGAATAAAAAAAAACTCTGCTCTCTTAAACGAAGAGAGAAAATGAAGGAGAGAACGAAGGAGAGAAAGAAGGATATATTTCTCTTCTTTTTCTAATTTTCCTTCAGTGGGGTCAAACAAAGGAACGTCGCCGGTTTTGACGGTAAAAGACCGATTTTTGCCGGTAAACGGAGGGAATAATGGGTACATGTTAAAGCGTATAATTAAATAATATATTTGTGACAAAAATAACTATATATTTTACTAATATATATTATATAGTGAAATACCAAACACCATTTACTTCAAGATTACACCGTACTACAATAAATCACTCTAAAATTTATTAAAGTTATTTAAATTCATTAGTTACCAGTAAAATTGTTTTCTAATCAATCTGATATTAATAATTATTGAATTTAATATATATTTTTCCTATAAATTGATTGTTTTATATAGATAAATTTTAAATTGTAATAAAAAATTATTAAAATTCATTGTGATTAATAACTATATAACAATCTTTTTTATTTAAAAAAATTAAATTTACTATTTTTTTGTCTTTTTTTTACTTTATGTCTGAAAAATCATAAAAAACTCCAGTATAAAATCCGGCCACTGTCTTTAGAAGTTTGGCATGGAAGTGTCACCTTTTCATATGCAAACTTTGTTTTGTCAGTGTTGCAGTGTATTATATTGTATGATCATTAACTTCAAACTCATTTAATTTACTTTTTTATTTTTGAAATAAACATTTATATTAATTTATTAATGACATTATTAAGTTAAATCTAATTTATTTTATGAAATAACCGCGGCGGTGACGTTGATGGAACACCACCGTCCACCGATTTTAAGAAGTGACACAATTACAGAAATGCCGCTAAGTTGCACTAATCAGCGCAGAGATTTCGGACATCCAGAAGCTTTTAGAAGTGGCACATGTGGCATGGAATTTTGATGTTTAGTGAATGGGCCATATTTTCCTCATTTGGGCTCTGTACTTAGGCCCATATTCGGCTTTTCCTTGGGCCTGAGTGTAGAATTTCTGAATACCAATAATAAAAAAAATCAGTAAAGTTTTATAACCTTTTTTAAATTTTGAAGTTGACAAATTTTGAAGACGTTAGATTTTAGAAAACTTTCTACATTATCAATTGTCTGTTTGAAATTTAAGAATTACATCAAATTAATGATGGTCTTAATGGATTTTCGATACTATCAAATGTCAAGTATATTGATACATAGTTGATATTTAAATATTCATATATGAAATTATTATCATTAGAATGATATTACATTAGAAAATTGGAGCACAATCTAATTTTTTAACATGTGCAATCTACATTAAACAATTTTATCGATTTTTATTGGAGTTTTTTTTAATGACACTTTAACACAATCATTTTTAGTTTTATATTTAAATATTATTTTAATGACAAGTCTCTCTAACCACAGCTCTATTAACTTGATTTTATTCACTATCCAACATTTTGACATTCTCACATCATTGCTAGTCTAATAAGTATTATAAAGTCTCTCATTTAAATGGAAAATAACTCTTTTGTTATATAATATTATTAAATAATATTCAATTATCTTGCTAGCAAACTCCAATTCTCTATCTCATTGATAATATATATAAACTTGAATATTTTATTATTTAATAAGGAAAAACCTTTAAAAACTCAAATAAAATCATCAAACAATATATAGCTTAACAAGTGATACAATTATTTTGTTACATTCAAGTAAAAATATAAAATCAAGAAGCAAAACTTATATAAATGTGAAATGGTTGAAAATATAGACTTTCAATATATATTTCTAAATGGCATTAATTGGAAAATAAAATATGTTTTAAATTTTTCATGTGTTGTATTCAACAAAAAATAATTTACATACTATTATGCTAAATTATAATTTTTAATAGCTCTTATATAAAATCCAAGCATTTTTGTCAAGCACTCATTTTATTTGGTGAAGTGATTCTTCACTTTGAATATTCGATGGAACCGGAGATAAATGGAATTGAGAATGGGTAACTATCTCTTGCGGTAATGCGATCCGCAGTGAAAATTCCCCAATTACCTCAAATATAGGATAGAAGATCTTCCATTTCACGTCCCCAGGTTTCATACGAGTCGACGTCTCTGTCTTTGCTATTTCTTTCCTTTTTTTCTCTCACTTTCGCAGCAGATCGGATCGAATTCATCGCACAACTGCACGAATCAAGGGCAAGGGTTTTTTTGAACTATAAAAAGTTAATATCTTTGGGAAATTAGGGTTAGGATTTGGCAGAAATGGCGATGGAAGGGGAGGAGGCGGAGTACGAGAGCGATCCAGAAGAAGCTATGATGCCTTTGGCAATGAGGCGGAGAGAGGCGAGCGACGATGAACAAGGAGACGGAGATGGGAGAGATAAAAATCCGATTTCTTGGGCCAGAATTGGATCGGATTCCGAATCCGACGGACAGGGCGCGCCGCAGGTGTACGATGACGAGGAATCAGAGATTGAAGAGGAACGGGAAGAAGAAGAGGTAGATGAAGAGGAAGTAGAAGAACATGACGGTGAATATGAGGAGAGGGGTAGTGGAGGGGGAGTGGATGTTGGAGGAGTTGAGGCTGTGGTGGAAGCGGGATTGGCGGTGATGGAATCTGGTGCTGAAGCTGTGGATGCAACTCGAGGAAACAATCAGGGAACAGAAGAGGCAAAGAAGGAGAATGAGCCATGTGCTGTTCCAACTGCAGGTGCTTTTTACATGCATGATGATCGCTTTGAGGATAATGGTCGTGGTCGTCACAGGTAGCTTTTTTTCCCTAATCCTGGAGTTCTGTCAAATTGAATCCTCTCCTCTTTTTTTTTTGCAGTTGTTCAGTTTGAACTCATATAAAATGTGACTCGGATCACAATTTTGGACATGCGATTTCATTATAGCTTAATTGTGTCATTTTGTTTAACAGTGCATTCTAATTGCAACCTTAAGTAAGTACAGAAACTGATGTTGTTGAAGGAGATATTTCTGTATACTTAATACTGCATTCCTTTTGCTCTTGGTCATGCACAGTTTGATTTGTTTTCCATGTTTACCAGTTTCATGTTGATTATCAATTATTTTCTCCCTTTTTGCTGTGAATAGAAATTCACAAACTGACAAGGGCCAGAAGGCTTGCAAACAGGTTGTACTAATCCCATGCAAAGTTTCACTTCACTAGTTGGGTACTATGGTTTCCAGTTTCTAATAGAAATGGTGACTTTCATTAAGAGCACCAGAGGTGCACAAAGGAAAAGGATAATAGAAAGCAAATGAATGGAAAGAAAGACCGTTACACCATGTACACTCAAGCGAAAGGAAACACAATTGGAGGCAATTAAATGATTGAGAACACGTGGCCGCTTCCTTCATGGATCGGTACGAGAGGACGACAAACAAGAAGCACGGCCAGCACACTTGATCACGTGTGGATCCCACTTCTCTTCCTAATTTTATGCTCAGCCAATTCGTTTGGACTCTTATTATTATTTGTCCTTTTACTTTCCTAATGCAACCCAGATTTCCTTTCCTAATCAAGTTTCCTTTTTTTTTTTTAATATATGTATAAATTTTTGTACTGTAAACATGAAGGACGGTCTTTCGTGGATGAGGAAAATAATTTTTCCTTTCCTTTCTTCTCTTATCTTCTCTCTTCTTCCTGCCTGTTCCTTGTCTCGTTGCAGACGAGCCCACAGGACATAGGCGTTCCTGCGCGACAGGGACGAACCGATTGTCCCTTCTTCCTTCCCTTCAATTCATTAGCAGAGACTCCTAGGACGACGGGATCTCTTGGGCCCCTTTCTTCATCTTTTCCTTCTTTCCTTGTCTTGTTGTAGACGGACAGGATCTCTTGGGTCCCTTTCTTCATCTTTTCCTTCTTTCATTGTCTTGTTGAAGACGGGCTTTACAATCGCTCGACCTTCCTACATTGACTGGGATGGACTATCTTGTCGCCGTGCCACTACAGCGCACCAAAGACGACCTTCTCACGTCGCCTCGGCCTCTCCTCCTCCTCCTCTTGGTGTTCCCCGGCGACGACGATCGGCGTTCTTCTTCTTTCCCCTTTCGCTTCCTCGGCAGAGACCGTCAGGCCTCTTCGTCGGTCAACGACACCTGGGTTGTGACCCTCAGGCCTTTTGGGTCGATCTCAATGCGCTATAGGAGACTTCTCGTCTTCTTCGACACTCCTCTGCCTCATTAGAGGTCCCTGTCGTCCCAGCAGAGACACCCCTCTGCTCCTCTGCACTCAACAGAGATTTCCTAGACTTGCCCGTGCCTTGCCTCCACTAGGTGCGCTGTAATCTAACCGCCCACCTTTCTAACCCTTTCGCCGTGTCAAGTGGATCAGAGTAGGACAGTGTTCTTGGACTTGATGGCATCCACCGTTGGTGATAAATGCCCCGGGACAACAACCATGGAAACTACGCTACCAAATCTGATTTAGAAGAAATCCTTGTTGATTTTCAATCGTCCCTACTCGAGTCCATGAAAAATTGCCCATCGTGAGAGAGACAGACAAGAAAAAATAGAAGATAAATGTGATTTTAGAGGAGAAGAGCTGTCCATCACCAACCGAGACAGTTTTGAGTACTCCAATTAGGTTGACCCAACCCTCACAGTTTGGCAACGGTTAAGTCTTTGTGGTCGTTGATCGCTACTCCAAAATGGCTTATTTATACCTTGCAAGAAGACTATGGATGTTGTCATATACAACCTATTCTTTCACGAAGTTGTTCACCTTCATGGGGTTCCTAAATCTATCACTTTTCATCGTGATTCTAAGTTTCTTATCCACTTTTGGCAAACTTTGTGAAAGTGCCTAGATACGTATTTAAAGTTCAGCAACAGAACACATCCTCAGACTGACGGGCAAACCGAAGTCGTGAACCGGACTTTGGGCAATCTTATCCAGTTGTCTCTCCGGTGAGAAACCATACCAATGGGATGTTGCTCTCGCTCAAGGTGAGTACACTTGCAATGCTTCGACCAATTGATCCACAAGACTGTCTCCTTTTCAGATTGTGTATTCTTGGGTCCCTAATCACAATTTAGATCTTGTCACTCTACTGCCTCTTCTTGAGTCCAATGCTACAACAAACGACTTGGTCGACTCTGGCACTCAGCTTCATGACACTGTCCAAAAGCATCTCGAGGACTCCAATGCCAAATGCAAAGTGGATGCCGACAAGCATAAACGAGTGCAACTCTTCGAAGAGGGAGACTTGGTCATGGCTTTCTTGTGAAAGGAGTGTTCTCTCATAGGCACTTATAATAAGCTACAAATGAAGAAAATTGGATCTCTTTGCATCCTAAAGAAAATTAGTGACAATGCATATGTTGTTGATCTTCCACATGATATGAATCTCTCTCCTACTTTCAATGTGTGGGACCTTCTCCCTTACTATGGCAATGATGTAGTTGTTTTGCAGTTTTGCCTGATTTTAACCTGGGGACAAGTTCTTTGCAAGACTAGGGAACTGATGTAGAACACGTGGCCGCTGTCTTCATAGATCGGTACAAGAACCACGACAAACGCACCTGATCACGTGTGGACCCCATTTCTCTTCCTAATTTTGTGCTTAGCAATTTTGTTTGGACTTAATTTTTATGTCTTTTTTACTTTCCTAATGCAACCCGAATTTCATTATTTTTTTTTAATATATAAACTGCTGTACTGTTTGAAGGACGATCTTACGTGAATAAGGAAAATAAAGAACGAAGTTTTTTTCCCTTACTTTCTTCTCTTCTCTTCCTTCTCTCTTCTTCCTTCATGTTCCTCGTCTCATTGCAGACGAACTCACATGACACATGCATCCTTGCTTGACAAGGATGAACCGTTTGTCCATTCTTCCTTCCCTTAGATTCATCAGCAGAGGCTCCCATGACGATGGGATCTCTTGGGCCCCTTTCTTCGTCTTCTCCTTTGTTTCCTCGTCTCGTTGCAGACGAGCTTTACAATCGCTTGTCCTCCATGCATTGAGTAGGACGTATTGTCTTGCCGCCGTCCCACTTCGGTACACTGAAGACGAGCTTCTCGCGTTGCCTTGACCTCTCCTCCTCCTCCGCTCGGTGTTCCCTGACAACGAGGATCGACATTCTTCTTCTTTCTCCTTTCGCCTCCTTGACAGAGACTGTTAGGCCTCCTCGTCGGCCAACAATGCTTGGGGTGTGATCCTCATGCCTTTGGGCTCGATCCTGACACGTTGTAGGAGACTTCACATCTTCTCCGATACTCCTCTGTCTCAGCAAAAGTCCCCGTCATCCTTTGCACTTAGCAAAGACATCCCTTTGCTCCTTTGCACTCAACAGAGATTTCTTGGACTTGCCCGCGCCTTGTTTTCACTAGGTGTGCCTCGATCCAACCGCTTGCCTTTCCGACCCTTCCGCCGAGTCATTAAATCGGCCCAATGCTTTCTTTCCATGCTTAGAAATATCAGAAAGGGAGAGATCCTGAAACTCTTCAAAGGTAGATGCTCAAGTGGCAGAATTTGCCTTGTTCTTGCAATTGACTTCACAAGGGTTCTCTGATTTATTATTTTATTGGTTTATATTTGTTTTTGGGTTCTGTTTGTCTTTTTACCTTTTTTAAAACCAATCACGGTCCTTTCATCTTTTATTTATGTTTTCTAAATTGCTATAGTTGACTTAATCATTATCATCAAAGTCAAAATCCCATCCATTTGTGGTTGCCTTTATGAGTTCTAGTTCTCTATTTGACTTAATAAGGTGTATTAATGTGTTTCTGTGTTTCGTTAGGCGCACATCTATTTGGCGAAAGTTGTGGGAATCTAAAGATAACCGTGCGTGGAGACATGATAAATTTGAAGAGATGAATTTACAAGATACTCATTATGATGAGGTGAATGTGTTTTCCCCCCTTTAATCCTCTTTTCCTTTCCTTTAGAAAATTGTCATTTCTATATGGGCTTGGAAAAAGCAATGCATTATGGGTCATATTGAATGCATTATATATAACTAATGCATGTCTCTAGAACATAGAGTTCCGCTTCTGCATTTATCTGAGAGATGTGGTATTATAATTTTTATAACCCTCAGGAGAGGAGGAATCGTAAAGGTCATTCTAGAGGTCAAGGTCGATTCCGAGGTGCAGGCCGTGGGTATGTGCGAGGAAACAGGCCCAGAACTTATGATGACAGTACCAATCAAAGCTACAACTATAGAGGTGTTAGGGGGAGGGGACCTAGGAGATACGAGTCTGCTACAAGGAACAAGAAAGAGATGCCCTCTACACAGAACAAACAGTGAGCAACAATTCACATTTTCATTTTTCCCATTTTCTATTATCTGTAGAATGAGCCATGTTTTACACCTTGGTGTTGATTGTGCAGATATGGAAAATCTCTTGATACACCATCAAATACCAATTCAAGAAGAGTGTTCACTGTGACTTCAAATTTACAACCTGACATGGTTCTTCCTCAGAAGCAGGTTTTTGCCTCAAGCTTGAGCTCTGCTTCCCCGCCATTTTATCCCTTGGGGTCTTCCATTCATGACATCTCTGTTACACAGAAGAGGGATACACTGATGGAGAACTTCCAATCCTCTGTATTCCGTGAAGAGAATTTATCTATATCCCATTCTACATCAATACGAGGGAAAAGTATTGCTGAGCCTAATGGTCTGGAAAGGTCTTACATGAATGATTCTGCCACAGTTATTGGGAAACAATTGAACAGTTTGCAATTACAGTCTTCTGGATCATCTTTAACGCTTAGTGGAAGACAACCTGCTCAACCCTATAGTCAAGGAAACAGTACTGCCCTCTCTGGGCAACTTAATTACCAGTCAACTACATCTGTTAACCAAGTCAACCGAGGTTCTTCACAATCACAGAGCTCTGTTATCCAGCAAAGATCAGTTCAAATCCCAGTTCAAACTACATTACGAGGTTCTCCTAAGCAGTTGAGTCAGGATCCTGGTAGTGTAAGTCAGTTGTCTATAACCCAAGCTTCATCTACTAATTCATCTGAAGTTGGAGAAGTAGAATCCCCACCAGGTTCGAGTAAGTCTAATACTGCTTTAGTTAGCAAGGGAAAAGATGGTATTCAGGGAAGTGGAAAGGGTTCATTTCTGCATAACGGGGCACAAGTTATTGGAGCCACAGGGGCTGTGGGAATTGCTCATGGTGATCAAAACTTTTCTGCAACTCCAGCACTATTACCAGGTGAAGCTTCTAAATTTGCATACATGTTTTTTTTTTTTTTTCAAAAATTTAAATCCATCAACAGTTGATGTTATGAACATTTGGCTGTACTCTCTTGATGTGTCTTTTTAGGGTCTTGTTTAAAACCAAGAACTATTTATTTTCATTACTTATCAAAAAGAGAGAAAGGGGGGTGGGGGGGGGGGGGGGGGGGGGGGGGGGGGTGGGGGAGGTTTATTATCAGTTCAGTTTTGGCCTTTTGGGTACTTGGTACTCACATTGAAATTTTGTCCTGTATCTGAATATTGCATTTAACCCCTTTTAAAATTCACCGTTGGGTAGATTTTTCCTCTCTCTATAGGAAAGCTAGAGCAAGAATGACTTAGGTTTATTGAGACTCCTGTGGAGATGCCCCATAAATGTGGACTGGGCTCCATATGCTTCGTTGCGATGTTTAAGGAAGCACATCAATGGGGGTAGGTGAAATTTCACCTCTGTCTGATTGGTTTAGTCGGTCATTAATGTTTTTGTTCTTAATTTTTTTTAAGGAAATAAAGGAAGTTCATTAAAAGAATAAAGAGGTACTAGTATATGAGTGTGAAGCACTTCAGAAGAATGCCATACAACATCTTTATAATAGTTCACAAAAAAAAAAAGGACTCAAACAAGTGAGAAGTCAAACAGCGTGGACTCTGTTGATACTCTACTTTTAGCTAGAAAATCTGCCACACCATTTACCGATCTTCGAAAATGATGAAGGAAGACATTAGTGTCTTTCTTGAGCTTCCTAATTTCTTTGAGGATGGATGGAATCTCCATGGTACCTTTTCTACCTGCCCACATAATAGCATTAATTGAGTCCCTTCAATGATGAGAGCACCTTGGATATGATTCTTAAAATTCTTTAATGCTTCCCTTATGGCTAGAAATTTTGCCTTGCTTGAATCATTCCTTCCAGTTGGGCCTGCAAAGAAGGCATGGACCTCATCTTGTAGGACCCGTCTTATCCCTCGCTGCACTATTGATGTTGAATTTGGAGATATTAATGGCCTGTTTCCTCCATCTTTGAATACTTTGCGTCTTGTATCCTTCAAAAGACTAGACCACCCTCTCGCTAAGTCTAACAGTAAGATGCTCCTAATCTCCTTCTGGCCTTTGACCTAGTTGATGATATGTGATCTAGCCAACTCAAAGGTGTCACATGCTGATTTCGCCTTTTCTTGAAAAACTCTATCTCATGCCTTACAGATAGATCACCTCACAACCGTTGAAATGGACTTCGGACAAAGTCTTGCCTTTGACCTTGAAGGGGCATTTCTCCCAACTCTAAATGTGGTTATCCAGGTTCCTAGACAGGACCTAGGGTAGGACTCTAGGAGAGACCACAAGAGAGAAAGAAAGAAAGCCAAATACAAATGGCAAAATGGCAAGGCAGGAAAATATGACATGCCATCCCAAGGCAGGTTGTCCACGTCTGAAGGGATGATATGGTGAGAGGCTTTCCTGAATAGGCCAAAAACAAAATGCTTCAACCCATTGCGGGGCAAATTCTTGCCCAGCTAGTGAATTTTTAGGTCTACCCTGGGGGTGTTAGGGGGGCCCAGGGTGGGGTTGAAGCAAACTTACTAAGGATTTAACTGTGAAGTATCCAAAAGGAGCCCCCTTTAACTTTAATGTCTATTGTTAAAGACAATAGACTGGCATACTTTGACATCTCAAGCTCAAACAGAGACTCCTAAACTCTAGACTCCACACACCCTCCCATCCAAGACCTCATAACAATCTGATACTTTTGTATTCTTCTTGGTACACACTCAAAACACTCTTGGGGAAGTCACAATCAGGGTTGAATCCTTTGCCATGAGGTGGGTACAGAAAATCATATCTTTTCTGCCCCAACTGAATTAGAATTATTGATGATAAGGGAAAAATTGAAAATATTTGATCTAAGCATTTTTGGTGGTCTTCTTGTTGGGAGGACTCTGAATGCTGTTATATGGACTAGGAAATGGATGGATTCCATGGAAATCCATTATTACTGCAGGAGATATTTGAAAAGTGAGGCATTCTCGATTTCTTTTACTCCTGAAGATAGAAGCTCAGACGAGGAATGAGGATGAGCTGGCCAGATGTGGCATAAGACCTGACAACTAACTGTATTAGAACTTTGGTGATAAGGGAAATAATGAAAATATTCAATTAAAGATTTTTTGGTGGTCTTCTTATTGGGTAAGACTCCTAATGCCGTTATATGGATTAGGAGATGGATGGATTTCCATGGAAATCCATAATTACTGTAGGATATATTTGAAAAGTGAGGCATTGTTGATATCTTTTACTCAGAAGATTGAAGCTCAAACAAGGATGGGGTTGAGCTGTCCAAATGTGGCCCAGATATAGCTGAGGTGTATAGGCTAATTGAATGGAATGTCTTTCCTGATAGGGCAGGGTGTGACCCTTTTGCTAGTTTACAGTAACTTCCATACCATTCAGTATATGTTTTTTTTTTAATTTTATCTAAAATAAAATGTTCTGTTACAGATCCCGAAAGAAGTTACCATCATTCTTCTTCTTTTTGTCCAATATATTACTGTCATTAATCAGTCTTTGCAAATGAGATGTTCATAGGCTGGTTCTTGTTGGCTAAAATCCAGCTTATTTTTAGGGGATACTCTTCTGTTGTTTATGAATTTAATTATGTTTTATTGTTTTTTAGCTCTCTGTGCCTCTATCTTTGATTAGTTCTTTGGTCTTTATCTCTTCTGAAATAAAATATTTTGTTGTTGATGCCAGCAAAAGTTACTGCAATTTTCTTTTTTTTGAGTATTAAAATTTACAGCAATTTTCTGTTTTAAAAAAAGTTACCGTAATTAATTTTTTTTTTGAAAGATCTGTAATTTTAAATTTTTTATCTGCTTGTTCTTCTTTTTTAATCAACATTTATTGTATTCTTCTATCGTCGTATTTTTTTTTTTTTTTGAGCGGTTACAATAAAACTATCATTAAAAGAAAAGGAATACGAGAGAAGAATACAAAGAACAGAAGGAAAAAAAGGGGCCTAAGAGAGATAGGCCCTGCAAGAAAAAGACAAACAAAAAGAGAAGAAAAAACAAAAACAAAAGGACTTGTGAATGAGATGTTGGTAAATTCTTTTTACTACGAGTTCAGCTCGATTCTAGGAGATATTCATCTGCTTTATGTGAGTTTTTTTTTTTATGTTTTTGGTCTGTGTCTGTAGTTATGCAGTTTGGGGGTCAACATCATGGTGGTCTTGGGGTTCCTGCCGTTGGCATGGCAGTTCCAGGCTATGTTGCCCAACCACAACTTGGTTTTGGGAACTCTGAAATGACTTGGTATGTTGTCTCTTCTTATTTATTTATTGTGAGTCTAATTTATTTTACTTATTTTCCCTGAGTTCATCAGTAGTTGAGGTAGATCCCCCCCCTTATTTTCTGTGTTGTATGTTGCATGTGCGCTGAACTAGAATAGAATAGACAGCTTCCTAAATGCAGAAAGTTACAGAGCTGCTTAACGGCATTTCTGTTAGTATTGCAGAAACTTAAAATTACACATTTTTTTTTTTTGAAAATGGAACTTTTTGATGGTCTAGGAGAATGGGGAATCTTTGTTTATGAGGGATGCTGGGTTACTTCATTTTCCTTATTGATATCTTGTTGACGAGATAAGTACTAACACTATAAAACAAAACACAACATAGTATTTGATGATTCATATTTGTTTCAAAGATAAGAAAATGGCTGATTGCAGAATATGATAGGCAAGTATTTACTTCAATTTTACTGTTTTATATTCATGAAAATGTTGATTAGCTCACGAGCTCTATATGACTTTCACTTGCAGTTCATATCTTGTAATGATTTGCTTTGTTGCTGACTTTGCATTAATGCTCTTTTCCCCCATATCATCCCCATGCTGTCTATGATGTCAAGTGATTGCTTTCTCTTAACCTCCAGGATGCCAGTCTTGGCAGGAGCTGCAGGAGCTTTAGGGGCATCCTATTGTTCACCTTATTTTGCAGTTGATGGTGGTTATTACAGTCGTTCAGCAGGACAGACATCTTCCACTGGTGACTTCAAGTAAGCAACTTCCTATATTGTTTTGATAAGCTATTGCGAGCTTATTTATGCCTCTTTTCAAATATCTTTAAGATATGTTTGTGAACTCTCTCTAAGACATTTTTTTTTTTTTGAAAAAATTGGGACCACTAAATTGCAACTCAGGAGAAGTGATTTGTGATTTTCTCTTCCCCACATAATGGGCATGATGCCTTGGCATCTAGGGGAATAATCTTTTGGCAATCCAAATTGCATCTAGTGAGAATCTTGCCAGAGACTGCAAATGAGTAGAAGGCTTCTACTCTCAATGGTCCAAGGACTTAGTTCCACTCGTTAGAGAAGTGTGAAAGTGTACATGGATGTACCTTGCTCCTTTGGTGGGGCCAGAAGACTTGCTTCACCTGTTAGAGCTTCCATTTTTCAACTTGTGTCCTTGGTGGGTTCCTAAGGACTTGTTCCAGTTTTAGAGATTTGAGTGTAAGGTGTGAATGAGATGGAGATCTCAAGATATGCCAAGTGTGTTAAGTTTCAATGGAGAAAAAAATCCTAAATCATTGTACTCAAAAAAAAAAAAAATTCCCTAAATCACTCTTAAGCAGAGGTGTCAATGAGGCTTGGGAGCCCAAACAACACCAAATGTTCTCCAAGGATTGCTCCCCATTGAATTTGAATTCACTCTCCAAGAATTTATATCCCCCTAGAGGTCCCAATGATTTGATCGCAAAAGATCCCATAGTATGCCTAAAGTTCTCCTCTAAGAATTCAAGTTGGTTCTCATTCAGGAATATTTCCATGACTAACATCCTGCGAGCCTGGAAAGAATTCATGGATCTTGCATAAGTGTCCTTTTCCCTTTTCTTGTTTTGGGGGGTTAAGAGGATGCATTGGGGTGCTAGGTTCTTTGTGTCTTTATTGTTTCTTCTTTCTTTTGTATTTGCACCTCTAGTGCTTCTCTTCTTATTAATATATTCACTATTTCCAAAAAAAATAAAAAAATCAGGTTGTCAAGTTTGTTCAATTTCACCAACCATCAGATTGCCATCACCATCATCAATTATTTGTGTCTATGTAGAATTAGCAAAGCCATTTGTCTCATCTATATGGGTTAATCTTTCTGAGTTTAAGTTTTCCACTTAATCCCATGAACAATTATGTTCTTTGGCCTCACCATCTATCATGTCCCATATTACCACATCAATCCATGCCTCTAGTGGCCTACCCCTTCTCTCAGTGTGCTAGTACATTAGGTGCTTACCATGTCAATCCTTGAAAAATTATTTTACCATGTTCATATTATATATATTTAAACATTGACGACTAAATATCATTAAAAAGAAGGGAATATAGAAAAGAGATCCGAGTATAGGAGATATATACTCAGAGTCGAAAAAGGAAAGACAAAAAAATGAGAAAAAGAACAATGAAAAATGAAAAAACAAGATACATTAAAAATGACAAACCCCACAATAAGCATATGAAACCCCCAATCCCAATAGTCAAGGCTGAGAAAATAAAAAAAATTCCAAGGATGGACTATGTAGCATAACACTAGATTTCGCCAAGAAGTTTGCAACGCAATTTGCTGATCGAGGTGTATGAATGAAGGAGACACTAACAAACCTGCACAACCTCCAAATGTCCCTAGCAATACCCATCAACCTCCATGGGGGGATTTTTTTTTTACTAGCCTAGGACATGACATTAGTTGAGTCACCTTCGATAATGAGATTATCACTCCTAAACTCAAATAAAATCTGAAGTGCTTCTCCTAATTGCCCTCAGTTCTGCTTCATTTGACTCCATCAACCCTATTGATTAGGAGAAAGCTGCCACCAATCTACCCCTATCATCATGTAACACACCTCCTATACCTGCCGGCCCTGGTTTACCCCTTTCCGCCCCATCTATATTGAATTTGCAAGAACCTAGGGAGGCGCTACCCACTTGACCAATCGCTTTTTGGCTCTACCAACTCCATTCATACACCCTATCCCAAGACAGATAAAAATCATCCGGTGCTAGACCCTGAAACTCCTTACTCACACACAACCAGCCAATCACTTGCCATTTTGCCTTCTCAAAAACATCTCTAGGGTCTCCCCTTTTTCCCTTAAAGATCCTCCCATTACGCTCTTTCCAATAGCCCACGAGATAGCAAAAGGAACCTATTTTCCAGGCTACTCTAAGTCTACCTCTAAAGAATCCCCCCATCCAAGACACAAAGAAATCCTCCTACTCCACTACTAAGAACCCATGAACACCCAAAGAGTCTCAAAAAAGAAGCCCAAACGACCCATGTGAATCGACATTTGCATAACAAGTGGTCCACAACTTCCTCCTCAACCTCGCATAAGGGAGACACAAGTGGAGGCTCATCTGGAATAACGTGCATTCTCTTAAGATTGTGTCTCACAAGGATCTTCTTATACAAGGCCGCCCACATAAAGAATTGGATCCTAGGGGGGATCGAATTGTGCCAAGACAGATTGCAAATAGAAGGTGAGTGCAAGTTTATTGCATATGCTGAACGTAGGATTGATTTAACCGAGAAGGATCCTGATGGCTCCAGGGACCAGATCCACTTGTCCTCATCCTCAATCCACAACCTGGTATCCTTTAGGATTCCGATCAAGACTTGATGAATACCATCCTCAAAATCCCTGCAAAATCCTTCTTAAAGAAATAGACCACTGTGGTATGCCATTAACCTCGCTATAGTAATCACTGATCAAAGCTTCACGATTTTGACCCACTCTAAAAAGTCTGGGAAAAACTACCATTAAAGGCCTCTCCCCCCACCCAAATATTCATCCAAAACAACACTCTTCTACCATTGCCGACCAGCATCCTAATCCCCCTTTGAAACACTTCTCCAACCTTTCCTTCCCCCCTCCCAATCTTCATTAAGACTTTCACTACCGACGACCCATCCCTAGAAGCTCTACTACCTAACCTCCAACCCCTAGGGTCACCCACACCATACCTCTCTATTAAAATCTTCCTCCACAAGGCCTCCCTATCTGAGGCAAATCTCCACAACCATTTACTCAGAAGAGCATGATTCCTATCACTAATACTGTAAATCCCCAACCCACCCTTCTCCTTCATGTCCTTAGCTATTTCCCATTTCACTAAGTGGATTTTCTTTTTAATCTCTTTCCCTTCCCATAGAAAGTCTCTTTGATACCATATTCATTTTACATATCAGTTTTATCAGGTGCCCTTCATTTCCAGTTTGACTGTTTAACCCATCCCTTGTTTGGAATGGGTGTGAATACTGTTTTAGTGTCTTCTGCATGTGGTGTAAATGTGTTAAATGCTTTACAGTGGTCTATTGTTGTGCATAAATTTGAATGGCATGTAGTAGATATTGTTAGGGAATTCTATACTTTAATAGCTTGCAATTAATATATCTAGTACAGTCTATGAGTGTTCTCTTTTCCTTGCAAAGCTACTTGGTTTTTAATGGTTTTTCTAGTATTTAGAACTCTTATATTTGAATACTTGTGTGGCAGAGAAACTAGCAACAACAAACCTAAGAACATATGGAAACCTCCCCAGAGACCTGGTAAAGCATTTCTATTTGATTCATGTTCAATGAAAAGTCTTGATTCTATTGATGTAGAATTTAATTTCAAGCCATTTATCCGTTCTTGTTTCATCATACATGCTTTATAATTTTTCTTTGTAATTTAACCATCTTTGTTTCTCATTTTTCTCTGTAGAGCTTGTTGGTGATGAATTTGGCGAAAGACAAAACAAGCCTCGCAGGTAAATTCTATTTCTTGACCAATTTGAATTTGAATATCATGACTGAATGAGTTTAAACTTCATATGATTATTTACCTTATCTTTAGATATGAATGTATCTGAACCCCTTACTTTGTTTATTGCTTATGTATATTTATCCTTTTGTTCCCATTTAAATTGAATGGATTACTTCCACAGATACTCAGAGATGAACTTTGGTCAGTGAAGTACATAAATAAGACGGAGTGCATTTGGATTAGCATCTAAGGTGAATATCCTATTTATCTGTTGGGAGGTTTTCCTTATATTTTCTTCTCGTTATTTTCTCAATTACCTGGCAACTAATGTGACAGGCCTTCTTCTTCACCCGCTGACCATCATTTGTTCTGGAGCAATATGGGCAGCATATGCCCTAAGATATTCTCGGTAACATTCTTGTTCTCTATTTCAAGAGTTCTCTGTTTGTCGGGATCTCCATATAATTTTAAAGTTTGCTTATGTTCCCCATTTTGGACCTTGTTAATGTTCTTGAAATGTCACATAAGTCTGTGGTAGGTAACTGGATGCAGATAGTTTTCTTTTGTTTTGTTTTTTTTTTACCCCGTCTTTTTTATTAGCTTCCATATTCACCATTTATCCTATTCAAGTTTCGAATCTATCAAATTGATCATTTATATTTTAGGTGAATTACATCCTTCCTAAGTTGGAAATATGACTTAAGCCCCTTGATTTGATGTTCACTTGTTATATCTCAAAATGCCAAATGGATATTAGGTGGATAGCTTGGTGTAAATTATGTTTTCTCTTGGATTATTTGCTGCTATACTTATTTCTTTATTTATTATTTGGATAGGTAACTTGAATCATATTAAGATTATAATTTTAAAATGCTATATGCAGACCCAAATTTTCAAATTTGCACTATTTTTTCCATTGAATATTTGAAAAGATAAGTTAGTATGTAGATCTCAGCTCGTCCTAAAGTGACTGGTTTGTCATTCCTTTACAATTGGAAAGTTTTGACCATGTACATTAATGATCATAAAACAAACATAAATTTGAGAAGCCTTAAATGGGGTCTTCAGAGACTTGATCCATGAAGAACATAGGTGAAGGTTGAAAGACTCATGCTCCCATGGCTTGGAGAGTTTTCATGGACTGCAAGCGAAGGCCTATGGCTTGACTTCACTTGCTATGATCACAAAGATTTGAATCCTCAAACCCAAAGTGTTAATGGATTCGAGGAATCCCAATCAACACTTGTGAATGGAAGTGTAAATGGGACCAGAAGTCCCAAACTGCACTATAGAAATGATGCGTGTATGGATATAATGCCTCCAAATCAAGCCAAGTTTGAAGTGCAAAAGAGATTAGAAATCTTTAGCCGTACTAATTTTCTGTATATCACACCTTGTTCGAGGAAGAAAACACACTGATGTTCTTGAAGTGTGTGCGAGAGAATGTCTCCAAAAGATCCCTCCTCCATAGTCCAAGGGGGTATTTATAGTTTGAGGGTGGAGAGGGCTGCATGTGAATGCCTTTGTGCAGCCCTCTCGAGTGTATCCCATAGAGTGCAGGCCCATTGGGTGTATCTTCATCGGGTGCAGCCTAGGTGGAGAATTAATGCCTTTGTGTATACCTGTCGAGTGTAACCCCATAGAGTGCACAGCCCCATTGGGTGTAGCTTCATCGGGTGCAGCCCTGGTTGTGAATTAATCTTAACCATCCTCTTCCAAGGTTTCTTCTAAATCTCATGTCAATTTTGATGGGAGCTCATTTCAAGATGTAGGTAAAGCAGGTTTTGGATGTTTAATCAGGAACAAATACTCTGTAGTTATAAAATCCTTTTCTGGCCCATTGGTTAGGTACCATGCAAATGAGGCAAACCTGCATGCATTATGGTTAAGCATCCAAGATTACAAAAGATAGGGTCCCAAGTGACATAGTTGAGGGTGATTCCTTTGTAGTTTACTCAACAGATTATTTGTGGAGGCTCCTTGACAAGGTGGAACAAGTAAGACACATAATCAGGTGTAGGGCTGACACTCGGACAGGTTGGGCTGGGTTTTGATAAACCAACCCAGCCCATATAAAAAATAGCTGAGCCCTGGGCCGACTTGGCAACCCGAATTGACCCAACTTTACCTGATCTAAAGCTCGAGCATCCAACCCGACCCGTTTTAGCCCTAATTTAGAAAGAAACCAACTTAAAATAAAATAAGGAAAAAATTAAAAAACAAAATACCTGGATCTGGTGACGGCCGGTGATGGAGAAGGGGAAGGGACCGAGAGCCGAAGAGGGAGAGAGGGATCACTGCCCGTTGTAGGGAGTCAAGGGGAGAGGGATTCCTGTTGTCGTCAAGAGAAGAGAAGACGAGAAGGTAGAGCAAGTGAGACTCGAGAAGGGAAGGGCATCGCTTGCGAGAGAAGAGGAGATGAGAAGGAATGGCGTCTAAATGTTGGATAGAAGACGAAAAGCGTTGAAATCAACTAGCCAAGGAGAAGAAAGAACGAGCTGGGCGGCTGAAACTGAAAAGGGTAAAAGGAAAAAGCCAGAGAGGAATAACAGAGCGAGTGAGACTCGAGAGAAGAGGAAATTAGGACATCGCAGAACTTATACTTCTTTTGACATGGGTTGGGTCGGGTTGAATTGGTCAGGTCGGGTCGATTTTAAAAAGCTGAGCCCAACCTGACCTGAATTTAATGCGGGTTTCATTTTTTCAACCCAATCCAACCAAAGTTAAAAAATATTCAACTTAGCCCACCTATTTTTCGGGTCACGTCATGCGGGTTGGGCCAAAACCCAATCCAAGTTTCTCCCTTAATCAAGTGCAAGGAGTTTAAAGTGCAGACATTTTAAGGGAAGCAAATAATTTGATTGATTTGCGTGCAAAGGGGTGTTTCTCTCCTTTGATGTAAAAATTAGGCAAGACTCATGAGAAGTGCTTGTACTACAATGGGCAAGTGCTCATTATTGCAAACGTCAAGGTTGCATGTTTGTGTTTCTATCTCCAAACGGGGTCATGGACTGATATAAGAATCAAAATGAGTGAGTCATCTCTCTCTCTCTCTCTCTCTCTCTCTCTCTCTCTCATCCCCACCTAGCACACATACACACACAAAACCTTTCACATTTTCTTTCTCACCATCTTAGATGGTATATATATTTTTTGACTTTTATATAGGGATTTAGCTGATTTTTTTGGAAGATGTATTCAGCTGAATTTTTTGGCCAACACTTCTCATGGGAAGCCATGGTATGCTCTCTTGTCTCTGACTATTCCAAACACTCAATTCCTGAGTTTTTTGTGTTTGTTTCCATGTTCTTTGGATGATCTCTGACTCTAATTTAAAGGTGGAATCTTATTGTATACTAAATTTTCCTTACCGTATCTTTGCTGTATGATAAATTGGTACCTATGGTTTGCCTCTTACTTGAAGCTGCCTTGCAAAATTTGCCCAATACTGACAAATTTAGCCCTATTTAGGGGTATTACATTTTTGGTGTCATAGTATGGAGGTACTTGACTACATTTTTCTTTTGCTTCAACAATTGTAGCTATGTAACACCCGGCTCATGCCGTGAGCAGAGCTATTGCTGGCAGGACGGGTGGCACTTCCTAATTTGAACTGTGGTAAGATGGACACAATTTACTTTTTTTTTTTCAAGCATATTATTATGGTGCCCATATGTGATTTTCATGCGTGTTTTGTGAAATTTCAGGTTTTATCGGTTTGTGGTTTTTGAAGCTTGTGAGAATGAAAATGAGCTTCTCTTTGGTTACTTCCAACTCAAGATCTGTTCTGTTCTGTTCGGTTTTATTACCTCGTGTGTGGTCATCTTGGCGATCATCACCTTGGCAGATTTATTTGGTCTTTTAGTCAAAGTGACATTCAATCTACAGGTGTTTGTATGTGCAACTTTGCTGCCCAGAACCACTCTACTATCACCAATGCACAAAGAAGTGTGGCTTGGACTTACAAATAAATTTCATTCAACACACATTTGGAAAAAAGTTCATTGCATTGTACTGTCATTTGTTTGTGGTCATCTGTCAGTGGTTGGCGTTCATCCATCCATTTTGTTATATAAAGTTTGAAGTTTTCTCTATTGCAAATATGTGAAATCTTCCTTTTATAAATGGTATTCTATGGCAGTAGGATTCTTGTATTTGAATTTGCTTCTATGCCGTGGCTGTTGCTGTGGACACCAATTGAATGGTTGAGACCATCATTTTGTCCAGTGAGCGTGGATAACTTGACTGGAAAATGCACATCATTATGGCATTATTTTAGGTTTGGGGCAATTTGCATATTTGGTCTTGCTTGGGGAATAGCCATAATGATATATTGGGTTGGAATGTGAAGCAGCAAGTTGGCAGCTCTCATAAATATTGTGCCATGGCCCAGAACTCGTGCATCTAATTATTGCTCTGTTTAGGAATTTGGTTCCTGCAGTTACGTGGTGGACAATCTAGGGCTTTGGACACTTTGCTGTGATTTGTAATGCAGAACTAGTGAAGAGCAAGAGCAACAGCAGATCTTGTATCAATTGGACAAGATTTTGATGATGACCGTGAATAGGAAAATTGATAATGACGACTGTGGGATGTGGGTGAACGATACAATCTACCTATCTGCATGAGAAGTGATAGGAATACTAGTGCTTTTGGTGGCAAGAGGCTCTATCCACTTGTCTATAATCATTTAAGTACTGGAAATGTACATTCGTGTCTCTATCCTTTCCCTATCTACATTAACTGATTTTACTGACAATTTTCACGCCAGGGTGCTGAGCTGACAGAAATCTTCGAAGATTTAGACTGTTAAATTTCATTGTTAGTCCTGAGATCAATTTACTTGCAGTGGCAACACTAATCTGGCAATGGTGATGGCTATTCGAACTCCATACTGCCAAAAATTGCAGTCTTTATGGCGGTGAAATTGTGATTACCAAAAGTTCAGTCAGCCCAGGCATTTAAAACTTGGTGAATGGGACTCTTTATCAGAATTTTGTTTCCAGAATAAGCAGTGGCTGGTAATTTTTCAAGAGTAAAAAGTAATGCTATAGATAACAATTGTGGGCAAGTATGGATAGTTTCAAAAGACCGTCACTATAGATTTTCTATTATTTTAGGCATCAAAGTGATGTAGTCCAAATCAAGGATCTAACACAGTTCCTCAATTGCTGAATGCTGAATGGATGAACTGGCAGTGATTAAAATAATTAAATGAATACCATCTCTTAAGTGCTTCCATATTTCCTAGTGAAACATCAGATGCGATCATTGATTATGCAACCTCCAATCCAAGTATTGAAGATGGTGAAGAGAAATGGAAGAGATAAAATCAAGTCTAAACAAGGACATGATTATACATATTCGAGTAGAAGTTTACTGTCACCAAATAGACTACATTTCGGATTCTTCTTGCGCGTTTTGGGCCATTCTTAGGTATTCTGAAAATTTCTACGCGTACAAAACTTCTGTTCTCTGACTCCGACCATACCTCATGCATCATTTTAACATTGAAGCCAGCCTTCGCATATGCTCAACTTGTCATGGAGTCTCCACCCATGACATACAGCTTATCTACCCAGCAAGGAGACGTACTACATTTCATACTTTTAAAATTTATAATTAAATTATTATAATTTTTCTAGAGCAACAATGAATGGTGATTCCTGATGAATCGGCATAATGGTTATTCATCCCAAACAAAATCAGGGTTATATGGGGCTTACTTTGCCTGCAACCTGAGATTTGGATTCCAGATCACTTTGGATCGCATCATTGTTCATGATCCATTGGGGCTTGGTTTACATTTCACAATGGTTTGAATCATGATCCATTTGACTTAAAAACGTGATTCTCTACATTGTGGGCCATGATTTGGTTTTATTTTTTTATGATACATTTAGCTTAAAAATGTGATCCTCTATATGGGTGTAGCTCAATTAGTAATCTCTAGGTTCGAGCCCCCATAGCCTCACCTAGTGTGCCTTGAGGACATTGGATATTACTCGTGGGGGTTTTACTTTGGATTTTTCACGATTTCCTATACGTAAATTAAAAAAAATATATTATTTATGATCTAGTACTAAAAATATTCATTGCTTATTGTGCAAATAAATATTTCATATACTGATCACTACTTTTCTATAAAAGAATATTGTGAATTTGTGATTGTGATTTTTTTTTAAAATATTTTGCATATCTGTGATTGCAATGCTTTAACTGCCCTACAAAAAATAATTAAATTGATAATAGCACATTTTAGTAAAAAATAAAAAGCAAATCCACTTTTCTTGGATGGATCATGTTACATGTTTTGTTTTGTTTACAATAAACCACAATAATAATAATATATATGGGTTGTTACATTTGTGATTTATTATATACATTTGAAAAGTTCAGTTGGAAAAATGAGAAAGTGAAAGTGTGGAACCAATGAGGTGATTGATGTATTATTACCAAATACCCATTTATTATATCAAAAAATTTAATTAAAAATCACAATATCCTGTGCAACACTACAACAAAAGCCATCTATTATTCAAATTATCAAAATAATAAGTATCATTACATTTTATTTTAAAAACTTAAATTTATAATAATTTAATTGTTAAATCCACAACCTTTATCTGTACTCTGGAGTAGTCTATTGTTGTGATAGATACACAGACCAAAAATTTGAGATGGGCCAATTCACATTTTAATCCTTGAAAGTGGCCCCACATGAAACACTAAGATCCACTGCCCTGTTTGCTGTTCAGTGTTAACAGGGCCTAGCATGACCTCATCCCTCATGTCAGTCTAACCCTTTTGCTTACTTTCGGCAACCCTTCATCACATGGACCAACCTGTAGAAGAAGACCCTCACCACTTAATAAAATTTTCAGGCCTTCAATAATAGAATAACCTAAGCAGGCCCATACCCTGCCAATTATTTGATGCTACCTGTCTCTACTTGTGTACAATAATTAATTAATAAAAAATAGACCAATACCAAACAAGATTCAACACAAGTGCTTCTACTCTCACTATCTATTGAGTGATTTTAATTTTCATGCTTTTGGTGCTTTCCATCTCCACTCCAACTTCCTAATTTCTTCTTCTTTTTTCTCGGTTTCACAAGTCCACGCCGGCACTCTCGAACTCCTCGGTGAAATTGACAAAAGTCTTACATTGTTTAAACTGAAAAATCTATGATTTTATATAATATTTGAGGCAACATCCTCTCAATATCTAAATTTTGAAAGTAAATTCTACCTTAAGACTGTTAAGATGATTTTCTTCATGATATTAGAGCATATTTCCTGTGTAGCTCCTGCACATAAGATGATGTGAGCAACTATGCGTGATGGAGGAAGTTATTTTTAAATCTTGATTTTTAGTCACTCATTTTTTAAAGAAGGAACTCACTTCTCGTACATACAAACAATTCAACCATTTAGAACATTTTTAAAATATATATTATGAATCATATCAATGTGATATATATATATATATATATATATATACCCATATTTTTTTTCTTATAAAAACATAAGATTTGATGGGTTACAAATAGATGTTGACATTAATATTTTTTTTAAAGAAATTTTATCGAAGGCTGAAAATTTTGGCAGCTGCTAACTCCAAATTAACCTCACATTCCTTACCTTTAACTGTTCACTTCCATGGCAATTTTAATAAGAAAATTTAGGCCCTAAGGGCACGGTTTTGGAATTACAATGTTTTTTATGAGAGTAGTTTTTGATATTTTGATCATAGATATCTCAACTGAAATTAATCAACTCTCTTTCCTACTGTTATATCATATAATAAGATTTTATGTGTGTTTAAAGTTAAAATACCTGTATAAATCATAAATAATAAAGCGATCTCTCTCTTTTTATACTGCTATTTAAATGCAAGATAGGTCTTATATAATAAGTTTAGATGTGTTTTAAGATCATGCGGGTGAGGGACAATGAAGTTTCATCATCACTAAATCATTCCAATTTATGAAGTAATTTACTTATTATAATCAAGATTAAATGATAGAGGTGAGTGAAATTTTACATACAAAATTCATGTGATTTGGCAATTGTTATCACGTGTAAAAAATTCGGTTCATTGATGCAGATAGTCATCACACCCATATCAACAAATCGATATGTATCAGTCGCTACAGGCCGATTTACCTCTGTTTGTATTCGTTTGGACTTCGGCCGCAACACATCGATGCATTACAATTAATACCTATCAACCTTAAAAAATCTAATACAATTCAGCCGACAAGCTATCGTTATACATTTAATAGAATTTTAAATTTTGCCGCCCAATTTATATGGAGTGATGATGTTAAGAAGTCTCAAGAGGGTCCCAACACAAATTTTTTTCTTTTCGGTTTGTTTTTAATTTTTCTAAATCACTGTCTTAAACCTGTTTAGTTTGACCTTTCAGCAAAAGTAAATGAAACTCATTGTCGCACCCATCACATAAATTGCGGACGTGACCAAATTTCCACTTTGTGGACTAATTTGAGTTGCTTTATTCACTACCTTTTTTTATTATTATTAATTTTAACTTGGATACTGGATAAGCCTCTAATGGCCAACAATGGGATGCGTGCATTTTGGAAATCAAACGGGTCATTTCCTAAGAAGCCCTTTTGTTGGAGTGGCATCAATTACTAACTCAAATCTTTATCTTATAAAAGAATGAGCCTAGTTTAGTGAATAGTTTGGGTAAAATTTTGATTTTCTAAGACTTTAGAAAGTTAGAGGTTGTGGGTTTGAGCTCCCATGATCTAATTTTAGTGTATCGTAGGGATGGTGCACTTCACCTGTGGTAGTTTTACGATGAAGTATCATGAAATTTTCCACATGTAAATTAAAAAAAAAAATTGATTCTCTAAGTCCCAATTTTAGTGAATAACTTTAAAAATCTCATAAAAGATACAATATAAAGATAACAAAGTACAAAATTATGAAAAAAAAATTGCCTTAAAAATTAGTGTTAGAATAACACGTGCACACACACGTACATGTAATTCTTAATCCAACTCAAGAGAGAGTCATTCTAATAACCTCCAATTGAAGTTTAGTGTCTAATATTACTTGAGTTATTTCATTAATACAACATAACACCTTTAACAGGCTCCATTTACAGCCGGGTGAAGTCCAAAATAATGGGACTCAAACCATGGGCTCCACTTGTGGAGAAAAGGTGCATCAGGACCATGTGATTTCATCTTCCCTTTACCACAATGGTCATGACATTATCCTCATGTACCAACCATGCTTATACAAAATCATCCTTCACATGAACCTTCCTTTCTCAATCTTAGCCATCCATTGTCATCAAGCTGGAGGTTTTCCCATTTGTCCATGTGATTACATTCTTCTTTTTTGCCATTCATAAACAGCTATTATTCCAAACTCCAGACTCCAAACTCCAAACTCCAAATAATGCAATATTCCTTATGGGGTTTTGAATTTTTTTTTTTAGGGTTTTCTTTTATTAGTCTTGATCACATGAAGAGACATGCCACTTGGTTTTTTCCCACATTGAAGCTTCTCTTGGCAGGCCCCTTTTTGACGGCTGGTCACATGGGAAACTGGGCCTTTTTTATTCTTTTCTTGTACATGTAACTTCCAATACTTCACTTTTATTTATTTATGTATTTATTTTTTCACAACAGTCAGTGCTGCTGCTGCTTATATTAAGATCCAGATTCAAACAAAATGACCATATGGGTCTTCCTCCAATGAAATCTCCTCTGTTCCACAAGTAGCTTTTCCTCTCTCTTTTCTGATTTTTAGCTTTCTATGACTTCACTCCCTCTACTAGATTCACCAGCTTTCATAAACAAAGGTGGTTTATAACTTAAGAGAGGAGTGGGATTTGTTTGTAATTTGTTCTTGTAGTTGAGTAGTAGGGTGATGGGGAAGCTGAGGCTTGGAAAATTGTTGGACAGCCTCTGTTTTTCATGCTCAAGCTCAGCATGTTTTTGCATGAATGGTATAGAAGAAGAAGAAGACAGAATGGAAAGGAAGGCACTGACTGGAAGTGATGGAGGTCAGATGGTGAAAATTAGAGATATCATGGATGGGAACATGACATTGGCTTATCAGTTAAAACCTAAGGTTAGTACTCATTTCTATATTTCTTTGTTAGATATGTGGAACAGAAGCGGACAAATAATAAATGAAAAAATAAATCACAGATTAAACACGCATAAACACATAAAGATTTTATATTGTTCTGTTTTGATATGTCTACGGGCTCAATTCAGATCCATGATCAGACCAGAACATATCTGATGATCATACTCCACAAAATCCAACACTCTTAAAAAGAGAGAGAAAAAGAAATTTGAGACCATATTCATGCAGCTGAATCGCCCCCAATCTAAACAACCACCCATTTTGCTTCAAACTGGTGGATCATTGGCCAATGAATCAAATCGATGGCCAGTACTTTCAAGTTTCAAATGGTATTATTTTGATTTTTGTGCTATTTTTCATTCAAAAGGGATGAATATTCTGGAATGCCTGGATGCCTTATTTGTGTACCTCACATGCAGTGAATACAAACATAAATTGATCCATCAAACTATGCCAAGTAATCAATCAAACTATTCAAACTAATTTCACACCTTGAAGTATGTCAAAGGCCATACAAGGGCAGTTTTTTTTTTTAATACTTCTCTTTTTCTTTTAAATATGATAACATCTCTTTGTCTGTTTGAGTTATCATTCATTTTTCGTAATATTAATATGCCTAAATTTTGATTTTTAGTAATTTTCTCCCGCTTGAGTATGCAGATGGTGGTTTTAAGGGTTTCCATGCATTGCAATGGTTGTGCAAGAAAAGTTGAGAAACACGTAAAAAGGATGGAAGGTATGAAAGTACTCTAGTTAAAAGTAATCTATATCATCCTTTTTATGATCTAAGATTTTCAGGTCTTTCAGAGTTTTTTAAGTATATAGCACGTACAAAACTAATCACACAGTGGTCCTTAATCCTTTTATTTTTGCAAAAAAAATAAAACAAAGCCTACCACAAGATTATCATTATCAAAATTAAATGTCTATTTTTGAAGGAAAAATTAGAAAAAAAGACATATTTCTAGTCTCTATCGAGTTTCTTTGATGCCCAAAGCCTACCACAAGATTATCATTATGTAAAATTATCTTTTTTTTTTAGACCTATGGAAATCTTGAGTCCACCTCGGTGGACATCCACATAGAGTGGCTCCAGTTAACACCACTAGGGATTGAACTTGCACCTTTCACTAAAAGTAGTGGGAGGCAACCAATTGAGATATTCAGTGTTGTGTAATCATTATGTAAAATTATCAAAATTAGAAATTGGAAGGTTAGAGGTGTTTTCCGTTGATTTTTTTTGGTAGATCGATAGGAGTTTCAGAATTCCAGAGATAAGAGATAGGAACAGAAAGGAAAAGTAGGAGTTTTTTTATCCTGTTCACATAGGTTTTTGTTGATACTATTTTCAAATTTTAGGTGATCATCTTTCAGTGTTTGGTGTTTCCTATCTCATTCTTGGAATTCTTGGGATGGTGTTCCTTCTTCATCGCAAGTTTTGTTTTGAGTTTCTGTGTATATTTTGAGGGACTTATTGTATACATGGAAGGATTTTTTTCTATCTTTTTATTCTTTCTCTTTTATTAAAAGAAAATTACCGTTCAAAAACATAACTACAATATACTTGTCAAATTTCTCCTGCCCATTAGCAGGTAAATGAAATTAAAGAATCCTCTGCTAAAATAGGCCATTGCAGCTACTGTTTGAGCTCATGATGATAAGAATTTGTTAAACATTAATCAAGTGGCTAACACCGATCATAAAAGTTACATCGTAGAACTTTTTCCAAATTTAGGTTCTTGGGTAGATTCTGGGCACAAACATGAATAGGTTCATTGAAATTTTCCCTTTGTTTTAATAATTTGAATACGTGTCAATTGATTTGACAGTATCATGAAATAATGTAGGAAATATAGAATTGTGGAACAATGGGCCACATTGTTCATTCAATGACTTGTGCCTGAGTAGACTTGACCATCTTATCCTAATAAATTAGGTATTTGTGGGCACAACAACTGCTGAAACATGAACCTGCACTTAGCGACCTTTACATCAGTTGTCATTTCATGAAATATCAGCCATTACAACTCATTTAATAATTATTTATCATCAGCAGTCATTTCTATAATATACTGATTTATTGAATAAAATTTACTACAGGAGTGACATCCTTTGAAGTGGACTTGCAAAACAAGAAGGTGGTCGTGATAGGCGACATCATTCCTTTTGAGGTATTGGAGAGTGTTTCCAAGATAAAGAATGCAGAGCTTTGGACCTCTCCTTGTTGATCAATAGACAAGAAATGGATCATCAAGTGGGCCATATCAAATACTCAACATAAATAGATAAGGGTTAGTTTAGAATTTTTTTATGAGGGAGGAGAGAATCTCGAACACAGTTCTATCAAATCTTTTCTTCAAGTGATGTTCCACACCTCTAAAAGGTAGCTATCGAATTACACTACGGAGATTCGAACTCACATTATCCCACTTTCTTAAGCTAAATATTACCAGCTTAGCTATCCCGTGTG
This sequence comes from Chimonanthus salicifolius, assembly GCA_013350335.1. NCBI lineage: Eukaryota > Viridiplantae > Streptophyta > Magnoliopsida > Laurales > Calycanthaceae > Chimonanthus > Chimonanthus salicifolius. The sequence continues at coordinate 71,645,480 of CM023535.1, read as the reverse complement.
GGGTGGTCAGTGTAGAACTTTAGATGTAAGATTTCCTTGTTTTTTGAGGGATTTTTTTTTTTTTATCATGTATACAAGCCAATCTCATGTGGCTTTGGTGCTATGTTTTTTAGTCACCTTTATATGGGTATATTTCATGCATTATATTTTGGAGATTTTTTTTATAATTACGGTATTTAGATCTCTCAAAGTACTCAACTAATTAGAATATATATAAGTTTTTCTATCTACACATATTAAATAATTCTACATAGAATGAATCTTTTAGATTGAGCGAGAATCGAACTCAAAACTCTCATTTTCTGAAACTATTTTGGAAATCAATGCGAACACTACAGTTGATCTCGCTTTGACAGTGAAGAGAGGAGTTTTACATTTTTTTAAGCATCCCTTCTCTTCAAAAACAAATGTAAGAATATTATGAGTTAGTGGAAGGAATTTGTTTATGTTCTGATCCATTTGTATCTGATCACTTGTTTCAGTGGATTGTTCTCTTGAATATTCTAATTAATTTAATATTTACTATGCATTATGCCGGGACAACTGACAATGAAACTAGTTATTTTAAAAAAAATCACTAATATTTGGATCTTGTCTTGATACAAAATTGTGTTCTACCCTTATTGTTCTTAAATCAGTGTAGATAAATTTGGATAAGAATATCAACCAGAGGAGCTATAAATTAAGGAAAAGTAGCATTCCAACACTTGTTGGTGTTACCAGTTTTCGCACTATCATACCACTCCTGAAAGTGCAGTACATGGCATCAGGGATAAAATATTGGTACGTGTCGAGATATAGGCCGATATTCAGCCTGATAAATTTCTCTCCTAAGTTTTTTTTTTATAGAAACCATTATATCGGCCGCTATCGTATCGGCCAAGATTATATATCGAATATCGGCCGATTGTTGTATTGGCCTGAGATTATTACCCATGCATAGCATGTTTTGGAGGTTAATTCGATATTATCGCCACCAAATTGCGGAGTTATACAGATAAGCATTATACTAAAAAAAGTTCTTTTCATATTTGTAGTTCTTTAATAACACAAAATGATTAATGGTAAAAAGTACCGATGTAATTGATGTTTGTCATTATGATATTCATAGGCATTCATAGGCATGGCAAAATGTAATCAACCCATTAATTTGACTCAAACCCAGCTATTTTAAAGGATACGTGTTCAAATTTTTTAACTAATTTATTAAATGGGTATATTAGATCTGAACCTATTTACATGTGGTAGATAATGGGTTAGTGGGTTAGAGTCTTGACCCAACCTCATTTGAACCAGTCAGCAATTCTCGTGTCTTCATAAGCAATTTTCTTATGGAGGTAACAATGTGTAAATTGCAATTTTGAATGGGCCAAAGTGCAAATTCTTTAAATGTAATATGGACCGGGCGTCTTACCCGCTATATTTTAAATGTCACTGAAAAATGATAAATAGGAGGCTTAATGGACTTATTATTTTTTTTTTTTACTTATTTTAAACTATTTTAGATTCAATTTCTTCTTTAAAAAATAGTATTGAAGTAGGCTGAATTTTGAACTCATTTTGTCTCTAAATATCGACCCCATCAGTATTTGAATAATTTCAGACAAAATTCAAAAAATTATAATAATTACATATATCAAACACCTTTTGTAAATTAAAAAAAAAAAATCAGTTCAATATTTTAGATAGTGACCAAAAGCTTTACTCAAACTCCGGCGAACAGAATCCATTAGTTAATGGGTCATACTCGTTGTGAGTGACCACAAGTCCGAAATTTATGTCAACTCTTCCATCACTGGTGAGTCTCAATAAATTCCCACGAATTGCTGTCGCTTTTGTGGATTGAGTATGAATCTGCTATCTCCAATTACCCTTTTTTTATTTTTTATTTTAATATTGTTTACTGTATTGAATCATGTTGTTAAAAGATGATAGTGGATTTCTTTTTAAATAAATAAACCCATATTATATTGGGAAAAGGTTCACCAATCAAATTTGGCAAAATAATCACTGCTCTGTGATCCATTTACTAGAGTGGGATAGACCTACATTATAGTTCGAAAATTTTAAATTTAGATTCGACTCAAAATTTTAAAAATCTAATTGAGTTGAGTAATTTAATCGATTTTAGCAAAATTCAGTTAGCTCTTCAACTCAAAATTATATCGAGTCGAGTCCATTTGAATCCACTTACCCAAGCTTTTTGAATTTTTAAACTATGATATAGACTATCATGTGATATATACTTGTTGAATGTGTCCTAGATAACTTATTTCTTGCATGTTCAAGACTTGTAAATGGGCCAGGCCCATCTTAGGAAACACAAACTTATGAATAGATCTGAGTTGCCTGGCTCAACTCCATCAGTTCAAAATCTGGGCTTTAGAACAGGTAGGCCCATTAACAGGGGTTGCCCTAATCAAATCTATTGTTGGTCAGTGAATCTTGTGTGATTTTTTTATACTTTGAATCATATGTTGGGCTCAGCTCTTTGATATGCCTGATAGACAATAGAATATTGTGGGGCAATGACTTTTCAAAATAGACTCTGATAGGTTAACTTAAGTTCAGGTATTAACAATTATTTACATTTTAAATTATTGGGCTAATGATGAGGATTTGTCAAATGGTTAAAAGTCTTTGTGTGATTTTAGTTTATTGTGGACAATAATGTAAGAGGGGTTGGATTGATCAATACATTGTCTATCAAATTTGGATAAATTTCTTTCATCGTAATTCAAAACTTTGTCTTTTATTTTTTTTTAAAAAATGATTTTTTATGTTCTACATTTTCACTTAATTTTATCATTAATTGCATTCTGCGTCACTATAATCCGTCATGTTATATCTTAACACCTTATTCAATATTTTAACGACATCCTCCTCCTAATATCTAAATATTTGATCATCCTCTTTCTATTGATAAAAATACTTATCATAAAATATTAAATGTATTATTATAAAATCTATTTGAAGTCTATTGAATCATTTTTATTTTGATTTTAAATAAAAATAAAATATTAATAAATAAGGTATAGTGAATGAATATAAATACAAATTTCATTGATTAAGAGCTAAAATCTAAATGTATTCCTAATCTCATCTCAAAACCCGTATCATCATATTTTAAAAAAATGTAATTATAAATTAAATGTTTGAGATGAGCCCGGTGGACCACGGATTCAAACCTTTTCACACGTGTCAAGACGCGGGTGCTCCATTGGAGGGACTCGGTTGCCCGTTGGGATATCATAGGCCTCGTGATAAAGGAACGAGAGGTTCAAAAAACACTACCATTTTCGTTCCCATTTTCTGATACCCAGCCACCAATTCTCTCTCTCTCGCGTTCTCTCGGTCGCTCAAATGCAGATTATTCAGTCCCCAACATCTCCAAATCTCTCCTATCCTATCTCAAAACCACGTTTTGATGGAAGAGGTAGTTCCTATCTTGCTTCATACAATTTATTCCTTAGCTTTCTATCATTTCTCTGCCTCCGTTTTTTCTTTCTTGCATTTAATTTTCTCTTCTTCTATGTATATATTTTTGTTGTAGGTATATTATCACCAAAGAAATCTTTCCTGGTTGCATCTCAAACCCATGAGAGATTTATGTGGAATTCGCATGGCCGGTCTGTTCTTAGCTCAGTTTCCACTAGAGCTGCTCCTGTTGAGGGTAATTTGTTTTCACGGTCAAAACGCATGCTTTTTTCTACTTTAAAGAGAAACCCAGAATCCCCCCTTTCCATTAGAGACACGTAATTTGGTTTTTTCATCCATAGATCATGTAAATTAGTTAAGTTAGCTGCCCGTTTGACTACCACTTGACTAAGTAGTCTATATTTTTGTCTTTGTTTCTGATTCTCTTGTTTTAACTAACTATATGAGGTGAGTCAGTGCCTGTGTATTACTATAACTCCATCATCATCATTCGTGTCATTTTCTGCATTGTTCATGTTGTTATGATATTTCAAGTAATTGAAGATGAGTTGATATGCATTTGGGAAAAAACTGTATATGTCATATGTATGAGTTCGATTTGGTGAAGTGGGGCTGAAGAATTTTTTCTTCAGGCCCCATGCAGGGCTGCCAAATTGGAATGTGAAATCATCGTCACAGAGCTACTTACCCCATCTATCTAGAGTAGGGGTTCTCATTCATAATTGAACATGGGAAATTTGATTTATAGGCTGGTTTCCTATCTCATTGCCAAATCATAATGCAAAACATAGAATACAAACTACAGATTGAATGAAAAAAATGAAACAAGATTGCAGATTACTTACTCCCCATGGAAATATGCTGACTACCTTAAAGACATGAGCTCTGACTTAATCTCTTTTTTCATCCATTTATCATGTATTATGCATTCTGATGTGGCAGCATTTCATTAGTCCTGCAGAAAGGATTCTGCAGTCTTGACATACCAAATCCTTTCTCCGTGATTTCAAGGTGTATCTGCATTGGATTAATTATTTAAGCATAGCTTCCAAAAGGATAGTGCATTTATGATATGGAAGACTATGAGATTCCCAATCACTGACATTGCAGGGTATTACTGTGCATACCTAGGCTTGTGGTCCACCAAATGGGGTGGTGATTGACCCGTTAATGATATTTCTTTCAACATGTTGTCTACCAAAGATCACCTTGACTGGATTAATTAAGTCATATTTTTAACCGCCTCCATAAAGTTTAGGGAGTAAAAAAATAATTTAAAATAATGAAATTTTGAAAGCTTTAAAAACATGACTTAATCAATCTGATCAGGGTGGTTTTTGGTGGACAATATATTGAAGGAAAGACCATTCCAACGAGTCTATCACCACCCATTTGGTGGGTCCCACACCTACGTGTGCCCGGTAATACTGTGCAACCCAATACGTGAGTGAACATTTCATATGGAGGACTGGTGTCCAAAGTCCTGTTCTGCATTTGTAACTGATACAGTAGGAAAAAAGAAAACTTGTTCTGTAATCAAACATTTCAAAACAGTGGTTAAAAATTAAATAATTCTATCATGTGTCTGTTGGAAACCTAGATAAATGACTCTTTTTAGTGTCAGGAGGCAAGGTGGTTCATGCAAAACTCTTGTAAAATCAACTATGAGTTCCATCTACTAAGTGGAAACAGAGAACTTAAAAAGTGATTTCCAGATAGGAGGGACAAATGCTTTGATGATGATGATGATAATGATGATGTATAAAAGACTCTAAAACATGGTGGAAATTAAATAATTGACAAACAAGGCTTTTGCACATGAAGTAGGTTATCATATTCTTATGTGTCTGAAATAGGCATGTTGAAAACCACTTATCATGGTAATTCATTTCTCTCATCACCTTTGCATTGAAACAGAGCAGTTTGAGGTATTTTTTTACCAAAAAACAAATATTCTAACTATACATGATGTGAATATCATTGAGGGTTTCTTCATTCCTGAAGCTCAGAATAAATGGAGCAAAGAAAGGTCCAAATGTGGAAGCAAGGACACATATGGAGTCAGCCCACCATCCAGCCCTTTGTGAGTGAGCATCACTAACACTGTCAGAGAATGGCTCCATCGGGCTGCATCAGATGTTCTATTTATGTACAATTAGTTGGTCCTATGAACAGTATGTGGGTCTACCATTCTGTGAGACAATATGTTGTATGATGAGCCCATAAATGGATGGTTGATTACTTTTATTCATTAACAAGCCAGCAAGCTGCTAGCAAATATCATGTGATAGAGATATGAGGTCATTGTCCATCCTACAAGGAAAGTTGCTAATTTCAAAGAATAACTAACATAGATGAGCTTCTAATACCCACCTTATTGGGTTGATGCTATTTGTTTTCAATATTCTGCGCTAGTTATAAAAGTATCTCCAGGTCATTGATAGAGTTTTTCTGCTGCAAAGCTGGCACTGAACTAATGGACTTTAGCTATTTTGTGTTACAGACATTCATTTAAATTTGTGATGCCCAGTTGGATAGATACATTAGGGAAGGACACAGATTTTCAACAAAGAAATTGAAGTATCAGATGTGATATGTTATATAAGACTTAGTGTCTAATCGTTATACTGGCAAAATCTATAGTTTGTAATTAGATTGAGAGGAAATCCTGGCTGTCCTATTCTTTTTTACCGTGATTGGATTTATATGAGGGATGGCAATATGAATTCGACTTTGTAATATCCTTTTGTGTGTGTTTTAACCTGTCATCTTGTTCTCTTTTGTAGCTGGAACTTCAAGAGTGTCAATTGACATGGCTGAAAAAGATGTATTTACAGCGTTATCTCAAATAATCGATCCAGACTTTGGGACTGACATTGTGTCATGTGGCTTTGTGAAGGATCTGCATATTGCTCAAACCTTGGGAGAGGTGATAAGGGTTGGGGAACAATTTCAATAAAGTTTGTGTGGATGATGGTGCTTTATTTGAAGTTCCATATTTGGTTATTTCAGGTTTCGTTTCGGTTGGAGCTCACAACGCCAGCATGTCCAATCAAGGACATGGTAATGAAATTTTATTGCCATTGTTTGATCTAGAACTTCTCTATTTTTAGTTTAGGAAAAATAAATGTTTGATTTAAACATCATATGAAAAAAGAACTGTCATGTGCATCAGACAAGCAATCAACTGTGGAAAACAATTTGCCAAATCCAATTACAAGAGTCAACCCAGATAGATTGATTAAATGGCTTTGACAATGACAAATTGACAATGAGGCTTAAAAAGTTGTGAAAGATGTATCTTGTACCAACTTTTAAAAGCAGGGTTTCACTGGTTAGTTTCTAATACATACAGAAGAGAGGGAAATCAATGGGGTCATGGCATTTAGTGGGAGAAAATGCTGCGAAAAAACAGTTAGTATTACTAGTTAAGAAATGGTTCAGATAATGTGGCCAGCAAATCAGGGATCTTTATGTCCTTGGGTGGTCATGTAATTTTCCACCTCCTAGATCAGCAAGTAGCTTAGGAGGCTGACTGGCTGGGGCTCATGAAGGATGCAATCAAAGAGGGGGTATTACTTGAAATTAGCCTTTTCTTGGGGGACTTCCAGTATTATCATTTCATCTTTCTTTGTTCTGTCTGTCATGTACCTCATCTAGAGCGTTGCTTCCTTGTTTCATTTTTTGATGAAACCTTAGTCATAGTTTTTTTAAAGAATGGGACAGACAATGCCACCTGCAAGCAATTTAGAAACATCACCTAGTCTCATAGCATATAGTGGTGCCATGAGAATCTCTCTCTCTCTCCAGTGTGTGTATCATTACATGATGCAACGCAGCCTTATTGATTTAACACTGTTAGAACGTACCAGTCATGTACTTACTGTATTCAAAGTCGATAGGTTGAATTTCTACAATTTGGAATTTGGACATGCTTCTTAAACAACATTGTTTTAACTAAACCCCTATCACCTATTGGACATATACTACATATGATACAGAGGTTTCATCTAAACCAGTGATGAAAGGGGCTTGCATATATGCTGGATGGAGATTTTATACCTTTTGCATTCCTAATTATTTACATATTTTAAGTTTTTTTTTGAAAAGAGACAGGAATTGAAATCATTGATATCAGAATAGTAGAATACAAAACATTGAGTAGACCTATAAGAGAGTTATACAAAGCCCTACTCGCCTACAAAATACATGACAGCAGGAAAATGAATGCTAAGCTCTTAGATTAAACCCCGCTCCCCGTACACCTCAGTCATGGGTCCTCGTCACAGTAACTCCACAATTGGTCTCCGCTAACCCCAATCTTAGCCAGGAAGTCTATTTTGCTATTCTGCTATTTCAATAGAGAACTCTAGTATCACTGTAACTAGATAATATTTTTGATGTTTTATAATGAATTTTAGGATCATCTATTTGTCACCACACAAATCTCAAAGTGATTTGTTCTTGACAGTTTGAAGAAAAGGCTAATGAAGTGGTGTCTATGCTTCCTTGGGTCAAGAAAGTTAATGTGACGATGTCAGCACAGCCTGCAAGACCTATATTTGCGGACCAGCTTCCCATGGGGTTGCAGACAATTTCGAATGTTATAGCAGTTTCAAGTTGCAAGGTAAAGTTTCCATGCTATCATCATTTTTAAATTCATATTTTGTCTCTCATTTGATACTGGAATAACCTTGTTTGTGTATTATTTTATCATTTGTTGCCAATGAGCTATTGTTGGCTCTTGGGATTCAAATTTTTTTTTTTGAAGACCAAGGTGTCCTAGGCCTTTTAGAGCACCTGACTAATCCTTGGGGCATGTGCAAACTTCTCTATCCACACACACAGAGTAACACTATGGAGAGTGGCCCTTTTGTGTTGAGAGTGACTTAAACTTAAGACCTCTCGCATCTCAGGCGGGTTCTTGACCTCCAAGCCAACCCTCACGGGTTTGGGATTAAATTTCTCTAGAAGCCACAGATAGTTCTTGGATGTCATATGGTCAAAGTAGATTTTCTTTGTAATGATGCACTTGTTGTTGCTGTTAGTACTGTTTTTTTTTTGCCCTTTCTGAACCACGATGCTTGGATTATGTCAACATAAAAGTAGACAGAAAAGTTTTAATTTATAGTTCAGACAACAGATATACCAGATGTCATGCCCTTGTCTTTTTCATGCTTAAGATACTTGAGGTTACTGTGGGACTTGGACATGTATTTCAAGAGGGGGGAAGTTCACATAGGATTTACCCCAGAACACCATGTGGAAACTCCCAAGCTGAAGAATTTTGTCGGCAGGCTTCAGGTGACAAGTAAAAGGTGCAACAGAATAATTGTTTTCTTTCCACTGGCATGTGCTCATGTCGTCTTTCATTGCAACAAGATAATACTTTAAATGTGTTATGAGGGGTTGTTCAGAGATATCCCAAGTCACAAGTTTGAATATTTCTGTAAAAACTATTAGTCTATTACTATATTTTTAAACTTAGCATTGAGGTTCTGATTGTTAGAATGAAAATAGGGTGAAAGTATTAGAGGAAGAGAGAAGAATTGAGAGAGATAATTCTCTTGAGTATTGTATTACTTGTCTCTCCAATAGGAGATGATACATGAATATATAGAGTACAGAGAGCCAATCAAGGCGATGAAAAATGAAAAAGAATATGTTGTAATCCATGCCGGCCACAAGTCAACTATACATGTAAAATGTGATCAGTTATATCTACACCTACAACACTGAGTCCATCACAAATTACTATTAATATTATGTTGATCATTAATTTTAATTTGGGCCAAAGAAGTTCAGAACAATATCCTACCTAACGAGTTTTCTGATTTTCACCAATGCTCAAAATGCATAGGAAAAAGGATAACCCTATTTTCTTCAAAATATTCAAACTAGTTCTGATGCTGAAGCACTGTATACAACTAAAAAAGTCCTGCCTTTTCTTACAAAGTTCAGATATGATGCCTTGAATAAACTTTTTTAGTTTAGAAAGTGAAAATGTCTTCACATAGGATGTGTATCAATCTGCTTGAGAAGTTTTTCATGTCCTTCTACATGGTCATGGAGAATTGTCTTCCCAATTTATAGCAATCTTCATAAAGAGTTACTTTATGGTTGGAAATGTTGTGGAAGAAATATTTGCCGTTGTTTCATCCCTATATTCAATCTAGTTACTATCACATAAGTGGTGCAGGGAGGTGTGGGAAAATCTACTGTAGCTGTAAACCTTGCATACACATTAGCTGATATGGGTGCTAGAGTTGGAATATTTGATGCTGATGTCTATGGTCCAAGCTTACCGACTATGGTTTCTCCTGAAAATCGAGTACTGGAAATGGTATATTTCTTCCATTAATTATACCAAGCAGCAAGTGTATTGAAGGTTTCTCTTATCTTGACACTGAAGTAGATGCTTTCTAGAATTCAGCGACAAGAACCATAATTCCAACTGAGTACTTTGGTGTAAAGTTGGTGTCTTTTGGATTTGCTGGACAAGGGCGTGCAATAATGCGTGGTCCAATGGTTTCTGGGGTTATCAATCAACTTCTCACAACTGCTGAGTGGTATGCCACACTAGTAATTTCCATCACAAAATTTCTAGGATGAAAAGAATAACAAAATAGAATCTGAGATTTGTATATGTTTACATGAATCATATTTGCTCAAAAGTGATCTTTGGGTGTTGAGAACTGAGAATGCTATATCCAACTAAACATGATTTATGATATTTGGTTACCAATTGTGTAGATTGAATTAGATCTTGTATTCTTGAAAATGATTCTCTAATTTAATGAAGCAATCAGGCCTGAGAATATAATTCAGTGTTCTGTAATTTCCTTATAACATGGTAACAAATGAAATTGTATATTTGAAATATAAGTTTTCACGAAGCAACCGTATAGGGACGATCCTGTATTGTCCAGGTACAAAACTTTTATGTATAGATCTATCATCAGTTCATGTTGCTAAATCAGTCCAATGCACCTCATCTTCTTTTGAAATTGAAATTTGTAAAAATGCTTAGAATTTAAAGAAAAAAAAAAAGGATTTGTATTTTGTGACAGTTAGGCTGCTTTTCTTCTCACTAACAGATAGTAAATGATACTGCAGAAGAGATGTTGTAACCAACCATTTTCAGTTATGAGGAATGAAACCTTTTTCAGTTATGAAGAATTAATCTATATGCTATCATTTTGCATTTCAACTATTTACTTAGGTCTGTCTTTAATGCAATACTAAAGATCATAGCTCACTTCATGCTTTCATTTCATAGTGGCAATTTTCTGTTTTAATGACCTAATTTACAGTTTTTCCTGTCCTGATTCTTTTTAATTACAGGGGAGAGCTTGATTACCTCGTTATAGATATGCCCCCTGGAACTGGTGATATTCAACTTACTTTATGCCAGGTATTTCTTATGTTATATATGTATAATATAGGAATATTCTCATATACTTAAGGATGTATATACATCCACTTAAAAGTGATCAACGGGCAGAGGTGTTGCATGACAAAAGCATTTGTTACAGGTGTACTACACCAATGAGCGAGCTGGATGTACACACATCGACAAGTACCCAAGAAAAGCCGATGATATAACATATTAAAATTAGACTAAACTGTACACTAATTCTTTCAATTAAGATCTGGTGAGTTTGTTTTTGCAGGTAGTTCCATTAACTGCAGCTGTGATAGTTACCACTCCTCAGAAGCTAGCATTCATCGATGTTGCAAAAGGGGTTCGTATGTTTTCAAAGCTTAAGGTGTGTTTTCTTGTCCGATGTGAACTGTGTGCTTGTATGGATCTGTAATTTTATTTATTTGAATCATGAGTTGCAAGAGTATATCATCATTCACCACTTCAACTTCGGCATGTTTGGACTATTTGTTTTTCTGTCTATTATGTTGGTACATCCTGTTATGTTCTCTGGATTGGATGAAGACAAAAACAAAACAAATTCCCATATGTAAAATTAATATTTCATCATTTATGAGATTGGCCATTTCAAAAATAATTTATTGCGTAGCTAAGTTTTACTCCATTTTACATGTGGTACTGTAATTGAATTGAAGAAGTTTTCCAGGTTCCATGTGTTGCAGTGGTTGAGAACATGTGCCACTTTGATGCTGATGGGAAACGCTACTATCCATTTGGCAGAGGTTCAGGCCAAGAGGCATGAAACTAAGTTGGCAGACAATTTTTATTCCTGTGAAGCAACGTTAGCATGAATTTTGTTTAATTATTGGATTTGTGTCTCATCAGGTTGTGCAACAATTTGGGATCCCACATCTCTTTGATCTTCCAATCCGACCAACAGTATGTGTTACATTTTGTCCTTTTTTCTCATAGTCCAGAGTGACGAGGAAACTGCTACTATGTATAAACCCCTTTTGAATTGATACTTAGTTCTTTTGCACATTAACTCTAGTAATATTTTTTTCCCTGAATATCATGGGTATTCCCACCCCACATTAGAGGTGAGACTAATCCCATGGATACATTGATATTTTAATAATTTTATACATGTGAGAGGCTTCCGAAACTTAATGCTCTCATGGAAGTATATCAAGCATTTCTCTAGTGCATGGCCATGGATCTCTTTATATTTATCTTGCTTCACTAAGCTTAGAGATGCCCTTATTGGTCACACACACACACACAGAGCTTATCTTAGGATTTAATATTTTAATATTTACTGGGTGAATGTCAGAATACATGCATCAGTTTGTTAGAGCATATGGGCATATGGTGGTGCACCTGTACATGTGTGTGTGTGTGTGGGTAGGGGTGGGGGGGTTCGGGAATTGTTGCCTGCCCAGTTTTGGACAATTTAATGGCAGGCATGCCTGTAGAATGATATGATTTCTTTTCAAGCCACTGATATCATTATATGTTACACTTTAACAGCTATCAGCTTCTGGAGACAGTGGAATGCCTGAAGTGGTAGCTGATCCTCAAGGTGAAGTTGCCAAGACATTTCAAAATCTTGGAGTTTGTGTTGTTCAACAATGTGCCAAAATCCGACAACAAGGTGATTAGTCTTTCAGCAAAAAATGTTATTTTTTCATAACAATTCCATGTGAAAGGCCTCCATGCTAAGCTCCTTTTAAAGAGTAATAAATTCACCCCATTCATTACGGGTACGGAGAGAATCTTTCAAACCCAGTGTATATAACCAATTGCCAGTTTGACACAACACCGCTCATTTACCCTGGCTTGGGCATATAAGCTGAACGTTTGGGCAACTGAGAAAGAACAAAAAGTAAAGAGCAATGCTTGTGTGGTCAAGATGTTTATGCTGAGTAGGAATTAAGGATAGAGTTAGGAATAAAGGAATCTGACTCTATTAGTAGAATTTGAAGAAACTAAAGGATATTATATTAGATGTTTGAGCATGTAAAAAAGACTAGAAACCACCTCTGTTCGAAGAAATCATTGTTTGTTGAAGGTGTAAGGGGGAGGACAATGAGGACCTGAAACAGAGAGTTCAAAGCAACGTATTGTTTTGTGGAGTGACAAATAATGTCTGTAACACAGGATGAACATGAAACAATCATGAATCTTAACCTAGATATATCAGGTGAGGAGTTGATGATAATGAGATGGTATCTTTCAACAATTAGGGGTGTGTGTGCGTGAAAGGTTTGGAAGACCATAGTGGATCTTATTTTAGTACCTAGCAAGTTCTCAACTACAACAATAATTGTTTTTGGTCACGGTAAAAAAAAATTACTGACAAGAATACATAAACACACTATGGTACTAAAGGTCCAGATAATCATCTCTCAAATAAAAGGAAAAAAAAAAGTCATTACCCTATACAGAAGATTCCACCACCAACTACTTGTTTGGAGTGCTGTTACCCCAACCATTAGCATATCCCCCCAAAAATGAAAAATAGGTTGCTAACTTTGTGGATGTCTCCCTCATTTTATGAAAGTGAATATGGCCATATCCAGGATCTTCCGTGAACATTCATGTAATTACATTCCATGAATCATCATCTACTAGTAATGGGCCTCAAAATTGAAGACACAAATGTCCTAAGTGTTGGGGCTGCTGCGATCGAGTACCACATTGGAAGTGTAGAGGAAGATCTAGTGGTTTATAAAGGACTTAGGTCACTCCACCTAACATGCTAGTCTTTTGGACTAGAAGCCCAACAAATGGTATCAGAGCCAGGTCTCAGGTTACCTCATATGAGCTCAGGAAATCCCCCACGTGAACGAGATGCCTGGCGTCGCTTTCTGCACCAGAGGGCCTCGTTCAGGGGGGGGGGGGGGAGGAGGATTGTTGGGGCTTCTACAATCGAGTTCCACATTGGAAGTGTAGAGGGAGATCTAGGAGTTTATATAGGACTTGGATCACTCCATCTAACAGGCTAGTCTTTTGTGCTGGAAGCCAGGTCCTAACACTAGGTGCGTTAATAGAAAGGACATCCTCATTTTATTCTTAATGTGTCTTAGATATAGCTGTTTTGTTTGTTTTGTACTCCCGAGATGTATCTTCCTTTAATGCAGTTGATGTTTGTTTTTCATTTTTAGTTATTTGTGCACATCCTGATCTTCTTTTGACATGCAACTTGAAATTCCATTCCATTAGATTCAGGCCTCTTTCGGCAAATCAAATATTTCAGTTGGGGTCTTATTTTGTTCAGTTTCTGCCCTGAACTTATTTCATTGGCAATGACCTTATCTTGTTGAAGCTTTACTTTTAAAATGATTAGCTTCCAATCATTATCATCATCGAAGTCATTTATCACATCTATTAAGGGTTGATCCACTTTCTTATTTCTACTTTTCCACTGAACTTTCTGAGTTCTATTTCTTGTATCATATCAAATATTCTTCAATATTATGGATTAATACCATTAAAAAGATGAATTCATAATGTTGAAGAATATTTGAGACTGTATGGGAATTATCTGCAGCGTGTTTGAGAAAAGCAATATATCCAGGAAGCAGTATAAGGAAAAGAATAAAATGTTAGGCTAGTTAGTCGGTACTTCTTTATATATTGAGCCTGATATATCTCTAGGATGTTACTATTCTTGCAACTCTCTTTAGCATATGCTTTCCAGTTAAATTTGTATGCCAATTCCTTTTAAACTGTTCTATTCCAACTATTTTTTCTGTTTTCTATTAAGTTCCATTTTCATATTAGTATTTTGTACCTTTGCCTACAAAAAGTGGTAGGGAATTTGTTTGTCCAATCAAATGGAGTATCTTTAATCTATGCAATATTTTGTAGTGTGGCCTTATTTTGATCGCAATCATTTGGCCTTTTCAGTGTCGACGGCGGTAACTTATGATAAATCTATTAAAGCAATAAGGGTTAAGGTGCCAGATTCTGATGAAGAGTTCCTATTGCATCCTGCAACAGTGAGACGGAACGATCGCTCTGCTCAAAGTGTTGTATGTGGAGCTCCCATCATATTTGAATCTTTCTTAGTATTTCATCATAATTGTTTCTTCTCAAGGAATTATAAGACATGACGGGTCAATGGCCCTGTGCAACCATTTGCGCAAGTGGAATTCAAGTTTTAGTGGTTCATACTTTTTGAACTGATGGCTCATTGTGGATGGTGGATACCCAAAACCGTTCCAAATGAAAGATCGTAACCATCCAATTTTTGTTTTCCTTTTCTTGAACATAATGTTTATTCCCCTAGTAGTTAAATTGTTGACTACCAATTGGACTGGGTCCCAATCTCTGGTGTTTGGTGCATTCCCCTTCCACGGCATTGCTCATCCATCTGTAGCCTGAATGTAGGAGCTATGGGCATCTCTTATTGAATGGGCACATTGTGACACTATGTCCATTCTGATGCTATGGTCCATCTCTATTTTATGCTTAGGTCAAGTAAAGAGTTTTGATGTGGTGATTTGGGAGCCTTCTGTTAAGTATTGGTGCTTTCCATTTTGAATCCTTGCATGTGACTTATCCTTTATGTTAAATGAATCACTGCATGACACAGGATGAGTGGACTGGAGAGCAAAAGCTACAATACGCTGATGTTCCCGAAGACATAGAACCTGAAGATATTCGACCGATGGGAAATTACGCAGTTTCCATAACATGGCCTGATGGGTTCAGCCAGGTTATATCAACTTTTCTCTTTTTCTTTTGGGGATAAAGCAGAAAATCTTAGCTCTTAGTTCCAGTGAACTGTTCCAACACAAACAATTTATCTTCCAAAAAGTAAATCCACAATTTGAGGATGTTTGCTAAGCCTAAATACAACGCGCCACGTGTACGTCTATTCCCAGTTTAATTTGTCAACATACTTTCAGTAAATATATGGAATAGAGAACTGAATCATGCATGATTAGCACATATGTGGTGCCCATTGTGTGGGTTCCATGGCCCAAAAAGCAGATTGGTCTACTCATCAATCAGGGAGATGACAAAGTGTACATTGCATTGCCTTTCTGCTTTCATGTATGGTCCACCTCATGAGTGGACTAATCTTAACTTTTGGCAGGATTTATCATGGGCCACTCTATTGATGACCCCTTTGATCTTGCATGTTCCGATGATTCTAGGAATAGGTGGTTTTGGTCTCAGCAAAGCCCAGAAGAGGAAAGACCCTTCTAGGTCTGAATGAGTGTCGACATTGATAAATGATGTGGACCATCATTGATCAAAATGGGCACCATAAGGTGATCCTAACCTTTAACTTTTGAGCATCAAAGTTATGTTTTTGATACTTTGAGAATGACTTGGATGCACATTCATTCAGACCATATTTGAATTCAGAGGGAGAGTGATGTTTGAAGAAGTTTGTATTGACGCTATGCATTGGGCGGGGTTCATGAGTTCTTATTAGATTTACTGTATACACACGAAGACTCAAAAATGAAATGTGAAAATTTGAGTCAAGTCAGGTGAATCTTTTAGCAATGAATTTTAGGCCATCCAGCATGATTAGATTATACATGTACCTCAATCTTTTATTATGGATTTTATGTTATACCACCATTCTAACCTATAAGAATGATTAATGCTTTAACATCTGATTTCTGGGTTTGTTCTGCAGATAGCGCCTTACGATCAGTTGCAAACAATAGAGCGGCTAGTTGCTGTTCGTTGACCAACTCTCACACAGACTCCTGTAAGATGCTAAATTAGAGAGTTCAAAATTGTTCCCAATAGGTGAAACAGGGAGGACATGGAGAGCTTGTTTTAGCGACATCTTGTAATATGTAGGGCGAGGAGTCTGGCCTGTTAGATTTTTCACTGATTGGCCAGTGATAAAAGCTGTAATGAAACAACTTGGTTGAGTATGCTTGTCATTGGTCATGTTCAGGCCTGTAAAAGATTGAAAGAGAAACAGTCATAAGTTACTGCATTTGATCGAGTTGCAGAGATTTCTGATGCTGTCTTGAAATTGAAGTTTTCAGATTTGTCAAAGCTGATTCTTTGGTTCTTCCATTTAAAAAAAAAAAAAAAAAATCGTCTTTTTTGATGCTTTGGAACTGTTGCAGTTGTCGATCTGGATAGCATTCTTATAAATTATATTTTTCTGATGTAATCTTTAATCTGAATAGCATTCTTATAAATTTTGGAATCATTCAAATGGGCTGTGTTTTGACCTCTTGCATTATGTGTCTACTAGCATGTTGGGTATAATAGATATAGTTATTCTCTTACTATTGGTTTTACTTCATTTAGGGGAATCCCAAGCAACACCTTTGGCATAAGCCCTCCTAAACCCTCTCTAGCGGACTGCTCCACACCCACAGCAGGACGCCCCCAATTTACTGCCTGCTAGGACTTCGAACTAGTGACCTTCTCACTTCCTGAGGAAGGGAGGTAACCAGTTGAGCTACCCAACTTTGGATAAATTACTAAGAACCTATTAAAGGAGAATGCATGGGTGGGTCATACCAAACGGTCTTTTTATAGGGATGAAATCAGATGTTTGTGTACTTTAATCCAAAATTCAGATGTGTGTAATTGTTATATGCCAACAGCCCAGTGCATGGCCCTTTTGGCATATGTGTAGCATTCATAGGGCCCAGCCCAGCTTATTCACTTGTCGGGTCTAAAAATAATGGCCAGAACATGGTCCGATAGACAAATTTGGTACCTGCAAGTGCGCTGGCGCATTGAAAATCCTAGTGGTACTATTACTTTCATTGAACAATCAAAGGTCCCAAAGTAGAATAGTTAAAATGGAAAATTGTCTTTGTTTGATGAGAAATGATACAGGTAGCAGGGAGATTATATATAAGGTCATAGTCCTCCATATCCATTCTCTCTCTCACATCCACCTACCTCCCTCGTAAATTGTACTCATGTCCTTACCACAAATCAGACTTTTAAAGCCTATAGTATAAATGTGAAATTTTGAAGGGGTGCCCATCCTCACACGAGAATAGTCTTTTAGGAGATGGATTTTCTGGATTTCCCACTTTGCCTTCATCTGTCTGTATGAATTTTTTAATAATCAGACTTTCAGAAATTGGTGCACCGCCCAAATTACTTTTCAGTGAATATTTTTTTTTTCTTTTTTCGTACGGATGGATAGAGGTAATATGGGAAGTAGGGGTTGAAATATCGGCCGATACATATCGTATCGGCCGATATATATCGGTTTTGGATATGTGAATATCGGCCGATATGTATCGTATCGGCCGATATTCACGTGAATATCGGCCTTGATATCGGCCGTATTATATCGGCCCGATATCAAAATATCGGCCGATATTTAAAAAAACAAGGAAGAAAGAGAAAAATATCGGCAGATATATCGGCCGATAACGATATATCGGTCGACATATCGTATCGGCCGATACCGATTTTTAAACCCTTGATGGGAAGTTCACTAAAACCTATGCTTATTAAAAGAGTTTTTCGGTGTTAGGATGGTCACCCTTTTAAAGGTCTTAAAAAATATGACTTCTCTTATTCAATCAAGATAAAATTTTATAAGTATTATATACAAGCTAAGAAGTATTTGATGCAAACTTATTTGGGGGATATATATATTATTGAGGTCAATTGAATGCTGTCTTTAGTTGAGTGAATTGGACTCACCTCCATATCTATTTCCTAAAAGTTACTTTATACATGTGACAATTTCTAACCTGCCCCCGTTAACTCAACCCAATTGACCCAAAAAATAGAGTTCAAGTTAAGTAATTTTCTAAAAGATCAAGTTGACATGACTCTAACTTTACAAAAAATAACGTAGAAGAGTCCTAGACTATATCCTATTTAAAAATAACTATGTGGGTCCCATTTTTTCTTATCAATAGGTTTACTCCATGTATCCAGAATTCATTCTCCAATCAGTTTGTTGTAATCACAAAAGTCATAGATTTGAGTGGTGCAAATATTAATTTAGACTTTGTACGTCTAAAAACAATTTAATAAGTTTAATCATGAATGCTGATTTTGTTTGAATAAAATGAATAGTATGTAAGATGGTACGGAAGCAGGGCCTGACTCTGAGATCTCCTAAAATCTCAGAGACCTTAGGTGGAGTGAAATTTTAAGAGTCCTTTATGACTGACAGGGCCGGCTCTAAGTATAGCTACCGTCTAGGACTCCAAACAGAAAAGGCCTCCACACACTTGAACTCCTTAATATACCAGTCACAAAGGGCTTTGAAATCTCACTCCGTCTAGAGCCCTGAGATTTTAGAGGGATCTCAGGGCAGGCCTTGGTGCCTGATATATTAAGGAGTTTAAATGTGGAGGCCCTTTCTATATGGAGTCCTAAGCGACAGACGACGTGCCTATGCCGTCTGTCCAGAACTAGCCATATATGGATGGGTTAGTTGGAATAAAAGCTTAGGACCCATTTGATGTCAGATAAAATATCAAAGATCCAACTTAACATTACAAGCTAACCACATTTTTCATTGATGGAAAGGACTAGAAATTATGAAAGCAGAAAGTGTAGGAAGAAAGAAGTGAGGATGTTGGCCTGAATTAAAGAGGGTAGATAGGATAGGATATGACTCTAATCTCTCAATCTCTACAACCCATGTGATAATCTCATAAATGCAGACTTTCGTGCCGTGCTCTTCCATCTCTCTCTCCTTTCTTTCTTGCTTTCATTTTTTTAATTGAACGTTTATAACACCATCAACGAGACACGCAACTAATGTAAAAGCAGTCAACCATCGGAAGTTGCATTCAAGACAGAAAGGAAGGAGGAACCTTATTGATGAATTTACTTCTCTTTCAGAGTTAAATTCTTCCCCATGATTCCTGTTTCTGATTAGGTGCTGTCTCGTCACACCTTTTATAAGTTTGGACTGAAATTTTTAGTACGATGGTCATTGTAAAAGTGATAAAAATTTCACGTCGATCAATATTATGAGAAATTAGTGATTTATTTAATATTTGAAACATGCTATTCTTATGACTAACTGTTCAGAGTGAGTTCTACTTCAAATTATTATTTTCTAATATGTTATCAGAACAGGTTCTATATGTAACTATAGGATTCAACTGTACGTGAAGCACACTCCTCTCAATTTCTAGTTTTTTAGAGTGAGTTTTATCTTAAGAATATTATCAAGTCATGAATTTCTACCAAATCTTAGAGCATCCAACTAGTGTTGGAGACGTGTGTAAGTCTTTTTATCTACACACACGATAAAACTAAGGGAAGTGACTCTTTTAGAGTGAAGTGGGTGAGGTGGAATGAAATACGAAGTTAAGACTCTTGCTCTTCAAGAGATTGAGACAAGTTCGAGTCCGACACACCAAACCTTTGGGGTTAGTTTTGACTGAAATTTAAAACATGGGACTAAATTTTTTTCAATCTAAATTCAGATTCAAATTTGCATTTTCTGAAAAGTGCAGCAAATATTTTTAAAATATTATTGATATTTAAAAAAAAAAATTGGTCAAACGAAGACAGAAAATTTCTTCGATAGCTGAAATTTGTAATGAGGACCTAACTCTTGAGTCTCTTGACGGTGCTCGCTTTTTCTATCGCTCTAGTGCAGTTTAAACTTCAAAGTCTGGCGGCAATAGACCCGTTTCACATATTTCACACCCACTGTTGCATAAAAATGCTCCAAAATTAGGTGGGGATATTTATGTCTCCAAACCAAACTTGAGAACCATGATAAATTGATGGCTCACCTTCCATTATCCTGATTCAGACCAAGATGACTCTTCCTCAGCTTTTTAATTAAAACTTTAAATATCTGAATTATTATTTTATGTTATAAAAATATCTGAATATCTCGGTTAAGAAATTTCTCTCTCTTTGTTTTTTTTTTTTAAAACTACATTTATCAGTCGATATCGGACGATATCCTATATATATCGCCGATATTTCAAATCTCGGCCTATGCAATATGTATCGGCAGAGAATTTTTTTTTTTTTTTTAAGGTCCAGAGGTGTTCAAGCGTGGCACCCGACTAGTCCTTTGGGATGTGTGAAAACCCCTCTATCCACACACACTGGGTAAATCGATGGGACCTTACTCTATACATATTCTCATGGGAAATGGCCCTTCATTGGAGCTCTCATAGTTTAAATCCAAGACCTTCCTCTAGAGATCTTGTTCCCAAACCGAGATTTGTTTAAACTAATGTACTAACGAGAAGAAACCTTTTTTTGCTCATCAATAAGGGTGAAACTCGGGTCGGGTTTTAATTTGATCTAAGAAATCAGTAGGTTTAGATTATGTATTTGTATATTTTGGAATTTTGGGTTGGGTCAAGTTGTGAAAAAAATTTGTATGAAATTTGGATCAGGTTGAGTTGAGAAGTTTAAAATCAATTCGATTCGACTCGACGTAAATCAACCCAATTTGAATGCAACAAATTATAAAACAGTAATTATTAGGGTTAAAACTCAGGTTGGACTAGATTGGGCTAGCACTCAGGTTGATTGGAGTCAGAAATTCGAGTAAGATCTGTTTGAATAATTAGGATCGGATTGAATTTAATAATTTTTTACATAAATTGAGTCAAATTTATTAAAACCCGACTTGACTTACCCGAATTTCAACCTTGCCCAACAATCTACAGATGAGATGAGAATGAATAAGAAATGCATTTTTGGCTCGGGTGAAGTATATCAGACTTCAAAATTATGAAAGAGTCTTAAATTTGATATATAAAACCATAACCTAAACTTTAAATTGCCTTCTGCTTGTTAGTCACATTTTTCAATCAATTTTTTAACTTGCATGGTTCTAAAATCTAGTTCCATACCATAAAAATCCAGTGCTAAAACCTGTTGGCTGCAGACTCCTTTCCCCCAGTAGATAAGCTTGAAGCAATTACCACCTTTGACATGAGACTATGAATCTTTTGAGGAGAGGACGAGAGATACTTTGTATCGTGTTTGCATTGGTCATGTCATCTCTCGACAGACATTTAATACCAAAAGTGGTTTCTCAAAAAGGCGGTAAAACTCTAAATAGAAAGAGACTTCGCACCAACTTAATACAAAAAGTTTGATGGGCCAAGCACAGGCATTTATTTTTATAAGTACAACTTCAATTTAAAAATTAAAAAAGTGCCACCGACATATTTGGGCCAGTTTATGTTTTTTTTTTTTATGATAATATCGTAAAATATAATTTAAATATAAATAGTGTTTAGAGGACGCCCACGGTTGAAGATGTCTAAAGATATGTAATATTTTTGTGCTTGCTAATAACAATATTTTCTTTTAAATATTTAATGAGTGATGATTAAAAATTTGTTGGAAGTAGAAATTCTAAATTCAATTTTCATATCAATATCACTTCTCAAAGAGTTATTCAGTGTATGGATGGGAGGTTTAAACATATTCTGAAGATTAGTCGAGTATTCTAAAAGACTTGGACACCTTGGTCAAAAAAAAAAAATTAATAAATTCATTCAATATAAGTTAGATCACTCATTTAAAGCTTGATATATTTGTGGAAAATTCAACGTAAAATTTCTAAGGATTATACCCACTGCTCTTAAGACACATTAAGTAATATCATAGGGGCTTGAAAAACTCAATTAATTTAGACCAAGTTGACTCTATTTGATATCATTTTGAGTTGAATGAATCAATGAATTTTATCAATTTTTTTTTCAAATCAAGTAAAATAATTTATTTGAATTATTATTTTAATCAGTTATTGTCATTGTTCTGGCCTAGAGCATTATTTAGATAGTACACTGGGGTAGATTCCAATTTTCAATTTTGGGTGTGTCCAAATGCAACTTAATATAGCATTTGGCATCGACTGAGTACTGAGCACTGCGTAGTGTATGGTGTTATTGTAAAATACAAATAAGATTCTAAAGCTTTTACTTGTAATGATGACATGGATAGGAAATGATTCTCTTGTGAAATTTGTGAATTGTCATTCGGTGTAAAGATTGTAATCTAATATGTCATTGGAGAAAAAATTATTATTTAATACCAAAATATCTAGGTTTAATCTTGAGGAGTCCAGTTGACACAGCCTAATTAGTTTGAAATATGTGTTGAAATTGTTACTTAGTAGTGTCACCTCTGGTTGACTTTTTATCAAAGCAAAAAGTTTGCTTCTCACACGTAGAAACTCCTTTTCTAGTAATCAATGATTTTAGAAATTTTTCAGAACCACTCTCTCTGTCGTATATTTAGTCATTTTTTATTATTTTTAATTCAAAAATCATAAAAAAACGTTAAAGATCCAAAAGTTTTACATTTAAAGAGAGATTTCTGGCAATTTTTCAATTCCCGTGAACCGTTCATTTTACATGAATTGCACTTTCATGCTTACAAGAAAAACGCAGTGCAGAATTGTAATAACGATATATATCGGCCGATATTCACTTGTTCAAAATCGATACATATCGGCCGATACGATATATATCGGCCGATATTTGTACCCCTATTTCTGAGCAGTAAGACAACAAACTCATCTCAACATCAGCTTAGACTTTTGAATTCGAGTATTCGGAGGTATGAACGTGAGTATTTCCAGTGTAATCATGATTATACATGAAGATCCTCCTGAATTAATTCCATTTTCTACATTTCTTCTTTTAATTAAAAAGAAAAATATTTTTCTGTATAGTTTGATACTTTTGAGTGTGAAATTGAAAATCATTTTCATGACAGCAAGTTGTCAATAGCTTTGTCCATCCATTGCACGTTGGTATAAAATTTGTCGGCAGTGACAATTTTCCACGTGACCCTCGTTTTGGACTTCAGAATGCTTGGCTATATTATTTTGCTAAATCTTGACCGTCCATCTAATCTACACATTATCAATCACGACACCAGTTCACCACCAGTTGGACCGGGCCATTGGATGGGCTTGAGTGAGTCGGACGAGTTTTAGGTCAAGCAAATTGGACTTTGGGCTGCTAAAGTTCTCTATTGAGCCTCTCATCTTACATCCAAGCGCCTGGGCTTAATAATATATAGATAGGGTCCAGAAGGCTAGCCTAAAGCCCTAAACAGCCATTTACATTCGAGATTGTTCTCAACATGATCGGAATCGGATTCTTCATTCCAGTTCAAATCTTAAAGGGCATTCATTTAGGCCCAGCCCAACAATTTTAACTAAATTTTACTTTTTCATACTAATTATAATTATAAATAATAAAATTCTAATAATTCATCAAAATAAATTCCAAATCTTTTAGAAATTATTAAGCATCGACTATATTTAGCCTTTCGTTTTTGAGGGTTTAACCTTCAAAAAAGTTGTAAAAATAATCAAATTACATTTAATAAAAATTAGAGTATAACCGTATTCAACCGCTAAAAAATAGAAGTTGATTGATATTATCAATAAAATAAGTTGGTCCCACAAAAATGTGCCATGAGCTCGATGGCGTCGAGATGGTAGAGAGACAACACAGATAGAAAATGTTTAAACTAAACTTTTTTTTTTTTGAATTATAATTTTTTTTTAATGAACTTTGACCTCCACCAAATCAATAATGCTTAAAAACTAAATGATTTACTGAATTACTTAGAGAAATTGATGAGAAATTTGGTGTTTTATATGTCGATTGACGTCGATATATATATTTATCATTTAAGTAATAATAAGTAAATAAAAATAAACCCGATGTTCATATCGCTTTTCTTGCTGAAGATAAATATTGAATTTAAATTCAATAAAAAAGTTTAAATTAGTTCAGACTGTGACATCAGCATGAAGTCATAATTACATAAATATTAAATTAAAATTAAGAAGAAAAAGCAAACAAAGAATAAATACAAAGTCATTAGCCTGGCGGCTTTTCAGGTTAATGGCCTGACCAGACGGCTGAATCCTGAATGTGAGTCTTGAAAATATTTGTTAATCATAAAGTCAAATCTTCCAACTGAAGACTTCCAAAATATCACTTTAACAAGCCTTTGAATTTTTTTTTCCCTTTAATTCCAATAAACTACTAAACTCTGGCCTCGAGGCATGACTTGAAAGAAAACTCGAAATAATTTATAATCTCTCTGTCTTATTTTATTTATCTTATTTAAAATATTTATATTTTTTAATAAACTTTTTATATAAAACTAGTATTCTATATGATATTATCTATTTTCAACACACTTTACACTACTTCAATATAAATGAAACGGTTATTTTGAGACAATTTTAAAATTCATATATGGCAACTAATTTGAGACAGAGAAAGTATTAATCAATATTTTAAAAATGAATAGTTTATTAGATTGCTTTCTATCTCTATTTGATTTAAGTTCAATCAATAAAATAAGTTGATCTTGGGTTGAATCTATGATAACTCCAATAAATTATCACTCTCTCTAAAATATGTACAAAGTAAGGTTCCACTGTTTGAACTCGACATCTGTGTGGAGGGAGGTGTGCACATGCTCTAAAGAACTAGTCGAATGAAACACCTAAACACCTTTTGTTATAAAAAAATTGGGTGAAACAAGTCATTTTAAACCATGATATTCTATAATGTTGTAATTCTAAAATACCATGTTACATTTAAAACTAAATGACTAAAGTATAGAAAAACTCAAAATTATATTTCAACAATAAAATTATAACAGTAACTAATAAAAGATGATATTCTCAATAAAAATATTATAAGAATCATAATATTTAAAAAAAATTAAAATATTTAAATATAGAACAGTCTCAATTTAAGTTAGTCAAAATCAAATTATAAAATTCAATTTAATTTTAAAACGCTGATATTAACTACAAAATATCCTTCTACAACGTCGGTAGAGAATTTTTTTCTTTCTCTTAAAATGATCTCACTGATAGCCAGAAACACTAACATCATAAAGTAAGAATTTTGAATTCGATTTTCATTCTATCTGAAAAGATCATTCCACTTAGAATTTCTTAACGCTAGTGAATAAAAAAGTTTATATATATTTTAAGAATTAGTTAGATACTTGGAGAAGTCCAAACTCCGACCACTTTGATTATAAAAAATTTAAAAATAAAAACTATTATTCCTGTTTTTTCCTCCCCGAAAATGAATTGAAGGTGGCATTTACTTTGAGCTGGCATATGCTACATTTTTGGTGGGCCACCCGCTTTATTGTGGGAAAAGGTTAGTCTTGGATTCAACTAAACCCAACCATATCATGACAAATCACTCGTCAGCGTCTGAACACAACCATTCCCAACTGCACCTTTTTGTTTACTTACCCTTTCCTTGTCTTCACTATCCAACCATTTATTATACTTACATTGTAACATGTCATTGTTGCAGTAAATTGTAACTCTCTCATAATACAAAAACACCTTTTTGTATTTATAACCCTAACTTTCGATGTGCACACGATTCTGTCGGTATCTTTAAGAATTTATAAATATTATATTTAAATTTCTTAATATTAATAGAGATTTTTTTTAACTTACAAGAAAAACGAAAGTAAAACTCTTGTAGATAATGTCTACTGTCTTTAGGACATCTACCTTCCACTTTTTAAGATGGGAGACTATTTCTTAAATTGCATCTAAATAATTACTGCATTGTAATTTTATGAAAATAACATAAAAAAATCACATCCGTTTCTTTAAATTGAATATACTATATTAATATGAAACTATACACTACATAATATATACTAAAAAAATATAAATAATGGAGTTATATAAAAAATACTTCATTTAAATTTACACATATTTAAATTATGATTTACATGTATATGTATTCATATTTAAAAATAAGTTAAAGTGGAGTCTCATTCAAAGTGTAAATATTGATAATTATATGTCTCTTAAAAAGTATTTAAGAATATTAGAGAAGTAAATAAAAAAATTCAAAGTCTCCAAAATTATAAAAGGTTAAAAAACAAAAAACAAAATGAAAAACCCACTTTGGAATTATACCCTATTACATTTTATGTTGATCTAAGAATTTATTTCACTCAAGAGAAAGAAAAGAGAAAACAAGGCCTAAGATTACAAGATGAATTAATATGAAGGTAAAAAATTAGTACTCCCTCTGTCCCAAATTAAATGTCCTATATGAATTTTAGAATTGTCCTAAAATAATTGTCTCATTTAGTATAAAATGTATTCAAAATGGATGAGATCACATGAAATGTTAGCCTTATAGAGAGAGTTCCTTAAAAAACATAAATATTTCAAATGAGACAATTAAAATGGAACGGAGGGAGTATAATTTAAAGGTAAGTGTAGCATATCTCTAAAATACATGGTTTCTAAGATTGGATCTAGTAATTTTTATAAGATTCATCATTTAATGCCAACAAATGTAGTTCATCATTCATTGCCAACAATATATGGCTTCTATGATTGGGTGGTTTTCTTCAATTATCATTTTCATAGAAAAGATGCATTAAAAGGATCCAATTATATAGGGGCAAAGTTGGGCCCTATAATAGAATACAAAAGTTTAGTGATCAACAAAAAAATTAATGTCATGGATATTTGAATATCTTAAAAACATGAGTTTTATAATTAAATTAAGGTAACTATGTTTGAATCCCATATTCAATTGAAACTCCAACTTTGCTTTTTGAAAAGCACACACCATTTCCCTTAGCACTTGATTTTTGACAGAAGAAAACCAAATCTTGAGCAAAATTTTAAACTTTTAAGTGAAAATTATAAACTTTCAAATTTCTTTTAATTTTTTATGATACACCAATATCAACATTAAAGATGAGCATGAAATCTTGTGAGCAAGTTTCCATAAAAAAAATAATCTCATTTGATTATTTCAATCTTTGTTTTTGAGCCTTTGAAATTCAAATCAGAGTTTAATACAACAAAGAAGTTGTCAATTCCAACTTATTTGAATTTGTATAGGTAAGAAAAGGAGAATGGGCTCTTATGGGCATTAAATTGGTGTTTAAGCCGTACAAGAAAATTATCAAAGCTACTTGTAAGTGATAATATGAGGTAGATTAAGTAAATCTAATCCAAAATTAAGGGTAGTGATTTTTGCACCATGAGTTTTTTCACAGTACACCAAATTTAAAGAAAATTTCAATTTTATCTTTACTTCTCTCCTTCTCTCTTTTTTCTTCTTTCTCAAAAAGACAAAATTGAAATTTCATTAAACTTTAGTACACCGTAAAATAAATTCATTTTGCAAAAATCACTACTCAAAATTAATAATCCTCAAATGGATAATGAGGCCACGCGGTGGTGAATCACCGTTCATCAGTGGATAAATGAAACCATCCAACTATTTTCCTTTTTTTTTTAACTCTCGCTAGACTAGATAAGCATTAAATGTATTTGTTCAGGCATGGCCAAATCAGGACAATGGTCCTCCATGTTCAGTGGTACACCACTCTACTCTTGACATGTGTTGTCTAACTGGGCCCATTACGATAGATATTTATTGTTGTTTGAATGGAAAATTTTAAAACTTTAGCTAAATTTAGGAATGCCAAATAAAGTAGAACAATTAGTTTCACAAAATTGGTGGATAGGTACAAAAGGCAGTCCCATTACATTAAATTTTACAACTGAACATTACCGATCCATTAACTCTCCAAAAGGCAAGCCCTTATTTCTTATAGTGTTAGCCATTATTATCGGATATTCTCAACCCTATTTTCTTATAAAGGACCCAACAGCTGATGCCCAACACTCTCACCTCTCAGTTCCCTCCCTTCTCGTCATCCTTCCTCTCCTCTTCTTACCACTACTGCTCTTGTTTTCTTTCCTTCTTTTCTTTTCTTCTTCTTTCCTTCAACATGGTGATGCTTGAAAACAGCCTGTCAGCAGCTATGAATGCCAAAATCTTGGGCTTGGGTGAGAAAACTCTAATTCTAGCTCATGGGTATGGTGGAGATCAGTCCATTTGGGATAAAATCCTTCCCCACCTCACTCAACACTACAAGGTTGTAGTGTTTGATTGGATTTTTTCCGGTGCATCGAGCGACCCGAACCGCTTCGACGCCGTGAATTACTCTTCTTTTGAAGCTTTCTCTGATGATCTGATTTCTCTCGTCGATGAGATGAACTTGAAACAATTCATCTTTGTGGGTCACTCCATGTCTGGAATGATTGGATGCATAGCTTCCATTAAAAGGCCTGAGCTCTTTGAGAGACTCATACTCGTTGGAGCTTCTCCCAGGTATCAATCTCTCTATCCTTTCTTCATTTCTTTTCTTTCTTGTTATAATTTTGCATCTTTTTCAGTTCATTTTTTGTAATTTTTACGCTTAATGATTCACCTTTTAGCCGTTAGCATATTTTTTAAATGGTAATTATATTAAAAAAAAAAACACAAGAGGTATAAATACAAATAACACAATTAAACAGAGAGAGAAACAAAACAAATATTACGACAAAAAGCAAAACAGAGCTAACAAAACATAAAACTGTCTACGAAGGATTGGAAAGCGAACTCCAGTAAATGTCCGGTATTTTTAACGGTTAGGATTAATCGTGAAGGTTTGCTTTTAGGTTCTTTTCTACTTAAGTGAGGCCCACTAATTGAAGGGCTTGGATAAAATCTCCCCAAGACGAAAGTATAGGCCAAAACCCCGCTGTCCAAGACAATACTGGTCATGTAATTGGTGCTACACAGAAATGTGGCTAGCATCTTGTCTCTGGTTGATTTGGACTATTTAGAAGGCTTTGATTATGGCCAAACAAGTTCTACTTCTAGAATATAAGAGCTTGGATTTTAATATATGTGTCCACATTAAATTAGAATATTAAGAAGTTC
Source organism: Chimonanthus salicifolius (assembly GCA_013350335.1). Lineage (NCBI taxonomy): Eukaryota > Viridiplantae > Streptophyta > Magnoliopsida > Laurales > Calycanthaceae > Chimonanthus > Chimonanthus salicifolius. The sequence goes on along the minus strand of CM023535.1, from coordinate 71,615,924 downwards.
TACCTCTGGTTGCATTATCTTTTAGGGTTGAAATCATTTAAAACAGGTAGACTCATTCAACATGGCTCAATTTCAACTTTCAACCGTTTGACAAAAATGATAAATATATTATATTCATTTTTATTTTGAATAGAAATCTTGAGTTCAAATTTTTCCGGACTTATCTGATACACGAGATTTGTAGGTAATTCCGTATATCTATAAGAATATCGTCAGTCCTCATGTGAAATGGAGATACCCATATTATCGAAGAATACGATAAAATCTGTAGACTTATTTTGAAATTATTCATCATCTTCAATTTATATTTTATCTTCTTACCATCCCCATTTAAAATATTTATCCTATTAATCTAAAGTTGGTTTTCATATTATATCCTATATTCTTATCATATTAAATCATCTAAATTTCCCCTTGTGGGGTTCGAACCCTTGCGGAGTTACATGTGTCTTACGGGGTCAGAGATACCACTAGTGGGAGCTTTAGTAGGATTGTGTCCGAAGTTTTTCACATGTAAATTTAAAAAAAAATCATCTAAATTTATTCTATTGAAAATCTATTTTATAAGTACCACTTGTCTGTCAAGTGGATTAAGACAATGATATCCAAAAGTCAAGTTGCCTTATTATAAGCAATAGAGGATATTTTAATAACATGTCGTCCCAAAAATAGGATAATATCATATGTTTTATATTTTTTTTCTTCCTTTTCAATGGTTACGATACGGAGCCAACAATGAATACTTGGATGTGGGTGAAAATGCCTAGTTCAAATTTTTTTTTGTGAGATTCTTACATGGGGCTATCAATTTAACACATAAATTATTTTACTTTTATTTTAAATATATTTGTCTTTGTCAAATCTCATTTTGAGTTTCTTGAATCTTCAAAAAAATTAAATAATAATAAAAACAATAAGATAATGACAATAACAACGATGATGGCGATGATGATGATGACGACGATGCAAATTAATCAAATTATCTAATCCTTTCAATTTGAATTCAATTGCACATATTTCATGTTAATTCTTACATGGGCAGATGGATGAGTCCCTTCCAATTTCTCACACAAGTCCAGCAGAAACAGACAACTTGGTCGGCTATTCCGGCCTTTGGTTGATTCACTTAGAACCTTTCTACATTATTTACTTAAAAAAGATAAACGGCCTCTTACACGATTTCAAAGGTTTAAGTATAGATAAAGACGCTCGTACATATCTTGAAGATTAGTCGAATAGATTAAAAGACTTGAACACTTTAATAAAAAAATATTAAGAATTAAGTATCAAGTACAAGTGGTTTTGATTTCTCATTTATTAGTAGGCATGAGGCATGTTTGTAGGGTTCATTTTATATTTTAAATTGATTATTTATTATAATTTTATTTCCAGTACTTATTTCTAGTTAATAAATCAAAAGTTATGAAAGCTAGCGCAGAATTATCGAATTGCACATTTCACATTCTCATATCCAATTTCTGTAGATGATCAATGACTTCATTAGAAAGATGTTAGTCAGAAAGTAGGTCAATTTTTTTTTTAATTTATAATTTTTTTATAATTATTTCTGATTTCAGATACTAATAAAAAGATCTTATGATATCCTTCAAAATCACCAGATTTAATCATAAAATCTCTTTTTCTATTTTTATATAATAATTTGAACTAAATCCTTCCAACTCACTAAATTTTATCTTAAAACTTTTTTTCTTATTTTTGACAAAATTTTCCTTTCTTCAAATTAAATTCTTCCAAGTCACTAAATTTCATCTTAAAATATTTTATCTATTTTTAACTATTTTTTGGACTTTTTTTTTTCAAACAAATGTCAACTTTTCAATGAGAGAACAGTAAAAATTCATTTGACTGACACAAAATATATCTTCATATATAAATAGAGTAGAAGAATAGCTCTATTTTATCATTTTCAGTCCATCAAAGCACAACCGTTTATCCCGGTCAAACCGTCAAAGACCATATTCTAAGGGACAGCTTGTGGTTCCTAAAATTCCGGTCATATTCTGTAAAATCATCAAATTTAATTATAAAATCTCTTCTTTCTATTTTTTCTATTGTTTAAACAACTTTTCACAATTTTTTTTGTCATTTTTATATAGTAATATGATAAAGTTGAATTAAATCCTTCCAACTCACTAAATTTAATCTTAAAACTTTTTTTCTTATTTTTGATAAAAAAGTGTCTTTTTTAAAAAGTTAAATCCTTTCAACTCACCAAATTTCATCTTAATTTTTTTCTTTCTATTCTCTAGTTTTTTTTGATGAATTTTACTTTTCTTTTTTAAAACAAATGTCAATCGTTCAACGTTCATTTGAGAGACAGAACTATTTTATCATTTTCATTTTCATTTTCAATCCATCAAAGCAACATTTGGTTGTCCATGGACAAGTCTCTTCTTCCAAGTTCCAAGGACCTAAAATGGTACTAATGGTCTCAATCCAAAGAACCCATTGAAGATTTAGTAAAATTGCAAGATTATACAGAGCAAAGAATCAACAAATGATCCATTACAATCCCTTAATTAGAAGTTAACTGAATGAAATAGTATAGAAAGTCAACTCTGGTGAGGATTATCTTTAATACCCATTAATTCTTTATTTATTTGTAGGTATTTAAATGCAGAAGACTATGAAGGAGGGTTTGACAAGCCAGTCATTGATGCCATCTTCTCCAACATAGAGTCCAATTTCCAGTCATGGGCCTATGGGTTTTGCTGCTCTTGTTGTGGGTGGCAAGGACCCTGCCTGCATAGAGAAATTTGGGAAGAGCTTACAGAAGATGAGACCTGATGTAGCTCTTTCAGTGGCCAAGACCATCTTCCTAAGTGACCTCAGAGATGTACTTGAAAAGGTTCAAGTTCCATCGACCATAGTCCAGACCACTAATGATATTGTGGTTCCAATGCCTGTTGTTCACTACATGGAGAGAAAAATGAAGGGCAAGGCATCTGTTGAAGTAATTGAAGCTGATGGGCATTTCCCTCAGCTCACTTGCCATCAGTTTCTCATTGATGCTCTTGATAGAATCTTGGGTTTTGATTCTGGTGAGAAGGAAGGCTTGCTGATGTTGTGTGAAGAAGAAAAGAGATTCATTTAGATGTGGAAGCTCTTATACAGTAATGGGTGTTTTTACTTTTTAGGTTATGTGAAAAGGGCATGAATGTATCATCTGGTAGCCATGGTTGTATTTTGAGGTTGATTCAGGGGTTGTATTTTGTTGTTGTAAGATCATAGTTGTTGTTCTTATTTTGAGCTTTGCTTCACAAAGTTTAAGCAGTTCATTCTCTTGCTACACTTTAAAGGAAAGGAACTCCAGCGTATATGAGCATATGTAAAAAATTAAGATAAATATCTAACTCCATTGAAGAGTGTCTCTGTGAGGGTCTTATTTTTTTTTTTACTAAACTAAGGTATTAGGACTGGACTTTCAACCCAAAAGACTATTCTGATAGGTGGAGTGATCCAGTCCAATATAACTCCTTAGTTTTCCCTCTTCACAACCTATGTGGGACTCTTATTCGCACCCCAACAATCCCTCCCCCCTCAAATGAGGCTCTACAACGGATATAGCATCGCCAATCATCCCGTTCGGCTAGGAGATTTCTGAGTCCGCATGTTGTAACCCATTATTTTTTTTTTTGAATGGTTAATATATTAAAAAAGAGAAAGGTACGGAGGTGCAAATACAAAAGAAGGGAAAACAACAATAAGACAAAGGATAAAAACAACTCCGAAGCAACTATGGAACAACCAATCTCTACAACTCCAAAGCAACCATGGAACAACCAATCTCTGAAAGGAAAAACTAAGCTAAGTCAATATATTCTTTCCAAGTACGGAGGATTTCATTCGCAGAGATGTTCCTTAATTCAGCAAGAGGAGCAGGCCAAGAGGTGCACATGGAAAAGATTCTTCTCGAAACCGCTTCACTCGACTTCGTACCCCAACAATCCCTCTCCTCTCGAATGAGGCTCTCCTACAGATATAAAGTAGCCAACCATCCCGTTTTGTTAGAAAAATCCTGAGTTCGCATGTTGTGACTCGAGAACCTAACTCTGATACCAATGTTAGAACTGAACTTTCAACCTAAAAGACTAACCTTATAGGTGGAGTGATCAAATCCCATATAAGTCCTTAATTTTTCCTCATCACAATCGATGTAAGACTCTCGTTTGCACCCAATATTCAGATGTTTCACTTGACTAATCATTTGGTCTTATATATTGAGTGTGAATTAAATACAAAATCTCTTATATTTTGATGAGGAAGTTTTTTATTCAATCAAGTTAGACCTAATTCAACATGTATCATCATCGTTAAAGTGTTTGCCTCCTTAATACTTGATCAGCTGACTCAAGATGGTCACTTATTGTTAGAAAAATATGCTTATGGATGAATGAGGCTAGAATCATGGCTCGTCATCTTTAAAAAGTATTTACTCCACACCAAATAAACTCTGCAAGACGCGTCTCAGCAAATCTGCTCCGACGTGACTCAGACCCAGAAGGTCTGTTTACTGCAGTTTACAGTTCTGAAATGCTGTCGTGAACACTGTGGAAACTGGAAGACATCCAAAAGTTTCAGATTATCTGTTCCATTTTATCCTTGATATTATCGTTTATGAATTAACAAGTGAAAAAACAAAAAATAAACGTATAATTTACAACATTAAATATATTTTTTTTAATAAAAATACTAATGTCTAAATCAATTTTTCCTATTTTTTTGAGACTATGGTATTCAGATGTGTCACCAGACTAATTCTAAAGGTTCACGCAAACCTCTATAAATGTTTTACGTGAATTAAATATAAGACTTCTTATATTTTTAATCGATTTCTTGACCATCACGTCAACTCTCAATAGTTAATTCATCCTCTTATTTGAAAGATTCAAAAACTTATTTTGTTATTATCCAATGGCCGAGACAAACCCAACTCGGCAAAACTGAGTGCCGTCCAATCACATATTGATTTCAGAACATTTGAGGCACTTAAGCCATACATCCATTTCTTTGTTTTATTGTTTTCTGATAACAATTATCAGCTGAAAATTTGGTTTGATGGACCCTTACAGCCGATATGTAACTTTAATTAGAAATTCAGAAAATAAATTTAGACTAAGATTTTTGTAATGGAAATCCCAATTTGCTAAAATAATTCTAATATTTTTAAAAATAAAAATGTTTTTATTAAAGTCGATAACCTACTCTTCATTGAAGTGAAACTAATCTAATAGATATACAAATCTGTCTTCAACTCTTATATTAGATAAGTTCAAAATATATCAAATTCGAGACCTCTGATTTAATTTTAAAATTCCTAATTTACACCACGCTTTTGCCGGTAAATCATATCACAACTAGAAAAAGAAAATCAGAATAATATTCCCACCATGGCCCATAAACTCTATGCCAAGGATAAAACATAAAAACTAGTCAACCCAATAAATATCTTTTTTAATAAGATGGTAGCGTCACATAAAATTTGCCGAAAAAGATGCCACCGATTGGGGAAATTTTCATGAGCCATCCATTGCACGAGTATGACGTGACAACTCCTCCAAAACAATTATTTACACTTGACAGCTGACTTCGACCTCGTAGCTGAACTAGTCGAAATAAATTGATGTAAAAAATTATATTTGAATACAATTAATGTTATTTTTTACTATCAAAATCTCACGATCTAGTTATTTATATAATCAAAATCTTATTTTTCATTAAAAATGAATAAGTTTTGTCATGACAAATAAGAAAAATCTTTCTTTTTTTCTCATTAAATTTTCTAATCTCTCAATAAAAATATGATTTGTTTAAAAGAAAAGAAAAATACTTTTTTAATTCTCAGCGGAGAGCTTGTATTTATAAAAAAAACGATAAAAAAGACTCATTTATGTGATTTTCATTTTCTATCAATCTTAAAATGACAAACAATCTCTAAATTTGTTTTATATTTCTAGTTAGTCAAATTTCCAAAATGTCGTCTTGATTACATTGAGCAAGACATCTCGTCATGGCTATGTAAGCGTGATGTAAAGGAATTTTACTAAAATATTTTCTATGTTTTTTTTTTTTTTAACAATAAAACAGCTGATCATTCAATTTTTGAATTTGCATGTGAGAAATCATAGGAAACTCAGTGTAAAACCCTCTACTGATGATATCACTGCCCTTAAGATACATCAGATTAAATAATGCGTGTTCGAACTTGACACCTTTCACTTTTTGAAATAGAAGATTAATGGGTTGAGCAACATCGTAATGGACAAAGATCAGCTGATCTTTCCTTTGATGAGATAAAAACAAGCTTTATGGTTTGGACTAGGAAAGCTGAAAGGCATACAGTGCCTTTAGGAATGACTTAAGGGGTAAAAATAGATTCGAATAGGACAGTTTTGTTTGTTTGTAAGAAGATGAAATACGATCTCAATCACATGTTAGAAGAGAAATTGTACTTAAAATTCTATTTCAACTTTCTAACCTGGAAATAAAGAAAAAGGGAGGAAAAAAAAAGAAGGGGAAAATTTATGAAGTGGGATCAAAGGGAAAGTAGTGCCACCCACGTACCCCAGCAGCTTTGGTCTTCTTCTAGATGTAAACTTCTATATAACTCTCATGTTATTTAAAATTTTATTACATCTAACATTTAAATGATATTTTAATGAACTTTCACTCTCATTGGTCTCTTGAAGGTGCTGTCTATGACTCTATGTTGAGGTATGAACAAGTCCCATGTAAAGAGAGAAAAATATAAGGATTTATATAGAGCTGGATATCTCCTACTTATCAAACTAGTCTTTTAAATTGAAAACTCAGTCCTAATAAGTGATATCAGAGTCAGGTTCTCTAAACCACCGTATGTGGATGCAAGGATCCCCTACCTGAATAGATGGTTGGCGATGTTCTATTTGACAGAGAGCCTCGTTCGAAGTAGGAATTGTTGAGGTACAAACGAGTTCCACATCAATAAAAGGGAGAAAAATATAAGAACTTATATGGACTGGAAGCCCAGTCCTTCGTGGGCTGCACCGTCATTGTTCACACAACCGACTCCTAAGGTATTGACCCAACAAGACTAATCCCTTGGAGCCCGCACCGTTATTGCTCACACAGTCAGCACAGATAAGTCAGATAGTAGCACCAGGAATCGATCCCAAGATATGAGGGGACAAACTCCATGCCAAGGCTACACAAATGTTTTATTCTTCAATGTGGAACCTCCATTTTGTTAGATGTCTCGTGCAAATTGATGAAACAACTTTCTCTAAAGAATGTCCAAAGTCTAAAGACCACTACGTATCTGTTGTTAATATGTACTTAACTTGTTAATATAATATAATCTACTTTCTTAAATATCAAACAAAGCCATTCATTCATACGACTCTCTCGGCCACACAATTGGGCCTTGCGTAGGCCCACATTCTAACAAAACGAAAATTGATGATTAAACAAACTATGGATGAAAGCAACTGAGCTCAACCAAGCTCGCCTTGAAACAAGCTCGCGTTATTTTGCAGGTTAATCTCATTATAGGGATGGAAATGGGCCACCGCGACTCACTCCAAGCCCATTTTTCACAGGCTGAATTGTTCAATTGTTAGGTTAAATGGGCCAAATTCCTGTTCCTACTTTAAACTTTGACCACACGACCCAAATCTATCTTTAGATAGACTAGTATACCTATAAATAGCTTTAATGGAGATGGACCATTTGGAGAGTCCTGCCATCCTCATGTCCAGAAACAAATAAATGGTCCTCCTTCATCTAATGGGCCCATGTTCTATCTGAGCGACATCCAAATAATGTCGATTCGGTAGATGCCGAAAGCCCATTGGCCCTTTAGTAGGCCGATGTTGACATGTTCTCACCGACGAAATTGTCGCTCATAAGATTAGGTCGTTAAGAACATTATAGAGCTGCAGTAAATCTGTTGAAGCTTGAAGATTTGCAGAAAATGTTCAATCAGATTTTTTTTTTACCTTGACCATGGCCCATCAATAACAGGGCCCATTAGACAGGCAGTTTGCATTCCAGGGAATTCTCAATCCTCATGTGCCCTTCCCAGAATTTAAACTAGAACTACAAAGTATGGCAAACACAGCATGTTTATACTGTTAATATAACAACAGCATTGAGGTTAATTTTTCTTTTTTTCAATTTCTTTCTTTCTTAGTGCTTTGGACTTGAAATTTGAGTACTTCGATTTGATCCATTGAGGGCTAATTTAGAATTTACTTCAGTAATATTGTGTCATTAGGCTTTAAAAGAGTATTATTATCGTTGAAGTTAATCTCAGTTGCTTTGTTACTAAATTTTAAAGCACGAGAAACTGTGATGGTAAATATTTGTGAAATAGTCACCCATACACTTATTAATGCAGTACGTGTCTATAAAAAATCACCTTAATTAAAATTTGAAGACTTAAAATTATTTTTAAATCTTTAAAATTCACAGTATTCAAAAATATGACTTGACTAATCTAACCGAAGTACTTATTGTTGCAACTATAAAACAACATAAAAAAAACATCTTATTTTATAGTTTCATCCAAAAGGACAACAAGAAGCTCAGCTATAACACTGTTCATGTCAATCAGGATTAAATTAATCAAATCTAATCTGCTTACATGACTAACTCTGCATTTTCTTTTTAAAACTTCCTTAAAAATCACAAATATCTTAGTCTTCATCGAACCTTCATATTTAAAAACTCTTTTAGGTTTTATCAAAAGAAACCTAATCTAATCTTGACCTGCTGTCCTCGGTGACATGTCTGACACCAGGTGGCCCAAGCCCAGAATTACATGTCGAAAGCCTACTGTGAATTTGTGATGTTTCCGTCACCTGGTGGCCCAAGCCCAGTGCCTACAGACCCAAAATCCTAGGGACCAGGTCCGAGTTACATATTCTAGTACCTAATCTTCTAAGTAGGGCTGCAACTTAGGTCGGGTTTTGGCTCGACCCGCGTGACCCGACCTGAGAAATCATGCTGGTCGGGTCAAGAATTTCGGGCCAGCCGGTCGGGTCGGGTTGAGAAGATAAAAACCCTCATGAAATTCGGGTCGGACCGGGTGAAGGATTTTACAAGTTGACTCGACCCGACCCGATCCAACATAACCTGACCCGGCTAAAATGGGTTTAAAATGCGGGTCGGGTCAAAATTCGGGTTGATTCGGGTTAGAATTCGGGTCTTATCGGGTTCTAGAGTTTGGGTTGAGAATTCAAGTCGGGTTCCATATATATCAACTCGGGTCGGGTTGTGTAACAACCCGTCCCTTTAGCACAATATTGTACGCTTTGGACCTCACGTGGGGCGGCCAGCACGGCTTTGCATTGGAACTGGCCCAAAAGGCCTTGTGCTAAGGAGAGGGGAGCACTGTAACGACCCGACCCGAATACAAGGTTTAGGGCTCAACTGAGCAAAAAATTGTCCGCTCTGGGCTTCACACACAAGCGAGCTCGCACGGTTTTGCTTTTTGGGCCCAGACCCACATGGCCCGACCCAAAACGCGTCTCACTTGAGTTCCATTGGTGGCCTTCAAATAAATCCAAGGTCACATGCCTTCCAAACCGATGTGGGACCCCCACATCAGTTTGGTGGAGGGTATCACAAGCACCCTCTTATAACCCCACACCCCCCTCACCGCATGGGCGATGTGGGACTTTCCCACACTCCCATGTGGGTGGAGTGTTACAATTCACTTCCCTTAAGACCAGAGCCGTCCCTGGCTCTGTCACGTCACACTGACGAGAGGTCTACACAAGCAACACAACACAGAAGGGTAGAGGGCTCACACAGTCTGAGTGTTGAACTGTGCTCTGATACCAAATGTAACAACCTGTCCCTTCAGCACAATATTGTCTTCTTTAGGCCCCACGTGGGGCGGTCCGCACGGCTTTACATTAGACATGGCCCAAAAGGCCTTGTGCTAAGAAGAGAGGCGCACCCTCTTATAACCCCACACCCTCTCCACCTCATGGACGATGTGGGACTTTCCTACACCCCCATGTGGGTGGGGTGTTACAGGTTGGGTTTTAAGAAATCCGATTCGCCCGACCCGAGTTGCAGTTCCAGTCCTAGTCCTATCAATTGCTATAAGAGAACGGTATTTTAAAATGTTAGATCATAAGTAGGAATTATAGTGACTAAATAATTTGTGAATCATATATCCTAATAGTTAGTATGATTTCAAACGCCATCATTTGAGATATGTGAGATTCATGTTTTCAAAATCTAAATCGTTTATTAATTTCTACTGAAGATACAAATATGGATTCAATGGATAGATCATATGAGAAATATTTTATTAGAAAATTTATAAAGTTTATCACATTCCTCTCATTTCATCTATCCAACCGTGGGTCTAACAGTTTTATAAAATCTAAAAGTATATATTTTTATTATCGCATTTAGAAATTAATGAGTAATTTAAATCTTTAAGATGTGGACTCCACATGTCTACACTTCTTTTATATATATAAACTTTTGTAGTATAATCACTAAATGCTCGTTACCATTGTTGTAAATATATAGGTTCAAATCACGTAAGTATTAAATAGCATTTGGTTTATATGTAAATATTTGTCAAATCCAACAAGAACGAGTTCCACATTAATTGTGAAGGTGGAAATTTAAAGACTTATAAAGGACTTGAGTAGCTCTACTTAATAAACTAGTCTTTTGGACTAGATACCAAATCTTAACAAGTAGTATGAGAGTCATATTCTCATGTCACCGCATGTGGATTCAGGAGATCCCTTAACTGGACGGGATGACCAACGACATTCTATCGGCCGGAGAACCTTGTTCAGGATAAGAGGATTGTTGGGACGCGAATGAGTCCCACGTAGTTGTGAATGCAGTATCAATGGCAGATAATTTGAATATTGACTTCGAATCATTAAAATAATCACCCAACATTAAAGCTTTGATCAGGCATGAATTATATAGCTGGAAAAAACAAGAAGCTTGAGAGAGAGAGGGGGAGATTCTTCTTCACATGAAACAAGCCCATTAGTAAAACGGGTTTCCAGAGAGTTTCAAAGATGGCACTTTGTTCTTTCCAAAGTTCCATTCTCTGTTAGTTTAGCTTTTGCATTTGTGGGTCATATTCTTCGTCTTTAGTATCTTTTGCTAAAACTTTCAAAAGTAGTACGCTTAGTATTCCTCCTTTTGTAAGTTTCTACTATTCTCGTCGCATGATTGATGTTTTATACCAATCCAAACAATGACAGATGCTTACTTTCTCTTTTGATAACGTAAGCTCTTTTGGCAACTTTATTCTTCTCTTCAACAACTGTAAAACTACTGTGCCTTGGATAGGATTCTTCGACATGGAGATTGCAATTTCAGATCTCAAGGTCACAAATAAACCAGACAGAGATTCTAGTTGTCCAAATTCAATCTTTTTACGTGGAAAGTGACGGTCTTATCTTAAAAATGGGAGATTGTAGATTCGAGTTTTTATGACCTAATCTTGACTCATTCATGGGAGTTTTAGTACATCACCTTTTCTTCTTCTTCTTTTTCTTTTTTTTGAATTTAAATGTCGAAAATTGTGGGATATCCAACGTAAAATCTCCATGGATGGATCCCTACCTTTAAGACACACAAAGATTAAACTATAGATACTCAAATCCTTGACCTCCTGCTTTAACCAGCTGACCTACACTCAAGTGGACTCTCTTTTTATCATCAATTCTAAGTGAAGATCGAGTGTTCTGAATTTTACAGCTAACAATCTAACATATAGCTCAGTTCGCCTCTGCTTGTGAATTCAATCTGTTTTGTGCATCTTTAAAACTCAATCTTATTTTCAATATACAGAGGAGTTTGATTTTCTAAACTCAAAATACTGTAAGAAAAGTTGAAAGTTACAAGAATAATGTTTTTTTTTAAGATGAGAGAGAACTTAAGAGTTTTAGGCAGTTGATTTTTGTTAAAAAATTAGTAAAAATCATTGCTCATATCTCAAAAATCGCCGTCAACAAGGGAATAGTGTGGTAAAATAATAGAAAAGAATTGTTTTCTCCAACTTTTAACTTTTTTCCACTTCTCTTCATCATCATAGCAATGGGTGAGATGGAAACGTGTTTCCACAAAATTACAGTTGGATGAAAACCAACCAGAAGGTGATATATATAACATTATAACCTAAGTAGCAAAAACAACATCCTCTGTGAGTAGATTTTCAAATTATGATCATAGTTTTCGATTTGTACGACATTGTATTTTCAGGGACTAGAGTGTTCAGGGACTCTTAGAGCATCTGAATAGTCTTTGTACAATTCTCTCTATCTATACATACTGGATAAAATCATAGGAAGTGGTCTTTTGGAATAAGATGTGATTCGAACTCACTACTCCTACTTTCTAAAACGAATTTTTGATCGAAGACCAACCCCTTGGAAGTGTGTTGCATTTTCATTCATTATCAGACCCACAAAAATAATTTGTAAATAAAAACACCACTTTATTGGCATATATTAGCCCTTAAAAGAAACCTTTTAGGACATGTAAATAGAATTTCAAGTATCATCCTAGTGTGTATAGGTGAGAGATTAGAAGTTGTATATAAAAGGAGTGGACGGTTAAAAACCTAGGGGAAACAGATATAGAATAAATCGAAAGATAGTAAAGTGATTAAATATAAATTTGTGATAAGACAAAAGGGAGAAGTAAAACTTTAAAAATTAACATTAAATAAATGAGATTCTAACTTTAATTATGACAAGATAGACATTGATTTGGACAACATGAACCTTTTAAACGTCTATAGATGTTATTCTAACTAAAGATAGAGATATTTATGAAGAATTGTCAAATTTTATATATTAATATGAAAATTTTAATTAATTAGGTATATTTATAAACAATAAAACAATCTATAGAATAAAATGTCAACTAGGTATAGCTCAACTGATTGCCTCCCGCTTTAGGAAGTGGGAGGTTGTGGGTTCGAGTCCCCATGGTCTAACCTTGGTGTGCCTTAGAGGTAGTGGGCTCATCCATGTGGGTTTTAGTAAGTAAGACTGTCTGAATTTCCTACACGTTAATAATAATAAAAAAATCTATAGACCAAAATGTCAATTAATATATTAATTTTTAAAGCCAACATTTAAAATTTAGATTTCATCTGATACATTTAATATCATAAAAAGATTAACATATTTCAAAGTTTCACCCTTGTCAACAAATACCCAAACTTGTGTGGCACGTCGGGCTGCTATATATTGTATTTTTTTGAAAAACCAATTTGAGATCGATAATCCTTGTTTATAATCTCGATCACAGTGGAATGTGAGACAGAAAGAAGAAACAGTAAGAATGGCTGTTATTTACATGCATGGTTATCCCATGCACGAGAGCCTCCAATCCTCCTTAGCATTATATATTTCATGAAGGAGACAGAGAGTAGAGAAAGAGGGATTTCTCTTGAAGAGGGAAGAGGTATGTATTTTATTTGATAAAATAGATTTAAATTATTGCCAGAAATGGTTTTATATTGTTCATTTGTCATTCAAAATTAGAAAAACAGAGTAACCATATTCAAAACTTCGAGTGTATTGTGGAATGGCTCTTCAAAATCTGTCATGCACTAGATTAACGTCATTTAAAGTCTATTTACCAAACACAGGTATTTCTACAATGGTTTCTGGGATTTTTTTATGACCAATATGTGTGAGGCCTTTTAAAGAACTCGATTAATCCTCGGAGCATATGCAAACCCCTCTACTCATACACATTGGGTAATTCTATGGAGAGCGACCCTTTGAAGTGGAGTGAAAATCAAACTCAAAACTTCTGCTTCCTGAAGCATGTTCTTGACCATCACCCCAATCCCTTCCGAGTTTCCTCTTGGAAATTTTGCTGCAATGAAGAATTTTTTTTTTTTTTGGGTTCTCTTGAAGATATTTTTTTTTAAAGAAAAAACCTACATTTTTTTTTGGAGTATACCCCATAATACTACAGGGTACAGAGAGATTCAGCAGTAGTTCTTGCCATGTTTCTGAGATAGAAAATAAAAACATATTATGATGGAACGAAAGAGCTTAGATTTGTACATTCATATGGGCTGCAGTTTGTAGTAAGAGAATAGCAGATTTTTCATCTTTCAAGTCATCTTAATAAACATTAACTGCTGCTTCTAATGTAATAATCCTTTGCTGTCTCTTATCATCCTTCTGAAGTTCTGGTAGAAGAGAGGTCCAGACCTCCACGAGCATAGACGGTAGCTGCCATGGGCAACCAGTTACTGATGCAACAAGGATTACACAAGGTTAGCATTTTTCTACAAAAAATTTATATAGTTTTTTACTGTAATATGTGTTTTATCCTGAGAATCAAAGTATTTCAAAGGGGTATGTAAAGAAATCGACAGATTCCCAAGTTAAAAAAAAAAAAAAAAATCAGCTTGGAAGAAAAACAAATCCCAAGTTAAGATCCAGAACCCAAAAAATGAAAGAAGAAAAACAAGAGTAAAATCTGTATGAAATTTTAAAAAAAAAGAAGTGTTTTTCTTTCATTCATGGACAACACATTACCATTTTTTTCCAAATTATATTATTTATGATTATACACAATAACTACTTTATTTAGAGATTAACTACGAACTAATAACTACTATTAACTTCCTATTTCAAACATATATCAACTATATAAATTGAAATGCAAATAATTATGTAATATAATATTAAATTAAAAATCTAAAGGGGTTGGAGTGAAGGCCAAGGCCAAGAACCCGCCTTAGAAAGAGGAGTCCTGAGTCTGATTCACACTCCACTCCAAAGTGTCACTCCCCTTAGAGATACATAAGTAGAGATGCTTCCACATAGTCTTAAGGATTAGTCAGATATTCTAAGAAAACAGAACACTTCGGTAATAAAAAAGTACTAAACTAAAAAAAAAAAAAATTACAACATGGTAGATTTCTAAAAATCTAAACTGATGAAAGTTAAAAAGATCTGAGAAATTGTAAAATGACAAACTTCATAATCTTTGATAAGATAGAAGTTAGAAATATAAAATGATAACGTAAGTAATTCCTTAATTAATTGGTAAAATTGCACAAACTTGATAAGAAATTTCTATTTCTCTTCTATTTAGTTTCTCAACTTATTATTTTAAAGTTTTATAAAGATGTTTTCGCATTTCATTCAATTTGATTGAATTCCATCATTCAGTGAACCGTGAGCACAAATTCTTTTCCAATTTTGGTTAACTGGATCCAGGTTAGATCAGGTCCTTTTTTTCTCTAATTGGGTTTGAGTTGAGTCTTGACGAAGCAAATCTTGGTCTCCTAAAAGGTCAACAGGTCACCATGTAAGCAACGTTTTGCTTGTCTCTTTGGCAAAGGATTGTCTGAAGTGCAACAATTAAAAGGTTCACATGTACCAAGTGATTTCATTATTTTCGAAGGGTCGCCATCTAGACACTCGGTTTTTCTTTTAGCAGACACCTAATTTCAGAATTGTGTGTAAAATTACCATTTTGCCCCTCAGTTTATTAAAACAATGACGCTTTCTCCACACAAAACTGAATGGCAAAATGGTAATTTCTCATGAAATTTTGAAATTGGGTGTCTCTTAAAAGAAAAGTCGGGTGTCTAAATGGCTATCTTTTTCGAAAATAGGATTATAATGCTCTTTTCCTTTCATCTCTTAATATAAAAAAGATAAACGTAACTCTAAAAAATAG
Source organism: Chimonanthus salicifolius (assembly GCA_013350335.1). Taxonomy (NCBI): domain Eukaryota; kingdom Viridiplantae; phylum Streptophyta; class Magnoliopsida; order Laurales; family Calycanthaceae; genus Chimonanthus; species Chimonanthus salicifolius. The sequence goes on along the minus strand of CM023535.1, from coordinate 71,600,210 downwards.
AGATCTATCGATATTCCGTATCGACACAACACATTTTTTACTCAAGCATCAAATCTACACTCGACCACCTTCTAGCTTTTTTATTTGTGTGAGGCTATTTTCACAAATTTTTCATCTTTTATGTATATCCTCAAATAATCTTAGATGGAGTTCTTCCATCTTTTATCTTTTCTTCTAATTTCACACTTTCATCTTAAATACACATTAATCACATTACTTTTATCTAAATCTCATTATTAATTACCCAATATAGATCCAATATGATTCTTGGTCATGTTGGAGATGTTACCCGCATCAGAATTTACTGCATCAATGCAAAAAATTACTAAACAAAGTCTCAACTCTCGAGTCACTGTAACAACTCACTCAGGCCCGAGTGCTAACTCATGTATAGATGACATGTATGTAGATGCTCATAGATTTCACCAGATAAAAGGAAGCATATTGATTATCTATCCACAAAATATAAGTTCTATTGGATGTTCCTGACCATATAAATAATGACTGATTGATTTATAATAATTGCTAGAACACTAAGTACTTAAGAATGGGACTTATATTTTGTCCTAGAATTTATGTGTCTATTTTTAATCACTTCAGTATAGGACAGATCAAATGTTCTTACTTATCCCCAGGCATCAATTCCATGTTCTTATATTTTGCCTTTCAATGAAAAATATCAGTTATTATAAGACTGATCAAGTGGGTGTTGCTGGATAGGACCTAGGTCTCAGTCTTAAAGACTAGTTTGTTACGTGGAGTAATACAAGTCTTTTATAAATATCTAGATCTCTCTCTTACACTTCTAACGTGGGACTCGTTCGTAGCCAGCCCTACAATATCCCCTTGAACGAGGCCTGTCATCTCGTCTCGTAGGAGATCTCCCTGATTCTACATGAGGTAGTCCGAGAGCTGACTTTGATACCACTTGTTAGGACCTAAATATCCACTCCAAAAGACTAGCCTATTAGGTAGAGTGATCCAATTCTGTTATAAATTCCTAGATCTCCCTCTACACTTCTAACTGTGAGACTCATTCGCAGCCAGCCCCACCATTGCCTATAACTTGTATTATAGAATTGATAAAATGGCCAGAAGTTATATTGGAAAGATAAAATACAAGTCCTATTGGAAGTTCGAGATCAGTCCTAATCCCATTCTTCAGCCCTTAATGTTCTTAGTCATTATAAAAAAATTAGAAACTAATAAAAAAAATGTTCTTAATTATCTAATTTATGTACTGAATTACGTGAACAAGTTGTTGTTCACTACATGCTTGATAATATAACTGCTATTAATCAATTAATCCCTAGTCATTAATCAAAGCCGGCTCTGCTTCATCTCAATCTTCTATTCCTTTCTTTCAGTGTCCAAAGCCTCTCTAGTCCCTTCCACAGCTATGATCATTGATTTTTCAGAGGGTCTTTCCATGATACTGATTAGCAGAATGAATACTGCTGCTGCTTTCCTTCTTCTTCTATTTCAAAATTTTTAATGCACTCTTGAAGTATAACTTTCATGCATGCAAGGGCCTGATTTTGATGTTTAGCTGACTAGTTCTATTTCCCAGAGAATAAGGTCTTCTGCTTGTGAATATTGATCGTCCCGTCGTTTGACATGGCTGCTGAAATAGTGGGACAAGTCATCAATGTCGTCGTTATGTTGTTTAATCCAATTACAGGAGAGTTTGGGTATCTGTTTTGTGCCAAAGGTCACATAAATGAGCTGAAAGATGCCATGAGTGGGCTGAAAATTCAGGAGGGCGAAGTGAAGGGAAAGGTGGAAGCAGCCAAGCAACAACATTTGACAATAAAACAACAGGTAGAACTGTGGTTGAAAGATGTCGAAGACACAGAGAGAAAAGTGCAAGCGATAGAAGAACGCTTTAATGACAGGAAGACATGGAAGTTTCTTGGAGAATGCCATCCAAATTGCTGGTCTACCTACAGGCTTGGAAGGAAAGCTGCCATTTTGGAACGTAAAGTAAAAGACTTGGTGACCCAGGGATCATTCGAAACTGTCGATGATTCACTTCCAGCCCGTGTTATGAAGATGCCAACCACATTTGTTGTGGGTATTGATGAAGCAATGCAGATGTTTCGACGTTTTGCAAGAGAAGAAGAAGTTGGAATCATTTGCATTTCTGGTATGGGAGGCATTGGTAAGACGACCCTATTGAAGAAAATCAACAATGAATACCTCACAGAAGAAAATCATAAGGAGTTTGAAGTGGTGATTTGGGTCACAATACCCAAGGGACCACTGAATGTGAGCAAGATTCAGAAGGACATCGGCGATAGGTTGCGGTTATCTTTGGAAGAAGGTGAAGGTTCGCGAATAGCAACCATCTTCAATTTTCTCAGAACCAAGAAATTCATGCTGTTGATTGATGATCTATGGGAGAGATTAGACCTTGAGAACGTGGGGATTCCTCATCCAGACAGACGAAACAAGTGCAAGATTGTATTCACAGCAAGGTCTATGGATGTGTGCGGCATCATGGGTGCTGAGAGGAGGATGAAATTGGAAGTACTGAAAGAGAAGGAAGCATGGGAGCTCTTTGAGAAGAATGTGGGTTCTAATGTCGACATTAATTCCACATCGATCCAGTTGCAAGCAAAGGCCATTGTCAAGAAGTGTGGTGGCTTACCACTCGCACTTGTAACCATTGGCAGACTCATGTCAAACAAGAAGACCTTAAGTGAGTGGAAAGATGTGAGAAGGGCACTGAAAAATTCACCTGATGAACTTAGAGAAGTGGAAGAAGCACTCTTTTCACTTCTGAGGGTCAGCTATGACAGCCTACCTGACAACAGAACAAGGTCCTGTTTCTTGTATTGTTCATTGTTTCCTGAAGACCATTCCATCTTGATTGAGCAGCTCATAGATTGCTATATTGGGGAGGGTTTTTTCGACGAACTCAATGATGCTGAAGAGGCTCGAGACAAGGGACAATCATATTGTTGCAAGCCTAAAAGCTGCATGCTTATTGGAGAATGGCGATGATGATGAAGAACGGAAGGTTAAAATGCACGATGTCATGCGTGATTTGGCCTTCTGGATTGCTTCAAAGAACAATATTAAGTATCTGGTGCATGCGGGTCCTGCAGCAGAAGGTGCTCATGGAGCTGAGAATATGTCAGAGACAATACCCAAAATTGAGAAATGGAAAGACGCACAGCGCATTTTGATAATGGATACTGGTGTAGAGGCACTGACAGAGGAGCCCAATTGCCCCAATCTCATGACCTTGATACTCCATAACAATCAGAGTTTGAGTCACATCTCCCACAGCTTCTTTGACTTGATGCCTATTCTCAAAGTGTTGGATCTATCATTAACTAGCATCGAAGAGCTTCCGGCGGGGATTGGTAAGTTGTTAGAGTTGCAATACCTCAATCTCATGCATACTAATATCAAATTGTTGCCCATAGAGCTAGCTTCTTTGGTTAAACTGAGGTACTTGAACTTGAGTTATACAAACCTCAAAGCAAATCCCTGTGAAGTGCTAATGAGTTTCCCCAAATTACAAGTTCTGAACCTATATCATTGCACCTGGGAGGATTCTTCTATCAGTTTAGAGGAGTTGAAACATTTAATATCCTTGAGCACCTTAGGGATCAACATAAAGAATGTCAAAGACCTAGAGAACATTTACAAGTCAAGAAAGCTGTCAAAATGCATTAGATATCTGCATGTCAGTGACTGTCAAGGTCTACTCTCTTTTGGGTTACCATCATTGCTTAGAAACAATCCTGGTTTGCATCTGCGAGCACTTGCAATCAGGACATGTAAAACTTTGGAACAGATGGTAATCGATGCACAAACAGATGAAGAGATTGCAAGCATTTCAAACCTAGAAGAACTCATTCTTGAGGCTCTTCCCAACTTCAAGATCATTTGGAATGATAGAGTCATCCACGATGTCTTCAAAATCTTCACACTCTGCACATTGAAGGCTGTCACAAGTTGAGGAACATCACTTGGGTTGTACACCTTGAGAATCTCAGTGAATTGTATTTGAGCTCATGCCGTGGAATAGAAGAATTGATAGTTGGTGGGGACCAAGCAATAGAAGAGGAGCTGCATCCTTTCTCAAAACTTAGAGAGATGGAGTTACGGGGCCTCCCAAAATTAGAGACGATTTGCAGGCATCCATTGCCTTTTCCTCACTTGAAGTGCTTATATGTGTTGGATTGTCCGAAACTGAAGAAACTTCCACTAAATACCCGCGACATTAGGAAGACTCTGCAGGCGATCCATGGTACCCAAGAATGGTGGGATCATTTGGAGTGGGAAGATACTTACGTCAAGTCCAATTTTGCTACTTATTTTCGAAAATGGAACTAGGATGAAGTAAAATCTGGATCACCAATGCTCCATCTGACGTTTCTGTCCATTATTTCGTGATTTCTTGCCAATGATTGAGCTGAAGTATGTCATAATCTTGATTGCTTGCCTTCTTTGTATAGTTCAGCCAGCTATACCCTTCATCTCATCAAGAAGATGCCATTTGGTGGATGGTAATGGTTGGAATTTCAGGTGACATCTTTTGAACATACTCAGAACTCCTTTAGTAAATGCTGTAATAAAATTATGTGTGTTTCAGTTCTGTGTAGTCTTCCATATCTTCATTAAAATTATGTCTGGTATTGTGTGTGTCATATATGAATAAGATTCATTTCCCATTTGTAATTCCAATGTTGAAACTTACTAGCACTCTAAACTGCTGCTGCAGATGTATTCTTCTCATAATTTCAATTTGTCATGCTATCCTAACCTTATGTGGTTGATGTGTTGGCCAAGAACTCACCTTAGGAAGTAAGAGTCCTGAGTTCGAGTCTCACTCCACCCCAAAAGGCTACTCCTCATAGTTTTACCAAGTGTATTTCATGTTTTCCTTCGGAAGGAATCAAAGGGTTATGAATTATATGCATTCAACCATGAAAGGGATTATATGAACTTCCATTACAAGATATGCATGTGATTCTCAGGCCTCAAAGTTTGTCAAACTGGGGGACTGTTTTCCCTGAACTATGAAATTGATATGGTGGGATTCAAACTCGAATATGCGAAGTTACAGAAATGTACCTAATGCGTTATTCCTAACTCTTCATGATTCTCCAAACAGATAGCTTACAGAGAGATGTCAATTTCTGATTTAAAAAAAAAAAAAAAAGAAGAAATGGGCAACATATGGATGGCCAACATCTTCAAATTTTGATTTTATCTTTTTTGTACCATCTATCCCTGGTTGGGCTTACTCTTCAATTCCACAAGCAAAAAATGCAGACATGTGTTCGGACTAGGCTTTCAGCACAAAAGAGGTGAGTGACCCAATCACATATAAATCTTTAATTTCCCCTCTCACAACCGACATGGGACTCTTGTTCGCACCCCAACAACATGGACATCCCATTCATATTCTTGAAGTAAAGGATTCTACACTCTCTCTCTCAAACTAGACAGCTACCCCTACTGGCAATTCATAATCTAACTTCATTCAGAACTCGACCTAGGTCCATTGATCTTCTACAAAAACATCCTCTCTCTCTCTCTCTCTCTCTCTCTCTCTCTCTCTCTCTCTCTCTCTCTCTCTCTTTCTATATATATATATATATATAACTCAGGCTTTGATAAAGCCTAAGCAAAGAGAAACAGCTTGGACATGATAAATTTTGGTCGCAGCAGCAGACCATTTCTGTGAATCAGCATCTGCATTTGCAGACCTAGAAATATGAGAGATGGAGTGCTTCCTCATAAGGATCCAATACATATTAATCTTCTGAAGGTTGTAACTGGATTACATATTAATCTTGTGTGAAGCCCTTCACATAGGATTTTTGTTCTTCTAGAAGATATCTTTTTTCATAGCACCAAAACTTCAATAGTATTCCCATCATCTCCTGTTAGCAAGAAATAATCTATGTGAATTGATTCACAAAAATTAATGTGAATTTTCAATCAAAGCCGTCGAACGAGTATAAAGTTGTCGGATTTTACTTTTTAAAAATAGTTCAAAATTCAATAAAGGCTATTTTGAACGTTCATACTAAATCGTTGTAAACCGGTTCACACTGGATTAGTGTGGAATCCACATTTCGAACCAATCAAACAATACCTGCACTATTGCCACTTCGATTGATGCTACTGTCAATATTCGAAGTACAAGAAATGGTCATTTGCTTGGCTAAAAAGTGGCACAATTCGAAGTTGTGTTGACTCCAAAATGTATGCTGGATTGAGATGCCTCTCCATTGGATTAGTATTGTTGGGTAACTCTACTTATCTTAATAAAGAGATGAAACAAGTGAAAAATGAGAAGATTGCACAAAATAGTAATCACATAAGATGCTTACTCTGTTAAAAATTCCACAATGAAAAGCCACTGGGCATATGCTAAATGAGAATGGAAAAGTTTCTTTTTGAAATAACTTATAATAGGCTTAAGGTAACAGAATTAAATTTTGATTTTGTATGAATGGTTTTAAGGGTGGGTTCTACAGTATTGGATCTATAATTATGAAATATCTCATAATAAAAATTAGAATGTAAATATATTATTAGCCATCCAGTCTAAATACATTGAAGGGAAAGGTTACGGGTTCGAGTTCCAGTGGTCCATACCCGAGGGCGTGGGTGCGATGGCGCTCCCCACAAGAGTTTTAGGAGGGCTATTGTAAAGACGTAAGTTGGAGTTGGTATGAGGTTTCTCTAGGCCTTAAAAAAAAAAAAAATGATGCGACTCACATAGGATAGATTTTATGTGTTTTTTACACTATAAATAATATAAAAAACCTGGCGCATGCAAGGTAAAATCTAGTGTTAATTGTTCATGCGTTGGTAAAATTTAGCCACTTTGTTTGGTGTATAAGCGTACTCGTAGAGGGCGATCGCAGCTATGATCTGAATGGTTGCACTTGTAATTTGAAAAAGATAAGAATTGTACGATAAATTTTGATTTAAAAAATGGTCTGAAGTACCCTTAAATAATATTTTTTTTAAAGGCATATCCATACAAATTCACAAAATATTTCCATACAAATGTCCAAAGAAAGAATCCCTTGCTGACCAAGAATAGAAAATTGAAAAAAACGTTAAAGCAGTATAGAGTATATTCGTCCGTCTTGTTTACGCAATTGAAATGCGGGTAGAAATAATCGAACACTTTTGTTTTGAATGGAGAAGAATATAAGAAGACGACCATGGATTTCCCGCTTCCTAGGCCTCCAATCTTCTCCCGAAATTCGCCCGCCTTGGATTTTCATTCCTCCTCCGTCAGATCCCTGACGAACTTCTCGTCCGGCAGGCGTTCCTCTCATCGAGTTTCGTGCTCGAAAATGTCTTGTAAGGCCCAAAACCAAAACGCTCCTCCAACGCTCAAGCCCATCACTATCTCCTATAAGGAACTCCAGGTTCTTCCAATCCTATGAATTTTTTGTAGCATTCTTCACTTTTTTGTATTTCTGTGACTGTAACTTAACTTTATTTTTGTTCTCCATTTGGAATTTATTTTATTTTCTTTTTCTCCCTTCTGTTTGGTTGCTTTGATGGTAAACAGGACAGGAATGGGGATTTATCGATGAAGATCGAGAGTGGATTTGGACCCAATGGATTGGGCATCATATCAGTTTCAGATGTATGCAGTTCTTGTTTGCTAATCCTTCTAATGGTTTTACTCTTTTAGTTTGAATACGAGCTTTTAACGCAAGTTTTCTTATTGGATAGCTGTTTTGTATTATTAGATAAGTTTTCTTGGTAAAAATATTAAATAATTTGAATTAAGAAAAAAACTAATATGTCTCGGAACCAAAGTATGTTCCAGAACATGCTTACTTTAGATGGCGTTTTGCTATCAAATGAGAAAAAAAATTCAGTAAGAATTGTTTGATGGAGGAACTGACATGGGATACTTTAGTCCTTCTCTGTTTGGACTCTCCAGTTAGAGGAAAAGAAAGCAAGTATAGTTTAGTGAGCAAGTTAGCACTCTTGCTGACTTTTTTGGCTAACATGGCTGTATACCCCAATGTAGAAAAATGAAATGGAGTTCTTTTGCATTTTTTTTTTTTAAAGTTAACTTCATTAATCGCAAAAGAAAACAACAAAAGAAAGGTCTAAAAAGACCCTCCAAAAGAGAAAACACCAAATTACATCAATCTATTAACAATTTCCACATCTAGCAAAGCTCCCTGCTTGGCCAGAGAATCCGCAGCTGAGTTAGCTGACCTATGAACCCAAGATACAAAATGGGAAAGGAGCACCATCTCTTACCGAGAACAAATGGTTGTAGTGTTCTGTTATGCTCTGTGGCCATCTTAGGCTGTGAAGAGAGAGAGAAAGAGTCCTTTATCAACTTCAACTTTGTTCAATCTAAAATTTGACGAAATTTATTTTCCAAAATATCTTGTTGCAATTTCTCACATTATTTTTCTATATTATATTTTTTCCGTCAATTGTTCATTTTTTATGCCCAATCAGTTTAGTACTTAGCTTTGGTTTATACTACAAATTTCCAGGTTAAAGAAGCTTCTGCAGTTCCATTTTTTTTAATCATTGAAATTGTATATAATGTTAATTTTCCTTGTATTTTGTTTTGGGATGTCATTTTCACCACCTCCCTTTTTTTCACCTCCTTTTTGCTACAGGTTCCTGGATTTCCTTTGTTGCGTCAAAATCTCTTACATCTGGCACCAAGGTATGCATGTCTAGATAAATTTACAAGATGCTTTTTGGGTTAGGTTTTGTCTTATTGGATATAGGCCTGAGAGAAAAGCTCAAGTTTTATATGTGTCTGCTATTCTTTTATCTATTTAACCCTTTTAGAGAAGGAAAAAAAAAAGAACCTAATTGTGATTGGTTCTCACAACAAAATGAGACCTACAAATTTTGTCTTTTGCCGCATTTGGAACGAATTGATTCCTGTAGGCAGCTTTTCTTTGGCTTGAGTGAAGCATGATGCATGTCTTTGTCTTTGTTTTTCTTTGTTCTCTATTTATCAGTGATGTTAGTTTGACGTTGGATCACTATATGTTCAAAAAGATTGGATCCTTCTGTTGGTATGAATTCATCCCAGTTATGTAGATCAACGAGTAACAGCGCATGCATGTATTTTGTTACTTTATCCTATATTCATGAGTAGTAGTTAGCTAAGATCACATAATGGCTAATTTTTTAAATCCTTCTTGTTTACCAGACTAGCAAACCTTCCAGAAGAGGTGAAGAAGGAACTTGAAGATCCGGGAAGCAGGTAATTGCTTATTTGGTTAAATCCTCCTTATACTTGGTTAGAGGAAGTTATTCTTTTGGCTTATGAGCCAAAGACACTTGGAAGAGATCTAATAAGTGGATTTGGTAACCCATCATTCAAACAGAACAAACTTGAGAAATTACTCTGGAGGACTTTGGAACCTTGATTCATCTTTGGAACAAGTATTGGCAATTTGTCAGAACCATGCGTGGTCCAAATCAATGATTTCTTATGGTTCTTTACACTTCCACCTTGATGTATGCATTTTTGTTGCCATTACTTTGTGTAATTGTCTTCATCACCCAACATTGCTTTATAAATATTGCTACTTTGATGGCAACTTTAAAGAATCACCACTTCAATCGGCATGAAACTCTTTTGTTACATAATGCCATGCTAGCTGCCCTACATTTGGACCATCTTGCTCCCATTTCACTGGATATGTGTAAATCTAATCCTCCATTTGATTCAATAATTTAGATAAAGTATCTAAACTTTTCATAGTGTGTGACAACAGGTCATTTCCAATTTTAATTGGATCACTCTCCCCACTCTTCGTGCATTGAAGTTGCTTCCTTATATTTCGTCTTTATATTTTTCAACTTTTTAATTTTTAAATCGTTTGTCTCGTATACTTGTTCTATAATTCTAACCTATTATTTAACCGATTTCTGTTTCACCAATTAATACTATATTATTTGTGAATAATATACACTATAACACTTCATCCAATTTTTTTGATATTGTGTCATCCAAAACTAAAGCAAATAAATATGGGCTCAAAGAAAATCCTTGATGACGTTCTCCGTGTGGGAACTCCTTTGCCTTTCATATAGTATTCCCATATATGTTGTTGCCCCAGTGCACATATACTGTACAACCTCAATGTAGGCATCTCCTTTTCAACATTTGCCATATTAATTTCCTTGGCATCAATTGTAGGCTTTTTCCAACTAGATGAAAACCATATGTAGGTTTTTCATTTTTTCCCTAAACTTCTTCATTAGTTGTCTCAGTACAAAAATGGCCTCCAATGTTGACCATTTGGTATAAATATGAATTGGCTATAATATTTGGTCATCATCTTTGATGTTGCTTGATCATTCCCTTCCAAAGTATCATGCTATGGATCACGAGTTTAATCCCCATAAAATAGGGGATCCAGTGGTGTGTCCAGATGAAATGTTCAATAAATACAGATGAGTGAAGGAAAATATATGGATATAAAGAAGATAGTTTTGTGGTAAACATCATTGTGAATGGTAACAAATTCTTAAAGGAATAATATTGAACTGAAGACGATTGGACCCAACAAAACCTCAATGAGGCCACATAAAGAAAAAGAAAAGAAGGGAATGATCAAAATGAGATGATATCAATAAAGAACAGAATGAGAGTGAGTGTTATGAAGTGTGGAAGGCTTTTAATGATGGGTTAACTTTGATGTTCAATTAGGATTTTTCCAAGGGAACTAGTGAAGACTAAAGTTTGTAAATAGAGAAGAAAGATGTTAGGGTTTCATTGCTATTTTTTTTTTTTTGCTTTTCATAGTTTCATGGGGAAAAACTAGACTCTGGTAACTCGTAGTGCCTTTTCCTCCTTTCAGTTCTTTCTTACCGTTTGGGAATTGGCAAAGTGACTTGAGGGAGAGTGTCTTGAATCTCAGGATGTTGATATCATGTAACTTTGGTTTAAGAATTTAAATTAAATTCATTCTTTGATCCATAAATTATATATTATACAATGATCAAGGGATAAAATTGCTTCTTGAGTAAAGGGGGGAAAAAATAACCAAAGGATATTACACATGTACCTTGGTTACATACATCTAACCATCTTCTATGGTCAACATCATCTTTTTATTTATTTTGCTTTTGAGCTTTATTTTGGGAACTAGTGGATTTTTAGTGTAAATTATTGTTTTGTTGATAGATATCAGTTTGAAAATGAGTGCCTACTGTGAGAAAAGTTTCCAAGAAGTTTCTGTCTCCATTTTGTATAGGTATAATTTTGGGTGGAGTCATGGGAAGGAGAAGCTTGAGTCTGGTAAACCGGGTAAGTGATTTTCAGTACTTGCATCAAACTACAACAGCCTTTTATATGCCAAATTGGAGCATTATGTAAGTTTCTTGAGGCAATTTCTTTTGGTTCAAGCGTAATTATTCTTATTTAATTTGATTAATTGAGACCACTTTTTAACTTTCTTATTTTAAAATTTAAAACCTACTTTTCCAATGATTTTACTGCTAGAGATGTGTGGTATTTAATTGCTTTAGATGAGAACAATCTTGAGAGAGTATACCACCCAATTGGTTCAAATTTTGTTTTATTCCTTCAGTTTTTAGTGTAAAACTGCAGACAGTTCTGCTTGTTTTCTTTCTCTATCTTTTCTGAAAATTTAAAACTTGGGCCAGGATCCTGCTTTGAAGATGCTTAAATTATTATGCACCTTTTAGATTGATGGAATGTGCTATACTGATTCTTGTTAATGTGGTCGATTGTTCAAGAACTAGGATCTAGGCTGATTTAGGCTAACCTTGTATTCACTGCAACATTTTCACGTCATGAAGATTACAATTTGAAGGGGTTACAAATGTAGCATAGTATGGGTTCCACAAAGGAGGGTACTGCATGTTAAGCTGCAAAGTGATGTGTGGGGCGCACCTGGATAGGTTACAAGAGGCACTAGCTGGTTTACAGAGATCCTGTTTTTGTCCTATCCATCCATAAAGGAATCAGCTTCAGTCAGGTCAGTATAGGTACAATTTTTTAAGACCCTAGAGATTCCGATGATGGATATCTCAATTTTGCGCAGGGCCCACCTGGAGGAGTTCTATTGTACAGGTGTTGGTGGGTTCAAAGGGTCTATGGTCAGATTGAGGGTGGATGAAAATTACTAAATTAGATTGATTAATCACTCTAGGAAAATGAAGGTGCAATTTTATCAAGTTTTTAATCCAATCACGGGTGTAACTCAGGTCATATTCATAGGGTGGTATTAAATGTGAGGGGGAAAAGGGTTACAAATGGGGCCATAGTGTGGGCTCCAAAAGGAGTATAGGGATGTATTAGTTTCATACCAGTGTGTGGGGCTCGCTAGTTTGGAAAAATCTATGTTTAAACTATCCACCCACAAGAGAATCAGCTCAGTAAGATCAGTTTAGGTTCAGTTTTAAGCCCTCCAAAGATTTAAGCAGGAGATAAGAGCCAGTGTGTGTGGGGCACACTTGGATGAGTTTCAATTTGTGGAGTTCTGGTTGTGGCTGCACCACAAATATCAGATTGATTGCATAACCAATATTCATAACCTTTTTGATATTGCGTGTCAATTATAGTTGTCAGATCCGTTTTGGTACCCGTTCTGTTTTTCACTCTTGAAGCGGAATGTTTTCTGAAAAAACAGCGTAAAAAAATAAATATATATAAATTGCGAAAATCAAAAGTATTATGTAAATTGATATACAATAAAAAAATCAAATTTCAGCATAATAATAATAATAACAACAAAATAGTAATATAGTAACTAGAAACTGGGGAAGTACATGTAACACTTTAATTCATAGCTGCTCCAATTGAAAGCATTGAAGATTTTATAAAAAAATTAAAATCTATAAAAATATTGCAAATGGGAGAAAATGAAATAAAATATAAAAAAATAAAACTTGAGAGAGAGAGAGAAATATTTTCATAGTAAGAGAGAGATTTTGATTGCCCAACGCCCACAGCTCGTGCAAAAGGCAGCGAAGAGGAAGCCAGAACCAGTGCCCAAATAGACCAACCAGGAACGAGTGAACGATTGAAGAAGGGAGAGGTGTTGTCATTTATTTAGGATAAGAGGTTGAATTACCTCTTTACCCGTGAATGTTGATTAAAATAAAGAGAGAGTTGTAAGGGCAGTTTTCAGGAATATCAACATTTAAAAGTAAAAAAAAAAAACGGAACTCCAGATTTCATCTGGAATGGACGAAATCGATCGGTAGGCCCCGGAGGTACGGATCTACATACTGATCCGTTCTGTTGAACATCAAAATCCCAGAATGGAACGGATCTAGGTAACTTAGGTGTCAACAAACATATATTAGTTCCATTATCAGATCTGTGCTACACCATTACCATATGCTATTTTTTTTGTATTCTCATAAAATGATTGCATCACCATGACAAGAACATTTCATTTCAAAAGACTGATTTCTGTCCCCCCCAAAAAAAATCAGGTGATGGTTACCATTAATTTTTTCTGAAACTCTTGAGGGTGAGGGAACAGGAGTAGTATTCGAGTTTGAGACAGTTTTATTTATTTATTTGCTTTTGGCAGCAAGTACTAGATGATGTTGTGCTTTAGCCATTTATAAGAACATGTTTTGCCCCCTCTCTCTCTCCAACCCCCCTCCTTTGGTAGGACTTCTTCGTTTGAATTTTCTCTTGGTTGTGCAGACATGCTGAAAGGCTCCTTTTATGCCAATCCAATTTTAGACAAACCAATAGCAGAGGCCTCCCTTATACAAAGGTAAAGTTGGTTATAATTAATATTTTTCTCAATGCAGTAAAGTCTGCAAAGGGTATATTATGCACCTAGATATGTTTGTGCTGGACTGCTTGCATACTCACCCATTTACAAGCCTACTTCGGAGCCAAAAAATTCAGCATTGCACATTGCACGAAATCCAATGGTTGTGGTGGCTTTCTTCCACAATATACTACACACTGATTAAGCCACAATCAGAACCAATGGATAAACTAGGAATTTCTTCCAACTATAACATGCATTATTCAATGTTCAAAGACGTGATCTGTTTGATCAATCTAAAGTTTAAACCAACCTGCAAATGGAAAGTAGGTTGTCATGTTCCTTGCACCAAGTTAAATATGAAATCATGTGTCCAACATTTCAGATGTTCGCTATGTATGTCTCACAAATGGTCATGTAGCCATTGTACATACCAGATTCATGTTTGTGGTAATCTTTATCCTGTAATCTCATGCAACTGCTTTTGCAGGCAAGGTTCTAATGATCTCATACAAAAAGAAGATCCAAGCAACAATCTTGGCCCCACAATCACTAGTGAAACCCATGTTAAAATGGTCTACACTGCAATTCTGCACAAACTCCATTGAACAATAATGAGAACTAGGGCTCCGTCTTCCCTTCTGAATACAAGGACTTCTACCAATGTCAAAAACTCTTCCTATTCCATGGTATTAAAACTCATTTTTAACTCAAGTGAGTCAACTCGCCTTGAGCAAAAAAATAAGAAACTCGGCCAAAACTGGAATGGCCTTTGAGTTTCTACTAGAATAGGTGACTCACTAACTTGGATGAGTCAAGTTTTACAAGTTTAGGCCGTGGTATACAAAAATCAAGGAGGTTTTTCTTCCTTTTTTTAACAAAAGGGTAAAGACAGAAAGTAACTGTATAGGAATTAAAACACACAAAACCCAGATGAGAGTGAAGAGACTTGGAGAGAGACATGTATGTACTTTTAGCTCTCTCTCTCCCCCTCCCTTCTTCCGTCTCCTTTTTTCCATTATTTTTATATCATTTTTTATCTTTTTCATTTTTTAAAATTTCTTCCCTATTTCTTTATTTTTTTCCATAAGTTTTTCTAGTTCCCCTTTTTTTGGTTTTCTTCTTTTCTAGTTTTCAACTTTGGATTTTTTATTTTCATTTTTTTTGTTTCTTATCTTTCCATTTATATTTTTTTCTTTGCCTTATCCCTCAAAATTTCTTCCTTTTTCTTTTCATTTTTACTTCTCAATTTTCTTATTATTTGGTTATTTTTATTATTTTCGATTTTATGTTTTTAAAACACACACACACACACACACGCACACGCGCGCATATATGTATGTATGTACAATATGTATGTATGTACATAATACATTAAATAAATACGAGTCTTGACTTTTTGCTTGGTCAAAACTTGTTCGAGTCTTCAAATTAACTTGACTCGACAAAAAATCAAGTTTACTAGAGTTTTCAACACTTGTGACTAGTACCCCATATTTGAGCCTTGCCACTTGGGCTCAATTCTTCATGCTTTTGGGCTTGATCCGATGGGCGTGACCCCCTCCTAGGCTTTAATGAGGGGATGATGAACAAAATAATGGAAACAGAAGTGAATCAAGCCTTGAAAAAGATGAAGAAGAATAGAGCACTAGGATCAGACAATATCTCAATCAAAGTTTGGTCTATTTTAGGGGAGAGTGGAGTCTGTTGGTTGACACTGGTTATTTAACAAAAAGTTAGTCTAAAAAAAAAATATGCATGATGAGTGTGCAAGAGCATAGTAGTCCCTTTTTATAAAAATAAAAAGGAGATTCAAAGTTGTGCCAATTATCGAGCGATCAAACTCATGAGCCATACAATGAAACTTTGGAAAAGGATAATAGAGGGTTGTCTAAGACAAGAATCAAATATATCAGAAAACCAATTTGGGTTTATGCTGGGTAGATCAACAACAAAAGCGATTCTTATTCTAAGAACTGATGGAGAAATTTAGGGAGAAGAGGAAGAACATCTGTATGACGTTCATTTACCTAGAAAAGGCCTATGATAGTGCAAACATGCTTTTTGTAATTTGGGGAATGTTTGTACTTTTTCGTTTGGAGGGCTCCCTCTAGGCCCAATCCTCTTGTATTTTTTTTTTAATTAATGTAGTTACCTTTAAAAAAAAGGGCCTATGATAGAGTACCAAGGAAACTAGCCTGGAGGACTGTAAAAAATAAATATATTTCCAACGACTATGTTGAGATTATTCAAGATATGTATGAGGGTGCAACCACTTATGTTAAAATCGTTTGTTGTGAAGAGTTTTGTTGAATATTGAAGGCTTGGTATATAGTGCTCAGTTTGGTAATGCATACCTATAGTGCTCTATTTATCAGTGATGCTCCACTTGAGTTTAATCTTAAATTTGGCTATCAAATGCAGGTATCCATCATATTGTGGGCCAAATATATGGCCTAATTCTGCTTTGCCTGAACTTGAAGAGGGTATGTGAAGTAACAAATAGTATAAATTCTTACAAGCAAAGAATTCTGAGGGAAGAGAGAGATTTATTTTTGCTTAATGCAAACAATCACTCAGGCTTTTCTGATGAGAACGTCGGTTGTTGGTAATGTTTCAGCATTTAAAGCTCTTGGGAAGTTGTTGCTGGATGTGGGATTGATGTTGGCTTATCATTGTGATCGATATGGTATGCTTAGTTTTCTGCATTAATAGATAAATGGAGTCAGAGTGCATTGATTTGATTCTTTAGCCTGAGTATCATGAGTTTTTTTCTAAAATGTTCTTTGGAGTTGGAGGTAAGCATCAAAGCATGTGCTTGTTAGTTCATGGAAAATTAACAATATCTGTGGAATGATGTGTGTTTTATAGTAAGAATCACTGCAGCTGTTAAGAGGTGCCTACTTTCTCAATCTAAAAGCAGACCTTAGTTGTAAATGATTGATTTCCATCATTGATGTTTGCTATGATTCAGAAAGCTACTTGCTTTTTTAACAGTAAATTTAATCTTGATTAAGAGCCAATAGCACAATTGGAAGGCAGTCTCTATCACAACCAGAAAAGTTGTAAGGTTCGAGTCATTTTAACACCCCACCCCACAAAAAAGAGAGAGAATAAATGAATAACAAAAAAATTCACTTCAAAAAAGGAAGATGAACAACAAGGGGTGTCATACTTGCCATCCATGTTTAAACCATTACACATGAAAAGCTAGAAATTCGTTGAAGTATCCCTCTTTTGTGAAGTGTTTGCCCCACCTTGTCTGGTGAGCTTGAAAAATACGACGAGAAGAAAATTCCCAAAACTCTGCTAGAGTTCAAAGTCTTCAACTAAATTATAGAAACTTCAAGAGTAAGCAGTACGAGGACACCCACCTACCTTAAAAAGTGTATAACACTCAGCAATGGCACCTTTCATTGCACATCTTTAACTCCTTTACAACCAGTCAGTAAAATTATGTTCTCTAAATTGCATCGTTGTTTTCTTTTCCATGATGAGTGAACCGACCTGCTTTTATGGAGCAGTTCACATGCAGAGAGAGTTGTAAGCATAACTGATTTGATGGTATGATGATGCAATTAAAAAAGTTAACAGATCCAATGGCCATGGGTCTGGTTCTTTAGAAAAGGACATGTGTGGGTGCCATGAAGCCATAAATATGAGATACTCCACTCTGTTTCTCTCCAATTGAAAACACAGAAAATTAGTTTAAATAAGAACCTTCAATTGAGTGAAATATTAGGAGTGACCTTAATAACAGAAGCTTCATTGCGAAGCGCATTCTCAGTGGTCCAGTTATTTTAACCTTATTAATATATGCAAAGGGGCTAGTTGTGTTCTATGTCCTGGATATTTGAATTTTTTTTCAATGCTCGTGAAGATCGTTTTCTTTGCATGGTGTGAAACCATGTTCTCATGGATCTGAAGCTTAAGATGATCAGCTCATGTGATGACTTGCAAACCTTTGTGCATGTGACCAGCTCTAGAATTGTGTTAATTGTCTGCACTTCATCAATCGAACCTCTGTGCTGCTGTGCAGTTGAAGAACACTTCATTCAGAAAAGACTCAGATTCTGAAATTCCCAGTGATTTATGAATATTATTTGCTGTATACGTGGATATTATTTTATTTTCTTTCCTCTGATATTCTTAATGCTATTCAAACAATAGAATCAGTTCCTTTTCTGTCTGTCATTTGTCCTATAACCCGAATCAGTACTGCTGATTTTCACTAGAAAGAAGGGACTGAGTTGTGTGACAGTAAAGTGACAAATTAAATATAGTTTCTCAACTGCTCCTATGGGCCAAAACTTTATCAGAAATCCTGCTTAGAACTCCACATATTCTGATCTCTGATCTTTGGGAAGAATGAACATGCATTTTCAAGGGCATCATCAAGACTTATCTCAGGCTTAGTTTGTGCACGGTCCTGAGGCTGATTTATTAGCCTTATTGGTTGATTAATTGGATGATAGTCTAGGTTTATTATTTCTTCTTTGAAATGTAACACTTGATGAGATTGTTCAGTATCAAAGCTACTTGTATGCACCAATGGCAATCCATGCTGTGTCAGAGGTAATCCATACTGCATCAGTTGACACATGTATCTGTATGGAACCCTGTCTATGCATGTTGCATATAAGCAAATCCATCTAGCCTATACATAATCTGCATTTTCTCTTTGGATGTGAAATGGTAATGTGACTTGAACAGTGTCTGGGGATTATAGATCGTTTCATATAAAATATTGCCTAGGTTAATTCTGCACAAGTACATGGATAAATGTTTGATTTTATCTTCATCCATAGATATGCATTTTGCTGAACATAGTTATATTCTTGTAGCAACCAAAGGTGTTCCAATGACTAATGGTGAAGGACTTGAGCAGATACTTCTTTGTTCTCGCTGTCATAAAGGTCGCTTGCTATATTACTTCCCGGTGCAACAAAGGTGATTATTGAAAACATCTTTATGTTCTAATATCATATCAGAAATAGTTCTCTGGTTGAATTATAACAATTTATATGTATGCTCATTTTCTTCGCCCAGCTGGAGGAGGGGGGGGAAGGTTGTTAAAGATGGTGCCCATAATATAATTCTAATCCTTTTTTTAGCAGTAACAAAAATAATTTCATTGAAAAACATGACAGTACATAGAAGTAAAAAAGAAAAATACATAATCACACATGCCCCAATAATACCTACATCAAGAACCAAACACCATAATTACAAGAGATAAACATCCCATCCCAAAAACACTACCCCTGTGAATCTTAGATGGAGATAAACATCCCATCCCAAAAACACTACCCCTGTGAATCTTAGATGGTAGACAACCTGGACTGTTGAATCTACTCCCTGTTTCGCAAAGAATCCGCAACTTCGTTTGCCAATCTGCTTACTTGAGTAAATGAAATTTCTCGGCCGGTAAGTAGAGCCTTAATCTCACTGATCAATGTTATCAGTTCCATGGGGGTTTTTTCACTCCGGATACCCATTTCACTGCATTTGCCGAGTTGCTTTCAATAACCAGTTTGCCCAACCCTAAGGAGATCCATATAGTCAAGGCTTTCTTAATGCTGAAAAGTTTTGCCTCATTCGATTCTCTCCGACCTATTGATTTTAGGAATATGACCAAAGGCTTACCAGTATGATTGCACAAGACTCCAACGACTCCTGTAGGGCCCAGTTTTCCCCTAGCTGTTCCATCCACATTGAACTTAAAGAACCCTTATTGTGGGGGTGCAATAAAGTATTTCCCTAATAAGAGATGAGCACAATCTCCATTTAGTCTTCTGGAATAACTCCGCAACCTCTGACTCCTTTGATTGAAGAATTCTTGCATTCCTCCCTTTTCCAAATAGTCCAGAGGATTGCTATGGGAATTGTATTCCAAGTCATCTTCCTCCTAGGGCCAAGGTGTGAAATGAACCATGAGCGCATGACCCCATTGCATGTATTGTCGAGTACCCATGGAATTCCCATGACATTGAGGAAAATTTTCTCAATTGACCTGCCACAAGGTAACTTAAAAAGTGATGATCCACCTCTTCCTCTGTTTGGCTACATAAGGGGCACTGGAGGTCATCTTTCGAGCTGAGTAAACCCTCCTTCTTAAAGCTACTCTGGTCCCTTGTAGCACACTCCACATAAAGGCCTGGACCCTGGGGTGGAGGTGTGCGCTAGGCTCCTCCATGCTAAGTAGGGTAGGGGAGCATCATCGATTGAGTTGCTAGCCTTCCCCACCACCGATCTGATTGAAAAGACTCTTGAAGATTTCCCCTCCAAATTAATTTGTCTTCCTCCTCAATGGACAAAGGGAAGTCCCCCGAAAGGGTTTGTAGACCTTCTAAACTTTCCTATTCAAAGTCCCTAAGGTGTCTTCTAAAAAATATAAACCTTCCCCACCACTGAATTTGACCGACAAGACTCCGGAAGATTCCCCCTCCAAATTAATTCGTCTTTCTCCTCAATGGACAAAGGGAAGTCCCCCAAAAGGGTTTGTAGACATTCTAAACTTTCATGTTCAAAGTCCCTAAGGTGTCTTCTAAAATTGAAAATGAATGACTTCATGCATGAGAGAAGGGGGGTGGGGGGTGCTTCATTTTGTGCTTGTCATATGCTTTTATTGAAAACCAAGATAACAATTGGATTAATCTAAGGGTCAGTTTACTCACTCATTCATATGCTGAGATTTGGTATATATGGGAGATCTGCATGACTTTCAATGTTTGAACTAATGGGTTATGAAAAATAGGCCCAACATTTGGAGGGAATCGTTATATGTTTAGATGGATAATTCCTGCTTCAGGGTCTCAAAAAAGCTTATTGCCACCAAAACGTGCAAAAAGATTTTATGGAGATTTTGGGAGGCAATGATCCTTCATCCCCTTGGCTCTGCTCCTAAGTCAGCTAGCGTAGCTACTTAATTCTCCACCTACTCAGTCCCACGGTCACTTATATCTCATGTACCCTTTCTAATCATTTGTCCATGTTATTTTCCAAAAAAAAAACACTCCTTGTTTTTCCCTGCTATGACTACGAATGATCTCTACTTCACCATTGCCACTCTTTCAGCTTATTGAATGTGTTTTTAACTCTTATATTCCTATTATATTGTTTTAACCATTTTCAGTATATCATAGTCCTCTTTTAGGATTTCTTCTTCAATCAGAACTTCAATGCATTCTCTTAGATTAGTATGTTGCAATTTCAAAGGTGGTTTCACTATTATGTTGCAGTGTTTGCACCCAAGATGATGGTTCCATGTCATCATGGTGTGGATGGCATACCGACCATGGTTCTCTCACAGGTAAAGATATTTACCATTTTACATCTATTTTTATTAAACCTGTGTAATACTAGAAAATTCTCTTTGACAAGTTACTAGTCTACTTCTTCAGCCTCATGATTGATATTATGAAAAATCTCATTTTTCAAGATTACATAAGAAATCTTTACTCTGCAGATTCTTTTTGCCCCTCATACATTCACCTTTAAACGTCTTCATTTGGATTTCATAGAATGCTTTCGTTGCCTCCAATAAATGCACTGCCATAAATTTCTTGCTTTAAGTTAACCTATCTGCCTGCTGGCTCATGCATAATCTTAATTTTCCTTTGTTTCAGGCTGCTTCATAAATGTATATTTTTAAGAATGTCAGATTCTTTTATGTCCAGGAAGCTCTAATTTTCCCAATTCATTTTCTTTGTTTCATTCTCTAATTTCTAGGATGAATTGTATATGTAGGTCTTACTCATGGCATGTTTACAAGAGATGCATGTAGAAATTGCATGCCCTGATAGTGCTGCTGGCCTTTATATCAAAACACGAACTGATGACATTGTCAAAGTAACTTTCACTTGTACCTTAGTTCATGCTATTACTTTCAGTAATTCAAGGTTCTGTAGCTAGGTAGCAACCAGTTGAGTTCTAAGGGTACTTTGTCCTCTTGGATGTCTTTTAATTAGAGATTTTCTACTTCCAGATAAAATGGTTCATTCTCTCTTACTGGATTTTATAGTATCCATTTTTATGTCTAATGTGGCTTAATTTATCACTGAAATTTCAATTGAATCATTAGTTATGTATGAGTTCATGATTGAACAAGCTTCGGCTCATTGAAGCCCAAAACTTCCTCTGACTGATCAATACATGAAAACCGATGCTATCTACCATTATCATAAATATAATAATGTATTTTCTTTATTCTAATATACGTACATTACCTTTCAAAAAAAATAATGTGAGGTAAAAATACTAGACATTAGGAAAGGAATGGGTCTAGGCCTCTGGAACTAATAAGAAAGCAACGAGTATAGACCAGTTTTACATTAGCCGGACTTGATGCAAGTCTTGAGATCAAAGAATAAATGTAGGTTGGTCTTAATGAGTCATCTTCTCTATCAGGTCAGTATTCTATCTTCTTTACCCGATCCAAACCTATTTCAACCCATTTATGCATTTAGTCATTTAGCTCATTTTAAAAATACAAAAAATAAATAAAAAATACCTAGAAATTAAAAATGTTATAAAAATGTGCCAGTGATGGATTCCTGCATCAACAAATATTGGCACATTTTTATCAACTCAAACTTTAGAAAATTATATTTATTTATGCTTCAACCCCCTAAATAATGTATTCAAAATGAATGTTAGATGAATTCCTGAGTCTACTGTTGTGGACTTACTATTCAACACATCTAGCTGGTCTCTTCCAGCAATTTGATTTGATCAGTTTGACAAATTCTGTTAGTATTAATAACTAGTAATGTATTACTTGTTAGAGATTTTGGATGAACCTACCTAGGTTCACGCCAGAACACCAAAAAATGTGCTTGATAAAAAACCCTACCTTATTTAGCTTTCTTATTATTAAGCAAGATGTTTGCATTCTAAATTTTAATTCCTTATTGGCGATGCTAGGGGCATTTTTTCAAAAACCAAGTCCAGTACCTAGGACCTGATTTGTCAATGGCTCAGATTGACTTGGATTCGGTAACTGAGTAGGTCAAAAGTAATTATAATTATGTTGTAATAATCAAGTAGCTATAGTTCATCATCATTTTATTCAGTATAGAATTTGGAAACAAATGAAATATGGTGGATAATGGTTCATCAGCATTATTTCTTCATTGTAGAATATGTAAACAAGTGGTTCTTCTTCATTAGAAAGCTGGATAATGCAGTTTTCATCATCCATTCAACAATATGGCAACAGGATAGGGTAAAAGATGAGTTCCTAGTCGACCAAGTGCTTTCTTAAAATATGGATTTAGGTATATGATCAGATTGATTAGATCCTTATCAGTATAAGATGGTATTGACAATGTTTGTCTAAATTATCTGACCTGGGTTGATACACTGTGCTATTAAAGGATGTACCTGGTTCTGTGCATTGACTTGATCACCTTCCTGATGCATTAGGTTTCTTTTGGAGAAGATGAAATTGCATACCAAATTGGTGAAACAACTGAAATTCTCTCGAGAGGTCGTCTTTGTGCGACCCCACATTGTGTTCGGGTATTTTTCATTGTTTTCATCTTATTATGCATTAGAGATGTCATTGTAATGTATAACATTAAGATGGGTTGATAGGCCTTTCTCTCATCCTACATCCTGTTCATACAGAAAACTGCACTTACTAGAACATATATGCCTTACAATTTCATTATCATTTAATTGTGCATTAAATAGTCACAAATGGTTTTTCATCTCCAACATCTTTGTTCTTTTATTTTTTCGTGTTTTTATCCATATTGACCAAGAATGTGCTTGAATTGCTGGGGATTGTGTAGGCACCTAAAGGAGAGACTGCCTTCAATGTTGAGCGTTCAACATTTGCATTGTTTATGCAACCTGACTGGTAAGTCAAATAAATGTGTTCATTTATTGATCTTGATTTGTACCTTGGCTTTTGGTTTCTTGCTTTGCTGAAAAATATTTTATAGACCAAAGGTGCAAGCAATAATTATTATTAATCATCCATCCTTTCATTTTATTTTAGTAAGATGATCACCCACTCACCCTCTTACCATGCATACTCCATGTGTACTCCTATTCAAGACCCACTTTGGCCCATGATAGTTGGTCTATTGGAAAGATCTATGCTTGAAAGGAGATGCAACGAAAAGCACAATGATTGGACCAATCAAGCACTGTTTAGCCCACGTAATTTGGATCATGGTTTGATTGATACAATAAAAGTGATTTTCTGTAAGCCCCATATTCAAGCATAGGCTTTTCTGTGGACCTATCAGAATAGGTTAAGGTGGGCATGATAAGAGATGCATGGAAAATCAAGTTATGTTAATTAACTTATACTCAATAACGATATTAAACTTGTAGGGATGAGAAACTTAAATTTCCTGCAGAGGTTCATCTTCATAAGGAGGTACGTCATCCAAATTCTAATGTTTGTTTGCACTAACACTCATCATTGTGATGTAGCCTAGCTTACAAAAAAGACAATGCAAGTTTTGGACACAAAATGAGTTGGAAGTTTCAGCCAAGGCTCCAAATTTTCAAAGAGAATTGGAGAAGAAATCCAAGACTAAAATTCCCAATAAATCGAATTTTCTCTCTCTAAGAAATCAAAGTTAGAATAGAAAATCAACAATTTGATCACCAAAATACTAATCTAAAATCAGCCCAATTTAATATTGGAATCCGAAATTGATAAGAGAACTAAGAGAGTTCACTCACACATGAAAAAAAAAAAGCGTCCAAAACTTACCTGGGAAGAGTTTTCTCTCCATGGGAAACATAAAAAAAAAGGCTTCAATCAATTTAAATTTTCACAAAATTAAATTTGCAATAATAATTAATTTAAATTGCAACCATGTGAAAATTGCATAGGATATTTAATTAAAAGCAAAAATAAAATTGCAAGAAAATTCAAACATAAATTCAACTCACCAAGGAATTGGAGAGAAACCAAGCTTTTTATCTTCAATTGATAAATCCTAAGCACAATGACCTATGGTAGACCATGCCTCTCCTTATATAGAGGTTTACATTGAAGAAAAAGAAAAGAGAAAAAATTCCACGGATATCTGCGATGATGACCAACTGATGTAGCATAGCGGTTTTCCACCTAGGTCAAATTCTCTCTATGGGAAATTGAAAAGGGCTTCAATCAATTTGAATTTCCACAAAATTAAATTTGTAATAATCATTTAAATTGCAACCATGAAATTAAAAAATTGTATAGTCAAACTAATTAAAAACAAAAATAAAATTGCAAGAAAATTCAAACATAAATTCAACTTGCCAAGGAATTGGAGAGAAACCAAGCTTTCTATCTTCGATTGATAAATCGCAAGTACAATGTGTGCATCTTGGGCCTCTCCTCTCGTGGAATTCAGGAACATCTCTACCAGTGACATCTTACGGGCCTGAAAAGAATGTGTTGATTTAACTTAGCTTCTTCTTTTGGTTTTATGTCCAGCTTTTGAGCTCTTCTTGGGTGTAATGGGGTAGCGGGTTTTTGTTTTCTTATTTTGCCTTTTACTTCTGTACTTGCACCTCTAGTGCCCCTCTTTCTTTTAATATATTAACCATTTCAAAAAAAAAAATCCCAAAGTACAATGATCCTGTGATCGACCATGCATCGACTTATATAGAACTTTACATTGAAGAAAAAAAGGAAAAAAATTGTTACTAGGATTGCATGTCCCAAGGGTTTCCAATTCAGGTACTTACTAACTACAATACAACCAATCATTTTATATCATGTGGCATTTATTACATCATAAAATTAAATAAAAAATCAAAAAAAAAAAATTCCAATAAGGAGGTGGCGTTCCTTGCTTGCTGAAATTGAGAGAGAAATTGTTGTCGTAGGTTGCGAATCCAACACACTTGCTTATGGAGAATCTTCTAAGTTGTGGAGAGAGAATTTATTCCACAACAACTCCTTGTGCTCCAAATTTGGCCTTCTTCTTTGGACCTAACCAAGCTCAATTGTGTAATTAAGAGCCTGATCTATTATCCAACTTGTGAGCCAATTATTTGAAGGTTTTGGACCCACAATGAGCCTTTAATGGGCATCTTTTAGCACCCTCAAATTTCTCCTGTGTTACATGTGTCATTTCCACAATTTCTTCATTTAATTGGCCATGTCTTCAATTAATTTCTCTTCCTCTTGATCCACGATGTTTAAGATGACTTCGTCATTTCCTCCAACTTGGCTTATAAGCAGGTCATTGGTCTTACAGCTTTTACATTCTTTCTAGGTCTAATCTTTGTTGCTTATGGTACTAGTCACTGAGAATGGTTCCTATATTTTACAGTTAATCGCTCCAAATGGAGTTCTGACTTTCGGGGAGTATTCAGAGGTGTTGCTAAACAAATATTACCATTGATTACAGTACGAATATCTCATGTCTTCTACTGCCTTATTAGGTGTTCAAGAAAATGCTTCTTTTGGCAGATTGTCGTACATATCGTTGGTTCAACTCTTACTTTCTTTTTTTTTAAATTTAAGTGTGGGAAATTGAAGGATACAAGCGTAAAATTCTCATGGGTGAGCTTACTACCTTTAGGGCACACCAAGGTTAGGCCATGGGGCTCGAATCTGCAACTTCTGACTTCTTGAGGCAGGAGACAACCAAGTGAGTTACACCCATGTAGATCAACTCTCCTACTTTTCTTCAAGTACATGACGAATCAAGGCATCCAGACCTCTTAAAGCACCTGAGTAATCAGGAAATTCTTATAGACAAAAAATTATCCATTACCCAAATACGACATGTGTATAAGCATAATTGAGAATTGTTCAGTACCCTTCCTTGAGTTAAATGGGTTTCTCATGACAGAGACTTCACATAAACAGGAAGTTCTTATAGACAAAAAATTATAATCATCATGGCACATCATTGACATTTTTCCCTTTTTTGAATTTTCAAGGTATCACTGATGGAATCATTGAAATTCATTGAAAAAAATGTGAATCTGAAAAAGATTCTGTGCAAACCTTGATTGTTTAATTCTCTGCACTAGCCAACAGTATGGCATCCTGATCCTCCACAGTAGGACCTGTATTAACTAAAACTGAATTTAAAATATTAAAGGCATCTACTTTCTCTAATTTTTATCATTTAAAGGCTTGGTGATAGATATTGAAGAAGTATAGTATGAAGGGTGTGTCATTGGATAATATACCCAAAAAGTCTTATGAAATGCTTGGTTGTATTTGCCGCCTAGGCAGAAGAGCTTTCCATGATAAATTTAAATTGAAATTATTATTTTCTTTTTAACTTAAATTTAATAGTTTACAATATCTATTCTATGTTTTCTCAGTTTTAGATTAATCAAGATAAGCAAAATAAATTATCAAATAATTTACTTTTAATTATTAAAAATGAAGAGCTAACATTATTCAATAGAATTCATTTTTAACAATTAATTCATTTTCACTATAATTTATTTGTCTATATAATTATCTTTTTTTTTTGAATTTATATGTGACAAACTACGGGATTTCCAGTGTAAAATCCCTACGGATGGATTTCTACTCTTAACGCACACCAAAGTTAGACCATAGGGATTTGAATCCATGACCTCCTTCTTTCTGAAGTGGGAGGTAACCAACTGACCTATACAATGTGGGTCTTATCTTGGACATAAAGTGAGATCAATTAAATAGCAAGATCTGCACCCAAATAAATCAGACCGAAAAGTAAAACCTAACCCCACTCACCAATGATGTAATCCATTATAAATGTGAAAGCCATCTCCTCCCATGGGCAGTGGGCACCGATTGGAAAGGGATGGGTCAAGAACTTGTCTCAAAAAATGAAAAATTTGAGGTGGATTTACATCTGTCATAGAGTTACTAGTATGTGTAGGTAGACTTACAAAGAATTAATTGAGTTGTTTAAGAGGGTCTGAACATCTTAATCATAAAAATAATAATTAATAAATAAAAAAAACAATCAAACCTTTATGTTGATAGCTCCAATTTCAATGTTTTGTCAATCATTTTGGATGTCTTTAACAAGTGAAATTCTGGGAAACACTTTTGTAATTGTTTCACATGGATAACTTTGGCATATGCAGCTGCATTGAGACAAGCATGGCCTCCACATGCATGCCTGTGACCAAAGCTCTCGTAACTTAGTTGTCGTATATAGATTTTAGAATTATCTTAAAATAATTATCTCATTTGTATTGGAGTAATATAAAGTGTGTTAAAAATGGATGGAATCACATGGAGTGCTAACTTTAGATAGAAAGTTTCTTAAAAAATATAAATATTTTAAATGAGACAACTAAAATAGGACGGAGAGAGTAATACTCAAAACTACTTCTCTCCCTCTTTCCATCCCTCTCTCTATTTAGATTCATGTGAAGATATTTTTGTCCTCTAATTTTATTATACTATAGTTATATATTTGTTGAGTTTTTTTTTTTAAATATTGATTGATAAAGAAAACAACTATAATTTTTCGAAAATATAGTTATTTATCAAGTCAAACTCATTCGAACATGACAAGCTGAACAAACCTGCATTGATCTAGTTCTGCTCAAGTTTTTTTTTAAATTAATTGCAACCATCCACAAATTAGAAGCCCCCTCCCCCCATTCACTAAAACTTTAAAAAAAAAAAAAAAACTTAAAAATAAAGTAAATATAGTTTTGATTTAATGTAAAATAAAGGAATAAGACAAGTAATTTAGAACAATTTCAAAATTCATATAAAACAAATATTTTGAAAGGGAGGAAGTAATTTATTATATATCATATTAAATTTTGTTCAATACTATCATATTCGAAATGAGATGGATTTTTAGTTTTTTCATCATAAAAAAATATATTATACTAAAGTCAATGACTACTGTTTAAAATTATTAAATTTTTTAATCATAAATATTGGAAGCTACAGGTGGGGAAAGATCGTTTACAGTTAATGACAGACACGTAACACGTTTGAGATAAGGTGGTCCCGCTTGGATGCACGCTGCCGGATATTGTCGGATGTTACCCATGCTTCGGGCCACCATCTTTCTTACCAAATATAGTTATTGCTACCAAATTCCTCAATTTCTAACGTGGGAAATGGGATGGTTGAGTTTTGGAGTTTATAATTTATATTTTTCTAGTATGGTAATGATAATGCATGAGGTATGCTGGTTTTATTAAAATAAAAATTAATTTCATTATTATATATACTTTAATCATTAATCTAAGACAAAATAAAGTTGAAAGTGAAGCTAAAATTCTATTTTAATTATTTATTTTATTTCTTCTGAATTATATAATAAAAAATTAATAAAATTGATTCTTTTATAGTCATACATCTTTTTCTCTTTCCTTCGAATTAGTTATACCATTAAGATTGCGCTTGGATGAGAAATAAATTTTAGAGGAGTTATCAAGAGTTACTCTTGAGCAGAGGTTATCTTAAGTATTATAAATAAAGTAAGAGAGAGGTAAAATTATGATTTTTTACTTTTATTTCTTAATTACCAAACAAGAATAATAAGAGATTACCTCCATTATCCCTATCCAACTATTCCAGTCTTGGGTCTTTCTTGCAGCTTTCACATTAGCAGCAAATAGCATTTGTCGTAGATTATTTTTGTTATTGGTGTTATGTAAACTTTTTTCTACAGTATTTTCATTGATATTCGAAGCACACAATATGATATGATATCAAATATTTTTTTAAGTTACATTTACTTAGACTCAAACACGACATTATACTTAATTAGATACTAATAAGTGATTGACAAATAATCTAAAAGCTCTATAACTAATATAATGCGGGCCTTTAAGTAAGCCCCACTAAACATATAATAAATTATTGTTAAATCTCAACATTTCATGCACTCATAAAAAAGTAATTTAAATACCAATCATTATTTAAAGATTTTTCAAAACTGAAATTATACGAAGAAAGTCAGTATTTAAAGAAAATAAATTAAAATTAAAATTTTATAAAATAATTGGCTTATTATAGTGAGGGATTACATTTGATTTGAATATAATCAAGATATCAATTAATATAATATATATTATTTTTGGACTTATCTGATATATCACATCATATGCATTCAATTTTATCACATATCGTTGGTATTTAATAATCATATAATAAATATTTTTAAATCAAAATAATTATATATTATTAATATATCAATAATATAATAAATATCACTAATAAATCAATATTTGAGTTAAGAGTGGGAGAGAGAGGGATGCATGAAGCTTGGTGGAAGCAGTTGGGCGCAGAGAGGATGAGAGGACCACGTGACTTACGTTACGAATTTGGAAAAGGTGCCCCCCACACGGCGCTCCGCCTTTGACCCGTCTTCTCTGCGGTTTACTGCGGTCCTCTTTCACGTTTACCAAAATGCCCCTATCCATCAGGAATGATATGAGAACCGATTTTCTTTTCTGAAGTTTATATTTTATTTTGTCGTGAAAAGAATTAAAATATAATAAAATTAGAAATTAAAACTAAATAATTAGAGAACATGCATTTAAGCTTATATCGAGATGATTTAATTTGAGAAAAAAATTGACCCCCAAAATAAAATAAGCATTGAGAGAGGAGTGTCGAGAGAGAAAATGATCATTATAAAAAGTGAAAAATAATTAAAAATAAGTGATAATTATTAAAAATAATAATTTTAAAATTAATTAAAATTTATAAAAATAAAATGAATATAAAAATTATCGATCTTCATATCTCTTTTTCGAGTTTTGAAAGGGAAGTAACATCCATAAGAAGAGGAAAAATATTATTTTCTTTTTAAATAGAAGAAATTTGGAAAGAAAATTACCCTACATGACACATCACAATGTCAATTAGATTTTCCAACAATTTAATCATTTGTTCCTTCAACAAAAGACGACACGACAAAGTACAATTATTAGATCAATCTTTGCAATCAATTAAAATAGCTTTGCATTAATTGGGTGAGAAGTACGTTGATTAGACGTTTAGAATTATGCAATCAAGGCAACGTCAAATAAATGGTCATGATTATTGCCAAGTGGCACTTTTTGCAAGTTTTTTTTATAGCCGTTAAGTGAATTAATTACCTATTTGTGTCTGCTTTCTTATTTTTGAGTTTTTCTTTGAAAAAGTCTACTAAGGTATTCACGCAATCATGCTATTTATGAGAAATGTTTAGGGGCACGAGATTTAATCATAATAAAGTTAAAATTTTTATATATTATTTATTAAAAATTGCATATTTTAAATTTTAAAATGTACTAATAGTAAGTGAATATACAAGATTTGGTTCTTTATAACTATATTTCTTACACTTGATATTTCTCTTAAAATTTTAATTTATATTTTTTATTTATTTTAGAAGGGTGCAACTTGAGATGGACCTAATTTGAGTTCACATAAAATTTGAAAAAAAAAATGAATTTAAATAGACTTAAATTAATTTTGAATAATATAAAAAATCAATTCTTTTAAAATTATTCCATAATCCATACTGAGTTAAAGTAATTCGACACTTATATCATAAAATAAGCTCTACTAGATATATAATAAATTATTCATGAATCTCGATATCTCATATAGACATGCTTTCATGATTGGATCACCCCTTTAGGATACAAAAAGAAACATCTTTCTCTTTTAATTAGACGTCAATTTCAACTACAGTTTTATTAAATATCTTACAATTAGAATCTCACTTTTTTCGATCCGGTCCAATTAGATTTAGACATGATACACCTTTTAACTATTGGGAGAATTCAAGTACTCGCTTTCAGATTCATAAAATAACTCTCAAAGATCGTTTTCCCTTTTTAAATATACAAACAGGTTGAAGTTTGAAGACCAAAAAGATTCTTCCAACTAAAGTAGTAAAAATAATTTTAATATTAATTATTGTTGAAACATTTTTCAAAAAACTGAAATCATAGGAGAAAAATGAGTACTTGAATCAAAGTATAACCAAAACAAAGTTAATTATATATATATATATAGGGAGCACTTACACACACTCGGTTTTTCTGCCTCTACACACCCATTTTTGAAATTTCGGGTGAAATTACGATTTTACCCCCGCGTTTCCAATCATTCGAATGAATGCCCAGTTCATTTTGGCATTCATTCGAATGAATGCCCATGTGTAATTTCAATTCATTCGAATGAATGGGCTGAGCAGAAACACGGAATACTGCTCAACCCATTCATTCGAATGAATGAGCCTCATTCATTCGAATCAATGGGCCTCATTCATTCAAATGAACTAATCATTCGAATGAATGAGGCTCAACGACGAATGAACGGTCATTCGAATCAACAATCCGTTCATTCGAATGACCCGTTCTCATTCGAATGACTGAACGAATCGAATGGCGATTCTGTGAACTTAAAAAATAACGGTCTATGTTTTAAAATAAAGACAGTTATTTTTAAGCACTGTGTATTTTCAAAATTTCTCAAATTGAATATCTAAACTAATTAAAATAACCTAATAAAAATACCTTAAGACTTCAAGGTCTTTTGACACTTCCAAATGTATTTTTGACACACCCTAGGGATACCCTTATTTGTAAAATACTGTGTTTTAAATATTTAGGAGTGTCAAAATACCTTGAAGTCTTAAGGTATTTTTATCAGATTATTTTAATTAGTCTAGATATTCAATTTGAGAAATTTTGAAAATATACAATGCTTAAAAAATAAGTGTAAAGTTTTAAAAAAATTTAAACAAATGTATATACTGTATACTGTAAGTTCACAGAATGGCCATTCGATTTGTTCAGTCATTCGAATGAACGGATTGTTGATTCGAATGACCGTTCATTCATCGTTCATTCGGAAGGAAACGAACGAATGAAATTACTATTCATTCGAATGATTAGTTCATTTGAATGAATGAGGCCCATTCATTCGAATGAATGGGTTGAGCAGTATTCCGTATTTCTGCTCAGCCCATTCATTCGAATGAATTGAAATTACACATGGGCATTCATTCGAATGAATGCCAAAATGAACTGGGCATTCATTCGAATGATTGGAAACGCGGGGGTAAAATTGTAATTTCATTCGAAATTTCAAAAACGAGTGTGTAGAGGCAGAAAAACCGAGTGTGTGTAAGTGCTCCCTATATATATACAAGATAATAGGCCTTGGATAACATAATCAAGGCCAGGGGTTTAAAAATCGGTATCCACCGATATTTTTCTCTTTCCTCAATTTTTTGAAGATATCAGCCGATATGATACGACCAATATATCGGCCGATATTCATACATTCAAAATTGATACATATCGACCGATACAATATGTATTATTACATTTAATTTTAAGAGGGTCTAAATATCGGTCATATATGATAATCTATTATTTTTAGACTATCATATAAGTCTAATTGGACTACATATTGTCTATATTCGAATAATCATGTCATTAATATAATATTATTTGATTTTTTTATAAATATATTTTTAAATCAATATTTGAATTAAAGAGTGGGAAAGAGAGGGAGGCATGAAAGGTAAGTGGAAGCAGGTCGGCGCAGTGAGAATGAGACCACGTGGCATGTTTCTGGAAATTTCAAAAAGGTGCCCCACCCCTGCAACGTACACACGCCCACACGGCCGTCCTCCTTTGACCCTGCTATCTTCTCTGCTTTACTGCCGTACTCTTTCCACAATTACCAAAATGCCCCTATTCAGTTTCCTTTTTTCGAATTTTAAAGGAAATAAGATCCATCAGAAAAATCTAAGAATATTTTTTAAAAAAAATAGAAGTACAGATTTTTCCAATTATTTAATTATTTATTCCTTCCATCAAAGGAGACACGTCAAATTGCTATTATTAGATCAATCTTTGCCTCAATTAAAACAAGTTTCACATTAATTGAGTGAAAAGTACGTCGATTAGACTTTCAGAATCATGCATTAAGGCAACACCAAATAAATGGTCAGGATTATTGACACATTTAAAGTCAAAATTTGGCTGTCATGTGACACTTATTACTAGTTTTTCATTCGCTACAGCTTAATTGATTGGTTCAGAAAGTAGGAGGTCGTGGATTCAATTTTTCAATGGTTAATTTTATTGTGTCTTAAAGGTAGTGGATTCAGCTGTGGAGGTTTTATGCTGAATAGAGGTTTAAAATTCAGTATCAGTCCGATATATTGATCGATATCTCGTTATCGACCGATATTTCTCTTTTTTTTTTTTCTTTTCTTTAACAAAAAATGGCCGATATGATACGGCCGAAATATCAGGATATCGACCGATATTCGGATCCTTGATGCTCGATATCCACGATTTTCTACACATAAATTCAAAAAAAAAGTTTTTTTTTACAGCCTTTAAGGAAATTAATTACCTATTTTGTATTCATATGTATTTTATTTTTTTATTTGTTATTTCTTATTTGTATCTGCTTTCTTATTCTTGCATTTTTCCTTGAAAAAGTTCACTAAGGTATTCATGTTATTTATGAAAATCATTTTCTTCAACTGTTGCTCGTTTTAAAGTCTTTAAATAATGGATTTTTTTTTTAAAAAAAATACTTTACTCACTTCTATGGAAAACGATTATAGAAAAACACTTAAAAATAAAACTATTTGAAATGTTCCTATAAGTCTTATACTGAACTAGGTAATTCATTTATTTGGGCCTTATTTCGATTCTTTTACTTTTTATGTTGTTATTTATACAAATTAGATAATTAGAATTTGAGAAATATTTAAATGTATGAGATTTAATTATAATATAGTCAGATCTCCCATGTACATCATCTACTAAAAATTCTATATTTTAAAATTTTAAAATTTATTAATAGTGAATAAACGATATTTGACTTTTTATAGTCGTATTTCAACATAGGGTCATTTCTCTTAGAATTTTACTTTTTATATACACTTATTTACTTTAAAAGAGTGTAATTTAATATGCATCTAAGTCACGCCTGCGTAAAGAAATTTTAAAAAAAAAAATAATTTAAATTAATCTGAGGCTCTGAGCTAGGTTAAGAGACCCAAACCTATGTCTAATGCACTCAAGTCGTAGCCCTACTGCAAGCCATTTCACCAATGCAATGCTCACATGCACAATACTGTACATGAAGCCCTAAGGGGTCATAGTGGTCCACCCCATTAAATAGGATAGGTTCATTTAGGATGATATGAGCCATAAAAAAAAATTAGGGTTGTTGAAATTTGAAAATTATAACTTTTAAGAGTTTAAAGATTAAGGGTGAAATCAGAATTAATTTAGGACAGATTTAAATTTAATGTTGATCAACTTAAAATGGGTTCAAATTTAATAGAAATCAATTTACCGAGGTGCTTTGTATGGGAGCAAAGGAAAAATATTGGCCGATATGTTTCGTATCGGCCGATATTTATCGATATCGGGCGATATTCAGATATCATTTGATATTGTTGGTTTTGATTAAAAAAAATAAGAGAGAGATTTCTCAGCCAAAACCGAGATTTAAACCCCTGTATTGGATGGGTGTTAGTGGAGCCATGTAAGTCTCATTTGGATGAAAGAAATTTTTTTCTTCTCTAATATGAGATGGAGATGACCATATTATAAAAAAGAACTTATTTACAAATTTTTTAATATAAAATTAATTATATTTAGAAGAAAAATGTATTACCTTCAAGTTGTGTTCTTTACTGATGTGGCAAATTATTTGATTGGTATCTTAAGTAACTTTTTAGAAAACAAATTAATTATGATTTATTACATAAACTTAGGATATAAAAATGAATAATTTAAAAGTAATTCACTCATGTGAGAATACAATTCCATCATTAAATACGGAATTGCATTCAAAAGAAATCAATGAATAGTTTGCTTGTACGTATGTAAGATGGTTGAATAAAATACAGAAAGGGTAGTTCAGACATAAAATAAAAAAACTCATCTAAAACAACAAAACATCACTGCCAAATGGACCACACCTTGTCACATATTCTTAGCCTATTTAACTCCTTTTGACACCTTCTCTAAACCAAACTATTCCTCCTCCCTTCTCCTTCTCTTCCTTCTTTAGCTAAAATGGCTGTTCTCTTCCTCCATCAAACCTTTCAATCCCACAAGCAAAGGTGCCAAAAATCAAGCTTCAGAAAGAGGTGTTTTACAATGGTGAAGCAACAAAAGACTCGATTCTACATCCTTCGCCGCTGCATCTCTATGCTCCTATGTTGGCATGCTCATTCTTTGGCTGATTGATTGAGATCTACAACAATCGACCCGTCGACCCGAATCTCAAGCCACGATCATCATCGTTCGAAGAAGATCGTTTTCTTGATCAAGAGATCACATCCTCAAGCGATAAAGCGTGATTTATTCTTGATCATGATCATTAATTTGTAGTCAGGTTAAGTTTCTCTTTCTCTGTCTATCTGTCTATTCATCCAATTCTTCGCGTTATCAAAAAAGGATAGAAAGATGGCTACAAGGACAATCAAGAACAACAAGGTGCTATAAATTTTTTTTGAATGATGGGTTAGTACTAATGATTCAAATTCCATCCTTTAGCCTTGTTAGTGTAGTAAGTTACAGAAATGTATGCACCAAGCCATCAATGTTAGATTGTAACAATGGATGGTAGAAAATGGTGTGGATTTTGATGTTGTAAAAAGAAAATGTTTTGCTGCAATTGTCATTATGTATGAGGGGCCATATCTCTATTGGTGGAACATTATAATAATTTCCTACCAAATTTTCAAATCATGGTTGGACCTAATCATAAATGTTTTATTAATGAATAAACATAATATATCTGTACAAACACAACTGCTGTCCATTTGTTTCCCCGCATTGCCTTTTTTAGGACCAACAAGATGAATGGTAAGTGATTTGGGTTTGGATTTAGGGATTTTCAAATATTGGTGATGGGAGGTTGGGTGCACTACAACTAGATGCCATCTCACACCTACTATTATAATAAGCTTCTAATCAAGGTAATCGTATCGACCGACATCCGATATATATCGGCTGGTGATTTAAAAAAAAAATAGAGGAGAGAAAGTTATTGGTTCATATTGAGATTTCCACCCTGCTCTTAACTTAAGTCTTTACTTTAAAAATTATGAATTATTTGTCCTTTTTGATATATTATTTTATTTTCCCTTCAAATTTATTATCAATTTGTCATCTCTTTTTTTCTCCACAAAAATAAAAAACAGAATAAAAAAATTGTTCTTTTTAAAAGAAAATAGCGGTTTACCTATCAAAACATTTTCTTAAGAAAATAATGATTTTGTCACACATTTTGTTTATATTTTGCTAGAAGATTAGTAAGTAGAATACTGATAATTTTGATAATGAAGAGTATTGTTATTATTATTATTTTGTTACTTATAACACCATTAAAAAGTCATATACTTTTTATTATTATCGAAAGGCTCAGTGTCCACACACTTTAGTAACTTTGATGAAAGAGTTTTCAAATGTAGGAATTCATTTGAGCATGGTACTTTCAGTAACATGAGGCACCATGTCAGTAGAAGTATGACCTGACCAATGTAAGAAATGAGTATAGTATTGATATTTACATTATGAAATTTACTCCTGGTACACCAATTTTTTTACATGTGAAGGTAAAATTGAAAAAATAGGAAAATTGGTGTACCAAAAGTAAATTTTATGGTATAAATATTAGAACCCTAAATTTATTGTGATAGTACAGATGTTAGTAAAAATATCTCTGCTATAAGATAATTGGGTAGTGATTTTTGCACCACCATTTTTAAAAGAAAAATTCAAATATGTTCATACTTCCCTCTCCTTTTATTTTTCCCAAAAGTAAAAGTAAATTTGAATTTTCATATAAAAGTGGTGCACCATAAAAAAAAAATAGAGGTGCAAAAATCACCACCCGATAATTCTCCTCCCATAACGTTGTAAAACATTGAACAAATGTTCATGTCACCAACATTTGACGAGATGCATATTTTACAATGAATCTTTTCTCATATAATTATGTGTTGCATAAAAAATAAAAATAAAAACCTATCACAATTTGCCTCAGTAAGTAATCCTTGAGTCAAGGGGTTTAAAATTCAGTATCAATCGATATATCAGTCGTGAAATTTTTCTCATTTTAGTTTTTTTTTAATTAAAATAACCGATAGTATCGATACATATCAGCAATATATATCGGATATCGACCATATGTATCGGCCGATATATATTAGTTTTAAAAACAGATATTTGTTTCCCTGCTTGAGTCTGATTTTCGACATGTATAACACGTAACAATGGATGAATTTATTGCTTGCATTTATAAAAGAGTTAATTTTATTGGAGATTTCTAAAGATCTTTGGTAAGTAAAATAAAATAAACAGTAAAAAAGGCCTCATTATTTTTTCTTTAATTTAATAAATAACTCCATTGTATGACATAATATTTTTGTATTTGGCAACATTTTAACTGTTTACTTGTTTTTATATGGCAAACAAATTTTATGTTACTGAAAATTATGAAGAGTTGTGACTCAAGTACGTGACGTTAGAGCTCTCTAAATAAATTAATTAAAATAATAGAATAATAATTGGTGTATTTATTATGAAGAAATTGCAAGAGGGAGGCGGAGGAGATAAGGTGGTCCCCCTCCACGTTTAGATGTCAAATATAGGGCGTGGATAGAATAGGCCCTTGAAGAAAGGACATACATACATGGATAGCCACGTGAAAGGAAAGGCTTTGGTCGAGACTCGAGAGAGAGAGAGTCGTGGAAGTAATATAAAAGTGAATTAATAGATATAAAATATTTTAAATAACTTTTCTATATAATTATAATGACAAATTCAATTTAAATCGAACTCTATAAACAAAAAAAAAAAAAAATTTATGTGTTGGAAATCATGAGATACCTAAGGTAAGGCCCACTATCCTTAAAATACACTAAAGTTAAATTATTAGAGCTCGAACCTACAATCTCTCACTTTCTAAATTAAGAGACAACTAGTTGAACTACACCTATATTTTAAATTATTCTAAGGAGATTTGCTCTTTGTAAATCTATTTTATTTCTGTCATCGTCATTATTACCAACTTTGCCAATGCACCTTCATTTGTCAAGTTCTACCACAGCACAATCTCCAACCAAATTTAATTATAAAGTTCAACTAGCTCAATGTTGGAATAGATCAGAAGTCTATTTAGATTCAAATTTTAAGTTTGTGTTAATCACTTAATGAGAGATAGAGTTGTTTAGAATTTGACTTTATTTATGATTATTGTACGCAGGTGTGAAAAAATTGATATCTACTGATATCTTGTTATCGGTCGATATTTTTCTCTCTTATTTTTTTTTTTTAAACATATCAACATCGATAATATATATCGAATATCGGCCGATATCTCGACCCTTGATTATATGTATGTTTATATATTGGAGTATCTCTCAATGAACATTAGATTAACTCAGGGGTGCAAAATTCGACCACTCCGAGATATCGGCCGATAAATTTCTCTCTCCTTTTTTGTTTTTTTTTTTAAATATTGGTATTTTTTTAATTAAAAAATAAATAAATAACCTAAAAAGAAGCTGGTTTTTTTTAAAAAAAAAAATGAAAATGAAAATATCAGTCGAGATATCAACTCAGACCCACCACTGTTTTGATTTTTTTTAAAAAAAAATCAATATTATGAATATCGGTCGATATATCGGCCATATCTGCCAATAAATACTATGTATAGACAGTATTAGGCCGATATCTTGACTCTGAATTAACTATTTAAATTCTTCTCATATCTAATATAGTATCTCTAGAATTTATAAAAAATGACTTGATATTTTTATGTATTACGAACACCAAAATAAATGGAAGAGAACTTCTCTACCGATTTGGGAAGAAATGAAGATAGATTAGAACAACCTCAAACAGGAGAGACACCAATAACTTAAAGATGAAATTGTTTGGCTCTGATACTATGTAAAATTTAAGAAAAATGACTTAATATTTTTTAAATTATAAACACTCAAATATATATATATATATATATATATATATATATAATAAATAAGAGAATACATCCAAAGAAGAAAATATTATGACTTAGATTATCTAAATGAATTTGAATGTTTCCAAAACATTCGAGTGTAGATTGTTGACCTTTTTAATTTGAGGGTTTACAATGTACCTGTCTTTTGACTCTTATTCAAGATAAATTATCTTCTAAATCTTATTCGAGAGAATTTCTTCTGTAATTTCATTATTGTGTACTTTTATTATTCAAATTTTTTTTTAAAAAATAAGTGTTCTTATTAATTTTCTAAATAAGTTGAATGATGTTGCAAGCTATAGTGTATAAGGAGAAGAGAAAGGTAGACCCTCTGTCGGTCTTGAGTTTGGATGGATAAGCCGTGGATTATGAAAACTTGTTTCAAGAATGTAATTTTTTTTTTTTCCATTTTATTCACATGTGAGGGAATATTTATAGGTCGAGTCTGATTTGGATATAGATCACCAATCTTAACCCATTAATTATTTGTGTACTAAATGGGTTGACTGAGTCGAGTCTAATTTAGATTTGTGTCGTGTCCATCAAAATCCATTTAGATTTATTTAGACATTTAACTCATTGTTAAAAATAATCTGTTTGAGACTACCAAAACCCATTCACCCTTTGGCTTAATTAGGCTGACCCATTTATTAATCCAAACCAATTTATCCATTTAAACATTTAGCTCAATTTTAGTGAGTTCATCTGTGGAGGTTTTACGCTGGGTATCCCGCGATTTTTCACATATCCAAAAAAAGTTATTGAATTGTGTCAATGATGGATTCTCACACCCCCATGTTAGACAAACAAAAACATAGTTTACAAATCTATTTAAATATATCACACCATCATTTGACGAAGTAATATACAAGTAAACAAAAAGTATAAATGTCTTGAACGTATATATACGGAAAAAATATATAAATATTATGTTTTATGTTGGACTATATTCCACCTAGAAAGTACGTGCAAATTGGAAAAAATATATCCCAAAACACACGAATAGTTCAGTTTTTCCAACTATTACAGTGTCTTTCAGCAATCATGTTAAATAAATCTTGATTCTAAGTTTCAATGGAAATGGTTTGGGCCACATTGGACTGCAATGAAACCCACTTTGTTTACTTGATGGGCCTAAATAGAAACGGTAGAATTGCTAAACTGATATAGGGTTGTCAATGGATCCAATGGGCTTGTGTACCACCTAGCCCAGCCCAATTCCACTGAAGCTTGGGCTGTATCTAATGGGTCGACACGAAACAACCTATACTGCCTGCTTCTGGCTCAACGATGAATTTATAACTGTCTTTTCGTCATTTATTAGAATTTGGTTGATGTCTCTCTCTATCAATTTATTTGATTTGTATATTTCGATCAATTCGAGTTCCGCGTTAATAATATGTATTAGGGTCAAGTACAGTGATTTCTCTATGTCAAGAGTAGGACTACCACTCCTGAATTCTGTTATAGGCCCACTTATTAAACCAATCAGGTCAGTTTCTGATTGGGCTCTACATGACCCAAGCCCAGCCCACATGGATGATGTGAAATTTTGGCCCATATTCAAGTGGACCCATCCATCACAAGCCGTACTAAGAGTCCCATCCAAATTTCAATTCAACCCATTGATATTCCTAATCATTTTCACTGAGCCAAACGTATATTTTTGAGGTAGGCCCGTCAATGTGTTGAAACTCAAATAATCATAACACAAAAGTCTTAGTTTTGGACCCATTAACAAATGAGATTGTAAAATCTGTGCTAACATTTTATAATAATAATGCATTTTTTCACTATTATAAAGATTTAATGCATATATTTTAAAGAGTAATAATGCAATGTTTGACATCCTATAGATGATAGCAAATGGTGGTATTTGATACGTGTGAGGCCCACTTATGAAAAATACCTATTCATCAATTTTTACACGTGTTTATATCTTCATCACTTATTAGATTTTGTCAAAATGTTGGATTGACCATTGGGTAGATCAAATGAGAGAAGTGTGATGAATTTTATAGATTTTCTAATCAATTACTTTTTGTTTGATCCATCAACTATAGATTCCTAGGGATAAAATCTTTATTATTATTTACTAGCATGTTTTTCTTCCACATTGGACCTCTATTAAATTTTTATTTTTAATTTTTTTGCAACCTTTTATTTTAGTTTTTCATTTTTCAGATATCACAAATTCTTGAAAAGTGATTTTTGCACTGCAAACTTGTTTTACGGTGCAACAAATTTGAAAAAAAATTCAATTTTGTGCAAATTTCTTTACTTTTCTCCTCTCTTTTTTCAAAATTTTGAGTAAAATTGGAATTTCATTCAAATTTGGTTTACCGTGAAATAACCTCACGGAGCAAAAATTACTTCCCCAAATTCTTTTGGTCTCTATAATTGTTTTTTTTAATTAAATTTTCAAGTGGAATTATTAAGACTTTTAAGTCTTTAACTCAAGTAAATATCCAATCCAATGAGACTCCAGAGCAGCCCAGCTTGCTGGATTTGCTGGATATCGGGTCTTTATTCGGATTCGGGTTATCGGATTCGCCTAAAGATTTGCCACCCCAAACACAGCCACGTGGCAACTCTGGGAGAATTTTATGAAGGGACCCACGAAAATACTCATTGCGCATTGGTTGGAACACGTACTCTCGCAGGAATCGAACCGACACTCGTTTACCCGATTTCCATTTTTCATTTCCTCGCCCGCTGTAATTCCATTGGAGAGCTTCTGATTTCTCCGCTTCGTCTCTCTTCCCGTTCAAATTCGTTTTCCCTGGATGAGATCGTTTCCCTCGTTTTAGCCATTCCATTTCACCTTTCATTCTCCTCAAGAGCCCTAAAGATCTTGTTCCACATCTAGAGTTTCATCTCCCATGATCGCGGTCCCAATTGGCAGTTGAATTTCGCGAATTTCATTTTTAGGGTTCTAAATCTGGTGTTCTTCGCGGAATCGATCTCCATCTTGCGAAATTCGATGGAGATCTAGCTATTCAATTCTAGAAGAGCAAGTAACGCGATCTCTGCAATTGAGTGGAGGATTTGGAGGTTGATTTTGGGAATTTGTAGGTTTCTTCTCATCAATTCTTCAAAATGCATGTAAAATCGGCGCAATCATCTTATCGAGACCGCACGCATGAGTTCCTTACGATAACAGAGAGGCAAAAGAAGTCTTTCTCGTCAGCATCGGCGCCAAATGCTGCAAGCAGCAGCAGGAGCAGCTCAAAACCGGAGGGGCCGCGTTCAGCGGTCTCGATTCAAGCGGAATTCAACAGGAGAGCTTCCTTGATCGGGAAGGGAATACATAATACGTCACAAAAGCTTGCAAAGCTCGCAAAATGTAAGTGATGAAATTGCTCGAATGCATCATTTGTCGACTTTGTTTAATGGTTTCTTTCTTGTCTGTTCAATAAACAGAGTTCCTCATTTGTTTCATATGAATGCTCTTTTTGCGTTCAAGATGCATAGCTCGTGCTCTCTCCTCTGGATTTGCTTGAGATGTGGTTGTTTTCTATGACGTATCTCTATGTTAGGTAGTCAGCGTCAAACCTTTGGACCTATTTGAGATATTAGAGGGAGACCTTACCAACTTTGCCACCAGATTGTATGAATTGGTGTGATTTGTTGTGTTATATTTGTCTGAACTTCGACAAAGCTTGTATAAGTGTTCCCTACAGCGGTATGGGTCATGGATAAGATGCTTCCTTTGCTAGATAGGTATTGGTTTTGTCATCGTAATACTATTTTTTTTTTAATAGATTGAGTGTGCCCATCATGGGGGAAGATCTGCGCAAAATTTGTGTACTTATTTTATATTATGTCGAGGATCTCTTGTGTGCATACAGAAGTACATCGCTATGTTCTTGGGATGTTTGAATTTCAAATGGAACCTTTTAACCAGGTCTTTACCATAACAGTGCCTCGAAAAAGCTAAATGTTGTAGCATGTCCTGGTATAGCTGAAAAAACACTTTTCAAGAGAAAAACAATGAGACCTGTGCTATTATCTATGGCCTTGATTGTTGGGAGTGAAGAAAGATCAATCAAACATAAGTACATGCACGTGAGGTGAATGTGCCAAGTTAGGGGTGTGGATTAATTTGAAATTATAGTTTTACAAATGATTATTTAAGCGAAAATGTATAGGTAGTTCCAACAGAGGAAGGAAAAAAATGTCAGTGAATCCCCCCCTAGTACTTTCTGTTTTCGTTTTTTCTTTTGTGTGTGTGTGTGTGTGTTTATGGTGAGTGCTTAAATGTTCTTCTGATACTTTGCAGTGGCAAAGAGGACATCAGTTTTTGATGATCCAACCGTTGAGATACAAGAACTTACTGCTGTTATCAAGCAGGATATTACTGCATTGAACTCTGCAGTGGTGGACCTGCAAATGGTATGCAATTCACAGAGTGAGAGTGGGAACATGTCAAGTGACACCACCAGTCATTCAACCACGGTTGTGGATAATCTGAAGAATCGTTTGATGAGTGCTACAAAAGAGTTTAAGGAAGTCCTAACCATGAGAACAGAGGTAGGCCATAGATAACAACTGCATTTGGCTTAGTTGTAGCTT
This sequence comes from Chimonanthus salicifolius, assembly GCA_013350335.1. Lineage (NCBI taxonomy): Eukaryota > Viridiplantae > Streptophyta > Magnoliopsida > Laurales > Calycanthaceae > Chimonanthus > Chimonanthus salicifolius. The sequence goes on along the minus strand of CM023535.1, from coordinate 71,555,918 downwards.
TCCTTTTGTTCCTCCTCCCCTTTTCAGATGCAGTAATGCCATCACTACTGTTTTCTTCTCATCTTTAAAGCTGAAATTGTTGTCTTCTGGAATTTTGTAGAATCTGAAGGTTCATGAGAACAGACGGCAGTTATTTTCCTCCACCGCTTCAAAAGATGCTACCAATCCATTCATCCGACAACGTCCTCTGGTTACAAGAGCTGCAGCAACTGCTTCAAGTGTCGCACCTCCTCCATGGGCAAATGACTCGACATCATCATCTCAGTTATTTCCCAGGTTAGCTTAACTTCAATCCATGAGCTTCTCTCGAGGGCATAACTTTTGTTTAGAAATTGGTGAGCCCAACTTCTGGTTCCTTTCAATTCCTGATCTGATGGTTATCAATCAGTTCTATGCTATTTACCTGGCATTTCTTCTTACTCTAGAAATCTGCTGCAAGAGCCCCCTAGTACAATTGGAAGGTGCTCAATGGCACCTTGCTAAGGTAACAGAATCTGTTAACTTAGCTTTAGGGTTTAGGGTAACAGAATCTGTTAACTTATTCTAACAGAAGCCATATTTTTAACATATAGCATGTAATGGATCAATGTGTCGCTTATCATTTTAAGCACCTAATTGTGGGTATCTCAGAGTTAAAATTGAGATTAAAGGTGATTGTTAGCCATCTTATTGAAATGCATTGAAATTAATGACTGTCACTGTAGATTTTGATGGATCTAATTCTGATAGCAAAAAATGGCCTTTAGCCCCAAGTTTTGATTTTAGGGAACTCTATTACTCTATGTTTAATATGATAAGGGCCCACTCCAACATTATACCTTATAAAAACAATTACTTACTATTTTGCTAAGTAACAGAATATCTGCTACTTACCATTCAAAAAAAAAAAAAAACAGAAATCTGCTACTTCAGCATTTCTGGTGCTCAATGAGGCAACCACAAAAGTTGCTGAGTCATGTTACCATTCAAGAGAAGGGGAAAACTCAAAAAAAATTGTAAAAAAAAAAAACTGCCAAATTATCTGAATCACGAAGTATATAGAAAAAGGTATGTAAATACAAATCCTGCTGCAGGAAACAATATCTTATTATAATTTTTTATTACTATTTTGTTTTATTGTCCAGGAAACAGGTAGACGACGAATCATCCCAGCCATTATTAACACAAAGTCAGCAGCACCAACAATTGGTTCCAGTACAAGACAGTTACATGCAGAGCAGAGCTGATGCTCTTCAAAATGTTGAATCTACCATTCATGAGCTGAGTAACATCTTCACACAATTGGCTACCATGGTGTCCCAGCAAGGCGAGCTTGCTATCAGGTTGCTCTTTTTTTTATTTGAGAGAACAATGAAAGCTATTCGGTTGCTTTTATCTTTGGAAACAAAATGCCAATCTATTAATTGGAAGCAAGCATGTTATGATGTTTGCTCATGTGTCTATGCACCAGACACACATACTTGCATCTACACATGCGTATCAGTCTTTTTTTTTTAAAAGGTTCATGCATATATGTATGTAAGTGTGGATGTGTGCACTTAAAACTGTATGACAGTATTACATCATGGGAAGGAATCCATTCTGTATGATATTTTATATAAGAAATGGTGTTATGTAAAATGATTCACTGAAAATTCTTAAATGTTTTTTTTGGAAAAATTAACAATAATTTATTGAGATAAGAAAAAAGAATACAGCCCAAGAACCAAAAAAAAAATCCAAAAAACAGGACGCAGATACAAGAGTACCCTCAACCCAGGCCCAGACCAATCTTAGAAACCCTTAAAAGGAAATTGCCCCTTGGGAAGAAACCCCACTCCTTGTTTAGGCAAAAAATCAGCTCTATCGCTGGTTTCCCAGGGAACATGGTTAATGGAGAATCTTCTATCGGAAATAATATCATGGATTTCTTCTATAAGATCCAACAGTCTCCAAGGGTCGGACTCTTAAGAGGCCCAATTAATCACTGTTGCAGAATTTCCTTCAATAATGTCCTCATCCATTCCAATCTGCAACAATTCTTCAGTTCCAAGGTTAAGATCTGCCCATTCAGCAAGTTTAGCATGGCAGAATTGAATTGGGCCCGCAAACTCCAATGAACTAAGCCCACCCCCATAACCGTAGAGCGATCCATAGGGATGAAGGCTTTGAGCACCACACTGGCCACACTGAACTCCCTCATTAACTGACCCACTCATTCCAGCAGATTAACACAAACAGAGAAATGCTCTCTGTCCACCACATGCTCTCAGCTAGGTGGCCTTTTTGAAACTTTTACATGGTTAAGTATGTCACTTTTTTCTATCCTTGTCTTCTATGGAATAATAGGTATTGGATAGGATCTTTTGTTGTTTCTCTCTCACATTTGAATTTTTGGCATTTGTTTGTGGCAGGATTGATGAGAATATGGATGACACATTGGCGAATGTGGAGGGAGCCCAAGGGGCATTGCTGAAGTACCTCAAAGGAATTTCTTCCAACCGATGGTTGATGATCAAGATATTCTTTGTGTTGATAATATTCCTGATGATTTTCCTGTTTTTTGTTGCATAGTGCAATAGTAGAGATAACCAGGCCCCCATTTAGGGTATGGTCTCCTTTTTCTGCTTGTAAGTTTGCATTTATATTCTCCTTAATTTTTCCTTTTTTGAAGAGCTCCTTTCACCATTGTTTGCATGACACTGTTTTCAAATCTACAAAAATGTACAAGCACAGTGAGAAGATGATTTTTTTCTTTTTTGCCTTAGAAGTTGGAACTAGTGTGTTGAACTGGCCAAAAAGTTTTCCTCAATCATCTGCAGGGTTAGTAATTTAGTATCGTCACATTCTAACTTGGCATTTGTATGTGAGATGCTTTTGGGTTGTGATTCAGGTGAAATACTCATGCAAGCTATGTGATGCTGGTGGAATCCACATCTCATCCAGCAGACCTTGGATCAAAATACTCTTTCTTAATGCCCCGTCTGTTGACCTATCTCCATGAGAATCGGACATTCGGACCCCATTGCAGCTCACCCATTTGGCTGGCCATACTGCAAATCACGGTACTGTCAGTGCCTCTAGGGATTATATTTCAGTTCTGCATATGTTTCATTTCTCTGAGACCTCTCTGGGGATTCTATTCCATTATATTGGGAGTTGGATATGTGCTGGTGCCCGACTTTGTATGATTGCAGGGGGATGTATACCCATCAAGCGGGGTTCATTTCTGAGCTTTTGATGGCTGGATCCTCAGGAAATGTCTGCAGTTAGGATGAGAGTTATAATTATTTGGATATCTGATTCAGTCGGTTTCAGTGGTAAATTTCCTTAATTTTTTGAACATTGCTCTTCTTGCCTTACCTCCTCATTAGATGCATACTGGGAAATCAAATTAATTTCATCAAATATGCATAACTCATCAGATCGAAAGTAAATTAAATAAACAGTTGAGGTGAAGCTCTTTGTCGATCGTAGACTTTATTTGTTTAAATCACATGGATAAATTTTATTTTTCCATAATCATAATTTTGACAATATCTAATTCATTTTGACAAGATTAGGTTTTTAATAAACTAGTATATCATCAAAATTAAACTGAGTCAGTAATGTTATATTAGAGTTTTTGATATCATTCATGATGAATGGAAGTGTCTCATTTTCACTCAAAAAAGGCGATGTGACTCATCCCTATATAATGCCATAAGTACACACTTTTTGTGTTGTGATGTATCAACAATATTCTCATCGCCATCATCATCCATCTAATTGAGTGAGCTTTCTAAGTTATATGTATTTACTTTGTCATATAAAATTCTATTTTTTGTCACTAAAATCTATTATATCTTTTAATCATTGACAAAGTTTATGGTATGTGTATTCGATGTTGTGTTGGGTTTAATATCATTTGTCTAAAATAGTGTAAATTTTGATTAAAATGTATAAAAGGTGAATCGACACTTGATAACCATTACTTATTCAAACTTGTACTTTCAATCCTTATTCATGAATTGAGTGGCATACATCAGTACATAGGTAACACATTTATTATAAAGGAAAACTCATGGCCTAACTTGATGTCAAATTCAAGCTCTCATGGCTTAATTTGGTGTACTCTAAGGGACAATTATTATGACCTTTAGAGTTTTACACTGGGTTTCTTGTAATTTTCTACACGTAAATTCAAAAAAAAAAATTCTTAAAAAAAATGGAAAGCCTCATCAATGCCGGCAATCTAGATTACAAGCACCTTGCTACCACTCCTAAGACACCATGGATGGGAACCTTTGAATTTGCAAAACTGCACCGTTCCAAAAAATCAATCCTGGTTTACGTACATGATACAACTGAAACGCTACCCATTGGAGTTATGTAGACGATTTCTAATTCTATTAAGATATAATTTACTTGATAATATTGAATTAAATTAAAATCAATTAACAAACCAACGATAAAGATTTATTTATAAGTAACTTTGAACAGCATTTTTATATCTACCAAACATAATTATTATTATTATTATTTAATGTGGAATGTTGTATAGGCTGGTTTAGCATAAGCCCATGTGTTTTAATGGGTTATATTAGACAATGAGTCCTGTCTAATGATCTTAAAAGTATATAGATGGATAGATTATCATAAGGAATATGATACTGTAAAAAATGGGATCTATCTAATCACACTGGTCATTGATTTTTAAGATTAAAAATGAGCCATTAGATAAATAGTTGGAGTGTTGGACCAATCATATTTAATCTAATAGTTAAAGATGCATCGAATGGAAAATATAAATGATTTGATCCAAGTTTTAAAAAGAAATAAATAATTTTAACCGATCAGATTCAAGATTAGGTGGACCTCACGTGGGGCCTCTGTGCCCAGGCGCTACAAAAACACCTGAGCTTTATTTATATTTTCCCATGTCGTGTATACATAAAAGCATATCTTTTTTTATTGGTGACAATCGACAATTAATTTGAACTTTTTGAATTAAAAAATATTCGGTAGAAATTATCACATCAATACATTATTAAAAAATAACTTAAGTTATACTTAAACTTTTTTCTTAAATAGACATTATATCAACACATACATATTGTATCAACTATTTATTATAAAAAATTGATATAATCTTTCTTTTATGAAAACCAAAACAATGATTTTGAAGATGAAATAGAGTTTTAGGGCGGATCATAGATAAGGTCTGGGTTGAGTTCTTTTTTTCCTCAAATCTGAGCTTTCATGAATTATTGAAGTCCAATCTGATCTACATCCTGGCAAGTTTTTAAGTTAAAATTCAAAGTCCACCCATTTGACTAGATGAAAAACTCAAGTCTACTCTTTGAAACTCATTTGTATATTAGCATCATTAAACAGAAACTAAAACTCATTTTATGGCCCCATTTCTAATTTTGTGTGAAGGAGAAGATTAATTATTTACATGAGACCTGATGCAATAATAATAGCAATATATATTTGAAGTAGACTAAACATGTTATATTGGGGTTTTATTTTTATAGGCTTTACTTAATACTTACTAGTCAATGTCTACCTATTTAATTATTTATTAAATAGGCTTAAAAGATAAGCCAAGCCCACTCATAGACCGAGCCAAAGACGGGTAGCGGGGTTTGAACCCAAGTCAAATTCTAAGAGGGTTCATTAACTAAGTCTGCACACCCCCATGGTTCTATTTTAGAATTTGGACAACTTCACATGGGTAATGCATCTCACGTGTAAAGAAGTCAGATTTTCTTCATCTGTAGCCACCTCAGACGAGTTCTAAGATTACAATAGACCTAGCAAAATTTAATTTAATCTTAATCAAACTATTTTGATAAATTACTACTCAATCTAACTCAATTCATTTATAAATAGATAAATCCAATTAAAATTAAAAAATAAATATATTTATTTTAAAAATTGTCTTAATATATATTTTATTAAAAATTCTTAATCGTATAAATAGATAAATCTAACTTAAAATAAATTTCAAAACAGATATAGACTGACTTAACTCGTTTACCATATAAGAAAGTAATCCAACCGAATAAAATCCAACCCGAATCCGGTCGCCAGGTGTAGCAACCATCGTAATTTCTTGGTTTAGCAATTCTCCGATTTCTGTTTCTCCTATAAAATCTCTCTTTCCCCGATGCCATTCCTTTTGTTCTCTTCACTTACGGTATCATCTCTGTCTCCCTTCCTTCGCTCGCAACCCGCTTTCCAAACCCTAGAAGTTAACATTCATCTTCTCTTTCATAAGGCGGTCTTCTATTCCTTTTCCCCAAACACCATCAAAATCAAAATCCCTTTCCTTCAGCATTTTTCTCTGCCATTGTCGTTCCTCCTTCAGCCGTTTCTTCTCTCTCCCGTCAAAGGGAAAATTTTCTGTTTTGGAGAACCTAACCCCAATTTCTGAAGGCCTCAATTTCATCAATCTCCCTTTGGCCAAATCCAAAGTTCCTGTCCTCAGATCGTCCTCTCCAAACCCTAATTTCCCTAAAGAATTTAATTTTGCTTCTCTGATTTCTGTAACGGAACTTCACCTTATTTTACTTCTGATCCTCTTTTCTTCTACTTAGAAGACCATAATCTCTTAATTCTTTCGAACTAGTTTGTTTTTTACCAAAAATTCTATCTTTTCTACTCTAATTTTCTTATATTGGAAGGCCTAATATTTGTAATCTGTGTAAAAAAATTAAATAATTTTCCTTATTTTTGCGGCCAGGTTTTCCACGTTTTAGCACTTGTATTAAGATCTCGGTTGTGTCCGCCATTTTTTTTTTTTATATTGTAGCATTTGGAAACCCTAGATTGGTGTGGCAGCAGCAGTGGCTCATTTGTGTTGGAGCTAGAGATGGTTGGAGGTGGAAACAAGAGGGACGATGGGTCCTTGGGGCTGAAGAACACCAATGTATTTGCAGCACTTGATAGCCTTCGGAGGAAGAAGAAATCTGACAAAGAGCACAGGTCATCGAAGAGCAAGGGATTGTCAAAGAGTGAGACTAAGGAACCAGAGCCGCTCAAGGTTTTCTGGACGCCCGGTTCTCTGAGTGGAAAATCTTGGGCTGATGTTGACGATGACGATGATGATGATTACTATGCTACAACTGCACCACCTCAGGCTTGGGGCTCTTCTGAGCCTCAACAGAGTAAGGGAAATGCAACCCCAGTAGAGGTGTGTTTGATTATTTTGATTTTGTATGTATTTATTTGTTTATTTAGTCTTTTTTTTTTTTTTGCTTGTTTAGGCTTGTTTGGTAGAATATTGCAACAAAACTTATAATTCCCTTTTTGGAAGTTGTGAAATGACATTTGTGTTTTTGATAGGCATAAAGTTATGAACTGGAAACTGAAGAAACTCATACCATAATCTACAGTGCCTCAGGCCTTTGTGTCCAAAATAGCAGTTTCACATGGGAACATATAAATACCTGAAAAAGTTTGTTGGATTTCAAAATTTTCATTCTCGTATTCTGGTTTTACAAATCATGTATTCTTTGGAGAATATTGTAAATTTGACAGAATTACAATTCCAGGTAAAATTCCAAGCTACCAAGGAGACCCTTAGTGTTTTGACTCTAAGCCTATAGTCTGGTTTACAAATGGTTTTACTATCTTGTTGAGGTTTATTTCCAATTTAGTTTTAGCTATTTCTTATAGAGTTAGTCGTCAAGTCTGAAGGTACTGGAGTCCATAATTCGTTTCTTTAATATTATTGCTGAAAAAGGGGTTTCTGATAGAGGCACGCTTCCATTCTGTTACTGAAAAGAGCCTCTCCTACTTTTAGAACCATTTCAGCTTTATTTGTGTTATTGAGCAGCTGAAATGTTACCAGAGAGGAAAATGTGGTGTCCTCTATTATAACCCAAAAATTCTGTGATATAACTGACAGAAGGTTCGTTGTCTGTCATTGTATTCTTTCAACATTATGTTTCAATGTATATTAATATGAAAGCTATTCTTATTTCAACTTGTTGTTCCAATTTACATAAACATGATTGATTCAGTATTTGTGATGCACATGACATTTTGACTGTGAGGTAATTATCTTTTAAGAAAGAGTATAATTTTGTCTATATTTATTTTATATTTTTGGGAAAACTTTTCCTTATTTGATGGATACCAAATGAAACTTTTTTTGTTAGTGAGCACCAACACAAGGGGACAAGGGTTTGAACATATGTAGATGTGATTAAAAAATAGAATAAATTTACCTGAAACACCAACTTTTTCAGCTAGGGTAACTTTGTCATTACAAATTGAACTTGGGAGTTGGCAAATCAATGCCACAGGTTGGCATGATACAAGTTCATGTGAAACTGATATTCTACAGTGCACAAATTATTACTAAGTCAGCCTGATTTGAACCTGACATATTAAAATCCTTTAATGATGGAATTAGTGGCATTCATGATGATGTTATTAAAAATCTTAAAAACCTCACAAATTACTTATCTTGGAAAAGTAGATTCATTCTTGCTCTAAAATATTTGCACAATCACAACTATAAACGAATACATTGGGACATACATTGAAGACTAACCTAGGTGATAGGTTAATGCTAATTTGAGTTACATGGACATGTCAAACTGTCAAAGTTCCAAACCATGTGACCTGTATGACCCCACAACGATGGTTTGAACCACAACAATGGTTTGGTCATCACTATGTGATCTTTTCTGTAACATAGTGCTCTTTCTCCCTGCTTCTATCTCCAAAACATATTTTGCTAATTATCATTTCTGTGCATTATATTACACCTTAAAAATAAGCTTGAACAAAAATGGAAATTGTTGGTTGTCATGAAGAATTTTACTGCTGTGTATCTTTCAATATCACATGGCTTCAGCTTCAATTTCCATAGAATGTATTTCACTAGAAAATTCAAGAATGTATTGAAGTGGTTCATCCATGAATTTATAGGAAAGTGAAAGTGAGGAGGATGGCCTTGATGAAGGTGACGATGATGTTGATGTTGAGGAAGATCAGGACCATGAGCCTGAGGTTCCTGTACCAACTGAGCATGTGATAAAGACGCCTCCTCTTGCTTTGGCCCCTAAAGAAGCGGAAAGGCAACTATCCAAAAAGGAATTGAAGAAAAAAGAAATTGCAGAGCTTGAAGCTGTTCTGGCTGAATTGGGGATTCCGAAGAATAATGAACAAGGTAATGTAGCGTTGGTCTTTTTTAATGTTTTTCTTTGGAACTCTTGTGCAATTGGTTTGTGATTTGAGCTGATGCTATAGTAAATGTAGTTAGAATGTTGGATGGTAGTTGTTTAATTCAGACATGGTTGGCATCAACCAAAGTTGGATTTTGACCTTGAGTCTAGACCTGATTCAACCTAATTTTTTTATGATGTCAACTTCAAATTCAGATGCCAAATGCCTATCGCATGTGGCACATGCTGATGTCCAATATCTGCATCCATTGAGATCTGGATTTGGATCTTGTACCTTAAAAATCATACTGATGCTGGCATGCCTTGATCATACATGTTTGCATTCGTAATTCCATGTTCCTTAAAATAGCTTGTTAACATGTTAATCACTTACTCTTCCTCCTTTGGATGGGTTTGCATCAGCTTTTTACCTTTTATCTTTCTTATGTATACAGACCAAGTTGCAGATCCATTCCTCCAAGAAACATCCAGATTTGTCTTGAAGAACATTTTCTGCTCATTAAGTTAAATTGAGTGGGTTTGGGTATAAGGAGTCCATTTTGGCAAAAATCAAACCTTTTTTTTTTTAAACGTAACTTCATTAATTAAAAAATGGGAGGAGGGCCAGAAGTAGCCCTCCAAATGAAAAAAATCAAATAATACCCACCCAAATTACAAAAGCCTGTTTACAATTTCCATAGATACAGAACCCATTGATCAAGCTTTTTTTTATCATGGTCAGGTCAGTTAGTTTCAATCGTGTGGTCAAACCATTTTGAATTCTGATGTTAGCACAGCATCTCACAAACTGTTATATTTAAAATAAATTGCTAAAAATTGTGAAAATTTGGGAAATCCATAGCAATGGTGCACCAATGTTTTCAAAGAAAAATAAGAGAGAGAAAATAAGATAAATAATAATAATAAAACATTTTTTTTGGCAAGCCGAAGGCCAGATTTAGAAATCGAATTTGATAGTTTGGTGCAGCAAAATCCATGAAGTTTAAAATATCCAAAGATCTCAAATTCTATTACATGCCATCCTATCGTCCCCGGTGCAGCAAAAATCCATGAAGTTTAAAAATCTCCAAAGATCTCAAATTCTATGGCATGCCATCCTAAATTCTTGAGATGTAGAAACCAGCATTTGAAATTCTCATTATCACATGGCTGAGTGCTGGAGATACACTCCATTACTTGAACGACTCGTGTTTGAGTCCCACCAAAGCTGATAAAGTAAAAATAATTCTTGCAAGCAACTAAAAGGCCTGCAATACCAATGGCAAGCTCGCTCTCACTTAGGATCCCTGGATCACCGTTGACTAGGCTCAGGATGTGACTAGGAGCTACTCAACTGTTGGCCTGTGGGTAGTTTCATGCTAGTAACGGTGGTCAATTGAGTTGATCTCCATCTTCCAAGTCTAAATTTTCAATCAAAAATGCCATCACACCTTTTTCACTCTACCTACAGCCAATCTCTTCATCCTCTAATCACAACCAAACAGCAAGATTTTAATCTGTGTAGATTTTCTCCTAATCTCTTAAATCTAGAATCTCTGATATCTACCATTTCCCAAACTCACCCGCGTAGCATGCAAAACAATCTAATAATAATATCTTGATGTTTTAGATTTCCGAACTAACAAAAGATGTATTAGTACTTTTCAAAAAAAAACGTATAATAGTACTTGGTCACCGTGCAAAACAATGTTACGCTAGTAGCATAGAAATCCATGACCAAAGGATAAGATAGAAATATGAATGGAGAGTAAGTCCTTTGGCATGTTGACATTGTCAAGGTAGGATGGTAGATGTAGTGTTACATACATGTTAAATACATTTGCACTGGTTTGTAAAGGTTTTCTTTTTCATCATTTATCAACAAATTTACATATTTCTTGTGAAAAAGTTCATGGTTGCTGCAAGTACAATATATGGTGGTATGATATTCAGGTAAACCTGGATAAAACAGGGACATGCATGGATGCTGAGGGCTTCCAGTGGCACATTTTACAAGAAAATTAGTGTCGGCAATAGTAAAACATGGATGGATAGCCTGTCTTGAAATATATGATCATTATGTAATTGTTCACATTCTTTTAATTTTGTAATATTTTGAAACTGGACCTTTTTGGGAGAACTTAAAAAGAGAGAGAGAGAGAGAGAGAAGCAGCAGTTCCAATGTTGCCCAATATGACAATCTGTTAAATCATTTTTAAACCTTCCAATCTACCTGTTACTTGCACATTTCTCTAAACATGGATGATCTTTTTTCTTTCTCATTATCCATTTTAGGAGTTGGAGGGAACTTTGGCTTTTGTTTTTACCAGAGGCTTTATTGGACATGAACATATAGGTACCACGCAGGAGAAAAAACCGGAGCCCAATGGAGATGCAGAGAAGAATGAAAATGCTGCTGTACCTATAGAGAGTAAAAATGCTAAGAAAAAAAAGGCAAAGAAAGATAAATCTTCCAAGGAGGTGAGAGCCAAACCAGAGCAACCTAATGGATCAGATACCACTGTAGCTGATGAAGCAGCAGCAGAAGCGACTGAACCTGCAGAAGAAGAAAAATCTACTGTTGATGTGAAAGAACGGCTAAAGAAGGTGGTCTCCACAAAGAAGAAGAAATCAAGCAAAGAGATGGATGCTGCTGCCAAGGCTGCTGCAATTGAGGCTGCTGCGAGAAGTGCCAAACTTGCTGCTGCAAAGAAGAAAGAGAAGAACCACTACAACCAACAGCCTGTGCGGTAAGGAGTATATTGGAAAGCTTCGACCCTTCGTTTGATGAGTGCAAAATAACAGCGGGGATGACCCTGATATTATTTCTTGGGTTTTCTGTAACAAAATCTTTTTGGCAGCCCTCTTGCTTAGGTCAAGTGTCATGTAAGATGACCATGTTTTCAGATGTTCTTCTTGCAAAATCTCATGAATTGTTTAGTCAATTGGATAGCTCTTTTCCTCCATCATTATCTGCCTATACCAAACAAAAAGAAAGGGCTGGCTCTGGTAACTTTGCATTTAAACATACCAAAAATTCTAGATTTTTATTTGCATTACCTATCTTCAGATGTCTACTTCTGAAGTTAAAAGAAATCAGCATTTTGTGTTGTTCATGCACGGGTACAAAGAAAGACCATTCTTTTTTAAAAAAGAAAAAAAGAAAGAAAAAGTTATTGGAAAAGAATGTATTGCTCCTCACCAAAATTCTAGGTTATAACTTTGCGACTTTTTTTAAAAAATTGCTAATGTGACTTGGATATCGTACCTTTGTCGTTGCAACAGTGAATGGTGGGTACAAGCTTTGGGTTCTTCAGTCTTCTTTCCACGAGTTGTGTGGTTTTATGATACTCTGGATCAGAGTGAAGCTTATCTTCTTACATTTTCAGAGGTCCCTAGGAGGCTCTTCTGTTTCCATCTGTTTTTTGTTAGCACACCCCATGTATGGGGTTCAGACTCATCATTCATCATCGTCCCCGTTTTCGGGTTTTCTTTGTGTAATTTACATATCACATATCCCAAACCAGAATCAAGCAGCTTTGAAGTTGTCGGTTAAATGGACAGAGATCTAGTAAACAGATCCCTATTTGTAGTTTTGCTTTATATCTAAACATGCTCGTTTGGGTGGTGAGATGCAGATTTTTTGCACCACATTTGATCAATGTTTATTGGTTATAAACAACTTGTTCATAACCAATAAATTTAAAAGTATCATAAATTTGCAAGTATATCAGTACATGAGAATATGAGAATAGACCTGATCCAGCATGCACCCCCTCCCCCTTTTCAAAATGGGCCTAATTGCTCCCATTTCCCTCTCAAGCACACACCTATCGCCTTTGAATTGGATCATTGTTCAATTTTTCCCCTCTTTGAGTTACACCGTGGTGATCTAATCACAAGAATTTTTCACTTGTGGATAAAAATGAATTTTTGGGATCTAAAACATCTCTTTTCTCTAATTGAGTCAATATGATTTTTTTAGGCATCATGTGATTTACCCACTTGTCCCCTCTACCCCCACCTCCAAAACTCTCCTACCATTTGGGAATTAGTTCTTTATCTAATTTGACTTTGGTTCCAAGTTGAACAATCCATATATCTAAAATAATATCTAATAAAATTGAGTATTTGAGGTCTTAAAATACACGACTGTACTTATCCAATTATGGTCTAGGGAATCATTGAAGTAGACATTGTCTTTTGCCTTCTTTCGCATAGTGCGATTGGATTTGGCCTATCGTCATTCACTTTATCATTTTGACGTCTGGACTGGTAAACAAATCGAAACATTTAAAATATGGGAAGTAATAGAATTTTCCATATTAAATTAGAGTAATAAAACTTCTTGTAAAATATTTCAATCTGTATTTCATTCAAGTGTAACATGAGTTGATTCATGTAAGGAGTCTCTTAGATCTAAGTTATTAGCACTAAAATCAATTAGGATCTCTCTTATATAACACAGACCGAATTCAACATTCTGGAATACATAATGAGACTAAGGGCTGAAAAAAGAAAGTTCTGATGATTTCATTTGGACCATCTATTTAATTGGCTGAGATTGGATTACTAAAATGAATAATGAAGCTGATTTTTGGTTTTAACTAAATTAAGAAAATCCTAACTGGGTCTACTGGCCTAGTGGATCCAAACCACTGCTCTGTTTTATATGATTCTGATATCCTTGGCACCACAACTTAAATAACTTGAACCATCAAAATATGAACCAAAATGACTGGACTACATGTACATCCTTCTGAGCCATCCCTATATTGGGGGTTGGGGGGGAAGAAAAAGAAATCAAATTTTATAGAATCCAGATATTAAAAAAATTGATGGCAGTAAATCGATCAACAAAAAACATTGTGTTGATACATTGGTACAAAATGCAGCTAGAGATTGCATTCCAATAGGAATTGGATATATTATGTCTCAAATGATCTGTATTTCATCAAGCATTTCATTTTAATAATATTCAGTGCACAGCTACAGTTAAAGTTTCATGTATTCCGTTTCAATGTAAACCAGCTAGCTCAACTAGCTCCGCATATTCTTCAGACACATAAGACGTCACCTTGAGCACAGGTTCTTTGCCACCCTTACCTGGAGATGCATACTTCTTTCCAATTATTGTCGGCAAGCCTGCCGGACAACAAAGCAACAAAGTAAATCAATCTCTTGGTCCCTTCGGAAAATAGAACGATACTGACAACGAATGAGATGTCAATTAGAAATGTTCATTTGTTTATCCAACGAAGTATCAAAGAAACTGAACAGACCCACCAGTGAAATGGCCAAAATACATTAATGTAGTCTATGATCTGTCAAAGAAACTTCAAGGTTAATTTTCCATGAGACCTGTCATCAATTTCTAAATTTCAAGAAGCCCATATATTATCATTTCATCATTATGAAGCAGTTTGTCAATTCCAACAAAAACTCTACTTGAGCTGAAAAATAAGGCTCCCCACATTTCTAAAATTGATTTTTTTTTTTTTTTGGGAAAGATTTTAAATGAGTGGAAAATACATTATTTTCTTTTTTGACACCTTTTTCAAACCTATTTTCCCATTAGAGAGAAAAACAACAAAGAAAGGAAAATGCCGATCAAAAAGTGAAAAGGTAATAAGATCCTCTCTAGAACCCCAGTAAGTGGAAAGGTCCCTTTGTCTCTTCATTTTCTATAGGTAAGCATTTTGAGTAGAAATTGATGAACAGTACCTAGAAGAATTTGTATGTCACACAACTTCATGAATTCTCCAAATTGCCGAGTTCAAGAAGTGATAGATTTGTTACATAAATTTGCAAGCATTCATCAAATGCCTAAAAATTATTTAACATATAGTTCAAGTAATTGTTTTATGCTTTCAATCATACAAACTCTACTTTGTCATCATTTGTACATAACCCAACCCAACACAGAGGTTACTTGTTCGTAAACAAAGCAAAATCAGTTTTGCAAAATGCCACTTGCTTTACAAATACTGAGAAAGCATGTTGAAGAAACTAAAAGGACATGCTACATGAATAATATTTTATGTTGCAATATTCAAATAGAGCGACAAATACTCATGCTTAAAGGAGGAATCAATCAGGCACATAAATATTTATGACATGATACAATTTAAATTTACACTAGGAAGGCAAACATAGACAATAAGAGATTATGCAAAATAAGTACTCACTATTGTGTATGCGTCCATATAAAAATCGTTCGCCTCTCCAATATTCTAAAGGTCTTGACTTGATTCTAGTGCTTCGCCTTACCCCTGATTCAATCAGTGTCCCAGCTCCTGAATATACAAAACATTTGCACATAAACAAAATGAGCAATCGATTCAAGACACAAGTATGCTTGTTGGAAAGCATCACTCAAAGTCAACTCATTGTATAAGTAAAAGAGCAGGACATGAATAGCTAGCCACCTGCAAGACTTTGCCTAAGTGAGTGTAATTCTCTTTTGCATTGCTTCTGGCGAGGTGCTTCCTTTTCACTCTGTTCCGATGGAGTTGCCTTTTGTTTTCTCTGTCTTTTCGATGAATTTGTAGAAGGCACCTTATGTACCTATTTGACAACAGAATCAAAATGTGGGCTGCTTGAATACCAGTTAATAGAACTTCCTATTGAAGCATAGTCCATCCAAGAAGAATCAATAGCAGATTAAACAAATTCCAATACTGTCAGAGTAGTTAAAATAAAGTATACTAGAGGTATAAAAAAAACACCTTCAAATAAACACATTGTGAAGGAGCATGAGCTTCCATCCTTCCAGAAGATTTCCCAATACAAAATCTCATGATCTTCTTGTTATTAGAAGAAGAAAGATGTAGCCTAACATCAGGAAGTACAACCAATGAATATTACAATTTTCGATATTACCTAAAGTTCTATGTTTCCATTTCATTCTCTTACAAGACAGATATAATTAGATAAAATCTTTTGCTCAAATAAAGAACTGATTTAATTTAATTCAAATCTTCAAGCAACTAACTCTTATTTACCAATCACCCCTACAGGCGTAAATGAATATCCCTTACATATACTCATATAGTGAAAATGAGAGACCAAACCGCATTCTCCACTCTAAAAACACGTTTTCTACTATGCTCTCCACTCCAAAAAAGGTGTTCTCCATCCCATAATTGAATTAATGGTCAAGATCTAATTATACTGACATCTTTCTCCTGCACATTATTTTCTCCATCCTTCATAGAAGTCTGCATCTTTTAAAAGGGAAACTACTCGATTGCCAACACCAAAATAACAACTTTCAGATTTGTGATCCACCAAAATTAGAATTGTCCAAACTACAGTTCTCTAATCAATTCAAATTTTTAGTTTTTTTCTTTTTAGAAAGGTCATGTTTCTTTAAAGTAGAAAAATATAATTAGTTCAAATAAGATTTCTTTTTATGCCATGTGCAAAGCACATTCTGTAACCAGTAGAAAGAAAAAAGCAGTTTAGCAGCACTGTTTGCGGAAGCTGCATGTGAATTGGTGTTTCCCAAAGAACCTGGGCCAGCTAGTCGATGCTTGGAGAGCTTTCAGAGTCCCACATAAGCACATCATCTTGTGGACTCTCATTGTTTGCAGTTCTATGGAGTATTTGGAAAGAAAGGAATGAAAGAACTTTCAGAAACTCTAGCTGCCCTGCATCTGCCACAGCAGAGAAAGAACAATCAACCTATTTCCTGGGCATCCATTCTTCCTCAGTTGAGAGATTTTTGAAGGTCAGATCTCTTATGCAACACCTCTAAAATCAGTCCAAACAGAATCTTAGTCACTATAGGCCTGCTTGGCTTCTCCCAATTTATCAGAAAGTAAGCTGTTTTTTTTTAATGGGATCCTGGATCATGATACTGGCACTTCAGGCAATGGAGGAGCTCTTCTTAATGAGAAAGGAAAATTTATTAATTTATTTGCTGAAAGCTCCACAGATTCCGACATCAACGAGATTGAGATTAAAGTTCTTTTGCAAGGCTGCAAAATTCTGAATTCTGTCTTAAAAATGTAAAAATAGAAGGTGATTCAGCTTGTGCTAGCAGCTGAGCCTGTCCTAAGTCTACTTATCCATGGTGGCTGGTAGATCATATTGAAGAAATTATTGACATTCTTCACAAGGGATGACAATCTCTAAGATGTATCAGCAATCTGTTTGCAGATTTCCTTGCTAAGGCAGGGAGCTTATCAGCTCCATTTTGATTTTGTCTATTTTTTTTGTTCATTTTTATGTTTCCTTTCTCTTTGTGTTGTTCCTTGCGAGGACTTAGAGCTTTTTCTTCTTCATAGCTGTCTTTTTGGAGGGACTTCCAGCTGCTTTTTCCCACTTGTTTTGGTTGTTCCTTTCATCTCATGTAGCTCTCTCGATGTTCTCATTGAGACGACTTTTTAATAAACCTCTAACATTTAAAAAGAAGAAGTAAATAGGTGACTTGATGCATTGGGTAAAACCCAATGTATTTGTTTGCAAGTTTCCTAGCAAAGAACAAAGAAATCAAACAAGTTCTAAGTGATCGCCTGCAACTGGATTAATATAAATAAACACACACACCCCTAGGTTCACCTGGGCTCCACTTGTACCCCATAACCCCCCTCAGACCCCACCCTGTCCCATGAATTGAATCTCTATCCAATTTGAACCCATTCTAAGTTGATCTCACCGTTGGATTAAAATCCATTCAAAACTGCCCCTACTTTTACCATTGATTTTGGGACCCTTTAAATCATGGTTTTTGAAATCCAATAGACTTGATTTTTTATGAGTAGCATCATTTGGAAAGAATCTTTCAAATGGACTCCACCCCACCCATAACCCTCACCCATGTGGGCCCCTTAGGCCCACCCATTCAATGTCGTGCATGCAGACGTCACATGGGATAACCTATATATATAATTATAGAAGCTTTAGAAGCAGGCAAAATATCTCAAAGCAGTAACGGAGAAAATATGTAGTCCTCAACATCAAGGGGTTAAATAAGAACACAAATTCATGATATGTGCATGGAAAGAATTCAGCTATAAGAATGCATCTATATCAGGTAACAATAAATAAATGCTGCACACAAGGAAGGAAAGTGTCAACAAAGGAACTTCAAATCTCAAGGAGAGATGATTCTTGGAACAATTCAAGCAAGAGATCTGGCAATGGAACAGAACCAGTGGGAGATGAAATAAAGTATGGATAGAATAGCATTTGGACTCATGTATATGCATTGAAGACATGATAATCTTCCCAAACCTTTACTTGGTTACAGACCACAGGGAAGGACAGAATATTGAATTTTGGAACACTGAGAGAGATGAAACATCAAATTATATTAATTTTCCAATTACTGGAGCACCAAGCTGATAATAGGATTCTATTTTTGAAAGTGATGATAGGATTTTATTTGACTTCTTTGATGTGGGATCCAATGATTATAACTGCGTCCACTTTTCTTTAGTTCTTTGTCAACAATCCTGCTAGTTTAATGAAAAATAAAATATTTCCACCATCTAATGAATCGGGTCCCTAAGAAGCTACTAGTAACAAATGCAAAAAACCTTTATTAAAAAAAAAGTTCACCAACCTCATTATGTTTTCCATTTGAGATGCTTGGGTTCTCTAACTGCTGCCCATCCATTGAAAGGTGTGTACCTGCAGTATGACTTGACTTGAGTCAAATGAAGAAGTGAATTATCATTTTTTTTTTTTAAATGAAGAAATCAAATATGTAGAAATAATGAAATCTCAAGGATAAGAGGAGAACCAAACCATTTTATGCCTACAACAAACATGGAAAGCTTCCAGAACTCCAAATTAATTTCCCAGTTAGTTGATATTATTATTAAAAGAAAGTAAATGCCCTACTCCCCCATGCTTAATACAAAGCCTTCTCCAAAAATATGAAGCACTTGTCTCTTGGAAAATAATTCAAATCACATTTTGGAACAACAAACACAACTTTAAAGAAAAAGAACTTTAGGAGGTAGCAAATTGAATAACTATTTAAGGTATCAATATGCCTCGTTTCAGTTATTGCAGCCTTAAAGCATAAAACGTAGACGTGAAGGTTCATGTAAAACTGTTAGAATTGTGTTCTAAATCTCAAAATTAGAGACATTTTGGATGTAAATCAAATTATCTCAAGCCTAAGAAGCAACCCGTGCAACATCATACTGCTGTTCACTAAGGGTCAGGAAATTCAAAATTGATGAAGACCTTATTAAACATGAGGCACACAAAGCATATCAACGAGAAATCACACCTATTAATTATCTGAATAATGTGATAAAGTACGAAATAGGGACACATTTAACATACCTAGTTGCTTGTTGCTATATTTGACAGTCTCCGTAGTCAGACCTGTTAGGCCTGCCTCTGAATTTTGATCTACAGAATCTTCTAGCTGCATATTTTTGACCTGCAACTTGAATTAGAAAAATCATAACAGAATATAAGTCTCAAAATTAACATAATATTGCATTGACACATCTAAAGCCTTGCCTTTGTCATTCTTAAAAAAAAAAAAACTTGCCTCATCATGTGAGTTGCTCTCAAGTCCATCTGACACAATATTTAAGCCATTCTCAAACTCTTTTATGTTTTCATCTCTGGATGGACAGGCTGAACCTACTATTGGTGATTTTTCAGAGTTGACATCATGGGCCACAACATTACCCTCTTCGAGACCTAATGACTTCAATGTGCAATCCAAACTGGAATTTTTTCATCGGTCTTTTTTGTAACAAGATCACTTGCAGCATTCAAACCATTTACATCGGGTGGATTGGTGCGAAGAGGAGGGGAAAGAGTTTCTTTGTCCATCTCGCGAATGGAACCAACTTGCTCAAAAGAAGATACATCAGCAGAAAGTGACACAGAGAACTGGTCTCTTTGTGGGGAAAATTTTCCATCAGTCTTTTGGGGAACAAGATCACTTTCAGCATTCGAACCATTTACATCAGGTGGATTGGTGACAAGAGGAGGGGAAAGAGTTTGTTTGTCTATCTCGCAAATGGAATCAACTTGCTCAAAAGAAGATACATCAGCAGAAAGTGACACTGAGAACTGGTCTCTCAGTGGTTTTTTCAATATCGACATTGATGCAAATGAACTCCTTGGAGGTGTTGGTGAAGTTGGTGGGCACCAGAAATTTTCTCTCTTGTCTTTGTTTTTTACTGGTGTTTTCCGATTAGATGTTGATTGTATCACATTCTGCAAGTCGGACAGTGGTCTTCTTCGCCTTGACAATGTTTCCTGCAATGACCTAAGATCATTTATTTGGATACTACCGAAATCAGGGAGGGATAGTTTGCCTAGGTTAATCGGCTTCACTTTCAAGCGCTCCTGCAAAACAGACACCATTTGACTCTCATCTAAATTTTTGTGTTTAAACAGCAATTCACCCAAAAGTTCATTTGCTCCGTCCACTGTCTCAGCTACAGAACCTGAATGTAGTAATTTACTTGGAAGATCAGAAATATAATCAATAAGAAGAAGAAGAAGAAGAACTGCATGAAACACGCCAAAATGCTACTGACTCATTAGAGCCCAACCTTTACCTTGAGAAATCCTCAAATGTACTCATCTATTGTTTCCCTTTCCAATGCTTCACCAGGCTGGCCTGCTTGCAGGTGTGAACTATTGTTGGATGGTATGTCAACTGATCCCATGGATGGTATAGGAATTTCTGTGTTGGGCACTTCCTCTTGTGATGCTATAATGTTCTCTTCATTATCAGAATGTTTTGGATAATGATGCTTATAATGGACCGTTCTCCTAAAACAAGCATTGCGTACACTTCTCAAAAAAAAAAAAAAACTACATAGCAAAAAAATGATATTACCTATAAATCCACAGTATCGGTCACACATGTTTCTTACATTTCAGCGCAGAATCAAGACAAACATCAACATTAAAATTCAATGAGATTTGTCAGGTGCATTTATCAATTGTGCAGAAGAGAAACCATCCCCGCGGTATACCCATTCTGGATAAAATGGCTATAAACTGACTTTCCGCTGAGCTTGTTTTATCTTTCCTAGCGTATGTCCTTTCCTGCCCAGGATGTGGGCTGCATGTTTTCACGGTTGTTTTCCTTTTTATTGCCTGGCACAGGCTGGGTTTTCATTGTTCTATCTCTTTGGGCCCCCAAATTTCTCTTCTTATCCCTTTTTTGCTTTGAGTGAATAAATTTCTTCCCCTTCATTCAAAAAAAAAAAAAAAAATCTGGATAAAATGTGGGAGAAGGTACAACGATAGGCCAAAGTTTGTATATGTCCGAGTGTTCATTTTCAAATGGCCACTTGCAGTGCAAATGAGCAGCCATCCACATTCAATAGCCAAAGTTCATCAGCAGCAGCCACCCATAATCTCACATGGGGACCGCTTTAGGAGTTTCTTGTTCTCTCATTAGCCCAATCATAAACTATACCATCAGTCATTTCACAATCTAACATGTCATTTTTTATCCTTTTCCTCCATGTTTTCGAAGGTCACCCTCATCTTCCCAGTGCCTTCAATCTGTAGCCTCCCCACTCTACGCACTGGAAGCTATCATTAAACTATCTCTCAACTTGTCATGTATCGAAGCTATCTTTTGACCCCTTGCATTTCTTCTTGGATTTGTATCTTCGCTTCATTTTGTTTTTAGTTGGTTGTCTTCAATTCGTATAATTCTCTTATACGAACCAGATTGTACTTATTTTTATTTAATGAAATTTATCATCGTCTCTGCTCAAAAAGAAACAATCTCTAATACATTCATTTCTAACTCTATCCTTTAGTAACCACTTACCCAACGTAGCATATGCACCTCATGTTGTCCTGACTTTGTTTATTTGCCTTTTTTTATTGTCTAACACTCTACTCTGTAAGGGGTTGCAAATCTAATAACTAAATAATAAAATTGCCCTTTCAGGCAAAGGGAGACTCTTTTATTGCACAAGACCCCACTAGGCTGTCTACATTTTGTCCACCTCACTCCTATCTTATTCGTTATATTTAAGTCAAAATTTCATTGAGATTCTACTATAGAGTCCAATTATATAAACTTATCACAATGTACAACTAACTTGTTTCCTATTTTTACCGATTAAAATCTTGGTCAAACTTGACAAGATTTCTGAAGAATCGACAAAAAACATAACCCGCACAGGACTTAAGTGAGGATTGAGTAAGACTTGGTCGACGGGGACTCAATTCAGTCAAAAACTCAGTAAATCTTTTGTCCTTTAATACTCTGTAATACTAATATTTTTAACCCATGCTCAATCATAAGTGGACCTGGTGAACTTCAAGTCTAAGTGGCTTCTCAGACTTCTTATCTATGCCAAGGACATCTCTCCTCTATAAGGAGGCACCCAACCAGTGCACTGGTGGTGTTGCTGGCAGTGATAAAAGCATCATATAATTTCAATCGTGGTTTCTTTTTAATTCTTAAATAACGAATCATGTATAAACTAACAATACCGTGTTACCATAATATAATAACATAGGATATTAGCAACAACACTGCATTGATTTACCAGAGGGTGATTATTTCCAGCACCCCTTACCCTCACACAGCTCACAAGAAAAGTTTCTATTTCAAAAAATTACTTGATAAATAAAAAACAAGTATAAAAGTGCTTCAATACACACCCAAGAATTCCCTGTCGATGGCGCCTTGCAGCATTGTCCTGATGATGTTGAAGGGGATCAGCCACAGAGCTTCCCATTGATTTCTTTAGCTCTTTTTCAGCATCTGTGGCCAAACAACTGGAGTACATAAGAATCATGGAAAAGTTATTTGAGAGTGTGAGAGAGAGAGAGAGTTACTTTCAAGCCTTTCACAAGCAGTGAAAAATTCATCAGGGTCCACCAGATTATCAATGTCCAAACTCAGGTCCACATGTGAAACAGGTTCACTGCCAAAAAATCAACATTAAAAAGCCTCTTTATATATTTGCTGCTTTCAACCCAGATCTTACTTACTTTAAAGAAACTAAAAGCTGTGATGCATTACCTTTGTTTGGACTTATAAGAAAATCTAGCTCTTTTACGACCCAATGCTGGCCTTCTCTTCTGGAGATTATCTACATCATTTGCAGCATCCTTTCTATCGTCAGCTTTGGATGGAAGCTTCTGTTCAAAATTCAAATTTGGATCTTCTGCAATGCTATTTAAAATCTCAGTTGCTTGCTCCATGAGCTCCTTTGGATCAGTTAAGGCCTGCATTTTACAAAGGGCATGAAATTTCTCATTGTTGTGTTAATATGCCAGCATATTTCACTTCTCCACAGAGAACTATTTAAAAAAAAAAGTGTCACTGTGAGTGACTGACATATTTCCTGGAAAAGATCCATTAAGGCCTTTTGGCTTTTTCCTCTATCATAAAACTAGTCTGTCGCTTTTATGTATCAGCTGCTACTGCGAGTGAGGCTGTGGAGCCACAGAAATAAATGATAAAACCAAAAATTACATCTGGACTCCACTCTTTTGCTAGTAACAAATGGGGGAAAAAGGGCAATCCAAATAAGAAAAATGCATAATGAGTAACTGTTCACACAATATTACTATTACAAACTTCAGGTGCACAAGTCATTACTTGCTAAAATTCACAACCTTTTAGGCCAACAAATTCCAAATTACAAGAAAAATTTGTAGTTCTTTGGAAGAGATTCATATCTAATGCATTATATACAAAATCATACATACAGACATCAAAAGAAAAAAAGAAAAAAGTCAATTTTATCATCCATTCAAATAGATAGCTCCCATATCAAATTCTGGAAATAGTGAGAACCCATGAAATCTACGGTAGACGAAGTGACTTGTATATTCAAAATTCAGGCATAAATACAATGATATGTTGGGGAAAACAAGAGAAGAGAGGAAGAAGAAAAATGGCAGTACCTTAGACCTTAGAAAACTGTGAATACCATCCAAATCCATGCCTTTGTCCGTTGGAAACCCCTCTAGGGTTCGAGGTAAGATGAAAACATTGGCAAGGGGATCGTTTTGAGAAGGATTTTGAAGTGTATCCACCATTTTTCGTGGCAATCTCTGTTGATTCCGGAATCCGGAGAGAGAGAGAGAGAGAGAGAGAGAGAGAGAGAGAGAAGAAGAACGCGGGCTTCCAATTTTAAAAGCTCATGAGGGCGGGATGAAATATAGTGGCGAACTAAAACTCGACGACAGATTATCCATTCGCAACTGGTTCATACGTGAACTTTGAATTATGGTATTTGGATAAAAATAATAATTGTTGAATTTTAATTTTTAAATTTAGTCAATAACATAATTTAAGAGATAGAAATTGAAAATTCACATTAATTATAGATGACCTTTACTCTTTAATATTTTTTTTTTAACAAAAACACTTATTTCAATATCTTGATATAGAAAATGTAGATCAAATGAATTCAACTCACCAAATTGAATCTTATGATCCCTCTACTGGATTTTATCATTTTTCATAAAAAAATGTTTTTTAAATTATCAAAACAATGATAAGTCAAATATTCAAACTCACCAAATCAAGTTCTTATAAATTTTTTTCTATTTTTAGCTATTCACAAGTGATTTTTTCACTCTACAGTGCTGATTTTAAGAGTTTGATTGAGAGGTTTACTTGAGCATAGGTTGAAATGTTCAATCTTATGATGTTCTTTTCTTTAAAGTGCAAATCATAATTGTTTGATAGAAGGAACAGACATCAGTCTTTGATGGGTGTCCACTTTAATTATTAAATTCTTTTTAATTTAGTCATTTTTTTACAAATTTATCTTATTTTTTGAATAATAACATGATAAGAGTGGATTATCTCCTTTCAACTCAGTAAATCAAATCCTAAAACTTGTATTTTTTTTAGACAGAAAAGCTTTTTAATATTAGTGTAATATGTGTAAATCAATCTTTCAAACTCATAAAATTAAATATTAATTGTTTATTATAGTCATTTGATGAAAAGCAAATAATATTTGTTGATGATTTTGAACTTTATAAGTTTGATGATTATAAACATATGGTTTTAGATCGATAGACTTATGAAAAATGTTAATTTTATGGGCACTTTAAAAGCGGCACTTTGTAAATGAAATTGTATTTTTTTTATAATTATATGTTTTTTAGACCCATCATTTTATTTGTTACTCGTCAGTTTATTTATTTAGTTGAATTTATTCATCTTGTGTGGGAAGTCTTACCCTCAAACCTTTGTCTAACATGATTGATGGTTCTTTTGGATTGTATTATAAATCTGGAGTTTTACTTATGATAATCAGAGAGTGAGGTCGGCGAGTTTCCACGTATTAAAAATAAAAAATAAAAATAAAGTAGTTTTTTTTTATAAAAGTCAAATGGTTTTTCAAAATATGACATTTTCATTGAAAAAATTATTGATATACGTAGAGCAGATTTTCTTACTCTGAAAAGGTAATTTTAAGGAAACCACTTTCTCATGAATAGTTAATTTCCTCTCTACGAAAACACACAGATATACCCTTTCATGGCAAGATATAATTGGTTGGAATTTGTATATTAAAGAGATATTTTGAATTCACAGTTATCTAGTATTGTAAATATAGAAACTTGTCTAATAATTTAATTCAATTGAACACTGAGCTGATATTTAATTTCAACATTTAAATTATGAAATACATTTTTGACAATATCCTGTGTTAGCACTTTTACAGAGTTCATTGACTCAGCCAAGAGGGTCCAAATTTTTAAATTTATCTACAATATCAGATTTTTATCTTCCATTAGAACTTTTCATTATCAAATACATTACTCCTGTGACTGAATAATTAAACGTAATAAGTGGAGTTCTTATTTAAAATGAAAGATCCTTGTAAATTTTACTGTACATCGAATATTTGTTTGGCATGCACAGAGTGGGGATTATTTTTTAAATTTAAAAGATTTAGATATTTCATACAAAAATATATAGACACCCCAGTTTCTGCTCATGTTCTAATACAGCAATACCCACACACTCTAATACACACATCTCCCACAAGATCCAACTAGGTATTTTAAAATGAGATTCTCAGGTATTCTAGCTGGGTCTTATAAGCATTTTCTTGTTTTTTTTTAGGTTTTTAGACCAAGATCTTTCCATGTTCAATTTCAGGGTGACCATTTAGACACTTCACTTCTTTTTTTCTAAGAGGTATCCTGTTTCAAAATTTTAGTATGAAAATTATAATTTTATCTCTCAATTTTTTTAAAATAATGATTCCTCCACACAAAAGATAAAAAAGTGATTTCACATGAAATTTTGAAATGGAATATCTCCTAAAAAAAAATGAGTTGTCTAATAGCTACTCCCATCTTATCTTTTCCAAATGTGTAACTGCTTAGTCTGTGCATATCAGTTTAGACTGCGGGAAGTGTCCCCATGATGGCCTTGCAGGCATTTCAAGCTCAACAATGAGTCAACGACTAAACTCACACGGAACGTGAGACCCTTCCCACTTTCTTATTAAATCCATGAGCGACGTACCTTAAGAATTCAAAGAACTTGAGCGAGTTAACTGTGAGTTTACTTGGTTCAATTATACTTAAATCGAGTTTGAATTTTGAGTCGAGTAATTCAATGAGCTTTATCATTCTTTTATGAATATAGTAAAAGGACGCAGCTGAATTACTTGACTCGACAATATTTTGATATAAGTCTGAATTTTAGAATTTTAAATTATGCTGGGTGATCTCAACCCTTGCCAGTTGCCACAATGCTAAATTCCCCATTAATCCATTCAGATTTGATCAGATGTTCAAATACTAAAATCCATTTGTGATCCACATTCCATTGGTTGCCTGATAACAAGCCTCGAACCAGTGGTGCAGTCAGAGGCCCTACATGTGCATTGAGCCATCCAGGAGCTGAGATTTGGCATCTCTACACGTCAGCCCTAAAAATTTCGATGGCTGAATTTAGTTCTGCCAGGAATAAAAATCTCGGAAAAACGACCTATCGGCCATATCAGATATCCGTTGAAATCTCTTATTTTTTTCATTTTTTTTAATATATCGATGTTTATATATATATATATTTTAAATTAAACAAGATTTTAAAAAATAAAAGGAGGCTTTTTAAAAAAATAAATAAATAAAGATTACAAATATAAACGGATACCTGAGTCAATATTAGACCAATATTTGCTGACATGGGCCAAGATATTGGGTAGGACTATAAAGAGCTTTTTTATTTTAAGGACGATCGCTGATTAATGATATTGACCAATAGATAACATATTTAAAGAGATTTACTCCTCTGTTCAGTGAGTAGTTTGTAGTAAAAGGCAATATACTTCTAAATTAAGGGACAAACTGATCTCCTTGGACATTATCACAGACTTGCACATTACTATAATTCATTGAAAAATATAAACCCTGAGAACTAAAATATCTATAAGTAAGATTAATAATATAAATTTCATGAAAAAGGATTGAAAGGGAAATAAATAAAGAACTCTGGTTATTATGAAAAAAGAGGTAGCCCATTTCATCGAAGACTTTTGCTTTAACATGCTATCTCATTTTTTTTTTCTCAATAGAAATTGAGATTTTTTGCATTTATTTACTATATTTATTGAAAAACTAAATTCTTAGAGCTAATATCTTTTAAAAATAATCCAATTCTCCCTTCAAAACCTACCTAGAAGTGTTTTATTGAGAATTTTTTTAGAACGTGTTATAATCAAACCATTTTTAAACGCTTTGTTTATGCATAAACTCATGTGTTTACAATTGAATCGACATCCAATTAAGTTTAAATAGGT
This sequence comes from Chimonanthus salicifolius, assembly GCA_013350335.1. Classification (NCBI taxonomy): domain Eukaryota; kingdom Viridiplantae; phylum Streptophyta; class Magnoliopsida; order Laurales; family Calycanthaceae; genus Chimonanthus; species Chimonanthus salicifolius. Next base: position 71,528,023 of record CM023535.1, on the reverse strand, counting down.
CAACTCAATTAAATCTATTTATTAAATAAACCAATTTTATTTAACTAAAATCAAATGCGTTGATCCAACGAGTTTTATTAGATGAATTATCTTAATTTAAATACTCAACAAACCTTAAATGGTTTAACCAAATTAGCTCATTTACTAAAAACCTAACTCATATTCAACTCAACTTACTCGTTACATATGTTGTCAAAATAAATAATGGATTGACACAACTTAAAGCCGGTAACAAAAGGGCTAACCTAACCGAATAACGGACTAAAAAAATTTAAAGGGGTCCATCAAACACAAAATAGCTTTATTAAATAGTCGACAACACGACTTGCATCTAATCTAAATAATCTATTAACTTCATTATCTAAATTCAAAATAATCTATTTATGAATCATGTTAGGTAACAATCTAAATGTGTTGATTCAACTACAGTCGAGATGACATGTTCATTGAATAAGTTTATGAGCTAAGTTTTTTGAAAATTAATATTTGTCAACCCATTTGGTATATTTATTCAATGGTAGACTCAGTCTAATAATTACCAATTTTAACTAATTTATTAAACGTTATCCTAATCTAGCTCAACTCATCCATTAATAGTTTTTTTAATGTAAATTAGTGAAAAATTATAGAAATAATGTTAAAATATTTGTTTACTAAACTAATTTTTACAATGTTTTCATGTAAGTTATTTGCTTCTCATTGAAATTTCCTCATTTTCATTTTAATAGAAAACCAAAGAGGACTTCAATATTAATTGTCATTCTTACTTGGTGTGGTGGTAAATTACAAAAATGCGACTGATGAACTCAAATTTATCAAAAAAGATACCACATAAAATTACACATTTTTTCAATAATTTAGATCTATTTAATCAAATTTTAAAATTTCATTAATTTTTTAAAGTTCTGTAGATATAGTCTAAAAATATTGAGATGACTCGTATATTTTTGATAAATTATATAGAGAGTAATAAAGATATGGATTGTGGTAACTTTTGAATTTAAAATTTAATTGATATGAAATTATTTGTTTTTCATAATCAATCCATAAAATTATAATAATTACATTTAGGTCCCGGGCCCATCTAGAAGGAGAGTCTCCCGCATTCAACTTGCTTGAGCTGCTCTATTCTCCTTTCGTCTTCTTGCACTGAGGCCAGGGGTAGGGTTACACTCTCTCTCTCTCTCTTGGCAGATAAAACCTCGCAGCGCCCCTTTCTGCCGGTTCACTGCCCCAATCCTTCCGCTCCTTCCACTCCTTCCACTCAACATCGGCTCTCTCTCTCATTGTTCTCAGGTCCACTGCCCTAAGCCCCAGCACTCCTCTTGTCTTTCTATATCTGCGCAGAAGCGTCTGGGAAAATGGGGGCATCTCTCCCTCCAAAAGAAGCCAATCTCTTCAAACTCATCGTCGTAAGCTCCCATCCCTTTCCATTTCTATCTTCACTGCTCTCTCTCCAAAACTCCTTCTCTTTTCAGCTCTTCAAAACCCTAAATTCATTCCTACGATTCGCAAAGCACAAAAAACGTTAAATTGCTTGATTTTGAGCACTTATTTGATTGCAAAAGCTGTCCTTTGATGCAAATGGTATACACTTTTACTGTTTATACATTCATTTCATTGGACCATGGGCTTTTCATGTAATCCAATTTCACACCTGCAGTCAGCGTATTTTATTACCGGTATACTTTTTCTAATGTTCTGTTGCGGTGTTTGATTGTGCATTTAATTTATTGATCAAAGTGGAAAGTTTGCTTCTTGATGTTTGGAATTGGTAGGAGTGAAGTATGTGGCATTCTCTTTTTTTTTCCTTCCTTTTATTTATTTGATACAAGTGGGAACATGTGAACTGAGGCAGGGGGAACTTAATCAGGTTTAGATTTGTTTTGTGGAATTGATTGCAATGTAGCTTTCAGGTTCTCTTAGTTCAACTCTTAAATGGCTACTCTTTGTGCTGCACAATGTTCATGGAAATTAGAGTGAGTTCATCATATCCTGATGTTTCGTGGCATGTAAAGTGCGTAGATTATTTACAAGTTGGACCCCTGATTTGTTGATTCAGAATTTTAACATGGTAGTCTTGCTAACCAGCAACAAAAATCTAGCAGATGCTTGTCGATCAGATTTTGACTTTTATGTATTATTTGGATTACATGTAACTTTTTCGTGTATTTTTTTACTTCTTGGCATAATCTGTTCTCTTTTCCATTCCACTGCTCTTCCTGGAAAGTATTTTTGTGAAGACAAGCCTCTAACATTTCTCAACTCTGCAGAAATCATATGAAACCAAACAATACAAGAAGGGATTGAAGGCTGCAGATGCTATATTGAAGAAATTTCCAGATCATGGAGGTGTGTAGCTTGTAGCTTACACGAGTGTTCAGATTAATTTGATTATCGTATTGCCGGATTTTAGTACCTGAAAATAGTGTGAATTTTTCCTTCTAATAAAAATTCGTGAACTCTTACATTTTAAAAAGGTGAAATTTATTCGGTTAAATGAAATCTGATGGACGTGTCCATCTATTTAGACGGTCAAGAACCCGCCTGAGATGTGGGAGGTCTTGGGTTCAAGTCACTCTCAACATATAAGGGCCACTCCTCACAATGTTACCCGGTATGTGTGGATAGGGAGGTTTGCACATGCCCCAAGGATTAGTCAGGTGCTCTAAGAGGCCTGGACATCTTGGTCTTCAATTTTTTTTATTATTGGAGAAAATATGTGTACGTGAATGAGATGTCTTTTATCCTATGCAATATTCGCCATGCAGCCTCAGTTAAAAGAATTCATCATGTATCATTCACCCTCTCTTTCTATGCTTACTACTTAGCAGTGTCTTATTTTATGATCCTTTACTAAAATGGAACATTTATTTACTATTTTTTATACTACTCACTGGCTTGCATTCCTTTTTTTATGAATATTCAGACCTGTCAAACTTGAAAATAGGTTACTGATTGGAAGCCAGTTTTGAATGTTCTATCTATGAGTTCAATGATGACATGAAGTATGTCACCCATTATGTGGGCTCATCTATACAAGATCTAACTCAGGACCATGCATGAAATCTGTGATGTTTTGACACTCCAAAGTGGGCAAATATCTGTATCGTGTTGCATCGGACACCTTATTTTTTCTATGTGAAATATGGTCCTTGTTGCATCCATGCTATGTCCCTGATATAGCCTTGCCATGTCTGGGCATCATAACATGAAATGATACACCAGGGTATTAGAGTTATGCAAATTCCAGCATCGTCTGTTGCATTTAGATTTTTTTTAGGTACATCAAAGTAAGTGATGCTTGATTCCAACGGGAGTATTATGTCAAATGGATTTTAAATTTTGTTGCATGAGAATTCAATGAGGGAAGCCAATTTTAGAGTGACAAGGTGATTATAGTGCCAATTTGGGCCCTCGCATAGTTATTAAAATCTCATTATTTACAATCTGAAATTCATGGTTCAATATTTTTTTTTTTTACAGAAAATGATTTGAATCATTAAAATCCTTGCATTTTTGGGGATGGTTCTCAAATTAAAGGTCAATTCTAGTAAAAGTTAATTTCTCCTTTTATGAATTCGTCTAATTTTCAAAAATATTGGTTTTATAAGGTATACATGATCACATGTAAATATTGGTCCATTGTGACTTTGTTGTTGTAATCTTGAACAATATTAAAATATATGACAACCAACTTTTATTTGTGAGACTATCATTATTTTATTTGTCATTTATATCGATGAAATGTATACAAAGTGCATGTATTCTGAAAGTTTTTTTTTTTTGAACTTTTTTAGTATAAAATTTAAATGTTTTTCTTTCCAAGAAATCATAAAAAAATCTTATGATTCATGATTTGGATCAGGGCCGTCTCGAAAGTTGAGGCTAAAGGCTAAAATTATAAATGGGGCCTTCTTGGTATTTAACATATTATTATAAGTAATATTTACTTAAAATTTTAATTATATAATAAAAATAATTTCTTTTAAAAATAATTTAAGAGAATTTTTCCACGTATGCCAATGCCATTGCGTTTCACGAGGCGGCGCACATGTCTCATGTGCACCAACACCATCGTCTTCACCTCCAGCTCATGCCAAAACTCTCATGCAAAATACAATCACACTAATGGCACTCAATCTAAGCTCACAATTAACTTAACAGTTAATTCCTTACAAATTTCATTTATTTTAGTGAGCAAGGCCCATCACCAATTTTGGGCTTTTCCCATCCATTTGCAATTTATCAAATACACATAAATCAATCCATAGTGTTTATTCACATACGTCACTTCATGACAATCACTAACTAAACACACATCCAATCTCAATGTTTAATCACACATTATCCACATCTTGTTAATTATCATAATTCATATTAAACAAGGTCAATTAGGTGAGTAGTCATGGCATGTGTTCATGTTCATCACATCCTAACACACAACTTCATCAATCACATACATTACATCATATCATGAAATTTCATCTAGTTCTTTAATAATTTCATCACATGCATCACTAAAAAAATTAAAATGCAGTAAATTAAATATAGATAAAAGTGTCAACTAAACCCTTTTAGTCGTCGTGAAATTTGGGGCCTTCCTGATCGGGGCGTAAGGCAGTTGTCTTACTTGCCAAGCCCTTCTTCCGGCCCTGCTTTGGATTTGATTCCCACAGTGGTTTTGATTTTTAGAACATTGGCCCCATCCTACTCGTACCTCCTTCATATTTTAGGAGGATTTAGAGAAAAAAAGTTCTCGATCAATGTTGCAGGGGCTTTTAAAATGTGCGAGGCAATCAAGTTTGATGCTTCTATGTGTGTGACTCTTCATAGATTCTTCTAGTACTTTTAATATTACATACCAAGATGATAGAAATAGTATCATGCCTGTCTTTTTTTGGAACCTCATTAAAATATCATACGTTTGTCACTTGACTGTTTGGAGTAGTTATTTTCTGTGTCATTTTCACTCTTTACTTTCATTTAAAAGCAAATATAAATGTAATTTTTTTAAATATTGTACCGAGTCTGCGAGTCCTATTTGGTGGGATTGGTCAAGTCTTATATCAGTCACCAGTGTCCGACTTTGACACATGTACCTATACTTCTGCAACATAGTTTTCAATGTGCTTGATAATGTATCCGAGGGTTTACTTTATGTTTAAGTGGATCATATTGGATTGTTATGTGGACCAACCAAAGTAGATGCCAACTCAGAGCGGAAAAGATTGTGCCATTGATTGGTGGGAGAAGGATAAGCCCACTAGTTACTTACTGTTCTTTGTTTTTAAAGGCTAAAAGTTCAATGGTTGAAAATGGATAAAATAAACTGAGATTTCAGTTCCATTATTGTTATAAGTGAAATGGATGTCGAATTTGTTTTTTTCTTTTTGAAAGATAACTTCATTAAACCAAAAGAGAGAACAAAGAACAAAACAAGGGGAGAAAACCGCTAAAAGAAGGAAAAACCCAACCCCACATTACAAGACCCTGTTTACAACTTCAGAAGATGGATGCTGAATTTGTTTGCAAGATATTTATACGAAGGTAGTGAGTCTCAAGGGTAAATATAAGATGACTAAGGTGGGGCCCACCTGAGCCCCTCTCTTGTGGCCCAAGCCTAACCAACGCAACACAATGTATCCAAAATTTGGATGCATTAATGGGTTTGAGTTGGGTTTGCTGTAAGTTCAAAGTTTGTAGGTGCATGTTACTTGTTGGTAGTTTCAGATATGCCTAAATTTAGTTGTTCCTTTTTTTGAGATTCAGGATACACATATTGGGTTGTTTTACTTTGATTGATGAAATATTTTTTGAAACATGATCTGTGAAATTGTTTTGATAGGTTTAAGAAGAAGCTTGTAGGTACATTGTTGTGTATACTGTATAGTTTTGAAATGACTGACTGCCTGACTAGAAGTGCTCCCAAGTCATGGTCTGTCACATGCTTGGTGATTGGGTCACTAAAGTGAGGACTATCATGTGTTCTGGTGAAAGATGTCCTGATTTTTCTGGTTACCGGGTGGTTTATAGTGTTTTGTAGTTTGATTTGATTCACTTTTGGTCAAAACTAATAGAGAATCAGAAAAAAGAACCATGTCTGTGTCCCACTATGAAGTAGCAGATGGTGAGGAACCTTTTTTTGCACATGATCATGGTGTGTGCAGAGGTCTGGGTTTTTTTCCGTCTCCTTTAGTTCTTAGAAAATCAGTTAAAGAATGAATAGTACATTGTATTATTTTTCCTTGTAGTGATAGATCAGAAGCAGAAATGCAATGTGCTTCCTCTTACCAAGTAGAATGGACTTTTCTTCTTCTTCTTCTTCTTTGAATTATCAGAGTGGCGTGTAGTGCTCTGTATAATAACAGGCATGTGGATTTCACATATTTCACTTTCCAAATTAAGTGGGAGGGCATCATCATCATCAAGATTTGAATGATTATAGTGGAGTGTTTTAGTGCTCTGTAAACAAAGGGGCATATGAATTTTTCACTTTCTTAATAAAGTTAGGATCACCCTATACTGGTTTCCGTATGAATGGTGCACTTTGACTGAGTAGAATGGAATTGATGACTGTAATGAGAAGTAAATTGTTGTATTTTAGGCCGCCCCCATCCCCCCCATCCCCCATCCTCCCTCTTTCCCCTTCCCCCTTTTCAGGCATTATGTTACATCGTGTTTTTATCTCTTTTCTTTTTCTGCTGTCAGAAACTCTTTCAATGAAGGGATTAACTCTGAACTGCATGGATCGTAAAGCGGAAGCATATGAGCTTGTTCGGCGTGGATTGAAGGTTGTGATAATCTTTGTTGCTTAATATCTGCATTTTTTTTGGTAAAAAATGGTATTCCATTGTATGCATTTTGATTTTTTTTTTTCCTTGAAGGATTATAGTATTTTATTAAGACAGAAGAGGGAACAGTACAACAAAAAAGCCCAAAGGAGGCCAAAAATGGGAAAAGAAGGGACATTTAGATTTTTTTGTTAACACTACAAGTCGCCAACATTTCCAGTTGTTGATAGTTTACAAAATTTGTGATTTTTAATAAAAAGAGGAATGAGAACAGTATTTTTATTTTAGAATGGATAAATGCTTTGTTCTTGCAACCGTAGTTGTCGAATGAGAATGTTTTACAAACTCTTGTGATTAGAACATGTTCAATGATATTTGAAGTACTTGACATTTTAAACGCATCATCAAAAGCTGAGCATTTTAATAATTTTGGATTTTTTTCTACCATCTTGATTTGGGGATAAAGATATTTTAACTAATAATACCTGTAGTCTAAAAGTCATATATACACATTTTAAGAAATGTATGGTTCCTGTTCACCTAAGCTACCAGCAATACATGTTTCCTATTTGTCTATTGAAAAATTTCCTTTCTTGAATGAGATATGCTCTTGTGAAAACCTCAAAATTTTGAGAACTTTTTGAGACTTTCTTAACATAGGGGAATTGTGCTTGGAGCAAAATTTTGACAATGGTTGACTTCTGTGCTTTAATTTATTAATGCATTTTCTGTTATGCTTTGTTTTGGTTTTGCAGAATGACCTTAAAAGTCATGTTTGTTGGCATGTTTATGGTTTGTTATATCGATCAGATAGGGAATACAGAGAAGCGATCAAATGTTACCGTAATGCTTTGAAGATAGATCCCGACAATATTGAAATTCTGCGGGACCTCTCCCTCTTACAGGTATTTTATAATAAAATATTACATTTAGTATTTTGTAATGTCATCTTGTGTGGTTTAGTGTGGATCTTCTGAATCATATGTTTGTGAAGCAAAGTAAAATGATGGATTTATTAAGCTAGCATAGTGTATATTGTGATGATCTCTTCCTTATGTCTTTTAAAATTGCCTTTTTAAGAAATCAATTGGACATTAACATGTGGGTAATTGCTTGGCCAAATGGCCAGTGGCTTAGGCTTCCGATTTTTAATTCGATAAAGCACTGTCAATTAGTATTTCCTTGATCTTGATCTTGGAGTTTGGCAATGAGGAATTAGAAGCTTGAGGTAAAATTTCGATCTGTTGTCTTGTCAGAGCAAAGCAGTGGGTTAGGACTGTCATGTTGTCACCGTTCATCTCAAATTATATGAGCATGGAGAATCAATAGTTAGATGGAACTGTTTTGTTCTTTAGCTTAGAAGGAGAATCAATATAACACAATCACCCAAATGTGTTGTAGATGGACATTTATAGTTTCAAAGTTCCCCTTTAACAATGAAAGTATAGAAATCTTACTTTTAAAGTTGTCAAGTCTTTGTTTTCACTACCTCTGCCATAAGTCATTTTCTTTACATTTATTGTGTTATTATAAGCACACACATTCATGGATAAGTTTTGAAGTTGTTAGAACTCACGATGTATTATATTTTATTTTTTATCATTTTTCAAACTATTTATTATATTTAATTTTTTTTACTTAGCTTTCTGTTTAAGTAACCACTGAGACTCTTTTTCTGTGTTATTTATGTATCTTTCAGAAAAAGTGACACTTTTGCTTTTCTAGTTACTTATTTGTGTCCACAGCTGTTGTAGAGTTGTGAGAAAAATAAAAAGATAAAAGGGGGGTGGATATGGGTTCTTTGAAATGGGAGATATACCTATGTTGGACATGTATTTGTATGGATTCTTCATGGTTTCCTCTAGTACCAGCTGAGCATAGTTTGCACAGCGATAATTTTTTTGACTAAATTTGAAACACTTATTATTTGAAGTGTAGAAATTAGTTTTTATTTTGTTGTCATATTTACTTGTTATTTTTATTTTAAATAAATATATATATATTTTTTTTTTTTTAATATTTTGCCGAATGCACAAATCCTACTTCTTGGTATTTGTTCAGCTGGACACGCTGTACCTGTGTTGGATTCTCACATGTATCTATAACTACAAAGGTTGTGGTTGTAGTATCTGCATTGTATGTGGGTATTATTAACATCCATTCTGACTTCATTTGGATAGTGTTTTTGCCTCATGTAACAGGTTTCTGCTTCTCTTCTTGTCTCTCAGATAAAATGAGGATGTCTTTGCACTGAAGTTGAGAAGTGGTCCAATATTTGTTTCAAAAAGAAAAATAAAAGAATTGTTGTTGCACCATTATAGTGATGCATCGGATTGATATTGGCTCCTGCTTCAGACAATCTTTATTATGTTTTTGGTTTCTTTCTCAATCTTTCTCTCTCTCTCTCTCTCACACACACATATGCACAAACACAACACAAATAAGAACTCTCACACACACAATCTTTATATATTTATTTATTTTTGTCTTTCTCAATATTTGTGTTGTGTTTGTGCATGTGTGCGCATGCGTGAGAGAGAGAGAGAGAGATCTGTCTTCCTCTCTCACACGCATGACATGTACATTCACAAACACAACACAAATAGAAACTTTGATGCTAAACATGCCATGTGAGGCAAATGGGTTTAGATTTAGATCCATAGTAATGTCTTGGGTTTCAATTTGACAGGCACAAATGCGGGATTTGACTGGATTTGTTGAAACAAGGCAACAACTTTTGACTCTAAAGCCAAATATTCGAATGAACTGGATTGGTTTTGCTGTTGCCCATCATTTGAACTCTAAGTATGTTCCCTTTTTATATACAGAAACTTTAGTTAATTATTACTTTCTTTTTCTTGGTTCTACTTAATGTTCACTGTATAAGCTATCAATCATAGTTGTAGTTGTGGGTATAACTGTTTATTTATTTTTGAGAAGTGAGACATCAAATTAAATAGGGTATGTTGGTTTCTCGACAGGTTTGTTGGGTTCAGTTTTTTGTTTTTAGAATTTTTAATCCTGGTTGTGATGAAGATGGTTGATTAAGATCTGGAATAAAGGTCTTTCTTTTTCGGAAATGGATTATTCAGGCAAAGTTCTCCCAAAAGGGCAAAATAAATAAAAGAGAGAAGTACAACTACGTAATGTAGACGAGGTAAGTAATGGCGGTTATAATTGTCTTGGCCAACTCCTAGTTTAGCCTAAACATCAGCAGTTGTCTCAGTTTAACTACCAATTCCTAATTGTTTGTGTTGTTGTAGTATAGGGGTGGTTTTTCCATTTCTCTAAAGAAGAAAAAGGAAGAAATGTAGACTCTGTCAAGTCTTTGGTTTCCTTAACACCTTCATGCAAATGTGGAGCATTTGGGAGTCATGAGATTCTCCAACAAGAATTGTGATTTCTACATGTTCCTATCACCCTATCAGCACTCACTAATTAAGTGTATTTACATTGAAGCTTGCAAAAGCTGAGGGACTGAAAATACCTTTAGAAGCATGCAAACACTAGTTTCTAATATCGCCTCCTCTTGCTGCAAGACTAGGGTTTCCTTTTGAATTCACCTTAAAATTCAAATTATCTATCTCTCAAAAAAAAATTCAAATTATCAAAATTTCTGTCATTTACCACTTAAAAACCGATGTCATCTGGCTGGCCCTAATTTGTTTACCCCATTTCTGTGTTGTGTCTTAGTACTCTTTTCTCTTGTTCATTTTTATTTGACTACTCTTACTGTGGATTTTAGTTTCAATAAATATCAATTACCATTTCCACTGAAAAAAAATAAAAAAAAATGTTGGTCCGAATTTACCCATGCTGATATTGTTGCAAGCTTCTCTTGAAATGTGCTTAATACCCCATACACCTCTTATTTTGTGAACTTTGTGTGCACTCTTATGTGGGGCCCAGTTTGGCCAATGGTGATAACTCTAGTGGAAAGGTTTGTGCTTGAATATGGGGCCTAACAATATTACTTTTGGATCAATCGAGCCATGATTTAAAAGAAAACAGTTTTAAGTGTTTAAACTTTTGTGGGCTTAAAAAGCCAGTCCTTAATTGATCCAATTAAGTGATCTATGTTTGCCAACATAGGTCTTGCCTTTGAATCCATCATAATTAGACAGAGTGGGCCCCTTATTGGGGTGCACAGAGTGCATGCAGTAAGAGGGTGCACAGGGATTATCTTCTTACACCCTTGAATTATAAATTCAATCATTGTTGATCTTTCCTCTTGTACTTGCTATCCATATTTTTTAGGTCTACCATGACAGGGTTTCATTCTGTCACTCTTACCTATCTTTATTCTCCAACTTACCTACATTGGGATTACTGTCTATATTTGATCACCATCTCTATCTAAATGGTCCTTTGCAGTTCAAAAGCTGAGGATATTTTGCCATTTTGCTTCGCATGTGATCTATTGGTTGCATCGTAACTGTTGTTTAGATACCAAGACAAATATTTGATGGTTCATTGACACTTGTTTTATGACATTGCAGCTGCTAAAAATACCTTCCTGCTGCCCCATTAGGTTCTGGTTTGCAGTGATCTCTCTACAGCAGCATAAGACCATTAAATATTTGAGTGGCCCTGTGACACTACATTCAGTTTATTAACATATATTATCACTGATATGTTAATATTACTGATATATTAACACGAATTTGCAATCCAGTAATGCATGGTTGACATTAATTTTTCTTGGTTTGAGTTTGGAATTTTATATTCATCCCTGTAATGTTCATTTGCTAGTGGCGCAAAGGCAATTGAAATTTTAGAAGCTTATGAAGGGACACTAGAAGATGATTATCCACCAGAAAATGAACGCTGTGAGCATGGAGAAATGCTTTTGTACAAGGTACAGCGTTATCATCAGGGTTTTGTTTGCTTAACCTTGCATCTAACATGCATTGATACCCTTTTACTTGATTATTAGAGCTTGCTTTTCACTAGAATAAATATTCCTCCCTTGACGTGTGGGATAGTAACCCAGCTAAGTGGGTTTCATACTTTCATCTATAAATGGTATTTCTTCATGACGAGATGTGCTTTGATGTTTTGACTGTTGTTCCACCTTTTGGCGTTCATGGAGTTTTGTGTTGTTTTCTTCTCTATTTGTCATGAAAATACAGATGATCTGAAAAAATTAGAAGATTACAATGTTCCAAGTAGAGTGTATTCCCAATAGTTAAATATATTGAAAGAGACCCTTAAATGCAATTAAGTGAGCGGCAGGGTTAAAAAGGCCTCCATAGAAATGGATCACACTAGTGAGAGAAATTAGTGCGTTGTGTTCAGGAAGGGAGATCTCTTTCGTGGCAGTCAGGAAATATGCAAATGGGGTTGCTGACTACTTGGCCAAGAATGGGGTGGATTCCAGTACTACCGGCGTGTTTTATCTATGAGATTTCTTAGGAGATGGAGCTTTTGTTTATGTTTGAGGGTTTTGCTTGAATCTTTGTATTTTGTTCTTTTTCTTTTGGCTCATTTTGGGTTTATGCCTTTTAGACCATTTGTTGCCATGCTTTGTAACTTTTTATCATTAATATAACTTCTCTATTTGTTACCACTTTTGATCCTGAACTAACTTGGTTCTTTCAGTTTTGTTTTGCTGGTCTTCGTCCATCCCTGCTTTCGTAATTAGGTAGGCTAAAAACAGAAGGCACTTCCATGTTTCTCGCAATAATATGCCACATTGCAAGACTGTTTGAGCATTGCTATTTGAATTAGATTCCATCAACTTTCACTAAAGATTGATGAAAGGTTGAGGAGCTACGGATGGGGTGCACGCTAGACCCCTCTATCTCCCTAGTTCGTTTTTGAAATCCTTGATGGATTCTCAGAACTAGAGATTTTCAACTTGTTCAATCGAGCAGGTAGGATTGTAGATAGTTTTATTCCTATAGACAAGGCTACAGATAACTAGATAAGTAGAGGGGTTTTGCGTTGTCAAACTTGCTAGAAGGTGGAAGCTGTGGGTGATTGACCTAGTAAACGATAGATGCTTTAGGGGAAAGAAGGTCCATGTTGTTAAAGCCAAGTATGGGAGAGAAGCTAATCATCGACCAAGGTCTGAGAATTTGACACCAACCGCCTCTGGTGTGGGGGGAGGGTAGCAGAAAATTCTATTTGGAGGCAATTCGTTCCCTTTGGTTCATCCTATTCCTTCCCACAGATCCTTTTATTTCGATTATAAAAACCAAAGTGAAATTTGGATTGTCACACTAATTTGGGGAAGGCAACCATTATGGGTAAGGAGGTGATGGAGGAAAATAAAAAAAAAACCTTGGAAAAAGGATTGGTGGCTAACTCCAAGGGGTTGGTGTGATGGCCAGGAACCCGCCTCAGGAACTGGGAGTCCTGAGTTCGATTCCCACTCCACCCCAAAGGGCCACTCCCTGTAGAGTTACCTAGTGTGTGTGGGAAGGGAGGCTTGCACATGCTCTGAAGATTAGTCAGGTGCTCTAAGAGGCCTGGACACTTTGGTCATAAAAAAGGGTTGGTGGCTGACTTGAAAGAGCATCACAAGTCAATTGTGCCAGTGGAGGAGTGGATTCAAAAGGAGTGGCTGAGTTGTGGTGACTTCTAGGGGGCTCTGATTGACGCCGATCGGGTTTACATCCACCTTTGAGGTTTTTGATGAGTGTCTTCGCCTCAAGGAGGAGATACCTAGATTTGTGAGACTGTCGATTTCTGGAATCCTTTTGAAGATTGGAAGATGGTGGGGGTTAGGGTTATGTTGGAGACTATCAATGGTTTTTTGGGAGGTGTTATTCAGATCGATGATGACTTCACGTCATCCAAGAAGCACTTCCTTTTACCTGTTTCAAGGTCTTATGGAGCGAGAATTGGAGGAGCTGAAATAGATCCTGATGAAGGTGGGCGATAGATGGATCAAATTGAGAGTGGTGATAGAGAACCCAAATGCAATGGTGCCACCTCCAAGTGCTCTTCGGATTACAGAATGGAAGATCTAACCCTGGCAAGATTTCAGATTTCAGTACGCCTATGCAGGACTTCAAGGAAGATGTTTATTTTTGGCAAAGGAAAGGAGGAAGCCAATCCTCCCTTCATAGGGTTCTCTTTTAAAGGAAGTAATTTTGCATTTCAAAATCAAGTCCCCGTGGACCCTAGACCTTCCTCTTGGGCCCAAAACCTCAGCCCAAATAATGACGTTCGGTTTGGGTTGATCTCTTCCTTGGGTCCAACAGGTGTGGACTGTAACATGGCTAATCCCCATTTGGGTGGACCTAACATGGCTAATCCCCATTTAGCTCAAATAGATGGGCCCAACTCGGCTGTGTTATCCATTACTGCATGCAAGATGTGGCACCGGTGGGGGTTAAAATGCAAGAAGTTGCATTTTTATTTCCGGTAGCCCTTATATTGGCTGCCCTAATCTAGAGAGTTCCTCTCGTCCACAAATATTGGGTCTGTCTCCCTTTGGCTTTGCTTGAAAGTTTCTTTCACCGGTGGGGGTTTAAATCTCCATCAATCAAGTCAGTGGCACCTCAGAAAACCCATTGCAGCGGAGGAAGACCTTGGTGAAGCTGAAGAAGTGGGCAATGAAGTTTGGGGAGTTGAATGTGACAACGGCTTGGGAATTTGTTGGATCTCATTGTGAAAAAGAAAGCATGAGAGGTGGAAAGGAAAAGGGGAAGGTGAGGTAGCCATCTCATTGCAAGCCTAAAGGATCAGCCGCCTACTCTACCGCCAACTCATCCTAAGAATGAATGGTTGGTTCTGTCTCTGATCCTCGTTAGGTAGACCTTCTTTCTTGGGATGATGAGGTTGAAATGGTGCCAAATAGTTGGGGGCAGAGGGAAGCATCCTAATCTTCTGGATTGGAGGTGCGATTTGAACAGGACCTTGCTTGGGTGGAATAGAAGCTCATTGAGATACGTTCTGCTACTGGTGTGGCTGTTGGAGACAAAGAAGCGAATCTGATCAATTTGTTGATTTTCGCTAGAAATAAGGGGAACCAAATCCTGGTAGATAAACATTCAAGCAAAGGAGCAGTGCTTGAGGCAGCTCAGGGAGCTTAGGGGAAAGCTACTTCTTCTCAATGATTATTCTAAGCTGGAATGTTTGTAGCTTGGGGGGGATTGAATAAGCATTTGATGGTAAAGGAGCTAATTAAAAGGAAGAAGGCTAATATTGTTCTTCTTCTGGAAACCAAATTGCAGAATGCTAATGAGGCGATGCTCCATTTATTATGGGGGAGTAGAGGTGTGAGTTGGAGAAGGAATCACATCACCTCTCTAAAGTCAGAAGAGAGAGTTCTAGAGGGAAAGATGGAAGTTTGTGAGGAGGTGATCAATTATTTCAAACTTCTTTTAAAAAGGAGTCTACTGTTGCAGCAGATGTGGACATCTTGTGCTTTGATACTGTAGATCCTGAGATCGCTAACCAGATTGAATGCCAATTTTTCTGAAGAGGAGATCAAGGATGCTATCTTTGCTGTGGCTAGGGACAAATCTCTAGATCTTCATGGTTGCTTGATGGCCTTTATTCCATATATTCTGGGATATGCTGAGGGAGGATGTGGTTGCCTTTTATGCAAGATTTTCATTGTAATGGCAAGTTGTCAAATTGTGTGGGTGCATCTTTCATCACTCTTGTAGCAGAGAGAGAGGGGATTGAAAGGGTAAAGGAATTTTGCCCGATTAGCCTTATTGGTGGTGGTTACTAGATTTTGGCCAAGGTGCGCTCTACTAGATTTAGAAGGGGACTTTTCACTCTGTTGCATCCCCTTCTTAAAATGCTTTTGTGTTTGGTTGACAAATTCTTGACAGTGTGTTGGCTACCTTTGGATGTTTGCATTCTAGGAGCTCAGTGGTAGGTTTGGGGTGATATGCAAGTTGGATAGGGAGAAGGCTTATGACCATGTGGACTTGCACTTACCTACTCTACCTATTAAGAAGCATGGGATTCAGGGTTAGATGGAGAGACTAGGTTTTTGAATTTTCTTGAACCAGGTTCTCCATCCTCATCAGTGGGATTGCACTGGGATTCTTTGAAGCTTTGAGAGGTCTAAAGCAGGGGACCCTCTTTTCCCCTTCTTTTTTGTTATTATGGGTGTTCAGGAATAATGCAGTGAACCCCCAAGACATTTGTTGCAGTATTGAGGTCAAATGTGTTGCTTGGGCTTTTTCCCTTGCAGAATTCCTGGTGACATCTCGAGAGCTTGGAAAGAGTGCATTGGTCTGTCTTAATTTTTAGCTGGCTTGTTTCTGTGAGGGCAAGATAAGGGGTTTGCATTCTCTGAACCAAATACTTTGGTGATACTCTTTTCTGGTGGCAATGTGGAGGATATCCGTAGTTTTAAAACCAGTATTTGGTGTTTCGAAGATGTTAGGTTTAAGGATGAACTCCTCGAAGGCAAAACTTATTGGAATTAATATGGATGAAAATGTGGTGAAATCTCTGGCTTAGGAGTTTGGCTGCTATGTTGGGTCTCTCAAATCCTTTCTTGCTGATCTTCCTATTTACTTATTGTCTGTCTTCAAGTGACCAACCTCCATTATTTAGCGCATTGAGAAACTCCAAAGAGACTTTTTATGGCAGTAATGAAGTGACCCACCAAGTACCATTTAGTTTCCTAGTCTCAAGTTTGTCTTCCGGTTAAAGCTGGGGTCTGGGTATTCAAGAAATCAAACCTCTGAACTCTGCTTTGTTCGGAAAGTGACTGTGGAGACTTGTTGATGATTCAGTGGGTCTTTGGACAACTATGTATCCTCCTGGATTTCAGAGTTTATTCCGCTCAAACCTTGCTGTCTTGTTGGGATGAGGTTACTTTGGATCGTTCTTGTCCTCCTCCTGTTTTCCTCTTCTGGAAGCTGCCTCCTTCTGGTGTCTTCAAGCTGAACTTCGACGGAGTCCGGTTGGGATTGGCGTGTTAATTAAAGATGATTGTAACCTCACTACCATTGCCTTCTTTGGGCCGACGGACCCTTGCTTTGGTTGCAAGGCTGAAGCTTCGGTGCTTTTTTTGGGTCTTAAATTAGCAGTTGAGAGAAGAATGTTGCCGCTTATTCTCGAAGGTGACCCTGCTGGTGGAATTAGCTGCGTTTCCAAGGGTATCCCTTTTCTAAATTGCTAATATCATTAAGGAAACTTTGGATATTTGTGATGGTGTTGTGGTTTCTTTATCTCATGCTCCTAGAGAAATCAGTGGGGATGCAGATACGCTGGCTGAGATAGGGTGTTTTGAGATCTCAGGTGGTAACTGGTGATTTTCAGCAGTGTAGTTCTTAGCAGGCTTTGTAGTTGTCCATTCATCGTGTGGCTGTGGGTTTTCCTTTCCTGTGATGTGTATTGTTTTTCACTTCAGGTGCTTTCCTTCCTTTCCCCAGGCTTTTTTGTTGTATCCTTCTCTTCTAGATAAAGTTATCACCATCATTCAAAAATAATAATAAAAAAACTAGGCTGAAAGCTCTACTTAAGGACAAATAAGTTCTTTCTTGTTTCTCTTTTCCTTTCAGTACGACAATTCAAAGGCATTGGTCATTCTAATACCTTGTAGGAGAAAGAACAAATTTAGATACAGAAGCCTGGCCCTGCAACTTTGATGAAATGCAATGTGTCTAAATATTTTTCACTCGTTATTCTTCACCAGTTTAATTAAACAAAAGATTAAACTACGTCAAGTGATGAGAGCATATAATGAAAACAGGAAAATGATACTCATCTCCTTGTTCATTATACTAAGACTGACTATATTATCACTAAATGCTTTATATTGTCAACTCCTTTGTCTCTCAAGTATGGGCAAAACTGCAATATGTTCGGTGTATGGCTCATGGATGGGCTCCACCTGTGATCAAACCGAAGCTCTCAATTACTTTAGCCTTGACACCAAATCAGGTTGAGACTGATACCTGTTATACTGATCTTCACCTATAGGTTAAATGCTTTAAGATAAGTTAAATTAGTCACCATCTTTGAAAGCAAGAAATCAAGGGTTAGAATGACCTCATGAGTCCACTTTGAACAGTCTCCTCGTGATTCTACAATAATGCCATGTACCATGTTGGAGTGTGTAGCGCACTCGACACAACCTGTTGGAAGACTAGTGCCTAAATGCTCAAGCATTTACTAGACCTCTCCTAAGTATAAAGGGTTATGTTTGCATTTCATATCGCAGAGCTGTTATTGTTTTTGTTCTCATATGCTTGCGGTTATTTTAATATCAGTTACTGTTATTATATGCCAATGTCACTTGAGTAACACTTATAGGAGTTATTGATGTATATGTATTTATAGGAATTACTGATGTTATATGATTTTGTTCTGCAGATATCTTTATTAGAGGAGTGTGGATTTCTTGAAAGAGCAATTGACGAATTGTACAGAAAAGAGAATAAAATAGTAAGTAGTTTCACCTTTCAAAAGAAGTACCTTTTTTCAGTGACACTTGTGCTGAGAATTGAGTTTGAGACTTAAATTTGTTATTTTGGAAACTTGTTCAGTTTATGACCGATTTTTTTTTTTCTCTCAGGTTGATAAATTAGCATACAAGGAACAACAAGTTTCTTTACTAGTGAAGCTTGGCCGCCTAGAGGAAGG
This sequence comes from Chimonanthus salicifolius, assembly GCA_013350335.1. NCBI lineage: Eukaryota > Viridiplantae > Streptophyta > Magnoliopsida > Laurales > Calycanthaceae > Chimonanthus > Chimonanthus salicifolius. Next base: position 71,509,661 of record CM023535.1, on the reverse strand, counting down.
AGAAAAAATATATAGGGCCTTGCTCTCTATGATCCCTGACAATTATAGGTGAGTAAGATGTTAGAAAGTTATGTCATGGAATTTGTTTTTCATCATCCATTTTTTGTACTAAGGCTTGACCCTTCTTCTTTGAAATGGTGACAAATTTTATTAAAAATAAGAAAATAGAGTACATAAAAGAGCACTGACATCAAAAGCTGGCCCCCTAAAAAAAGGGGGTAGAGAGAAGATACTATATGAATATAGGCTTTGACGTATTTGATGTGTGCCTTATGCACATGTCTGGACTATGCACTTTCTTATGTCTGTCTAATTGTATGCATTGTTGTTAAAATCTTACGATACATGATTCATGTCTTATGATTTGTATGATATAATAAGAGGAATGATTCATATTTATGAAGAAATCTTATGATTTTTATACATAATAGAATTTTGAGAATATTTGGAATGTGAAAGCATGAAACTTTTTGTTTTTATGATTTTTAAGGCTTGAGTTGTTGGGCATTTAGAACCTTTGGATTTTTTGGAGGCTTCTTAGTTCATTGTTGACTTTTCACACTATACTTGATTATATATTGGTATTGTACTTTTGGAAGTTGGAAATTGAAATTTGAGCTCCAATGGAATAGTTATGATATTCACTTAAGAATGAAAGTTGGAAAATTGCTTATGTTTATGTTTTAGATATCTTTTATGTTACTTCATATATTAAATATTTTTGAGGGAAAAACATATGAATTTGACGATTCTATGGTTTATGATACATGATTTGTAGTTCAAGGCATATAACGATTTTACGATAGGATTTGATTTTCACAGCTTTGCTTGAATGTGTGTGGGAGTGGGTGCTTTTTTCCCCTTTTACCCTCTTTGGGAGTGGGTTTATGATACATGATTTGTAGTTCAAGGCATATAACGATTTTACGATAGGATTTGATTTTCACAACTTTGCTTTAATGTGTGTGGAAGGGGGTGCTTTTTTCCCCTTTTACCCTCTTTGGGAGTTGGTTGTATGTGCATGGGCGATACATTAGCCTTCTTAAACAGTGAGTTCTGTTTGTACATATCTGATATTGCAACTAGGAAGTCATGTTGTGACTCAAACTCGAAGTTGATGGGTTACTTTTGAAACGTCTGGGGGATTATGCGGAATTTTAGGAATGAATATTTCCTAATGCAATGAAGTCATATTCTTCTCTCCCGTGTTATGTTGCTGTTAGCTTGTTATCGTTTTTGATGTATTGCAGAGCAGAGTGAAACCGCTTTGTGTTCAGCAGGGATGACAATGGCTGGGTCCCGCTTATATTGTGCCAAGCCAAAGCCTGCTGAGACCTACAGGCCGAGATGGAAAGGCCCAAGCCTACTGAACAGCCCGATACAGATGCATGCAAAACACATAATACAAAGGCAGAAGGGGTAGCAAAGAATAAAAAACCCATTTGCCAAACCCAGACTATGCAAGAGAATATGAAAAAGAAGTGAAGAAAACTAAAAAAATCCATTTACCAAACCCTGAATATACAAAAAAGGGAACATACTGACCAAATTGAGTTGATAGTTTTTACTGAGTGGAGGGAATTTACGTGGCAGAATTTCCCCAACTCGCACTCATGTTGGCATCGAACCTTGAGTTGAGAGAGACTACCGTTTTAGAGAAGAGATTCTGGTGGTGTGGTAGTAGGGAGTTAAATGAAGGGAAAGTTCAGGTAGGGAACTTTAAGTAGTGAAGAGGTGTTGTTGGAAGGTGGCTTGAAGTAGGGTAGATTTTTCGAAGGGGAAAGAGGGGTTGGATTCTTTTGGGGTGGTTGGAGATGAAATCAATAAAGAAAGGTAGTGGGTTCTACAAGCACATGATACATGCATATGTACGAGGATTTGGCGTTGATCTTTCAAGATCGGCAATATATGAGCCTGAGCCCAGTCCATTTATTTGCTGGGCTTCTAATTTTGGCCCGATTTTGAACCTGAATATCAGTCAGTCTTCTAAATCACTGTTCAAGCCTGTTTTTTTTCCAGGCCCGACACATGGGGCTTTCAGTCAAATAGGCTAAATTGCTATTCCTAATGTTCAGTTTGCTAGCTAACCTTGCATGTTAGCACAATTATTATGCATGTGACATTTAACTGTGTACCAATGCTATTTAGCCTGCATTTTGAGTGCTTTGAAAATTTACTGATTTATCATCTGGATGCTAATTTGTTCAATTCAGATATTATGAAGGGCTACAAAAATGTCTTGGGTTATATTCGGTAAATGGCCAGTACTCAGGTGATGAAGTTGATCATCTAGATGCCTTGTATCAATCTCTTGCAAAGCAATATTCTTGGTCATCTGCTGTTAAGGTACAATTTTTTTGTGAAATTGACGCTCATTACAGGATATGAGTAGTTCATTTACTTGTATCAACTCAACTGTTGTAGACTATTTTCTAGATGAACACACTTCTACATGCATGTATGCTGGAACCTGACCATTTTCATCATTTTAGAAGTTATGAAAAGCTTCTTCAAAGGCTTAAACATGTACAGAAAAAAAAATCTACATTCTACTATTGATTTCAGAGAGTTATGTCAAAATATGGACGGCAAACAATAGAGTGATAATCGCCCAAACCATAAAAATGCAGCAATTTTAAAGAAAGATTTTCCAGGGAAAGGAACCAAGACATGAATCCCAACGAATTGTGGGATGAAATGGCGAGTTTATCAAAGAACTAGCTAAATGTGATTGGAAAATCTAAGGCAAGGTCATGCACATCCTGAAACATGTGGTGGATTATAGATGTCCAAAAGGCTATTGGTGAATAAAAAGCACATTTAAAGATATGACAAACCAGGGAGACTAGAAGACTTAAAATGACATAAGTTAGCAAAAAGAGAAGTTTAAAATTATGCTTGGACCCTTTTTTACTCATATCCTGTATGTTCATATTGATCATATTATGCATCTGAGGGACCATGTTATATAATTTATATATTTTATGTTACGGTATTGTATTTAATTTTGCTTTTTATTTTGTTCAGCGAATACCACTTGATTTTCTTGAAGGCGAAAAATTCCGGGATGCAGCAGACAACTATATTAGGCCTCTCTTAACCAAGGTTATTTCTATATCCATTTTTATAATTTTTTAATGTATAGGAAGGTGACATCCATTGCTTGTAGCTTAAGTGATCTTCCAACTGTGCTTTTATCATTTAAGGGGACAAATTGCACCATTACCATTCATTTGGTTTTTTTGGACAAGCTGCTGTATTCTCCTTCATCTCCATTCTTCTACTAGATAGAATCTTTTAGCTATTATTCTTTCTCACTAACTTAATTTGTTTTGATTTTGTTATTTAGGGAGTTCCTTCGTTGTTCTCTGATCTTTCTCCTCTTTATGATCTCCCTGGCAAGGTTAATATAATCATGTTAATTTAAGTTATTGTACTTAAAAAAGTTTTTTATTTTATTTTGCTCTGCATACAAGTTCTGGTTGTTTCAAGAATAGCTATTTTGGGTGTTATATGACCTGAGCAGGCGGATATTTTAGAGCAATTGATTCTTGAGCTGGAAAATTCAATTAGGACCACTGGAGGATTTCCTGGGAGGTAAATCAAGAATTGTTTTACTATGTGTTGTGTGATGCAGTTGAAAGCATGAATATATATATATATATATATATATATTGGAAATAACACATTTCATGGTTGGTTTAATATTTATTTTGTGGTTTTATAGTATCAATCACTTCATTCTGATTTATCATATTTGTGTACATAAATATTTAAGATTTTGTATGTATTAATTATTATGATTGTTTTCATAACTTTTTCCATTTCAGTTGCAGTCTTAGTGTGCCTTTTAAAGCTTAACATTTCAAGTAATTCTAATAGAGTACATGTCACAAGCTTTTTGCGTTTGGGAGTGAAAGAAACAACACAATGGAGTTGTGGACTTCTTGGCATGGAATGGGTTTGAGTGGATAGTCTTTTTTTCTTCTTCTTTGGATTAGCTCTTTTAATCTGTTTTTATTATCATATTTTCTATGCACTCTCTTAGTTTGAGCATTCATCTCTTATACTCTCTAATTGTTGTACTTGTTTTGTCCTATCTTTTATACTAAGGAAGTACCTATGTTTCCTTTTGAAAAGAAAAAAAAAAGGAAAGAATAAACAACACAAGGATGGAGCCTACTCTTGTAGAAAATGAGTGTTTTCTCTGATGTCCCTGGAAAGGAATCTTTTCTCGAAACACTGGAAGCGTCCCTTCCCAAAACTCAATATCACTTTATAATTTTGCCTTATCAAGAGCACCTCTCTCCACTCTCCCTTTGCAAAAACTCTTAGGGCACGTTTGATTTTGAGAATAAGTCAAAGGCGAATGGATTGAGCTGAATGAACTTGGTGTATGATTCTAAACATCAGTCGTCATGTTTCTCTAAGTCTGTCCTTCAAATGGAATCAAGTTGGGTGTTTATAAGAAATATCAAATTTTTTATTGGTTTTGAATCTGAACAAGTATCAAAATTCACCTGATATACCATGACTCCCATGCTATTATTTGCCTTCATGGATAATGTTGGCACAAGTAATGGGACATAACAATTGCTTGCCAATATTATCTTAGATTTTTATTCACGGTAGACAGCAAAAGATGTTAAGTGCTAAGGGAATGACATACTCTCCATTAGGATGGTATGGATGGGCTAAATACTATGGAAAGAAATTTGCAAATGTGTCACAATGGTTCAAGTTGAAAAGTTTGACTCCTTGATCAAATTTCAAATTGGTGACACTAAAAGTGCCACTTGGTCCTCTATGATTAATATGGACAACAAAGGTCCAAAGATGATTTAATGACATCAAATGCCTTTGCATTGCTCTCTAATGAAGCACGAGTTGAGAGATATTGTCCCCTTGAAACATTCACTGTTGTTGTCGTCATTGTCATCATCACCAGCAACAAAAGCCAAAATCTCATATATTTGGGCTCGACTTTTGAGTTCTAATTCTCCATGGACCCATGAAACGTTCATGATGTCAAAAGAAGAAGAAGAAGAACTCGAATTCAAAATGAAGTAGGCCAATTGGGTCATGCTGGCATCATCAACCCCAAGTCATCCATCTTGAATGCTGATCAAGTGAAGTGTCAATCCAAGACCATCACTGGATAATAGTCTGAATGGTCTCGATCTGAGTTGGTCCTTAGCGGGATTCCCAAAGATATTAGAATTCCACTAGAAGAGAACCATTGGTTCTCATGGTCAACCAATGTAAACTATTGATTGAAACTGGTTTATATATATATATATATATATATATATATATATATATATATATCACCAAGTTGATCTCTAGCGCGATCCTTGGAGATCTTGAAAATATGATGAAGCATTTAATGGGTCACAATTTCAAAACATAATCAAAAGTTAGTCAAGATGAGATCCTCCATTCAAAGATTAATGGGTTTATCTCCAAATAAATTCTTGAAGATCTTGGAAGAAATTCAACTGTAGTTCGAGAAAAATATCCTCCATGGGAACCTTGAGAACTTCAGGATTTCTTATCAGAATTGATCATTGAATTTTGAAGTTAGCACTTAGCGCAATTCAATTGTCAGTTGCAAGTTGGCTAAATTGATATTTTATGAAAATTAAGGACAATTAGATGAAGCCAAGGATGTTGGGTATAGTTACGAAGCATGTAGTCAAGCCCAAATATGCATATTGCTAAACAAACGCTTGAAAAGGTCTTGCAATTTCAGATTTGAAGTGGTTGGTTGACTTGTCTTCTAATCTGGTATGCTTGGTTGACCTATTTAGTCTGATCAACGTCACATAACAGCTAGCCGAGTTGTGACCTTGGTCTTGGTGTGAAGACCATGGGTTTTGGATGGTCGGAATGTATTTTGGGGTTGTTTTAAGGCGAAACAACACTATTCCTATAATTTTATAGACAGCTGTTTGGAATGTTCTGTGACATGAAACATGTTGTTATGGGCACTATTCCTGAAGTGAAAACCGTCCCTACTTTGGGAATGATTGGAATGTGCCAATGTGCTTTACCAACTGAGACAAAGACGCTTTGGGTATTGAAATGAGGCTTTTTGGACATGGAACATTGTTGTCATGGTGTTCTTTCTCAAAAGAAAACCCCAGTTTATATGATGCCATTTTGGTAACTGAAATAGAAGTGCTGCTTTTGGGCCTTTTGGGGGGCTAATACAAGGTTGTTTTGTATTTTCTGTGAGGACCAAGACAAGTTATTTTCCGTCTTGTTTCTGATTGATGCCACTACAATAGTTCTCATGAGTATTTTGGTTAGTGGGACCCACACTAGACCTAATGGTTCCAATACTCTACTCACACCTCACCTACCCCCCTGTGAATTGTACTCATACCTAATTTGACACCAATTTGACTTTTAAAGCCAATTGATTTGACCTAATGTATTTCCATTGTTAGATAAATGTGAAAATTTGAAGTTTTAAAGTTAATGGTGTTGAGTTGTGAATTTTCTAGACTTCATCTCCATACAAGTGCAATTGGACTTAAGCTTATGAATTGTTTTATAAGCGCTAAGTGAATTGTTTTTGTTTGTTGACATAAATATGTTTCCTCCACTGTTTCTTGCTAATTGTGTGAGTTTCCTAATGGTTGATTACTTTTCAAAAAGCAATATGCATTCATAAAAATGTGCCACTACTAACTAAATGGAAATGGATAAATTTGAATTGCAGTCCAACAAAAGAGGCACCATCAACGCTCATGTGGACTTTGTTTTTATTGGCCCAGGTTCAAGTCTTGGTTTAAGTTGGTTTTGTCTCTTTTTTTGTGATGCTTTGTTTCCTATGACACTATTTAAAAAAATTATCTCGATGCAGCATTTTGACAGAAGGGGTCAGCATGAGCATGCACTCACTAAAATTGATGAGGCTATTGAACATACACCTACCGTGATTGATCTTTACTCTGTGAAGGTTTGTTTATGTCTTCTAAGCTAGGTGTTCCATCTTCGAATTGTTCTAATTTTATTTGCTTGTGAAGTTGCTCGAAGCATTCTATTTCTATTAGGTTTGAGTGACATTGTAAATGCTGCATGTGCCAAATTGGAAATTGTTTGAGAAGAACAAGATCTATGTTTGTTTTGTGTTACTGGCTGGTCTAGCTAGCATATGGATGAAGGACCACATCCATATGCTTGCATTACAACCATCCAATTGAGTATGTGACAATCAATTAGGAGTTGTTGATCGAGAGTCTCTATGTTTTTATATGAAGAGTACTTTTAGAAAAAGTCAATCTAATCCACCCATTGCGTTGTCTTTCTTTTCTTTAGTTGTCCACTGTCTTTATGAACAACTCGACTTTGTATTATTTGAACAGAATTCATCTTTATCTCTTGATAAAAAAACCCATTGATAGTTGGTTCAATTATCCTATTGGGTTGTCTTTGGGTCATATTAGTCATATCTTAAGCAGACTCAGATCTTGATTTGGATTATAATTGAATATGATCCCTACATAGGGATAGAAATTGGATGAGTTCTGGTTGGGCCTATGCTGTGCCAAGCCTGAGCCCCACCAATGCAATAGACTTGATAGGAAGCCCAAGCCTAATGAATTTTCACCTTTCATTTTTTTTGGGGGATTTTTTATCCTATCTTTTTAGGCATGGTTGAAGATTTTACTATGGTTTAGAGGACCTTGTGTCGGTGTCTAACTTGTAGGGTGCGCGGCAAGACTTTTTTACTTTACATTTTCATCATTACATGTTTTTTGCAAACCATGCTTTTGGACCTAAGCAGATATAAGCCTTAGCTTGGCTCAACTATAAAAGGGGCTTGAAGCCTGGGCTTGAAGCCTGAGCTTGAGCTCAGTTGACGTTCAAGCTAAAATTGATGCTCAAACCCTTTTTCTCTTGGGCCAGTTACTTCATCCTGATGGATTGTTGGGCCACGGTGCCATCTCTACCCCTACATACAAGATCTACATCCAACTTTAAAATGGGTCCTTGTTATATATCTTCTATTCTCCCTCACTAGTTATATGCTTATTATTTCATATTTAGGGAAGAAAGAGAGAAGGGAGGAGAGGTTTTTTTTGTGTTTGTTCTTGGGCACATCTCTCTCTCTCATGGTGACATGACTTGAACCCACAACCTTTTTGGTTGTGACTATAAAAGCACTTACCGACTGTGCTGTTTGGAAACCAAGATCGAGGATGACTATTATAAGTTTCAAGAGGCAGGCTGGCCCCTGTAGAACTTTGTTAAATCCAAATGAATTTTACTATACATGTGGAAGAGTAGGACTTGGAAAGCTAGCCCCAGATAGATGGGACAAATGCTTTGATAGTGTTTTTTTAACATGAATCTTTTGTGGATGTGTATTGAGCACCATTCAACTGTACTACAAGTTCTTATTCTAAATGACTTATTTTAAATGTTAAATGAATATAACTATTATCAATGCATTTCAAAATTAGTCAACTGACCTGCATGTTTGATCCATTGGATTACTGGTTGGCTCAAATTGGTAAGTGGCCATGTTGTCTCCTTGATCCTAGTTGGACGCAGCTATGTAATCTACTATATGGATCAGGCAATTACATTCGTGAATGTATGAAGGGTAAATAGGAATCCAGGCCATAGGCGAGGTGAATGACATTTTCTTCGTCAAATGGTTTTGAGGATCGGAGAGGAGGGTAGCCTTTGGAGGGAAGTCTTTATTAAAATGTGCAAGCTTTCTGAATCAGGATAGTGCTAGCCAGAAGGTATTAAGTCTTTAGAAGGTGTTTCATCAATGCTGTTTTACCTCAACGATGTGGGACTGCTTTCTAACTCTGTGGTTTGAAGTGTTGCATGCCAAGTGCAATCTAGCTAAATGTCCTCTTTTCATGGCATCAATATATATTTTTTAAATTTGATACGAAAGGTGATTATGACTGCAAGCATGTGGGGTAAATGGAATAATAGGGTGCTTCTAGACAAGCTAGAAACTCTTGCCTTTCTAGCCCTTTGTGTTTAGAGGTTGCTTGTCTATTTTCTTGAGGAAAGCAATTCTGTGGGAAAAATTGTTTGGATTATTTTGAGTGAATGTTGTTGACATATGTTTCCTTGATCACAGGGCAGAATATTAAAACATTCTGGTGACTTGGTAGCTGCAGCTTCTTTGGCTGATGAAGCTAGGTCAATGGATCTTGCTGATCGCTTCATAAATAGTGAGTGCGTTAAGCGCATGCTTCAGGCTGATCAGGTATGCCATTAGTATTTACTGTATAAAACTAGTAAGAAGCATACACTTTGCAGGCATTGATAAAAAAATTGGTAGTAGGTTATTCATTTCTTTGCTTAGTTCTTCACAAAACTTTCCAGTTTTAGATGTGATTATTAGAGGCAAGTTAAACCGCTCAAATGTGCTTAACTTAATCATAAAATCTCTTTTTTATTCTTTAGTATTTTTTTGCATGAAATTATCTTTTTTTTAATAATGACATGGTAAGGTAGACCTATCCTTCTAACTCACCAAGTCTAATCCTAGAATCCATTTTCTTATTTTTAATTCTTTTTAGTACTAACATGACAAGAATCAGTCAAATCTTTTAACTCACCAAATCACATCTAAAATTCCTTCCTTTTTTATTTGTTCCCATTTCTGGATGAGTTTTTGTCATTATTTTGAATCCCTAAGGGTACGTTTTTTAGTTTCCTAGGAAAATGAAATCCAATGGCAAAGTGGATTTCGATAAGAAAATTTTATTGGGAAAATGGCTTGGTAGGAATTTGTTTTCTAATCTAAAAAATTTCTTATGTTTGTTTGTCACTAAGGGTTCATCTTGGGTTGGGCCTAACCCGAGCCTGCATGGTTTTTTTTTTTTGAAAATATCGGTTTGAGCTTGTCCCAAGCTTGGGTCGGGCTCATTTTTAGCTCCAAATATCAGGCCTGAATTAGAATTTGGGTCAGACTAGGCCTGGTATGTGGAAGTCAGTCCAAGTTTGGCTCAAAAGCCTGAATTAGGCCACATTTTATAAAATTTAATTTAATTGATATTGTATATAGATATAAAATTCTTGGGGCTATGGCGTGTCAATGTTCCTCTAGGTCTTTCTTTGGTTGTATATGGGAATTTTGTATATTATAGTTGGACCAACCTCTTTATGATTGTTCGTGTTTGGTTAACCTATTTAGTGAGTGGATCAAGTTTGTATAAGTTGGTTGAGTTAAGCTTTTAATAAAATAGGCTGACCCATTTAATCTTGATCGTATACTCAAATTGGATTGACCTATTTAAGAAATGGGTTGGAACCCGTTGGGTCAATACATTTTGGAAATGGGTTGAGTTGGGTCGACCATTTAATCTTAGGTTGGATTAATTCATTTGATAAATGAGTTGGGTCAGGTCAACTCATAGCTTACTTGGGTCGTGTCAACCCGTTTAATGATGGGTGAAGTCAGGTATACATGTAGATGAAGGTGTTTTAAGTTTTTTTTGATCAAGTCCCTAAAGGGGAACTTTATAAATTTCCCCAAGAAAGCATTTCTCAATAGGTCGTGAAGGGAAAAAAATTTGTACCGTTTTTTCAGGAAAATTTGGCTATGAAAATCTAGATTTCTAGTAAATTTTGTGCAAACAAACATGAGAAAATCTCTTTCCTAGGAAAATCAAATTTTCTTGAGAAAATCTATTCTAACAAATGTTCCCTAAATATTTATGTGCTGATTTTAGGAGAGTTTTGATGATGAGATTTACTCAAGTGTGGTTAGACTTTTCAATTTTATATTTATGTTGCTTGAAAAGATGCAATCACAACCATTTGATGAACAAATAGTCAAAATTCTTTCGATAGTCTTCAAACACACCAAATCTAATCATAAGCTCCTTTTTCTATTTCATTAAAAGGTCCTTTTTCTGCATGAATTTCCTTTATTTTTAAGCTTATAACTTCATAAGGGTGGACCAAGTCCATCTAATTGACCAAATCCGATTTGAATTGCGTTTTTTTGTTTTTTGCTAACAATTTTTTAATAGTAATACAATAAAAGTATGCCAAATCTTTAAAACTCGTCAAATTATATCTTTCGATTTGTTTTTCTATTTTTAGCCATCTTTTGGACGATTTTTTTTTTTCTATATTTTTACTTGGTAGTAATATGCTTACACACCATTGAGATGATGTATATGTGGATGAAAATGTCCCCTTCACACTTTTACAGTAGTAGATAGATACTTGCAAGTTTTCTCCTGTATTTTTTTTCTTTTGCTAAAATAATCAGTGCGTTGATTCTACTTATCTCATATACATTGCATTTTATAATTGGAAAATACTTTTATTTCATATTGCCATTTGCATTTATCTGTTTTGAAGGTGGCATTAGCAGAGAAGACTGCTGTGTTGTTCACAAAGGATGGGGACCAGCACAACAACCTGCATGACATGCAGTGCATGTGGTATGTCTTTGTCACTTTTTCTCTGAATGAAATTGTACATAATTAAGAAAAGTGAATGCACACAGGTCGTTATGGTGATTCTCCCTGTTTAATCTTTTGTTATGTGCCCTGAGCAAGGTATGAGCTTGCTTCTGGTGAAAGCTACTTTCGACAAGGTGATCTTGGGAGGGCTTTGAAAAAGTTCTTGGCTGTTGAGAAGCACTACGCAGATATGACTGAGGATCAGTTTGACTTCCATTCTTATTGCCTACGGAAAATGACTCTACGTGCCTATGTGGAAATGCTCAAATTTCAAGATCGGTTACATTCGCATACATACTTTCATAAAGCCGCAGCTGGAGCTATAAGGTGCACTGAAATTTGGAGTATGAAGTGCTTTTCATATTTTGAGAAATTAGAATCATGCAATGTCATCTACTTTTAGTGGGGGTTGGTTCTAAGCCATAATTTGGATTGTCAGGATTGGAAAACTTCTAGAGATTCCTTTGATCTTCAGAGGATATTAGATCTGCTTCCTGTTTGAATTAGTGGTTAAATGTGTGTCATCACTGTCGATATGTCATCTACAAAAGTCCCCCCTGCCACTGTTGTCAGCATTTTTTAGGAAAATGATTTTTGTCACTTTGTTTGAACTGGCTCTCTCTTTGCACTGTTTGTTGGAGATCTTTTTATTTTATTTTATTGAGGGAGTTTTGTTTATTTTCTTCTTTCTACCGTCTCCTTTTTTGGGTTTATGTATATAATAGATGTATAATATAATTCTTTGGTCTTGGTTTCTCTTTGTCCTTATTGTTGTTTGGTTATGATGTAGATGCTACATAAAGTTGTATGATTCTCCGTCAAAATCAGCAAGTGCAGATGATGAAGAAATGTTGAAACTACCTCCTTCTCAGAAAAAGAAACTGAGACAAAAACAGCGAAAGGCTGAAGCACGTGCAAAGAAAGTACATAAAGTTTTTTTTTTTTTCTTTATTTCCTAAGAGATCTTACTTTAGGAGAAGTTTTTTTTTTTTTTTATAATTAATGGTGTTTTGCATTTTTCTAGGAGGCAGAAGAGAAAAATGAGGAAGAATCAAGTGCCTCTGGCATATATAAAACTGGCAAGAAGCAGCATGCCAAACCAGTTGATCTAGACCCTCACGGGGAGAAATTATTGCAGGTGGTTTTGAATTCTCAACATTTTTCTTCCTACTGAATTCCATTTTGCAATACCAGGGCTTTTGAGGTACATGCAAAGCTGAAATCATGGATGATAGGATGGTTAAATATCCTCTGATTTGCTTGAATGCAGGTAGAAGATCCGCTGGCAGAAGCTACGAAGTACTTGAAGTTGCTTCAAAACAACTCGTCAAATTCCTTGGAGACACATGTACTTTCTTTTGAGTTAAATATGAGGAAGCAGAAGATTTTGCTTGCATTTCAGGTAATTTAATGTTCAACGTTGGAATAATTACCATTTTATGTCTTAGTACATGAGACTCACTGCTTGATACTCATAGCTCATTGTGGGAATGTCAAAAGTGAAAAATAACTGAAATGGTTCTTTGCAATTCCTGAACATGACCAAAGTGGAAGAATATTCTCTTATAATACTATCAAATCTTACATTGCATTATGTTACATGATTGGCTTGATGTGGCTGTGGTGTTGCAGGACCAGCAAAGCAAAGAAATCCATCTAGCTGCATTAGAAATTATTCACTTGGGATATCCTAACAAATCAAAAACTTGATGTCATTACACCATTCATCAAGATTTGATTGCGTCTGTAAAAAAATGTAATTCCTCATGAGTCATTTGCCACTTGCCCGTTCACATTGGAACTGCGGTTGCCTTTCTTAGCTTTCTTTCTCTCGAAGGCAGGAGAGGTGGCATTCCTACCTGCAAGACCTCGTTTGACAATTGGACTCTCTATTTGTTCTGCACTCTAACCAAACATGGATCTCTCCCTTATGAAAAAGAAATTCCCCTCTTATTTTGCTTGGCTATGCTCCCTTTGTTTTCCCACCAAACCTGGATTTCTCCTGTTTGAAGAAGCAAATCTCACCCTCCACCCCCACCTCAACTTAGTGACTCAGCTAAACTTTTGACAGTTCATCTCTCTGTCTGAGTTTTGGAGCCAAATACATGTACTCTTTTATTTATTAATAATCACACACATGCACCTCATGCATGTTTTTAGTCTTTTCTCATATTGATGGAAGAGCAATATTGTCTTTGTTTCTAGGCTACTAGGTCTCATTTATTTTTCTTTTCCAGGCTGTAAAGCAGCTGCTTAAACTGGATGGGGAGAACCCTGATACTCATCGCTGTTTGGTATGTATTAACAAGTAATAATACTGTAATTCAGTCAATAATCTGTTCCTATTTTGTTGGTTTTTCTAAAAGGTACTCATTTACTGAAATGTCATCCATTTCTTATATATCTTAGGAGTTCAATTCTTTTTTTTTTTTTTTTAAGGAAAAAAATGTTAAAGGTAGCTGCTCCTATCTTAACCATTAACATCTAAGCTTCATTAGGGTATGTTTGTGTGTTTCCACACATTGAAAAATGGAGATGAAAACTATTCATGGCTGGATTTGTTCCTATCCATGGTCAGATATGTAGAGATTGTGTAGAAATTCATCATCCTACCATGATTAGATGAAATATAGATTTTGATGCATCCTTCTTTGTTAGTGTCCCATGATGTCCTCATCACATAATGTCTAGGAAGTAACAATGATGAAACTCAGAACTTGGCACCACGAAGCCAAATGTAGCAGGCATTAATGGTAAAATAGGTGTCACTCTAAAGTGTGTGACAGTTTGGATCTTTGTCAAACCAACAATCAAACAAAATGTTACAACTCTTGGGTGTCTCCATCTACCCTCCAGATGAAAGGACAGGTGGTGCTCTTTGTTTTAAATGAAAGTAAAAAAAAGTAGTAGGCTGATACACATTGTCTGTGTAGAACAGGAACCTGGATATCAGCAAGAGATTCCCCCTTGATATGGCTGCTAAAATCTGCGAAATCAGTAAATCTAAGAACTGTGCAAGTGGAAATTTCAACCAAGCATAAGGCCTTTAGATGGGACCCATTCAATGGATCATTTTGAAGTATTCGATATAATATTTTACATGTTACATTCAAGTTTTTTTTTTTTCTTAAATGATCTTACTCGTCCCCACTTTTAGATGAAGTTTTAACTGATGATTCAGATTTAATGCTGAAAATATAGTACAAACACACATGTATATATATATATATATATATATATATATATATATAATATATATATATATGTATATAGACAAATAAATTAATATAGATGTATATGATCCACAATTAAAATGCAGTGCACATTGTGCATGTTACATCCATGCACTTGTCAATATCTAACGGTCGGGTCTGTTTTCTGATGAAGGCTAATTTAGTGTAAGAACCTTCCTCAGACTTCGATCAAATAAATAGGACCAAATGAACTTCCGTTCAAAGTGGATCCAGACCAAAGATGTCACTAATAGCAATCCTTGGTAACACTAGTTCCCAAGGAAAACTAGTTTAAGTTCAATTGAAGAAACTGAAAAGAATGCAATTCCAATGATAATTAAAATTTAAATAACTTTAACGGAGCTGAATTGCAAAGAGGAAATGCAAACCAAAAATTTAATTCAATCAAATTTTGAAACTAGAATTCAAAGAACTTATAAGAACACGAATCCACACTTTGATTTCTTGAATTTAAATTCAATTCTCAAAACTCCATCATAAAATTCAATGATGTACAAGGTTAGCTATGACCTATATTTATAGTTTCATATTTTAAAATAGCATTAAATAATTTTTAGCTGGAACAAATACTATAATTTTCTTCCCTAATTGCACTAACAGGAGATGTGAGTGGGTGACTGGGTATGGTTCCAACCTTAACAAAACTCAGTAATAACAAGCCAAATGTGGATTCCCTGTTAACTGCATCCGTGTGCCAGGCTGTGGTGTATGGATGGACTGAAAATTCCCCCTTCTCAATCACCTTGTGAATGTTGTCTTGAAAGCATCTAAGCTATATGCCCATATCTCAACCATTCAAAATTTCAGTAGATGTCATTTGTATGTATCATCTTTCTTCATCAAACCTAGAACATTATAGTGGTACTGGAAAACTTGTTCCCCTCCAAAATGCGTGTATTGTTTCCCAGTTCTTGCATTTGTGTTATACTTCTCATATTAGTACTATTCAAAATTTTGCAAAATGGAGTCTCATGCATTATTTCTTACTTTCCACCCATGTACTCCTGTCAATTATGCAATGTTTTATTAATTTTTTTTAAATAAAATGCTTGCATTTAAAAATTAAAGAAGGTAACTTCAGTATTAGCTTTTATGAATGTAAATCTCTAAAGAAAAGAAAGAAAAGGCCTTCTCTATAAACATGTAATTAGATTGTTAATGATGAAAAATGTAACTTAAGCCCTTTATGCTGTGGCTTCCAGACTCCTTATTTGTACTATCACTCTAGATATTGTTCTTTGATGATGATTCTTTAATCTAGATCAAGTTAAATCCCAAAAAACTGTTTTTATTTCTCAATCATGTCTTTATACCAACTTGTCATTTTGCAGATTAGATTCTTTCAGAGAGTAAGCAGCTTATCCGCTCCAGTGACTGACTCGGAGAAACTTGTTTGGAGTGTCATAGAGGCAGAGCGACCTTCTTTGAGGTACTATTTAGCTTCTTCTTGAGTTTTTTATTTAATTTTTTTAGTCTCATTGAACACCTTCACTCAAAAATTATCATTAGACTTCTGGATTTTTAATAAGAGCTGTTCTTCTGCAGTCAACTGCATGAGAAATCCCTGGTTGAAGCAAATAGATCCTTCCTTGAGAAACATAAAGGTCTGTATCTTTATAATTTAAACTCTACTTTCTAGAAGTCTTGACCTAAGCTCAGGCCAGGCCTTGGTTGAGAGCGGAGTTTTAAGTTGGGCTGGGGCTGGGCCTGACTTTTATTACCTCACCCAGGAATGGCCTGAGACTGTTTTTTATGCTATACATGGAACAACCTAGGTTGTTTCCCTTTCTATCACACCCATTTTCAGGCCCTTGCTTCACCACTCTCTCCATATATCCTTCAGCAATGACCAGCAGTACTATACTCATTTTTCTCTGGAGCTGTTCTTTTCTATCAGTATGATCTCCCATTGGTGATTTGGGGGCTGAGTTGGGGCCTGTTATTTGGTCTTGAGCTAAATTTTGGAATTTGGGCTTGGACCAAAGTTTTCATGAAGCTTTGGCTGGTCCTATGCATATGAGCTTGGAGTCTGCATTGCCCTGATCTTGCCCTGGCCTGCTTGATTGCATCCCATATAATAATACCAGGCTTGTCCCCTTAGTCATATTCCGCATTGTTATTAGTATCATAATGTTGCTGACATTGGTTTTATGAATCGCATGAAGATTCATTGATGCATAGAGCAGCAGCAGCCTGAAATGCTTTATGTTTTGGAACCTGCCAAGAAGCTTGAGGTGATCAAGCTAATTGAAGAATCAACTAACAACCTTGTGTCAACGTAATACTTTCTTTTATCAAATGTGATATACTTCTAGATTGTTGGGGTCTTTATATCTTCACTCTATTGAAAAGTTTGATCGTGTACGTGTTTGTGCAATCCAGAGCATTTAGACCAGTCAAGGAATGGAAACTTAAAGACTGTATCGCAGTCCACAAACTGCTTGAAACTGTCCTGGTTGATCCTGATGCTTCTTCTAGTAAGTGATACTAGAACCTATTGTGTTCTCATTTTCATTAATTATTCAGTTCTAAACTAGTTGGACTTTGATTGAAATTTTTATTTTTATTTTTAACTCATGGGATTCCATTTCCATATTTGTGAAGCTGTGTACACCTACTTTTACATACATGTTTCCAGCACAATATGAAATGATCATCTATGTTCATGCTTTGTCTCTGCAGGATGGAAAGTACGTTGTGCAGAATATTTCCCTTTCTCAACATATTTTGGTGGCCATCGCAGCTCAGCTGTTTCACAGTGTGCCAGTCAGGAGATTCACAACCCACCTGAAAATGGTGGGATTACTAACCATCCAGATGCCGAAACTGGAGATGCTCACTCTGTGAATGGAAATATAGAAGCGCTGAAGGGCCTTGCTATCTAAATCATGTTCAGCTCGTTTCTTGTCCTAACCCACCTCACCAGAAGAACCAGATAGTTTAAAATGATACAAACATGATCTTGGGAAAGGCAAAATACCCTAGGCTTTGAGAAGAGTGGAGCAGCTTCACATTGGAGAGTGCTAGATTTTGCGAGTACCAAGGCAACAAGGGCCTTGCTGTTGTTTTGAGAAAGTTCCCCCCTTCAGGAGGTCTCTTTATTTCCATATTTTTTAAAGGAATTCTGTTCCAGATGTGTAACTATTGCTCTGAAAAATGCTTTGAAGCTCTGCTGGCCCTTGTTTTGGTCCATGAGAATCCATTCTATCATTTTCTTTTAACTGCAGCAACATTGCCGACGATACTCGGCTACTTGAAGCTGCATTCATTT
This sequence comes from Chimonanthus salicifolius, assembly GCA_013350335.1. Classification (NCBI taxonomy): domain Eukaryota; kingdom Viridiplantae; phylum Streptophyta; class Magnoliopsida; order Laurales; family Calycanthaceae; genus Chimonanthus; species Chimonanthus salicifolius. Next base: position 71,491,677 of record CM023535.1, on the reverse strand, counting down.
TGCCTTTGTAAAATACCATACATGAGAAGTTTTGGCTAAAAAATTGCCTTGTATCTTTTATTATGCGGCGATCATGATACTATGCTGTCTTAATTGTTAGAAGATTTCAAATAAAATTTTTTAATTTCGTTTTTCATTCCACTTGCATTCAATTTAGTATTCGACGCAGTGATGCATAAATGCATCACATTGCAGTTTGTTGGGGTCAAGAGTATGATGCATCTGTTGGGCATTGAATTACAAAGTTTGACCAATACAAGTTCTTCGTTCTCAACGTAGGCCGAAAATTTGGCTAAATTTTCAAATGTCAATTGAAAATTTTGAAATTACACGTTTGTGTTGGTATTCTGACCCATTTTTTTTGGCTTATGTTGTAGAGTTTGGCCGAAATTTGTAATTGAGGCACCGATTCTTCATTCGGTGGGATTTATGATGACTTTACTCAGGCTACATTATTGTAAATACATAGCCATTTAATTCTCTCTTTTGCAGATGGATGGTAGTGCCATCTTCCCACATTTTGTTGAAGAAAATAGAAGAAAAATACGAAGATGAAAATCACAAAATCGAAGCAATTAAGAATGAGGGTTTTGAATTAATATGCATACCTTTACAACTCTTAGCTCCATTTGAAATACTTTTAGTTATAGACTGATTTTCATAAAATATTTTAATCAGTCCATTGGCTAGGCTAAGCTCCAAAGTATTTATGAATCTTTTTATTAAATTGTCGTGTGGGAGTTGTAGCGAGCTACATACCCTTGTCTTTTAACTAGAGTAGGAAATTGCACCTCCTTAAAAGAGGAAAGCATTATCTATAGTGGATTTACAATCGTGTTTATTCCCAGTTAGATAAGCATTTGATTAGTTTGCAATATCAAATTCATTTTGCCTGAAATATATGGTTTTAAATGTTTCGTATTCTATAATATCTATTTATCTGTTTTACAACTTGTCAATGGGTCTTGTGATCGGTTCTCACTTTATTTCAAAGGGTTATTCCTGTATGTGACTCCTGCACACCTTGGTAAAAAAAAAAATTTATCAGTTTTTTGAATTTGGATTAGTTTGGTATTTACTAATTGAACGCGTTGCATTGCTAAATTGAATCTTGTACATAATATGGCATACATCAAATTACCAGTTTCTTGCACAGAACAGTTAGTTTTTAGTTTCATTTTTAGGATAATTTTTTTTATTGAAAGTTTTGCTGAAATTAAATCTGCAGTGCAATACAGAATAAAGTGTTAGACAATGAAGAAGTTATAAATAGATAAAGTTAGGACAACAAAGATGCATATGTTATGTTGGATAAGTGAATTACTCCTAAAAGATAGAGTAAGGAACGAAAGCATTAGAGATAGTTTAAAGATAGATTCAGTAGATGGCATAATGAGAGGGACTGGTTTGAGGTGATTTGGTTATGTTAGTAAAAGATCAAACACGGTTCCAGTGTATAGAGTTGAACACGGTCCCAGTGTATAGAGTTGAGAGCTAAGGTTGAAATATCGGCCGATCTGTATCGGTATTTTAATATCGAACGATATCGGCCGATACGATATGTATCGGCCGTACATACCGAATATCGGTGACAATTTATCAGCCGATATTCATAAATATCGGTACTTAATTTTTTTTTTTAAAAAAAAACACCGATACGGTTTTTGACGGTTTTTATACGGTTTTTTGCGGTTTTTAAAGGTTTTTCGCGGTTCTTCACAGTTTTTTAACGGTTCAGGGTTTACGGCTTTCACGGGTTCTCACGGTTTTTTGTGGTTTTTTTCGGTTTTTTGCAATTTTTTGCAATTTTTCACGGTTCCGATATCGGAGGAGAGAGAAATGCCGATATCGGTGGAGAGAGAAAATTATCGGCCGATATTTTCATATCGGCCGATATATCGGGTTGGGCGTCTTTTAAACCCCTGGTTGAGAGATCGAAGGCACTAGGAGTAGAGGGCTACCATTGAAATTATGGAGGAAAGGGATAAAAAGAATATATCATATTGTAGAGTGACTAATGGTATGGTTTTTGATAGGGTTTATTGCAGAAGAATACATAAAACTAACTCTAGATAGATGGGATGTTGGCTTAGATGATTATTTAACCCTATAAATTTCCAGTGTCAAATAAAGTTAAAATTTTGAAGGCTTTAAAAATTATGGCTTCATTTATTTGATCAAGTTGAACCTTTTAAATCCACCAATTGATTTGGTCTAAGTGAGGACCCATTAGACTGTTTACATGAAGGTCTCATGAAAACTGTTGTCAAGGGAATTGAATTTTCCAGAGCTTAAAAAACATAGGATTTTATCAAATTAAAATTTGGAGACGTGTCTCTAGGTGATCTCACCATGCAGCTCTGCGGCTGGGCCTGCTGACGCAGGTCGGACGGCCCAAGCAACTTTAGCCCAGTTGGGATTGAGGAGTTCTGGTCCTAATTTAATTACCGAAGTGGGCCGACACAGAGTAAAAGCTTGGGTCTTATTGGCTGAGTTAGTATTGCCGGCCCTAGTGGGTTTGCTAATCAGAGCCTACCAAGTAAAGAATAGGGCCTCTCTTACAAGGAGCGATCCATGCCGTCTGTTCTTTTAATGTGGGGAACCGATCCAAATGAGGGGTCGAGATGAAAGCTTAGAGATACATGTTGCCATATGGTCGCGTTCGACATGGTTTGATACTGGTATTTATTTTTGCCCAACTACATAGGCCCTGCTTTTTTCCAATTGTAGAACTTGTTTCTAGGCATTTATATTTTTTTTTAAGAGTATTTGTAATATATCGGGATTGGAAAAAAAGAATTATATTTATAGAAAATTTGCCCAATTAGCATATCGGTATTATACCTTTTTTTTTAAACTAACGTGTCTAGGCCTCTTAGAGCACCCAATTAATCTTCGGACATGTGCAAGCCTCTCTACCCACACACCTAGTAACTCTTCATAGAATGACCATTTGGAGTGGAGTGAGAATCCAATTTAAGACTCTTGCTTCTTGAGATGGATTATTTGCCATCACTCTAACTCCTTTAAATTGAGTGTGTTGAATTGAGTTGCATTAAATACCGAGTTGCATCAAGGCACCTAGTTTAGAACTCTCATCAGATCAGATTTGAGAGTTGAGACCTAGATTTGAGTCCACTCTGTACGAAAGATCGAAGCCTGAATATGTTTCTCACGAGTCACGATCTAAATACAAAAAGATCCACTCGAGTCTGGATCCCAATTCTAGACAACTTAGAACTCTAAAACGGACCACGTAATATGGAAAAAAAATGAAGGGCATGAAAAATAAACGTTTCTCTCTTCTTTTATGGCATTAAGGGTATTAGCAAGAACACAAAAAAATAAAATATTTTCATCTTTTACCAAAGAATTCAAGGAATTTATTTATCATAGGAGGATAATTTTTTTTAATGAGGAAAAGAGTGAAGTTCTCTTTGCTCGCTAAGACAACACAGTTTATTTTCAACAACAATAAATGTTTTAATGAAAAAAAATCATATTATTATGCGAGGGAACTCTTCATGGCACGTCTCTTCCCAATTTAGTATTGATGACTTACAGGTACATCCCAGAGGTTTTAATATCGGCCGATACGTATTGTATCAGCCGATATTTGCCGATATCGGACGATATGCGTATTATATCGCTGATATGTATCGTCAATATCATCTGATATTGATGGTTTTAATTAAAAAAAATTAGAGAGAGAAATTTCGTAGCCGATATTTCAACCCATCGTACATCCACGGTTTAATTGAGAATATTTCATTCATAATTTAGAATCAGAATAAATGTATTAGACAAATCTTTAGGATAGCTCTAATATATGAAAAAAATAATAGGAATCCGGTTAAGGTCGTTTGGACTCAAAGTAGAAGAAGACCAGAACAGATTCATGTTAGGAAAATTGAAAGATGCAGTATGTCAGATAAGGAAAGAAAAATCTTTAAAAACTTGGTTGGATGGAATAAAAAAGGAGTTGATCGTTTGTAAGGTAATGGAGGGTAATTATTTTCTATGAGATAGTATGAAATAGAAGAACTCATAAAGATGACTATAAATAGATGAAATAAATAACTTTAATAACAATGATGATGACAATAATAGTGGTAAATATGAATTATTAAAACTTTTTATATAATAACTTTAGATTGAATAACATAATCATTATATTATTATTTGTTTAATTGTAATGGATATACACCATCTTATTAGTCTCATCATATTTTCATTTTTGGAGCTATTTTTTCCAGGATTATAGTTTTCATAAAGAATTAAATCTTTTAAATTTGAAAAGTTATAATTTTCAAGAACTCAAAAGATCAACGGTTGAAATAGAATTAATTTTTAATGAATTTTTAATCCAACATTGAGATCAACTCGAACTGGATTTAAATTGAATATAGATGCGATTCACGTGAGAGGGAGGGGTAGAGTGGTGTGAGAAAGTGAATTTGGACACAGGTGGTCCTCAAATGAGGGACAATTGGGTGGAAATCTTTCCTCAAATCCTTACTATATTTTAAGGGCAGAACTCCATGGAGGACTATTATGAGGGAGCTTTTGCTTTCTCAAAATAACACCCAAACAAGGGAAAAGAGGCTCCACCTCTCTCTCTCATCCAAATACAACCTCAGTCATTACCATCTGCTCTATTCTCAAATAATTCTTTTTTCCTTTTCTTCCTCCAAAACCCATCAGAAGTTGTTCTTTCTTTTTTCTTTTTTTCCCACAAAAGTTAACTAATACCATTCAATCTTAAGTGCAGGGGTTTAAAAATCGGTATCGACCGATATATCGGCCGATACGATATGTCGACCGATATATCGCTATCGGCCGATATATCGGCCGATAATTTTCTCTTTCTTCTTTGTTTTTTTAAATATCGGCCGATATCAGCCGATATTTTGATATCGGGCCGATATCAAGGCCGATATTGTGAATATCGGCCGATATTCACATGCCCAAAACCGATATATATATCGGCCGATACGATACGTATCGGCCGATATTTAAACCCCTTAAGTGGATTGTTCTAACTTCGAGTGAAGTCATTTCAAAATTTCAAATTGGACGATTATAAATAACTGATAGAGCTGACTTTTGCTCCATGCTGGATTAGCTTCTCAACATCTCTTACTTAAGTCTAGTGGGTAATATCCAAACTCTTTATTAAATCTATCCCTAAAAGCATTTTCATACTCAGATTTTGTGGTAATATCCAGTTCGGTATTGATATTTACTGATTCAATCATTTGCTTAAAGTGAGGCCCATGGAATGTTGATAGAAACCAATGATTGACTGGGCACACCGATTACCCTTTGAGAATGCTTTTCAGATCAGATGATCTAATTTCTTGGATCTATACCCAGAGATAAAGCCCTAAAAATAAATACAGCAGCTGCCCTGAAATTGGGCTCAACTTCTAATCTTGAAAACCTTCTGTAACACCGAGTCATTTCAACAGCTTGCATCAGCAAGCCATGAGAAACCACTTGTATAGATTTGTCACTTCGTGTTCCTGAACAATCAATAATCCAAGTCAAGTACACAAACGATGAACAATTTATCTATGGAATAAGCTTTTCCCAAAAAAAAAAAAATGAAAGAAAAAAGAGAGATCATGTACATGAGACATGAATAGTGATGCAACAAATCTGACAATCATGCATATGATCTATGTCAATAATCATGTTTCTATAGTGATTCATCATGTCCGACGATGAATTTTCTATAGCAAACAGTTTACCAGTGAACTTTTACTCTGATAACCATGGCCCCCCTTGCCCCACCTAAAACCACCAATATTTCAGGTAGCAACCTATGCTAGAAAACAACTAGAACATACCAGTGGATCTTCGGCCCCAAAAATAACAGCAGGGTAAGTATGGAAGCTTATTACTCTGATCATGATAAAATATGAATCTACCTAGTTCATGGATAGCAGTGGGTGTGAGTGGAGATGATTGGTTAAAAGGGTTCTGTTAGCTATGGCAAATGGGTTGCTATAAGAAACCCTAGAATCACATTCTTCAATAGCTCATACAGTTGATGGTTAGTGGGTTCCTTCTTAATAGGTTCCATCATCAATAGGCCTAGTCCAAAACCGATGTAAGCCAATCAATTTGCCCCTTGCAAGTTCTTTCCACTAAAAAATCCACTCTGGCAAAACCAGAACATCTTGGAATGTCTGTCAAAACTCAGTAACCGTTAGTTGGTTTTTGGGTCCATCAAAGCACCAGGTCCTGCATTTACAAAGTCAGGGCTCGGGAATAATGCATGCTATCATGTTGATAATCCCTCCACATTCAAATAAGACCATCTTCAGAGACATGTATACTGTACAGTGACTCAAGTCATCTGAGGCCTGTAGATATGTAACATTTCTTTAATTTGTGCAGCCATCAAAGCTAGAAATCTCCAAAGATCTTATTACATAAGCTAACCATGATCATCAACTAATGGCCTCTATATTGCTTTTATATGTGCACATTCTACCTGCAGTTAGGCTGAAATCGGGCCAGGTCGGGTCGGATTTTTTAAAACCCAACTTGGACCCGAGTTACTAATATATGGAACCTCACCCGACCCGACCCTTTTGACCAGGAAGTCTTGACCTTGACCCAACCCGACCGGCATTTTGAACCTACTTTAGCCTACTTTTTAGCGGGTTGGGTCGGGTTAACTTGAAAATCTCTCAACCAACCCAATCCCAACCCGAATTCAATGCGGGTTTCTGACTTCTCAATCTCATCCGACCCGACCCATTGACCCGACTTTGATAACCCAACCCGCATGATTTTCAGGGTGTCATGCGGGTTCGGGCCAAAACCCGACCCGAGTTTCACCCCCAGCTGCAGTCCATTGGGATGGAGCTTGTATTGCCTGCCATAGCAAAATATTATATTTCAAAGATTCTCTTTGGCAAGAAAACAAAGCAGGGGAACTAACAACTATAAAGTGTGCATTATAGAAAGCTTAAGTTCTGCATTTCATACCTAGCAATCAAGATTTCAGAAGCTTGAATGCACATTTTCTATCCAGTCAATAGACCAGCCTGTGCATGTTGGCGCAAAAGTTTTCATTTGTTTTCTTTCCCTTCTCCCATTCCAAACAGTCTTTGCTTGAATTTCCAACCATCCAAACCATGTATATAAATACCACCATGCACAAATTCGCCATGGAGACATTGCTTGCTTCAGATTGAGTGCCATCTCAACACAACCAATGGATGCGAATCAAGGGCATCAGAATCTTGAGGTCTCCAGGACTCCATATAAATTATGAAAGGCTAGTAACAAGAACAATTCAAGTATAACATGTTGTCAGGATCCCTGACTAAACATGGTGCTCCCATGCTTCTCAATTGACCAATTTCCCACCCTACTATGAACCTTGGACAGTAGTATCCATGCTGGATACTGGACATGTCACACTATCCCCCACTTCACACTTGCAGAGCGGACATGATGCATTTATTTTTAGCCACTTGTCCACACATTCCATGTGGAAAAAATGTGTGCAGGGAAGCTCCCGGAGTACATCATCATCGATGTATTTTGCCAAGCAAATGCAGCAGACCTGTATCCAATCAAATCACACGAATATAAAGAGGAAAGAACAAACCAAATGATACGAGTCTAAAAGAATAACAGAGTTTGGTAATAATGCTTAAAAATGTGATTAATGTATAGAAAGCTTACAGCATCTTCTGCTGAAATAATCCGCTCCTTGTCAGTACCAGCTGCCAAGATTCCACCCTTCACCTATTCCATCTGAGTCGGTTCCATTTTCTTCTCTATTTCCATTTCTCTTTAACTTGAACTTGTACGTTGGCAAAGCACTAATCAGTTCTGGGGTAGCTCCTCTGTTCTGACCCAGGTCCTCTTGAAAGCCTAAAATAGAAATGATACAAGGCAGGCAGCAGCAGATTGTTGCACATAGAATAAATGGCATGGCATATCCAATGCAGCTGAATGTGAGAAACACTATACACAACCTGCAAATAATCACAGGATAGGGTTTGGTTAACACGATATGGATAAGAAAAATAAGGAGAATGGAATAATGCCATTGGTACCTGTACAAGTTTGGAGCCTCCGAAGAAGAGGAATGCCCGCCAAAGATCCACACATTGCCCACCACAAACCATACAGCAAAGAAACAATCCAATGCCATTTTAAAGTGGTCTACCAGTGCATGAAGCCTGTTGAGAAAACAATATTCCTTTAAACATAATAACAATACCAAGTCAAACAAAAATAGATAAGATTGTAGACAGACAACTTTGCAGTCTAAACTTAAGGTTTGTTAAAAGGGCCATCTACTTTTCATATGACGAGAAGGTATATCAGATGTTTTGGCTCACAAAATCATCATCATCATGGCAATTTTTCCATCTATCTGGAATCAACTGAGTCCTTTGTTTCCATTCTACCCTATTGAAAATCATATTTTTATCACTCCACAATCTAAAATGTCCTTTCCTAAAATTCTTTTCCTATCACTTCGATCCAAGTCATTAAAGGTCTCCTCCTTATCTTAGTACCTTTTGCTTGTAATCTTTTAATTCTTCACATCAGGGCTGTTCCTGATCCATGCATGTGCCCAAACCATTTTCAACCTACAATGCATGGATACAGACATGGGAATGGGCACTGGACATGGGAATTTGTATGAGATACACCAATTAAAAAGTCTAGGACATCAGAGTGGAGAGGACAGAGACAAATATGAAACTGCAATAAGGTTTCAAATGTCTGATACAAAATCACCAAATTATAAGACTCGAGGATTTTTTACAAATGGTCCAAAATATAGGGACCTCATAGGGAATTATCCACACCTTTAAATGAATAGACAATTGTGCCCCACGCAAAATGGTCATCAACAAACCTTAGGATTTGGTATGAAAAGGCGATTTAGAAAGAAAGGCACCTACACATCCTCCAGGTCTGCTTCCTCTTGTCCTCATCACCACGACTCCTCTCTCATCATTGCCTCTTCTAATCCCATAATGGAAAGGAAAACCTTAGTTATAAGCTCTTTCTCCGTCAAGACTTGAAGTATTTTCACTTCTGTAGAACTTTGTACTTAATTTTTTGTAACAACTCTTGGTTGAGACAACAAGACATGGTTCGGATAGGCATGTATCCCATCCATATCTAATGTCTCATATGTGTCTCCATGTCATACCATGTCCGCATGTGTACGTAGGACCAATATACGTATCTGTGGATCGAGTTCTACTATGCTCATTTCTTATTTTATCTTTTAATGTTACTTAGCACATCCATCTCAACATACATATTTTTGTTACCATTTGTCTACTCGTTTCTTCATTGCCTAACATATAGTGTCATATAGCATTCTAGATCTTATTGTTGTCCTATCAAATCACCCTTCAATTGACATGGCACTCTCCTATCACATAAAACTCTTCTTCTTTGCACTTAGCACACATAGCACTCGATCTGTTGGATATATCCAAATTAGATCCTTCATAGGTTCTATAGTTTAACCAATTTATCACAACATGGTACTAGGCCAATTTTTTTTTTTTTTTTGGAGCGGTACTACCGGACCATTTTCAATTTCAATTGGTTCATCTTCCCTACTCTCAAACCCTCTAAAATTACATTCCTTGTAAATTGTTTTTTTTTTTTTTTTTGAATGCTTTGTTCCACTAATTTTCTAATTGTGCCTCTAAAGCTTTCCTCCACAATTCCAATTTGTTGTTTAATTGATCTTTTGTCCTGCTAATTAGTACTACATTATACCTTGTCTACAAACAACATGACGTAGTCCTAGCCCGATTTAAGTGTACTTCGGGCTTCTCCAATTGAAAATTTCACATAAGAACCAAATAAAATGGAAAAGGAGTCTTGCATTGTTTCTCTCTCCTTATTATCGATAATCACTTTATTACAAATAAAGTATAAAAGGATTTGTAATCCTATGACAACTAAACTTACATTACAACTTGGATATAAAGCAACCCAAGATAGAAATAAATCCTAAAACAAGTAAACGCATAGAAATTCATGACCCTAATATACCTTAATAGAAAATTGGGTATAACTTCTTTCGTACATCTCATAATTGCTCAAACTAGACTCTTGGTTAAATCCAACTCTAAATGGAAACTCCACCCACTCTCCTCATAGTATTCTTACACTAGTTTTCACTCCATTGTACATATCCTATAAAACCTAAACAGATTTTTGGGAAAGCATTTCCTTTTCAATGTTTGCCAAATTAATTTCCTTGTCACTCTACCATAGGTTGTCTAAGTCAATCAAACCAAGTGCAAATCTTTTATTTCTCCATATATCTCTCCATAAGTTGTCTCAATATAAAAATGGCTTTTGTTGATCTGATGGGCATAACACCAAATTGATTCTTTAAAATATTGAATTCTCATTCCGGTGCTCTCATACCTCCAAAACCAAACTGGCTTTTGTTAGATATTGACATCTACATTCATGTTGGTGTAACATTGGTTGGTAACACCTCGTCCTTTTCCATATGTAACAATATATCTCCCAATCTCATAGGTATAAGCCGCTGGACCTCATTAAAGTGTTTCCACCTCCTATGGTTTATTATGTAGAACAAGGTAGTTCAAAAGCATCATGCCAATTCTGATAGGGAGCTAGCATGGTGTGTCCTAGTCACAAATCGTATCAATAAATGGGACATTGGGCACTCAACTTATTCAACAAATAAAAATTGCAATACAGCATATTTCAGTCACAGAAAGTTAAAAACATCAGTTGGAACCAAAAACTTGAATGTATATTGATAGCAACTAGAGAAATACCAGTGTAAAACATAAAATGTTGCATGGAACCTTATTTTTGAGGGGGAGGCAAGGAATTGCATGGACAATGTCGTGCATTATCACATTGTAACTGAAACATCATAAAGAAGAGATGCAAACAAACAAATGGTACTGATTTATCATTTCATTGCCTTGAAAGAGTACCTTGGCCTCAAAGCTCCCATTCCTGTATTTTGTGCATTCCATGATGTTGCATCTCTGACATAGGTTTTCCTCTTCTTCCAGCACCTGAGGAACTGAAATAGCAGTGTAAGTGGGTCCAGAAGTGGGGTTATTTCCAGAATCCCCATACACTTGTATTGATTCTTGATCAGATCCATTATTGTTGCGATGGAGATATCGCCAACAGAGAAGAGGAAGGGTGGCAACACAACCTGATGCATAACCCACAATCCATGCAAACAATGGAGTTTGTGGATTCTCATGTCTAGACAGTGATAGAACAATGATTGCTGCAATTATTTGGCTTACAGTGACAAGAAGCTCAATCAAAATCCATAGCCCAGAATCTAATGGGCTTCTTTGATGGCGACCATAAGCATCACCTCTCCTTGTGAACGACCCATTTCTTCTGGTTGTAGATCCATTGGAAGAGGTGATGAAGATTCCTGTCGGGCTGATCAAATGCCCATCATCTTGCTGTGTTGTATCTGAGTTACGTTGCTGATCATCAGCATGAGAACCAGATGAGGAAGGAACAGTACCCCTAGAAGTGATATCAATGACATGTTCTTGGCCACTATGACTTGTGGGCTGCTCCATTAGTAAAGGTAGACTACCAGATTCTCTCAGTCGCTGTAGTTCAAATGAGGGTGCAGCCATCAAAGTCCACTAACAGGATTGAGACAAAAATGAGCATAAAGAAGCAGCAAGTTATCCACCGTGCAGAGACTACCAACTGCTCAACATAAGATGAAGCTGAGCTTATATAACACAGTTCAGTAAGAGCTATAATGAACTATTTGTGACTTCCCACAGTACATATGGGCATCCAACTTATGACAATACCAATTTCAGAAGATTAAGTAAACTATCCCTACAACTGAACCCATTCACTGCTTCAATCTCCCCTTTCTGTTTTGCATTAAAGGGATGGATCAAAAGAGGAACAAGCTAAACAAATCAATGAAGGCAAAAACCTACACAACATGAGGCACTTTTTAAATAAATCAATGAAGACAATAACCGACCAATTGCAATCATTTTGATGCACTTTTTAAATAAATCAATGAATATAATAACCAACCAATTGCAATCATTCAAGAAAAAACTAATTGAAATCTTTATCATGATGTTAAGATCCAAGTACAGTAATCATGAAGATCTTCAATAATCGCACACCTCATAAAGATCTTCTTATATTTAAATCAAGACAATGTCTTATAATTTACTCTCAAAGTAATACCAAGTCAAGCCAACTCATCACCAATATTCACTTAATTCAAGTCATACTCTTCCAAAATATAGGTCTCATCTGTAGATAAGAATCAAGTTCAACATCTGCAATCAAAATCATGAGACCTTCTCCAAGTAGACCTATAATACAACGAAACTGAAGGGAACCAACCAAGGAGAATCCATTCAATTGTAATCAATTTTGTCCGTCAACTCCTCAGTTTTTCCTTCTTTTTTTTCAACATGTACAGATTCACCTTTACTTTGACAAAATTAAAGCCCAACAAAATACAGAGAAGACAAGAAAATCATGTCATCAATCAAATCATCAGAATGATTGAAAAGAAAGTAAACCCAGACCGAGTTAAAGGCTATAAACAAAATCCAGATTCCAATTTCAGCTGGCTCGTACAAATAAAAGCTCATACAACGCACCCACTCCCCCCCTCCCCCCCCCAAAAAAAAAAGAGAAAACACGAAATAAATTTCAATTAAGAAAATGTAATCTCCGAATGGCATTCAACATAAAACGAACTCTTACAGACCAAAAAGAGCGTCAGAAACCCGGTTGGTTGAGCTTTAATTCGAAATCCGAAGCAGAGACCCGATTATTTGAGTGTTGAATTTAAAAGTAATAGCAGAGATGAGAAAAACCCCAGAATGGAAAAAGGGCTTATGCATTTCTTACACATGGATAGAAAGTAGTAAGGCCTTTGTTGTTTTTTTTTTTAAAAAAAAGGAAGAGAGAGAGAGAGAGAAGGAAATGAAGAAGAATACGTACAAGATGGTGTTAAAATGAGCCCATTAAAGAGAATAATGTAGAGAGAAAAGAGTAGATGTTTGTGATTGGCATTTTTCTTCTCTTCGTTGTCTCTGCTTCGGTAATGGCGTCAGCTTTCGTTCTCCCTTGCTTCTCTGTGTCGTTTCAGAATATCATATATCATTATATCACTACCATGAGAGAGAGAAGAGGAGAGAGAGGCATACTTTTATATTTCCTAATTTTGTGAGAAATGTTTGGATTGGGTGACCAGATTAACCATTTAGATGATGCCACGTCTCTCGAACTAGTAAAAAATGTTACTTTAAAAAGAAATGTAAAAATAACTTTAAAACTCATCGGACATTATTTATAATTTCATATATTTTAAGGATTACCTTTATGAAAATTGAAATATTGATTTTTAATAGGTCCAGCGATCCTCCCACGGGTATTTTGTATTTAGCGACACGGATTTTAGTGTATTTTCGATTTACCCTTCGCATAAACAGTAAAATTCCGATGGGACTAATTTTTATTGTTCATGTGAATTTCGGCAAGTTTGTTTGCACGGTTCATGAATTTTGGCGAGCCGATTTCAATTTCGGTGAGTTGATTTGGACTATTCATGAATTTTGGTTAACCAACTTACAATTTCGACTAGCCGATTTGCACTGTTCATGAATTTTGGCGAGCCGACTTGTAATTTCGGCAAGCCGATTGTCCTGTTCATGAATTTTAGCGAGCCAATTTGCACTTTTCATAAATTTTGGCGAGCAGATTTGCACTGTTTATGAATTTCTGGCATTTATTTATCTTCAGTACGACAGGTAGAGGATAAATTGGATATCACTGTAAAACCCGTGTTTATATACGCAAAATGCCTGTGAGAGGATTATTGGACTTTTAATAGGGATATTGTAAATTTATTATAAATTAAGTCCTGTATAATTTAATTGAGATAGACATAGGACTCTATAGATAATACTTAATCACAACTTTGTATGTAATATGAAACATGAAAAATTAATAGATTGTAGTAATTAGATTTGTAATACTTAAAATCACAATATTAAAATGATTGAATGATGTTTAAGTTTTCTTCTCACTGTATCATCTCATATTTTATTTAAAATTTGTGGCCTATTTCAAATTTTAAAGATAAGTCTTCCTAACTGAGATATAAAAATCGGTTTTTAATATGTATTGTCAATATAGTTTCTCTTTTTTAAAAAAAAAATACATAAAAATTATGAGAAAATCGGAAAAAATAGAAAATCTATTGTGATCATATTTTTCCTAAAAATGGTAATTTTTATTAAGTATTAGACCCAACATATAATTTAAAATAATAATCTTTTTAGGGCTTTAATATGACTTCATCAATCCGAACAATGTAATTTTTTGATGGACTTATTAAAAAAGAGTCATTTCAAGAGATCTATCACCACTTCAATTGATGAGTCCTCTGTAAATTCAGTGCGAGTCGGGTGATCTCTCCTTAGCGCCGATACATGTTACTTTCCAACAAAATCAGTTTTTTTTTTTTTATTGTTCTTCCTTTTTCCTTAGTTTTTTTCCATATTTTTCACCTCTATTACTTGTTCTTAGAGATTTTTTCATATACCATGGCTTATAGTATATTTCAGTCTTTTTAATTATTTATAATATGATATTTAAAATTTATAAGAAAAAATATACGACTAGTTAGTGATTCACAATCGATAGTCATCTTCTGAGATTGATTACATATATAGAATTTTCAAACCTTTTTCACCACTAGATCCAATGGAATGAAAATTGATTCTAGAAGTAAGAGTACGTCGACCAATGTTATTAAACCCAGTCTGATCCGTGGGTCAACTTTGACTCAGCTGCAACATGGGTCAAGTCATTTAAAAACCTTTCTAGATTAAAAACCTTCTTCGACCTGCAGGTTAACCTAATTTTTCTAATAAACTCATGACCCTTGACCCTTAAAAACCTTTGATTTCTTTAAATGAAGAAAATGAAGATGAAAATGTTGGTTCTTTTGAGAATATAATTTTTGGATTATTAATTTTTTGTAATTATGAGAGAAAAAAATATTTTTATGAAATATAATTTTAGTTAATAATTTAATATTAATTATAATATTATATTAATAGCATGAGTTTGACTGGGTTTGACTATGGGTCAATCCGATTGAACCTTATTTAATCCACCCTTCCTCTAAGATGAGTCGTTCTACGGGCCGGGTTTTAAAACATTGACGTCGATGGCTCGTAACCTTTCTTCTAAAAATTCAACTCGCATTGTCTATCGGGATATAATAAGTTGAACACTGGCTATTTTATAAAGAAGAAAAAAATAATAATAAAAGTACTTAAATCGGACGACATTGTTGTCAATGAAAATGTAGCATACTATTTACTAAATGGGCAGCATAGCCATTAGACTCTTATTATTTTACCATTTCTACGGTGGTGATGTTATTATAATAATAATAATTATTAGGGCTGTTCTTCAAAAAAATAGAGGAGCTCTCTCTCAAATGCTCCCACCAATCCACCCTTGGCCAGTGAGTCAGGAGATTTGGAGTCATAGTTACGAATTATCTGGAGTTCTGAGTTTGATTTTTATTTCGTTATCCCAAATGACCACTTATCTAGTGTGCGTGAAGTTGTGGATAGAGAGCTTTGCATATATTCTGAAAAATTAGTTAAGTGTTTTAAGAGGTCTGAACATTTTGGTCATAAAAAAATCACTATCTTAATTTTGTACAAAATACTCATTATATTAAAACAGGTTAGAGTGATGGTTAAGAATCTGTCTCAGAAAGCGAAAGTCCTTAGTTTGATTCTCATTGCACTCAAAAGAGTCATTTCCAGTAGAATTATCCCATGTGTGTGGGTATAGAAGTTTGGATATATCTAAACGAAATGCTCTAAAAGATCCGAACACTTGATATAAAAAAATAATAATAAGATACTATCAATTTTCAAAACCTACAAAACATGTCATTCAACCATTAACAATTTCCATAAATGAGATTTCCATTGAACATGCATCTCAGTGTTTGCAATAGAAAAGGTCTAGTTTGGAGCGAGGTGGCCATAGATAATATACTTTTTTTTTTTATATTTAATTTAAATTTCGTTTTATTTGATTTGACTCATCCTTTATATATATAAATTTAAAAAAAATAAAATTGAGAGCTTAAATCATTTTTAATAAAAAAATAATAGATGAAAAGACTTTTCTTTTACATGAGACCCATTGACTTGTGAAAAATGAAGATAATGAAAAAGTGTTTTTTTTTAATTTAGACTGGTAAATGAATTTAAACCAATAGATAAATAAATAAAATTCTTAGATGTTGCTTTCTACTTTTTTATATATTATGTAAATTTATGTGATTTTTCAGGTCTTATTCTGTCCTTATATTGTGTGGATTTTTATTAACGAATGAATAAAATGGAATCGAAAGATGAATGTACATTGTTCATTCCTTTTTCTGCATTCTCAATAATTCGCGGTAATTGGCATTTGTGTCTATTTTTCGACCAATTTCAGGGCTTTGGCAAAGGTCACGTAGAAGAATAAAGAGATATACGTGGTTCGATAAAGATTTGACTACATCTACAGAGTGTGATGCACAATTCTATTATGAAGAAAAACACCTAACAATATTACAAGGATTACTCAATCCTTTCCTCATCACAGTCTCTCCTTTCTCTCGGTTTTCTTTTCTCTTCTCTTTCACCTAGAGAAAAAAGCCTTTATATATTGAATATTGCACAA
Source organism: Chimonanthus salicifolius (assembly GCA_013350335.1). NCBI lineage: Eukaryota > Viridiplantae > Streptophyta > Magnoliopsida > Laurales > Calycanthaceae > Chimonanthus > Chimonanthus salicifolius. The sequence continues at coordinate 71,474,892 of CM023535.1, read as the reverse complement.
ACCCAAACCAGACAGGCCTGGTGGGCCTTACATAAACACATCATGGCCAAATAAGGCCTTTTAAGAAAACCAACCACAAGCTTCACTGCTTCAGTGCCTACGTTGAGAAGATGAGAAGCACTCAGAGTCACTGGGTTTCTGCCGAACTGTGCATATCAATTTCTGTCACTGTGGTGTCTTTGGGTCGGGGTTTTATTTCTGTATCTTATCTAGGGCCTTTCCGTTTGGGCCATGGAATGCATTAATCTGGATCGTGGGCCTTCTCTTGCTTTGCTGGGCCCACTCTGTGGGTTTTATTTTGGTGGGCTCTAATGCCGTCTCTTCTTTCTATTTGTCTGGGCCTCTGGGGAGTCACACTTCTTTTTTCCTTTTTGAATTTTTACATGTAGAAAATCTCATGTTCTACTAAAACCGTCAGGGTGGTACCTCTACCTTTTTAAGCATCACTAAAATTAGTCTATAGAGTTCGAACTTGGCACCTCCCACTTCCTAAACTAAGCATCTGAGCTAACTCACAGAGGGTTTATTGCGGTCTTTTAAACAAAATACTTATCACTCCTTAAAAAAAAAAAAGAAATGAAATAAAATTTAGAAAACTAAAAAGAAATTGAAAACGGAGAAGAAACAAAAAAAAAAAAAATGTCAATAACAGGTGGAGAATAGTATTTTATAATATGTTGACATGTGTTATAACTTATAATCTTTGAAATCTACTAATAACATCGAATTAAGTATTGGATGAAGTTATATCAAAATTAATTAAAAATAATTTTGAATATATATTAATTTTAATATATCAAAGTGGGATGCTGTTTTAAATTTGGAGAAAAACAAAGCTCCACCCTTGGACACTAGTAGCTGAGTCAGGAGTGTGGACATTATTTTATTATTAAAATTTTGATGGATGAGTGGATTATCATAAACATGATCATATTTTTAAAAAGAAAATTCACTAAACTATTTTATCGTTTAATTTCAAAAAAATTATAGTTAGATATGCATCAAATTGATATCAGTTATCATTAAATATGGGGAAATGGTATATTTATTCTTAAATTATACTTTTTTATATGCTCAAGTGCTCAGCAATAAAAGAAATTCATATAAACAATGACTAAAATAGGGAGATGATCGTTCCACGGGCATTTATTGTAATTCAAGATAGATTTTACTGTATTGTCCATTTTATCCACGGACATTTATTGTAATCATTGACTCTTCCACTTTGATATTCACTTAATAACTTATTAAATCATTGAATTTCTTTTAAATACTTTCGTACTAGACAATATCCTAAATTCTATTTCTCATTAGACAAAATAGCATCGGAAGAATCGCTGACCTTAAAATAATCTCTTTACCACAATAATACTGCTAAAACTCTCAAACATGAATAAGAAAGAGTCAAACGTGTATAAAGGTTAAGGGTATTTTTGTCATTAGATAAAATTGCTAGAGTTGTTCCCTTCATCTGTTTGACTTTTACACGTGTCTCCCTCTTATTTGATGACATAAGACCGTGATCTCAACTGTCTCAACTGTCTATTTGTCCTCTACCATGAATGGGTTTGGTTTAGAGGTTGGAACAGTATATTTTCATATTGAAAATGTTTTACCAAGCCATGAAATATTTTATCATTCTCGATGAGTTAGTGACCAATAATATATTAAGAAAATATACAATAATATCTAAACAATACAAAATATAATATTCAACATCCCTTATATATAAAAAACATCAGTTTTTCATTACTTTATTTCAATATTCATTTAGTTTTTAACATTTTAAACATGTGTATGAAATTGTACGAAACTGCGGAAAGTCTTGAGATTTTACATGATGATTTTGATGTAACTGTCTTGATCTTATATGGGTTGTAACTCATATGCAAGTTATTGTCGACTACTACCCTGCTTCTTCTTCCTTAAATTTGAAATTTAATGAAATTTACCATTCTTATTATTTAAAGTTTAATTATTTTTTTTGATATTGCTAGATATTAATAGTTTTCTGATTTGTTTTCATTAAGCCCTTTTGAGAACTTTGATAGGATTATCCCCTTTATATTGAATTTGCTATTGATATTTCATTAGTGGAGGACATTGTTCTGGATGGATTTAAAGTCAATGTTGTTGAGATTCATGAGTACTCATGTGCCCTTGGAGGCCTAGTCTAGAGTGAGAGGTTGGGTTGTGCGTACTAATTGAATAAAGAATTTGATTTCACACATTTCTTCAACTTTTGAGCTTTTAACATATTCGTCAAGTGCCTAACAAATCTGATAAATATTCTAAATATATCAAATTATTATCTAAGAAAATATTTTATTTTCTAAATTAGAAAAATCAATATGGTAAATTCTTAACACTCCAAAGTGACATCATTAGTTTTCTTTACTGCAACATGATGCTGCTCTTAAACCCAAGTTAAAGACGTAACATAATGAAATTTGTACAACTTATGCATTGAATTATAAAAACCCCTTTCTCTCAACATAGGAATAAATTATGCACCTACAAAATCGACATTTATATGGTTGTATAAGATTATTTGATTCATTTTTTTTTTTTAAATTCCCATTTTACTCTTACAATCAATATAGAAAGTGGAAGGATAAAATGAAAATTTCAAAAAAAAAAAAAAAAATTGAATTCCCACGTGAGAATGTTTACCCTTTTTATTTTGATGTTTACATTGCTTTGGATATTTGATGTAGAGTTTCTTTCGCTACCTAAATCCTACGTACGAAGAGCACAAAGTAGGCAATAATTTAAGAGAAAGTTAGGCGGCGCACATGCCACATGATGAAGTTGGTACTTTGGATGTCCAGATATAAATAGAGACCTTAGTCTACTGTACAAGCATCCAAAGTTGAAGCAATCATTAGCAAATTTCCCATTTCTCTCTCTAGGTGAGTTTTACTTTGAATTTTGGTTGTGTTTGATTTTTTAATTCCTTCTTAGTGCTGAAGAGTCTTGTTCAAAATTATCCAATCCTTGGGCGAATTTTGCTAAGAGATCTCCAATTGAATTCTAGAGTTCTAGAATTTTCTACTTTCTTTGGAGAGTCGTACGGTGACAATTTTTTTTAGGAAAACATTCGAGCTTAACTCCTTAACATGATGAATATTTCAGGTTTTGGTTTGCTTCCAATGTTACCCTAAATCTGGGTAAAGAAACTCATGACGAGTATTGTACTCTATTGCAGTGGTTTAAATACCAGTTATCGACCGATCCGATATGTCGACTGATATATCGTTATCGGCCGATATTTTTCTCTCTCCAGTCGATATCGGCCGATATTTTGATATCGGTAGATATGATACTGCTGATATGTCGACCCGAGAAGGTGAATATCGGCCGATAACGATATATATCGGCCGATATGTACTTCCTTCAAAACTGATACATATCGACCGATACGATATGTATGGCCGATATTTGTACCCCTGCTCTATTGATCTCTAAAAACTTTGATAGAATTATTAGTGTTTTTAATGATAAGAGATAATGATTAATTTCTCTGTACAGTAATGATCATGATTGCCAGCAGTGTAGGTGCTGCGTTTTTTCCAGCCCAAGGCATCATCAAGTCCAAGCCGGCTGGGTTTCACGTGAAAGCAAATGACCGAGCCTCCCCCAGCATTGACGGTCCGAAGGTGACCGTCGGCCTAAAGGGCACGAACGCCTCGTCCACAAGGAAATTCATGAACTTGTTGCCTGACTGGAGCATGCTACTTGCCGCCATTACAACCATCTTTGAGAAGCAGAAGGTTGTGGTCGACCAGTTTCGATTCGGTCATGACAGGCTGGTTTACAGTGAGAATTTCACAATAAGGTCATATGAGATAGGTGCTGATCAGACGGCATCAATAGAGACAGTGATGAATCTTTTGCAGGTGGATTTCTATATTGCAACCAGTTGTGAAAATAATTAGAGCTGTCTTCCCTTATGAATTAAAGAGATACCTGTATTTTATTATATAGCGAAAAGAGATTACAAATGTACAAGTAAATCATAGGAAAGGCCTAAACTTGGCAAATACAATACTAATAAGAAATAATCAAAATATATCTCTAATTATATTTTAATATCTAAATAGATTCTAACACAAATCTAATTATATTCTAACACCAGTTTCATCCGTTTTGTACAATATTGTTTTAAAACATGGGAAAGATTTAATCTGATTGGAGTTGGACTCCCGAGTTCGATTCCAAATCTATCCCAAAGGACACTCTATTCATAATCAGTCGCCTAGTCAATGCTTGAAGTTTGGACGTGATCCAAAAATTAGTGGAATGTTATAAAAAAAATATAGTTGGTCACCTTAGTCATAAAATAAAGGTAAGATGATAAACTCAAAATGAAAGAGTTTATCCGTGACTCTCAATTTTGTTTCATTTTAACACGAAAAATATAGGACACTAGTAATTTTTATAACAAATGATATATGTACCTTTCTAGTATTTAGATAATAACTAAGTAAAAACGGAGTTTAACATCCCTTGTTATAAAAAACATGAATTTTCCATCATTTTCTTTTAATATTCATCTGTTTTTTAATACTTTAAACATGTGCAGGAGACTGGAAGTCAACTGTTTTAGGAGCCTTGGGCTTTTACTTGATGGTTTTGATCCAACAGTGGAGATGTGTAAGAGAGATCTTATATGGGTTGTGACTCGTATGCAGGTTATCGTTGATCACTATCCTTCTAGGTATGTTGCTTCTTCTTTAAATATGAAATTTGATAGATATTTACCAATCTTATTTTAATAGTTTATTAATATTATTATTTATATTATCGTGAGGTATTTCCATCTTACATTCTTATTATTAATAATTTTCCATTTTGTTTTCATTAACCCCTTTTGAGAACTGTGATAAGATTGTCCCCTTTATGTTGAATTTGCTATTGAGAACCTTGATAAGATTATTCTTTTGCCTTTCCACTTAAAAATGCCGCATCTCCGAAAGGAATTCCGTCTGACGAATTCAAAAATTCGTTCGAACGAATAGGCTTTGAAGTGGGATTTTCAAACGAGGTTATTTCTCTGCCGATTTTTACAAATAAGGTATCAAAATTGATATACTCTGAATTTTATGAATTTCGGGACTGAATTTTAAATGAAAATGATATAATTTTGGACTTAAAAAATTGTATCCAAAGAATTAAGAGGGAAGTTCTTTAATTCTTTGGGTATGATTTTTTAAGTCCAAAATTATACAATTTTCACTTAAAATCAGTCCCGGACTTCATAAAATTCAGATTAGATGAATTTTGATACCTTGTTTGTAGAAATCGGTCGAGAAACAACTTGTTTGAAAATCCCACTTCACAACACATTAGTTCAAACTAATTTTTGAATTTTTCCGAACGAATCACCCGTTGAGGATGCAGGGTGGAAGGGCAAAAGAATAATTTCCATCTAATTTAGAGAAAGATTTTTTGGGTGTTTGTATGAGCTACCATAAAAAAATACTCGAATTAATAGACCATGATACCTCCTGCCATTCCCGTTTGCACGTTTCCTTCGTGGAACCATGCCGCGAAGCCCGAAGACAGAACATGAAAATTTTAGAGAAATGATTTGGGCACATATATTTTTTTTAAAAGACCACCGCATTATTTAAAATTAAGAGTTTTGTCTCATTTTACTAGACCTGGCAATGAGTCGGGTTGGATTAGATCTTATTTAATTCGGGTTTATTTTAAGTTTGGATCAATTTTAAATCTTGTTAAATGGGCTAAATTGTTTTTGGGACTATTTTAGATTCTGGTCGTATTTAACCATTTATATGACTAATGAGATTTTACTATTGACTACGCCCTAAATAGGTGTAAAGCTTGTACAATTAAATGGGTTCAGATTTGATTAGATAGAGTCATTTACCAAAATGATCCAATTTGAATCAGATTGGATCAAATTTTGTCTGATTACATTTTTTTTTTTGTTATTATTATTATTATGATGATGATGATGATGTTGCAGGGGTGATACTGTTGAAGTAGAGACACACTGCGGTGCATATGGAAAGCATGGCCACCGCCGCGAATGGCTAATCCGGAACAGCAAAACTGGTCAAATTCTTACTCGAGCTACCAGGTCTGCACCTATTAATGTTTAAAATACCAACGATTTCCTCTTTTTTTTTTTTAAAAAAAAAACTGTGTCGGGCAATATTTATTAGATTTCAATTAAAATTTCAGCTCAGATTTTAAAATTTTGATCATATTTTTTTTTTTTTATCATTTTGTTCATTTATAATTTTTGATCAAGATAGTCAATATAACTAAAATATTAGCAGAAAATTTTAACTGAGTTCATGTCGGATATCTCTTCTGATTTTGATTCATTCCTATTGTAAGTTGTGGTGGTTTGCAGTGTTCTGGTGGTGATGAATAAGCGGACGAGGAGATTGTCCAAATTACCTGATGAAGTTAGAAGGGAATTAGAGCCTTATTTCATGGAGAATCTTAGTGTGATGAAGGACCAAGGCAGAAAACTGCCCAAGGTCGATCATAGCATTGCAGATTACGTCCGACGAGGGTTGACTGTGAGTTTGAATTTCCCATTTACAAATTATTATTTTTGTGATAAATATTCTAATGTTTGATTTTTTTTCCTCCAAATTTGCAGTGTCAATGGAGTGATTTGGATATCAATCAGCATGTAAACCATATCAAATACGTTAAATGGATTCTTGAGGTAGTTCTCACACTCAAACAAGTCACTAAATTTCAAAATTTACTACTTTACTTATATTATGTTTGTTGTGCCTATCTGCTAATGAATGAGTCTAATCAACACTTCCTCTACTGCAATTTCGTCACCTCCGTTTGAACTTCCTTGTGTGCCAAATTTCATTCTCAAGACAGCAACCCTGACATTACTGCTCAGGCTTCTCATCTTATTAATTCCAGGGCCTCTCCTCTTCACAAGCTTGCTGCCTGCCTCTCTACCTGTTCTTGTTTGGTATTGCTGGAGGCAGGGGTTTTGGTTTAAAATTCAGTATTGGCTAATATATCGGTCCGATATTTTTCTTTCCTCTTTTTTTTTTTTTTAAAATGACCGATATCAATATTACCGATATGATTCGTATGAGCTGATATTTGAACCCCTTGGCATGGAGGTAAGTAAATTTGCTCATTTTTAAAAACACCCACAGCTGTGCTAGGAAAATCTTTGCAAACATTGCCTCTGATATTAGGAGGAGATTCTTCTTCCTTCTCTCCAATCACGATCTCTTGTTGGCCGGTAATTTTTTCTCTGCCATCTGGGACCTTCCCCCCTATGAGCCTTCGGCCCCCCTCCTCTATTCCCCGCCCCCTGTCCTTCTACTCCACCCTGTCTTTCAACTTCTTCCAAGTCCAACACTGTCTCATCTTTGGCTCCCAACTTTGTGAAGCTAATTGGCAGGCACTAGGCTCTTGTGCTTTGCTGGCCCACTCTCTATGTTGCACGCAATCTACCTTGTATTTCTATCTGTTGATCCTTCGATCTTGCTTGATGTAGAACTTGACTGCCAGTCGGATTCTTTTCCTTGATCCTGAGACTTTCTTAGCCATCACCTTTCCTACTATCTGCCACTAGAGTTTCTGAACTCATGCTTGTGCTGTTGCTGGGCTTCTTGATAGCTTTCGTATCAAGCATTTGTACATTGCAAACAAAAATGATATTTCTTTTTTGAATCTTAAATCCTTGACTAACAACATTATCACTCCTATTTTGTCTTTTTTTGGTACGGGAGTCTTTACTAATTTATAATGTCTCTCGGGGGCTTTATCTTTTGTTTTACCTGGCCCGGGTTGTGGGCGCTGATTGTTTTGTTTTGCTCCCGTTGTGAGCTCATTTTTGTATTTTCTTCCCCCCTTCCTCCTTTTGAACTGAGCTTACCCTTTCATTCAAAAAAGAAATAAATTTCAATATGAATCAGTGTTCCTCTTGAACAAAATCTCTATCAATTTACTTTATCTTGAATTTGGCCTTATTTCTTTGTTTTATCATCTGGTTGGTCTTAAAGTTATTGTTTGGTTGCAGAGTGTTCCGGTTTCTATCTTAGAAAGTCACGAGATTTCCAGCATGACTCTTGAATTTAAGAGAGAGTGCGGCAAGGATAGCATGTTGCAGTCTCTGACTGCCGTCGTCTCCGGTCGCAGGGTTGACGGATCAGTAGAAGAAACTGACGTTGAATTGCAGCACTTGCTCCAGCTTGAAGATGGGCCTGAGGTCATGAGGGGAACAACAAAGTGGAGACCCAAGCGTACCCTGAACCCTAATTCCATATCGCATTAGTAACTAGGGGAACACCAAGTGTTTTTTCTTCTCTTTCTTTTTACTTATTTTGCTTTAATGAAAAAGTGAAAAGGATACTAGTATTGCTTTAATTTGATGTTTGCAACTCTAAATAAGATTTCTTATATTGTTAATAAAAAATGTTAAAATGAATGCCAAAAATTGTTGACAAACATATTTATATTTGCTAAAATTTCAACCTGAATCAGTTTTTTAGAATTTGATTTACTGTTTCTCTATCTGTCATCTATTGTTTCTATGACACCATATCTTCCAAAGTTATTTGGGTGGTGCCTACCTTTCAAAAATCTGGAGAGGCAAGACAGTCCTTGGAGGATTGAATTCAAATCGTCTACTCTCATCTTACGTGGGCAATTCATGCATGAATTTATCATTTTAATCATGTAGAAAGTAGTAAAAGAATTATTTATCAAGACATGTTCAAATTTTCAAATTCAATTTCGAGGCCGTTGGTGTAATTTTCATATTTGACTTTTTAGAATTGAACTACGGAGAGGCACAAGCTATACTCCTATTGAAAAAAGATCTAAGACATGTTAGCTGAGTTTTTATTTTTGCATAAAAGTTCATACATTATTTTAAATTAGTTATATACTAAAATTTAATTTAAAAGAAAGGCTAATTATTTTAATCTAAGACGATGAAATCAGCTTGACAAACAACTACTAGTTAATGGCTGAAATCATGGATAATCATCTTCTGAGATTGTATGGCATATGTAGCATCTTCAAACCTTTTTCACCACTAGATCTAATGGAATAAAAATGGATGGAAGAGTAAGAGCATGTCGATGGCTCATAACCTTTATTCTAAAAATTCCACTGACAATGGTTTATCGTGCGGGTAAATATTCTCACACGGAAGAATTCTTTCATTTCATACGGGAATTCAATTTTTCTTTTGAAATTTCCATTTTACCCTTCCATGCCATGAATGCAGTTGTTTGCCTTCCTCCAAAGCAAATAACCTTAATGACAAAGGCAAATCATCATAAAACTCATCATTTCATGTATCTACATTGAAAATCAGTAGTCCATATCTTGACAGCATTTTGTTTTAATTGCTCAACTGTATATTTAAGGTTTGGTATATGGTGCGGTGGAGGTACCCAATGTATCCTTATCAAATGACTATCAAGAACATAATAGCCCAACAGCAACCATCTACCACAGTAGTTTGGTGCCAAAGACTGCCCCATCACAATTTTAAAGCTGGACTGGACCAACATGTATTGGTGTATCAGCTAACGCGTTTTGATTTTAAGGAAATTGGGGCACAATTCAAAGGTTAATTCGATTCCGAACAAATTCGGGACGTCTCTAACTCTGTCAGATGACGGTAATTTATTCGTAAAATCTTTTTGAGACTATATTGATTGTTAAAGAGAATACAAAAGTATCTTTGCTGTTTTTTTCATGAAATATAGGTAGAGAGACTTATATATGCCTTGAAAATTAGTTGGGTGCTTCAAGCCTCCAAGAGACCTCGACACTCTGTTCATAAAAAAAATAAAATTACATAACTATTAATCACATTTTTTTCGCATTGAATGGCTGTAATTTGTATTATACCCTATCTCATTTGTGCAAAGAGAGTAAGAGACTGTTCTTGGATTGAATTTTTAATTGCTTGTATGAAGGTAATCAGTCATATTTCAAAAGTACTAATGAGATTTGTTTCTAAAATTACATTTATTTCCCTATTTACACAATCAAATCCAACTCTAACGTCTCACTCAACATTTCTAACTCTTATATTTATTTTCACAAATAAACCTTTTTTCTTTCTCTGTGGTATATTTGCTTCAATACAAGAAATCCCTGTCTCTTGCTATCTTCCTTAAAATAGATCTCTCTCTCTTCTCTATATATGGGCACTTGCAGGGATGAAGATAGTCTCTCTCTCTCTCTCTCTGGTCTCTGATATCTTTCTCACTCTCTCACTCTCTCTATTTTGTCTATCATATTCACAAGAATACCTCTCTCTCACTCTTTGTACCCAAAATTCTTTCTAATATTATTGGGCTGGAGAATTGGATTGCTGTGCATATTCGCATGTAATTGGCTGTGAAACAGTGATATGGATATGTCGATGAATTAGGATTTGGAGTCTCTCTACATCTCAAGTGAGTTTTAATTTCATCTAGATGAGTGTATGACATGAATGTAAGACTAAGATCTATTTTCTCAAATATTGGTATGTGCTGTCTACTTTCTTCTTCTTTTTTTCTTTTTAAACGATGAAAAACCCCAAGATCCTCACCTCTTTTCGAGTACCATAGCATTGGGTAAAACTCCATATGCACGCAGCTCCTTGCAAGCCAAGGGCATTGAGAAATTATGTAACTCGAACTTGAGACATCTAGATCCTAAGTCAAAGTGTCTATCCATTGGACTACCCTGTGCAAGGTCTGTCTACTTTCTCATTGTTCCACAGTTGGAAAAAAAAAAAAACCTCAGACACAATTAGAAATCTTTTTGAGTTGAGTAACTCAACTAAAATTTCGGAGTTGATTTAGAAAAACTCAATCAAACTCATTGACTCAAAATTCAATCGAGTTGATTTAGAAAAACTGAGTTGCCTAACTATTTTTCAGTTTTTTAGACACTAAAGTCACATGCTAATACAATACAATTATCATCATCAATACAAATAAAAATCTTATCTATTTGGAATCAGTTTTTCAAGTTCTATTTCACCATTTGACCCTACAGAACTTGAAAATTAGATCTTAGATAGATGAGATTCTAGTTTATGATGATAACAACAATGATATTATATTAGCATGTGACCTTAGTGTTTAAAAACTCAAAGTTTTAGGCAAGTCTTTAAACACTATGGGGACAATATAATATGAGAAATTTAAAGGATAATTAGTTAAGGAAAATGTGATAAAGAGAATAGCCCTAAAAATGAATTAGGAGCCCACGGGATTAAATGAAATATGTAGGGTGTCACATAAATAGTATATATATGAAATTATACCTCTGATTAATCATTTGTCATGTGATATTGATATTTAAAAATTGCGATGCCAAAAGTCATTGATTTTATATGGCTCATCTGATGAAATGGGATGATTCATTAATCATGAAATTACACCAACATTCCATCCATATATTAATTACATTACACATCTCACCCAATTATTTGCTTCAATGATCATTTTGAAGGCCATTGTCCTTAGAATTGCTTATATAATTCATAATGAAATGTTCACGTGCACTGGATCGCATAGTATCATTGTACACCCTTAGGCATAGAGCCCACCAAATGAGTTGGTAAAGTTAACCGTGGAGTGACTTAAGCCCTTCATAAATCTCTCTCTACTATTCCAATTTGAAAGTCATTTGCAACTCCAGCGTAGTCTTATATAAGCCAGATCTCTCCTTGGCCATGTCGGGCAAAGAGTTAATGGAAACATTAGTGTTTTGATGTTTCTATAATAAGAGATACTGATTTATTTCTTAACTATTTAGATTGTATTTCCATGTTTGGACTGATAATTTTCCATTTTGTCCTCTAAGATCTTGCTGGGAAGCATTGGGCTTCCATTGGCGGAGGTGTGGAATTGTCAGCATGGTCGCCGGCACTGTATCTGCTCTTTTATTTCCAGCCCAAGGCATCAAGTCCAAGCCTACTCTCTCCAGTGGGTTGCAAGTGAAAGCTAACGGCGGAGCCTCCCCGATTGTTGTGGCAACCAGTTTCGTATTGGGAGATTGATGCAGGATAGGCTGGTTTACAGTGAGGACTTCAAAATCAGGTCATATGAGATAGGTGTTGATCAAACGGCATCGATGAAGACGGTCATGAATCATTTGCAGGTGGATTGCCAAATTGCAAAGATGATAAATGTCTTTTTGTGCTCTACCATGATAGAGGGTTTGGTCATAGGCCGGATGCTTTCAAATTGATTTTTTATTTTTTACGAACGATCAACATGTTCAAGTCTCTTAGAGCACTACACTAAACACGTGTAAACCTCTCTACCCTACGTGCACTAAATAAATTTATCAAAAGACATCTTTTGAAGTAGAGTAAGAATTGAACTCGGGACCATCCGTAAAGCTGATTCTTTGCCATCACTGTAACTCCTTAATGTTAATGTTTTACCAACTTTGCCATGACATATTTCATCATTCTCGACAAGTTTACGTTCTCCTCGAATCTTTGCATGAGTTACTAAGGCATGATATATTAAGAAACATATAAAACAAGAGTAATGATATATACACCCCATTTTTTTCTCATTATACATCACTTTGAACCTTATTCCATTTTTACCTCTTCTTGTTCCATTCAATGAACTTCGCTTTCCCGCGGAAACATCTGTTACCGACTCAAAGTGCCAGTTAAGGGTGCAAGAAATCCGATAAAGAGCTTCCTTTCCCTCCCTCGCTCGCTCCCACAGGCCCGCCTTATTTCCTTCTTCTCAGCTTCTTGATTCCTCATCTTCCTTCTTCCTTTCTTCCAATTTGAAGATGCTGCAGACAACAACAATATCAACGGCAACAATAAAAACAATGACAATTGCGAAGATGGTGACTGACGCAGCGTGTAGCAGGATCTGGGGAACTCCCTTGACGGTCGGGCGAGCGGGAACTGGATTTGATGATCAACCAGTCCGACGAACTGCCTCGAAACACCCGAACGGCCACAAATCAATACGCGGCGGGGCCTAAAAGGGGATAATTTGATATGGTAACAAGCTCAGTTGAATTGGGCGAATGGGGTTGTGATGGGTTTGTGGTTGGCTCGGTTGTAAGGACAGGATTAATGGAGGTGGTCTTGAGACAGGGGCTGGTAGTAGTCTCTGTTGGGAATAGATACTGGGTGACGTGTGCAGGGAGGTTTGGATGCAGGAAAGGCAGCAAGGATGTGGTCGATTGGGTGAAGTTATGGACGGTTGATGGGTCTGAGCGTACGAAGATGGAGAGGTGAGGACGGCTTGGCAGGAGGGGGGGCTGGCAAAGGTAAAGAAGAAAAGGTCGGAGATGGGAATTGTTAGCGCTTAAAGCGGAATAAATAAGAATAATCGAATGAAAATAAACACACACCCAGAATAGTGAACCCAACTTCTGTGTTCCTCCCTCTACGTTTCCTACGTCCTACGAGCACATCCCGATATGCTTCTCAAACGCGAGCGTCTCCGATGATGGTGTGTCCCACACACATAGATCTACACTTTTGCTCTGGCGAAGGGGTTTCGTCTTTTCAGCCACACTTCTGCTGGCTGCCACTCACAGATCTGAAAACCCAGATTTGCAACGGTATTGCACTATTGCTTCCGCCCCTCTCCTGCCATCGAACTGTCCTCCAGACATCGTTAGATCTGCGTCCGGCATCCTTCTATCTCATGCTGAGACTTCCTTCATGGTGGCCAACAAAGGCACACACCTTCATCCTCATATTCTTCTGTATATATAAATATACGGGGACACCGTAACAGGCAGTTTCCTATTCCAGATAGAAGTCTCGGTTGTCTACAACAATGCAGTCGGTGTCCTTGCGGCAATTCTATTCCTTGTAGATCTCCATAGATCTTCACACGTCAAGCATATCCATTGAGATATTCCACATGCCAGCCACTCCTCCTTTTAAGGAGAAAATATAGGTGGAAGTTGAGCCATCGTTTCCAACAGGAATAACTGTGGCAAACCTGGGAGGCTGGGTGTCAAGCAGAAGATGCAGGTAGATGGGCTATGGGTCGGTTCTGACGGGCTGGATGGCAACGGCAGGCAGAGCAGCAGGCGGCTGGAGGCTTGGCACGCAGCAGTGGCTCTGTTGGGTGAAGAACGGGGAGCAGAAGACTCAGACAACAGCAGAGGTTGTGGATCTGGGAAGAAGACAGAAGGCTGGACCGTTGGTTGGGCTGCAGACAAGGAGGCTTCAACGGCAGCAATGGGCTTCAGTCAGCAGCCTGGGTACACACTTAACGGTGGTGATGATTCAAGGAGGGAGAAGACCTGCTGCTCTTTCAAAAAAGAAGAAAGAGAGGAGAAAAAACAGAGAAAGAAATGAGAAGAGAGAGAGAGAGAACGAGAGAGGAGATTTGCTTTCCTGACGTCGTGTTTTCCTGTGTCCTGCAACAAAAGTTCAAAACCACTGTACCCCTGTGGAAAGTGGAGTTCATTGAACGCGGAGAAAAATCAGGTAAACTAGAGAGCAAAGGCAAGAAGGGGTAGAAATGGAATAAACTTTGAATCGGTGTACGATGAAAAAAAGTGAGGTGTCTATATCATTATCCATAAAACAATATCTAATAAGATTCAAATGATGATATGATATTTTTTATTTGATTTTACATTGCCTTAGAGATTTGATCTAGAGTTTCCTCGATGCATAAAATTCAAACTCAAATTGAAAGAGTTTGAGTTAGTTATCAGAAAAATACTTCATTTTCCTTGCCACGTTAATATATATAATGCTGACATGTAATTTATATTTTAAAACATTAAAAAAAATCGAGCGGAGTATGATAGAGACATGCAATTTACCATTTTTTTTTTTTAAATGAGAAATGATCGAACCTTGGTGTTTATTTTCTTATAATTAATGGTACGCCTACTTTTTCACAATGAAAAATGAAAGAAATAAACTCAAATTCTCTTATTATAAAAACACGAGTTTCACATCACTTTCTTTTAATATTTATCTGATTTTTAACATTTTAAACATGTGCAGGAGACTGCACTCAACCATCCAAAGAGTCTTGGGCTTTTACATGATGGTTTTGGTGTAACAGCTGAGATGTGTAAGAGAGATCTTATATGGATCCTAACTCGTGTGCAGGTTATCGTCGATTACTACCCTGCTTGGTATTTAGCTTCTTCCTTAAATATGAAATTTGATGAGATTTATCATTCTTATTAGTAACAGTTTATTATTTTTATTTATATTATCATGAGGTATTTCTACCCTATATTCTTATTATTAATAGTTTTTCAATTTGTTTTCATTAACCCCTTTTTGAGAACTTTGATAAGATTATCCCATTTATGTTGAATTTGCTATTGATCTGAGTATTTGTGGACGACATTGTTTCTTTATGCAGCTCAAGTCAATATTGTTGAGATTCATCGATGATTAATCATGTGCGTATGGAGCCCTAGTGTAGAGTACGGATTGGTTTGTGCACATGTAATTGGATAAAGAGTTTGATTTCGAGCATTCCATCAACGTCGGTTGGGTCTACCTATTTATAAATAGGCTCGGATTGGGCCGAATAGGATTTCAATCAAATCAAATCAATTGTCAAATTACATATACTTTTTCACCTTTTTATTTATCAATAATAAAATCATACATAAAATAAGAAAGCACATTTCATTGACATGATAGTCCCTCCTCTAGAAAAAGTATCGGTTCCCCAACCATTGTTGGGTTTTGGCTCGAAAGGCCTTTATTGGGACAGGTATTTGTTTATGAAAGGCCTACTAGACCCACTTGTGTTTCATAGACACACGTATATAAGGTTCTTTCCTCTAGGATTGGTTTATAATCCTTGTAACCTGTGGGAGAACTTATTCTTAGTGGAATCATTCTCCGTAGACGTAGGCAGTTTTGCGGAACTACGTAACATCTGTGTTCTTCTTGCTTCTTGTGATTGCTTGCTTTGATCTTGTGATTTGATTTGTGTGGTTTGATTGCACAACACTATTCCCAAATTTTGATATGGATTTACAAACAGATTATTATTATTATTATTATTATTATTATTATGGTTGTTGTTGTTATTGTTGTAGGGGTGACACTGTTAAAGTAGGGACATGCTTTGGTGCATGTGGCAAGCATGGCCACCGCCGAGAATGGCTAATCCGGAACAGCAAAACTGGTCAAATTCTTACACGAGCTACCAGGTCTGCAACTGTTAATGTTTAAAATACCAACCATTTCCTCTTTTTTTTTTAAAAAAAAAAAACTGTGTCGGGCAATATTTATTAGATTTCAGTTAAAATTTCAGTCAGATTTTAAAATTTTGATCATATTTTTTTTTTATCAATTTGTTCATTTATAATTTTGATCAAGATAGTCAATATAACTAAAATATTAGCCGAAAATTTTAACTGAGTTCATGTCGGATATCTCTTCTGATTTTGATTCATTCATATTGTAAGTTGTGGTGGTTTGCAGTGTTTGGGCAGTGATGAATAAGCGGACGAGGAGATTGTCCAAATTACCTGATGAAGTTAGAAGGGAATTAGAGCCTTATTTCATGGAGAATCTTACTGTGATGGAGGACCAAGGCAGAAAACTGCCCAAGGTCGATCATAGCATTGCAGATTACGTCCGACGAGGGTTGACTGTGAGTTTGAATTTCCCATTTACAATTTTTTTTTTTGGCATTCAAACTGGTAAATATTCTAATTTTTTTTAAATAAAATTTTCAAATTTGCAGTCTCGATGGAGTGATTTGGATGTCGATCAACATGTAAACAATGTCAAGTACATCGAATGGATACTTGAGGTAGTTCTCACACTCAAACAAGCCACTAAATTTCAATATGGATGATACATGAGCTTCTATTAAAATCCATCGATAATTTAGTTTAAATAAACTGGTTTTCTGTCAACTTTGAAATTTTTAAACGTATGAATTAAGTCACTAACAATTGTTATTCACTCCTACTTGGGACTAAACACAATATCTAAGCTCACTTTAAAAGCTAATCATCCATTTGAAGAACATAAATAGAGAAAAATAAAACTTCAAAAATGTTACTCGAAGTGGCATTTACACATTTTCTATTAACAACATGTAAAGTAGAAAAATTATATATAAGAAAAAAACACAAAAACTCGTATAGAAGTGGATAAAAACTTTATATAGATTTTGAAAGAAAAAAAAAATCAATCTTAAATAAATGACAAAATAATAACAATAGATGATGAAGATCAAGCTTAGAATTTTGAATTCTAAATCTCCGCTGAATCTTATTACATTCTTTCTTCCTCACTTCACGGTTCTTATCTAACTGCATTAATACATGTTTTTTTCCCTCTAAGAACACGGAAATAATCTTCGAAAGATGTGCAAGCATCAATATATGTTTCTAACAATCTCCCCTTTGACATAATATATTCTATTTGTAGTACTAAACTATTTCCAATTTATTAAATATGTTCATACTTTGGATTTTATCCTTTCTTTTTAAGATGGATATTCCTATTCCACATTAGAGGGTGAGACTAATCCTACGAATACGTGTAAATCTTTCAATCCACACACTCTTATAAGTCGATGAGTAGTTGGGAGGAATTTGAACGTCAATCAAACTTGAAACCTTCCTTCGTAAGAGAAGCTTCTCGACTGCCAAGCCAATTTAGTGGTACTGAATGCTTCATCTCGGCACACACATTTCTATCAATTTACTTTATCTTGAATTGGCCTCATTTCTTTCTTTTATCATCTGGTTGGTGTTAAGTTATTGTTTGGTTGCAGAGTGTCCCGGTTCCTATCTTAGAAAGTCACGAGCTTTCCGGCATGACTCTTGAATACAGGAGAGAGTGCCGGAAGGATAGCATGTTGCAGTCTCTGACTGCCGTCTCTCGCCGGGTTGACGGATCAATGGAAGAAACTGAGGTTGAATTTCAGCACTTGCTCCAGCTTGAAGATGGGCTTGAGGTCATGAGGGGAACAACAAAGTGGAAACCGAAGCGTACCTAGAGTAATTCCATATTGCATTATTGATAAGGGATACACTAAGTTTTTTTTTTTCCTTTCTCACTTTTTTTTTTTTCATTTTACGTGTGAAAATCGCAGGATGTTAATACAGCTTTTCTTATAAATATCGCATTAGTATATTTCTTCTCATAAAAACCACTAAGTGTTTCTATCGATGCTGCTTTAATTTAAAGTTTGTAACTCTGAACAAGGCTTCTTATGTCTTAGATTAAAGATTACAAGAATAAATGGAGAAAGATTCAATCTTGCGCTGGCTATATATACCTCGGTGTGGATGTTTCTTTTTTTTTAATTTTTTGATGTATGTCTTCTCTTGATTGTACAAACTATATTATTTGAATCATTTTATCAAATATTTTAGAATGTGAAATTATATTTTTAAAATATATTTTATTTTCTTATATAAAACAATAAAATTTGACGGTTGAGTCTACACACATATTGCAAAGCTATTTTTACATTAAAATATTTTATTTTTATATTCATCAATTTATTTTTATGACTTTAATCACTTAAAAAAGAAGGCAATCAACTAAATGAAGAGAGTTCAATTACAATTTAGGGATCTTCGATGAGTAATAGGTGTTGCTGGAATATCTCTTTCATTCTTGTATCACTTTGTAAGTTTGACAATTTTAAAAAAGTTTTATGGGATTTTTGTATGGAAACACTTTGAAATTTGAGATTCTGAGTCATTTTTATTAAAAAAAATTATTGGATCAAAGTGTCTCGTATGTCCAAATATTTTTTGGACCAAATTACATCATTAAATTTAATCCAAGATTGTCATAATAAGTTGTTGTGAATTGATTTACAATAAATAATTTCAACCTCTAGATTCATAAGGCTAAAGTTTGTATGATCCAACTTTTCAACATTTGATATATAGGCATGAAGATGGATGGTCAAATTTGAAAATTGAAACTAAACTCTTAAAAAAGATAAGAACTTCCATTTAATCATCCACTTCTATTTATAAGGTGAGGGTCTTAGAGATGCCCAAGCTTCAGGGCCCGAGTTCTAATAGTAAATGTCAAAGGCTGGCACTGTTATTATGATAAAAAAAAAAAAGATTGAATAAATCATTATAGAAACTATTAAAATGTTGAAAATGGAGCACACCCAATAGTCTTAACACTTAATTTTTAATATCAAAATAAAATCATTGGATAAAATATTTTTATTTATAACACTCAATTCAGTGATTAAGATATTTCAATTAGATATTTAATATGGTTTGAATTTAAATTTAAAAGAGAAAATAATAATTTCAATGATTTATATCATCAAGTGGGTCTCACATGGGCCATTGTAGTTGGATGCTCTGAACACTTGGTGTTTTGTAGATTTCACCTATGTAAGCCTGCAATCAAAGATTTGAGTAAACTTGTGATCATCTTCGATTCATGGTTCCCTTTCACATTCACTCTAGGGTCAAGATTCATCACATCATCATAAAAGTTATTATTTCATGTGTCTACATTGAAAATGAATAGTCCAATCTTGACAGCATTTTGTTTTAATGGCTCGAACTGTATATTTAAGGCTTGGTATATATGGTGTGGTGGAGGTACCCAATGTATCCTTATCAAATGACAATCAAGAACATAATAGCCCCACATCAACCACAATCTCTAATTCTCTATCAATCATTCATTCATTCCTCTTGGTTTTGAACAGGCAAAGGACAGTAGTTTGGTGCCAAACACTGACCCATCACAATTATAAAGCTGGGCCAACATGTATCACTGTTTCAGCTAACGCGTTTTGATTTTAAGGAAATTGGGGCACAATTCAAAGGTTAATTCGATTTCGAACGAGTTCAAGGTGTCTCTAACTCTATTAGATGAAGGTAATTTATTCGTAAAGTCTTTTGAGACTATATTGATTGTTAAAGAGAATACAAAAGTATCTTTGTTGTTTTTTTACGAAATATAGCAAACTCTCGAATAAAAACCGTCTTCGAGAGATGGGCCCAAGACGACCCACATTGGGCCAATGCAATTCGAATTTTTCTATAAACAAACAAGTGACACATTTGCATGGATCTTAAAATTCAGGCTTGGTTCAATAGTCGGCAGCCTATGAATGGATCTTTCACTAACAAAGTAACATCACCATTTCTATCTACATTTTATTAATGTGGGCCAATAATAATTACTAACAAGGCCTCCGTAGTGATAAACTTGTTGCACCCACATGAAGTTCATGTGTTAAGTGGGCCTAAGCCCTCATTTTATCTCCCATCATCTAATATGTAGGGCCTCCAACTTCTAGTTGAGAGTCATCCACGACTCTTACCTTTGATCCACATTCTCAGCTCTCTCTCTCTCTGTCTCCCATGTCGGGCCCAATGACCTTATGATTATTGAAAACATCGAGCCATGTGTATGTGAGGTGGGCCTTTTGAGATGTAGGATAACAAGGTAGGGCCATGATGATACGCTTGTCTGGAGTAGAGGGAACATATGATCGGTGGGAGAGGAACATCTGTGATATTATTAGACATTTGACCATTTGAATGGGTCCTCCAAACACTTCAATGAAGAGAAAATAAAATAAAAAACAGAGATAAAGATTAGAGAAATACAAAAGAAAACTTAAGACTTGACATAAAAAAAATTGATGAATTACCCAGAAAATTAAAAGGAAAGTTAAAATGTTCTATTCATGAGTAGAAGGAGAAGAAATAATAATGATAATATAAATAAGAAAGCTACTGAGAAGGGTTTGGAAAATTAAATTTGAATTCAGAAAACAAAAGAGCAACTTTAAGGAGACTTGGGTACCTATTTTAAATGGGAAGAGTGCATATTTATCATGAGAGGGTTCTATATGGTTGGATAAAGGATTTCATGAATGATGTAAACCAAGGAAAACTCTTCAATCCAATCTTCATAATCTTAGAACTATGGGCGGAGAAAAGTCAATAGTTTTGTAGCAATCAAATTTTCAAAGTCCAAAATTAGAAGGTGGTTATGATTAGTCGGACTTCAAATTTTAAATAATCAATATCCTTATCGTTATCTACATATTCCATCAGAAAATATGCGCACCTTAATATTTAGAGAGCTACTGCATAGTATCGACAATATTCAATTTTTTATTGTTTTTCGAGTATAATCATTTATTCGGTATAATTGAATAAAATTTATAAACAAGTATTCAAGTGTTAAAGGTATTTGTCAATTCCAAAGCTTTTTTCCCTAAAAATTTAACCATTTTTCAATTATTTTCATCATTTTTTGAATTTATGCTCTAAATTTTATAAATATCTACACTCTAAAATTGGGCATTCATCAAACTCATTTAATGTGTCAAAGAGATAGACCTACCCTTTAACACATATCATTATTAATTTGCATTACATAGAAATGATATTAATTTTCTTTTTTAAAAAAGAAAAGAAAAGAAAAGAAAAAGGAGCAAAAAGAGACATGAAGGGTCCATCTGCCATGTGCAACTCGGTAACAAAACGAGTTGGACATGTGATGTTGTGCCCTTCAAGTTTCACCAAAATGGGTTGGGTCCATTTAACTCTTGCTTGAAATTCGGTTGGTCTCATATCACTTTCACACGTGCTGCAACACGTTCGTCTTCTCCATGATGGAATTGATAATGATCCAAACATGCATGCCTCCTCTTCCTTCTTCTTCATCTTCTTCTTCCTCCATCTCAGCAGATGACAGGTTTTCATAACGGAAAAAGACACTGGAATCTTTCAGAGATTCCCGGAAAAGGCCAAACACATCACCATTTCTTTCGTTCTGGACATGACAGTGTTAGTTCCTTTTATGTATTTCCGTGTCCTTCCTTTCTTCTCCCCACTTTAAATTATCAAACCATTTCTAGTCAGTCCAACCCTCTTGGGTCATTTTCATTGATGTGGGCATCTTTTTCCCAGATGTAATTTGTCCCTCTTAAACTAAAACCTTATCTAATTCTTAAGATAAAATGTCAGATAATGGAGATTTTGTCACTGCTTACTAATGTAGACTGACAGATATTATCCCATTTGTTTAACTGGATTAGCCAAGTTTGGAAATCTCGCCCATATCTGTGCTGCTTTGGCAAATTACTTCTTCAGATCTTCACTGTCTAAGGACTAAATTGCCATATCTATTAGTGTGCCAGTCTAATGGTGAATCCATCTATGAACATTTGCTGGCTTGCTCGCCTTGTTTGTACAAATTACCCCAAGTACTCAAACAACCCATATGCCATAAACTCAATAGTGTGTTAAGAAATTTATAGCACTTAAAAATTTATGCCCAAATTGTTAGGCTATCATCATAGGTATACTATTGATCTTAGATGTACCGGTCTATCCAACTTTCACGGTGACATCCGAGGTGTACTGAGGTTTTGGAGAACAAGTTTGTAATTTCACATGATGCTTTATGTAAACCCTAATTAGGGTAGTATATATAGTTGTTTTGTGTAAGAGGAGATGAACAATTGTATCAAAAGTTGTCTATTCTTTCCTTTTTGTTTTTGAGTATAGTGGATCAGTATGAACCCATGGACGTACTAAAAAAGAATTACGCAAATCTTTCTGTTGTAGTTTGCTTCTCTTTCATTATTTTTTTATATTGTTGTGTGTGTGGTCTAAAAGGCAATTTCTCCCAACACAAATGAACACTAGGTGAACGCAGTGACATAAAGGCATCAATGTTGGTCATTGTCAAAAATTGGATGAGAAGGTAGCGTTCCAATCAACTAGATGGAATAAATCAAACAATATTGATAAGCTTATAGAATATTGATGGATGGGATGAAGAAGGAAGCAAATAAATATAAAATCAATGGTTCTGTCCATATGGGTGTAGCTCAACTGGTTAACCTTCCGCTTCAGGAAGAGGAAGATGCCGAGTTCAAGCCCACATGGCCTAACATGGTATACTCTAAAGGTAGTGGATATCACCTATAGGGGTTTTACGTTGGGTTTCCAACGGTTTCCCACACATAAATTCAAAAAAAAAAACAATGGTTCTCATTGAAAAAAAAACACTTTAGACTTCTTTATCATATGGCTTACAAGCTTACATAGGTCAAGCTGCATGTTAACCAACAATATCCAATCTAAAAAGAAGCATTCCTAGTTAGAAGATCACAAAATCCTAAACTTACTAATATATTCAGACATTTGATGGAATCGAACAACAGCAACCTTGTTCAATATTCTGTCTTGATTGCTTTTGATGTATTGAGATAGAGAATCATAGAATCAAATGTTTGATTTGCAGTTAGAAATTCCACTCTTTGTTTTCAATCTACTAAAGAATCTTAGGTACATGGCACATGTGTATGAGATTTAGAATACTGATCTGCAGGTATCATTATCATCAGACATGGTAGAACCAGAGAATCCAAAGGATTCAACTTGCCTATTTTATATTTTGAACTATAAATTAAAGTTTTTAAAGTGGGCATATGTGAATTTGTTTGCAGCACTAGATCTTCTTCCATCATATGATTTATAAGCATTATATTAGTTTAATTTTTTGGTCATGGGTCTAAGGCATATTCAATCTGCAGCATGTTTCATCAATGGTCAACATCTTCTGCAGTTGGCTCATGTGGGTCTTATTAGTTTATTTTTGTTATTTATTTGAAGTAATAAGAACAGTTCTTAACCAAGATGAAATAGGATTTTCAAAAGTTAAGGGGAAGGGTAAAAAGTTGATTTTTTACCCCTCTCCCTTAGTTACCGAGGAGGGATAGTGGGGGATTATCTCCCGTTACCACCCATCCAAACGTAGCCCAGGGGAAGATTGGATTTTCACTCGTTTGAGTTTAGTTCCTTTTCCATGAAAAATGCGAGTTTGTTTCCAAGTAGTAAAGAACTTTGATATTTTTCATTTGGATTTTTATGATCCTCTTTTAAAAAAAAATGAATTTCATAATAAATGAAGGGATCACTTCGATGGTAATGATGAAAAACATTTCTTCCTAGGGTCATTAGGTTGTGTTTAGTTCAGGAGAAATTTTTTCAAATGATTTTTTTGAATAAAGGGTTATTTTGTATTTTATTTGATAATTTAAAAAAAAAATAAGATAAATCATTTCGATGGTAATGATGAAAAACATTTCTTCCTAGGGTCATTAGGTTGTGTTTAGTTCATGGAGAAATTTTTTCAAATGATTTTTTTGAATAAAGGGTTATTTTGTATTTTATTTGATAATTTAAAAAAAAAATAAGATAAATCATTATCAACAACCGGCGTTGATCTATCTGAATTCAACTTTATGAGTTCTTATTCTCCAATTGACTCTATCACAATCTAATACATTTATTTTATTTATTTTTTCCATTTTTTTAAAAGTCATCCTCTTCTTCTAAATTTTTGATTCATAACTTCTCAAGTCAACGTAATAAAATAAAATGAGAAAAGAAAGAGAGACATGGAAAATATTTTAAAGTGATAGATATCACAACTAACTATTCTGTTCTAATTAAAAAAGTAGAGTAAAATAAGGGAGACCGTTTCATTATTTTAACATTTTAGTCTCAGCAGCTTAATTATTAAAAATTAATAGAGGGGATACCACTTGTTCCTCCATTTGGAGCTTGGAATCCAATTGTCTGTTGCCCTTCTCTCTCACATAAAAATAATAATAAATATTGTATAATTTATAATTTTTGTGCAGAAGTTTGTTGCTGATTTGCTACAATGTGTAGAAAGAAATATGATTTCTTTCCAAGAAAAGTAAATACCCATTCCCTTTACCTGCAAATTTGCTTCCCTATCTACACACAACAATAAATACAAGGACCCAAACAGAATACGTGTTAGATGCCTTGCATGATTACCGGCTAAGCTCACGTGACTGGTCCCTCACCACCACATCCAACGGCCCACATTCAAACCCGCCAACGTTTCTCTGCCTGCCGACCGCTGGATCTGTTCAGTATCCTAATTTAAGTTGCCGAGTCCTTATTACGATTCCAGCAGGCAGAAGGCCCACCTTTTGCCTCTCATGTGGCCGACCAGAGACCCCTTCGTGACTTGTCTGTGTTCCCTCTCTGTCTCCTTCTCCCCTTTGGGTGTATAAAACTGGCCGTAGGATCGTGCATCTTCGATTACAAAAGAGAGAGCATCCAACCATTACAGAGCAGAACATCAAAGCACAGAGAACAGAAGAGAAGACAACAAGTGAAGAGAGAGAGAAAGAAAAGAAGAAAAAAAAAAAGCCAGCCCGGTTTTTTAAGATGGCGAATGAGGTTCTTGGTTTTGAAATCACTGAGCTGAGATTGGGTCTACCAGGAGATGTGCCGTCGGTGGAGAAGAATGGAAAGAAGAGGGTGTTTTCAGAGATGGCTCCGGCAGGTGATGATGAAAATGGAAGGAGGGAACAGGGGAGGAAAGAGGTGAAAAACCAGGTGGTTGGATGGCCTCCCATCTGCTCTTATAGGCAGAAGAATCACCAGCAGGAGAAAAATCATGGATCCCAAGTTTCCAAATGCTACGTGAAGGTCAGCATGGACGGTGCACCCTTCTTGCGCAAAATCGACTTGAACATGTACACAGGATACTCTGTTCTTTCACATGCCTTTGAGAAGCTCTTTGGGTGTTTCTCTACTGGTGAGTTTGATTTTTTTATTTTTTTTTATGTTAGGATTGTACTCTCTCGTTCGCAAACCAACACTATCCGATAGATAGAACGTTACCAACTATCCCGATTAGGGGATCCTTAACTCCATGTGTTGTGGCTTGGAAATCCTTAGCCGAATGAAATAGTTAGTGATGTTCTATCCGCCGGATAGCCTGTTTGAGGGAGAATTATTGGAGTACGAACCCATATCGAGAGAAGAAAACTAAGGATTTATATGGAACAGGTCACTCCACCTATCGAGCTAGCCTTTTGGAATAGATTTCCAATTCTAACATTTTAATCTGGGGAGCTTAAGTTCTTCTTTTCTTTCTAATTTCTTGCTTTCATGAAAATTCAGTATTGGGAAGAAAAATGATAAATTCTTGCTTCTGTTTCAGGCAACATATTTGGGAAAGACCCTGAGTTTTCTGATTACGTTCCAATCTATGAAGACAAAGATGGAGACTGGATGCTGGTGGGAGATGTTCCTTGGGAGTAAGTATCTCAACGATCTTCACAAAATCTCACTGCTGTTGCTTTCTTCCACCTTGAAACCAAAAAGAGTCATTCACTGTGGCCCACAAACAGATCATGATCATGATTTGGAGGGCCAGGAAAACAGGGTCATGTATGTATTGGACACGAGAAATTCTAAAACAACTCTTAAGTTTCTTGTAATTTAAAAAAAAAAAAACTCAATATTTTTTGAAATATTACAAAATTTTCTAAAACTTTCATAAAAATCCTCAAATACCTATGGATATGAACCACAGATTTTAATATGCTGATGTGTATCCTCAAATCCTCAAAGTTTGGCCTTCTTTCCATAATAAAAATGTGCCTCGAGATTTATTACTTTTAAGTTTTTAGGGCAGTGGATTCCTTAAAATACTCCAAGATAGGTTTTCTACAAATTTCTATCATTTATCTTAAGGTTATGTTTGGATGCATAGAAAGGATACAATTTTTTATTAAAAAAATTATTTTTATTTGAAAAAATACTCTTAGAGCACCCTCACAAACTGCATAATTCTTCAGAAACCTTTTAAAGTAGAGTGAGAATCAAATTCAAAACTCTCACATCCTGAGTTGGATTTCTGACCATCGCTCAAACCCCTTTAGATTGTAATTAATTAGAAATTGATGATTATATTGTAGAGTTTAGACTATAAATTAATTATGTTGATAATGATAATTACAGGATGTTCACCAAGTCGTGCCGAAGGCTGAGGATAATGAAAAGGTCGGAAGCAGCCGGATTTGGATTAGAGTTGAGAAGCTCTCATGGACGTTTGGAAAGACACAAAATTGGAGATAGAGAAGAAGAGAATGCATGAAGTATAGCAAAGAATTCAATGAAGAATTCTCTCTCAAAATTTCATTTTCCATTACTGGGTAGAGTAGAAATAGTTGTTTTATGCTTTGATTATGCAAGAACCGGAATGTTTATACACCGGCTAAAGACAATTAAGAAAGTTGATTTTGATTTATACTTTTGGTTCATACATTATATTTCATAGATCTAAGTAAAGTATATCATATTTACACAAATGAGAAGGCATTTGTAATTTAATCTTTGTGTGACAAAGATGAATTTTGCAGTA
Organism: Chimonanthus salicifolius; assembly: GCA_013350335.1. Taxonomy (NCBI): domain Eukaryota; kingdom Viridiplantae; phylum Streptophyta; class Magnoliopsida; order Laurales; family Calycanthaceae; genus Chimonanthus; species Chimonanthus salicifolius. The sequence continues at coordinate 71,447,687 of CM023535.1, read as the reverse complement.
GAGCGAAAAAAGAAAATACTAATTTGTTTTAGTCATTTGGTTTTATTTATTAAGTTGTCCTACGTCTTTTAGAACACTAATTCTCGGAGCATATGCAAGTAAACAGGATAACTTTAAGGAGAGTAGTCCTTTTGGGTGGAGTGAGAATCAAGATTCTCTTTTCTTGAGACCAATTCTTGACCATCAATCCAAACCCTTTCGATTTTGTTTAGTCATCTTTGTTTTACAATTCTAAAACTTTAGAATCTTCGCATAAAAATTATAAAATAATTAATTGACTTGATTAAATAAAAATATTGAGTCAATTAATTTGAATGAGTCAGATCATTTATTGAGCTAGATGGTTAATTGAAATAATACTTGTGATACCATCCCTTAGTCTGAGAATCTATCTTATTGCATACAAACAGAGCTGAAATGAATAGGATTAGGAGGAAAAGGTCAGACATCTGGAAGATTAAAAAAAATCATAAAATTCTTTTGAAAGTGGATTTTTTTTTTTAAAGGTTCTCTAGTTTTAGGTTTTTTCTTTGGAAAAGAAAAGAAATAATATTTTCAAATGGTATGTTTTGGTTTCATAGTATTTTCAATAATAATAGAAGAAAATCCTTGTATGTACTTAATGCAAGTGTGGATGGTTTTTTTTTTCTATTTTTAAAATGTTTGCTTAAGATAATCTCCATTTTAATTTTTTTTTAGAAAAAAATGATTAATAGCATGTTGGATGATTAGGGAATTTAGTGAAAATGTCATATTAAGATCTACATAATTTCAATGATATTTATTTGATTTACATTAATTTATATATTTTTCACATCTTTTGAAATACTTTGTTGATATTGTCCAAAACTCCAAATCTTAAAAATTGATCAGAACTTTGATGAGAAGATTTGTGTGGTGGGTAGCCAATAGCATGGACGCAGGCTATTAGTTGCCCAATTATAGTGAAATTACTCCATTGGCCATTGCATTAAATAGTTAGTTTAATGTAATTGCACCCCATTAATGCCAAACCACATTATCCAACGTATAAAGGACCACTGCCATTCCAAAAGGCTGAAAACCCTAGATAAGTAAGGAATTCAATGATTGTGACGTGACATATAGGAGAAATGGAGACGGTTCAGATCAAACACAATCAGATTTACAGATGACGTTGTTTTTAGGACATGTAAAGGTCAATTTTTAAAAATCTCAATTATTTATTAATTTCTAAATATGAGAATTTACAAAAAAAATAAATTTCGTTGGACCCATCATTATTTATTATTTAAATTATTTATTAATTTTTAAAAATTCAATTATTTAAGTTGGACCCATCATTTAAATTTTCAATTTTATGTAAACAAAAAATTTGGAAAAGTACCATTAGCAAAAATTACGGGGTAAAAAACAGCTTCCCCTTAAAAATTACTGTTTTGAGTTAGATTACTTAGTCAATCAACATTGGAGATAAGTCGGAAACATTGCAAAGGTCTTTGGAGTCAATTTCTGGTCAGTATCTTTGGAGTACTCTACATGCGATATGTATAAAATAAGATTCCATCGTTTGAACTCAACATGTGTGTAAGGAAGTATGCTTATGTCCCGAAGTATTAGTCAAACAAGACACCTTCAATCATAAAAAAATAAGAAAGAATGGCTTTTTTTTAAGTTAATGTGGAATGTTGCAATGTTTCAATTGTTTCATCATTCTGTTTTGAAAAAAATTAAAATTATATACATACTAACAACAAAAAGTATAAAAAAATAAGTAATAGAGAATAAATACATAATATTAGAAATTGAAAATTTAACGAAATAATAAATTATATTAAAATTACATAGTTAGAAAAAATATATTACTAGTGTGTTAAAAATAAAAAATAATTCAATTAAGAAGAAGGAAAAAACATAAGTATATTTTATGGTCGAAAGGCGGTATATCTTTTGTCTGAACAGGTCAAAACACAGAAAGATTGTTCCGTTTCAAATTTGTGCCACAAAACAACACATTTCAATCCATTTAAGCCAAAACAAAATTAATAACTATACTAATCCCGTGGATACCAGAAACTGCCCACAAGCTTCGTGCATTAGATAACTCTGGAAATAAACGAATCTAGACCCTCTTCCTAGAAGCTCAAACCAACAGAGCTACACCCACGCACGCTATTCATATCATATCTTATACAAATTGATATATAGCCAATATACTAAAAATATCATATCAATATCAAGAGAACCAAACAAATATTGCCCAATATTCAATCTAAGCTATGAACCATGAAAGTTTAATGGAATCCTGGATTTTTCTGATTCCAGATCAGAGTCTTGAACGTGCCTGGACATGTCGTGGGAGATACTACTGTGCAAGCCCAGATTTTTTTTTTTCTCCTCTTAGTGTATGGTTAGATATCATGATTTGCAGTGGGGGGGTCTCATTATTTCAGGACAGACCACAAAATCAAGGATGGTCATATCTCCTGATGGTGTGCAAGCTACTATCTGTGCATGTTACGATACAAAAGAGAGATGACTCGATCAATGCAAGATGATTACGACACTTGGAAGAGAAAATTACCATTAGCATTGCTTGCAAGGAATTATTTTGGAAACAAGCCTCAAAACATGATGAAATTTATGGCTTCTCTAATCAGAAGATAAAAATTGGAAGACTAGAAAAGGTACAAGCAGGCGATAGAAGTGAGAAGAGTGGTTAGCAACACTGATACGAAGTTCACACCGTTGTTGTCTAGGATGCTCGTACCAGATATCCTCTTCACTGTTGGTCCCGGTTTCTCCACCACCTAAACACAAGCACAAAAACTTGATTCAACAAAACATACCAAAAATACCATTAAAATGAAAATTGAATAAAAAATGTAGCGATTGAACTTGTGAAAAGGGAAACGAGTTGAAATCGCAACTGATCAGATGGCAATCCTTGAGTTAAGGAATAAGATAGAGCTCCAATGGGTATGAAAAACAAGAGGTGGTGGTTCATTGCCAGCTTAACCACCAAAGATCATTCATTCCCAGTGGACCCAGCTCTCAGCGATTCAAGCAGTTCATCTTGTGGACCCCATTATCAATGAGCCATGTCTCAAGAAGGTGACTTTACTGAAACAAAATCAGCCAATCCCATGAAAATTTCCAGTGGGATAGATACTTAAGGCATAAACAGGATCCACTGGATGAATGCCTGCCACAGAAAGATGGATCTACCTGTAATGGCCAATAACAGAACACTATACAATTTCAATTGTAAGCAATACAACCTACGTGCCACATGTAGTATTTTCACTGTTACACATAATATCAAGGCATGCAAACAGTGATAACAACAGCATTAATGAATACTCATGGACCTTTATGAAAAACCAATTCAAGATTTTTAACGAAACCCCTTGTTGGGCACAAAAACAGAAAGTGACACAACAAAGTACAAGAGGCTAAAATGTATGTTTGAAGAATTAAAGACTGGATGTGTGGAGACTCAATAGAGGATGGATTAAGAAATTAAAATGATCCATAAGAAGCCACAGTTGGCTCTAGGCCAGAAAGATACTGAGTGGCATTCCAGGTGGATGCGCAGGTAGAAGACCATAAACAGCATCAGCAAAAAAAATTAGTTTTTTTATTTTATTTTCTTTTGAGATTTTCTGAAGGTAGATAATGGTGATAGAAAATTTGGTAAATTAAGATCATGTGTTCAAAATATGTTTGTCACATCAGTGTCCATCCAACCATCCAAATGGCAATGTTGTAAGCTTGAAACAGAAACCAAGTCCAAGAGTGGCACCTACCACAATTGCAGACCCCTCTTAAATGTTTGTTCCTCCAGTACAAATTTATCACAAAAAGCCATCAATGCAACATCCATTCCATTAGTGAGAGTAGTACATCAAGACCTGGCAAAATCTAAACGACCCAATTACCCGACCTGACTCAACCCAACCCATTTAATAAATGATCAGACCCAACCCAAAACCAATTATAAATGGGTAGATCTGACTGACCTAGCTAGTGCCATGTCTATATGCAACACATCCAACTATATAGGGTCTACACACATTTAAGGAGTAGCCTTAGTATGTCTCTCACTAGAAAGTTTCCTAAGTAAATGAGTAACCCGATTCGAACCCAAAATAGATCCCGAACTGACTAAATATGTTTAACAAGACCGAAAATAGACTTCAGCCCAAAATAGACTCAAACCAAATAAGACCCAACCCGACCTATTGCTAGGTCTAAGTACACCCAAATGGTTTACTGATAGGGGTGTTCATTTGTCTGAACCCAGCCCGAGTCCAACTCAAACCCAACATAAACAAACGGGCTCAGTCAAAAAATATGTCCGACGGGCTGGGGTCGGGCTTTAATTTGAAGCCTATCGGTGTTTATCGAGCTTAACTTAAGCCCGTTTATATATATAGACACTTCCCAGTTCCCACTTCGTGAATCCGTGTTCAAGAAGAAGAGAAATAGGGGATTAGGGATAATTGGACAATGGGATTGGGTTCTCTCTCTCTATCTCAATCTCGAGAGAAAGAGAGAGTAATTTAAAAAAAAATTAAAGTTGATTTGCAAATAATCTAACTTAGTTGAATAGGCTCAGGTTTTTTTTTAGTGAAGCACGGCCCCTATCCGATCGAAGAACACCCCTATTTACTTAACTCCTTTCTGCTTAGAGATTGGAGAACTGTATTCTCATTCTGTGGAATTTTTGAGATTCCTAATGGAAATCAGGAAAGCTTCTCAGCCACAGTGGAAATGCAGCCTAAACACATTTTAGGAAATTAATTTAACTTTTCAAAATCAATTAAGCTCAATTAAAAAGCAAACAGCTTTAATGGATAGGGTATAACTTTCAAGTATAGACTATGTTGAGTCCACTCCACACTTGGCCAACCAAAACATATGGAAGCTTACCTATTCCAAATCATAAGTGCATTTAGAATTTTATGATTGATCTGCCCTTCTGTAGTCCACATGACTCTCTCTCTCTCTCTCTCTCTCTCTCTCTCTCTCTCTCTCTCTCTCCATCTCTCTTGAGTAATTTAAAAAAAATTAAAGTTGATTTGCAAATAATCTAACTTAGTTGAACAGGCTCAGGGTTTTTTTTAAGTGAAGCCCGGCCCCAATCCGACCGAAGAACACCCCTATTTACTTAACTCCTTTCTGCTTAGAGATTGGAGAACTGTATTCTCATTCTGTGGATTTTTTGAGATTCCTAATGGAAATCAGGAAAACTTCTCAGCCACAGTGGAAATGCAGCCTAAACCCATTTTAGGAAATTAATTTAACTTTTCAAAATCAATTAAGCTCAATTAAAAAGCAAATAGGTTTAATGGATAGGGTATGACTTTCCAGTATAGACTGTGTTGAGTCCACTCCACACTTGGCCAACCAAAACATATGGAAGCCTACCTATTCCAAATCATAAGTGCATTTAGAATTTTATGATTGATCTGCCTTTCTGTAGTCCACATGAAAGAAACTTCTTAAACTGCAGAGGAACCAGGTAACGAAATGCAGCACTGGATTGAATAGACTGACAGGTAGCGGACAGAGATATGTAACCAAATAATGGTCAAAGATGTCTGTTCTAAGCACTGGGGCACATTAGTAAGGAATTAGACCTTTGTGTTCAGCTTCACATAAACATCATGATGGAGGTCTAACCTTTGAGATGCTGGGTTCTACAAAATGATTATATGGAGGCTCCGTGCTATACTGTTTTCATGGGAAAACTTTATGATTATATATTGCACAGGGCCACACCAAGCAAGCCCAGGACTTTAGATTGCAGGTGAGCCATAAAGACAGGCCAGGTCCATGGGCTCTGCCCTTAGAATCATTAAATGCCCATCAGCCAGTAAACTGACAAATTCACACTCGAGAAGTGTTTCCTACCTTATTGCGAACAGTGCAGAATCCACTGAATTGAACTGTCGCACCCAACAGAGAATCAATCAAGCTTCCACATAAACCTGCCATTGTGGCAAGTGGTATTATCCACAGTTGCTTCAGAGCCAAGTTTGCATTGCAGTTTGCTGTGAATATTCCAAACAGGACAAATGTCAGTCCAATAACACCACCAGCAGCTGCAGCAGCTATGAGTCCTGTTGTAGTCACAGCACCATTTGTACCCTTTCGAACCGGCTGGACAGGAATTATGAAAGATAATTAGATTTCCACAATTTCAAAATTTGAAGTGGGAAACAAATTTACTTTTCTCAAAGCTCAAAAGTTCAGCGATTTAGTAAAGCTTTGGGTAACCAAATGCTGATATAACAGAGATCATACACACCATTGAATTAAAAGTAAAGTAAATAATATCTCATTTACAGAAAAAGAAAAAAAAAAAGGTGATGATAAACATAGATAGATGATGATGCCCATCTTTGAATAGAAAGTAAATATACCTTATTTCTAGAAAAAGTGCTGACAACTAATAAAAAGGAGCTACTTTCAGAAAGAAGCCATGTCCAATTGTAAGAAATCATGTAAAGTCAACCACATAACAATTAAATTTACTATGGGATCTGCAAAGTGGATATGTCAAATAATTAAATGATTTACCAATCTCAATGTTATCTGTCATCAAACAATTTGAAAGCCTTTAAATTGATGCAATTTAATCCTATGTACTGTTTAGAAGATAAATCAAGGCCTTGCAATTTCTAATAGACCAACAAGATAACAATTAAAGTGGCATCTTTCATTCAGAGAAAAGAAAAAAAAAATGAAAGTGGTGTAACATCATTGAATTTTTGCTCAATTGATGAAGTTGAGTGATTTTGAACAAAAAATAATATTTTAGAAATAAGTCAGCACAGAATTTATATTCTCTATCAGTTCATGGGCCTTCAAATAATTCTCAACTTGCAGACCTCTATTGTAAATTCAATTGTGGAAACATGGGTATTGGGAAGAAGCACTAGGCAATAACCAAATCACACAACCACAATACAAATTTATTTTCCAGTTTATCAATTTTAATATTTAATATGAGATTAGAGTTGCTAAATAAAGGGATTTGTTTCCCAATCTTTCCAATTTGTAGTTATTTCTATTTTAATTACAACTCAAGCCTATATATGGGCTAAATTGATTAATGAAAGGCATGAGATAAGTACTTCTAAGATCATCTTAGGCTAGAAGGTTTATCCTCCAATTGAGACCATAAGCTTGGCGGAGATATGGCTTCTCTTGAAATTGAAACCCCTATTCCCTACTCTCTATTTTAAAAAAAAATCCTGTTTTCATGCATTTTTCCTTTTTAGGTATAATATTTTTTTATAAGCAGAACAGACCATGCACCACAATGGATATGTTGAATGTAAAACACAGTGAATAATGCATGAATTAAATAGAACCCAATGTAATCTAAAACATGAAGCAAATGGGAGCCTTGATCTGCTTTCTTTAATGTTAGTTAATAGAAGCCAACCCGTTGTCATTCATGAAACAAGGAGAGACTCCAACAAATAAGAAAGAGACATGAGCCTGTACAAAAGCTACAAAATATATGTCATCATAATCAAGGAAGAGAGATTAAATTTTAAACCCTTCAAGCTCATCAGAAATTCATAAATTGTGCAGGAAAAGACAAGAAATTACGACTGAGGCTCCCAATCTATAGAAACCGGTGAAAAGCCAACGCCAAATAAATGGGACAAAGGTTTCAATCATAAAGATGATCGACAATGTCAAAAAGATGGTAAGCAAACACGGTTTGCTAAGCATTAGCATTAATAGTGAAACAATGGAATAATTGAAATAGAAACCTGTTATGTTGTCTTTTTCAAAATCACTTGCTCCAAATTGGCACCTCTTAATGTTAAATCATTATCCATCATGGCTCTTCAAGACAAAGGAAAAGGTCACAAGATTCGGTATCACTTACCAATGAGAATCAAAAGGCAATATAGATGGTCACAGACCTACCATTTGGTCATTATCAATAGAGAACCATCATATTTAAAATGACGATAGCAGCAAAACGTAACCCAGCTGAATGTAAAGAAAGAATGATCCATGTTACTTCAGCAAAATCAGAGCGAACTCATAAAACACATTTATCTACCTTAAAGGTTGTGATTAATCGAGGCTGTGCATTGCTAAGCATCCCAAGTTCGGACGACCAAGTGTCCCCATTGCAGCAAGCATATTGTCCAATAATACCACCAATGAGGGATGTTACCAGTGCAGATTCTTTTGAATCTAAACACTTGTCCTGCCAACCCGTCACTTGTCCAATAGTTACTGCCAACATAGTTGCAATGCCACTATTTGCCAGAACTTGTATCCTGTAAAGTACGAAGGACGTTTCCATCAAAAGAAAGCATCAAATATTTTGTCTAGCTTGCACATTTATGTAACAAGGGCAATGACTCTTAAGATTGCCACATTTTGGAAACAAAATCTTTTTTTTTCTAAACAGAACAAGTGTTCAAGTATCCAAAAAAAAAATTGTATAAAGGGTAATACTCTCTGATAAGAACCCATAGTACAGTTCGAAGGTGCTGACTTATGCAACCACAAGGTTACAGGTTCAAGTCAAGACACATCATAGAAGAAAAATGGGGGGAAAATATGACTCTTCATTGAAAAAACAGAGCCCTGAACGTAGGAAAGAAATTCTAAAAGCTGGAAATAAAAAGTCAAAAATGAAAATCTCAATAATGGTCAAATCACAATAAAATCCACTGATTAAATTCTAGATATTATAGGTAAAATCGTGATAGAAGACTGCAAGACTGATCTTTTAAGATGGCCTGAAAATTTCATGACAGTTCCATAATACTCTAGCAAAAATAAAATGAGTTAAAAAGATTGGTAATATTTTGATTATTTGTGACACTGGTGTGGTGGAATTTATTTCAAAAGAAGCTGTCAATTCTCAATGATCCTGACCCAGCCTAACTGCCAAAGCATTGATTTCAGACGAAACCCCGTCTTGAAAACAAATTTCAAGTTTGGACCAACAAAATTTCAATTGATTTTTGAAGATGAGTACAAAGTGTTTAATGTGTCAAGTCTTAGCTCCTCCTTTGGAAGACTAGTCTGGCACTCTTGCATTACGATAAATTTAGAACAGAATTTCAAAAGTAAAATGAAAGCCTAATGTTGTTCTGATTCTTGAGGTTGCCTCTGGTGGGGCCTTAAAAGACTTGATCCACTTGAGGGGATAGGTTCCTTTCAAGGCTCAATGTATGATTTTGTCCTCGAGGAATATAAATCCCCAGAGTTCTAAGTTGTGAAACTCCAAGAAATCAAAGAGAGAACCTCAAAGACTTCAAGGACTTGAAGTCCTTAAGGCTCAATGTATAGTTTTGTCTCGAGGAATATAAATCCCGAGAGTTCTAAGTTGAAACTCCAAGAAATTAAAGAGAGAACCTCAAAGACTTCAAGGATTTGGCGTCCTCAAAGTGTTAAAATACACCGAGGACTTCAAGTAACAACTCTTCAAAATGTTTGATTACCTCCCGCCACAGGAAGCGCAAAGGTCACGGGTTCGAGCCCCCATGGTCTAACCTTGGTGTGCCTTAAGGGTAGGGATCCACCCGTGGGGGTTTATGCTGGGTATCCCATGGTTTCCCACATGTATATTCAAAAAAAAAAAAAAAAATGTTTGATTTGTCTCCCCGAACATCAAGGTGGAGATTGCATGCAAAGATGACATGCAAAGATCCCTAAGGATCCAATTTGAATTTGGACTTTTCAGTTGCTTAAAGTGTTTTGAAACTCCAATTTTTTATTGCAAAAAAACTCCCCTTGGTGCCTCAAAACAGACATATTTATAGCCTTGAAAATCCCCCAAAGAATGGAGAAAAAGTGGTAAAAAGGGAAAAAATCAGACTATCTGGAACAGCATATGCGGTTCCTTTCATTTTTGTGGGTTGCTTTCTATGTCTCTTCTTTTCTGATAGATTCTCCTTTGCCCAGTCAGATTCAGATTTTGACACTTGAGGGCAAAATAGAAGATTCAAACTCAGATCCATACCTTGAGCAGACAGACCCTAGGTTTTTTCATTTCTTATAAAGTGGAGTCAAATACTAACTGCATGCTTGCCTAGGATCATGTAGATCTCACCCAAGTCCAGCCATTTAAAATCCTCATGTACAATGACTGATGAAGCAAGTGCTCAAACCTTGCTTGAAAAGAGGAACCTACTGTAACTTTAGTAGTAAAACTAGAAAAGTACTTCGGGTTAATATGGCATGTGGTTCAGCTCCCGATAAAAGGGAAGTTTGGGGATTAACAGACACTAATGATCAAATAAAAAGGACTTTACCGGCCATCCTATGCAAGGCATAGATACAAGCCACTGAATGCTCTAAAAGCCACTTTAGTACCTCCAAAAAAGGAAAGAACAAATTGACAAACCCAATTGTGTTGGCACCTTATTTGGAGCAAATAAACTTACTCCCAATTTTTGAGTCCTTCCTTAATTCTTCTTAGAGTAGAAGAATACATCAAAAATCAGTAACTCATTCAAGGTTTTTGTCAGTTCATAAAACAGCAAGGTGCCCAACCCAGCTTTAATAGATACCAACCTGTGCCACGAATTTAGAAGATTGTCTTATGGAATGAACTCTTTACATATACTCGTACAGTATCTTTAAAAGAAAAATTATATTCTACAGTGTCTACACGAAATTCAAGATTGATAAAGAATTCTAGAGAGGAGAAATGGACAACAAAAGAGTTTTTCAGCCTAAACCCAAATACCTGGGCAACAATATAAGACTGAGAAGACACCGCAACTATGTAACTTTGCAAAACTTTTGCAGGAAAATGTTTTTTTAAATAAGTGATTTTCCTATTTAAGTTCTTTCCTTTCTTCCCCATGGAGAAATGCTTTCCAAGGAATATAGGATGATTACCTTCTTCAGGTATGAGTTAAAAACCATTTTTCTGTACTCTGCTTGGATGCAGAGAAGCAAAGAAAGTAACTTCTTATCTGAAAAATTGGAATGAGTTCAATTATTTTATGCTAAAAGGGTTATTACCAGAAAAAAAAAATACTTACATTTCCATGCATCAATTGGAACCCAGGAAAATTACAGCATACAAGGAGGCACGTTTGGAAACACTTGCTTTTCCTATTGTAATTGCAGTAATAATTCCCACTTTTGGTTAAGGAAAAGTGAGACACCATGAGAGGAGAGGAGTATCTTTGTCATTTTATTTCCATTTAAAATGACAAAAATACCTCTTGGTGTTATATGTCACTTCCTCATTGACTGTAATAGAAAGGGCACAAACAGATTAATGCAAGATAAAAGGGAGTGAATTGTGAAGTATAAAGTGCAAAGATCGACAAGTGATAATAAAAAACTTGCTAGTGGACTTCAATTTCTGATCGAAAATGAGTTGCTAAATCTCCACCAAGCTACCAAGGAAAATGAATCTAAGCATATTAAAAAAAAAAAAAAAGGAATCATATCATCCCATTAAAATGCTTCGAAAGCAAACATACCAATTGCGCTGGCCGCCCTCCTTGAAATCGGCGTCGATGCTTCGCTTCTTCTCCTCACCCATCTTGGTGAGCTTGGACGAGGTGAAGAAAAACACCAGAAGCAGCGCTCCGAACCTTCAAACCATCCCACCAAAATCGCAAATCAACAGAGAAGAAAATAAGTGTTCTATTCAACTTGAAAGTGAAACTTGAAATGAATAGAGAAAGAGTACAAACCGGTAACCAGCAAGGAAGTGTAGAGACATGACGAGAAAGCCTGCAAAAGCTCCAGAAAGATCGAGGGATTTGCGCTTGAATGCTCTAATTGCAATTGAAGGAGATAATAATACAGAGACCAACGGTCGAATCACCCATTCCTCCATCTCCCCTCACTCCCTTACAAATTACAAATCAGAATTCCTCTCTCTCTGTCTCTGTCTCTCTCTCTCTCTCTACCCTTCTTAGGGTTCGGAGATTGAATGAAATCCTGGAAAATAGTCTTTGAATGAATGGAGACTGAAGTCTGGTTTCTTCTCTCAGCCTTTTAAAGAAGAAGAAAGAAACAAAGGACGTCGAGAAAATAAAGCGCACTTTATAAAAAATTATAAAAATAGGAAAAAAAATTAAATAACTTATAAAGTATGTCTAAAAATTACTGATGTATTAGCAAACTATTTTATATCCAATGAAAATATTAAAAATAAAATAATTTTAAAATAAAAATTTTAAAAATTATTAAAAATAACTCAAAAAGTAATTGAGGTTCGATTGCAAAATACCTTCGTGAAAAACTTCTTTTAAATCTTATTAAAATTCTATTTAATGCAAGACTCAAAGTAAAAAAAAAAATTAATAACAAAGTATTCAGACGTTTCTCATTTAACTCAAAGTAAAATCTAATAATAATATATTTTTTTTTAGCAAATTAAACTGGTTCCAGAAAATCAAGTAATTTCAACATATATTTTTTAGTTCCAATAAAATATCTGTTGGAGTTTGGAATTTTGATACTCTTGTGTCTGTCAGTGGTGACAATGGAAGATGGTGTCTGTCTCGGCTATATAACCTTTCTTCCAATGTACTAACTACAAACTGAGGATATTTAATGTGTAGCATTAGCTTTAAGGGATTGGAGTGATGGTCAAGAACCATTCTAAAGTCCTAAATTCAATTCTCACTCTATCTCAAGAGAGTCATTTCATAAAATTATCCGATGTTTGTAGATAGAGATACCTGCAGATACTCTGAAGATTAGTCGGATTCTCTACGAAGTCTAGACACCTTAATAAAAAAAACTAAATAGATATAATTACAAATTAATTATTTGACTTATAGCAAGTGATTTTGTTTGTCATTATGCAAAACATTGTACAGAATTTTATTTTAAAAAGAAAAACCATTTTGAGATAATTATAAATAAAACATGAGTCATGTTTGTGTTATTAAAAAGAGAAAAACACACATAACACTCTTGTCATGTGTTATTATGAAATATACAACTGCATAGAGAAGGACGCGTTTGTAAGTGTGAATCACATAGCAAGGGTTTAAACTTAAAAAATAAAAGAAGTGTGAATCACATAGCAAGGGTTTAAACTTAAAAAATAAAAGAAGATGATTACCACTCTCGTGTGCAGTGATTATTCTACCAACTTAGATAGAAAATTTATTTATCAATCTATAATATATCAAAAATTAATTGAATTGACTTAATAAAATTATATTTTTTAAACTCTTTATCTTTAAATTTTATTATCATTAAAAAATAATTTGACTAAAATGATTTTTATAGATTTATATATTTAAAAAAATCTAGTAAAATTTATCATTACTTTATTTGATGAATTCTATAATACACTATTTACTAGCGTTGACGTAATTATTTTATAAATTTATAAAACTGTTTGATAGCATACTTTTTATAATCAAAGTAGAGCACCTTAATTTAAAAATATTTTTTTAGTAGAGCAGCTCACAAATGAAACAGACATAGGATAAATAACTCCGGTCGGTTGTGCCGCATGCAGAATGCGGAATCCGTCTCTCTGTATTTAACCTTATTAATCTTTCATGCACATCAAGAGATTAGTTCAGGTTTTAATAAATCTAACTAGACTCATGAACTTGATTCAAATTGTTAATATGAATTACTTAATCCAATCTGACTCAGATTTCTAATCTAAGTCAGCTTGAGTATTGTTTTATAATTTAGCGTACTTAAGGTCGAGTCAAATTATGACGGATAGAGTTGAGTTGATTTTAAATTTCTCAACTCAATCCGACACTTTAAACTCTTTTTATAAGTTAACATCAGCTATTGTTAATTTTAATATTAATCGTATTCAAAAATTAAATAAATAATTTGAATATGTATACGACCGATATTTAATGAAAAAAGTTACATTTTCAAGAAGCCACAAATTTTCTGACATTACCCAAAAAAATTCGGACAAAATTGCAAAAAAAAAAAAATGAAGAGAGAGAAACTTACCGGCCGATGTATCGCCAGGGGCGGTATTTCAACCCCTGGTTTAATTCATCCGAGCGAGGCCAACAGTTTTAATTACTTGTTAAATTTGATCGTCTTATTATAACAATTAATATTAATATTTATAATCTATTAATTTCAATTTTTTTTTTGTGCTGATTAGCCAATAATAATATTAAGTATTCTATGTCTGTGAAGAAGGAGAAAATGTAGTATTGTCGTATTTAATTTATATGGATGACATTGTGCTCGCTGGTGATGACAATGATTTGAGTGATGTTATAATTAATTTCCTCTCAATAAAAAGTTGAGTTCTCTCTTACCCGTGCAAGTCTCTGGGTTTCTCATCTACATTCAGCCCTTGTTAAGGCAATAGAAGGTGATCCAGCCAGCCCTTTGAGCCTGACAATGGGCCACGCCGAAGGCACCTTTGAAGTAATGGAATACACCCAAAAGTGGCTTGCAGAGTGAACAGTCTGATCATATTTTGGTTAGCCATTATTAACAGCCAAACACTTGAATATATTTATAGAATCATATTTAAATACAATACAGGAAGATAAGATAATGTGATCAAATTCAAAATAATAAGATAATTGCGATAATACAAATCCAATTAAAATTAAATTCGAATCTAAGGGATTCTATCACAAATAGACCTTGAAGAGGATCACTTAAAAAATATATACCTTTTCATTGAAAAACTGTTTTCAAGTGTAGGAAGAAAAATGAAGAGCAGTGAAAAATAGCCTTTTCTTTTGAATGTCAGTGCTCATATTCATTGAAAAGAAACATGCAAACGTTGCCGTAATCATTGGATGGGGACTTTGCATCATATGCTATGGCGGCAAGTCCACGATTCCGCTCTTCAGATCACTCATGATTCATGAAAGGTATCAAATCAACTCATTCTCATTGGCAAAAAGTGAGTTCATCTGTCCATGTGCCACTGTGATAAGGCCAGGAGTCGAGATATCAGTCGATACGAAATGTATCAGCTGATATGATAAAGATTTTAAGCTCTATATAATATCGGCCGATACGTATTATATCAGTCGTACAGCCTTCATAGCTGCCAATATGGCCGATATATCACTGAATCATATTAGTCCGATATCGGCCGATATGATTAATATCGGTATTTTTTTAAAAGAAAAAAATCAAAACGGTGATGGGCCCAAGTCAACATATCGGCCGATATCAGCCGATAT
The DNA here is from genome assembly GCA_013350335.1 of Chimonanthus salicifolius. Taxonomy (NCBI): domain Eukaryota; kingdom Viridiplantae; phylum Streptophyta; class Magnoliopsida; order Laurales; family Calycanthaceae; genus Chimonanthus; species Chimonanthus salicifolius. The sequence continues at coordinate 71,432,535 of CM023535.1, read as the reverse complement.
TTACATTTTTATTTTTTTAAAAAAAAACAGTTTCTTTTTTTGGTTTTTTCTATTTTTTAATTCAGAAAAAATAAAATAATACTGATTTTTTTTAAAAAAAAAGAGGAGATAGAATCATATGGGCCGAATTATGGCTGGGGCATTTTTTACACCCCTCAATAAGGCTATGATGTGTTCTTCCTAATAATTTTCTCTCAAAAACTAGTCATTGCTTGTGTTGTCTAACAACAAGACTTACCCAGGATGATATGACAAATTGGCATTGTCTTTTATTCCCATGAAACTGGAATACTCAGAAGCTGCATAAGCAGTAAAGATTTACTGTATCAAGAGAAGCAACAGTATACAAGTAGCATGTCAAGAAAGAACAAACAGGACGTAGACGAGAATTTAGAAATTGAATCAGTTTTAAGTACAAAAGTTTACCATCAACAGTGACATATCCTTTTTACAACCCAACAGATAATTTAGCTGCTCAGTCGAGAAATTACATGGGGCAACAGAAGTTCGAAATAAGTTAGCGTCTTCACATTCAAATGCTCCTATCAATCCACCCTTCGCCAGTGTGTCGGGAGATTTAGAGTCAAAGTTAGGAATTCTCTCGAGTTCTGAATTTGATTTGTACTTCATTATCTCAAATGGCCACTCTAGGTAAATTTATCTACTGTCCGTAAGGTTGTGGGTAGAGAGCTTTACATATGCTTTAGAAAATTAATCAAGTGTTTCAAGAGGTCTGATCATTTTGGTCAATGAAAAAATCACTATCTCAATTTTGTACAAAATACTCATTATATTAAAACATGTTTGAGTGATGGTTAGAAATCTGCCTCAGAAAGTAAAAGTCCTTAGTTTGATTCCCAGCTCCGGTAGAATTACCCCGTGTGTGAGTATGAAAGCTTGGACATATCCAAACGAAATGTTCTAAAAGACACGAACACTTGATAAAAAAAAATAATAATAATAAGATACTATCAATTTACAAAACCTACAAAACATGTCATTCAACCATTGACAATTTCCATAAATGAGATTTCCATTGAACATGCATCTCAGTGTTTGCAATAGAAAAGGTCTAGTTTGGAGCGAGGTGGCCATAGATAATATACTTTTTTTTATATATATTTAATTTAAATTTCGTTTTATTTGTTTTGATTCATCCTTTATATTTATACATTAAAAAAATAAAATTGAGAGGTAAAATCATTTTTAATAAAAAAAAATAGATGAAAAGACTTTCCTTTTACATGAGACCACTGACTTGTGAAAAATGAAGATAATGAAAAAGTGTTTTTTTTTTTTTAATTTAGACTGTGGTAAATGAATTTAAACCAATAGATAAATAAATAAAATTCTTAGATGTTGCTTTCTACTTTTTTATATATTATGTAAATTTATGTGATTTTTCAGGTCTTATTCTGTCCTTATACTGTGTGGATTTTTATTAACGAATGAATAAAATGGAATCGAAAGATGAATGTAGATCGTTCATTCCATTTTCTGCATTCTCAATCATTTGCCGTAATAGGCATTTGTGTCTATTTTTCGACCAAGTCCAGGGCTTCGGCAAAGGTCATGTACAAGAACAAAGAGATATTCGTGTTCGATAACGATTTGACTAGATCTATAGAGTGTGATGCACAATTTCACTATAAAGAAAAACACCTAACAATAATTACAAGGATTACCTAATCCTTTCCCCCATCACAATCTCCCTTTTTCTCTCGGTTTTCTTTTCTCTCCTCCTTCACCTAGAGAAAAAAGCCTTTATATACTGAACATTGCACAAACACAAACCAGACAGGCCTGATGGGCCTTACATAAACACATCATGGCCAAATAAGGCCTTTTAAGGAAACCAGCCACAGGCTTCATTGCTTCAGTGCTTACGTTGAGAAGCACTCAGATTCACTGTGTTTCTGCCGAACTGTGCATATCAATTTCTGTCACTGTAGTGTCTTTGGGTCGGGATTTTATTTCTGTATCTTATCTAGGGCCTTTCCGTTTGGGCCATGGAATGCATTAATCTGGATCGTGGGCCTTCTCCTGCTTTGCTGGGCCCAATCTGTGGGTTTTATTTTGGTGGGCTCTAATGCCGTCTCTTCTTTCTATTTGTTTGGTCGTCTGGGGAGTCACTCTTCTTTTTTCTTTTTTTCTTTTTGAATTTTTACGTGTAGAAAACCTTAGACACAGTTCTACTAAAACCGCCAGGGTGGTACCTCTACCTCTTAAGACATCACTAAAATTAACTTATGGAGTTTGAACCTAGCACCTCCCACTTCGTAAGACTAACCATCCCAGCTAACTCACACTGTAATGACCCAACCCTACCATTCCCAAGTGTAATATTATCCGCTTTGGGCCCCACGTGGACCCACACAGTTTTGTTCTTGGGCCTTGGCCCTGTAAGGCCTCACACAAGGGAGGGGGAACTTCTCTCATATAAACTCCCACCCCACCCACCTCACAATCGATGTGGGACTTTGAGGTAGGTAGTGGGTGTTACAATCCACCTCCCTTAAGATCAGAGCCGTCCCCGACTCTGTCACATCACAAAGGTAGAGGGCCTACACAGTCCGAATGTTGAACCATGCTCTGATACCAATTGTAACGATCTGATCCCTACCATTCCCAAGTGTGATATTATCCGTTTTGGGCCCCACGTGGATCCACATGGTTTTGTTCTTGGGTCCTGGCCCTATAAAGCCTCACACAAGGGAGAGGAGACTTCTCTCATATAAACTCCCACCTCACAATTAACGTGGGACTTTGAGGTAGGTGGTGGGTGTTACACACAGGGTTTATTGTGGTCTTTTAAACAAAATACTTACCACTCCTTAAAAAAAAAGAAATAACATAAAATTTAGAAAACTAAAAAGAAACTGAAAACGGAGAAGAAACAACAAAAAAAAAAAAAAATGGCAATAACAAGTGGAGAATAGTATTTTATAATATGTTGACATGTGTTATAACTTATAATCTTTGAAATCCTACTAATAACATCGAATTAAGTATTTGGATGAAGTTATATCAAAATTAATTAAAAATATGATTATATATTAATTTTAATATATCAAAGTGGGATGCTGTTTTAAATTTGGAGAAAAACAGAGCTCCACCCTTGGACACTAGTAGCTGAGTCAGGAGTGTGGGCATTATTTTATTATTAAAATTTTGATGGATGAGTGGATTGTCGTAAACATTATCATATTTTTAAAAAGAAAATTCACTAAATTATTTTATCGTTTAATTTCAAAAACTATATAGTTAGATATGCATCAAATTGATATCAGTTATCATTAAATATGTGGAAATGGTATATTTATTCTTAAATTATACTTTTTTATATGCTCAAGTGCTCAACAGTAAAAGAAATTCATGTAAACAATGATTTAAAATAGCGAGGTGATCCTCCCACAGACATTTGTTGTAATCCAACAAGGGTTACTGTATTATCCATTTTACCTTTCGAATCGATTTGTCGAACTCTTTAAATCAACTCGCTGGATCACTGACCCTTCCACTACGGTATAAATCACCTCGCCGGATCACTGAATTTTTTTTAAATATTTTCGTATAACAATAAAAGAATAAAATAGACAATACTCTATATTTTATATCTCCTTATACAAAATAACATTGAAAAATCGCTACCCATAAAATAATCTCTTTACCACGATAATACCGCTAAAACTCTCAAAATGAATAAGAAAAAGTCAAACGTGCATAAAGGTTAAGGGTATTTTCGTCATTAGATAAAATTGCTAGAGTTGTTCCCTTCATCTGTTGGACTTTTACACGTGTCTCCCTCTTATTTGATGACATAAGGCCGTGATCTCCACTGTCTCAACTGTCTCTTTGTCCTCTATCATGATTGGGTTTGGTTTAGAGTGGGGCTGCAACTCGGGTCGGGTTTTGGCCCGACCCGCATGACCCGACCCGAGAAATCATGCGGGTCGGGTTACAATGGTCGGGTCGGGTTGAGAAAAGAAAAATCTGACCGAAATTCAGGTCGGGTTGGGTTAAGCCCTTTAAATTTCAACCCGACCCGACCTGAGAAAACCCAACCCAAGAAGACCCGACCCGACCCGACCTGACCCGCCATAACTTAATATAAAAGCTGCCTTAGTCCCAAACCCTAAGCAGCAGAACGGGAGAGAGAGGAAAAGAAAGGGAAAAAGATGGGTGAGTTCGATAGAAGGAAAAGGGTAAAACGGCACTGAGAAAGATGAAAAGAAATGAGAGAGAGGAAAGTTTGGCAGAGCTACTTAACGGGCAGATGGAATTCCATTCTCTTCTTAACGGGTCTCGGCGTCGGTACCGCCATGGCTGCCGGTAATTTTTAATCTCTTGGAATCACTTGCAACAGGAACTCAAAGTTTGAGAGAGGGTCATGAGCGCATGGTGCATGGAGTCCCTTCCTTAAGAGCTGAATTGTGGTAACCCACTCCTATTTCTGGTTCATGAATAGATTCCTGCACTTTTCCTTTCTTCTAAAAGAAAGGATTTAAAAATAAAAGCCTTTTATTTTGTGTTTTTATTTTTTAATATTTTGAAAATAAAATTAAAAGTAGAACAAAAAATGTTCTATTTTTATATCATTTAAAAGCATTTAATAACTCTTTAAAAAAATATTAATACACAAATAAAAACACTTTAAAATTCGATCAATTTAACTCGAATAATATTTCAAATACTGATATGTATTCTGATAAGGTGAATCAACAGTTCAAACTTGCGTATCTAAGATCCTTCGTGGGTTTCTGCAAGACTTATTCAGAGACTCCGTATGAAAGCCACCCAAGAATCACAACACAGTACTAGGGCTGTAACTCGGGTCGGGTTTCTCGGGTTAAGGGTCGGGTCGGGTTGGGTTAAGGGTATTACAATCTCGGGTCGGGTCGGGTTCACTATCTCGGGTTTTTTTTTTGGGGTCGGGTCGGGTCGGGTTGAATATGGAGTGATTCGGGTTAGGGTTGGGTTTATTAAAATCCGGCCCGCCCGACCCGAGTTGCAGCCCTAGTTTAGAGGTTGCAATGGTATATTTTCATACTGAAAATGTTTTACCAAGCCATGATATATTTTATCATTCTCGATGAGTAACTGGCCAATAATATATTAAGAAATATAAAATATAATACAAAATATAAAATAATATCTAAACAATACAAAATATAATATTCAACATCCCTTATATATAAAAAACTTCAGTTTTTCATTACTTTCTTTTAATATTCATTTAGTTTTTAACATTTTAAACATGTGCACAAAATTGTACTCAACCGTGTGAGAAGTCTTGGGATTTTACATGATGAATTTGGTGTAACTGTCAAGATGTGTAGGAGAGATCTTATATGGGTTGTAACTCGTATGCACGTTATTGTCGATTACTACCCTACTTCTTCATCCTTAAATTTGAAATTTGATGAAATTTACCATTCTTATTATTTAAAGTTTAATTATTTTTTATGATATTGCTAGATATTAATAGTTTTCTGATTTGTTTTCATTAACTCCGTTTGAGAATTTTGATAGGATTATTCCCTTTATATTGAAATTGCTATTGATATGACATTTGCGGAGGATATCGTTTTGGATGGAGTTCAAGTCACTGTTGTTGAGATTCATGAGTACTCATGTGCCCTTGGCGGCCAAGTCTAGAGTGAGAGGTTGAGTTGTTAAAGAATTTGATTTTATGCATTCCGTCAACTTTTTAGCTTTTGAAATATTCGTCAAGTCCCTAACAAATCTGATAAATATTCTAAAAATTTACATTTTGTAAATATATCAAATTATTATCTAAGAAAATATTTTATTTTCTAAATTAGAAAAATCAATATGGTAAATTCTTAACACTCCAAAGTGATATCATTAGTTGTCTTTACTGCAACATGATGTTGCTCTTGAACTCAAGTTGAAGACGCAACATAATGAAATTTGTACAACTTATGCATTGAATATAAAAACCCCTTTCTCCCAACATGGAATAAATTATGCACCTACAAAATCGACACCTACAAAATCGACATTTATATGGTTGTAGAAGATTGTTTGATTCAAATTTTTTTTTTTTAAATTCCCGTTTTACTATTGCAACGAATATAGAAAGTGAAAGGATAAAATGAGAATTTAAAAAAAAAAAAAAAAGAATTCCTATGTGAGTACGTTTACCCTTTTTATTTTGATGTTTACGTTGCTTTAGATATTTGATGTAGAGTTTCTTTCGCTACCTAAATCCTACGTACGAAGAGCACAAAGTAGGCAAGAATTTAAGAGAAAGTTAGGCGGCGCACATGCCACATGATGAAGTTGGTACTTTGGATGTCCAGATATAAATAGAGACCTTAGTTTACTGTTCAAGCATCCAAAGTTGAAGCAATCTAAGCAAATTTCCCATTTCTCTCTCTAGGTGAGTTTTACTTTGAATTTTGGTTTTGTTTTTGATTTTTTTATTCATTCTTAGTGTTGAAGAGTCTTGTTCAAAATTGTCCAATCTTTGGGTGAACTTTGTTAAGAGATCTCTAATTGAATTTTAAAGTTTTAGAATTTTCTACTTTCTTTGGAGAGTTGCATAGTGACAATTTTTGTTAGGAAAACAATCGAGCTCAACTCCTTAATGTGGTGAACATTTCAGGTTTTGGTTTGCTTCCAATGTTGCCCTGAATCTGGGTGAGTGACTCCAGAGTATTTTTACCAAAGAAAATCATGACGAGTATTATACTCTATTGATCTCTAAAAAATTTGATAGAATTATTAGTGTTTTTAATAATAAGAGATAAATATGGGTGAGTGACTCCAGAGTATTTTTACCAAAGAAAATCATGACGAGTATTATACTCTATTGATCTCTAAAAAATTTGATAAAATTATTAGTGTTTTTAATAATAAGAGATACTGATCAATTTCTTTGTACAATAATGAGCATGATTGACAGCAGTGTAGGTGCTTTTTTTCCAGCCCAAGGCATCATCAAGTCCAAGCCGGCTGGGTTGCACGTGAAAGCAAATGGCCAAGCCTCCCCCAACATCGATGGTCCAAAGGTGACCGTCGGCCTAAAGGGCACGAACGCCTTGTCCACAAGGAAATTCATCAACTTGTTGCCTGACTGGAGCATGCTACTTGCCGCCATTACAACCATCTTTGAGAAGCAGAAGGTTGTGGTCGACCAGTTTCGATTCGACCATGACAGGCTGGTTTACAGTGAGAATTTCACAATAAGGTCATATGAGATAGGTGCTGATCACACGGCATCAATAGAGACAGTGATGAATCTTTTGCAGGTGGATTTCTATATTGCAACCAGTTGTGAAAATAATTATAGCTGTCTTCCCTTATGAATTAAAGAGAGGCCTGGATTTTATTATATAGCGAAAATAGATTACAAATGTAGAAAGTAAATCAACGGAAAGGCCTAAATTTGGCAAATACAATACTAATAAGAAATAATCTAAATATATCTCTAAATATATCTTAATATCTAAATAGATTCTAACACAAATCTAATTATATTCTAACACCAGTTTTATTCGTTTTGTACAATATTGTTTTAAAAAATAGGAAAGATTTAATTTGATCGGAGTTGGACTCCTGAGTTCGATTCCAAATCTATCCCAAAGGACACTCTATCGAGAAGCTTCCACATGCTCTCATAATTAGTTAACTACTCAAAATTTGAAATTTGCATGTGACCCAAGAATTAGTGGAATGTTATAAAAAAACATAGTGGTCACCTTAGTCATAAAAAAAAAAAAAGGTAAGATGATAAACTCTTCACATCTCTAAAAGTAGTCATGGGACTGCATAGTTTGATGTACTAGGTGGTTTAAAAAGGTACACTTTCATTGTCTTTAGCTCTTAAATTTTGATCTTTTAAAAATCAATTACTTATATTTATCAAAATTTCAAAAATCAAGATTAAATGATTAAAATGATCAATTAATTTAATTTATTTTTGTTTTCGAAAAGCAACTTAAAATGATCATTTGATGATTACGCTTTATTATCCATGCAGTCACATATTCAACACGCTACACTTTACCGGAGCCATGATTATTTCATGAAAAGTCTCAAGTCAGAGAGTCTCATTTGAAAAGTTAATAAATTTTTTATTTTCCAACTCACCCTTTATATTGATAAAATGCAAAGGCTTATATTAAAATAAAATGCATACACACAATGTACAAAACAATATATAAAATAAAAATACAAAATGTAAATCAGTGTGTCATAGTGTTTGAAAATCTTAAAAAAAAAGACTCAATTTTACATTGAGTCAAGCCAACTCAAAAACTTGAGCAAATTTTGATTTAGTAAAAAAGTCGAGACTCACTCAAACTGATAAATTTGGATTCGTCCCATAATTTTTATATTAGTATATAATTTTTTTAAAAATTGTGAAATAAGGTACTCTTGGTAAGTTTATTTCTGACTAATAATGATATTTTTGTCTCTTGGCAATGGAAAATTTTGGGCTCAAGTTTTGTTTATCTTTAATAATATCTATTAATTTTGACCAAAATGTTGAAAAAATGAACTTTCAACGTTCTTTTTTTTTTCTGAAAAATGAATGCCAATGGATTTACTACTAAAAATTTTATTTGAAACCTCAAATATATTTTCAATTTACGTGTGGAAAGTATACAAGATTACACCATGAGAGCTCGAACTTGGCACCTCCCTCTTCTTGAGACGGGAAGTTAACCAGGTTGAGCTACAGAAGGAATGGGAAAAAGTCAATGTGTGAAAAGATTTAAAGGTATTTTTGTTATTAGATAATATTACTACAGTTTTCGAGAGTCGTGCCCAGGGATTTTAATATCGACCCATAGTATTATATCGGCTGATATTTGCAGATATCGGGACGATGTTTGACTTTTACACCAGTCATATGACTCTCTCTGCTGTCATTTTGTCTTTACCATGATAGGGTTTGGCTAAAAACGTTTAATATATTAAGAAAAATACAAAGTATAAAATAATATGTAAAAATATACAAATGGTGATATGATAATTTTTATTTGAACTTCACGTTACTTGAGATATTTGATGTTGAGTTTATTGGATGCATAAAATTCAAACTCAAAATGAAAGAGTTTATCCGTGACTCTCAATTTTGTTTCATTTTAACACGAAAAATAGAGAACACTAGTATTTTTTATAACAAATGATATATGTACCTTTCTAGTATTTAGATAATAACTAAGTAAAAACAGAATTTAACATCGCTTGTTATAAAAAACACGAGTTTGCCATCACTTTCTTTTAATATTCATCTGTTTTTTAATACTTTAAACATGGGCAGGAGACTGCAATCAACTATTTTAAGAGCCTTGGGCTTTTACACGATGGTTTTCATTCAACAGTGGAGATGTGTAACAGAGATCTTATATGGGTTATGACTCGTATGCAGGTTATCGTTGATCACTATCCTTCTAGGTATGTTGCTTCTTCTTTAAATATGAAATTTGATAGAGATTTACCATTCTTATTTTAATAGTTTATTATTATTATTATTTACATTATCGTGAGGTATTTCCATCTTACATTCTTATTATTAATAATTTTCCATTTTGTTTTCATTAACCCCTTTTGAGAACTTTGATAATATTATCCCCTTTATGTTGAATTTGCTATTGAGAACTTTGATAAGATTACCCTTTTGCCTTTCCACTTAAAAATGCCGTATCTTCGAACAGAATTCCGTCTGACGAATTCAAAAATTCGTTCAAACGAATGGGATTTGAAGTGGGATTTTAAACGAGGCTATTTCTCGGCCGATTTCTACAAATAAGATATCAAAATTGATCTACTCTGAACTTTATAAACTCCGTGACTGATTTTAAGTGAAAAGGGTATAGTTTTGGGCTTAAAAGATTGTATCCAAAGAATTAAGAGGGAAGTTCCTTAATTCTTTGGGTACGATTTTTTAAGTCCAAAACTATACCATTTTCACTTAAAATCAGTCCCGGACTTTATAAAATTCAGATTAGATGAATTTTGATACCTTGTTTGTAAAAATCGGTTGAGAAACGATTTTGTTTGAAAATCTCACTTCACAACACATTCATTCCGAACTAATTTTTTAATTCATCCGAACGAATCACCCGTTAAGGATGCAGGGTGGAAGGGCAAAAGGATAATTTTCATCTAGTTTGGAGAAAGATTTTTTGGGTGTCTGTACGAACTACCATAAAAAAATACTCGAATTAATAGACCATGATACCTCCTGGCATTCCCGTCTGCACGTTTTCTTCATGGAACCATGCCGCGAAGCCCAAAGACAGAACATGAAAATTTTAGAGAAATGATTTGGGCACATAATTTTTTTTAAAAGAGCACTGCATTATTTAAAATTAAGAGTTTTGTCTCGTTTTACTAGACTTGGCAATGAGTTGGGTTGGATTAGATCTTATTTAATTCGGGTCTATTTTAAGTTTGGATCAATTTTAAATCTTGTTAAATGGGTTAAATTGTTTTTGGGACTATTTTAGATTATGGTCGTGTTTAACCATTTATATAACTAATGAGACTTTACTATCGACTATGCCCTAAATAGGTGTAAAGCTCGTAGCCTCGTACAATTAAATGTGTTGGATATAGGTGTGGCAATAATCGAGTCAATCGGGTTTAGTCATTTATAAATAGGTTCAGATTTGATTAGATGGGGTCATTTACCAAAACGATCCAATTTGATCAAATTTTGTCTGATTACATTTTTTTTATTATTATTATGATGATGATGATGATGTTGCAGGGGTGACACTGTTGAAGTAGAGACACACTGCGGTGCATATGGAAAGCATGGCCACCGCCGAGAATGGCTAATCCGGAATAGCAAAACTGGTCAAATTCTTACACGAGCTACCAGGTCTGCACCTATTAATGTTTAAAATACCAACGATTTCCTCTTCTTTTTTTTTTTAAAAAAAAAAAAAAACTGTGTCGGGCAACATTTATTAGATTTCAATTAAAATTTCAGTCAGATTTTAAAATTTTGATCACATTTTTTTTTTATCATTTTGTTCATTTATAATTTTTGATCAAGATAGTCAATATAACTAAAATATTAGCCGAAAATTTTAACTGAGTTCATGTCGGATATCTCTTCTGATTTTGATTCATTCATATCGTAAGTTGTGGTGGTTTGCAGTGTTTGGGCAGTGATGAATAAGCGGACGAGGAGATTGTCCAAATTACCTGATGAAGTTAGAAGGGAATTAGAGCCTTATTTCATGGAGAATCTTACTGTGATGGAGGATCAAGGCAGAAAACTGCCCAAGGTCGATCATGGCATTGCAGATTACGTCCGACGAGGGTTGACTGTGAGTTTGAATTTCCCATTTACAATTTTTTTTTTGGCATTCAAACTGGTAAATATTCTAATTTTTTTTAAATAAAATTTTCAAATTTGCAGTCTCGATGGAGTGATTTGGATGTCAATCAGCATGTAAACAATGTCAAGTACATCAAATGGATACTTGAGGTAGTTCTCACACTCAAACAAGCCACTAAATTTCAATATGGATGATACATGAGCGTCTATTAAAATCCATCGATAATTTAGTTTAAATAAACTGGTTTTCTGTATTCTATCAACTCTGAAATTTTTAACGTATGAATCAAGTCGCTAACAATTGTTATTCACTCCTACTTGGTACTAAACACAATATCTAAGCTCACTTTAAAAGCTAATCATCCATTTGAAGAACATAAATAGAGAAAAATAAAACTTTAAAAATGTTACTCGAAGTGGCATTTACACATTTTCTATTAACATGTAAAGTAGAAAAATTATATATAAGAAAAAAACACAAAAACTCATATAGAAGTGGATAAAAACTTTATATAGATTTTGAAAGAAAAAAAAAATCAATCTTAAATAAATGACAAAATAATAATAATAGATGATGAAGATCAAGCTTAGAATTTTGAATTCTAAATCTCGGCTGAATCTTATCACATTCTTTCTTCCTCACTTCACAGTTCTCATCCAACTGTATTAATAGGTGTTTCTTTTTTCCCTCTCACCTGAAATATATTTGCATTCTACATTATAGGTGAGATTAATCACAGAAGCACATATAAATCTTCCAATCCACATATACTGATAAGTCAATAAAGAGTAGTCCAGAGGGATTTGAACGTAAATCAAACTCAAGACCTCCCTTCATAAGAGAAATTTATCGACCGTCAGTCCAATTTAATGGTAAAAATGCTTCATCTTGACACACATTTCTATCAATTTACTTAAAGATTATAAGATTATAAGAATAAATGGAGAAAGATTCAATCTTGAGTTGGCTATATATACATCGGTGTGGTTGTTTTTTTTTTTGATGTATGTCTTCTCATGATTGTACAAACTATATTATGTGAATAATTTTATTAAATCTTTTAGAATGTGAAATTATATTTTAAAAATATATTTTATTTTCTTAATAAAACAATAAAATTTGATGATTGAGTCCAAGGGGTATAAATCTCAGTATCGGCCGATAAATTTCTCTCTCCTAATTTTTTTTTAAAAAAAAACCACCAATATCGACTGACATCAGTGATATATATCACCCGATATATATCAGATATCGACCTATATATAAAGGTTTAAAAAACCGATATATATCGGCCGATACGTATCTACCGATATTATCACCCTGGTTGAGTCTACCACATATTTCAAAGCCACTTTTACATTAATATATTTTATTTTTATATTCATCAATTTATTTTTATGATTTATATTAGAAAAATAAAATATATTTAAAAAATATTTTATAGTTAAAAGATCTGATGAAAATTATTTAAATAATATAATTCATGGGATTCGTTAGAGTACAAGCTTCAAGAATATAAAGAAAGTGCTGTAATCATACCAAGGTGCATATGTTTGATACACTGTATTTATAGGCTTTAATCACTTAAAAAAGAAGGCAATCAACTAAAAGACAGCGATCCTCCTATGGGTATTTTGTATAACTCGATATGGATTTTACTGTATTGCCCATTTTGCCCTTTGAATCGGCTCGCCCAATCCTTTGTTGTAAGTAATTCGAAGGGTTCGGCGAACCGATTCATATGTCCAATCAGATTTTTTTTTTTGACCAAATTGCAATCATTAAATTCAATCCAAGATTGTCATACTAAGTTGTTGTGAATTGATTTACAATAAATAATTTCAACCTCTAAATTCATAAGGCTAAAGTTTGTATGATCCAAATTTTCAACATTTGATATATAGGCATGAAGATGGATGGTCAAATTTGAAAATTGAAACTAAACTCTTAAAAAAGATAAGAACTTCCATTTAATCATCCACTTCTATTTATAAGGTGAGGGTCTTAGAGATGCCCAAGCTTCAAGGCCCGAGTTCTATATAGTAAATGTCAAAGGCTGGCACTGTTATTATGATAAAAAAAAAAATTAAATAGTTGAATAAATCATTATAGAAACTATTAAAATGTTGAAAATGGGGCACATCCAATAGTCTTAACCCTTAATTTTTAATATCAAAATAAAATCATTGGATAAAATATTTTTATTTATAACACTCAATTCAGTGATTAAGATATTTCAATTAGATATTTAATATGGTTTTAATTTAAATTTAAAAGAGAAAATAATAATTTCAATGATTTATATCATCAAGTGGGTCTCACATGTGCCATTGTAGTTGGATGCTCTGAGCACTTTGGTGTTTTGTAAATTTCACCTTTTATAAGAAGAGGTAACAATGAACATATTAGTGATAATCTAATCATTATTCTAATAAATGACAAATTAATACAAACTCGTTTAAGGTGGTTTGGACATATTAGTGAAAGCCCAGAGACAACCCTAATACGTAGAGTTGAGAGGTTACAAATTGTAGATAAGGGAAAGATTAAAAAAACTTGATTGAATCGATGACTTATTACATAGGTCAATTGGAGTACTCGAACTCAAAAAATGAACTCAAAACAGACAGTGGTCCAAATATCGGCCAATACATTACTCATTATTTTTTAACTATTTATTACATTTTAGCTGATATGTATTATATGCAAACAATTCAGTCACATATCATCGATACTAGATTGGGCTCCGTCATTATACTTTAAGATAGTTCAAACCATCTAGCAGTATGGCACCAATGCCTCGATCAATGACCAGATGGTTAGCCTCACCAGATGGAGTTAGAGCTCAGATTGTAGGTTAAGGGCTTAAGAGAAATAACAATTGGGCAAGCCCCATTTTTGTTTGTTAAGATAATTCAATCCCACCACCTATGTAAGCCTGCAATCAAAGATTTGAGTAAACTTGTGATCATCTTCGATTCATGGTTCCCTTTCACATTCACTCTAGGGTCAAGATTCATCACATCATCATAAAAGTTATTATTTCATGTGTCTACATTGAAAATGAATAGTCCAATCTTGACAGCATTTTGTTTTAATGGCTCAACTGTATATTTAAGGCTTGGTATATATGGTGTGGTGGAGGTACCCAATGTATCCTTATCAAATGACAATCAAGAACATAATAGCCCCACATCAACCACGATCTCTAATTCTCTATCAATCATTCATTCATTCCTCTTGGTTTTGAACAGGCAAAGGACAGTAGTTTGGTGCCAAACACTGACCCATCACAATTTTAAAGCTGGGCCAACATGTATCGCTGTTTCAGCTAACGCGTTTTGATTTTAAGGAAATTGGAGCACAATTCTAAGGTTAATTCGATTTCGAACGAGTTTGAGGCGTCTCTAACTCTGTTAGATGACGGTAATTTATTCGTAAATTCTTTTGAGACTATATTGATTGTTAAAGAGAATACAAAAGTATCTTTGTTGTTTTTTTACGAAATATAGCAAACTCTCGAATAAAAACCGTCTTCGAGAGATGGGCCCAAGACGACCCACATTGGGCCAATGCAATTCGAATTTTTCTATAAACAAATAAGTGACACATTTGCATGGATCTTAAAATTCAGGCCTGGTTCAATAGTCGGCAGCCTATGAATGGATCTTTCACTAACAAAGTAACATCACCATTTCTATCTACATTTAATTAATGTGGGCCAATAATAATTACTAACAGGTCCTCCGTAGTGATAAACTTGTTGCACCCACATGAAGTTCATGTGTTAAGTGGGCCTAAGCCCTCATTTTATCTCCCATCATCTAATATGTAGGCCCTCCAACTTCTAGTTGAGAGTCATCCACGACTCTTACCTTTGATCCACATTCTCAGCTCTCTCTCTCTCTCTCTCTCTCTCTCTCCCATGTCGGGCCCAATGACCTTATGATTATTGAAAACATCGAGCCATGTGTATGTGAGGTGGGCCTTTTGAGATGTAGGATAACAAGGTAGGCCATGATGATACGCTTGTCTGGAGTAGAGGGAACATATGATCGGTGGGAGAGGAACATCTGTGATATTATTAGACATTTGACCATTTGAATGGGTCCTCCAAACACTTCAATGAAGAAAAAATAAAATAAAAAACAGAGATAAAGATTAGAGAAATAAACTAAAGAAAACTCTTCAATCCGATCATCATAATTTTATAACATTGGCTGAGAAAAGTCAATAGTTTTGTAGCAATCAAATTTTTAAAGTCCAAAATTATAAGCTGATTATGATTAAACGGCCTTTAAATTTTAAATAATCAACGTCCTTATCATTCTCTACATATTCCATCTGAAAATATGCGCACCTTAATATTTAGAGAGCTACTGCATAGTATCAACAATATTCAATTTTTTACTGTTTTTCGAGTATAATCTTTTATTCGGTATAATTTAATAAAGTTTATAACCAAGTATCCAAGTGTTAAAGGTATTTGTCAATTCCAAAGCTTTTTTCCCTAAAAATTTAACCATTTTTCAATTATTTTCATCATTTTTTTAATTTTTGCTCTCAATTTTATAAATATCTAGACTCTAAAATTGGGCATTCATCAAACTCATTTAATGTGTCAAAGAGATAGACCTACCCTTTAACATATATCATTATTAATTTGCATTACATAGAAATGATATTAATTTTCTTTTTTAAAAAAGAAAAGAAAAGAAAAAGGAGCAAAAAGAGACATGAAGGGTCCATCTGCCATGTGCAACTCGGTAACAAAACGAGTTGGACATGTGATGTTGTGCCCTTCAAGTTTCACCAAAATGGGTTGGGTCCATTTAACTCTTGCTTGAAATCCGGTTGGTCTCGTATCACTTTCACACGTGCTGCAACACGTTCGTCTTCTCCACGATGGAATTGATAATGATCCAAACATGCATGCCTCCTCTTCCTTCTTCTTCTTCCTCCATCTCAGCAGATGACAGGTTTTCATAACGGAAAAAGACACTGGAATCTTTCAGAGATTCCCGGAAAAGGCCAAACACATCACCATTTCTTTCGTTCTGGACATGACAGTGTTGGTTCCTTTTATGTATTTCCGTGTCCTTTCTTCTCACCACTTTAAATTTTCAAACCATTTCTAGTCAGTCCAACCCCCTTGGGTCATTTTCATTGATGTGGGCATCTTTTTCCCAGATGTAATTTGTCCCTCTTAAACAAAAACCTTATCTAATTCTTAAGAAAAAATATCAGATAATGGAGATTTTGTCATCTGCTTACTAATGTAGACTGACAGATATTATCCCATTTGTTTAACTGGATTAGCCAAGTTTGGAAATCTCTCCCATATCTGTGCTTCTTTGGAAAATTACTTCTTCAGATCTTCACTGTCTAAGGACTAAATTGCCATATCTATTAGAGTGCCACTCTAATGGTGAATCCATCTATGAACATTTGCTGGCCTGCTCGCCTTGTTTGTACAAATTACCCAAAGTACCCAAACAACCCATATGCCATAAACTCAATAGTGTGTTAAGAAATTTATAGCACTTCAAAATTTATGCCCAAATTGTTAGGCTTTGTAGAACCTGATCATTATAGATGTACTAGTGATCTTAGATGCACTGTCTATCCAACTTTCATGGTCACATCCGAGGTGTACTGAGGTTTTGGAAAACAAGTTTGTAATTTCACATTATGTTTTATGTAAACCCTAATTAGGGTAGTATATATAGTTGTTTTGTGTAAGAGAGAGAGATGAACAATTGTATCAAAAATTGTCTATTCTTTCTTTTTTGTCTTTGAGTATAGTGGATCAGTATGAACCCATGGACGTATTGAAAAAGAATTACACAAGTCTTTGTGTTTTAGTTTGCTTCTCTTTCATTAATTTTTTTATATTGTTGCGTGTGTGGTCTAGAAGGCAATTTCTCCCAACACAAATGAACACTAGGTAAACACAGTGACATAAAGGCAACAATGTTGGTCATTCTCAAAAATTGGATGAGAAGGTAACATTCCAATCAACTAGGCTCAACTGGTTAACCTCCCGCCTCAGGAAGCAAAAGATGCCAAGTTCGAAGACCCATGGCCTAATATGGTGTACCCTAAGGGTAGTGGGTATCACCCGTGGGAGTTTTACGCTGGGTTTCTAACGGTTTCCAACACATAAATTCAAAAAAAAAAAAAATCAATGGTTCTCATTGAAAAAAAAAACACTTTTGATATCTTTATCATATGGTTTACAAACTTACAATAGGATAGAAATAGGTCAAGATGCATATTAACCAACAATATCCAATCTAAAAAGAAGCATTCCTAG
The DNA here is from genome assembly GCA_013350335.1 of Chimonanthus salicifolius. Taxonomy (NCBI): domain Eukaryota; kingdom Viridiplantae; phylum Streptophyta; class Magnoliopsida; order Laurales; family Calycanthaceae; genus Chimonanthus; species Chimonanthus salicifolius. The sequence continues at coordinate 71,414,889 of CM023535.1, read as the reverse complement.
TTAGAAGATCACAAAATCCTAAACTTACTAATATATTCAGACATTTGATGGAATCGAACAACAGCAGCCTTGTTCAATATTCTGTCTTGATTGCTTTTGATGTATTGAGATAGAGAATCATAGAATCAAATGTAATACCCCAGCCCAATTTAGGAATTAATTATGATTAATCATGATTAATTAAATAATTTTTATCCGTTAATTATGAAATATTTTCCTCTAATCGTAAAGTGTATTAAATAAGTTTTTCAACGGATCTAAGTTTGACTTGATCCGAATTCGGTAACTCTTTTAATTAAGTTTCAAAGATATATAAGTGAGTTACGAATATAATAATAATATTATTTTAGGCTTAAACCTTAGCCGCTGTATAAACTCAGTCATTTGAGTTAGTTTGAACTTCAAATTTTAGATTATGCATTATTTTTAAATTCCGGACCTAATGACATGCCAATCTCGTTATAATTTCGCTAATTTATTTTACCCCTAAGTTTTAAATTGGTAAAACCCCAATTCGACAGGGTAGAGGAAGTCTTAAAAATATATAGAGAGAGGCAGTACTCAATCTGTATTATAACTAAGCTGTTTATTTCTTTACACTCTAAAATAGTTAGTTTTTGATATTTATTTTAAGCCATGAAATATGGGCCATTGAATATTCTTTCATTTAGAAAATGTGGTTTTTGACTTCAAAAGACCTTAAAACTTTAGAATGTTTTTATCAGACAAATTTACTCTATCAAACTATAAGGTTGGATATTTTAAAAAAGAATATTGAAGATTAGGAGATTTTGTTAAAACGGTGATTTTTAGCGAAAACACTGGGTTTTTGAGATAGATTTCACTCCAAATTTTAATACCATGCTCAGATTTTAATACCTGACCTACTGAACTAATTGTATCAATTTAGTGAGACTTTGAAATACCCCGATAAAAGAAAGGACATAGATGTAAATAGTAAAAAGAATAAACTAATATTATTTTATAAAATAATATCAGAAACATGTGAAAGATGAGTTTAAAGCTACGGATGTAGCTTATAGCTGTGTTGGAAGATTATAACACCGTCAATTGCCTATGCGGTTGGTGGTAGTTGGAATAGTAATTATAAAATATATAACAATAAATGCAGAGTTATTAAAAAACCTATAAACCTATGAATAGCTTCGGCAACCTATATGATAAAAAAATTCATACGGCTGCCTATAAATAGGAGTAATCAGCGAAGAAGGCAGAAGGTAAAGAAAAAAGAAACTCTTCTGCCGTTTTGCTCCCTCTCTCTCTTTCAAAAAAAAACATCAAGCCCTCTCTCTCCCATTTTCTTTTCTTTCCTCTTTTCTTTTCTCTTGCTTTGGCCATACCAGCAGCAGCCGAACGATCGGGTTTCTTGAATTCTTTTAAAGGTTTTCAAATTTAGTCAATCTTATACAGAATTTTGCACCCAAGGTATCGAAATAATTCTATTTTTTATTTTTATTAACTCCATAGCAAATTAAGAGTAAAATAGCTTAGTATTGGGGTTCAAAAAATGAGATTTTTTTAAATGGAGGAAAAATAGATTTCCTCTTAAAATTTAAATTTTACCCTCAAGATTTGTATTATTTCACATTCAAAATATAATTTTTGACCCTAAGTAAAATCGGGGAAAAGATTAACCCCAGCTGACTATTGTGTGTTTATTTTTCCGCCTTGTGTGTTTAAATTCCTGTACTGTACCCTCTGGGCCATATTCTCAATACGTCCTTCTTCTAGAAGACAATACGAGGATAGGGCACTGAGTACTTTTATTTACTTTACTGTCTCTGTACCCTCTGGGCCTCTCACAATACGTCTCCATGGTCCTTTCTCCAGAAGACAAGAGAAGGCACTGAGTACTTTTATTTACTTTACTGTCTCTGTACCCTCTGGGCCTCTCACAATACGTCTCCATGGTCCTTTCTCCAGAAGACAAGAGAAGGCACTGAGTACTTTATATTTTTCATTTTATTGTAATGTTTTGGATGGCTGACAACTAACTTTCTGACATAATTTAAAGGAATAGAAAGAGCCTAAGGTGACTCATTACACATATCATGTTTTCTGGAAAAAAATAGCACGGGGTTTGGGAAATTATCATGCGTATATACTGACAAATAGAAAATTTATACATTTTACTCTATCTTACAGATTTTCTGTGAAAAACTCAACCGGAGAAGGTGAGGAGACTCGAACCAACACTTGTATTGTGTTATATGTTAAACCCACTAACACCAGACTGAAATGGGACCCATGGTCAATTAAAGATGGAAAAGACTATATAGGTCCAGAATACGAGACCTGACACTGCCTACATGTAAGGGATGTAAATGTTCTAACTGTTTAGAACGTAGGCGTTAAAATGGTGTCGGGGAGTCGAGGATTTGTAGTCTCTAACGCAGTATGGACCCATGGAGTGTCTGGATATTGTCGGGTAAAAAACTGGGTGAAGGCATTCGTGTTATTAAATCCAGTTTTATATGTTGTGTGATATTAATTATTTTATTGATCTCTTGTATTGGTATTGGATACACCAAATGGTAAGGCTGAAATATGGTGGAATAAGTCCCTGTGTAAGGAGGGCACTGGAAATCATGCATTATCATGCATTTGACATTTGCATGTGATAATCATGTTCATAAGTTAAATCTGTGGAAGATAATAACTTGGTAAAGTTTGATATTTGCCGTTGGGCTATAATTGTTGAGATTAGCCGAACACCGTTTCCGAACCGTTGGGTTGGACGTGTTAGTAGGCTGTGGTCGACCGCCATCAACCGTTGGTGTTGGATGGGCTAGTAGACTGGGTCGTGGAGACCGTATGCACTTGCAAGTTGCTATATTATTTCCGTGGAGGAATTAATATTGATTCTGGTTGGAACTTTAAATGGGGGCTGACCCCGGTGTTGTAACATGGCTGGGGACCGACCCCGGTGTTGACAATACAATCTGAGTAAAAACCTTAGAAGATGATCCTAGGGTGAAAATGGGTTAAGTAGATTAACCGCATTGCATTCATGAAACATGCATTATTTATTGTTTCATCTAATATGTTGGATGTTATGGTGAAATGAGTTAAGTGGATTAACTGCATTTCATTTATGGAATATGCATTGTTATTTATTCCATGAATATTGTATATTGGATTTTATGGTGAGTTCTCCCCACTGGGCTGTTGCTCACGTCCCTTACAATGCAGGATCTGAACCAGAGGAGGGATTGGAGGGACCAGTGGTGCCTCGTTGAAAGTAGGAACTTAGAAGTTCCTAAGGTTTTCCGCACATGGAAACCATTTGTTTGCTTAAATATGTTTGAGTATTTGTAATAAATATGCCTCGTATGGCATAAGAAACTTATGTCTGTAAGTTTTAATGTCGTTGTTTTAATGTCGTATACATTATATCCACTATGTTTTCATGCGTAACGCTGATGGATAAAAAATTCGTGGTGTGATATGGGTTGTATATGGGGACATATGGTATATGTTTGAGTTCATGTGTGAAAAGCACGTGTGACATTTTCTAGGATCGGGTTTTGGTAAACTTGAAGATCCAGCCTAGTTATGACGATGGGTAATTAGAGTTTATTGTTTAAAAAAAAAAAAAAAATTTAGTCTCATTCCGGGCCCACATCTGGGTTCGGGGCGTGACATCAAATGTTTGATTTGCAGTTAGAAATTCCACTCTTTGTTTTCAATCTACCAAAGAATCTTAGGTACATGGCACATGTGTGTGAGATTTAGAATACTGATCTGCAGGTATCATTATCATCAGACATGGTAGAACCAGAGAATCCAAAGGATTCAACTTGCCTATTTTATATTTTTTAACTATAAATTAAAGATTTTAAAGTGGGCATATATGAATTTGTTTGCAGCACTAGATCCTCTTCCATCATATGATTTATAAGCATTATATTAGTTTAATTTTTTGGTCATGGGTCTAAGGCATATTCAATCTGCAGCATGTTTCATCAATGGTCAACATCTTCTGCAGTTGGGTCATGTGGATCTTATTAGTTTATTTTTGTTATTTATTTGAAGTAATAAGAACAGCTCTTAACCAAGATGAAATAGGATTTTCAAAAGTTAAGGGGAAGGGTAAAAAGTTGATTTTTTACCTCTCCCCTTTAGTTACCGAGGAGGGATAGTGGGGGATTATCTCCCGTTACCACCCATCCAAACGTAGCCCAGGGAAGGATTGGATTGTCACTCGTTCGAGTTTAGTCCCTTTTCCATGGAAAATGCGAGTTTGTTTCCAAGTAGTAAAGAACTTTGATATTTTTCATTTGGATTTTTATGATCCTCTTTTAAGAAAATGAATTTCATAATAAATTAAGGGAGTCACTACGATGGTAATGATGAAAAACATCTCTTCCTAGGGTCATTAGGTTGTGTCTAGTTCAGGAGAAAATTTTTCAAATGATTTTCCTGAATAAAGGGTTATTTTGTATTTTATTTGATAATTTAGAAAAAAAAAAGTTAAGACAAATCATTATCAACAACCAGCATTCATCTATCTGAGTTTGATTTTATGAGTTCTCATTCTCCAATTGACTCTATCGCAATCTAATATATATATATTTTTTTTTTAAAATCACTGTCCTTCTAATATTTTCAATTCATAATTTTTCAACTCTATAGAATAAAATAAGATGAGAAAAGAAAGAGAGACATGAAAAATATTTTTATGTGATAGATATCACAACTAACTATTCTATTCTAATTTAAAAAGTAGAGAAAAATAAGAGAGACCGTTTCATTATTTTAACATTTTTGTCTCAGCAGCTTAATTATTAAAAATTAATAGAGGGGATACCACTTGTTCCTCCATTTGGAGCTTGGAATCCAATTGTCTGTTGCCCTTCTCTCTCACATAAAAATATTAATAAATATTGTATAATTTATAATTTTTGTGCAGAAGTTTGTTGCTGATTTGCTACAATGTGTAGAAAGAAATATGATTTCTTTCCAAGAAAAGTAAATACCCATTCCCTTTACCTGCAAATTTGCTTCCCTATCTACATACAACAATAAATACAAGGACCCAAACAGAATACGTGTTAGATGCCTTGCATGATTACCGGCTAAGCTCACGTGACTGGTCCCTCACCACCACATCCAACGGCCCACATTCAAACCCGCCAACGTTTCTCTGCCTGCCGACCGCTGGATCTGTTCAGTATCCTAATTTCAGTTGCCGAGTCCTTATTACGATTCCAGCAGGCAGAAGGCCCACCTTTTGCCTCTCATGTGGCCGACCAGAGACCCCTTCGTGACTTGTCTGTGTTCCCTCTCTGTCTCCTTCTTCCCTTTGGGTGTATAAAACTGGCCGTAGGATCGTCCATCTTCGATTACGAAAGAGAGAGCATCCAACCATTACAGAGCAGAACATCAAAGCACAGAGAAAAGAAGAGAAGACAACAAGTGAAGAGAGAGAGAGAGAAAAAAGAAGAAAAGAAAAGCCAGCCCGGTTTTTGAAGATGGCAAATGAGGTTCTTGGTTTTGAAATCACTGAGCTGAGATTGGGTCTACCAGGAGATGTGCCGTCGGTGGAGAAGAACGGAAAGAAGAGGGTGTTTTCAGAGATGGCTCCGGCAGGTGATGATGAAAATGGAAGGAGGGAACAGGGGAGGAAAGAGGTGAAAAACCAGGTGGTTGGATGGCCTCCCATCTGCTCTTATAGGCGGAAGAATCACCAGCAGGAGAAAAACCATGGATCCCAAGTTTCCAAATGCTACGTGAAGGTCAGCATGGACGGTGCACCCTTCTTGCGCAAAATCGACTTGAACATGTACACAGGATACTCTGTTCTTTCACATGCCTTTGAGAAGCTCTTTGGGTGTTTCTCTACTGGTGAGTTTGATTTATTTATTTTTTAATGTTAAAGATTGGAGTCCCTCGTTCGCAAATCAACAATCTTCTCTTTGAACGAGGCTATCCGATAGATAGAACGTAACCAACTATTCCGATTAAGAGATCTCTAAGTCCACGTGCTGTGGCTTGAAAATCTTCAGCCGAACGAAATAGTTGGTGATGTTCTATCCGCCGGATAGCCTTATTTGAGGGAGAATTTTTAGAGTGCGAACCCACATCAATTATGAGAGAAGAAAACTAAGGATTTATATGGAACAGATCACTCCACCTATCGAACTAGCCTTTTGGAATAGATTTCCAATTCTAACATTTTAATCTGGGAGCTTAAGCTCTTCTTTTCTTTCTAACTTCTTGCTTTCATGAAAATTCAGTATTGGAAAGAAAAAATGATAAATTCTTGCTTCTGTTTCAGGCAACATATTTGGGAAAGACCCTGAGTGTTCTGATTTCGTTCCAATCTATGAGGACAAAGATGGAGATTGGATGCTGGTGGGAGATGTTCCTTGGGAGTAAGTATCTCAACGATCTTCACAAAATCTCACTGCTGTTGTTTTCTTCCACCTTGAAACCAAAAAGAGTCATTCACTGTGGCCCACAAACAGATCATGATCATGATTTGGAGGGCCAGGAAAACAGGGTCATGTATGTAATTTGGAGGGCCAGGAAAACAGGGTCATGTATGTAATGGACACGAGAAATTCTAAAACAACTCTTAAGTTTCTTGTAATTTAAAAAAAAAAAAAAAACTCAATATTTTTTGAAATATTACAAAATTTTCTAAAACTTTCATAAAAATCCTCAAATACCTATGGATATGAACCACAGATTTTAATATGCTGATGTGTATCCTCAAATCCTCAAAAGTTTGGCCTTCTTTCCATAATAAAAATGTGCCTCGAGATTTATTACTTTTAAGTTTTTAGGGCAGTGGATTCCTTAAAATACTCCAAGATAGGTTTTCTACAAATTTCTATCATTTATCTTAAGGTTATGTTTGGATGCATAGAAAGGATACAATTTTTTATTAAAAAAATCATTTTTATTTGAAAAAATACTCTTAGAGCACCCGTACAAACTGAATAATTCTTCAAAGACCCTTTAAAGTAGAGTGAGAATCAAACTCAAATTGGATTTCTGACCATCGCTCAAACCCTTTTAGATTCTATTAAATTAGAAATTGATGATTATATTGTAGAGTTTAGACTATAAATTAATTATGTTAATAATGATAATTACAGGATGTTCACCAAGTCGTGCCGAAGGCTGAGGATAATGAAAAGGTCGGAAGCAGCCGGATTTGGATTAGAGTTGAGAAGCTCTCATGGACGTTTGGAAAGACACAAAATTGGAGATAGAGAAGAAGAGAATGCATGAAGTATAGCAAAGAATTCAATGAAGAATTCTCTCTGAAAATTTCATTTTCCATTACTGGGTAGAGTAGAAGTAGTTGTTTTATGCTTTGATTATGCAAGAACCGGAATGTTTATACACCGGCTAAAGACAATTAAGAAAGTTGATTTTGATTTATACTTTTGGTTAATACATTATATTTCATAGATCTAAGTAAAGTATATCATATTTACACAAATGATAAGGCATTTGTAATTTAATCTTTGTGTGACAAAGATGAATTTTGTAGTAGAGCAAAAAAAGAAAATACTAATTTGTTTTAGTCATTTGGTTTTATTTATTAAGTTGTCTACGTCTTTTAGAACACTAATTCTCGGGGCATGTACAAGTACACGAGATAACTTTAAGGAGAGTAGTCTTTTGGGTGGAGTGAGAATCAAGACTCTCTTTTCTTGAGACCAATTCTTGACCATCAATCCAAATCCTTTCGATTTTGTTTAGTCACTTTTTGTTTTACAATTCTAAAACTTTAGAATCTTCTCAAAGCACAAAATATTGTGCATAAAAATTATAAAATAATTAATTGACTTGATTAAATAAAAATATTGAGTCAATTAATTTGAATGAGTCAGATCATTTATTGAGCTAGATGATTAATTGAAATAATATTTGTGATACCATACCTTAGTCTAAGAATCTATCTTATTGCATACAAACAGAGCTGAAATGAATAGGATTAGGAGGAAAAGGTCAGACATCTGGAAGATTAAAAAAAATCATAAAATTCTTTTGAAAGTGGATTTTTTTTTTTTAAAAGATTCTCTAGTTTTAGGTTTTTTCTTTGGAAAAGAAAAGAAATAATATTTTCAAATGGTATTTTTTGGTTTTCATAATATTTTCAATAATAATAGAAGAAAATCCTTGTATGTACTTAATGCAAGTGTGGATGGTTTTTTTTTTCTATTTTTAAAATGTTTGCTTAAGATAATCTCCATTTTAATTTTTTTTTAGAAAAAATGATTAATAGCATGTTGGATGATTAGGGAATTTAGTGAAAATGTCATATTAAGATCTACATAATTTCAATGATATTTATTTGATTTACATTAATTTATATATTTTTCACATCTTTTGAAATACTTTGTTGATATTGAAAATTGATCAGAACTTTGATGAGAAGATTTGTGTGGTGGGTAGCCAATAGCATGGACGCAGGCCATTAGTTGCCCAATTATAGTGAAATTACTCCATTGGCCATTGCATTAAATAGTTAGTTTAATGTAATTGCACCCCATTAATGCCAAACTACATTATCCAACGTATAAAGGACCACTGCCATTTCAAAGGCTGAAAACCCTAGATAAATGATTGTGACATATAGGAGAAATGTAGACGGTTCAGATCAAACACAATCAGATTTACAGATGACGTTGTTTTTAGGACATGTAAAGTTCAATTTTTGAAAATCTCAATTATTTATTAATTTCTAAATATGAGAATTTACAAAAAAAAAAAAAATACGTTGGACCCATCATTATTTATTATTTAAATTATTCATTAATTTTAAAAAATTCAATTATTTAAGTTGGACCCATCATTTAAATTTTCAATTTTATGTAAACAAAAATTTTGGAAAATGATGTACCATTAACAAAAATTACGGTGTAAAAAACAGTTTTCCCTTAAAAATTACTGTTTTGAGTTAGATTACTTAGTCAAATCAACATAGGAGATAAGTCGAAAACATTGCAAGGTCTTTGGAGTCAATTTCTGGTCAGTATCTTTGGAGTACTCTCCGTGCGATATGTATAGAATAAGATCCCATCATTTGAATTTAACATGTGTGTGTAAGGAAGTATACTTATGTCCCGAAGTATTAGCCAAACAAGACACCTTCAATCATCAAAAAATAAGAGAGAATGGCTTTTTTTTAAACTAATGTGGAATGTTGCGATGTTTCAATTGTTTCATCATTCTGTTTTTAAAAAAATTAAAATTATATACATACTAACAACAAAAAGTATAAAAAAAAATAAGTAATAGAGAATAAATACATAATATTAGAAATTGAAAATTTAACGAAATAATAAATTATATTAAAATTACATAGTTAGAAAAAATATATTACTAGTGTGCTAAGAATAAAAAATAACTCAATTAAGAAGAAGGAAAAAACATAAGTATATTTTATGGTCGAAAGGCAGTATATCTTTTCTGTCTGAACAGGTCAAAACACAGAAAGATTGTTTCGTTTCAAATTTGTGCCACAAAACAAAACATTTCAATCCATTTAAGCCAAAACAAAATTAATAACCTATACTATGCATCAGATAACTCTGGAAATAATCGAATCTAGATCCTCTTCCTAGAAGCTCAAACCAACAGACCTACACCCATGCACGCTATTCATATCATATCTTATACAAATTGATATATAGCCAATATACTAAAAATATCATATCAATATCAAGAGAACCAAACAAATATTGCCCAATATTTCAATCTAAGCTATGAACCATGAAAGTTTAATGGAATCCTGGATTTTTCTGATTCCAGATCAGAGCCTTGAACGTGCCTGGACATGTCGTGGGAGATACTACTGTGCAAGCCCAGATTTTTTTTTTCTCCTCTTAGTGTATGGTTGGATATCATGATTTGCAGTGGGGGGGTCTCATTATTTCAGGACAGACCACAAAATCAAGGATGGTCATATCTCCTGATGGTGTGCAAGCTACTATCTGTGCATGTTACGATACAAAAGAGAGATGACTCGATCAATGCAAGATGATTACGACACTTGGAAGAGAAAATTACCATTAGCATTGCTTGCAAGGAATTATTTTGGAAACAAGCCTCAAAACATGATGAAATTTATGGCTCCTCTAATCAGAAGATAAAAATTGGAAGACTAGAAAAGGTACAAGCAGGCGATAGAAGTGAGAAGAGTGGTTAGCAACACTGATACGAAGTTCACACCGTTGTTGTCTAGGATGCTCGTACCAGATATCCTCTTCACTGTTGGTCCCGGTTTCTCCACCACCTAAACACAAGCACAAAAACTTGATTCAACAAAACATACCAAAAATACCATTAAAATGAAAATTGAATAAAAAAATGTAGCGATTGAACTTGTGAAAAGGGAAACGAATTGAAATCGCAACTGATCAGATGGCAATCCTTGAGTTAAGAATAAGATAGAGCTCCAATGGGTATGAAAAACAAGAGGTGGTGGTTCATTGCCAGCTTAACCACCAAAGATCATTCATTCCCAGTGGACCCAGCTCTCAGCGATTCAAGCAGTTCATCTTGTGGACCCCATTATCAATGAGCCATGTCTCAAGAAGGTGACTTTACTGAAACAAAATCAGCCAATCCCATGAAAATTTCCAGTGGGATAGATACATAAGGCATAAACAGGTTCCACTGGATGAATGCCTGCCACAGAAAGATGGATCTACCTGTAATGGCCAATAACAGAACACTATACAATTTCAATTGTAAGCAATACAACCTACGTGCCACATGTAGTATTTTTACTGTTACACAATATCAAGGCATGCAAACAGTGATAACAACAGCATTAATGAATACTCATGGACCTTTATGAAAAACCAATTCAAGATTTTTAACGAAACCCCTTGTTGGGCACAAAAACAGAAAGTGACACAACAAAGTACAAGAGGCTAAAATGTATGTCTGAAGAATTAAAGACGGATGTGTGGAGACTCAATAGAGGATGGATTAAGAAATTAAAATGATCCATAAGAAGCCACAGTTGGCTCTAGGCCAGAAAGATACTGAGTGGCATTCCAGGTGGATGCGCAGGTAGAAGACCATAAACAGCATCAGCAAAAAAAAAATTAGTTCTTTTATTTTATTTTCTTTTGAGATTTTCTGAAGGTAGATAATGGTGATAGAAAATTTGGTAAATTAAGATCATGTGTTCAAAATATGTTTGTCACATCAGTGTCCATCCAACCATCCAAATGGCAATGTTGTAAGCTTGAAACAGAAACCAAGTGCAAGAGTGGCACCTACCACAATTGCAGACCCCTCTTAAATGTTTGTTCCTCCAGTACAAATTTATCACAAAAAGCCATCAATGCAACATCCATTCCATTAGTGAGAGTAGTACATCAAGACCTGGCAAAATCTAAACGACACAATTACCCGACCTGACTCAACCCAACCCATTTAATAAATGATCAGACCCAACCCAAAACCAATTATAAATGGGTAGATCTGACTGACCTAGCTAGTGCCATGTCTATATGCAACACATCCAACTATATAGGGTTTACACACATTTAAGGAGTAGCCTTAGTATGTCTCTCACTAAAAAGTTCCCTAAGTAAATGAGTAACCCGATTCGAACCCAAAATAGACCCGAGCTGACTAAATATGTTTAACAAGACCGAAAATAGACTTCAGCCCAAAATAGACTCAAACCAAATAAGACCCAACCCGACCTATTGCTAGGTCTAAGTACACCCAAATGGTTTACTGATAGGGGTGTTCATTTGTCTGAACCCAGCCCGAGTACCCAACATAAACAAACGGGCTCAGTCAAAAAATATGTCCGACGGGCTGGGGTCGGGCTTTAATTTGAAGCCTATCGGTGTTCATCGAGCTTAACTTAAGCCCGTTTATATATATAGACACTTCCCAGTTCCCACTTCGTGAATCCGTGTTCAAGAAGAAGAGAAATAGGGGATTATGGATAATTGGACAAGGGATTGGGTTCTCTCTCTCTATCTCAATCTCGAGAGAAAGAGAGAGTAATTTAAAAAAAATTAAAGTTGATTTGCAAATAATCTAACTTAGTTGAATAGGCTCAGGTTTTTTTTTAGTGAAGCCCGGCCCCAATCCGACCGAAGAACACCCCTATTTACTTAACTCCTTTCTGCTTAGAGATTGGAGAACTGTATTCTCATTCTGTGGAATTTTTGAGATTCCTAATGGAAATCAAGAAAGCTTCTCAGCCACAGTGGAAATGCAGCCAAAACACATTTTAGGAAATTAATTTAACTTTTCAAAATCAATTAAGCTCAATTAAAAAGCAAACAGGTTTAATGGATAGGGTATAACTTTCAAGTATAGACTATGTTGAGTCCACTCCACACTTGGCCAACCAAAACATATGGAAGCTTACCTATTCCAAATCATAAGTGCATTTAGAATTTTATGATTGATCTGCCCTTCTGTAGTCCACATGACTCTCTCTCTCTCTCCATCTCTGTCGAGTAATTTAAAAAAAAATTAAACTTGATTTGCAAATCATCTAACTTAGTTGAATAGGCTCAGGTTTTTTTTTTAGTGAAGCCCAGCCCTAATCCGACCGGAGAACACCCCTATTTACTTAACTCCTTTCTGCTTAGAGATTGGAGAACTGTATTCTCATTCTGTGGATTTTTTGAGATTCCTAATGGAAATCAGGAAAACTTCTCAGCCACAGTGGAAATGCAGCCTAAACCCATTTTAGGAAATTAATTTAACTTTTCAAAATCAATTAAGCTCAATTAAAAAGCAAATAGGTTTAATGGATAGGGTATGACTTTCCAGTATAGACTGTGTTGAGTCCACTCCACACTTGGCCAACCAAAACATATGGAAGCCTACCTATTCCAAATCATAAGTGCATTTAGAATTTTATGATTGATCTGCCTTTCTGTAGTCCACATGAAAGAAACTTCTTAAACTGCAGAGGAACCAGGTAACGAAATGCAGCACTGGATTGAATAGACTGACAGGTAGCGGACAGAGATATGTAACCAAATAATGGTCAAAGATGTCTGTTCTAAGCACTGGGGCACATTAGTAAGGAATTAGACCTTTGTGTTCAGCTTCACATAAACATCATGATGGAGGTCTAACCATTGAGATGCTGGGTTCTACAAAATGATTATATGGAGGCTCCGTGCTATACTGTTTTCATGGGAAAACTTTATGATTATATATTGCACAGGGCCACACCAAGCAAGCCCAGGACTTTAGATTGCAGGTGAGCCATAAAGACAGGCCAGGTCCATGGGCTCTGCCCTAAGAATCATTAAATGCCCATCAGCCAGTAAACTGACAAATTCACACTCGAGAAGTGTTTCCTACCTTATTGCGAACAGTGCAGAATCCACTGAATTGAACTGTCGCACCCAACAGAGAATCAATCAAGCTTCCACATAAACCTGCCATTGTGGCAAGTGGTATTATCCACAGTTGCTTCAGAGCCAAGTTTGCATTGCAGTTTGCTGTGAATATTCCAAACAGGACAAATGTCAGTCCAATAACACCACCAGCAGCTGCAGCAGCTATGAGTCCTGTTGTAGTCACTGCACCATTTGTACCCTTTCGAACCAGCTGGACAGGAATTATGAAAGATAATTAGATTTCCACAATTTCAAAATTTGAAGTGGGAAACAAATTTACTTTTCTCAAAGCTCAAAAGTTCAGCGATTTAGTAAAGCTTTGGGTAACCAAATGCTGATATAACAGAGATCATACACACCATTGAATTAAAAGTAAAGTAAATAATATCTCATTTACAGAAAAAGAAAAAAAAAAAGGTGATGATAAACATAGATAGATGATGATGCCCATCTTTGAATAGAAAGTAAATATACCTTATTTCTAGAAAAAGTGCTGACAACTAATAAAAAGGAGCTACTTTCAGAAGGAAGCCATGTCCAATTGTAAGAAATCATGTAAAGTCAACCACATAACAATTAAATTTACTATGGGATCTGCAAAGTGGATATGTCAAATAATTAAATGATTTACCAATCTCAATGTTATCTGTCATCAAACAATTTGAAAGCCTTTAAATTGATGCAATTTAATCCTATGTACTGTTTAGAAGATAAATCAAGGCCTTGCAATTTCTAATAGACCAACAAGATAACAATTAAAGTGGCATCTTTCATTCAGAGAAAAGAAAAAAAAATGAAAGTGGTGTAACATCATTGAATTTTTGCTCAATTGATAAAGTTGAGTGATTTTGAACAAAAAATAATATTTTAGAAATAAGTCAGCACAGAATTTATATTCTCTATCAGTTCATGGTCCTTCAAATAATTCTCAACTTGCAGACCTCTATTGTAAATTCAATTGTGGAAACATGGGTATTGGGAAGAAGCACTAGGCAATAACCAAATCACACAACCACAATACAAATTTATTTTCCAGTTTATCAATTTTAATATTTAATATGAGATTAGAGTTGCTAAATAAAGGGATTTGTTTCCCAATCTTTCCAATTTGTAGTTATTTCTATTTTAATTACAACTCAAGCCTATATATGGGCTAAATTGATTAATGAAAGGCATGAGATAAGTACTTCTAAGATCAGCTTAGGCTAGAAGGTTTAGTTTCTCCTCCAATTGAGACCATAAGCTTGGCGGAGATATGGTTTCTCTTGAAATTGAAACCCCTATTCCCTACTCTCTATTTTAAAAAAAATTCCTGTTTTCATGCATTTTCCTTTTTAGGTATAATATTTTTTTATAAGCAGAACAGACCATGCACCACAATGGATATGTTGAATGTAAAACACAGTGACTAATGCATGAATTAAATAGAACCCAATGTAATCTAAAACATGAAGCAAATGGGAGCCTTGATCTGCTTTCTTTAATGTTAGTTAATAGAAGCCAACCCGTTGTTATTCATGAAACAAGGAGAGACTCCAACAAATAAGAAAGGGACATGAGCCTGTACAAAAGCTACAAAATATATGTCATCATAATCAAGGAAGAGAGATTAAATTTTAAACCCTTCAAGCTCATCAGAAATTCATAAATTGTGCAGGAAAAGACAAGAAATTACGACTGAGGCTCCCAATCTATAGAAACCAGTGAAAAGCGCAACGCCAAATAAATGGGACAAAGGTTTCAATCATAAAGATGATCGACAATGTCAAAAAGATGGTAAGCAAACACCGGTTTGCTAAGCATTAGCATTAATAGTGAAACAATGGAATAATTGAAATAGAAACCTGTTATGTTGTCTTTTTCAAAATCACTTGCTCCAAATTGGCACCTCTTAATGTTAAATCGTTATCCATCATGGCTCTTCAAGACAAAGGAAAAGGTCACAAGATTCGGTATCACTTACCAATGAGAATCAAAAGGCAATATAGATGGTCACAGACCTACCATTTGGTCATTATCAATAGAGAACCATCATATTTAAAATGACGATAGCAGCAAAACGTAACCCAGCTGAATGTAAAGAAAGAATGATCCATGTTACTTCAGCAAAATCAGAGCGAACTCATAAAACACATTTATCTACCTTAAAGGTTGTGATTAATCGAGGCTGTGCATTGCTAAGCATCCCAAGTTCGGACGACCAAGTGTCCCCATTGCAGCAAGCATATTGTCCAATAATACCACCAATGAGGGATGTTACCAGTGCAGATTCTTTTGAATCTAAACACTTGTCCTGCCAACCCTGTCAATTTTCCAACAGTTACTGCCAACATAGTTGCAATGCCACTATTTGCCAGAACTTGTATCCTGTAAAGTACGAAGGACGTTTCCATCAAAAGAAAGCACCAAACATTTTGTCTGGCTTGCACATTTATGTAACAAGGGCAATGACTCTTAAGATTGCCACATTTTGGAAACAAAATCTTTTTTTTTCTAAATAGAACAAGTGTTCAAGTATCCAAAAAAAAATTGTATAAAGGGTAATACTCTCTGATAAGAATCCATGGTACAGTTCGAAGGTGCTGACTTATGCAACCACAAGGTTACAGGTTCAAGTCAAGACGCATCATAGAAGAAAAATGGGGGAAAAATATGACTCTTTATTGAGAAAACAGAGCCCTGAACGTAGGAAAGAAATTCTAAAAGCTGGAAATAAAAAGTCAAAAATGAAAATCTCAATAATGGTCAAATCACAATAAAATCCACTGATTAAATTCTAGATATTATAGGTAAAATCGTGATAGAAGACTGCAAGACTGATATTTTAAGATGGCTTGAAAATTTCATGACAGTTCCATAATACTCTAGCAAAAATAAAATGAGTTAAAAAGATTGGTAATATTTTGATTATTTGTGACACTGGTGTGGTGGAATTTATTTCAAAAGAAGCTGTCAATTCTCAATGATCCTGACCCAGCCTAACTGCCAAAGCATTGATTTCAAACGAAACCCCGTCTTGAAAACAAATTTCAAGTTTGGACCAACAAAATTTCAATTGATTTTTGAAGATGAGTACAAAGAGTTTAATGTGTCAAGTCTTAGCTCCTCCTTTGGAAGACTAGTCTGGCACTCTTGCATTACGATAAATTTAGAACAGAATTTCAAAGTAAAATGAAAGCCTAATGTTGTTCTGATTCTTAAGGTTGCCTCTGGTGGGGCCTTAAAAGACTTGATCCACTTGAGGGGATAGGTTCCTTTCAAGGCTCAATGTATGATTTTGTCCTCGAGGAATATAAATCCCCAGAGTTCTAAGTTGTGAAACTCCAAGAAATCAAAGAGAGAACCTCAAAGACTTCAAGGACTTGAAGTCCTTAAGGCTCAATGTATAGTTTTGTCTCAAGGAATATAAATCCCGAGAGTTCTAAGTTGAAACTCCAAGAAATTAAAGAGAGAACCTCAAAGACTTCAAGGATTTGGCGTCCTCAAAGTGTTAAAATACACCGAGGACTTCAAGTAACAACTCTTCAAAATGTTTGATTACCTCCCGCCACAGGAAGCGCAAAGGTCATGGGTTCGAGCCCCCATGGCCTAACCTTGGTGTGCCTTAAGGGTAGGGATCCACCCGTGGGGGTTTTATGCTGGGTATCCCGTGGTTTCCCACATGTATATTCAAAAAAAAAAAAAATGTTTGATTAGCCTCCCCGAACATCAAGGTGGAGATTGCATGCAAAGATGACATGCAAAGATCCCTAAGGATCCAATTTGAATTTGGACTTTTCAGATTGCTTAAAGTGTTTTGAAACTCCAATTTTTTATTGCAAAAAAACTCCCCTTGGTGCCTCAAAAGAGACATATTTATAGCCTTGAAAATCCCCCAAAGAATGGAGAAAAAGTGGTAA
The DNA here is from genome assembly GCA_013350335.1 of Chimonanthus salicifolius. NCBI lineage: Eukaryota > Viridiplantae > Streptophyta > Magnoliopsida > Laurales > Calycanthaceae > Chimonanthus > Chimonanthus salicifolius. The sequence continues at coordinate 71,397,608 of CM023535.1, read as the reverse complement.
AAAGGGAAAAAATCAGACTATCTGGAACAGCATATGCGGTTCCTTTCATTTTTGTGGGTTGCTTTCTATGTCTCTTCTTTTCTGATAGATTCTCCTTTGTCCCAGTCAGATTCAGATTTTGACACTTGAGGGCAAAATAGAAGATTCAAACTCAGATCCATACCTTGAGCAGACAGACCCTAGGTTTTTTCATTTCTTATAAAGTGGAGTCAAATACTAACTGCATGCTTGCCTAGGATCATGTAGATCTCACCCAAGTCCAGCCATTTAAAATCCTCATGTACAATGACTGATGAAGCAAGTGCTCAAACCTTGCTTGAAAAGAGGAACCTACTGTAACTTTAGTAGTAAAACTAGTAAAGTACTTCGGGTTAATATGGCATGTGGTTCAGCTCCCGATAAAAGGGAAGTTTGGGGATTAACAGATACTAATGATCAAATAAAAAGGACTTTACTGGCCATCCTATGCAAGGCATAGATACAAGCCACTGAATGCTCTAAAAGCCACTTTAGTACCTCCAAAAAAGGAAAGAACAAATTGACTAAACCCAATTGTGTTGGCACCTTATTTGGAGCAAATAAACTTACTCCCAATTTTTGAGTCCTTCCTTAATTCTTCTTAGAGTAGAAGAATACATCAAAAATCAGTAACTCATTCAAGGTTTTTGTCAGTTCATAAAACAGCAAGGTGCCCAACCCAGCTTTAATAGATACCAACCTGTGCCAAGAATTTAGAAGATTGTCTTATGGAATGAACTCTTTACATATACTCGTACAATATCTTTAAAAGAAAATTTATATTCTACATTGTCGACACGAAATTCAAGATTGATAAAGAATTCTAGAGAGGAGAAATGGACAACAAAAGAGTTTTTCAGCCTAAACCCAAATACCTGAGCAACAATATAAGACTGAGAAGACACCACAACTATGTAACTTTGCAAAACTTTTGCAGGAAAATGTTTTTTTAAATAAGTGATTTTCCTATTTAAGTTCTTTCCTTTCTCCCCCAGTGGAGAAATGCTTTCCAAGGAATATAGGATGATTACCTTCTTCAGGTATGAGTTAAAAACCATTTTTCTGTACTCTGCTTGGATGCAGAGAAGCAAAGAAAGTAACCTTCTTATCTGAAAAATTGGAATGAGTTCAATTATTTTATGCTAAAAGGGTTATTACCAGAAAAAAAAAAAATACTTACATTTCCATGCATCAATTGGAACCCAGGAAAATTACAGCATACAAGGAGGCACGTTGGAAACACTTGCTTTTCCTATTGTAATTGCAGTAATAATTCCCACTTTTGGTTAAGGAAAAGTGACACACCATGAGAGGAGAGGAGTATCTTTGTCATTTTATTTCCATTTAAAATGACAAAAATGCCTCTTCGGTGTTATATGTCACTTCCTCATTGACTGTAATAGAAAGGGCACAAACAGATTAATGCAAGATAAAAGGGAGTGAATTGTGAAGTATAAAGTGCAAAGATCGACAAGTGATAATAAAAAACTTGCTAGTGGACTTCAATTTCTGATCGAAAATGAGTTGCTAAATCTCCACCAAGCTACCAAGGAAAATGAATCTAAGCATATTAAAAAAATAGGAATCATATCATCCCATTAAAATGCTTCGAAAGCAAACATACCAATTGCGCTGGCCGCCCTCCTTGAAATCGGCGTCGATGCTTCGCTTCTTCTCCTCACCCATCTTGGTGAGCTTGGACGAGGTGAAGAAAAACACCAGAAGCAGCGCTCCGAACCTTCAAACCATCCCACCAAAATCGCAAATCAACAGAGAAAAAAATAAGTGTTCTATTCAACTTGAAAGTGAAACTTGAAATGAATAGAGAAAGAGTACAAACCGGTAACCAGCAAGGAAGTGTAGAGACATGACGAGAAAGCCTGCAAAAGCTCCAGAAAGATCAAGGGATTTTCGCTTGAATGCTCTAATTGCAATTGAAGAAGATAATAATACAGAGACCAACGGTCGAATCACCCATTCCTCCATCTCCCCTCACTCCCTTACAAATTACAAATCAGAATTCCTCTCTCTCACCCCTTCTTAGGGTTCGGAGATTGAATGAAATCCTGGAAAATAGTCGAATGGAGACTGAAGTCTGGTTTCTTCTCTCAGGCTTTTAAAGAAGAAGAAAGAAACAAAGGAAATGGAGAAAATAAAGTGCACTGTCTAAAAAATTATAAAAATAGGAAAAAAAAATTAAATAACTTATAAAGTATGTCTAAAAATTACTGATGTGTTAGCAAACTATTTTATATACAATGAAAATATTAAAAATTAAAAAAATTATTAAAAATAACTCATATAAAGTAATTGAGGTTCGAATGCAAAATACCTTCGTGAAAACTTCTTTTAAATCTTATTAAAATTCTATTTAATGCAAGACTCAAAGTATAAAAAAAATTTAATAACAAAGTATTCAGACGTGTCTCATTTAACTCAAAGTAAAAATCTAATAATAATATTAATTTTTTTTAGCAAATTAGAATTAAATACTTTGTTATTAATGCGGAGTTGCGGACATCATTCATTATCATTTTACTCTGTAAATTAATTTAGGTATCAATATTTATATTAAAATTAAATACTATATTATAATAGATTAATTTTTTTATCATTTTATAATTTCTTCTTAAACGGACTTTACTTTATCGATGCATTGCTAACTGGAGTCGAAATAGATGATGAATGAGTCCATTTTGGTTTATAACGATTGATACGTTGTGTTGCATCGATACCAGTGTATCAATACAATACATTTTTACTCTAAATTTTAATAAAAAAATGGTCTTCAAATCAACTCAACTTCAAGTATGTCAATTTGTTATCATCCATATAAAGTCTTACTATATTAGTTAAATATCAACTGATATATATTAGATAAGAGATTTCATGAAAATATATAACTAGTTAATTATTATTAAAATGAAAGTATCCATGAAATTAGATCTAAGTATCAAAGAGATTTAGACTTTAGAGTTTAATAAAAAGTGTGAATCAACTGTTTTAGTAATTTTATTAATTTCTCTAATTTGAAATTTTAAATTTAAAGAGTGGTGACGTTTCCTTCTATTTTTTTTATTTTTTATTTTTTGATATATTTTAAACATGTAAAAAAATTTGGCTTGTAGTTAACGATACGCCATCAAAATCCACTGAGTCACCTATATAAAATGTGAGGATATGTTTACCATTTTTCTATATTTAAATTTTCTGAATTTTAAAAAACTTAATAAAGTATTTGAATAATATCAATATGTATTCACTATTAGAATCCTATGCTGATATTTCATATGTAGCATTAGCTTCCAACTTTTTTCACCCATTAAAAGATACTCGATAAATACTAAAGGGGTTGGAGTGATGGTCAAGAACCATTCTACAGTCCTAAATTCGATTTTCACTCCACCTCAAGAGACTCATTTCATAAAATTATCCGATGTTCGTAGATAGAGATACTTTCAAATATTCTGAAGATTAGTCGGATTCTCTACGAAGTCTAGACACCTTAATAAAAAAAAGCTAAATAAATATAATTACAAATTAACTATTTGACTTATAGCAAGTGATTTTGTTTGTCATTATGCAAAACATTGTACAGAATTTTATTTTAAAAAGAAAAACCATTTTGAGATAATTATAAATAAAACATGGGTCATGTTTGTGTTTTTAAAAAGAGAAAAACACACATAACACTCTTGTCATGTATTATTATGAAATATCCAACTGCATAGAGAAGGACGTGTTTGTAAGTGTGAATCACATAGCAAGGGTTTAAACTTAAAAAATAAAAGAAGATGATTACCACTCTCGTGTGCACTAATTATTCTACCTACTTAGATATAAAATTTATTTGTCAATCTATAATATATCAAAAATTAATTTGATTGGACTTAATAAAATTATTTTTTTAAACTCTTTATCTTTAAATTTTATTATCATTAAAAAATAATTTGACTGAAATGATTTTAATAGATTTATATATTTAAAAAAATCTAATAAATTTATCATTACTTTATTTGATGAATTCTATAATACACTATTTACTAGCGTTCACGTAATTATTTTATAAATTTATAAAACTGTTTGATAGCATACTTTTTTATAATCAAAGTAGAGCACCTTAATTTAAAAATATTTTTTTAGTAGAGCAGCTCACAAATGAAACAGACATAGGATAAATAACTCCGGTCGGTTGTGCCGCACGCAGAATGCGGAATCCGTCTCTCTATATTTAACCTTTTTAATCTTTCATGCACATCTACAGATTAGGTAGATTAGGTCAGGTTTTAATAAATCTAACTAGATTGATGTTAAAATTTATTCAATTTGATTCAAATTGTTGATATGAATTATTTAATTCAATCCGACTCGAATTTCTAATCCAAGTCAATTTGAGTATTATTTTATAATTTAATGTACTTGATTCAAGTCAAATTACAGCGGATCGGGTCGAATTGATTTTAAATTTATCAACCGAACCCGACATGAATTTCATGTAGATTTTTATTTTCTCAATTGACTTGACCCGAAATATACAAATATATAACTCAAACCCATTGATTTCCCAGGTCGTATTAATACCTAACCCAAGTTTCACCCCTAATACTCCCCATCTTCTTAAGAATAAAATTTATTTTTGGATCACTTATTAATTTACAGTTTGCTCTAAAATCAATAGAAAAGTGAACTGCATTATGTACAAGATATTTATTAGTTTATATATTTTAAAAAATGTGGTAGTTTCATACTGTATGCTTAACCATTAAATGAGATAGTGGTGAATTTATTGAAAAGTTCTTCATCAAATATACGAATTGATAAAACTTATCTTGATTAAATCAATTAAACCATATTTTTACAGATTGTAAAATTTAATGATTAAAAAGTAATTTAAAGTGATAATTATTTAAAAGCTTGGTGAACTATGTATTCAAAAATTATATTTTCAACAGATCCATGACGGCGTAATTGATGAATTCTATACCTAAGTGGGTTGGATATTATATAACACATGCAAGGGACTACTTCACAAATGTTTAAAGATTTTTTCAGTTTCAAGAATGTTTAATTCATCCGAGTGAGGCCAACAGTTTTAATTACTTGTTAAATTTGATCGTCCTATTATTACAATTAATATTAATATTTATAATCTATTAATTTCAAAAAAAATTTGTGCTGATTAGCCAATAATAATATTAAGTATTCTATGTCTGTGAAGAAGAAGAAAATGTAGTATTATCGTATTTAATTTATATGGATGACATTGTGCGCGCTGGTGATGACAATGATTTGAGTGATGTTATAATTAATTTCCTCTCAATAAGAAGTTGAGTTCTCTCTTACCTGTGCAAGTCTCTGGGTTTCTCATTTACATTCAGCCCTTGTTAAGGCAATAGAAGGTGATCCAGCCAGCCCTTTGAGCCTGACAATGGGCCACGCCGAAGGCACCTTTGAAGTAATGGAATACACCCAAAAGTGGCTTGCAGAGTGAACAGTCTGATCATATGTTGGTTAGCCATTATTAACAGCCAAACACTTGAATATATTTATAGAATCATATTTAAATACAATACAGGAAGATAAGATAATGTGATCAAATTCAAAATAACAAGATAATTGAGATAATACAAATCCAATTAAAATTAAATTCGAATCTAAGGGATTCTATCACAAATAGACCTTGAAGAGGATCACATAAAAAATATATACCTTTTCATTGAAAAAGTGTTTTCAAGTGTAGGTAGAAAAATGAACAGCAGTGAAAAATAGCCTTTTCTTTTTAATGTCAGTGCTCATATTCATTGAAAAGAAACATGCAAACGTTGCCGTAAGCATTGGATGGGGACTTTGCATCATATGCTATGGCGGCAAGTCGACGATTCCGCTCTTCAGATCACTCATGATTCATGAAAGGTATCAAATCAACTCATTCTTATTGGCAAAAAGTGAGTTCATCTGTCCATGTGCCACTGTGATAAGGCCAGGGGTCGAGATATCAGTCGATACGAAATGTATCAGCCGATATGATACAGATTTTAAGCTCTATATAATATCGACCAATACGTATTGTATCAGTCGTACAGCCTTCATATCGGCCGATATATCAGTAAATCATATCGGTCCCTACATCGGCCGATATAATTAATATCGGTATTTAAAAAAAAAAAAAAAAAACGGTGATGGGCCCAAATTAACATATCGGCCGATATCAGCCGATATTTACATTTTCAATTTTTTTTTTAAAACAAAAAACAGTTTCTTTTTTCAGTTTTTTTATATTTTTAATTAAAAATAATAAAATAATACTGATATTAAAAAAAAAAAAAAGGGGAGAGAGAATCATATCGGCCGGAGCATTTTTTACACCCCTGGATAAGGCTATGATGTGTTCTTCCTAATAATTTTCTCTCAAAAGCTAATCATTGCTTGTGTTGTCTAACAACAAGACTTACCCAGGATGATATGACAAATTGGCATTGTCTTTTATTCCCATGAAACTGGAATACTCAGAAGCTGCATAAGCAGTAAAGATTTACTGTATCAAGAGAAGCAACAGTATACAAGTAGCATGTCAAGAAAGAACAAACAGGACGTAGACGAGAATTTAGAAATTGAATCAGTTTAAGTACAAAAGTTTACCATCAACAGTGACATTTCCTTTTTACAACCCAACAGATAATTTAGCTGCTCAGTTGAGAAATTACATGGGGCAAGAGAAGTTCGAAATAAGTTAGCGTCTTCACATTCAAATTTCAAACTAATCACCTCCCATATCCCTTTCTCTTGAAATTCCACCTTACATGGACAGGCTTGGAAGAACCAGAACCTGATAGAAAGCTACAGACAACAATGAAAATAGGAAGTAAAAAAAAAAACAAAAATTTTAGAATGAAAAAAGAAAATTTGATGAGCAGACATCAGGTAACTTCAAATGAAGAGCTGCTGGCACCCGTTTAGGAGACGACGGCCCATTAGTATGTAAGATGCATCTGTTAACAGTCAGTCCACTGTCGTCAGAAGAGTGTCTCGAACAGTTTTGGTGAAGACAATGCCGCTACAGACTTGAACTGTCAATGTAAAGGTAACTTGCAATTATGAGATCGAGTAGAAATTTCTAAGCATATAAAGCTACAAAATAGGCAGCGCACTTGTTCTCCGGCACTTCAATTTACCAAGTGTAACTTCCACACCCAATTGATATGTATACAGTAAGATACTCAGGTAAAGTAAGTTATCTGGCTATGCTAATACTAAGCTTGTGCAGAAACCAAGTTTGGAAAAACTCAGTAACTCAATAAGCATGAACCTGAAATCTCTCAAGACATGGTCAAGTTCCCAACTAAATATTCATGTCTAAAGAGCTTTAGAATTCTGGCCTTTAAAATGTTGAAGTAGTCAAACAGTAAAAAAGATTTCAGCTTTCGAAAAATTTCTGCTACCCTTAACTTCAATAGAGCTTAGATCAAGTCAAGTAGAATTTCAATGTTTTTCAAGCTATTCATAAGAAATTTTAAGAACTGGACTATTCATGGACACTACACAAAAGTCTTCTCTAATATTATCTCGAAGTTGACTAAATCAAATGACAAGCTGCTCTGACTAAATCCAACCATGGCATGGTGAATAGTCTCAAACAGTTGGCTAATGTTGTGCATCTACATACCTTTTGTTGCTTGTACTTTTCACGAATAGCATTGAGAGGACAGCCCTTGGAGTTCATTTGCAATTCTTGCATTGCAAAGACTGCATGTTTCAGATCCAATGCTTTATATGATGTATAATGCTCCAGTGTTGAATTCTGCAAGAAATATAACGAACTCATTGTAGCAAGTTATCAAATAGACAGGAAAAAAAAAAGGCAGAGACAAATGCAAACCCATGGGTGACTGGACTGATCTAGAGTCCATCTGGCGAGGAACACAGCAGATGCGGCTATTAGAGAGGGAAGAAATTTCAGGAATTCATAATCAACCAGTGTCAGTTCTGCCAAATAATTGGCAAGGAACTCCAGAGCAGGTACAGGAACCTGTAGGCCAGAGTAAGTTAGAAATTTTCTTTTATCCAGATAGAAACACCATGAGAATATAATGAGGCTGCAACTCCAGGGCACCGGTTTGGCTTTTAGGTGCACCCAGGGGTATAAAATTTGGCCCATACGATACGTATCGGCCGAGATGTCTTGGATTTTAGACGCCTGAGATATTACCGTATCAGCCAGTTAAAAAAAAATCGGCCGATACCGCCGATTTATTTATTGTTTTTTTTAAGAAAAATAGATATCAGTTGTGGGCCCGGTCAATATCTCAGCTGAATACGGGCGAATGTCGGCTTAGATATCGGCCGTTATTTATATTTTTTAAGTTTTTTTAAAAAAAAGCATTTTTTATTTTTTTAAATGATTTTTTTCAGGAAAAAAAAAAAGGCACCGAGATTTTCAAAAAAAAAAAAAATGAGAGAGAAAAAATCTCAGTTCAGCTGAATTTTCTACCCCTAGGTGCACCTGAGCCAAGGACCAATTGCAATTAAGGACCCGAACCTTGGCCAGGGGCCCAAGTTAACCTGAACCCAACCTGGATTTGTATATGTAGGGCCCAAGCCCAATTTCAAACAGACAAGCTCGGGTTCTTTAGGCATAAAAGGTAGTTTTTTGTATTATTCTATAAAATAAAAACTATATATTACATAAATGTCGCTCCAATTCAGGTTTCAAGCCAAACTCAGGTTTTTAGGTAATAAGCCTGGGCCCACGCGGAATTCAAATTCAGGCCTCATATTTTCGAGCCCAAAAATGAGCCCTAGCCAAGGCTGGGTAAACCTTAACCTGATTTTTTCAGGTTTTTTCATGCCGACTCAGGTTAGGCCCCGCCCAAGTTGCACCCCTGCAATGAGACTTGTTTTCCTCTAAGCTCAGGATGTGAATAGAGAGAAGCTACAAGGTCTACTTTTCTCTGAACGATCAAGATGTGAATAGAGAAAGAAGCTGGCATACCTTGAAGCAAATTTGTGCTGCTCGAATGAATCTCCTGTAAACAGAAGACCAGAGAAGCAAAATTAGAAAATCCCATGGACAATGCAAGATATTCTGCTGTAAATAAGGACGATAAATATTGGCAAAGACAGATTAACCTCAGAAATGTCTTTGCAGTGGGAGCTGATAGCTGAAAACCCAAATAGTCCAGTACTTGACCTTCCATCTTCAGTACCTGTTGGTTTCCATAGTACAAAAATTGTTCTATAATGAGTTGCTGGGCATCTACATACTTACATGCGCGTGTGCACAAATTATGTGGTCATAATTTCCCCAGGAAAACTTCTATTATATTTCAGCCTATTCAAGTCATTTTAAGTTGTACTTTTTATATTTCATGTACACATATTAGGCTAAAATAGCTTGGGAAAAACTTAGCATTGGTCATACCTCTTCCCTTGTATAAGTATTGTCTGTCATGAAGCAGAACTCTTCCACACGAGGTGCACAAATTTCTTCATATTTCCTTCAAACCATAACATAGAAAGAAACACAGTTAGCAATTCATTAATTAAAGGTCAGGAAAATCAGGCAATCCAATTGATTGGATTCATAAAGGAACTTGATTAATCATCATAACAGATCAAATTTATCCAAGATCAACTTTGTGAGTTCTACTTCACCCCTTCCTATTGAAAGCATGACAAAACTAGATGTAAACATCATAATAACCATAACATCATTTTAATCATTGATTGAAGTGATGACCATCTCATGGCAACAGTAGAACTCTAATGTCACATCCAAACTCATGGGCAAGCCCAATGGCCAACTTCAATATATTTTTTTTCAAAAAATGGTATAGAAGGACAGCTATATTGCCTGAATGTCAACATCCATAAGCATTTGCTGACAGAAACTGCACCAACATACCTACTTGGACCAACAATGAACGTCTGCACTGTAAACAGAGACCTAATCAACAAGGACTTAATTACTTAATGAGCCCACCCTCTCTTCTCTGTTCCTATTCCAAGATATTGAAACTGATACAAGAACCCAGAATTTTCAGAGGACTCTTCCAACCAGACAAAAAAATATTATGGCCATTCTTAATTTCAACAAACTGAATGATGGTTTAATTCAGGTTTAGTAATGAAATGATAAAATAGGATCCTTTCCCTCTCTCCCAATAGTCTCTTCCGATAGCATTCCTTCGCTTCCATTTAGACATCCCATCCATGCTTTAGATAGAACAGAGGATGGTAGACCGGTATTAGATAGGATTAGTTTTGATCATATCTCGGAAGAGGAGAAAAGTTGGTTTGAGAGTTCCTGTGAAGAAAAGATCCTAGATGCACAAGATGCTTCGGATGGGGATAAAGCATCGGGGCTTGATGGCTTCAATCTTAGATTCCTTAACTGTTGTTGGAAAACCATTGGGGAGGATTTTCTAAAAAAAATTAAGGAATTCTATAACAGGGGGGACAATCATATGGAGCTTAAGAATTCCTTCATTTCCTTGATTCCAAAGAAGGAAGGGGCTTCGGAATTGGGACAATTTAAACCCATCAGTTTTGTATGAAGTGTGTATAAGCTACCAACTAAGTACTAGCTTGTAAGATTTGAGTGGTCCTTGGGAAAATAATAGATGAGACCCGTAAGGGGCATTTATTGAAGGAAGACAAATCTTAGATGGTGTAGCCAATGAATTGAAACATGCTCAGAAAAAGGATAAGAAATCAGGGATTCTAGTGAAAGTAGACATGGAAAAAGCATATGACCATGTTGATTGGGAATTGTGGATTTCCTCTTTCAGAGAATGGGTTTTGGGTACAAGTGGAGGAGATGGATGAGGGCATGTGTGCAAGGCTCATCCTTCTCTATTTTGGTGAATGGATCCCCCGTCACTTCAACAAAGGCCTTTGTCCGCCTTCCTTTTCACCATGGTAACTGAAGCCCTAAATGGGATCCCCTTCCTTTTCACTGTGGTGGTTGAGGCCCTAAATGGGCTAATAAAGAAGGCTAAAGAAAGCAACATCGTGAAAGGGTTGGAGGTTAATGTCGAGGTCTTTCTCTCTTCCATCTGCAATTTGCAGACGACACTGCTTTATTTTGTGAAGCATCTAGAGAGGAATTGTTTGGGGTGAAACAGTGTTGAGATGCTTCGAGTTGGTGTCAAGATTAAGAGTTAATCTAAAAAAGAGTAGCATGATGGGAATCGGTCTGGATGAAGAGTAAGTGAAATCCTTGGCAGAAAAAATAGGTTGTGGAGTGGGAAAAATTCCATTCTCTTACTTGGGGCTTCCTGTGGGAGAAAACTTCAGATCCAAGGTCTTCTGAAATCTCATTATTGAGAGAGTGGAAAAAATGCTGAACTCTTGGAGCAAAAACTATCTATCTTTAGGAGGACGATTGACTCTCATTAAATCAGTCCTGGTTAACCTGCCAACATACTATCTTTCCTTGTTTGAGATCTCAAAAGGAGTGGCTAAAAGATTAGAAAATTTACAAAGATACGTTCTATGGGAAGGTACAGGGGAGAAGAGGAAGATCCACCTAGTGAAATGGGAGGAAATCTTGAAACTCAGAGAGAGGGGATCTAGACATATTTAGTATCCAAGATAGAAATCGTGCTCTCCTTTGCAAGTGGCCCTAGAGATTTGATCTAGAGAAAGATGCTCTTTGGAGATGTGTTTTGATTTCTAGGTACATCGTAGAGGATTTGGGAGATTAGAGATTGGGTGCTAAGAAGGCCAAGTAGAGTTCAAACTGTAGCAAAATTGATTGTTAAACTAGGCAATGGAGAGGGCAGGATAGGGTCAGCCTTTAGGGAAGAAATTAGGCAGTTGGTGGGGAAGGGAAACAGGTTACCTTCTGCAATGACACATGGTTGGGAGAAAGGACATTGAGGGAACCCTATCTTTGGTTGTATAGGGCAGCTAGAAATAAGTAGACTTTTGAGGAAGATTACTATGTTTGTTTGGACGGCCAACCACAATGGAAGGTGAGTTTTAGGAATGCTCTAAGGGACTTTGAAGAGGAACAATCGAACAATATGCACTCCTGAAATGACTTTTGGGGAAACTCAAGTATGTTTAGAGGAAGATAGATGGATTTACACCTTCGACTCCTCAGGGAATTTCTCAGTGAAGGCACTTTTTAAAGCAATCTATGTCAACCAAAGACAGGTACTTCCATGTAACATAGCTGGGAATAATTAAAATACCCTCCAGGATTCAAGTGTTCACCTGGGCCACAATGAAAGGAAAGATATCAGTAAAGGGTATAGGGCCCTCTTACATCAAAGGTTTGTGTCTTACTGCGGATTGGAAGAGGAGTAGAGTCTGTTGACGACCTGTGTCAATTTTCCAGGTTCATTTGGGATAGGTATTTAATAGGGATGTGGAGAGTCTTATATCTGAGTAGTGGGGAGCTCTATTTTTAGGAAAAAAGAGGGTTGTGTGGAGGTTGATCCCAATTGTGATTTTTTTGGTCTATGTGGAGGGAGAGGAACAATAGAATATTTGAAGGTAAGTCACTAGATGTTAGGGATGTCTTTGAGAAGTCGAAATGGGATTTTGTGGGATGGCAATCATTGTGTAAGGAGTTCACTAGGTATTCATTAAAGGACTTTTACCTCTCATGGGAGGGGTGTTTGAGGGGAGAAAAGAAGAGGGTTAAGGCCAAAGTAAGTTGCTCGAAGCCTGATGTTGGATTCCATAAATTCAATGTAGATGGGGCTGCAAGAGGTAAACCTGACCCGGCAAGTATAAGGGGGGTAGTACACGAGAATAGGAGGAGAATGATACTAGCTTTTTTCGAGTCAACAAGAGTTATGGAATCCAACAAGGTAGAGTTACTAGCTATTAGAGGAGCGATCTATCTTTGGTCAACGTGTGGGAATGGCAATGTTATAGTTGAACGTGCTCTGTTAATGTTATCGCTTGGACTAGTGGGTAGGAAGAAACCCCCCAGATAATGGTTAATTTTGTGAGAGATAAGGTGTTTTACAAGGAATAGAGTCATTTACTTGCAAACATGTGAGGCAGGCAGTTCGCCAATAGCGTAGCCGATTTTTTGGCGAAGGTTGGAATTCATAAGTTGGTACTGACTAGTGGAGGGTGTATTGAGATAGAGGACTTGTTTTGACATTCCTTTAATTTTGTAAGGCTTACATGTATGATCTGTTTTCTTGTTTTGATATGGTTTGTACTACTCTCTTATACAAACCATAAGATACTTTTGTACTTTCTACTTTATCTTAATGAATCTTTATCTTTTTCTTTGCTCAAAAAAGAAAATTGGATCCATAAGTGTTCAAGCAACAGCATGCCAGAATCAGAAAAAAAAAAAAATTTGTTTTATTACAAGCAATTAAATTCCTAATAAAGCTTGTCTGCATTACAAATATGCTCCATTAAGTAAAAGGATTGAACACACAGTTGCAAAAAGAGGGAGCTTACGAGGCTATTAACATGCAAGTAATGCCAAGCAGTTGGAGCTTTTTTCTTTCTATGAAGTTTTGAGAGAGAAACCGGTCAATGAAATATACAGTAAGGTAAAGTGTGTCTGGAACAAGCTTATATTCCTCAGAAACCTGAAAGGAGAGCAAACATATCCATTTAGAGGCATTAGTCAAGAAATTAATAGAGTGTTGCCTTCAAGGATTTTATGAAATTATTTTGCCTAACAAAGAAAAAACTTGATGTCACTGCACCAATTATGAGAGCAACTCTCTCTCTCTCTCTCTCTCTTCTCTCTCTCAAAATATAACTATATTTCACATTGAGGCAGCAGCAGCAAGGAGAGGATGATATCATTATTGGAGATCCAAGTGTGCAATAACACATGCAACGTCCAGTATCTTGAAAAAATAAAAAAGAGTAGATAATAGAAAAGAATTACATGGAAAAAGAATCAATACATACTTCCACAAGCCAATCAATCAGAATTCCTCGCATGCTCTGAGTGATATCTTGTTGTAGTCTTTCCATGAAATCTAAACAAGGTCTTCGAATGAGCTGTTGAACCACAACCAGCATAAAAGATCATCAATCAAGTAAGGCTAAACACTTAGATGACAAATGTATTATGAAATACCACTAATTTCTTAGACTACAATAAAACATTTTGAGAGCTGGTGCCTATTACTGTCAACAGAAGTCATAAAACATGGTTTATGCTTTTTGAAACACCAACTTAACTGGATTAATAATCAGATCCTGTAGCCAATAGAGCAAGGGAGATGGTCTGTGGTCTAATACCATAGGTGGTATTTATGTGTATTATGAACAAAATCAGCAGTATGGAAGAACTTCATAAATATAAGACTTTTTAGTTGCCTAGTTCACAAGCTATGGGTGGAATGGCAGGCAATCATAATCGTATAAAAAGATAAGGCAGGAGCATACTACCAAAAAAAACACCATAAATACAAACCTCGGTGACACGTAGATTCATATAAATATCACCAGCATAGAGGCTGCATAATAGAATATTTTTATGATCAGAATCGATGTCCATAATGTCCAAACTGTTTGAACTTCCACTTCCAAGGTCCTTACACAGCTTCTCTTCATCTGCACTCAATCATAAAAATGTCAAGCAATTTCTTAAATAAAACATCAATATTTTTGTTCAAATTGTTAACCTGATACCAATTTCGTTAACACTCTCAACTGTGATGCATAGACACAACTACATTGCAGACACAAATATAGTAATGGGGATATGACACTTCATTTTTCCAAACACAGGACAGATATGAATGTGGGTGTTCTATTCTAAATATATTTTTATATTAAGCTTTATGAATTTTACTTAATTTTACCATGCTATTCTATTATTTTTTTAATTAGTCTTTCGAACAAGATAAATGTCATATAAATATTCATTTTGTAAAGCTTTTTATATTAAGATCTTTTTGTGGCATTTCTTTTGTATATGTCATGACAAAAGCACAATAAATCATTAACCATATTTTATGAAGTATCCTACAATTATCAGAGTATTGGACAAAAGTGTGTATTTGCAATGGGGTTAACAATCCCCATCAATAGTTTATTGGCTATGCAAAACTTACACACCTATGTTGCACAGGCACTCACACCTTATTTTCATTTACACTTGAGTTATTTAAATATGGTGCCATGTCTCAGTGTCCCATGGTTTCTAGATTGCTGAGTACGATGCCTCACACCTACATTAAACTTTGACATTCACACTCGTACCTATGCAATTTAGCTACACACCAATTTTTTATTACCATGTGACTTCAGTGAAACCCATATTCCTTCTTTTTGTTAGGACCACATCCTAGGAAGATTCCTGGTGCTAATTGAAGGGAAATTCATCTCCATGGGTAGAGATGGAGAAGTTTCAATTCACTTGGCCAAGCATTCCGAAATGCTGCAAAGAAATTATAGCAGCATAGATGTTCTCATTTTAGACATAAAGAGCTAGAAACAAACCTTTTATTGAAGGAATGATCGTCTCAGAAGGCTTTTTCAAGTTCGGTTTCTCAAGCAATGAATTTACTGCACAACTTGCTATTATGCTCTCCTCATTTGTGATACTCTGCAAACATTCTGGGGTTACAATCTTCTTTTGTGATTCAGCTAAAAATGAAGGCCTAGCTTCTTGTGGTTTTGATCTCTCTTTTTCAGATATTGCTTCAGCAATGTTATCCATGGTGTTATCCTGAGCAGCCACAGGTTCTACAGCCACAACAGGGGTTACCTTGGAGTCCTTGCTTGTACCCTGTTTTGACCTTTTGCAATCCTTAGCCTAGTGACCAGCCAAAGCAGACAGTCAAATTCAGACTCTTCAGCAAAAGAAAAGAAAACCTCATAAGCATGTGTTGTCAATTTGTCATCTAATAAAATTTGCAGTATAACAAGAATATTCATTTAAAAAGTGAATAGGTTTTAAAAGCTAAATACTAACAATTTTGTGTACATATTTCCTGCCTGAAAAACAATAGTGCTTCAGCAATTGAATTTCTTGGTTCTTAATAACTAAACACAATGTATAATAAATCAAGTGAGGGTGGACTATTAAGATACAAGAAGATTTTGGTTTTCAGAGTAGAGAATACATATATGACACCCACTATAAAGGAGGCATTCTAACCTGTATTTTTGTTAAGTTGATGTAGTTCTTGTATGAACCATCACAGCAGACATTAGTGACATCTGCAAGTACAGCCCTCCTTTTATGCTGTAGTGATACTGTGACAGAATCAGTGTTAGCATTTGAACCCATGGCAGTTCTCTTCGAATTTCCTCGTAGAACTCTTTTTGGTTCTTTTGTAGATGATGGCTTCAAAGGAAGCATCCCACCAGTTAAGCGACAGGCTGCTGCTCGAGCTCGAGTGATTCGAGTAGTAGGTTCTCCATTTCCAGTAATTAAAGTGTTTTCTTTCTTCATGATCAGAGAGACCTTTAAGAAGAGCTAAGACGCACTCTCAAGAAAAATATGTACTGTTCATCAATCCTGCATTAGTGTGAACTACATGATATCAACAAAAGAACAAGAGAGTAGTGGAAAAATGCAGAGATATGGTGGTGCATATTTCCTGTTTGCGTTTTCATTTCTGTGAGTTTCATTAAAGAAAAATAGTACAATCAAAGAGACAGCATAAGAAACATCATAAGAGAACTGAAACAAAAGTGATTCATCATTTTTTAATACATGGGCAATAAGAAAAGGCATAGAAAAAAAATCTCATGTATGCAAGATTGTGCTACCCAGGTGCATGTCTTAAATGGAAATCCAATAATTGGGTCTAAATGTCATGACCAAAACTGCACCTTAGTTACAATGAGTGACCCACGGAATTGGCTCATCAAGACAATGGGAGAATGTGTTAAGATTTATCTGTGATTAAAGGATGAGGCCAGTGGTTTAGAATGAAACAACCAGCAGAGTTATGGACTCCTTTTGTATACATTTATTAGCTCTAATATGTAAGAGAACAACAGCATGTGAAAACTAACTGAAACTGAAGTGAACAAACTAATCATTTTTCCATATAGCTTCATTCAAAGGACATGATGAAGAGCAGAAAGAAAGCAACTACGAAATGAAACTAAAACTTGCCTTCATTTTAAGCTTTTTTCCATGGGAAAGGATGAGTAAAAAAGATATAAACACTAGATGTTTCTTCGACTCCTCAAGGAATGTGTATTGTTCCATATCTTTAGTGTTATCACTTATCAGTGTTCTAAAGCCATTTTAGTATGCATCCCATACTTTATGTCATGCTTCTCTCCCATCACTTCCTCGACTTGATATTTGACATCAAGTCCATTGCAATCAAAATTGAACAAAATTCAAAATCTACATACTGAAAAAAAAAACGTTAGGGACCGTATTTTTTTAAAACCATCACCAACGACACTGTATGTACAAGCATCTACATATCCATTTATCTATGCGCCGAGTTATCTAAAGTTTCATAACTCTGCTCCTAACATGAAAAGAAGGGTTGAAAACAAACCTTCCCCTTGAAGCAATATAGCAATTAGTTGCAAACAAAGGATAAATTGTGCCAACAAATGCAAAAGAAACTAGGGGTGTACATGAATTCAGCATGCAATATATGAATCTTAAGCCTCAGGTCGGAAGTGTAAACATCACTGAGGCATTTTAAAAACTTGGGATCGCATAAGTATCACGTCTAGGCTTAAGCCCTTTGATGCCATGAAAACAGCCTAAAAATACTATAAAAATCTAATAACAGATCATGCCTTACAATTTGCAAAAGGGTCGTATTTCTATGCTCTTTCATGCTTGACCAGTGGATTCACATCCAGAAACCTACAGTGACACTACTATATATGGACAAGAATGGTCCCACTATTATTCCATAGAAGACACTTCTCATAAGCATAAAAAGTATATGTTTGTTTTCTATTTTGTCAAGAAATTTTACGTGTTTCATTTCCCACCCTTTTCACCTCCTCCAATCACATTTCTTGAAATTTTTGCCAGTCATTAAGGAGTGACAATCTTCCTAATTGACAGCACAACTTAAGATCGGCATTAAAGATCTCGATGCTTGTCCCTTGAAAGAGTAATTACCTCTTTTTTGTCACTTTTGGTAATGGACAACTTGTTTCTTCATTTCCTAGAAGAATTACATCTTAAGTGATCTGTAAACTTTTTATTATTTTGAAAGATAGGCAATCTGCATACTTTTCTTCACAAATTGGCAACGACCACACATTCTAGTTCATGGAAGAACATTCTACTCATACAGGAACAAGCAATAAATTAGTTGTTCTTGGGATCTTTTGTATAAGATGTTAGTTTGCAATTAGACCTCCTCATCTAATAGTGGGCATTATTATATGGTGCTGAATGTTGAGCAACAAAAGAAAAACAATGAGAAGACAATGTAGACATACATGCCAAGATGGAAATTTGGACACATAGAAACAACAAGAAAAAACATATGTAGCTGAGATGTGTATGTCCTAATATAGATGTGTGCACTTATGAAAAGGGGAGAATTATAAAGGATTTATGAAGGGTAACCCACAGGAAACTCTAATTTACAAAAAAAAATAGAGGACTGCTGTCTAACATGGTTTGGGCATGTGTATAGATGATTAGAGATTGTCTCTGTTTGAAGATTTATATTTATTAAATTTTCTCTTGTTTTAGTTATTTGGATTGCACCAAAGAAGGCATCATATCTTCCAAGCAATTAGTATCAAGCAAATTTCAAAACACAATTCCGTTACTCCAAGAAACCAAAGGAACTGATCAAAGGCAGCATCCATAGGATTTAATTTTTAAAGGACCAGTGCTTTATAAACACTAAAAGTGTCAATAGGTGTCGCTGAAAACAATAGTACCTCATTGCATAGTGTATGCACTTCAAGGCTGGGAATGGATATAAGTTTCCACAATGTGATCAAAACAACATGATGGAATTATAGTTTTAGCAGCTTGCATCATCAATAAATTTAATAGATAAGAAAATGACCTTGATGATGATGATAAAAAATATCAACCGTGTCATCAAAGTATTGTGGATTACAATTTTAGGGGAAAAAAAATAGAAACTTCGAATTACAAATTAAATTTGCAAAACTTCATGCAACAAGCATCATACAGAGGAGATACAATACGTTATCACAATATTTTGGACAATAATCAGAAAATCATTCTTATGATGAAGATACCTAATGGCCATTGCACCTTAAATATTCAACAGACCCAGAATTGATAGAAATCAATTCATTTCATTCCATAACGTTCCAAACCTTAAAAAAATAAAATAAAATTCCTAAATGAGAAAATATTAAATAGAAAAATGAAAAAACAGAAGCAGGAAAGCCAGCATTGTTAAGGATTTGACTTCAACAATCCGGAACCCTATTTTTCCAAAATGAGATTTATCCCAACACTAAACGACACAACAATCCATAGAAGTAACAAGAGATACCAAAGAAGGGAGAAACTCTAATTCCTATCTCTCTCCTGCAGGATTCTTACAGAAACTTATCCAGACCTGGTTAGAAACATATCCATCCATGAAATCCAAAATGTAGATGGAAATTATCACACGAGGAGCATAAAAAGTGAGAGAGAGATAAAGAAAAATGGAGCTAAAGAAGGAAAAAGAGAAAAAATGGCATAGGAGTCACGGATCTATGCCCTAATCATCGGCATTGTGGAAGTTTCAACAATTTGAAGAAAACCATTCGAATCAAGGCGAAATGAAAAGGCAGAAAAGATGGAAATTTCATAAAACGCAGTAGAATAGGGAGAAGAAGGAGAGGAATGCGGACCCTTTTCCCTGCTTTCCGAGCTGGGGAAAGCGCAGAATTAGGATTTCTCTTGTAGGGTCGATCGCCCAAGAGCGAGAGATGAGAGTGAGACTGAGCAGGAGGGAGTGAGAGACTGGTGTTAAAAATGCAGAGAGAGAAAACATAAAGGGACAGCTTAAAAAAAAGGGAAGCGTGAGCGGGACGGAATACAGTTCAAAAAGCTGAGAGCAAAAGACGCATGAAATTACATAAAACTCCCCATTGTCCGAACGTAATTTGACTTTTAAACGACGCTCCCACTACACTTATGTGTCGTCGAGTTAACATTATCTAAATTCGAATCGGACGGTGTAACAAACCGTCTTTGTGAGGATTAGGATTCAATATCCTATTAGTTAAAGTCGGTAAAAGTCGGATAAAATCGGTTACGCATTAAAATAATATAAATATTATATATAATATTAAATAAGACATATTTTATCAATAATATTAATATAAATATTAAAAATAACATTCAAACTCTTATTAATATATCAAAATAGTTAAATATATGGGATAGAAATAGTAATAAACTCTTATATTTCAAATATACATATTTTTTAAGAGAAAAATTTTTTAAAAAAAAAATTTCAAATATATGAACCACGGTTTACAGTTCCTGATTTTTTTGTCAAAACTGTACAAAACCGTGGTTCTAACCAGTTTTATGCGGTTTTGATCTAAGGCCGATTTTTTGCCTTGACCGAACTGCAGTCCATGCGGTCGCGGTCGATCCGATTCTATTAACACTGCTAAATTCTAAACCACGTCCTGACCGCTTTCGATGTAGCATCATTGTCTGCGCTCCACGTGGCCTTAAGTGTGGGACCCATTCACCCATCGGAATGAAATATCTGCCAAAATTTATCTCGCAAATTTTCAAAAGTAAATCTATGTTTTTATGGTGTCAAGCTCTAAAGGTGGACGATTTAAAATGAAACCCAAAGTTTTTTAGATAATACTTAGATTTCAATTCAACCCGTACAAATTATCAGATAAATACATAATATTCAATAAAATTTATTATTTTATATATCAAATAATTATTTATTTATTTACTATGATTTAATTTTAAAACCATGATAGTTAAAGATAGGGGTGTCGAGAAATCAATGAATTTAGATTATGTATTTGTATATTTCGTATTAGATTGAATTGAAAAAATAAAAATTGAATGAAAGTCATATTGAATTGAGAAATTTAAAACTAACTTGATACGATTCGATACCGTCAAATTATAAAATAATATTCAAGTTAACTCGGGTCAAAAAATTAAATCAAATTAAAATGAATAAGATCAGCAATTTTGAGTCAAATTTAATAAATTTTTGATACAGATTAAATTGATTTATAAAAGGCCGACCCGATCCGAATTTCAGCATTAGATAAAGATATAGCAAATGCTGGCATGCTACCAGGGTTCCCCGCTCAGACAGCTGTAGAAATTTATTCTGGTCATTTCATTGGAAAGTTCTAGTTGGCGACTTGGCGTAACTGGGGCCCGGCAGTTGAATGATCCAGGTCGCGCTCATGCAGGTGGCGCACTTATAAAACTACATGAGATTGAATCCTAGCCGTCCAATGCTGATCCCATCCTTCACATGATTTTCGGCATTCGGTTTGGATTAGGTTTCAATTTTAATAATTTAAGCTTCTTTTGTTTTTTTTCCTTTACCATCGACATTGCCTCAACCTAATTAAATTTGTCAGTTTGTGATTTTGTGGTAAGCATATTTGTCATGATCATTATCCTATTTTAATTTTAGGGGAGGGATTCGAATTTTAAATTAAATAGTTTTTATTGTGTTGGTCGTAAATTTTAATTTTTCAACTTCAAATTTTATACATTCATTGCATATTTATAGTTTTGATACTCAAAATTCAATATAAATTTGCCAAAATCAAATTTAAATTTGAAGCTTAGAATAAATTTTTAAATGATTAGAATTAATTACCTTGTTTATATTTTCTTAGTTGGCAAATACTTTACTACATAAATTATTGTTTGTTAATCGTTGTTTTATAAAAACCTCAAATTTAATTTGCTGGACCTATTCCACTATTTGATTTAACCATAATGCTTAAGCACCTAAACTATCATAATGTGATAATGATTTATTTCTACTTTTAATTGATTCCTCTTCCATGTTCTGTGATTACTAAAATTATACTTCATAGATTTCACATATTTTATTTTATATAATTATTGTATTTTAAATTAATAAAATAACAGACAAAACAATTAAATGCAAAAGCTCTATATCAGTAAACAATTTACATATTTTGTTAAATCTATGACCATAGTGCATCTGATTATTGGGTTTATATTTGATAATTTTTGTGATGGAATTTTTTTACTATTTAACATTGTGACGGGGGTAGAAATCTTGGTATCGGCCCAGATTGGATATCCGCCGATATTCCAATATCAATCGATATCTCGACCGATAAATTTTTCTCTTCTATTTTTTTTTTCTTTTTATAAAAACCATCAATATCGGTCGATATTATCACCTCTGATTGTGACAATTTGTTACATTCTCCTACAATTAGGCACACTCTAACTCCTAACTAACATTTGAAACCTCATACTTCCTCCGGCCATTTGTCCTATATGCATTTGGAATTATCCTAAATTATTTATATATTTCATTTATTTTTAACTCTAAATTGCATTTTAACATGATAGGAAGACGACTTTCTTTTAATCTGTAACATGCTCAAATAATAAAATACCAATACTGAAAAATAATATTTAATAAAAAAAAGTTCGAAATGAGACAAGTATTTTGAGATGGAGAAAGTATCTTTTATATCCAAAGAGAAATTTTATATAAGAGTATCTTGTATTTAAGTGATCTGTTTGAATTTATTTTTCTTAATTCAAATACCATCTTAATTATAGTTAGTAATTAGGTGTAGAGTAAAAATACAAAACAAAAATAATTTGTGTATGATTTTTATTTTTTCATATGACTAACAAGTTACCTTTTAAAATGTAAATACATAAAAGAATTAGAAACAAATTCACGTAGACATGAGATATTTTATTTGAAAGATTTTAAGACAAAAAAGCTCAGCTACATTATTATATGAATTTAATAATTTTGTGCCTTTTTTGTAATGTTATAAAAGATTATAAATTAAAAGGTACACTTAAATCTGTCTTTTGAATTTAATTTTGTGGTTACCAAAAATTTTAGAAGAAAGGTAACTTTTAAAATATTATTTTTTAAATAATTTTTTTCTATAATATATATTGGGAAAAAATAATTCAAGAAGAGTAAGTTGTCAAATAAACATAAAAATATAATATTTATATTCCTTAAAATACTATGAATATGATAAATTTGACTAGGATCCACCTTGACCACACTATAAAGGGAGTTCTTCAGGCCCAGCTTCTATAGAGCTGCTTATTGCCTTATTCCACTATGGCATTGATCATGAAGTTAAAAGTGTGTGTGATAATTAAATTTATTAAAAAGGTTTTTGTTTAATTATAAGGATTATTAATTTTTAATTAAATTAGACTAAGTATATTATACTTTTTAAAATTTTAAAATTTTAGTTATTTTAAATTAATTTTTATTTTTTTATATTTTGAAAATTTGACTTGATTGATCTAATTAATATATAAATCTTAAATTCATAGAAAACATTTAAATGAGCTGACCACTCCATCCTTATGCACGTGTCTTCCAAATTGCTCGTTGATTAAACTGAAAGCCCTTCGTTGCGTGAGACTCCCTTTTATCCGCCCTAATATCTGACAAGATCTCAACCGTTCATCTGTCTGGATCGGGATCTGTGGAGCTAGTTGCGAACTTGCAATTAAAATGAATGGTCAGGATCATGCAAAAATGTGCTACCCATGTACGTGTATGTTTCCGATGTTTGCCACGACAGAATCATCAGTTGTATCATTCACGAGCGAGTAAACAGAAGAAAAATAAGTATATATTTATGTAGGAAAATAAATTAAGTAATAAAAGGCGATGAATGAATATTGGTGGAATTACAGAATGGACAGCTAAGTTACACAATGGCCTTTAATTTGAATTTTATTTTATCGCGCATGTCACATGTGAACTAACTACTTTGTCAGATAAAAATATATATTATATTATTACCACTTTACCAGAGAAACCCTCTATTCTAATCTTTTCATCTATCAAACTTTGATGGGTAGATACAAGACAGTAATTAATGGGTAATTATGATTTAAAGATTTTCAACGAATATGGTGTTACTACTGTTTAAATGCCTAACTAATGCAGATTATAAATGGGATTTACTCCTTTCCAATCTTCAGTTTGTAAAATGAAATGAAGAGAGGCCGAAAAATAAACTGAATTATTGTTGTTAGTGTTGGAGAGATTTGGGTAATTAATTTGGGATTATGGGGTAAGTGAATGTGGTCATTTGGATCCAAAACCAGAGAGGCTGTAGAGGGAGTATGCAAACTCCACAAACATAGCTGGTTAAAGATAGTAAGTAAATGTTTGATCAAAATTTAAAAGTGGAGGGGGATGTGGCGGGAAAAAATATTGTTAAATAGTTATTGAAGAAAATGATAAGAAAATTGGTGTTTTTTTATTTTTAGTTATTGGGATACGGATGTACCTTTTGACTGTTTAAAATTGACAAATAGACAATAAAAATAAGTTCAATGCCCCTTATTATAAAAAATATCGATATCTCAATCTGTTCCAAATGTAAGTTTTGTAAAATTCCATAAGAAGTATAATTTTAAAATTTGCTTCAAATGGTTGGATAGATAAATAATAGGGGTCCAAATATCAGTCGATATGTCGATATCTCTACCGTATCATATAGGCTGATATTGTGATATCAGCCATTTTTAGTTAAAAAAAGAGAGAGAGAGAAAAATATCGACCGGTATCGAATTTTGAACCTCTAAATAAATTTAGCGCACCACTCAGACAAATGTTAAAAGAAATTTACTTCAATGGTTAAATTTCTATCTTCTAAGGACATTCTTCTATTGTCCACTGATGTTCATTGTCGGGCCCACTATTTTTATTTTTATTTTGAATTTACGTGTGGGAAACTATGCGAAACCCAGTGTGAAACTTCCAAAAAAGGTACCCATTGCTCTTAGGACACACCATGTGAGGTCATGGGAGCTCGAATTTGACACCTCCTGTTTCCTGTAAGAGATTACTAGTTGAGTTACACTCATTTGGACTAGACCCACTATTGTTGAAGTATATTACTACAATCGTTTTTGAAAGACAATGAATATATAGTGCTTGCTATGAGCATTAATTATTTGGGAGAAAATTATAAAATGTTTGGACATTTTTTTTCACCAAGTCACACGGGTCCATATTGAGCTCAGTTTACGGTAAAATCAAATATTGAAGTTATTTTTTCCTTTTTAAATACTAATCCTATATTTTATAATCTGATGCATCATCATTATTAGATTGGTCATAATAAGTAAAATATTTATTTAATGATTTATTTTTAATCCTAAAAATCAATGATTGTGATGATTCAATATCTCTCTTTTTGGCAGTTAGATAACCCATAAGATAGATCTATCCATCTATGTGGATAGGTTGAAGAACACCACCACATTGTCCAAGATATGATTTTTGTACTCAAAGAAAATATATAATTTTTAATTTTTGGGTAATTCTATGAGTACATTAAATTTCAATTGCAATAGCTAGGGGTGCAACTTTGATCAAGCCCAACCCACATTGATCCAACCTGACCTGGAAAATTTAAACGGATTTGACTAGGCTGGTGCCCTAGTTCAAATTGGGCTTAAAAAAAGGCCCAATTTAAAATCACGATAGTCCTAGACTCATGGGCTTTGTTTTTTAAGGGTCTAACTTAACCCAAAAGTCCAAATTTGTATTCAAAACCAAGGATCATTCTACACAATATGTATTTCTATGCTGTATATTTATCTTAAAGATTTATTATGATATCTTAATTAAACTCCAAGTTTTGATTTATATAACCTAACCATCCAAGTTCTAAACTCAATGTCTAAATCAAATCCGTAATATAAATTCACCCAAATTTGACCAAAGGGAAAGAACGAAAGTGAGGAAGGGTCCAAAAACCCAAAGGCCATTTAGGATCTCATTTATTTTTTAGAAACGAAGCCTGATTTAAAATAAACAGCGGTTATTGGGCCAATCTAATATCAGGCCCTAGAATTACAAATGAGTCCTATCTGAATTGACTGAGGGCCCAACCGGCCTACCTGACTTGCACCCACTATTTAAATAATCTACAGTTTCACTAATCCATTTTCAAGAATTGCCATAGCGATTGCAGTTCATCTCTGATTTCTTGGGCCGAAAGAAAATATGTGGGGTCTGGGCCCATCTCTTTCATGGCTAGACTGGATGGCACAGCATGGATCTGGATCTTAACACAATACAACCTAGTATTTACAAGTGGAAATGTGAATAGATAAGGACATTACTTTCATCTCTGTGAGCTGAAACTTTATCTGAATACGAGTTCAACAAATGAATGGGCTTTTCAAAACACTCGGGTCTGGGCCCACTTGCCAACCTAATGTCAGGAGAAGATTACAGTCCACATTTTGGTGTATACAACACCAAAAGCTGATAAGGATCAAATAAATAGAACTTGAAAAGTTGAACCTAAATAGATAGGATTCAGACTCGTGATAATGATAACAATGAACAATTATTAATTATTCTAAACTCGAAATTGTGAAATCAATGAGTTCATTCGTATGCATGGACTCCTCGTATTGAACTCATACATTCACCTACATTAGTGATCATAAACTTCATTGGTGGTTAACATTTGCAAAGCAAGTTTGAAGTTTATTAAGTAGGGTTAACCTCTTTACATGAATAAAATATCTCCATTCTAACTCATCCCACATCCCAATTCAATCCAATTGTTCATAAAAATATTTTTATAACTAATAAAAGCAAATAGATTATGGTGATGATCTTATTAAAAATTTGAATTTGTACTCTATAAATAACATTGTGATTGAAAAAAATATTTTAAGAGTCATAGAAGTATGGAGACTAACAAATAATCTAAAGGAGGAAATTACAAAATGCTCTATCATTTCTGACACTTACGCAAAAGGGTTTTATGTGAGACTTACGTAATCGATTAAATTTTATGTTTTTTTAAAACTTTAGATCCAACATTTTATAATTTATATTTGATGCATCTTCATCATGTGATTAATCATGATAGACCAAAAAAATTATCTAATATTTTGAGTTAAACAGAATTATAATTTAAATTTAACTCAAAATTCAAAATATTTTTATATGAAATAAATTTTACATCCATGTAGGTTTGGAGGCATATCGAGGTAACGCATGAGTGGAACAAAAGCCCAATGCATTTATGCTGTGAACTTGTGAAGAAGTGAAGGGGACAGAGGACTCGGATGTTACGCATAACCACTGATATTGGGCCCAATTATTGAAGAGTGGGGACTGGGGAGTGGGGGAGAATGACGGCCACAATTTCATTTCATTTGGTGTGGCCCATTATTCAACGGCTGTGCAGTGTATTACTGTAGTCATCAACTCCAACAACACAATATGGATGAATTTAATGGGATTGGACTTCTGTACACATCACCATCTAATCAATGTATGTGAAAAAAGTACAAATGACAAGTGTCTCTTCCATCCAAGATCATTTCTATCTGATTGAGTAAATATATTTTTTGATAAATATTTATAATTTTTTTAATTTACATATATAAAATTGTGGGATACGGCAATCATTTGAACTAAATAATTGCATAATATAGTTTTTAGGTATTAAATAAAGATATTATTTAAATATGTTTTAAAATGTACTTGGCAACAACTATTTTTCATAAATTGGGCCCAATATTTTTAAGTATTTTATCATTTGTATCTGTTCTGAAAAGGATCAAATGAACCACTACAAATGTATCAATGCTTGATTGGTGCATTTCATCTTCTTTAGTAAAAAATTTGGCTCACATGCAGTGATCAACTAGTGGCTCAGTAAATAATGTAACAATCGCTTTATTTTTTTAAGGAGTCTTGTCTTAAAATTTTTAGGACGCATGATCTGATCTACGGTACTTGTAGGTGGTGTTATAGATCCAGAGTTTAATCTATAATCACCACAAAGTGGAGTCGACATGTTTTTCATGTATTAAAAAAGAAGGCAATTTTCTTTTTCAAATCAAGTGATTTAAGTGAGGGACCCAATA
The DNA here is from genome assembly GCA_013350335.1 of Chimonanthus salicifolius. Lineage (NCBI taxonomy): Eukaryota > Viridiplantae > Streptophyta > Magnoliopsida > Laurales > Calycanthaceae > Chimonanthus > Chimonanthus salicifolius. The sequence continues at coordinate 71,369,557 of CM023535.1, read as the reverse complement.
ATCAAAGACAATACAAGTGCACGCTCAAACTATGGATGAAGACAATTGAACTGCACACATTTATTTAGAGTCATATTTTTAAATTCTATTTCTCCATTTAATCTTATTCCATAAATCATCTAATTCTAATGATGTATTTGTATATTTCGAGAGCGGTCAGGTCGAACTGAGAAAATAAAAACTTGTACGAAATTCGAGTTAGGTTGGGTTGAAAAATTTAAAATCAACCCAATCTAATCTGACGTAACTCAATTTGACCTGAGCACACCAAGTTATGGAACAATACTAGGGTTGACTCGAGTAAAAAATTTAGATAGGGTCGGTTTGATCTTAAAATTAAAATTTCAATCATTTTATGATGAATATGTTAACCTAGTGATAAATATCACTTTGATGCTTCAAAGGAATTTCTTAATGAAAATGTAATTTTTTTCTTTTTTGAATTAATACCTTCTGTACCCTAGGTTAATATAATAAGTCATAACTATCTTAACTAATTTTTGAAATGCCAAATAATCAACATTTCAAGTTTATTCTTTATTATTCAACCTACATTCTATTCTATTATCTCAAATCGGGTATCTAAATATAGATTATTTCAATATTTTTGATAATGAAGGATATTTGTGTATCTTCTCATCATTTACATGACGACAAGTGGATATATAAACTCAGTATATATTGTTATCGAAAATACTGATGTCACTGTCAATTTTCTTAATTTAAAATCTAATTTTAAATTAAATATATTAATATACTTATTTTGTATAGCAATGAAGCTGCATTTCTAACTTTAATTAAAAGTTCAGACCGTTATCTTCCCTCCCAATTTCCAAACTTCTCCACCCCTTCTTTCTCTCTCTCTCGCGCGCGCCATTAATGCTCTGCTCAACTTCTTTCTGCAGCGCCTCGGACAGTAAAATGCCGGCCCCTTTAAATCCCCCTTCCCTCCCTTTCTTCGTTATCCTTCTTCTTCTTCTTTCTCCTCTTGTACGGTTAGGGTTTTGGGTATCGTTATCCAGTGCAGAGGAGAGATGTGGAATTCGTCGGGAAGCAGTATCTTCTCGAGGTCGAGTTCGTACAGGGAGAGCGAAGTAGACGACGAGGAGGACCTCAGATGGGCCGCTCTCGAGCGACTCCCCACCTACGATCGCGTCCGCAGGGGCATCTTCCGTGACGTCGACGGTGATTTCTCCGAGATCGATGTTTGCAGTCTCGAGCATCAGGAGCGGAAGCTTGTGCTTGATCGCCTCATCAACGCCACCGATTCCAATGACACCGAGCGATTCTTCGACAGGATGCGGAGGCGGTTTGACGGGCAAGTTATTTCTCGGTTTCCTCTTTGAACTTTCTAGTCTGATATTCTCCTTGTTAATTTTCATTTAATTCGTGGCTGTGTTTTTTGGTGAGTGATCTGGCTTTAAGAATGCAGTAAATAAATATGTATACATTTCATGTACTTATTGTTTGAATTTATTTCTTAGTTTTCTAAATTATGCTAAATTTGTATTATATTGATCCTTTGGTAGAATTGCATGCTCCATCGAAGGAGAATTTATAGTTTGAACTGTGGACACAAATTCAGTTTCTAGTTTAGCATTCTTCTCCAAATTACTACTTGTTTCTCTCGATGGGTTTTTGTTTCAATTATCTTTTGATTTCTAAGATGGCTTTTTTTTTTTTTTTTTATGTTTACATTAATGACTTGGAGTTGGACAAATTATATACTGTACTAAACAATTCAATTGTTGTTTTTTGTTTTTGGATTTTGATTCTGTTTTCCCTGGCCTTGCTCTGCTCATTTTTTTCGAGGGTGTGTTTGGATGTCAGTCAGAACCATAGTTGAATGAATTGATGGGATGCTCCTTTATTCAAATCCGCCTTGTGATTTGTGGTGGAAAAACATAACATGGATGCAGAATAGGTGCTTGTCCTGTAACCAGATGCAACACGTATCTGTTTTAATCTAATTTCTCCACCACTTCTGATTTGGTGGACATCATCCAAATCATCTAAAAAAGTTGATTTTTTTTTTTCTCTGTGCATTTATGAATTTGTTTTATTAATCTAAGCTTATTATTCTTTGTGATAGAAAATCTCTAGCAACTGACTGTTGATTTTCTACATATTTTTATTTATTTCGTGCATTGCAGAGTGGGTATGGAACTCCCAAAGATCGAGGTTCGATTTCAGCAGCTGAAAGTGGATGCATATGTCCATGTTGGAAGCAGAGCATTGCCCACAATTCCCAACTTTGTTTTCAACACGACAGAGGTAGGATTGAGTATTGTTCATCATACATCTTTTGGTTGACATGGGTGTTCTAATCTAAACTGACTCATCTTTGCAAGGCCTTTTTGAGGCAGTTGAGGATCTTCCCAGGGAGAAGAAGCCAGTTGTCTATATTGGATAATATTAGTGGGATTGTCAGACCTTCCAGGTGAAGTAGGAACCTATTGTTGTGGAATTACTGATTCAGTAACTCATCCTGGCTGATACATTGATGATTTGACAGAATGACGCTGCTGTTGGGTCCTCCTGCTTCTGGGAAGACCACTTTGCTCTTGGCTCTTGCAGGACGGCAAAGACCGGGTTTGCAGGTACGTGGGGTTTTATTTGTGGGGTCTAGTAGATGCCTGGCTGAAAAGTTTTTTAACTCTGATGCTGATGCTGACCGGCTCTAACACAAGTTGAGGACTAATGAAAAAATTGTAAAATGAGTATTTTTGGTATTTAATATATAATTATAAGTATTATTTAATTAAAATTTTAATTATATATAATAAAAAAATTTATCTAAAATTTTTTTCTTATTTTTTAATATGTAAAATTACTAATTACATTTTTGTATTCAAGTTTAGTTAAAATCAAATTTATTTATTTTTTTAAATTTTAATTCTGACAACCCATAAGTTTAAAGTTGATAGAGAATGAAAGGAAAGAGAATAGTAACATATTGAGATAAAAATATAGGGTTGGTTAAATAAATAGAAGATTTGAGACAGTTTCAACGATGTGTGATCTGAAATAAAAGTCTACGCCCTTATTTATTTTCTCGACGAACGAGTGAGATTCCATATATAAGTCGTAGGTCATCTCATTGAGCACTGTATGAGAAAAAACCTTGGTTTGAGCCAAGTGTGGACTAAAATATTGGGCCTTTTTATAAGTGGAGGCCTAAGGCGGTTGCCTTTTTTGCTTATAGGTGTAGCTGGTCCTGCCCTGATGGGCCATGTTAAAGATGGTACTGAGCGGTGCAAAAATCGATCGGACCGAGATCTCGGCGGAATAATTTCTCTCTCCTCATTTTTTTAGAGGATATCGGTGGGTTTTTTTTTTTCTAAAAAAAATTTAAAATAAATAAATTGAAAAGCAGCTGATTTTTTTTAAAAAATAAATAAATTAATATTGGCCGATCTCTCTTCAGTTCGGCCTATACCTATCGTATTGGGGGTGATGATGGTTGTCTCAAATCTGATCTGATGTTCTTCCCATTCTGACATATATCTAAGTTGAACTGCCATCCAATGACATGCCTTCTCTGAAATTTATTGCAACTGGTCTGCAACTTTCTTGCTTGGTGGCTCATATAACATTGGATTCTGTAGACATCAGGGAGCATTACATACAACGGACACAGTCTAAAGGAATTTGTTCCTCAAAGGACATCAGCTTATGTTAGTCAACAGGACTGGCATGTGCCAGAGATGACAGTGCGGGAAACTCTTGAATTCTCAGGACGTTGTCAGGGTGTTGGGATAAAATATGGTAGGCACTAGCAGTACATGGTTTCCTTTGATTTTCATTGCTCTGAAGTGCAAGTCTGAACGTTTGTTACAGACTTGCTAATGGAACTCACAAGAAGAGAGAAGGATGCTGGAATAAAGCCTGATGATGATCTTGACTTGTTCATGAAGGTACATGCTAATGATTAAATGTCTATTACTTTATCTGCAGAACTTCAGAATTGGGTGGAGGTGATTAGTACTATTTTTTCTAGGCATTGGCTTTGGGGGAAGAACAGACAAGCCTTGCTGTGGAGTACATACTAAAGGTACTAGATAAGATAACGTGAATGTAAAAGCAACGAAATTCAGTGATATTGCTGCCTCATCTTTTCAGTACACCAAATAGTGAAGACAAATATGATTATGCTTTTCGTTGCTTTGTATTATTTTGTGTTGCTGGCATTATGCGCTTTATGTCTTGCTTAGATTGCTCTGTAGTTGGATTATACCATTTTAATTTGTAAAAAATGTTCCATCGTGTTTTACCTTTTTCTCCTTGATTGCACTCTTTACGACAAATCTAGGGAGCACTTTGTTTTAAAGCATTCTGGCTGTTCTTGCCATCTGTCACAAAACTGCTCTTTTTTCCTTGTTACTCATGTTTCATAAATTATGTTGAAAATGATAAAAACTGTTTCATATTTGTGACGCTAATATGTTTTGGTGAGGCATTCAATTCCATCACGATCTTGTTCTTCTTCATATTGGTCATGTGCCATCAGTCATTCTTACCATAAATTGTTACATTACTTTGTAGCTGCAGTTCCTTTTGAATGTTTTGTAAAAGGAATTTTAGAAAAACCAGATTGAGTGAATGTCAAATTACATGGTAAATATTAGACCAAGTGGATGCTAAAATTAGACACTAATGTAGAAAGTAATAAGGAGAATAATGGAGAAGAATAATTTCTCTTGTATTAAATTGTGTTGAAATCTAAAAGAGAATACATGAATTTATAATTAGTTAATTACAGAACAACCAATTACGATGGCAAAAGGGGAATGTCATTAAAGAATAACTAATTACAATAAATTACACGGCTGGCATTATCTTTCATGCCAATTTTCCAAACCGGGATGATTCTGGTCAACTAGTACCAAACATGGGTTTCGCATGGTCAATTGTAGGGGTCCCACAACACTCCCCCTCAAATTGGTGCGAAGATGTCGAGTAAACCTAGCTTGCTCAAAACATGATTAAGTTGAGTCCGAGAAACAACGTTAGTTAAGCATATCCGCAAGTTGGTCCTCCGTCCTTGGACTGAAGATAATGGGTGAAAATACGTCCAATAGAGATGTGTTGTTGAAGAAAGTGACAATCCACTTCAATGTGCTTAGTGCGTTCATGAAACACAGGGTTTGAAGTGATGCTGATGGCAACCTGATTGTCACAGAATATGATTAGTGGATCAGCAAGAGCAAGGCCTAACTCGGATAGAAATTGTGGGAGCCAAAGTAACTTTCCTGCAGTATTGGCCATCGCACTGCTTCAGCACTAGAGTGCGTAACAACAACTTGCTTCTTATGCGCCAACAGACTAAATGAGAGCCCAAGAAGGCACAATAATCAAATGTGGAGCTGCAGACATTAGGAGAGCCGACCCAATCAGAGTTTGAGTACCCACGCATGGGTAAGGAAGACTGGCGTGCATAGAACAACCCCCGGCCAGGATGAGCCTTAAGATACCGAAGAATGAGAAAGACAACATGAAGACGGGTATCTTGTGGAGCATGCATGAACACACCAGCAACATATGATCAATCTGGCCGAGTGTGAATTAGTAGCACTCAAGAAGAACAATACCTGGGACATGGTTCCTCTTCCTCTTGAAAAGACTCCAGTTGGATGCAAATGGGTTTTCGCCTTGAAGCAGAATCCATATACGTCCATTGTTGGATATAAAGCTCGTCGGGTTGCCAAAGGCTTCACGCAAACTTATGGGGTTGATTATCAAGAAACTTTTTCCCCTGTTGCCAAGATTACCTCTGTTAGAGTCTTAATTTCCATTGCCACAACTCATGACTTGCTTCTTCATCAACTAGATGTGAAGAATGCTTTTTTATATGGTGATCTACAGGACAAAGTGTATAAGCTCCCCGCTGGGGTTTGTCAAGCAAGGGGAGCTTAACTCTGTCTGCAGGCTCAAGAAGGCTCTTTATGGCCTCAAGCAATCTCTGCGGGCCTGGTTTGATAAGTTCAGCAATGCTTTCTTGCCATACGATTTTTCTCGATGTCAGATGGATCATTCTGTATTTATCTACCGTCTCCACTCTGTTGTGATGATTCTGGTGGTGTATACTGATTATATTGTCCTCACAAGTAATAATGATGCAATCATTTCTACGTTCAAAGAGTATCTACGACGCACATTTGATATTAAAGATTTGGGGCCACTCTGTTACTTTCTTGGCATTGAGGTCGCTCGTTCTTCTCGAGGTCTCCCTCTCTCTCTCTCTCTCTCAGTGAAAGTATGCTCTCGATCTCCTAGAGGATGACGGTATTCTAGATGCAAACTTGCTGATACTCCGCTAGATGTGACACAAAGTTGTCAGCTGCAGAAGGGACTCTACTTGATACTCCTGCTTTTATCAGAAATTGGTTGGTAAACTAATTTACCTAACTATTACTCGGCCAGATTTATCATATGTTGTGGGTGTGGTCAGCTAGTTCATGCATGCTCCATGGTATACCCATCTTCATGCTATTTTTGCATCCTTCAGTATCTTAAGGTTCATCCTGGCCGGGGTTTGTTCTATGCATGCCAATCTTCATTCTTCGTACGTGGGTACTTTGACGACGATTGGGCCGGTTCTCCTGATGACCACCACTCCAAGTCTGGTTACTGTGCCTTCTTGGGCTCTCATTTAATCTCTTGACATAGTAAGAAGCAGACTGTTGTTGCTCACTCTAATGCTGAAATGGAATATCGTGCAATTGCCAATACTGTGGTAGAGTTAGTTTGGCTCCGATAGTTTTTATCTGAGTTAGGCCTTGCTCCTGCTAATCAGCTTATCATATTCTGTGATAATCAGGCTGCCATTAATATCTCTTCAAACCCTGTGTTTCATGAACACACTAAGCACATTGAAGTTGATTCACTTCCTTCGACAATACATATCTGCTGGTCGTATTTTCACCCTTATTTTCAGTCCAAGGATCTACTTAAGGATATGCTTACTAAGACAATTTTTGGTCTCAACTTGACCAAGCTTTGAGCAAGCTGTGTTTACTTGACATCTTCGAACCAGTTTGAGGGGAAGTGTTGTGGGACCCACTACAGGACAGTTGATCATGTGGGACCCATTTCTGCACAGAGTTGACCAAAATCGTCTTATTCTGGAAAGTCAAATTAGTGACTTATTGTAATTGATGTAACTAATTATTCTTTTATTTCTTTCTATGATACCCTTACAAGTCCCATATCGACTAGATAGTGATGTGGGAGGGGCTTATATGAGGGAAGCCCCCACTCCCTTGTGTGAGGCCTTTTGGGCTTGGCCATGTGGGCTAGGGCCCAGGAACAAAACTGTGCGGGCTCGTGGAGTCCAAAGCCAACAATATCACACTTAGGAAGTCGGGTTCAGGGTCGTTACAAGTCGTATGAGAGCACGGTTCAATACTTGGATTGTGTGTGCCCTTTACCTTTGTGATGTGATAGAGCCGGGGACGGCTCTGGTCTTAAGGGGGTGGATTGTGATACCCTTACAATAGTGATGTGGGAGGGGGCTTATATGAGGGAAGCCCCCACTCCCTTGTGTGAGGCCTTTTGGGCCTGGTCATGTGGGCCAGGGCCCAGGAACAAAACCGTACGGGCCCGAGGAGCTCAAAGCGGACAATATCACACTTAGGAAGTCGGGGTCAGGGTCGTTACACTTTCTATGTTTAGCCACCATGATTGGTTCTCTGTACATTGTATATGCAGTAAAACCTCTATAATGTAATATGGCTGGGACTATGGTACATATATTACATTAGAGAAGTTATCTAATTAGAGGGTCTAGCAAATTGACATTCAAGATTCCTTTAAAAAAAAAAACTCCTTAAACTCTCCCCATTGTAAAAAGTCTTTTCGGTTGAAATCGTTTTATCTTCCTTCTCTTTCTGCCCCATCGGCCATTGCTGTCTGAAAGCCAGATTACCGCCCATCGCCGCCATTGGATCCTATCCCTCTGCAACCCTCAGGACCAATGAGAAACTCTACCATTTCGGACAGATCTGGAAAGAAGTTATCCTAGTATCGTTTTTTAGAGTATTTCTCAAGAGAGATAGCAGAGAAAAAGGTTTACAGAGCAACACCAGATCAACAATAGCAAAAAAAAAACATCGTCAGACTCTTGCAGTTTGTGAGGTCCTTAGTCATTTTTGTAGTAATTTTGTATTTTGAATGTTTGGAATATTACTTTACAAAATGTTTGGGATAGTACATTTTTTATTCTGAATGGAGTAATGAGTTAAAGAGATTTATTACATTTTGTATGGGCCCGAGGTCGGGACCGGTTGTCGATATTATTTTAGACAGGTTATAACTTTATAAAGTAATACACTATAGAGGTTTTACTGTACTTGTAATCTCGTATCATTTAGATACATTCAATACAATATAGAGAAGATTTTTTTTTTTTGAATGATGGGTTAGTATTTCATTCAAAGAAGTCTGAAGGACAATATACAGAAGAGCCCACAGCCCAGGCTAGGCCAGAAGATGTCGTCCTAGACGACACAAAAGAATTGCGGGCCAAAGACCCAAAAACACAAAAGGAGGCCCACAGTCAGGCCAAACAAAACAAGACCAAAAAGAAGAGTTAGATTTGAGCCTGCCCAAAAATCCCAGAATTCCTACCATATTGATGATCAATATGATGCAGGATATTAGCATCCCCAGAGTTAGCAATCCTTGGGCCATCAGGGCTAAAGAGATTCATTAGGGCCCTGATGGCACAAGCATGGCCATGATGGAACCAATGCTTAACAATCGAGCAGTTGATTAGTGAAGCAATATCCTCAGGGAACAAAAGCTCATGAAGGGGTTGATCAAGCTGAAGGAGAAGCAGCAAAACCCTTTGGATGAAAATTAGGATGGACAATGTGTCATCCGATCCCAAAGAGGTGGTACAAAGTTCACCCAAAAGGGGTATAAAGAATTCTTCTCTAAATTATCTTTCTTTTCAACCTTTTTTTTTTATCATTATTTTCTACGGAGTATCCTTCTATACCATTGTTTTTTTATTCCATCACTTACGATGGGGATGAGTTGAGATTTATGGTTTTGTTTTTCAATGGCAAAACCATCGATGTTGTTGTCTTCATTCATGTTATGTTTATCAAAGAAGAACCATCTTTGTTATTTGTTTGACTCTATTTGGTCTTCCCTGTATGTCAACCTCTTTATGCAATGGATCTGAAATGGTTCTTCATTTTCTCAACTCATGAGATAACCAATCTGGGCTTCTTTTGGCATAAAGACCTGCGCATTTTTCTGAGAGATCTTTTTCATTGAATATTTGGAAGTTTTCTGAAGTATTACATTCTACCTTACAAAGATTTTAGGTTTGGATATTTGTGCCGACACTTTGGTGGGAGACGAAATGCATAAAGGGATCTCTGGGGGGCAGAAAAAGCGTCTAACTACAGGCATTCATCCATTTTATGTTTGATTTTCTGGATAATACTTCTATCTCTTATAAAGCACTCTTGAATTTGTAATGAAGTGGTGGATGTGTGCATTTTGTAGGTGAATTGTTAGTTGGGCCAGCTAGGGTGCTGTTCATGGATGAGATATCAACTGGCCTTGACAGCTCAACAACATATCAAATCATTAAGTATCTAAGGCATTCAACCCATGCGCTTGATGGAACCACCCTAATATCTTTGTTGCAACCAGCCCCTGAGACTTATGAGTTGTTTGATGATATCATTCTTGTCTGTGAAGGGAGGATTGTATACCAGGGACCTCGTGCTGCTGCCCTTGACTTTTTTGCATTCATGGGTTTTCAGTGTCCTGAGCGTAAAAATGTCGCTGATTTTTTGCAAGAAGTAAGTAACCGCTTAGTTGTACAATATTAGTTTTCAGTATTTTTGGGGTGGGGGTTGGTTGACCTTGATGATAGCTGCTCCTCATCACCATCATCTTCTTCACTATCACATTTGTTGCTCTATTCTTAGATTTTTGTGTTCTTTTAGGTTATATCAGAAAAGGATCAGCAGCAGTATTGGTCTGTTCCTGATTGCCCTTATGAATATGTGCCTGCTGCGAAGTTTGTGGAAGCTTTCCGTTCATTTCACGTGGGCAAGAATTTGTCCAAAGAACTAGCTATTCCATTTGACAGACATCAAAATCATCCTGCTGCACTCTCAACTTCTAGCTATGGTGTGAGGAAATTGCAGCTTCTCAAGGCCAGCTTTTCCTGGCAGGTGTTATTGATGAAACGAAACTCATTTATATATGTCTTCAAGTTCATACAGGTAATGATTCTGTATATCTAGATCTTTAGCATCCAGACTGGTACTAATATAATGTAAGTTTGAATATTGAGCCCGTCGAAATTCTTTGCTGAATAAACCTGTCTTAAACCATAATGTGGTAGGACCTGATTATGAGCTTCTTTCTTATTAGTTTATGATTTTGATGTAATTTTAATCAAGATATCATTGATACACACAAATTATAAGGTGTTAAAGAAATGCTGAAGTATTGGTACTGGGTGCCATTTTGCAGCTCCTTTTTGTTGCACTGATATCAATAAGTGTGTTTTTCCGGACAAGAATGCACCATCTCACACTTGATGATGGGGGCATCTACCTTGGTGCTCTGTACGTTGCAATTCTCATGATTCTATTTAATGGGTTTACAGAAGTTGCCTTGTTGGTAGCCAAACTTCCAGTGCTCTACAAGCATAGAGACTTACATTTCTACCCATGTTGGATATATACCCTTCCCTCCTGGATCTTAAGTATCCCAACCTCACTTTTGGAGTCTGGCATGTGGGTGGCAGTTACGTACTATGTGACGGGCTTTGATCCTCAAACAACTAGGTAATTACATGTCTGATGTACTGATGGAAATTTAGTGGAAGTGTGAAATATTTTTTCTGTTGAATTGGAATATGTTATCCCATTTAATGTATTGATTTGCAGATTCCTCCAGCAGTTCCTGTTGTTTTTCTCTCTTCATCAGATGTCTTTACCTTTTTTCCGTTTAATGGCATCGTTGGGTCGGAACATGATAGTTGCCAATACCTTTGGATCTTTTGCATTGTTGGTTGTGATGGTTCTTGGAGGATTTGTCATTTCCAAAGGTTAGAGCTAAGCTTTATCGCTGTCTAACATCTCTGGGTCTTCTCGATTCCTTTCTTAATTTTGCATTGTAACAGATAGCATTCCAAGTTGGTGGATTTGGGGCTTCTGGTCTTCTCCTTTGATGTATGCTCAGAATGCAGCTTCTGTAAATGAGTTTCTTGGGCATTCATGGGATAAGGTAACATGATTTTATGAACTGTTTGACTTTAGAGAAAAAAATAGTTTTGTTCCAAAAATCAGTGAAATCTGGCTATCCGTCTTGGGAGACACCTTTTTTTTTTTTATGAAATGGTAAGAGTAATTTGTTGATAAAAGGGAAGGTACGAAAAGGGGATGTGAAGTCTTGAGAAGAGATCCTGTGTTACAAACAGAGACAACATCTTATGAATAGGACACCTCTCGCAGAATGAAACCCCATGTAACAATATAAAGTCTCTTCCCCTGAGATATGTCCTCATCTTGCGAACATATCTACTCTAATTTTGGAAGATCTGAATATGGATCATACTGTGGCCCACCTGCATTAAGTACAAATTTCCTCAATGAAATCTGTGAGATTCCATGGACTTTGTGATCCTCTGGGAGAGTTGTGAGTTGCAATGTAGGAATCTCCTTTATCAGCATATTGGACCCACCAAATAGTATCCTCTTGCAATAACCATGAAGTTGGTTTGGCCTCTACTTCATTTGCATGTGAGCCTTTTCTTTCCACATCAAAGAGTGCAAAAACTTGTCCAGTATGAATCCTCTTGGAGTACCACATATCCCAACTCTATGACGATCTCTATCGAAACCGGCATAAAAAATAAAATTGATACATACCTGAGGGATGAGGCTGCCATGAATCATTAGAATTTTGAACCTGATGAGATGCCACTTTGCTCAGGCATTCAAGAATATTTCTGTACACGTCTGACTTTGATGCTCCTTTAAAATGAGGGATTGTTGAAGCCAAGGGTATTTCTTTAACTTGGGCACTGGTAGAAACCTCTTCAGGCAGTCAGTGGATACCTCTGAAAGGTCTGTTATCATGCTCTGTCTGCAAGTTCCACAAGATAAAACTTGTACATGCTGTTGTCTTAACAGTTTTCCATGAGTCATCAACTGGTCAAGACACTCTGGGTAAATCCATGCTATTTAATGAGTATATAATCATCATTTATTCCAAGCTACCTGGGAAAATGGATGGTGTATGAATAGATGATGCATGTCTCTGAGGATATAATAGTGGCTGAAAAGACGACTAATCATATCTTGTCCTCTGCTGCCATCCAGCGAAAGGTTGTAATTCTAGATGGGGCTGGTATTTTCCCAAGTATTTTAAGAGACACTTGATAAGCATATTTCATCAATGCTTTAATTGGTACGTTGATCTTTTTCCTCATTTGAATTTGAGTATTTCAGGCATAAGAATTTTGTTAGGTATTTGGTCAATACATCAAAAGCTCCCGATCTAATGGAACATGTAAAATCAAGCCGTTAAGCCTAACCCGTACTAAGCTGGCCCAACCCGATGCACCATACCCCAAGTTGGGCCCCACTAGGCACATAACAAACCACTACGCTTCCGAGCTGATGTCCCAGTGGACCACTCTATGACGGCTCTCACTCTGGATTAGGTAGCCATTTCCACCTTTGTGGCGGATTCACTTTGGCACAAAGTAGCCTTTTCCATAGGTCACCCCCTCCAGGATTTGAACCCAAGACATCTTACTTGCTCTGATACCAAATGTTAGGTACTTGACCAATACATCAAAAGCTCCAGATAGAATGCATAAAATCAACCCTTTAAAGCCTATCCCATACTAGGCTGGCCCAACCCGACAGCCATACCCCAGGTTGGGCCCCACTAGGCACATAACAAATTCATTGTTTAGATTCACTTTTATTTTTGAAAATTGGAAGATGAGCAACTCATCCCAAACAAAGGGTTAGGTGAATGAGTAGGCTTTGTACACTTAGTGGTTACTGCTGCAGTAGCACTTCACATTTGCTTTGATACTGAAATTTTTGTTGCTAACCGTTGGCATGACCACATGCTTCCATCAGAACACATGCCTCGAACCTTGGGTAAATATCTAATATCTTCTACAAATTATCTTTAGGTTGTTATTAGTGTTATTTGAATTAATTAGTTCATTCTTTGTCAGGTTTGAATAACACAAGGTGGTATTTGGACATCGGGAAATGGCGTTGGGAAAATCCTTTGGCTCTAGGAAAACCGTTTGCCATGCTCTTGTCCTACTTTGGGGAAGAAAAGTGGGGACCAATTTCCCACTTGCTGGGGAAGTTAAAATCCCCACCAAGGGCAGTGGCTGCTATTCATTGCAAGCTCCAAAAGTAAATAAATAAATAATAAAACTGCGATTTCCCCATTTCCAGGTTTATCTGGGTTTCTTGACTTTGTAGGAGATCCCATTTTTACTTCCCCCACATGCTAGTGCCCCCAAGTGCATTTTCATATTGGGAACAATACAATGCAGATGCACACTATCCACTGTGTGTGGGGTGATACCTTTTCTGCCTGTCCAATCTGTTCCATTTGTTCATCAGTTAATCCATTTTACCTTATCCAATACGAGTTAGGAAGGGATGTTTTTTATGGCATTCAATGCAACATTCCAATTATGTCTACAATCTGATTCATGTTGTGGTTTCAAACCTGTGAAGGAAATTTTAAAAGTGTCAAATGCTCATTTTGTGGTATCCATTTCTGCAGAAAGCTTGGGACAACATGTCATTAGGGAATGCAGTATTGAAAGCACGTTCACTCTTCACACAGAGCTACTGGTATTGGATTGGTATTGGTGCTTTGGTTGGTTATACGATCGTATTCAACTTTCTCCTGACTATCTCTTTGACGTTTCTTAATCGTAAGCTATGTTTCCATCATTGACTAGGAATTTTAACTGGTAAGTATGTGATTAGGATTGTCATAAGTATGCTTATGCTTTCCAATTTTTGGACAGCTCTTGGGAAGCCACAAGCAGTTGTGTCTAAAGAAGAGCTCCAACAGAGAGATTGGAAACAGAGAGGGGAAAGTCTTTCTAAAGAGCAACAAAAGTGGGACAGGAAAAGGAAAGGAGACGCTCTCTCTGTCGCAATGAGATCATACATGCATTCTGACTCAGTAAAAGGTTGGTAATTTATATCCAAACAATGATACATTCTACCAGGAATCTATCTGGTATCTTAAGAGTAGCTTGAGTTCAGTTCCTGTTATGGGCAGGAATAGGTGGAAAAGAACAAAGAGGCATGGTCCTTCCCTTTGAGCCTCTTCCCATGTGCTTCAGCAATATCAATTACTATGTTGATGTGCCTGTGGTATGTCTCTACAAATGTTATGACATATATCATTATGGTGCTTGTTTGAATAAGTAGTAGTACCCTTCAACTTATCAAGTAATGAAAGCAGGAAATGAAGCAGCAAGGCATCTTGGAAGAGCGATTGCAGTTGTTGGTGAATGTTACTGGTGTGTTTAGACCAGGTGTTCTTACAGCATTGGTTGGAATCAGTGGTGCTGGTAAAACTACCCTTATGGATGTTTTAGCTGGAAGAAAAACTGGTGGACTTATTGAAGGGAACATAACTATTTCGGGTTATAAAAAAAACCAAGAAACTTTTGCAAGAGTTTCTGGTTATTGTGAGCAGAATGACATCCACTCTCCATTCTTGACTATTTGTGAATCCCTTCTGTACTCAGCATGGCTCCGATTACCATCAGATGTAGGGTTGGAGATACAAAGGGTAAAAATCCAACTTTGTTGATACCTTATATATTTCTTATTTGATCATTAGTGATTTATGGAAAAAATTTCAGGCTTTTGTGGAAGAAGTGATGGAACTTGTGGAGCTCACTCCATTAAGTGGTGCCCTTGTGGGTCTACCAGGTGTTGATGGGCTATCCACAGAGCAAAGAAAAAGGCTGACAATTGCAGTTGAGCTTGTTGCCAATCCATCTATTGTGTTCATGGATGAACCAACATCAGGGTTGGATGCTAGATCTGCAGCCATTGTGATGAGAACTGTTAGAAATATTGTCGATACTGGGCGGACAATTGTGTGCACAATCCATCAGCCAAGCATATATATTTTTGAATCATTTGATGAGGTATTAGTTGTTTTATTGGGTATTAAAAAACAATAATCGCCAATTTTGAGTTGCATTTGTTTTCCACATAACAAATCCTCAAATACATGTTTATCAGTAATTCTTAGTCTCTGAAAATTTGCTCTGCCATTTACAGCTTTTGTTTATGAAGCGTGGAGGGGAGCTTATCTATGCCGGCCCATTGGGCATCAACTCTTGCAAACTTGTTGAATATTTTGAGGTAAGGTCCACATTGCTTTTTGATACAAATATACAATGTTTTGATTGGAATCCTAGTGATGCACAAGATGCACAAAATATACCTGGGTCCCACCTTTTGTGTCACCCGAAGTGTTCATATGATGTCCATAGTGGGTCTGAGAAGCCCATAATATCCCCAATCAGATGAATCTAATTTTCAAGTTTGGTGCCCAAATGTGGACCATTGGCTGTAATTGCCAATCTGCAAGCCACCATGATTTTGATTTTCAGTAGGTCATGACTCATGACAAATCCTATATGAAATGGGCTGGATGATTATAGTACCCAATGGCAGAACCCACCTGCAGCATAGCTGGTTGAGTAAAAAATCCCATGCTCTTGTTCAAGCGTCATACAATAGCTCTTACTGGATTATTCATGAATTATTTGTAGCAATTTATGTTAAAATTGAGTATGCTGCTGTTTAAGTGTTTTTTGCTTGGAACTTTGATAATTAGGCAATTGAAGGGGTGCCTAAGATAAAGCCTGGGTATAACCCAGCTGCATGGATGCTGGATGTCACTTCGCCTGCTCAAGAAAGTCGCCTTGGTGTGGACTTCGCTGAAGTTTACCGGAAATCTAGTCTGTACCAGTATGTGTATTTTTTAGCAACACTGGTTGTGCATCTTTTGTTCTTTTTTACCTTATTATTATTGTTATTATTATTTATTTATTTATTTATTGCTGTTTCAGGCAGAACAGAGAGTTGGTTGAAACTTTAAGCAAACCATCTTATGAGTCAAAGGATTTAAGCTTTCTGACCAAGTATTCACAACCTTTCATTTCACAATTTCTGGCTTGCCTCTGGAAGCAGAATCTGTCTTACTGGAGGAATCCACAGTACACTGCAGTTCGCTTTTTCTATACCATTGTCATTTCTTTGATGTTTGGAACCATCTGTTGGAGATTCGGTTCTAAAAGGTTTCTATTTGGACCACACTGTCGATCCTCTTTATGTTTTGATGATTGATTTTGGTTTTGAACATTGGATGCTCTATAATTTTATTGTAATACCTGTGTGTTAGTAGTACTTTATGTTGTTGCGTATTATGATGATAAGAATGTTTAATTTGCTGAAAACCAAATCCTTTTAACAATTGAAAAATAATAGTATATTACAATTATTTTAAAGTGAAAACTTTAATAGAAGAATTCTGCTTCCATGAGAGCTATATAAACAATTTATATTAAGAAGCCCAGATGGTGGCTTCCTACTCGCCTAATATGATGGCTAAAGAAGCTGCACATCCTCACTTATGGCCAAAGGCTTAGTGACCTTTAATTTATTGCAGGTTGCATTTATATGCATGTAAGAACGTATGTATAAAGAGTACATTGCAGCTATATGGATGGCAAATTACAAGAGAAGTGTTAAATCAATGGCTTTTTCCTGTACCAGCAGCTAAGATACCCAGACACTTCTTTATGCTTTATTGTCTTAGACACCTATACCCATCTTGGATACCCAAACACTTGTATAATACTTCATCAAATATACTTAAATGAGTTCTTTCTTTTGTCTTCATACATATGCAAAAGAAAGGCTGTAAAATTTCTGACTGTAAAAAGAATTACTTAGGCATGTATCCGACATTGAACCTGCTTGAAAGAATATAAAACTAAAATAAATGATAGCACCAGTAAAATATTTTGATTAAAAAAATCATAAAACCTAGTATAGAATATATTTTGAAGAAGTTGCCATGTCCATATCCATGTCATTGATTTGGGAAAATGGAATGTCATATACCTGTTTTCATATCCCCATCTGTACTGATAGCTTTCTATGCATCAGGGAGCAGCAGGGGTAAAGTTATTATTGCAACCCAGAATCTCTTGCTTCCAAATGTTTCCGAGTACACATTTTTACCAAGCAGCATCTGTCATGCAAAATTTCCTCCTAAATTTTCCTCTGCTTCTAACTTTGTTTTGTGGTTATGGATAATATCATGAATGCATCTGACATATGAAGAAATAGTTTACTTATGATAGGAGAGAGGAGTATTGATGGCTCACTCCATTGCTTAATTTCCAGGGATAACCAACAGGATGTAATGAATGCCATGGGAGCAATGTATGCATCGGTCCTTTTCATTGGAATCACCAATGCGACTGCTGTGCAACCAGTGGTTTCCATTGAAAGGTTTGTCTCGTATCGAGAGAGAGCTACAGGAATGTACTCGGCTTTACCATTTGCGTTTGCACAGGTCTGGCTTTCCTACATGCACATCAGTCTATTAAAAAACACAAGTTTCCATGTTAACGATGTGATCTTTCTATGGCAGGTGGTGATTGAGTTCCCATATGTATTTGTGCAGACACTAATATATAGTTCTTTGTTCTACTCAATGGCTTCATTTGAGTGGACCCTGCAAAAATTCATCTGGCACACTTTCTTTATGTATTTCACTTTGCTGTACTTCACATATTTCGGAATGATGACAACTGCAGTCACACCCAATCATAATGTGGCACCCATCATTGCTGCACCATTTTATATGCTGTGGAACCTCTTTTGCGGATTTGTGATCCCACAGAAGGTAATAATTTGTAAGCTACTCTTCATGTCAAGGAACCTTTCAATTAGCTTATTCATCAGTAGACTTGTTCCTCATGGTTTTCCAGTCATCTTTTAGCAATATCAGCTCACTTGCTCACTGATTTTGCTTCTATCCTGTAAATGAGGAACTTTCTGATTCTTCACAGTTTTGGGCATTGTGCTCAAGCCAGAGTAACTGGGTCTGCTCAGCTGAGTTGTGAGCCAACCAATCCATTTATTGGCTTATAAAATGAAGACCTTAAGGAATACCCTTCAGAGACGAATTGGTCATTGGTGAGAACCTTGAGCTTCGCGGTGAGGCAATGGGCTGTACTTCTACTAGCCTCATATATCAAGGCCCTAAAATGGAACTGGATCATCGGAGTAGCTTAGGATACCTTGAAAATAAGTTACTAGTGTGATCTCTTGGAAAAAAGAAAAACAAAACAAAAGAAAAAAAAGAAAAAAGGGTTGGTACTCGTGAGTTGAATAGCCATAATGGTTTGGTTTTTCTTATTCATCATTCTTAACTGATAAAAAGGAGTGGCTGGATATTCATTTCAAAAGAGAAGATGAGATTCTATATTGCAATTGTGAGTTTGAACAGTTTAGTGAAATGTCTTTTTTTTTTTCCTTTTCTATTTCAGAGTTTGCCTGGATGGTGGAGATGGTATTATTGGGCAAATCCAATCTCCTGGAGTCTGTATGGCCTTCTAACATCGCAATATGGTGATGTCAATGAACCAATGAAGTTATGGGATGGAGTTCACTCAGTAAGTGTAAGAAAATTTCTCGTCGACTACTTTGGATATCGGCATGACTTCTTGGGTATTGCTGGAATTGTGGTGGTCACTTTCTGTCTCATCTTTGCTTTGATTTTTGCTTTTGCAATCAAATCCCTCAACTTCCTTAGGAGGTAGAAAAGTTTCATTAGTTGCAGTTATTGATGATGGCAAGTGATTGATTAGTTTCTTAGGAAAATTGTATAGCAGCATATATTCTCCCCTTCTTTATTTCCATGTTTTTGAAGTTGCTTATTGCAAATATGAACCTGATAGTATCCTATCTGTCAATAAACTACTCTCAAGAAAGGGTTCTTCTCTCTGTAGAATAACATAGTCTATCTGGTTCTTGCTTGGATTTTGAATTTGCAGAGCTATGAATAATACAGGTAGTACTAAGATTTGGACATTAAAATGAGGAAGGTAACAGGTAGTACTCTCATCAGATCTAGCTAGCTTAGATCTGAATTTGTATTCACTTAATAGTGTCATATTCAGATCGTGTCAGATTTGGACTCAAATTTGTATTTGAATTCATAAATGTATAATTCTTATTTTCAATGACAACCTTATTTTAATTTCCTTCTTAGATTATGGGAGGAACATGAGAAGATGGAACTTCAGTCATTGACAAATTGGTCTCTCGAGTTCCATCCAACCAGGGGTCGAAAATTTTCGGCCAATATGTGATCTTGGCCGAGATTTTTCTCTTTTTTTTTTTTTTGAAAATCTCGGTGGTTTTTTTTTTTGAAACAATTCATTTAAAAAAATAAAAAAAGGCTGCTTTTTTAAAAAATATAAATATCGGCCGATATTCGCCCGTATCGGAAGAATATCGGCCGAGATATCGAACGAGCCAACGCCGATATTTATTTATTTTTTAATAAAAAATAAAAATCGGCCGATATTCAGCCGTATCGGCCTACTTTTTTTTTTATCTCAAGTCAATACTATGCTTATCGGCCGAAATATCTCGGTCATGAAAATCCTGGTATCGGTTGAGATTTTGACCCCTGCATCTGTTTTTCATTGAAAGTAGGGCTTTTAATGAAATGTGACTCTTAGACAAAAACAGAGGTAATTTTTTTTTTTTTTTAAGTTTTTCAATTCAATTTTTTTTTTCTAATATTTGTTACAAGATGGGATTTTCAAAGAAAATTTGTAAAAAAAATAGGTATTTCTACATTAAGGGTCATTTTCATGGAAACCACTTTCCTTGGAGAGAGATAAGAAAGTTGGTTTTATCTTCACTTTGGGATGAGAAGGGAATTTATTAGCTAAATAATATCACTGTCTCAATCAACTTTATCTAAATACTTAAGAATGATCCTATTCTATCATTTTAATGGTAAGACCAGATATTAAAAATCTATATTGTTAATTTTTTTTTTTTTAATAGTAACTACACAACAAGCAAAAAGAAATAGAAAGAAACACCTGGCTCTAAAATTGGAAAGAAAGGGGAACATCAGGAATTGACAACACTAGAAAGTCTCATCTTTCAAACTCGCTTTTACCCTTTTATCTAAACCTAATTGTAGAGGGATATCATGAAGAATCTTTTGAGTTTTGACACCAAAAATATTTAAATTTGTTTCATGAGTCTAAATATCTTCAATGTTATGTAATAATAATATTAATGGTAATCTTTTTCTTTTGATGATCTTTCGAATTTCAAAAGTGTTAATCAAGAAATAAAATGGACTGATGTTTGGGGGTTTTTCACTTGTGTACTTCCTCTCATTTAAAAAAATAAAATTCCAAGTTCTCTCTTTAAAAAGTCAATGGGTAGAAAAATCGACCGTTCTTCCTCATCATCAAAGTCGTGACCAAGAAATTGTAGTCCAATAGAATTGTAAGACTTATCTCAAAATCGAAAACATATTCAGTAGTAACGAGCATTATCATAAAAACTGTTCCCGGAGATATTAACAGCTATTGTTAATATTGGAATATTTTCAAATTCTTAGATTTACACCGATAAATTAATGGAAAAATCTCACAGAAAATATAAATATTTAAAAATAATAAAAAATTAAAAAAATCTTAATACCATTCATGAACAACTAACAACCAATTGAAAAAAAAAATTCTGTTAAAAAGGCAATATTATTGAGATTTATCAAAATACTATCGTGATATTAAAAATACAATTTTATCGAGAATTTACAGTTAAAAATTATATTATATGAGAAATTTCACAATTATATTATAAACAAATGAGTTCTTTTCGTTATTTTTACTAAAGTTTTTTTTTTTTAAAGAATATTATTATGACCATCACAATTTCACAATGCACGTGTAACTTGTCAAAATGACAAAAGTGATTTTACCTTTCCTTAACTTTCTCTTTTCGAAAAAGATGTTTTTCATGAGTATAACCAGATTCTCCGGTGGAAATTGAAAGAGCCAAAAATCATCTGAATATGATCAATAAAGTATACAATATTTCATTATATAACATCAGTTTATTAATTTTAAAAGAAATCTTTTAATAAATTTTAAGCGATTCATACATTTTTTAAGATAATAGATAACATCTGAACGTCATTTAATTATTTAGTCTTTATAATTTTGGACTTTGAGAAATTTAATTATAATAATTTTTATTATTTATAATCCATTGTATAAAAGTAATTAAAGAAAGCAGTTTCTTCTTAAATATAGAAAACTTAAGATAAAATATAAGAAAAGAAGGATAGAAAAGGATAAAAGCAGGGATTTAAATCTCGGTATCGAATATCTCAGGTCGAGAAATTTCTCTCTCCTATTTTTTTTAAAACCACCTGTATTAGCTAATATCTCAAATCATATCGGCTGAGATTTGTTTCAGAAAAAAAAAATAGAAGTAAAGACTAAGGACTACTCAATAAATTCATCATCAACTTAAATAGAAATAAGACTAATGTTGAAGACAATTACAGATTTTATTTATTAGACATGTTGGCATACTTTTTCACTTCTAAAATTATGAAATAATGACAGCGGTAAAAATAAATTCAATATTTTTAATAACATAAAAATTATTGCATGATTGAGTTATGAGTGTCTCAAATTAAAATAAATAATGTTTTATAATGAGCTAAGGCCAGTTAACCTTAGAAAATCAACTACATGGTTATTTCTACAGACTTTGATTTTTTTTACTAAATATATGTCACTTAATTTAAACTAAATGAACTTTATAATTAAAGTAATTTTTTCTAACAACTATTAATTTTATTTGATTATGAATTTTTCTAACAACTATTAATTTTATTTGATTAAATGAAGTAAAAAATGTATTTTTTTATAATAAACAATATTACTTAGTTTCATAAAATTCAAAAATAATTATATTAAAAGAAATAATAAAGTCACTAAATCAAGTTTTTTCCGACTCAAAAGCTGAGTATGAGTCAAATTTGTAGGGCGTTTCTGAAAAGCTCGAGTGAAGGAGTCGTGGCAGGTGGCCCACTAACTAGTGGACTTGCCAGTCAAGATTCAAGGGTCAGGATCATCCCACGTTTGGGTTGGGGGCACGCGAGGAGAGAAAAGACTCTTTGGGCGATGGGGCACGTGAGAGTAACACGTGTGAGCCGACACCAGTTCTCTCACTCTCTCTTTCTCACTTTGTCGTTAAGCTGAGTCTACTGCTTGTGCTGCTGCCTGCGATGGCAAGACGGCAGAAGCACGAGCAGAGAAGCCGAGCCCATGAAGGCCAAAAGAAAGAAGAGAAAAAATACCTCCTTTTGCTTTTCTCTGTCTGGCCCTGATAAAGTACTCTCTGCTTTCTCTTTTGTCTTGTGAAAATTCGAGCGTCTTTTTCTTTTGCTTCTCTTCTCTGGGGACTTTCGTCGAGAGGTTGGTTGAAGCGCGTTTTCTTCTTCAGTTTCGAGCCATGAAGAGGCTCCAAGCTGTTTCTTGAGGGAATGGCAATCCTGACTGATGGGTAATGATGAGGAAAACCCCATTTTCCACGACTTCCTCGGGACCAGCCGTGAGGACACAGCCAAGATCCGAGTGACCGAGGCGCCCGCCTCTGCATCGCCTGGAGCTTCTTCGGGCGGCCATGGCCTTCTCTCCACCAGTTCTGATCTGGGTTCAGGTCCTCCATTTTGTGTTTCGTCTCTGCTTGGGCTCTTTTGCTTTCTATTTTTTACCTCCTCCCTTCCTTCTAAGGCTCGTTTGGATGCATTGAAAGGCAATTACTTTCTGGGAAAATAACCATTTATAAGCTAAACATTGAAATGACTTTACCATCTGTTGTTATTTTCTAGGGGGCTACATATTTTTCATTATTACTTATGTTGCTTTTCGTTTGGTTATTACTTTTCTATTTTATTGTTTTTAGTGGAGCACCATTTAGGGAGTTATGAATTTGGCCATTTTTTCCTACTTTTTTTTTTCCCAGTTAGAATGTGAGATGAAGCTGCATGCAATTTTATGTTCGGCATCATTTGTTTCACTTCCTTTGGTTTTTTTCGCCAATATCATGTTGTTGGGTATTAAGAGAAAAGGGAAAACACAGTTTTGGGATTTCCAAAGGAACAAATTGCAAGGTGAATTTGATGGTTTCTACTTGCTGTGGACTGCGTTTGGCTGCTCCCAAGTATTGGTTTTCTTGGAAGTCGTTGAGGAAGGGAAGCATTACTCTACTACTATTAGGCATTTGGGTACACTCCTCCCAATCTAAATGACCAGGTTTTGTAGCTTTTTATTTGCATAGACAAATAAAATAGGTAACTTCAACTTAGAAAAAGTTGGTAGTGCTCAAGGTTGCAACGTGGGTGTGCTGGCATTTGGTAGGTAGTCAGTTCGTACAAACAACTCTGATGGAATAATTGGCTTTAATGGTGATGATAATGACAAATAAATAGTTAATATCATCAAATGATGTGAAAGATCATTTGATATAGATATGATAAATGACTTCGACATTGACGGTGATATAATGATTTGCTAAATGGAGTATTAAATATTCCTTGACTCAGGTACTGCGTCTTTAAATCTTTGTGGCTTTTCAGGATTGAAACCCCCTGACTTGAACCATTGGGGAATGTTGAGAATAGACTTGGTGTATGCTGTAGTGAGGAATTCAAGATTTCCGGGGTTGGAAAAAGTACTGGTTTTGGAAGGTCTCAAATAATTCTTCAGCAATCTGACGTTACTTTTAAGCATCTTCGAATTTTTATTTGTCCACACACGAGGGCTATATTTGAGTGTTTTGGTATTTGTCATAATTATCCTTGGCCGTGGGAGAACCTTCAGTATGATGCAAAGCTCAAAGGGGCTTCTGCCACAAAATTTTCTTAAGGGATATATCTGAGCTGTGATCACTGTAGATATTCTGTTAATGAGATTTGGCATACATCTACTTCGTACTTAAAATTTTCCTTTTACAAAGTTTATTGAGTTGGATTTTTTGTAATACATGGAAGTAGCATCAATGTGTCAAAAGTGTAGACCTTATTGATTGTTCCCCCTGAATTTGAAACATTTTTAGCCTGTGTCTGGTTCTTAAAACAGGAGTTTTGTAGTCTTTGACTGTTTATTCCCCACGTAACTTTCTTGAGTAGAATTGAACTTGATTTTTTTTTTTTCTTTCTACTACTTTTGGATTTTTGTAGAGAGGCAGGCAGCAAACAGTCTTGAGGGTGTTCAGTTTCATGGTCTAAAGAGTGATTTGTCTGGGGCTGAGATAAATAAAGGGAAAAAGAGGAGCAATTCAGACTCAGCTTTTATGGGTTCAGTGACAAATAGGTTATACCAAATGGGACCAGATTCTCTTAAAAGTGGACGCTTGTTGAAGGTATAGAAAGTATATAGAACATTTTGATGTAAACCTTCTTGCTTGTGTTGGACAATTAATCCTGGTGGTTGTTTTGTCATATTCTTCCATTCTACTTTACTAGCTTCATGACTGTAGAAGTGCACCATGATTGCCATCATCATGAGAATTTTCATTTTTTTAAAAACTTGCCTCCTTAGCTATTATTAATTTTTTTCCTCATCTTAAATTTGTAGTATGTCATTGACTTGCATGCAGATGCTCCAAAATGAGGCATGGGGAGAGCAAGCAAGAAGCTCACATGAAAAAGAATTAGCATTTGCAATGCAACCACCTAGGCCAAACTCTACTTCTCCTCTCATACGGCAACCACTTACTAGCAGTAGGCCTGAATTAGTCATTCCCAGTTGGGATAGGTCTATCCCTTTGAATATGGGACCTGTGATGCATCACCCTTCCCGCCTTGGCCAATTTACAACATATGTGGAGAAACCTTCTTCAGACAGATTGAAGGATGTTGCACCTGGTACTTCACTTATTTCTCAACCTGCAGCAGATGAGGGTTCTAGAACAGGAATGAAAGGCTCTGGTATTTTGAATATTGCTAACACCAGTAGCAGTGCTGCTGAGAGAAATCAGACTGGGGCAATGTTGAGTAGCAATCGATCAAAGGCTGGGCTTCAGAACCTTGAGACTTCTAATCCACCAAGGTAAGTGTATCTTTTCCACTCATTTCCTGAAACAATGCTGTATGGAATATAGGTTTGGATATGAAGTGATTGGAGCTTGATGCTATCTTTTATTTGGTTTATTGTTTCCAGTTGCCGTAGCTTAGCATCTATTACTCGGCAGATGACTATTTTCTATGCTGGCCAAGCACATGTCTTTGATGATGTTCATCCAAATAAGGTTAGCGTATGATTTGTTGCCTGGGCATTCGAGTAGGGTTTTAAAGAAAATGAATGTTTTATTTCCAAAGAATGCATGGCTTCTATTGTTCTTTTTCCCTCTGTTTTGCATAAAATTCTTCTTGATGTTCTGATCTCTATTAGTAACTATTTCTACAATTTCCTTAGTTCATTGTAATAAGGTCAGCTTAGGATTTTTTGCTTTGGTAGGTATGAATAAAGTTATTTTTTTATTTCCAACAAATGCATGGCATCATTTGCTCTTTCCTCGCCCCTGTTTTTTTTTGTAAATTATTTTTATATGTTCTTTATCTCCTATCAATTATTTCTGTAATTTATCTTAAAAAACCGTTTTTATAACTTCTTAATTTTTTTTTACATTGGTTATAGTCTATCAATTTTTTATTATTATATTGGCTTAATGTATAAGAAAAAATGATATATAACTTTGGACCACCTTCTGATATCTATGATTCTATCATCCACTCAAGCATTGATTACTTCCAATTGCTGTCTGCTTTATTGTTGTCAAGAAATTTTCTGTTCTAATGATCAGAGGGTCAGTTCTTATCTGGGTATGCCACTTCTTTGCGTTAGCTAATCTTTGAGAGCTTAATTTTTCCATTTATCAAATATTTAATAACTTATTGTGTTTGTCATATGGATCATAACAGATCTAATTATCTTAAAGAATTCACTTAGCAGACTAAGCAGCCAGTTTTTGTAGTTAATAGTAAATAAAGCATCATTGAACTGATCAGGAACTTGGTAATTATACCTGAGGCGGCTGTAAGCCATCATCTGTCTGAAAATTGCAAAAAAATTTACAACCTAGCATATCCAATATGTTGCAACCCGTTTACACTAATTTTGTATTTGATGCAGTTGAGGTGATCTCCCAAGACTACAACCCATCAATAAGATTCTTCAAAGAACGAAACTCTTTCTCCGAAGATAAAAAAATCCACAAATATGGTGAAGAATCAAAGACATGATAGAAAAATGAGATAATTGCTTGAACCTCGCTTGGATCTCTCATCCCATGTTATCTTGTACACACCTTAGGTCTCCATGAACTAGAGACAGGTCTGTATGGCAGTCCATCTGCTGGGTTCTAGTGAGAGCTCTCTTCCCACAATGAAAATAAAGTCAAATTTGCAAAAACCCAAATGCCAACCTTGTTCCATTACATGCATGTTTTCATAGAATTTAATAATATAGAAAAACCCCAGTAAATCCCAGTCCTTAAATCACGACAAGTCATCATTTCTCAATGATGTGTTAAATCCCAATGGCATGCAAAGTTATTAATTTGTATGAATTGTATTAGCAAAACTAGAAAGTAGGTGGGATGCCTAGACACATTGGATGTAACATCTTTTGGTTGTTTTGGGCTGCTGGTGGGCTTTGGGCCCAGAGCTGCTAGAGCTACCATGAAAGTGTTCAAACTGGTCCATGAATGCTATTATGCACTCTTCGATCAGGTTCATTGCATGATCATCACCAGATGCATCAGTATTTACAGTGGAGCAAATGTAATGTGTTACCTAGGACCAGTGGAGCACCCATAAATTTGTTTCATGATCAAACTATCATCCACATGTCTGATTTCTGTCGCACACAATTGGCATCATGACGTAATACAGTGCTTGCTTGTTTATGTTGAAGGTCAGCTAGTGAGCATATTCATTGGTAACAATTACTTTTAAGATGAGATTGGTGGCCCATTTGGTTGCTCCCACTTCTCCATGTTTATGGGATGTTGTCCAACCAAATGATATCCACATTATCATTTTCTACATCAATTTGTGCACAAGCATGCATTCATCAGGCTGCAGTTTTGAAGAAAGCACGTTCCCAAGTTGGTAGTCAAACAGTTGCTATCCCTTTCATAGTTCTACTATAGATTTGCAACACTGTACTGCTTTGGATATATGTAGTCTTTTACTTGTTTTAAGCTTTAGCCAAAGATCAATCCCCTTTTTGATGAATTCTCTAGTTCTATGTCATCAGTTGAAGCAACTGTGAGTGAAGTCTATGCAAGTGTACTGGATATCTGTCTTCCTAATTTCTTCAATCACTGAGACCTATTTTGCGAGATGTTACTAAGAATTGTCATTTTCCGGAATAATAATAGGCAGATGCAATAATGTCCTTAGCTGGATCAAGTGGTGGGTCATGGTCAACAACCTATTCCTCAAAGTCGTATGTGCATCCACCCCGAAATGAAAGTCATGTACGGAAGTTCAGAGAATGAGATGGGTATAAAAAACACTGCAAATCCACAAGATATACATGGCAGGCTATCCACCATGGAAACTTCCAATGGATTGAGCCAGGACAGGCAAATTGCAATTCGTGGTAATTTCAACTTTTCATCATTACATTGGAGAGTGACCTTTTGTGTCAGTTCTAAACCCAGATTTTAAGACATTCTATTTGGTTTGCTGATTAATCGTGGTTCTTGATTATCATCTGGGTGGTAGGGGGTCATCAAAGCATCAAGCCAGCAAGTGATACTAGGATTGTAGCCCAGCCATCTGAGCCGAATACTGAAGCAAAAGAGAGGTATGATAGAGGCCATTAGTCTCTCGACCTTGCTCCTTTTGGTAGCTGCTGTTATGAATTTTGATTCGTGTTCCCAATCCAATATGGATTAACCAGAAGTTTTGGACTTATTTTCCATCTCTCTTTATTGAGCATTGGTTTCCTTTATTTTGCATGCTGCTTAAGGTTCATTAGATATGCTGGGTTGAGGAGCCCTAAGATGATAGCTGTGTTCTTTCAAAATGCTGTTGTGCCCACCCTGCAAGCAAAACTGGAAAAATAGAGGCAATTTAATTTATGCCTTGCAAGTGATTGTGCAATTCAAGGCCTCAGTGTTTTGTCTGATATACACTATGTTTTTTTTTCTTTCTCGTTGTTGTGGGTGGGGGTTGATAGAGCTCTCCAGGCCAAACAAACGAATTGCTTTTGGGTTCAAGTTCTGCATTCAAGAAAAACAGTATAAGTTGAACTACGACGCAGGAGGGCAATATAGGACATGATAGAAGGGATTCAAACAGTGTGAGAGATTGTTGACGTTGAATTGAAAAAGAATGAACACCATGCCTTGTGGGTTATGGAGCCTAAGGCTGAGCAATGTCTCCTGAATTTCACAATCCAGTGAATATGGAGCTCATCAGTGGTCCTTGAATATCTTAGCTGTCTATTTGTAGCATCATCCAGTCTTGGAAACTTTCGGCTTCTTAACCATCCCTCAATGGCTTACCTGCTGTCTCTACCTGTTTCACATTCAGCAGACAACCCAGTTTGTTTGGGTGGCCCAACTATTGGACAGTTCACCCATCTTGATAACCCGAGTTTGTTCGTGTGATCCATTTATTAGAAAGGTATTACCAGATTGTAGTTTGAACGTACTGTTGCCAGTATGGCAACCATTTGTTCAACCAATGTGGAAGATCATCAAGGCCGCATGCTGATTTTGACATCTGGGCAATCCCATATATTGGTCGTTGGTAATAATTTTAGGTTGAACAGTGTAGAAAGTAGTCACCCATACACCTGCTGATGTTAAAGACTCTGTGTGGGAGCCAAAATATTCACTTACAAAACTTGAGCAATTCAGAACTTTCACTCAATCCATATATAGATTATAGACTTTGTCATGTGTTTAGAAGAAATTACATTAGTTTCAAATTGGGTAGTCAATCTCATTATTTCTTCAAATTTCACTCTACTAATCAAGGATCAAGCAAAACATGGAAGCTTCAAACAGTAATGCTTTAATTTTTTCACTCCATGCCTACATGTTTGAGCTCAAACAAGTTAAGTGAACAAGCTGCGTCGTATCTAACATAATAAAATTAAAATATTACTAATTTATTATTATAAAGTTAAGGGTAATGGAGATGATGTTCTAGTCTTGGTAAAATGTACTAATGTCCAAATCATCTTCTATTATATTTATTGAAATATTATAAAAATATGAAAAATACAACTTTATATATTATTTTTATTAATCAAAATTTAATACTCATGTGCAAACCAAATGTTATTGTAATAATTTAAGTGAATCACTTTGTACAAAAATGGAGATTGAACAAAATGTGTTGGTAGAAATGAGCATGAGATATGCTTTTGGAAATGATGATGGTGTGTTTATAACTTTCTATCTATACAAGTACTATGTTAAACTAGAATGTTTATAACTTCTTGAACACTCTTTAAATATGATATTTTTAATGTCAATTTTATGAATTTTGCCATTAATTATTAAGTGATTGATCGACTTTTGTTTAGTGAAATGGTTCTATTTTAAAGGTCTTTAATTGAATATCTGGCCTAAATAAAATTACTACAATCTAATTATGGAAAATATATTTTTTAAGCTCTGCATATTTTCATAATTTCAACATATTTATTAATTACTAAAATTTTATATCCTATATGAGGCTCAATTTTAAACCAAATGATAGGTCCTTTAGATAGTTCTTTTCATTAATATGACACCCTAAAAATTTATCTTAATCCAATCATTGAATCCATGTTTTTCGAGATCAATAAATTTTAGTGATTTAAAATTATTTTTTAATGATGAAAATTTTCCAACTTACATGAGCATGTTTGTGTGACAATGTGACATGTTGCTAGAAAAATTGCACATGAATATGATAAAAAAATCACTTCAATCCTAAGGTCTTAATCATTAATTTTTTTTTAATCACCAAGATTTAAAGCTTAGTCAAGGTGTATTTTTAAACGCTCAATTTTTTTTAAACATCTAATATTTTCATATCCTTTTAAAATGTGTCCACGAGTCACAAGTAAATTATTATAAATATGTTATATGGAAACGTCCACACAGCTCAGTCGTTGTAGTATAGTGGTGAGTATTCCCGCCTGTCACGCGGGTGACCCGGGTTCGATCCCCGGCAACGCCGCGCTAATTTTTACTTCGTAGAAGCATAAACTGCAATTGTTTACATGGCAAATGTGGCATCAAACACAAGCATACATCTCAAGTACATCGTCATCCCTCATGATATTCTCATCTGATTAGGGGAAGAATATATAATCGGAATATTTGAACGGTCAGAATTTAAGGGGTGGTATCCGTCGACGAGCTCCTCCGGCACATCCATCGTCGCTTCCTTCTTGGGCATTGAAAACAATCCACAAGATAACCTCTTTTTTTTCCCGTCATCATCACTTGATGTTTAACCGGATGGAGCCTCCCGTTGCTCCAAGCCTATGCAAATATAAACATCAAATCATATGAAGGAGAGAGAGCTCCTCCGCCGGAATCCTATTTATCTGAGTTACAGATAATAATGTTTGAAAATAGAGAGTTTTTAAATTTGATTCTTCATTTTTTTTGACAGAAGGTGTTAAGGTGTCTCTTCTGACTAATTCTTCGAAGTATGTAAAAACTTCTCAATTTGCACATGCCAGAGTGTCAAGGTGTCTCTCCCGACTAATCCCACAAGCATCTGTAAATTTTACTTTTCCACACATACTGATTATATCTATGGGGAGTGGGCCATTAGGATTGAGCGTAAACACATGTTTGTTATGCTACTAATACTTATATTTGCTCTGCTATTCTGGCCAAGCCTGGCTGAGGAAGAGTTACAGAGAGTAAAACACAAATATGCTGATTCGGTTTGGGCGGGGTATACTATACGTAATGATGGAATCCTTCACGATAAATAAAAAGAAAAAGTAAGGTCATTTCGACAAAAAACCCACACCCAAGTTCCATAGCTTTGAGTTTACTATCCCGATCATGATTTTCCTACCTTCAGAGGTAAAGGAAATCGAACTCAAGATCCCTACTATATGAGGCGAGTGATCGTCAGATCAACCCCGTTAAGTTGATTACATTTGATTTACTGTTATGTCTAGTAAAATAATGTTAGCAGTAATTAGAGGATGTCAAAAGTCTGACCAGAACCATGAGTTTCCATCTGGCCACATGAGGTCTGTAAAAGCTCGAGCTGCCTCCAGCTCCGGTGCTTCCTCAAGCCCCAAACTTTCACACAAAGGAACGATGGCAGACCCGCCGATGTAGCCAAAGGAACGACTGGGACTGAAATTCTTCTTCTTTGGTAAACTTAGAGAAATTATCTGTAGTAAACTGCTTATAAAAATTGTTATGAACACTTTCAATCGCTGTCCTTCAAATAAATAAAGAATTGTCAGATTTCACCTTTTTTTTACGATAAATAATTATAGAAGTTCACACTACAAAAGATAATTTCTCTAACTTATAGAAGATCCTTGACAGTTATAAAAGAAAGTTGAGAAGAACAACTATTAGGGTTAAGTTTGGAAAGTATCTCAGGTGGTGTATTTACATATATTGTAATCCTAAGAAAGAAAAACAATCATAATCAATTTTAATATTCTTATCTCTCTGCAATTGAATAATAAACCAGTAATTTAAATTATATTTCTCCTACAATGACGAGGACAATAGAATCTCAAACTTTTGGAAACTTCTTCTTCTTGTTGTCAGCCAATTATCACAGTAATTTTGGAGCCCGTAGCTACGAGACACTACACAAAACTGACGACCGCCGTCTTCTATTGGAGGCCAATCATTAAAATGACAAGCTTTCGTGAGAGATCACAGAAACCAATGTCAACTTTTATTTTTTTTTATACTAAGGAGGCGAGACTAATTTTACTAAGTATGTATATACCTTCCAATTCACATATATTAGATAAATTTATGAGGAATAATTCTATGAGAAATGGCTAGTAGGAGTTTGAGCGTGAATTAAATTTAAGACCTTTTTTCATGAATAAAACTTCTTGACAAACGAGGAGAAAATGTTATATGGTGAACATGGGAGAGAGACACTAAAGAGATGGCTTTAAGAATGTGATTGGAAAATTGAAAACCTCAGACTATAGAGAAGAAAGAAAAGTTCAATCAAGTATACTTGATTGGTGGTACCACAAATTCTTTAGTGCTAAAGTATTGGATGATCACATCTTCTTACCTCGGAAGGAGTTGTTAAACTAATTTAAAAAGTAGTTTAAAAAGATAAATAGATTAAAAATTAATGTTACAGATAAAGTTGTTCATAAAATAAGTCTAAAATCAATTTTGTTATCTATTAAACAATAAAAAGATAAACTTGTATGTTCTCTAAAATTCAATGTTTTAAATTGTTTTACTCTCACTTTTATGGTCATTAATAACATGTGTGGCTTTCAAATTTTTGTCTAATTAAGAAACTCCAAGGTTGAATATAAGATCCCACAAAAAAGAAAAAGAAAAAACACTTTGATAAAATTAACAAAGTCACATTTTACCAGCCCCCAAGTTTTAACCACTTTCAATTATTTGTAAATCGCTAAAACTTTGAGTCACTAAAACACGTAGGCCCCATAAGATATTACATTTATCAAAAAGTTTTATAGCAGAATAAGAGTCCATGAAAAATTATTTTGATCAAATCAATCAAGCAATATTTAAGATGCTAATCGGAACGGCAAATCTCTGGTAGTTTCAACATCAAAGAGTCGAGATGAATAGAATTTCGACAACATTGATACGATTATACATCTCTATCGATCACACAATATTATAGACGCACGAGTTATTCTATGAAAGTACTTAAGTGGGTGACAACTCTTTCTACTTGTTCTTGCAATCAAACATGATCTAAGAGTGATTGAAACTATGAATGTATTCATAACTAAAATTGAGAAGGATTGATTTTAGAAAATTTAGACTTAGTAATGATGGTAACACAAACACACCTCATTGAATTGCAAGTTTATCACAATTTAAAACTGAGAGTTAATTATGATAGAAACACTTTCATCAAATTCCAATTTATTGATGAGACATTGAAGCAGGGTATCAAAGTATCAAATACCTGCAAAAATCTCAAGTGCATCGTCCTTATTCATGGCGAATCTTATCAGAATAGACAAAGGAAACAAAATCCAAATAGTTGAAGGGTCGGAATTTAAGAGGGTGTTCTTCGTCGACAAGCTCTTGAGGCACTTGTATTGTCGCTTCCTTCCTTGGGCATTGAGAACAGTCCAAAGGAGAATCTCTCTTTGCCTCCTCCTCCTCTCATCACCACTCGATGTTTCACAGGATGGGCCCTCCCATTGCTCCAAGCCTGCACCAACATAATTTACAGTAAGACTTACGATTCATCACTTCTATTTCTTCTCTTTTTTTTTAAAATCTTTCATTTTATTAAAAGAATACTATCATATGGTATTCGTTATTATCATCATCATCAATGTCTTGTCGCAGCGACATTTTACTCTAAAATTTTCTTGATTTTGATGAAGGCGAAGACAAGAAAATGTTAGAAACAAGTGTGCTCTTTTCTCAAACATTTTCCTTTGACTTACTCTCCTCTTTTCTGCACACACGTGGCATTATTTAAAATTTGATTCAATGTTAAAAGATTATAGAGTTTGCCTTATGAAAATAAGAGCCCTTTAATCTCATCTATTTATTTTAAAATTAGTATAGTGTATAAAATAAGAGTTCTTGTGTCGTAAAAGAAGAGAGAATGATCTCATTTTTCATCAACTAAAAATGACAAACAAGTCGTTAGATTTGAAAATATGGGACAATTTAGGAGTTTTATCTCATGCAAAATGTTAACGGCTCCAATTGATTGTGCCTTTTTCTTTTCAATTTAACATTTGAAATATTAATTGATTCAATTTTTGGTATTTTTTAAATCTTGACTAATCTAAATAATTTAAAATAATAAATAAATAATAAATTGACTAAAGATAACACAACTTGTTAAGATTCATTCATATAACTTATAGGTCATAGATTTAAGTCCCATTGACGTTAGATAGGATAGTCCTATCCATAAAAATATTTACCAAATCTAAATATAAAAATAATTTTACAATAAATTAATATATTAATTTTAATACTACAAATCAGATATTATTACAGTAAGACATCGATTCTTTATACAACAATAAAGACAAAAGCACCATCAATGAGAATGAGAAAGCAACAAATACCTTGCCTTTGCTTTGTAAGCATGAGATGATAATGTTGATGACTAATAATAATTTCCAAAGTTTGTCGTCTTACCCTCTTAACTGTCACTTAAATTTAATAAAGCTTTGTTGCCTGCCTAATATTTGTGAAAATGTGATTGACACAATGAGTTAACTCAACTGAGTCAATGACTCAACAAGGCAGAGAAAAACATACCTTGAGCGTTTCACCTACAAGGACTGCGAAAGAGCCTTTTTTAAGGGTGAGTTGAATCCATTGATTTGTCTTGGACAAAACTTGAAGCCCTTGCACGTCGTCTTGGCACAACAGAGTGAGTATGTTCTTATCTGTGTGGGGCACAAGGCCAATGGCTGAGTCATGACTCGGAGGTGCTTTGTAGTTCATCACTCGAAAAACAGTGCAGCTGTTCTCTGCCATCGAGTCAAAGTAGTTGCCCACACCATAGCTATCCAAAATCATCTTCCTCACTATGAATTCCAATTCCCTCATCTTCTTACCCATCGAGTTGATGGTATGACTAATTCAAAAAAAAAAAAAAAAAATTAAAAAGCAAAACAACAATGAAGCCAAATATTAATTTCCATCAGTTTAAATTGGATTTACACAAAAACGGTCACTCCCCTTAATTATGTACCCGACATTTATGAATTGAGAGGTTTACACATGTCTCAAGGATTAGTCAGGTGGGACGTCTGAAAAATTCAGGTGATACGCTTGAATATCTTCATCGTAAAAAAAGAAAAGAAAAACTTAAATTGAATTTTCTAATTACATTTAGCAAGATCCGGGTTTTTTACCCTATTTTATTTTATTTATATGTTGAAGTGTAAATAGATATTGAGAAGGGTTTTATAGAATTCATCTTCCTGTTTTGTCAAACTTAATGTTTACACTTGCATGCTAAGTCACAATTGATTAATCATTCAAGAGTCAACTAAAATACTAATTAAATGATTTATTATATAGCTATAAAAAGACAATTTTTTTAGTAATTTTAGCACTTTCTTTTAAATGTGAATGAAATGTGGACCCCACAGCTATGAAAGTCAAGATAAGAATTTTAAAAGTTAATTAGATTTTATAATGCTCAATCTAATTAATTTATCTCTATGTAAAGGAAGGTTTGAGGTGATTAAATGGTTATAATTTGTTCTTGATTAGTCACAGTACTCTTTGTGAAAGCACCTGATCACAATGTCTTAAAGTCTTAATGCATCTGATCACTATATAATAAGTATATTTAAACCAGATGATAATGTAAAGGATGCCCCACATGCCAGCTTTTGAAAAAGACTATTACCTATCAAGTTAAAAATCATATTAATTTAATCAGAAAATATTATTGTAAACCACGCAAAGTATGTTCATGATATTCAACATCATCTGCTGCATACAAATTAGAGAAAATCATAAATAATTCTTTTACAAAGAAAAGCACAAGAAATTTCACCCCTCTTCTCTTCATTAACAGTGATTTCCTACCTCTTAATTCAAGTCCACAGTTCTTATTCTTTAATTGATCAAATTACCTTTTAATAAAGTGGTTCAGCACCTTTCTATTAGAGTTATCCATTGATTGTATTTAGAAAAAAACATCTTTTCATTTGGCTTTCCTACTTAATTCCTAATAATTAAGATTAACCTCCACGCAAATCTCTCATTCTATTAAACGGGTAAATAGATTGTGAGATAGCTTGAACTACAAAATTAATTTTGGAGTTGATTTGGTGGTCAAAACTCGTCATGGTTTGCAGATTCGGGTAAAAGAAAAAAGAGCTTGAATCACATAATTAATGCTATAGAAGCTTCACTGATCCAAGTCTAAACTGATTTTGCTCCTCAAATTACTGACCCGAAATTGCAAAAAAGGCATAAAAAAGAAGGTCAAGATAGGAATAAGGTAAGAGTGGAAGTGAATCCATTTAGTTAGTGTAATCCACGCAGTATTTTCTAAATACAATTAGCAAAGTGATGGAAGCAATTAGCCATATTTAGTAAAAGGAATCATTTAAATTTATTTATACAAAATAATTTAAATGAAGAAGAATTTTTTAATCATTTAATATGAGATGTCACGATTGAAGTCTTAGGTTCAATCCCTATTGATTCTAATAGAGGGACACTCTCCATAGATCAGGGGTAATAATCTCGGCCGATACGTATTTTATTTGTTGAGATATCTTGGTTTTTTTTTAGATAACAAGGGTATTCCTGAGGTATTTGACCCAACAAGACTGATCTGCCGAGGCCCGCACCGTCATTGACCACACAGCCGGCCTGGATAAGTCAGGTAGTAGCACTAAGGTTTGATCTCGGGACATGAGGGAGCAAACTCCACGCCATGGACCACTTGTTTTAAAACGTTGATAATTGCCAATATTAGTGGTTTTTGTAAAAAAAAAAATAGGAGAGAAATTTATTGGTAGAGATTTCTTCCCTTGCCATAGATTACTCAATGTATATACACTCCCGAAAACTAGTTGGGTGCTACTCCTGCCCACATCTAGACCTCAAAAAGAAGAAAAAAAAAAAATCCGACTCACCAGAAGGAGGGGTTCCCGTCAGGCCACATGAGGTCTGTAAATGCTCGAGCTGCATCTGTGTTGTGTGCATCCTCAAGCCCCAAACTCTCGTACAACGGAACGACGTCGGAGCCGCCGATGTAGCCATGGTAAGGCTTGGGATTGAAGTTCTTCCTCTTCGTCTCCACAGGAAGGTCGAAGAGGGTCTTCATGGCCTGAAACATGTCCTGGTGCAGTTGCAGCGGCAGTCCATCGTAGGCCAGCTGAAAGCACCCATAATCCTCACAAGCCACTCGAACCTCTTTGCACAGAAGGTTCCACCCCTCTGATCCTGGCTCCAGCACTCGAGGGTCTGTTGCAAAATCGATAAATGGGATTTGGGTTGGATTTTCCGAGCCAGCCTCCATTGATCTGCAGTGGGAAATAGCGATGGAATGAACGTTGACGAACTGAAGTTGTGTTTATTCTATACAAATAGAATTATAAATAATAGAAGGGAGGAGATTTAGTTGGACCACCACCCAGAAATAGAAGAAGTGGAAACCCATTAAACGACCAAATATCCATTTCCATACGTCATTTCATTTGTACATGACCTGCAATGGCTGTCACTGCCGAATATGATTTTTGGACATTTTTGCTTAGTTGGAATGTGGGGTAACTTGTGAAGCAATTCGACTACAGCTAATCAACCAGTGCTTGCCTCTTAGGATTTTCCACATCAATGAGTGCAAGTCAAAAACAAATCAAACAATGAATGACGAACATCAATACAATTTTAATGTAGTTCGGTTGAAGCCTATATCCACATACCGCAATCCGGTAAGTTCCATTGATTCTCAATCATAATACAAATACAAATCTCTCTCTCAAACTCTCTTTCGAAAGACCTAACCTTGATATGCTCTAAGGGTAGTGAGCTCATATGTGGAAGTTTTATGTTAGATATCCCACAATTTCTCACACATAAATTCAAAAATAAAATAAAATTACAAAATACAAATTTCCAACTCTTTCTCTCTAATTTTTTTTTACCCAAAACTAAATTCTCAAGCCTAGGATGGTCTCTCACTATTTTCTTAAAAAAACTTAAAAAAAAAGGTAATTAGTTCTATCTTAGACAGATGTGTTCATGGTCCCTTATTGTTCTTTTAATTGACTAATGACTAGTTTGTGAAGCTTCCCTTCTCTCTTATTCATGCATTGGAATTGGATGTTGAACTTCAACAAGAAATAGACAGAGGGTGTGTCGATTAAACAACGAACTCTATGTCCTGCACTGAATTATTTTTAAAAAAGTCTCCTTGTATTTTGGGCTTATTCAAAAGGAGAATAGGTTGGCTACATTTCCAAATCATTTCAACATTTTTTGGAGAAACCCTTTTCCAGACGTAATGTTAAGTTGCATTAATGGCTCCTAAGATGAATATGAACAGAATCAGTACTCTCTGGATATGGGGCTGCCACCTTTTGGTGCCTGGAAGAAGAAATGATAATCAAATACGGTAGAATATAAGCTAAAAATGACTATTTTTTTTAAAAAAATTATGTGTAGAAAATCATGGAAAATTCAGCGCAAAATCCCTACGGGTGATATCAACTGCCTGACACATCAGGTGAGACTATGGGGGTTCGAACCTAACACCTTCCGCTTCCTGAGGCATGCTCAATATCATAAATATCCACAGTATTTTTTTTATTTTTACTGTTATAATATCGAGAAAAACAGTATTTTCCATTAGTCAAGATTTTACCACTTCTTCGGTTATTATTGCGTTAAGAATAAGAACAAGATAAGGTTGGAGTAATAAGGAAATTGAAAGGAAGTAAGTAGAAAAGTAATAAATGTAGCACTTTCTAATTTTTATTAAAATGAGTAAAGAAGGATGTGAGGGATTTCAGAGCAAAGTTAAAGTATAATTCTTTTTTTTTTTATAGAATAAAGGAAAGAGAAGAAGTCAGAAAAAAGACCGTAAATATATAAAATTAATAACTATAAATCGTGAAGTGATGAGCACTGGGACCCACCATTAATGAATCTTTCAACGACTCTCTAACTACGAAGATATTTGTCAATTTTCATTAATGTTTTTTTTTTTTGAATTTTTGCTTTAAAATAATCTTAATTTTGAGAGTTTCTGTGAAAATAATTTAATAAAATAATATTGAATGCTTATGAAATTGAATGTAGATGTTTTGATGTGATTAATATGCACATTTGTCATTTTCTAATTTTTTCCAAAATATTCATAAATCTAAACTTTCTAGGATAATTTTCTAGGATAATTTTCATTTTAGAGTTTCTTGTTAAAAAAATTAACAAAATAATATACAAATATTTATAAATGAGATAAAGAGCCCTTAATGTGACTGATATAGTTTATAGAGTATGTGTGATTTTTCTAATGTTTTTATTAAATTCACAGTTTTATGATAAAAAAATTATGAATTATAATAGAATATATGTCACTATGAGATACTCGATAATATAATTTCATATTAGGTCTCTCAAATCGATTTTCTATTTTCTAAGAGTTTTAGATATTTTTCAAAAATTTAGAACATATTTTATTAGTATCAAAATTATCAAAATTTTGACTCCCAAAATCTAATTAATACTCCATAAGCAAAGACTCTTTTTTAACCAAAAAAAAAAAAAATTGCCCACACGAATTTTTTCTGATATTTTTTATATTTAAAAAGAAGAGAAAAACACTATTTTTTTTTAAACATGGGTATACATATAGGTCAACCAAATTTTTGACCTCTACTTTGGCCAAGAAGATGGCTTGATCCTTAGAGTTAAAATTATACAAAACAGAAAAGAAAGGAACGAAGACAAAGTTAAAAAGCCAAATTCCATTCAACTACGTTAGAATTACATATTTAAATAGAAGTAAAACTCGAGACAAAAGGTTTTTTTTTTTTCAAGTCTAAACCCCGCAACGATTATTATAGCAGAATTTTGCACTGTAATGTTAAAGTGGAAAACTTCACACATTAGCTATAGAACTAAAATCCAGATTCAAATTCATAAAGATCTACCCATATGGGTGTAGCTCAACTGGTTGCCTCCTGCTTCAGACAGTGGAAGGTAGTGAGTTCGAGCCCCCATGGCCTAACTTTGGTGTACCACGAGAGTAGTGGACCCACTCATGGGGGTTTTACTCTGGGTATCCCGCAGTTTCCCACACGTAAATTAAAAAATCTTCGCCTACTCTCACCATGAATTATAGACCCTTGAAAATCCACCAGCCCTCTCGCATTGGAGACTGCCAAAGCTGAAATCAGTCCCTCGTGTGCAGTGAGTCATGGTCTTGTTCACAGCCATGTCCCAAAGCTCCAGAGACTCTGTAGAAATGTTCGAAACACCACACCATCAATCAAATGGTTACAAAATAATGAAGGTGCTGAAGAAGTCAAATAATATTTACAATTTCAAATAATTGACTTAACCCATATTCACTTGACCCATCTAACCTTATTACACCTCATTTCCTTCATTTTTAGTATCTAATATTTCTAGTCTTGCTATTGTTCTTTCAACCCAATGTAACAATTTTCTTGTTACTTGAATGCTTTGTGAAAAAGGATCTTACATTAGCAAAGACATTGGTCAGGCCTGCCCCATGGGTTATGGGAGATCTAGAGAATTCACCCCCATTTTCTGTGGAGCTATTCGGCTCAGTCAGTAGAGCCTTCATTGTATCTGATGAAGATGTAGTCATCCCAAAGGACTTCCAATACTGGATGATTGACAACTATCCAGTGAAAGAGGTTAAAGAGATCAAGGGTTCTGACCAATTACAAATCATGTCCTTGCAAATCATGTCTAGTTGCACAATTCAATCATCTAAAAATGAGTGAGAAATCAATCTGATCATAGTAATGTCTAGAGCTACGATAAGTTGATATCCAATGCCTCAGGGAATGGTGTCCCCACTGTACAGAGCTAATGAGCCTGAAGTTTCCAAATTCACAACAGTATTAAGTTCTTTTTTCTTTAAAGACCAAAAAAAAAAGAGAGGAATGTTCAGCATTCTTCAGGGTGTTTTATTATATTACAACACCACAGGAACAGTAAAGACTGATCGCTCAATTCAAACCAGTTAACAGGGTGAAATTGAATGAAATTGTGCACCATGTAACTTGCCTGGTAACAGCCAATGACCAGCAAAGACGGATGGGTCGGATGGAAGACGCATGACTGGAACTTATTG
The DNA here is from genome assembly GCA_013350335.1 of Chimonanthus salicifolius. NCBI lineage: Eukaryota > Viridiplantae > Streptophyta > Magnoliopsida > Laurales > Calycanthaceae > Chimonanthus > Chimonanthus salicifolius. Next base: position 71,328,352 of record CM023535.1, on the reverse strand, counting down.
CCATTACAACTCAACTCATGAATGCATTCTCCTACACTCCCAGATCCAAGCTTCCAGATCCGAACTAAGTCTTCACTGACAGAAGCAAAATACTCACCTGATTTGTCCCAACAAACTGAATGGACTGGGTTTGTGTGTCCCTACAGTTAGAAATTAGAACACAAGCATATGTCAGAAAATGAATAATATCAGAATCATATCATAAAGCCATTTTATGTCTCAAATCGCAAAACCAAATCATAAATCAGAAAATTGTAAGATCCATAAATTTTCCCCAAGAAACTATGTAAATATATGAAATAACAAAAAAGATAAAGTTCCAACTTCAAAAAAATTATACTGGTATATTCTATGTTGTAGACTCTTCCCAATGTTTGACATGCCTGTGTAGGGCACTCGGCACCCATTCTTCATAAACTCTTCTAGTACTTTTTAACATTGTTTCTAAGATGAGTAAAACATCAGAATGTCTTTCTCCTCTTAAAACCTAATTACAACATCAATATGTTTGTCACTTGATTGTTTAAAGTAAAACTAATACACCATTTTCTACTGTTGTTATTTGGATTTTTTTTCTAAAAAGACCCTTATCTTTTGGATTTATTTGAAAAAAGTTTCTATGTTTTTCATAATTTTATAAAAGCCCCTAAGTTTTGGTAAAAAATTCTGAAAAAGCCCCTTGGCAATAGCTCGTTATGATCGATTGATTGGTTTTATGATTATTTTAGATATATATATTGCAGGGCCTATTCAGGTAACAAAAACACCTCGAATAATAGGGTGACTAATTAGTATTTTTCATGGATTAGTAGGCCTAAAAACATAAACTAAATTAGATGACAAAATTAATGTCACACAATATGAGAGGACATTTTTTTGAAATGACAGCATGAGAGGACATCCAAATAAATCCCAAGCAAATAAGGGAAGCAAGAGCATAAAGTGCCCAGGATTCTTGTGCTCTTGTAAGAAGAGCTAATTTGGTTTTCCTAAAGAAAAGTGAAGCACAGAACTGTTGAGATTTATAGCAGAAAATCAATCAATAAAATAATTACACAATCAATAATACGCAGATTTACGTGGTTCGGCTAAAAGCCTACGTCCACGGGCAACACAAGGAAGAATTTTCACTAAATCAAAATGAGGAGATACAATGTGGAGTCCATGCTCTGGTTTTTCTCCCTTTCACTCCTAACCTCTCATACAAGCAGTAATCACATATATATAAGAAAAGGCTCCTACAATTATGCTACTGCCCAATGGCATACCAACACAGTTATGGGTTAAGTTAAATAGAGCCATAAATACCAACTCAGTGATGGGCTGAGTTAAATCGAGCCAAATATCAACAATCTCCACCTTGGCGAGATTTGCAGGCCATCTCCTCCTCACCTTTCAACTATCTCCACCTTGGTATGAAAATCTCATGCCCAACAAACACAAGTGAACAAACAAACTGTGCTGCCTTCAAATGCACCCGAAGGTGCTCAAATATGCAGGATGTTGATCAAGTCCAAGCAATGCTTGAACTTGATCCCAGTTACCACCTTGGTCAGCATATCTGCAGGATTATCTGCAATTCCAATCTTCTGAAGGAGAATAACACCTTCATTGACAACCTCTCGAACAAAATGGAAACGGACATCGATGTGCTTTGTTCGTGCATGATGAACCTGGTTCTTTGCTAAGTGAATAGCACTCTGACTATCACAATAGATATCAACATGCTTCTGTATAAGACCCAAGTCCTCAAGCAACCCATGTAGCCAAATGGCCTCACGAATGGCCTCTGTCACTGCCATGTACTCTGCCTAATAGAAAGAGCAACTGTAGACTGTAACGTCGACCTCCAACTCACCGGCCCTTTAGCAAGTGTAAACACATAGCCTGAAGTAGACCGGCGTTTATCCAAATCACCAGCATAGTTCGAATCCACATAACTAACCACATGTCGACCAAACTGATCATCCCAGTCCAACATTAAACCAACATCTACGGTACCCAGAATGTACCGTAAAATCCATTTCACTGCTTGCCAATGCATTTTTCCTGGATCATGCATATACCTGTTCACTATACTGACAGCCTGTGAAATGTCGGGTCTAGTACACACCATAGCGTACATCAAGCTACCAACTGCACACGCATATGGAACCTGAGCCATGTACTCACGCTCCTTATCTGTGCGGGGAGACATCAAAGCACTAAGCTTAAAGTGATGGGCTAATGGTGTACTTACAGGTTTTGTATTTTTATCCATACTAAAACGCTGTAATACTTTCTTCAGATATTGTTTTTGTGACAAACACACTGTGCCCTTCACTCTGTCTCTGTCAATTTCCATACCAAGTATTTTCTTGGCCTCCCCAAGATCCTTCATCTCAAACTCATTTTTCAACTGAGTCTTCAATTTGTCAATCTCTAACTTGTTCTTACAGGCTATGAGCATGTCATCTACATATAAAAGCAAATATATGAATGAACCATCACGTAGCTTACGAAAATACACACAATGATCATATTGGCTTCTTGTGTACTTCTGCCCTATCATAAACCGATCAAATCGCTTGTACCACTGCCTTGGAGACTGTTTCAAACCGTACAACGACTTTCTCAGTTTACAAACCAAATTTTCTTTTCCAGTGACCTTAAAACCATCAAGTTGAGACATGTATATCTCCTCATCCAAATCACCGTGTAAGAAAGCAGTTTTGACATCGAGTTGTGCTAACTCAAGATCAAACTGTGCAACTAAAGCTAGTAAAATACGAATAGAAGAGTGCTTAACAACAGGAGAAAAAATCTCATTGTAGTTTATCCCTTCTTGTTGTGCATAGCCTTTAACTACCAACCTTTCCTTGAATCTCACACTGTCTGTTCCTGGAGAACCCTCTTTCTTGGTGTATACCCACTTGCAACCAATTGCTTTCTTTCCCTTTGGAAGTTGTACCAACTCCCAAGTTTGATTCTTGTGAAGAGACTGCATCTCCTCACTCATTGCATCCTTCCATTCTACACTTTCTGAGTTTCTCATAGCTTCTCTGTATGTAGATGGAATATCATCATCAACAACTGGAAGTGCGTATGCCACCATGTTTGTGAACCGTGCAGGTTTTCTAATCTCTCTTCTTGGTCTACTGATTGCAATGGAGTCTGGCTGCTGTGTAGACTCCTGAACTGGAGCCTCATCTGTAACTGTGTCCTCACCAACTGAATCATCTGTGAGACTATCACCTGTCTGACCAGGTATCACTGAAGTCACTGGAGCCTCAAACTCCACCTATCGTGGAACACCCTTGGTCTTGTTCTCCTTCTGATCAACCTTATGCTTGTTCTGAGTAAACATAACAGACTCATCAAAAGTAACATCCCTGCTAAGAATCAACTTCTTCGATTCGGGGCACCAAAGTCGATACCCCTTCACACCACTGCTAAAGCCTAAGAATATAGCTTTCTTGGCTCTAGGATCCAATTTACTTTCTTTGACATGAAAATATGTTGGACAACCAAATACATGTAAAGAATCATAATCTGTAGCAGGTGTTCCAGACCATACCTCAATAGGTGTTTTACCCTCATTTGCAGTTGTAGGCAACCGATTGATGAGATGAGATGCATATGATACTGCGGTTCATTCTTTCTGCTATCCCATTCTGCTGCGGAGTGTCACTGACTGTGAAATGTCTCACTATCCCCTCTGCCTAACATATCTGCATGAATGGATCTGACTTGTACACACCACCATTGTCTGACCTGAGCCTTTTGATTTTTCTGCCAGTCTGAGTCTCAATCATCTTCTTCCACTTCAGGAACACATCCAAGACTTCACTTTTGTGTTTCATGGGATATACCCACACTCGTCTAGAGAAGTCATCAATAAAAGTAACAAACCAATGCCTACCACTCAAAGATGCAACTCTGGTAGGTCCCCATATATCTGTATAAATATAATCTAGTATCCCCTCAGTGTTATGAATAGTTGTGCCAAACTTGACTCTAGTCTGCTTGCCCAGAACACAATGTTCACAAAATCCAAGTTTGCAGGTCTTAGCACCTTTCAACAGTCCTTGCTTTACCAAACCTTGTAAAGCTTTCTCACCCGCATGCCCCAAGCGCATATGCCATAATTTTGTAGTGTCAGAACCAACATCCTCTTTACTATCAGTGACTGTCGCTGCTCCACCTACAATAGTACTTCCTTTCAAGAAATACAAATTGTTCTGTCGGGTACCTTTCATGACTACCAATGCACCCATGACAACCTTTAGAACTCCACCTTCCAAGGTAATTTTCAAACCTTTGGATTCTAAAGCACCCAATGAAATAAGATTTTTTCTTAAATCTGGTACATATCGAACATCTGTCAATACTCTGATTGCTCCATCATGCAATCTCAAACGGATTTTACCTATCCCTTTTGTTTTACAGGTATTATCATTACCCATAAAAACCGATCCACCATCCAACTCCTCAACGCTGGAAAACCAGTCCCTGTTGGGACACATATGATAAGTGCAACCCGAATCTAAAATCCACACCTCAGAATGGTATGGCAATGATGAGCCAATCATTGCTAACTCAGTATCATCATCTATAACATGAACAACATTTGCTTTTGGATTCTTTTTGTCATTTTTTTTCAATATTGGACAATCATTTTTCCAATGCCCTTTTTGTCGACAAAAGGCACATTCATCCCTATCAAGATTTCTTCTATTAGATGATGTTGATGCTCCTCTCGTCTTTGAACGAGACTTAGACCGATTACCAAATTTCTTGTTTTGTGACCTGCCTCTAACTATCAAAGCCTCTGACTTTGAGTATCTTTGGGCATGTTTGTCCTTTTTTCGATACTCATTATTGATCAATGCATTCACCACAAGTTCAAATTTAATCTCATTTTTCCCATACAATAGGGTGGTAGTCAGGTGATCATAATGGTTAGGCAAGGAATTCAATAACAATATTACTTTGTCTTCATCCAAAATCTCAACATCTAAATTTTGCAAATCAGCAAGAATTTTGTTATAAGCTGTTAAGTGTTCAGTCATAGAAGTACCTTCTTTGTAGTCGAAGCGGAAAAGTTTTTTCTTGAGATAGAGACGATTCTCAACACTTTTGGTCATATACTTGTCTTGCAACATTTCCCACAACTTCTTAGTTGAATTCTCCTTCATAACAAAATATTTCTGATCTTTGGCGAGACAAAGCCGAATGGTGCCACAAGCTTGGCGATTGATCTTCACCCAATCATGTTGCTCCATATCTTTTGGTTTCTCATCCTGTAGAGCAATATCCAACTCTTGATGATATAGGACATCCATAACTTCACATTGCCACATGCCGAAGTTGTTTGTTCCATCAAACTTCTCCACCTCAAACTTTGCATTCGAAAGCATAGTTCTTGTTCTAAATCCACACCAGGTCACTGCGTAGATCTCTTTGCTACGAACACACAGGCAAAGACGGATCTCAATTCCTGATCCCGATGACTCCAGAAATTGCAAAACAATTCTGACATTTGATTTCCCCACTGCAGGAGTACCTGAAACTACAGTCCCTCGGGTGCAATGGAAATGGTGGTCTCGCGGGTGCACCTGAACTGGTGGTCCCGCGGGTGTACAGGAAATGGTGGTGCTGCAGACTACCTGAAATGGTGGTCCCTCGGGTGCACTGAAAACTGGTGCACTTGCGGACCACTGAAAAAACCACTTTCCCCTTTTTGTTTTTTTTCTGCGCTGGAAACCCTCTGCTGGGTTTCTCTTTCGATGCAAACCAACGGCAGCCGCCGCTGCTGTGCTAGGCTCTGTTCTCAACTGCTAACTGTTCCACCGGCGTTCTATCCAGCGCCTGACGCTATGCCGGCCGTTCGCTGGAGAGGATTTGAAAAACCCTCTGCAATGCTGGCCACCTGGGTTTCTTCTCTCGACCCAAGGTTGTGGTCTCCGGCAATCTGGCCTGGATTGGTGCTGCTGCTCCACTCACGGCTGAGATCCTCTTCTCTTCCGCTGCTGTTTGCAGCGCCTCTGTCCGCCGGCTGCTGCCTAACTTCCAGATCTGGAATCGGAACAGGCGGTATTCGGCGATGGGTTTCAAAAAAAACCTGAAACACTGTCGATCGTTCAGAGATCTGCCACTTCTCGCTTTTACTCATGTCTGGTGTTGAGCGAGAAAGCTATAGAGAATGTCTTTTTCTTTTTCTTTTGAAAATAGAGGTAGTATGTTCTTCATTTTTGCATCCATCGAATTAGGTTTTTTTTTTCAATTACATTGGACCTGTAATGCATATGCAACTGCTTCCTAGGAACTATAACTGTTTATGCTGACCAAAGTGATTATGTTTGATAACACCATACCAGAAAAGTTTCAGTAATACCCATATGCTTTGACACTTAAGTGCTCAAATTCCTATTCCATACCAACCAATATAGATGTAGGGCATGGGACAAGACTCCATGACATGCGCATCGGCCAAGGCGGCTGAGTTCGGTGTGAGCTAAGAGCACAAAGTGAAGCCTAACTCATTGAATGGAAGCTCTTGTGGCATTGAGAATCATGGGAAGATCAAGATGAGCTCGGAATGATCTAAAAGCATCAAGAAGTGTGTAGAAAGGTTTTGAATAGAACAAACAAATCTATACATGGGGCTAGGATTTTGTGGAGTCCTCTAGAATGGTTAGAAGTTTTAGAGTATCTTTTAGAAGTGTCTAGACTAGTAAGAAAGTCTTTAAGAGGTATGTCGAAGAATGAGGAAAAGTGTAGGAGAATGTTTTAGAAATGTATGGAGTTGTCTAGAAATGAAGAGTCCAGAGAGTTGCAGAATAAAGGGGAGCCATGGAATGTCGTAGATAGAGAGTCCTAAAGATGAGTCTAGAAGCTCCTTGGGTTGCAGATGTTTGACAAGTGTCATGATCTTAGTTATTCGCCTGCTAGGCCCTCAAGCATAAATAAGGGATGGTGTCAAATTTGCAAGCGAGCATTGTAGAAGCATTTGAGTAAAGAATTCTCATTTTCTTGTGTGTGAGAAAAGGGTGAACTTTGAGGTGGGACACATTGGTCCTGAGAAGTGAGCAACTGTTTTTTTTTTTTTTTTCCCCTTTTGTTAAGATGAGGTGAACAACTGTTATAAGCTAACTTGCTTGGTGCATAGGGCATGAGCAAGTGCTACACCAGGTTCAATCTGAGGGTGATTCTATGGGTCCATGACATTAAGATCTCTTGTTGCTACCTCAGGATTACATGAAAATAAATAGTATGACAAAAGGATTTCATACTGTACAATAACAAATGCACCAATGCCATGGCCCTATAGTTACATAATAAGAACATGTGCCCAGGAAAAGAGATTTGCAAGAAAGAGGTGGGTTAAAACAACTGTGAAGTAGCAGATCCCAACACAACTCATGAACCCAAAATAAGAAGAACGAATATCAGTGTATAAGTGCACCTTAATTAGCATATCCGTATCACCACGAGGCAAAACATTGGGCACAGCTTGAATTGGAGATCCAGCATTTTGACTTACATCAACAACATTGGGCACACAATCTTTCCCAAAAACAATATTCCTATTGTTCAAAAGCATTCTTAGCCTTTGGTTATCAATATCATCAAAAGATGGGGACATTGTACTTTGTTGTTCCTGAATGAGAAGTTGCTGCTGCTGTGGATTCAATAGTTGCAATGGAGGAAATGATTGAGACTGCATAATTGAGTTTTGCTGCTGTAAAATTCCAGATTGAAGCTGATCAAGCCCCTGTAGATAGTAAACCGAAATATGAAATAAACATATTTGCAGACAGAAGCAAGAGGTATGAAACACAAATGGCATTTTCATGCAGCACACCATCAGAAGTCCCAATCTGATAATCTAGATAGACGAGTGGTAATGGGTTAACTTTGTTGTGGTATGTAAAAGCATATCTTATTGGGTTTTTATGTTAGATAAGATTCTAATTTAGGTTGGAATTGCTTAAGATAGGTCCTTTATGGTAAGTTGATTTAGGACTATCTTCATAAGTAAAAGTTGGATTTTGAAGGTGTCTATAAAAAAGGGTATAGCTGGAGTTACGAATTTAGAATAAATTATTGAAATTTTATTTGGTTCTACCTCTTTCTCATTCATAGGTGGATCCTCATTGTCTCCTCTTATTATCTTCTTATTCTCAAAGTATTGTCTTAACTCTCTTCTTTTATCTTTCTTTACCATCACTACTATTGCTCCTTTCAAATTCTATATCTGCATCAGTATTGTAGATTGGAATCACCATTTTAAGAATCCCAACTCCAATAGGGAAATCCAATTTAGAACTCCATTGTCTCTTCACTCTATACTTACACTTGTTGTCATCCCATCATCCATATCCCCTAGTAAACTCGGCATATCTGTTGGGGATGAATTTCCTTTTCAATGTTTGTAAAATTAATTTACTTCATACTTCATCATAAGCCTTTCCTAAGTCGATAAAACTACATGCAATTTTTTCGTTTTTTCCTATACTTCTCCATGAGTTGTCTCTTGGTAGTTGGTACAAAACAGTGTTTATTGTTGAAAAACCAGACATAAACTCAATTTAGGTTCTCTAATTTATTTTTTTTGAGTGGTAAGGTGATGCGGACATGTGTGGATGTGATCAAAATTTTAATTTTGATCCAGGTGAGTGCACAAGCAATTTGACAGGTCCGGGGTCCGAGTTGAATGATGAAAATTATATCTTCGATCCAGGCGGGTATCCGAGTGGAAATTTGAGGTGTATTTAAGATATTTTAATAGTAGTTGCTTAGTTAGTCCTATTTTATTTAGAACTATATGTTTTAGATTAAGAGTTCTTAATTAGATATGACTCTTATTTAGTGGGTGTTTATTATTAGAAGTTCCTAATTAGATAGGACTCTTATTTAGTAGGTGTTTATTATTAAGAGTTCCTAATTAGATAGGACTCTTATTTAGTAGGTGTTTATTATTAGGAGATCCTAATTAGATAGGACTCTTATTTACTAGGTGTTTTTATTTAAGGAATTGTAATAGCCAGTTTTGAAGGGGAGATTATTTTGATCAATAAAATTGTTATTTTGTTTAGCAAAACGAATGACTGTTTTGTGAAGATTCAAGTGCAAAACGAAGGACTATTTTGTGAAGATTCAAGTACAAAACGAATGACTGTTTTGTGAAGATTCAAGTGCAAAACGAAGGACTGTTTTGTAAAGATTGAAGGGTTATTCAAGATATTATTCAAGCTTCCGCTATAATTTGAGGTTGGGTATTCTTAATTGTACCTAGCCTACATCATAAGGTTCTCTAATTTATTTATTTTTTGAGTGGTAAGAGTCTCTAATATATTCGATACTTATCTTAAGCACTAGTCAATTACTCTACTTCCCAATTTCTCATAGCACGAATTACTGAGGGAGAATTGACAGCACATAATATCCTACAAAATGCATAGAAATTTTTGTTGTTTTTTAAATATTTTAATATATTTCTTATTTTTATCTATTTTTCCATGACATTTTACCAATAAAAATCAAATAATTTAATACCAGGATACTTTCAACTAAAGGAAGATAACTACTTTTCTTAACAAGGCTATTTTTCTTAAAGCAAGTAGCATGATATGTGGCTGCTGTTTAAAAGTGTTCTTAACTGTGACCAATGTCTGGTCCATCTGAAACCATGGAGTATATTCTGGGTTGAGGGTTTGAGAGGACGTTTCTTCATCGATGAGATACTGGGTAGGACAAGGATGAGATCCAACGATAAAGCGCCAATGGTTTTGACCAATAAGGAAGGGCTTTATCTGACTCTGCCAAAGGAGAGAATTTGTTTCTGTCAGCTTGACAGAGACGAGACTAGCAATGTTGGGGAGGGTAAGAGTGTGGTTAGAGCTAGAAGCCACTGACTTTTTTTTTTTTTTTTTTTTTACAGTACTCTGTAGTAGCAGTCACTTACAGAAGAGAAAAAAAAAAACAAATAAAAGCGCCAATGGTTTTGACTAATAAGGAAGGGCTTTATCTGACTCTGCCAAAGGAGAAAATTTGTTTCTGTCAGCTTGACAAAGACGAGACTGGCAATGTTGGGGAGGGTAAGAGTGTGGTTAGAACTAGAAGCCATAACTTTTTTTTTTACAGTACTCTGTAGTAGCAGTCACTTACAGAAGAGAAAAAAAAACAAATAACACCTTATCTGGAAAAGGAAAAAAAACAAAAAAAAAAATGAATCTCAGAGTGGTGCAGCCGGAGGACAGAGGCGCTGCAAGCAGCAGCAGAATCCCTGATCTGGAAGTTAGGCAAGCAGCCGACGAACAGAGGCCGAGCAGCAGCAGCAGCGAAGAGGATGTCAGCCGGAAGTGGAGCACAGCAGCAGCAGAGGCGGTAAGAGGCGCTGCAAGCAGCAGCGGAAACCGAGGAGCTGGAACAACGGCAGCAGCAATGGTGGTGTTTCGACAGTAGATCGGGATTCGGCAGCAGCAATGGTTTTTCTCGCCGTGTTTCGCAGATCTGGACAAAGGGAGTGCAGCAGGATATCAATGCTGTCGGATTCGCAGATCTGGCTTGACAAAGGGGGGCTTCAGATCAAGATGAGCGTTGGCTGAGACTGGTGAAGGAGAAGGCAGCAGACGGAAGCAGAAGAGGGCAGATCAGCGGGTGCTGTGCGTCGAGGCGACATGCGCTGGGGAAGAGACGCTGAAGGAGAAGGCAGTGAAGAGCTTAGGAGAAGGGGGCAAATCTGCAGGTAGGGGGACGGAACCCACATGTACGGCTAAGGCACTGTAGATCTGAGATACCGTCTCAGATCTGAAACTTGAAGAAGGGTCGTCGGTGGCCGGAGAAGTAGATGCTGTGGAGTTGTGGGTTTTGCCGTTGGTGACGAGGAGAGAGAAGATCCGAAGAATGGAGCTCTCAGATCTGAAGAGCAGAGATAAGTTGGAGAGAAGGGCCGGAAGGGATGGCCGGCTGGTGGGAATTTTTTTTTTTAAAAAAAAAAAAAAAACCTTGAATCCACAGGTAGATCGATCAGCTCTGTACCATGTAAAAAACTGAAATTCCTTATCTCATTTATCATTATCACTGAGTATAAATAGGATTACAATACAACCTCTTTGAGGATTAACATAAAGGGATAAAGATAAAATAGAATTCAAATTTGAAGAGTTCAAATTTGTACAACCTCTTTGAGGATTAACACAAAAGGATCATTTCAAATTTGAAAGGTTCAAATTTGAATTGGATGGTGTGCTGTCGTTAAGGTTCAAATTTGAAGAGTTCAAATTTGAATTGGATGGTGTGCTGCTGTTAATACTGACCCTAGCCTAAAAGTTAAAATGAATATGCAACTGCTGTTGAGAACTAGCTCTAAGAGGGAAATAGGCAACAAAGCAAAAGGCATGTCCACTAACCACAGAAATTCCAAGGGTGTTCATAAAACGCTCCCTTCATATAACAACATTCAGAAAAATTCGAGATCCAAATCTAACTCTAAATCCAGAGTTCCAGCAAGGGGAATCATTGCACTTAGTCTTTTCAGAGACCACTGCACAGTTTTCTCTAAAAGAAATCCAGTCTTTTAACACTAGAAGCCAAGATAGGACATGTACAACCCAGTCGAAGTTCTGTCAATGCAGGACTTATGGTTCCAAGGGAAATTATAACAAACGGTTTCTGACTTTCTTCTCTTTGAACAGAGAGTTGCAACAAAAAGTGATTCACTGCAATATTAATAAAACCTCTTATGAACTTGCAAAAATGCAATAAAATCCCTTTAGAAAGAGGAGACTTTATGTATCATTTGTCATGTTTACATTCACACCCACCAAATTCCTTTCACATATTGTTTTAAGCAATAAAACCTCGCATTGAAAAATGAAGCACACCACTTTGACACGCAGAAGCTCACAGAATAAGTGACTTTCGAGGCAGATCCTTCGAGATTTCCTTAAACTCATCAAGTATTTTAGGGTAAATTCCATCATGTTGAGGCATGACTTTTGCTTAATATTTTTGCCATATAAAAGCCATGAGGATAGGAAATTTCAATAAAAACACCACCATCCATCATTGTAACTTTATGAGATGAGAGTGAAAAATCAATGATAGAAAAAATAGATTTTCATATTTCAAAATCAAAAGGCTAGGATCTTCAAATAGGATAAAATTTTACCCAAGTACTATCTTTAAAATTTTGTAAATATCGCAATTAAAAATGTCTGACCAACATGTTCTATTTATTTTGTTGAAATTAAATAAGTAATCTATCCTCATGCAAAGTGTGTGCATTCACCTGGTGAACTAAAATTGCAATTATAAGGAAAAACTAGCGAAGTCGCTGTGCATAACAAACTGCAAAAATTGCTTACCATGAGAGGTCATCCTTTCAAAGTTAAATTACTACCACCTTGATTTGACCCTGCCACAATGGAAACATTATTGCCAATCATAATGATTCAAAAAGACCCTCTTTGATATGAAGACAAGCTACCCAAAAATCATTAGAAGAATATCCAATAAAAATTATCAAGTAATACCAACAGATTGGCAAAAAGAAAAAGAAAAATAAAATTGGGAAATCCAAACAGTAGAACAATGATCATCACTTAATTAGAGGTTCAAATCTTAAAACCATTCCGTTCTCCCAAGTACCCACACTATGATGGGCATTTTAGTGATTGGAATTATTACAGCTATTTAGGGGGGCGGGAACCTAAACATAGGAACAACAAAACTAGAATTAGACAAGTTGCTGTCAAAAGCACCAGGAACTCCAATTAAGGATCCATCAAGACCTGCAGTTCGAGGATTCATCATTGGATTCAACTCGCTTTCATGTCCTATTTTAGTATTCCAATCATACCAGAAAAATACATAAAACAAATAAATACCAACTGTCCAGTATTGAAAATATTACAGATCAAAAAAGAAATCATGTTTGTCAATATTTACTGGTACAGCTCCTGAAAGTTGCTGATTCCCATCCTCGACTTGTTGAAGAGGCCCCGACATGCCACCAGCTATTCCATGCAAAACTTGCCTGAAAAGGAAGAAGAAAAGAACTCACACGTATCAGACCAGTCCAAAGAGCACATCACTGCAAATTGTAATATGAAAATGGAGAAAATAAAGGGTACCAGAATCAGAAGGAAAAGGTTACCAAAAGTTTTGTATTATAACTGATGATGCATGGACTTCAGGCAACAGGATAATTAAGATAATGGTATTAAAACCATACAATGTAATTAAATACGCTGTGAAGTCTAGAAAACATATAAACTGGAGTGCCAAAAGTACGTACCCTGAAGCTTGTCCAGGTGTAATAGCAGACTTCAAAATCGATGCATGGTTTGAATCTAAAAGCTGCCTTGCGTAGTCACCAAATCTTTGCTGTAATAAAATGAAATTCCATACATGATTAAAAAGAGAAAAAGAACAAAAAATGGCATTATTTCAAAACAGACACTTGGAATTCTTAAAAGTCAAATGCCATCTCATTTCATACTTTCATAGACACATCATCCAAAGAAGCCCTTTGAGGTGGCAGTTTTAGACGTTCCTCACACATCTTTGTTGCCAAAGCATTCGCAGTTCCTGGATTCTTTCTTATGAATGGATCACTGCCAACAGGCCCAGTGGCACCATTTAGAAGATGGACTCCCTCTCTCTGTTGCTGCTGCAGTTGTTGCTGCTGCTGGTGTTGTTGCTGCTGCTGCTGCAGGTAGTGGTGGTGGTGTTGTTGCTGCTGCTGTTTTGCATGCTTCTGTAATAGGAGTTTTTGCATTTGCATCTGTTGTTCTTGTTGGTTCTGCGGCTGTTGTGGTTGCATCTGCTGTTTTTCTCCTGCTTTAATTAGTTGTGTCTGCCACCAAACTCAGATCCCATAGATGAGTTTCATCTTCCACAGAAATATATTTTTTAAACAAAAAACATAATTATATATTGATCACAATCCTATCCATAACAAGACTTTGAAAGCCTAATCATTTCAATTTTTTAGAGGATCATTTTGAATCCTTCAAACAAAGTGCCATAAAGCATTCAAGAAGAACCACAACAGAAGAAAATAGGTTTATAAAAGGACCCTAGTAGATGAAGGAATCTCTCCTACCATTTTTTTATTGGAGAGCAATTTTGTAATTTCACATTGCGTCTTATGTAAACCCTGATTAGGGTAGTATATGTTTTCGTTTTGTGAGAGAGAGAGAGAGAGCTAAACATCTATAATGAGAGCCGTTTCTTCTGTGTTTTTTTGCCTTCGAGCATAGTGGATCTATTTGAACCCCGTGGACGTACCGAAAGGGAACCACATAAAATCTGTGTTGTGGTTTGCTTCTCTTTGTTGATTTCTCTTTTCTATCTTTGATATTGTTGTTTCCGTGAGATAGGAAAGATGTTTCCTCCCAACACTCTTGATCGATGGGCACACTATTGTATTTTCTTTTACCTCACGGACAATACTGCAGATCTCCTCCAACAATGAACAAATCCCAGAAAATCGAAACCCCAGGCGCTTCAATACCATTTGTTGTGCGAAAAACAAATTTAAGCAAACGACAAAAACGGTTCAAATACAAACCAATCAATCAATCGACACAAAGAAGATACAATTTTTACGTGGTTCGGCCAAAGGCCTAATCCACGGGCAAAACACGGGAACTTCCACTAATATCAAAGGAAAATGAGATACAAATTTACAAATATTCCCAGACCCATTTTCTCACATTCAATTCTCTCTCTCAAGCCAAAATCTCGGTTGCCCGAGAGGGGTTACAATGCCAAGCCAAGCCAACCAGCCTCTCACCTTCTCTCACTATATATGGTTTTCATACATGAAAGAGATACAAGTTGGGCTGGGTCAAATAGAGCCAAATCGGGTCGGGCCAAATCGAGCTAATATTTTAACATGGGTATCCTAAGAAATGGTCCAATGGAGGACATTATTGTGCCACGGATTCATGGAAACATTTGAAACTTGAGTTTGAATGAGAGGCCCTGACATAATAAACAGATTCTTTCTGATTCTCACTTATGAGGGAAATCCAGTGCCATTTGTGTCATTTGTTACATTGAAACTTGAAAGATCTTGGTCGATTTATAAAGGAGCCAAACGTGCAGCTGATACACTTGCTAAATATAGTGATTGAAACTTTTTGAGGAGTCAGCATTCCTAGGGCATTCTCCACCAAGCTCTGGATGATCTAGTTCTACCATAGAATTTCTCAGTGCCCCCTTCCAGGCAATGTTTCATAAACAAATTTCACCAGAGAAAACTTCTATTGCAGATGAAGGAAAAAGATATTAGGGACATCACATTAGAGAAACAGAAGGATTAAGTCCCAAAATCCAGAACTAGCAACTGCAGCTTACAACAAAATGATGTTTAGACAGCTGAAGACAGAACTAACAATACTCAAATTTGCAATGCCTATTTTGCTGGTTATTACTCAACTTTTGGTTCTTCTTCTAATGGGTAGTATCTCAAGTTTGAGACGTACACATGCCACAAGACCACAAAATTACAACTTATAAGATGAGACCACCAAGGGGGGAAAAGAAGAAGATCAAATAAGAAAAATTGAAGGTAAGATTGCATAAATAAAGGAGTTGGAAGAAAGCACAACCTCTAAATAAGATGATGCAACCTCAGAATGCTTGTCATTTTTCCTGGCAATGAAGATATCCCAAAAGTCAGACCACCACTCGAAGAGAAAGCCACCAGGCGCATCAATAGCTGAAAACACAAATCAACCAAACCACATTTTCAATACCAATCTAAAATAACAAAAGCGCCAAAATGGAAGAGAGAGAGAGAGAGTAAAAATGTAAAGAAAGGCAAAACTCGGTTCTCTTCATTATACAAGTGAACTTACCCACAGGATCCGAAGAAACTTTGGCCTCAGTATGGAAGGCCTTCGCAGATTCTTGCAAATTCCTCTTCACCATATAATCATAGATGTAAACATCCAACCTGTTTTTTTTTTCTCAATAATCCAAAAAGAATATATCATCATTGAGAAGATACATATGCACAATTACATATGTATGTAGAGGTAGCACAGAAAGATTTCACAGGAAGCTAAGTTGGATGCTGGAATTTTTTGATAAAATGGCCGGCCTTTTTTTTTTTTTTCTATACTTGTCAAAATGAATCCAGATTCCCATTTTATCAAAAATCTAGCCAAAAAAAAAATTAAAAATTAAAAAATATTCCTTAGAAGTGGTGGCATAAAGCGAAAGAACAGAACAAGGAAACAAGTGCAAGAAAATCCAACAAACCAAGAAAAGCCACTGCCCGAAGCAAAAGAAAGAGAAAAATGAAGAATGAAAAACATAAATGAGAAAACAGAGAGAACCCAAAACACTTCATAAAAGGAGTAAATGATTGAGCTGGGCCAAGCGCACAAAACCCAGTGAAAACATCAGAGAAAGACGCTGAACAATCAAGAACCGAAGGGTTTACAGGAAAGCATGCCAAACAGAGGAAATGAAGTAGGCCCAAGTGAGAAAATGAAGAGGGGAAGAGAAAGCATACATTTTATCTGCTTCCCAACTCGTCTGAGACATGATTCCAAGTCCAAAACCTCACATCAGACTCCGTCTTTGAAAGCAAACACCACACACACACAGCTCTCTTTCTCTGTCTATCCCTATCTCATTCGATTCTCGACGTTGAATTTCCTTCGCTTTTTCTGAAGAAAGAAAGGAAAAGGTCGGAATTGAAGAACACTTGTTAAGGAGAGAGAGGACCCAGTGTCTGAGAAGTGTCCAAAAGAGGAGAGAAGAATTATGTAAATGGAAGGGAAAGTACAGTCGATTCCACTTTCTATCTTCTGACAACCACCTCGCATGCCAGCTTATGTTAAGACCGTGTGCGTGGATGTTTGTCTATGTCAGCTTTGTGGGTCACCACCTCGCATGTTACGGTAGAATTATACTTCTTAAGTCTTAACGACGGATTCTAACAATTCTCACAGTAAATTTGGACTTTAACCAATTTTTGTTTTTCTTATTATTTTTATTTAAAATATCATTTTTATTGTTCGTTATTATATTAATCAAATTTAGTGAACTATATTTTAAAAATATAAAACTTAAAGATTTAAAAAAAAATTACTAATTAAATTACGAGGAGCTTAAAAGAACATGGCTAAACTAATTAAATGGATGTGATGAGTCCGACAATGACCCAGTCGAAACCCGGTAATTGACGGGGAAAAATGCTGGCCTTACGTCAGGGGTAAAAAAATCGGCCGGGCCGTTATCCCGGCCGATTTTTCATATCGGCCGATATATCGGTTCGGCCGATATATCGGTCGAACTTTTCTCTCTCCTCCCCGTGTTTTTTTTTTTTTTTTTAAAAAAAAAATCCAAAAAAATTACAGCAAATGCAGAAAATTATGAGCTTATTGAATATGTAATTTTTTCATAAAATATCGGATATTTACATCTTCTAATATATTTTTGAAGTTACGATAGTGGGAAATTATATAAATAGTAATAAAATGGTGAAAATTACAAAAAGAAATAAAATAAAAGGAAAAAATTGCATCCCTTTAAAAGAAGTTATTATACATTAAATAACAGCAAATAAAAAAAGTTCATGTATTATTTTATAGGTTTTACCATTTTCTAACATTTATATATCATAGTCCATAGATAATAATGAAATAATTACAAAAAGAAATAAAATAAAAGGAAAAAATTGCATCCTTGTAAAAGAAGTTAGTATACATTATATAACAGCAAATAAAAAAATTTCATGTATTATTTTATAGGTTTTACCATTTTCTAACATTTATATATCATAGACCATAGATAATAATGAAATAATTACAAAAATAAAGAAAATAAAAGGAAAAAATTTCATCCCTGTAAAAGAAGTTAGTATACATTAAATAACAGCAAATAAAAAAATTTCATGTATTATTTTATAGGTTTTACCATTTTCTAACATTTATATGTCATAGTCCATAGATAATAATGAAATAATTACAAAAAGAAATAAAATAAAAGGAAAAAATTTCATCCCTGTAAAAGAAGTTAGTATACATTAAATAACAACAAATAAAAAAATTTCATATATTATTTTATAGGTTTTACCATTTACTAACATTTATATATCATAGTCCATAGATAATAATGAAATAATTAAAATAAGGAGTAAGTGAATGTAAAAAATGTTGCTGTAAATTTTAACATGTTAGTAACAGTAACTAAGAGCAAATGAAAAATTTTCATCTATTATTTTATAGGTATTATCATTTTCTAACTTTTTTTTTCATTTATGCTATTTTATGTTGAAATAGTTAACAAAAATGAAAAAATAAATGAAAAAAAATAGTAACTAACAAAGTACACAAAAACTAACTACAGATACATTAAGATGGAAAAAAAATTATAATACCTATATAAAGCTTTTATTACTACATATCTTATTTAACTTCAAGCATTTTTTAACTTCTTTTATGTTATTTTTGGCTAAAAAAATTAAAATAAAATACAGATAAATCGAAATAAATTACAAAACTTACAAGATCAGTAGATCTGTAAATGAAGAAACCTTTGAACGGTCTGGATCGTTCGGTTTCAAACAAATCCGGGTCGTTTAGAACTTACTTAAATCAAGTAATGAAGAGTGCAATTTTTTTGAAAGATACATAGTAAAATCTGATTTTTTCTTTGAAAATAAGGTGTGAAATTTTAGATGTAGGTGAATAGTATTTATAGGAAAAAATTGGACCGGTTCGATTTTTTGGATTTAAAAAAAATAATAAAATATTCAGGCATGCCGGACCAGCCGAATCCTGCAGTCCGCTGTACACAGAGATGTGATGGGGAGAAATTGGTTGACAGGTGAGATCTCGTCCGAGATCTCGCCCGATATATCGGACATGAGATATCGTCCGATATATCGGCAAAATATCGCCGAACTTGAGTTGGGCCCAGGCCCGAGATTTACTGTTTTCAGGGGAAAAACGGCCGATTCGGCCCAGATTCGGCCGAGATTTGGACCGATATATCGGTCATCTCGGCCGATATTTATTATGAAAAAAAAAATAAAAAACCGAATTTTTAAAATTCGGCCGATATGATGACCGATAATTCGGTCCAAAATTCGGACATATCGGCCGAATTTTTTTTTGTACGGCCGATACTATACGTATCGGCCGATATAATTCGGTGGTTGAAAAACCGAATTATATCGGCCGATACGCACAGTATCGGCCGATATTTTGACCCCTGCCTTACGTACATGGACAAAGCCCAGGTTCAATGGGCCATTCTGGACCATGCCTAGCTCATACGTGTGGGCGTAGGGCTAAGCCCCTTGGGCCTCATAGGGGCACACTTCGTTTGGAGGCTACTAGGATCCAGTTTTACCCCACATTAGGCCCTGTCAAGAAAAATCCAGTTTTTAATCGTTATATATTTGTTAAAACTCAAATCTGAATTATTATTTTTTTATTCTAGAGGCTTTTATCTTTTTGATATATTGAAAAGAAGCTCCATATTTTCTGTAATTCCACAAAAAATCCTATTTTTTTATTATAATTCTTAAAAAGCCCTTTGAAGATCAACTTTTGTACAAAACTATTTGTGCTTATAAGAGTACCTTTTCGTCAACCAATTCTCTAAAGTAGTATTAGAGTTAAAGTGAGCCCCACAAAATACATCTAAAAAAATGTCAGTGTAAAACATTTGATGGTCAGAGATATTTTAAGATTTTTTTAAAAAAAAATTATAGAAATCATTTGGACTTCCTTTCAAATAAATCTATAAGATAAACGTCTATAAAAAAAAAAGTCATGAGATTAGAATCATCACTTCATAGCAAAACTTTACACTTTTCTATTGAGATTCATAGATGACTTGTCATGGTCCCAATGGAATTTAGAGTTAAGTATAAGCGTCAAGTTGGACAAACCCAATAAAAAATAGTATAAAGGGTCTCGTTTTCTGTATTTATCAACTCTAAAACTTTAGGCGCATTCATCATATATCTAAGATTTTCATTCATACATGCTTTATATCTTCACACAAATGTTGATTTCAGCCTGAAAAACAAATTTCCATTTATTGGCAACACGGTTAATGATTCACTATAAGTAAAAGCATTGCTGTCTCCTACTAAATACACTGCTGTGATGGGTTTTCATCTTTATATCTTGAATCCCTAACTCAAGAGTGGAAAAAATGGTCTCGGCCGATATGATATATTGACTGATATCTCGTTATCGGCAAATATTTTTCTCTCTTTGATTTTTTTTTTTTTCACAAAAATGTCCGATATCGACCGATATATGGACTCCTGCCCTGACCATTTACCCTTTAAGCCCAAAAAGTCCCCAACTCCCTCTCTTTGAGAGATTATCTTTTGTAAACCGATTCACAATGAATATGCATGAACTTCCAATCACAACTTTTGGATGAATAAAAAGCCGTCAGATTTTACTTTTTAAATTCATCTATAAATTCAATTTAGGAGTTGTTATTGAAATTTCACACCATTTTCATAAACCTTTCTTCTCCCATACTCAACCACTACTACATTATTGATGAAGACATCTTAGGCCTGATGGAAGATAATAAAGAACAATTTGATGAAATCATGGACTCTAGGATTTCATGATAAATATAATGGTGAAAAGGGGCCTTTCTGAGGGTCTAAACGAGCCTACAAATGTAAAATAAATAGCTCACATGGTGGATATATGGGTCATGGGCCTGATCTGGTCTCAAAATCTCACATTTAGAGGTCCATTAGCAAGGACCAAAGATGAGTGTCGAGATAGGAAGAAAATGATAAGCCCACATGGTGGATAGGGGTTCGGAAATGATATGATATTTTATTTATTTTTTAAATATGCTTACCCTGGTTTTTTCATTTTTTTCTATTTTTCTTATTTTTCTGTAATTTTTTCAAAAACAAAATAATTAAAAAAAGAAGAGAAAGGGGTATATTACAGATACTATAATATCGTGATACGTATTGGCCCATTTTTTTTACCAAGGATTGATTAAAGATCTGCTGAAACGATAAAATACACACAATTAAATCTAAATTCACTATTAAACTAGTAACTTTTCCTTTATGGCCCTGTTGTTAGGCATGGCCCATATGCACCGACGTTAATGGGCTGCCAGATCACTCGATTTTCTGTTCACTAAAATGCCATAGGCCCAACACCCTTGCCAAGTTTGAAAAGGAAATACAAATTGATCATTGACCAAGCCCAAAGGACCGTCGGTAGAGGATCCAACAAAGTAGGGCCAACATCAGTTGGCTAAAGTAAATGGAACGGGCCTGGGCCGGTACAACTCAAGGGAATGAAGCCCAACAGAACAAAAAAAATCAATTTAAGTAGTGAGTTTTTACTATTTTACCCTATTGAAAGAAGTTAAGTTTGCAAGTTGTCCCACTAAGAAAGACGAAATTCATTCATCAGGCCCCTCTCAGCGGATGAATACTGAACTCTCATAGGAAATTTATTGTTCTGAACTTACGGCCTTCACAATTTTTGGGCCTCTAGCCTAGATCAGGGCCTGAATATTGTTGACCCATTAACAAGCATCCCTTCCCAGGATAGTCCCATATGATAGAATGGTCATAAGCCATCATCATAAAATAGCGATCCAAGCCAACCAACAAGCAAGAAAAGCTAAACAACAACAATACACCAAGCCACCATACAAACAGCTACCCTCCCGATAAATGAATCATGATTCCTTGAAAATACTACACAACCAAAACTCTCCTTTTTGTATTTGCAAACATTAAATCTCACCAATGTCTACATTATTATGTTGTTGAGATTCATTGAGAATTTGTCATTTGTCTAATAGGGCGCAGCCCGGAAGATTTCTGTTTACTCACTTCAAATTTAGTAGTAGTTTCCCTCATTTTTCATATAAAGATGTAAATATTTATGTATTTTGCATATCCATACGATTGAGTTCTTGGATTTCCGAAATAGTGCTAAAAGAAGCGTCTCATCAAGTTTAGAGCTTTTGACGATGCATATGATTTATCATATTATTCATGCTGAATTTAGGACAAAAGGAGCAAACCAAGAGTTATAACAATACCTTCAACATGTTAGCGGCTCCGAAGAAATAGAAGAGAGAAAATGCCAATCTTAAAAAACTTTTGTATGTCATCATATATGACTACATTTTTATATTTTAATTAAAAAAGGAAGGCTTATCTTGTTTATAGATTGAAGAAGAGGGTCGGTGAAGCTTAAGCAGGTGCTTTGAGGATTGAGAGTAAGGGTAAGATTCTGCCAACTGGAGGATTCGTACTCACGTCAATGCCACTTGCATTCTAATGCAACGTCTTCACACTATTATCTCCACATCTTTTGATCACCTTTCCAACATTCTTAACGCTTGGGCAAATCACAAACCTTCTGATGACACTAGCAGAGATGACATTTTTTGTTCTCTTTTGTAGTTTGCCTGGCTCGAGTTGTGGGCGGTATTCCTTTGCTCCCTGCCTTCTGGGTGGAGTGTTTGGCCATGTTGTGGCCTTAACTTACTTGTAAATATTTGAAGTGTTTCTTTTATTTTTTGCCTTTGAATGATAGTTACCTATTCATTCAAAAAAAAAATAAGAGTCTTTCGAGTAAAGAGAGGCTATTTAATTTTTTTTCACCGATGAAAATGAAGAGAGTGAAAAATGAGATGCAATGAGAAACATAAAGAATAGAGAGTAATACTCTTAGAGATAAATTGAAACTATTTGATATTTTTTTCTCTAATAAAAATACATAGAATTAAACTTTTACTCTTTAATAAAAAAGCAAAAAATTATCTTATAAAGATTGCACATGATGGTTAAGATGTCTGTCTTATGAAGCGAGGCCTTATACACCTTTTCAGAATACTCCTCACAGGATTATTCTCTAAGGACTTGAACAGTGTGTGTGAATTGAGAGATTTACACATATTCATGAGATTAATCTCTCTTTGAATATAGAGTGGGACACCCATATTAAAAAGAAGATAGCAAATCAAATAAAGTTTTTGATGTAAAGAAAAAGTTAAGATTTCTATTGTTGTACTTAAAGAACATATTTTATAGTATATATTGATAATTTAAATATAATTTTTTACAAAATTATTTTCTAAAAAAATTAAGGAACGACACTAATGAGGGTCCCTTCCCTCAAACCTCCATCGTCATTTCCGTAAGAAGGAAGAAGTAAAAGTAGAAAGAAATGAGAAGCTCCATTGATTTTAATGATTGGGCATTTGATGCAAATGATGCTTCTTCTTCATGCAATAACATTCCACCATCTTCATATTCTAATAATATTCCAGTCTATACAAACGAAAACAGTTTGAGAGAGAGAGAACAAGAGACGAGAGAGATGAGTGAGATGGCAACGTCAAGTCCTTGACCATGCAATCTGCCCATCTCTGCTACTCTCTGCAACTCAGTGTGACGTCACTATACCGTAACGCGTGCTGGGAAGCGTGTGACGGACATTTGTTCTGTATTGAATTGAATGTAGTAGATTTTTAACCCATCTGCTGTCTCCTTTTTCCCTGTTTCTTTCCCCTCCCTTTGGTGGAGAGAGAAAGATAAAGAGACAGAAACTCAAACGAGAGAATCTCGGATTCCCTCTCTCTGATTCTCTCTCTCTCTCTCAGTCTATCTATCTATCCATCCATCAAGTCTCATATGAAGCAGAGCAGGGGCCCTATCATTGTCTCAATAATCACAGGAATGCGATAAACATTTTCTTCGCATGCGCCCGTACTAACCAGAGACCTTTTCCTTTTTTCACTCTCACCTGCTATCCCTAGTTATGCAGTTCCATCTCCTCTGCGATCCCAAGTTATAATTCTATTTTCTCCCATCACTCACTGGGACATTATTGTATAAAATAATCACATTTTAACCTATTTAAATCATATCTTAAGGCCCTTTCTCAAACTCAAGTTAGTCTCACTTGAATTTGAACTAATTTAAATGGACGATCAAATGGTCAGATGATACCATCTGATGAAGCATAAGTAGACCAACAATCGAGATGTGCCAATGAAGTGAAGGAATAGAATCAGCATGCCACATGTTTAGAACAAATTGTTGATGAACAGAATTCAACATTCTACTGCATGAAATCGACAAATTTTGATGATCTAAATGGTCGGAACCGTGATCAAAGACAGAAGCAGACAGATCCGCATAAAAAATAAACTAAATCAATGTCACATTGATCAAATCCATTAGACAAATAAAACAAATTAGTCCACACAGATACACGGCAACAATGGCAACAACAAGACGACAGACAATGGCAATGATAACAAGAATGATGGCAAGTATCTAATCCATTGACGGGGCAAAACTAATAAGAGAGTTTTCGGCCATTGAAAAATTGAGATAGCAAGGATGACAAAGAAGAGAGCTTTGGGTTGAGGTGTGCTGAGCAGGGCCCCTACCATGCACTTTTCCTAAGGCCCCTGAAATTCCAGGACTGGTCTTGGGGCTGAGAGCACATGGCATGACAAACACAGGACAAAGACCATGATTCCAATAGGGAGTAGTGCTTGCGATTGCTATTCAAATCTGACTTATACCATATCAGAAGATGAGAGAGACAATGAAATTAACCATAATATTTTTTGTATCTTTATTCCACTGACAGGTATGTATATGGTGTACTTCAAAACATTACCTTTCTAATTTAAATATATACATAATCTCTCTCTAAATTTATTAAAATTACATCATAATCTTATTTAAATCAATCACAATCTAAATTAATTTCCATCACAATCTAATTATATCTTAAGAGTAAGACATGAGCTACTCCTACATTTGCTGAGCTTAAAAGTATAGATATCTTGATGAGTCAAGCAAGAGGACAAGACTCGTCTTTTGAGAAAAAAATTAGATAATTGGCTTATTCATTATAGAGACCATCGATCGAGTTGTTCAAAATCAAGTCGGATCCTTCTAACATTTAATTTTTTAAATTAAGATAGGCTTGCTAAAAGTCAACAAAGGTGGGCTTCATTCAGAGCTCATGCACTTAGGTGGAAATGCTTCTTGGGACTTACCTTAGATTCCACCAAGATGTATATAACATTACTTTAAATTGTTTTATATACCTAAATTTTTTTCATTAAAAACATAATCTGTCTGATGACATGCTTATGAGTTTATTTTTGACATAATTTCATATTAAATATTATCAATCCACATTAAATTATAAAATCTAGTAAATGAATCAGTATTTAATAAAAAAATTGAAATTGATTTACAAGAATTGTGGTTCTATTCACTTTGTGTAACTACTTCAATAGATTTAAGTGCACTTACGTAGTTCATCAATTAGTTAATTTATTTGGTCCATACAAGGAGCCACTTAGGTATATAGTGGGTTTAAATTGGTTGATGAAGTCCTCAAACTAGTAACTCATCTATACTTGTATAGCTGATGTCTTTCCTCACATAAAAATAAATAAATAAATAAGGAGATAACAAATAATTTTTTATGATAGTAACTGTTAAGTATTTGAATGAAGACAAAATACGGATTATTGACATTTTAGGTCTTTATTTTTTATTTTTTTTTAAGTTCAAGGTATCTACGTCTTTTAGAGCACGCGATTAAATCCTTAGGGCTGTATAAACTTGTTTATCCACACACACAGGTAAATTTAGGGGGAGTGACACTTATAGACTTGAATCTAGAAGCTCCTTATTGGGATTCTGAACCGTTAAACCAATCCTCACGGGTTTTAGGTCTTTGATTTTTAATTATGTAAACTTTATAATTTATTAATTGATGGTTCGAAATATGCATTTATATTTTTCTTTTTCAATATTTTTATGAGCATCCAATGCCATTTTGATCTTCATAGAAATTGATTGGTTCGCCCCATCTAGGGCTTTCAAAAGGTTCGATACGTCCCCCCATCTCTTGTAAAAGTTGGGATCCATTACCAAAATGGGCTGGATTGAATTGAACCTTCAATAAAACAGTCCTAAAAAAGTGAATTAGTCTATTAAATAAAATAAAAAAAATCAAATCGATATCCGATGAATATGGATGAAACGATAAAAATTAGGAAAATATCTTGTATATGCTACCAAACTGAGCTGATTTGGTAATGACTTAATAATGATAATTGATTAGATTTAACTGATTAGCTAATAATGGCTTGGTCTATCTAAAAAATAGAAATACGTCCAACTCTTGATAATGACCTAATAATGACAACTGAGTGGATTTGGTTGATCAATGTATAAAGTTGCCAATTCTTATAATGTGGTGTGTTCATATCAAGCAAATAAGTGATTGCTTAGATTTTATATTTCCAAAACTAATAAGTGATTGCTTTATGAAATCAATATTTCAGTAAAATGAAAAGAGCAAGTCATTTTACAAAAGATAACAGGCAAATATTCATTAATCTTAGGTAAAAATGTACACACAAGATTTACGTCCGTCTCATGAAGTAAAGCCTTGAGTTAGATTCACGGTCAAACCTTCCGGACTACTTTCCATCCACGAAACCAGTGTGTGTGGATTAATCTCAAAGATGAAGAAAAATAAAATAGAGAATACAAATTAGTCAATCCTCTATTCAATTGCACCATTGATTCATAATTGAGTGAAAAAGTTCCATTGACAACACTAATCTATTGACTCCGACTTTTGATAAAAAAATAAAAAATCAACACCACTATTGACCAATCGCGTACCTAATATCCCTCGAGACATTTTTCATTTTCCATATATATGTTAGTGTTAGATTCAACGGATCGAACTCCTAATCAGACCTTAAAATGTAGCATTCTTTTGTCCCATTTGATGTATCCATGTACTGATCTATGAATCTGAATCTAAACCCATTGTCAGCCTTACCCTCATAGTATTCATACTTGCGGAAAAACAAACAGTAAGAATTTCGTTCTTAAAAATATTTTTGAACCCTCGTTTAAAACAAAAAACGCGTTGAAAAGGTTGAAATTACATTTTCCAAATCATGCAAGGCTTATCTTCTATTACACAGTTTAAATGTACTTCAATATCATCTACAATAATCATATTTTTTTTTGTTTAACTGAGATGATTATGTTCTGTGATACATTTTTACTAGAGTTAAGAGTTAGTTGTGAATGACTTAGTCTTTTGAGATAATACCCATAGTTTTAACAAAAAGAGATCTCCGGTGCATATGAGAAGATTGATCTGATCGCATTTGAAGAGAGACTGTTGGAACATTTTCAAGATTTCAAAATTAAATTTAAATTCTACTCGAGTTTCTCCTTTCCTTTGGAGAATTTTCTCTTTCAGAGCGCCAAAATGAATGCTTGTCACAACACTCAGATATTAATTAATTATCGCTTTCTACCTTTCTACTTCTACCTTCTCCATTTTTGTTCCCAAAGATTCAGTCTTGATGAATCTCAAAGAAAAATTAGAAAAAGAAGAAGACAGCAGTGGAGTAAAAAATGGCAAAGATCTTTCTCTCCATATATCAGGTGATGAAATTACAGAAGCGAAAGAGAAAGGTAGAAAGCAGAAACATTCACAAATAAATACATCTGAAAGAAGAAGGGAGTTGGGGAGGGGAAGAAGAAG
Source organism: Chimonanthus salicifolius (assembly GCA_013350335.1). NCBI lineage: Eukaryota > Viridiplantae > Streptophyta > Magnoliopsida > Laurales > Calycanthaceae > Chimonanthus > Chimonanthus salicifolius. The sequence goes on along the minus strand of CM023535.1, from coordinate 71,300,759 downwards.
AACCCATGCAAAATTGGTTAATGTACAAAAGAGCACAAGATCTCCTACTAATAATCTGCAAAAGGCGAAGACCAATGACCTTTGACCAAGTCAAAGTACCAAGAAAAGGACAGAAGGGGCAATTTTCTTCTTTCTTACCCTTTCTCTCTCCTCCCCTGTCTCTGCTAAGCAGAAGTTTGGTGAAGAAGAACGTGAGAGTGAGCCCGTTTACAGAGGATAAAATGGGTATTGGCGGCGTTTTTGGTGTCCTCGAGTGTCCTCCATTGATGGGTAATGTCTTTGGCAACTTTAATGGCGTCTGAGGAAGTACCCAGCAGACCTCGCATTGTGAAGCCCACGCTGTATAATCCATTCTCACCCTTCCAACCGTCGGGGAATGGTACCTTGGGCATTCCTTCTTCTGTGAAAAAATCACTTCCCTGCACACATTCAAGTAAAAACTAGACTGGGTAAGAATGAAGGTCGATGCGGAAACTACACGAGGGCACGCAATTTACTATTTAGAAAGTACGGACATCATCATTAATGCATGGCGTTTTCATGCAAGAAAGATTCATTGTCAGTTCTCAACCCCAGTACACCAAATCTCTTCAAGGCAAAAAAAAAAAAAAAAGTGAACGGCACAGGGGACCAAACTTTTGTACGCTTTTTCTTAATGAAGAATTTAACACAAAGAAACTATTTAGAGAAGGAACACATCAATAAAAAGTTTTCGGCGTTGAAAACTACTCAAAGCTCTTGACACAGAAAGAAACTAAAAGCAGGCCACTCAGCCACGGCTTTTAACACATAAGTTAACCCAACTTTCTTTTTGGATACAGAGAAGTGAGCTGAGCCGTTCTTTTTCATGCTTTTTCGCCATGATGCACAAGAGATGTTGAATTTTTGTTTTTCCAGAAGAAAGAAGAGCTCTTCGGCCTTTCCAGCACTTTGTACATGTCTGATGATCATACTTTTAATATAAAAGAAAAGCAGATTACTACTACTGATTCCCACCTTGAGCCAAGATGGAACGTTGCTTTTGTAACCAGTTGCCAAAATTATCGAATCGAACTCCTTTTCTTGCCCATCCACGAATTTGGCTCCTCTCCTCGTTATCTCTCTGAGTCCACCCGTCACCTGAAAGACACCAAAGGACAAGTTATGAGCCATCTGAATAGACCATACACTGTTGTAAGTTGGGTTGAGGCTGTTTAATGAAACGGAGAACTACATGGTTTGATGTCTTTGAACTATACTATACACAAAGGGCTTGGTATATGCACCTTGATGTTTCCTGCCTTGATTTGAGCCAATGCTCCAACGTCCAAAACAGGGGTCTTTCCACTTGAGTTTTTGAGCTCAATGGGACCAAGTTTGGGACTCTTGAGGCCCAACCGGTCTGTGTTTCCTAGAGTGAAATGTGCCACCAGTAGCAGTAGCTTGTCCACAACTGTCAATGGAAGCCATTTGAGAAGAGCCATTGCCATTCCAAACGTGGATATGCCAAACATCTCTCTAGGCAGGACATGTACCTACAAAATGCATGGACAAACAGATGAGAACAAGAACAGATAAAAAATCCAGAAGAAAAAAAACGACAGATCTTTCCAATACTACCTGTCATGGATCACAGTCGCATCCAAAAGAAAAAAACAAATATTACGTCATAAAATACCCAAAAAATAAAAGTAAAATAGGAGAAATATGGTTCTAAAGATGAAAATAATGAGTAAAAGATCATAGTAGTAGATAATAGAAATATGCAAGTAACAAGCTTGTAAAAGCAGTAAGAGAAACAAAAACCTACTACCGTAGTACCACAAATCGGTAAAAAATAGAAAAGAACTTGAAGAAATTCTTGCGAAAAGAAAAGATTACAATGCTTACTTGCATGTTTCCAGCTTTAGTGAATCAAAATCAATATAAAAGATTAAAAACAGAGAACGGCAAAGAGAAGAAAAAAGAAGAGAGGACGAAATAGGAACTTACAGAGTTCCTAACGACCATATGAGGGATTGCATTGTGACTACAGAGATCCAAGCTAACTTCCATTCCTGAATTTCCACAGCCCACTACCAAAACCTTCTGATGATGGAAATCGGCTCCGGATTTATACACACTTGTATGTAGAACAGGGCCATGAAACTTCTCAATTCCTGAAATTACAGGAATAAGAGGTTGGGCATTCTCTCCGGTCGCGACAATCAGCCAACGGGATATATATTCGACGTCTTGGGTTCGGACCCGCCACAACTTGCAGGTCGAGTCGAACTCGGCGCTCCGGACACACTGCCCGAACCTTGGTTCTATTGAGAACTCGGCAGCATAAGATTCCAAGTAAGAAATGAACTGCTGCTTGGAGGGGTACTTGGAGAAGTTTCCGGGAAAACCCATTAATGGAAGCTCGCAAAACTGCTTGGGGAGGTGGAGTTTAAGGCGGTCGTAGGTTCGGCTCTGCCAGAGAGAAGCTATGCAGTTGGTTTTCTCCAGCACAAGAGAAGGGACGCCGCTGTTGGAGAGACAAGCAGCCACTGCTAGGCCCGAAGGGCCTGCACCCACTATGATGGGTCCGTTCACCCACGCGCATTTTAGCATGTTGTCATTACCCATTGAGAAAACGCTCTGTTTCTTCACTTCCCAGTTGCTTACCTCGTGAAAGCTCTGTTTTTTTTTTCACCTCCTCTGTTCCTTTTTCTTTTATGAACAGCTCTATTTTCTACGCTTGAAGCTGTTTTCTGGGTATTGGATGGGGAGGAGAATTTAATGGCGAGGAAGCGAGAATAAGGTGTCTGCAGGTAAATTGAAAGAGGATCAATAGGGTAGTGAAACTTGTCCTTGTGGGGTTAGTCCGCTGTTTGGAGAGAAACAGAGGCGTGAAGTTAAAGGAAAGGATTCGGCTGTATTTCTCTCAAGGCTTTCGTTCCAGGCTCTGCAGTAGAGGTAGGCGAGAGCGGAAATAAATACATTTATGTGTGAAATTTATGGCAGGGAGGGTGACGGTATGAAATACGAATACTGGAGTCGGTGAAAGGGGAAATTTAGAAAAATTTAGAATGACTCTGCAGGTTGATTTCAGATCACCTGTAGCCACTACCTCTACCTTCTAATCAATTTAAACAGTTGCAGACATTATTTAAAATTTCAAATGAAAATTTATATTATTTTATATTCATTTAGACTTAGATTTGGATTTCATTCATCTCCCGGAAGAGAAAATTGCAAAGTTTAGATATTTCACTCTTGTTTTCTACATGGTTTTATTTGAAGTTTTTAATTTGTATTTAAAAGTATAAAATAGAAAATGGACTGACAAGCAATGTTTACCCTTCACTTAATTCATATAGATCATTTAGATAAAAATATCAAATTATACATACTTTTTTTTTCAATGTTCTAAGAGTCATGGAAACAAGTTGTAAGTGCTTAATCTAATTTCTCTAAGCTCTCTTGTCTCATCACTCATGAAGTCGAGTTAACTCATTTGAGATACCTCAATTTAGAATTCACAAGTGATCTTACCTCAACCTTTGGAGCCTCTCTTATGGACAAATTTATACAGTATGGGAAGATCTGTCTGTTTAGACCTTCTATTTCCCTAACAACCCCTTTTGTCTCCTTTCCCTTGGATTCTCTCCCTTTCAATACAAATGATTGTCCATTCTCCAATCATGGCTAATATTTGTCAAACCACAAGATTTCCATGGAAGTTCCTTGTCTCCAAATGGTTAACAGGGTTCATTTGAAACAATCCATCAATGACTCATTATGATGCCTTTGAATGAGACAACATTAGAGGAGTTTGACCACTTGGACTCATCATCATTGTTATCCTCCCATCAATATCTATATTTGTTGGAGTTGCGAAAGAGTCCTACAATAAGACGTCTACATTTCAGTTGATACGATCTATATCGGACGAGATATCTCAGTATTTCCACGATCGAGATATCTCAATCGATACACATAGTATATGTTAGAGATAAAAAAAATTAACCGATTTTTATTTTTTATTTAAAAAAAACAAATATCGGCATGGGTCCGGTCTATATCTCGGCCGATATTCGTTCGATACAGGTAAATATCGGCCTAGTTATCAACCGATATTTATATATATATATATATTTAAAAAAAAACAGTCCTTTTTATTTTTTAAATGATTTTTTTTAAAAAAAAAAAAACTTTCAAGATTTTCAAAAAAATGAGGAGAGAGAAAAATCTCGACCGAGATCAAATATCAGCTGAAAATTCAACTGAACCGAATTTTTTACCCCTGCTTACAATTAAAGTGTAGGCTCATCTTAAGAGTTCGTATAGGGCCTTTGAAATCTCAGGAAAGGCACTGTTTGGACTGAATATCTAAGACTCTAAGTCTCAATAATTGATATCGTAGTCAGATCACATGCTACCTTATATGGACTGAGGGATCACCTGGGTTTTGTTAATCAAAATGGTTTGGATTTACAGCAATTAAATACAACAGGTAAAAACAGATTTCTATTGTACCTTCTAAAGGTTTTTTCCACTGCACCTTCTTGAGATAAATAATTTATTTTCTTTTCACCTGATTGCATAGAATCAATATGGTCTGTTTGATTATAATTGAATATGTACATTTAGGAAGCGGGAGATTTTAGATTCGAACTTTCATGGTATAACAATTGTCCTAAAGGTATCTTAGAATTTTCTACATAAAAATTCAAAAAAAATATATACATTATAACTAAATAATATAAGTTTCATCCTCCGTGGAATGAATTATCCAAGTTGATTAATTTTTTTATTTATAGAATGGGTTCCACTGGTGAACCTCAAACATTTGTAGAATTACCTCTGAGTCTGAATCTATTCCATAGCTTTGCATGTCCGAAACAATGAATGAGGCTTACAAGCTAAAGCCTACCACAGATGAAGGAAGGAACGAGTTATCCAAAATGGATGTGGTACCTGAATGACTGAATCTAAATCTCCATCAGATACAATGGTCAGAAACTTGCCACAGAACAACTTGGGTTTTACATGGTGACGACTGTCCACTGTCCAATGCTAGGTGTACGACCTGACGAGAGAAATTTCTCCATCTTGGAGACCAAACTCTCAATCAAATCAAAAAGATTTTGATCAAGGCAAGGCCCCACCCACATTTAATGCTCTAATGTTCTGTGGGCAATTTCCCAGCAATTTCATTTCATGTTTTTGACTCTCTTTTTTTTTTTGGACTGAGTTGGGAGAGAGACATTTCAGTGAAGCAAAAATGTGGATGCATGGAAGAGTGAAGTGGTAACTGGTGAAGGACCACTGAAAGGAGACGAGGGGGTAACAGGCGGACCACATCGCAGATGAAGGATGAAGAGCCAAGAAAATGGCGGGAGGCTGGGCCCACCGGAGGCATGAAATGGTCCCGTCTATAATTATCCATCCATCCATCCATCTCCATCTCCATCTGTTACGCCTCCATCTTGGACTTTCTCTTCTTCCCATCTCTTTCTCTCTCGATGCGAATTACGAAATGGAAAAAGAGAATCTATGCCATAGGCCTGTTGTCTGTTGGGGGGTTTTGGATTTTGAATTGGAAAGAGGTGGTGCTGCTGCTGCTGCCAGATTAGATTAAATGCCGATTTGCCTTGAGAGATCTTTGACGGTAGAAAGTAGAAACGCCGCCTGGAAAACACCGCCTCTCTTCACCAATGTGATGTGTGACAAACACAAGTTCACGAGATGCGAAAGAATAACCATAAAAATACCAGTCTGCCCTCCTCTCCTGCTCCTTCTTCTCTCTGCATTTTCACTGCACTGCACCAAACAAATCATCTGGGAGACTTCCGGTCACAGTTTATTAGGATAGACTTGACTGCATATATACGTAAAATCATCGGTATAATTTTTTGATTAAAGTTTAGGAAACTATGGATGAGTCTATTAACTCTAAAATACACTAAAATTAGTTCATATAAGTTCGAACTTTCAACCTCCCTTTTTTTAAGTCGAAAAGCAACCTGTTGAATTATACCCATTAAATTAGATTTGAACTCAGATTACTCGAACAAGATCTGGGTTATAAATCTTTTTTTATTTGAGTGATTTATAATCATAAAAATATTAAATAAAGTAGTCAAAATTTTAACCATTATTGGTTCTGGGCATGAGATTAAAGAGCATGGTGCATCACAAATAGATGCACAATTCAAACTCTAATCATCGTTTTAAACTCTCATGCGTTTATCCCATCATGAATATGATCCAATTAAATGTTCAGTTTACCGATTGCCAGATTTGGATTACAACGTGACCCTTCAAGTCTTCAAGTACATTGAAGTTTACGTTATTTAAACTCACATAAAAGAAATTTAATCCATTCTAAGTTTTTTAGTTACCTCTTCAAACTATTTCAATGAGATTATTCTCTTTCGATAAAATTAGTATATATGGATGGAAATGATTACAGATACTTATGAGATTAATCTCAACTCCAACATTGAATGAGAATATTCATATTCGATTATATATAATTGCAGAGCGTGTCAGGATTTGAATTTATAGTTGAGATTTTTATATATCACTTTTGAAATAATGTGGTGTCTCCTTTATAAATTAAAGAGAGACCCCGGCTTTATTATATAGAGAAATGAAATACAGATATAGAGAGGGAATCAAATAAAAGAGAAAAATATAATAATAGTAATTGATAATTAAACACCGCTAATTAAGAAAATCTAATTATAACCTAAATCGAAATATATATTTAGAATTATTGTGTGTAAAAAAAAATTGAGGAGAGAGATATATTGGCCGATATTATTTCGTTTTAACAAGATTTATACCCCTAGTCTCACCTCCAATTTATAAATAAATAAAGAACTCTCGCATTTTGAATAGTTGAAATATTTATAAGGTGTCCATTCTAACACTGAAAAACTCTTTTAGGGGACATGAGTTGTAGTGAATTTCATATTTTACCTCCATCTGTCCGTACTGATTTTAGTAGATTTTTAGAAATCGGTTCACTAGATCAGTGTACTGGACCAGATCATTTTGAATGCAAATTTGAGAAAAGTAATCTGGTCGGTGCATAAATTTGAACTCTTTCACATTTTAAGAAAAGTGTACCGATCGGATTACTTTCTTCAAATTTCAATTTCCAAGTCATCCAATCAGTGTACTGATTTATTAATATGTGAAAGAGTCCACTCACCGAATCACTTTCTTCAAATTTTCATTTTCAAATGATCTGGTCAGAATAACACCGAGCTAGTGAACTATATACTGAAAAGTGAACCGATTTTCAAAAATTCATTAAAATTTATAAGGACATATGAGGACAAAGTAAAAAATTAAAAAAAATTGTGTCCTAAAAGAGTTTTTTTTTGTATTAAGATGAGTTCAGAGATTAGGGTTTTTTCGGGTTAGGATCACCACCCTTTTATGTATGACTTATTTCAAATCTTATAAATATCTACAGTGGGAGGTGTGGATTTACATTTAAAAGTCAATCGTGAGCAGGGGTAAAAATATCGGCCGATACATATAGTATCGGCCGTACAAAAAAAAATTCGGCCGATATGACCGATTTTTTGACCGAATTATCGGTCATCATATCGGCCGAATTTTAAAAATTCGGTTTTTTGTTTTTTTTTTTTTTTTAAAGTTTTTTTTTATAATAAATATCGGCCGAGATGACCGATATATCGGTCCAAATCTCGGCCTAATCTGGGCCGAAACGGCCGTTTTTTCCCCCAAAAAAAGTAAAACGGGCCTGGCCCAACTCAAGTCCGGCGATATTTTGCCGATATATCGGACGATATCCCATGTCCGATATATCGGGCGAGATCTCGGACGAGATCTCACCCGTCAACCAATTTCTCCCTTTCACATCTCTGTGTACAGCGGACTGCAGGATTCGGCTGGTCCGGCATGCGTGAATATTTTATTATTTTTTTTAAAATCTGAAAAATCGAACCGGTCCAATTTTTTTCTATGAATACCATTCACTTACATCTCAAATTTCACACCTTATTTTCAAGAAAAAAACCAGATTTTACTATTTATCTTCCAAAAAAAAATTCACTCTTCATTACTTGATTTAACTAAGTTCTAAACAACCCGGATTTGTTTGAAACCGAACGATCCAGACCATTCAAAGGTTTCTTCATTTATAGATCTACTGATCTTGTAAGTTTTGTAATTTATTTCGATTTATCTGTATTTTATTTTAATTTTTTTAGCCAAAAATGACATAAAAGTGTTACAAAAAGTTAAAAAATGCTTGAAGTTAAATAAGATATGTAGTAAATAAAAGCTTTATATAGGTATTATAATTTTTTTCCATCTGAATGTATCTGTAGTTATTTTTTATCTACTTTGTTAGTTACTTTTTTTTTCATTTCTTTATTCCTTTTTGTTAACTATTTCAATATAAAATAGCATAAATGAAAAAAAAAAAGTTAGAAAATGATAATACCTATAAAATAATAGATGAAAAATTTTCATTTGCTCTTAGTTACTGTTGCTAACATGTCAAAATTTACAACAACATTTTTTACATTCACTTACTCTTTATTTTAATTATGGATTATGACATATAAATGTTAGTAAATAGTAAAACCTATAAAATAATACATGAAATTTTTTTATTTGCTGTTATTTACTGTATACTAACTTCTTTTAAAGGATGTAATTTTTTCCTTTTATTTTCTTTCTTTTTGTAATTATTTCATTATTATCTATGGACTATGACATATAAATGTTAGAAAATGGTAAAACCTATAAAATAAGACATGAAATTTTTTTATTTGCTGTTATTTAATGTATACTAACGTCTTTTACAGGGATGAAATTTTTCCTTTTATTTACTTTCTTTTTGTAATTATTTCAATATTATTTATGGACTGTGACATATAAATGTTAGAAAATGGTAAAACCTATAAAATAATACATGAATTTTTTTTATTTGCTGTTATTTAATGTATACTAACGTCTTTTACAGGGATGCAATTTTTTCCTTTTATTTTCTTTCTTTTTGTAATTATTTCATTATTAACTATGGATTATGACATATAAATGTAAATGGTAAAACCTATAAAATAATAAATGAAATTTTCTTATTTGCTGTTTTTTTTATTATAATTAAAAATGTATGACATTTGTGTAGTTATCAGTTCAAGTAATTAGGACCCCATTAGTTTCATTTTCTAATATTTTTCTACATTATTATGATATTTTCAATCATTTTATTATTTATTTATTTTTATTTCTATAACTTCATAACTTAAAATAACACTCATTGACTAAGAAAATAAATTATGAAATTATTTCTACAAATTTTCCTCATTTATATCCTTTTCCTTGTAATTTTCACCATTTCATTACTATTTATATAATTTCCCGCTATCGTAACTTCAAAAATATATTAGAAGATGTAAATGTCCGATATTTTATGAAAAAATTACATATTCAATAAGCTCATAATTATCTGCATTTACTGTAAATTTTTTAGATTTTTTTTTTTAAAAAAGACAGGAAAGAGAAAAAGTTTGACCGATATATCGGCCGATATGAAAAATCGACCGGGATATCGGCCCCGCCGATTTTTCTACCCCTGATCGTGACTTCTTCATTATCCAGCTTAGAATGATTGATCCGATCGATGTTAGATGGGGAGGGTGAGACGGGGAAAGAATTGGTGACATATTGGCAAATAAAGAAAGAAAGACGTGGGTCATGTGTCATAGGACTGAGACTAGTTGCCTTTGCTCCTCTCTCTCTCTCTCTCTCGCACGGACAGTCGGACACTGGGGGTGGTGACGTGAGGATATCTACGGAGCCTAGGAACGGGGTTGGACTGCTGAGGTCATATGACGGTGGAAACGGGGGTCACGTGTCCCTAACCTTCCGTGGATGCAGACTATAGAATCTGCAGCAGGCGTACGATCACCGGGGCAAGAGAAGAGAAAGAGAAAGAGAGAAGGGGAAGAGAGAATGACGAAAGACGAAAACGGCCGTCTGACAACTGAGGCCACAAGGGATGGAAAGCGCCACCACGGAGGGGCTCCATATCCCAAATTTCGACTGGGCCCTACCAATGACATGGCAATTGAGTTGGGCGGCTGAAGCTGCACGAGCCACCGCTGCGGGTCCTAATTGGATGCAGGATTGCAGGGCACTGCGTTCTGAGAAAAGCAATCGTGAAAAAAAAAAAAATCTAGACGGGTAAATTTTAAAGGAGCTACACTGAGTAAGGGTCACCGTAGGGGTCGAATAGGAGTCATATGAAACAGAGGTTATTCTTATCATCTGATGATTGCATTGATAAAGTAAGAGTTGATTTTAAAAGTAAAAAATTTTATTTAGTAATTATAAATAGGAATAATTTGATATATTAATAATTTTTATTAAATTCAATATATTAAAAAAATTATAAAATAATATTTCTTAATTAAAAAATATTTTAAATATTTTTGTTCTATAAGTGTAAAAAGGGGTAATATATTAACAATTTTATTAAATTCATATAATATAAAAAATAATAAAACATGATTACTAAATAATATTCATCAATTAAACTTTTTTTGTGCTCTATATGTGCAAAGAGGGGTAATATATTAACAATTTTATTAGAATAGATAATTTTTAAAAAATATTAAATTTATATAATATAAAAAATTATAAATAATATTCATCAATTAAAAAATATTTTTGCTCTATAGGTGTAAAGAGGGATAAAGATGGTTTAGAGAGGTAAAGAAGGGTAATAGATGCAAGAAGGATAAAGGGGGATAAAGAGGGTTAGAAAGTTAAATAAGGGTTATAAGTGCAAAGAGGGGTAAAGAGGGTTTAGAGGGGTAAAGAAGGGTAATAAGTGCAAATAGAGGTTAAGAGGGTTTAGAGGGTTAAAGAAGGGTAATAGGTGTAAAGAGGGATAAAGAGGGATAAAGAAGAGTAATAGCAGTAAGAGGGGTAAAAGGCTTTAGAGGGATAAAGAAGAGTAATAGGTACAAAGAGGGGTAAATGAGGGGTAAATAAGGGTAAAGATGATTTATTATATTAATATTTTTTACTAAATTTATGTAATAAAAAAACATAAGTATTAAATAATATTCATCAATTAAAATATTTTAAAATATTTTTGCTTCATAGGTGCAAAGAGAGGGTAAGGAGGGTAATTTATTAATATTTTTTTTATTAAATTCATATAATATAAAAAATAAGAATAAAAATTTATGAAATATAATTAATAAATAATATTCATCAATTAAAAAATATTTTAAAATATTTTTGCTCCATATGTACAAAGAGGGATAAATGAGGATAAAGAGGGATAAAGAAGGGTAAAGAGGGGCAAGGGTTTCATGAAAACCCCCATGCTCCAAGTGGTATTCATAAAAGGAGGGGGAGAGGTAAAATTTCGAATTTTTACCCACCCCTCCATTACCAAACAAGGGTAATGGGGGGTAATCCCCCATCCAAATGCAGCCTAGATGTCTCTAGAGTGGTTGAGAGGGGTGTTGAACATGAATTGAAAAACCTCTTTTTATGGAGGAGGAACTTTTTGACGGTCACGCCAACCCCCTCTTGAGTGTAATTCTCATTCATCTTTTAAATCATAAACATTACTTTAAAAAAAAAACTAACTAATGAGATTAGAGTATTCATATTTCAATAGATCAAAATTTAATAAAAAAACTCAAATTTTAAACTTTTTAATTTAAATAGTCAAAATTATTAAGTTCCCTTATTATTTTTTATTTTTTATTTTTGTGCTTTTTAACCACCAAGATCAAATGGTTAAAATTTGATTTTTATACTTAATTTTGGTTCATATGTGCCTTGTCAAGTGAGCATTTAATTTGATCGATTGATTTTCATTGAAATTGATATAAAATTTAATGAAATCGACTAAAAAAACTAAATACGAATCGTATGAGTCTATGAGTAATTTCTCTCAAATAATTAAATTTTACACTTCATAAGCATTCTAACGAGATAATCTAAAAATTGTTAGAAAATTCTCATACTCCAAAGAAGTCTCTTGTTTTTTAAATTATTTTCTTCCGAAACAAAGCTTTATATGAGGGATCTATTTTGTTTAAATTTAAGTACATTTTGTGTTTTGTTACATCTGTCGTCTTATATGATTTTTTTTAAGATTAAGGGCCCACATCAGACATAAAACAATGAAAATCGATGAGGCTCGATTCCAAAACTTTCTACATATAAAGATAGATTTTGATCATCAAATCAACTTCTCAAATTTAACATCTTACGTGATTTACTCATCTGTGTTTTCATTTTAACAATATTTAAAATTTAAAAAAAATAAAATAAATGAATGGAATATTCACAATATATAAATTAAATTTATGGCAAGCCAAGTTTATCCAGGTGGAGTGGACGTAGCAAGTCTTTGGCTACCTTCCTATCATATTACGTCATGGCTAAACAAATTATTATTAATTTTTTTCCCGGTTTACTGTGATACTGAGTTTCTGTTAGTTTCAGCCTACATTCAAGCAAGTTGGGAGGTGTACTTCTAAGGCTGACTAAACGGGCATGCAGGCTCAATTTATTTATTTTTTATCGAAGGTTTAGGGCTGCCTCTCTCGACTAATCTTTCGACTTTCTATTTGTACATATTGAATTCATTAACTCATAGAGAATACTCCAAAAGTGTTGGTCAAAAATTACTTCAAAGACCTCATTTGTTGAGGCCAGCGTCTTGACCTTCATACCGAGGGTACATGTGGACTCAATTTTAAGCCCATTCAGGAGAGTTTCATGATTATAGACTCAAAATGTTGAAAAAAAAATTAAAAAATGTTATAGTTACTCTTAAGTTATATCATTTTATATATTTAAATTTATATGACAAATTATTATTAATTAATTTTTTAAGAATTAGTTAAGATGTCAATTAAATAACTTGTCATATAGTAGAGAGTATGAAAATATTGATTTAATTTGAGAATAATATTTTTATTTATAAAATATTTAATATAGATAATCAAGAACAAAAGTCACCCTCTCGCAAAAAGAAAATAAAAAACTCATGATGGAAAAAAAAATTTAATTTTTTTTTGGAAATTAGTCCAAAGTGAGGATAGTTGTCTTGTGTCCAACAGATCTTATTCTGATTCTTTTGCAGATTTGCTAAACTTGTTTATTATAAATTAAAAACCTAAATAGACACATCTCTATAAATCATGTTAAGAGATCATGTAAGTTAAAAATACAGTCACATGTGGAGTCCACGGACGGAAAATTTATAAAAGGGTGGGCCGGGCCGGGCCTCTACCTTGTGATTGATTGATTGACCCTCAATAATAAATGGATAGCCAATGGATAGCCTATTCACATGTCTTAATGCCTGCAAGTGGACTCTCGTGACACGGTCAACCCTTCTTTTCATTTATTTTTTAAATGATTCGATTGCCAACTAACTATTTAGACTATATTTATTTTATAGGTAGCTATTCTTCAACGTGCATTTTATACAACAACGAGACCCAAGTTTTAAAATATTATTTATTTTATCTTTTTCACTGTTGTATGAAAGAATAAAAAAAAAATTTCAGTGATCCGATCAGTGTCGATTTACTGTTCTGCATAAAAAAAAAAAAATGTCACTTAGATAGATTTCAGTGATTTGATTTCAGTGAGACAGTCAGTGATCCGGTCAGTGAGTTAATTTATACTGCAGTGAAAGGGTCAGTGATTCGGTGAGCTAATTTATACCGCAGTAAAAAGATAAAATAGACAATATTCTAATTCTCGTGTAGAGTTACACAAAATACCCTTGAGAGGATCGCTGCTTTATTTTATCTTTCTATATATTTTAAAAAGATATATCTTTACTATTTAAATTAAAAGTGAGACTAAACATCTCAATCCTTATACAATGATTTGGTTGATAGAGACTAACTCCATGAAAAGTGGCTAAAAGGAGTTGAATAAAAATCGAACTCTAAAATTTACTTAATTAAACGAGTGTCTTGACAGTTAAATCATATGTAAACTTACAATATAATTTATATATATTTACTGATATCTTTCTACCTTCATATATGTCGATTATTTATTACAATGCAAAAGCAAATTGATCTGTTCTTCTACCCATTGGTTCATGTCCCGCACCCCAAGTGAGGCATCCACCATCCAATTTGAGCTAAGTTGGAACTACCAAATGTAGCAGATAATTGGTAAGAGATAGAGGGCATGTAACACATTAATAGATATTCATTGTTATAATTTAAGATCATGAGCTTCAGCCATATCAATATTAAACAGGCAACTGGTTCATAAAAATATTATCATACCTAATCATTCAATAAAGAAGATAGATGACTTTAAAAGTAAGAAAATCAAAGATTAATTTTGAATGGAGTATATGGTAGAAGCACGTAGAGTTTCTATCTTAACTTAACATCATCCGTGCAATAGATTTTGATATGAAAAATCTTTTATACTATTCAAATACAAATAAATATTTTTAAAATATCTAAGCAAATATTTGGTTGTATAGATTGAGTGACTGATGATTAGAATAGTTTGATAAGAGACCACAAAACTAAGGAACCACCTATTGAGATCTTTAACTTGAAGAATTCATTTCCCTAGGTAAGAGTGAGATTACCGAGTTTGACTGTCGCTCTAGCTTAAAAGACTACTCATCATAAATCTATTCAGTGTGTTTGGGTAAAAAAGCTTGAACACGGTCAGATGCTCTAAAAAGGGGTGCTCATCCTAATACGGGCATACTCTTTTAGTAGAAATGGGTTTTTCGGATTTCTTACTTTGTCTCCATTTACAGAAATCAGCTCACTTTTTCAGTGAATCGGTTCACTCATCAGCGCACTAGCTGGTGCACTGATTCACTGAAAAGTGAACCAATTTATGTATAAAATGATCCAGTCGGTGCACTGATTTAAACTCTAAAAAAAGTGATCCGGTCGGTGCACTGATAAGTGAACCAATTCATTGAAAAGTGAACCAATTTCTACGAATGGATGAAGGACAAAATGAGAAGTTCACTAAAACACATGTTTCCTAATAGATAACGCCCGCGTTAAGATGGACACCTCCTAAAAAACCTGAATACCTTGATAATTAAAAAACAAGAAGAAAAAGAAGAAAAACTATTGTGATCTTTAAATAATATAATTATCATTTTATATCATATGAATAATAGTCCATGATGACATTTACTTTGTATCCGTCACTCAATGATTTCACAACTTTTCAGCCATGATAGTGAAATACCAGGACTCGCATTGATGATTTCTATTAATAGATTCATTCAAAGACATCAATGGACCGGCAGTCCAGACTCTCAGAAGAATCAAGTCAATAATAAAAGGTTCAGGAAATCACAATTTACGGGGTATGGGCCAACTCAGTTGAAGCCCATATCAAACTGGCCTATGAACTGGCAAGAATACAGAATTTCACCTTGATTGAGTTGAAATTGGGGGTCCAGGGATATCACAACTTTCAAAACTCAGACCATTTGATATAAATTCTGAATTTGATTTGTGCAGCCAGTATTTTCTTGATTGTTTTTTTTTTTATACTTAAGGTGTTTGTCTAGACCTCTTAGAGCACCAGAATAATTCTCGAGACATATACAAGCCTCTCTTCACATACACTGAATAGTATAGTGAAAATTAAATTCAAGACTCTTGCTTTTCGATACAGGTTCTTGATTATCACACTAACCCTATTTTATGAAAGGATGAAATCGGAAAAGTATCATCTCAACTAGAATGATCAAGTTGAAATAAGGTTCACATTTTACATGTTCATGTCTTTATCATTTTATAAATTATTCTATTTAAAAATATATATATCGTCTTTCAAATTTTAGAGATTTGAGAGTCTAGGGAAAGTGAGATGCTTCACCTGAAGCTAAGGTAGAACACATTTCTATATTTAATATTTTCTCGAACCACATCAAATTATCAGAACACTTTTTCATTCTTAGTATATGGGGTGGCTCAAAGACAAACTCATAGGCCCTGGGGGTAAATCCCCTGCCTGGTTTTAGGGGTTACCTGTCAAAATACTAAAATCTGCTAGTCTTAACAGTAGGGATTAGGGACCTGAAATCTACTAGTGAACTCTACTATAGTTGACCCACATTGGAAAACAGCTCTGACTGACCAAATGATCCCATCCACCACCACTCAGTTTTACACATTTTGTATATCATTTACTGTCAACTTTAATGGACATGGATCATCTTCGTATCCTCATCAAGCAGTCAGTGGTGGATAAATTCTTGATGAGATGGCGTGTTCCAAACACCAAAAGTTTACACACTGAAGCAAGGTAGGTTGTGGCAGACTGCAACCCTAGCTTTAAATGATCATTTAATGGGACCCACATCAACTCTTGTCCACTCACTAAAATTCAAGTGATGAGAAAGGGTACCAGTTCCAGTACCACCTTCTTCTTCTTCTTCTTCTTCTTCTTCTTCTTCTTCAACTGCAGTCCATTTTTTTTTCACTTTTCACCCATCTGGGTAGGCACTGGGCCTAGCTCAAAATGTTTCTTTAAAAGAAAATTTCCTTATTTGGTTTTCATTAGAGAGATAGATCTCTTATAGTCTTATTTGGTTTTCCTTGGAAAGGTAGAGAATGAGAAATCTCTCTCTCTCTCTCTCTACTGAACAACAGTGTCCCCATTCCATCCTCTATATATAGAATTAAAGATGAGCCCATTTGTCCAAGTCCCAACCAGGTAAACTTAAACGGCCTCTCAACTTCTCAAGTGACTCAACCTTTCCCTTGCTGTTCTTAAATGTATGGAATTCAAGTTTACGCAACCTTAACTCTATTTGAAAATAGATGTATCCATTTAATTTAAAAATATTTGTTACATTTAAAGATTGTGGTTAAAAGTTCACACTAATTTATTTTGAACCGATTCAGGATAGATATTTTCTCACCGATTTTGGCCAGCCTAAGCTGCAGAATAATTTGTAATTACTGGGCCAAAACCTGGGCTGAGCCCATTTTTTCGAAATTGGGCCCAGACAATTTACCTCTGTAAAGTCGATAATAAATTTTAAACCAGTTTGTACTTAGGAAGCTAAAGTTGAGGTTATCTTTGTTTCGGTTATTAATTCTTATAATATAGTTAAATATTAAATGAATCAAAATTTTACATATAAGATTAATAATATATATCAGCTACTCGGACTGGGCTTGGCCAATGAACACAGTTATCCAGAAAAAAAGGGGAATTATATAATTGTAAATCAACTTATAATGAATTGTAGTAAACTTTCAATCATAATCTTTTAATTGAATTTTTAAATGAAGCGCATTAGAAGGTCTAAGAGATTCTATCCGTTATTGTGAAATATGATCCATCAGAAGATCCATCTTCCTATGTGGAGGAATGAAAAAAAAAAAAAAAAACTCTTCTAAACAAGTCTTAATCTCTAACTTCTAGAAAACAGGTGTAGCCCAACAGGTTAACCTTCTGCGTCAAGAAGTAGGAGGTTCCAAGTTCGAACTCCCATGATCTAACCTGGTGTATCCTAAGCAGGGGTAAAAAAATCGGCCGGGCCGTTATCCCGGCCGATTTTTCATATCGGCCGATATATCGGTTCGGCCGATATATCGGCCGAACTTTTTCTCTCTCCTCCCCGTTTTTTTTTTTTTTTTTTTTTAAAAAAAAAAATTTCCAAAAAAATTACAGCAAATGCAGAAAATTATGAGCTTATTGAATATGTAATTTTTTCATAAAATATCGGACATTTACATCTTCTAATATATTTTTGAAGTTACGATAGTGGGAAATTATATAAATAGTAATAAAATGGTGAAAATTACAAAAAGAAATAAAATAAAAGGAAAAAATTGCATCCCTTTAAAAGAAGTTATTATACATTAAATAACAGCAAATAAAAAAAGTTCATGTATTATTTTATAGGTTTTACCATTTTCTAACATTTATATATCATAGTCCATAGATAATAATGAAATAATTACAAAAAGAAATAAAATAAAAGGAAAAAATTACATCCTTGTAAAAGAAGTTAGTATACATTATATAACAGCAAATAAAAAAATTACATGTATTATTTTATAGGTTTTACCATTTTCTAACATTTATATATCATAGACCATAGATAATAATGAAATAATTACAAAAATAAAGAAAATAAAAGGAAAAAATTTCATCCCTGTAAAAGAAGTTAGTATACATTAAATAACAGCAAATAAAAAAATTTCATGTATTATTTTATAGGTTTTACCATTTTCTAACATTTATATGTCATAGTCCATAGATAATAATGAAATAATTACAAAAAGAAATAAAATAAAAGGAAAAAATTTCATCCCTGTAAAAGAAGTTAGTATACATTAAATAACAACAAATAAAAAAATTTCATGTATTATTTTATAGGTTTTACCATTTACTAACATTTATATATCATAGTCCATAGATAATAATGAAATAATTAAAATAAGGAGTAAGTGAATGTAAAAAATGTTGCTGTAAATTTTAACATGTTAGTAACAGTAACTAAGAGCAAATGAAAAATGTTCATCTATTATTTTATAGGTATTATCATTTTCTAACTTTTTTTTTCATTTATGATATTTTATGTTGAAATAGTTAACAAAAATGAATAAATAAATGAAAAAAAATAGTAACTAACAAAGTACACAAAAACTAACTACAGATACATTAAGATGGAAAAAAAATTATAATACCTATATAAAGCTTTTATTACTACATATCTTATTTAACTTCAAGCATTTTTTAACTTCTTTTATGTTATTTTTGGCTAAAAAAATTAAAATAAAATACAGATAAATCGAAATAAATTACAAAACTTACAAGAACAGTAGATCTGTAAATGAAGAAACCTTTGAACGGTCTGGATCGTTCGGTTTCAAACAAATCCGGGTCGTTTAGAACTTACTTAAATCAAGTAATGAAGAGTGCAATTTTTTTTAAAGATAAATAGTAAAATCTGATTTTCTCTTTGAAAATAAGGTGTGAAATTTGAGATGTAGGTGAATGGTATTTATAGGAAAAAATTGGACCGGTTCGATTTTTTGGATTTAAAAAAAATAATAAAATATTCAGGCATGCCGGACCAGCCGAATCCTGCAGTCCGCTGTACACAGAGATGTGATGGGGAGAAATTGGTTGACAGGTGAGATCTCGTCCGAGATCTCGTCCGATATATCGTACATGAGATATCGTCCGATATATCGGCAAAATATCGCCGAACTTGAGTTGGGCCCAGGCCCGAGATTTACTGTTTTCAGGGGGAAAAAACGGCCGATTCGGCCCAGATTCGGCCCAGATTCGGCCGAGATTTGGACCGATATATCGGTCATCTCGGCCGATATTTATTATGAAAAAAAAGTTTTTTTAAAAAAAAAAAAAAACAAAAAACCGAATTTTTAAAATTCGGCCGATATGATGACCGATAATTCGGTCAAAAATTCGGACATATCGGCCGAATTTTTTTTTGTACGGCCGATACTATACGTATCGGCCGATATAATTCGGTGGTTGAAAAACCGAATTATATCGGCCGATACGCACAGTATCGGCCGATATTTTGACCCCTGATCCTAAGGCAGTGGTTCACCCATGGAGGTTTTACACTGAGTTTCCTGTAAATTTTCCAGACGTAAATTAAAAAAAAAAAAGCATTAAGTAGATCCAATAGTTCCAAAAAGTATACACCATTTATTTATTTTCTAACAAGTCTCACGTAGGAAGGAAATAATCAAGTATACGACACCAACGAGAGCTCGTACTGTGGACACTAGAGTTTGCAGGGAAAGGCTTCAATATTTCTGCCAATAATATCATTATCATAAATCTACAGAGACATATTATATGTGAAGATTATATCTAATATTATATATTGTTTGGAATTGATTACGCTCACAGAAACATTGTAGCAAATCTCACATGTGAAATCTAACACAAATCATATTCAATGCACATACACTGAACAAATTGCAGATCCAGATCTATACGTCACGTATCTAAACCAAATATTTGGTTGCTGAAATCACTCGGGAAGAAGTTGGAATTCTTTACTACTTAAAAGGACATTTCACGAGAAATGATGTCGCGCCGTTTATGATTATTGCTATGAAATAAAAAGTTTCAAATCACTAACTCGTGCATATAGTTCAGTTGGTCTAAACTTCTAAGATTAGACTAGAGGTCTTAAATTGAACTCTTCCTGGCTTACCTGATACGCGGGGTCAGCAGATAATTTCTTGTATCCATGAGATTAATCTCACCTCAGTTCCCTTTTTCCATTTCAATTCCCCTACAGAAATACATTCTGGCAAGAAATGCATCCTTCAAACGAATTCTTCCACGACACTCAGAACAGATGAGAAATGATAAAAACAAGGTTTGTTGCCTCAAGGATCAAGGAACATATGACAGAAATATGGTTTTAGAGCCTACAGCAATGTTGACAATTGCTCAGTATTGCGTCAACTGCCCATTTCAAAAGAGAAACATAAGACAGAAATGCATTAATTTGTAGGATAAATAAATTATTCCATGATTCCATAAAATAATTCACCCATTGAAACCATATTATTTTCTCAATACTAAATAGTTTGACAAGAAAACAGAAAAATAAGAGAGAAAAAGATGACCTAATAGCACTCAAAAGCGACTCAAATGCAAGCAGTAACTAGTAAGTGAACCAAAAGCCTAATGGAAGATTGTCTCCTATATACAAAATCTAGGAGAAAACTATGCCTACAGAACCATAGAAAAAGAGGTAAAGCCTCCCAAGTAGTCGCCCTAATGAATTCCCCCTTGAGTAGTCTAAGTTCATCATTCTTTGAAATCATCCCTGTCATCAGCTGCGATGGGCATATTCCTCCAATAAACAGCAAGAGCACTCCCACCAAGCTGTAAAAAAGATATGATGCCTTCATCCAGTAAGAGAATATGATCATTTGAATATTCAAATAGAGAAAAAAGTGTCATACCGCCATGCATACAACACTGACAGCTGAAGGAACTGCAACAAGTGGATTAGTGAAATGCTTTTGAGCGAGTAAAAACCCGAGTGCAGAGCTCTGTGCAAAATAATAAACCGTGATACTTTCAATCGTCTTCCTCAGAAATATTCAAATGTTCAAATGAAACAGAAAATGCCTATCATTGTCTTGTATGCAAGAAAACTCCTACTTTTTACAAGTCCAAGCCTTTCAAGGTACAACCCCACAAAATGATTGGGAAGTCAACATGGTCAATCCCAATTCTAGTCAACTATGAGCCATCCATTGACTAATGTGGCAGCTGTTGGGCCAAAAGACAACCACATGGTGAAATTATAGAAGTTGATTTAGCTACAGAAATGGGTATAAGAGTCTGCAAGGATTGGGTGAACTTCCTTAATGTTGAAAGTGTAACTAACATTTTCACATCATGGGATTGCAATCCATTTCACTGAAAGTCTAATATAATATAGTCACTTAGTTGAATGGAAAGGAACTAAGTAGAAAGAATGAATCAACCCCAAGATGCATAAACATTCTTCAAACAGTTAAAAAAGGAGAAATTAAATTAAATAATTTAAAAGCTTATTAGGACTGGTCTTTTCCTAATAAGATTAAGCAAAGGATCTCCCATTACCAAATGAGAGATAGGGTATCATTTTAATGTTTGTACATAAAGATCATTTTAACCGTTCAAGTTAGTTTTTCCTTTCTCAGTTGTTTCAGTAAGTCCATAGTTGGATTTTTATACCAAATAAAAATATATTTCGGTTTATGAATTTCACTGCCGTAGTTGATATATTTCTAAGAGACAAACATCAAACATGCCCTTCTTTTTTGGCTAAAGCTGCCACACTGGCTAGCAGGTAGAACATAGAATATCACCGAGCATTCACTAAGGTTCAGACACTGTACCTACATCATTGGAGAGACCAACGAGGCAGTCTATTGTGAACGCAACTGAGGCAGTGTTGGCCAAACACATCCATTTCATAAACTGTAGCATATCAGTGCCTCACTTGCCAGATTTCTACTGAAATCAGAATTAGTTGATGGTTCATCATGCTAATATTCTAAACCCAAATAAACAGATCAATTCAGTCAAATACCAAGATTGATGGAGGTTTTGAAAATTGGTCCATATGTAATAAAGAGAACAAAATCATCTAGGGAACATAAACAATAAATTAAAGAATAAAATACATAGCGGAGAGACCATATCTGTCTGTATCTCAGGTTGCTAGAAGCAAAATGAATTCCATAAACAATACAGGTTAATAACATGCATGAACCTGGTGACACTAAACTGGTGGTGGTAGTCCTTTAACATAGTTTTTAGATTTACTTGATCTACTTGCCTAATCTGAAAAATAGTATATCTTGATATAACACATGAGAACACAAACAAAATTACCTGCATCCCACATTCAATGGAAATGGTGCGAGAAGTGGATTCACCAAATGACGATAATTTTGAAAACCAATAACCAAGAGCAAATGCTGCAGCATGTAGGAGAGCGACAGGAACAATTAGTTGTGTTCCTTGTGTCTTCAAGACTTCTGAAACTTGCCCAATCTATGCATCAAGTATTACCCAACGTTAGTATTTTGTACAAGGAATTTCCAGCAATCCAATCATTATTGCACAACTCAAACAAAAAAACCGTAGCTCTCTCAACTTACAGGACTTGCACAGAGTAAAGTAGTCAGGATAACCCCAATCAGCGGTAGTAAGTGTGATTATTCGCTCAGTAAATTTTGGAAAATATTCATGCGATAACACTGGATGAGAAATTCAATGTCGATTAGTTTTTCAATAAAAAAGCAGACATGATCTCCATAAGAAGACAGCAGAATTCAAAATGGAGGTCTATTGAACCACCCCGTCAGTTACCTCCAACAATAGTCGGCACCAAGACAACTTGAAAAGTGCTGATGGCTAGGCCCTGGCATTAGAGAATTCATTTGCAATTTTTAGTGGACATGAAAAAGAATGAATACATTACCAGCAATTTGAACAAAAAAAATCATCTTACAACTACTTAATGAGGACAATTCCTTTCTAGAAAAGAAAAGAAAGAGAGATGTGAAACACAACAATACCAGAGAAATTTTTGACAGGACTATCAGGGTAAGAGAAACAATGGGTAGGCCACAACAACCATATCTGTATCCCATTGACAGAGGACATGGTCTGCACCTAAAAGTAATGAAACCTGGTCTGTCATGTGCATCCCCTTATTTCAGTAACCACTGGTAAATCAAGACTGGCAGTCTGCTGAGAGTACAATTTGAACAGAATAGCTTAATCACGATTCTTCTGTATTTTAAATTAATTATGATAACCTTATCTTCTTACTTTCGCTTTTCACTAATTCATATATTTATTAAATATGAGAACCCACTCCATTAATATGATTACATATTGTAGAGTTCCACAGCATTGACAACTAATTAATGCTTCAACCCATTATAAACCACTGTTTCTATCAGATTCTCAGAAACCTATTTTTTATGCCATGCCTAAAAACCTAATGATGATATATGCTCAACAGTGACAATTACATAGCTCATAGGACCTGAAACAGGAACAATGCATAAATTAGCAAGTTCTTACCGCTGCATCAACTGGAACAAGCTGACCTGCCAGAACCTTCGTAAGAAGTGGCGTCATAATAATAGCACCTATTGTTGAACAACTGGAAAATTGAAGTAGAATAAGCACAGGTACTAACTAATCAAGAAATGGTTAATTAGTAAAAGATCATCAAGTAATCAACATACACAAAGTGTGGTTTTTTTTTTTTAACTGTAGATGATAGCTATCCACTGATTTTCAGTTCAGTCATACAAAGAATAAAAACTGAAAATAAAGTGATTCAGTGATGTACTGGTGAAAGGTTCCCTAATCAGCATCATCATCAGCTAACCTTATTCACCCAACTGAAAGTTTAAGTAATTGCTTATTCAAAATAAATAACACAAAGGGTACTTCCGCAATTAGCAATTGAGATAACGAAGTTCCAACAGCAATCCAAGTATCCAACAAACAATAAAAACAAAAAGAAATATAGTCTCAATGAACATCTTCCAATTATGGCATTCAGGGTTCTTTGTTGAAGAAAAAGGAAATGACCGACCCAATAACATGAAGCCGGTTTTGGCTGGAATCCATACAATTTGATGAAACAAGTCAATGCTGACTGATCCCTTGCAAAAAAACTTTTGCTAAATTTCCAAGATTTTGGCCCATTTTCAGTATTTCATCAGAATTCTCAAGGTTTCATCTGATTTTCTTCTAAAATGTGAAATACCGACAGGGAGTCCTAACCATTGTAGAATTTGGAGTCATGTCAAAAAGGCCCTCGTATTTCAAGACAGAAAGTTATCTAGTAGCTAACAAGCTACTGAGTACTTGACTAGTGAAACCACAGAAACACATAAAAGTTGATGGATAACATGATCAAGCCATTGACATCAATGGCAGTTGCAGCTGTTGTAGCACAATGATTCCATCAACAGATCATGAAAATAAACATGAGGAGATGAAGTCAAAAATGGAGCCTTCTATATAGTCTCTAGTAATTCCATCTAGCGTATTTGCACCTGTCCAATCTCTCACCCATTTGTGAAACATTTGATGTATGATACATACATGATTCAAACCACTTGAGCCAAATGAGTAAATTCCCTGGCCCAAAAATTAATCTGGTCCACTTATCAGTAGGTGGCTACATATTAGGCTGATTGTGACCATTCGGCACTCTCTAACCATCCATTGTTTTCATATGCGAGGCAATCCTGACAAACTATTGGGATTTGTTTACCAGGACCCTCTGATGACTAGCTTAGACCCTTTCACAAGGGAAAAATTGCCACATGTACCTGAAAGTGTTCTATCATTTACTTCTTTATTGTTGTTGTTGTTGGTGGTGTTGGTGGCAGTGGGGATAGATGATACACAAGAAATATGGACCCTTCTATAAAAATGGGGATATGGATATGGATGATATCCCATTCCAAACATCCAAATGAAGATAAACAATTCTTACTCTAAATGATTAGCAATGTGATTATCTTTGTACTATCCATGAAGATCAGCTTGCTAGGTGGAACATATAGGAATGTTATAACCTTAGTTTGCCTTGTTTTCCTATTTCCCACATATCTAGGATGACAAGTTCTGAAGCAGACATTCCTACAAAGCAAGAACATCTTCTCTACACCTAGGCTGCGTCTGGATGGGGGGTAAATTTTGGAGGGGTTACCCCAGGTAATATGAAAACCCCTCCCTTGAAAAGGGTTTTCAAACGCAGCCCTAGTTGTGACCCACCTTTTCCGGTGTTGCAACACTTCCCTTATTTTACTATTGGTTCCTCATCAACGATAATAAAACCAACGTTTAAATATGTTAATAAGTACAAATTCCAAAAAAAAATCTAAAAATGAAAGGAACCTATCTCAAATGGTAGCCAAAGAAACATCATTTAATCGAAGAATTCAAATAAATTCATGAAGAAATCCAAAAGGTATCCTTTTGAAATAATTACGACAAATTCGGTGGATAAATATGTGTGTGTGAGAGAGAGAGAGAGACACTCTCTATTTTTTTTTTTGAGTGGTAATAGAAAAGATTGTATTAAAGACAAAGCCAATACAAAAAGAATTTACAAAAGGCCCAAGAGAATTAGGTCAAAATGAAAAAACAAACCACCAAAGAAAACACTAAAGAACATCCCCAAAAAAACAAAGGAACTAATCTCTTGGAAGGTGAAATACACCACATATCGACCCTTCGACCCCATTTTTAGCAAAGAAGTCCGCCACTCCGTTGGCCGTTCTATTCCGTTCTATTGATGTGCACAAAAGAGATACTCCCTATTTGAATCAACTAGCAATCAAAGAAGTATCATTTACTTGAAGCATTCAATAAAATTCATGAATAGAATTACATGTGAAATGGACATACGTTGTCATGAGAACTGAAAGAGCCACATTTCCTTTTGATATATAAGTGGCAACATTTGATGCCTGGCCTCCAGGGCAACATGATACCAAAATGAGGCCTGTTGCAAGAGGAGCAGATAATTTTAAAGCCTGCAAATAAAAAAAAAATATTCAAATCATAATTATAATCTTATAGGATGTCATGCACAAGAAGAATACAATAATTTCAGCTTCCTTATGAACTACTGCACTAATGCTTATTTCAGCAATTATTGATGCAATAATTCAATAGTTACAAATTTCACCCAAATTCAGAGTTCAATATTTTATAGAAGCTTTGGATGTAGTAAAGTGGAAACTCATTCTCCCATGGGCTTTGTGCATTTGATGTCCTTTGTATGTGTTATCTATAAGTACATCATTCTTGAATTAGTGGTCGTGGTGATAATGATGATGATGATACATCATTATTTTGCCAACTTCTAATTTTAATGACAACGATTCTTTTTGATGAACTTGCTACTCATGTCATTGGTGTTTCTAGCAAAATGATTGACATAGGTAGACTCTAAAAATGGAAACTGCATTATGTAACCAATGACAATCCTGTTTCAGGTTGTAGAAATTACTCTTACTGTAGGCTATTGTGTTTGAAAATATGATTCCCAACTAGTTTTTTTTTCCTTACAAGATAAAAGATGATTCCAAAGTCGTTATTGAATAATTTGAAGATTATTTACAATTTGGTGGGTTATTATATTATTGAAGAATTTGTAGAATAATAAAGACTATTGTATTTTTCATGGCAACAAGGGTCTTTTTTTTAAAAAAAAATAATAATTCTACACCCCTGTAGCTTTCTAGAAATAACAAATGTGGGATTTACCTCTCTTGTTTAGACTTCAGAAGAAACCAGCGTTCCACTTTGGAGCTGAAACCTATGTTTTATTATTATTATTATTTTGTTTCAGGAATATTATGATCTTATCTAGTATGTAACTTTTTTGTATGCTGATTTCTTCTTGCTATCAAATATGAATTATGTTTCAAAATTCTAAACTTTTCATAAGAGCTGTTCTATTACATGATGCCAGAAGGAAAAAAATATGACCATAGAATGCTTATAGGTAAAAAAATGATGCCAGAGTTAGCTGGAAGTAACACTCCAGAAGAATTGTATTCAATGAATTCCAATCTTGATAAAGAAAAACATGTGCATATAATCTGTTGCATGATAAGGCCATACCATCGCAATGAAGAAGCCTAGAATTGGTTTAATCATGTACTGAGCAAGAAATCCTACGCCCACCTGAATACATACAAATTTGTTAATTGCAAGAAAGAGAGAAAAATAAAATACTAACCAGTCACTTTGTTACTTAGATAGCTAGAAGTAACACCCCCAGATTGAAAAAGAAAAGTTTCTTACTGTCCATGGGTTTCGCATACATCGTCTGAAGTCTTCAAATGTCAAAGTTAGCCCCATGGAAAGCATGAGGAACCCCAACCCAACAGTGAAAAGGTCTGTTTCTAACCAAGTAACCTGCAGAAAGTCCAAGACTCCAAGCATATTAAGTAATACAGAGCAGGATATCCAAAAATGTGTTTAAGCATCAAATCAATCAAACTAAGAAAAAAGATGAGAGAGAGAGAGAGAGAACATAAAGAGAAGAAAAATGGGCAACAAGATTACTGCAGATGGCTTGTATATGCCTACTACTGTTCCCAATATAACCTGAAAATAACAGAAGCTGAGTTCAGAAATGTTAATTTAACCAAGATTGACTTAAATGTACAACCAATATCTGCGTTTGCATATAGACTTATGCATGGAGAGAATAGCATAACAACCAAACTTTTGTTGCCGAGGGGCATCTTTTGATCTCATCCAGTTCTGGGTCCATCATTCAATGAATCAGATCAGAGGAATATCCTTAGATTTGATTGTGTACCTTCATCTTATCCATCTGATGGTACATCCCACAAATGAAAAGAATCTAATTTGGGGTCTCAGTGAAGGATTCAAATCATGAAAGCTGAGCCCCCAAGAGCCCACAACTGGCAGCCAAACGGCACCAATAATTTGGTCATTATTATAATGTCATTCCTAATATAAGTGTGTGAGTCGTGTGCCCGTATGCAAGAGAGTGGAGATTCAATCCAGAAAGGCATGAAACACAAAACATACCCAGACAGGAAAAAGAGTTGTCAGCAATTCAACTATCCTCTCGTACTGGCTCACTTCCCTTGGAGCACTAGTAGACATATCTCTGGAAGCATTAGCCTCAGCCTTGCAGAGAACAAGGCTTCTCCTGAGGAATTGTAGAGCATAGGTTATGAAACAGACTAAGCAAGTTTTAAAAGGCACGTCCCTCAAGGGAGAACAACAGTAAACATAAGAAAATTAGAGGGATAAACCAAAACCATTGAGATTAGTTCTATGCCATGTCAGAAATTCTAGCAAGAAACAGGAATCAATGTTCCCAAGGAGTGACACTTATGTCATAGTCATAATGCAAGACAATCTTAATGTTAAAACCTGTCTCAGAATTTTAGTATTTAACATATGTCATGTTTCTCATAAGCATTTCATGGTCTACATACTTATCCTTTTTATGGGTAAACCTATGCACATGATGACTTTGCAAACCCATCTTATAAAGAACATGATGACATAAACCGCATTCAAAGTTTGATCTACTTGTTCAGTTAAGGTTTAGTAAAAAAAGATGTTCGATATTACTTGTAAACTGTGAATTCCTATGTCTGACGACAACAGTACTGTCAGCAATCAACAAGAGCTTAGAGCAAACATAACAAGTATTTATTGTGGCAGCCATAAAAACGTTGTGCTTTGAATCATATAGACACCAGACAGTCAGTCATGCCAATGAAAGAAATTTTCCAAATCCAAGGTTATGAAGGTAAATAAGATAAACGACTTTAATGATAATGATGACGATTAAGGTCCAAGCAAATATTGCTCTAATGGCACAAAGAACCTTATATACGTTTCATGCCAAATTATGACCACATTCAATTGCTCAAATAATTTGTTTTGTACTTCTTTCAATCAGTTGATGTGCGAATGTTCCAAGTAGAATTTGACATCGAATTTTTCAAATCCTTTCATCTTATTCTAACCGTCAAGGAAACAATAGCATTGTCAGAACCAAATGTTCTGATCTGCAACATACCTTGAAGGTCGGACGAGCAACGAAGGCATATTGATAGCATTGACACCACTTCGATGGCTACAATGGAACGAAGATTTTCTTCCATCATTTAACACTGCAAGCCCACTTTTCAAACCTATCTCTGCCATTGGCAGACCACCAGAACCATTATGAGGACAAGCACCGACCAATCACTTGTAAGGCAAAAATCAGAACAACAAAGAAAAAGTAACAAATAGGCAGAAATAACATGACCGAGGACAGAATTAAAAGAAAAGAATAAATTCCATTCATCAAACAATAAAAAAAAAAAGCTATTTAACATGCACTTTAAGGGCGGGAATAAAGATCAGTAACAGCCCAGCACGAGAAGGGTTAAAAGTGAAAATTAAATTGAAGGCTTTTAAAGACATGAATTGACAAGATAACTAGAAATAAGAAGCATCAAAATGAAAAACTAAAAAGGACGACCCAGGTAATCTAAAGCTATGATGACGATGAGAAAATAAGAAGATAGCATACCGAATGAGGATGACAACATACCAAAACGGGGGAAGCAAGAAGTCTGCCTTGTAAACGGTTCTTGTCTTGCATCTTTCTGAAGGAATCTAGACATGGAAGAAATTGAAGTCGCCATGGTAAAAAGAGAAAAGAGAATTGAAAGCTGATTCCTTTCAAAACTAGAGAGACGGTGGAAATCGCCGTTTTCTGGGAGAGAGAAGAGAGTGAAGAGAAGGGAATTGGATGGCAGTGAGTCGTGGAAAACGAAGAACCAAACACGTTACAAGGCCATCTCATCCAAACTAGCCAAAGTCTCCATCATATCCGATTGCAGATATTGATGTGTCAAGTGCCAAGAACAAGTATCTATATATATAAAATATCAGTATTTAAATTTTTTTTTTTTTTTTATATTTTTACTCTAAAAGGTCTCAACACCTTCTCCCAAAAAAAAAGTGTCATATTCAAGTATTAAATATGATTAATTCACCACAGTGAAAGATAACATGACGTATGAGAAAAAAAAGTTCCATTGCCTTAGGTTAGGAAGCAGTAATTTACTAATTTATGAGTTATTAACCACTTAACGTGTATTGCTAGAGAGTATAATTACAAAAAAAGCCAATTAGTTGCCACTAGACGACACGTGGCACTGCCCCCGTGAATCAAGTAGAGTCTCAATTTGAAGATAGCTTCGTCCGATATTTCTGAGTAGCTTATGAAATAAATCGAGGATTGTTTTGTACACCCATGTTTTTTTTTCTTTAAGTGTAATTTGGATAAATGTTTTAAAATTAATTTAAAAGATTAATAAAATTTATTGACTTACTCAATTTGAAATAGGGGTTTAATGTTTTGATTAATATGTATCTTATATAGTGATGAGGGAAAACATTTTTATTTTAAATTGCTGATTTGCTTTAGTGTAATGAGGGCTGCGTTTGGATAGGGGGTAAGGGAGGGTAAGGGGGGTTTATATCTCTTACCCTTGTTTGGTAATGGAGATCTGAGGGTAAAAATTCAAAATTTTATTCTACCTCTCCTTTTTTGAAAACCCCTTGGAGCATAGGGAGTTTTCATGAAACCCTTGTCCCTCTTTGCACCTATATACCCTCTTTACACCCTTTATCCCTCTTTATATCTATAGAGAAAAAATATTTTAAAATATTTTTAATTGACTGAATATTATTTAATAATTATGTTTTATATTTTTATTATATAAATTTAGTAAAAATTCATTAATTCTAATATACCCTTTTTACCCTTCTTTACCCCCTCTTTACCCCTCTTTACCCTTCTTTACCCCTCTTTTCACCTTCTACCCTTCTTTTCCCCTCTTTACCCTTTTTACCCCTCTTTGCACCTATTACCCTTCTTTACCGCTCTTTGCACCTGTTACCCTTCTTTACCCCTCTAAACCCTCTTTACCCCTATTTGCATCTATTACCTTCTTTACCCCTCTAAACCCCCTCTTTACCCCTATTTGCATCTATTACCCTTCTTTACCCCTCTAAACCCTCTTTACCCTTATTTATCCCTCTTCACCATCTTTTATCTCTCTTTGCACCTATTACCTTTCTTTACCCCTCTTTGCACCTATGGAGCAAAAATATTTAAAATATTTTTTATTGATGAATATTATTTAATAATTATGTTTTATAAAATTTTATTTTTTATTTTATTGAATTTAATAAAAAATATTAATTCTAATAAAATTATTAACATATCAGGTTACTCTTGTTTATTGTTACAAAATAAGATTTTTTACCCTTAGGGTCAGTTCTTACTTTACCACTACAATTACCAAACAAGATAAGGGTAATTTCTGTTCAAAAGTGACTCCTATTCGACCCCTACTCAGAGGTAACTCCTTTAAAATTTACCTCATCCAAATGCAGCTTAGGAAAAGGGAGCACTTACACACACCCAGATTTTCTGCCTCTACACACCCGAAATCAGATTTTCGGGTGAAATTACAATTTTACCCCCGCGTTTCCATTCATTCGAATGAATGCCCAGTTCATTTTGGCATTCATTCGAATGAATCATCAAGTGTATTTTCAATTCATTCGAATGAATGGGCTGAACAAGAACACGGAATACTGTTCAGCCCCATTCATTCGAATGAATGGATGATTCATTCGAATGAATAGTAAAAAAATGGTCACCATTCCTTCCATTCATTCGAATGAAACGGTCATTCATTCGAATGAATCGTTCATTCGAATAAGCGGAACGTTCGTTCATTCCGTCGTTCGATTCATTTGAGTTCCATTCATTCCGTCATTCGATTCATTCGAATCATTCATTCGAATGATTCGAATGAACCTTCAGTTCAGTACATAATATTTTTTTTTTAAAATTTTAAACTTATTTTTTAAACATTGTGTATTTCTAAAATTTTTCAAATTGAATATCCAGACTAATTACGATAATCTGATAAAAATACTTTAAGACTTCAAGGTCTTTTGACACTCCTAAATATTTAAAACACAGTGTTTTACAAATAAGGGTATCCCTAGGGTGTGCGAAAAATATATTTAGGAGTGTCAAAAGACCTTGAAGTCTTAAAGTATTTTTATCAGGTTATTGTAATTAGTCCGGATATTCAATTTGAGAAATTTTGAAAATACACAATGCTTAAAAAATAATGTGCATAGTGTATTAAATAATAAAATCTACTTTAAAACTTTAAAGTTGTTTTTTATGCACTGTGTATTTCCAAAATTTCTCAAATTGAATATCCGGACTATTTACGATAACCTAATAAAAATACTTTAAGACTTCAAGGTCTTTTGACACTCTTAAATATATTTTTGGCACACCCTAGGGATACCCTTATTTGTAAAACACTGTGTTTTAAATATTTAAGAGTGTCAAAAGACCTTGAAGTCTTAAAGTATTTTTATCAGATTATCGTAATTAGTCTGGATATTCAATTTGAAAAATTTTAGAAATACACAATGCTTAAAAAATAAGTTTAAATTTTTTTTAAAAAAATATTATGTACTTAACTGAAGGTTCATTCGAATCATTCGAATGAATGATTCGAATGAATAGAATGACGGAATGAACGGAACTCGAATGAATGAGCCATTCATTCGAATGACCCATTCATTCGAATGAATGGGCTCATTCATTCGAATGAATGGGTCATTTGAATGAATGAGGCACATTCATTCGAATGAATCGTCTATTCATTCGAATGAATGGGGCTGAGCAGTATTCCATGTTACTGTTTAGCTCATTCATTCGAATGAATTGAAAATACACTTGATGATTCATTCGAATGAATGCCAAAATGAACTGGGCATTCATTCAAATGAATGGAAACGCGGGGGTAAAATTGTAATTTCACCTGAAAATCTGATTTCGGGTGTGTAGAGGCAGAAAATCCGGGTGTGTGTAAGTGCTCCCTTAGGAAAAACATGTCATTTCTTATATGAGTTCTTTCTTTTTTATTACTTTAAGTTCAAACATACTTACAATTTTATATTTTATTTTTAAATAGATAGATAATATTTTTAATTTATTATATCATTTTAATTAAGATAAAACAAAAAAGAAATAAATGAGTGACTAATCTATACTTTTTAGAATAGAACTGTTTTTTTTTTTTTTTAAAATAATACCTCTTTATATAAGATTAGCATTCCATCTGATTGTCATCTATTTTCGAGACACTTTATACTATTCAAATATGAATAAGTCAACTATTTTGAGACAATCTCACAATTCATATTAGACAACTAAATTGAGACAGAGAGAGTGTACTAATTTCACTGACTTAAATTTGATGGGCATTCATTTTTGTTTATTTTATTTTATTTTCTCATTTTCACTAAAATGAATAAAATTCATTGAATTATACTAACAGAATTTTTTTCAGAACTGTCGGCTGATTTCAGAATTTTCGAGGACAGAAAGAAAAAACCATATAATTTGTGGCAATAGTTGCTTGTACTTCTTACTTTCGTCCTTGTACTGCTTTCAGTACGATGCACTTCCTTTTGAATTTGTTGAAATTTCCCCTGAATTAATTTACTATGAATGAGTTAATTAATTTTTTTATTGGGTTTCTATGTACATCTCTTTTCTCCTCATATTTATTAAAATATCCTAAGTTTGATACATATATCTAATTCAAATTCATTTTAATATATGTTCATCATTAAATTTAGTTCAAATCACATTCACAATTAAGCTCAAAAACATCGTAAGTTCTTTTTTAATAGAAAATTTCACAAAATAAAAGATATCAACTTGAAGGTTCTTGAGTGCGAAAATGAAATGCTTGATAGTATATAAATGTAAAGCGTGTTGTTGGGTTTTAATACCACTCCGCTTTTCACACGTAAATCTAAAAAAAAAAAAATAGTAGAGTGTGCTGTTGGATTATAAATTTCAATAAGCAAGGTTCTTGATATAGATATTTATATTATTTTTAGTGCATTTTTATAATTGTTTATTGAAACTTGTAGGAAAGAAATATGGGATTTGGATCTCATTAAAGTTGAGCAAAGATCATAATTAAAATGTATGATCCATAGTACATCATCAATTTCAACAACATCATCTTAATCAACACATATAGTATCTGATTATCTACACCGATCACCACAAATTTTTTTTTTTCTTTAAGTTTTTGATGAAAGAAGTATATTCTATTCACAGATAGAAACAGCCGCTGATTCTTCTTGTTGGAAGGAGGCCAACAGCCGGTGCGTTTTGATCGATGCCAACAGCTTCGTATCTCCGGCGTGCTGATGGCCGGGGAAGGTTTTCTGGCACAATGCTCTCTAATGAATTCGGATGCCACTGTGGGCACTTCCTTTGGTCGCTCCATTTCATCACCTTGCCCTGCGCCTCATTTTCTACCGAAATTTGCAACTCCTCTGCAAAAATGCGGCTTTCGCCCGCCGGAAGAACCACCGAAGATCCTCCAATTATCACGCATGCGACACCCGTAAAGCACCGACTTCTCCATGAACTGAAAGTCATGTTAGAAAGAACAATAGGAGTGAGAATGGAAAGAAAGAGAAGGAATCCAATGCCAGCTGTAGAAAACAATAAACCCATAAAACAATCGGGAGACAAAAAATTATATGAAAAATCCTTAAAAGGTAAAAACCCACAGGAGAAAGAGTCCCAAATATGGAAGGAACTCTCTTTCCTCAATCAAGAGTACATATGTTAGAATTTCCATGTTAAATACAATTATATATGAAATTTAATCAGAGATGGGAGCTTACCGAGGGATCTGGGTGGCCTTTGATGGGAGAGATTGGGTGAGAGAAGAAGGGTTTGGAGGAGGGGATGATTGGAGGCAAGAATTGATGGAAATGGCCATGTTTCTTTCCTTAACTATGCCTCTTTTAGAGCTGTCCGACTACAGCAGTGAATTTTGATTGGAAAATGGAGATTTGTGTTATAAACAGAGTATGAACAGAAGGAAGATGGTTGGGATGTGAAATTTAAGAGAAGAGAAGGTTGTTGGTCGTATGAGAATTGTTGAATGTCGACAAGGATGGGAACGGTGAAATGGAGTAAGCGGCCCTACCACACCACCAATCAAGCTACTTCTTAGCTTGCCGTGCGAGATACTGTTGCGTAGAAAACGTGCGCAGTTGTGAATTATCTTTCTTCTCTCCTTCTTCTTCCTTCTTTTCTTCCAAACATGACAAAACCCAGAATCCTGGAGTGGTTGATTATTCATGCATGGCTGCCGGCTGAATTTGGATGACTGACCAACTTTTCTGTTTTCGACCGCCTTCTCGATGGCAACTGATATGATTGATACTCATACAGACATATAGATATTCTTTGCTTTTAAAAGCTGAGTCAAAGACAGAAATTTCAAAGGTTAAAGTTTATCGTTGGGCAGTAAGACAAGTGGCGAAATCTAAGAATTTATAAAGAATTTGAGTCATTCTTAAGTTAATTTCTTGAGATGGATTTCTAGTCTTAACAAGTGATATTAGAGACTTAGAGTTAGGTCTTAGGCTTCTACATGTGAATTCCCTAATCGGATGAGATGACCGATAACATTTTATATACTGGAGAGCTTTGTTCGAATTGAAAATTGTTGGGCAGTTGAATGAGTCTCTAATTAGAAGTGCAGAAGGAGATCTAAAATCACTATACATAAAGGCAGCCCATTCGGACACCCCCTTTTTCTGCCAGGGGACCTCCCTTTTCAAAATTTAGGTACAAATTACCATTTTGCCCTCCCACTCAAAAATCTTCGAACGATTGTACAGGGCAAATTCCACATCCTTCGAACCGTAACATCATTCGAAGGATCTTCTAAAAAAATTTCAACAGTAATTTTTTTTTAAAAAAAAATTTAAAATTATTTTTTAAGCACCGTGTATTTTCAAAATTTCACAAATTAAAATGTGCTGCCTACATAAAAGGCTAAACTTTTGAATTGGATAAGACTTGATCAAAATTCAAACTTTAATTATGAGGTTTCAAATTTTCTTATGTAATTAAATTAACAAAAATAATGCTATTCGTGTACTGTTATTAAGTTATATATATTTCACAACGATGGTAATATATTTGATTCAACTGGCTCAGTGAGCAGGTCATGAACTCATCGTCTGGACTCAGTGAGCTATTGCGCCAAGTTGATGTTTTGAGTTTTGAACCTGTGTGATTGTCATGTACTGTATGCAGTGCCGCCCAGGTACAAAAATCGGCCGATACGCATCGTATGGGCCGATATATATCGGTTTTTCAAGACCGAGTAATATCGGCCGATACGATAAGTATCGGCCGTACATACCGAATATCGGCCGATATTCGGTCTGAAATATCGGCTGATATTCATAAATATCGGTATTTAATTATTTTTTATTTTATTTTTTAAAAACACCGATACGGTTTTTACACGGTTTTTCACGGTTTTTCGCAGTTTTTCGCGGTTTTCAACAGTTCAGGGTTCATGGGTTTCAGGGGTTCTTGCGGTTTTTTGCAGTTTTTCACCGTTTTTCACGATTTTTCACGGTTTTTTCACGGTTCCGATATCCGAGGAGAGAGAAAATGCCAATATCGGGATGAGAGATAAAAATATCGGCCGATATTACGGCCGATATATCGGTTAAACCGATATTTTGACCCCTGATCGAAAGTACTCAGTTGAGTCAACCAGGTTAAGTTACGACTCAGATAGAACATCAAAACCTCATCTTCTTCAACATTTATGTGTAAATGTCAAACCAACTGCAACTGCAGATCAACCAAACTCTACCGTCCACTGTGTCAAAGTCAAATCAATACATTTAAATCCAAAGTTACTAACTACTATGACACAAATTTTATTTTATATAATTCTTTTATATGGGGTAAACCTATGAAAATTTTAAGTTGTTTGCAACGATAATTCTCATTTTCTGGTATGATCAGGTGAACAAACATATTTAAATTAAATCGTGTGAACAATGGAATTAACAAAAGTGCTTTCTTTAAATCATTCTAACTAGTGGTAGAATTTGTAAGCTCAAATTGTGCGCACTGTTTAATTCTTAAAAGTGTTTCTTTTAAATCATTGTAATTGAAGTGAGAGTTTTAAGTTCGATTTTCATTCTACCCTAAAGGTCCAGTCTCTTTAGACTTATCTGGTTTGTGTGGGTAGGAATGTCTGTATATGTTCCAAAGATCAGTCGAATACTCTAAGAGACCTAACACCTTGAACATCAAAAAGAAAAATCATTGTAGTGGTAGAATTTGTAAGCTCATAGAGTTGAAATGCCGGGTCATAACTAATTTTGGGCAACTTTGGAGTTGGGCCAATCAATTGGGCTTGGCCCATATGAGACCCCACAACCCCTATCTGCTAATAAAAACCCATGGAGGGGCTGGCTTAAAGATTTAAAACATATAAATTCAACCTATATTTAATAACTTATGACCTTTTGTTCTTGCTTGATGA
The DNA here is from genome assembly GCA_013350335.1 of Chimonanthus salicifolius. Classification (NCBI taxonomy): domain Eukaryota; kingdom Viridiplantae; phylum Streptophyta; class Magnoliopsida; order Laurales; family Calycanthaceae; genus Chimonanthus; species Chimonanthus salicifolius. The sequence continues at coordinate 71,263,215 of CM023535.1, read as the reverse complement.
CAATTATGGCATAGCGACAAGAGGACATCAATTACTGATGGGAATCTGATATTACTGGGCCTGTATTGGGTGAGTCTTTTTTCTTATCTGGTTTTCATGAGTCCTAATTGATGTCCGGATCTCCAAAATTTCCAAATTAGAACAAAGTATAATTAAATCAAGCCCAGCTGACCTAAATGGTGAGCTCAACTTAGATTTTTCTTGAATTGATTGTTATTTGGTCTCAGATTTAGATCAAAACTGATATTGGACCCTGTACGTTAAACTGATTGGGTCGAGCCAAGTGTATGCATGAAGTTACAAATGGCCTTCGTATTTAAAGTCCGCAGCCCAGTGGAAAAAATTCTAGGTCCGCTTGAGATTGGAGCTGAGCCCCTTGTGTGATGCATGGGGGTCAATACGGTTGGCTAATTTGGTCACGTATCACTGATATGAGTTCGAGATATCACCGAGACAATAGCTGATACAGTCAGGTAACACTAATATATTGTTGATACAATACGTATCACCAATTCACAAATATTTGACCATATCAATTTCAAACCGATATTTGGACCCTTGGTTAGGAGTTGGAACCACTCCTCACGTGATAAATCTCAATGAACTTCAACAAACCATATCGAGACACTAGGAGGTTAAGGATGTATATTGTTAAAAACAAAAAAAAAGTTCTCTCAACCGTTGTGGTGAAAACAACTTACAAACAAGAAAAACATTCAAATCCATACAAAATTTTCTCATAAAAAGATTTGAAGACATTGTCGGTTGATAACTCAAAGGAGTTGGAGTGATGGACAAGAACTCGCCACATTAAGTGGGAGTCCTGAGTTCAATCCCACTCTACCCCTAAAGGACTATTCTCCGTAAAGTTATTCAGAATATATAGATAGGAAGATTTGCACATATTTTAAAGATTTGTCGGATGCTGTAAGAGGTCTCGAAACCTTGATTATCAAAAGGAAGAAAAAAAAGCAGATTCTCTTCATAGAATTATGATTTTATGTGAGCTTCCTTACACTGTTTGTCACCTGGCTAAATGGGTGGTCAGGAAACTGTTTTTATTTTTATTATTTTTTATATGGTTTTGATACAATCTAGTTGCTTATATTGTTTCTCTTCCTTTCATTATATTCCATCGTCTTTTTCCTTGACTAGTCTTTTTTCTCCCAGTCTATTTCTCTCCTCTTTCAACACTTTATGCCTTTTTCCTTTTGCTATTTGTCTTTCTTCTGTGACATTTCCTTTCCTGACTATGCTCTCTGCTTACTCTTTCCTCCCTCACTCCAGACTACGCTCTATCCACATTTTCTTCTTATCCAATCTACTTCCTGCCCTTGTTTTCTTGCTTCGTGTTTTTCATTTCATGTGGGTGTGGACTGCTTCAAAATAATACAATCTCTTTTTTTAAGTTTCCAATTTGTCACCCACCATTGTTTGTATCTTTGCTTTTCTTCTTCTTCTTCCGGCAGCTGCTTTGTTTCCCTCCTTTCTTATCGATCATCTGCTAATTATGGGTGTGGACTGCTTCAAAATAATACAATCTCTTTTTTTAAGTTTCCAATTTGTCACCCACCATTGTTTGTATCTTTGCTTTTCTTCTTCTTCTTCCGGCAGCTGCTTTGTTTCCCTCCTTTTTATCGATCATCAGCTAATTATGCCTTAATAATTAGATTTATTAAGAACAATAGAATCTTAGTATGTTCCATACCTTTCTCCCTACATAATGTGTAGGGCACAGTATGGGTTATCTAGTTTCACTATGATTGGACAGGACAACCCCTTCTGGCCCATGGAGGAACATTTTCTTAGAGAAAAATGGTATCAAAATTAAAATCTATTTTATGGGTCAATTAGATTTCACTATCTGATGTTCATGTGACTTAAATTCGTAATTTTTTCAATTGTTTGTTTGAAATTGATCTATAAAAGACAGTGCTTCACATCCTTGCATGGAATCCTATCTTAGGATTATGACCCAGAAGGCCAAAACTAACTGGCTGCTTGGTACCTGGACCTAGATACTAAACTCCAGTTGAAAAGGGCCTAATTTTTATCCTTTTTTTTTTTTTATCTTCAAATAACATGGAAAGACTTTTTTTTTCCTTGAAATGGGCCAATATTTTGCCCTATTTTCTTTATTTTTAAACATCAAACTAAAAAAAATTGTCTGAGTAACCCTTTAGTGCGTGTGCATATTAGGAGGTTTATATATGTCCCAAAAATTAGTCATGTAGGACGTCTGGAAATTCAGATGAGACGTTTAGATACTAAAATAGTTTTCTAACACTTATAAAATTTTAATTTTAACCGACGTGATACTTTTGTCAATTTTACAATAAATCTATTTTTCTACAACAAGGATTATACTTTCTTACAATTCTTTGCTTGATGCTCTTCAATCTCATCGATGAACCACTCAAGTCTTTTATAGAGTTGTAAAGAGAAATATCATGTCAATATATTTTGCTTTTGTGTTATGTAAAGTGGGCTCATTGGATATTTCTTAGTCTCTTTTTTAAAGTTTAACTACTGTTTGAAAAAGGTTTTTATCTTTTGGAATTTTTAAAAAGGTTTTTAATTTTTTTCAAAATTTTAAAAAGATTCTTAACTTTTGGTAAAAAGTCTAAAAACCCTTGACCACAATTCATTAACCCTTAATTAATGCTAGTTTTAAGAATTTTCTTTTAGATAATATAGAGACTCTTTTGGAGGTCAAAATCACTTGTGACTAGGGTGGCTAAAACGTAATTTCTTGATTCAACTCAATCAAATCATTAGAGATTTTAGATAAGGAAACTCAATTTCAATTCAACAATGAAAACCTTTTATCACCATAAAATTGAGAGTAATGTCAAGAACACAACATATAGAATTGTGAAGGAAGATGAGAAAGAAAAGGGACTCAATTGGACTCCATAAAATACTTCACATGGTGTAAATTATTCAATAAACACAAATAATTTTTAAAGAGAGGTTGACATTAGTTACAGGGTTTTTAAGATTTTTTTAAAATTTTTGAGGCATTTTAAAATTATAGAGGACTTAGAGAGTTTTGTTCAATATATTCAAAAGATACGAGCTTTTCTTTAAAAAAATATATTTCTCCCATAATATTAAATGCCCTCATTTTTTTGTATTTATTGTTTTATTGGAAAATGCCCTCATCACCAATTATTGATGAATTTTTAATCATTTTTTTTTTTAAATCTCAACCTATTCTAGTTGAAATGGCCAATATCCCTACTAAAACTTTTTGATCTTTAAAAAACTCAAAATATCAATTTTAAAAATAAATGTCAGCTTAAGTGACTGTACAGACACGGCAATTGATGTTTGTGGTTCAAAGAAGGAAACGTTATCAATGCATAATAAATTATGTTGGCCTTATTATGTTTTAGAAATTAATACATATAAAGAATGATATGAAGAAGAAATATGTCCATCTTATTATGCCACTTTTAATTCTCTTAAGAAAATATTATTTTCATTATGTAGACCATTCACATTCACATTTAGGGCTGCTTTTGGATGAGGGGGTGTAAGGGTAATGGGTGGTTACACTTCGTTACTCTTGTTTGATAACTAAAGGGTATGAGCAAAGTGAAAAATTCGGTATCGGCCCATATTTGTCTCTCTTATTATTATTATTTTTTTTAAATGTATCAATATCGGCCGATACGATATCTTGACCCCTGGTATAAGTAAAAATTCAAAATTTTACCCCTCATTTCTCACGGGTTTTCATATTAGCTGGAGTAACACCTGGTCAAGAGTAACCTCTGATAACGTCTACAAAATTTACCCCTCATCCAAACGCAGCCTAGTAAAGTACTAAACAAACTTAAACTAGATTGAGATCAAACTTTTGAATCACATGAACATCAATAGCTAACATGATATGGATAAGATCGGATGTAATGCCTACCTACGCCTCCATATTAAGAAGAAAAATTCTTGAAAGAGCCAGTTTGGAAATTCAGCAGAACCTCGAGAGAAACTGAATATGAAGAATTGATAGTTGAGGAAGATCTTTCGGACCAACTTCGACATAAGAGTGCTCCTTGATCATCCACCCAAATCTATGACATAAGTCGATGTCTTCCTTACCAACTTTGAGCTGAATTGGCTTTTTTAAAATTTTAAAACAAAATAATCAATTTTATGTATACGAGCAGTGTTTTTTATTTTATAATATAAAACTTATTATTCTACGTCTCCTTCTTCTGTCCATTTCCATTTTTTGTTTTTGTTATGTGTTTTATTACAATAATATACCTTTTTTACAACATCAAAGTGGTTTGAATCATTCAACCCAACTTCAACGTATATATTCTGAGTGGACAAGTGATTGGTAGAAGAAGCTGGTGGCTGTGTCGTTTCTATTCTTGCTACTCTGCGGGCCCTCAACACAAAGTTGAAGAAGAAAGAGGGAAGTGGAAGCTTCTGGGAATACTATGCATGTGTCAAAACTGTCAATTTCATAAATTCATTTACAATTTTTTGAATTTCATTTTTTATTTCTTTCAATTTGATCTAAATTCAAGTCAAATATTATTTTAAAGTTTGAACATTACTTCTAGCCACTTGTTGAATGTCTTCACTTTTTCTTTCTATTTTTATAACCAAGGTGTTCAGACCTATTGAGTTTTTTTGTCGTAAGAAAATAGTATCGAATCAATTTTTTTTACCAAGATGTCCAGACTTCTTAGAACACCGTACTAATCTTTGAGACAAGCCTCCGTATCCACATACTCGTTAGATAAATCGACAGAGAATGAACTTTCACATACTTAAAACAGCCATTCAATTCAACTGAGAATGTTCTTTTTCATAATAAATTCTACATAAGATTCTTCTTCTTCATCATCCAAAGTGTGGGCTAAGTCTGTTCCATGAGGACCCATGTTACAAAATTACTTTACTTTTCTACAAAGTTAACAAAAGTGTCTTTTGAAGGAAGCCATGGAAACGATTGCTCCACTTTTCATTTTCTAAAGAAGGTTAAAGTCTCTTTCTTTTGGATGGAAACTGGAGAAAGCACACAAATGACAGCAGCTTTTGCTCCACTTTTTTTTAAGAGGCTTCGTTTCCAAGATTACAATCCAACATATGGAAGAGCATTGCCTTGGATTACGAAATGTAATGAGGAGGCAAAGATCAATCTCTATGACCACTGCTTCAGATAAGCAGAGCAGGTGGGTCTCTTTCTGATTTTATTTAAATTGAAGTAACTTCTCTGCTTTATTAGCCATGTGAAAACGTAAACTTTCTGCAACAAAACTAATACAGAAGGGGTCCATGATTTGTTGATCGAGATCATTGATCTGATAAAATATGTAAGATGGCGTTTGAATGTGCAGGAACAAGGGTGGTGAAAACATTTACACCCATAAAAGGGTTTCTCCCTTTGGTGGGGATCTAAATTAGAGAGCAGTGGAGACCTTACCCTGCTTACTAAATCAAATGGATTTATCAAAAATGGTGAAACCATGATTTACTTCAGTCAACCTTGCTCACTAGTGTCTCCACAGTGAGGTTACTTTACCTCTGGTTTTTCCCTACTAGTGAAGTGAACTACCTCAATTTTCACTCACCCACTTCACCTAACTTACACCCGGGCAAGGTAACCGTATTGAGATTCATGGATGTCTTATCACGCGTCTAAGTGTAGGTTAATGATTAACCTAACATGAGATACGTTTGAAGGGTCTGATTTTCTATATTCCATCATTTTTAATCTTTTGACATATTTGTTAGGCCCTGAGACACTATGAATCTTAACAATCTTTCAATGTCTAAGCTCCACGGTGTTAGGGCCTACGAGCAATAAATGGACACGTAGAGAGTCTTTATACACCAAGAGCGAATACTTTTTGTAGAGTAATGTAGTGTCTTCTTTAATAAAAAAGAGACCCTCTAATCTTATACAGAAATTGAAATATAAATAAGAAAAGTAAATAAAGAGAAAATCTTTACATCGGGTGATGCAATAGTTATTTTTATCTTAACATCTACGATAAGTCTCTAACAATTGGTATCAAAATGGGTTTCATGTCCATTATTCGAATCTTAACTAAAGCAGCTTGAGGTGAAAAGAGATACAAGTGTTGCAACATGGTAATTTGTTATGTGAGGAGTCATTCATGAGAAAAATTATTGAGCCACCCATCAGAGTCACCCATCAAAATGGTCCAGAGATCTGCCATCCCTGTTGGGATGATTATTAGATTCCAAATTGGGACCATATGAGTCCCACGTGCCTTTCTAGCAATGGAAGATATAAAGGAAAAGTAAAGAAGAAATTGAAATCATGGCACATGATGGTGGCCATGTACACAAAACTGACAGCAATGACAAAATCCAAAGCAGCATCATCATCATCTATGTATAAGTCTTGCCACAATCTTAAAAGTGAAGAAAGATAAATCTCAATACAATTAATTTAATCCATTCATTCATTAGTTCGTTTAATCTAAAACAAGAGATAGTCCTATTGGTTGGTGAATTGATAATAATTGAAAATTTGAAAGTAGCCTAATCTAGTTTAACTAATTGAACAGATTATTAAGTTATAATTAGAGGCATCAAAGGTTATGCATACCAATTTGAAGAAACTTAAAAAGGGGAATATTTCATTGCTTTTTGTTCCATATTCATGTTGAGTTTGCTTATTTCTACAATGATTGTAAAATAAGAGTAATAGCTTTCACAAGTCAATTTTGAGTCAAGCTTAAGTTGAACTTGACATGGATTCATCGAGCTTCAAACTTGAACTTGCTTTGTAATCAAGTGAAGTAAAGTATAATTTAAAATTTCCAACTCGCTATATAAATGTACTTTGAATTTAAACTTCAGCTCAATTCAATATATAAAATTTATATATATTTTTAAAATCAAGGCGTTCATGTCTTTTAGGCATATGCAAACCTCTCTATCTACGTACATCAGATAACACTATAGAAAGCGATCATTTTGTGTTAAAAGTGACTTAAACCCAAAATCTCCCACATCTCATATGAGTTTTGTTAAACTTTCTTTTTTAGCTAAGATGAAAAGTGTATTTTTAAAAGTATTGGTCAAAATTTTCGACTAGGTTAGCCTCAAGTAGAACTACATCAAGCCAAAATCGCACAAGCTTGGCTTGTTTATTCATATAATGAACTTCGACTCAACCTAATCAAATTGATCGAAAAACAAAGTTTTGGTTGCAAATGGTGTATCCACCGTTCTTAGATGGTGAATTATTATTATTTTTTTTGTGCCAAATGAAAATAAATAAATAAACAAACAAATAGATAGATAAAATGAAGTGCACTTTGCATTTCTTCACCAACTCAGGGAAACAAAAATTGGTAAATAATCCCAAGTCCTAACTCAAGTTCAAGTAGTACCCGTATCCAAAACCAAAAACCCATATAAAGGGTAGATTTAATGCAGCAATAGTTTATAGAAAAATTCAATTTTTTTTTTATTTGAGGTCTGAACTATTCCATGTTTACATTTGTCAGGCAAGTTCCATCTACATAGTAAGAATTGGTCCAAAGGCCTTAAAGTCTAAGAAACCCGCAACTAGCATCAATAAGGCTGACCCAACCGGCCTGTTTCTTCCTCATGTTTTTATTTGAAGAATATCTATTCAAGTTTGCAATTTTAAAGCTTGATTTTTCATTCTCTTTTCTCCAGTTCAGTCCCAAGGAGAAACGGTCTTTGGCAAATGTGGGGAGATTTCTTGGCTCTAGTTATTTATTTATTCTAAGAGTCAGATTTGAATCATTCGCTACTCCCTTTCAAATACACTTGTCGTGACATAACTAGGTCATTAAAAGACAAACCCTACAATTAACAGAATGCTTATTTAATCTACACAAGTAATGCAGTTGGTCTAAACTTTTAGGTTAAATTAGAGGTTTACTTTATACACAGAGCTTGCATGTAAGGGTGAAATTTGAGTCCAGTTTAATCTGATCCACATGACCCAACCCAATAAATCAATGGGTTTGGGTTATTTATTTGTATATCTTGGTCGGGTCAGGTTGGAAAAAAACTTGCATGAAATTTGGGTCGAGTTTAACCTGATCCACATGACCTGACCCGATAAATCAATGGGTTTGGGTTATGTATTTGTATATCTCGGTCGGGTCAGGTTGGGAAAAAACTTTCATAAAATTTGGGTCGGGTTGAGTTGAGAAATTCCAAATCAACCGACCCGACCCGACCCGACTTGACACGAGTGGGACCAAGTTATAAAGCAACACATGGGTTGAGTCGAGTCGGGTTGGATTAAGTAATTTGGGTTGGGTCGGGTCGTGTTCAATAAGTTTTGACACGGGTTGAGTTGGGTATATTAAAACCCAACTCGAGTTTCAACCCTACTTGCATGTGATTTTGTGTATCCTTCAGATTAGTCTCACCTCCGATATGGAGTGAGGATATTCATATTATTAAAAAAATGTTATTATAAAATATTCGTTCAAAATATATGGTGTCTTCACATTTTCTTAGTTTGTGAGGATAATGTTCAATGATCAATAGCCCACAAGTAGAACATTAGAATTGACCCCCAATTTTGGAGCAAATAAATAGTCCATGATAAAGAACAGTGCATGTGTTGCTAAGGCTCGCAATGGGTTGGGTCGTAAAATCTGTCTGATCTTACTCGAATCTTTAATTATTTCGTAAAATCTGTCTGATTTTACTCGAATCTTTAATTATTGACCTGACCCAACTCAACTCAACCTAAATTTTTATATAAAAAATTAAAAAAAGGAGAGGAAAAACGTTTTTAATAGAAAATGAAAAGATAAGAGGACTTTCTTTTCATTTGAGCCCACTGGACTATGGAAAATCGAGGCAATAGGTTGGGATTTTGTAATTTAGGTGAGGTACATCTATTAAAATTAGTAGGTAAAAATAAGTAAATTAGTTAAATACAATATTAATTTTAATTCAATTCGGGTCGGATTTGGTTTGAATTCAGGTCAAGTTTGAGTCAACGACCTCTCTATCTAACCTGATTTGAATTTACTTCAGATCAGGATTGGATGGAGTCGGATCAATCTAAATTTTGATTTTTTTTTAATAAAAAAGGTATGATCCAAACATGATTTTTTTTAATCAATTAAGACGAATATACAAGTTTAAGTAAGTAAAAAATTCCCATCCCATGTATTGGTACAATTTAGTTGTGTGATGGTATCACATTGTAGTGAAGTGCAAGAAAGAATGTTTTGAGAGACATAAATTTATAAAATTATAAATTCATAAATAGTATAAAATAAGGAGATAATAAAATAAAAGGAAAGAATGTGAGTGAGACAGTTGGGATATGGTACTCATGCCGGCAATTGGCATTCCATCTTGAATGGACTGAGTCCGATTCATTGCTTACCCTTTGCCGGCCTTCCTATTATTTCATTCAAATTACAGTTAATGTAGATATGATTATAATATAAAAATGCATACAAAATAAGTTTTTTAATATATTTTAGAAAGAATTGAGTAGAAAAAGAATATGCAAGAGTATAGAATCCTATGTTAAAACGATGTTTTCGAAATTAAACTTGAAATGTACAAATTGCCAACGTTCATGCCAACTATCATTTATCAAATGGACAACCATCTTAATACGGACAAAGTTGGTTAGGAGACAGAGAATAGAGTGAAATTCCTATTTTATCTACACTGGTGTACAGCTCATCAAGTACCGGTGTATCGATAACACACCTTTCTGCATATATATGTTTTGAATATCGGTACACCAGTGCTTGATGAGAGGTACATCGGTATGGATAAAATGAGAATTTTATTCTATCCCTTTTCTCCTAACAAATTTTGCCCGTGTCAAGATCTGCGTCCTTATCAAATAGCTCTCAAAAGGGGTCCAACAAAGTTGAAAAGAAATCTCATAAAAGCCTAAAATGATGCAATATATATAATTTGAATGAACATGACTATTGAAAAGTTATCTTCTTAGTATGTTGACACAAAAATAATTTAAAGTGGTGAAGAGATAATAATTTATTTTTAAAAATATAACATAATTTATGTAACTTTGGTATGATAGATAAGATATATTTCATGTGCATGCGACAAAGAGAAAAGGGACAATCTGTTTGGAAGAGATTTGGATTGAGGCTGCAGGAACAATGGAGAGAAGAGAGGAAAAAAAATAAATTAAAATTCCACGCGATAACATGTAGAATTTAGAAGAGTGGTTCATTTGTCTCTCTCATTAACATTGAATATATATATATAGAAAATACAAGTCCAAATAAAGAGGAAAGATTCAACCAATGAATCAATTACAATCTCGTGATTGGAAAATTGACCAACTGAAAATCAACTATTTCCGTTAATAGTATTAAATGCATGAAAAGTTTAATATATTTGCACTAAGTAATTCCCAAATACCATTCTATACTTAAAGACTTCTCTTTTTTTAAAATATAGTAGTTTGAGAGAGGGTCCAACCCTCACCATTTTCATATACAAATATGTCAGTGTAATTAAGTTGAACATAAGCTATTGATATCACTCTAAGCCAAGTAATTATTTAGGTTGCACGTCTCACACCAAACATAGGTGAAGTACTACGGGGCCTAACTAAAGTTCTTGTAAAATATTTTTTTTAATTCATTTTTACTCTTTTTTTTTTTGAATTTACATGTAGTAAACCATGGGAAATCCATCGTAAAATCCCCACGGGTGATACTCACTACTCTTAGGGTACACCAGGTTATTTTCCCTCTTTTTCTTTCTAATTTTTTTCGCTCTATATTAAAGATGAGACTAAATCTCCATGAAAACATCAATTTATATACAAGACTTGTGTAACGAAATGAGAAAATATTGATGGTGGCAATAGGTTGTGTTTGGATGGGGGGTTAGAGGGGGTAACCCTCCGTTACCCCTTGTTTACCCTCGTTTGGTAACAAGGGAGTAAGGGTAAAAATTCAAATTTTTATCCCTCTAGTCACCATTTTGAATACCCCTATGGGGCTTGGGGTATTCATTCTTGAATACCCCTCCTTACCCCCCTTTTTGCTCTTTCATGAGATTTTTTTTTTTTTACATTTTATTTATTTTGGTGAGTACTTGGCTTTTATTTTTTTTTTTAAAAGCACTCCATTATTTCCATTTGATAAATTTCATATCACCAAACAACAAATTATATTTTTTTATGAAGAGATATTAAGAATTTTTTTATTCATTTATTGAAATTTAAAATAATAATAGTGGTTTTTTATTTATTTTTTATTTTTTAAGTAAACCTTTCCCCTATTGATCCCGTACCTTCCTCTATTTTCAATTATATATTCTATAATTTTCTGAAAAATATTTGTCAAAATGTTCTATTTTTAAGGGTGATTCTGTCGAAATTTCGATACGGTCTCAAAACTCTGAAAAAGTTTGAGATTCATGATAATCTCTTTCAGGATAATTAACAATTTATTCTCTTAGAAGATTATTTAAAAAATGTGTCGATATTTTCAACGTGATACATTTGAGTGAGGGGTAAATTTTTACAAGGGTTACCCTTGAATAGGGGTAAACTGACATATTAACAATTTTATGAGAATTAATAATTTTATTAAATCTATATAATATAAAAATAAAATTTCTGCAACATTTTCAACGTGATGCATTTGAGTGAGGGGTAAATTTTTACAAGGGTTACCCTTGAGTAGGGGTAATTGTAAGTAGGGGTAAATTGACATATTAACAATTTTATGAGAATTAATAATTTTATTAAATCTATATAATATAAAAATAAAATTTCTGCAACATTTTCAACGTTATGCATTTGGGTGAGGGGTAAATTTTTACAGGAGTTATCATTGAGTAGGGGCAATTGTAAGTAGGAGTAAACTAACATATTAACAATTTTATGAGAATTAATAATTTTATTAAATCTATATAATATAAAAATAAAATTTTTGCAATATTTTCAACGTGATGCATTTGGGTAAGGGGTAAATTTTTACGGGGGTTACCCTTCAGTAGGGGTAAACTGACATATTAACAATTTTATGAGAATTAATATTTTATTAAATTCATATAATATAAAAAATTATAATTATAATTTTTATGAAGAGATATGTTGATATTTTTTATTTATTTATTGAGATTTAAAATAGTAATATCAAAAAAATTCTTTATTTATTTTTTAAATGTTAGAATGCAAGTGTTTATTTTAAATTATAATTATGAAAAATAATTTATAAAAATTAGATAATATTATAATAAGTTATATTATTAGAATTTACTTCATGAATATTATTTAATAATTATGTTTTATAAAAAAAATAAAAAAATATTAATATATCAGATTACCCTTGGTTGTAGTTACCAAATAAGATTTTTTATCCTTAAGGTAAGATTTTACTTTACCACTGCAATTACCAAATAAGATAAGGGTAATCCCAGTTTAAGAGTGACCCCTACTCAAGGGTGACCCCTATAAAAATTACCCCCCATCGAAACGGAGCCTAAATTTTTTTGGGTCCTTTTGTATTGTCCTAGTATTATTATATTTGTACCATGGGATAAATAGTTTCATACAAATGGTCTGATTAATATGAAATAATGACACAATATTATTAAAATCCCAAAAGAAACAGGCATTCGAACGGTAAATCAGATGTTTCTAAAAACTGAAAGCTAATTGGAAGTTACTAAAATAAACAATATTTAAGTATGTTGTTTTAGTTTTTATGGAAGTCAATTGGTCTTTCTAAACTTAAGTTATTATTAAGGAAAAAATTAAGCATTTAAACTGGGTAATGTTTATTATTTTAATTATATCAGACACTGGTTTCCTTGTTTTCCTTGCATTTTCCCCTTCTCTTTCTTCTTTCTTTTACCCACACATAAGGGATGGGCCATGGCTTGTTGTATGGGAAGGAGGAATGGACATGAAAACCATTCCATTTCCCCTTTTTCTTGGCAATAAAGGCTGACTATGCCTTTGTTCCCAGAATCTGACTTCAGTTGCAGACTTGCAATGGCATTTCCTTCTCTGCTCTGTATCTCCTTTCTCTGCTTTTCTTTGTGGATTCGAGTCGACTCGGTGCTGATTCAGGACAAGCAAGCTCTCCTCTCCTTCCTCTCCCAAACACCCCACGGAAGGCGAGTCCAATGGAATGCGTCCGAGTCGGCATGCAGCTGGGTCGGTGTGCAGTGCGACTCGAACCAGTCCTTTGTCACCTCCCTCCGCCTCCCCGCAGTCGGCCTCTTGGGTAAGATTCCGGCAGGGACCATCGGCAATCTGACGCAGCTTCGGGTGCTCAGCCTCCGATCCAACCACCTCTCCGGCGAACTCCCATCAGACTTTTCCAACCTGCAGCAACTTCGCAGCCTCTACCTCCAGAACAATCTCTTCTCGGGTGAATTTCCGGCCAGTTTGACTGGATTGATTCGGCTGAATCGGTTGGACATGTCCGGCAACAGTTTCACTGGGGAAATACCCGTTTCCGTTGGGAATCTGACCCACCTGACGGGACTCTTTCTACAGGGAAATAGGTTTTCTGGAAATCTCTCAAGCATCAATATCACAGGCTTGAGAAACTTTAACGTTTCCGACAACAATCTCAACGGTCCCATCCCAGAAACCCTCAGCCGCTTTCCAGCATCGTCCTTTGCCGGCAACGGAGCTCTCTGTGGTGGGCCGCTGCCTCCCTGCAGCGGCCTCATCCCATCTCCTGCTCCATTTCAGCCGTCCAAGTCCTCAAAAAAACTCTCAAAGACAGCAATTATAGCGATAGCCGTTGCGGGCGGCGGAGTTGCTCTGTTTCTGCTTCTGGGTCTGATTTACTTGCTCTGTCTTTGTCAGCGGAGGCGCCGGAGGAAACCGGCGAAGACATCAAAGACGGTGGAGAGATCATTCAGTGGAACTGCAGGCGATGCGGGGACTTCGTCGTCGAAAGATGAGATCTTTGGAGAGGGAGGGGAGGAAATGGAGAGGAACAAGCTGGTGTTTTTGGATGGTGGGGCTTATGGGTTTGATTTGGAGGAGCTTTTGAGGGCTTCTGCAGAGGTTTTGGGAAGAGGAAGCGTTGGTACTTCTTACAAGGCTGTGTTGGAAGAAGGGACGACGGTGGTGGTGAAGAGAATGAAGGACGTAACAGTTTCAAAGAGAGAATTCGAGCAGCAGATGTGGGTATTAGGGAAGGTAAAGCACGAGAATGTGGTTCCATTGAGAGCATTTTACTACTCCAAGGACGAGAAACTGCTCGTCTCAGATTTCATGGAGGCCGGAAGCTTGTCTGCAATTCTGCACGGTACGTTTTCCATTGCTTCTCTCTTGCTCTGTTTCTGCTTTGCTTCACCTCTGCTCTCTTACTTTCCTTGGAATTTTCTTTTTCTAAACCTATCTTAAATTTTCTAAAAAAAAAATCCTACATTTTCTCATTTAGAATTAGAACCAGTGACGTTGTTTGTAGTGGCCATTTTTGAGAGACAATGATCAAGCGGTTAGGATTATCCCTTCATCAATGTTTCATTCCTTATGACTTCCATTGACACTATTTCCATCATAATGTAGGATGCAATGCGTTTAAATTTCAAAATATTGTTGTCATTTAAGGGACCATCTCTTATTCCCATCCTCTTTATCTCAAGATCAAGAGTAAGCTCTACATTTTTATTTAAAAGATTGGAGAAAAACAATTTTATGAGAGCTTTTGAAAATTTCCTCTCTTAAAGAGATTTGGAGGACAAAAGGACCCATCACTTCATCGCCTGTACTCATTTTGAATTATCAAACTTTTAGAACTTTAAATGACCCGTAAGATGGTTAAGAATTCGTTTTAAGAAGCGAGAGTTTTGAGTTTGATTCTTAGTCAATTCCAAAGGACCACACTTTATAGATTTATTTGATGTATATGAATATCGGTGATCTGAAAGCTCCCTGTGGATGTGAGATTCAAAGATCCCATCATTCAAGTTAAAGAATGAACAAATTGATGTAACTATTGTAATTTTTTTTTGTTTAAGTAGTCTCATTCATTTATTGTCTAGTGTCTCATTTGTTTGAAAATGCACACATGTGGATGTGAGATTTAAAGATCCCTCTGGTGTTGTTGATCTATTGGAAAAGACTCTATTAGCTAATATTAGTTAGATTTTGACCGACATTTTAGTCAATTTTTTAAAGTTTCCATCATATTCTAAAAACATCTAAATTTCATAAATTTTGGTGATTTCTTCTATTTTATAAATTTCAGTAAAAATAATTGATATAACTGAAATATCAGCTAAAATTTTTATAGATTGGAATTGGGCTTTAGATGTTAAAACTTAAAAGTTGATTGGTGTACGAAACATGTGAGAAGGTAAAAAAATGAATGATTGGAGCGTGTGGTCCATGTGATGTGATGTGATAATTGGTCAGGGTCCGGGGCCCTCTTCCCTGTCTTAGTTTCCGCGTTTCCCACTCGTTGGGGGCTCGTAGAATTTGACTCTGATTGGGGCTCGTCAACCCCACTCTCTCTTTCCTTCCATCTCTGCTTGGAATTTGGATGGGCGAAAACTACCTTCTCATCTGAAATGAAATCACCCTCTTCGAGTTTTGAATCTCCTGGTGAAAATCTTCCCTCAATTTCACCTAAAACGGGCAACTCTTCAATTTTCTTCTAGTCTGTTCAACTTGAAAGGTGAAAACATATGCATACATGCTGCTCAGAGCCGGTTTAACCATAAAGCAGGCCTCTTTTAAAAGAAGGCCCACTCTTAGTTTCATGTTGGGGATGAATTTCAATTTTGGATATTACTATTTTGAGGACAGATTTATTTGTGGGATAAATTTGAAAGACCTTATTTAATTTAATTAAATTAGAGATTTTAAGTTGTTGTTTCAACCCTTTGAAACAACATTAATTTTCCTCCCTTTCCCACTTAATTTGATCCAACACCAACTATTAGCCATTCCGCAAATTGGTTTCATGTTGGGGATGGATTTCAGTTTTGGGATTCACTATTTTGAGGCCAGATTTATTTGTGGGATAAATTTGAAGGATCCTTCTCAAATTTAATTAAATTGAAGATTTCAGATTTATCTGTGGGATAAATTTGAAGGAGCCTTCTCTAATTTAATTAAATTTGAGATTTGAGATTGTTGTTTCAGCCCCTTGAAACAACATCAATTTTTCCCCATTTACCATCTAATTTGATCGAACGCCAACCATTACTTGTGTTAGCTGAACTTAGGGTGCAGATTTTTTAATTTCTTTGTCTTTTGATTACTTTATTTATTCTTTTAATTCATTTATCTTTTGATTACTTTTTTAATTTAGTTATTTATTCTTTTATTTGGTGAATGGTGATTGATACTAGATTGACAATGCCCCAATAGAAATATTGAAACAATAGAGTTTTGAGGTTTAAATAGATGAATATTGGTAGAATAATAATTTCTTCCGGCTTAAAATGATGTTGAAAATGTTTGGATATGTTAAAATAAAAGTTAAATACATTGTTTGAAATGTCCTACACATAATGCAGTCGAATGGATGAATGGAGAATCGAAAAAAAAATGACTGTAAATCATCATTCTCTCCAAGGAGAATGAGATTATAAATAGTTTTTCATCCAAACTTAATGACAAAATATAAATGAAGAAATCAGTTTCAGTTTGGACTTAGCTGGATATTTAAATCAGTGATATATAAAATTTTAGATAAATTATTTTTATCATATATAATTAATTTTTTTATTAAATATTATTTATAATAATATATTAAATATCAAATCCCATTTAAACTTTTTATGTCAAAGACATCAACGTCTCTCTAGCCGTATCAGTCCTGATACTTACTGCTACTTCCCTTCCTGTACTGAGGAATCATTTTGCCTGTCAAAGACTAATCATGACAGGGACATTGTTCTGTATTGCTTTAGTGTTTATTAATTCGTCTTTATCCAAAATACACATTACCCATTTTATACGACCATCGTCATCATCATCTATTTAAGATCAAATTTTTAATTTCTTTTCTAATTTATAACTTCTTCAGTTCACAAACCAACCAGGGTTGTTTCTAATTTCCTAGTTCACATAATTTTTTTAATGATTAAATCTCTAATATATTCATTTTTAAATCTATTTTTTTTTTATGATGTGATGATTTTGGCATTGATTGTGGTATGAATTACAGGCAGCAGGGGATCGGGGCGGACGCTCCTGAGCTGGGACCAGAGAATCAGGATTGCATTAGGGGTGGGTCAGGGCCTGGCCCATCTCCATACCTCCGGCAAGCTAGTTCACGGCAACATCAAGTCCTCCAACGTCCTCCTCCGTCCGGACCTTGAGGCTTGCATCTCCGACTTCGGCCTCCACCAACTATTTGGCACGACCATCCCGCCAGGCCGAGTCACGGGCTACCGTGCGCCTGAGGTGATCGAGACCCGAAAGCCCACCCAGAAGTCGGACGTGTATAGCTATGGAGTCCTGCTTCTGGAGCTGCTAACGGGGAAGCCACCGAACCAGGTTCTGGTGGGCGATGACGGCATCGACCTTCCCCGGTGGGTTCAGTCCGTTGTCAGCGAAGAATGGACCTCTGAGGTGTTCGACGCTGAGCTCGTCAAGTATGGCTCGTCTGAGGACGAAATGATGCAGCTCCTCCAAATTTCCATGGCCTGCGTCTCTACTGTTCCCGACCACAGACCCAACATCCACGACGCCGTCGCCCGCATTGAGGACATCCATAAGAACCGCCTCGCCGCATCGGAGACACAATGGTCCGATGACCCCTCATCCAAGGGCCCCCAGCCTCTGACACCGCCCCTAGCCTCTCCTTAGAATCCTTCTTTCTCATTTTATGATTTATGGCAATTTTGATTCGATGCTCTAAAATTTCTTTAAATGTGGTGCTGGAGAAGATCCAAATCTGCTGGGAGTTCAAGTCAATCTGAGCCGTCCATAATCAATCAAATCTAAATTGTCTCTTCACTAGTACACATTGGATTTTTATGCTACTGCACTCCAATGACATCGTGTAAAAATTATTTTTACCACCTTTTCATTGAAGTGTTCACAATTCTTTTATATTGATCCATGTATATAAAACGTTTTAGATTCTAATCATCAACTTTGGATGGTTCAGATTGTCTTGTTTAAAGTTAAACATGTTACAATTCGCACCAAAGAGATTGTGGTTGCACATGCATGTAGAGTTACCAATCAAGTGATTTTTTGTTTTAAATTCTCTGATGATATTGTTAAATTTACGTTATTTGATTTTTATCCAATTGTTTTCTTTAGAGCCGTCAATTGCATATGATGTTCGCAATGGAGCGGCCATTTGCACTCTTTTTTATGTGTTGTTGTGACTCTAAATCATGAAAAACCTTCTTCTTTTTTTTTTTTTAACGAAAGTGTCCAGTTTTTTGGAGCACTCCACTAATCATCGAGTCATGTGCAAGCCTCTCTATCCACACACTGAATAATTCTACGGAAAGTGAAACTTTAAGGTGAAAATAAAAGTCGAACTCAGGATTTCTAATTCCTGAGACGGGTTCTTGATCGTCATTCCAACCCCTTAAGATTAAATCATAAAAAAGCTTAAGTAAACAAATGCTTTAAATGATGTTTAGACCTTGAGTAAATTAAAAAACTGGAGTGACTTTTTCAACAGAGAAAGGAGTTTGTCTCTATTTATTTGATTTTTACTGAAGAAAATTAGACACCATCTGTCTTATTTGATGTTTATATTAAAAACTATGAAATAATGAGTTAATCTCTATTATCTTTGATATTAATGTTTAAATTTAAATCTATTTCACATAACGTGTGGATCAACCGGCAAGTCGAATTTTGATAACTGAATTAGATCATCGAATTTTTTAATCATAATTCTATAATCATTGCATAACAATACAAAAGAGAAGTAAAAATGATAGGCCTAAGCTCCAAGACAAATACATCTAAAAATTTTGTCACGACCATGATCTAGATTAGATATGAACCGTTAATTAATCCCCAAAACCCAAGTTGCAGTCTTTTTTATTTGACTTGGTTGCACCAAGTTTCTATTTGTGGCATTTAATGGATGGTGGGTTGAATGAAAATGTATAACCATCAAATCTAAAAAGAAATTTCCTATTCAAGCAATCCAAAACTTTTATTTTTATTGTTTTTTTATGCCAAGATTCTTACATGTCTCCAACTATGCCCAAGAAATTCATCAGTGGCTATTGTGTTCTGTGCATACATCACAAGGTGAGATCCAGTAAACCCAGATCCACCATTTCTTCAGATCCTCTCTCTGCAAACAAATAAAATGTTTTCAGTAAGCTATTCACTTTATCAGAAGTTGTCCCAAAAATGCTAAAAGTTCATGATTTTGATGAACTGCTCCATTATGCACATGAGGGTGTTTTCTACCTTTGTTGCTCCAAATCATTATTAGTAGGGCTGTACCTTGGGTCGAGTTTTGACCCAATCCAAGAAATCATGTAGGTCGAGTTGAGAATTTCGGGATTAGTTTAAGAATACAAATCCCAATATGGAATTCGGGTCAGATTGAGAATTTTACAAGTTAATCCGATCCGATTAAAATTAGACTAAAATGGGTTTAAAATGCAGATCGGATCAGAATCTGAGTCAAATCAAATTGAGTCCTATAAATATTAACCTGAAATCTGACCCGCTCGACTTGAGCTGTAGCCCTAATTATTAGCATCTGCTAGACATGTCAGGAAAAACCTGCATATCTGCTTTTCATGCCTCCTAAACACTGCAGTGTATACTCAAACTAATGGCACATTATAACGCATTGTAAAATATAATTATATAATAAAGTTTGAAATATCTTAAAATTTGAGTTTGGAACAAAACCTGGACCTTCAAGAAGAAAGTGTATCTTTGAGAAGTGTTTTCCTCATTGTTACCTAGTAATGCAGAAAAAAAATCATTCATAATTCACCTCCTAAATTGCATTTCCAAGACATGAGAGTAATGCTCGAACCGAACGTCATGCGTGGAAAGCTGAATTCCAGCTCTGGGTATCATCAAACATCAGAACAAAATAGACCCATTAATGACTCATTAGCAGAAGGGTATATAATCATGCAACTTGGGATTCAAGCCCCTAAAGCATTCATCGGACATAAGAACATAGAGAGGAGTTAGGTGTTGTGCAAAATTGATTTCAATCCAATGGAAGCAAGCAAAACAGCTAACAAATCATCATCCACAAGAAGAAGACACAATTTTACATGGTTCGGCCGAGCCCCCGGGCAGCGATAGAAAATTTCACTAAATTCAAAAGGAAATACAAGATACAAATGGTGATTGGTGAGTTTCTCCAGAACTTTCTCACTCACTCTCTCACGACTCTTCTTCTCTCTATTTTTTTCTCACACACAGCCGACAGAGACATTTTTTTTTTCTCTCTTCACCACCTGTTCCCACAAAACTGAGAAAGGAAAGAAAAAACTGTTTTGTCATATGCCTGAGTTCGACCGAGATCTGAAGATTTTCCCTTTCTTCTTCACTCAGAGAGAAGGGCAGGACGACTGCAACAAAAGAAGGAACCGTTCACCGACAGCAATAGTGACGGCAACAGCAACTGGGCAAGTGGGCGACCGGCGACGACGACCGTGAGAGCTTTTGGAAGCAAACCAGTCGGTCAAAAATCTCTCTCTGTTTTCTGGGTAACAGAGGACTCACTGTCTCTACCTCTCTGGTTGCAGTTTCTTCCAAGATTCAAAACCGAGACCGAGAACCCTACTGAAGAAATCATCCACGATAAGAAGACACAAAAATTTCCGTAGTTGAGTCTCTCCAACTTGGTCACTCTCTCCCTCACAGCTATTCTTCTCTCTCTATTTCTCAAATATAGAAAAAACTGTTTTGTCAAATTTCGAAATAAACATCCGAAAATTAAGGATGCCCAAATCGAGCCAATGTCAAATTAGGATCTCACTTGCATATTCTGCCCTAAATCTCCAACAAGAACTTTTCATTGTCCTTCTGCAACCCTAATTATTCTGTCCAATAATTTTTTTTTTCTTTTGAATTCGTAGATGTTCAATATCGACTTCCTTGAGCTCTCCACCATCTCCGCTTAGAATGCAAAAGTAGTATTCCTCCACACTGAAGAATCACTCCGACGAGAACTCCGGCACCGGAGTTGTCCATTGGATGATCACACCAGTTGAGAGCTACCGTTCACCATATTTTGGAGGTCTTGAACTTTTTCAAATTATTAATGTAATTTTTAATGCATCAACATATTTTATGATTTGTTGGGTCCATTGATCATGTTAAAGAAAATATTTTTTTGTAAAAAAATCCTTCTTGAAAAGATTATACCCTCGTATAAATCTATGAAAATGGCAGGTTTTTAAAGTTTTATATTTTAAAACTAGTTATTATTTTTAACCTTATAAATAAAATTATTTTTAAGGATAATTTTTTATAAATATTTAGGTCTAAATAAGTAGGGTAGGGGGCTCACAAATTATGACACATGACAATATGTAGAAAAGTGGAAAGTATTTGAGTGTCCAAGTCAAACTCAATACTTAATTACTATTGTAAAAATATTGTTTGCATATGTTATTTTGTTCCGACACATTAGTAATTTAGATGGATTAACAAGTCAAAATGGAAAACAAATTAATTGGAGATATAGTGAAACGTATAAAATATAAATTTAACGGTGAATATGGTTTTGATAGAATAGATCAATAGAGTAAGAGAGAAAAAGAAATAAAAAATTGGATTCAAATAAATAAACTTAGTAGCTTTGAGGATGATGAGAATAATAAAATGTAAATTTTGGTAATAAAAAGTAAAGAAATTAATTAATTAAAATTAAAATTACCCAATTAAAGTTCGCATCCTTTTATTTTCATAATGAGAGAGTAGATCTCATTTATACATTACACGTCACCTGAGCTAAGAAATTATATTAATTATTTCTACATGCCACTCCATTAGTAGTTGAGAGCGATTCTACCAATGCCATTAGATGGGCTAAAGGGGAGAAGCGTCCTCCGTGGAGGCTTGCTACTTTGATACGGGAGATAAAGAGGTTGGTGGCGTCAATAGAGGTTTCGTTCTTGCTCGTTAGCCGCTCAGCTAATGGGAGTGACAGACTTTTTTGCGAAAAATGGTGTAGATGGAACTATAAGGGGTACTTTTCACATATCGGGTGGATAGTCTTTGTGCTTTTATTTTTGTTTTGGTTTCTTTGGGTGTTTGTATTTTGGTAGTTTTTGTTGGTCTATACCTCTTAGGCCCCATTTGTACTCCTCTTTTATTATCTTCTGTATTTTTGTTCTTTTAATGAAATTTTAACCTTTCCAAAAAAAAATCTTCTGGAATGGACTGAGGGATAGAGCTAATCTTTATATGAGTTTAGACCCTTATAGGTTGGATGTATTGCACATGGATACGAAAATGGTTTGAGTTGAGTTGGGTCAATTATCCAACATTTTCACTCATTATCTACCCATTGGATCTTAAATAGGCTTATATCTGGATCTAGGGGAGCCATTTAGACAGGGCAAAATCTTTCAGAGAGGGATTTTCAATTTTTTAGTGGAAATTATTGTGTTGCCCCCTTCGCTTCAGTATGATCCGACCTTGAGATATACCATCGGATCATTGAGACCATTATTTCATTTGTCACAACCGTGTCCAGGCAGATGTAGTAATACTGTATTATTTAAATAATAAAATTTCTTTTAAATTTTTAGTATATTTTCAAAAAAAATTAAATTAAATATTCAGATTAATTACGATAACCTCATAAAAATACTTTAAAACTTGAATGTCTTTTCACACTCCCAAATGTTTAAAACACAGTATTTTACAAATAAAGGTATCCCTCAGCTGTGCCAAAAACATATTTGGGAGTGTCAAGAAAACTTGAAGTCTTAAAGTATTTTTATCAGGTTATCGTAATTAGTCCGGATATTCAATTTGAGAAATTTTGGAAATAGACAGTACTTAAAAAATAACTTTAAAGTTTTAAAGGAGATTTTATTACTTAAATAATACACTGTGCATTACTGTAGCATCGGCAACATAGACCCCTGTGTATTTTCAAAATTTCTCAAATTGAATATCCGAACTAATTACAATAACCTGATAAAAATACTTTAAGACTTCAAGGTCTTTTGACACTCTCAAATGTGTTTTCAGCACAGTCGAGGGATACCCTTATTTGAAAAATACTGTGTTTTAAGCATTTAGAAGTGTTAAAAGATCTTAAAGTCTCAAAGTATTTTTATCAAGTTATCGTAATTAGTCCGGATATTTAATTTGAGAAATTTTGAAAATACACAGTGGTTAAAAAATAACTTAAAAATTTTAAAAGAGATTTTATTATTTAAGTAATGTAGTACTACTGTAGCATATGCAAAACGTCCGGACGAATGGATTTAGACATGAATAAACGTCCGGACGAATGGATTTAGACATGAATAATCGTCCGAACGATCCAATGGTCTGAACGACAGAAAAATGTTCTTATCTCACGTCCGGACCACGCTGTTGCGGAAGGGCAGCACGGTAGATTCTGCTGACGTGGAAGAGTAGCATGATAATTTCCACCAAAAATCACGAATCCCGTGTCTAAATTGCCCGCCCTGATCTACCCATTTAATAAACATGTAAAAATCTTAGACTCATACCTTTTAGAAATAGTTGGATTCAAGTTGAGTAAACAGATTAGGTAAGAATTTGCTAGGTCACATGAACATTGTTTTTTTTTTTTTTATATAAAAAACTGTGGGAAGACTTCTCTCTAAATATTGAAGTGAATTATATATTTTCTAATAAAATATGTAGAGAAGGATAAGAACATATGTAAAATTTGGATTCGCATCGTATTAGTTATTATAGTAACATTGTGGTTATAGACTTTCAAAATGTGATTGCTACAATACAATTGATTTTTCATGGTTCATGTCACAATGGTTATGATGATCGGTTTTATAGAGTTTCTCTTAAATTATATCATTCATGAAGTTTTCCATCCATCTCACCCAACCATACTAAGTTCATTCTATAATAAATATGCTGTCTCCAAATTTAAAATGAGTACCCCAGTCTCCCTAAAGCTGCTCTTTTTTTGCAAGGGGTTCAATCAATTTTTTTTTTTTTTTGTGTTTGATCAATGGCCTCAAAGTTGATCACTGGTCTAGATTGTTGATATGACCTACCCATTGTAGATGGGCCTTCTTTCATTTTTTTTTTCTTGTTTGGTAAGCAATTTTCCCTAAAATTCTTGAATTTGGACAATCCCGACTTCCCAACCCTTCGGCAATTGGTGTTCAAAACCTTCAAATAGATAATGCAGCAAAAGCTCACACTGAACGAAATAGAGAGGACAGAACATGAGTCTTGTGATTTCTAATTTGAAGTTACTGTTAGCTACAAATTTACAATCTATTTGGAGCTGAGAAAAGAAGTTCAAGCAAAACAAAATATCATTATCTAAAGAACTCCCCAATTCTCAGCTGATATTCAAAACTTAGAAAAAGTTTAACCCAATCAGACTTGAATCAACTTGTTTTAATAAATAACACGATTCGATCTGATCTGTTTAATAGATGACCAACCCAACTTCAACCTATTGTTATGTCCGTTGGAATACATCAAATCATATGAGGTCTTACACGTATTTAAGTAGTAGTCTTAATGTATGTTTCATTAAAAAAGTATCATTAGTGAGGTAAGTGGATAAATGCGATATGAACCAAACACAAAATAGACAGAAACCAGCTTTAACTCAGTTAATAAGACTTGAAATAAACTCGAACTCTAATAGACCCGAACTAAATAAAACCTCTCCCAACCATATCTATATTTAAACTAGATAACAGATATATCAGTCCATTTTTTTCTCTCGGTATTGGATGATTATCTAATGATTCGTTAGTATTTATACACCATTTTGTGGTAGCGGATCAAGTAATGAGTAAATCATTGACATAGAAATAGATCATGATCCTTTCACAGTAGCTTAATGTACATGGTACTGGGTCCTCCTCTAGCTCTTCAAGAACCAGCTTGCTCACTTGACAGTTCTCATCTTTGTTGGAAGTTCAAGACCTTAATTGAGAAAGCAAAGACAAATGCAAAGAGCAAGGTAAATCCAGTAACTCCAGCTGAAACTGCTCCTAAGAACTCATGTTTGAATCCAAAATAGTCCCTCACAAACTGGGCCACAGTTTTATTCGTATCGGTCATAACATCTTCAATGTCTCCAAACTGAGAAACGACCAATCCGTACAAGGTCCAAGCAATTGGACATGCCCAAGCATACCATCTCCACCACACTGGAATTCTCTGTATGAAACCAAGCCATTGAGTTCCAGATCAAGAAATGTTAATATAGTTTTCGATAAATATAACATATATTGATATGTATGGAAAGGATTGAACTAGGTCTTACAGGACGGGGAATTAGAAAGCCGGCAAAGAGGTTCCATATAGCATAGAATGCAGCAGAGACAATTGCAGCGACCTCATGGTTGGGGGTCATGCCAACTGCCATCATTCCATAATATGTGAAGTAGAGCAGAGTGAAGTACATGAAGAACAAATACCAGAAGAACTTGGCTGCTGTCCATTCAAATTGAATCATTGAATATACAATCAGTCCATATATCAGAGTCTGAACAAATACGTAAGGAACCTCAATTGCGACCTGGAATCACAATACATTGAAGTAAGACAGTGGACTGAACAGGAAAACAGAATTCTTTTTGTGTTTTTGGCAATTCCACTGAAGAAGCTAGTCAAAGAAAGCATCAGTTTTTTGACAGTATGATAAGTAACTTCACAAGAAAAGTGATCTACTGAGAACAATTTAATATGTTCATACCTGTGCAAATGCATATGGTAATTCTGAATACATTCCTGCAGCCCTCTCTCTGTAGAATACTGTTCGTTCGACAGCTACAACAGGTTGTACAGATGAAGCATTTTGAATTCCAATGAAGAGTACTGCAGCATACATGGAACCCATTGCATTGAACAAATCTTGTCGTTGACTTCTGCAAAATTTACCGTCATATGGGTGTACTTCGGTTAGTGCTAAGCCTCAGATTGAGATAAGCATCTGGGGGAGAAGCATCAAACATCTGAAAAAATAAAAAATCTAGTTCACCATGGTAGTATCATACCTTTTTGAACCAAGATTCCAGAACATTGTCCCAAACATCAGGGCAATGATGGTTGTGAAGATCAACCGCACAGCTGTATATGGTGGGTTCCGCCAGTATGACATGCGCTGTTTCCATAAGCATGCCATGCACTGTGTGAGGAAGGATTGGGAATACTGAGTGGGGAAGTAAAGATCTTTTGTGCCAGGAGGAGGCATGCTTAGTTCATTAATCAAGGCTTTGTTTCTCCTGCAACAGTTAGCCATAAGATCATTAGGGACTAGAGATGTGAAAGACTCTCAATCCATGGTTTTGATAGCATGTATGATTTCAATTCTCACCGATAGAGATCAGAATTTCTGTATATCTCAGTGAAGTTGACCCCCAGAATATCTTCTTGTGCCATGGTGGTCACTTCCAACATCCACGTTGCAGGATTGTAACCATCTTTTATCTTGCCGACTCCGTGGATTCCCTTGATATGACAAAACCATTTTTTATCAGCAACTTTATCGTTCAAGAAATAAATTTCTTTACAGTATCCTCCTTAAGATCTTTACCTCAAAGTATTTTATCAGGTGGTAAGAATTGTGACCCAGTGGCCCAACATATATTTCTTCTCCTCCTCTCTTCATCAGGAAGAGCTGTAATTTGGTGTCGAATTGTATTAGTCAAACTTTAGAAGGAAAGGAAAATTATGCCATTTCATTTTTGTTCTCTTACCTCATCGAAAGATTCGAAGATGTCAATACTGGGCTGGTGAATTGTGCAAACCACTGTTCTCCCAGTATCAACAGTGTTCCTTACTGCTCTCATCACAATTGCAGCTGCCCTCGCATCCAGTCCGGAAGTAGGTTCATCCATGAATATTATAGATGGATTAGCAACAAGCTCGACTGCAATGGTTAGCCTCTTGCGTTGCTCAGTCGAAAGTCCATTCACACCAGGCAACCCAACCAAAGCTCCTCTCAATGAATTTAGTTCAACAAGCTCCATGACTTCCTCAATGAACATCTGTACTCAGCATTTTGATCAGTCAACACCAAACAGACCAAAGAGTCCATGAATGTTCAACAGATCAAGCTTAGTGTTTGTTCTACTAACCTTTCTTGTAGCAGAGTTAACTTCAGTGGGTAACCGAAGCCATGCAGAATAAAGAAGAGACTCATAGACAGGTTACATGAGGCGAGTGTATGTCATTCTGTTCGCAATATCCAGATATGCGAGCAAAGGTTTCTTGTTTCTTAGGATAGCCAGATATTGTTACGCGTCCTTCTATATATCCACCGGTTTTCCTTCCGGCCAATACATCCATCAAAGTAGTCTTACCAGCACCACTGACACCCATCAGTGCTGTAAGAACTCCTGGCCTAAATGCTCCACTTACACCCTTCAGAAGTACTAATCGGTCTTCTTGAATACCTTGAGCTTTCATTTCCTGCGATTATTAACAATCAGTTCTGTCAACAAAGCATGCATTGATATAGTACATCATCTAAATGAAACTTGACTTTACCAGTGGCATGTCTACAGAGTATCTGATGTTGTCGAATGTCAAGGAAAGCGGTGCAAATGGAAGAACCATGCCCTTCTTCTTTCTCTTACTAGCACCATCAGCAGATCTGATTTCATCATCTGCAGTTGAAGTAGGCTAACAGATTTAGGTGACTTGCATGAAGAAAAAGTAAAGCTAATGCCCTATTGAACTTACCATTTGGAGACTTATGGGAGAACAGACTTTTTCCTCTAGATGATAGCTCAAGACCGCTGACATCTCCTGTTCTGTTTGCGTGCTTCTCTTGCATGGCCTCTTCAGATAAAACTGTTTGAGCTTTCCCAAGTGCTGCAGGCATCAAACCACCACACAATTAGCAATTTTAAATTAACAATTCTGAATAATAAGAAATTATGTTGCACATTAGATGTGAAGATGCTCACGGTTGAGATAGCCAAGAGCCCATGTGAAAAGGCCATTGAATACAAGGACATATCCGATCAATCCACCAACACCAATCCCATACCAATACGAATGGGGAAAGATTCCGCGTGCCTCCAAGACTTGAACTCCCAATGATTTTGTTGAATTAAGAGACTGTATCACAGTAGCACAGTTTAAATAAGATGATTTCCCATTTCAACATAATTGAAATCATTTTCTAGTTGGTCAACCAGATCCTTACATGACTCCAACTATGCCCGAGAAATTCATTGACACACATTGAATTTTGTGCATACATCAAAGGTGATGCCCAATAACCCCAGATCCACCATTTTTTCACATCATCTGTTAAGTTTTCAAAAGAAAAAAGATTGGTACTTGGTCAGTATAGATGCCTGTAAGTCACACCACCTGCATAGAGGTGCTTAAAAGCTTAGAAAGACATTTTGGGAAGTCTAAATCTGAAACTGAATTTATAATCATACTTCTTGATATGATGAATCCTCCAAGAGCCAGAATCATCAATTGAGAGAATGACCCAAATGTGCTAGCTACTATCATGTCTCGGCCCAATGCAGCAGTTAAACGAAAGAGTCCAGAGGACATCTGGCTAATCAGTGTAAGTAGCAGGTACTGTTTGAACATCCTATTGCAAGGAAAACTATGGTCAGCTTCGAGTATCAGCTGAAAGTGAAATGGTCTCAAGATGAAGCACAGACAAGATTTCATAGGTAATGGAAGTTACCTTCCGACATTTGAGTCATAGCCAATGACGTAATATGTCATGACAACATAGATAGCAACTTCTGCAAATGAGATGGGGATCTTGAGAATCCATGTTGGCAGGGAATATGCCCATGCGGGATAAAAGAGGAGGTCTCTTTGCTTGTAGAAAACAGGAAGTTTGGCTATGGTCATTGCAATTTCTGAAAAACCATTAAACAATAGTGTAACGGTAGCGAAAAACAGAGCACCCATAAAAATTCCTCCATCATCTAAGTCATCGCGGTGCATCTTTACACGTAGGAAGACTGTCATCGTGACAAACGCAACAAAGATAAGCTGAAAACAAGAGACACTGTAAGTTGCAAGATCATGGGTTCAGAATTTATGTAATTTCTCCCATCACCGTGATACTTACTTGTATCATTTTGAAGATGTACACAAAAGAATTTCTCTTCATTAACAACCACTCCCTTTCAATGTTAGCTTTCAGTAATTCGTTTTTGCTAATTCCATATTTAGTGGTAGTTAAGGCAGCAGGATGGCTTCTTCTCTTATCAAATGGGGTGCTGAGCTCCTCTCCTAATCTGCGACCAACATGGAATGACTGAAATGCATCTGAAAATTCCTTGACTGAAACATATCGATATGGCTCATCTCTCCATGCCCAATACTGCTGTTGATCCTTCCTTGATGTTACCTAATTTTGTGGAGAAAAAATTCATTGCCTCTATATAGCTAATTCAGAGAAGAAATAGACAAAGTCTCTACTGCATGAAAGAACTAGGCTGAGTATGTGAAACTTACTTCCTGCAGGAAGTCTGCGGCACCTTTTCTTTCAGGACATTTGAAACCCATAGACTCGAAGAATTCAAGGATGTTTTCTCGAGGACCTTGATAAACAATTTGTCCATCAGATAGAAGAATGATATCATCAAAGAGATCGTAAGTCTCTGGCGCAGGCTGAAGCAGGGCAATTAGTGCTGTCCCACCAAGAATGTGAATGGTCTGTCTAAGGGAATTAACAATCTGGAAAGTAGTGGAGCTGTCCAGACCAGTAGATATCTCATCCATGAAAAGAGCTTTTGCTGGCCCAACAATCATCTCACCTATATGAAACAGAAATCAAAGCTTTTATGATTACAAAAAGGTCTGCTTCAAGTTCATGCGTCCATTTCATGTCCAAGAGTACAATCTGAGCTATTGTATGTAAATCGATTCTAATTTTTCCGTCGTTGTACCTGTTGTGACACGCTTCTTTTGTCCACCAGAGATGCCTCTAAGCATATCATCTCCCACCATTGTATCAGCACAGACTTCCAATCCTAAAATCTGTTGTTTCAAGAGGAAAAGGAAAAGAAAAACCAATTTAATTTCTGCACTTTCTTAATTTCCTTGATAGCATTAACCTTGCAGAAATTACATGTATCATCAGTGGCAGCATGTACCTTCAAAATATAGTCTGTAGCCACACTTTCCTGACCTTCCAATGATGAAGCCTGTGAGAACAAGGACAAAATCTCAATCTCCATTAAATCATCTTTTGAGTAACTTCCCATGAGGATCATTATATTAACAAAATTTAATGAAACTCTTGTATAATTGTATGTATATGTGGGATTTTGAAAACCTGCAAAAATGTTAAACCTTGAAGTGAATAAAATTTTACTGCCCAGAAATCAAGGGCTAAAAGAATTGGGAGTTGGAGCTGAAACTTAGTCACTCCTAATCAAGCCCAAGACTTGTTCTTTCCCACACTTCACCATTTGGAGCAGAAACTAGGCAGTAAAAAGTTTGTTTTCATGGTGCTAATACGAGCACTGGTGCCTAGGACATTTATATGTGTATTTATATCTACTGGTTTACCTTCATGTAGACGTCAATGTCAGGGTCCGGTTTAATGTTTGCTTCCTTCTCTCTTCTTGCAAGTTCCATCAACATATCTGAAATTATTTTCAGAAACGAAAACTGATTATTTGAATTCTGAATATCATCTTTGAACCAAGTTCCATTAACTGCAGCAACATACCGTAACGGGTTCCAACTCCTTGGCATCGAGCAGAGAAAGCCAGTGTTTCTCTCACTGTCATTTCTCCAATGTGGAGATCATGCTGACTGATGTAAGCAGATGTCCTCTGAGGGACAAATTCATCCATTCCATGGCCATTGTAAGTAATTTTCCCAGAAACCTGATGTCTTAGAAAACCCATGTCAGTTTCATTTTTCATTTCCTCGAAATGATTCTTGTAGGACCTTCAAACCACACTGAATACATAAACAGAGAAGCAGAATGCATAGTTCATTACCTTCAAATTTTTGTCGAGCTTTCCAGCCAATGCTAACAGCAAAGTAGTCTTCCCAGAGCCAGGAGGGCCTAGAAGCAGAGACATTCTGGACAATTTTCAAAACAAATTCGATCCTCTATCAGACCATGAATCTCAAAATTTTTGCCAAATTCTTTAACTAAATAAAATTCATTTCATTCTTGGATTGAAATTACCTGCCAGGCTTAATGATCCCACTAACATCATCAAGGATTGATAATGGTTTCTTCCGACTTGGAAGAAGATGAAGAATGCTTAAGAACCCCTGACAAATAGAGGAAATTTTTCTCCAGATCAGAACTGGAAGACTTAAAACAAAATTCTAGACATCAAATTCGACAAACGAATTTCCGAGTCGAAGTCATATATGTGGATTACCTCTACAATATTAGCAGTGAAGTTCAGCATTGTAGGTAAAGCCCTGCCTCCAATATAGGCCTCTGCGTTGATGTTCAAATGCTGGAATCGCACTTCAATTGTAGGATTTTCAATTCCGACTCTAAACAAAGTCAAGAAAAGAAAGAAAAAAGAAGAGAAAAATGTCAATGAAAGAAAAAGAATTCTTTTTTTTTTTTCCAATCATCCATCAACAGAGAACTGGCGAAATAAATAGCAGGCACAGACCTCTGCAACTGCCAATGGTAGTAAAGCAAGAAACAGATAAACATGAAGAGATAGTGAAGCTCACCTATCCATTCGATTCTTAAGCTTCAAAAGGAATTTCTCATTGTCCTCCTCTGCAACTCTAATCAATCTCTCCAACAAATTCTTCTTTTCTTGAAAGCCAAGATTCTGAATATCAACCTCCATGTGCTCCCCTGTATCTCCAGTCAGAATTCCTTTCCTGATCCTATCATACGTCGGTAGTTTCTCGAGAGCAGCCCATTTCAGAGCCTCTTCATCATCTTCATCGCGGGATGACCGCGAGAAAACTTCATTACTAGTCCTCCATATCCCAGAGGCATTTCTACTCCGGCGTAAACTTGCCACTCTGTACAGATCGGCGGTATCCATTTTACCCAACTGAACTCTCAGAGTTCCAGTTCAAACTGCAAACAACCCTTACCTTTTGATTGATATCTAAATCTAAAGATGCATGAAAAGAGATGGGCTGTCTCTCCCACGCAAAACACACAGAAACCCAGAAAGCTCTTGAAAGATTTTGAGTGTGGAACTATTAATTTATAACATCTGGAGATTTTCTTTGATCTGAAAGTCGATTCTCTTTGACTTACCCACTTTTATTTATTCAATTTCTTTTTCCTTTCCCCCAAGTCCCAAGAGGAAGAAAAAGATATCAAATCAGAGCAGGGAAGAGGAGTGACTTAGTGAGTTGGGGCTGATATCTGTTTCCCTCAACTCAGGAGTGGTTGTGGGGGAGAGATTTAAAATACTATAAAAGAATTATCCATGAACTGTGGCTGCGGAATCTGACAGAGAGTTCCTCACATCAGTTTACAATCAATGGCGGAAGAAAGGAGCTTCCTTTTTTATATATTTCTTACCTCCTTCGACTCTGACATCATGTGAACGCTTGAACCGTTGAACGTCGACGGCTTTTGGAAATGCTTTCCATCCATTTACATGGTCAATTTTAACCTTTGTATGAAAAGTAAATTGTAATATATTGATTTATCGAAATTTATAATAAATAATATAATAACTCGTCGAAATTCATATCAAGAGTTAATCGTCTCATAAAAATTGACGTGAACAATAAATCAACTCACCAAAATTTTAATATTCATGAGAAGGGTTCAATTTTACTATTTATATGAACGATAAAATTAACAATATACTGAAACATGTGTCAGATTACACAAAATACTTATGAGAGTATCGCTATCCATTATAGTTGCTCGCATTTATTTGAAAATATAAGAATAAAATATAATTGATTAAGAAAAATAGAACACATCTCTCCTCTTTTTATTATTATTAGAGGCACTTCTTAAAAAAAATCAAAATTATTCATACATCAATGGTATTTTTGTTTTTTAATTATGTAA
The DNA here is from genome assembly GCA_013350335.1 of Chimonanthus salicifolius. Taxonomy (NCBI): domain Eukaryota; kingdom Viridiplantae; phylum Streptophyta; class Magnoliopsida; order Laurales; family Calycanthaceae; genus Chimonanthus; species Chimonanthus salicifolius. The sequence goes on along the minus strand of CM023535.1, from coordinate 71,230,099 downwards.
GTCGCTGCAAAAAATATTTTTTTTTTTTAGTTGTGGCTTTAATAATAAAAGAGAGAGTCATAATGGGATTAAAGAATCTACTAACAAAATTGATATATAATTTAGATTAATCATCAGACTTGTTCTCCTACACTCACTGATGATAATGGTGAACTCTCACATTCCACCCGTTTAATAATAATTTGCTATTTGAAATTCTTGTTATATCTTTCTTCACCATTATCGTATATTTATTGAATTCAAATCAGGGAACTTCTACATAGCACTCTAAAGTATGCATTCTCTTGTTGATATATATTTTTTATTAGATACAATTGACGACAATTTAAATAATTTTTTAATAAAGGGTGCTCTAAGAAAATGAATTATATACTTAATTTAAACTCTATTCACTACTAGATTATGTTTAAGTCATATAGACAATTGGAATTTCTTAACTTTCAAAACAAAACTTCTAATAATTTTGTCAAATTACTTTTTTGTCAAATTTCCTATTTAAAGGTGTATTTATCAAAGAAACTCATTTTCAATGTTTAATATAAACCAGGGATTTAAATTTCGTTATCGGCTGATATATCGATCCAGAAACTTCTCTCTTAATTGTTAAAAAAAATTAAAACCACCGATATCGTCCGATATCGATAATATATATGAACGATATATATCGAATATCGTCCAATATTGTCAAATATCAACAAATACGATACGTTTCGGCCGATATTAAAACCTCTGAATGTCTTTCTCCAATTTAAACAAGTTCAATTGGAACGGGTCCTTGAGGCAATCTAGTTGAATGATAAACGGCACTACAATTAAAGTATTTTAATTGGATATCAAGACATGTGTAAGTCTCTCTATATACACACTGGGTAATTCTACTGAAAGTGATCATTTAGAATGAAGTAGAAATCGAATTCATGACTCTTGATTTTTGAGGGATATTCCTAGCCAAGTCCTTCTAGAGACTCCTCACGATTCAAAGTGGATAGATTAAATTACAGTAAAATGAAATAAAAATAGTTCATGTTTTAAAATATTAAATGTGTCAAGGTTAAATGAAGCCATGTTTAACATGACCAGTGTGAATGGAAATTGGAGACTGGCTTCTGCCGTAAAAAGCAAGGGTTGTCTTTCTAATTTCCAGTCATTTGAAGCTGACCCATTCATCTTTTCATTGGCCATACCCAGGAAGAGAAGAAAAGAAGGAAGATTTTTTGTTTGAATTTGTAAACGCTCAATTCATGATTGCATTCTTTGTTTATCTTTCTTCAGTGGAAGACGGGGAAAATGTGGAATCTGTAGATGTCTTGTCTCTCTCTCTCTCTTGTAAAGAAAATTCTTTCCTTGCCCACTTGCATTTTTCCATAAACATTTTTTTAATCCTTCAATTAATCATGAATGTGAAACATGGCCTTGTGACCGGTCAAAGTAAGACTACAGTCAATATCTTTTAGATTATTTGGTGTTACCGCGTTTTTAATCTGAACATTAGAATTAAATTCAAAGGAGTGGTGAGAATCATGTTTTAACAAGCAGGACTCTAATGGGTCACTCTTCTATAAAGTTACCCAATGCGTATGGGTATGAAGAGTTGTAGATACTCCGATGATTAGTCGAATACTTTAAGAGGGATAAACACGTTTGTCATAGAACAAAAGAACATTAGAATTGTCTTCTATGTTCACGTATCAATGTTTAAATAGTAAAAATGTACACTAAGTATTTTTTTATTATGTGTCCCCACCATTTTTGTGAGAAAAAATGTTGAATCATTTTTAAAATATGTTTATAAAATAAATTATCTTTATCATTTCACATGAAAATATAAGGTAGAGAGGGGGGAAAAAAAAAAAAACAAAGAAGGTGCATGGAAGACCCTCTCACGTACGCAAGAAGCAAGTATGTTGTGACAAGGAAAAGAGACAGACGTAAGTATAAACCATGTAATGAAGCTTGTGCATAAACCGTCTGCCTCCTAATGGGTGCAAATACCCTTTCATTTAACAATGCACTCCTTGTTTGCCGTTTCAATATCTGTCTCATTTATAAACATATTCTCTGCATTGTTTTCTACCTTAAAACAATTTTATCAATTTTGATTTTTCAGGTTTCAACAAATTGAAATTGCTCCAATTATTTGGTATGTTTCAAGTAATATATTTTTTTACTAATAATAATAACTAAAACTTTGCTCCGACAAAGAAATGGTACAACTCTTTTTTATTTTTCTTTTTTTTTCTGACAAAGAAACTTAAGATTCACACCTCTTTCTGAGTACGAGGCATTAGATAAAACTATGGATGCATGCAGCTACCGGGAGCCATAGGTATCAGGGTGACTATAGGACTCAAACATGAGCCCTCTGGTTCCCAAGCCAAAGTGAGTGTTAGTTGAACTATCCCGTGCGAGATAACGGTGCAGTTCTCTTAAAATCAATTCAGAATTATCTCTAATATTTTAATAAATTTTCATATATCAATATTTTCATTTATCAACATTTTTTTTTTTTAAATTTACGTGTGGAAAACCGCTGGATACCCAGCTTAAAACCCCCACGAGTGAGCCCACTACCCCTACGGCACACCAAGGTGAGGCCATTTTCTCATATTTTTAAAACATCTCCATAATTGATAATGTCACAATATAGACAAGGTCCTATAACACAATTAGTAAAGGCTAGTTGTTAGATTTAAAAATTATGGATTAAAGTCTGGTAAATGCCGCATTGACAATTGTCAGCAAAATCAATTTGTCAAATTCAAATACAAAATATCAACTTTACATTAATAAAATAAATGAGTTAAATGATAATAATGATTATTGCAATGATATTACAATACCATCTTGATAAATACCTAAATTTTCTCACATGTTTATTTTTAATTAATCACTTCTTTTTTTAAAACCTAGGAGAAACCTCAGATCCACCTTAAGTTACGCCTCTGTCATAGCCCTCCTAAAACTCTTGGAGGGAGCGCCATCGCACCCACGGTCCTAGGTATAGGCCACTAGGACTCGAACCCATGACCTCTCCCATTCCAAAAATGGACCACGACATCTTCTTGATAGTATCAATTATTTTCAAAGATGACGTGTACGATTTTGAATATTTTTTTTCTTTCTTTGTTTAATATTTTATTTATTTATTAATTCAGGTGAGGCCATGCTAACAGCATTAGCAACTTGCAAGACATTAGTCTTGAGACCGGCATTGAATATGACAATTTCCTTAATCACATGACTTTGCTCTGATAATTATCTTAATTAAGGAGAAATCTCTTCTCCATCGTCTTGACCACGGAAACGTTTTAGACCGGAAATTAATCCGTCGTCTTCTTCTTATCTTTTAGACCAGGAAACTGCTATTTTATTTCTTTATTACTAAGAAACTCTTCTCCTCTTTGGTAGTCTTCTGACTTTTTCAACAAGACTAATTTTCAAATTAATCATCATTACAGACTAGTTGGGTACTATTAAACACTTGTTAATTACACTGATTAATAACACCCACCAACCCACTTGATAATTTCTTGGCAATTTGAAGTTCAAAGTTCAAACTAATTGTATAAGCTTACTACAGTGATTATTGTAAAGAATTTGCCATCCGAGTTGGATTTCATTTACCTAATTGGAGCTCAATTATAAAATAATATGCAAAGGGATTAGGAAAAGAAAGTACAAGACAGCCCCACTCATCAAATGTTTCTGTTTTTTGTTCTTTCATTCTTGTGTGCTCTTTCTTGTCTTTTTATTTGATCTCTCCTTTTATCTCACCTTCCATATTTATATTTTTCTTTCTTTCTCTATAAATAAAATTAAAAGATCTCTCACGAATTAAAGAAGACACAACAAATCCTCGGTAGCAAAGCATTTCAATTCTAAACTGTTATACAAGACTTCTCCTCTCCATCTGTCGGAGGAGATACTCCACCGGCAAAACCGTCAAAAGGAGGATCCATCCCATTTCTAAAATCAGAATTTTAAACTCTTCCCGTAAAGATCAAGAAAATAGCACGGTCCCCCACTTTCTACTCCTTTCATATTTCAAAGAAAAATCAGCTTGCTTTGTTTGCTTACAATGCTTATTTTCTTTCTAGCCTCAAAGTCTTAAGGACCTGACAATAGTTAAGATAAACTCTTTATCAAAGAAAAGATTCTAGAATGTAAGAAATCATATTCTTTATTGTTATCTTCTTATACATCTATATTTTAAGATAGATTTCTTGATCTTTATCTTCTTATACATCTATATTTTATGATAGACTTCTTAAACATTTGTAAGTCATTGATAAACATCAACACATGACAAATTACTTACTTTTGCTAATTTCTTCTTTATCTTTTTTTTTGGTGAAGGCTGAATATCTATTCGAAAAGACTACTCTTTTAGATGAAGTGATTCAAGTCATTTATAAATCTATAGATCTCTCTTTATACTTCTAATATAAGACTTGTTCACAGCCAATCTAATAATCCCTTTCTTAAATGAGACTAGCTATCTCGTCCTCCTGAAAGATCCTCTGAGTTTATATGAGGTAGTCTGATATTTTGCTTTGACACCACTTATTGAAATTGAGTATCCATCTCAAAAGACTAATTTATTAGTTGGTCCTCACAAACTTTCACAGACATGTATCATGGAACTCTAATTTTCAAATATGGAAGACTATTCTTAGTCTACCAAGTTGATCTTTGAATTCTCAGTCAGATAAGTCAAATTCCTATCTGAGCACGGTGGGCCTAAATTATGTCACGCTCTTCATTTTATATTTTGGTTTAAATTCCATAGTTAATGGCATTTGTCAAAAGTTATTTTTTTATTAATTTATAGGTTGAAATCAAGGGGTAAGAACCTTCAGATGAGTGAGATTGCTGAGTGTGACTGGTCAAGGACGTGACTCACCAAATGTTGAAATTCATGCCTCAATGATCTGGGCTTGGAAAAGAAAACCAGAGCCACATTTATGAGCTCCAACGATCTAATGACTCACTACTCCAATGCCATGAGACCCTTACCACTTCTTCTCAGTACGAAGATTTTTAAGAACGTGTGTGGTGCACATGTGCCAAAAATAAAATGGTAATGTATAGAGACCTAAAGCAGACAATATTGTGTTGAGTGAATATAGATCATGAAAATACAAGGCAAAACAGCTAGAAAAGCCCACGGCCTGGGACAAGCCGAAAGAGAAAGCCCAGAAAATTGGCCCACTGAGGCCAACAAACTGGCCCAGAACAGAAAAACGACCCAAAGATAAAAAAACAGTGCAGACTCACAACAACAAATTACAATGGGCTTCAAGACCAGCCCAAATTAAAAACAAAAAACAGATACATTCAGTTAGACAAAAAATATAAGAAAGCCCACAGCCCAAGGAAAGCCCCACCAACCAACACATAACAAGGATCAAATCCCAGAGGGTAAGCCTGAACGGGGTAATAATCTCGGTTTTTAAAACTTTAATATCTTGGCCGATATTGGTGGTCTTTGTAAAAAAAAGAAAAAAATAGAAGAGAGAAATTTATCGGCCGAGATATTGGCCGATATCCGAATATGGGTCGATACCGAGATTTCTACCCTTACCTGAACCACACATCGCAGCTACAAAGAATGGGGACCAATGCTTCTGCTAAATTGAGCTGACTTAGATTGGAAGATCCCAATAATTCCAGACCAGCTGATACTTCTAGGGCTATGAGTTTGGATCCATGAAGAGAGCTGATGGATGGCTTCTTAAAGTGAACAAAATGGCTAAATGGATAAATGGGCCAATTCTTTTAATTAAATGGGTAAATGAGTTTTGATAGACCCAAAGTAATTATTTTTGAAGGAGTATGGGTTTAAGGGGTGTTAACCCATTTAATAAATAAATTATAGTTGTGGATTAGTGATATAAACTAAAATTAAATCTAATTGAATTGACCTATTTAGTAAATAAATAATGAAATGGGTGGTAGTGACCCAAACCCAAATTAGACCCACCTCGACTGATCCATTTATTTATTTAATATATAAATAATGAGTTGGAGGTTGGTGATTAAACCGAATTTAAATCTAATTAGACAGATCTATTTAATAAAAAAGTAATAGATTGCGCATTGGTGACATGAATCCAAATTAGACTTCACTCGAGCAACCCATTTAATAACTGAAATTAGATCAGACTAAACCCATTGCCAGGTCTAATTGAGAAGGGGGTGTTCTCAATTGAGTTAAAAAAAAAAAAGAAGTCTTTATAACTTTAAGTCAAACTCAAATTAGAAATGAGACTCAGACTGATTTATATTTTAAATGAGTTGCGGTTGCACCCGTAATTTCAGATTAGATTAAGACCCTCACAATTTTCCCTCGTCCAAATCCAAATTCCAGAGAACAAACAGACAAATTACTGGTTTCCGCTGTATATTTGGTTTTTCGGATACTCTCCCACTCCATATTTCGGTAAGCTTATTTATCTTCTTCCTGCAGGATTATTGTTTAGAGAATTCATTTCTATGGTGTGCTTTTGGTGTTTAATTCCTTCTCTACCAAAAACCTGTGATGCAACAGAGGAGAGGAAGGGAAAACAAAAGCTGGCATTCAGTTTCTTCTATCTTCCCAATTGGATTGTTATTCGAGGAGTCACTCAAACTTATCTGGTGATTGCCGATTTTGCCCTTCTATGAAATTCTAAATAGTTTTGGTAAACTATTAATAACAGTTTAAGTTTTTAATAATCGATAGCAATTCTCCTACGGATATTTTGTATAACCAGACATGATATTTAAGGTATTGCCTATTTTACTCTTCTACTGTGTTATAAATCGGTTGATTGACGGAATCACTGAAATTTATGTAAATGAGATTATTTTTTTTTATACAAAACAACAAATCGGATCACTGATTTTTTTTTTTTTTAAATGTTTTCGTACGACAGTGAAGGAGTAAAATGGACAATACCTTAAAACCTATATTTCATTAAACAAAATGTCTGTGGGAGGATGCTACCCTTTACTAATAGCTTATTTAATTGTAATAAACTAATAACATACTCATAATTTTGGCACCCACTTAAATATCATACAATTCCAAAAGGGGTGTTCAATAGTATTTTTTTAGTCATAATTGAACCTATAGTTTTTACTCAAAAAACACTCGGATCTGAGTGTTTTAATTGATCAATGAAATTCTAAATAGTTTTGGTAAACTATTAATAGTAAAGTTTTATTAGTTTTTATTACCATTGTCGCCTTTTTTTTTTTTTTATGACCGAAGGTGTCTAGGAAGCCCAATTAGTCCTTCGGAGGCATGTGCATGTCTCTCTACACATGCCGAGTTCAAGTGGTGGGATTTTACTCGGTACATATTCCACGTAGAACCAACCCCTTCGGGTTTCTCTCTCTATTTTTCATGTGATGATACTGTACATGTGGCAAGCATCGTACTTTGATGTTCATGATTATCATCTAAGCATTGACGGTAGATGTTCCACGCAAAATCATCTACAGGAGAATCCTCGCCTTCACCTTGAAATTAAATATATGGCCCAGAGTTTCTCTTGGCTGCAATTTCCTTTGTCTTTGAAACTTCTCCAGATGAAGAGTTAGGATTGTCTAGTAAACAAGAGTTATGGGCTGCGGTCTCTCCCTTAAAGGTTCACAAGCTGAACAGTAGAGATCTTGTTGCACATGCACCAGGTACTAGGATAGAATAAAAGCAGGAGGTGATTGGTGAGTAGACGTTTGTTTTAGCATTGGTTTAGAGGATACTTGGTTCCTTCCTTGGATTTTCGGGCAATTTGATTTGGCATTTGAGCAATTTTTTGAACCCAGAATCCAGAATCACATGAACTAGCTCAAATATGTTGGAAACACATGCATCTTTAAATGTGTTATGAATTGAAATCTTAATCAGTTACTTGAAGTAAGTACTTCATAACAAAATCTGCTGTCTCGGTGAAAAATCATCAAACCTTACTAAAGAATTAACAAGATATTTATCTCTTTTGGAAGTTGAATATTTTTATGGACAATGCAAAGACTACCGCAAAGATCACAGCAAACGCAACAATCACAACAGCGATCACTCCTAGGAAGTCATGTCTGAATCCAAAATAACTCTTCAAGAATGCCTTCACTGTCTCACCCGTATCGAGTGTATCATATATGTCTCCATATTGTGAAGCAATCAGTCCATACAAGGTCCAAGCAACAGGGCATGCCCAGTAAAACCACTTCCACCAGACTGGAATTCTCTGTAAAAGACACATGACTTATATTAATGCTCATTGTATCATGGCCTTCAAAGACAAATCAAATATGTTGAAAGATTCAAAGATTATTTCTGCTAAATATTGCAATGTTAAAACATTCAGCTCAGGTTAAACATTTTGATATATATGGCATGGTGCAAAAACCATGTGAAATTGACCTTCTGTCCTATTGTAGAATTTAGGAGAGCAAATGTTCATGGAATGGAATAATTTGATGTTACCGGTTCCGGGACTAGAAAGCCTGAAAAGAGATTCCATGTGCAATAATATGCGACAGAGACTATTGCAGCAATGTTGTGATTGGGTGTTACCCCCACGGACATCATCCCGTAGAATGTGAAGTACAACAATGAGAAATACATGATGAAGATGAACCAGAAAAACTTGGTTCCTGTCCATTCAAATCCAATCATAGCATACACTATGAGCCCATATGCCAGAGTCTGCACCATTATATATGGAAGCTCGATAACAACCTGTGAAGCAATATATGGCAGCTCAGTTTCCATCCCCATGATACTTCTTAGAAATAGGTTATAAAAGGATACTGTAAGAGTACTTACCTGTCCAACTGCATATGGTAAAGCTGAATACATTCCAGCGGCTCGTTCTCTGTAAAAAACTGTACGTTCAACAGATATAACTGGCTGCACTGATGAGGAGTTCTCTACACCGAGGAAGACAACAGCAATATACAGAGAACCCATTGCATTGAACAGATCTTGTCGTCTACTTCTGAAAATTTTAACATCATACTGATTCATGTTATCACCAAATTTGAAATGAAAGTGACATGTCGAGGAGAAGCATGAGATGTGCGCCCTGTAAGTCTGGACTTCACAAATCATTTTCTTATTTATGTGTCCAAGTTGGACACATTGACAGTTCTGTAACTTCTATCAAAAAATGGAAAACTTATAAATCATTTTATGTAATCATGTCATTCATATGCAAATATTATAATTCTACATATTTATATAAACAAAATTTTCAAATTTTCTTCAGTGATGAACTAAAGTTTGGTATAATACTAAAATTTTCAATACGATTTATTTATAATTATGTATATGATGCATCTTTGGTTTTTATTAGATCCCCTTGCCTGTCATCTTGTGTCTATACCCATCCTGAACTCATCAAAACTCCTAACCATGGTCGATTTGCAAAGAGAATAGCTTACGTTTTGGAGCCAATATCCCAGAACATTGTGCCGAATATCAAGGCTGTGAAGATAGTGAACAGAAATCTCACTCCAGTATATTCAACATTGCGCCAGTATGCTTTATATTGTTTCCATATGCAGGCCATGCATTGTGTGAAGAAGGACTGTGCATATTGAGTGGGGAAGTGAAGATCTCTTGAACCTGGAGGAGGCTTACTTAGTTCTTCCACCAAGGCTTTATTTCTCCTGTGACAATCCCACATATCTATGAGAACCAGATATCCGACTGTCATCATTCTAGTATGGATGAAAGACACATATTAGCTAACCCACCTATACAGAGCTGAATTTTTATATATGTCAGCAAAATCAACTCCAAGAACCTCTTCTTGTGCTGCTGTAGTCACCTCCAACATCCATGTTGCCGGATTATAACCATCTTTTATCTTGCTGATTCCATTGATTGCCTTGATGAAATAACACTCAATTCTATAAGCACCAAAATTACATGATGTGAACCACACTCTAGGGTGCAATTTGTTGTACCCAGAATTGCAAATGGATTGAATATTTTAGCAGAAGGAATGACTATCATTATGCTATACAATTGGTGTTGTGTGGAGATCGGATGTGGCATTTTTGGCCTGCTTAAAGTCGATGATATCACCTATTGTCATGATTGATTTAGGCAGATCATGAAAAATTTCTTTTACAATTCGATCTGGTTTCAGTATCTGCCCAAATGTATAATGCATTGTATAACCTTCCATTCTGGTAAACATTCATACCATTTATGGTACGTCCATAGAGTACCTTTTGCAGTAAAGTTTAATGTCGGTTTCTGTTGCCTCACCTCAAAGTACTCAATTAGATGACAAGAAGTATGCCCCAATGGGCCTACATATATTTCTTCCCCACCTCGCTTCAACAATAAAAGCTGCAATTGAAAAGAGAAAAGTCAGGATTCCTTGGGTCATTTCAGATCAAACACACAAGTTTTCATTCAATCATTTCTCACCTCATCAAATGATTCAAATATGTCGATACTAGGCTGGTGAATTGTGCACACTACTGTTCTCCCTGTGTCAACAGTGTTCCTCACTGTTCTCATCACAATTGCTGCTGCCCTGGCATCAAGTCCAGATGTTGGCTCATCCATGAATATTATAGAGGGATTGGCAACAAGCTCAACAGCTATTGTTAACCTTTTGCGCTGCTCTATTGATAGCCCATTGACACCAGGCAATCCTACTAATGATCCCCTCAACGTTGTAAGCTCTACAAGCTCCATAACCTCTTCAGCGAACATCTAACCCATAGAGTGAAATGCAAGAAATCAATATTTGCAACAATTAATCTGATTTGATCTCAGTTTTAAATATTGCTTGACACGGTTTCCACCTAGTCTTTTTGGTTTTTTTTTTTTTTTTTGAGGTCCAGAGGTGTCCAGGCGTCGCACCGACTAGTAGTCCGGGGTTAGTCTTTTTGGTTATTATGACTTGGTTTTGGCAAGTATGGAGCCACTATCTAAAATAGTGATACAAATCCTCAGTTAAAGGACATATAATGAGATCTAGGGAAAGAAAAAGATAATATATAGTCCAAAAAACCTTTCTTGTTGCAGAATCAATTTCAGCTGGCAACCGAAGCCACGCCGAGTAGAGGAGAGACTCATAAACAGTAAGATGAGGAGTGTGGATGTCATTTTGTTCACAGTATCCTGATATCCGAGCAAAAGTTTCCTGTTTCTTTGGATAGCCAGATATTGTGATGCTTCCCTCTATGTATCCACCAGTTTTCCTTCCAGCCAGCACATCCATAAGAGTAGTCTTACCAGCACCACTAACACCCATCAGAGCCATAAGAACTCCCGGCCTGAATACGCCAGTTACACCCTTCAGTAGCATCAACCTATCTTCTAGAATTCCTTGATCGTTCATTTCCTGTGATTTTTAACAAAAATTCAAGTGTTCGTAGTAAATATGATTGCCAAGGAAGGGCTTCGGATGCATGTACATGATTATGGTGCTAGAATTGTTCCATATTTAAGCAAATATTTGTACTTAATGCTGTTGGATACTTGTAAGTAACGGTTCAGCAATCTCCTATTGTATGAGGTTACAGTTTTCTATTTATGAGGGAATAAGCTGAAGAACATCAAACGACCATCAAATTTTTAAGTGATGTAAATGTTCTATGAAAAATTGATCTCCAGCTCTTCCCTTCAGAATATTGAATCCAAGCATATTATAGAAAATTCAACAGTAATTTGTTGATCTTCATTTTGCACCCATGATCCTTAACACTCTGTAGGGCTGCAACTCGGGTTGGGTTTTGGCCCGACCCACATGACCCGACCCGAGAAATCATGGGGTCGGGTTGAGAATTTCGGGTCAGCGGGTTGGCTTGGGTTGAGAAGATAAAAACCCGCATGAAATTCGGGTCGGGTCGGGTTGAGGATTTTAGAAGTTAACCAGACCCGACCCGACCTGACCCAACCCAACCCGGTTAGAATTAGGCTAAAAATGGGTTTAGAATGCAGGTCAGGTCAGAATTCGGGTTAATTCGGGTCGGGTCGGGTAGGGTTCCATATATATCAAGTCTGGTCGGGTTGGGTTTTAAGGAACCCAACCCACTCGACCCGAGTTGCAGCCCTAACACCCCGTCCCTTTGATCATAGTAAACCATTTCCTTTCCCAAAAAAATTGTGTAGTGTTGCTAAATATGCCTCAAGAGTCTTAGAAAACAGTAATTGAAGCTCAAAGACGTAAATAATCTCTGCGTCTTAGATGGTCACATGGATTCATCAGTTTATCTTTTCTATTCCCTTTCTGGTGGATTGTGGTGTTGTGTGGGTAGGGTGGATCTGAAGCTACCTGGGGCATGTCTACAGAGTATTTGATATCGTTAAATGTGATTGATAGAGGTTCAAATGGAAGAACCATTCCCTTTCTCCTGTTCTGATTGGCATCAGTAATGGCATCCATTTGTGTAGATGTAGACCTTGTAGATAAGCCGCTCTGAGTTATATTTGCTGCAGTTGCATATAGAGACTTAAATTTTAAATAAAAAAAATTCTAAGAATGAATGACAGATAGTAACATGATGGATCATACATTCTAACACAGTACTAAGAATGGAGCTCTCTCCTTCATCTGGTGGTCCAATAATTTCTCCTGTTCTGTTTGCATGTTTCTCCTTCAATGCCTCCTCGGATAGAACTGCCTGAGGTTTTTGAAACGCTGCAGCCATCCCAAGCTCGCAACCATCAGAAAAGGAGTGTGTGGTTCAGAATATATGAGGTGTCTGATGTATCCCAGATTACAAGCCATTTAATTTATTATTTTTTTTTTTTGCAAAGAGAATTTCTATTATACACACACACACACAGACACTAGAATTCATGGTTCTCAAATAGTCAAATCTATACTATAGAAACAACATCAGGGAGGATACTTTTTTCTCGTCTCCAATGTCCAGTTTGCATCATTCTTGGAGCTTATCTTTTACTGATTGTGCCCGAAGAAGTAATAAAAAACAGTGTCCCCCCTAATCTGATTTCTGATGTCTCTGCCATCTCGGACAGTCGACAGTATAAGTAATTCATTTTGCAGAAATATGCAAAATGAGTACTATTTGGTGAACATAAAGTTTGATTTGAATCTAAAGATCTTGAGAATCTAGAGTTGATTTATTCTTCATGTTAGGGTATTGACTACTCACGGTTCAGATACGCAAGTGATATAGGAAGGAGGGCATTGAAGAGGAACACATAACCAACCAATGCCCCTACTCCAATCCAGTACCAATCTGCATCAGTGAACATTCCACGAGACTTTAGAACTTGCACTCCCAGTGGTTCTGATGATCCGGGAGGAACCTGTGACAATAACCAATCCATACATGAACTAGTTTAGATAGTTGTAGAACTCATCCAGTCAATCAATATTGTCTAAGGGCACTTCTGAATTGAGTTTAATCATGTGTCTAAGTTGGACCAAAGTTCTTCTGTCCCTGCTTTCTTCTTCCTATTCTTTCATTTTTCTTTCAAGTATGTTCGCATTGTTTTATTGTAAATTGTGCATTACTTTTTACCATGTATCTGCAAAGACACAAGGGATGTTATTCGCCTATATGACTAAATTGATTTTTAAAATCATCTAAACATAGCGAGACATCAAGTTTAGTTAGAAAACTACAAATTCAAGTAAAATGAGGCCATTTTCAAGCTTGAAGACAAGGGTCGTACATGTCTCCAACTTCTCCCATTGAATTCATTGACTGAAATTCCGCTTTGTGCGTACATCAAAGGTGATGACCAATAACCCCACTTCCACCACTTCTTCACATCCTCTGCATACATGGAAATTGGAGCAGTCAATTCATGCATACATTTACAGGTAGCATTACTTTTTTTGTGCTCTATAATGTGCCTAGATAAGATGGGTCCTAGATTTTAAATCTACAAGTACAAAATCTTTCATGTATGCGTTGTACCTTTAGACAAAACAAACCCACTCAGAACAAGTAGAATGACCAAAACCAAGGTCCCAAATGTACTAGTGATAATCATGGTCCTTCCCACTGAGGCAATAAATCGGAACACGGCAGAGGACATCTGGTTGACAAATAGCAGGAGTAGATATTGTCTAAACATCCTGCAATGGAATTTTGGTAGTTATCGCACAAAAACACTGTCTGAGATTATTCAAAAAACAGGTGAGGAAATAAGTTCTTATACTATCTTTCTTTAGTCTTACCTCCCAGCATTTGGATCAAAGCCAATGACATAGTATGTCATGAAGACCCAAATCCCAACTTCCACAAATGAAAAGGGAATTTTAAGGATCCATGATGGCAGTGAGTATGCCCATGGAGGATAAAAAAGGAAATCTCTTTGCTTGTAGAAAACAGGAAGCTTGTAAACTGTCATGCCCATATCTGAGAACCCATTGAACATGATCATGAGAAGTGTAAAATACAAAGCACCCAAATAAATCACTCCATCAGTTACTGAATCATGATGCATCTTGGTACGCAGGAAGACTGTCATTGTAATCAATGCCACGACGGTAAGCTGCAATTATGAAGAATTCATGGTTTAAGGTGAGGGAGTCGTATGTTTGGAATTTGAGAGAACATCTTAATTTGCTCTCTTACTCACTTGAATAATCTTGAAGATATTGACGAATGAATTCCTTTTCATCAGCAAAAACTCTCTCGATATGCAAGCTTTCAATAGATCCTTCTTGCTGGCTCCATATTTAGAAGTTGCGAGTGCGGCAGGGTGACTTTTGCTTTTGTCGAATGGTGTTGCAAGTTGTTCTGACAGTCTCCGACCAATATGAAAAGATTGGAATGCTTCTGCAAATGTCTTGACAGGAATGTAAGTATAAGGCTCGTCTTTATGCATCCAATACTGCTGCTGATCTTTTCTCGATGTTACCTAATGAATCATAAACAAGGATTCTTTTATCCCACGTTATTATGAATGAATCACTCATATTTCATGGGGCATCATTGTAATACTCAAGTCAGAAATATTCCCAAACTCTGGAAACATAAGAGTACGGCTTCTCTTTGCTTAGTTCTAAGTACATTATCCTAAAGCATTAAATTTATCATGTCTTTGAGCTGCTGCTTCCTAACGGGTTTTGATGAGTGAATATTTAAAACTTTGAGTGCTGATTGATATGTAATTTCTGAATCCATAGATCCTAATTTTTTGGCTGGCTGCACTCACTGTATGGTGTTAGATTTAACATTTATTTCTGGATACAATCTTGAAAGGAGTAAGTGAGAAAGGAAATAGCTTCAGAAACTTACTTCTTGCAAGAAATCTGCAACACCTTTCCTCTCCGGGCATTTAAAACCCATAGATTCAAAGAATTCAAGCACGTGTTCACGGGGACCCTGATAGACAATCATGCCATCTGAGAGAAGAATGATGTCATCAAAGAGGTTATAAGTCTCTGGTGCCGGCTGTAACAGGGATATAACAGCAGTCCCATTTAGGATGTGAATGGATTGCCTGAGTGCATTCACAATTTGGAAAGTAGTTGAACTATCCAAACCAGTTGATATCTCAGTCCATGAATAGTGCCTTTGCAGGTCCAACAAGCATCTCCCCTTCATAGTCTCAGAAATTCAGCTCAGAACATGAAAAACAAAATGTAATCTATCTGTTTCGATATAATGATGTGAGGTGTTTACCTGTTGTAACACGCTTCCTTTGCCCTCCAGATATTCCCCTCAACATTTCATCTCCTACCAATGTATCGGCACAGACTTCTAGTCCTAGAATCTTCAGTTGCAAGCAATAGAAAACAAAGGAAGTAATTTCATCTCTATGCTATGAATTTGTCATTCAACACTTGATAGTTCTATTAAATATGTTTCTTTTCCCTTGCCACATACCTTTAGAATATAATCTGTAACTACACTGGCCTCTTGCCCTTGTAGTGCTGCTGCCTGTGGTGACAGATTAAATGAAAATCTCATCAGGAAAAAAAATCTTAAGCTCGAACATGACTTGTTTTTAAAAATATCTTCACAGAGTTTCTTGTCTTGTACTTGGTGTATAAAGCTCACCAGATTCTAGGGTACCGTGATACCTGTTATATTAAAGAATTAGGGTACCAATATCATACTGTGTCAATACTATAGGGATCTAAGATGCAAAAAATGGATATTTCTAAGGTATGCATCTTCTGCAGGATGCTGCATATTGACCACAACAAAGTAGCATTCCAATGGCTAATACTAATCCATTATTTCTGTACTCCTGGCATTGTCTTTTTAGTACATAAAGTAATGAGGGGATCCATATCTTTCCATGTTCTGTATTTTGAAAAATATTTTTTCATATTCCTACTTCATGTATCCAATTCTTCAACTGGGTATGACAAGCCAGATTAAAAACTCATCATCATCACCGTCATCAGCCAGAATCCCATCTATCGAGGGTGGGCATATTTGAAACTTATGTGGACTTCAAATAGTGAAAGAAACTGTTAATAGTAATTCCATTTAAGATGGATGTGGACTGAAGAAAAGATAAACTTCATGAAAATCTTAAACAACTTGTCAAACTTTGTATAAAAGGGGACAGAAAAACTTCTATAGTTACCTTCATGAAGACATCGATATCAGGATCTGGCTTGATATTTGCTTCCTTCTCTCTCCTTGATAGCTCTGCTAACATTTCTGTAGTTGTTGCAAGAAAAGAAAGGTAAGATTCCAATCTCTTTTGCAATAAATTATATTTACTCTTTAGACTCAAAACCCTGTTTAGCTTACCATACCCTGTGCCGACTCCTTGACATCTTGCAGAGAAAGCCAATGTTTCTCGAACCGTCATTTCGCCTATGTGGAGGTCATATTGACTGATATAGGCAGAAGTCCTCTGAGGTACAAACTCATGCATTTCATGGCCGTTGTAAGTCACTCTCCCAGAAACCTGATGTTTGAATAAGATGAGAAAACCATATTTTTTTCCACAACCACACATGAAGTGATTTTTGTAGGTGACAAAGTTCTACTAATTACATCCTTGACACATGAATTCTAATTCAGTAGCATTAATGTTCTTCACCTTTAGATCTGAGGTAAGCTTTCCAGCCAAAGCCAGTAAAAGGGTTGTCTTGCCAGAACCAGGGGGACCTAAAAGCAAAGTCATTCTGCATAATTTATGTAAACGGTATGAGTGACTAATATGCCAACGGACCTTCGTGAGGCACTGAAATGAAATTCTCTAACCTGCAAGGCTTGATTATTCCACTGATATCGTGAAGGACTGATATTTTTCTCTTCTTGCTTGGTAGAATGTGGACATAGTTCAAGAACTCCTACAAATTTTAAGTAACAGTTACCAAATCATCGAACACCCAAGGTGCACTTATACTTTCTCTAACATGGGGCATGGATGATGTAAAAATGGGAACTTTTCCACTTGCCCTTTCACTTTTTAATTTATCAAAGACAAAATCAGCCGAAAATGGGCAAGCTCTCATTTTTGCTTAATCTGGTACCCCATTTTATGGAAAG
This sequence comes from Chimonanthus salicifolius, assembly GCA_013350335.1. NCBI lineage: Eukaryota > Viridiplantae > Streptophyta > Magnoliopsida > Laurales > Calycanthaceae > Chimonanthus > Chimonanthus salicifolius. The sequence goes on along the minus strand of CM023535.1, from coordinate 71,212,639 downwards.
TACTGGTGTCCAAATCAATTCCCATTTTATTGACTGTTACTTACCTCTAGTATGTTAATAGTGAAATTGAAGATGGTGGGTAGACTCCTGCCACCGACATAAGTTTCTGCTTCAATTTCCAGATGCTCAAATCGGACTTCAATTGTGGGAAGATCAATACCAACTCTGAGTAAATTAAGAGAAATGGCAAACTATGAATTTTACTAAATTTGTCAACAACCATAAGAGATTCAACGATAAGAATATATCTTACTGTTCAATGCGATTTTTCAGCTTCAGCAAGAACTTCTCATTATCTTCCTCTGCAATTCTAATTAATCTGTCCAAAAGATTCTTCCTCTGTTGAAATCCAAGTTTCTGAACATCAACTTCATTGAGTTCCCCAGCATCTCCTGTTAGGATTCCTTTCCTTAATCGATCGTAAGTTGGTAGTCTCTCGAGGTTAGCCCATATCAAAGCTTCTTCATCATTTTCAACACGATGAGATCTTGAGAAAACATCAGCTGTGTTGTTGCTCCTCCATATTGAGGAACTGTTACGACGGAAACTACTTACACTGTAGATATCACCACGCTCCATTCACGATCCAATGATTAAATGACAGAAAAGGTATTAAAACTCTGAGAAAATTCAAGTTCTTGGCCAAACTCTCTTCTTTCGTTTCCTTGCAGAGAAATGGAATGCATTCTACTGACGATTGGAGATGAAATCATCAAAACCTCCAAAATCCAAAAGTTTCTGTTCCTTCTTCCTTCTGTTTCCTGTGTGAGAGATCAAAACAATAAATTCTACAGTCAACAGGTGGTTGCTGGGGCATTGTGGATCAGAAACGAAGGATGTCTATTCAGAATTATAGATTGAAAGTACAGAGAGTTGAGTTCCAATTAATAATAGAATTTTTTTAGGAGGAACTCTTGTGTTCAAAGAGATTTAATTCGACAATATTGCATGGTATGATATGTTGTACAGATACTTCAATGTAGACCATGTGTCCATGTTGTGCACTTCATTTTTATACGTAAAATCTGTCTTTGCCATACTGATATTATAATTTGGAATGTTCAAAATGAGCAAACCTCTCAATGAATAATCTATATGCTGAAATGCAATGGGTAGCAGTGAAGATAGCGCAAATATCCCATTGCTTCTAATGAAATTGTAAAGAAACAAAAATTTCCAGGTTCTAGTTTCTTAATAGGGCTTCTGCAACTTTGGATTATTTTGTAATTAAACAAGAGTAGCAGAGGATACTTGGTTTTTAGGAAGCATTCAAGTTTGGAAGAGTTCAAATGTAGTTGTGCAGGTGTTGCAGGTGGAGCTGAATGGTTATGAAACTGGGAACTACATTTCCTTGGTGATTCACCTGGTTATACCAACTCACTGAATGGTTATGAAACTGGGAACTACATTTCCTTGGTGATTCACCTGGTTATACCAACTCACTGAATGGTTATGAAACTGGGAACTACATTTCCTTGGTGATTCACCTGATTATACCAACTCCAGGAGGACCCAACTCAAGAAAAAACTAGGCCCGAAAAGATCAAAGACACTTTTGATAGGGAACTGATTTCCAATGGATAATTTTTTAGAAAAAAAATAGCTATTTAAAATTAATTAATGACAAGGTATAATTCATTTTCTAATGGGATTTTTTTATAGTTATTTGCTACTATCACCCATATGAGGAAAAAAGTTCAAAGACATGGGTTGTCTGTGGAAGGGTATAACTAGTGTTAATCCATTTAAGATCAAGTTATTAAATAAATAGGTCAAGTTGAAAACTCTATTAAATCAATATATTAAATATTGACCAGGTCTAGTCTAGCTATTATTGGTTAGGTCAAATTGGTCAAGTTGGTTCAACTAGTTTAATAAATGAACAATCTAACTTAGTCAATACATCTTTAAGATAAATTGAGTTCAATAATTAGATCAAGGTAGTGTTAGGTTAAATTGGTTTAACTTGTTAAAGGTTATGTCTGTTCAATATCTGATAAATAGGTTGGGTTGGATATGTGTCAGATTGGTCCATTTTGACAGGGTATAGATTATATTTTTTGTATAATAAATGATTGACTTGAGAAAAGACAACAAAAGGAGATCCATATATCCCGTAAGATAAGTGGACTAACTCTTTAAGGATAGAGTTAGAACATATCGCATTAGGAATAGTTTAAAAACTAATTTGAATTCAAGATAAATTGAGAGAAATTTGTTTAAGATGATTTAAAAATATAACTAAAAGACCATATAACAGTCGCTATGTAGAATTGAGAGGTTACTAGTTGTTTAGGAGGGACAAACCGGGAGAGAAGAGATTTAGAAAGACTCGACAAAAATTGATGTGTGACTGAATGTATGGTATATAATAATGTCAATTGGAGAAATAGAACTTAAAAAGTCAACTTTAAATAAATAGGATTTTGGACTTCATAATGCCGATGAACAAGTTAATTGACTTAAATCAAACATTTAATAAATAAAGTAGTATATAGGGTAAATTCATTTTGAGACTAATTAGGTAAGTTCAAGTAAAGTGATTTATTGTAGTTTCATCAATTTTTTTTTTTTTTCTAAGAAGACAATAGTCAGGAGTCATCTTTGAAAATTTCGAGCAATTTTCTGAAAAAAAAAAAATAGTATCAAATATTTGTGTTCATTAAGAAATTTTCTTAAAGAAACAAAATTTTACTTAAACACCCCTCCACTTTCCGCTCTCCCCCCACCACCACCACCATCTCCACCCATCCGCCCAGCCACTTTTACACATGTAAAGACACGTGCACGCACATGCACACGTGTGGATTTTTTTTTTTTTCATAAAAAGCCCCAAAGACCGGCATACATCTGAAAAAACATAACCAACAAATGGCCAACTGGTTGTAAATGGGCCTCTCTTTATATATGTGCATAGTAATTTATTAAATGGATTGAGTAAACTAAAATGCTCCACTGGATCCAATGGTGAAGATCGAATACAAGTGTACAGTGGGAGACGTGATTTCCATCCAGAGAGAAGAAAAAGAAAAATATAGTGGACTTTAAATTGTTAAAATCGTCAATGACAGGGTTCCAACTAGACTGGACTGTCTTGAACCTGGATTTAGCCCATCTTACCGGATGAAGGTTACAAAATCTAGTTAAAGGTATTATTAGTATTTTTATTTTTTTGAATTTACGTGTGGAAAATCACGGGATATCCAGCATAAAATCCCCATGAAGTGAGGCTATGCGGACTCAAACCTTTTTATATCTTCAGATGTCATTTAGTATAGGTGGTGGAAATGTATCTTCATCACTGCAGAGTTATATCATGCTCATCCTGTAAATCACGTTCCACTTTCATGCATTGAATTTGTATAATTTGATTAAGATACATTTATCATAATATTTACGAAAATATAATTTTAAGGAATATTTATGAAAATTTAAATTTTATAATATTTAAAAATATAATTTGAGTAATTCAATCAAAAAGTAATTTCGCAAACTCCTATTCAAATATGGGCCTTTGCAACTGCTGAAACTTCTAAATAACACTGGGGTCTGTAATACTCCACTCCAGAGGGGGTCTATAGTGTGGAGGAGAAAAAATCTCACATTGCTAGTTGATTTGAAAATTCTCTCATATATAAGTGGTAGCCTTCTTCTTTTTAGCATGAGGCTTTTTGGAAGCAACAGTGAATTGACTCGCCAATTGAAAGTCATGCGGGTCGTGTATGAGGCCCAAAGCGGACAATATCATGCTAGTGGGACGGTCATTACAAATGGTATCAGAACATGGTTCAACTCTCTGCTTGAGGGTGTGGGCTTGGTTGTTGTGTGTGCAAAGCCGGGGACGACTTTGACTTTAAGGGGGTAGATTGTAATACCCACCCCAGAGGGGGTCTATAGTGTGGAGGAGAAAAAATCCCATATAAGTGGTAGCCTTCCTCCTTCTAGCATGAGGCCTCTTGGGAGCAATAATGGGTTGGCTTATCAATTGAAAGTCGTGCGGGCCATGTGTGAAGCACATAACGAACAATATCATGCTAGCAGAACGGGCCGTTAAAAGGTCCTAATAGAAATTCCCATGATATCTTTCTTACCCCAACAAGGTGAGTTTATCATATCATAAGGAACTAGGAAAAAAAAAAAGGACGGCCGTGAAAATACATTTTAATATAGTAGAAAAATATGATAAATATATAATTTTTTTGTTAAAATTGAGTGAAGAAGTAAAACTAATTAAAATGACATAAACTAAATAGACTAAATGATTTCAACTATGATGATCAATATCTAAATGAAATGATTTAGTGTATATGGAAAACATAACAGATCATTTAGGGCTGAAACTCAGAATAGTCAGGTCGGATTTTAATAAACCAAACGCAACTCATATAAAAATTATTAAACCCCACTTGACCTGACCTAAATTGATGATCCGAATTGTTCAACCCAGGGGTCGAGATATCGGCCGATATTGATATCCGATATATATAGCCAATATCGGCCGACATTAACACATTTAAAAAAAAATAGAGAGAAAAATATCGATCGATATATCGTATCGGTCGATACCGAATTTTAAACCCCTGGTTCAACCCAACTCAACCCGAATTGCTGATCTGACTCAACCCGAGTGCTATATTAAAAATTTTAAGTGGATCAAGTTAGGTCAATTCGAGTCGGATCGGGCCAATTTTAAAAAATTTGACCCAACAATACCTGAGTTTTGTTTGAGTTTTCTTTTTTTGTCGAGAGAGAGCTGTGATTACCTTGGAAAAACAGTCCCAAGTTGATGTGAAAATCCTTCAAGTTGCCTTGGATTGGTAAGAGACAGTGGCAGTCAAGAATGCCATGGTAGAGAAGTTTCTCTCATCTTCATCTTGCAAGAAATTTCTTGAAATAGAAGAAGTGTATATCCAAATTCCAAAAAGAAGAGGCAAGAGAGGAGGGATAAGAGACTGTTGCAGGTCTCCAAATTACAGAAATGGTGGCTAAGTCATCATCATAAATACATCTCTGAACCTTTTTCTCAAAGCGTAGCTAATGTCACTTAAACCCCCAACTTTATTTATCATACAATTATTAAGTCTTTGCCAATGTTCCACGAGCTCCACTTAAATAATAGATGATCACCTTTGAATTATACAACTATTCACGTCTCTTGCTCTTGGGAAAAGTAACTTGTTCATGAGAAAATTCCTATATTTTATGAATATTTGTGATAATCACAGCCAATTTTGACATTTTATAATGGTCACGTTTAAGACGGCAAAAGTATCACTTTCTTATAAGTGGCATAGAAATGATTTTTTTACTCTTGCAGGACCTCCTAATTTAGTCTTTTGGGTTGGATACTCATCAGTATGAGAGTTAGATCTCAGACTTGGGAATCTCCCGAGTCTACACGAGTTAGCTTGAATCTGATACCACTTGTTAGGACTGAGTATCCAACCCAAAGGACTATCCTATTACGTGGAGTGACCTAAGTCACTTATAAATCCCTAAATCTCCTTCTACACTTCCAACGTAGGACTCGTTCGCAACCCCAATATAACTTGTATAAGATCCAATGTAAATATTCTATTAAGTGTTTCAGAATAACGGACACATAAATACAATAAGATTTTGAAAATGATAAGCATAGTGTTCAGTAAATAATTAAATTTTTAATTTTTATTCCCTCTCTATGTTTCTTTTGATTTTTTTTTTTTAATTTACTTAGACACCCATTTTTATATATCATGAGATGTTTGTCACTTTTCACCATTTTGATTCATCAATTCAGAGTCGTTCATTGAATTGAAATGTACTTGGATTGGTTTAGCTTGAGTGAGACAAGATTATAATTAAAATTAGTAGAAAACTGAAATATAATCTAACTTGACTCACTCAGCTAAAGAAATTCACATGATCGGACAAGACATTATAAATTTCAATCTCTAACCACTCTGAGTTTGAGAAATCTTTTTAGAAGATTGACAAGGTTTCTTATCAAAATATAAATTTTATAAATAAAAGTTATTTTCCTTTTCAACTAAAAATGCCAAACTTGCATTTATATTGCAATGCATTATTCTATGTTGGAATGACATAAGAAGTCTACAAAAATTTCCAATTTTGTCTAATGAGAAAGTAGAAAACATTAAGGTCCATTTGTAGGTACATCAGATCTGATGTACCTAGTCTCAACAACTCGTATCAATGGACCACGTGAATTCAGTGGTGACAAGCGTGACTAATAAACTTTTCATTTCTAACTAAGGATGCAGACGAGTCTCACTTGTATTAAGATCAGGGACATTTTAATCCGACTAATTCTTAAGATATGTGCCAACTTTTCAATCCGATAAAACTGAATAAACAACTACTTTAACCCTAAACCCTAAATTTTTAGTGATCAAGTTACTTTAGCCCATGTCTAGAATCAAGCCCAATTCTTTCATTAAATAAGGTCTAATTGAAAATAAAGTTTAATGGGCCTTAATTTGTTGAGTAAGCCTGACCCAGTTGTAATGACAGAGCCCATCAGTAATAGTTGGCGTGTTTGCTTGTTTTCCCACTTCCCCACTCACCTGCAACCTTTTTTATATGTATTAGTATCTTTTGCCTAACTTCATACAAATTACAAAGTATTATTTATATTACAGTATGATTCTCACTTTTAATTTTTATAAGCTTAGAAAAAGAAAGATTGGTTTAGGTTTTTTAACAAGTGTATGATGCCTAATTTCCTTTGATTAAGATAATATGTAATTATACCCGTAACACAAGAGACTACAAAAACACTTGCGAACGTAAAAGGGTTCAGGAAATCTCCAAAGATATAACCGAAGTTAGGGTTATAAACAACAATTCTCTAATGTAGTATTTGGGAAAAAATGGCTTAAAGCCTCTATCATTAAAATCTACATATATAGAAATTACAACCCTCTCGATAAGAAAAGAATCAATCAATAAATGAACTTACAATTCTGTGATTAGAGAAACTGACAACTAATGAAATACATAATTATTAAAAGTCAATCGAGTGAAGACTGTCCGTTAATACTCCCTTGCGAATTCGGCTGTAGAAGGACAATGAGTTTGGGACATCTCTCACCCTATCTCTCTCAAGTGTGAATAATATGATTCTTTTTATATATACTGTTTTTTATTTGTGTAGTGTTTCACAAGATGGTCCTTAAATAATATATGAAAATATAATTATGCAGATCATAGGTAGACGTAAGAGACATGAAGATACACTAGCAAGAAAAAAGGAACACTATCAAGAAGCCAGAATGGTCAAATACGATTGATTATACAGACTCATGGGGCTGCTCCTGGGCTTGGGCTTGGCATTGGTGGCGGGCGGTCCTTTCTCTCTTGCTGAGCTTGGCTTCCAGTCTGTTTCTCGTGGATATGCTGGGCTTGGGCCGTGACTTTTCTCTGGGCCTATGGCCTTCCTTTCTTTTTGCTTTACCCAGGCTATGGGCATTCTTCTTGGTTTGTTGGGCCTGCGGTTCTTTGCTTGACCCGGGCAATGGGCATTTCTTTATGGGTTTATTGGCCTATGGACAGTAGGCTGTCTTTAGTTTACGCTTGTTTCTGCCTTGGCTTGGGCCCGGGATGTGAGTTTATTTTTTATCCTTTTATTTATTTGAATCTTGGCCCCTTGTGGCCTTTCTTCCTTTCTGATTCGTCTGTGGGTCGCTTTTGTTCGGCCCGAACTACGGCTTTATTTCCGTACCTCTTTAGAGTCTCTCCCTCCTTTTGAAGGAATAACTGATCTATCATTAAAAAAAATTGCCAATAAAATGATTCTTACTATATAATTAAGAAAATGATGAATCCAATGACTTTTAATGAAGTATTAGAAGATGCAATAGTATTTTTTTTTCTTCTTCTATATATGGGTTGATAATGATAACGAAGAATTGGCGACACCCGAGAAAGGTGTATACACCTATAAGGAGCAAGGGCAAAAATCACCAACTACCCATCACGGCTAGGTGAAAGGAAAAAAAAAAAAAAAATCCAAAGTTCCTCTATTTGTACTTCTTTGATACTGAAAATGAAGTAAAATACAGGAATAAACATATTAAAGAGTTGCACCCATCAATAATGGAAAAGTTGAGAAACATATTATTTAAAAAACCACATTCTGCATTCCTTCGTAGCATCAATTATTCAAATTATTTTTGAGTATTCAGTTCCTATTCAAGAACAAAGGGCATATAATAGACCAACTACATCACTAGTTGCAGCAATATGAGGTTCTTGAAAGAAATATTATAGTTGAAGGTCAAGACAGGAGAAGATTCAATGTTAATTATCTAACTACGATTACAAAAACAAATCAAAGACAAGACCGATTGTCTTCATTTTTTTCTAAATCTAAATTCAAAAGATCACAATAATACCGACATCGGTAATTGTGCAATACTAACAATTGGACAAGTTGAATGAAGATATAATATAAAAAATAGATTGTAAAGAAAAGATTTACTATAACAACAGTATCGACGATGACAACAACAACATCAAATATTAGTAAGAGTTTGTTGGAGTGACCGTAAAGAACCTATCTTATAAAGTAGAGGTCTTGTGTTCGATTCACACTCTACTTTAATGGATCACTCTCTATAGATTTATCTGATGTGTGCAAATTGAAAGTTTTATATGTGTCTCGACTATTAATCTGGTGAGATGTCTGAAGACTTTAGTCACAAATGAAAAAATAAAATAAAATATGACATCGTAAAAGTGACATGAAACAATCTCCGTATCCATTCAAATCCCTCCTAAGCTTGAAGCCTCCAAAGCTTGAACACACCCAAGGTTAGAATCCCATTCTATTTGATGCTCGCTAAATTGAAGTTTGTGGTCCAACCGAGTTCAGGGTTGAGTTGTATTTAGAAATTAGTACTTTCTTGTGGGCCAACTCACCCGAGTTGCAGCAGAAGGTGGCAAGCAATTTCGAGTTGAGGAGTTGGGGAATATTCTCATCCTCGTTTTACCAATTACAACAGACAAACGGTATATTCATTCAAGGACGATTTCGGAATATCTTGCCACGTGTCGCGAAGATAATGCAGTACCGAGAAAGAATCTGCACAAAAGGAGAGGATTGGACTCTTGTACTTGAAGACTCATTCCACTGACTCAAAATAGAAAGCCAAAGACCCTTCCTTTTTTCAAACAGAGAATTCCATTTATTCCCATTTTTGCTTCATTGGGCCACACCCATTGACCCCTTTTATCTTGTGTGGGGTCCATATCAAATCCACACTCCATACCGTCCATCCACTGGTCCATCGAATCTCTATCCACATTAAGTTCAATTCCCACTTCTGCAGTAATCGGGATAATAATATGCTTTTATAACTATTATATCAAGATTAAATTTAAAGGTTGCGAGTTGAATGAAAGATAACGAGTATCTAAATGTAAATATTAACTCAAGATTGGTTGGATAAATGACTTGAATATTATAAATAATATAAATATTTTCGTATTTAAACATTTTTTTTTTAAGATGCCCATCACATCAGCAGTTTCCATTTCTCAGCCATGAGCCTCACATTCACAAATGCTTATGAGCAAGCATGCCAATCAATTCCTCTTGATTATCCTAACTCATTCCCTCTATATCTCTCAGAAATTCCTGCTAACAACTGGAGAATCTACTTACCTTCCTAGCCACTTCACTACAGTTAGCAGCAGAGGAAGATTCCCAGCTCTTCTCCCTTTTCATTCTTTTGGAGAAGTATTCCTCTTTAAGCTTTGTGTTGTGTGCTGCTTACCAGAGAGGAAACCCATGGAATTTGAACTCCAATATTCTTTTATCTAAGGCAAACAGAATAATGTTTTTATGAGGTTTATTTTAAGAAGGTTTGCCTTATGAAGCTTTTTACACTTGTTGTCATCAATATTCTTCATTTATATGATGAGATCATTATGAAAACAGGTAGAGCAGTGCAAATATTTTAATTCTGTAGGCATTGAAGCTCATCCAGTGGGAAATGGTGGGCATTGGTGAATCACCCCATCACATAAAAAAATAAGAATGAATTGATAAAAGGGAACCTTCAAAAAGGATAAATCACTCAATACGCCCATCAATCTGGATTGCCAAATGATTACACCAACTTTTTTAAGGAACAGAGGATAGAAATTGCAATAAATGGGAGCTGCTTATGCTTACTAAACAGTCACTGGAATTTCTTTTTCCCTTGTACTGTCTTTTAACATTTTATGTCATGTTTTTTTTATTGTAATGTTGGTACCTTCATGTCAGTGCCAATTTCAGGTTTTGGTGATTGAACTTATATGACTCATCTAGATCCAAAAACATGAACATGGCTTGTGAGTAAAGAGTAATTGAGTATAGTGTTAGTTTATTAGATAGAGTAAACTAAGTCATCTGTAAGTCTCTAATCTCTCCCTTCACAACAAAATTGGGACTTGTTTACTTTCCCCAACAATCCTGCTCTCGAACGAGGCTCTCCGACGGATAGAATGTCGTCGGCCATCAGAATCGCCTAACTTGGGGATATAGATCTGATACTACTTATTAGCACTTAGTATTCAGCCCCAAAGGCAAACTCATCAAGTGAAGTGATCCAAATCATTTATAACTTGCTAACGGATGTGGGACTTGTTCGCTGCCCCAAACATATTAGATGATTGCACTTAACTAAGGGGATATTTATATAAAAAAAAGTATTCAAATTTCACACGACTCAATGGATATAAGGAAGGTTATCCGATATCTTTAAAGCTGAGTAGATGGGTAAGCACAAGGAAAAGAAGAAATCCAAGAATCTTAATTTAATGGCGATTTGAATTGGTACAAGACAGCAGAGGTTCTAAAATCGGTCTTTGAGCACATGACTATGGACTCCTTGATTCTTTCTCAGAACTCCCATTAGCTTTTGCCTTTGTTCTTTGCAAGAAGAAACCATCCCTTTGCTTTATCTACTGCTTTTCCTTTTCCTCCCAATCCTAGCTTTATTCTCCCCTCGAATTCACCCCTAAAGGGAAGACCACCCCTCTCCATCCTGCATGTGTTCACAACATTTCTCTCTCTCTCTCTGCTAAATTCTCTAAGGGAATCATTCTACAGATGGGTTCTCCATCCGAATTGAGCTTAGAATGTAAGCCTACCAGCTACTCAGTGCTTCCAAAATCATGTGGAGCTGAGTCAGATCAGTCTCAGAACCTCGAGGAGTTTCTTGCACGTCTCGAAGAAGAACAACTCAAGATAGATGCCTTCAAACGTGAGCTGCCTCTCTGCATGGAGCTTCTCAATAATGGTAATCATCTCTTGTTTAATTTCAAACTTGATCAAATTATCAAGAATTTTGGTATAAATTTTTGGGTTTAAAATTTAAATTATACTAATACATTATTTTATTTCCATTTACAATTTGTTTTTTGGATGAAATGCTCTGATTTCATTTTCTTTATGGCAGCCATGGAGACTTCTAGGCTGCAGCTAGAGGCTTACAAAACCAACCAAGGATCAAGGCCAGTCCTTGAAGAATTCATACCTATTAAGCATCACAGCAATGAAGAATTGAACAAGGCAATGGACACGCCGGAGAAGGCAAGCTGGATGGCATCTGCGCAGCTGTGGAGCCAAGCAATCGACCGGACCAAGCACCAAGCAGCAATGATGACAGCTCTAGAGGGGAAAGACAGCAGTTTTAACCTTAATCAGAAACTCTGTTTGGATAATAAACAGAGAAATGGAGGAGCCTTTCTTCCATTTTCAAAAGAGAAGAATGGTAGTGCAAATTCTATGATTCGGGTTCTTCCCGAGCTGGCGTTGTCTTCACTCAACAAAGATGTGGAGGAGGAGAAGAAATGCCTGGAATCAGAGAAGGCGGTTGTGTGTCGGAAGAGGGAGAATTGCAGTGAAATTGGTGCAGGTACAACAGCAGAACAAGAAAAGGGAGTAGTGAGCACAACTGAAGCACAAGCAACACCAACACAGACTCACCGGAAAGCTAGGAGGTGTTGGTCGCCGGATTTGCACCGCCGGTTTGTGAATGCACTTCAGATGTTAGGTGGCTCTCAAGGTATCTAGGTTTTTTTCTTTTTTCCTTTTTTTGCAGTTACTACTCTTATACTACACTTTTTGTCGACGAAAAATGTACAAAACAATCACACAAGAAGAAGATTACATATTTATGTCCACGGAACATGATGATTTTCCTAAGAAAAAAATCCCGAATAGATTATAAGGATTACAAACCGTTTCCCTTCTCTTTTATCTCGGTCTCTCCTTTCTCCTTGTTTTCTTCTCTCCTCTCTCTCACATCCAAGAAAAAAAATGCAGCCAAGAAAACCCTAGAGAAAAAGCCCTTACCGAGACTGATGGATCTCTCAGAAAACACAGCCCAGGCGCCAAATCCTGACACTTATATTACATTATGGAGAAAGGTGTATGTCTCACGCCCAAAACCATTTATGAAGAGCGAGTTCAGACGAGTTTTGAAATAATAAAGATTTTTTTAAATGGTTATCATATTAATTAGAAGAAACCACCAATCTTTGAAATACATAAAAGCCTTACGACCGAAAAGCCCTACAATCTAAGTACACTAGATATGGTTCATAACATAAATATATTCCCTTATTTCTATTTTAAAATTTTTAATTTTATAAAGAATTTCTCTCAAAAGACTCATGAACTTCTCTTTCAAATAGATAGATAGAAAGAGAGAAAATCAAAATAATATAGACAACTATTTTGAACAATTTCAAAATGTATATAAGATAATTAAATTAAACAGATGAAATAATATAAAAGAAAAGAAAAAAAATAAAACAAACTTGCCATTATTTTATCATTGTCAATTCGGTCAGCTTTCAATGAATTCTCACTCTCTTTCTCTGAATCGAAGAACAGTTGCAACCCCAAAGCAAATTCGGGAGCTGATGAAAGTAGACGGGCTGACAAATGATGAAGTGAAAAGCCATTTACAGGTTTCTCTCTTTTCCATTAGCGTGTAAAGTAATATAGAATTCTAGAATCTAAATTGTAATGAAACTTCACAGACAAGGATTGCATGCAATCTTTCAAAAATAAGAAAAAAAAAATCATATTATGAAGAAAAGCTAATTTTTAAATAACAGAACAGCTCTAATTGAAGATAATTGAATACATTTTTATTGATTGAAATAGGAAAAGTGTGCGAGATTTTTTTTTTTTTTCTATATTGAATCCATTTTTTCTACCTTTTGACTTGTCTATAAATGGCTAAATATGTTGTATTTTCATGATGCAGAAGTACAGACTCCATACGAGGAGGCCGAGCCCGAGCCCGCAAGGCTCAGCCACACCAGCACCTCAGCTGGTTGTCCTAGGTGGCATCTGGGTCCCGCCGGAATATGCTACGGCAGCAGCGGCTGCGCATGGTGCCTCTCCTGGGCTCTACGCCGCACACCCCTCATCCCACTCCTCCACTCACTACTTTGCGCCCCACGTGGTACAGGATTTCTACCCTGCACCACCCCACCCATTCCACCACTACCGGCCACCACCTATCCAGACCCACAGCTCACCGAATTCTGACGTTAGGGATGCCGGGGACCGGTCGGAGAGCATTGAAGAGGAGGGGAAGTCGGACAGCAGCAGCTGGAAAGGAGGAGAGAGCGGTGACAATGAAAACGGAGGGGCAAATGGATTGGTGGCATTGAGAGAAGTGGGAGATGAGAGCCATGGAAGTGATCATATTAACCTGAAATTCTAGTATTATTTCCATAGAGTTTTGATGATTTTCTTTATCGAAGAAGGAAGTAGAGGAAGTGTCTAGTCTGTTGATTCTGATCCTCCCTTGTTTCGGCATCATATAATTTGTGGTGCATCAATAAAATTACAACAGGTAGTCGGCTTCATAGATAAACTTATCATGTTAATTTTTATTTTTTTTTGACAATTATCCTATTTAAATTCATGTAATTCTATTTATCTATTTAGACATTTAATTCATTTTACAAAATCATAAAAATATAAAAAGAAATATCTACAGTCTAAAATAATTATAAAAGCATATCAAATTACCACAATACTTACATTTGGCATAACAAAAACACAATGTGCAAAATAATGTGTAAGTCAATCTAACGTGATACCATCATTTTGCAAAGTAATGGAAAAGCAAATAAGTGCTCCCTCCGTCTAAAAATACTTGTCCTATTTTGAATTTTGTTATCTTTTAAGGATTATTTCGGTGTGGAGTACGCCAAAAGCCTATTAATAGATTCTCTGAGTCAATACGGACATGATATGAATAATTTTGAGATAGTAAAATTACGAATAATCCTTAATGAACTTAATTTAATACTTAACGAACATTTCCTAACTATGCAATAATGCATGATTCCTGACGATGAGAGTCAGAGGTGGAAATAATTATGAAATGCTTCATAGGGACAAATCAAAGCTTATAAAAGAATATTGTCTTCCCATCATACTAGAGAAGATAATTTAGAGCTCATCGAAAAGGTTGAAACTTTGATTTAATGTAGAAATAAATAGAATTTGAGACAATTTCAAAATACATTAAAGATATTTTTTTTCTATTAAATATCTAAATAGACATGTAATTACACTACTATATTTAATGTAATTACATTAAAGATATTTTTTCTAGCAAAACTCAATATCAAAGCTATTTCTTAAATGGATTTAGCATATTAAAAACCATATCCTCCCTTATCTTATAATCTATCATATCTTTCTTTACTACTTCCAACTACATTTTTGAAACCCTTCCTCCTTCTTTTTTTCCCTTTTACCTATATCCTTTTAATTTTTGTGCAACAAACTTTGAGCATATATTTATTTGGTAATCTTTAATAAAGAATGGCTTCATTTTCGTATTTTGTTACCTATTTAATTTTTTGTTATTTTATATTTTCTATAAGATAAAATATATATTAATAAAAATAATTATATAAAATTGAACTAAATTGACTTACCAAATCACGTAATTGATCCAACCTAATAACTGATGGAGTCCTATTTAGATAAAGCAAATTATTAAAAAAAAAAAGTTTGATTCGACCCTCACTAAGTCTCTTGACTAACCCAAGTTAGTAATTTGACAAATCATATATTCGTTTAATATAAAAGTCAACGAAAGCATCCCACTTCACTTTATTCATTTCTTTTTACATTTTGCTATATATCTTAAATAACTTTATTCACTTTATCATCCATATTGTATATTTTGTATTATATTGTTCATCATTCTGCTCTGCATCTTATCTAAACTCTAAAATAAAGTAAGTGATTTTTTAATTTGAATCTTATTTCATCCTTAAGGATCATTCCTGGTAGTTTTATATGGTATATATGAGTAGAGAGGTTTGCACACATTCGAAAAGTTAATCGGTGATCTAAGAGGCACAGTAGACATGGATAAGATATGAATATAAAATAACATAACAAGTGAATGCTATGGTGACAAATAAGGTCATGAAGTTCTGCAAATTTCTGTTTAACTGGTTCCCTTTTCTACTCAAACAAATTTTATTTAGAGAAGCAGAGCATACAAATTACTAGCCTGCTCCAGTATGAGAAGATAATTCATTGCTTAACTTTGAGTTTTCTGGACAACCATGAGGAAATTGGGAGAGTAGCCAAGTATAAGAGGCTCTTCACATAAAGCTCTTGCCTGCTCCTTTGGAAGGGTGACCATTGCCACTCTGCTCAGACAGCCATGACTCTTTGGGGAAGGCAGGATCAGTATGTGTCCTTCTCCAAATGCACGCTCAAAGTAGTATGAAGCATGAATTGGCCTGACGCCGGCGTCGAATATCGCTGCATACGGGCACAAGTTCTCCCAGTTAGCACATACAAGTTGAGGACCACTCAGAACAGGACGGTGATGAGTGAGCTTCCTTCTTCCTCCCATGTCTGACTCCAACCACTCAATCAAATCCATGATCCCATTCTTATCTGTGTTCTTTACAACGTCGCCGATGGCCTTAGCAGCTTCCACCAGACCCACACTCTTCTTTATTTCCTCCCCACATACCTTACTAAAAACCATGCCATTTCCAAACAGGGCATTACTCATGCTCATAACATCTCTAACATCTAGACAGAGGGACATGTCAAGGAGTCCTTCCCTATTGCCTTTGACATTGCAAACACCGACCCACAAGAGCGCCGCGAGTGCCTCGAAAGGACCCGACTTAGCTTCGGCCATGCAACTTCGGACCATCTCTTCTGTGAAGGAGAGAGTGACAGTTGCCAAATTGTCCGGGTTTGAGCTTGGGGGACGCCTGTCTTCGGACATGGCGAGCTCGTAGTAATCGATGAAGTCGGTGTTTGGCTTGTGATTGGGGATGTTTCTTGGAGGAAAAGGATGGAAATAAGGAGGGAGGAGCATTTTGTTTAAGAAGGTGATCTCTGCCCATGCCTTCAGAAGCATGGTGGCACTGGTAGCGTCTGCAAGTAGATGACTGCAGCTCAAGCCAATTGCTACTCCATCACCTTCAAACTCTGTAATCTGTGACAAAAACAATCCACTCTGTTCAATCAAAACAGAATACATCTACACATTTAAGCACTAATCAAGTAATCAGTACTCACCTTCTTCCTGCTTCAATTACAAGTATTTTCGCTTTCAAATCAGATAAATCATTTCATTCATGATTTTTTTTTTTTAATTTACGTGTAGGAAACCACAGGATACCCAGCGTAAAACTCTCACGGGTGAGCCCACTACCCCTAAGGCACACCAAGGTTAGACCATGGAGACTCGAACCCGCAACCTCCTGCCTCCTGAGGCGCGAGGTAACCAGTTGAGCTACACATATTTCATTCATGATTTATTTGGCACAAAATAAAGAAAGTAGTCTTTCTATTGGAAATATCTGTTTCAAATCATTTTATCTAATTAAATTGTTGATTGATAGAATATATTAAGATCAAGAACATTATCAAGGATTAAGGGTGCGATCTATCTCATTTCCTTAATCCCATTAGGTTTCAGCTGAATTTTGTCAAGCTTAACTAAAGATGGATGGAAAGGATTATAGAATTCGGGATGATTTTTTTAAAATTTACCATATTGAGAATGGGCCAACTGAATAAACTCTTTGAATACTATAACAAGGGACCGAGCCCTGCTGAAGAATGGGCTCCTTAATTGAAATTCAGCTAATGGAGGCCCATCATCTCACCTGAACGTAGAACGTGGACCAGAAATATGGGTCATGAAACATGTCTTCCCAATAAGCAAGCCGGAGCTCCTGCTCCCTATCCGCCGCCTGTAGCCAGTCTTCAACACTCCCGTTCACCGTCGCCTCCACCATGCGCTACTCCGGCATCATTGCACTTGATCTTCCATTGCCCTTCTGGAGTCCTCTGAAGCCTTCCTGTAACAACTGGGAAGCTGGTAAGAACCTCAGAAAGTGACTCCGTCAGCTTCTTTGTCACCTCACCGTAGCCGGATTTGGTTGGGAAACGGTAGTAAAGAACGATGCGAATGCTGTGGAGTTCCATGGTGTGATCCAGAAGCGATAATTGGTGGAACTTGCCCGGTTGAACCTCCTTGCTGCTGACTACAGTTCGCTTGCATCGATAGCTAAGCTCGCCCATTGTTGAGATTCTTCCTTAATTCCCAATTTCATCTGATTTGTATATGTAATATAGTATTAGAAAATCACAGAAATGCGTTTGGAATTCAAATTTCTTGAAACAGCCCATGGTTCATGGAAGAACCATTTTCTTGTGAATTCATAGAATAATGGATGGAGGGGCAATTGGTCATGCTTACTTGCACAATGCCTTTCATGTGAATGTGAGCAAAGTCCACAGGAGCAAATAATAATAATAATTCCAAGTTAGATCAGAAATTGGGCCTGCCAAAGGACTGGACCAACCCTCATTAGGCCCATTCCATTGTTAGTACCTGGTCGATGGGACAAAATATGGGCCTTGGTCTATGTTTTGGATCCATTTGCAAAGGGTTTTGATATGTACGTTGTACTTTTCTCTCGACGGAATGCCTCTTCTTTTTAATCCAACCATCATATCTTTATAATTTTAGTAATTTCAAAATATAATTATTATAAATCATTGATTCTTGATGATTAGGCGGTCTGTATGGGCCATATGGATTCCCTGATGGCCAATAACCTCATAATCACAGTAGTGCGAAACTAAGGTTGAAATATCGGCCGATACATATCGTATCGGCCGATATGTATCGGTATTTTAATACCGAACAATATCGGCCGATACGATATATATCGGTCGTACATACCGAATATCAGCCGATATGGTAGATATTCAGTCCGAAATATCGGTCACAATATCGGCCGATATTTATAAATATCGGTATTTAAATTATTATTTTTTTATTTTTTATTTAAAAAAACACCGATATGGTTTTTGACGGTTTTACATGGTTTTCCACTGTTTTTAATGGTTTTTCGTAGTTCTTCACAGTTTTTAATAGTTCAGGGTTTACAGCTTTCACGGGTTCTCACGATTTTTTGAGGTTTTTTACGGTTTTTCACAGTTTTTTCACGGTTCCGATATCGGAGGAGAGAGAAATACCGATATCAAAGGAGAAAGAAAATTATCGGCCGATATATTGGTGGAGGCATTTTTTAAACCCCTGGTGCAAAACTTAAGTGGGCCAGATTAGATTTTAATAAATCCAACCAACTTATATTAAAAAACCTATTGAATCCCCACTGGGACTATTTACTCAAGTGTAGTCTTTGTGTTGTCTCCTGAGTCCCCCATTGGGATTCTTGTTTGTTTTTGTTCTGCATGACCCAGGCTGTGGGCCCTTCTTTTGTTTTGTACCTTGCTGTGGTGCCCCTGTTGTTTTTTTGGGAATGTTCTTTCCCTTTCTTTTTGAATGAATCATATCGAATTGTTAAAAAAATATATATATATTGAATCCAATCCAATCTGACTCAAATTGCTCAATTTAATTCAACTCGAATTGCTCACCCAACTCAACTCAAGTGTTGACATCCAATTTTATATTAAAAATTTTGAGTGGGTCAATTCAGATTGAATCAGGTCAATTTTAAAAAGACTTGACCCGACTCAATTCAAATTTAATTCAAGTCTTTTTATTCAATCCAATCCGACCCTAATTTCAAAAATGTAAAATCCAATTCACTTGATTTCTTGAATCAAGTCATACGAGTCAGATTAAAATCCGATCCAAGTTTTACCTCTAGTTCACAACATGGCAGGGTTGAAATCTCAGCCGATTCGGCCGAGATCTCTTCTCAAATTGAGACTTTTAAATCCACACAAATTCTCTAATGAATTTAGATTTATAAGATAGGTCATAAAGAATCAATAGTCTCTACCAACCCAACTCAATTAAAATCTAAGCACTGATTCGTAATAAAATTATCTAAGATCTAAGAACTAGATCCAAGAATTTGACTATTCTAATAGATTAGCCATATAAAAGAAAAAGGAAAAAAAAAACAAGTATAGAGATAAAAAAATACATCTATGATCGATCTAAAAAATGAAAGAACTTAAATTAAAAGTTCCATAAAATTGAAAGATAAAATTTGTGAATGTGAAGATGATAATCTGTGAGAATAAACATGCCTATAACTAAGAACTATAAAGATATCATTTTAGAAATAAATAAAAATTAAAAGCAAATAGAATAAGAAATGAGAGAGACAGCATGATTTTGAGAAGTCCAAATGCATATAAAATAGAGAAATGATGAAGTGAAGGGAGACTTGATCTTATTTCTCCCTCTTCATCAGTACATCAGTGAATTTTAAATTTTTACAATATAAAATACTTTAATTAGGTGATGAAGATGGAAGATCTAACCTTATTACGGCTAGATCGCATGCATCCCATCATTTCTCTATAAGTATAAGTATATTAAAATATTTAAGACTAATTTGGTTCTCCAACCTTGGACTTCTTAATTTTTGCTAATATAGGTATATTTACTCTATATTAGAAATAAGACATATATGAACGTCCCAATCTACATAAATAGGTTAAATTTACAGAGATAATCTATTGAGATTAAACGTGAATCGAATTTAAGACACAATTTTATAAAACGTGCATCTTGAATCTTTGAAATTTGAAATCGAATTCAATCTAAAACTTTGATGACTTCTAACCTAACCCTAGATATTTTCTAGGTTGGTAGCATCCCTAAAATTTATTTTCCTATAGGTTTGAGACGTTGGAGATTCAGTGGAAATAAATAGATAGGCAAATAATAGTAATGTTTGGGAGCGGAGCGATGTGGTGGGGGACAAGACAACTCATGCTGCTGATTCAATCATTCAAAACCCAGCAAACTCCGCTGACAGAGCGTCTCTACTCTACTAGCCGTTACGATGGATTTTAATCTCTCTCTCTGTAGTTTGTACTATTGCTGCATGGATGTGGGCCCCACAAATTGAACGGCTGATGACTGATACAGGCTCCTCTAATTGTTGTGGGCCCACAAACTTAGCCAGCGACATGCCCCCTTATCTCTAGCCGTTGCAATGGATGGACTCATGCCTCGTGATCTGGGGACTTTGAGTGACAACAATTTTGAATAGATATATAACCAATAATATTGATATTAACTGCATTTTTCAAAAAAAAAAAATTTAAATTATATATTTGGTTTAATTTTTTGATAACTGCAATGTAGTATTTATGTGACATTGGATAAAATTCAAGAAGCGATAGATAATTAATTATATTTTGTTTCATTAGATAATTATTAAAGTAATTTATTCTTTATAATATATCATAGTTATTTTAATTTTAATTTATATATTTATTATTATTTTTAATATTATATTTTTATGAGATTTTCTCAATAATATCTTGATAAAAACTCTAAAATTTAAAATATCTTGATATTTCCAATGGTCAATGATAATCTAAGAATGGTATTTATGACATTGTCCAAGACCAAATATCACTCTCACCCGAGCCAATAATTTGCTATGTAAGGTCCACAAGGATGCGTTTAATGCACGAGAATGGATACATTTGAAAGTCATTTTAAGATGATGTTTTTTTATGAAAAGGTTATGATTTTCAAATGTCCATTTATCAATTATCAAAATTTATATATTTTAATCTAATGATAATATAGAAAACAAATAGGTGTGAGAATGGATCCTATATGGGAGCTCGGTGATTTCTTAGTGTGTCTTAGGGGATAGTGAATTCAGTTATGAGGATTTAATAGGACTGTATCTGAATTTCTCACGCATTAATCTGAAAAAAAAAAAATTAATCTCACATTCTTCTCAAGAATTGGGCCGAATATTGTGGAAATTCCCTCGGCCGTGCTTCGGGAAAGACGCTATTCAAAAGTTCAAATAAATGGGACCGTTACTTTACCAAATCACTGACCAGAGACTCTCCACCTTCTCTTCGAGAGATCTATCGACGAGGGCCATGGCCACCAGATTTTCATTTACAGAAGAGGAGATGTCCTATCAATGAAGGCCTCGGATACCCGAAAGCTTATGCTAAACTCTGTCGAAACTCCCATCTCTTCAATCCCTACACTGATGCTCCTCCTTCCACTTTCATTCCATATAGCTTACAGGATGAACAAGTAAGTAAAGCTCATCTCCTCTTTCTTCTCATTTATGGGTTCCTTCTGGAGGACTCTGTTTTCCTCTTTTGAGTCCTGGGTTCTACTTAGATTTGGGATTTGCTAGTTACTCGCAAAAGCAATCTCATCTACAGATCTATTCTAATGTAAAGGGAAGTTTCTTAGCTACACCTTAATGCCCTTCCTTCCACAGCCTCTAATGCACTCAAATCTATTGCAAACTTTTAGACTTACCTCTAATGCACTTAATTCTAATTCAGTCAGTTTCTTATTGGAGTAGAGGAGGTTCTACCAATTGTTATCCATCAACTTTTAAACCTTATATTGGGGGTTTTCTTCTCTGTAGGCTACAAGAGCAAGGGAGCTTAATCACATGTTCCCTATCATTGATCCAGACAAAAAACCTTCAGAGAATCCAATGAATTATGCCTCTCTTTTATGGAAGCAGCTCAACCATCTTGGGTGAGCACTTCAAATTGGTTCTCGCAGCCTTAATTGTTGGATTTCTTAGATTTGATGTTATAGGTTCTCATTTCGCTGCTAATTTCCAGGAATGCTGGCTTTGATCCTGCAAAAATTCGGATTGATGCATATGGCAATGTTCTTTATATCCATGCAGATTCCGGTTCTCCTCTCTCTTGGGAGATCAACCACTGGTTTCCTTGCCCAAGTAGAATGTTAACTGAAATTTGATCATATGAATTTTAATCACTGATTTATAATTCCTCTCTCACACTCTCTCTCTCTCCTTTGATGGTAGGAGGAGGAATGACTGTTCCTAGCAATCTAAGGTTGTTACAATGGCAAGTATGTAAAACGATGCAAAACAAACTGGAATTTCTCGTTCCATGGTGGGATCTACAATTGGGTGTCTCTGTAAATCAGTTCCTTTCTATATTCGCTTCTAAAAACTGGGATTTTAGGTAGGCTTGAATTTTGTATCTACTAATTCATTTCAAGTTTGAAAACTCTTGTAAGATCCTGATAACAGAATTTGGAACTTTTTACAGGAGCAGAGCATTTTCATTCTTGTTCTTAGAAGGTGAAACTGAAGAAGTGAATGACTGTCATGCTGTAGATTCTCATAGATTTCCACAGCAGTTCAAAGAAATAAAAAGGCAAGTAGGACTTGCTCCAGCTGCCATTGTTTCAGTGCGCAAAGATTTTGATAGGTCAACTCTGAAATCAATTGATTCTGAATAGACCTCTTAGGTCGAACTCCCCTTCAGTTGGTTAGTATAAGGACATGGCTTTTCACACTCTTCCCTTATTTTCTTGTAGTTATATGCTTCACTTTTCCCTCATCTTATAATTTCATTTCTTTTGGCTCATGCCTAATTTCCACTCTTATTATCATGACCTACCTAGTTGCTAGGAAATTACCAGTCAAGGAGAATGAACCTCTTTGCGAGACAAGTCGGCAATATGGATCAAATGGGTTGAAAGAAAATGGCGACTTGGTGGACATGGGTAATAACCAATATACAGTTATTGCAATAGCAAGAGATTCATTGAAGCAAAGAGAAGCAACTAAGAAGAAACAGACAGAGTTGCACAAATTAGAGGAAGAATTGTTTGAACTGGAGCAGACAAATGAAACAGAATGCCTCACATACAAGAATTGGAATCAATGTTAACTAAAAGCAGGAGGAAAGTTGAGAAATGCAGGAGGTTAGCAGAGGCACAGTCATCTCATAAGGCAGTGTTAGAGAAAATGATCCGAGATGCCATGCACCAGTAAGTTCGATAGAAGCCTAAACTTCCCTAAATCCATTACACTATCTCCTAACAAATATATTGATTTATTTTTATTTAACAGGAGTGTCGTTTACAAGGAGCAGATTCGATTGAGCCAGTTGGCAAACAGTGCTCTTATGGCAAGATTAGAGGCACAAAGAGCGATCTGTGATTCCTCTGAGAAAGAACTTTGCTTACGTCTCAAACAGAGAGGTGAAATGGAGAATCAGGTTAAGCCTTGGGAGCAAGCCAGAAAAAGATCACGAATAGAATGTACTTCACTTGATGCAAGACGTGATACATCCGATCAGTTTATACAGGAGACAGAGGCAAAGAGGTTTTCTCACAAAGAACCTCGACTATTTGGCAAAACTGATGAAGAGGAAGAGGAAGAAAAGGAACAAAATAAGTGCTTGGTGCCATTAGAAGAAACTGCAGATGTGGAGATGCCTGAAGCAAACCACTCTCTCGTTGCTGTGGGGGATGAAGAACAGTTAGATGATGAACTTCAGAAATCAGGAGGCAGAGAGAGTCATTGCCAAAAAGAAGACAATTGGAAAATAATTGGTCCAATTCCTCATAGCCCACTAGAGGAAGATGATGAAGAACACAGGAGGAAGGTTGGGAAGGGGAACGTAGACAAATGGCTTCTGATGCTATTGGAAAATGCCAATGGAGGTTCTCTCCCGGACTCGCCACCTCAAAACGTAGACCAAGAGGATGACATGACCGGCAACATAGTTCACAAATTGAACTTCAGTGACCCACAAAATGAGAGTCAGATTTCAAAACTTAAGGCATCACAAGAAGTGGCTCACACTGAGAACGATAAGTGCATTGAACAGCAGAATCGAGAGATAGAAGGAAATCAGCATATTAAAATTATTGGAAAAGGCACTACTGGTAAAGTGGGTAGTGCTTGTAGGAGTGATAGAAGCTGCAGTGACTTGGAAGTGAAGGAGAGAGGATTGAGGAACAGAAAGGAGAAGAAGAGGCTTGTGAGGACTGAGAGTGGTGCAGACATTAGGTCAGTTCCAACATCTCCAATGATTTTGGGCATGAGAAAACATGTTGATCACATGAAGAAATCAAGGGTCACTGGCAATGATGAGGAACTGATTGGCAACAAGTTCTTTAGAACTCCAATTGCCCAAGCAATCAAGAAAGCATTCAATAAATGAAACTTTTGCTTCAATATATAATATGCCATCTTGAATGTCAAATATGTATCTGGTTTATTTATGCCATTGTAATAATCACTTTTAGGCTATCTATTTGGTGGAAATTTGTTAGATTTATGTTTCTTGATCTTGAAATGATTTATGTAATAAAAATAGTTCTAATCAGTGCCTTTGAGACTGGATGTTGTGTCAATGTTGGTATGAGGTATCCAATGATCCATTCTAAAGCCGAAGAAAATCCCAGTTTGTTCTTGAAATGTGAAAGATTTGGTCATACAATTCTATTGTGACATTAACAAAACTAGAGATAAACTATGGGAGATTGGGTTTTCTTTCTCTTTTTCTTTTTCTTTTTCTTTCTCCCTTTTTTTAACATTTTGAACAAGTTTGGAACAGATTCATTGTGTGAAGTCTAGTTTCAAAAAGCACTCCCACAATGCAACCAAGAACGAAGCAACAAAGAAGAGAATGCTATGAACCTGGAGGCTTCAATAACATGAAAACATTGTGAGTGCAATGAGTGCAACCAAACATCAGTCAAGAGAGTTAAATAAGCAAGAAACAGATTCATCATCATGTAACCAGAACAAAGTGAGGATAGAAGATAATGCTAAAAACCAAGAAGCTTCAGAAACAAACCAAAAAAAAAACATTGGAGTGAGATGAAGGTCATGAAATCAGAAGCCCAAGAGATCCAACCTTCTCATTGGCACTTGAATATATTATTATCTGTATATTGAATTTCGAGTTCAGTTTGAATTTTGATATTGCAATTTCAGGTTTGCCCATGCTTGGGCCTTTCATGGGTTGAAGTTAGGTTTGGCACAGTATGAGCCCATCAGACACAATGGACTCTTCGTTCTCCATTGGTTCAACGAAATCCAAGAAGCACAGACCAAAACAGTCAACTCTTATCTCGTTCACCAAACTCCAAAGGAGGTCC
This sequence comes from Chimonanthus salicifolius, assembly GCA_013350335.1. Taxonomy (NCBI): domain Eukaryota; kingdom Viridiplantae; phylum Streptophyta; class Magnoliopsida; order Laurales; family Calycanthaceae; genus Chimonanthus; species Chimonanthus salicifolius. The sequence continues at coordinate 71,187,194 of CM023535.1, read as the reverse complement.
ACCCAAGTTCAAATAGCCCAATAAAATAGATCTCTTCTTTTTTTATGATCAAGGTGGTCAGGTTTCTTAGAGCACTCTACTAATTTTCAGAACATGTACAAGCCTCTCTTCCTACATATACCGGGTAATTCTATAGGGAGTGTCTCTTTGAGGTAGGGAGTGTGAATCAAACCCAAGACTCCCACTTCCTGAAGCGGTTCCTTGCCATGAATTGAAAAAATAGACCTTTAATCAAAACAAATCATCAAATGGTCCACTCAAATTGAAAGTTGATTTAAAAATTTGCATACCCAAGAACAAATTGGACCACTTAATTAATTAGTCCACGTAAGTGGAAATGCATTAACCAAATGGACTACCAGTTCCTAATCCGAGCTTAAAATTTCAGCCCAATTCAACATATTAGCCGAAATTTATCTGGTTTTTTATGGCCCAAAATTAAGACATTAGACTTTTCAGTAAAATCTGGGTCGGGCCAAAATTTACAGCCGAAATTGGGTCCATTATGGCCTGTTTTGGCTGAAAATTATATTTAAGAAATTTAAAAAGTGGTGACTGAAATGGCGGCCAATATGGTTGAAATATCGACTATAATTTATAAGGTTGGCACAGTTCCAAAATATCAGATTTCACTGATGTCTTTAACTTTGATCCAAATGCACTGACAAATGGACCCATTTCGACAAAAGGTTTTACTCAAGTATGAATGGGCTCCTTCAAAAATCCTAAGGAATCCATTAAGTAGGGCATCCAAAGCTCAGAATATATCAATTTATTCCAAAATCTTTTATTAAAAACATATTTTAGGTAAAAGAAAACGCATAACTGAATTACATACAAATTTTTTATCTCTTTATCTCAAAGTTCAAACGATATCAATTACTTTTAAAATAAAAAAATTAAACTATACGTTTGTATAGTTTAAAAAGACGAGAATAAATTAAAAAATAGAGTAGTTGAATAATTTATAAATTATAGATTATAAATATAATAAATGTATTATACATTCATATTAAATATACTAATACTATTAAAATATTTTTAAAATATTTAAAGACAATAATTTTTTTAAATATATATGAGCATAAACAAAATATTGTACGACATTCTTTTCATTCAAAAGCGAGAGACGTTAAATTAGAAAGCAATAATTATTAGAAAGTAAATTTAAAAAGATTAAAGTGATAGTTAAGAATCCATTTAAAATTATCGTATGTGTGGACAGAAGGTTTACATATGACTTAATCTGGAGATTAGTGAGAGGGGTTATTGAGTCATTGGGCTTTCCTTCTAGTTTGAGTTGGAAGCAGATGTATCGAGCATTGTTGAAGCAGGTGATGGGCCAGAGTCGTCGCCATTGTCGGGTCATTGTCAGATCGGGACGAGACCACCTTTTTTAAAAGTCCAACCAGTTGTCACCAAGAAACGACATATCACCCACCGTAAAATCAAGATTGTTGATCATCTTTCTGGTGGGCCTCACTGTCGATGACGATGCTACATGTTACCACATCTAGCCTAGGTTATAGCCCTTGATGGCTCGATGTCCACTTGAGGGCTTATAAAATATTTTTTATAGTTGCCACGATTTGATTTGAAGGCATGTCTTACTTGTTAGTACAGTCCATGTTATGGGTGGATCTTTACGTTTTGGGGTTTATAAAGATTTTAAGAATGAATTTTATTAATGTATTTTAACATGATATTAAAGTAGAGGTATTAGTGAGATGGTTGAATTCGTATTTCCAACTTTATATGAAAGAGAGAGTCAAATGTCTCTAATTCTTCTGATATTGAGGAAAAGTATTAGTAAAGTGATACGTTATCGATAGATTTTTGGATTATGGTGTTTATAAGTACTCTCTATTTTTATAAATCAGATTTTAAAGGTGGATTCTTATCATCTATTTAAATACTATTGCAAAAGGATGGACGAACATATAAAATCTCTAATTTTTCTCAAATGATATTAAAATTTAGCAATCAGGTCTCGTGACAGAAGATGGGACTTGTCTTGTGTTATTAAAAAGCGTTGTCGGTAGACCATCATAGAGATTATGTTTAGAATGAAGTTCATCAAATTATTTTAGTTTTTTTCTTTAAATTAAAATAAAATTATTGAATAAGTATTTAAGCTTATAGTCTTCAATCTAACAACGAGTATATTTTAACTAGATATAATATTATATTAGATCTAAATTTTAAATGAAAAAATCGACATTTTGAATGATCTATATTCACTTAAATACGAATCTCTCATGGGACAAGATTTTATGGAGGGTTTGTTCTCAGGCCGGGTTTTGTCGAGAAAGAAAAGCCTCAGCCTGTTTATATTTATAAAAGTCTGAATCGTTCGGGATTTTAAAGGCAACCTATTTTGCATCTAGTATCATTTTTTATTTTTTAAAAAATTATTTTATAATATAAAAATTTAACTGTATAAATTGAAAATATACTTAAATATCTATAACCATTAATATTTCAGTTAAAATTTAATTTTTAGTCACTTAATTTTGATAGTTAAAATTAACAGAGTCTTTAAAAAGATTACACTTGATGACTTGATTTTGATCACTTTTTTAGTTTTTAGTATTTTTATTATTTAAAACTTTTGAAAGAGAATATTAATTTTAAATTTTAAAGTTGTATATTAGTATAGACCCATTCCTCTTCTCGGTGGTCAGTACTCGGTACATATCAAGCCATTTGTGTTTACAAATTCCAACATGGGGCACACTTTAGCCTCCACGATTGCCTGCCAAAATTAGGGGAGATAAGGGGACAGTGGTCCAACGTTTTCATAAGTGAAAAATGATAAATGGATAATAAATTTTATGTCGAAATTTAGTTTGGTATATTTTTTGTTTTAAATTTTATAAGTAAAATGTATTAAATAATTGTTATTTTGAAACACAATTAAGTGACTACCGATACAATGGGAAGCTACTTTTAATAGAATTGAATTGAAAGAATTTATTCTAATTTTTATATTAAAATTTTTCTCATTATTTATATAAACTTTTTTCATAAAAAATGATCTCTGTGATTTGACTAATTTCTTCGAAAAATTATAGAAAATCAATTCTTAAAGAAAGAAGTTCAAAGAAATTTTTACAAATTATGTATTTCAAGACATATGAACCTAACTAATCTACTTTAGCTTATATATTTATAGATTAAATGAAGACCCTTGATTTGGTTCATGACCTATGACCCATGACTCAATTGACCCGATCTATTATTTAATCTATAATTCATTAACAGGGCTGACCCTGGGCATAGGCGTCGTAGGCTGCCGCCTAAATTCTCCAAACAGAAAGGGCCTCCATACACTTAAAATATTTAATATACCAGTCAGAAAGACCCTTGAAATCTAAGGTGCAAATATCGGCTGATACATATCATATCGGCCGATATATATCGGTTTTTTCAAACCGATCAATATCGGCCGATACGATAAATATCGGCCGTACTGTAGTATTATCGGCCGATATGGCCGATATTCGGTCCGAAATATCGGTCCAAATATCGGCCGACATTCATAAATATCGGTATTTAAATTTTTTTTTTTTAAAACACCGATACTGTTTTTACACGGTTCTTGGCGGTTTTTTGCTGTTTTTAACGGTTCTTCGCGGTTCTTCACGGTTTTTAACAGTTCAGGGTTTACTGCTTTCACGGTTTTTGACGGTTTTTTGCGGTTTTTAACGATTTTTCGCGCTTCTTCACGGTTTTTAACGGTTCAGGGTTTACTGCTTTCACAGTTTTTGGCAGTTTTTGGCGGTTTTTAACAGTTTTTTGCAGGTTTTGTCACGGTTCATCACTGTTCATCACAGTTTTTTGCGGTTTTTTCAAGGTTCCGATATCGGAGGAGAGAGAAAATAGTCGATATCGGAAGGGAGAGAATTTTCTCGGCCGATATTGCGGTCGATATGCATATCGGCCTATATTTGCATATCGGCCGATATATCGGCCGCACCGTTTTTTTAACCCCTGCTTGAAATCTCACTCCGCCTAAGCCCTTTAAGATTTTAGAGGATCTCAAGGCCTGCCCAGTAACCCAACTAGAGGTGCAAAAATTAGATTTACCGAGATATCAACGTCTCGACTGATATCTCGATATTCTGGATATCGGCTGATATTTTTCTCTCCTAATTTTTTTTAAAAAATCAGTGTATACCTACCAATATCGCCGAGATTTATACCCGTGAACCCAACCAACTCCAATTCTCAACTTAACCCAAGCTATAAACCAATTCACAACTTAACACGGTCAAACGTAATATAATATTTATGTTCTCTTCTTGGACCTATAAAAATAGAAATTGCCAAAGAAATTAAATTTTTTTTAAATAGTTGTAGAGGAATATACCAAGTTTTAAACTCATCAGAAACCCTACTTCCATGGGAGCGCAGTAAAAAATAAATGACGGCTCGTATCAATAACTAAAGCATCTCATAAGCCAAAACCAGAATGCCGAACGCCCCCAATGCATACCACAGGATTTTTATTTTTTCTAGCTGTTATACCATTAAAAAATGAAAATTTCGCGCTAAGTTACCCTGAATTAACAAGATGGAAGACGGGTGTAAAATTGGAGGGAAAAAAAAAAAAAGCAAAATGAGAAGTAAATACATCTTATTGTTGTAATCTGTCGGAGGCGACTGTATGCCGGAGCTGCTGTGGTGGCTCCGCCGGATGCCAAGCCGATGCAGCAATCAACGGACGGCTGTGCCACCCGAGTGTGAGGCAGCCCTCATTCTCTTCGACGCAGTAGCCACGAGCAGAGAAGAGAGTAAGGAGCATGCTTGCTTGCTTGAATGCGTTGGAGCCCAGGTGGATAGGTCTGAACCCGGCCTGACTCATTCTCGTCCGCCACTTGACAAGAGGCTCGTGCCGCTCAACACGAGCGGCGCCCTCGCAGCACACCACGTTGCATATCTCCCTCTGTATGTACATCTCTGCAACCGCCTTCTCCAGCTGAGCCGTACACGCCTCCAGCGAGTCGAACATGGTGGAGTAATAGTACAGGGCCTCTGTAAACCGGTCCAGGAACCCGGCCTGGTTGTGGTTCGCCTCCTGTTCGACCATCGTTACAATCTTCGGGTTAAGCCCGCGAATCCAGCCAAGCACAGAATTGATCGGTGCGGCAGCCGGCGATTCGTTATCTGAGGCGAGGAGACGGTGGAGCTGCATTACAGAATTGACGGCGACGGCCTCGTGGGGACCGACTAGGAGCATCCAGGGCTTGACTTGGTCGAGGCTGGAGGCCGCGACGCCGCGGAAGGTAAATCGGACGTTGACGGAGCGGGCGAGTTCGGCAAGACGGAGCCCAATTTCGCGGAGGGAGTCGCCGCCACCGGGAGAGGGAGGTCCGATGCCGGTGAGGCGGAGGAGAGGGGGGCCGCCGGGACGGAGTGCGAGCGCTTGGATGAGGGCGGGCCACTGGAGGCCGTGCATGAGGCTGAAGTCGATGACATGGACACAATCGTGGCCTTCAAACGCCTCAAGAATAGCTTGGTTAGCGGTGAAGTGGGCGAATTTGAGGTAAGGGCATGCCTCATAGAAGTGGTGGTACAGTATCTCGCTCTCACCGGCCGAGCCGGGATCCGGCAGGGGCTGACCCGGTTCGAAGAGGCGGCAGCTGAGAGCGTCGATGAAGTAGCCGGCGACCTTGCCAATGCCACACTCGGTGTTGACACGTGTGAGGAGTAATTTCCTCATCTCTCCTATTATCGAACCCGCCATTCCCATCTCCCCTCTCTGCACCCAATCCGCGCACGTGATCATCAAATGCACCAACCTAATGCCCGAGTCCTCTTCTTCTTCCCCCTTCAAACTCACCACAGCCGTAGGATCGGAAACCTGTTGCCACGTGTCTAGCACCGGAGCCGGGGGAGGATTCTGCTGTGTGGGGAATAGAGCTTCGTGTGTATAGTTAGGGACAGTGGAGAAATCGGGGTTGAGGTGGGAGAGCATGGAGTCGATCCATGAGCCGAGGTCGGACGGGTTATAGTGTACGGCCTCCGAAGCCAGCTCGGAGATGTCTGGTGCGTTGCCCACCATCACCGACTCTAGCCTCTCCAATCTCTGCGCCACATGGCAGAGATCAGACGACCGGACACGGTACCCTGCTCCTGCCAGAAGGCCATCGATCTCACTTACCTTTTCCGGGCTGCTGCCGCTTGGTACGCCGTTTGGGATGCTCGAGTCGTAGGGACTCATGTTCGAAACTGGTCGGGTTAGGGTTGGGAACTAAGAGGAACTAAGGAAGTGAAGAAGATGATTTTTGTTGTTTTTGAATTAAGAAAGAAAGGAAGAGAGAGAAAGGGGAGAAGTATGACGTAATGGGGTGATGAGTTGGAAAAGGAGTTGGTTGCCACAGTATGAAGAGATGCATGGAATGATCCATCCATCTCACCCAGGCCCATGCACGTAGCACCGTACGTTTCTCGTGACGGTACAAACTGAGTTGAATTTCAAAAAAAAAGAAGACTGATTGGGACTGATTCATCTGAGTTAAGTCAAGACGATTCACTGTGGTCCTCTAATGGAATTTGGCCATCTAATCTGATCTATGTAAAAGGGAAGGATAATCTGGACCACTCCTTTGTACAACAACGGCTACCCTGTAATCTGATAATGGAAATTCACTGTAGTGCACAGAAAACTTTGTGGTCCATCCTGCATCCGTTCTGTACATTACATGTGATCATCATTCCTAATCATTGCTGGAAAAAAAGGGAGAAAAAAAAAAAGGAAAAAGGATCTCGTACTAAATTGTGCATGATTGCAACAAACAAGATTCGATCAAAGCATCACAATTTTCTTCAACGGCTGTGAAGAATGCAAGATAGAACTCAGCTGCTGTAGTCAGACTTCAAATCAGTGTAATATTTTTGAAAAAAAATAATGATAAAGATGAAGATTGAATTCATTGTATGTGAAATCTGCTTTAATAATGGCATACGAATTTTTATTTAATTTTTTTTCTTGAGGGTTGCCTTATTTATTGTAAATGAATTGTTAAAACAAAAATAGAAAGAAACTAAATAGGTTGGAGTGGATAACGAGGAATTCATCTTAGAAAGAAGAAATTTTGACTTCGATTCTCATTTTATTGATTTGTCTTGACAATTAGTCGAGTGCTTTAAGAAATAGGAGCACATTATTTTATAAAAAAATAGAAAGTGGTGAATGAATTTGAACTTACTATCTTAATCTTATATATTTTTACTGTTCTTCCAACTAAAAAAATTAGGCATTTTACATTTCAACAATTTATTAGGTTTGAAAATGATCCATGTTTTATCCATTCCCTTCTATTTTATTTTTAATATTATACACACTAAATGATTTAGACATTTTAGGTCCAAGAATTTAACTAGTTCAATTTTTGCGGTAATAATGGGTTGGATTGGATCGGATTTAGGTTGAGTTGATTATAGGTAAGAACAGAATTTTCTGTTTGGCTCGACTTGACCTAACTCAAAAAAAATTTAGTTATTGATCTGACCTGACTTAAATGTAAATAAAAAAATTTAAAAATTAAAAGAAAATTCATTTTTAACAGAAAATGAAAGATAAAAGGAACTCCTTTCATGTAAGATTTTTGGATATGGAAAACTGATGCAATACGATAATATTTTTTAATTTAGTGGGGTATGTGGGCTAAAATTAATATGTAAAAAGTAATATTATTTAAATATTAATTTTAATTCAATTCGGGACAGATTTGTGTTTGGAGTCCTGTATCCAATCTGACCTGAATTTATTTAAAAATGAAAAACAATTTAAATTTCTCTTTCTAAAAGTGAAAAACTGTTTAAATTACCAAAATAGAGATTTCATTTTAAATAGAATCTTGCACTGCCATCTACTATTGGACGTAACAGAGGGATCTACCTTTTTATACTGACAAGAGATATTGGTCAGTGCCAGTGCTCAATCCATGAAATTCGATGAAGGGAACTTATAAATAGTAGAAGTCTTTTACTTTTTACAGGGTAAAAAAGTCGGGATAATTTTTTCCCTTCCTGTGACTTTTTTTTATCCTTTAAATTTTTCTTGCATATTGTTAATTTAAATGATTTAAGAGAATAATTTAAATTTACACATCATCTTCGGATCAATATATTTTTTTAATGATCAAAATATCTAAATCTCTTAGAGTATCCATTAATCTTCAGAATATGTACAAACCTCTCTACTCGTATATACCTAAGAAGTCAGATTAATATTTTGATTCAAGAAGATTCGTTACTCTAGTCATTTTACTATTTTTGACACAAAGTCTTAAATTCTAATGTTTCTTTTTGAAATATTTTTTTTTAGATTAACGTGTGGGAAACTCAGGCACAATCCTATTAAAATCCTCACGGATGAGCCCACTACTTCTAAGGCACATTAAAGTTAGACCATGGAGACTCAAACCCACAACCTCGCTTCCTAAAACTCCCACAATCTCCTATTTCCTCCTAATATATTTCCATACTAACAAGTTCGGCTGTCATTTTTAAAGTAATACAGAGAAATTTAAGGGATGTGAAAAACCCTAACTAATGTGGAAGGAACAAATCTCATTCCAAATTAATGAAAAAGACAGATATATAAATATAAGTTGGACCAATCAAGACGGCACAACTTGAAGGTTGAATAAGATAATTAACAACTGAGTAGAATGAGAGTTTATGGGGGACCATAGCTTAATAATCCAAAAACTCTAAACCCTAAACACAACGAAGGAATCATTTATGGATTCTTTATTCATATATCATTTTCAAATTCCCTCTCTTCTTCTCATCCATAATCAAGTTTTAATGGCTGATGAGCATTTATTTAACATTTTTTATTTAAAAAGTATTTTTTTTTAATCCATGAACATGACCAGGGCTTTCTTCATCTAAGTTTATAGAGAATTATTGACAAATGAAGATGGAATAGAGATGGGACATCTATTTATTTAATAATTTGGTTTATCATTTGGCCTCTAATGTTTCCATAGTAGAGTCAAGGGTTGATCTCCAATATATAAATTCCATGTGACCTTCTCTACCACCCACCACAATACCAGATACAATACAAGGAACATCAACAAAAAATCTAATCTGGCGGTTGTGATTAACTGTGGGTAACAAGTGACCCTAGTATGAACAAAACAAAGCCCAGAAGTTCAGCAGTTGGATGATTCTGGTCACTTGATCAATGATCATCAATTGATAGAAAGAAACCCAATGAAAAGAGATAAGATCCACGGTCATTTCTCAGCAGTGTAACTTGTGGCTCATCACCGTAGTCGATGGACCCGCGATTTAAAAATACTTCTCGTACTGTTCCATATGGGTAAGAAGGCTTACATATGTCTCGAGGATTGGTCGGATACTCTAAGATGCCTCGACACCTTAGTCATCAAAAAATCAAAAGAGTTTACCCTTTAGATGAGCATGGGCATACTTTGTGAATGAAGTTTCACTTTGTTTTTTATTTCAAATTTCTAATATAAATGACTTATTAAAATTCAAAAGACTAAGACTATACGACTTGAATAATCTGTTAGTAGTGAAACTTTATGCACTTAATATCCATATAATTATTTGTCCAACGTATCTAACTATTTAAAATTTATAATCCCTTTAATAGAAGTCTAATGAGAGAGCGACCCTAGCCTAACTCAAATATAAACACTTCACTACCCCAGTACAATTTATACTGTGACTTTCTGTGGCAGCAGACGTATGGTCATAGTCCTGAAGGATGAGGAGTAGGGAACCAAAGGCATTCCATTGATATTTTCAACAGTACAAAACCCTAAAAGAGTAGTATTTTATCATTCAAATGATTAATTTTATCATTCAAATGACTGATAATAGGTTAAATAAACAAAAGGGATTGGTTTGATGAAGATGTTGGGACCAGTATGCCCTAGAATATGTTGTTGGAGGGACAGACACTTGGATGTATGTGTCCATTCCGTAGCTTTAGCTGACATTATCATGTTACTTCTACTTATATCCAAAGGGTCTCATCCATGGAAGAAACCTATACTGTGGTTCACCTCTCCAAAAATTCTCATGTGTGATCTTGATAATTTAGATTATTAAAAAGTTTCCTATAACTAAAGACGTCTATATTAAAAAGTTTTACTCTGTCTTTTGATTATCTCCTAACTCAAGAAGCGAGAACCAATTAAAGTCGAATAAAGTCCAAAAATTACCTTAATCAAATAATAAAATATGAAAATATCATAAATATATGAATCAATTAAAGTCGAATTTGAATGTTATTTTATTGGTTGGCATCATATGTCGATTCCTACAATGCTATAGTTTCGCATTTGGGCAGCAGCCAAAATGACTATTGACATATTGTGATTTTGTGATACTGAAAACAAAAACTGAGAGAACAGAGCTTAAGTGAAAAAAAGAAAAAACAATCTTTAGTGACGAAATCACCCATGTCATTCAACTTTATCATTTTCTTATTAATTTCATTTGTTTTGTGAAAGACTAACTTTACATACTGAAAATAGACTTCTTGAGCTTTAAGTAGATCGAACTTCATCTTCACCATGCATCTTTTAAAAAAAATCAAGAATGTCTACTGATTTTGTCTATTAATTGAGTTTCAAGTTGAAATTTAATCCATCTATATCTCATCAAATCTATTTCAAATCCATATTATTGCTTTTAATATGGTGTTAAGATTTTTTTTTTTTTAAAAAAAAAAGAGAAATAGACCAGGTGAGACCCATCATTTTTCTATAGCCTAATGATTTTAAGACAAAATTTAGTTTACTTATATCTCATCAAGATTACTTTCAATGCATACGATTAGTTTTTATTAGTGTTTATAAATTCTCTTTTAATAAAAAGGGCAAATGGACTGTAAATGCATGCATCAATTCTTCAATGCATGCAAACAATATAAAAAACATCATTCTCATTTTAATAGTAGCAGAGATACGTTGTGCCACATGTACGGCTATAATGCAATCGATGTATAGGTTCCTTTGCAACAGATTATGTATACTTGTGTTAAATATGCAATATCGGTCTTTTGCACCCCTCCACGTTAAACAGGTGAGGTTTGTTCAGGTCCAGTGGGAGAGAGGCCCATTTCATAATATTTTGAATCGGATTCCACTTCTAGGAGCCCACTGCCACCTGATTTTAACATAATTATATTACTTTAGTAAAGAAGAAAAATTATATTTTTCATGCTAGTATTATTTTTGCAACAATAAATGAAGAAGATGATACAAGAGAGATAGACTCCATATAAGAGAGGTATACATGGCAATCAAAAGAATATCTAAGAACCAAGAGAAAAAAACCAAATACAGAATGGTTAGTATACTAGCATGGTCCGAACTTCGGATTTGATATTAGAATCTCATAACATCTGATTCCAGTTTCAACTTCATTGTAATATTCCATGGAGTGTTTCAAGAAAGCTCTTAAAACAACCATAGCATATGGAAGTTATCAAACAAAACCATGGAAAGATGGAGACCTGCAACAACTACAAGCTACTTCTGATGAACCCAGAGGAAGTTCCAAGTGTAGCTCTCTCCTAAAGAGAAGCCCAGTTGGCAATTGTTCAAGAGAAACAAAAGCATCAGATGACGAGACTGACTGGCCTTCTTAATGTGATATTATTATCGGAATGGCGAATATTACAATGGATACTTGAAAAAATAAATAAATAAAAGGCCAAACTTACATTATCATAGAGCAGTATGTGTGGGCTTTGATCTGATAGATCACTGAAATGAGAAGAAATACCTTCATCCTACAAAAGTCAGCTAGTTAAGTCGAACATACTCCCTTAACAACAATACTTAGCCCATTCACATGTTAAGCAATTCATAGTTGTTCTCAATTTGTCATAGGCAACTTGCTTCCAGCTTCGTCGTGTACAGATTTCTACATATCCTACATAGCCGGAAAATACCAGGCAGCAGCTTTATATGCATCACCATTTTGCATTGAATTTCTGGAAAGGCATTTACAAGAATATGGAGATTCAACGACACATAATACATGGGTCTTCAGCACCATCTAGATATGCAAGAGTTATTTTCTGTACTTTGTATATGGCACATTTGCACCAGCCTGGTTTCCTTCATCTGTGTTAATGCAGGAACATATTGCGTAAAAGATGCAAAGATTTAGGAGATAGAAGTACTGCATTTCAATTAATTTGCTTGTTACGTCTACCCCAGTACCCTTCATTCCCACAGGAGCAAGATCCATCTTTGAAATGGTGAAATTTTTCAGTGTCCCTAACTGTTATTTCCCGCCGCACAAGTTTTGAAATGAGATTAATGGTTTGGTGGCAGCTACTGCACATGTACAGGTTTTTTGTAACCCATATGGGCATCCCAGGTGCAGTATTGATAAGCCCAAACGCGACAGCCAATCTCTCGCTATGACCACAAAATATTTCTGCTTTTGACGCTTCAATTTCATCAATGGAACTTTGCTCAGGCAAGTCAAAACCTGCTGTCTTCATTCTCTCATACAAGCCATTCAAAACAGCATAAATCCCCTTTATCTGAGGATGAGCCTTGTCTCCACTAAGAAAAGCATGAACATTTCCCTTGGCCTCCACCCAACTGCATCCAGGATCAACAGATAGACCCCTTTCTCTCATCACTCTCCTCACTCTTGCAACTTCATCCCACTTTCCACTGTCAGCATACAAATTACACAAAAGAACGTAATAACCGACACCATCCATATCCAATTCAAAGATGAAGCGAGCAGCGAGTTCCCCAAGTTCAACATGCCGATGGATCCTGCATGCATTTAACAAGGCACCCCAAACACCAGCATCTGGGTCTATGGGCATCATTTCTATGAATTCATGTGCTTCCTTCAAACACCCAGCACGGCCCAGTAGATCCACCATGCAAGTGTAGTGTTTCATATTTGGAGCAATGGAATATCGTACCGTCATACTGTTAAAGTACTCCCAACCTTCATTCACCAACCCAGATCGACTACAGGCAGAAAGAAGAGCAATGAATGTAATCTCATCTGGACTCACCCCTACTTTGATCATTCTTTCAAACAATTCCATGGCAAGAGTTCCATGTCCCTGTCTTGCATAGCCAGTTAGCATAATATTCCATGATGATATATCCTTGTTTTTATTTATCTCAAACTGCATTTGTGCATGTTCCAACCTCCCGCACTTCCCATACATGTCCAGAAGTGCATTAGGTACAAAACCCTCATATTCAAATCCATTCCTTATTGCATGGGCATGGATCTCTTTTCCACACATCAAAGCTCCTATAGTTGCACAAGCAGAGAGAGCAGCAACATACGTCACAGAATTGGGCTTTAGATCGAACTGCATCTGTCGAAAGAAGTTTAATGCCTCAAAGCTCCGGCTATTGATCCGGCAGCCTAAGATCATAGAAGTCCAAGAAATCACATTCTTCTCAGGGATTCGTCTGAAGACTTCTAAGGCCTTTTCAATACAGCTACATTTGGAATACATGTCAATGAGCATGTTTCCTACTATAGTGTAAGAGATGAGTCCTTTCCGTTTTGCAAATTCATGCATCTTGACTCCTCTATCTAAAAGTCCCAAACAAGTATAGGCAGACAAAACACTTGCTACTGTGACCTCATCTGGCACTACACCTTCTACCACCATCTGTTGATAAGTTTCTACAGCTTTTGTAGGCAACCTATTCTTGTCATAACCTGATATCATTGCCGTCCATGACACCACATCTCTAAATCCCATTCTGTTGAAAACCTTAACTGCTTCCTCCATATTCCACAAGGTAACATACATTTGAATCAATGCATTGGACACAGCGACATCATCTCCAAACCCCATTATGACCACATAACCATGAAACTCCCTTCCTAGTCTCTCATCACCCAACATCTCAGAAGCAGAAATCACACTAGTCATTGTCATCAAATCTGGTTCCACAGATAGCATAAGCATCATTAAAAACAATTTCAATCCTTCTAAACACTCCCCATTCTCAAAGTATCCAGAAATCATTGCATTCCATGAAATTCTATCTCTCAGGGGCATTTCATCAAACAGACATCGGGCACTCTGAACATCACCACACTTAGCATACATAGTAATCAAAGCATTAATTACATCAATATCCGACTTAAACCCAAACCTGATCACATGAACGTGGATCTCTCTACCTCTAACCAAATCTGGAATGCCACCGCAAGTCCTCAGAATGCAAGGAAACGTATATACATCAGGCCTAATTCCCACCCACAGCATCTGATGGTACAGATTCAAGGCTTCATCAAAGAAACCCTGTTTTGCATAACCACCCACCATCACATTCCAAGAGAAAACGTCCCTCTCTTCCATCTTGGCAAAGACAAACCACGCGTCGAGCATGTTCCCAAACCGAACAAGCATGCTGAGCAGCGCGTTCCCCAACTGTATGCTGAAATGCTTTGATGAAGAGAAGGAAGAAGAGATGTGGGCGTATACACGGGCACCCTGGGAAGCTGCCCGCTTGCATTCACAGAGTCTAAGGAGGGAGATATAGGTCTGTTCCTCGATGCAAACTCGGTCAGTTGAATAATTCAAGTGCTGGAGAGCCTCTTTAAGGTTCCCATGGATGCAGAGCTCGCATATTTGTGAATTGAGGTTGTGGATGTCAATGACAGGATCTGGGTTGAGAGTAGCAGAGGTTTCTTGGGACTTTCTAAGGGAGATTTGTGGGTTGGGAGAGAGCGAGAAGGAAGTGGGTCTTTTTGGTTTGGAGGGAAGAGGTAAAAGAAGAGGCGTAGGAAGAAGAACACAAGGTGTTATAATAGAAACCGCCATTTGAAGAGGAGAGAGAGCAGAGCATAGCTTGGGTTTAAGGGGGGTTTTGCCTCAGTACTGTGTTGTTACTCTGGAGCAGAGGAAATGGAGAGTAAGGAAACGTCCGCGGCGACCGTTATCCAATTCAAGAAAGAACTGGGCCGAACTTCAGGCCTTGGGCTGCAATGTTGGCCCTTCTATGACTTGCTTCTTCAATTCTTCCTGCTGTCGGAATAAAAAAAATTAAACTTTATATATCAATCAAAAAAAGAGGATTTTTATGAACATGTGAAGCAAAACAACAAGCAAAAAAAATTATTTATTGTAAATGAATTTATAATAATTTATTTTAAACGTTTAATAATAGTTTTTAGATGAGATTTTGATTGAATTTAAAATGTAAAACATAACTACTTTTTTTAAATGATTTTAGTTGAAAGTTGACATCAATTTTTGTGACGCAATTATCATGGATAATTTCTCAAGTGAACCTTGTTATTGTTGTTGAAAATTTACATGTAAAATAAGGGACGGAGTTAAAAAGACAGAGACCTAAGTGCTAAGAATATTTTCCTCCGAATTTGAATTTCATATGAATGGAAACCAAAGTATTTGGACAAGCTTGATCTAAGCAGTAAGAATACCTAAATCCATCCAACTGATAAATTAGGAAACTACTTAATTTAGGAAAATCCAACTAAGACTTCTTGTAAAATTTAAAATTTTATCAAATTGTTTTACATGAGTCATTTTAAAAGCTTTTGAAGAAATGAAAAAGAAAGAGAAAAAGGCACCAGAATTACAATTCATATAATAATCTTTTTATCTTTTTGGAGTTGATTGGGAAGGGGGTGAGTTAATTAATTCAGATAGAGGTGATTTTACTATAATTGAGGGTAGATTTGTGAGAACATAATTTTTTTTATTTTTGTTTCTTTTTTTACAATAATTATCTTTTGAAAAATTGATAAATAAAGAAGGATAAAATTAAAATTAGAAAATCATCTATTTTATCGTGAAACTATATTCGATATTAGTAAAAATTATTGTTTAAAAACTCAACTCGACTCAATAAGATTTGATGATAACATTTTTCTGAGTTTTTATTTTTTTTCTCATGAATTCTACAAAGTTTCTTAATTTAATATTATTTTAATTTTAAATCGAATTTAAATTTTGAATTTTTGACCGCCGGTAAAAGCACCAGTGTCTAAAGTAAATTTCTTTTTAAAAAAATTAAAATACAGCAGAATTAGCTATTAACGATTAGCTCCAAGCCAAGTGTGACCTCGAGCCACTCCGCTCGCTCGTGATGTGATCGCTTCCGGCACCGAGAGCGAGCGACGGAGAGGCTATCTCCATTCATTTTGATGAAGGTTTTTCTTCTATTTTATGCCATTTCCATTCTATTTCAGAAACACATTTCTCCCTTCGCCGCTATTCTCCTCTTTCCCTTCTCCTCTTTCCAACCTAAGGACAATGATGTTGTCAATGTCTTCTTTCACATCAACACAGCTCTCTCCGCCCGCCAATCTTCCCTCCCCTCTAAACAAAGACCCCCCAACTCTCTCTCTCTTAGAAAATTGCAGTTCCATGAGAGAAGTTGAACAAATCCATTCCCGTTTAATCCGAACCGGGCGCATCCAAAACACTCTTGAACAGAGCCGAATCATCGCCTTCTGTTGTACCCATGAAATGGGCGACATGGATTACCCGCGCCACCTGTTCGACGAAATGCCAGAACCCAGCATATTCGTTTGGAATACTATGATCAGAGGCTATTCTCTAAGGAAATCTCCAGAATCTGCTGCTTCCCTCTACATGCGGATGTTGCAAAGAGGTGTGAAGCCCGACGACTACACATTTCCCTTCATTCTCAAAGCGTTTGCTCGTAAGATTGGCTTTGATTGTGGGGAGGAGTTTCACGCCCAGATAATCAAATTCGGTTTAGATTCTAATGTTTTTGTCCAGAACGCTTTAACCCATTTGTACGCACTGCACGGTCGAGTTGACACAGCACGCAAAATCTTTGACAAAAGCCCTAAACGAGATGTAGTTTCTTGGAATGCTCTGATTTCTGGCTACAACAGGACTAAGAGGTCTGAGGAATCATGCCGGCTTTTCAGTGACATGGAGAAGGAGGATGTGACGCCCACTTCAGTTACTCTAGTTTCAGTGCTTTCTGCATGTGCCAAGTTGAAGGATTTGAATTTTGGCAAGCGGGTGCATCGTTGCATTGAAGATAATGCAATTGAGCCCAATTTGATATTAGGAAATGCATTGATTGATATGTATGCTGCGTGTGGGGACATTGGTGTTGCACTCGAGCTGTTTGAGAATATGAAAGTCAAAGATGTAATTTCTTCGACAGTCATGGTTTCTGGCTATGCAAATTTAGGCCTACTAGAGGAAGCTCGGAAGCTATTCAATCAAATGCCTGAAAGGGATTTTGTCTCATGGACAGCAATGATAGATGGTTACTTGCATGCCAACCGTTATAAAGAAGCATTGGAAATATTCCGTGAGATGCAGGTTGCAAATATCAGACCAGATAAGTATACTATGGTCAGTATACTCACAGCCTGTGCTAATTTAGGAGCACTGGATATGGGGGAATGGGTAAGGGTTTTCATTGACAAGAACAAGATCAAGACTGATGTTTGTGTGGGAAATGCTTTGATTGACATGTATGCAAAGTGCGGAAGCATAGAAAGTGCATTTGAAGTTTTTGAAAAGATGACAACGAGAGACAAGTTTACATGGACAGCAATGATTGTAGGCCTTGCTATTAATGGGCATGGAGAAAAAGCTCTTGAACTATTCAATGAAATGCTTAGAGATGCGATAACACCGGATGAAGTAACCTATGTTGGTGTTCTTTGTGCATGTACTCATGGGGGTATGGTTGATAAGGGAAGAGAACTTTTCTCTAACATGACATCAAAGCATGGAATTGTGCCCAATGTGGCACACTATGGATGTATGGTTGATCTTCTTGGGCGAGCTGGACAGTTAAAGGAAGCCTTTGAGGTTATAGACGGCATGCCGATAAAGCCTAACTCTGTTGTCTGGGGAGCTCTTCTTGGTGCTTGTAGAGTTCACAAGAATGTAAAACTGGCTGAAACAGCTGCAAAATGTCTCCTTGATTTGGAGCCTGAAAATGGTGCGGCATATGTTCTCTTGTCTAATATCTATGCAGCATCTAGTAAATGGGAAGATGTCCGTAGGATACGAAGTTTGATGACAGGGAAGGGAATAAAGAAGACACCTGGTTGTAGTTTGATTGAGATGAACGGTGTCATTCATGAGTTTGTTGCTGGGGATCAGAGTCACCCTCAATCTGACAAAATCTACTCAAAGTTGGATGAGATGGCTCAAGAACTGAAATTTGCAGGTTATGTTCCTGATACAGCAGAGGTCTTGATTGACATAGGAGAGGAAGAGAAGAAAGTGCACTGTATTTACACAGTGAAAAGTTGGCGATTGCTTTTGGACTGATAAGTTCGCAAGCTGGGGTAGCCATTAGGATAGTGAAGAATCTAAGGATGTGTATTGATTGTCACCGAGCAACAAAATTCATATCAAAATTGTGTGGTAGAGAAGTTGTTGTGAGGGATCGTACCCGCTTCCACCATTTTAAAAACGGATCATGTTCGTGTAAGGATTACTGGTGAGCTTCTGAATCAAGGGAAAAGCATGAGCCTGCATAAAGAATTCGGTGTGCTTAAGTTTGTCTGGCATCGATAGAATAAATCCACCATATCTCCAAAAGAAGAGGAATGAATGGCAATCCAAATGATTTGTGCATGTGATGGAAGAAGGAACATCTTCCACACTAGATACTAGAGGGTTGCTAGTTCAAGGTATTATCAAGAGAAAAACTCAAAGAGATTGGAGTGATGGCCAAGAATCTGCCTCAAGAAGTGAGTATTCCTGAATTCGATTCCCAAGCCACTCCAAAGGACTACTCCCTGTAGAGTTATCCACTGTATGTGAGTAGGGAGGCTTGCACATGCTCCCGAAGATTAGTCGGATTCTCTAAGAGGCTTGGTACACTTTGATCATAAAAAAAAGGTATTATCAAGAGAAAGATGAGGCTGAATGGTATTTGGAATGAAGTCACTATGCTACATGTTAGTCTGTGGAGTGATGAAATCTAGCCCAAGACAGTGAAAAAGTCACAAAATCTAGTCTTAGACAGATGGATAAGGCTTGATGCGGATGATGAATTGAAGGTTTAATATAGAGATTACTTCAGTCCCATGCAAAACAGATCAGGTTTTGAATGCTGATACTCTTATCGGTTGCTCACTGTTATGATGATAGTTGTTAGTTCCTTAGATGCTCATGGATGGAATTGCTGGTGAGGTTGGCATTTGAATTGTCCTCTCTTGCCAAACTGAGACAAGTACAATAAAACTGATCTAATGTTCTGCACCAAACTGGGCTTGGATGCAAAGCTGGGCTGGGCCACCCGCTCAAAGTTAATGCAAATGGTAGTGTTGGGCTCTGCCGCACCAGGACTATGTTAATACGGCTGATCATTTGTTGAAACTGACCTGAACATAATTTGGTCCAACCCAAGGGTCGAAAATTCGTCCCAGCCAAATTTTCGGCTGAATTTTGATATCGCCAATATCTCGGTTTGGCCAAGATTTTTCTCTCTCCTCATTTTTTTTTTTTGAGGTCCATGCCGATATTTGTTTTTTTTTAAATAAAAAATAAAAATCGACCGATATTCTGCCGAACTTTTCTCTCTCTGGCTGATACTATACGTTTCGGCATTCGAAAATCCAATATAGTTCGGCCAATAGGCATAGTATCGGCCGAATTTTTGACCCCTGGTCCAATCTAAAAGACCATTTACCTTTGGAGGTGTAAATGAGTTGAGCTGAGCCAGACTAGGGTTCATTTGAACTCTGAAAGTGGTTTGGGTGTTGGCCAAGTTGTGAAACCAACGTAATTTCAGTTTGAGCTCGGCTATAATGTCTATCAAGCCCAATCCAAGTTCGGCTTGTGAATATTTCATTGAGTATTTGAGTTTAAATTTGGTTCTACAGTCCATTTTAGTACATTTAATTATGCATATTAAGCATGATCTTGACTAAATTTAATTCAAGCAATATATAATATAATTACAATATTTATCATATTACCTACATGCATATATAAATGTATTTGCAGCATACATGTGTACACAGCTAGGGCTGTCAGTGAGCACGGGTTTGGCCCAAGTCCAACTAGGCTAGACAAATAATTTTGGTAAATGGGTGGGTGAAATAGATCATGAGATTGAGACCAAGGTACATTTTAAGCCCAACATTTTAAACAGGTTCAACCCACACCACTCTATTCTCCGAAAACAAGGTCATAAATCGTAAGAAACAAATATATAAGGATTAAGACTTCTTTTAATTTATTTTTAATGCCTAATTGCTAACTTCTCTGAAATGTTTCATTTTGCATTCTGCTATTTTTATGCTAATACACCTTACATAAAAAACTCAATTATATTGGATCCTGACCTTATCCCTGATCAAAGGAGGTTCAACTTGAACCTAGCCCCTTGACTGCTCTATATAACCCATGGAAGCAGAGTTTAAGCTCAAGTGAGCCTCGAAACAAGGTGAACCGGGTCAAGCTTAGGCTCGGAGCTTGAATTACAACCTAATTAAGTTGAGCCGAATGAAGTCTGAGTTTCAAATTTTGTCCAAAATTGTATTTCGGCTGAAAATTTTCAGTATATGACCCTAATAAAACACACTTTTTTGTTAATTTTGCTGTTTGATCTGATCGAAAAGGGCCAATTTTCAGGTGAAATCTGGCCTAATTTGGCCCATTTGGCCCAAAATCTGGTCCATTTTGGCTGGTCCACTTCTCTGGGTTTTTTTTTTCTCACTTTCTAAAATACAATAATATTTTATAAATTTTGGCCAATTTTTTAAGTCATTCAAGGGCCGAAAAATGTATTTCATCCAACATATTTAATTCAGTTCATGAATTTATCTGAAACTCATTTTAATCGTGCCAATATAATCTGACAGTGAGATATATATAGCTTGGGATGTCCACACTGCCATCTGGACCTTGACAACATTTGGTGAGCCGAGCTCAAACGGATCCAGCCTGGCCCAAACTCGAACTGGAATCATAATCCCGATAACTAGTTTTCCTCTGCCTATCCCGATCCAGATCCAGTGCTCTCTCTCTCTTCTCTCTCTCTCTCTCTCTCTCTCTCTCTCTCTGTCTCTGGTTTGGGAAACGGAATCAGAGAATCGGAGGGCGGGAACGCTTGTGGTTGGATTGATATGGCGGAAGCGAGTTCGTGGAGTCGAGCAGTAGTGCAGATCTCCCCCTACACCTTCTCTGCTATTGGAATCGCCATCTCTATTGGTGTCTCTGTCTTGGGTGCCGCTTGGTACCTTTCTCTTTCGCATTCCCATTCCCATTCCAATTCCCATCTCTCTCTCTCATACACACACATTCATCTCTTTTGTTGAAAAAAATAGTCAAATTGAATTTTTACGGTACTCTGAACAAAGTGTTACAGGGGAATCTATATCACGGGAAGCAGTTTGATAGGTGCAGCCATTAAAGCTCCTCGTATCACTTCCAAGAATCTATTAGGTATGCAGCTAGCTTTCTTTCTTTCTGGTTCGTGTTCTCTACTTTACAATCAATTTTATTGGTTTACTAGAAGGGTCTAGTGTTTACTGTCTAGGCATCTATTCTTCCTCTATAGTCACTATAATAGATGGGAGACAGTTTTGATGATTATGATGGATCTTTGTTCTTTATCACACTCTATTTTCAGATAGGAGGCATAGTTGTAGAAATATAAGCTATTGGATCGGGACTCAACAGCTTACATTGGCAATTAGTGAGCATCATAGTGTTGGTCTTTATGTAGGTCAGCGACCTTGTGTCGGAGGCATTTTGCTGGGCATTCCATTTCCAATAAGGTCCTTTCCTTTGATCACATAAAATTTTGAAAACATTGCTTCATATTGAGAGCCCCAAACTTACATCGTTAACCCATTATGCTGGAAATTGACTGATGCAATAGGCATATGAAATATGACTTCCTTTACTTCTTTGCATATTCATGGGTCTTCCCTTCCTTCTTCTTTTTTCTTTCAATTAGTATAATATGGCCAGTCCTCCAGACGGTATAATATGGGGGATGCTTCCATTGATGGTTGCGTGGGGGTTATGGGAACAAAGAAATTTAATTATCAATAATTATGCCACCAATCTTCTCAGCAGCCTCAAAAATCAGATGCAATGTTATCCCATTAGCCACTTAAAGATGGAATTCCAGTGTGTAAATAGAGCAATGTGGATTGTAGGGGGATGCTAGAAGGCCCTGCTACTCTCATCCAGGCTGAGTCCAATTCTTGGCTGCCCTCCTGCTGTTTCACCAAAACTTGATACTGATGGAAACGTGGCAAGGTTGACGCATCTATCAGGTACTGGATGGATGGATGTTGGGTAATGATATGAATGGATAAAGTGGAAAATCTCATGGCATTCTTCAAGGGTCCAGATGGAGGAGAGTTCATTGCAACAAAACATGTGCTAACTTGTTCAATGAAACATTCTCTGATTCATTTCTAATTTATGGATTTGCTCTCTTTTAAAATGGTAATTGACTTGAAACTTTGACCCTTATAGTGGCAGCAGTCATTATGGAAGGATATTCCTAAAACACATTGTTACAGTCGAAGAAAGGCACAAAAAAAATGTGTTACACTTCAATCATGTTCAACAGGAAGATGTAGAGGAATGACACAATTGTTGAAATCGCCCCATAAGAATAACAGAAATATTCATATTTGTGCCAATTATCAAGCTAATAAACTTATGAGCATACCCTTAAAGTATTAAACTTTGGGAGAGTTTTCTAGGGCAAGATTCAAATCTTTAAGAGAACCAATTTGGATTTATGTCAAAAAGGTCAACTTCAGAAACCATTTTTGCATTGGAACAACTCATGGAGAAGTCTAGACAAAAAAGGAAAAGCCTACATATGGTTTCTATTCTTTTGCAAAGAAATTTTTAGGGTACAAGAAAATTAATATGGTGAATGTTGAAAAGGAAATGCATCTCTAATGAGGATGGTAAAAGTACCGGTTAACTCTCTCAAAGAATAAGAAGAAAATAGAATTCATGCATTTACTCTATTAACTATATCTGCAAATATATAGGATCACTTCTGTTTTGGCTGGAGAGAACCTAATGAGAGTTTCACTTCTGTTTGATGCCATGTGTGTTTGCTATTTTAATTTCGCGTTGGAAATTTAGAGACCATAGATAGATGGAAAACTGGCTATGATGGATTATTGATGGTGATGATTCCATCTTGTTCTTTAATTTCTCAACGATGAATGATGATAATTTTGAAGGAAAATCATGATATTTTGTTAGAATGAAAGGAAAAACAGACAAATTTATCAGAGATAGCGCAGTTGGTCAGAACTTCTAGGAGATTATACTAAAGGTCTTGGGTCGACTCCTTCTGCTCTAACCCGATACACGAGGCTTGTAGGTGGTTTTGTACTTTCGTATATCCATGGGATTAGGTCTCACGTCTAATATGGGTGGAGATAACCCATGTTATCCAGAAAAGAAAAAAAAAAAAAATCTACCCAAAAAAATTCTTTGGAAGTTGCCTCAATATGATTTCAAGGAATCATGGGATGGGTCATGGGTGGTATCCCATTTCATAGGATGATTTCTCAATGTTGCATACTGCAAAACTATAAAACAATAAATGCTAGGATCTGACATTTACATTCGTTTATCAGTTTATGTAAATCTCCTCGCCTGCATCTTGTGAATCATGTTATATTTAAAATAGAATGCTGTCATCATGGAATATGTAATGGTCTTGTCAGCATGGTATAAAGGACTTCCATATCTTATTTCTAATCATGAGCAATGAATGTCTTTTTTTTCTTTTCAGTGTTATTTTTTGTGAAGCTGTTGCAATATATGGTGTTATTGTGGCAATCATTTTGCAAACAAAACTAGAGAGTGTGCCATCATCCAAGATATATGCACCAGAGTCTCTTAGAGCTGGATATGCAATCTTTGCCTCCAGGATTATAGTCGGATTTGCCAATCTAGTCTGTGGGTATGTTATTTGCCTTCTCAGTTTATTGAAATTTAGTGCGTGTAATACTTGTGTGTGAACTTCACTTGGTTTCTCCCAACAGGCTTTGCGTGGGGATAATTGGAAGCAGCTGTGCGCTGTCTGATGCTCAAAACTCATCGCTTTTTGTAAAGATTCTAGTGATCGAAATCTTTGGTAGTGCACTTGGGTTGTTTGGAGTCATTGTGGGGATAATCATGTCAGCTCAAGCGACGTGGCCATCGAGGAACATGTGATGTTATCTTGAATGTGTTGGCTCAATATTTATCAAAATAGACTATTCAAAAAAAAAAAGAGTATCAAATTAGGGTTTTATATTGTTCTTGAACTCTTGAACTCCAGAGCAATATTTGATCGTTTTGTCCTGTAGATTACAAGTAATTTATCAGACTGAAGATGTATTCTTTTGTTTTCTTTGATTTGGAGTCTGAATAAACCTGTTATCTTATTTGTAAGTTTTTGAATTGTTTTTGAAGTTTCAGATGATATTCAAATTTTACACAATCAATATTTTTATTGACATACTCTTTAAGTCAAATTCGAATAGTGATTTAATGATCGTGTGTTTATATGTTGATGACTTTATATTTACTACATATTTGATGATTTAAGGGAGACTACTCACTATTCAACTCAAAGATACAAATGCTGGACTGATGTTCTATTGTTTGGCATGAAGGTGTAGCAAAGAGATGATGACAGTCATTTTATTGAAGTCTGCCAATAATATCCAAAAGTAGTTCAAAATGGATTTGCAGGGTTTAATTTGGACTTATGAATTGTAAAAATGGTTAGAGATGATGAAAAAAAAAGGCAATAAAAGAGCTTGCAAATCCCATATATTTTAGAAGTACAATAGATAAATTCAAATGCTTTACTTCCACTAGATCAAATAATATTTACAAAGTAACCCTGAGGGTTAGTTTGGTGGTCAAAATCCTGCCATTGTTTATGGGAAGTCTTGGGATCAAGTTCTCCTCAACACAAAAATGACATTTTTCTATTGTTTTGTACTCGGTGGATGCAAATTGAGAGGTTTACACGTGCCTCAAGAATTAGTCAGGTGAAATGTCTAGATACTTTAGTCTTAAAAAAAATTACAAAGTAAAGATTGTTAGCAAACCTCACCAATATTATAATAATGAGCAAAATTAATTTTGATGAAGGATAATAGAATTTTCTATAATGACTGACAGATTCAGATTAATAGATTATGCACGATGATATTAAGTATAAATCCCCTCTGGTTAAGGCGCTAAATAGATGAGATGACAATGGATCATCTCTCGAGTTAATTCTCTAGATCACAACCACCTAAAATCTACTTGTATAAATTCAAAACCTATCAATTGATCAAATGGCTTAAAACTACGGATGCTCGTTACTAGGGCGGCAACTCGGGTCGGGTTTTGGCCCAACTCGTATGACCCGACCCAAGAAATCATGCGAGTCGGGTCGGGTTGAGAAGATTAAAAACCTGCATAAAATTCAAGTCGGGTCAAGTTGAAGATTTTACAAGTTAACCCGACCCGGCTAAAATTAGGATACACTGGGTTCAGAATGTGGGTCAGGCTAAGAATTTGGGTTGATTCAGATTAGAATTGAAGTCGGGTCGGGATTCTGAAGTTCAGGTTGAGAATTCGGGTCGGGTTAGGTTGGGTTTTAAGGAACCCGACCCGCTCGACCCGAGTTGCAGCCCTACTTGTTTCTAATTTTAATCACAAATTATTTTTAAGAGCCCAATATTAGTTTGATCTCATCCTTCTAATCTTAGATGCGATAATTTAAATTTAGTAGTGACAATGAATTTTTAATTTAATAGTGGATATTAATCAAGTGATTGTCAACTCGTGGACCATTAAAAACAATTGAATAGAAATAGTTGAAAGTCTGCTGACGAATTTTCAGATAACTCAAGATATTTTTTATATAAAATTTCTTAAAGTAGTTTCCCTTGTACATATGAGCTTATAATATTTTTCAATTTTTTTAGACATTTTTCAAAGTAGGGATCCAATAAAGAAATCTTAAGCTAATTTCTATAGAGAACTAATTCGGTTGAAATATAAATGAATATTTGAAATTTAAAAACTGGACCTTCCAACACAAATACAGGGAGCAAGGACAGGATAATGACGTGTCACAGAAAGGCCTTTGAAACGTTCAAGTTGACGACACGGGCCAAACTCGTCAACAATTCTAGACTGAATGGACTCTTCAACTCAACTAGGATTGGAAGCCCATGGAAATTTGAATGGACCTACCCAACTAAATTATGAATAGGTCCAACATCGAGTCACAGTGGGTCATGGACTCGACTCATATCCAAACAGAACTCATTGAGTGAGAAAATGGGTTTTACTTAATTTGAATTCAAAATTCAAAATTAAGCCAAACTTAAGTTACTGTTTGATTTTCACGTGAATTCATGCATGGAAGGACGGAATGGGACTTTGGAGAGAGTCCCAACCGATTGAATCAATGTAAGTGTCTACCAAAACTAATTGGGACTAGACGTTTGTGGTGGTGGGACGTGAGAGTTGTAATGCAATTGAGTTTGCATGGGATTAGGTCTAAGGATCGGTCAAGGATTATGGGTCTCTTAATGCTATAAAACCCATCTTCGTGACCGAGTTTTGAGAGAAAAAAAAAACCCGAGTCCAAGAGTGGAGCTTGCTGAGTCAACAACAAGCCGTGCTTTGTGCAGTACCTTGCTGAAAATACTGAGTTTTGAGGGCGAGATCCGAGTCGAAAATCGAGCTGAATGAGCAGAATTCTCAGGTATGTTTTGAATTATTGACTGAATTGATTACTTATTGTTATTTAATATGGTTGTAAACTTGTAATCTTCAAACGGGTGTTTTAAATTCTTTCTCTCTGAATTTATTCTATTTTTTAACTCGTAATTTCGGGACTTTGAACTTTCCAAACAATCCATGAATTCGCTCACTGTTAAATTTAAATATTCTGAAACTGAACTGGGTTTACTGTATTAAATTCCGGTCAGCTTCGGTCCAGACTTATCACTTCAACCGTGTTGAAACCCAGTTGGAATTGTGGCCTGAGTTGAAACGTTGCTGAAACGTGTAATCCAAGTTAGTGTGGAAAGCAACGTTGCACGTTTACTACAGCAACGTGTAGTTACAAAGGCTGAGGTTCCTAAATCCTAACACGTGTGCTGGATGGGGATGGTTCAGTGCATTTGAACCGACCTAAATTACGGTCCAACCAGCCAGAAAGCTGTGAGATGGGTTATTATTAAAAAATTAAAATCATATCTCTATATCCAAAAACAAAATTCTTTATTTTCCAAACTTCATTAATAAGTCTCCACGGGCTCTCTTTTTTCCCATAGTCAACGTGATGTATTTGCATAATCCCCTTCAACAATTAGCTTAGTCACGTGATGTATTTGCATAATCCCCTTCAACAATTAGCTTTCTTTTCCATAGAGTTAAAACCCGTATGTAACTTCCTTTGTTGGAGTTTATGAGTGCGGAGTTCAGTTCAGTCTCATTGGATTCTTTCACTCCAATTAACTCTAAAAAGATTAATAAGGAAGTACCTTGAGTTACACAATACTCTCCTTATTTTTGCTGATCCAAATTTCTTTACAGTAGCTCGTCGACATTGAATTTATAGATATCTAGTTCACGAGAAGACCAAATGATAATTTTTTTCTAATTTATGTCAAAGTCAAGTTCAAATCTAAGACCCATCTATCTCTTGACTTAAAAAATAATTGATTGAATTTTTAATTGAAATTTGTGTTTAGATCCTATCATCTATTTTTGTAATTTTATATTAAATAAAATATTTTGTATTAATATATCTAATAAAGATATTTTAAATGATATAATTAATAATTCCTCCGTATGTGAAATTATTTCTGTGAAAGGTGTCACGAGCTTGCATGAGAACACCGAATCCGTTCGCAAGGAAGTGAATGTGTACGGCTCGTACAATTTTTCTGTCAAATATTACTGGCCAACCCAGGAGAGGCTGGCTTTATTCAGAAATGACAATGCAATGCAACAAATATGGGCCCCATCTCTACAAGAACTGTCTACGTACATACACGTGAATCTAAATTAGAGTATCTTTTTATTAATTAGGCGATAAAAGTAAATAAAATACGTGTCTAAGCGTTTTATATTATAAAAATATCAATATTTCAACTCAAAACATAATCTAAATTTCTTGTAAATGTTTTGAAAATTAATGGGATGTTTTGAAAAGTTTGAACACTTTAGTTATTAAAAAAATTAGTAAAATAATTTAATGATTCACACATTCTAATTAAAAATAATTTACTTTTAGAAATCATAAGAAAATCTACTCTAAATGGGATGATTTATTTCACCAAAAATTATTTATTTATCTATTTCTACACTAGATATCGTAGATTACACGAGCCGTAGATTTCAAAGACGATAAAGGATAATAGGCTTGATTGCAGTAAAAACGGCCGGCGTCCCGTTTCCATCGTTTTTGCCTTGCATTCTCCTCCACCCCACATATAAATAAAATCAATCTCACAACCCAAATGTTCGAAAAACAGTATTAGAAACCGAAGAATCTCTGTAGTCTGTTCTTCCCATTCCCTCCTTTTCTGCAGAGAGCGGTTTCTTCCACCTATTCCCGAAACCCAATCAATCTCTGTATTGGATGACATTCGAGAATGTAAGGCTAGTTTTATGAATTGGGTCGTGTTCCAAGTTCTTTTTTTTTTTTCTTCTGATAAATGAATTATGTGGAATGCTTATAGCAACATTTTTCATGGATATTTGATTCCAATGTTCTTACACTGACATTTTCTCGGTTTTTTCTGTGAAAAATATTGATTTTGTGGGAGGCAAAAAAGGCCTGTCTTCGTTTTCGATTAGTTTTCTAACCATATATTCTTACGATCCTTCTTCTGCAGGTCTTGATTTTGTATTCCTTTCCTGAGAAAGAACGCTACTTTCTTCTTAAAATCCCAACCTTCAAAACTCCAAACTTGTTCAAATCCACCCCACCCAACCTGCATTGAAATTCCTACAGGGAAGCCAGTTCTGAAAACCCATTTTTCCTTATCAGTGTGTAGGTACTACCAAGATCTCAAGTTTGATTGGAACTGCCATTGAGAGAGCTGCAACCTCATTTGCCCCCTTTTAAGCATTCTCTGATTTGACTTAATTCGACTCTTCCTTCTCAGTGTCAGAGATGACTGAAACGAAACCGGATGTCCCTTTGCTACAGAAATCACCTTCCCGGAAACTTCCTGATTTCAAGAAATCAATCAAATTAAAATATGTAAAGCTTGGTTACCATTACCTCATCACTCATGGACTGTACCTCTTCCTCACGCCTCTCCTTGCCCTCGTTGCTGCTCAACTCTCGACGTTCTCCCTCCAAGACCTCCATGATCTCTGGGACCACCTTCGATTCAACCTTATTTCCGTTATCCTCTGCTCGACGCTCCTGGTCTTCCTGTCCACCCTTTACTTCCTCACCCGGCCACGCCCAGTCTATCTTGTCAACTTTGCCTGTTACAAACCCGATGATTCCCGTCAATGCACCAGACAGATTTTCATGGAACAGTCTCGCTTGACGGGTTCTTTTACTGAAGAGAACCTTGAATTCCAACGTAAGATCCTTGAAAGATCAGGGCTTGGAGAGTCAACATACCTTCCTGAGGCTGTTCTCAATATGCCTCCGAACCCATGCATGGCTGAAGCAAGAAAAGAGGCTGAGGCTGTCATGTTTGGTGCCCTTGATGAGCTCTTTGGAAAGACATCATTGAAACCCAAAGACATTGGGATCTTGATTGTGAATTGTAGCTTGTTCAATCCCACTCCATCACTTTCAGCCATGGTCATCAATCATTATAGACTTCGAGGAAACATTATCAGTTACAATCTAGGTGGAATGGGTTGCAGCGCTGGTCTGATCTCAATTGACCTTGCAAAAGATCTTCTACAAATCCATCCCAATTCCTATGCTTTGGTTATCAGCATGGAGAACATCACCTTAAACTGGTACTTCGGCAATAACCGATCAATGCTCGTCTCAAATTGCCTGTTTCGAATGGGAGGAGCTGCAATCCTTCTATCAAACAAGAGCTCTGATTGTCGTCGGTCCAAGTATCAATTGGTTCATACTGTTCGGACTCACAAAGGTTCCGACGACAAGTGCTTTGGCTGTGTTACCCAACAAGAGGATGAAAATGGTAAAGTGGGTGTCTCCCTGTCCAAAGATGTGATGGCTGTTGCTGGTGATGCTTTGAAGACTAACATCACAACCTTGGGTCCCCTTGTCTTGCCCATGTCTGAACAGTTGCTCTTCTTTGCTACATTGGTGGGGCGAAAACTTTTCAAGGTGAAGATCAAGCCATATATTCCTGATTTTAAGTTGGCTTTTGAGCACTTCTGCATTCATGCGGGTGGAAGAGCCGTCTTGGATGAATTGGAGAAGAACCTGCAGCTGTCCGACTGGCACATGGAACCCTCTAGGATGACTCTTTACAGATTTGGGAACACATCAAGCAGTTCTCTTTGGTATGAATTGGCTTATTCAGAAGCTAAAGGGAGGATGAAGAAGGGAGATAGAACGTGGCAGATTGCATTTGGGTCTGGGTTCAAGTGTAATAGTGCGGTTTGGAAGGCTATGAGGACCATCAATCCAGCCAAGGAGAAGAACCCATGGTTTGATGAGATCGACCATTTCCCTGTGACTGTTCCAAAGGTCTCAAAAATTTGAACTATGATTGATAGTTTTCAGGTCATTCATGAGTGGTGTTCTGGTAGTTGTTAGAATTATCCTTTTTTTTTTCTTTAACTGGGTGGCATTTGTTCCTGCAATATTGTGATTGCAGTGTAATGTGGGTCGGGAGATTGGTTGACGGAGGCATTCTATTTTCATATTTTTCTGATGTAGGGATGGTAAATTGTTGTGTAGTTTGTAGTTTAGTTTAGGAAATTGGATTTGGAAGAGTTGGTCTTCCATTTGAGACTTGAATGTAGTTTAGAGATTTGGGAGAATGGCTTGTTGAGTACTAACAAAGGATGTTTCTGAAGGCAATATCATGATTTCGTTTTGGTAGAGTGCCTGATGGAGAGGAGGTTGATTTGTTTTCAGGCTTCCTTCTCTCCATTGCTCAGTGGAGGTTTCCAATTAATTTGAAATTGGACTGATCTCATTGATGTCATACTATTTTCATTTCTTCTCAAATTTTCCCCTTCTTCACTTGAAAGTTGTTGGATCTGTCAAATATTGTCAAATTAACGCATTCAAACTAACTAAAAGTCCACTAGTTCACTACCACTTTCTAATAGTATAATGAAATTTTAAGCGCTTTTTCATGCATTATGACGTACCAAAAGTATACATTGATATGATGTTTTTTAATAAAATAAGAAAATTTTCGACATTTTTTGCTACAAGCTCGTGATTAAGATCATTTCAACTAGTACATGTATATCAGTTTGAAGATGTTACGAAAGAAATCACATGAAAGGAAAGGTCCCTTTTAAGTTTTAACTTTGTTTCCAAGAACATCCACAGTTGCCAGGCTGTTTCAGAATCTTTCCACGTTCAGAACATGTTCTTGCCTTTTCTTCTGTACTCTAGCATTTGAAAATTTTGATGGCCCATATCAGAGAATGGGTCCTACCCTTGACAAGTGTTTCAGAGCAGTTGGATCCCACAATTTGAAGGATACATGACAAGTGTTTTAGATAGCCGCTGAGATCCATAAAGTTTGAGGTTCGTTTGATCATACCAACCATTCAAGTTGGATTGCTGTAGAACTCTTATCAATTAAGAATATTCAATATATTTTAGAAAGTGTTAAATAAATTGGAGAACATTTTATGTTTTTATAAAATTAATTAAATTTTATTATTCCATACATTAGTAGGGTTCCGTGATTGATTGTATTGTATGGCTATCCATCAGTTATCAGGTTAGCATCGGTTGGATTCTGGGAAAATTACAAAACCTGTGGGGGCTCCCGGGCATGATGTGCAATCCACTTTGTTATTTTAAAATTATTTTTTTCTTTGGATAGTTATTTAGACACCCGACTTTTTCTTTAAGAGACATCTTATTTCAAAACTTTATGCAAAATTACCATTTTGCCCCTCAATTTTGTGTAGAGGAATAGTCTTTTTTTTTTTAAAACTGAGGGACAAAATGATAATTTTCACACAATTTTGAAATCGGATGTCTCGTAAAAGAAAAGTCAGTTTTCTAAATGACCACCCTTTTTCTTTTTAAGACTTATATCTCATCTTTATAATTTCCATTTGATGCATCCTCATAAGTCAAAATATTTATCTAACAGTCTATTTTTAATTTTAAAAATTCAAACATAGCATGATTCAATGAGTTTCACTCTTTGATATGATCCGTCAAAACACTTGAGCTTTTCAATCTGAACGTACGCCTGCCCCCTGATTCCTCCACAGCCAGGATTATGTATTTGGGACTTCAAGTCAACATGAAATTTTAACTTTTAAAATCACCCATGTTTAGGCAGATTGTGAATGCTATATGTTTTGGTAGGGCTGCAACTCGGGTTGGGTCATACGGGTCGGGTTGAGAATTTCAGGTCAGTAGATTGGGTCGAGTCGGGTCGGGTTGAAGAGTTTACAAGTTAATCCGATCTTACCCAGCTAAAATTAGGCTAAAATTGGTTAAAATGCAGGTCGGATCAGAATTCGATTGATTTGTGTTAGATCGAGGGTCGATCGGGTTTTTATCCGACCCGAGTTGCAGCCCTATATTTTGGAAATGGTAACAGTAGTTGCAGCATCTTGATGATTTCATCTTAATAAAATCTGAAGAAATATTCCGAACCATGCCTAACCTCCATAAAATTGGGATGGCAAAAGGCAAAATCCTCATGCCTTCCACCACGTGTAATATTTTTAAACACTGTTGAAACCCAGTGTTTTTTAGTGATAAAATCAAGTTCTCCCTCTTTGTTTTACCCATTTAGGATCTGATTAATATCCATTTTATAGGTATACTTAGATTTTAGAGCACTTTCCGCAGCACTAGACAATTTTCTGTAAAATGATAATCCAAGGAATAAAGTGAAAAGGAGCACCGACAGGCCACCAAATTTGAGACAAGGGTGAAGATCCTTTAAACATATGTTTACATACCCACTTGTAGTCTTTGGTCATAAGAAGCCATTTTCTACTTATAAAAAAAAAATTCATAAGCATTCATATTTCTACATGCACAGCTTGTTTGACTATTAGGCTAACAGCAGCACCTAAATACATTCAGGTATTTAGAGATAGATATGCCCATGCCCAACCCATGTTTTCAGATAAATGCCCAATCATATAGTGATGAGCAATGGACCCCGGGAGCAGTGAACCAATCTCTAAATAGATCAAAATAAGGTCAAATGTATTTTCAGAAGCGATCCAGGTATCACCTCCAGACGAGGAAAATAATAATAAACAGTTGAAAAAAACAGCAAGAAATTTCACGCATACCTTGAAAAACACCATAGCTTTATGCCAATAGGATCATTCATTCATTCTAGTGGCAAATGATAACTGCATCATCCATTGGAACAAGAAAAAAAAACAATGGGCCCAGATTAGAGAGTTCTGCAACGTAAAGATCTAAACCACAGAAGTCTTCAACCCCCAAGAAGGAGACAGGAGAGGTACAGTGTGAAGAAAGAGGGGAAGGCGTCTAAAGATAAGAGAACTAGTCCTTGGATGACTTGTTGATGAGTGATTTATGAATATGGGGGATCACACCACCTCCAGCTATGGTTCCTTTGATAAGGGTATCCAGCTCTTCATCTCCTCGAATTGCAAGTTGCAAATGCCTTGGAGTGATGCGTTTCACTTTCAGATCCTTGCTTGCATTTCCTGCCAGCTCCAATACCTCTGCAGTCAGATACTCCAATATGGCTGCTGAGTACACGGCAGCAGTGGCTCCCACTCTTCCATTTGCAGCAATTCGTGACTTCAGCTGCCGATGGATTCGGCCCACTGGAAACTGCAGTGATGTAAATGAGAAAGACCCATTAAAAAATATTTACTACATTAGTTCAGCAGGGAATGGATTTTTAACTAACTAAAAACAAATCTGGTTACAACAGCGTAACTGTTCTTTCTTCAATAGAAACATCGCATAGTTCAGAACCATATATTTAATAGTACACAGACATGCATCATTGAAGGTGGTCAGATTTAGACAGATACAGACAACAGGGTCAACACTACGAGTTTATTATTATTATTATTATAATCATTTTGATGAGAACCAATGGGATATAATTACCAAAATCACCTCTTAGTGTTCCATAATTTGAACTAAAAAAAAAGGGAGAAAAAGTGAATTGACAGGGCACCGTTGTTTATTATAACAAGGGACAACGAGCTTGGTCATTTTGTTCACTTGACATCATCTAAGTGGTAGAAAGGTACATCAATGTCCCTTACCATCAAAAACACCGATGTCTCTTATCATCAAAAACATCCGTGTCCATATCACTTCCCAAAGAAAAAAAGGAAAGTCAACGTCTTAGATGTATCTACTTTCCACACATTACGCCTAAAGACTTGTTCTTAAGCATCCCATCTGGGGCAATGGCACGTCAACGAAAGTCTTTATTCAACTCCCATCTCCTGGGGAAGAAATACAATCGTATAAAAATGGTAGGTGGATGACTCTAAAAGGTGCTCTCAAAGATCATTGAAGAAGATGTTGGAATCAGTTGAGCAATATCATTAAGCAGGCCTCTTAGAATCAGAAGCCAGGAAATTCTCTTTGGCAAGTCATGGTTAACTCATGTTCTCAAGGATCTGTTGAATAATAATCAATACTAGAAATGTTCCAATGATCTTTGATTCCGAGGTGATTATTTCCATCTTAGTTATATTTCTCATCATCATCATGATTAACTTCAATAACTAAAATTTCTTAATAAAAAAGGAACAGTAATTATAAGGTACTGCATTGGTAATCTCGGGCTCTCTCTTAAAATATTCAATAGCCTGGTTTTATGTGTGATTGGTAATCTTTGTTTGCAAATTTCAACCCCCAAATTTTGTATTGTGCAACAATGGAACATTGTCTCTACATTCTATGAAGAACTTAAATGCGCGTCTTTATTGAGAAAATCGTGAAGGAGGTACTGGCAGTCTAATCAGAGAAACAAACTCAGCTGTCCTATCATTTTCTTCTTCTTTTTTCATCCAGCTGTAGGACTGACAGCAAACAAGCTTGAATCAAAGCTTTCCATAAAGGTTGCCATACAGTGGAACGTCTATAATGAAATTACAGAAGGCGCTTAATGGTGTGCTTTCAGCTGGTGTTCTATGGATTCAGCATTCCCCCCTTAGCATCTAGCAGACTTGATTGACGAAACCACAGATATAATAATCCTACACCAAATAACCTCACTTCATCCTCATGAGGCCTGTGAAGTTCCTCAATCAGCAAACAAAGAGGTTGATAATTTAGCCAGTCTTGGGGCAGCAACTCATTATATTTTAGTTTTTACTATGGCTAGTTTGTTCGGTATTTGGACCTCAGACATTTCTAAACTGAGGGACCCCTTGTTTGTACCTTCTTTTCTCTTAATCTTTCACCCTTTACCATCTCAAGGAAATGATTAGGTCTTGTAACTAAGGTAACTCAAGCAAAGCAGAATACAAGATAACACAAGTTTCTACCACTCAAAAAGACAAGTTTGTAGAGTAGATCCATCAAGAAACGTTATGATCTCAAAACCAACCTAAACTTACCAAAAGTGATTGTATTTTAATTATGGCATCTCTTGATAACTCAAAACATCCCTATGAACCAACCCTACCAAAGAATTTTCCTAGTGACATCCAAAAATCTTTAAAAAAATTTACTACATTAATATTTTTCAAAGGAAAAAAAAGGTAGAGATTGTGCAACAAGAGGCGCCTTTCCAGTTCACATTATCTTCCAAAATAAAACCCCTCCATTGTTTTGTTCAAATATTGTCCAATTGACCATCAATGAGAGGTTTTAACTTATTTGTGAGAGAGATAAGAGAGGTTTCCTATTTTTCAAAGAAATGCCCAAAGGTTGACAACCAAACCATAGGTCATCAACACTAGGGCTGGCAAGTGGTCCCACCTTTCATGAATCCAACCCTTCAATCTGAACAACCTGATCCAAACAAAGTAGGGTTAACATTTTAATGAGATAATGGACTCTGAGCAAAGGGGTCTTGCATCAAAAGTCTTCGGATCCATGAAAGGTGGACTCAAAGATGTGGAAGCGACATTTGGTACCAAGGGGAGAAACATCCCATTGTGGAAAAATCTCCCTTAAATTTTAGTTTTCTTTTCGTATCAGAATGGCTTTGTTTGGTAATGCACCTATGTTGCGCAAACACTTCAAGATGGGTTATGTAACCATGTCGGCCACTTGCACCCCTTCTCATGGGCTCTTCTAATGCCTTTTAACATTGTTTTCCAAAATGAGCAAAATATTTCAACACCTTTCTCCTCTTAAAACGAAATTAAAATATCAATATGTTTGTTACTTAATTGTTTAAAGTAAAACTAATAAATTATTTTCTATTGGTGTTATTTTGCACATGATTTTCATTTAAAATAAATTGTATATTTAAATTTATTTAAATATGGTGCCATGTCCCATGTCCTCTTTCTGTTTGTTGAGTTCGACTCCTTGCACCCATGTCGAACTTCGACATGCACACCTCTATCCATGCAATTTAAGTAATGCACTGAAAAAAGAAAAAAAAATAATAAAAGGGTGAAGCATTCGACTTTTAGAGTGGGAGAAATTGTGAACTCGTTGCCTCTTTGTGGGAAATTTAGTTGCCCTTTTAAAATTTAAAAAAAAAAAAAAAAAAAGAAAGATAAAAGTTGTCCTTTGTGAGTTGTCTCCACTTCTCTCCACTGAAGTGTCCATATACCTACCATCATTTCATTATCATTAAGTTGTATAGAAACTAGATAATAAATGACAGCAAACACCTTGTCTAACTTCAATATAATTTATTTTGGATGCATTTTCTGTGTGTCAAAGCATAAAATTACTTGACACCTCACTGTAGGGTCCTTTATCCAGATGATTAGGGAGAAGTTGTAAGAGCATATAAACACATTAGAAGCTCACCAACAACCATCCGAACGCCTAAGCACAAGACAAGGCTAACAAATGAAGACCAATTAGGAACCCAAACCCCAACCTTAAACCCCCTTCACTCAACCTACCCCTATCCCCACCAAAAAATAAATAAATAAATTACTGCCCACTTGAGAGAATTAGAACTGATCAAATTAAAACAACTTTAAATACACCCCCATTAGATGAGAGGAGAGGAAGGACATCTAAAATGGTTTGAACATATCCATGATAACCAAAAACAACTTCGGTACAAAGAATCTATAAACAAGTAATAAGGTCTAAGAGAAGGGGTAGACCATTAAAAAGTTATGTTAAGTGAATAAAAAAGGATATGAGAGTTTGCAAATTAACAGAAGATTTGGTCTGTGTAGTGTGGAATTGAAATGTGGGACTCAAAAAACTGACACCATATAGATAGGATAATGGTGGTGTTCGTGGTGGTTGTCGTGGTTTTTGTTGATGATGATGACAATGACGATGATGATGAACTGCCCACTTAAAATACATCAAGCCAAATTCTAAAGCTTGGCCATCAAACAAATAAACTAGCCCTTATAAAGGTCGCATTTCAAGATGCCCTAAAACTCCTTGAGGTTCACAACCTGAGATAGCCTAGCATTTCACCAATAATGCATTGCTAATGTCCCCCTAAATGCACCATAAGATTGCCCCTGATGAGAACTGTAAAATTGTCAGGAAAAAAACATGATTGACTTGGAAATCCGAGTGAGTATCATCATAGATTTTGTTATATGAAAAATCCTACTGGCCCTATTTCAATTGAAGTCTATGATTCACAGACACAGTTGCAAGTATAGGCATTGACAAAGGAACAGCGATACAACAAAACATTTTTTTCAAAATCCAGAAAAAAAAAAAATCTAGGGCATGGATACTCAAAAGGAGTGGCATATACATTAAGTTTTATGGTTTTTCACTTGAAATATTTTACCCATGCTATTAACTCTTTTAATTTGATTAAAAAAATTAGTATTTCAAGCATGCTAACTATCAAATAAATATCTACTCCATAAAGTTTTTATAGTGAGATTTTTTACAGCCTCTCTTTTTCTCTATCTTATGACAAAAAGTATAATAAAATCAGTAAAGCATATTTTACATAGTATCTCACAAGTATTATGGTATCCAACATGGTAGGACGTCCAAATCAATATGTTGAGTCTTCCCAGTGTCTAGGCATCTTAAACTAGAGTGATAGTTGAGACAGTGGTAGAGCAAAGGGGTTAAATGCTTTTGAACAACATCGATTGATGATTTTTTTTTATGAAACAATTGATTGATGATTGACGACGCATCTCTCTAGATGAGAAGGAAGAAGTACCATAACTTCTTCCTTTTCTGAAATAGTAACTAAACTTTGTATTAATAAGAAAGAACAAGAATACAAAATAAATTTCAGTAAAGAGAGTTATACCAAGTATACAAGCATACCATGAACAGTAACAAAAAGCCAACGAAAGAATCTAGTCTTTAAAAGCTCACTTTCACTAAAATATCAGCTACATCATTTGTTGACTACCTCACATGCTTGAATGACACACCCTTCCTCTGCATAGTTGTGTAATACCTCAGATATAGACAACAATTTCCAATGTGACTTCTTCCTTGAGCCCATGCCATTGCATTAGCTATGTCTTCCTCAATAATTAGGTTATAATCACCGTAATCCTCCTCTAGCTCCAAGTCCTACCTAATCCCATTAGCTTCACTTCATTAGTCCCTAACACCCATCAGTACAAAAAAAGACCCTTCATCTCACCTCTATCATTATGCAGAACTCCTCTTATTCATGCAGGCCCTAGCTTCCCTCTGGCCACCCCATCCACATTGAATTTGAGGGATCCTTCTTTTGTCTCTCCAATATTTTCTCCTTTTGTGTATTTCTTTCTAAGAAAGCACTCCATCTTCTCGATACATCATTGATAAACTAAATAGACGGTTCAAAACATCTGACAATGAATGTTAGATAGTTGTCTTCAATGCAGCTAGTTTATCAACCAATATTTCATTTTATGACTTATGATACTTAAGTAGTTTAAGCCCTCATCTATTGGTTTTATTTATGGGCCACTTCATGTTAATATCGGAAATACAGGATGATTTGCTATTATTATGTTCTTTGTATATGGTATAGTACTAATTTACAGGATAAGAAATCAATTAAACTAATGAATTGAAACTTGGTGAAATCTTAGAGATAATAGTTTCAAAAATAGGGGAACAAAGACAAAATATATGGAGTGAACTTCAAAAGAATAGGGAATAGTGAGCAAGAATTGATTAAAGTTGGAAAAGAGTTAGTACCACTTTGAAATAAAATCATATACTTAGGTGCAACTATCAAAAGAAACGGAAGATCATATTTGGATATGGCAACTAGGATTTGAACAAAATGGGCTAAGCATAGGCAAGTTGGTCGAATGTTGTGCGATAAAAGCTTACCATGTTGGTTAAAAGGGGGCAATCCTATAAAAACGGCTATAAAATCGGCTATGCTTTATGGAGCCAAGTTTTGGGTGATGATGAAAAGACAAGTAGATAAGATAATGGCAATATATATATATATAGATGCATGAACAATGTTAAAACATACAATTAGAAATGAACAGGTCAGGGTGAGCATGAAATAGTGAGAAATTATCAGTTGTGGACCGATTCAATGTGAACAAAGGACCTTTTTTTGTTAAGCCTATGTTTACACTTTTTTCCTCCCACATACTCTTATCTTGATTTCTATCCAATTTAATGTGATTTTGAGATAAGTTGACCATTGGAGTAAGTTCAACTTCCATTGACAGTTAGAACATTTTAGTCTATTCAAATATAATTCGAATGATTTTTCAAGTTAAATTTTTTATCATACTTCATATTCAAGGGCAGGGGCAGATCTACCGAACTCGCTCATTCTCACCATCCATAAGCCCTATAAAAAAACTAGTCCTCTTGGTCAAAAGAGATAACTTCCAGAAAGTAGTCATTAGACAAGGAAAATAAGGAAACTGTTTAAGATGGTTTGTGCACATATCTAGCTCCTTTACAAATATTTGAGGATATGGCGGTACCATTCTCCTAGCAAAATGGAAGTCTCTAGAGAATATTCTCGTTAAAATAGGAATGACTAAAAACACCAAATGAACACAAGAAACTTCTGAAGCATCATTAGAAAAAAGGTGAATAAGCAAGTAATTTACACTTTCTATATCCCTTAACACACGTTATACAGACATTCAGTGTTCCCAAAGCCAGCA
The DNA here is from genome assembly GCA_013350335.1 of Chimonanthus salicifolius. Lineage (NCBI taxonomy): Eukaryota > Viridiplantae > Streptophyta > Magnoliopsida > Laurales > Calycanthaceae > Chimonanthus > Chimonanthus salicifolius. Next base: position 71,146,807 of record CM023535.1, on the reverse strand, counting down.
ACCTGCAGAAGAGAAGAACTCTAGGACTTCCAAATTCATCAAATAAATATTAATCCAATTATTCCTCACAACCAATTTTTAGAAGCGTAAAGAACTTGGCCCAAAAAATAAAAGAGGAAAGAAAAAGAAACCTCAAGCATCCAACCACCAAATTTAAAAGACGGGTAGGGGGCACAGGATGTGGGCTTTTGGACTGTGGTTTCAGAAACAAGAAAAATAAGCCATGCTGGCAGCTAACATACCCTTCACATTCCTTGATCGGATAATTATCTTGCCAATTCCCTCTCTAATGGTTCGATTTTGCTACTGCTAGAGTAACTTTTTGGTTATTTATTCCTAAGTTAAAAACCCATTTCGAATACCAATGTACAAGGAAAGCCCAATGCCATTCGGAGGATTCTTTCCCGGCATGCAGCTCAAATCCCTCATAGTAACTTCGCAACGCAATGACGGTGGGGAAAGGAGTTTTCTTCCAAGATCACGAAAGCCATGTAGAAATATTATGAGAGAGAGAGAGAAACAGAGAGAAAGACCGACCGACCTGGAGACCAGCTCGAGAGGAACGGGAAACGGGCTTCTTCTTATCTTTGTCTTTGTTGGTCTTGCCGATGAGCAATCCTTTCGCCCCTTTCCCCGACATTTTTCTCCCTTCCCAAACTAAATCCAAGCCCCTACAATATCAGCGGAAAAAACCACAAGAAGAAGAAGAAGAAGAAGAAGAAGCAACAGCTAAATTTCGGATTCAAGCGATCGAGGTCGAAATGTCACACAGAAGAGGCGAAGACCCTCATAAAATCACAATTCCAGCCCTCGACGACAATCGATTTGTCGTCGTTACGGACGGATCTCCACGTGGCGTGTCCTTATTGTCCACTGGCCACCAGATGGACCTTTAGCCTGTTGAGTTTTGCCCTCATTTCTAGAATTCAAAACTTTAGCCGCGTGTCATCGGCCTCGATCCTTGAAATAACTATCGACTAAGTGTCAAAATATCTCACAACGAAAAGCTTAACTCAAAGAGTGATGTTTTCTTAGTGTAAAGTTACTCAAAATGGGAGGTTGTAGACTTGTAGGGTCAAGATTTAGTGGCTTAATTTTGATATATTTTAAAGGTAGTGGGCTTATCTATGGGATTTTAGTAAGATTGTATATGAGTTTCTCACAAGTTAATCCAAAAGAAAATTTTTATAAACTTAACTACTTAAAAAGAAATTTAAATAATTATACAGAATTTCTATGAATATTTTAAACAGAGATCTAAAAGTTTATGTAGTGTACGATGGTGACATATGTACACTCTCAATCATATTTGGTCCATGGCCTCAACTATATAAATGAGTGAGTTCCCATTTGCATGACCCAGTAAGCCTGAGCGAAAGGTCAAGTTAAAGAAGAAAGCTTATGAAAGAATTAAACTCTTCAAATTATAAAAGTTGTTTAATAGCTTCAAGAGCTTAAGAGAGTGAATTATTGCTAAGTGTTTAAGCATTTTAATCTCTTTATTTGAAGACTTACTCACTTAAGCATCAGAAGCAATAGTGAGTCAATGTATTTGAATCAAGGAAGGATTTATTAAATATGTGAAAGACAGCTCTTTAAAAAGATTGTTAAAGAAATTGATCGATCGAATAAAAGTTAGTATGTTAAAGTATGTTTAAAAATTTTCTCAATTTTTTTTATCCAGTAGTATCTCATGAATTTTGTTTAGGCTTTCGATTTCTATCTTAAGGTTTATCGACAATATATTCTCTTTTGAGGTACTTTGTCTATTTTATTTAGAAAAACAATTTTGTGAAAAAAAATATTTTTAGAATTATATTCATATTAGTTAACAAGTCATGTGAAATTCAATTTTGTGTGAAATGTGAAAAACTAATATTTTAATTATTTGCGTCAAAAGTTTTATTTTTAGGAAAATATCACATTTCTTATAATCTTAAAATAGAGCTCTTATTCCATTTAAAAAAAAAAAGGAAAACAGAAGAGGGCTCATACTTCTTATTTTCCATATTTATAAAATGGCAAATAGCCCCCAAAGCTTAATTATCATCTAGACATGGCTAATATTTATTGGCCATAAGACCTTAGAACAGTATGTATGTGGTGGCAAGATGTATTTTATCGATATTGGTTATATATGATAAGCGGCATTAGTTGATATTTTTGAATTTCTCAAATACAAAAATTTAATAGGCCAATATTTTGTCGCATTGGTTTATGTTAATTGATCCATGTTAGCTAGGTATATTAAATTTTAATACCTAATTTTCATATATTCTACTTTATCACGTCAACCTATATTTTTAATTATTTCTATTTTGTACTTATATACATGTTGTTCAATGAACGTGTCTAACTAATACCTATTGGACAATAAACTCATTTTGGGGCCCACTTAGGCTTCACCTAAACTCCCCTTCCCCCCACCCACACCCACCCCTCTATCCTATCCCTCAAATTATACCCTTGCTTAGTTTCAACTTTCAACCTATTCTCAATTTATTATTGAAATCCATATCAATTTATCCCCATTTTTACCATTAATGTTTTAAGTTCATTAGATTCCAAAATTCAAGACTAAATCTTTGATAGGAGACTGTTACTATTTTCAATATAGAGACTAATGCATTTCCCATGTATTGAGTCCACGATGAATAAAGAGTTTCATAGATGATATAATTCAAAAAAAAAAAAAAAATCTGATCATAACTTTGTGAAATAGGCCATCAAATTTCGATAGGCTGAAAGTAATCAAAATTTCAAGATTCAAAATCATATTGCTGACATGATAAAATGAGGTTCAAATTCCATTGTCATTTTCTACATATTCCATTAAAAAATGTGTGGTACACTTTGAATCTTAACGTTGAGCAGTCTCTCTAAATAGGGAGACCTAGAAGGGTCTCCTAGAGCTTAGGAAGATCAATTGTACCCTAGAAAATGACCTGCTCAAGGCCCTAATCCAAATCAAACCCGACAGAGGTAACAGGCCTAAAAAAGAAAAGCTTTGCATCAGTTAATGCATGGCCAGAGAAACCATTCATTAATACGAATGTAACTTGTACAAAATGTGAAGCTCGATTATTTCTACAAAATGATATAATCAAGAGAAAGAAAAACAAGCTCATAGCATGCATCACTAGTGGCTTAAAATATGTCCGTCAGGCTTCAACCCCATCTGCCTTCTCTTGGGTCTGGCCATCCTTGGTGATTTGAAAGCCCTCTATCTTCCGTGCCACCTCATCAGCTGTCACCTTCACTTTGCCTGTCGTCGACCCATTGGTCGAAATTGTTTCATTCTCATCATGGGTAGAAGCTGGACCTGTCTGCCATATTCTGATAGTCCCGTCTTCAGATCCTGAGGCATATGATTCTCCTCCAGGTGAAAAACGTACACAGTGCACAGGACCATGGTGGCCTTTGTTGCATGCTGCAGTGAAGAAGCATCAATTATGCATCCGAATTGAATTACATCGATCAAAATGAAAACCACAGAAATGTGGATCACAGTAATACATTAACAGTTATGACAATTCATCACCATTTGATTTTCAGCTGAAATCATAGGCCAGCCAATTGCACAACACTGATTCAAACCATTCAAATCCTCATACTCAGCAGCAACTATCCTTTATCTAGAAGCTCTAGATAGATGAATGGGATAATGCCCAGTATATGAGATTTGAACTCAACAAATCATGTCTTTTGGCTAATGAAGTTAAAAGTCAAAATTTGATAAGGGTAGTGCCGCTTGCACTGCACCATAAACAGGTTGTAAGTTTGTTTTTAGTGCCAATTTGAAAGAACTCTTGAAAAGCAAAAATGCATATATACAATAGCGTCCATTTTCCACACCACCCCATGAACAAAGCACATTATGGACCAAACTTAATCTAAAGCAAATACCAATCACAATTTCCCAAGTCACCGCTTCCTCAACTCTATTGCAGTTTGATGACTTGTCATAGTCTGTCCTAATCTCTCATTTGTCGTACTCATCAATAATAAGGAAAGCATCCAGCAAAACATGATGTGGTTAAGAAACGCACCAATCTCTTCACCAGTATGGAAATCAAATAGACGAATCCACATATCTTCTCCTCCTGCAACAAACTTGTTGCCAAGTTTTGGCTCAAGAGAAGCTGACTCCACAGTGCAAGGCATATTGTAGCTTTTAACCAAACCAAAGCTGTACAGGGGAAAAATATGTATACATGCATCATCAGCCATACAGAGTGTGCAAATCAACTTGTAGAAAAGAAATCATGATAAGCACAAATCCACATCAAAGGTGCTATCAAACCACATCATCACTCAGGTCATTCATTTTTGTGCCTCAACCTCAAAAGTAGGCAGCAGTCCAAATGTTCAGGAGCCACACCATAAACGAAAAATTGATGATTCATATTTCAAAATCAAAGGTCCCATTGTGCACCAGAGCGCCACTTAGGTCAATCATTTTTGTGGCTCAACTTCAAAAGTAGAAAGTCTACATTCAGGAGACACACAATTGAAGAGTTGCAATTTATAAACAGAACTCTGATGATTCATATTCAATGAATGTGCTGGCCCCCAAACAAGTGGAACTGCCTGACTCCTAACTAGACTATTTGTATGATGGATTCGATTTGGTGCGAGCTAGTGTTTGCTTGGTGCACACTTCTTCCACACGTGTATATTATGAGTTTGCCCAAGCTATTGGCATAGCAGTCCTATGACTGAATCAAAAACAATTGAGCCAACCTCAGCAGAAACTTACTGATTTGCATCCCAAAACTTGACGGAAGTTCCATCTGCAGTTGTTATATAGCGCCCATCTTGACTCACTTCAGCACTGGTGACAGGTGACTTGGTCTCTAGGGTTTGAACAATCTTTCCACTTCTTACATCCCATAACCTGTACAAGACAAAATTTATCAGAGCAAGAAACTAGTTTACTGCAGCACCAAGTTTTCATACTATGAAGATACCCTAAAACTTCCCAAAGTCAATATCCTTCCAAATTTAAATGGTAGCCTTCCCACCATTGTATTTGAAGGTCACACATTTGAAAGCTGGAACCTTTAGCACTCGTATTTTTGGAGCAACTCTTATAGTCTTATATATAGTGGAGCCCACCAGATATGAGATGATGGGATCTATCCATGGTACATGGAATGGCAAAACAGAATACAGATGTGTCCTCATGCATTGAGGACATAAACTACCAAGGTCAAAGAGATTTCAAGTTAGTAAAATGTCCTTATTGTTGGCCTTTCCTTCACTGTATTTGAGGATTGAACATTTAAAAGCTAGAACATTTCGAACTCAGCCTCTTGGAGCAACTCTTATTAGTTCCTCTCATACTGGAGCCCACCAGAGGGATACAAGTTCTCAAGCATTGAAACTGCATAATTCCCCAGACAAGAAAAGGTAGTCATCAAATGGTGCACGACATAGTTAACAAAAGGCAAACAGCCTCTCTCTCTCTCTCTCTCTCTCTCTCTCTCTCTCTCTCTCTCTCTCTCTCTCTCTATATATATATATATATATATATATATAGATAGATTAAGAAAAAAACTGCAAACATATTCAAACACAACACAGATCAGTACACCAGGTGAGTGACAGGAATTTTAAAATTCCAACACATGGAGCATCCACAAAACAATCAGCAACAATATCTCAATCGCACCTTGACAACATTTATGCAGTAATAGTCAACATACCTAACACCCCCAATATCAGTGCAAGAACTTAATATTGTTTGATCACTATGAAGCCATGCAACAGTTCTAATTGAACCAGGCGATTTATCAACCTCTCTTGGAGGTAAATCCAGATGGTTCAAATCAAAGATACGAAGTATTTTTTCTATACCACCAGTCAGCAGCAGATGTGTATCCTGTACAAAGTTTGAAAACATAGAATTAGCAGCAGTAATAACGGCAAATGGGGAAACCAAAGGCGACTGTCGTCATCATCAATTCAAAACCATACTATTTATCCTATTTATTTAGGGTCAGCATTTGGGGATTTTTTTTAATCACAATACAAGTTTAGTTATTATCCTTCTTCCAAAAGATGTGATGCAATGGTTCAACCAGATACTATCATAAATGAATGAAAACAACATGCAACTCCAAAAATTCATAGTTACAGCACCCATTATAACAGCAAGGATGGCAATGGCAGCAATAGGTAGGAAATGATTTTGGCCATCTTCACAATAACAATAAAGAGCAAAATATGTAACCAGAATGCAATAAGGTTGAATAGTACAAGTGCATGACATAAATTAATATCAGCCAACAAGGAAGTATCCTCTATCACAACCAGTTACAGGTTTGAGTGACATTGCCATTTTGAAGTATACATACTTATGATCCTGCATGAATTACATATATGAAAGTGCAAATGAAGAGCTTCAAGGATGTTCATCAATAGCAATAGCAAAATATGTAGAAATTAAAAAAAAAAAAAAAAATCCACACTACCTCTGAAAAGGCACATGCCCGGACAATATGCTTGTGTTCGAATGAATGCAATTCATCCCCTGTCAATGCATCCCATATTTTTCTGCAAATGAATAAAGGGCACATGTGTCATCATTAATTTATGAAATGGCAATATCACCAATTCATCAATCAACTCGTCCAGCAACTGCAAACGGATATCAAGAGATTAAGTACCAAAGCTTCTGAGTTAAGTAACATTTCATAAAATTTCACTGTTCATAAATCCTTCATCAAATCTCAACCACCGATATCCGATCTTACCAATTGCTTCACTATCCATGGGGTTACAGCCACCAACATCACCATGCTTGTAACGCCCCGCCCTCTCCGAGAAATCAGAGTCTAATTTTTTTTTTTTTTAATAATAATAAAATAACATTGGAAGAGAGCGAGGCGTTACAGTTGGTATCAGAGCGAAACGGGAAGTTGAATCATCGAAGTAAGATTAAGACGGTTTCATGTCTCACTGACAGATAAGAATCCCAACTGACCGACTCTTCGGAGTCCGCTGACTGGGGGCCGGATTAATTTACTTCGAGTGACTCAGACTGAACAATCAATCTGAGAACGACAATAAAAGATAGCAAGTAAAGTACAGTTATCATAATTGGACATATCAAACATAGCAAAGCACACTGAGCAACAAACAACAGGAATTTAGAGATTTCCCCAGGAACAAAAGAAAACAAAGTGTGAAGATTTGGCAATTTCCCCAAACAAAGCACATGAGATTATACATGAAAAAAAAATCCCCCAAAACCAAGATTGGTTCTTTATTGGAATGGCTGTTGTTGATCTATATGTTTTATATGTTTTGGCACAAATATGTCAAGCAACGTGGAATATACAGAGTTATGGGATAAAGGGACACCTAATTGTCCAATAGATTTGGTGTCGGCTTCCAACAATACCAGCATGGAAGTCAACATGGTCCTTCAGCAAGGACCTCCCGAGGAAGATGACGTGGACCTAGCACTTGTTCCGGAGGATCTTATGGAAGACATTCCTTAGATAATGGAACCTCCCGAGGAAGATAAAGAGGATCTAGCACCTCTACTGGAGGATCCCATGGAAGATGTTCCTATAATAATGGAATCGGGTGGGGAGATAGATCCCTACGATACGTGTGAGTTGTGCAACCAAGACGGGCACAACTGTAGGTATTGTCCTCACCCTCTAGGCATTGTCTGCCCGGCTTGTGGACTACATGGGCACGAAGAGGCAAGGACTAATTGTCCTTATTTTGGAGGACCAGGGGTAATACCCTGCATGACATGTGGAGTATTGGGACACATGGCGATGACATGTCCTGATAATCGCTTCAGGTTCGCTGATGATGCAGAATCTTCCACAGAAGATTAGGTTAAGAGGTAGAAAAGAAAGACAGGGAAAGAGGAATATTTTGTAAGGGTGCATTTTGTTATTCTAAGGGTTTGTTTTACCCTATCAACCCTTGTACAAAAATGAATTATGAATATATATAAAGTTTGCCATTTTATGATTCTATGAGAATTGCTAGTATTAAATGTATGTTGTGAAGAAAACTAAGCCAATAATGTTTTCATGAATTAGGGAAAGATGACACCACAGAAAAGGATCCCAAAGAATCAGAAGGGAAAGGAGAAAGTATTGCAAATTGGATTAGGCGAAGGGGCTTCAAAAAGGAAGACCCGACAAGACAATCAAGGAAAGGAAAAAGAGAGATCCTTCATTCCACATGAAGAGGAGTTATCTCAAATTATAAAGGAGAAAGTTGTACGTGACAAAGATGGGGAAGAAGCTCAGCATGGGTCTGAGAAATCACTTCATGATAAGGAGGAAGAGGGGAACAGCAACAGCGGCGTACAAACACCAATACCATATGTGCCGCCCGAACTACAAAGCTTGGTACAAGCTGTAGTTACTTCCGTCCTCCAACAACATCTGAATGGAGGTGGAAGCACCAGTGAGGCCAATGACTGGAATATCGTCAGGGACTTACAACAGCAGCGGCCAACCTTATTTCAAGGGGAGAGAGGGGCCTGTTGGAGCGGAGAACTGGCTGAAGAAAATCTCCCAGATATTGACTCTGCTTAGCATCAAGAGTCACGCCCACAAGATTCTATTGGCCACGTCACAGCTGATAGATGACGCTGGTAAGTGGTGGGAAGTAGTGGAGAAACAACGCGCGCTTGTGCCAGAAAGGGAGAGAACTGAAATGACCTAGGAGTAATTCTCAGCAACGTTCCTGGAAAACTATTTTCCGGAGGAGGAGAGAGAACGACAGACTCAAGCATTTCTGTCATTGGTGCAAGGCTCCATGACAGTAGCTGAGTATCATCGGGAGTTCTTGGGCTTATCATGTTATGCGTTCTACATTGTGGACACGGAGTATCGGAAGGCTCGCAAGTTCGAGTGTGGGTTGCGGCCCAACATTAGGGCTAGAGTGGCCGTGTTCAAAGCAGCAACGCTGGCGGAAGTGGTCAGCAAAGCTACCATTGTGGAGCAGGAACTGGCAGAGTTTGCACGAGTGGACAACCGTCGAGCGCCGAGTGGGAGGGGTACATATCAGCCTAACAAGAAGTTCCGACCGAACTTCAGCAGACTCTCACCATCTGTTGGATCTACTGGGGGCTTTCGTCCCAATCAACCCTCCGAATCTGTAGCAGTCACTCAGGCTTCTAGAGGAGTGAGCACCTGCTATCATTGTGATCAGCCAGGTCACTTTAAGAAAGATTGTCCAAAACTCAACAGGCTTTCACACTCCAGAGGATTGTCTCGTCCACCAGTCAGACCGGTTAACTCCAGAGGAGGCAGGACATATAATCGGGCGAGACAGGCGCCCAACCCTACTAGAGCTGGACGATTATTTACTTTAACTTCTCCAGAAGATGAGGATCATTCGGTGATACAAGGTATGGCGGTAGTGAGTAGTTCTTATGCATATGCACTATTTGATTCTGGAGCTTCACACTCCTTCATAGCTGCTTCATTTATAACTGCTACCGGTACTCTAGTTCAAAAATTAGCCACAACACTTACAATTGTGTCCCCTGTCGGAGACTCGGCATTGGGACTTATATGCACGGCAGTTAACACTGAACTAGCTGGACTCAGATTTGAGTTCAATTATCTGGTGCTTGACATGTCTGAGTATGATATAATATTCGACATGGATTGGTTGGCTAAGTTCCAGGCCAACATTGACTGTTATCGCCGAAGAGTGACATTTTGGTCACCCGAAGGGAAGCAATATGTGGTTCGTGCAGACAAACAGAGTGGACTGCAGGAAGGGTTGAACCACGTGGTATTGAATAATATCATTATAAATAAAGCACCAATTACTGAACTTCCGGCAATTGTAAAAGAATTTGCGGATGTGTTTCCAAAGGAACTCCCTGGTTTACCGCCTATGAGGGAGATCAACTTTGAAATCAAGTTGTATCCTGGTACTTCACCAGTATCTCTACCACACTATCGGATGGCACCAGCAGAGATGTCGGAGCTAAAGAAGCAGATCGATGAACTGCTTAGGCTGGGATGCATCCGACATAGCACATCATCATGGGGAGCTCCAGTATTGTTCGTAAAGAAGAAGGACGGTTCACTACGGATGTGTGTTGATTATCGAAAGCTGAATCAGCTAACAATCCGGAACAAGTACCCTCTACCCAGGATCGATGATTTATTCGATCAATTGAGGGGTTCCAGCCATTTTTCAAAGATTGATTTGATGTCTGGTTATCATCAAATACGGGTTAGGGAGGAAGATATAGAGAAGATAGCCTTCCGGACGCGGTATGGACTATTCGAGTTTGTAGTAATGCCATTTGGACTTACAAATGCGCCGGCTATGTTCATGGACTTAATGAACAGGATCTTCCGTCCATATTTGGATCAGTTTGTAATCGTGTTCATTGACGATATTCTGATCTATTCCAAGAGTCAGGAGGAACATGCAGAGCATCTACAGATAGTCTTGAATACTTTGAGGCAGAATAAGCTGTATGCCAAGGCCAGTAAGTGTGAGTTCTGGCTATCTCAAGTAAATTTCTTGGGACATGTTATATCCGAGGAAGGAGTAGTCATGGATCCGGCTAAGGTGACGGCAGTGAAAGACTGGAAAGCGCCAAAGAATGTAACCGAAATCCACAGTTTCTTAGGATTGGCGGGTTATTATCGGAAGTTTATCATGAATTTTTCCAAAATAGCGGCTCCATTAACTCGACTCACTCAAAAAGGAGTCAAGTATGAGTGGTCAGATCAGTGCAACTGGAGATTTGAAACACTAAAAGAGAGACTTACAAGAGCTCCTATTTTAATTTTGCCGGAAAGGGGCAAAGGATATGAAGTACAATGCGACGCTTCAGGAGAGGGACTAGGGTGTTCACTCATGCAAGGTCAACGTGTGGTGGCATATGGGTCAAGACTTACACGAACGTCTTTATCCCACACATGATCTGGAGCTAGCTGCAGTGGTCTTCGCTCTCAAAAGTTGGAGACACTACCTCTACGGCGAGAAATTGTGGTATTTTCTGATCATAAGAGTTTAAAATATTTATTTGATCAGAAGAAGCTCAACCTGAGGCAGCGTAGATGGATGAAGTATCTGGCGGATTATGAGTTTGCGCTTCGATACCATCCAGGCAAGGCAAACAAGGTGGCAGATGCCCTCAGCCGCCTATCACATGCATCGGTAGCATGCTTGATCAGAACAGAATGGGAGATGCTGCACACCATTCGAGAGTTCAATCTTTATATCAACAACCATGGAAGTATGTATAATTTAATCATACAGTCCAATATAGTCACCAAGATTGAACAAGAACAAAGAGCAGACCCAGAAGTAGAAGAGATATGGGCCAAGATGTCCACTGGTGTAGTCTTACCGGAATGGGAATTACGACCGGGACAGGGTCTTTTATTCCGGAGAAGAGTATATGTGCCAAAGAGCTGTAGGAAAGAGTTACTGATTGAGGCTCATCAATCCAAGCTCTCCATTCATCCGGGCAGCACTAAAATGTATCATGATCTAAAGAGGCATTATTGGTGGCACGGACTAAAAAGGGATATGGCGGAATTCGTGGCACATTGTTTAACTTGTCAGCAAGTTAAGATTGAACATCAAAAGCCACCAGGGTTACTCAAACCCTTATCAGTGCCAGAATGGAAATGGGAGCATATTTCCATGGACTTTGTGACGGGGTTGCGGAGGTCTTCAAAGGACAATGATGCCATATGGGTCGTGGTAGACCGACTAACCAAGTCTGCGCATTTCATTCCTATTAAGATGACGGATTCATCTGAGACGTTGGGTCGGCGGTACATCAGGGAAATTATTCGACTTCATGGCATTCCCCAAACTATAGTATCTGACAGAGATGGCCGGTTTACCGGCAGAGTGTGGCAAAGCATGCAGTCAGCCATGGGGACAAATTTACTGACTAGCACCGCTTTCCATCCACAGACTGATAGACAGTCAGAAAGGACGATACAAACCTTGGAAGACATGCTGAGAGCGTGCATGTTAGATTTCAAGGGTGGATGGGAGGACCACCTGCCACTGGTAAAGTTCTCGTATAACAATAGTTATCAGGCAAGCCTTCAGATGGCTCCATTCGAGGCTTTATATGGTAGGCCTTGTAGATCACCAGTGTGCTGGACAGAGGCTAGTGAGCCTGCACTGATTGGACCTGAACTAGTCGTGGAGACTACAACACAAATTCAGTTGATACTTACCAAATTTTCCAAGCTTTTCCTCTTGCCTTTGCTCTTTACTTCCTATCTTTCTTAGCCTCCCTTCCTTTGCTGGTTTATGCTTGATCAATTGGTGAAAACACCACTGCTGGTTCAGCCAAGAGAAAGAGTTTGGAGAGAGGGAGAGAGAGATGAGGATTATTAGGATTCCTTTGTGTGAAAATCGGCCAAATGAGTGGTCTTCCTCTTTGTACATCAGCCACTTAACCTCTCAATTTCCCTCATAAATTCTTGATCAATTCAAAGGGTCACTTGGCACAACCAAGACACCCATTGGCATCAGCCAATGCAACCATTCAGCTCCCCATGTATCTCATCCAATTGCCATCCATTTACATTTAAAACTTAGCATGGAAACTACCATTACAAGTCCCCAACGTGTGGGACTTGTTTTGGTTTGTTTGAGACCAAGGCACCTCCTCATATTCCCTTTAACTCACTGATTTTACAGCCCCTTTGATTTCCATTTTGACTCAACTAACTCAATGACTTAACTCACCACATTAAATACCATACATTTATTACACTTGAGTCAACCCAACCATTTAATTTAAATGCAACTCATTCCAATCCAACTCAACCTGATTTGACTCACCATTGAGCTCATTTGAGGGCCCACACAGGTCAGCCGTAGTCAATCTTAGTCAACCCAACCCATTGGGTCTCCATTTAGCTTCCTTGACCCGTTTTGACAACATGACCCATTTATGGGCTGTTTTAGCCATTTGCATTTGGTTTTCACATGTGCATCAAGCCTACCCATTTATACTCCACTTAATTTCTGATCAATTCAGCTTAACCCCATTAAATTTGGGCTCACCCAATGGTCTAATAAGTCCATTATGACCCATTGGGTCCAATTGGGTCCTTTGACCCAATTACCCATATTGACCTAAATTGATGTACATTACCCATCCAATCAAATTTGACATTTATAATGTGCTCATAGGGTCTTAATTTGAGTAATAGGGCCCCACTATTTTCTCATTTAACATCATAATTAATAAATTTACCAAACCAAGGGCATTTTCGTAATTATTCATTTTATTGAAAAATTGGGGTGTTACAATCCACAAATGCGCCGGCTGTGTTTATGGACTTAATGAACAGAATCTTCCGTCCGTATCTGGACCAGTTTGTAATCGTGTTCATTGACGATATTCTGATCAATTCCAAGAGTCAGGAGGAACATGCAGAGCATCTATAGATAGTCTTGAATACTTTGAGGCAGAATAAGCTGTATGCCAAGGCCAGTAAGTGTGAGTTCTGGCTATCTTAAGTAAATTTCTTGGGACATGTTATATCCGAGGAAGGAATAGCCGTAGATCCGGCTAAGATGGCGACAGTGAAAGATTGGAAAGCGCCAAAGAATGTAACTGAAATCCGTAGTTTCTTAGATAGTCCGGACTTAGCTCGCGTCGTGACGCCGCCCGCTCTCTTCCGGTGTTATTATATTGTTATTTGAAAAAAAAAAAAAATTAGACTCTGGTTTCTCGGAGAGGGCGGCGCGTTACAATGCTGGACATGGATAAGATAACCTTCAAAATCAGGATTGCTGACGGGTTCAAATTCAATGTTTCCTTTCAAGCACCATGAATTCATGAAAAAACAATCCATTCCAACAGAAGATGAATGTAATGGAAGAAAAGCAAAAGATGTCACTGACAAAGAAATTGTAAACAAAATATGAAAAAGAAACCAACCCACCTCCTCTCCCAAATGGAGAGGAAAGCCTTTGTTTTCCCCATGCTCCTCTCTCTCTTCTTTTCCTTTCTCACAAAACATGAGTTAGAAAGAGTTCCCTAATACAAAGGTTTTAAACATAAGATTCGGTCTTTGACCTGATAGGAACCAAGTCTCGGTCGAGTCCAAGTTATAAGATGGACGAGAAATGACTAAAAAACTGGTGAAAATGTCCAAGTCCTAACTGATACCATTATGGAAGTGACATATAGTAACAATTGGGTCCAAGTCATATCAGCCAAGTGAACTCAAACTTGATTGATTTTTATAACAATGCCTAATACACTGTCTGTAAAATTACAAATTTATCCCTTACAAATACTTTTAATGAAATAACAAAAACCCCCCATAAATATACAAGGCACCCAACAAAGTATGCCCCCGCAAGCAAAAAGAAAATGGGGTATGGGTACAATAACAATATGATGACGGTAGTGCTACTAGCATTTTATATTGAAAGAATTTGTAAGGATGTAATAGATTGTAGGATTACGAAGGGTATGGGTTTTTATAGGAACTGACAAATCTGGCTCCATAGAATTAGTGGTTGTGGTGATGATCACGATGATTAGTAAGGGGTAGTTTTTAAATGCATTAGGGTATCTTATTTAGAACCCCCTATAAATACTCGCTGAAATGGCATTTGAGGAGCTTCCTTTCCATTTTGGCTATAGAGAAGAAACCAGGGGAAAAAAGTAAAAAGAATGGAAGAAAGGGAACCTTAGATTAAAACCCAGCATTGATCTCAACCTTTTTAATATATTTGCAGTCCGTGACCGATATGGCAACTCCAATGGATAATGAAACACCATTCACCACCTCAATCCATGTCTTTAACAACCTATCCTCCTAGTACTTTCTACTTGTAGTCTTTTTACTCTTCATACTAGAGTTGTTTTATTTAGTGCTTGTGCACAACTTTTTAAGATCATGGTTTGCAACACAATAGCATTTCATAAAGCAAAACTAATTAACAAAAAAAAAAATATATATATATTCATTGTGATGTTGTTGTTTGAAGCATCAACGAGAAGGATCTTCAAAGGAATAAACCCTCTTAGCAAAATAGAATGACGAAAATGAATATAAAGAAAAAAATGCAAGGTCATAGTTCTAGTAGTTTGCACGTACAATGATTTAGACCTGACCATAGTATGACAAGTCAAGGCACTAGGAATCTAGGAACATAGGGAGAAGGTGCATCTATATGCGCAAGCCTAAATTTGCCAAGTTCACTCACTTTGATAATCTAGAATAAATCTGAATATCAATTACTTGGTGTTTTTATCACATTAACATTAACAACATACAATGTCATTCTTCCAATCCACTAAAATGCATAAGCCATGTGGCTTTCATAAATATTAAATAAATGTGTATGTGTTAAAACAAGTATACCATATATTACTTTCAATTTCTATTTAAATAAACGTGAGCCAACTCTATTGTGATGATTCTTGTTGTTTATATTGCTGATATTGTTCTCACTAGCGATAATGATACAGCTGTTACTGAAATCAAAGATTATTTCAGCGCTTTTTTAATATTAAAGAATGGGGCTACTCCGTTATTTTATAGGGATTGAAGTTCCTCATTCCACTAAAATGACATCTCTTTCTCAAAGAAAATATGCTCTAGATCTCTTACAAGATGCAGGCTATTCCGAATGCAAGCCCGCCAACACACCTTTGAATGTCAAAACTAAGTTATCAACTTCAGATGGGATTCTCCTTGATGATCTAACATTTTATCAGAGATTAGTTGGGAAACTAATTTATCTCACTATCACTCGGCCAGATTTGTCCTATTGTTGTTGGAGTGGTCAGTCAATTTATACATGTCCCTCATAATGCTCATATTCACGGTACCTTTTAGATCCTTCGTTATCTCAAGGCTCATCCTAGACGAGAAATATTCTATCCACAACAACCTCAATTTTGATTGTTCGTGGACACTCAAATGCTGATTGGGTTGGGTTCTTGACGACCGTCGCTCGACCACAAGCTATTGAATTTTTTTTTGATCTCATCTAGTCTCTCGGCAGAGCAAGAAGAAAAATGTTGTTGCTCGGTCTAGTGCGGGGGTAAAATATCGTGCCTTGGCCAATATTGCCTCCGAGTTACTTTGGTTTCGATAACTTCTAATCGAGTTAGGATTTGTCTCTTCTGAACTGTTGCTGATATTCTATGATAATCAGGTTGCCATCAACTTTATATCCAACCCTGTATTTCATGAAAGGACAAAGCATATTGAGGTTGACCAGTCACTTTCTTAGTCATCATATTTCCACAAGACAAATCTTCACCCCTTATTTGCAGTCCAAGGATCAATTTGCTGACATGCTTACCAAGGCAATTTCTCGATTCCAGCTCAATCATGTTTTAGGCAAACTGGGCTTAATTGATATCTTCAAACTAGATTGAGGGGGAGTGTTGTGAAACCAATTCAGGAAAGTTGACCAAGATTATCTCATTAGCTGTAAATCGATTTGTTATTGACGTAATTGATTATTCTTTCCTTTTTCGCCACCTTAAATGGCTCCCTATAATCTATTTATAGTGGATATGTATTGTTCCTCAAGGGATACAAAATACAATACAGAGAATAAGATTCTCTCCACTATCGTCTCTTTTCCCTTTTCTTCTACTCCTTTCTTTCTCATTATTTTCTACATACTAAAGCAAGATAAACACAAAGATACAGCATGTCACCAATAAACCTAAGAACAAGTGCAATATTCATGTTAACCATTTCGAACAAATTTGGGTTCATTTCAATGTACCAAATGTTGCAAGCACCAAAGAGCTTCGCATCATGACAATAAAAAGGCCATGTACAAAAACTAAATTCAACATACGCTGTAAAATCAGCTGAGCCTGAGGCGGCACGTAGTGCATTGGTATCAAGGCAGCAACTCCAAACAGCACCCTTATGCCCTTCAAATGTACCAATCCAGTCACCAGTTTCACCATTTCTTAACATAGGACTTGAATCTGATCCAAACATAAATCATTACTACATTTATATGGGAACAAAGTGAAGAAAATAGTAAATGACTTCTTTTTTAAGATGAATGACACATCTCAGGGTTCCATACAGCTAATAGGCCACCCTCAACAACATCACAGGGTTACAGCATTCACCATATCAGCCCAAGAAAAACCACCATGCAGCAAAACCACACATGGAAAAAACTCATGCATTTGTAAACATAAATTACCATGGCCAAAAGAAAGAGTAGCATCATGTGACTATACATGTTGACTTTAAATAGAACAAAATGGAGGCAAGGCAGATGGTAGATGAGACAAGAAAATGGGCAGGGAATGAATACCCCAAAAAACAACCAAGGATGAAAACAGAGAACAACAGCAGCAGCAAATGAAAATTTTCAGATACAGTGCTGATAAAATGATGTAAAATAAATAATTAAGGAGGAAGGTACTTCTTGTTCCAAGTATTCAAGACTCAAGGTGGACAGCTAAAATGCAACACACCTTGATGTCACAATTTGATTTTATGCTGAAATTCTATATATTTTAATTTCGAAAATTGAGAGGTTCTCACCTAGAAATGGTACATGACATTCCTGTACTTTAATGGCTCAAGGTAGTGTTCGGTTTGATGCCATTTTCAGAGACAATATATCATTTTCACGAGGGATATAAACTTTTCTAGGGTTCAAAAATAGCAGGAGGACAAATAAAGGATGTAAGAGTCTCAAGTAATCAGAATTACAACACATTGTTTCTCTCATGTATTTCCTTGCACCTCTAAAACGTTCACAGAGCCATTCCAGAAGTAGGCTTCGCGTGCTATTTCCTAGTATCAGTCTTTACAAAGCAAAAGACTAATCCAAACTCATTAGTCAGCCATTTTTAAAGTAGGCCCGCCTTAAAAGACATTGATTAAAACAACCCTTCTATATTGGATATTGACATGTTTAATTTGGACTATTTCTTCTTGACTATCCATTAGTTCACCCTAAATCAAATGATAATACATCTAATTACATGGTTCGATTGCCATAGTCAATAAATAACCTCTCAACAATGGACACAACTGATTATATTGCCATTTATTTATCCACGCATGCAGCAAATGGGTTTACAATGTTTTAATTTTTGATAGACGAAAAGAGCAATCAAATGAAGGAAGAGCACGTACCCTTGCTGGCGCTGATGAGAAAGAAGCCATCGGGCGTAATGGGACTGTAAAACAGATCTACAACAGGTCGCGAATGCCCGTGGCACACGAGAGGGACGGCCAGCTTTCTCTTGTCCATTGATCCCAAAATACACAGAAAAAAAAACTAACCCTAGATTCAAATGTTTCACAACAAACAAAAAACCACGCTACCAATCTTTCACGTATCGAGATACAAAAATCAGAAAATAAAAAACAAGATCCTTTAATACCAACAATACAGAGCTTCTGAGATTTTGTAGAGACAAAATCAAAGAGGGGAAAAAGGCAAGTGAAGGGAGAGTGAGAAGAGACAATTCAAGAACCCAAAACCCTAATCCTAATAGAACAGATCTAAAACGAAAACCCTAGATCCAAAGGGTTGGGAGTATCGGTTATGCAGAAAGAAGGAAATTTACAAGAATCAAAAAGAAGAAAAATGGCGACGTTTCAGACGCAGGAGAAAATGAGAGGGGAAGCTGCATCTAATAGGACTTGAATTTCCTTATCATGCGCTCACTTGTCCTCTTATCGTGCGCACTTCTTGTTCGAAACTCGTAACGTCCAAGTTAACGGACCTGCCTCTTCTGTTCAATATTGTAATTATGAAATATTGAGTTTGAAATTTATGAAACATAATTAAGTTATTCAGTTCGTAACAACTTTATTAAAATTTTATTATAAATCAATTTAAAATAAACAAATTAAATTATTATAATGATAATTTCATAATAATCCTTACACAAATAATTTCAAGTTAGACACTAAAATTAGGGGAGCAATTTAGACACTGGTATTTTCTTTATGAACACAACATGGGTTTTCGGTTTTTCGAAGAAAATTACCGTTTTGCTTTTCCGCGTCAGCATGGTCTGAACAAGTAATTATCTAAAAATAAAATCTCCTTTAAAACTTTAAAGTTATTTTTTAAATACCGTTAAAATACAGTATTTTACGAATAAGGGTATCTCTCGGCTATACCGAAAATACACTTCCGAAAGTTCAAATGAAAAACCGTAAAAACAGTTGAACTCCAAATTCAAAACTGAACAAATATATGGAATTTAAAAACATAGATCTTTCAAGTGATTGTTTACCAAAAAATAGGTGACCATTTTTCGTTCCAAATCCTGTCCCTTCTTAAAAAAAAAAAAAAAAAAATTCCAGTTAAACAATCATTTGAAAGATCTAAGATTTCAAATTTCACATATTTATTCAGTTTTAAATTTAAAGTTCAACGGTTTTACGGTTTGTCTTTTGGACTTCTAGAAGTGTACTTTCGACACAGCCGAGGGATACTCTTATTTGTAAAATATCCCTGTTTTAAACATTTAGTAGTGTCAAAAGACCTTGAAGTTTTAAAGTATTTTTATCAGGTTATCGTAATTAGTCCGGATATTCAATTTGAGAAATTTTTGGAAATATATAGTGCTTAAAAAATAACTTTAAAGTTTTAAAAGAGATTTTATTTTTAAATAATCACTGTAGCATTACTGTAGCACCTGATCGTCCGAACGAACGATCGGATGGTTCGAATGATAGAATAATGTTCTTATCTCGTGTTCAGACCACGCTGACGTAGAAAGGCAAAATGATAATTTCCTTCAAAAAATCAAAAACCCATGTCTACAGAAAGAAAATGCCCGTGTCTAAATGGCTCCCCCTAAAATTATTTAATTATATTGCACCCACTTTTGGCATTTGGAATTTTAATGAATAGGACATTGATAATTAACTCAAGGAATCAGGTGGTTGAAGGTTCATTTTTGCAAGCTTCAGCTAAATAAATAATTTATAGAAGTTCATTAGACTTTTTTGACCCATTTAGTTATATATGTATATATTTTGTTTTATGAACAAAAACTCATCTTTCTTAGTACAAAAGTATTACATAAAATTCTAAATGTATGCAGTACTTTGCAAGTCAAAGGCATTAGATAACTAAACGATTCAAGTTTAGGACATGTGGTTCTTGAACCAATGTACGTGTGTATATTTAGTCTATTTGCCCTGAACTCCGAGACATGATTTAAATGTTGGATTAAGATTGAGATATTCTACTCAAATTTCGTCAGAGTCTATTTTTTTCTTTTTTAAATACAAAGGGAGAAAAATCTCCTTAAAACTCCTAAAATTAAGTTAATTCTCCTAAAAGCTCCCTTTCAAATGACGTCCCACACCTACACGCCACCAATTTATTTGCAAATTAAATAGTTCTAATATGTGACCTCTCGTCCCCTCCAACCTAAGGTTCAAATATCGGCCGATACAATATATATCGGTTTTTTTAAACTGAGTAATATCGGCCGATATGGCCGATATTCGATCTGAAATATCGGTCACAATATCGGTCAATATTCATAAATATCGGTATTTAATTTTTTAATTTTTTTAAAACACCGATACGGTTTTTTAGTGATTTTTACACGGTTTTTCGCGGTTTTTCGAGGTTCAGAATTTACGGTTCTCACGGGTGCTCACAGTTTTTTGCGGTTTTTCACGGTTCGTCACGGTTTTTTGCGGTTTTTTCACGATTCCGATATCGGAGGAGAGAGAAAATGCCGATATCGGTATGAGAGATAAAATTATCGGCCGAAATATCGTCTATATCGCATATCGGCCGATATATCGGCCGACCCGATTTTTGAACCCCTGCCTCCAACACCATCCACCACCAATAATCTTATACAGATCAACTAATTAAATTGGAACATCGGCTTTCATTAACATCTAATAAATATTACATTCAACAGATACAAAGTATTTGAAAATACACATCAGTGACGAAATCTTGTCTAATGTTCAACTTCTCAAGACAACTCGGGGAAGTCACGAGTATCTTCCTCGAGCTTCACTAGATTTAAAATCATTAAACAAATTTAATATTTTTTCTCTTCAAATAATTTGATAAAATTTCCATTCAAATACATTATTATTATGTTAATATACATTTTAAGTGTGGGTCCTGTTTTAATAAATCATCTTTTTGTTCATTTAAATGGGGCATTTTTGGATTATGATACTTTATAGAATCAAAACGATTCCAAAGCTTTATTCTAGAATCTATCAAATAGGATAAACTTATCAAAACTTGGTGGATATGTAGGAAGTGGATAGGACTAAATGTATCAAAACTGTCCATTTCTAGCCTCCCTCAGATACACATAACACGTGACACACAGATTGTCACATGTATGCTACAATTTGTAACGTCTTTTAACTTTTAGGTATTTGACCTTTTCATTACTTAATTAATTATTTCACATACTTCTACTTTTAAAAAGCAAATTTTTATTTTTATTATTTAAACAAAATATACATAATAAAGAGAATGACTCTTTTCGATAGAAAATGTATATAGAAAGATAGATATATGTATATAAAATTATATCTTTTTTATATTTCAATACTGACAACAATTGATTGAACTATTAAGATTTCAAAGTGTATTTAGTATCTTTATTAAATATATTTCTCTAATACACCATTTCTATTTATTTTAGCATCATCCACGAAGAGAATTATGAAACAACATTTGGCAGGCTAATTTGACATGTATTGGCTAATATGCATCAACAGCGGTAGATGTCAATCCCTATCAGCAATCAGAATCGCCATTATTAGCATCGGAGGCGTAGGGGTGAAACTCAGGTCGGGTTTTGGCCCGAACCCGTATGACCCGACCCAAAAATCATGCGGGTCGAATTATAAAAGTCGGATCAACAGGTCGGATTAGGTTGAGAAGTCAGAAACCCACATTGAATTCAGGTCAAGATGAATTGAGAGATTTTTAAGTTAACCCGACCCGACCCAGTAAAAAGTAAGTTAAAGTAGGTTCAAAATACGGGTCGAGTCGGGTTATAATTCAGATCGGATTGGATTCCATATATTAGTAACTCGGGCAAGATTGGATTTTAAAAAACCCGGCCCGGCCCGACCCAATTTCAGCCCTACTTGGAGGGCTGAGGCAGCAATTTAGTCGTCACTTGGGTAGGGTAGGGGTAGGGAAAATTCTGTCTCGTTAAGAAACCATCCCCATATGGTGGCCATGAAATATATACCAACCGAGTCTTAAAAGAAAGTATGGCCCAACATCCAATTACAGTTGTCCATGTAAATTCATGAGGTAAGCAGATCAATCTAGACTCAGTGACAGATGAGGTGATGAGATCCTAAGCATTTTCATGGGGCTTGTCACTGATGAAGAACTTGCCGGCAGCGTGAAGAAAATGAGGACGAACCAGGCCCGGTAAAGATGACCACTGACCTACAGTCCATTGAGATTCTAACTCAAATTGATCATTGCGGTCTGATTTAAACCACTGGTGTGTAAACTCAAAAAACCAACAATAAGATATGAAAATGGTTGAATGAATCTAATTCAAATCAGCAGTCTGTTATTCAAGGAAATACCATTTTCTCATTCTATAACTTCCAAATCCATATCATATTAACTACAGAGCACTCCAAAATCAACACCCATGGGCTATCATAACAAAAACACCATAATACCTCTACAGGAGCTTGAGGAACTTCAGACGTTCTTCGTGTTCGGGATCAAGCTTTGGTGGAGTGTAACAACCTCGAAGATCTTCAACCACATATTCCTGCAAGGTGCAAAATAGAATATATAATAGTGGTATAACTAGGGGCGTTCATTTATCAAAACTCAACCCGAGCCCGACTTAGATAATCGGACTTAGAACAAGATTTTAGTCCAACGGGCCAAGCTTGGGCTTTTCGGTCCATTTATTTTTTATAAATTATATACATATATCACAATATTGTATTTGGTACTATTTTTATTTTTTATTTTTGTTTTGTAAATTAAAAATCTAAATATACAGATTGGAAAAAAAAAAATTTAAAAGACTGACCATTTATTAAAATTTCATCTCAAAAACAATTTCTAACCACTTGAACTTAACTATCAAAATCACCATGAGTCATCTTCTCAAGAACGTCTGCTAACTAGAAATTGAATTTTAAACTAAAATTTTAATGGTGGCAGAACTTAAAGCATACTTTGAATCTGTATGGTTAAATTTTCAAGTTACAAAACAGAAATTAATAAATTAAATAAATACCAGGTGCAAAATAAATGAGCTTTAAATGGCAAGCTCAAGTTTTGACTTTAAAAGACCAACGGGCTTCGAACATGCTCAGGCTTTTATAGATATAATGAGCACAGGCTTTTTTCTTTTTTTTTTTTGAGAAAGCTTGGCCCTAACCCAGCCCGTGAACAAGCCTAGGTGCAACCTCATCTTAAAGCATGAGTAACAGGTTTATCATTCTCCTAACATGACAAAACAGTCCATATACTCCTGGTGACTGATCCACAGCCACCAGTGACATTTTAATCATCTTCCTCATTCATTTTCTAATCTCGTCACCAACAATTAAATGCAACTTATGTGCTTAGTATATGGAATTTCAAACAAAAAAGAGGAGAAAATGCGTACCTTCGTGAGCTCCCTCTTAGTAAGGATGTGGTAGTGTCTCTGCCAAATCCTCTGGATTGCCATGGTGGCAGCCAGACAACAATATGCAACGCCAAGGATCGCAAAGATGACTACAAAGACAATAAGCAGTGCAAAGCATGCCTCCATGGAGGCGGGGAAGCAGTCCAAGATGCCCCATCCATAACAGCAGTTGCGGCACCCAGCCATGCATGGGTCACTATTATTGAAGGAGGAGCAATGTAGAATAAGCCCAAAAAAACCCAAAAGCACAAAGAAGGCTAGCACGCCTGCATGATTACACAGCATGTCAAAACATGAAAATGTATAAATTATAATAACCATTCATCATAAGAAACTAAGACGGGCTCCACAGAAAGCTGCTTGGGAAAGCTGGCAAGTGCCAATCATTTCAATCAAATAAGGTCACAGGTTCTACTCACATTACCATTTCAAAAATAAATAAATAAGGAATTGGTCACATATGAATCAGCATTTTGATTCTATTCCATCAATCATTTGATCACCACCAACAATTTTCTTATATACTTTATTTTCAAATTGGATCCTGGGATTTGATGCATGAAGCCAGCCCAACAGTTGACACTGCTGGTTCCCAAGAAGCATTGCTAACATTCTTTTTCAGAACCTCTCAAATTGAATTTACTAGTAGTTCTTTCCATCATTGTAATTGATATTTTAGTGAGTCATACATGGCTATTAAGATGGATCAGCAACCAATAGCTCATGTATTTTTTTTTTTAAAGAGAATAGCCCCTGTATATGTTGATGATTTGAAGAAAGCAATATAAGTAAATGACCCGACTCAACCTTCTAGATGTATGACATTCAAAGTAAACAGATAAGCAGTAGAAAATGCAAGTCATCTAAATTTCACTAAGACAATAAGAGTATGAAGCTTCCCTGACAATATATCATAAAGAATGAAGATCTTTGGATTGGACATCGAGAAGAGAACTATGAAGCACTTAAGTGAAATTCCGTTACTAGAGTAATGCACTGACCTAGAGGGGGGTGAATAGGTCGGATTTCAATTTCAATTTCCTTTTTAAAAAAATCCTTAACCGAATTACAACTTAACTGTATGAGATATGCAATGAGTTCTTTTTACCTTTAAATTAATCAGCTGTTAATTAAAATGGTGAAACCAATATGTGCGTGGGTACATGACACAATATTCAATCAAAGCATTCATGTCAAACAATCAACCACATATAGACACAGATATTTTATAGTGGTTCGGTTTCAATTAACCTACGTCCACTGTTAGACTTCTCAACTCTAGGGTTGTCTCAAATATACTATGAATGAGCCTCACACCCAAATAGTACAACCTAGTTTTTTATAGAGGTTCGACCCAAATGGTCTAATCCTCGACACCTATTTTTTTGAGTGGTTTGAACACAGTGTTCTAATCCACCTTACAATGATAAAAATAAAGAAAAGGAGAAATACTTGCCTTGGACCTTATCCAATCTTCTGAAAGTGTTTTCTTCTTTACACAATGTCTCTGTGCTTCTTCCTTCAGATTCGGTTCATCAGAGTTGATTATTGGCACAACGGTATGAGAGTGTTATAACAAATATATGACTGATTTTCTGGTCCTAAGAGAACACCTTTAACTTCATCAAAACTGAGGTATTGATTACCCAAACATCTCTATTAGAAGATGATGAAGGTGTAAGAGAAGGCAGATAATCTCTCTAGTCACACTATTCTTTTTCCAAAAAAGTTCTCTAGTTGTTTAATTCAGCCCACAAGACATAAATAAGACAGACTGGTTGTGGGCAATCACGTCTCGAGGCCTCAAGGTTTCCTACGAGGCCTCGTGGCTGTAAAAGGTAATACAGTACACAGATTCTGTAATTCAAACATTTCTCCTTAGAAATTAAGATAATGACCAGCTTATCTACATGCCACCTTGTTCAGTGATTGACCATTAGATTATTTCAACAACCAATCATGGGATTACACCATGATTTTAAATGATCTTTTGGGATCACCAAAAGTCTCAAAAAGATTTTCCAAATCTTTTAAAACAATGGTTTACTTAGAGTTTGCACGTGATTGTCAATCACACTAAGAGTATCTTTAGACAAATTGAGAAGCATTTCCAAACCAGTAAAAGATGGCCATCCACGATGCTAGGCTCCAACAGATTTGTTCAATCTGTGTGAGGTGGCAATTGGAGTTTGATCTTGGTAGATATTCCTTATTTCCATAAAACTTCCAATTTAGGATCTTTAGGAATCAGAGAAAACCCTTTCAGATTTATTTAACTAAATCTGTAAGATACTCGATCAAAGGACACTAGGCCTTGTGATCTCACGCTGAATTACAGTTGTCACAAATATCACTCAACCAAAGACAGTCTTTGAGGCCTCGACAAACTGCTTGAGGCCTCGAGGCTGGAAGTCAATCGTTTTCTTATTTTTCATTTGTTAAACTATTGACTTTTAAGTTATTGGGCTTAGCCTAAGGTCTACTAAGGTTCACTTACCTGTGTTCCAATAACAAATTCGGTGTAGAGTCTTCAATGCAGAGTAGAACTTCTATCATCTTCACATTCTTCCAAGGCAATATCCAACTGAATCACGTAATTGACAATATGGGTGACTCGGACGAGCCGGGGCACCAACATTAAGCAGGGATACTCATTGGATCATAGGCTTTGTCTACGAGGAAATGGTTTGGAAATCCCATGTTATCATACATAAGATGTTTTCAACTGGTTAAAAAAATGAAAATACTAAAATACTGTTAATAGGCCTATGGACATGGACATGGACATGGACATGGTTTGGCACTCCCACCATTAGAAGATAGTGTTAAAAACAGTACCAGTAAAAAATAGTACTAACTAATCTTTCAAAAAAAAATAGTACTAACTAACAGGTTTTTCATATAAACCTTTTGTTTAAAATAAATGCAAACATTAAATAAATTTTGTAATGTTATGATATATTTGTACATATGCATCTATTAAATACTACTTCGAGCAGAGGTTAGAGCACTGGTAACCCAGCTACAAAGAGCTTAACAGATGAAGTGCTTTGGGAGCCATTACAAAGGGGAACTCATTTAACGCTGTTGGGTGGGCCAGACATAGATCTAATCCTTAGATGGATTAATAACTTTCAGCAAGAGATATTACATACACCTGAACAGAATACTTCAGTCATCTGTTACACTGCAACAGTTGTTAATCCATAGCACAATATGAGGATAACTAAAACACACACACAAAGGTGGAGATCCAAGAGTCAGAAAAAGATGAAAGAACGGTGGATACCTATACAGTAATAGAAGGGTATGGGATGCTTGGATAATATGCGGTCCCAATCATCACTGAAAGAATTCCTGAAATTCCCATTTTTATCCATGAAATATGCAAAGCCACCCATGGCAGCAATTAACTGCAAGAGACAAGTTTCAATGAACAAAGGGCCATTTCAGTTATCATCAGGTGTAGCTGTGAAACATACAACAAACTCTGCTAGCATGAAAAGCATAAAGAAACTCATGTTTCCACAATTCAAGTGTAATAAAATACCACTTAAATAATTGCCACCCTCCCCCCTTCTTTCTCTCTCTCCTCCAAATAGATTTGGTATAGAACCCATTTTTCCAACAGCAAATGCACAATGATTGTTGGTATCTCACAAATATTATTTACCAAATCATTTGCTAAGAATTGTGTCTTATCATCCATGGAGTGAGAGCCATCAACATAACCATGTTGGCCATGGATGATGAGAACATTCAAAATTGAGTTTCGGTTGTGGGTTCAAGTCCCACTTTCCCTTCAATTGCCAATCTATCAGCCCATTGTAACAACAAATCCACTCCAAACAAATATAAGGGCCACTCCCCCTAGTTTTACCCAGTGTGCGTGGATAGGGAGGTTTGCACATGCCCCAAGGACTTAGCCAGGTGCTCTAAGAGGCCTGGATACCTTGGACTTCAAAAAAAAAATCCACTTCAGACAAACAAAAACAAGGAAATTGAACAAAAACTATATTTAAATCAAATAAAGACTTATTAAGATATGAAAAAAACCAACACTAGCCCTCTACACTGGAAGATGGGGAAGTAGAAGGAGAAAAACTTTGTTTTTGTATTTTTCAGGACAATAATCCAAAGAGAAACTCAATGAACCAAAACTAACATAAAGCCCCATAAAGTACTCCATGAAAACAACATGGACACAACTGATATCAACTTTTATTTCTTCCCAGAATGATACTCTGGTAAAAAGGGGGAAAAAGAAAAAGAATGTAGGATACCTCACCCATCATCATCAACACCTCTATCCTCCTCATCATCATAGAAACCTTGTCCCATCTATTTGGGATCAGCTGTAAATGCAATTTAAAATGATGCCAATTTATAAATGGAACATGCATGCACTATAGGTAAGAACAACGATAAGTCCTTAGTTAATGTCATAAAATTATAGACATACATGTACTACGGAGCCTAGAACAACAGAAAAGAGAAATTCCATGATAAATAGCAATGTTAACAATGTAAAGAGACACAGCAATAAAAATGACTTACAGTTTGTACAGCTAAGAATACAAGGAGAACATCCCTAGCAACAAAAATTCTGAATTTTATTTTCCGCCATGAATAGTCTTCAAGATATTCCACCCTAAGATGGAATTGTGCTCTGCAAGTTGTGCAGTGTGAAAAAGCAAAACCTTCCTGCAGACAAAGGACAGAGAGGGTGGAGGGTACATTAATGGACTTCCAAGAGAGAATGTATACACCTGAACTGATTTCTAGGATTATAAAAAGAGTAAAGTAACAATCTTGTGAGAGGTGACAAAACAATAATTTTAAATTCTCCAGAGCTTCTGAAACTCATTATACAATCTTTGAAATAGTTAATCTCCAAAAGTCCAAGGTATAAATTACTTACCTTCACAGAGCGCCAATGATCAAGGCATGAACGATGAACAAACTCTTGGGTGCCTTTGCACATACATGGAGATATCAAATCTTCACCTGCATCCAAATAACATGTGAGTTTAAGGTGTATGTTGCAAACAGTTAGCACATTATTTTTTATGAGAGACTAGCATATTAACGTATTTGATTGCTCACCAACAATACTAAGGCCATCAAAAGACCCCATTCACCCATCATTCGAATAAAAAAAAACAGATCCCATTTACCCAAAGGATCTGAACCAGAAAATGTGATTTGGAATCCATTTAGATCCAACATTCAAACAGGTCGGTCCAGAATTCTGTATCCACCAATCAAGACCCAGGTTTGTATGTAGGTGTTTCATGTTATTGGTAATAAGCTATGTTGCACAAATACTTCAAAATTGTGTGATGTACCAGTGTGGACACTTGTAGACACTGGCACTGTGTCGGATACTTGTAGACACTCATACCCATTCTTCATGGACTATATTACTGCTTTTTAATATTGTTCTCTAAGATGAGAAAAATATTACAACACATTTCCCCTCTTAAAACCTGTCACCTAAATGTTTAGAATAAAATTAGTATATTATTTTCTATTTGTATTATTTACACCTTATTTTCATTTAAAAAAATGTAATTTATTTTTATTTAGATATGGTGTCATGTCCCCATGTCCCATTTGTTGGGGTATCCATGTCCGACACTTCGTGCCCTTGTTGGACACCGACAATCGTACACGTACTCATGCAACGTAGGTAACAAGTAACAAGCTCACATTTATAAAAATGATATTTCCAACCTTATTGTGCACATATTTGCATCTTCTTGTGCAGTTTTTCCCATAATAATTTTCTTTTCAGTCAATCGAAAAAAGAATCTCTGTAGAGTTTCATGAACATTGAAACATGCAATTTCCAGAAGGAAAAAAAAAAAAGCACTTTTAAAATGCAGTGTATCACGGATTGTCGTAGGGGACGATGGAGTTCAAATGAACAGTCTTGCAGTGTCCCATGCATGGAGAGAAGCAATTACCTACGCGAGTGTATAATTGCCTCATTCATCAAGCTTCTAGTTAAGGTACTTCTCAACATAATTACTGAAATTTAAGGGGGTGGGAGGACCCTTTGCAGTTTGCACCACAAACTAAGACAATCAAACTCAACCAATTCATACATTGCACCTTTTTTGGCTATTGTACTACTTACCATCCTAGGCATTATCACGTAAGTTATGTTTACCCGTCTATTGAGAAAGATAGAAAATTCAGTTTTCTGATCCTAACACTAACCAGCTTATCCCACAGTTGGAAAGAAACGCATCACTTTACCAAAAAACCAAGGTTTCAGATTAAGTTATAATAGACCCTTTTTTTGTATTCAAATCAAAATTTCAAAACTGATGACCATGAACCTGAAAATAGAAGTGATATTTAAAAAAATCGTAATATTGCACTAGAAGAGATACAAATTTAATCTATCCTACAGAATTCTACAGCAAAGCACACAATGCAATTTATTTCAATTACTGCAAAACCAGTTTCCTCCATATTTAAACAAATACAAAGAGAATTGACCTGGTTCTGCATCATATTCAAGACAGATACGGCACCAAGCAGCAGAATCAGCTTCAATATCATCATCCATTATCTCTTCGGTGCTTTCTGGCACCACCGGCTCAGAGCTAATCTGAAGAAGGGGATCGGAATCCTTGGGATTCATCTCTCCCAGTGGTTCTAGCTGCAGCTCTCCTTTCATTGGATGGTCTCACCCGATGATCGTATGAAAATCCAAAACCCTAACGGAATTCAAGTACCAGGAAATTTAACATTAAAAATCCCTAGAAACCAAAATCGACAGAGAATAAAACTTCCAGAACGATAAAACTGAGGAAGCCCTAGGAAAAAGGGCAGGAAATTAAAAATAAAAGCAAGCTAACGAGAAAGAAAATCGATTGACGGAGAGGAATTCGAGAGGATCCGAATTCAAAACCATTTGAAGACTCCAACAGGAGGCGAAAAAAAGAAAGAGAAAGTAAGGAATGAAGAACAATAAGAGTAGTAGTTTAAGAGAATTACCCGAGACCCGCAGAGAGATTCTTCCAAAAAATACACTAGAAATCACAAAAACGAAGAAGGAATTCAGAGAGAGAAAATTGAAGGAGGTATGGATTTCAGGGAAAATTGAAGGAGGTATGGATTTCAGGGAAAATCGAAGAGAGGATAAAAGAGCAGTTTAATTTCTGTGAAAAATGGGTTGAAAAGGCAAAAAAGCAAAGAAAAACTCCGACAAGAGAGTGAGGAAAATGTCAATGATGACTTTCATGGGGTAGGTATTCTAGTTCGCGCCAAGTGCGTAGTACGCACCTTCCTTTTCTTCACTTATCTACTCGTCCATCTTTGATTTTATATTCCCTAAAAACTTATGAGAGTGATTGGGAACAAGATCTTTAACCTACAAATTTTCTTAAGTAATTTTAGAAATTTCCACAAACTAATGAAAAGGAAACACAAGTATGATTAGCTGAGATTGTCAACCATCTTCATAATTTTCTATTTAATTTTTTATTTGTATGCTATTTTGGTATTTTTGTCTCAGAATTTTTTATATACAATTCTCATTCTATATCAAAAGCTATTCTCTATAAATTTATCTAGTGTATATGATATATATATCTTAAAAATTAGTCGAATACTCTAAAGAACTTAGACATCTTGATTTTTTAAAAAAATTAAGAATAAAAGTATTTCTTTATTACGGTTTAAATAAAATATAGTTAAAATATGATATTTGAGACACTGACGATGTCACGAGAGATTTTGCAAGTGGAATCGTTTTAGTTTTATTGATGTCTCCCACGAGATAAAATCTAAATCGAATCGATTTAATGAGACTTTTACTTTTGTGATAAATTTATTCACTTGGGTGTAGTTCAACTGGTTGTCTCCTATCTCATGAAGCAAGAGGTTGCGGGTTCGAGTCCCCATAGCTTAACCTTGATGTGGTCTAAGGGTAGTAGGTTTACCCGTGGTGGTTTTACTTTAGGTATCCTGAGATTTCCCACATGTAAATTAAAAAAAAAAAAAAATTACAAAAATAATTTAAATATTTTACTTTGTCAAAACAAGGACATACTAACCAAAAATAAAAATAAAATTTGTGGATTTCTACTTTTTAGCTACAGGTTAGTTTATTTAATTTTCTTGTTTCTTTTATGCTTATTTTTTTACAAGTTTGGTGAAGTGATTGTACCCCTTCTCCACTTTTCTTGATCTTTTTTCTTTTTTCACTACCAATTTTTTGGTGTATTTTGTACATCTTTAGATCACATGAAATAGTAGTGCCCCTTTTACGTCCGACACATTGAAAGATTTCAAAATTTTCTACAATTCTCTCTCTTTTGCCTTTTTAAAATCTACACCAACTTTACCTTTGCTTAAAAATGCCCTTCCTTAAATAGGTTCGACCAAAACCATCTTTATGGAAGGCAGCCCATTTTGTGGTTGGGACCAGAGGTTGAAATATCGGCCGATACGTATCGTATCGGCCGATATATATCGGTTTTGGATATATGAATATCGGCCGATATGTATCGTATCGGCCGATATTCACAATATCGGCCTTGATATCGGCCCGATATCAAAATATCGGCCGAAATCGGTCGATATTTAAAAAAACAAGGAAGAAAGAGAAAAATTTCGTCCGATATATCGGCCAATAACGATATATCGGTCGACATATCGTATCGGCCGATACCGATTTTTAAACCCCTGGTTGGGACAACCATTTTGGGCCTAGCATGATCCATTGTATTGAAAGTTACGCCTATATTGTCACTTATAGGCAATGGGACAGAAGATAACACATAGGCCTGGACCAAGGGCCTAAAATGGCACAGTCAAGCCCAATTGTCTTCTGGGCTTTGTCTGACCCAATGATGAACAGCCTAGCGGCAGGAGATTGGCTTGCAAATCAACCAGGAAGCAGCTTTGTTTGAATAACTTGGGTCAGACTGGTAGGATTGTCAATGAGTCAACCTGGGTCTTGGTTTTATATCAAGGTCAACCTCGGCTCAAGATTGAAGTCAGCTCGGATCGGAACACTTAGTGTATGAAAACTAAAGAGCCTATATTATCCACAAATCATGATTTGAGTTATCCTAATTATCTTTTTGTCATCATTCCATTCTCCATCACAATCACTCGTAGTTTTTTTGGTACATAGACTTTTATTTCAAAACAAGAGGCAAAGCAATCCTACCCCACATAGGGTAATTCAGCTCATACCATTCTGCCTCAGAAAGCGAGATGGTGTGAGTTCGAGTCCCCATGACATAACCCATAGGGTAATTCAGCTCATACCATTCTGCCTCAGAAAGCGAGATGGTGTGAGTTCGAGTCCCCATGACATAACCCAATGACTATCGTGTGAGAATGTGGAACATCATCGAAAGGAGGGTTAGTAGGAGTGTGCTCAAGGTTTCCTCCATCCGTCGTAAAAAAAAAAGGGCAAAGCAATCTTACACTCTTGTTTTGAAAGTCAGGCAGATCAGACTGGATTTTGTTCGATCCTGCCCAACCCACATCATGCATGCCTGAGCCCAGCCTGAACCGACCCAACTTTACAACTCAAGAATCGTGAACCAGCCTGGCCTTAGTCTAGCCCAGTTTAATTTTAAATTTACACATTTAATATCTTAGGAAATTTACAAACAAGAACAAATAAAGTTCCATTAATGAACTACATGATAATGAGGTTAATATTTAAAGTCATTGTCAATTAGTATATATGCTATTACTTACTATCGATTATGACGATATTGTACAAACTGAAATATTGATGGTTATGTCAAAAACTTGATTCATATTTCTAAAATAATCTAGATTCTAGAGGCTGAAATGCTGGTTTCTAGTGACATTTAAATCTCAGCTTTGGGCTGGGTTTGGTTTGAAAACTTGTGTGAGCTTACTATCTGAGAACTGAAGCCAGCCCAGTTCAACACCTTCAGTTGGGCTTTGCCTTCACCAGTGTGACAACTCAAGATAGTGGAAATACCCAATTTGTTTTACAATTAACAGATAGATTCCTAATGTACAGAAAATGGGCTTGGCAGGCCAAACTTTCTAAACTAAAGCCACATATCAGATACCGTCAGTGAAAACTAGTCCGAGTAGGCTCAGACAACATTGGGCTGGCCTGGCTCGGCCCATTTTTCACCTAGAGAAAATTTCGTCACAGGTTTCTTACTCGGATCTCTCTCTTTCTTTCGCCTTTTAGAGCGTTTGACTAATTCTTAAGGCATGTGTAAGACTTTCTACACAGCAAATAAATCTATGGACAGTGGTCCTTTGAGGTGGAGTGGAAATCGAATTATAGATAGATTATACTTTATATTTTAGATGGGGATAGTTTTGATATAAATTGTATTTTGGCCAATATTTTTCAAGTTCAGAAAGGAGGGCTGTGCGTTGCAATTATTGGATTTTATCAGGAGAGTTTTGAAAACCATCAGAACTGAAATTCCACAATATATTTTAGATTTTTATATTTTTCAAAAACAAATCAGGGCCTGGGCCCAGAATTGACATAAATGGCTGATATTTCAGCCAATAACTTTCGACCCATTCAAGGCCTGGTGTATACTGTATCTGTTTCAACCGCTATTTTTAATTTTGTATTTCCAGTGTGAATGATACTGAATCTCTACTGCAGGTTTATAGTGATTAGTTTAAAAGCATCTTGTGAATTTACAATCATTAAATTAAAAGCACAAATCACGTGCAGAGTTGATAAAGATCTACATGTACAATCATAAGCTCATTCGAGTTACAAGACATTAAAGTATTTGTCAAACGAAATGCCTATCGTAAAATAAAAGTAACTTTTTCATATGGACTCTATTAATGCGATTTCATAGGTGTTGAAAAGAGGATTCAAAGAGTTATGCATCGGAATGTTTAGACGTCATACCGAATAAGCGTAACCTTTAGAGGCATTTTGACATAGTTTATCTCTTTGAAATCGCAGTAGAGTTCGACTTTCTATTTTTAGAAATTTTGACCGCGATTATCTCATAATCTATGATGATTATGAAGACGCTCCAAAAGTGACTTTTGATTTACTTTGTATTTTGAATTAAAACATGAAGTAAATTATTTTTTTACTACTTTTAGACTTATTATAAATAATAATTATTACTTATAACAAGTACGACCCATTAAAATGGAAGATGTCACTGAATGAACTGGGTCAAACAAGGGTCTAATCATGTACTTAGTGGGTAAAATTTGTAGTTAAAAACCTACCATGAGGACTTGTTAATGATGGCTTTTAGGGAAAAAGAAAGAAAGAAAGAAAGAAAAGTGGATTTATGACTTATTTTTTTTTTATGTTTTTTCTCTGCTCCCGAATTTTCTTACAAATTAAGAGCATATTCAATTACTCATCATATTTTATAAAAACCTATCAAAATCCCACATTCACCCATTTCTGCATTAAAATGTCAATAGCATAAATTGTTAATTTAAATTAAAAAATCATAAAATCTAAATGAATAAAATATCAATTTGCTGATTATATCTACTGTTAATTAAAAAAATTAAACGAATGAGGATACTTCATGCTGATGGCACAAACCTATGTAATAAGAGCACATCGATAAAAAGCTTTAAATGGTCAAATTAGATCTAGGAAAAGATTTAGATAGTGTAGTTCAATTGGTTGTTTTCTGTCTCAGAAAATAGGAGGTTGAAGATTTGAGCCCTCGTGATCTAACCTTAGTATGCCCTAAGAGTAGTGGACTCATCCACAGAATTTTACGCTGGGTATTCTATAATTTTTTATATAAATTAAGAAAAAAAAAAAATCTAAGTCACGCGGAAATGACATAGTTACTGTGACTTCGGTCAATGTCAAGTCTATTTTCATGGAATATTTGATCATGGATGCAGCCGCCACATTTTGTCGGCATCCAAATTCCAAAACCTTTCAGCAAACATTTTTCAAACCGTAGATAATAAAATAATGTGAAAAATGGGAAATGATTTTAGATAGGGCTGCAAATCGACCCGACCCGAGAAATCATACGGGTCGGGTTACAAGGGTCGGGCCATAGGGTCGAGTCGGGTTGAGAAAAAAAATCCGAACGAAATTCATGTCGGGTTGGGTTGAGATCTTTAAATTTCAACCCGATCCGAACCGATCTGGATTTATTAACTTAATATAAAATCCTTTACCCAAAAACCCTAATATCTCTCTCTCTCTCTTTCTCTGTGTATACAAAGGCAAAGGCAACAAGAAGAGAGTGGGTTTTCGGGATTTTCCAAAGGAAAACCTTCCTCAATGAAAGTGCAAATGAAATCCAAAGGAAAATATCCAGGTGATTTTCCTTAACCTTTCTCTCTCATTTTCTCCTTTTCCTCTTCACCGTTATTAAGGGTTGGGGGCGACATCTGAAAAAGCAAATCCAAATCAAATTGGAAGGCTTTCAGACTTTGGACTATCCTTTTTGTTTTACAATTCCCTTTCTCTTCCACATTTCATCTGCTTGCCATTTCATCAACCGTCCAAATCACCAACTGATTCAAAGTTTGGTTGTCTGTTCACATCTCCTTAGTACAGTGGACATCTGGACCTAGGACTGCAATGCGGGTCAGGTCGGGTCGGGTCAGGTCGAAGGTATTACAAACTCGGGTCAGGTTAGGTTGATTAAATCGGATTTTTAATTCGAGTCGGGTCGGGTTGGGTTCAATATGTTGTGACATGAGTTAGGGTTGGGTTTATTAAAACCCGACCCGTCCGACCCTAGTTGCAGTCCTAATTTTAGATACACATCTTCACGGGAGAATTTTTTCATCAATTTTTTTTTAAATTTCAATTTTATTCGTAGAAGGATAAAATGATTTTTTTAAAAAAAAAAAATTGAATTTCCATGTGAGATAAAATGATTCTCTCATGTGAGAATATTTACTCTTAATTTTAATGGTTGATTTTTCTTAGAGAGAGTTTAAGACCAATTTGCCTTTAATTTATTCGAATAAATTGGTAGTTAGACCCATGGGTGAAAATCTCGGTCCTGTTGACTGATATCATTAAATATCATTAATATTTTTTTTAAATAATTTGATTAGTTCGTAGCCCACCAATATTGGTCTAACTGAGAACAAGCTGTCAGTTTGGAATTCTGAGTCAACTGAAGAGTCGTACCAATCACCTTGGAAAGTAGTAGACTAGAAAAACTTTTGGGGTCAACAAGGGAAATTTCCATGCAATGACTCATGCTGATTAGTACTCAGAGAGAGAGTGGAAAAGGTTTTTTTTTTTTTCAAAAAAGAAGTATATAACATTGTGATAATATAATTGAGTCATGATATTTTCATAACTCAATCTAATTTGTATAATATTTAACAATAAGATGTCTTCTATTAGTTTTATAAAATTAAAATAATTATTGATACAATTTTTTTTTTTAAATGTTAGTCTCATCAAATATGTTCAACCATTGGATTTAAACTGAGTAAAATAAAAAGTTGAAATAAAATTTGTCGTCAACTATCAAATTTATTCGTTTAAATTAAATGGATAAAAAAATTAAATAAGATTTATATTTTAAAATCACAAAATTGACAATATCTAATTTATTTTAATAAATTAATATATTATTAATTAGGCCAACAAGTAGAAATTCTTTTTTCTATTATAATTTTTCTAATCTTTACCAATATGTGGCATCTACAAAATTCGTTAATAGAAAAAAGTCTGTATTTGAATATAAGATCAATTTAAAACAATACTTCAATTAAATCAATTAAGTCATATTTTCTAACCATCTCGAACTCCAATTTAAATATGGACTTAACCAACAAAATTATACAATCAACTTTCAATCTAACAGTAAAAATGTATCAATGAAAAACCAATATTTTGAATGGTCTCGATTTACCATAAAATGGGCCCATACACCCAAGTGAGTTGCTTGCTTGGATGTCTCTTAATTTCACCCACTCCCTACTTGACTAAAGTGTCAAATTTCAATAAGATTGCATCCAACTTTTCAACATTTTCAGAAAAAAATAAATAAACATTCACATGATATTTTAACATTTTCAAGAAATAGCCTTCTCAATGGAATTTTTTATAAATTTATTTTCAACATAAAAAATACATGTTCTACATTTGACCGATTTGGGTCAAGCCAAATGACCCCTTAATCAAACCCTGCATAGAAACACCATCTTGTGAGATAAAGGTAGAACTGTAGAAGAGGTAGAAGAAACCAAACATGTTTATGGGGTCATTTTAGAATTAAAAGGGACAAAAACTCAGATGTGTTTGGGAGAGGGGAAAAGAGAAGAGTGAAAGAATTTTTTTCATTTGGTTTTTTTTTTTTAATTTACTAGTGGAAAACTGTGGGATTCCCAGTGCCAAACCTCGACAGATGAACCCACTACCCTTTAGACACACCAAAATTAGGTAATGGGGCTCCAACCCGTTTCCTATTTGATATTTACTGCGAAGGAAAAATAAGTTTCACTTTTTCCTATTTCTCTTTTCATACTTAAATTTCATTTCTATTGGAGATGGATAAGAATGTCGTAGTTTCTTGCTCCCCACCTTCCTTATTTTTCATCATACATTTTCCTAAAATTATTAAATAAAATATAAAAAAACCCCTCACTAAAAGAATCTCATGGGTTGATTTGGAAGCAAGATCTCTAGAGAGAGGTCTTGGATTCAAACTATGCAAGCTCCAATGAAGAGTCACTTCCCATGGAAATATATATAGAATAAGGTCCCATCAATTTACTCAGTATGTACGGATAAGGGGGTTTTCACGCACCTTAGAAGATTAATCAGGTGCGATGCATGAACACCTCCGGACCTAAAAAAAAAAAAAACTCATGATCTAGAGAAGAATTCCTGAGGAAATCCCCAGAAACTTTCTCCTCATTCAAATGCATTTATTCCTTTTTTTGGAAGCTACAAAAAGTCCTCCTTGTGGCATGCTAATGTTTTTTCAATAATAAATGGGTGCGTGAAATTTTCGAGGGCTTTTCTTATACATCATGC
Organism: Chimonanthus salicifolius; assembly: GCA_013350335.1. Taxonomy (NCBI): domain Eukaryota; kingdom Viridiplantae; phylum Streptophyta; class Magnoliopsida; order Laurales; family Calycanthaceae; genus Chimonanthus; species Chimonanthus salicifolius. The sequence continues at coordinate 71,108,162 of CM023535.1, read as the reverse complement.
CCTATAATATTTTTGACTTTTTTAAACGGTTGTTGAACTAGAAACTTAATTAGATGGCTCCTTTTTAAATTTAATTGGCAGAAGTATATTTTGATGTAATACTTTTTGTATAAACAAATCCAACATATTGAAAATTTATTTATAAAATATTTAATATTAGACTAAAAATGGATGGTTCAAACAAAATTACAAAACTTTTAAATTTCCATTTTCTAAGATTTATATTAAATTCAACAAACATTTCTAAAAAGGGAAATGTTAAATTTAGGTAGATCTATGATCTATCAAATATACTTCACTTAACATGATTGAATGGTCTTAAAAAATACTAAATATCAATTTATTAAAGAAAAATGCATGGATAACATAAAAGTGGTCCAATCCGGTCACGATCTTACCAGCGCCATAAGTAACCCATGTCAAGGCCCAACTGATAGTGATGGGACTCGTGACTGAGCCTCTCCGGATAAGGCAAGTTTACATCAACCGGAAAATGATCAAAGAAAATCTTAGGTTTTAATTATCTAAAAGTTTCATACTTATAAATTTTCTTAAAGAGCCTTAATTTATTTATAATAGTTTTTAATAAAATTTAGAAAAGCCTCTAGATTATTTTGATGAGTAGTCTTGGGCAAACTTGAAAATCACTGCCAGAAAGAGTAGAGAGATCCAAATTTGTCTAACACTAAATGTAATCAAATATTAGTTGACTATCAGTTAATGTCATCCAGGTGTTATTTAAATTTTCTGGTAGAGCTTTTTGTAGTTTAAAAAAATAGAAACTCAGCTTAATTATACGTGTAACTTAGTTGGTTTAAGATAAGATTAGAGTAGAAGTTTTGGATTCTAACTCTTTCTAGGCTCATCTGATACACGAATTGTTTGGTGTGTGTCTCATCTCCGGAGTGAGGATACCTATTAGGATTGGACTTTCAATTCAAAAGATTAGTTTGATAGTGGAGATATTCAGGCCCATATAAATTCTTATATTTTTCTTCTTCACATCCTTTTATTTTTCTTCCTCTCAATGACGTAACTAACGATACCCATGTTATAAATAAATAAATAAAAATTAAATGAATTAATTAAAAGAAAGATTGGGCTTTTTTTAAAATAAAAAATGAAACTCGAAGAAGATTAGGAATGGCAGTATTACTGTTGGAATTCTATGTTGATCTCTGAGGCGGATTGATCGGCGATCATGGCAAAGGCATTGGTGGAGAGTACAATGGTGGTTCCGCTCTCCGAAAGTGTTGAATTCAGTGTGTCTACGCTGTCGACGATCATCACCTGAATTGGTTGCCCAACGATGCAAGCATCTTCTTCGGCCGCACTCAGGCACCGAACCAAGTACTCTCTCCCGCAAGAGGCTCCATTGTCCCATATCCCGCTGCTTGCGGCGGCGAATAGGTTGTTTGCCGGAAACTGGCTTGAATCCGAACCATAACAGGCCGTCGCTGCATCAAAATACATAAAGATTTAAGAGAAAACAGAGTATCTCAATCAATTCACGCCTGTTTGGAATATGTTCGAAACAAAAAAAAGGGGGAGGGGGGGTGGGGGAGGCGCGGCGGGAATGCAGCAAATTGGATTCAAACTACTTTGAGGGCACTTACGGAGGTAGGGCGGGTTGTAGAAAGCGGCGGTGCCGACATCCGCGAGAGAGAGATGGAAGAGGAAAGAGAGCAGAGCCAGGAGCTTCAGAACCTCGTTCATTGCTGTGATGGAGTATCATTTTGGTGCTCCCCTTTTATTCATAAATAAATTATCTTATCCCCTTTAATGGAAAATGAATTTCTTAAAAAAGAAGTCACCATTCTACAGAAGAAAAAGAAAATTTCATTTTCTACATTTTTTTTTTTATAATTATTGTTTATCATTTTTCAGTTTATGAAAGAAAAAAAAGTCACCATTCTACAGAAGAAAAAGAAAATTTCATTTTCTACACTTTTTTTTAAGTTATTGTTTATCATTTTTCAGTTTATGAAAAGAAGAGTAAAGAAAATGAGAATTTTTCCTATTCTTATACGGAACAAGATTGCTTTGTCGAGAGCACAGAAGAGATTTACTTTCTCTATCCCAAAATACTTGACCTATATAAATTTTGAATTTGTTCCAAATTACTTGTCATATTCCTTTATTTTTATATTAAATCAAAGTTATATTTACTTTATTTTTAATAAATATTTTTTTAAATATGACAAATATTTTGGGACAGAAAGAGTATTTTAAATCTTCAAGAGAATTCATTTTCCATGAGAGACAAAAATATAATCAAGAAAAAAAAGGAGATTTTTCTCGCTTGGCCGACAACATCTTGATTAAAAACATAAATGTTGGAATTTTATGACCTAACATCATAGTTTATTATATGTGGCCGATAGCATGAATTGCTATCAAAGATAAATTTTCTTGAAGATATTAACAAACATACATTACTTAAAGAGTATTACGAGGCTCATCAAGATTAATCAGTTCATATTTTTTGAAGGTGGTAAAGTTTAAATATTAAAATAATTTAAATTGATTAAATTTTGAAGAGTTTAAAAAATATAGCTTGATTAATTTAATTAATATTGTGTTTCATGGGTCACATTAAAAAAAAAAAAAATACAATTTCAACAGATCTATCACCACCTCATTTAACGAGTTTTATTTCTAGACATTTAGAATAATATCAATATACAAGCTTTATTGTTAGGACTCAGTCATTTTTATTCAAGTTCCAGTGATTTACAGCTACTTCTTATCTAAATTGACCAATACAGACTCAACTCAAACTTGATTCTCATTTAATCGAAGTGATCAACTCAGCTATTTAAAAGTTTGAACTCACCTCTGCTAAGTGCAATAGAGTGGTTGCATTTAGTTAAGTTTGGTGGAAGTGGGTTATCGATCTTTGGTGATACCAAACGCATGACCAAATTTTGGTTGAAATTTTTAAAAAATTAGATGAAATTTTAATCTGAAATGTCAGAAAAAAAAATTAGAAATTTTAAGCTAAAATTTTGGGGTGAAATTAAAAAAACTTAGAGGCAATATTGGGGCTGAAATTTTAGAAAATTTAATCTAGAAATTCGGGCTGAAATTCTAATTGAAATTTTAGAAAAATTGTCAAAAGTTTTGTGCTAAAATTTTGAAAATTTGCAGCTGAAATTTTGGGCCAAGCTACAATTTCAACTGAATAAAATTTTTAATGTAAGTTTCGCCCAACTTTTTATAAAGAAAAATGATTTCTTCACTTCTTCTTATATGCATGGACAACGGTAGTAATTTAACAATAAGAAAATAATAAGAAAATCAGTATTTTTAATAATATAAAATATCAATATATATTTTTACTAATTAGATAATGGTAATTCTTTATATTTTCCTAATATTTTCATTCATAACAAGTTAACAACCTTCTTCATCTACTTTAAATTTCATGTAACTATTTCATATAAACTATTCAAAAAGCGTAGTAAATTTTGTACAATCATTTTTCTCTGATGGTGCACTAGTTGCTTCCTGCTGGAGGTTGAGAGTTCAAGTCTCCATAACCTAATTTTAATGTGCTCCAGAGGTAGTGTGTTCATACGTAGAGGTTTTATAATGGGTATTCCGTGGTTTTCCACGTGTAAATTCAAAAAACAAAAAATAAAAATAAAAAACAATTTTACTTTTTTTTTAGAAAGATAAAAAGAGAGAAAAGAAAAGAATTATATACAAATTTAATTTTTCTTTTAAAAGTGAATTATCAACTGAAAAAAAGATTCTGCAAAAATCACTATCCATTAAAAAATATCTGAATTTTTATTCATGAGGATCTTTATACATCATCGATGGTTAGAATGCCACGTCAAATTTAGTCAATTTTAATAATTCTGATTTGACTTGTCCACCGTGCACATGACTACTCTGCATGTAGTAATCATTATACTCTCGTGATTCGATTGAATTATAAAATATTTTAAAATTAATGAAATCATTAGCACTTTAAAAGAGAACATATTGTCGTTGATAAAATAATTCAAGAAAATTTAGTTAATTAATATATAAAATCATTAGATTTAAATAAAATAAAATAAACAGTTAAAATGAATCAGTGATGCTCTTTGATAAACAAATTTCAATTAATTAAATCAAATAGGATAAGATCTTAAATTAAAAATTTCCATTTTATACTCATTGTATTAAATATGTATATTTATTTTAATAAAAAAATTTGTTATTAAATTTAATTAAAATAAACTGAGTAATATGATTTTCATGATTCAGTTATTTCAGAGTTCTCAATCAGAACACAAGTGTGAGCACCATGACTTACTGTAGCCGCCTTTATCTTTGATTGGACCGCAAATGTTCACGAGCGCTCTCTAAATTGAGTGACTATTAAATTTATTGGAGTGATTTTTTAAATATATTATTTATGAAAAATTATTACAATCTGATGGATGAAATTATAGTCTTAGAGTTCTTAAAACGTTATTATTTTTAATATTTAAACTAATAATTTTAAAAAATATATAATTTAATCAATTTAATTATCCAATATAACGAATAAAAATTTATTCAGCGGACTTGTTATCATGCAATTTGATGGATCCTATGCCTTAGATGTCACACTATAATACTGTATAATCCTATATAAGAATAAACATGTCATTGAATTGAACACTTTGTAATATTGTTTTTACATACATACAAATATTATTCTTCAATACATATACAAATTAGACTTGAGAACCATAACATTCTTTTTTACACATATAAATGGGCATCAGATTATGAGATATTACCCACGTTTCATCTTGCTGGGTTTCATTCTAAGGAGGAAAAAACTTTTGTACATGGGCTATTTATTTATTTATGTTTCTGTTCTAATACAATATTACTTTTCTAGAAAAATAAACAACCTCTAAATCCTGAATGGAGATTTTTTGTTTGTAATTTTTAGAATTTGGTCCAGTGATTTGCTTTGAGGTGGAATGTTTCTGCCAGACAAATGGACTTTGTGGTTGTCTCCTCCTAATATGGCCAAAATCACTCCTCCTACATTCCAAGGTCTAATACACAATGTCATAATGTGGACCCTACCATAGATGGAAGTCTGGAGTGTAAACCAAGGCAACCAAGAGAAATAATTTTTTTCAAACACCCCATTCACTCAATTTGGTTTACTGAATTGATCATCACTCTTTGGAAAGTGAAGATGATGTACAGCTTAGCTATACAGCCAGCCAATATGTAAATCTTCACATGGAAAAAAGAAAATGGATATTTCTTTGCACCCATAATGGCTTTTGTCTTGATCAAGTTTGGGTTATTCGACATACATGTGCTATACAACCATTCCATGGATCCACACGTTATTTATTAGAAGACAAACAAACAAATAAATAATTTTAATCACCGTAAATTGTTCCGCTACTTAGGCAGATTTCATGTCAATATGTCATATGCTTTAATCATGGGACCACCCATTGTTTGAAAGAATTGAAATAGTTGACCTTCAATAACCTCTAATAGGTTTGGTTCCTATTATGTTAGATCGTTGAACTATTTTACAACTAAAAATAGTGTAAATAAATTATTATTAAAAAAATGTAATTATTAAATTTAAAGCCGAATATTATATGCATAACTTTTTATAGACAATGGGGTTCACAAGATAAACAATCTGGATGGCAGACCAATAGAAGGTTCCATGAATACCACTTGCCGGTTGAATCACAAAGATAAAGTCTTGAAATCTTCGGAAATGTTACAACACCAGCCCGGAGTACAGACACGATCAATATTGAAGTGGAAGAAAAAGAATGGAGCTCTGAAGAAGTGTCAATAATCAAGTGTTTTAAGAATATCCTTCCAGCATTATATATACAAAGCCACTCTGAGTTGAGATTCTCCTGCAGATGAAGATAAAACAACAAATTGTTAGGAATTATTTACTAAAATCCACCCAGTTGTCAAAATAGGACATCTCGGTTTAGTGTGGCGGCTGGAACCGTCCTGCCCCAAATCTGATGTCCCCATTCAGGCCATCTAATTGTCAAGTTAATTGCAAGTACCACAAAAATAGGGGTGTGAAAGCCCGTTTTCCTGAATGTTCCTTACCATTGAGCAAATCACTTCTTCCATATTCAATAGGGAAAAAGAAATTTGCTCGTGGTTTTTTTTTTTTAATTTCTTTGTTTGATCCAACGAAAAATCATCTTTTTTTTCCCAAGTGAAGTCAAAGAAAATCTTGTTTAATGAATGCAGGTCCCCCAGAGCCTAAACCAGATGAAATAAGTTGCAATTGAACGGTGAGTTTGAAATATTTCTCTATGCTGCCTTTTTTTTTGGGGAAGGGGGAGGTGGGTTTATGATGACAAAAGGTTGACTTCATGGCAAATTACCTAGTCCATAAAGGTGACCAAATAAAGAGTGACTAACAGTATCACAGAGGTATCATATAATGCTCAATCAAGAAAAAAATTCTAAATTTATTTTGGGATGTTGATGAGCCATAGCGACACTGCGACGAATCAAAGACGGGTACCAGTGGGCAACATGTTCCTCTTCCACCAGCAAAGACACAAAATGGGTCCGACATTTGATAACCTCATTCACCAAGTGGGCCATATCAACTCATCATGGTACAGAAAATGTTGTAAATCTTCCCTACCTAACAGTCCTATTTAGCTTACAACAAACAAGTGTATGAACTTGTCCAAACATTAAGACTAGAGTGATCTGGGCAGCTAGGATCCCTATGAGAAAGATGATCTGCAATAGGGCTCATCATTCAAGTTAATCAGCAAAAGCAAGGACAGACAAGCAATTTGTTTGGCCAAGGTATTGCAAGCATTACAAACTAACCATCATCACAATGACCGATGTCCTATTATTAAGAGAGATGTAGATGAGAGTAGTTCAGCATACAAATCAAAGATACGAGCTGCAGAATTACCTCTTGTAAAAAGTATAACCTGCGAACCCAAGACCGCCAACTGTTCCAACCCCAAGAAGAACAACCAACATAATTAGCCAACCTGACATCCTATTATCTTTGCTTGTGTTTGGGCTGCCATAGCTGAGATCTTCACAACTTCTCAAATTACAAGGCTCTTGACTGGAAAGCTGTCATGTGAACGAGAGGGTAAAACTTAAACAAAAGACAAGTATTGCCCATCTCTCTCTCTCTCTCTCTCTCTCTACACTAAGGGCATGTTTGGGCACAATTATTTTCTATGGAACTTGATTTTCTTTATGGTTCCTATTTTCTTAGAAAATGAAATCCAGATAGATTTTGTTTTCCATGGTTATCAATTTCTTTAGTATGGTGTGATAAAAGGACTTTCATAATAATTCATCAATGAAAGCTCTTTCTATTGTTAGGTAGGTGAGGTGTAGGTTAGTTATAACTCGATCATACTTGATTTTAGATTACAATGATGATCATAATAATCATAATAATAACACCAATAACAATTATATATAATATAGTTAATTCAACCCATATTTTACTTAAAAAATGTTCATATTATAATATGGAGTACAATTGATTCAAATCATGACTTGACCAGCCTTGATTTAATCTAGAAATTCATAAGCTAGATTAGATTAGGTTGTTTCATAGATTAGGTGATGTTGAAGTACGGGTTACCAGTTGGGCTGGGTCATGGCTTGAGTTAAAAATTATAAATATTGTGGTTGGTAGGTTGTTCCATGGGCCATGTATTAAGTTATGGAACGGATCATAGGGTAGGTTAAGTTAATCATGGGTTATGGGTTGAGTTGGTTGGATCATGGAATGAGTAATAGATCAAGTCAATAGGATGATTGGGTCATTGGTCGTGGTTGGGCCGGATCTTGGATCATGGGTTAGGCCTGAGCCATGTTTAGTAAATGTGTTGGATCATGAGCCTTGAAATCCACGAAGATGTGGAAATAGCTTTCCAACCCCTCCCCCTAAAGATTCATTTTCCACGAAGATGTGGAAAAGGTTCGTATGAAACAAAAGGAAACAATTTCAACATAGAAACCATTTTCCATTCTCATGGAATATGTTGCGCACAAACATACCCTTAAGAAATAATTAAAATAGCTCTTGGCACGGTATCGTGATGGGTACTTGGGTATCACATGACACATGGTCAAACCAAACCTAACCCCATTTGCACCCATCATCTAATGGGTCAAACCTATTCTCTCCACCATTTGATGCCTCTGACTATCCAATATGTGACTAAATCAAATGAATGGGCGTGATCGCAAAAAGGACAAAAAAGTAGTTGCACAGACAAGGATGTTTACATGGCCAAGTGAATGGCAAGGCAACAAATGATACATTTCTTAATTCCTAAGAGGTTGTTTGCTAATTTCCTCGTGGAAATCAACTCCATAGAAAAATTATATTTGGGTTCAATCATGTCATTTGATAGGCGCCATGGAAATCTAACATTTCTGTTGTTTGTATCAAAACCTTTATTTCCGTTGTTATCTTACCAACCTGGGAAATCTCCCTCTTTTCCTCATTAAATTATCTTATCGCCCCTATTGGAAATGGATTCTTCGTACCATGAAAGAAGATAGAAGTGTCTTATTTTTTATCATTTTTATTTTCCATCAAATGGAAATAACAAACAGCCCCAAAAGGAGAAAGAGACAATCAATGACAAACAGATATAAGTTAAATATATATGACATAGCAAAGGGAATGGGAGTGTCATTTCATTTGGCAGAATGAAGATCTATTACCCTAAAGGGTTATTTGCCATTTTGCAGCTGATGGGAAATGAAAATGAGATCTTTCCCTCTTCTTTCATAAAATAAAGCCAAGAGCACAGAAAAAGAGACTCTTTCCTTTTCTTCCCAAGAATCCATTTCCGATGTGGGGAGATCCAAAAATTTAAAGAAAGAGAGGCTTTCCACACTTGATGAGACATAGTTCATTTATTTTTAATGGAAATAAGGATTTGAAACAAACAACAGAAACATTGGGTTTCCACGGCCTGACATGGCACAAGATTTCACAGTGCTTGCTGAATGACATGGAACACACCTAAACATAATTTTTTCCTCAGATAATTTGGCAAACAATCAAGCAAATGAAAAACCAAACCAGATGGTTATTTCATTCCACTTTCTTGCCCCCAAATAATATATTGCCAGCGTTTGTCACTGGATTGAATAGTGGCATAAAATTCAGAATAGCCAAGCCCCACCAAGTAGAAGTTGGATTTCAATAGAAAGTTCAAAATGACAGAGAAATGGATGGTCATTCTCCCCAAATACAGAATGATTCAGAATCCCCCAAAAGAAGAAACACACCTTGGAAGAAAACAAGGTTCTTGTGCAAAATCAAATACTATGGTCAGCTAGAGTTCTTCAAATGGCTGTCTAGTTAGAGAAATGTTCGTGGTTTCTGGCCTTCGATTTTCTCCCTTCTTTTTTAACTTACATGGCATCTGATACCCAAAATATCTAATTTAGTTTGTTTCTATTGAAAAGTTCAACCACTTGAGTAAGTGGATTTATGAGATAGGGAGCTAATAAGTCAGAACTGGTTATAGCATCATTATTGCCATCTATTATTACTCTCATCATTCATAAATTAAAATGTGAGCAATGTTAATGTCTTTCCCATGCAAAAACCTTCCAAATTAAATGAAAAAAAAATAATTACAGAGAAAATATATTATCAGAAATCAAAAAAGAATATTGGGAAAAAAAATGCTACCACAAATTAATACTAAAAGTTGACTTCATGATCACGTCTTGCTTACCATTTCTTTACCTGAGCACCTAATATCATCTACAGGATATGGTGCAATAGATATGCCTTCAATACTACCAAAACAACCTACATCCCTATAACGAATTCCACCATCACAAGGAGAAGAACACTTCATCCATGGTCTCGCAATCCACTGGAAAACCTCTGAGAAGTTGAACCAAAGAAGCTGCATGTCAATAAGCTTTCACTCCCTTGAAATTCAAAACTACTGATTAACACAAGTCAATATTTTATAAGAACATATTAAGTACCTTGGTCTTCAAAAAAAACATATTAAGTACCTCTAGGTTTTAGTTGCACGCCTAGTTCTGCACCAGTCTTGCAGTAACCAAGTTTAGTATTTTTGTCGGTGAGGTAAGGATCTGAACAATCTGTGCAACATATGTACTCGTCACCATAATCTACCTTATTTTTACATTTTTTACACCTGTCTGTCACCTTTGGGCTTTCTGTTCAATGAAAAAGAAAAGGAGTAGATGACAATGAGATCATATCATTAAAAAAAGAAAAGAGAGCTTATAATCGAAAAAAAACATTAATCTTGACGCAATCAATGTAAGAATGTTTCAATCATATCTTTTCAGGGGTAATAAATCTAAAATGAAATAACCATTAAGAAAAATCTAAATGTAATAGAATTGCAAGATAAAACAGCATAAGGCTGAACACAGGGATAAAACACCGACTACTAGAGAACACATGATCAGACTTGAAACTGGACTCTGGAAGCCATCTTTCCCTGGTCCAGCAGCTTTGGCTGGGTTTGGGCTGAAAATTAGACTAGAGGATCAGACCAGGCCCATTTCCAGGAGTACATGTCTGCCTATAGAATTAAAAGTGGCCCCACGTAACCAATTCATTTAAATCACAATTAGCTTACTTTGATAGCAGAATGGGCTGGGTGTCAGTCCAGCCCCCTGGGTACCAGGACAGGGCGAGTCAGGCCAGAATCTTCAGTTGATAAATTGGGTTTGGATAAGTCAAGGCCCGGCCCACCCAAACAGTACACTTCTTATTATCAATCAAAGAAATCAATCTATATGTTTGCAGCAGTGCAGTGGTAGTATGGCTTTTCCCTTGCTTACAAAATTGACTAGATTGTTAATTTAAGAGCAATCATTCATTTCCTGAATACATGCTCAAATGTGAACATTTCAATCTTCATTCTAAATAAAAAAACCTATCAAGGGGAATGCCTGACAACCACAAAATGAAATGAAAGGTTTTAGCACTCCATGGTGGTGTGCCACTTCACTAGCGTAATACATATAATTTTTTCGAATAATACAGAAACAAGTGTGGATTAACACAGTGATATGCTAATGCCTTCATAAACACTGCTCAGCATTCAGTCTACTAGCTCAAGATAAAGGAGTCCTGCACTGTTTCTGGAAAGCAAATCAACCATTTCGGTAAGAGCCATCACCTTCATCTAATGCCATATTCCCATCTGATTTGGTAAGGTCCATTGTAGGGACTTAGGGTGAAATATTTGAAACCCAGTTGGCATACAAGCAACAAAAAAGTGGTGGCACAAATAACACAGGAATATGGTCAAGACACATATACCAATTAAGAAGATATTTTAGGTTCCAGAAAACAATTGGAGTAATATTGCAAGAATCAATTATGAATTGATTACAGTTAACCATATAATAATGAGAAACGGATTTTATGCTGGAAAAATGACACTCAACTACCTTCTGTGAATTGGTATATATCTCAAATTAGCACCCATCCACCCTTTACACAGTTGAATTTTCAAGCCAAAAATTGCATTTATCTAAGGGCTATAAACCATTAAGTTTTGGTTATGATGATGGGATGGGGTCGAATGTTTGGTCACGCCTATTTCACCTAGTTGATCTTTCCATTCATCCACTCTCTAGTAATTAACATGCATCTAGGTAGGTCTTAAAATTTAAAAGAAGAAGAAGAAAAGAGGAATCTATTTTACAAGAGAGAGATATTTCTCTCTCTCTCTCTCTCTCTCTCTCTATATATATATATATATATATATATATATATATATATACTGTTACTACAAAAAATCACAAAGCCAATTAAATCATTTATCATGTTGTTGTTACTGTCACAACTAGTACTACAACAGGAGAATTTACTAACCTGGTTTGCAGCAACGGAAATGGGTGTAGAAAGGAAGGCATGGTGAATATTTTGACTCCGTGCATAGCCCATTACAATCAACTGACTGATCAATGATGACATGACCTTTGCCACATCCCCCGATCCATTTGTTTTGACATGACTCAGTCCAGTAGCATCCTACAATTAAAACACACCATTAAGCGTTATCTGATCCCCTTTTTTAATGATGATTCAATCCAACAACTTCTGGGATGACAAAGGAAAAAAAAAAATGTTAAAAACAGCATAATTAGTCCACTCTTCATGGTAATGTTGTGAAATTATGGAACCACCGGCCTTAGACAATGTGGTACCTTGATTTATATCTAATAATTCATTGAATGACAATAGTATCAATTCAGTCATTCCTTGTAACTTTGACATAAACGCATTAATATCATTCGAAGAAAATGATACACACACCTGCCAGCCATTTTGAGCATGCTCAATGCATTTATGGAAACTGATATGCATCGGACACAGTAAAATCTTAAGAAGTAAATATTGATCGTTACATAAATTCCAAATATAAGGTCTATCTGGGCTTCAGGCAAAAGCATGGAGGCCGCTGGGCCAATAATCAACAAAGAACATATTCAAATTTCATCCACCTCAAATTTACTTTTTAATTTGTGGTATTGGGTTTATATCTCATGAGATAACTCTAAAGTTGGGTGAGGTTGATTTTGTTACAGAGGTTTTTGGATGACGGTGATTGATAGATATAGATGATCATGCTCTTAAAGAACTCATAAAAAAATGTTATTAAAGACCATTCAGAAGAGAAGAAGAAAAGACAACCCTCAGTTTAGCCAGTGTGAAAGCTTCTTAGTTTTGGTCCAGATAAAAAAAAAAAACTAGTTGAGATCAGACAAAATTACAATGAGATGGAAAGGGTGATAGGCAGTTCTAGAATCAATGTTCAAAAGGAAACTAACTATACATCAGATTATCGGAATATAGTTCCATTGATGCAGATTACTAGATATGGATCCTTCAAATGAAGTTAGCCATGGTGTTTTATAAGCCCCATTACCAATGCAGTATCACCTATGGGGAAAAAAAATCATGCACTTCCATTGGCATGGAATTTTCCATGTGATCAGATCCTTTCACATGTGTGAGCTCATTTTTTATGAATCAAACCATTCAATCACCATGTTCCCCAAACACATAAAACAGTTGATGCCACGATTGGAAACTGCACAAGGTTGTGCACTGTTTAACTGTCACTTTCCACCTCAAATCATTTATAAATGCCGATTCCAATGACAATTTGAAGAATCATCCAATCTGCCAAACTGTTAGAATCTAGCACACGGAACTATTAGAATCTTAGCCAGCCTGTGACACTATTTACAGGATATTCTGTGGAGGTTTTCTTTGTATGCAATACGTCAGCTAGATGGGTTGTTGGCCTTTTATTGGTTGTATGCATACACGTTGATATACCTGTGTGCTGGATGGCTATGCTTGGAGGCTATATAATAGAACAATACACATACGGAGCGGGTGTGTGACGTCACACTAAGGATGACCCGGCCGGGCACCCAGAGGCAATCCAGGTCTCTCTGACTTGAGAGAGTGAGCCAGAGAATGTGTATTCTCTGATGAATGAGAGATAGAAAGGGAATGAGAATGGGAAGGATTGGGTAATCCTTGTAACCCAAATACCGTTGTATTTGTATCTCATTGTTATAGTGAAATCTTACCGACTGTTAGCCCGTGGACGTAGGCATTTACCGAACCACGTAAAATCTCTTGTGTCGCTTTGATTGTGTTGTGCTTGTGTTATTTCCGTTTGATTTCATTTCAGCATTGGGGATTAAAGCCCAACGACTTACTACTTACTAGTAATCATGAAACACAATTCCCCTCCGAATACCTACATTTCCTCTTACTCAAACTCCTTTTACGCTTTTTTTTTTTTAAATATTATCAAAGTTCCGCAAATTTTGAGATTCTTCATGCTTTTGATTGTTGCTCCGTTTGCCAAATTCATTTCCCATCATCCTAGCAACTATTTTTGTTTTACAAAATTATCGTTAACAGTACAACAACTCATCGCCACCAGTTATCTAAAGCATAATCAATTCCATGAAATGATCTAATACTGAAGTTCAATGTCCAATTCCTCGTGAACAAGACCTAATTCCCGAAGCCGTAACAGCAAAATTTTGATAGAAGAAAAAGAAAAGAAAAGAAAAATCCATCCGATCCACAAAATTCAATCGAGAAAAATGAACAATTGCGCGAGAAAATCAAAAGAAAGATGCAGATCAAATCGAAGTAAAAGAAAACCCAAAATTGCAGAAGATAGAACAGTGAAATAAGAGATTGATATTAGGAGAAGAATAAAGTGGTTACCATGCGAAGGGAGATTGAAGGAGGTGATAGGACGGGAGAGGGAAAAGAATAGAAGAAGAAAGAGATGCAGACGCTGCCGAAGGCAACGACGTTTCTGTATCTCCATCACCCTTTCCTACTCCTCTCTAAGATTCCACTGCAACTTTTTACCTTCCAAATTCTTCCTTTACCTTTTCCGCCTTCCCAAAATTTTCAGTTTTGTAGGATGGAGAAAGCCTCAACAAGTCCGTGATTTGCAGAAGAATTTTCCATTTGTTATTTACTGAAGACAAATATTTGTTTTTTTTTTTTTTTAAATAATGAAGAATATTTCTCCAACCATTGCATTGGATTAACTCTTTTAAATTTAATTTGGCACTTGAGTTAAACCGACACATTAAACAATGACTTAGATGATGTATGAGTTGGATTAATGTGTGAAAATTGGTCAATGATGTAAGAGTTGACTAAGTTGAATTAATTAATTCAATAAATGAATCAAATTAAATATGAAATGGTTGGATCAACTATTAAATAAATAGATTAAGTTATATCAACTCATCTAAGCTTGATTTAGTATTTAAATAAGGTCAACTTATCTAACGAATATAAAGTGGAGAATAGGTTCAAATAATCTATTAAGATTATTCAAATAGAATTAATCTGTACTGTATTACATTAATCAATTTTTTATTAAATGAGATATATTGAATAGTGAGGTAATCCACGACGGAGAGACTAAACCTAAACTACATGCACGACAAATCATAAAGTGATCTCTCCTAGCCGGAGATAATCTACTATTTTACGAGTATATTTAAAAAAATATGATTATTTTATAAGTATATTTAAAAAAATATTTGAGAGTGTATGCAATGAATCCTTTTTATATAAGTGAGAATTAACTCAAGTTAAAAGAACTTTAGTGTTGACAAATAAGTTAAAAATAAATAAATAATTGATACGCCTTTAATAAAATTTACATGGCATGCATATTATTAAAAAATTTAGCTTTTAAACATCTTTAAAAATAGATTAATTTTTAGGAAATAACATCTAAACAACTTTCAATATTTTCAGAAAATCCAACTTAAACATTCAACGGCAATTCAACATTTTCAAAAAATAACTTATAATAAAAATTCACTGAAATATGATTTTCTTTAACAGAAGAAAATACATGTAATATATTCCCCTTTATAGCAAAGTACTTGAGACATGATGAAACTTTTGGAATGGTAGAATTTCCCCTCTCCTTGGCAAGTTGGAGAGGGAGGGGCATTTATATTTCCATCTGATTAGCTGAACTTCATTAGAAGGGGAGTAAGGTTGCATTGCCTGTTTTCATTTATTTACCTTCAATCTAGACTTAGTGATTCTCATGTGTCTTTTGGCACCTCTTAAAAAAAATTAAATAATCATTCAACTAACTATTGAATTCTTCTTAAACGAGGATTACCTCTCATTGATGAGGACGATGACAACATCTACTGAAAAAGAACGAATAAAATCAAGGGAGCAGCAGACGGCCGCTCCCACCGTCCTAACTACTACCACAAACAAGACTAAGATGATCCCCATCTCTGATTGTCTCTATTTCGTCAATCTCAGCTCCACCTCTGCCGAGGACTTTAATGCAAGTGCACCCGAATTTCTTAGCCCCGATATCAAGCAGCTCTTGAATTGAATGTGGCAATAGTATTAGCTTTCTTCCTGGGTTGTCCTTCTCCAGACTGATTGTTACCCTGATTGGATAAGCCCCATACGTCCTGTTTGAACTCGAAGGGCCCGTGAATGACGTAGAGCCCCTATCACCTGCATTAGCGGCCGACATGATCCCAAAGAGTGAGTTGTGGAAGATGTTAGTCTTGCGCCTGCGAATGCTATTACGCCGCAGCAACCCCTCACCTATGAGGGAGGTGCCATCTTGTGAGAAATGGCGGATCATGGGTTCACTCCGGAACTTCCCGATGAACGGAACACATGGTCCAGATACGGAAGCAGAGTGGTGGTTGCACTCCTTGTAATTGAAAAGAGCTTTGATCTCTTCATGGCCTTGCTGATCAGCAAGAGTCCTTGGAGTCCAACCATGATTGTCAGGCTTGTCGATATGAGCTCCATGGTCTAAGAGGAATTTGACAACTTCAATATTTGCTTCGGATACTGCATGATGGATTGCCGTTGTTCCATCACTGCTGGGCAGTGTCACATCCCCTCCACACCGAACAATATCCTCAAGCAGTTCTAAGCTGTTCTGCTCAGAAGCCTTGCATGCAAATTGACCCACGTTGCCAGATGAGATGGTTGCACCATTTTCAATCAGCAGTTTGATTACTGATTCATGCCTTCCAAGTATTGCCTCCCATAGAGGAACACTTCCTTCTGTATCTGTAGAAAGAAGAACAATGTAATGGAACTGGAGTTCATACGAACAGATAGAAGCATTAAGTTTGAATTGGAGAACTTTTCTAGATTTGAGGATTACATTACAAGAGGAAAAATAGAAAATACTTCCTTGACTGAACTGTTCGTGCACATTGCACATCAACCTTTTAATGATCCATAGCATTCATATGGTGGTGAGTGGTGACATGGTTAGTTTAGACATCTCCCATCAGATGATCCTTCTGATTATGGACATATTAAATGGGAAAATATGATATTTACCTATTTAATTAGATGGTTAAGATAGTGTACTAAAGGGAGTATTGGGGGCATCTGAGTATGCTCCATCTCATGGGGCCTACCATATCAACAGCTTAAATCACCAACATGTGGATCCATCTCTTTGCTGACTAAAAGCCATCTCTTTTGATTAATTGGTCCCACCATTATGATTGCTTCATTAAGGTGATGTGTCTGTTTGAAAGGTCCATGTGTGGATATGAGACCCACTAATAATCACCCTGATTGATTGGATCAAACAACTAGGATTTTGAAAACTATGAAATTTTAGGGATTAAAAATAATTTGATGTGATCATTGACATTCCTAAACCGGATCTGAATCAGCCTTGAAGGGAGAGTATTGGCATTCGCTAGTACAGTTCTCTAGTTACTAGGTGCTACCCTCCCCTGTGCTCTTCGGTTTCTTTTGGGCCTTATTCTTTAGGCCCTCCCTGTATTTTGTGCACTTCTTGTGCTCTTAGCAATAAAATTTTCCTTACCACTTAAGAAACAATAATAATTTTAAATGATTTCGTAGGACTAAAACCATGGCTTGACTGATCTAAGGTAATTTTTGATAAGCTATGTATTCAAGCACAGAGCTTTCCAACAGATGTACCAAGGCCAAAGTGGACCAACTTAAGGGTATGCATGAGGTGTGCACAGGAAGAGGGTGTTGGTGATCATTTCACATTAAAGAAAGGGCTGCACAATTGCATGGTTGACATTGCATGTGAAATTAACTACTTACCCCACCAAAAATGGCAAGGTAAAATAGAATAAAGAAATCTATCCGTTCATTTAACAAAGGATATAATATTCATCTCAATATCTAGGCCATATCAAATTTCTAAACTGGAAGAGTTGGATGCAGCAAGAACCAACAAAAAATTTAGACATTAACCTAAACTTCATAGCAAACGATGAGAATAAAGAGTTGGGTGCTGCGTGGGATTTGAGTGTGGAAACTGGTTGTTAATGATAATTATTAAAAAAAAAGGGTAATAGATATAGTCAAAGGAAAAATGGGTTTAAATAACAATGATAAAGGCATTAGTTTATAAAAATTAATACTAAAGAAATCACTACAACCAAGCAGTGATTGGTATCCTAGGAGACACTAGTTTGTGGCCTGAGGACTAGGATAAGTGGATCTGATCCATGGAGCCGTCAGGATTATTTTCGATAGTGTCTATCCTAAGGTCAACATATACAACAAATCTGAAACCCAGCCATCCCCCCCTGTCTATATGCAACGTTGCCTGGAACAATAAGATACCCCCTTCGGTCTTTCTTTTTGTTTTGTAATTCTCTTTGGAATTAATGAAGTTATCTTTTAAAAAAAAATAATAATAATAAAATACCCCCTAGAATCCAGATATTTATTTGGACGACCTTGAAAAAGAGGATCCTAGTTAGACATAATCTTAGGAGAAGAGGCGCTCTTCCTGAGGAAGCTCTAATAGTATGTCCACTGTGCAAAGAAGAAGAGGAGACAGTGGACCACTTGTTTTGTAAGTGCTGGTTCACGTGGGATGTATGAGGTTCCTTATTGAATTTATTCGAGTGATCATGGGTTATAGGAAATGGAACGGAGGACTCTTAGTCGGCGTGGATGGGAGGACCCTTTAGAGATAGACGTAGGGTTGCTTGGAGAATGGTACCGCATGCGGTCTCGTGGGCAATCTGGAAAGAACGCAATGGGAGGATTTTTGAAAGAAAGAGGGGAGCATCTAGGGAGGTTTTCGAGAGGGCGAAATGGCAATTGATAGGTTGGTTGTCTGTGTGAGGAATTTTTGGGACTAGCACCTAAGGATTTCTATTTGTCTTGAGAAGGATGCATGAAAGGGACTGGAAGGTTAGGAAGCGTAAGGATCGAGTGGGTAGCGCTGCCCCTAGCATCATGTAAGTTTAATATGGATGGGGCAGCAAGGGGTAAACTCAGGCAGGCAGGAATAAGAGGGGTGTTGCAGGATGTTAGAGGTAGGATGCTATTAGCATTTTCTGAACCATTAGGGATAATGGAGTCAAATGAGGCAGAACTGAGAGTAATCAGGAGAGCTCTCCAGGTTTGGTCTAGATTTAGAAGCAGTAATCTCATTACCGAAGGTGATTCGACTAATGTCATCTCTTAACATAGTAATAGAACCACCTCCCCCCCCCCCCCCCCAAAAAAAAAAAAAACCCCTCGTGGAGGTTGGCACGCATTACTAGAGATATTTGGAGGTTGTGTAGGTAGGGAGGCATCTCTTTCATTCATACACCTCGTTCGGCGAACAGTGTGGCGGATTTCCTTGCGAAAGTTGGTGTACACAAGCAAAAACCGGCTATGGAACTATTTTCATCTTATCGGCTATGGGTGCTTCGGGAGTAGAGGACTTCTTAGTATCTCTCTTATGGGAAGGGGCATGCTAGTGTATCTTTTCTTTTACTTTATATTTTATCTTCTTCTCTTTCTTTTCTTTCCTTGGATCTGGGTATAACTCTCCTATACTTGGATCCCCTCATGTACTCACTCTTTGTTTTTTAATGATTTAAGTTGTCAATATTTAAAAAAAGAAAAGAAAAAGAGAAACCATTACAACCGAGGATATTGAGAAACTGGGAATATGGCTCTAGATATAGTGCAGAAAGTAGTAGCACCCTTGATATGAAAATCAACATCTACAAGTGATCAATCTATTCTCTTAGCCTAAGTAATTAACTTTTGAGTAATTTACTTACTATATGCAGCAGGTAAAGGCACTTTTTAAAAAGCCAACATCTACAAGTCAGTCATGTATTATTTGAGCCTAAAAAATACACTTACTTGATACGGCTCTACATAAACAATTGCCACATAGAGCGCTAATAAATCAATAAAGGAAATATTGGAAGTTGAGCTGGCCGTTTTAGCATTAGAAGGGACACAGTAATGTGGGGATGCTCTACTCCGAGAGATTAACCCTGCCAGCCCATTATGTCTGTTTGGGGCTCATCATTGGAATATCTGTTTTTCATAAACTTACTTAATGGATTAGAGTAGACGTGTAATAAGTGATCAATCCGACAGTGGTCCCACTCCAATTGAGTGAAATTGGGGTCAATGATGATTCATGGATAAGATGATCGAGCAAATTGGATTTGAGGATGGTAGCCCTTTGCAAAATTCTGGGGGTAGCACTAATAGGAAGCATGGATTTTATGATAGGGGCGAAGTCAGCAAGAAGGCAACGATCAGATATTTTGCCTGCCCAAGCTGACCAAACTGGGCTGATTTTTTTTGTAGAAAATAGAAAATTAAAAAATGAAATGGAAAAAAAAAAATCAAAAGAGAAGAGGGCTTTCCTCTTATGTGGGGTGTATTAGACTATGGGCTATGCGAAGGGTTTGGACCTTTGGGCCTTGGGGGTGGGGTACAAGGGCTACAACCACTGGGCTAAGGGAATGGGATGCTTGTGTGGATGGTTTGTAATTTGGCCTAGGTCAGGTCTGGGACTCATTCCAATCTGACCCAAATTTAGTGTAGGTCAGATGAACCTAAATTTTTTCTAGGAAAGCATGACCCAAACCCAATTTTTCTTGTTGGATAGTTAGAAAGTGAAGCACCTAGATTTTGAGAAGGGTAGCAGATGATCTGAAGTATTTTCCATCATGGAGAATTAGTTCAGTATAGAACATGAAACCAATGTTTGTACTTTGCACATGGAAATGGGAGCTATTCAGGATAATATAATCCCATCTAATAGAATTGAAATTGGGACCTCTTCATCTCTAAAGGGAGTGTAAAGATGCAGCCTTGTGGAGGGGGATGAAGGAACATTGTACAAACCTAAAGAATAAAAACAATGGGACTTTTGTGGTTGATGTTTGTATTAAATCATTGGAAAGTAAAGATTATTAAATTGATGGAGCTTTTATGGTTGATGTTGAAATGACCAGAAAGATCATAGAACTTGCACCATAATAACTTTCTTACGAGAGGTATAGAAGATAGACTTTATTATACCTAGCTCCACCATTCTGAGGAGTGCAGAAAAATACATCAAGTTGATTAAATCTTCAGGAGCAGTGTAATCCAAAATACAATGGCCAATGCAGAAGGAGATAAGTAACCGGAGCACTGTTTCAAAAAGAGAAGTAACCAGACCTTTCAAGAAATAGACCTGGTCCCTTGTCAGGTAATTGAAGTAATTAGGTGAAAATGGAAAATTAGGACCAACAACCACATTTAACTGGGTCTCCAATCAGATGAAATCATCTAATGGGAGACACTTTTGGGAACTTCCCTGTGGTATGGGCTCATCATATTACAAATCTAGACCACTAAAATGTGCTCACTACATGCAAACGTCCTACACATTTAACAAATAATGGGCTTCTGAAACAGCTGAGTCTGCATATCAATCCAAAATACAGATTCAAACAAGCATAGAAGTTGTGAAGCACTCAAACTATACCTCTACAGTTAGGGTTGGCCCCATAATCTAGTAACAGACGAACACTGTTCTCACTTCCTTTAGATGCTGCTACATGCTGATAACATTTAAAATAGAAAGTGATAGCATGAGCTAGTGGCTACTGAGTACAGATCACATACTTGTACAAAAATGGAAATAAGCAAAATAACAGACCAGTGCTGTATGACCATTGTTGTCTGATTCATTTGGATCAAAGTGAAATCGCAGTAGTTGATGCAGTAACAGATCATCTCCTCTAACCACAGCAAAGAATAGGCTAAGAGGAAGGTCCATTCTACCCTGAGCCATCATATTCATTGTATCAGCTAACACTCTTTCCATCATTGGGTCTTTCAACTCCTCCAGATTCTGCACAAAGTAGGGATAAAAAAATAACATACTACAGGATACAAAACATTTAATTGTATCATTTAATTGTCTCCACAATACACTCCTGCAGGGACAGCCTTTTCATGGTCCAAATCATTCATATGATTGGCACTACCCTGGTGGCATATGACCAAGTATCTCCCATCGGAATGATGGTCATCCAATTTGCCCCTTATTAAATTTGTGTTTAATTGCAGAAAGGCAGGGCCAGATGCACCATTATTTGGTCAAATGGAATATGCCATTCATTTTGATTGAGCATCTCATAATCCCTCATTATGTCATTCGCACCATTAAAGTGTTGCCATAGTAAGTCTCTTGGAGAACTTAAGGATGAAAAGAAAATAGATTTTTCAAATAAAGTAGAGAACTATCTTTGAAGCTCACTTAATGGTTCTAGAAAAGTAAATAATTGGCTTCATAATCAACAACTTGATCCTCTCAACAACCAAGGATCCTAACAGAGGCTGGTAGGGGACCTAATTCATCTGACAATCATTTGAACAAATATTACCTAGTTAGAATTGTTAGTCGGTCCATGCATTCTCCCAGCAATCATCATATGAATGTTATACATCAGAGCTTGATGAATCTCGAATCAGCTCTATAAAAAGGATTGTTATAAAGAATGGAAACTTTGAAGTTATAGGTTATTGTGATTCCTTTTGGTCTGGATCATCTAATGGTGGTAGATCATAAGTAGCTATTGTACATTTCTTGGATGAGATCTTGTTATATGGAAACCATGAAGCAACCAGTCTAGCAAGATTTAATGAAGTTAAATACTAATTGATGGCTCTTGCAAGTTCCGGAAATGGGATTTATATCTACCCCTATTTCTCTTTACTTCGATAATTAAATATCAATTGATGTTGCTTCTGGTCCCAGTCTTATATGAAATTGCCACAAAAAAATTAGCAGATATCCTCACTATGACCACATCTCAAAAGCAGTTGAAAGAGATACTGGGCAAGAAGGGAATTACTTGACATCTATGCTCCAGCTTAGAGTGTAGAGAATGTGGAGATTTCTCACTCTTCAAACACCGAATGGCACTAGTAAACACATTTCTTGGATACACATGAGGAGCACCTCTTTTTAATACGTATGACATGATTTTAGTTACAAGATGTGGAATATTTGTCAATTTTGGTATGATTATGATAAGAAGATCATGGCAGAATTAGCAATCATTATTTAGAGGATTTGGTCCCCACTTTATCTGGAAAGCCTTCATTGATGAAACTGGTCGTGAACCACAAAGGTAGATAAACCAGATTTCTTTTTGTAAGATAGATAAACCAGATATTTTCTCCTCTGAATTTCTTCCTCCTTTTTCTACTAGTCTTCTATGTTTATTTTCTAGCTTTGAATCACAACAATATAAAACACCCATATATATAGGACTATATGGCCTTGATATGTAAAATACAACTAAAAAAGGACGGCGACATGCATCCATAAAACTGATAAAAGTCAGATATTGTTCTCAGACATACAGACCTGAAGGAGATTATTCATTATTATAGTTCCATCACCAACATTGGACTGAACAATATTCAAGAATGAAGTACGATCTAGCCGCAATAGCTGACAAAATCGTTTCGTTCGGACTGTGAACAGTTGTGGTCTGTAACAAAGTACACCGATCTCTCCAAAGACATCCCCTGTCTTTGCTTCTCGAACAACCTGCAACCTTTACCTGCCCATGTCAGTGTATATTCTCATGTTTTCATTCACACATTATCATTGGAAGTAAACCATCCTGAAGCCAGCATGTTATAGAGTTGCATATAACTGATTCAGTGCATATAGTGCCTATGATAAGGTTCTCTTGACCATTGATTTGCAATAGTGGGACAGTACCCAAAAAAAACTTGCATATCACGATATTATACACCTAAAATCAGTAGCCTGGAAGTAGATGGATAAGAAGAGAATACAACATGAATCCAGAGGCAAGATCAAAAAACGAAGGATCAGGATGTAACCCCATCCAAGCTAGTCTGAACCAGATCAATGGCCTTGAAAAGCCTTGGCAGCGAAGATGGAAATAAAAACCATGGGCCCTACAAGGACAGACAGGCATGCCTCAAGGAATCAAATACTTTCTGAGGTTCCTGTTCCTTCTTACTTCTCAAAAATTTAGAACCGTTTTTCTTCAAACTTGCCTGTTCTGTTCCATTCTTATATTCTAGAAGGTCCTGCAAGAAGATGCCGAAATCAATTATTGCAAGCATTGCTTAAAAAAAAAAAAAAAGAGGAACAAATTGAGTGATAACAATTAAAAAAAGAGAGGGAGTGAATTTTAATATTGATAAGAATGGACTGTTATTTATTTACAATTTGTTTCATGTCACAGAAGGAAAGTTGGGTTTTTTTTCTTTTTTTGGAAGATAAGAAAGTTGGTAATTATACTGTCTAAAACGCATTAAAGAAAAAGTTACTATCCAGTCCATTGGAATATTTAAACACAAGGTCACATATTTAATCCTCCTTTCAAAGAAAATCCAGTAGGCAAGCAAAGTGGATACCACAGCACCAGTGACCAGCATGTAGAAATCTGTTGGAGCTTCATTTTGCAAGATCACATCTTCTTTTGGTGGAAAGTACTCGGCTTTCATCTCTGAGACCTTCAAAAACAAGTAAGAATATTTGGAAGTAAGAAATCCATTCAAGCAGTATCACTATCAGCATCTGTGAAATTTTTTTAGGAAGCATGATACCAGCTGGAACAGCAAATCGTTTGACACCCCTTGGAACAAATACACCTTGTCAACGAGAGAGAAAAAGAGGTAATGTGAAATACTTGATCGGATGGCTTTAGGAAGGGCATCAAGAGTCTCTTGTTGTTGCAATCCTTCCGAATCCGTTCTATATTTCAAACAGAGGTGTGCCATCATTTGTTCTCGCAAGCGGACTGGGAGCAGGTTTCTTTGTGCAAAACTTGAAGCTGCTTGAATTGTGTCCCTCTACCAGTGAGGAAAAAAACTGTTAGGGAATATCAAAAATGGAAATTCTTTCCCAAGATTCACAAAAATCAGCCATTTCTTTTGGAAAGACAAAAAATTATTCATGGAGAAAATATTTACTGGAAATAAATTGTACTGTTTGAATTATTCAAATAATAAAGGAAAATTACGACGAATTATAATGACAAAGTAAAGATTTCCTATAATTTGCAATTTCAGTTTCCAGTCCTAATTTTCCTAAAAAATGGAGTTTCCCTTAAAACTTTAGAAATAATCCGAAGTCTTTAACAATGCTCATCATTCTAAGCAAGTAAGCATCTCTTTGGATAAGCAGAAGGGTGAAAAAGTAACCCCAGACAAATCTGAAGTGAAACCACTCATTAAATTTTTTTTCAACATAAAAGGGCGAAAAAGCCCTTTTATTCCTTGCATTCAAGTTTCCAAGTGAACTAGTCTTTTAATTTTCACTTGATCCAAACAAAGGCAAGAATTGGTGCATTACCATGTATTGAAGTACCATATCATTAGAAAGAAAAAAAGGAAAAAAAAAAGAGTGCAATTATACCATAATGAACATGTATAAATTACAAACCACAAAGAAATATCCCATAGAACTCCTTATTCTATTATGGGTATGCTAATGAGGAATTATACGATCTGACATGCATACAGAACAGATGTGCAATCCTCTGGTTGAGGACTTGCATGGTATCCTCCAGACTTATCTTCTGTCTTGCAGGAATGATTTTGTCATCATAGCTTATTGATTTTATGGGCCTACAGTATGTAAACCATGATCCATATAAACATTGTAATATCCAAGCTGCAAAAAATAAAACTAGATGGGCAAACTGCACAAGCAGGTACTCCATTACAGTCCTTGTTCTATTAGAATTTGTTCTTAACGAAATCAATGGTTTCCAAACAGTTGTGATAAGAAATTATTTTATCCTCAATTCAAGGATATCTTTTGTATCCAAGGACAATTAATATACAAATGTCGGAATATGGTTCATAGATTCAGGCTGTTGTGGACCATTGCCGCAAAGAGGTAAAGCTCCTAATGACAAAGCCTTAACCCTTTGATAAACGTGCTGAAAATAGGAAATTAAGAAATAAAAACATCAATTATCCACATTTGACATTAAAAGAGCGTCACGTTAAATAGCAAGGATCTTTCTGAGTTACTTCTTGGACATGGCCTATCCACATAGGCCCAGTCAGACCAGTGCTTTGGTGAGACCCTACACAAATTCAGGACTTGATAAAAACAGCACATATCCCTGACCCAGGGATTACATATTCCTCATCCTTGCAAGCAAATTGAAGTATGACTTACAAATTTTCTAGTTCGACTAGTCCCATGGACAACCAGGTTGGTCATGTTTCCAATGAGATAAGCTGTCAATCCGAGGTTGAATAGCATGTAGAAGATATCAAAAACCATCTCCATTGTATTCTCTGCATGTAAATCACCATAGCCAACAGTCGTGAGAGTGGTGATTGACCAGTACATAGAAGTTACATAGCGGATCCAGAGGCTTCTCTCATGGAAGTTTTCAATTACGGCTCCAATCCATGTTTTACTTGGGTTATGGTATCTTGCAGCAAGAAGATAATTGAAGCAGCCAGCACAATGAACTGCAAATACAGTTACCTATAATAATGTTTCAGAAAAAGTAAGATTGTTGTTGGTGAAGAGATCCTCACAAGAATAAAAAAAAACAGAGAAGAAAAGGCCAGTGGTCCAAGCAATTGGGAGAAGTGATGTAACCCCAAATCAAAACCAATGGGAATCAAGTCAGACTACTAAAAGGAGCTCATTAGAAAACAGAATTCATAACACTTACAAAAATAAGTTTTGCACATCGAACCCAGAAGTAGTTGAACTTCGTATCTTTCTCCAAGCTGTTAAATTGAAAAACAAAAGAACATGCAGCTGAGATGAAATTTGTTTTCTTCAACAACATGAACAAATATACCATTCAAATTACATTTCAAATCTTTGCCAAAAAAGGTCCATTTGAATAGATATAAATACCATTCAAATACAACTGCAAAATACAGAGACCATAGTCAACAGAGAAATTAAACTTGAGAGAAACCAAAAAGATTTTTTTTTTTTTGAGTGATCAGAAACCCAAAAGAAACAAAATACCAAATCCGGTAACCCCAATTTTATTATACTTTTTTATGACAACTTTAGTTTCTAATAATTAAACCCGTATTTTGCAAATTACTAGGAAGCTGCAACCTCCATATTTTTTGCTAATGAGCAACATAGAGAAGTGTCAACCAAGAGCATCATAATAAAAACTGATCTAGAAAAAAGGATCTACATGTCCTTGACTGTGACAATATTAATATCATCAGGCCTTCAGCCTGAACATTTCTGGCCCATGGTTCTGTAATCCAGATCTTTAAACTTGGTGGCTTCACAGGGGAAGAAAATAATCAAGATTGAAGATTAGCAGATCCTAAAGAGTACAAAATATATGGACCGTATTTCCCATTG
Source organism: Chimonanthus salicifolius (assembly GCA_013350335.1). Classification (NCBI taxonomy): domain Eukaryota; kingdom Viridiplantae; phylum Streptophyta; class Magnoliopsida; order Laurales; family Calycanthaceae; genus Chimonanthus; species Chimonanthus salicifolius. The sequence continues at coordinate 71,080,920 of CM023535.1, read as the reverse complement.
AATGTGGACAGTAATGGCATTCATTCTCAAGGCCTATAACAGGCTGCCATAAAAACTTATGTGTCCCATTCAGGAGATATAAAATGCATGTTGTATAGGTGGGGGTCATCCAACAAAGCAACTCGATGACTAAACCATGGTCACAATTACTAAAGGGCCAAAGTATACTATGCATATTCTCCCATCAAATAATGCATAATTCATTCTAGAAAAGAGTATCAGAAATGATTATCCACTGTCAACATATTAAGAATGAAGAAAAAACTTTTATCTGAGTATTTCTAAGAATTATGAAACAGCATCATCTCATGTCTTTGTCAAAATTCTATTCCAAACCGTGAAGACGTAACCAGGTAATCAATTTTGCATGCTAAGAATGAATGTTCTGAGCTCCAGAAGTAAAAAGGAAGTAAGAGACAACCTTACACTTCTTAAATATTTCATTAACTTTAATTAAGCAAATTATAAATGTTACGAGAGAAATGATTACTCAAAAGAGCAGTCCAAAAAAGGAGTACTTTGTCTTGTAACTCATCTTTAAAGTAGTTTCTCCAATTCCCACGAAATCAAACTTTTTCTACCTGGCAAAAAGAGCACTGACTCTGCGAAGACGCCAAAGCCGAAGCATATTGAAGAAACCATATGAACGAAGTTTAGGGGGCAACATCTTACGGGCAAATTCTGTTGGGATTGTGGAGGCAATATCAAGTGCTAACCATGTTCTTGCATACCTCCATGCAATCTCCTTCTGGTTGTCAACAAGCAGGTAAGTCTCTCTATCAAGGTATGCAACGAAGAAAGTCAGGATGATGTCTAGAGCAAAAAATCCATTCACAACATTATCGGCCACTGATAACGCTCCCTTTGGTGTCTCAAGGAATCCAAATTCGAAAGGAGATACCCAAGCAGAATAGACGACTAGAACGATAAGGAAGGTTTCCCAAGTCCTGCACATATTAGAATTATATGTCAATTTTTAACCAATTTAAAGAATATTCTTTAATAATTCACTACAAAACCTCTAAAAGCTGCAATATGATCAATTTGTGTTTTACTGAAAATAAGTTTTGCTCCATGCAGATTGAAAAAAATGCGTGATGATCTTTAAGTGAATGCAAAGAGATATTATTAGCGAATGACTCAATAAGGTCACGAAGTATTATGGCCAAATCATCTTCAACCATATTACCAATCAAAATATTTCTGAGAAACCTGAAAAATCAGAATAAATAAAGAACCAACTGTCAACAAACATTTTGAGCTAACACATTAGAAAGAAATGCACATGCCCATGTCAATGAGATCCATCTTCATCCAACCAACTAGTAGAAAAAGGAACAAGTGTTTATTATTATTATTCAAAGCAACTGTTCTCTGCATCAAATTAACCAAAAGGTAACCAAACATTCCAAGCAGTGATGGTTTTCACCATGTACAACAAATCCATCTAGGAAATGTTAATGAACAAAAATCTAATTAAAATTGGAGTTCACATTCAGTACAAGATGTGAAGTCAAAAAGTATTTCAATCCCAGAACTGAGAAGAAGAAGGGGGGGTGGGGGGGGGGGGGGGGGGGGGGGGGGGGGGGAATGGTGGGAGGCGGCAGGGGAGGGGTGAAGTACTTCAAGAAAAAAATAAAGGATCATACATTTTGCAAAGTAGGTGCATAGATTTCTACCATGTTATGACAGAGTTATCTTAATTATCCTAAAACACCCCCTCCCCTGGCCCCTCCACCGACAAATTAAAAAGAAGAAAAACGTATCTTAAAAGAAAAGATTATAATAGATTGAATAACATGGAATCCAAAGAGAAAGTAAAGCCATGCATGCAATTCTTGTCTCTGATAGAAAATACACCAAAATCTACAATTTTTCAAAAGACACCAATCAATGCTCTTATATTTTTTGCACGTGAACATCAAATCGATCCAAAACAACTAAATACCAACTTACTACAACAGAATTCATTACATCCAATACTCATGAGTGAAGTACACAAAGAAACAACCTTCAACGAAGAAAAGAAGGAACCCAAAAAACAATGACAGTATCAGCAACTACAATTTGTTGGGCATTATTGGATCTCAAATCAATGAAGACACCGCAAAAATCAAGAGATTTGATCTGCAAAACGCCAACAACCCATTTCAAGAGATGAATGAAAGGAGATAAATTGAGATAAATAGACCTGTATCGACGATCGTAAGGGGAGAATATGAATCTACGCAGCTTGAGTCTCCGGTGGCTGCTGGCGCCGAGGGATGGCAACATTCCGTTTGAGAGGCTATAATGGCTACCATCTCTAGACATCTGCTCCACCGCTTCGTGGCCGCACACCCCTTTCTTCCATCCCTCTCCCATTGCTTACCACCTTCTCTGTTCCTTCACGGAGGAAAATCCAAATACTCTGTTTCTTTTTCCTCTTGCTTTTTTTTTCTCCTTTGTACAGTATCTTTTATTTTCGTCCGTACTTGTTCTTCTTCCTCCGTTCGTATCTGCATTCCATTTTCGACGTCCATCTTTCCATTTTTGACGTCCATCTTTCCATTTTTGACAGTCGTATTGTGGCTTCACTTCGTTGCAAAAGGCGGGATTTCAGTTTCTCCCTCCTCTCTCTCTCTCTCTCTCTCTCTCTCTCTCTCTCTCTCTATAAGCGGAATAAATAATAATAATAACTAAAAATATTATTAAAATATATAACTAAATGGGATATAAAGATATATAGATGATTAGATGGAGCCAGAGTGAAATTTTATGCTTAACAAAATTATAAAATAAATTATATAAATTAATACTTAAATATTGTAAATTTTAAAATTAAAATTATAAACTAAAATTGTCAAATATAAATTAATATTTATATTGTGACAAGCATAACTACAATTTGTATCTTAATATCCAAATTTCAACTGATTGATCTTTATAATATAAGATGGGCCTTACAAAATTATGTTCACTTAGTTTACTAAAATAGTTTCACTCGTAATAGTATAAAAATCGGTTACTAGGAGGATAGTTTATCGTATTCTATGGTGCTTCTTTTTTTTAATTTTATAAGTGCTCTTGCTGTTTTATTGTTTCTTTTTGTCAGTTGAATCTATATCTCTTAGACCCTTTTTATTTTTCCTTTTTGTATTTTCTTCTCTTTTTAATAATTTTTTTTTCTCTTACCGCTAAAAAAATAGTAAAAAAATCGGTTTTAATTTGTAAAACGTAAATTGAGAGATAAAAACCCTAAAAAGCTAAAATATACTAAGATAAGTAGATAAACTAGATTCAAAAGAGAAGATGACGATGAACCTTTAATTCTTCTCAAGATGGAAGGAGAAGATCTCGTCTTTGTTTGGGATCTCTTGTGACGCGAAGGTCGGGTCGGGCCGAAATGCAATTAGATAGCCCAACCCGGGATCAGGTCAACTTGAGCCCAATTGGAATGGTATTTGTAGGTCCCTAGCTTCTAACTCGAAATATATTTTTAAGTTTATTAGGGTTCAAGTTTTTATGGGTTTAAAATGGAATTCATTTTATATTATTCTAAAAGACCTTATTTATTATATAGACAATATCAATTAAAAATTAAATATGGGAGCCCTGCAAGGCTGCAAAATGAAAGCATTGTTAGAAAATGGGTAAAAGATAATAGTATAAATTTCAGTGTATTTTCTTATTGTTTATTTCACTAAATGACAATTAAATAGAGTATATCAAAACACTATATTCTTTTTATTAATACGTGGAAAACTCAGACACAATCCACTGCCCTTAAAAAGCACACTAAGGTTAGGACATGGAGGGTTTGAAACTCTCAGCAACCTTTCGCTTCCTGAGGTGGGAGGCAACCAGTTGAGTTACACCCATGTGAATAATAAAACACTATGTTTTAATTGAGAGATATAGAGAATATCTCACACAATAAATCATAATATAAATTTATCATCATAATTCAAATCATATCTTAATCATAATCTAAATCAGATCTTAGATCTTAATGCACCCCTTAAAATAAAGTGGGTCACACTTGAGTTTGAAGTTAGTTAACTTAAGAATCAAACGATTGGATGATGGAGCGAAAGTAGGTCATCAAAGAAGATATGTCGGAGAAGCCAATAACAAAACTAATATGCCACATGTGCATATCAAATTGCAAATGAATGAAAGTAGACAAAGATCGACATTTTGATGTATAAATCGACAAATCTCAACAATCTCAATAATCAGAGCCACAATCAAAGCAAATCAATCTGAAACACACAAAATCTAGATAACAGGAGCAGATAAATCCAAATGCAAACAAATCCAGAGACGAATCAAACAGATTCACATAAGAAGGAATTGAATCCTTGCCATAATGATCAAATCCAACAGACAAACAAACAAACCAAACCAGGCCAGATACATAATAGTACTGGCAAGGGCGGTGGTGATGATGATGCAGAAAGAGTGGCAAGATTGAGAGAATGGTAGTGACAATGACAAGCATCTGGATCGATAGTGGGGCAACACTGATAACAACTTCAAACAAACACAAATATAATCATAAATCTAAATTTATTCATAGATTAAGTTCCAAATCAGCCAAAGGTGGGGGCAAAAGACGTGTAGATGCACTCTGGTAAACAGAAAATTGGAGAGACAATAAAATTTACTGTAAATTTCACAGTATTTTTCTGTTTATTCCATCGAGTGGGAGTCAAATAGAGTAGGTTAAAAGACTATTTTCCTAATTGAGAGAGACACAGAATATCTCTCACGATCAATCAAAATCTAAATTAATCAATCATAATTCACATCACATCTTAATCACTAATCCAGCAGGTGTTTTTTTCTATGAAATACAAGCCAACATACTCTCCACATAAATTGTATTATTTTACTTTCATCCAAACAACTGAATTTTGCAAAATTTCAAGAAAAACTCTGAATTTCCTTTGAATTGATTGGAGCCAAACAGCCTCTTAGATCAAAGAACTTTTTGTACAATTTTGAACTGAACGTGGAATTCACAGTAAAAATCAGAACAACTAGAGATAGAATGGGCAGGGCTAGAGCCACTCTGTCCCCCATGTGAAAAAGGGAGATCACACGGACATTTCATTCTGCATATACACGGGATTTTAAATTTTAACTAGAAAATACTATTTTAGCCCTTTCGCTCCCGTACTGTCTTGACGTGAGTTAAGAATATTCTTTCATTCGGACCATTATTCATGCGTAAATTCCATTAGTTTGGATGGTGTAGGTTGCGGTTTGAATAATAAAATCTTGTTTAAAACTTTAAAGTTATTTTTTAAGTACTGTATATTTCCAAAATTTCTCAAATTGAATATCCGGACTAATCACGATAACCTCATAAAAATATTTTAAGACTTTAAGGTCTTTTGACACTCCCAAATGCTTAAAACAAAGTGTTTTACAAATAAGGTATCTATCGACTCTGTCGAAATACACTTCCGGAAGTCCAAACGACAAATTGTAAAAACTGTTGAACTCCAAATTCAAAACTTAACAAATATGTGAAATTTGAAAACTTAGATCCTTCAAATGATTGTTTACCAAAAATAGGTGATTTTATTCCATCTCAAATCCTTTCCCTTCTTCAAAACAAAAAAAATAAAAATTCCAGTTAAACAATCATTTGAAAGATCTAAATTTTCAAATTTCACATATTTGTTCAGTTTGAATTTGGAGTTCAACCGTTTTTACTGTTTGTCGTTTGGACTTTCGGAAATGTATTTTTGGCACTAGCCGAGTGATACCCTTATTTGTAAGATACTGTGTTTTAAACATTTAAGAGTGTCAAAATACCTTAAAGTCTTAAAGTATTTTTATCAGGTTATCATAGTTAGTCCGGATATTCAATTTGAGAAATTTTAGAAATATATAGTACTTAAAAAATAACTTTAAAGTTTTCAATGAGATTTTATTTTTAAATAATTCCTGTAGCATTGTTGTAGCATATGTTCGTTCGGACGAATGGAATTTATATATGAATAATGGTCCAAACGATTTTATAGTACGAAAGACGAAAAAATATTCTTATCTAGCGTCCGAACCACACTGATACAAAAGGACAACACGGTAATTTTCTTCTAAAAACTGAAATCCGTGCCAAAAAGAAAATGTCCGTGTCTAAATAATTACCCATTGCTAATGGTTATAAAGAATTTATGTCGATACATGTTTAAACTTTAAAGCAGAAGGCTACATCAAGGGTCCATTGTTTGCCTAACATGGTCTATAGCCAATGTCCAATGTCACAAAACTTTCATTAGAAGTTTCCTAACGGATTTTTGCTACGATTACTCAGTAAAAGTCTAAAAAAAGTAATTAAAAAAAGAAAAAAACTTTGTGTTATAACAATTTTTATGAATAGCTCCAAGAAATTTTCAACAATTTGCACTTGACCTCTATAAAATCTGTAATGTTTACATTAAAGGTGCGTTTGGACGAGAAGTAGAGAATTGAAATAAGGATAAACTCTCATTTGGTAATGAAGGGAAGAGACGAGAAAATTCCAAATTTCTCCTCCTCCGTACAAATGTGAAAACTCCTCACTCAAAGAGGTAATCACTTTAACTCTCATTTAAGATAAGCTTTTTTTCACTTATATTTTTTCAACTGTATTTATCAAATAAGATAAGAGAAATCTATATTAAAAAAAAAATCCATATTCAAGTAAAACTCCAGTAAAATTTACCTTTCATCCAAATACAACCTTGCTCTCTCACAAGAAATTTTCTACTTTTCCGCTGACCTTAGTTCTATAAATATGTGCAGAGATTGATAACATGATTATGAATTTGATTTATAAGATTTTTTTAATAGAAAGTTCTTTGAGAAAGTCATGAATACCTTATTATATGTAAATCTTGGCATAAAATATGATTTATTAAAATTTAATACATTTTCAAATATATATATAAATTGTTGAAGATGTTCCGTCAAGTTTGTCCTTGACCGGGATAATGCCAAGACTCAAAACCTTAATATTTTGATAGTTGCAGTCGGTTGTTTCTACTTCTACTTGCTGAGATCGGTGGCCTCAGTGAGAAGGGAAAAGACATCAGTGGGTAATATTGCTTTGTTCTTTGAAGCTCACATTTTTTTGTTAGTTTATATATAAATTTTAATAATATTTCAATCTCTTGTGGTGAGTTTGATTGTCCTCGACAATGAAAGTTAAAATTTCTTTTCACAGGTATCGTATCAATTTAATCAAATTAGATTGTTGGCCATGTTTTTTTTATGGACTGAAGGTGTTCAAAGTGTCTTATCTAACTAATCATTTAGACATGTAAAAATCTCTCTATCTACATATATTGAGTAAGACTACATAGAGTAGTTTCTTAGAATTAAACGTGAATCGTACTCGAAACTTCCAATACCTGAAGTGAATTCTTGACCGTCATGTTACATCAATTTAGTGAACCTAATCGCTCAGTCTTACTTATTAGTCTTTTAATATATTTAAGTAGTGATGAGTTAGCTTCACCTCTTTTTATCTTTTGCACTCTTGTCTTCGTATGAACTGTAAAAAAAAATGAAAAAAATATTATTCGTTATGAAAAATCTGGATACCCAAGTCACATTTATACGATTTCTTGTTTAAGGAAGTAGAATTTCATCAGTACAATGATAATTAGGGTTACAAGTGGCTAGAACAGAACAATGTACAGTAGATTTGATGCAAAACTGCAAATAGGGCAGCAGTCCATGTGTGAGAATAGTGAGGGATCTTTCAAATTGCTGCTAAGGGTCATCACATATTCTCAATGGGTCTAATTGACTTGACATCGACCGGAAAATTGCATGAAGTTAGGTCATGTAAACAATCCTGAGATTAAGAGGGTGATGAAGTATTGAAGTTAGGAAGACAAGGACATCCATGGTCTTAAACCAACTCCACCATCTGAAGTAAATTGAGTGTGTTAGATCATATAACTCAAGAGAGGAAATTTCATACAAAATCACATTGTTTCCTTGGGTGTCAACTTCCCTTGCATAGTCTTTTTAAATTTAGTATTTAATGATCCTTTAAAATGTTTGAATTTGACAACGTAAATAGGTAGATAAGTGAAGATATAAAAGTAGCTTTGTTATTGTTTTTCTTTCCTTTCTTAGTTGTGTGGAAACGGGTGTAAAGAGAAAATTAGAAAGAAAAGACTCTCAGTTGTGTGTGAGGTGTAAAAAATGAAAAATAAAGAGTTAGTGAAATTTTTTTTATGATTGTCTGTGGATATAGGCTTCAATCGAATCACGTAAAATCTGTATCTTTTCTTTAATGCTAGATTTGATTTTACTTTTTATTGTTTTCATTGATTGATATTGATTTTGCATAACAAATTGATAAAGTAAGAAAACATAATCTAGTTTTGCACGGTGTGGAAAAAAGAAAAAGTAAAATAATAAGTGATTAAGATTAAGAAGAAATATAATTAGATTCATGAAATGCTTTTTAGAACTAGTCAAAACGGACCTTGTTCAAAACATGAGCAAACTTGTAGGCTTGTAGCTTTAGGTATAAGGAAATAATCTTTTTTTCTCAGGGATTCAAAAATAGGCTCGGCCGATATATCAGCTGATATGTAAATATCGGCCGATATGCGATACGGATGATATTTCGGTCTATAATTTTATCTCTCATACCGATATTGGCATTTTCTCTCTCCTCCGATATCGAAACCGTGAAAAAATCGCAAAAAACTGTGATGAACAGTGATGAACCGTGACAAAACCGCAAAAAACCGTGAACACCTTGAGAACTGTAAACCCTGAACCGCGTAAAACCGTGGAAAACCGAGGAAAACCACGAAAAACCGTGAAAATCGCAAAAAACCGTGAATACCCCTGAGAACCGTAAACTGTTGAAAACCGTGGAAAACCGTGTAAAACTGCGAAAAACCGCGAAAAACCGCAAAAAACCGTGTAAAAACCTCGAAAAACCGTATCGGTGTTTTAATTTTTTTTTTTTTTTTAAATACCAATATTTATGAATATCGGCCGATATTGTGACCGATATTTCGGACCGAATATCGGCCATATCGGCCGATATTTAAACCTTAGTTTTTTCTTATTCAACCATTTAGAGACACTTTTGGAAAGATTGAATACATAACACTCATGTAATAAAAAGGAATCCATTGTCTTGGGCACGTCCATACTCGCTTTTGTGTCTTCTTCTCAATGGATGGATTGAAATAGAATAAAAGAAAACAATTATTCGCAAACGTATTGACTTTATCAAATTTATTCTCATTTACAGATACATTTTGCTTCACACTTTTATAGATATTAGATATATATATATATTTTGTAATGAGGGATATCTTTGAAGCATTATACTCAATAAGACTAATTCTCTCGGATCTATACTGTCAAACTTATGCAGCCGGCCCAAATAATTCAGATGATAGCATCGTAAATCCGTCATTGCTTACTGAGTTACACACCTGATGGATTATTTGGGAGTCAATAATTCATGTGTACAGCCATTCTTCCTCATTATGAATAGTTGAATACCCCTCCAAGAGTGTAAGCATGTCTAAAAAACTAGATAGTTCTGCCTTATAAGCAGGGGCAAAAAAAAAGGGCAGACCAAATATTTTGAGCGATATTTCTTTTTTTTTTTTCAAATCTCAACTATATCAATTGAGATCTCACATGCACCGTCGATGTATCTTATATCTACTGAAATATCTCAAATATTCAACATTCGAGATTATATCGGCCGAGATTTGAATCCCTCCACTCGTCAGAGCTAGAAACAGCCAACGCCTTCATTTTTGGCTTTTGTTCAGTCCCTCACATGCACTGCAACCCTAGCTGTTCACTATTTTAAAGTTTAAACTTTAAACCCTTGGGGTCCCCCAACTGCCATGGAAGCAAGGACGAGTAAAATATCCGAAAGTTCACTTCTATACATAATCTGTAGAGCAACCACTATTATTGCGACACGTTATTATTCTCTCTCTCTCCATTTCTCATTATTTTGCAACTGTTTTTATTTCTTACTTTTTGAAAAAAAATCTCTATTTTCATTTTATAGAACAGATTTGTTGTTTGTACAACTTATTTTTCCTTCTATTTTAAAAACCTTATTTTCCATTTTAATTTTAAGCTCTATTTTTTATAAAAAAAAATTCAAAGATACAGATTCATATCTAGAAAAATGAAAAGAACATCTAAAAAATAAAGAAATAAAATAAATTTCACATGTAAAAAAAATTCAGATCTTAATAAACAAAATTAATCAAAACCAGAAAATGAAAATAAAGAAGGAACAAAGAAATGGAAAAATGTCTGGTAAAATGGAAATTTTTTTTTTGAGCATTAAGATCAAATAATATTAAAAGAAACAAAAGATATAAGGAGAAGATACAAGAAAAGACTTAGGCCCAAAAAGAAATACAGACGAAATGGAAAATAAACAAAACAAAAAGGAAAATTACAATAGAACGGAGAACACTGCTCCAACAAACTAATATCCAGATAATCAGAATAAGTCAAGGATAGAAAAGGGTTGTTTGGGAGCTGGTGTTTCTTTTTTATCTGGCAAAAAAAGAAAAAGAAAATTGGTATGTTCTCTGGAGATAAATCCGTTACACATGCAAAGAATTTATTTAAAAACATGAAAGAAATAAGAATATAAGGTGAGAGAGAGAGGGAAAGTTGCTAGATGAGAACAATCCAATGGAGAAAATTGAATATTATTTTCATTTAAAGCTCCTGCAGTCTCATTTTTCCTTTTCCACTCTAAATGGAGATAAAAAAAGAGGGTTGATTTAACACTATGAAGAGAAGAAATTGCGTTGTTGTGTTTTTATTTCCTTTTTCATCTTTTAAGCTTTTACTATCTTACAATTTTAAAGTTGAAAGCTTAATTTAATGAGGAAAAGTTCATTTCCTTTAATTGTTTACGTCAGTACATGTGAGTATTCATTAGTTTAATTGTCTAAATTTATACAAGTAGAGTAGATGTTTTGAGTTTGACTCCTCTTTTGAACTTACTTGACCGAGAGGATTTCACGTGATTTTGAGTATCCATAATATTAATCTCACCTCTAATATTGTAATGAAAATATTCATATCAACTAAAAATAAAACAACATGTCCAAACAAGAGCGCTTGCTGTAGGAATGATCTCCAAGTGACTCTTTAAGAACCCCTTTCTTCTTTCTTATAAAACCTTCCAAAGCATTCTGTACACCTTTGGCTCTATATCCCAAAATACCCAAATGGCATTTGTTCCAGTTTCTTAACTTTCTTGAGAACGGGAATTGGAATTTCCACATAAAACTTTGGTTACAGGAAATTTTATACAAAACTAGCAATCTCATACTCCTATGCCATTAAATTCGTGGGCTTAATTTCAAATATAATATATTCATTTAATAATATACCTCTAAATATTAAAATTCAATTTTTAACGTACTGATGTGTCCCATGCTCCCATTCGCCCATGGGCAATCATGTTACGTAACTGAAGCACTTCGAGTCACGGACAAAATGTACAGAAGCCACGTGTCAGATTTTGAGTAGATGATATTCCTGAAATTTCTTTCAAATCGAAGCGCCTTTATTAGCGTCCGGTCAGCATAAACTCCGGAGCGAGCCCTCTTGTTTTCGACCCATCCGACCATCCCCGAAGTCCCGAACTACTTACTCAACGGCGGCCACGATGCGGGCCTTCACCGTGCTGTCGCTGCTATTTTGCACCGCCGTTCATGCCGCCGTAGCCTTCACCGACGGTAAGTTCCCACATTTTCTCCCCTCGCTCCTCACATTCCTTATTTTCTGCTTCTGGTTAGCATTTTTCTTCCATCTTTCCATTTCCAATTTTTCATAGCTTCTGTTTTAGCTCTGTCGCTACTCTGCAAGCCTACAAATGGATCGCAGCTGTTTGATTTCTTTAAACGGTTTCCGATCTAAGAATACATGAAACCGCCGATTGATCACAGCCATTGTTTTGTGTCCTTCTGGATTTTGATTAAGATGAAGAGAGTTTACAAAACTACCGTATCTTTTTAGTTTTTACCTTTGTGTAGGCATCTGCGTGAAGAATATTTTTTTTTTTTCAGATTTTAAATCATGTTCTTCTTATCTCTGTATATTTTTCACTATTTAAAAGCATGGAAAAAAAAAAAATCGTATCTCAGTTTTAGGTTTTTTTTTTTTTTTTTTTCAAGAACTGGCATTTCAAAATTCAAATGTTCAATCAGTTGTACCCTCTCTTTGGAAAGCTGAAATTGGCAGGCGCTGATGTACTACCCATGACCCATCATGAAAAACTACGACTCAAGACTGAAAGCTGATTGCTCTAAACCTATAAATAAAGGCTACAATGGTCATTTCGTTTATCAAATTTTCATTTGAAATTTTTAATCATAAATTACATGTGGATTTTTTTAAAATATATTATGTAGAATATCACGTCACCTAAAAAGATAACAAAAATTCAATTTTTGATATCTGTTAACTGTCACTGTCATTAAAAAAATAAATATTACTCTATGCTATGAATTTATAGTTGTTTTAATGCATCTTAAAATATATAAAAAAATTCAATATTCTATTAACAATAGAACTTGGGTTCCGATCTGTGGTGATGATAGAAATTTCAGCAGGATAAATTGTTTAGTCCGTAATTGAATTGAATTTTTTTGAATATAATTTAGAAATATTAATGATATTTAAAAAATATCAGCCATTCTTTTCGATTAATGTGTATTTTGACTTGAGTTTAAGTGGAGTTAAATTTGTAACTAAGGCAATAACTTATAATTAGAGTTGAATTTTTAATTTAAAAAATATGGCACAGTTAAGAGCTCGGCCTGATTTTAGGTTCGGGTTCCATTTTAATTCAAAGGTACATCAATATCCAATATACATGTTTTACACTACAAATTATTTTTAAATAATAATTTAATTTAATTAAAAAAATAATCTTTAATCTAAATCATTTAAATTTCTAACATTACTACTTTAAGATCAACTTAATTCTTATAAATTTCCTCAAATCCACTACTCTTCAACTACATAGATGTAAATTTATGTGTCCTATTTGTGAGTTGGGTCCACGGGTGGTGGGAACTTATGCAAGTATTTAATCTTCGGTTGTGCTCCTCTTGTATAGAGATCCAATTCCACTATTGAGCATTGTTTATATTGGGCTCACTTTTATAGGAGTGGCCATTTAGACACTTCACTTTTCTTTTAAAAGACACTCCATTTCAAAATTTTATATGAAAATTATCATTTTGCCCATCAATTTTTTTAAAAAGATGATTCCTCCGTATAAAACTCAAGGGCAAAATGATAATTTCACATAAAATTTTGAAATAGAGTCTCTTAAAAGAGAAGTGAGGTGTCTAAATAGCTACCTCTTTTATTGTTGTATGTCCTATTAATTGTTTATATAAATTATATTTCTAAAAAAAAGCATAGATATTAGTAACAAGAAGTGAGAAAGGAAAATGGTTGATTGAATTACGGCCTGAAGATCCAAAGCCGGTTGGAACCTACCATTATTTTTAAAGACTAACTTCATTTCAAATAATTAGGGCTGTTTGAGTCCTATAATTTCTAACATAGGAGTGTCGACAAACACTCCCTTCTTACATACTAAATATTCTTTATTTAAAGAGTTGTAATAATAAAATTATGTTATTGAGACATATTTATTGAACACACACATGCAACTAATTGGTGAAAGATAAAAGTAGTTCTTGTAATTAAAGTAAAAGATAAAGAGGTCTTTGCAAATTACTTTAATTGCAAACTCAAGAGCTTTTTAAAAATAACTTAATATTTACCAACTTATCTGCAAAATTAACAAAGAAAAAAAATACGATAGAAAATCTGATAATTTTACAATAATTTTAATGATGACAGACATATTTATTACTCAAACCAACCTTCAAAAGGATTAAGGTACCTGCCTCCGCCTAACCGTTGCCTTACCGAACTTTGGGTTTAGAGTATGAGTTGAGTGCTTAGCTATTAGGAGGATTATGGAGACTCTATCATAGAAAGAGATTCGACGAACACAATAAAAGAGCCGAGCGATATAAAAGGCCATCGTGGAAAATTATATCTAATTTAAAATTAAAATTTCTGTTTTTAAAGGAATGAAATCATCTCTCTCTTTATTCAAACGAGAGATCCTTTCTCTATCATATACTTCTACGAAAAGTTTTAAATGGTGGGGTGTCACTCGGCTAAATAAATAGAGCAGTTGTGTGTTTTTAGGAGTATGATTTTTTTTTCCTATTACTATTTAGCGATATACTTATTACAAGAGAGATATTAGATCACTTGAATGTATTCTCTATAAAGTTTGTTACTTATCTAAACATCCTAATTTTTTATCTTAAAATTAAAAACTTCAACTCTTAGATAATGAGTATGTTAAGTTTGACAATAAAAATCATTTACATGGATGTATCAAAGAGCTTTCTTGATAATTCAAGGATAAGTACGGTGTGTGAAAGGTTGGGATTGACAAAAAAGTGGAATCCACCCTTTTAAATATAAAATAAAAATAAATAAATAAATAAATATATATATATATATATATATATATATATATATATATATATGTATATATATATATATATATATATACTCCTATTGTATACAAGAAAATCCCATAAAATTCGCAGATCTGATTATGACCTTAAATCTCTAGTAACTTTTAAAATGTTGTGAATATCATATTGATAGAATAAATATCTTTGACAATAATAATAATGGTCTTCTCTTTAAGTTCAAAACTCAAAAAACCTTTTTTTTTTTGTCGGAGTAGAGAATTGTCAAAGACAATGGTATTTTTTATGATAAAGAATATTATACTTATCCTTTTGTCCACTTATTATCATCTAAATTTTGAAAAAGTATTACTGTAAAAAAATACCGATGTCTTTATCATTTTTCCTTGAGCAAAATCAGTACGGTTTACAAACTTTCTCAATTCAAATCCTATGAATCAAGTCAATCCAAGGGAGTGACAAATCTTTCAAAATTTTAAACCATGTCTTGTCTACCATATGCAAGTTGGACAAATGCATGAATCCCTAAATATTGATGGTTGGGTTGATACAGGTCTGCTGCGCAATGGCAACTTTGAGAATGGTCCTAAGCCATGGCAGATGAAAGGAACGGTAGTGATTGGCCGCAATTCAATTCCTGAGTGGGAGATCTCAGGCTTCGTCGAGTACATTGAATCAGGTCACAAGCAAGGCGACATGTTGCTGATAGTGCCTCAGGGGGCCTTTGCAGTGAGGCTGGGGAATGAAGCATCCATCAAACAGAAGGTGAAGGTAATAAGGGGAATGTACTATTCATTGACGTTTAGCGCTGCTCGTACATGTGCACAGCAGGAGCGTTTGAATATATCGGTGGCACCGGATTCCGGCATACTCCCCATTCAAACATTGTACAGCAGCAATGGGTGGGACTCCTATGCATGGGCCTTTCAAGCAGATAATGCAGAGGTGGACGTGGTGCTACACAATCCTGGGGTGGAAGAAGATCCGGCATGTGGGCCGCTTATAGACTCAGTGGCAATGAGGGCCCCATATCCTCCTAGGCCCACCAATAGTAAGTCTTGTAAGCTGCTACCTATTCGATGATTATCTGTTGAATGCACATGATCCAGTATCGGACGAAGTAAAGGCCCAATCATATATTTATAGGCCCACAATTCAGGACCATACCTATGCTTACACAGACGAAGCTCCTTCATCCAATACTGGGAAAAATGTGTTTATAGTAACTGAGGCTTCACACCTTGAAGAAAAACTTTTTGGACTTTCTAGTCTTTCTCTTATGAAACTCAACAAAACTCAAAAAAAGATTAAAAAGTTGAAAATTCCATGAGGTTTTTTATTGAATTTTCAACTTGAGTTTGAGTTTTGAATATTAAACCAACAAAAATAAGTCACTTGACTGACCCAAATAAGTCACTTGAGTTTTGAATGTGTTTATGCAGGGTTGTCTGACTCCAGCCCTGACTTACAATTTTCGGCTGAAATTTTTCCAATTTAGTATAGGCCGAAATATAAGTATAGGAAAATATCAGTGATGTTTCAGAAAATGACTATAGAGGCCTATATTTGTCATAGTTCAGTCATATTTTGGATCATATTTTAGAAATTTTGGTAAATTCCGATCAGTATTTCAGAAAATTTCGGAGATTTCACTCACCCACCCCACCTCAACAATCCACGAGCAGGCTGCACTCAAACTGTCTTGGAGAGGCCAAAACCAGTTGTGAGGCTGATCAGGCAAATGACAGAAATCACCATTCCTCACCTGACTGTAGGTGATTTGTAGGTTTTTTTTTTTAACCGCTAAGGATTGTGGTTGGGGAACCAAAAGTTACATATTTGTTCACCCTAGGATCATGATCTAATGATAATCATGTTGCACTGAAATGCTGCAACATAATCTGGTGGTTTTACCCAAACTCAAAGTCTGAAAGAACAGGGGATAGGTGGGCCATAACCAAGTGAGCTTGTGGCTTACTGGATATAGAGGTAGGACCATGGGAGTTCACACTTGTTCTGGTGTTGCAATCCAGCAGAACATGTGCCTATTTTCATGCCAAGTTTGTGAATTACATTTCTGCATCTCTCTTTCTCTTGATTGATCTGATGCATCCTTTCATTCCATGATTCAACAGAGAATTTGCTGAAAAATGGAGGTTTTGAAGAAGGCCCATATGTGTTTCCTAACACGTCGTGGGGGGTCCTGATCCCACCCAACATCGAGGATGACCACTCACCCTTGCCAGGGTGGATGGTTGAATCCCTTAAAGCAGTTAAGTACATTGATTCTGACCACTTTGCAGTGCCTTCCGGCAAGCGTGCGGTTGAACTTGTTGCCGGTAAGGAAAGCGCCATAGCTCAAGTGGCTCGCACCATTCCTGGAAAAGCTTACACACTCACATTCGTGGTCGGAGATGCTAGCAACTCGTGCAAAGGGTCCATGGTGGTTGAGGCATTTGCCGGCAATGAAACAGTCAAGGTCCCGTATGAATCCAAGGGCACCGGTGGATTCAAGCGCGCTTTCCTCCGGTTCACTGCCGTCGCGACACGCACTCGGATCATGTTCCTCAGTACCTTCTACACCATGAGGAGCGATGATTTCAGCTCCCTCTGTGGACCTGTTATTGACAATGTGAAGTTGCTAAGTATTCGTAGGCCGAAGCTCGTCTGAAACATGGCTCATGCCAAGGTAATGTGGGATGAATCCTTCCCTATCTCTTTTCAATCAAATGTTTTGTTGTATCGTGTTGGTAAGATTTCTTCTTAATTCTAGAGTATGACATCTTCGTTTTGTATGCTGATGTGAATCAGCACACTCACGGCCTTGAATAAGGTTCAATTTCCATTAGACCTAACCTAATGCAAACGCTATAAGGCCCCCACAACGTGTATAATTGAAGTCCAGCAACAACAACTAGGACTCTCAGGAACGTGTATTCTCATGCAAACGCGTTTATGCAACTTACGTCGAAGACCTATTCAAATTCAGCCATTCGATTTGGCTTAAATTTGAATTTTAAATAATTTTAAATTTGAATTCAAATTAAATAAAATTCTTTTTTCTTTTAATAAGTTATGGTTTAGGTTTAGATGTGAGTTAAGTGTATGGCCCATTTCGATTCAACGTTGGACTCACCCAGAAATTCGGATCCGCCCATTCAAATTTCCATAGGTTTCCAATCCGATTGGAGTTGAGGACTCTACTCGACCTTGGGTTGTTGACGAATTTGTCCCAGTTAGTCGACTCGGAATTTTCAAGGGTATTAACCTGATGTAGACTCGGTGGATGAAATGTCTCACTCGATCGCTTAGTAGAAGCTTTGACACAACCCGAATATCCCGGTACTGAAAGTTTAAAAACCACACGGATTTAACACAATTTTTGGGCTTAAAAAAGTAAACCCAGGTCAATTAAATACTGGATTTAAGAGAATCAATTGGTGGAACTACAACAAGTTTTTACCAAAAAATCTGTGCAATTGCTTTAAGAAAATCTTGGGAATTATCATTTCAGTTTGAATTCCCATTTCCTGGAATTGAATTGATGATATCTAGGGCTGAAATCGGGTCGGTTCAGGTTTTTTAAAACCCAATCCACCCAAATCAATATTTATGGAATCTAATCTGAGCTATTGACCCGAAATTCTTGACCTGCTCTGACCCTCATTCTGAACCCAATTTAGCCGGGTTGGGTTGGGTTGGATTAACTTGTAAATTCTTCAACCCGACCCGAATTCTATGCGAGTTTTTGTCTTCTCAACACGACTTGACCTGCATGATTTCTCGCGTCGGGTCAAAACCCGACCCAAGTTTCACCATTGATATCTGAAAAATTGGCTGACTTCTTATACCCAAAACTAACCTAAAAGACCCTAAGGATGGCCGTGACAGATGGTTCAGATTTGGGCTTGATAAATCTGGTTCAAGCTCACAAGACCCGAAGATGGATCGCAAGAAATCATAAATCTGGGTTTCGTTTCTTGAAGTTCTTTAAATTTTTTTGCTGGAAATCTCGTGCTGCAATCACCGAATTCAACTTCCTTTTAAATAAAAAAAAAAAAACTACAGACTGTAATCCCTAATTATAAGAAGCCGATTCTACCCTTTTACATAAAATTGGAAATTTTGAATTAAGTAAATCCTAAACTTTGACACTCTATAGGTTGGAAATAAATAAGAAAAGCAACTACTACTTCGACAGTTTACTAGGACCCAAATTCTCCACCGAATTTGATACTCAAGGAGACGGTCCACCTGTGTAGCACATGTACAATCACTGCACAGCAGATTGGGCTTGGCTTGGTTCTTGGGCTGGATTTCTCAGCCCATTTTAGCAGATCCAGTTGACAACGGGGAAATTAATAGAATTCATTTTCTGTAGACTTCTGGTGTAATTTATTGTAAAAATCTAAAGCAATGGCCACGATCTCTATTGATGTCTGCATTATAACTCCGTCCTTGCTTCTGATGGCCGCATCAGCCAGTTTTAAGCCTCACCTATATTTATAATGCTTTCTGTAAATATATTATTTACTAAAACCATTTTAATTGATTGAATATAATTTTTTAAATTCAATTATTTTTAATTTTAATTAGTTTAAAATATAAATTTATTAATCAAGTTAAAATAAATTTCAATAAACTACCATTGCAATTAATATAATGACTAAATCCATGTATTAACCACATGAGTGTAGCTCAGCTGGTTACCTCCCGCCTCAGGAAGTGGGAGGTCACTGGTTCGAGCTCCCATGGCCTAACCTTGGTATGCCTTAAGGGTAAGAGTCCACCCGTAGGGGTTTTACGTTGGATATCCTGCAGTTTTTCACACGTAAATTCAAATAAAAAAAAATCCACCTATTAATATCGTATGACCCGCCGACCATAATTTTGGCTGCATTTGGATGAGGGGTAAATTTTGGAGGGGTTACCCTGAGTAGGAGTCACCTTTGAGTGGGGGTGATTCTTGCATTGGGATTATCTTTATCTTATTTGGTAATTGAAGTGGTAAAGTAAAAGTTTATCCTAAGAATAAAAAATCTTATTTGGTAACTATAAGCGAGGGTAACTTGATATATTGATATTTTTTGAATTTTTTTATAAAACATAATTATTAAATAATATTCATGAAGTAAATTCTAATAATATTATCTATTTTTTATAAATTATTTTTTATAATTATAATTTAAAATGAACACTTGCATTCTAACATTAAAAAAATAAATAAACAAATTTTTTTGATATTATTATTTTAAATTCCAATAAATGAATAAAAAATATCAACATATCTCTCATAAAATTGTTAATATGTCAGGTTACCTCTACTTACAATTATCCCTACTCAAGGGTAACCCCTGTAAAATTTATCCCTCATCCAAATGCATCACGTTGAAAATATTGACAAATTTTTTAAATAAACATTCAACAAAATAAATTGTTAATTACCCCAAAAGAGATTACCATCAACCTCAAATTCTTTTGGAGTTTCGAAACATTTTCGAAATTTTGACAGAATCACCCCTTAAAAATAGAATATTTTGACAATTATGTTTCATAAAATTTTATTTTTATTATTTATATTAGATATGTTTAATAAAAAATATTAATTCTCATAAATTTGTTAATATGCCAGTTAACCCTTACTTATAGTTACCTCTAAGGGTAACCCCCATAAAATTTACCCCTCATCCAAATGCAGCATGTTGAAAATGTTGACACATTTTTAAAATAAGCTTTCAAGAGAATAAATTGTTAATTATTCCGAAAGAGATTATGATGAACCTCAAACTCTTTCGGAGTTTCGAGACCTTTTTGAAATTTCGACAGAATCACCCCTTAAAAATAGAATATTTTGACAATTATGTTTCATAAAATTTTATTTTTATTATTTATATTAGATAGGTTTAATAAAAAATATTAATTCTCATAAAATTGTTAATATACCAGTTAACCCTTACCTATAGTTACCTCTAAGGGTAACCTCCATAAAATTTACCCCTCATCCAAATGCAACAAGTTGAAAATGTTGACATATTTTTAAAATAAATTTCAAACAAAATTAAATTACTAATTACTTGAAATATATTATTTTTTTAATTATATAATAGATATATTTTTTGAAAGAATTTTAATTTTATAATATATAATTGATAAAGAGATGAAGGCTAGGGGTATTGAGCGGTAGGGTATTATGAATATCTCAACCTCTAAAGGGTTTAAAAAATGGAAAGAGAGGGTAAATTTTCAAATTTTTACCCTCACCCCTTATTACGGGTAACCCCCTCTTACCCCCGACCAAACGCAGCCTTTGTATGCACCCCATTCAAATCGGACGCAAAGCCCGCGTTAGCTTAAGGCTGACGCGGGTAACCCCTATAAAATCCCTCCATCGCCATCGCTCTCAGTCAGTATCTCTTCCTCTCGTTGCGCGCGTATTCTACTGTTCTCCACATAGAGTCGGCAGCAGAGAACTCAAATGGTAGATTCTGCTAATTTCTTCTTTCTTCTTCTACAAATTTTAATTTCTTCATGCCTTCTGTTTCTGCGTTTTAGGATTTATTTTAAAAATTTGGCTATCAATTTGGTCTAAAGTCGTTGCTTTTCCCTTGCAGGCCTTACCCAATCAACAGCAGGTAGATTATCCGAGCTTCAAGCTCGTGATCGTTGGTGGCGGTGGAACAGGTACTTTATTGTTGCTTCGTTCGTGATTCTTGATGCATTTGTTTGTCTTGGAAATTTTGTGATTCCCCGTTGATTTTTGCAGATGGTTTTATGTCGGATTTATGGTTTTGCGTTTTGATTGATATGACCTTTCCTCGTTAGATGTCGAAGAAATAAATAAATGCTCTCTGTGGATTTTGGGGGCGGTTTTGTCCAATTTTCATAAATCGAATTTTGTTTAATATTGATTTTTTCTTGTGGTTTGCATTTGGATGCGTATGATCTTTGCTCAGGAAAGCTTTCTGCAGATCTTTGCTCAAGGAACTATTTTTGGGTTGGGTGAAGGCTGTTTGGGTTTTGACCCAATCCAAGTTGCACCATCAGCAGCTGCTAATTTATTAGGGATGATGAAACTGTTTGGTTTTATGATGGTAAGGGCCCACATGGTCCCATAGCTGTCTTATCAAAACCATAAAGTGATTCTAGTGGAGTTTTCTGATCAATTATCTTTTCAGGAACATTTTTTGCTTTTATTGATTTTATGGTTTTGGCTTTAACTTTTGTTTCTTTTACAGGAAAGACAACCTTTGTTAAAGAGGCATCTTACAGGAGACTTTGAGAGGCAGTATGAACGTAAGTGACACCATAGAATGCTGCATTGTGTTATTATAGCTGTATTCTTATTTTTTATTTTTGTAATTCTCAGCAATCTTTTTTCTTAATTGAACATTGTTACAGCTTACAATTGGTGTGGAAGTACATCCATTGGATTTC
Organism: Chimonanthus salicifolius; assembly: GCA_013350335.1. NCBI lineage: Eukaryota > Viridiplantae > Streptophyta > Magnoliopsida > Laurales > Calycanthaceae > Chimonanthus > Chimonanthus salicifolius. The sequence goes on along the minus strand of CM023535.1, from coordinate 71,058,937 downwards.
TTCACTAACTGTGGGAAGATCAGGTTCTATTGCTGGGACACTGCTGGCCAAGAGAGATTTGGAGGTCTTAGAGATGGATACTAGTAAGTGTTGAGGATGCGTTTGTTTGATGAAATTTCATGATCAGATTTGTCATGCCTTCACATTTTTTTGCATGTTTGTTCTATTTGTTCATCAATTATATCTCTACTTGACTATAGTCAATTTAATTCTAAAAAATATAGTTGATAATTTCTTTCCTTGTGCAGTATCCATGGGCAATGAGCAATCATCATGTTTGATGTAACTGCTCGGGTGACATACAAGAATGTTCCTACATGGCACAGGGACCTTTCCCGGTATATCTGTGGGATCTTTTGTTTGCAACTGATTACTTTAAATGATTTATTCTGGCATTCATCTCATAGTTGGATGTTGTGTATTACTATTTATTCATTCTGGTCTTGAGGAATGCGCAAGAGACAACATGGTTTTTTTAGCTTTAGGAAGGCATTACTGAATGCCTGTTTTTAGCAAGTCATGGAACCCATTGACTTCTCATGCATTGAATTGTCCTATACAAGCTGGACATTAACTCGGCCTGTTTTGATATGTATTTAATGGTGACCCAAACTGAATCTGTTTATAAATAGGTAGAGACCCGACTGACACGATCATTGTTATGTCTACATATGCGATCTACACTAATTTAAAAAGAGTAGTCTTGATATGTGTCCAACTAGAAGAAGTCTCCATGAAATGACTAGGTAGATGGATAAACTTGACTCGAACTCAAAATAGATTTGAACCATGACTTAACAAGATTTGAAATAGACCCGAGCCCCGAATAGACCTAAACTGAATAAAGACCCTATCCGACCTGACCCATTGCCCGGACATATGAGCAAGTTTGATTATGCCATGATATGATTGAATGCTAATTTATTGTTCTGTGTTGATAAAAAAATCAGGGTGTGTGAGAATATCCCCATTGTTCTCTGTGGCAACAAGGTTGATGTCAGGAACAGAGGTGAAGCCAAAGCAGGTTACTGGAGTCGCTTGTTTTTCAAATTTATATAGAAATAGCTACATTCAAATTTAATTCAAGTAGCGCGATCACCAAAAGTTAATTATTAAAATATTGAGTACATTAATAATTGGAAATAATGCCTAAATTCGATTCACATAATGTGTCATACCATTATTGTTAAGAAACTGGGGCTTAATAAATGCCTTTTTTTTTTAAAACTAATTTGGACACATGATATTAGCACATTTTATTGTCTTATTGTAACAAACTCTGATGATTTGAATAGGAATAATGAGTCACGTTTAGTTTATTTTAAGTCGTGGAGAATATTTCCCTATTTGCAAGTTGCATATTTATAACCCATATATTAAGCTCTCATATCTTGCTTCAGTACAATTTCCTATTTTTTTACAATATAGTACTTTCATCAATTTATTTGATGTTGTTAGATAAGTGGTGGTATAATATTATTAATATTGTGTATAAATAATCTATGTAATTCTCTTCACCCTGGATTGGTGTCGGATGTCTTGAGTTTAGATTCTCGTCACAAATATAGCAGATAGGATTCCTCTCGATGGTAAGAAAGAACGAAAAAGCGAAAAATAAAATACAAACTTTTCTGAATTATTGCTTTTACAATTTTTTGCAATATTTAAAATGGGTTGAAATTGGCCAAAATTTTGTCCATCCATCTAAGTTCTTGTGTCAACTGCCAAGTTTGGGGGGATATAAAAAACTAGCATTTCATTCACCGGTTACGAGTATTAGAGTTGAATTACCTCAATTAGTGAGATTAGTATTAGACTCTGATGCCATGTAAAAATGAAGAAATAGATTTGCTTTGTTCTCTCTTGAATGAGGAGAGACCTAAAAGAGAAATGTATTAATAAAGAGAAAATACAAGAGATAAAAATGGAAATAAGATATAACAAATGAATAAATGGAATAAAAAGGAATAAAAATCATGCTAATTGAGGTATCGACAAAGGAATTGCATTTTCTTTAAAAAAAAAAAAGAGAGGGGGAAGATTTTCATTCGCAGTATATCCATCTGCACTAAAGCCAACTTAACGAATGATCCAAATATAATTAAAATCTGTATGATTGGATGAGAGGAACTTAGGTTGGAGCTTCAACTTATTGCTAACCAGTATTCTCCCTATTTGGATGAGATTGTTTGAGGGCAAGAATTGGAGCCAAATTCTCTTACATGATACATTGGGGGGAGTGCATTGTTCACATTTCACAATCTCATTTATCTCATTTGTATCAAGTCCATATTCATAATTAAATTTAATAAATTATTTTTCATAATCAATTGCTTATCCTGAGTCCTATAACTCAAAATCACAACTTTTATGATTGCAGCAATGAATATACACTTGGTAGAAGGCAAATCAAAATATTCAAATATGAGCCAACTGAGCATGCATGATTTGGGAGTATTTTTATTTATTTTTTGAAAAGTAACTTCATTAATTCAAAAAAAAAAAAATTACAAGAACAAAGAGGCAGGACAACAGCAACCCCCCAAAATGAAATTACAAGAAATTATTTACAACTTCGGACTCTAAAGATAACCCCCGACTTGGGAGTATTTCATTTGATTCATTGATGTAATCATAATCCACAACGGCACAACTATCCCACTCCATTGAACATTTTCCCCCAATTAATTACATGATAGCTGTTGAGAACATCCATTAGCCCTTCATCAAAATGCTTGGAGCACCGAACGCTTAGCACGCCTCTCCATATACACTGGCAGAAAAACTCAAAACTTTATCCATCTTCAGCCAAATTCCCATTCATCAGAATATTTTTCCATGTAGCATCCAAAGGGGCAAATGAGTCGCTGTATTCCATGACTAGAAAAGCAGAAGGTGAAAAATTAAAATACAAGTTTGGCTGGGAAGCTAAAAGAATCACGGACTACCTACTCAATGACCCAAATAAAATAAAAGGCATCAAAAGGGCATTCAAAATATGACAGTTTAGGGGTTAACTTCAAGCAAAAATGATTGATTGGCAAACCTGCTTAAGTAGCCTCTGCAACCAGACATTCCCAATATATTATGAGACAATTTCTGATTATCATTATCTCACTGATTCTGCATAATCCTACTAGTTAATAATTTACATGAGAAGTTGCAACTCGGCAAATATGCCATCACATGCAAGCAAGAAATGAATAACAGGATATTGCTTTAAGGACATTTAGGCATCCAACTGACAACCATAGCACCAAGATTTCAAAATATAATTAAGCTTGAGAAACGATCAGGTGCTAGAGACCTGGCCTTCAATAAGGTCAGGTCCTACATATCCACTATCCATTGGTGAATTTTGAAATTTTAAATAATTATATTTTTCCCAATTGATGGTGGAAACGTAGGAACTGACATTAGTCTCCTGCACCTGATCATTTCTAATTAAGCTCAACTGATAAAAAAGACAATGCCAGTCTTATCAAATTCCACAGATGGCAAAACAATTGCAAATTAGAAATAAAAGGGGGGAACAATTAAACCTGCTCCTACTATTGATTCAAGAATTGCCACTTCTAATTCAGGTCAAGCATGAAACAAATAATTGAAATAGAAGTGCCAATAGTGATAGGAGTATATTCTTACTGTAACACCCATACCCTACTATGACTCCTATATCTGGCTTCCTGCCAAACTGAGGGAGTCCCACAAGCCGGTAGATGATAGAATAATCCAATCTTCCGACTGGGATAGCTCCTTTTTCAGATAAGCACCTTTAAAATGTAAACAATAGGTGATAATGTCAATCCCCAGATCACTGAAATGATAGAAATAACAGAGATACCTAACAGCAGAAAATAAATAAAAAATGAGTAAATAAAAAAATCACCTAACAATGATAAGCATTTAGCAAACAAATCAATTAAGGGAAAACACAGCCAAACCATGAATCAAAGAAAAGAAAGGATGTGATGCTAATCTAAGCAAAAACACAACCAATCACCTAGACATCATTCATGTACAAGCATAGATATCATTCCATGATGCTAATCTAAGCGCAAACACAACCAAACCATCAATCAACTAGACGTCTTTTTTAATGGAATCACCAGCGTACCACCCAACCTCCACACCCAAAAAAGAAGGGTCAAAAGTAATTTGAGTGATAAACGAAATGAATTCCCAACAACTATGTTATTATGAGATTATAGTAGATATGTATAAATGTGGATAACTAGTGCCATCATTGTTACATCAAGATGGCCCAATTTTAGACCATGGTAAGTCCATTGCATCATGTGAAGCTAATACTCTAGTAAAAGGAGCTTACTTGATTGACAAAATTGTCATACATCTCCTAGAGATGTTTCTATATTTTCTTCTTGTTGGTGGTTTTATTGCTAATTTTTCTCCTTCAAATGATCTTACACTATTGTTGTGTTTTTGGTGATCAAAGTACAAAGCTTCTTGCTTTAATGCTTCTAAAGCTTCTGTTACCTTCAAAAATAAAAATAAAAAGTAGGAAGTGCACCATCTTACAACCAAACCATTGGCTGTCCCATCTCTAACAGACTCTCTACACTGCCTTGTCCCCTGACACGGCAAGAGGCCACAGAAAGGATGGCATGGGACAACTAATCATTTCCAATCATAAAGTCGTTGGTTTAAGTAACTAATTAAAAGAGCAGAGTGGGGGCTCCTTGTACCTCGAATTTGTAAGTTGACTAAATAACCCCAAATATAGTTCAAACCAATTAAGAAGGTTGAGAATGACAAGAAATGCTTTCTTAGCTTTAGAGAGATAGAGAGATAGAGAGAGAAGAAAAGAAAAAGAAAAGAATGTTAATATATTTTGTTCTAGTTGGTGGTTTTATTGCTAATTTTTTTCCTTCAGATGATCTTACACTATTGTTCTGTTTTTGGTGATCGAAGTACAAAGCTTCTTGCTTTAATGCTTCTAAAGTTCTGTTACTTTTTTTTAAAAAAAAAGGAAGGTAGAAGTGAGTAACTAATTAAAAGAGCAGGGTGGGGGCTCCTTACACCTCGAATTTGTAAGTTAACTAAATAACCCCAAATATAGCTCAAACCATTTAAGAAAGATGAGAATGACAAGAAATGCTTTCTTAGCTTGAGAGAGAGAGAGAGAGAGAGAGAAGAATGGTGTCACCCTCATTGTAAATGAGATACTTCAATAGTTCGGTTTTCAAATGCTCAATTACAACCCAACAATTAATCTATCAATCAATACCTAAGATACCAATCAGGTAATCACTTCTTTCTAATTAAGGCTTCCAGAACCACATTGAATTAAAAAAGATACAAAGGAGACACCTCGTCTAATCCTCTAAGAACCTTTGAAAAGAAAAACCCTTGACCAAGATGGAGAAATAAGGCAAGCCGTGGTGACAAAATTAAGTTTTGGACTAATTCTTAGAGTGATAGCTCTACTTTGGCTTCTAGGTTCCCTTCTCTTTACCGCCTCTCTCTTAGGACTCTTGGACCGATTTCAGATTTCTACTCCATTAGAAGTGAGCAAGTTGTTTGGGACATTCCTCATCGTCGCAACCTATCAAATTCATAAACAGATGCCTTCTCAGATCTCCTCCTACATAATACACAACTCCGTGGAGGACAGTCTTGTCTGGTGACCTAACAGCACCGAAGTCTTCTCAGTTAAGTCCTTCAACACTGGAATTATCTAACTACCGGTACTGCCACCGTTAACCCCAAGATTTGGTCCTCCAAAGCACCTCCGAGGGCAATTACTTTTCTTTGGACTGCTAGGTTGGGGAAAATCTTAGCTTAAGATAACTTGCGGAAAAGAGGAAGAAAAATGGTTAGTGCTTGCTCTTTTTGTCTTCAAGCCTCCGAAGAGTCGGCTTGCTTATTCATTTTTCTTTCTCTTCTGAAGTTTAGAACTCGATTTTAGATCAGTTTGGTGTGGCTTGGTTATACCTTTCTCAATGGCTCAGTTGTCCTTTGCTTGGGACATTATCTCCATCTCACCTAAATGCTCTTCCTTGTGGCAGTTTTCTTTATTCGCTATTGTCTGGATCCTTTGGTGGGAACGTAATAACAGGGTTTTCAAAGATACAGCTGAGTCTAGTGCGTCGATTACAAGGCGTAGTCACACCAAGTGTGCATCATGGGCGGCCTCTCTTCAGAAATTCAGGAATATCTCTATGTCAGAGATTTTACGTGCCTAAAAAGAATGTGTTGATATTTCATGAGATCATAATGTTTTAAGTTAGTAAACAGTCTGTTGCCTTTTTCTATGGGTGCTTTGTTGTCCAGATATTTTTTGTTGTAGTTTTTGTCTGCTTTTTCTTTCTGTATCTACACCTCTGGTGCCCTTTTTCTATTAATATATGAACCATTTCAAATAAAAAATAAAAAATCCACCCCATCAACTTGGGCCCAAGAAACATTCTATAAAGCCCAAAGCATAGCATCAATCAAATTTACATGCTCAAGCACATTTGTTTGCGTTGGGTTCAGGTCGAGCTTGTGACAACTACAACCAGCTTGCAGCTAATATCCTAAAACCCAAGCATGGTCTGTCAATCATGTTTACATGATCATGCAAGGTTCAGGTAGCTCAGGACAGCTACAAACCAGTTTGCAGCAGAGTTAGCTGCAAGCCCATGTTCAGGCCATAGGATGTAGCACAACAATGTTTTAAGCACTTCCAAATTTAGGAAACCCTACTAAAATCCATGTGATTCCTTCATCCATCCTTCTCTCTCCATGGCCATCAAAACACAATAAACTACATTATATCCATAAACAACTACTTTTTTTGAAAAGGTTGCTTTTTATTAACCAGGGGAAAGTAATACAGCCACTAGGAAACAGCAGCACTAACATACCATCACCATCACCATCCAATAATCTCATCTATCTGGGTCAATTTTATGAGTTCTTCTCCAATTAACCTATCATAAACCATACCATCAATCACTCCACAGTTTGACATGTTCTTTTTATCCCTCCCCTCCATGTTGTCGAAGGTCAGCCTCTCCTCACGTGCCTTCAATCTGTAGCCTCTCCACTCTATGCACCAGGTTTGTGTTTAGTTTTCTACTAACATGACCAAACCATCTCAAATGGATTTCTAAGGGCAGAAACAGCGAATCTGAACAACAACTAGCCCAAAAGACAAAAAAGAAATGCCCTGAAGAAAAAAGGGGCAAAACCAAATTACCCAGCACCCATTGATAAACCAGCTTTAGCAAATGAATCAATGCCCTCAGGTTTGCAGACCCAAGGACATGGGAAACATGAAATTCTTTCTGCTTGATGACTCATCTGATGAATTCCACCTTATCCAATAGGTGCCAGTAACAGATTGATCTTTTAGTCCATTGGATCACAAAGGAGTCCCCTTCAATGATATCACCAGCTGAGCCTCACTGATACAGCTCATTAATCGGCTTCATTTGCAAACATCCGTCATTAAAGTGGGTGTGGGGGGAATTCAACTAAAACCAATCAACTTTGCCAGATTATGGATGACTATCTCAACATCACTGTATAAATCCCTGAAAGCACAACCTGAACACCCATACTAGTTTAACCCACACTTTCCACCAGTCAAAGCTATGGCACTCAAAACCCAATTCAAGATTCTTCGGATCATCCAAAATATTCAAAAACCCAATTCAATAAAATGAAAATTCAAGTAACCCACCAATTTCTAACAGAGAACCCATGACATGGACCCAGCTTCTCACAAAATTAATCAACCATCCAAATGAAATCGAAACCACCTTTCTGTTGCATTGTAGTCATCCTACAATAGAATAAATGAAATACAATATCCAAATCTCAAGTACACAACCACTTATATAATCCTATTGGACTTTTAGAAGCACAGGAAGGTGGTCGCTTCCATCTCTACAAATGGAAAGTTCTTAAATTTCTTGAGGCCATGAGTGTCATTCACCGCAATCTGCAATTTCCATTCTCATGGCAAATTCACTTCCCCACCATGTGGCAACCTTGGAGGGAAAGAATAAAAGATGGAAATCAATGCCATAATCTGAAAGAAATCAAGAGAGCAATACAATCAACTTAAAACCTACTTTGGTAGAGCAAGGGCCTGCAAATGGGTAGAGAGAGAGAGAGAGAGAGAGAGAGAGAGGAAAGAACATATGGAGATCTGACTGGTAATATGTTATGCTTTCTCGCTCTGCCACCAATTTTTTATTTTTTTATTTCATTATTCATCAAAGCCAGAAGCTGAAAGAAATCAAGAGAGCAATTCAATCAACTTAAGACCTACTTTGGTAGAGTAAGGGCCTGCAAATGGGTATAGAGAGAGAGAAAGAAAGAGAGAGGAACAAACATATGGAGACCTGATGGTAATATGTTATGCTTTCTCTGTCTGCCACCAATTTTTTTACTTTTTATTTCCTATTCATCAAATGCATATGGTTTTAATTTCAATATTCATCAAATGGGTGGTTGAGATTTGCCGTCAAGTCTCTTATATTTTGATAAATATAAAGTTGATAAATCATGTTATGTAATTTTTTTCCCTCTTGTCCTGTCTCCTATATTTTGACCTCGATAGCAACAATCCCATTGGTTCTCCAATATCCTTCTAGAGCTAGGCACATCATGGAGAAACTTTGTGCTGATGTTGCCTTCCCAAACAGTGTTTCTTCTTATTTTCTTCCTACAGTGTATTCCTCCTAAATTTTTCATGAGCCTTGCTCTCATTTGATCTCTTCCTCTTAATTCCCCAACCTCCTCTTACTACCGATCCCCCTTTCTATGTTGTGGACAATGTAGACTTCTACTATTAGAGTTTGCTCTTTGCTCAAGCTTTGCATAACCATCCGTCTTCACACTGAGCAGTCACCTCAATAATGCCTTCAAGTTTCTTTCCTTCCACACTGGCTACAAGATGGTTGCAGGAATCATCTGCCACACTATTTTTCCCTTACTTTAAAAGCTTTACAGAACCACCTAGACAGGACCTTAGGAATCGAATTACTCATCACCCAAGTACACCCCATTAGATCACCCAAAAAAAAAAAATATTCCATGACTCCTTTGCAAAGTGACAATGACAAAAAAGGTGATCCACTACCTCAACCTCCCTACCACAAAATATGCAATAGACTGACCTCTGATATTATCCAACTTCTCATGAGATTATGTTTTGCTAACACCTCTCCTTTAGCCACACACCAACGAAATGATTGCACCTTTGGTAGAGATTTACCTTTCCAAATATGACAGCCATATGAGGTAGGTTAGCACTCCCTTGTGCATTTTTTCAATTCTAGCTCTAACTATGAAATCCCCAGAAGGATCACCATCCCAAACTCTTATATCCTCCTCCTCACTACAAATGCAAACATCATTTAGCACTCAAAGAGTTGAATATAATCCCTTGCCTCCCCATCCCTTAACACCCTCCTAAAACTTACAACCCAAATAATGGAACCTCCCAACAATGTTGTGAAAATCGGATTGTATTGTAAAACCATTTTATACCTTCAGTTGTAAATCGTGAACCATAAATCATAAAATCATAAGATTCATAAGTGTTTTCCTCCAAAAATAATATAAATGTATGAAACAACATAAAGATATTGAATAAGCAACAATATAAGCAGTTTTCCAATTTACTTTTAATCAACATCACCATTATCATCATCATGTGACAAAATCCCATCTATTTGGAATTGGCTTTTTAGGTTCAACTTCTCCATTTGACCCTCATAAACCATAAAGTCAGTCCAATTTTCCTTTAGTATTAATTGAACATATTCATAAGTCTAGGAGTGAAACTTGGGTTGGGTTTTTACCCGATCTGCATGACCCGACCTGAAAAATTAGTAGGTTGGGTTAAGTATTATTAATTTTAGGGTTGGGTTGGGTTGAATGAAAAAAATAACCGCATTAAATTTGGGCTGGGCTGGGCTCAGCTTTTAAAGAACGACTCGACCTGAATTACCTTATATTATATATATTTTGCTGTATGAACCCTAATTCATATCCCTTTCATTTCTCTACTGTTTCAAAACTCATCCTTGCGGTTGCCGATATCCCTCTCCATTCCTCTCTTCCGTCGGTCGCCGATGTTCAATAGCACCTCCCATCTTCCTCACCACCGGCCAGGTAAGGGTTTCCTCCATTGGCTCCTCTCCACCCCTCTCTCTCTTCTTTCTTCATTTCTCCTTCACCTCCCAATTCTCTCATTTTTCTTTTTCCCCCTTATTCTTCTTTGCCTTTTCCCTTCTTCCTCATCATCTTGTTACCTCATTCATTTTTATTTGTAATTTTTATTTTTTCCCTAATTTCTTTTCTTCCTTCCCCCTTTTCTTATTTTCCCCATTTTTTCTCTTTCAGCTTTTCACCTTCCCTTTAACTTCCCTCCTTCCTCTTCTAACTGTTGCCATTTTTGGCTGATGATGATGATTATTTCTTTTCTGTCTTTTTACACAGGAATTTCTTTGGAAGGAGCATCTTCTTCTTCGTTTCTCCTCGCTTGTTTTCCCACCAAAGTATCCCTTTTCTTCGTTTCCTTTGCATAGAGAGGTATGCTGTTTTTTTTTTCTTATTTTCTTTTAAGTTGGTTTTGACACTAGAACTTCTGTGTGGATTTGAGGGGATTCCATAATCCTTTTAATTTTCCTTTTACATTAGAAATTGGAATCATGGTAGAAACGGGTAGGACTAGGATTACAAGTTGGGCTAAAAGTGGGTTGGGTTGGGTTCTCAAGCCAAGTTAGCGCTAGGTTATACAAGTCGGGTCAGGTTGGGCTAGGCTTAACCATATGTGACGTGGGTTGGGTTTATCAAAACCCAGCCCAACCCGCCCAAGTTTCACCCCTATTCATAAAGATTGCAAAATGAACAACATATAACCATTTCATTGGAACTCAAATTTCAAAGTTCCAATTTCCAAAAGCATAATACTAGTATATACTCTGACTATTGTTGTACAAAGCCAACAATAAACTAAAAAACCCCTGAAGAAATCCAAAGGTCCTAGACACCCCACAATTTAAGCCTTAAAAAGGATCAAACCAAATATATAATGCTTTTAAATTCCAATAGAATTAAGATTTCCAAACTAATATGAGTTGTTTCTCTTGTCGTATCATATGAATTATACAAATCATGTATTATAACATTTTGACAACAATGCCTCCTAGGAACTCATAGTTATGGCAAATTTTGGAATCTTATTAAGAGACAAATGAGAAGTCCTGAGAACATCTCCTTCAGATGTGAACCCCTTAACCACACATCTTTCCAAAAGACATCCCATCCCTTTTGCTTACCGCAAGCCTCAACCCTCCCACAAAAATCTCTCCCATTTTACCTTGTCTATGCATAACTTGTAAAGATCTCTCACCACCGCTGAACAATTTTTTAACTCCACTCCCCATACCTCTAAAGCATCATTCCCTCCATAGGCTGCATTTAGAACCCTACACCACCCTAAGTTCAAAGAAGTTTCACCAATCTATTGAGTTCAATTCAACCTTCGAATAATGGATTAAAAAGCTGTTACTTGTGGCTGCACAGTGCTACGTACGACAACATTAACCATTTTTTAAATGGAAAACAACTTTAACTAGTTACCTCACCTAAAGACGTGGTCCAACGATACCATCAAACACTAAGCAAGGGTTGCGGATAAGTGATTGATTGCCAAAACTTAGACCAATTGATCATTTCTAGGTATCCTATCAAAGGAAACAAAATGAGTATCCATTTTATGACTAGGATCAGACAGCTAGAAATGACCTATCGGGCCAATTTTTTTAGATGTTCGATCCACCACCTAAGGCTTAGTCTAGTGGTGGTCAATGCTTTGTGTTGGTTGGGGAGGTTAGGGCTTAGGGGCTCACAAGTCAAAACAAGTCATCCTCGCTTAATTTGCATCCATATGTTGCTGAATCAATAGACATGCAAAGAAAAGTCTGAATGCGAGAATCTGAAGGCATTGAAATGGGAAGAAAGCCAGCATGTTAATGTACAAGTTCCAGTAGCGGAGGAGAAGGTTCAATATAAAACCTTTCAAGCTACATATCAAAGCATTCAGAAACATATCTTTACAAAGTTCTGAATTTACTGCATTCAGCACATCATGCTTCATAGAATCAAAGCCAGCCTGAGATAATATTAGTTAAAGAAATTAATAATAGCAGCTGATCATCATTACTGACTTTCGGAGGGAATTGAAGCAAAGCTGCCACAAGGCGTACAGCAAAAAAGCCCCACCATAGTCATTAGGCCTTTGGAAGCAAGATGTGTACGCCTCCAACTTTAATCCTGGAAAACGCGGGGGATACATCAATAATATCCTCGAAATGAAAATTCCTCACATTGCCAAATGGATCCAGCAAGCATATTCAATTATTCATTGAAAATGTTGTAATTTACTTAATTCCACTGAAAACGAAAAATGACATAGTAGCAAAGAAATACATCCAAATTTAATGGAAATTCAAAATTCCATCATTACACAATGTGAACAGTAGCAAGGATAAACTCTTACATCTCCCATTACCACTCTCCATTTACATAAATCATCAAGTCTAGGTGTCCCTTGCCAAGTAGATGAACAATGATGGTTTATCATCCATCGTTGGAGCCACGGTGTCTGTTGAACAATATTTTCCATAAATTTAAATAGACATTTCCTCAAGACTACATGATTTTCTTGTTCCAAGAAAAGGTAGAGAATGTAATAAACATCAAAAAGTGCATATTTTTGCACTTCTTTCACAAACTAGAAGCAGGAAATAGAGAAATTGTATGGTCAATATCGGCCAATAAATGGTTCACTTAATGACATATCTTCCTCCTAATCTTTAAAAGAGGTCTTTGTAATAATAGAATACTCCATTTCATGTTCTCTCTCAAAAAACAAATTAAATATTCCACCATCTTCATAAGGAAGTGTTAAACACCAATGAAACAAACCCACAAAGAACAATAAAAGAGGCCACAAATATGACGATGAGAGCAGAAGCCTTCAAAAGACATTCATTTCTTTACAAATGTTTATGATACAAAAATTTCTGGACCCAAAAATTCAACCCAAAACATATACTCCTGAACATAAGAATTCATTACTCATTTTACATGGCAGAAGAGACAGCATTTAAAGGAAAGATTTCATATTCTGATGGTGTAAAAAAATTAGGGAAAATGAAAAGCCTATTAAGTGCCTTAGCTCTAACAGAAGGCTGTTTCAGTAGATATTAAGTGCCTTAACTCCAACAGATGTTCATCATTTGTTATGTGGAGCATAAGACGGAGGTTTGCCATCATTGCTTCTTGGTCCCAACTCAAGGGTCCAGAAGCATATAAAGCCTCCATGGTGGAGCGGTAGGCATGTAACTCTAACTTGTGGATTTCATCAGCTAATTCCTCTTTTGTAGGAAAAGAGGATTCTCTATCACATTCCCTCTCACTAGAAGATATGGCATCGACGAACTGACTATCCGTATCTTTACTAAGATCTGTTATTAAATGATGATGTGATGTAAAGAGACCATGGTTAGTACTACCACAACTCGCAACAGAGGAACACGCACTACTTTCAGAATCACTGGGTTCTAATCTTGTTGGGATAAAAAATCTGTCATATCCATTGGGTTGGCCCTTCTCCATGCAAATTTCAGAAAATCCAGTCATTCTGTTCTTAAAGGAAGCATGCATGTAGTTTTCACCCAACAATGGTTGTGGGGAAGCAACAGCATCTACCTTTTCCAATAATGGATATGGATGCCCTGAAACCAGTTGCTGACGTTTACCCTCCAGCGCTCTCATTTTCCTACTAGATTCCACAAGTGTGTCAATATGTGATGAGCAATACTCCGACCCTCTCTTCATGCTTCTGGCAGAAACCCCTTGGGGACACTGAGAATTCAGGTCATCCTCAACAGGAAAATGATGGTATCCAGCATGAACTTTAACATTTGCAGCTTGCTTCATCACACCATAGTTTGAGTTATTGTAATGCATTTCTGCTGGCAGTTTGTTTCCTTGTTTGTCTTCATAGCATCCTGAATTCTGCACATAGGTCAAAAGGAAAAAAAAATAAGTCACTGTAAATCCCTGACAGATCTGGATAGTGTTGCAAACTGGAGCAGAATTAGTTGAAATTCAGATTTTCTCTGCCTTCCTTGCCACAATTAATGCCATGCATTTCAGGCCCCATCCTGGTACAGGTTGGAAATAAACTCAGCGAATACCCTTTCTTTGGACTAGAGGACAGATAATACCCTCCTATGGGACTAGAGGACACACCATTGATGTACATAAAAACAGCACATGGTTATACATATAAAGTAAAATAAAAAACAGGATAGGTCAAATAAAGTTACCTTCCTGATCACAACCCATTGATCATCCTGCCATGATTGCCGCACTCTAACATCAAATTTGTGGACCTTGAGTTCCTGGGATGATCCAAGGAGTGTAACGGAGAAACATTTCCCCCCAATTGCCTTCAGGATTTTTGCAATTTTCCACGAGTTATTATGGAACACCTCAACAATATCTCCAGCAACCCAATTCTCTATGACAACCATGGGAGGGCAAGGCCTAATTGCCTTTCTAGGCACTCTTTCAGCAATCATGACATCCCTGTCACCAAGTGAACGATCATACTTAACATTGTAGTAACGCCCATTCCCCGATATGATTTCAGCGTTCCTCCAGGAGCCTGAAGGAAAGTCCCCTTTGTTCAACACCTCCACCTTCCTACCTCGACTGTATCTCATGATGGCTGCAATTTCAAAATAGCCAAAATCAGAGCCCTGAAACCAATAATAATAATAATAATACAAATAAAAGACCAACACTGACACAACATATAAATACACGCCATGGTCAAACAAAACAATGACAGATGATTAAGCAATACCAGCCCATATTACATAATTTCCAAAAAGTAACAAAACAATGAGCGAATAAACATGAGGATTTATTTAGATGTACTACACAGATGGATTAGTTCCACAAACCAATAAAAACATAGGTATCCGAGGTTTGTTCCTAGTTGTTCCATAAATCAGTTAAAAACTTTACATCCAAGAGTAGGGACCTGAGTTACAATTTTTTTGGCTAGGAAAAAAAAATTCCGGCCTCGGTAGGGAGCAAAAACTTTTGGCTGATATTTCCAAAAATATATATTTCAAACTGGGCTCAAACCAAACAATTTGGCCGATATTTTGGATTTTGACCAAATTTTTAACTGACACAAGGACAGATATATGATGCATCTGGATTGGAGAAGACTTTTCAGTGGATCCTCTCTTGTGGGGACCCTCCTAAGGGTATCTCCTCAAGTACAAAAGTAGGGGAACACTGGATTCTACCAAGATGATGTAGTATTCAGGAGTTAGAGTAGGGGAAACCAATGATATGGCATGATGCCATCTGGTACAATTTCCCTTATGAAAAACATTACCAAAGAAAAGTATCAGATCTGGATGTAGGATTTGGCCGCTGGATTCTCCCAAATCTTCCAACGCAAGCAGATATTTTGATGGTGTAATCCACAAGGGCCTGAGTCAGCAGAGAAGGAACTTTTCTCGTGTTAACCATTTTTGACAAAAAAACAAAAACCGGTTATTTTCCAAGAAAGTACTTTCGTTTTCTAGCAAAGAGATGGAGCATTAAGACAACTAACGGTTCGTATTCCATATGCATGGTATCATGATAATCAGCACAGCACAAAAAGGATGTAGTGATAGCCATCGGTGAATATTTAATGTTCTAATAATACAACAAATCTTCAAAGCCAAAATAGGGGGAAAAAACGATTCCAAATAAAATAATGAGAAAATTCAAAATAACATGCCAAAAATGAACAAAAATATTTTTAAGCAATTTTTGGGTGGAGGTGCAAAAAGCAATTTCAAAGACTGAAAATAACAACGACGAAACATAAATTTGAAAATCATAGAGAAAAGAAACTAAAAAACCTGATTCGGAGAAATAAAAATCCTCAAGAGGAAAACCAAAAGTGATTCAAATGTTCACTCTAGTTACATTCTTTGCATAAGAAAACTAACAATCAGGCAACCAAAATAACAATAATAAAACATGTCTATTGTTTTGCGGATGAGAGATTTTCATCGAACATGCATCCAAAACTTCACAAAATAATGACCATTATCTTAGGGAAAAATCACTGAAATTCCAATACAATACATATATCAAAAAGAAAACAATGACGATACTGTAACAATAACAACAACAGTAACAAGAAAAATAGAATTGAAAGAGAAAAATATTAAACGAAAAAAAATAATCCTGCCTACCGATTGATGATTCTTAGGGTTTCAACGTGCGACTGCAAATTTTCGAATTTCGTCTCTTTTCACTGGTGGAAAAGGGAGTGATTATGGACAAATCGGAGGAAAAAGAATGAAAGAGAGATTGGGAAGATTGAGTTCTGCCGATTAGAATTGGAATCGAAGGAAGAGAAATTATTGTAGTTATCAAAACGGGATTTAATTTGAGTACGTATTGATTGCATTGACGTGCTTCCAAAGTCGAATATGCCGAGCCGTTTCCCTTTTCTTGCCCTAAGATGTAAGAAAATAAGAATAGCTTTAGTGGGTGGATTGTAGTTTGGGATTCGAAAACTTTAGGAATACTTCTCCGGTTTCTCTCACAGCCTGAATTACATATTTTTTTATAAAATAAATTAAGAATGATAAAGTGTATTTAATAAGTAAAATTTCAACTTTATTTAACCATTTAATTTCGTTGATATTTTAATTTTTTATATAAAATTATTGAATTTTTCATTATCTGTCTTATAAAATTTTGATGATCGAATTAAAGAATATCAAGTATTTTCAAGTACTAAGATTAGTATTTGATGTCAAAGGCAAAGGTGTGCTTGTTTAGATCAAACTTGTTTAGCACATAATATTTATTATTAAAATAAAAATCAAATTTCAAATTGAAATTATTTTCTATTGTTTTATATAAACATTTTTTGATTTTTGCAATTTAATTATTTTTCAGAGGAAATATAAAAGGAAAATTCATAGATAAGCTCTTTTCTCGTCTTTGTAGATTTCGAAACTTATGATCCAATTGATTTAATGTCTTGTTTGATCCAACTCATGATTCAAGATTCAACCTAATCAACGCACATAACTAATTTTCAATTTGATCTATAACACATAATTCGATCTAAATTCTCTTTATCTATTACTCAATACATAATCAAACCAATCGCAATCTATGATCTATAATTAATTTAACCTAAACTATGATTTGACCTTTAAAGTTAAACTATAATCCGACGTATAACTTAATCCATGGCCCTTTTAATATAAAAATGTTAGAACATATTTATAAAAGTTTTGACTGACCATCCTTTCTGTCTTACTTTTAATTTGACTGGATCCATTTTAGTTAAAACATCTGGATATTGCTTGTTTAATTCATTTTTATTCTATTTTTTAACGTTTATATTCTTTATTTTTATGGCAGATTTTTACAATAATGTTATTTATTTTTAATAAATTGTTTTTAAATGATAAAACATTTGTTTTGACTTTTGCCATTTATATGTTTAATTATATTTTTTACAAAAAAAAAAAAAAACTATTTTGTATGCTATCTCTGGCAAAATGAAAGAAGAAACACTAAATCTGCCATAAAAATTTATACTGTACATGTCTATATCCATTTATCCCTTTTAAGGCGGTCCACCCTTGACCTTGAGCCTGGCATCTCAAAATATTTAATCTGAAAGTCTACGCATTTTGCAAACCTGTATTTTTAATATTTTAATATTTGACATTCATATTTAAAACTAAGACTCAATGACCAACTAAGCAATATTATGAATTTGATTAATATATTGTATCTTTATTTTATTGTTTTGTATAAAATATATGAGATCATTATCTTTCTTTTTTTAATAATTAAGGTGTTTAGGACTTTTAAAGTATTCGAGTAATCAAATAATTTTATGAAGAGTAGCTATTTGGGATGAAGTGCAACTCTCGACAAATGAGAGACCTTTGTGTCTCAAATGGAAGATGCTTCTGATTCTTGATCATCACTCTAATTTCCTTTAAATTTGTTAACTTTTTAATTTTTTTCTCTAACAAATTTTGTGCAATAGAAATAAAATTATATGAAAATCTTGAGTTAAAATAAAATAATTTAATATAAAATTTCAATTTATATAAGCTTTTGACACTTAGTTGAAATTTGAATGCACGCAACTATAAATAGAAGCTCTTAATTCTTAAAT
The DNA here is from genome assembly GCA_013350335.1 of Chimonanthus salicifolius. Lineage (NCBI taxonomy): Eukaryota > Viridiplantae > Streptophyta > Magnoliopsida > Laurales > Calycanthaceae > Chimonanthus > Chimonanthus salicifolius. Next base: position 71,040,669 of record CM023535.1, on the reverse strand, counting down.
ACAATAGATTTGAATTAGATGGATTCTCATTATATCCACGTCATTGTTATCGTTAATTTTATTCAATTTTCGAGTTGTACTCTTAATCTCATTATTATTGTCAAAGCTATTTGTTTAATTTGTTTTAAGTTAATATTCTATATTTAAAATTATCATGCTTTTTATTATATAGACTGGCGACATTTCTTACCCCTGATTCTATCTTGTCATAATTCACCTCCTTTATTACTTCATAATTCATTGTATTTCTCCTCTACTTTTTCAATTATCTTTTTTTTTTTATTAATGCTCTTTCACTGATACAAGGCGCCATGAATAATTTAGACCAAATCGGATTCTAATACCTTACTTTGGATACATTGGGGATCTAATTCAATTCAACTCACCAATCACCATATCAATGGATGGCATGCATGTAATTTAACGACCCAATAAACATGTCTATGAAAATATTGATTATAGAATTTTAGACCAAATATAATGGTAGTATATTTTTTTATATTTTGAAATTTTTTACAAGATAAGATGTCAAATTATGAATCGAAATATGATTAAATAAAGTTGACTACACAACTTAATTTTACATGTAAAATTTATTTTTAAAGAAACAAAAACTTAAATCTCAATATATTCTCATGATAGTTAACGAGTTTCATATATTAATCATTTATAATAAATATTTATTGTTGACTTGAGATATACCATGATCTACAATAGATTAGAAGACTCTAATCTCTAGAATGCATCTCTTGATACCGGACTTTATGAAATATTCTTTAGAGATAGTGGACTCATCCGTGAGGGTTTTACGCTCGGTATCTTGCAATTTTCTATACGTAAATTAAAAAAAAAAAATTAATCTCTTGATATCGGACTTTATGAAATATTAATTTTACTGTTTACTACTTTCTTTTACTGAAAATACACTTCATATATAATTTTATATAACTTGCAATCAAATCGACCTTATATAATCTTTCCTCTTATTAACTATTGGAATCCCATTTCCTTTTAATATATATATATATATATATATTCAATATGAAAATTCAAATATACCCCTACTTTATAAAGGAATGTTTTATCACTTATTCACTTCCATCGTGGAGTAGTATTCTACATGGATAAGTAAAGAGAATGATAATGACCTAGATTCTGTTGCCATTGCTGTATTGCATGAATGACACTTATTGTATTGTGAAAGTCAATTTCACTCTTTAATTTCCACGTATCACACTTTGATTTGAGCAGGAAAGAATAAAGATGACTTTAATCCAATCTAATCCATATATGACTTGCCCATCTATTTAAAAAATAATGAAATTATTTTAAAAATTAAAATAAATCTAGTGAGGTTAAATTCTATGATAGCTGAGCCCCATTGAATATAAATTGGCTTGAAAAAAAAGGACAAGAATCTATTACAGATAAAAGCATATTGATACAACTTAAAACTTATAAGTTGAAGTCTCGTAGACATCTGTTGGAATAATCAAAGTTATTATATAATTAAGATTCTTATTTTGGATTTACCTCTAATTAAGAAGTGTATTTGATTTTAATTAGTATAGAGCTTGAATTTGAGTATGATAGTCGTAGAGTCGGCTAGATGCTATAAATACATATAATAACTTATGTATTAAATATAATACACAGTTTTATAATTTTGACAACATCATATAGACAATTGGATCAACAAATTTAAAGACTAATTCAGTTCAATGGAATAAATGATGATTTATGTGAGAAAGAATTTTGGGAGGGAATGTGATCAATCAAAATATATCTAAAAGATTTTATCAAGTTTGCAACTATAAAAAAAATTAGTAACCATCTTAATCTTGAAATAACCAAATAATCTTTAAATTTATACATATGGCATCCACTTATTGGTTGTGCCACAGGATAATGTAAATAAAGAAGGATAGGCCATTGAAGATATGGAGAAAACTAATAAAGAAATACGTAAGAAATAATGGAACGATTATTTCTATAATTCATGTAGAGTGAAATGGAGAAGTAGAACGGAAAAAACTGACCATAAAATTTTAGATTTGTTGCTGTTAAAGACTTAATCGAAAAAATCAACTGAGTTGAACCAATTATAAAACAGGCCCTAACAGGGATGATTCCTTTTATCTTGGATTAGAAACTCATAACTCTAGACTCAGCCATCATTTCAAGTCTTGCACATGTTTCGACAGGGCAAACTCTCATACAACTATACAAGTTGGTTCTTACAGCAATAAAGTTAAGAAAATGCATCTTTAAAATCAGCTAATAAAATGGTCATAATTATAAAATTTAATGTCATATAAATCCATGCTAAAAACTAATAAAATAAAATCATTCTCAATCCACAATCATCATAAACTCCGTCACAATCAAACTTGAGACATTCATCTGAAACAAGGAAATGATTTTCAATAGGCAAAATAGGTGGTGGAAGGGGACATCAAGTGAGCCTTCTCAAAACAAAATCCACCTGGTACAAAGTTTTACGACAGCAAATCTCTCGAGCCTCTCTTAGTTTAATCTACAATGGGTGTCAATGGACCCCACATGAAAGGAACCGACGGCTGAGATTCATCAGTCCGACATACTGCTTGTTTCAAGCTGTACTGCCTCCAGGCCTTAACTCAATCTGAATGCAGCTCTGGAGCAAGTGACCTTGGACTTGTCGTTCGGAGCCGTTGGAGAGCTCGCCCAAATTCAAAAAATATAGAAGGCGAGGCTGCCTATGACAGTGATTACCCAGATAAAATCATATTCACAAACATGACACTTTAGTGACAGCAAATCGTGAGAATCAACCAATCAATCTGCACCTATAAGTTGTGAATGACATCTGAATTAGGTCCACCATTGAACCTGCAACTGAAGAACCTAATCTCTTCTTCTTCTTCTTCTCTCTGAACATCTGCAACAGGAGTTCAAGGAGATGAGTTACAATTATTCTTATCTCCCGGCAAACCTTCAGCCCAATGAAGCTAGCCCCGATTGGATGAACAAAGGTGACAATGCGTGGCAGCTGACAGCCGCCACACTTGTTGGCATCCAGAGCGTTCCCGGCCTGATAATTCTCTATGGAGGAGCAGTTAAGAAGAAATGGGCCGTCAATTCGGCATTCATGGCGCTGTACGCATTCGCATGTGTGTTGGTCTGTTGGGTAGGATGGGGCTATCAAATGTCGTTTGGGGAGAGACTGGTTCCAATCTGGGGCAAGGCTTCAATTACACTGAGCCAGAAGTATCTCCTTGATATGGCCTTCTTGGGGATGTTCCCCACGGCGACGATGGCGTTTTTTCAATTCGTCTTCGCCGCAATTACGTTGATTTTGATAGCCGGAGCTCTGCTTGGGAGGATGAATTTCTATGCATGGATGTTGTTTGTGCCACTGTGGCTGACATTCTCATATACAATTGTAGCATTTAGCATCTGGTCACCAAATGGGTTTCTTGCCAAAGCAGGAGTTATAGATTACTCTGGTGGCTATGTCATTCATTTGTCATCCGGCGTTGCAGGATTTACAGCAGCTTATTGGGTTCTCTCTCTCTCTCTCTTCCTGTCTTGCTTGATCTATTCCACTATTTAAGTGTTAAATCATATACTAGAAGAGTTGTGGGTGGTTTCATGTGTACGTGCCATTAGTCTCACCTTTAACGTGGAGCGAGGAGACCTGTATTATCTAAAAAAAAATATAAAAGTATAACTCATAGTGGGTTTAAATGGTTAGAAATCTAAATAATTGAAAAAAAAAGGGTGTCCACTTAAAATGGCCTCTTAAGTGGAGTGACTAAGTTCTTTATAAATCCTTACTAGTTCGCAGTAGTTTCAACAATCTCTTTCTCGAACGAGGCCTTTCAGTGGAAAGAGCGACGCCAGCCATCCCATTCACTTGAAGAATCTCTCGAGGATACATAAAGTAAGCTGAGACTTGACTCTTATACCACTTGTCAAGACAAAAGACTAGTCTGTTACGCGGAATAACCCAAGTCCTTCATTAACCTCTAGATCTCCCTCTACACTTCTAACGTGGGACTCGTTCGTAGTAGTTTTAAGAGTGTTGTATTGTGTAGAATATTTTAATGGTTTCAATTATATATATAGGTTTTTATAATAAATTTAGATGTAATGAACATTTCATTTTATATTTATATAAAAAAGATAACGCAGAATAAAAGATTCGCTAAATTGTTAATCTCATGTTTCAGGTAGGTCCACGGCTAACCAAAGATAGAGAGAGATTTCCTCCTAACAATATCATTCTGATGTTGGCTGGGGCAGGACTCCTCTGGATGGGTTGGACAGGCTTCAACGGTGGGGATCCATATGTGGCCAGTATTGATGCGTCCTTGGCTGTCCTTAACACACACGTGTGTGCAGCTACTAGTTTGCTTGTATGGCTTCTGCTCGATGTTTTCTTCTTTGGAAAGGCCTCTGTTATTGGTGCCGTTCAAGGCATGATCACTGGACTTGTCTGCATCACTCCTGCAGCCGGTATTTTACCTCTCAAAAATCAAATCACCTTCTTTATTCCTCTCTCTCTCTAGATACATAAATGAAAGACCTGCAATCAGGTGATTCCCTGGTTGGGTAAAAGTGTTGGGGGTGAAAAGTGGTGAAAGATGGTTTTCACCTCTCATGTTGGACTCTACTAGACACGCGATAAAAGTGAAGATGAACCTAATACATGACATGACAGCGGATCCGATACACCAAAAGCTTTAAACTCAATATAACCTAGAAAATGAGGGTTTTTATCATATTTTATGCTAGGATGGCACATTATCAAAGTTGGAACCCACCAAACATGTGGTCGTTAACTTGTCTCGCATCGTTTGAGATCTTAGGATTTATAAATAGATAGGCACCTCTCATTATAAGTTGGATTTTAGACATGAGTTCTACCTATGTGTTTTAACATGGTATCAAAGTAAGGTACCAAAGGATGGATAGGGTTCTTATTTCCATTTTGATAGAGGAAATGTGAGCATGTCCCACATCGCATATAGACTTTGAGATCTTAGAGTTTATAAATACATAAACACCCTCTCTTTATAAATCTCTTTTTAAGGATGAGTTCTATCTATTTGTTTTAACAGTAGTGAGTCATAGATAAACTTTTGACATATTGGTCAAATCTCAAACTATTGGTTTTATAGCAATTACAATGTCCCATGTTTAAATGGATGACACCTTAAAAAAAGAGTGGGCCCTCAAAGAAGGTTAACAGAGAGGTATAGCATGAAAAAGAAACTTGCGATTCATCAATAATTTTGTCATACAGGCAGTCCAGTCCAATATGATAAAATAGGATAAAGAGCCTCATTTTCTTGCCACGCAAGAAACTCAACTCATCACCTTGGCAAGCTGAGTCAATTCAGCATAATCACTTGCCAACATGGTTCTCCAATTGGCAAACCATGGTCCCTACTGTGTTATTCTTTCTCAACCACGTTTACCTGCATTCCACAAGCTTGGTTTACACTAAGAAGTTGCCTATAATATGAAACAGGAGTGGTACAGGGCTGGGCTGCCGTAATCATGGGAGTGCTCTCAGGCTCCATCCCATGGTTCACCATGATGGTTGTTCACAAGAAATCTGAGCTCCTTCAAAAGGTCGACGACACCATGGCTGTCTTACACACACATGCCATTGCCGGAAGTCTAGGAGGCATCCTCACCGGAGTCTTTGCCGAACCTAAGCTGAACCGCCTCTTCTATGGCATCCAAGGGAACTACGTCGGCCTCTTCTATGGTTTCGACATGGGCAAGGTCCACACAGGATTCCGACAATTGGGTCTTCAACTAGTGGGCATTGTGTTCGTAGTGGTGTTCAATATCATTGTAACCAGTGCAATTTGCCTGCTTGTGCAACTGTTTGTCCCTCTGAGGATGACAGATGAAGAGATGGAGATTGGAGATGAAGCCGTTCATGGGGAGGAAGCTTATGCACTTTGGGGAGACGGTAAGGTTCAAGAGGTAGAGTATGGAGCTTCGGTTATAGATGTTGAAGATCCAAAAGCTGCTAAAGCCGGCGGTCAAGTTGAGATGACATGAAATGCAAATCTAACCTACTAAGAAACTAGACAATTTCGTGTTGTTGTTCTTCTTAAGGTTATGATCAGCAATAATGATTTTTTTAAAGCAAGGGTATACCCATTACAAATTAGAGGTGGGACTACTTTTAGAAGTATATATAAATCTCTCAATCTACACACATCATTTAAATTTATGGGTAATAGCCTTTGGAGTTAAACGTAAATTAAAATCAAAATCCTACTTTATGATCGAGCATCTTGACCGTCGAGCCAACTCCTAATATCATAACATTTGTATTTGCAAATTGAGCACCTTCTTCTTTTATTTTTCTGAATTATTATGGGCTTTGCAAAGGACACAACAATTAGCAGAGAATGAAGTAATCCAACGGCTAGGTTTTTCTTGTCGATCTTTTAGAGGGAGGTATGAAACAATCAGTCACATATACCACCACCACCACCACCACCACCATTGATCTAATATCAAAATAAAAGATTTAACACTAAATCTTAAATCAAGAGTTGCCATTAGTTTAATTAATATGTAATTCATTTAAAATAGTCTCATACTCTAAATGATTTCACATTTCTACTGAGCCAATTGGTTAAATGAAGATGATTGTTATGGAATTGCCTCTCCAGTAAGATCTCCTCCTGAACCAGCTTGTTTTCATCAATGATGGGATCCTGGCACTGAAAATTTTATTACAAAACAAGAGATCCACTCTAAGAAGAATGATCTTACTTGTTTTAAGAGTGTTTTGGCAAATCTAATATAAGATGGGTTTTACATTATTAAATAGAATGTATTGAGTACTCTGAGAAATTTTTGTCATTCCATCATTACATTTTTGTAAATATGATGGGAAGAAGTCAGTTACTTATAACATAAGAAAAGTGATAATTTAAAATAATAAAGTTACACAGACTAAATAAAATAAAATTACTTACAATATTTATATAATTTTTCAAAATCTAATCGAAAATATGTATAACTTTTTTGAAAAACATATTACAATCTGATTGTTAGTACTTAAAGAAGGCACATGAGGCTCTTTCTAGGAATTTTGTTTGGGCAGTTTTATAGAAATTTGATTCTCATTTTTAATAGAGAGACAATATATTTATTATAAATAAGTTTTCATCAGAGGGTGGAATGGATAAATAATTATATAGATGATACATATTAAAGTAAAGTCTTCAATGCTATTATCATAATTTTGTAAAATAAATTATTAAAAATCAATATTCTATCATAATCAAAATTTTAAATCTAAAATCACTTAGTTAATATAATCAAATAAAGTTAAAATTTATAATATTTTTTTATAAATTTTTATAAATTTAATTAAAAAATCTATAGCATACCTTGATAGTCAAGTATTAACTTATTCCTAACCCAAAGAGTGATCTAGTGTCTGAGGTAGAGGCGACTCACATGACCCGAAAATTATAAAAAAAAATATCAACTTACACGTGTGAAGTCTCCTTCATTTAAAAAGTTTTTTTTTTCACGACTGGGGACAATTTCGTAAATTTATACGGAGATTTAGCTAAGAGCTTGACGAGCAAGGATCGACGTACTTCCAGCGCCTTCTTCGTCTTCTCTATTCGTCGTGCAGCTCACGCATCTTCTATTCTGGGTAAGAAATCTGGGGTTAGGGTTTTCTTCTCTATATTTATTTATTTTCATCGATTCGATTTCCTTCAACTTCTTCAGCTCGGCATAACTCACGAGATTTCCAGGGTTTGTCTTATTCATCCAACGTTTCCTTTCCTCTTTTTTTTTGCAAATCTTGTTTACTCAATTTTGCACTTCTCTGAGATGGTGTTGTTTGTAAGAGAATAGACAGCGTTCAGTTTATAGGATTTCCGAGGAGTGGATTGTTTCCGCTTTCCTTGTGTTTGCGATGGCGTGTTGGATAGTGAAAGGGACATGTTTTATTAGCTGGTTTCTGATAGGGGCACACCAATTTCCGTCAGTTAAAGTTACAGCTTCCCTATGCTGATGCATTCGGAAGTTGAGTGGCACCAGATAAAAGCAAGTTGTGTCCCATTTATCAAACCCGGTGTGCCCTCATTAGAATCCTTTTAATTTTCCAGTCGTTATTGCAAATTTTACTAGAACACACTTTTTTTTTTGCTGAAAGAATTGTGTATCTAATTCTATCTAAAAAACCCATCATGGGTATGTGTAAATATGATACATCACATTCCACCCCAATTTAACTATACTTTTAATTTGATTTTATCAGAATTCATACTCATTTCTATTCTATTGTGATTGTGCCATTAGATTTTCAGTGGTGCTCGCTTGATTAGACCATGCGAATGGAGAAGACATTTAAAAGGAAGAATCCCTTAGTCTTTTTAGACATATCAATTGATGGAGATCCGGCAGAGAGAATGATATTTGAGGTATACTATAATTCACTTAACTGGAATGAATTCGGATTTAACGAGCAACTTTTACTTATTTTGTAGAATGGATGGTCATTTTTTCCAAAGCGGCTTGAGATCAGTTCACATCTTGTGTAATCCCCCTTTTTGCGCGAACTCTGGGCCCCCTCTAATATGTTGGGTGATGTTACTGAATGGGGTGAGCAACGATGAGGTAGAGACCAATAGGAAAAACGATGAATTGTAAAAACTGAAGGGGGTAGAGAAGATGTAAGAATGAACAGTAAAATTTGACATCAAATGTGACTTATAAGGGAGTGCTTGGATGCATTGCAGAATTTATATATTATAGCTATATGGGTTGCAATCACCTCCATTCTTTTCATAGTATGGATGTGAATTTGGTCTATTGAAATCCCAACAAGTAAGAAACTAGGCTTCAGGGTAAGATTAGGCTTATTTGTTTTCAAGACTGAAAATCCAATTCTAAATCTTATTTTGTATGGATATATTATCTTTTCTACAATGCATGTTATATATTATCTTCGTCATAAATGGAACCATTACTTCATTCCTTTGTGGTTGGTTTTCTAAGTTCTAGGTATATGATCTTTGATGGCATAGAGTGGAAATATAAAATTGAGGTTGGCTTTTTGAGCTCTTCATTTCTACTTAGACTTCTATAAATTTATGTTTTTTTGCCACTTCACAATCTGTCATGCCCTTTATTACTAGATTAACCAAATTCCCCTTCTCTTAGTTTATTCTAATTGTGGTCCTTTTCAGTGTTATTTTTTTTTTTTTTTTGGGGTGGGGGGTGTTGGGCTTTTTGGTTTTCTGCCAATGTGCAGTGTGTGCACTGCCATCTTAAATGGAATTTTCTGAACTTTTTTAAAAAAAAAAGTTGATGCAGTGATTCCGGTAACTCTAATCCAATCATTTCCTTCGTTGTTACTCCATACATGATCATTCATCCTAACACACACGTTTCCACAGCATGTACTTCCCCTTATTTGTCACCTAATTATTGCCCAACTTTTAGTTTCATACAACATTACATGTTTTTTGCCATTCTATTACACTACATCCAACTAGCTTGTCTACACTACGTGTACTTGGCAATAACTGCTAACCTAATGGTAATGTTAACATTATCGATATGTATATTATAACTCGGGCTCACTACTAGGCTCAACTTGGGATCAGGCTGGAGGCTTCCTATTGCTGGTTCAGACATGGTTTAGTACAGCCTGAGCATGGCCTGGTTTCAGCTTACATTCCCATTTGGCCTTGTAGAAGCCATGCAGTAGATATCAACTTGGGATCAGGATTGAGGCTCCCTATTGCTGGTTCAGGCCTGCGCTTTGTACAGCCTGAGCATGGCCTGGTTTCAGCTTACATTCCCATTTGGCCTAATGGAGGCCATGCGGCGGATATGCTGGGTTTTTACTTTTTTCCCATTTTCCTCTATGGGAAAATGATACATGTGTCTCACGCATGCATGAAATCCCCAATTCTTGACACCTTATGCTGTATCATAGTCAGAAGCAGAAGGAATCTTGTAAAGATAATTTGCTCTGTTGTGCATTGGAAGGGGGTTTGAATACCAGCACTCCATTTGACGGGATACCATTTTCTACCTATCTGAAATTAATGTCCTAGATGACCTCATCTTTCACAAATTATTGGGAATTATATTAGAGATGTATAACATTGTCTCATCTATTTATTCCAGCATAGAGAAACACCAGATATCTGACTAATGAATGTTGGTGATTTTGCAGCTCTTTTATGATATTGTTCCAAAGACTGCAGAGAACTTCCGTGCATTATGCACTGGTATGCTGTTATTATTTTGGATTGATTCTATTCTAAAGTTATTTTTAGTGACTATATATGGCTTAATTTTTATAGTTATTAGTGCAGATTTATGGTTGTTGCGGGGCATTTTACATTATAGATTTATGGAGTTGCGGGGCATTTTACATTATACTTAGTTGTGCTCAACATTTTTGGATGATATTCCTAGCCTACTCGTATTCAATTCTACAGACAAATTAAATCTCTGTCCCTTTTATTTGCTAGGCCCTGTACTTGATTGTTTCCTGTCAAATTTTACTTATTCATAAAATGTGCACTCAAATGATGGCTCCTTTCTTTTGTTATTTATAAATGCTAAACATGAAACTGCAAATCTCCCCGCATCATTCCCAGCACCCAGTTATGGGTGTGTGGATGGATGGATGGGTGTGTTCTGCATGTTAGCATCCCTCTTTGGGATGATTTAATTGATCCTCTTTTTATGTTATGACTGAAAGGATATTCCACCTCCCTTTGATTTCCATTAAAAGATGGATTTCTGAAAAGAATCAGAATAAAATGTTTGAAAAGAATATAAAGCTTCTTATATTAAGTGACCTATGTTTCATCATACAACAGTTTGATAGTCAGACTGGACATGACGTCACCTCATCCTTGCCAAATTTTATCCCCTCTCATAGCCCCTCTTTGATTGGCTTTGCTATTTCTATTTCCACGTGGTTGGATTTGTTATATATTCTTTCTGATTGAAGGAGGAGCTATCTAAAGGTTGCCTAGTTTAGCTGACTGCTGATTGGTATGATGCTCAGCCAGACTGGGACCAGCATGGCAAAATACCAGCACATGCTGGAGTTATCTATCATCATCATTGAAGCATTATCCCATTTTATCTCGGCTGAGTTTATCATGGTCCTAATTCTGGCCTTATATTGTATTACCTATTATCAGTCAAATGTTAAACGTAACATGCTCTTCAAAACAGGGAGTAGTGCAACATTTGTTGGTTAGTGATGTGCATATTATATTGTATAATCTTCAAAAAAGACAATATAATTTTTATTTGAAGTTATTGATTGTGATTGATGCATCCTATATCATCTGCATCTTTTCCCCTTTGATTCTCCGCTCTTTCTCTGCTGCCACCCCCCCTAGACAACACTATCTATGAAGTGGCTGAGGAACACCTCATGAATCCTCATAAATTCAAACTGGATATCACTGAGTTAGTCATTGGAAAATAGCCAGCTTATATTTTTAATAGGACCAAGAAACATCCTAGTGTTTATCTTGACAAGAGACCATGGCATGTTGATGAGGGGCTTTCTTTTTGCAACGACAAAGGTTGTGCATCAGAAGTTCCAAAGTAATTAAGTATCTAGTGTTGTCATCGTCATTCACTAAAATGGTTAATGGCATAACCCTTTTTAAAAATTGTTCATGAATTCATGACTTGAAACCTCTGACAAAATTCATGCATAAACTATCCGGTTCACTAAAAGTTGGAAAATATGGATTTGAATCATGAATAATGATTTGAAATTGGTTTTGTATTATGGATTGAAGGCAGGTGAATGGAATTACATGTAAGATTGTAAAAGTGGCTTCTTTCCAATGAATTATTGGTAAGGTTACTCTCCATGGTATCACTGCTACAGAGAAATGCCATGAACTATTATGCTTGACAAGTTTGACATGGCATGCTTGATTATTTATTATAATATGTATATGGGCACACATCACATGTGGATGATTTTAGTGAAAATATATTGTGATTGCTAACTGATTTTATGGTTCAATTTTCTGGAAGTAAAGCTTGAGATCTTACATTTGTTTAATATGTATCAATACTTTCTTTTCATGTTTTTGTTATTTAATTATCTTTCAAAACCTTCTTCTTTGTAGATGATGTCAGCGATAGACACTGACACAAAAGGGGTTGGGGGTGACTTCTGTCAAGCCCAGTGATGAGATTCTTTTGCATAGTGACAGCATAGTATTGAAATATATCCAATTACTTCATAATTTCATTTGACTATAGAATAATTCATTAAAAATGAACTGCAGAATAGATGATTCAACTGGAGAGTACATAATTCAACTACAGAGTAGATAGAAGCATTTTCATATGCGAGTATGTTTCCATACTTTATGAATGTTTGCATGTCATACAAAAAGGAAAAGAAAGATTAGAAGCAAACTGCAAGTACCCCCAATAACTATGCTGATCTACCATGCATCTTCTTTATGAACACCAAATATCTGGAACTAGTATCCCCCTTTAATTTTCCTGAGTCTTCAGTACTCATGTATTGCCCATTGTCAATGCTGCTCTCTGGATTATAAGTTTCTCTAGATGCATCCAAGTGGTCTTTCTCTTTCCTTTTTGATAAATTGTGAGTTCTCTAGAACAAATTCCCCCATGAACATTTGCTATTCCAGTTTAAATCAAAGTATCTTGTTGTTGTTATTGTTTATTTGTTGATCCAGTTATCTCTTATGCACCGAATATAGAAATCTTTTGTCAAGTATGAAATTCCAAATAATTATATCATCACTTTGCCAAAAATAATAATTAAAGACCTTATTCATGATTTGGGGGTGGGAGTTCTATTTTTGCACTCATTCCTATTTATAGGTAATGTATTGATCATTCAGCCTAACATGTCCCTTCTAACTACGGCATTTTGTCTTCTTTGGCCTTCTCATTCTCCTAGTTTGCAATCCCTATTGACTAAAATTACTACACTATTTTCAAGAACTTCTGTTCTCCAAATGCTAAAATTTTAGTTTGTTTCTGAGTTTTTTGGTGTTCTTTACCATTCTTCCAAGAGTCTTGCAAACAAGCTGTATTCATCTTGTCTTAACAACATTCTCTAACTTACTGGTCTTCCCTGTCAAAGTACCACAACTCCAAAGGTGAAAGATGAATCTTTAGCAGAGTTGTTATGTGCTTATTATTGTTCACAAGGTTGTAGGTTTGAGTCACCTCAATCTAAAATAAAAAGAGGCCAGACATTACTTTCTTGCTAACCTCTCTACTTGCCTCCACATATGTGTCTGTCATACCCTTCTTTAATAGCAACGGGCTGCTTTTGTTGTGTGTCTATGATTCCCAAGCCAACCTCTGGCCACTTGTCAATACAATTGGACCAAATTGAAATGCGGTGATTTTGGTAATGCACTGACACACTAGCCATCTCAATTAATCTTGAAGTAGAACTCATCGTCGATTGACAAATTCTTTTTATAGACGACTTCTTTTCTTATGCAAATTTCTCTCCATGCAAGTTTTGGTCTTGTGGTGGAATATACAAAGAATCAAAGGAGTTAAGCATGTTCCATAAGTGGTTCAAAAATTGAAATTCATTATGAAAATATGTGATTTAGAAGCAAGCTTATTTAGCCTACATCACTTCTACCGTTAGTCACTAAATGAAATTAGATTGTAGGAAGTACATTTGAAGTAATTTGGTCTTTGTTCACTCTGAATGGTGCATGAGTGTCTACTGATGCCTGAAGTAGAAATAAATTGGACCTTGAAAGGAGAGGTTTGATGAGGACCTTAGCTGTCCTCTCTGTGAGTCATTGGAGGAAACCGTCGACTATCTCTTTGTTACATGCCTTGTTTCCTGGAACTGTTGGACCAATTTCGTCAACCTTATGGACGTATAATAGGGCTTTGCATACTCTTTCGATGGACTATTGGGGTCGTGGTCCCTTCCAGGCTTCAAAACTAGGAGGAGAATGGCCTGGAGTACACTATCCCAGCTGCCATCTCTTGGACTATTTGGAAGGAGAGAAATTCAAGAATCTTTTAAGGAAAGTCCATCGAGGTTAGTGAGGTTTTTCAAAAAGCCAAATGGAGGCATTGCGTTTGGGTCCTTTCTAACAAAGAAGTCAAGGACCTTAAAGCCAACGATCTTTTGTCATCATGGGAAGGTTGCATGAAAGGACACCCTAAGAAGCCAAGAACCTCGGTCAATTGGTCGTCTCCTCAAAGAGGTGTTCTGAAATTCAATGTGGACAAGGCTTTTAGGGGGAAAACGAGACCGGGGGATATGTGGTGTTCTCAAGGATCGTAATGGCAAAACATTATTGGTTTTCACATAATCAGTGGGGAATAGAGATTCAAATGCGGCAGAATTGCTCAGTATTAGGAGAGCTCTGACCATTTGGGCAGATTATGGGGATAGAAAACTAGCAATTGAAGGAGACTCAACAAATGCTATCAAATGGGCAAAGGGTTTGAAGCGACCTCCTGGGAGATTGATTACCATGGTTAGGGAGATTAGTACTCTTGTTTTAGGAACTCGACTTATCCTTCGTCCAAGTCAGTCACACAGTCAACGGGGTGGCAAACTTTTTTGCCAAGAATGGAGTTGACAGTTCCGTCTCTCGCGTCTTTCAACTTTAAAGAAGACATAATTAGAGACTGCTTGAAGCTCATCAGCTTGCACTTTTGTTTGGCTTTTGTTTTACTTGATGTATCTTTCTTAGATATTTTTATTACATGTATTTGCTGTGTCTACCCCTTTTAGGGCCTCTTCTTTCTTGGTTTTGTACTCAATTTTTCTATTAATATTATTCACGTTTGTTACCCTGCTAAAAAAAAAGAAGTAGAACTGAATTGGACTGATGATTCATGCATTTTAGGTGAAATGGGAACTGGATCTACAACTGGAAAACCCCTTTACTACAAAGGATCCATGTTCCATCGCATTATCAAAGGATTCATAGCTCAGGTATGCCAATCTTCTACTTACTCTGCAGATTGCTCTTAACAAAACTTGGTGGCTATCTGTTTTATGCTAATGTCTACCAGTTAGCATGAGTTGGGAATGATGGTGTCTGTCTTTTAGTCAGTTACTGTTGTTTATGCTGTAGGATACAGGGCTGATGGTCACGACCGCTTTTCTTGTGATGTAGATTTAAGGTTGTATTTTACTATGTTAACCATCATCTAACTTACTAAGCTCCATATAGGCAAGGATATTTTTATATTGTTATTTTGATTTTAGTTTATGGTGTATTCATGAGTTATGCTCATATTGCAGGGTGGCGATTTTTCGAAGCGCGATGGTATGTTTAGTAGCCTTTTTTCAATCTAGTACTTTAGCTTCTCTTTGAATGCAAATGGTTGGTGTTCATTTTTGGTTCAACATCCATTGTCCTGGCTGCTGTGCATTGGATGGTCTGCAACTGTGTCTATCGATATCTATATGCTCTGTAATTTCTGTATCATACTTCATAAGTGGGGTCAAGTGGTGTTTTCAAACCATGGGCTTCAAATGTTGTATCTTTGTTAAGAAGCAATATGTGAGGAATTTCATTATATTGTTGATAAAGAAAAGACATTTTGTGTGTTTGTGGGCTTTTTATTTTTTTAATTTGAAAATAATTGAATGTTCATGGTCTTTTCTTCTCATGAATTGTAGGTACTGGTGGCGAAAGCATATATGGTGGGAGATTTGAAGGTAATGATAGGTTCATGTTTACCATTCAAAAGAAGAAGAAGAAGATAGGTTCATGTTTCTTTGCTAGGGATTGTATATTGTTGTGCAAACCACGTATGTTGTATGATCATTGATCATTGGACATCTCTCTCTCTCTCTCTCTCTCTCTCTCTCTCTACACTCTTACGTGAGCCGCTGCCATGTGAGGCGTTAGTTGAACCCCAAGGGATTGGCCTAGTGGTTGAGACATAGGACTTCAGGATTGAGGTCTTGGGTTCAATTCTTGGTAACTCCAATGAAGGGCCACTCTCCGTGGGATATATAAAGAGTAAGATCCCACCGTTTGAACCGGCATGTGTGTGTAGGGAAGCATGCACATGCCCCAAAGGACTAGTCGGACGAGACACTTTAACACCTCCGGTCATTAAAAAAAAAAAAAAATTCATCCACTTGTGCATGCTAAATTTGGCACCTAATTAAGTGGAGACTTATTTTTTGGGTTGGGATAGTAACAAAAAATTTACATTAGAAGGTGCTGTCAAAATGTGCACCTGAAAGCCATGTGGACAAATATTATCTTAAGAACCATTTTTCATAACTCTTACATGAGCCACTGCCATGTGAGGCATTACTTGGGTCAATCATCCACTTATGCATGCTAAATTTGGCAACTGATTAACTGATACCTTTGGTTCAAGGCACAAAATTTAAACCATTCTCCAAGTGGAGACATTCACAGTCAACCCCATCCTATGCATCTAGGTGGCTCCACATGGTGGTGCACACAAAACTAGAGTTCTGCAGTCCAAGGGAGAACCCTTCACACGTGAGAGCATTTCATGTGGTGACCTGTGGCCACGTTATACTCCTTGACAAGCTCTTCTATGAATTACTACATACTATATGGAATTATCCTCAATATAACCTGTATTAATGATAATTTTTTTTTTTGGGATATGGAATAGAAAGCTATCCATGAACTTCTTACATGTTAGATAACTTCTTTATCATGTGTGTGTGTGTGAGAGAGAGGGGATCAATGCCAAATTGGAAGATATACTAGCCTGTAAGTTGATCACTTGTAGACCTTGAATTAAGTTCCACACGTTAAAGTTGGCAGGGCTCAAAATGATTGGACCCATCCAAAGTTGATACGCGATCCTAACTATTGTTGTCATTTTTGTTAAATCCATTTATCTAATTTGTTCTCAGTTATTGCTCTTATTGTCTTCTAAGCCATTTTCCCCTTCCATCTGGGGTTGGGACTCATTATTATTGTTTTTATTTTTAATGGTTGGCACTCATATTTGGACCTACTGTGTTGTGTGTATATTATATATATATATATATATATGTATGTACATACATATATATATATATATATATATACATATATATATATATATATATATATATATATATATATATATATACACATATACATTGTACATTATATTTGTTTATGATTTAGAATTGTAGGATCATTGGTTTGGGGCCTTTGGTTAGGTTGATCCAGCTTGACAAATTGAACCCAAGCCAACTAGAAATTTTAAATTTTTGTTAGCCACATATTTGGCTAGGTCAGTCTTGAGTTATGAAACTGGTATTTTAAATTTGGATCAGCCATGGGCTGGGCAAGGTCAAGCTCGAGCTACGGTTGGGCCTAAAAAACGTGCAAATTAATTTTATATTGTTAGGCTTGACCCCTTTTCTCTTGAAGATTATTTGGGTTGGCCCCTCGGCTCTATTTAAGGTGGGTGAGTGCACGTGTGATTTCTCTTATGTGGTCTACTTGGTCGGTGCACTGTCCTGATGGTTTGTGTATGTGGGTTGGTTGGGTGGGATTGAATAAATTGGCCATCATGGATGAAGGATGGCCTGAAGTCACCCTAGTCTTCTCCTCTACCTCTCTTGGCTTCCCATGCAGCCGATTCATCAATTCATGGCGTTTATCACTGATGCTCAATTGCAAACTCTTCTTCAAGAAACACCAGGTGTGGGCAGGAGGAGAAAAGCAAAGTGGAATACCCAGATTATGTCTGCTAATTCAAATTCAATTGCAATCGAGATGATTGTGATGCAATGCGTCGAAACTGACCTGATTTCATTGCCTATGGCTGAGATATTGCAAATTTGCAACTGACGTTCCATGAAAATCTCATCAAGATAGGTGAGGAGGTATGAGTTCAACTTCCTGCTACTGCCGCCGCCACCAGGCATGGCAGTGGCGACGGCAAACACAACACCACAAAAATTTTCTCCAACTGGGGCAACATTAATCAAACTCAGTTTTGAATTCGGGGATACCATGGAATCGAGGGATATGAAGTGATTTTCTGTGAATTTTCAGGGGTGGAAAAGGGTTGAAAGGCTTTGTGGCAAGGATGGGAGGAAGAAAGAATGAAAGAGAGGAAGAAGAAGAGGGTTGTTTAGGAAGAAGACAAGGACACAAATGGAATTATAAAAAAATGTGGGATACAAATGTAATTCAGAAAAAAAGAACGGGAGAAATTGGTTTTCATGGTTTTCGCACTTACTCAGTTTTAGTGGGGTAGAAAAACATA
This sequence comes from Chimonanthus salicifolius, assembly GCA_013350335.1. NCBI lineage: Eukaryota > Viridiplantae > Streptophyta > Magnoliopsida > Laurales > Calycanthaceae > Chimonanthus > Chimonanthus salicifolius. Next base: position 71,022,387 of record CM023535.1, on the reverse strand, counting down.
TATATATATATATATATTAAGAGTAGGAAGTTATAAATTCCTTACAATTGGAATTATGGGATTACATAATTTCATTCTAATCTGGTTTTTGCAATTCTTTTGGAGCTTTATTAATTCTGCACAATTTCAGTTCCACCTGAGAATTCAAGGCCGCCTAACAGCCCCTGAAAGTTTGGCATTTTTACTAAAGCGGAGAATGCAACATTTTTACCCAGGAAAAATAACCACGACGGGTTAGCTCAATTGTAGACACTTTGGCTCAAGAACTACAGGTCTTAGGTTCGAGTCTCATAGTAACCTAATGCCTGTGGCTTGCCGGGGGTCTGTGGGCATATGGAGTTTTACCCAATGCCCTCGTAGTCAAGCAGAGGTGGAGGTCTTGGGGCTCTTCATCGTAAAAAAATGAGGAGGAAAAAGACAGAGAAAAGTGGGGGGTGGGTTGCAGCTTGGTAGGATATTCACATGTTGATTTGAATTTTTGTGTCATTCCCTTGTTGTCGCTTGCCCGTTGTTAATTGGCGTGTCTTACTTTCTTCTCAATCATGATGATGACGTTGATGTGTCTATATCCAGTTCAAGGATATACCCTTGCATCCCCCACCAATGCATTGAGATGCCCTATTTTAGGATGCATGCTTCTTTGAGAATTTAGGGCCATGTTCCCCAACAAATGCATGTTTCAATTTCTTTTATTTTGTTTTGATTTAATTTGATGTGAACCTTTTTTTACCCTAAAAACATCTAAGAATCACTTAGGAGGGTCCAAGACTGCTTTTTGTAGTCTGTCTTGGCCGAGTTTAATCCAAGAACTGAGTAGCTGACTCAGCCAAGTATTCTTGGACTTGGCTGATTTTTAGAACTTTGCTTGTGTGATGTGTCCCCTCCTGTTAAATTGGATTACCATTCATCATGTTTTTATGCAACTCTTTTATCATAATGCTTTTACATTGATAGGCTTTGATTTATGTGCTGATGAGATGTTATGCGCTATACATTTTTCACATGCATCTCAAGATCTTTCTACTTCTGTCAATTGTCAGTTATAATTGTTAATTTCTTAACATTTAATTTCCAGATGAAAACTTCAAGCTACAACATGATACAGCTGGTATCCTATCCATGGCAAATGCTGGTCCCAATACCAATGGCTCTCAATTCTTTATTACCTTCAAGGCTGCACACCATCTTGATGGGTATGTTCTCTGGCTTCTGTTGTTCCTTCTTTTGTTTTAACAGCTTGCAGTAGGAGAGGATGTCTCTGTGGTGATGCTACCTCGCTAGCATTTTTAACTGGTTATTGGTAGTTGTCAAATGTAGAGACCAGGTGATGTGGTTTTATGCTGAATGATGTTCACCTCCATAATTTCTACAATGAGGAATTAGATGTATCTAAAACGACTGAAAGTGTGGGGACTTCTTTTCCCTTTTTTTTTTTCCCTTTTTACTTGCGCGTGCAGGGGTTGGCATGACACTGCCTGGACATCTTCTTGGAGATCAAATATTTTCTGCAATATAAGATTCTTCTTTCTGAATATTGCCTGGAAATCAAATCTCTTTGGTTCTTTGCGACAGTGGGCTTCTTGAAATCACGTCTTTAGTGATCCGTTGGAATAGCCATGAACCAGTGGTTCTTGGAGACCTGCACCATACCATGACGGGAGATCTCTTAATCGCTTTAAGTTGGAAGCAAATAGTTACTATTGAGGGCCATGCAAAATCATCAATTTAGATGATTTCACTTGCTAAAAATAGGTTGAGATTTCAGCCAGCATAGGTAGCTAAGCTGGCTTCAGCTTCTAGGAATAGCCTAAAGGTCTCGGATTCAACTCTTCTTGGAGTAACCTGATACACGAGGCTTGCGGGCAACTTTATGTATCTGTGGGAATAGTCTCACCTTCACATCAGGTGGGGATACCCATGTTATTGAAAAAAAAGGGTTGAGATTTCCAAGGTCTATCCATACCAAATAAAATGGCATTTGTAAGTCATCCTTAAGGATATTTTAACTACAATATGTTATGGAAAATTAATTCCTTTCTGTGAAAGGTCGGTACTCCAAAGATGCCACATATTTTGTTCTTGTCTGTTTATACTTGGTAGTACTGACTGCATTGCTAGAATCTTCCAACTCATGGGTCCTTTGGGTTATCTCCTATCATGTTTTTTAATTTTTTATTTTTCCAATCAAGTCATTTGCATGGCTGCCACACCTTGGACCATGTGCCTGTAAAAATTGAAGATTACTTTGAAGGTTGAGAATCCATTAATTCTTCACAATTTAGGTTCCATAACCTTGTGAACTTAAGAGTTGTACTGGCTTTTGTCTGTTTGACAGGAAACATGTTGTCTTTGGGAAGCTTTTAGAAGGATATGATATTCTTAGAAAGATTGAATGTGTTGAAACCGATCATGGAAAACCTGTTGTCCCTGTGAAAATAGTTAATTGTGGCGAACTTCTCGGCAACAGAATCAACAGGGCAGTGGTGTTAGGTGATGGTATTTTCCTCTGTTCTGAACCTGTATTATAATTTTTCCATAAGATTGTTTTTATTCTGGTAAAAATGTATGCGTGTTCAATGCAGATGAGAAGAAATCAATTAGATCAAAAGTAGGCAAGGATGTCGCATCTGATTTGGACATTCATAAAGTACGATGGAAGAGGAAACATAAGAAACCTTCAAAGGATAGAAGAAAGAGAAAGAGAAGAAGATACTACACATCTGAATCAGATAGCTCATCAGATACCAAATCATCTGAATCAGATAGTGGTTCTGATTCATATACGTCCTCATCTTACATTAGTTCTTCAAGCGATGACACACATATGAGGAGGAGGAAGAAATCCTCTAGGAGAGACAAGTACAGGCATGGAAGAAGAAGAAGGGATAGGCGACGTGACAGAAGACGTAGGCAGCGTGAGAAGAGATCAAAGCACAAGTCAAAATGGTTGTTACAAGATTTTTTTTTACTTCCATGTTTAACTATGCCTTTTTGCTACACCCGTGATGATGATTTAATATATCCTTGCCGTAAAGCACATGTATCTTGCCTTTCCCTCCCTTGTAGGCAAGCTACTTTCTTCAACATACAGCTTCAAGGCTGTATATGGATTACTGTTAACAGAGTACAAATTGATCTGTTTCATCACTCATCCTCGGAAGAGTGAATGCACTTAGTTGAAATCTGTCCTCCTGAAAATATCCTTTAGCACAAATGGCTTCTCATTTTTTGCACTTGCAGTTCAGAAGTTCCATTAAATAATTACACGAAAATATTTTTTATTTCATGTATTATTCTTTTAATTTTATTAAATAATGTACTTTTTTTTAAAAGAAAAAATTTACTGTATAAGGTAAAGGTACATGAGCATTTTGGAGATTGTGTTGCCTATGTTAAGATTTTCAAATAATTTTTTGCATTCAATATTGTATAACATGCACATACCTGTCTGGATGTGTGCAAGCATTGACCTTATGGTAAATGGTGAAGTATGTACAGTTGTTTTTTTTTTGAATAGTGGAGTGTAACTTCAGTGGACATGGAGTAAAAAAGGATAATTGATCAATTTTGAAGGTGAGTTGGTGCTAGTTAGGTCTCAATCTTAGGTGCAGCTGTTGAATGAAATGGAGGGTTTATTATGGATACTGCAAGTAGGATATACATGGGATTGGTGTAATATGATTGACAGATGCTATTTACTTGGACAGGACGTTTCCATATGATGGTGTTTACGCTTGGAACGTTGAATGGAGATGAATGGTTGGGATGAATAAACAAGAAGATGGATATGTTGAGTGAAGAGAAAAGATATGATAGATTAAGAATGTGTTTGTAGGAGGAAATCTAGTGGTTGCGTCATAAAAGTGAAGATCTAGGAATATTACATGAGATTGTTGGGTATGTATTGAGAAGATGAAAAATAGCCACTTCAAAGAAGTAAAGGTTTACAAGGAAGAAGGAAAAAGGAGCAATCAACAAGGAATTGGATTGAAGTGGTAAGAAAGGGCATGCTAGACTGTGGAGTGATAGAGAATATCTTTTGAGAGATTTGAGAAAGTATAGCTTAGGAGTTGACTTTGATATAAAGGCTTTAATTGTGATGATGATGATGCAGAATGTTCTCCTGGTTGAGTTTCAATTCAGAGAGTTATGTAGGATTTGAAAGCATTAATATTGAATTTTGATGGTTGGAATTTCATATTGATTGAAATCCCATGGCAAAAGTGATCAAGGATTACGAAGTAGGTGACTATGTTTGATTCTTCCATTTGTCCATTTTGCAGTCACTTCTATGTGGTGTTTATGATGCTCCAATCAAATTTTACATGGACACCATGTCACTATCTACAATTTCACATTAATCTCTTGAACAACCAACAATTTTTTTGTCATTGTGCATGTAGAAGTGGCAATGCTTCAGGTCAAATGCCTAGGTAACAGATATTAGCTTGCCCAAACTTGATATTAAATTGCTCGACTCATACCTGGGCCAATTATTAACTGGGTTGACTTAGAATTACTAGTTTAGATTACATTTCATTGACAATTCCTAATCTCTCAGAAAAAAGGTAATTGGCTATTCCTACCTAGGGGTCAGGTTTGTATCTCATTCAGAAAGGGTTGTGCTACTATTCATATCCCTATATTCACATAGGTTTTTTATCAAGTGCCTTGAAAAATTATGGATGCAATGAGACTGTTGTACCACTTACAGGACCAGACTCATGCATGTGGTGGAATGTGAAAGGGCCAAAAGTATGGGTTGGTTGAAGTTTCATCCCTCCCTTTGCAAAAAAATTGTAAAATGAACCCACAACATTAACAGTTGGACAATGGTGATGGACTATTGTTGTTTCATTTCCATCCAATTACCAATGGGTTGTGAGTTGTGACTTGTGGCATTGGCAATTTACAACTTTTATTTCTTCAAAACCTTAGAGATGTATAAATGTCGACCATATTGGCCTTCTACGTGGTATCCAAGCTGAGGCCAACTTGCAAAAACTTGATGGAGCTTAGGTGGTAACCATGGCCCTTGCTGGACAGGGTTAGGGTTCATAAACATGATACATGGATCCTTGGTGAACATTATCACTTTGTTTGTTGAAAATATATTGAACATACCTCGGGGAGTATGGCAATCTTTTGGGTGACATGGGAGGGTGCATGATGTTTATATTTCAAGAAAAAGAGAAGTGAGGCATTGTTTTCATTTGTTATGACGGGATCTATTTACTGGGCAGAGAAAGGTGCAAAATATTTGAATGGATTAGTAGTCTATGGAAATGTAATTTTGAGAGCTATAAGGAATGGATTTGGGAAAGATGATTCCAGGTTGAGGGTGAAGAAGATGGTGGATCTTGTACTAGAGTGGTGGGCTTTAAAAGTAACTAGAGTGGTGAATATAATTATTAGTTGTGTGGAGGATCATTTTTATCGTGCAAGAGTTTTCTTTTGAGACAAACTTGACATGCTTACCTCCTTTGTACATGATTTGCAATGGCAAAGAAACTTTTAGTTGTATTTCCTTGTTTTACATAGAAACCTGTGTTTCCAAATTTTTTTTTTTTTGAAATTGCAACAATGAAAAGTTTTTCCCATTCGTTTTGCATTAGGAGCTCGGAGAGTCCAACTGATACTCAAAGTGGTAGCACGAGTGCAAGTATCTCAGAAGATGATAGCGCTAAAGGTCGAGCTTCAGCTTACAAGTCTAAAAGCTCTTCCAAGATCTCTGGTAAATTCAGAACTATCATCAACCTTCTATAGTTTTTATGCCTTACATTATTACAAATTCTGGCTGTTGGATTGCTGTACAAAATGATGTCTGGATTAGGTGTCATATGGCTGCATCTCATCTTTATTATTGTAGTGGCACTCGATAGATTGATCCTACTCTCTCTGTCCAGATTCTTTTGTTTATTAACATGCTTGCTTTATCCTTTTTGTCCTTAGTTCTTAAGACAACTTCTGGACAGATGAACTTATTGTGCAAGTGAAAAATGACATATATCTAGAAGCTTAAAGAACATCTCTATACTGAGCTCATGGACACATTTGAAGCCTAAATAAAAACTGCTCCAGTCTTTATAGTTATTCTGCCTTTCTACACCCATCTTCGCCAAGTAAATACACTTATACTAATTGTCTCACATGCTCAATCTAACTTCTAATCCTGCACTCTCTTATATCCCTGGTTACCATCAAGAGCTTCCAAGGTGCTCTGCTTTTCCCATTTGTCCATGATATTGCATTCAATTAATCCCTTTTGATAATGATCTTCCCTTGAGCATACTCCCTAAAAACCTTCATTATAGGATCAACGACCTCAAGATCATCTATTAATTATTCACTTGGTGATCCACTATCTGCACTACCAAGCATGATACAATTTGAGAGAAGGGACTCAACTTATTGATTTAGGGTTTTACATGCCTTGTGCCCCTGGCAAATTTTAGGGGGGAAAAAGACTAAAGGAATGTGCCTAACTGTGTTGACATTGTGGTTTTCAAGAAGTTCACATTTATTTGAAATTGGGGCAGAATGCTGTGATATGTTCAATATATCAATAGCTGTTAGCAATACTGATTCTATTTTAGTTATGGTCATATGGGATATAGATCTTTCAGGGGAAAAAAGATACAATGATATGGGAAATGCTCGTTTTGAAGTTGTTTCAATTGTTTTTTATTGGTGAGTTTGCTTTGATTCATCATCTTCATGAAGTCTATCTGGGATTGGCAAGTTTGTTTGGATTGTGATTCATTTATTTTGCCACTGAAATGTTTTGGACCCTGTCATTGAAGCGTAGTGGACGTTTATCAGAATAATTTTGCATTGATTTATTAAATTCCGTTTTACCTGCCACAGCTAGAAGTCAGTCACCTTATGTCTTTGATCAAGAGGCAACCACTAGTAGGCAAGAGCATGTGGATGCTGCGGATAACATTGAACACAAAGAGGATGCATCTACAAGGGAAAATGGGGATCTACGCAACAAGGTTGATGCTGTGACCAAGTCTGATGGGACTGCAGATAAAGAGTCTGAGTTGGTTGGACCCCAGAGCAATCCCAGGTTTTTTCATTGTTCTTTTAGCATCTCAATTATTCTTTATGTTTACCAATTCTCCATATCTAGTAGCTTATTTGAAGTTTACATGCAGGAGCCGGAGTGTGAGCCCTGAAAGGGCTATGAGCAAAAGCATGAGTGTAAGCTCTCGGGGTAGTTTGAGCAGGGGCCCAAGTGTGAGCCCTAGCAACGCGAGCAGGTCTACTCCAAACCACAGTAGAAGGCCCTGCCTGGTTACCACAACGGCATGCTCTTAGTAGAAGCCCCACCAGTAGAAGTATCAGCAATAGAAGCAAATCTACAAGTGATAAGAAAAGTCCCATAAGGAGCCCACCTCGAAGAAGTGTTAGTCAAAACCAAGGGAGATCTCAACATAGAAATATTAGTAGGAGTCCAAGAGGATCTCCGCACCACAGAAGTACTAGCAGAAACTCAAAAAGGACAGTCTCACAAAGTAGTGGCAGTTTAAGCCCAGTGAGAGCATTACAAAGAAGTACAAGCCTAAGCCCAGTTAGGGCCTCTTCACAAAGATCATTAAGTAGAAGTCCAGTAAGTCCTGATCGAGGCAGCACTAGCAGAAGCTCTACTAGTGGGGTATTATCACGAAGGAGCATTAGTAGTAGTCCAGTAGGGCACTCATCTGAAAGGAGCATAAGTAGGAGCCCAGTGAGGCAGCTATCACGAAGGAACATAAGTAGGAGCCCTGGGCAGAGCATAAGTAGAAGCCCAGTAAGGCGGCAATCACGACACAGCATAAGCAGGAGCCCTCTAAGGCGTTCATCTCGAAGGAGCATTAGCAGGAGCGCTGTAAGGTGGTCATCCCGAAGGAGCATAAGCAGGAGCCCTGTAAGGTGGTCATCCCGAAGGAGCATAAGCAGGAGCCCTATAAGGAGGCTGTCTCGCAGGAGAATCAGTAGGAGCCCTGTAAGGAGGCCATCTCGAAGGAGCATAAGTAGGAGCCCTGTAAGGAGGCCATCTCGAAGGAGCATAAGTAGGAGCCCAATAAGGCGATCGTCTCGAAGGAGCATGAGTAGGAGCCCTATAAGGCGATCGTTTAGAAGGAGCATGAGTAGGAGCCCTATAAGGCGATCATTTAGGAGGAGCATGAGTAGGAGCCCTATAAGGCGGTTGTCTCGAAGGAGTATAAGCAGGAGCCCAATAAGGCGCTTGTATCGAAGGAACAGAAGCAGGAGCCCTGTAAGGTGGAGGCGCTCATCTCGATGGAGTAGGAGCCCTCTAAGGCGGCCGTCTCGAAGGAGCATAAGCAGAAGCCCAGTAAGGGCACCTAGAAGGACTTATCGTCATAGCTACTCAAAAAGTCCTGTGAGTCCTGTGAATCGAGCTCCAACGCAACGAGGAAGGAGTATGTCAAGGAGTGCTTCATTCAGATGTGTCTCCCAAGCGCATTAGAAGGGGACGAGGATTCAGTGAGCGATATTCTTATGTTCGTAGATATCAGACCCCGACTCCTTATCGGTCTCCTCTGAGGTCAAGCCGCTATGGTTTTCGTGACAGGTATGGAATCATCAAGGCCTATTGAATCCTTTTCTTACTGGTGTTGGACTTGAGGTTGACAGTTCCTTGATTAGGTAATCAAGTTAGAGGAGCTATTCTGTAGGTGATCTCCTAGGCATTACAGGAGCTCACCAAGAGAAGGAACTCCAAGGTCCACATTTTTTAACCTGTTACATGTGGCCCTAAAGTTTGTCTATTGAGGCTAGATATTTGCTTTCTAGATGAATTGTTGGACACTGTCAAGTAGTTCTTTACTCCTTGCTAGGCATATGATGCATTTTTTTCTTGATGTAAAAAATTATGTGTGAACTAATAATGTCAAGATTTTGCTTGGAAATGCTGGATTGCAGTCACAACAATATATTCACTTACAGTGGTGAAAAATTGATAGGGTTGTGAGCTCAACCTCCACTTCTATGTTTTCGACAATGTATCCAGGCCATTGGTGTGTTTGTCCCAGTCAGGGGTAGTGGATGCCTGTACAATCCTGATTGAATGGTGACCATGGTCCTTTAAATTTTGGCTATATTCTTGGACTGTAGTTGGATCAATATGTGGGCAATTTTTAGGTAATTGACTAGACTCAGGATGTTCAGTATGGGAGATGCTGCATGTATGCTTGTGGCCAGTTACTACTGTTCAAACCCCTGGGCCAATCCATATGCAGGATCTGTGTAGCTGATGATTCTGAAGACCTTATTGATTCCAAAAAAATTAGTGACACCTGCATTTTCAGCATTATTAAAAAAAAAAAAGATGGCATGTTGATATGTTTAAAGAGTAAATTTGATATGTTTAAAGAGTAAATGTGACGATCGTATGCACCCATATGGAATCTTCTTATGGGGCGTATCTATGGTAAATCCAAATTCAGAAAACTTCTCTCCTTGTGAATTTGCATTTCATTCAAATATTATCATGTCTGGAGTGAGCTTTGGCATGTTAGACTTGAAAAAACTCTTACATCTGTTCTCGTCATTTTAAGTGATATATAAATGTGAATACCTTTAGCTGCCTTCCTATATGGATTAAACACTTCAACTCCCCTCCCCTTCCCTCCCCACAAAAAATATAGGACTCACCTCCAATCCTAAGGAGTCATTTCCATCATAACGACCTGGTCATTGGTGGCAGTCCCCTACAAAGTCATCTGCGCCAGCATTCTGATGTTCCTCTGGACATTGTATGCACTTGCAGCACAGCACGTCTAATGCTTCTCTATCCCTACACTTGACCATGACATCAGTTCTGACAGAAGGTCTTTTGGATACCCAAATGTCAGAGAATTTTAGGTTCGAGTGGTGATGCTCTTATATCTAAAAGAAGTGGGTGTTTTAGCCTTTATTATTTATTGGATTTTTAAATGAATATTCCATATCTTCCAACTTTGTTATGTAAAAACTTGTGCTGGTACAGAAGCTGGAGCAGCAGCCGGAGCTTGTCCCACAGCCGGAGCCCATCTCCCAGCCCCGTGGCAAAGCAGAGGTTACCTTCTAGGAGCAATGACTCATCTGAATCAAGGTCCTCTCCGTCCTCCCCACATAGAGAGGGCATGGAGAGGTCACGGTCACCATCAAGCAGCCCTGCTGGGAATACAAGACTGGTTTCATATGGAGATGGATCTCCTGATTCTGGAGAAAGATGGAAAGGGTGAAGACTCGAGTATTTTATATATCACAGATAAATAAACATGGTTTTGAGCCTTGGGCCTGATGTACCTTACTAGAGTAAATCTTGCATGCACCAAGTATTTTACATACGTGCTTTGAGAGAGTCTTTTATTTTAAATAGCAGTACATAATTACATATAATATTTATAGATGCGCAAACTTTTTAGATGGATGATTGCTAAAACCGGGATTCTCTTTCTCTCTAAGAAATCCAGCAGAATAGAAACTTGGTTTCTTGTTCAATATTTCAATGATATGTAATGGTAGTACAGATCATCACTTTATCAACTAATCATCGAACTCCAAAAGCCATATTCTGGTAGAGTACTTTGTGCATACGTTAGTAATGTGTGTGAGTTTTCTAAAGTGTTGCTAGTCTAATTGCAAACAATGCAGAGAACGTCTATCCGTGAGCTGCACTAGCAGATGTTAAATGGGTATGATTGGGAATAATTCCAACTTTGGGAAGAGACCTTTAACCTAACATTACCAAGTCATGAGAACTCATTACTCAAATTTGTTTTCTATCACTGTATTAGACAAACTATTATTATCACACCACCACACCACCGTAGGGAGCTAAGGTTTAAATATCGGCCGATACATATCATATCGGCCGATATATATCGGTTTTTTCAAACCGATCAATATCGGCCGATACGATAAGTATCGGCCGTACAGTAGGAATATCGGCCGATATGGCCGATAAACGGTCCCCAATATCGGCCCCAATATCGGCCGATATTGGAAAAATTCGGTTTTTGTATTTTTTTTTTAAAAGAAAGCTTTTTTTTAGGAATAGAGAAAGAATGGAAAGAGAAAAAAGAAAATATGGAGAACAGATTGAAGAAAAAAAATCGCTACACCTGTTGCCTTTCTCTTCTCTGCTGCTTTTTCTTCTTCGTTGATGCAAAAAATTACAGAGAGTGGTGGCTGCAGTAAGGGTTGCAGTAGAGAGAGTGAAAGAGAAGAAGGGTATTAAAAGATGGAGCATTAGGGTTTGTAAATGAAAAATCATAAAGACCTCACGTGAGCTTCCTCAAGAGCTCATTTGAAGCTGACGTGTCTACCCTTTTATTTTATCAAAAAATTATTTTTAATGTGAAAGTAATAATATTTTTATTTTAAATACAATATTTACTTATGTTGAAAGTATAATGTTTTATTTTATTTATCTTATTGTAATAATTTAATATTATATTTATCATCTAATATTTTTACTATTGTCATTATCATTAGAAGGTATTCTTTATTTTTATTATATCAATTTAACATAATTAATTATAGCTAATAATTTTATTTAATTTTTTTTTTGGAGCAGTCAAAAAAGAATTTCATTAAAAGAGGGGAGAAATTACAAAGAAAAAGAGAGGGTCTAAAAGTATCTAATTATTATTAATGAAAAATAAAATCTATTTTCTCAAATGAAAGAAAACATTATATTATTATGTATGACATTTGTGTGGTTATCAGTTCAAGTGATTAGGACCCCATTAGTTTTATTTTCTAATATTTTTTTCTACATTATTATGTAATTTTCAAGTATTTTATTATGTATTTTTTTTATTTCTATAATTCATAACTTAAAATAACACTCATTGACTAAGAAAATAAATTATGAAATTATTTCTACAAATTTTCCTCATTTATCTGTTTTTTTTTTTGTAATTTTCACCATTTTATTACTAATTATATAATTTCTCGATATTATAACTTCAAAATATGTTAGAAGATGTAAATGTCCGATATTTTATGAAAAAATTACATATTCAATAAGCTCATAATTTTCTGCATTCACAGTAATTTTTTTGGAATTAAAAAAAAAAAAAAAAAACAAACAAACGGGGAGGAGAGAGAAAAGTTCGGCCGATATGAAAAATCGGCCGGGATATCGGCCCGGCCTGATTTTTTTACCCCTGGGGAGTGCTGATTTGCTGATTATGAGAAATTGTTTAAATATCTTTACTTGTTTGATTTAAGCAAGAATGGACTGTTGACATGGCCCTAAAGAGCTGTCTGTCATTTTTCAGCTTATAGAAAATGATGCGTAAAGAAAATAAGAGTTTTTTCTCTAATTATTTGGAAAAAGTCTCTTGGTCAAGAGTACAGAATATGAGACAATTTCTTGTTTCTTAAGGAATTTATTTTCTATGGAGAAGAAAAGAAGTTTTAATGAGGAAAAGAGGGAGATTTTCTTTGTTTAGTGGGATAATATTTCATTCATATTTTGTGAAAATATATATTTTTTTTTTAATAAAAATATAAACACAGATTTCATGGCTCAACACAACGCTGGAGTTTATAATGTATGGCGGGTAACATGAATTGCACTCAAAGATAAATCTTTTTGTAAAATTAATTTTCTCAACAAAATTAGCAAACAATCTCTAAGAGAAAGTGATTCCAAATCTTTCCTTTCTTCTTAAAATAAATGTAGCCCTTTATGCTTGCCAGAGACAAGAAATGGCAACTTTCGAGTCATATCACTTACCTGGTCACTTGTTCTGTCCAGCCCATGGTTTGAATGTTTTTTAAGACTATTGTTTGTTAGGTATTTGGCTAATACATCAAAAGCTTTGAAGTTAATGGAATGTAAAAAATCAACTCGTCGAAGTTAGGCTCTATTAGGCACATAACATACTTCCACGTTTCCTAGCTAATATTTCAATGACGCACTCTATAATATGTTTCAACGGCGTACTCTATAATAGCTCTTACTCCAGAGTAAGTAGCCCTTTCCACCTTTTGTGGATACCTCAATCTAGCACCATGTCACCCCTCTAGGATTCAAACTTGGGATATAGTATTTGCTTTGATACCAAATGTCAGGTACTTAATTAATAAGCCAAAGTTCCAAACTGATGGAATGTGGAATACCAAGCCTTTAAGTATATACTATACTAGGATGGCCAACTTGATGCCCATATCTTAAGTTGGGCTCAGACACATGACAATGTTGTGACCTTTCTCCTCATAAGTCCACGAGCTAAAGGTAATGTATTATCCCCTAGCGGACGGAATATTCCCATTGCCCCTATCGACTTGGTTGGGAACTCCCTTTGCCTTGGTTAATAATAAAATCTCCTTACAACTCGAGCTCTTAAAGATCTTTCTTTTAAGATGATATTTGATATTCTAATCTAGTGATGACTTCTTGTATAAAATGAACTTCTACTTCGAAGAATGCAATCTCATTCACTTAAAATAAATTCAAGTTGGCTTGAACTGGGCTCAACTTGAATTAAAAATCATCATTTGATAATTTTAATTTTTTATTTATTGGTTTTAGCTTATTTGCTTCATCCCAAGTTCAAATTTTTTAGCCCGTTGTCTTCAATTTCCATAGACCAAATGACTCCACATGAGAGGGAAATCCTCCCATCTTCATTGATTTGAATAAAATTAAACTTGATTTGAATCATGTAGATAATAAAATCCCAGTCAAATAAAAAATCTATTATTATTTATACCTCACCCAACTGGACCTATTGTCACTTCTAACAACAATAGTCTATTTGGAAAATGTCCACCTATATAGATCTATTTTTTGTATTTGTTTTTCTTTCAAATTTTATTTATTTTCTAAAAACTGTCAATTTTTTTAAAATAAAAATATAATTAATTCAAATGAAATTCCTCTTTAATCTTTATGGATACAAAGTATGTTATTTATCTAATAAGTTATTATGATTGCTATTGTTATTATTAATTAATTAAATAATATACAACCCATCACCCGGTGGACAGGCATTTTACAGTTGTGTGTTCTCATGTGTACTGGAGTGTGGGATTTGAAAATGTCTCCGGTGTATACGGAAAGAGAAACCGCTCTTAGCCCTGTTTGCCACTGCTGCGGCCTATATGATTTGATTTGGGCGCTGGAGACTCACTGCAGAGTTGGAAGATTGGTCTGTTTTGGTGACTGAGATTTCCATTTTTTTTTCTCCAGACACAGAGAGAGAGAGAATGTGGAGAAGGGTCTCTTCTCAGCTCCAAACCCTAGTCCCATCTTGGCGATCCGTTCTCAATATCCGTCGATCCAACGGTCTACAACTCACCAGAAGTCCCTCATTCCTTCCGTCCGCCTCATCTCGATTCTCCACTTCCATCTCCGGTAATCCCACTCTAAACCTATTTCCAGATCCCTTTTCTCTGCTGCCGTGCTATGGATTGTAATTTCTGGTGGATTTCTGGGCAGGTAGTAATGCCGGGAAGAAGAGAGTGGAAGATATAATGCCGATTGCGACCGGGCACGAACGCGAGGAGCTCGAGGCCGAACTCGAGGTGGGGTTTTTGGCCTTTCGTATTTGCCCTTGTAATTGATCCGTAATTACGATTGTGCCATGTTGTTTTCCTGTCTTTCTCAGGGGAGAAAGAGATTCGATATGGATGCTCCCTTCGGTCCATTTGGCACCAAGGTGAGTATGGATGTCATTTTCTGTGGTTGTGATCTCATTTTAATGAAGGAATGAAGAATATGATTAATGGCTCTTGATGTATGTTGTTCGATTATGTTATCATGGATCCCTAATTTCGGATAGGCAGTCAATGCATGAAATGCAATTTGCCAACTCCTATTACAACTTCCAAGAGCATGTAGATGGGATAAATGACTTCGATCATTGGATGATGATGGTTATGATGAATGTGTATTTTGGTTAATGCATGAACTGTAGATAGAAATTATGGAAGCTCCAGAAGAGAACTACTAATGGAATAACCTAGCCATGATTTGACAATTAAACTTAGATAGCTGAGAACAATTGAAGGAAACTTAATCACACAACAACTTAGATAAAGTGTTGATTGTTGCTTTCAAGTCTACACAATGGAAAACATGGGAAACTTACTAACCACAATTTGATGCCACCTCAAATAATCCATTGTTGTAGTTCTAGTCAAACTTGCCATCATATAAAACCAAGAATTCTTGGGGGATCTCAAACTTATAATCCATGTGAATAGATTGTCTCAATCTGTAGAATTTCTTTTCACTTTCTTTCTATGTATTTATGTGTATTAAGGAATGGGGGGTTCTTTCAGTTGGGATTTGGATGGCAAAGTTTACAAATGTTACAATTGAAAAAATTAAAAAAACAGCATCTATGCACATTTTGGCGTCCCATCCCCATCCCCCCCCCACCCCCCCCACCCCCCCCCCCCCCCCCCCCCCCCCCCCCCCCCCCCCCCCCCCCCCCCCCCCCCGCCTCCCCCTCCCAAAAAAAGAATAAAAAAGAAAAGGAAAAAAAAATCCAATGCTTTACTTTGGACATATTGGTGCACTTCATTAGATCAGCAGTTTGGAATTGGATCACCAAATCATGGCACACTGAACAGTACTGAGGATTGGATACCTTCAGTTTTTGGACCATACAATTCCTTTAGGCTCATTCAGTTGTACAATTTGAATGGCGTACTTAATAATTATTACTCATTATAGTTGTGCACTAAAATTGTTTCATATCTTTGCTTCCTTTATTTACAGGAAGCACCTGCTATCGTTAAATCTTACTATGACAAAAGAATAGTTGGATGTCCTGGGGGTGAAGGTGGTAAGTTGTTTTGATCTTCTATTCTTGTTCTTTCATGATCTGTGGTTTGTTGATATCTGCTTAAAGCCTCATCTAATTAGCGATGTGATCGAAATTGATTGTTCTCTTTGCAGAGGATGAGCATGATGTTGTGTGGTTTTGGCTGGAGAAAAATAAGCCACATGAATGTCCTGTGTGCTATCAATATTTTAAGGTAACTGGAATTTTTATTTTCATAATTTCAAATGTCTTTTGTGTATTTTGAATGATGGTAGTGGTCATATATGTGTGTGCATGTATGTATTAGAATTTAATGGGGACACAGGCTATGGGTGTGCGTGTTGGTTTGTTGTGCATGCCTATGGATGCTGGACCTGGGTTGCAGAAATTGGGTTGGGTTTAGTTGTACCATTGCTTAAACCATTATAGTATACCCTTTCTTGATCATTGTCAGATGATCTTTTATCAATCAGATTTGCAGGGAGAAGTGGAGGATAGCCAGTGCCATTTGGTGATAAAGTCTATATTCTACCATAAGTCCTTCAAGTTTATTATTATTTATTTTTTGAAAAGTGTCCTAGTTTATTATTGGGATAGAGAAGCCTCAGAATTTCCACTACATTTAAAAGTTGTGATGCACGGTCACATGTGTAGTTCTTGTGTACTTGTGCTTGACATGGGGTGATATGAGGACACACATGGGTCACGGGAGGACACAAGTCCATGAGGGAGGGAGATTTGCTGGCATGAAATAAGAGAGATGGTGAGAGAGACTGATGATGTGAGGAAAGGGTGAGAGAATAGGGTGAGTGAGTGATGGCTTCACGCTTGAGCATCTATCAGCAGAGTCTGACCCATTTTTTAAATAGGCTTGATCAAACATAAGCTCGATCAACTATCATGCTTAAAATTAAAAATCAATCCCACTTTTTACCCATGTTTGCCTTTTCAGGCCAAATTGTCATCTCTATATGTATACAATGCCAGGACCTAACTAATCTCTACCTTGAACCTATTTATTATTTCGGTCAGGCTCCTCAAACCCAACCAGAAGTTAGGAAACCCAGCTCCATCCATCCCAAATTAAACTCGGTCAGTTCCGTTCAGGTTGAACCCATCCCAAGTTGCACCTTGGAATTGGCGAATGTTGTTCATTTTAAATTGGTAATTTCTTAATTCACCTTCTTCGACGTTTGAATCACAATTTAAGAGATTCCACACAAATGAGAGTTTCATTCATCTATTTAATGGCATTAGGATAGGAATTGGAAATGGCATTGGGATGGGCAACAGTTTTCATGAATTTTCTGTCTAGATCAGTGTAGCCAGTCAGTCCAGACTCCAGACAATGATTTGGGTAGAAAAGAACTTAAAAAAAGTGCAAAATGGTGTCTTAGTTTTGCAATAGGTAAATACTGAGATCCTTACTCAGTGTGGCCTGTTTCTTTAGCTTATGCTATGAATTGGTACCATATGCTTTGGATGGCTAACTAATATGCTTATCTTTCCCGGATAAAAGGTAAGCATAATGCTTAGGGTACTGATACTATAGTGTTATCAGGTACTGCTTGATTAAAATACTCAAATGAACAGTTCCCTATTATATTGAGTTCCTTATTTCGAACTCGATAAATTGCTATGGTATTGAAGCACAGGATGCATTAGATTCTTGAGTATGGAATTTTTTCTTCCAACATTGGAACAAAGGATTCTAGATTATGCAAATTGTATGGCTATTATCATTTCCTGCATCTTTGTTCTTATATGGAATTATAGGCGTATACTGGTTTTCAAAACCCAGTTGTCTTTTGACTGAGGTAATTTTTTTTTTTTTTAATGATGGATTTTTTTTTACTATGATCTACAGCTGGAAGTAATTGGCAAGGGTGGACCTCCTGATGGTCATGGAGATGATCATTGATGTAGACTGTAGAGCTTGCAGGCCTTTCTTGTAGGAATAAAAATTGGTGAGATGAGGTGGTCGCCTTTACATTGTTTAGAATCAAACAGCTTTTTCATAGCCTGTTTGCTTACCTTCTTTTTCCCAGTTCTTTTGCTTTTGAACCCAACATAGTTTGGGTCCAGAATTCAATTGTCATTTGTCAATGCAGCATCAAAATAATTAATGGCCACTTTCTTGGATTTAAGAACTTTTAAAATTTTCAGCTCAGTGTTAATTATTTGCTTCAGCAGTCCTGATCAAGGAGATAATAGGATAGATCTGCCGGTAAATGTTGCAAGAAATTCAATGAAAATGATTTTTTTTTTCTAGTTAGCCTTTTAAATCTTGATGTTAATTCTTTATGTTAGATGCTTTGTGTAGCCATTTAAGGATCAAAGATTGAATGTCTTGGATATTTGCTATAAATGAAAATTTACATATTTTCAAATTTGTACCATTGTTCTATATGACAGACACTGAGGACGTATTTGTTGGTAACATTTGACATGTAGGGAGAGTCTATCAGATGATTTTTTCCTGTCCTAGGATCAGCTGTCGGATGATTAACCTGTTTTTATTTTATAGAAATGCTCTATAATTCTATTTGATTGCATGAATCATGATTGCATCAAAACAGAGCTATTTTATGACAATTAGATGTAGCTTAGAAAACTAGAATATCATATCTCTGTAAAAATGAGTTCTCACCTCTATATGCCTGTTTGGTAACTTGTATTCTCATTATAAATTGAATTCATGTATTGCCAAAAACTGTCAGTTGGTGATCTTCACTCATAACCCTCAGTCATCTTTCATTGATAATGGCTTTGTCAAATTTGTTTTGAAATGTATATATTAGAACTTGTTTGGTGGTTGGGGTGGTAATTTTTTACCCGAGATTTGCCTTTGCCCGATTCGATTAAAAAAAACCAGGTTTAGATCAAACATTTTAAAAAAAAAAAAATTGACCTGACCCACCTCAAAATAAATTTGGGTCGGGTTGGGTAGAGGGGTCCTAAATGTGAACTCGACTGAATTGAATTAAAAATGAAAAATTATTCTATTGTCTTAATTTTTCATATCTTAATGTGCTCACACAAAAAGGAAGTTTTTTTTTTTTTATCATCAACTTTCTATCAGAATATTTTATTTTAATTTTTAAAATTTTGATATAAATAGAGAAATTCAAGTTTGGAGAACTCCTCAGAGGAAGCTTCACTTTCCACTCCACTCGGGTTTGATATTCAGTGACTGAAAAATGGAGGTGGATAAGATGCTCTTCAAAGATCTCCTAAAAGGGGAAAAAAATCTTTAGGTAAGCTGATGAAAAATAAAGAGCACTAAGGGTAAAAAGAAACTTCTCTCTTCTTTTATAGAAGAACAGCTCTCTACTAATAGTTAAGAAAATGAACCTCTTTTCTAAGAGGGAGCAGTGAAACCATGTTTTTGTTCATTTTCAATATAAATATAATTTTGATGCAAACAACAAAAATGTTGAATTTCTATTAATTTTACTGTGCAAATGTCACCCAGCTTTTTTTTTTAATTGGAGTGGCCTCCTAGGGTGAAAGAATTGCCCACCCACTTCGTTTCAAAATGAAGCCCAATGTCAGTAGATTGCAAATGGGGACTTTACAGGGGTTGAAAGATCTCGGCCAAATTTCTTTTTTCTCTAATATCTCGGTCGTTGAAAACTCGAGATTTATACCCCTGGAACTTTACCTACGTATGGTCTGATGGAATCCCATTCCAATATCAAGAGTTCAAGGCACGGAATAGACCCATTCTCATTCATGGCCCTGAGCAGCTGGCCCGTCCCATGTGCACCCACATCTATAAGAAAGATGATCGTTCAATGATAACTTGGGATAGACTTAGTCAAGTCTCCAAAATTAAACGAATTAAAGTAGACACTTCACACTTGATCAGTCACATGATTATAAGTAAAGTACATCAACAGTTTCACTTACAGATTCTTCTCCTGAGTCCTGAGTCCTGAGTACATTATTATTACATATGGGTCTATCCTCTTATTGGGTAGCCCATTCCATGTGTATATTCCTTATTCTTAATATAAATTTTGATAAAAAAATATTTATATTTTGTCAAATATTATTGGAAGTGGAATTCCTGAGTTTAATTTCCAATTCATTTTAAGAGGCCACTCTCCGCAGAATTACTCGGTGTGTGTGAGTAGAGAGGCTTGTACATATTTTGAAGATTAGTCAAATGCTCTAAGAGATATAAACACCTTAATCATCAAAAAATTAAAACAAGAAGTAAATTATCAACAAGGCAACTGGTAAACTTATTTAAGCATGTCACGCCCTGACCCGAAGGGTGGGCTCGGAACGTGACTGATTTTTTTTTTTTTGAAAGATAAACTAAACCAACTCACAAGCATACTTACTGGGCCGAAACAACGGTTAGGGCCAAAGGTCACACATGATCCCAACATGTGGACTCAAACACAGACTATAAGTCTACCCAACAATAGACATAGAAAAATATAAGCATCAATCTATAACTCCAAACATT
Source organism: Chimonanthus salicifolius (assembly GCA_013350335.1). Classification (NCBI taxonomy): domain Eukaryota; kingdom Viridiplantae; phylum Streptophyta; class Magnoliopsida; order Laurales; family Calycanthaceae; genus Chimonanthus; species Chimonanthus salicifolius. Next base: position 71,002,125 of record CM023535.1, on the reverse strand, counting down.
GAATCATTATTCATAACATTATCATCTAGAATCCAACCATTAATTCATCACTTACAAAACATCTCAGAGTAACTACAGAAACGTAGTTGTCCTAGTACAACACATTAACACACACCAAGTACCACACTTGGTATTTTACAAAAGAGGGTGGTTCCAAGAACCAGAAAGCACAAATACAAGGGTATTCCCCTCAGCTGGAATCCCAAAGCAACGCCGCAGTTTATCCACTCTAAGCTTTGAACAGAGGGTTCCCCTCCTCGGGTTCATCTCCTGAAAGGTGAGAGGGGTGAGCTAACTAGCCAAGTGAAGAAAATATAACAGTGCAGTATTTAGTAAACAACAGATTAGTATATAATCAACAGTTGCAATATAATATCTCATGCTTGATAATAAATTCACAATATCAAGCAAAGTCTCATCATCATTCCTATCATTTCATCATCTCTCCATTATTGCTGTCATCCAACGTAGCCTCTAGATCCCATATTGACAATCATAGTATTAAGTCCCGACACGGTCAAAATACATCATTGCAAGTACATCGCCGGTACTGACACCCTCAGTAACTGTCACCACCCATGATCAGTAGACGTAAACCATCTCCCCTATGGCCGATATTGATTCAATAGTCAAGAGCACGTGGAAGCAGTCTTACATATTCATATGATCAACATCATAATATTCACAATCATCATCAGCACTCTTACCATAGTGCAACAAGTCCAGGTCAGCATCATATGCACTCTTACCATAGTGCATCATGTCTAGGCACATGAGTGGGTTCATCAAAACTGAAATCACTCATCGCTCAATACTCATCTCATCATAAAACCAGTTTACAAAATCTGCAGAGTTAAGTTCCCTCACCCTGATTGTGTGGTTGCGCGGTCTCTTGAATTGAATACCTGGGCTGAAAATGCGGACTTTGAAAATTTTCCCTAAAAGCTTACGGTTGAAAAAAATCAGGGAAACAAAGAGGGAAAAGGGGCTCGGCCGGTTGGATTTCAGCTGGGTTGAGAGACAGAGAGAGAGGAGAAGGTTTGCTGGGAGTGAGAACCAAAGGCAAGGGTTCCTTTTATAGAAAAACCGGCCGGGAAATGGGGCGAACCGACCACTGCATGAGCCTGCATGCGGTGCCTGGTGACGCCCCAAACAGTAACACTTTGGGGTTTGCAAATCAGCCCCTCAACACTTCCATTTTTTGCAAAAAGGTCCCGGTTTTTAGTAAAAAACTGATTTTTAACTAAAACATGTTTTTAGAAGCTCAAAATTTTTAATCCAACCTTACAGATATGTTGGGTTTAAAAAATATTAACTACCATAAAAATTTTGGAATTTATCTCTTATTAAAAACCATTTATTTAAATAAAAACCATAAATTTATACTATTCACTTAAATAAACAATTGTTAAAATAAACAATTTAGAAATCTCATTTTGAGCTGAAATGAAATAAATAGACCATTCCTAAAATGGTCTACCATAAAATACTAATTTTGAATTTTATCTCATTTTCAAAATCGCTTAAAATAATTATTTCTCCCTTTCGGGTTTTGATGGTGGATTTAAAATACCATTTTCTGAAAATAAAATTATTTTAAAATCAGAAATGCAAATCCTTTATTAAGGAGAATATTATCCACCAATAATATTCACATATCAACAATATTCATAAAAATAATAACAAAAAGCGGTAAATTACCAAAATGCCCCTCCAGCTGGACGAACTGGATCACTGAGCTCACGAGCTCAGATTGGGCCACACATGGGCTTTCCTCAAAGTCCTAACCGTAATCTCCAAGATTAACTGATTAAACAGAATTATAAGCTAACACACGCCTAATCTAAGGCAGGATTTTACAAATCATATCTTGTTAGAAGAGTTGGGCCCTGAGTTGGAATTGGAACTGTAATTTCAGCATTGTCTGCACCAATACGGCAGAACTTGTGAAAATAACTATTTAAAAAAGCTTATGTCCTTAACACACGTCGTAATTCCCATAGAAATACTCTTATTAAGTCATTTAGCAATTTTTTATAGATGTAACAGTGATATAGCAGCCACGTGAGAGTCTATCGTCTCATTTGAATTTGTAAATGTGTTTAAAATGAGTCAACTTCGGAATCTAGCTTTAAGTGCTCTAAGAGTTAGTAGGGATTTTGTTAGAGTTTTGTATATTAAATTATTTATATATTTTATCTTTAAAATTTGGAATTTATTTGGTCTTTTGAACTTTTGATTTTAAAATTTAAGATTTTAACTTATCTACTTATGAATATGTTCTATGTAAAATAATATTTATACTATATAAAAAACCTCTTTTAGGATTTTCGACCAATTCTATACTTATGGAAAATTGGAAACATTAGGCCATCATCTTTGAAGAGAATTTCTTCATAAATGGAGATAGAAGATAACATCTGGCTGTAAGATTAAAAGGTTTACGATGGATCAAATGAAAAGGATTAAACAAATACGTGCCAGTGAGCTCCAACTTTAATAGCAGAATCAACTAATCTAAGAGTTCCAGCTTTAACTAACATGACATATTTCTCTTACCTCAGCCGACCTATTGACATATTTTTGGACGCAGGAGATATACACGTACTCAGATTTTCTGTCTCTACACACTCAAAATCAGATTTTTAGGTGAAATTATGATTTTACCCCCGCGTTTTCATTCATTCGAATGAATGCCCAAGTATAATTTAAATTCATTCAAATGAATGAGCTGAGCAGTATTTCAATGAGCCTCATTCATTCGAATGATCCATTCATTCGAATGAATGAGCCCATTCATTCTAGTGCATGTGCCTCATTCATTCAAATTATTTAAATAATAAAATTTATTTTAAAATTTTACACTTATTTTTTAAACACTGTGTATTTCCAAAATTTCTCAAATTAAATATCCAGACTAATTACGATAACCTGATAAAAATACTTTAAGACTTAAGGTCTTTTGACACTCCTAAATATTTAAAACACAGTATTTTGAAAATAAGGATATCCCTAGGGTATGCCGAAAACACATTTAGGAGTGTCAAAAGACCTGGAAGTCTTAATGTATTTTTATTAGGTTATTTTAATTAGTCTAGATATTCAATTTGAGAAATTTTGAAAATACACAGTGCTTAAAAATAGCTGTCTATATTTTAAAACATAGACCGTTATTTTTTAAGCACTATGTATTTCCAAAATTTCTCAAATTGAATATCTAGACTGATTAAAATAACTTGATAAAAATACCTTAAGACTTTAAGGTCTTTTGACACTCCTAAATATATTTTCGGCACACCCTAGTAATACCCTTATTTGCAAAATACTGTGTTTTAAATATTTAAAAGTGTCAAAAGATTTTAAAGTCTTAAAGTATTTTTATCAGGTTATTTTAATTAGTCTAAATATTCAATGTGAGAAATTTTGAAAATACACAGTAATTAAAAAATTTTACGACTACTGAACGTTCATTTCATTCGAATGATTCGAATAAACGTTCAGTAGTCAGTTTTCAGTAGTTAGTTAAAATTTATTTTAAAATTTAAAATTTATTTTTTAAGTATTGTGTATTTTTAAAATTTCTCAAATTGAATATCTAGACTAATTAAAATAACCTGATAAAAATACCTTAAGACTTTAAGATCTTTTGACACTCCTAAATGTGTTTTTGGCACACCCTAGGGATACTCTTATTTGTAAAATACTGTGTTTTAAATATTTAGAGGTGTCAAAAGACGTTGAAGTCATAAAGTATTTTTATCATGTTATTGTAATTAGTCCAGATATTTAATTTGAGAAATTTTGAAAATACACAGTGTTTAAAAAATAAGTGTAAAGTTTTAAAATAAATTTTATTATATTCGAATTGGTCATTTAAATGAATGAGGCTTATTCATTCGAATGAATGGGCTGAGCAGTATTCCGTGTTACTGCTCAGCCCTCATTCGAATGAATGCCAAAATGAACTGGGCATTCATTCGAATGAATGAAAATGTAGGGGTAAAATTATAATTTCACCCAAAAATCCAATTTTAGATGTGTGGAGGCAGAAAATGTGGGTCTGTGTAAGTGCTCTCGAGACATTTTCATGTATGTTATGATTCTGACTTCAAAAGTAACAACATTTACAACGAACGCAATCATTTATCATCAGCTATCACCAAAGCTGGAAACAAGAGGAGTGACCAAAGTGAGGTGAAAAAAGATTTTTAAGCTCTTCGTATTGCTCCAGAAATTCGGGTAAAAGAAGACAGGAAGTGGATTAAGAAGCAGAAAAAGGAAAAACCAAATTCTCATTATCTTAATCCATTTGCTTATTACTGCTCTTTGTGATTGTTAGGACGTATCTGATTTGATAGGTAGAGTGACTGAGTTCCATCTAAATATTTCGTTTTTTTCCTCATGACTTGAGACTCTCGTTCGCATCTCAACAATCTCCCTCTGAACGGAGTTCTCCGACGTATAGAATATCGTCAACCATCTATTTAATTATTTAACTAGGGGATCTCTGAGTCAATGTGCTGTGAGAAAATCTAGCTTTGATACCAAGGACTAAGCTTTCAACTTGAAAAACTAGCTTGATCGGTGGAGCCACTCACTCTCACATAAGTCCTTTTCCAACTGACGTGAGACTTCCGTTCGCAGCCAAACACTGATGTGATTCGTCGATGCTGTTCTGGTACTGGAAAGAATAAAAATAAAAAAATAATTGCTTGCTTTTGATTTTGTTTGTATTGAAGATATTCCCGGGTAGATTTTGGTGCCCCCACTTTTCCCAACTCCCCACTGGCATTTATTCTTGGAATGCAAATCCAGGCCCTCTTTCCTGGGGTGGGTATCCTTTTCTCTGTGTCTGATCCGTTGTTGGATTCTCTACCCAAAAGTTCATTTGCTTTTTCATCTTTCTTTATCTTTGCTTTTTGGGTGCTGTTCTTTTATTGTGTCTGTCAGGCTCCTAGATTCTTTCAGAAGCAGCTGGTTGCTGGTGTAAGCAGTGGTGTGGAATTCATATTCATGGGTTTATTCCATTTACTCGAGTATAATTACAGAGGTCAATCTGATGTTTCTTCATTGCAGGAACTCTTTTCTTTCATTGCAAGAGGTGGTTTCTGGGTACTGTTAGCAGCAGTGCAGCCGCATCCAAGATGAGTCATGGTAGCAGCTCTCTGGATCCTGATTTGTGTTTTTTTAATTTGTTTTATTGTTTTTCTCTTTGTTACTTTTCAGGTGTATTGTAGATTAGCTTCAGTAGTGAGACAATGGGGTTTAGGACATATGAGCATTTTTATTACAATAAATTTTACACTTGTAAGATTTCCTATGCATCTTATATAGTCATCTGTTTCTGAGTGAATGTTGCAGCTCTTTCCTTTTTCTAATTTTTAATTTTCATAGTTTTTAGTTTTTGGTTTTCTTAATGAATCAAAGGATGATATCAGTCAGAATGGTGCCCTCGTTTTGTTCTAGTGAGCTGCATTAATGATATTTACTGGAAAATATGCAGGAAGTAGGACTTCTAGGACAAATGAGTATGGAAGGACCCATGTCATCAGGCCCAAAGGGAGACACCAGGCAACTATTGTTTGGCTTCATGGCCTTGGTGATAATGGTTCAAGGTATTATTTATTTAGCATCATTATTGCTCTCTCTCTCTCTCTCTCTCTCTCTCTCTCTCTCTCTCTCTCTCTCTTGTTTGACAACTTTTATTGGCTTTCAATTTATAAGACTCATGCAAAGTTGGGCTTCTTATCAGCTACCATGTTATGTCCCACTTGGTTCAGTGGAATGAGGAAAGAGCTTGAATGTTGAAATCAATAATGAGAGCACAGACAACCTCTTCATCTGCAATGATATATTGATTTCCATGGTCGCCAGTGACATGAATTGGAAATGCCTGACAACCAAGTGCATGATGGGAATGGCTTGTAACCTTTACGAGTATTCCCTTTGTTGGAAGTTGTTGACGAGGTTCTATTTTTTATTTATTTCAAGCATATGCTTCTCAGCTGTTGACTTTTGCAGTGCAAGAAGAAGAAAAAGGGAGTGGGAGAATGTCAATGACTTTGTCAGTTTTCTTGGGGAATCATTTTAATTTTAATATAACCATGCAGGAACTCTATGACCTTTTTCATGGAGGTTATTATTGAATTGATTCGGCAGAGAAGAGCATTGTCATCATCTACTAAATAACACATCATGCTATTGGTTTGTTGCCCTTCTAATTTCCTTTTAGTGCTAAGCTTGGCATGGAGTGGTCCTGCATCAGAGAAAAGGTAATATGTCTGAAGGATTGAACAGGGGACCACTAGTTTGCCGTTACCTTTGTTCTGGAAACTGAACAACCTACTGGCTTTGCCTTTAAATAATTTTTTAGTGATGGAAAAGCAAAGGTGTCATACTAAGAAATAAAAAAAAGATTGTTTTTTGTTTGGTTTTAGTTCTTATTTCGAGCTTAAGACAGTATTCTAGCTGCTACTGCTGCTCTTTTGCCAACACATGGACTTTAACTTGGCGAACATCGATAATATTCTTTCGCCTCAATGATTATCATGACGATGATGAAGGGGGAGGGTAGTCATAGATCCTTGAGGAGTGCCAGAGATTTTCTGTAGGGGAGGGTAGTCATAGATCCTCAAGGAGCTTTCTCTTTATATTCTTGAGTTCCTGTACTCTTGTAATCTTCCCCTTGACTTGTTGCAGTGGAATGCGACTCCTTTTGCCTGTCTTTTGTCTTTCCCTTTTCTCTGTTTCATGTCTTCTTGTTGAGTGCATTGAGTAATCACTGGGCTTCATTATAACAGATTCCCTGGATTGGAAAACCCTCGAGGTATCCAAAGACCTAGATAGATAGCCAGGCATCTGTCTGTGCTGTTCCTACAGTCCCTTGCTTTTTTTTCTTATGTTCCACTCTCCCTGCCTCTAGATGGGTGCTTCTCTTGAATTAATCACAAGTTCTAATATTTTTCCAAAAGAAAAAGAAGAAGAATAATAAAAAGCAACTCCTAATGGTCTATCTCATAATTTCTTCTGGTCGATCCAATGAAAATCTTTTACTGCTGGGGAACTTAATGGCCATAAATTACGAGGCAAATACTGGATAAGTTCGCTTCTTGAAATTTCAATTTTGAGTGTGTAACTTTGAGATAAGATGGAGCTCAAAAGTAGGCCTTAAAAATTTCAGTTTTTGTTTGAAAAATAGACTTTCAAATGTGTTAAAACTGTAGCTATAACCATGTCTGAAACTGGACATTTAACACATTTTTATTACCCTATTCAGCTGGATTATCCAATAAAATGCTATAGAATTGGTTTTCTCATTCTGTTTTTTCTTTTCTTTTCTTTTTTTTCCCCCAGTTGGTCACAACTCCTAGAGGTCCTTCCTCTTCCTAATGTAAGTCTAAGGAATGTGTATAAATTCTGGAACATGCTATAGCCTGCTATTTTTTGCATGCAGCTCTACTTTTCTTCCAATGGTAAATAGAACATGAGCAATATTAATCATTTTTATCTCATAATATCATCTCATGTTGCACTCAATTTTGTATTTCAATGATGCAGATTAAATGGATATGTCCAACAGCTCTAACTCGGCCAGTAGCAGTTTTTGGTGGATTTCCATGCACTGCTTGTAAGGATACTTCTAAATAAAATGGAGACAATGCTTGATTAACACTAGACTAGTTTATGGCAGATATCAGCAATCATTTGATAATATGATCATGTCTTGTTTCCCAAAATTCTTAGTCATAATATCCACATCTTTCCTCATTAAGAAACTGACATACTCCAATAATACTTGGGAATATCAGGGTTTGATATAGGAGAGATTTCAGAAGAAGGTCCTGATGATCTGGAGGATTTAGATGCTTCAGCAGCACATGTAGCAAACCTATTGTCAACAGAGCCTGCTGACAGTATGTTCTCTTGTTCCTGTTGAAATTCAATATTTGCTTTTATGGTTTAGCATGTTATATTTCATTCTTGAATTTTGATTGTTCCCTATGATGACCAGAATCCATTAGAAGCCTGCAGTGCAGTACCCTGAAGATAAACTACGATTAACATTTTATATTAATACTAATCAATATCATATTTATGCATGATACATTGAATATATTATGAAAACATATGAACACAGTGTTATTGAGATGTGTGTATGCACACACTTGAATACCCATGATCCCCAAGGTACTAGCTCTCATTTAACCACTGTAAGCACCTAGCCAAATGGGGCCTACGGGACCCCATTTTCACTTCTTCCCTCCCTTACATGCCTCTACTCCTGTGAATTGGATCCTTGTATAATTTGACCCCATTTTGAGATTATCTAAATATTTAATTGGACTTTACCCAAGTTCAGACTAAAAATATCTTAAAGTGATATAAACTTTGGGCCCTTAAAAAATGACTTCACTTATCCAATTATGGTGATTTTTGGTATCTTGTTAAGAAAAGGTGATTTTTTTGGTAGACACCCTATTCAAGCAAGGACTTTTGCAACCAACCCATCCAATTGGCCTAGATTGGCCTAAATGAGGTGCACAAGGAGGGTGTTGAGGTGATTGTGGAGTATGAAAGTATGAGCTTTGATAGGTAGAGTGGAAGTATAGAACTCAAAAAGCCAACCCCAGATGGATGGGAAAATGGCTATGATGATCATGATAATTTGAGTTAGATGTAACTCATTGTTTTCCGACTCCTTTTGTTCTTGAAACCTTTTGAGTTTACCTAAGTTCCAGAATTGTTGAAACTGCCTTCACATTTTCATGTTTCCATCTCTCTACCCATTTCTATATTTGTATCCAAGAACCATAGGATACTTCAAACTTTGTTGATATAACTTTAAGTAGCAAATTTCTTGTCACACACAATGTCATTGTTTTATGGATGCTTTATCTAAGTTATGACAACCTCCAAGGACTCTCAACTTCAAATTTTTCCATGCAGACACAAATCAGCATGAGTTTTAAGAAAATCTCTCATTTTATTGTAATGGTGGTAAATTTCATTCAAGAATAAAAAATGAGCTGGAGGTGACAATGCGCCGTCCACTTCAACAGAGAATTAGAAAGGCTAAGCCTTCAAAAACCAATCTAACCCTCTCAATCCCCTTTTCTGCATTGCCATCTGCTTCCCATTAGCTTTCTAGATAGTGTGCAAAAATTATTCATGAGCTTTCTGTGCAATATCATGAATCTTCTTAACAAGATCTGTTAAACATCCATGGGAAGGTTCCCTTCTTAGCTGCCAAATAATTGCGCCGAAACCCTAAGTCCTCAGTGACTAGGGGAAATAACCCCTGCTGACTGCTGACCAATAACTAGTACCTGCACTGCATCAATTGTCAATCAAGGAATGACAGGACCAGAGAAAACCACAATAATTGAAGCCCAAGAGTCATGAAAAAGATCACCAAAACCAAATCCCTTTTGACCAAGGTTACCAATTGCACTAACATAAAAACTCAGATTGAAAGCCACACAACCAGGGTTTTAATTGCACTCCCATCAAAATTCAGCTTGTAAACCCCTTTGGAGCCATCTTATCGTCATCATACTCACTTACCTAACTATGTCAAATAAATAAATATATACATAGCTATCCTATCTATATGAGAGTATTTTAAAGAAAAAATAAATTATTTCTGGATGTTTAATGCATTTCTAATCATCCTTTGACAAATTGTATGTCTTTTGTGATTCAATATGAGAGAACAAGAGGTCCCAGGTTCGAGTCCTGTAGTCACTCAATGTCTTTGGCTTGTGGAGAGTTGCGTGCATCTGGAGTTTTACCCAATGCCCTCATACTCTGGAAGAGGTGGGAGTCTTGGGGTTCTCCGTCATCAAAACAGAGTGATACAGTAAGTTATGATACTGCTGGCAGATCTCCGACTATGGAACCCGTTTCTCATTAAGTACAAATCCTTAGACCAGGCCTTGGCATATGATTTGGTGATTCGTGTAAGCCCACTTCTCACCTTGGTAAACCCTTTAATTGAACCCTCTCCTTGTAATTTGGCATTGGGATGATGTTTGCTGTTGGATTGGATTGGATTTGGCCTGAATTAGATCACATAATTAATAATTTTGCCTGTACCGATCCAATCTAAGGGCGAACTGAACCATATATAGGCTTATCATCCATCACAGCTGCAAGTAGGATTTGATCCAAGGATTTGCCTTGATGAGCACTGGATCCCCAGGCACATATTTCTCATTCATATGGTCACTGACATGCTGTCAGACAGTATTTATTCATTTTTCATACATGTGTTTGTGTTTCCCATAATTGTCTCTCAGCATGTTGGGTTTTCCACAACATATATGCCCATCTTAGTTTTCTTTGATACATGTTAATATTTAGGGCATTAAAGTGATGGTGATGTCACATCTCTTCTGATACAGTCAAACTTGGCGTTGGAGGCTTTAGCATGGGTGCGGCAACTGCTTTATATTCTGCCACTTGCTGTTCTATTGGGAAATATGGAAATGGCAATCCATACCCAATTAACCTGAGTGCAGTTGTTGGTCTAAGTGGCTGGCTTCCATGTTCCAGGTCTAGTCTGCTTTTACCTCAAAATGAGCATAACTATTTCAAGTTACTGTACAGTGCTCTCTCTCTCTCTCTTTCTCTCCTCTTTTTGAAGCCTGTATCAATTTTTGCACATGATGAAATGTGTCAAAAATAGAATCAAACAGCTCATTTTATTGATTGAAAATTTGGTTCTTAGGCAATGTGGATTTTTTTGTGACGTACTTTTTTGCGGTTTTGTCACGGTTCATCACTGTTCATCACGGTTTTTTGTGGTTTTTTCACAGTTCCGATATCGAAGGAGAGAGAAAATGCCGATATCGGTATGAGAGATAAAATTATCGGCCGATATATCGTCCGTATCGCATATCGGCCTAGCCGATTTTTTGACCCCTGCTGGCAGGATCTTCCTTTAGCATTTTTTGGCTTCTGGGCTTGTTTTCCTTTGATTGATTTAGGGCCTGATCCTTCCCTCTCTCTCTCTCTCTGGGGTTGGATCTCTTTCTTTACAATTTTTTTTGTGGGGGTTTTAATGATGGTAAAGACCTTTTCTGAAAAGGAGAATAAAAGGGAGAAAACTAAAGGTACAACTGCAGTGTCTAACCATTGCAAACTGGGATGACCATGAATAGGATTATAGAGTGGATATGCATTCCTAGCCAGACTTCTGCTTCCTTGTTCACACCTTTGAGAACATGAACCAAACTGAGTTGACTGCTGCTAGAGCATGAATATCCTCGTGAATCAAATGGACTTGAGAAGGCAATGACCTCCTCTCCCCAAGAATTTCAGTTAGCATCTCAAGTTATTATGGTGTACTTGATGGGAAAATGGTATTCTTTTTACCAGAAATGGTACCGCCCTACAGGTAGGCTCCCCCTTCAGAATTTTATACCTTTCAGCTGATGGGGCGCTAAACCATAATCTTTGCCATTGATTGGTGGCAACATAGCATATGTAGACAGTATTCCTGGACACTGGACATTTACTTCCATTGCTCTACATATATCAACTGAATATTTAATTGGATACTTGAGAACATCTGATGCTGAGATTGTTGGGCTCTCCCTCGTCCATGATATAGTCCATCATTTGAATGATTACTATCACATGTCATTTATTCGTCAAATATTTCCGTCGTTGGGTTCATAAGCACTATATCTCCATGTCTTTTAATATGTGAATAATCTTTCAGAGATATAAACCTAGCCTATGCTTAGCAAGCAATGGTTTATTGCTTTCCAGGAGCTTGAAGAACAGGATAGGAGGATCACAAGAGGCTGCAAGGCATGCTGCATCCTTGCCGCTTATGCTTTGCCATGGCAAAGGTATATGTTATCTTCAACTGATTTTTTCCCTCTTTTTTGAACCTAAATTGCATGCAGATGGTTGGAAAAGTGAGATTTCCCTTGGCAAACAACTCTACTTATTAAATCCTATATAGGGATGAGTTATCCACCATTTCTTTCATGTTAGGCAGAGAACTATTAGATGATATCCTTGGAAAAGAGGACATTAGTACGGCTGCTCTTTCTATTTAGAATGGTGTTCCTATTTTTATTTATTCTTTTCATATACGGAATTTTGGCTATGCACATTCAAGGTTATGAGTTTCCTTTTCAGACATGATTTGTGTTTCTTAGACCATGCGTGCTTTCAACATTTGTCTCTTTTTTTGGGTTTCCCTGATCTCAACATGTATTGGGTCCATAAGCTTCTATTATGCACATCTTTATGGTGTATTCAAGAATCCAACTGACACAATCAATTACCTGTATGGTTTAAAAATAGATAAAGCGGACATCTGGTGTATATACATCCCTGTTGATGAGTAGATCCACATAAATATTAACATTGTGGGTACCACTGGTTGCAATGCCTGATGACCATATTGGCATGCCAAATTCATTAAACTCGTTTTTAGAAAAGCAATATTAGGAATGGTGGTAGCTTTGTGCCTACGAAGAATATTGCTTTTTGAAGGTCTAGTGATTTAATCCTGCTACTTGCACATACATTTTGATGATGATGGTGATGATCTTGATGTCATTAGGGTTGAGCCAAGCTGGCTTAAAAGACTCCTCAGTTTGGCTCGATTAAACTCAAGCTCACTTGTGAGCTTATCAAGTTCATTTGAGCCAAGACTTGATTAGCCTGCAAACCAAGCTCAAGCTTGAGCTTGCTCAGCTCAGGTCATGATAGTTCTATTATATTATTTATGCATATTTAATATGATTCATGTATATACTGACACATATTAGGACATGGGTTTAGGTGTTGATAAGATTATGAGAGATTGGGATGGATTAATCTCCAAATTAGCTATGCTGATAGTTAGGATTGAGTATCATCAATATATTAGTTCTACAATTGAATATGAAAATGTGAGTTTTATGAAAATCAACTTCTTCAAGAACAGTATTTATATATGATCCTTATTTTGCTTTAATATAATTTTTCCCCATGAGTAAACCTCAAGCTGGATCAACCTCAAGTATTGAGTTCAGTACAAAATGCATCAAGCTGACCTTTGTCTCAACTTAGCTTGGCTTAGTAGTCACAAGCATTATAAAATTTGAAGTGCAGTTGTGCATGCCAAATAATTTGTTGTTGCTGTTGTCATTGTTGCTATTACCACTACCAGTATTTACTAATGTTGTTTGAGAGAGAGAGAGAATTTTGCAGTGGAAGTCACCTTCACTATCAAGATTTCCAGGAGGGAATTTTGCTAGTCCCTCTCGGCCTACAAGAACCTAAACCTCTACATTGTTGACACTATACCTGTGAATGAGGCCACGATAGGAGGACTGAGGATGATCATTTGTCGGTTACAAATACGACCATCATATCCACCCAGATAAGGCTATTGACATAATTTTCTTTGCAGTGGACGATGTAGTCCTTCATAAACATGGAGAAAAATCTGCAGAGGTTTTGACGTCGACTGGATTTCAGAATCTCTCCTTTAAATCCTACAACGGGTACCCATCTGATTGGTTACTTTGATATTGGATTTGGCTTTCTTACATTCCAATTAACTGTCTTCATACCGCATTGGCAATCTATTTAAAGTATCTGAGAATGATGCAGGCTTGGGCACTACACAATCCCTGAGGAGATGGATGATGTTTGCAAATGGCTCACTTCGATGCTGGGACTTGATGGGTCTCACTCATAATGGCTGAATAGTGTCATCAAATAATTATAGTGGCACGGGAAGAATAGGGAATGGATAAATATATTTATATCTCTTAGGAGTAGATGATAAAAGATTTGGAACTTTGGCTATATGGTTTAGAGTCATTTATCTACATAGGAAATACGCCTTTACTAGCTTGGCTTGTTGGCCGGTTGGTGGGATTATTTGTACTTTTGTTAAAATAGGATATCCTTGGTGTGTTTATATACATATGATTTTGCTAATCCAACGGGGATTGTTGGTATAGATTTGAATTCATTGCTTGCAATTCTCAATCAAATAGTTTGCCTATTTGTTAAATTTCCTTTGTTACCTTTAGGACAAAACATTTCTATCAAATCTGGTATCTACATGCTGCTGAAGCTAGATTTATTTTGCATATGAATTATAATTTGGTTCTGTTATTTGGCATGGTAAGAGGGTTGACAGTAGGGAGTAATCCGTCTGATTGGATAAACAGGAACATTCTAAATGTGCTATTGGTTTAGATAATTGTTTTCTAAGTTTCCTTAAGTACTGGACCAGACACTCGACATGGAAAAAAAAAACCCAAAAAATCAGGTTTGGTTGACCTGGGCTTGGGTTAGGTCTGGGCCTAGTATATAAAAGCCCAAGTTTGGTCCTGCAATAATGAATTTGAGCCATACTTATGTAATATATAATTTTTATTTTACACAAATTTCCTTTTAGGCCCAAAGAAACCTGAGCATTCATTTTGGGTTTATATCGGGCGTGGGCCCTACAATATAATTTGTATCAGGCTTGGGTTTGATTAGTTCAATTGTTCAGGTCAACTCAGGCCCAAGCTCAGGTCGGTCCTTAAATTGCATTTGAGGTCCAAGCTCGGGCAGACCCAAAACCCAGCCCAACTTCCCTAGTTGCAGTCCTATTCAGCATCTGTTTAATTCCCACATTAGGTTCCCTTGAATTATTGAAATGATCTCATATTCTGAACTGGAGCTTCTCTTTGGATTCACATTGTTGTGAACCATGAAAGGCCATGTGAGGATGTGAAAATGGTATTCCTTTGTGCCATTATGCCGTTAACGGTTCATATGATTGGGCTGAAATGTTGAAAAAAAGATTGGATTATTCTTTTGTGGCCTAATATATTATTTCATTTTGTTAAACCAGTTGTGGTGACTCTGGTAACAAGCTCAAATCATGTTCCATACTTGCAATCTGGTTGTCCACAATGAAGACATTTGCTGCTATACCTATATAAATTGAAAGAGTTACACAAGTTCACCAACTGCCCTTAATTACGTTCAAACTTTAACAAACAAGCTAACCCAACTCATGGGAAAAGAATTCCACGAGATGGATTCAAACATTCCAAGAGGTAAATCATTTACAAAGAACTAATTGATTTTGTGCCTCGAGATATATTTGGGTAAATCTTGAGAGATAAAAGAGTCGCTAGCAAGATTTACTAATAAGATTTCCCATCAAATTGGGACATGGGCCCAACATAAGTGGATATATTGGATAGAAATAGATATAGAGCACATAAGCTATTCCATTAATTTATCATCCTAGCATGCAATCTTACTTCCTTTTTTTTTAGTTTTAATGAATATAAACCATTATAAAAGCCTAAAATCAGTGAATGGAATGATTGAAGGAGTGAAATTTTGTACACCCATCCATACTCTTCAGATCACATGCAACCATGTGAAACCCGAAACTCATTTGAAGGTGCTAATTTCCAATGCAAGAGACAGATAAATGGAGGTGCTAATTTCCAATGCAACCATATGAGAGAGGGAGAGAGGAAGAAGAAGACAAATTTGAGCAAAAATAGCCTCATTCCATTCAATGTGAGTACAAATACATTTGATAACTGTAAGGTAAAATCCCAAAGTACAAGCAATCCCTAGCTAAAACCTTAAACCCGGACTGAAAAGGCATTATAGACTTTGGACTTGGAGAGATTTGATCCCTTGCATTTGCGCTTCAGCTACCTAGTTATGCTGAAATTAAATTCTTACAGTTTTGATAAGAAGGTGGGAGAATTTGCACTGGTGGTGTAATTCAAGAGCATTCTATTTTGTGTTTGATTTCCTTTCAGGATGTTTTAGTTTCAGCACTAGTGAAGCATATGTTAAGGGAATCAGTGGACATTTGAAATCAAAGGGAATGTGGGAACTCTTTCAGCCACTCAATGGCCTGAAGGTGCTTCTAATCCTTGGAGATCATTAGATTTTGTAGTGGCGAAGGCCTGTTGATTTTGGCTGATTTAACATCAGTCATGTCAATGGAACATCAAATGGGATTGCGAATAGGATTGCAAAGGAGGATCCATCTTATTCAGATGTGGATTTGTTTATATTAAGAATGCTTTCTTCAATATTTTATTCCTTTGCAACTGTGATTTATTTTCTTTTAAGGGGACAGTTGTATGAAAAAAAAATCAAATCCTATTAAACAGTCTATAAACATGCATCTGCCCTGCTATTCAATTTTCCATCTTTGCACGTATATATCCTTCAAATGAAATGATACATTTGATTTGTTGTTGAAAGCTGAAACGGTAGCGATACAAGTAAAAACCAGGAAATAGGCTACACTCATCCAAACCTGCTTTGATCTGTCAGAAATCTGGATCTTATTGAGCTTTTTACTCCTCTCGGTCAATTGTCTTTCACATGCCATGACAGCTATTAAAAGAGTTTACCTACAAATGATACACAAAGATCAGTCACAAAATTAACTAAATCCTATGTTCCAACAATTAGTGAAAAATTAAAATATTCTTATCCATTGTTGCTGAAAGCAATCAAGTGCTCAGGAGACCCAAAACGAGATTTCCATAACATTCTCAAACTAAGACATGATTGGCTACTGCTTAACAAAGGCCCCTCATTGAGGAAGAATTGAATTTCAAGTTCCTCAATTTTGCACATAATGCTAACAGACAAAAATTGAGCAAGCTAAATTATGGATGGAAATACATGGAAAATACTTACATCAAATTAAACAACATCTGTGCCGACTATTTATCATTCTTTTTTGGTTCAATGTAAGGAGTAAGAGAAGGGAACGGAGTCACGGACTGCAATATGAACTTGCGGACGCTTCTCAATCGTGGGGAAGGGCTCGATGTCCTCAACTCACGCATGGAGTTTTGGGGAGGAGAAACCCTCTTCTGATTTGGAGAAGTTGCCTTCACTGTTTTGATGGGTGAGTAGGCCTCCTTCAGTATGTCAGGAGTTTCATCCTTGACAATGTTGTACAACCCACTGTCAGAGTCACTCTCTCCAATAAACTTGCATCCACCTAGGTAAGAAGTTGGAGTAACAGGAGAACTGCGCCAACGAAGGGAGCCAACCTGCAAATGCCTACTGCTGTGACATAATTGGGCTTGAGATCCTGTTAGGTGATGCTCACTATCAGGTGCTTCTAAACTAGCAGCTCTTGATTGGAAAGGTTGTGACGATGGGCTAAGGCCACATGTGTTGGCAGCCCCATCCACTTTTCCTGCAACTTGACAATCCAATTCCTGTTCACAGGGTACTAAAGAAGTATTTCCTTTTGCTTTTATAAATCTGTTGTTGTGATTTGACTTTCTTGGAGATTTTGAGGATTTCCCACAAGATGAAAAGGCAGAACCTTCAGATTCAGGAGAAGACAGTAAATATCTTGTTGGTTGATGGTGAGATTTTGGTGCATCCACTGTATGACTGCATGTATAAAAAAGCACAGCAAAAATCAGATACTATCAAATGCAAATTATACAACAGAAATGTGGTATCACAATTAACCATACTTTGAGTTCTGAAATAAAGGTGTTAGAAGCATGGAGTGATCTGAATCGCTTTGCTTTTGGTCAAACATAGAGCTCCTAGCATGCACCATGTCCTGCTTTCCATTAATGAATTCCTCATACCGTACATCTTTCACCTTTCTATGTTCCATTTCAGTGATTACACCACATTCTGCCAAGAGGGAAAAAAAGACAGAACAACTCTCTTAGGAAAAATTCCTCATTCTACAGTGAAGTCAGTTATAAGATGACTGATGATTCACAGGTCAATCCCCAAAGACACATGGAGTAGAGACACAACACAATTCCCAAAATCAAAGACATAAGGTCTCACTCCTGATAATAAACTTGAAGGAGTTATGGTAGAATATAGACTTTCAAGATTACCAAATGGTACTGGCTATCCTCCACTCCCCCCTTCAAATCTGACTGATAAAAGATAATCCCACGATGATCAAGAAAGGGCATCTTATGATGGTTTAAGCAATGGCACGGCTAAATACCCAGCAAGATCATGCACAGCAGCACTCAACCTATGACACCAATTCTTTGGACATGTATGGGGCCATGGTCCATATGAATGGTTCTACCATGTAAATAGACAAGGCTTACATTTTGGCATCAAAATGCTAAGAAATCAATGTCTTTCGTTAGCACTTAGCATAATAAACTTACAATTCAAATAACCCAAGAATATTATGCAATTAGGCACAATATTATGGATTTAAGGACATGGTATCCTATAGTTACGAGTTTTGTTTTTCTTCTAATATTATTTTTAGGTAGGGTTAACATCGGTCTTCTGTTTTTTTTTCTTTGGAATGATATTAGGCATTCTGGTTCATTAACTATAATAGCACAGACTAACACATCTCATTCAAATGGTGGTAAAATGGATGGATAAGATTGGATTGAGGATTATTATCATGTTTCAGATCTAAATAAATGACTATGGGTGTACTCCAAGGAGATCAGATGATTTGTTTATGAAAGAAATTTTCTCTTACTCTTGGGTATGCAGCATAGTGTTCTAACTAGTGTAATGCTGTAATCTCATACGAGTTCAAGTGTGAAAGGCTTGTGATTGATTAAATCTACACATATTGTTTGCTTAGGTACATATTATACAGATATATAGCCTTCTGGTGTGGTGTTCGGAGAGGAAGTTGGGTTATAGGCAAGTTTAACGATTCTGATTAACTTCCTGTGCTTATTTTAAGAATATTTGGAAGAGTTCAGCATTTATCAAAAATTATTTTAAGTAGATTTGCAAGGAAATTCTCCTCTTTGAGTTTTGATTAATTTTTTTTCTTAGAAGAAGCGAGTTTTGCTTAATTAATTGGAAGACTATAAATCAGGTGGAATGGTGTTCTTGGCCATTGATATAGGATTTTTAAGTCCTAAAATTGGCCCTTTAACTGTAGGCTTTGAGATATCTGACTTCAAGTTGGCTGCTTCAAACTACTACTCAAAGAAGGAACAAGTATAGCAGTCAAAGAAGCACATACTCCAGGATTGCTTTAAACTTCTAGAGAAGTTCCAACATGAAGGATCAGAGCTCCAAAGAGGGACTAAACAACTAAAGTCAATAGTTTCTTGTCTCTCTATAAGTGTTGACATGTTATTTTTCTTTACACAATTTAATTTTTATTTATTGAGATATCATGGAATTGAGTAATTTCAAAAGTTAAATGAAGAAATCAGGTATATAGAAACTCTTACCTCCTTTCTTGCCAAACACATTTTTACATTCTTCACATCGACATCCAACAGAGCATCCAACACCAGCCTTCAAGATAGGGAAAAAGGAAATCGTCCAATAATAAAATTGAGAAAACGATAATAAACATAATCCTGAAAGCAGTGTAGTTGAAATACAGACCTGATAGCATTCACAGTACTTCTTCAGGCACTTGGACTTCTTGCAGTTGCATCCTCTTTTGTGCCTAGCTGAGGCTGGTGTCACTCTGTACCCATCTTCCTGTAGAAAACGAGGACAAAAATAAAGTTCTATTTCACAATAGATGGGAAGCACTGATCAAGCTGAACCCTTACACCACTGTTTTGTGGAGAGTCATTGACACATTGCACAATCTTCGGAGCAAATGCAAGTGGGTTGCGAGATTCTATTTGCTGCCTGGTCTCAAGCACTGTATCTTCATATTCAGGTTTGTTAAAACATTCCCGGCATGAACAAGGTTCAGCACAGTATACTCCTGCAGCAAAGCAATCACAGTAGCTGCATAAAAGAAAAGGAAAAATTATTGGTTAAACAAGATGAAATGCAACATAACATGAAAGATGCAAATCTTACATGCCAGTAACACTCACAGTTTCAGGCATTTTGACTTCTTACAATTGCAACGTTTACAACCTTCACCCTCAGTGTCATAAGTTTCTGTCTTCCTGGATATCTTAAGCCACCAAAGTGTCAAAAAATACCAACGAGAATGTCAAAACATTAAAATAATAATAATAATAACAAAGTAAAAACTTGCCTGCTCTTTTTGGTACTCATTTGATTGATCTCAGGATATGAAGCATCTTCTTGAGCTGCCCTTTTTTTCTCAGTAGAAATAGCATGTTGTTCAATACGCTTCAACTGTAAGGTACTTTTCAAACTTCTGATTTTAAGTTTAGATGTTTGTACATTAGCAAAAGAATTTGGCACTGCTGAAGCCTGACTCTCCTGCTGATCCATTTCTATGTTTGCATGCTCAGAACCAGTGAAAGGAGAATCTGGCTCTGCCATTAAATTGGCTTGCAGTTCCCCTAAAAGAGCAACTGGAACTGAACAATCATTTGGAGCTTCTGGTACATGACTGTAACTCCCAGAAAGTACTGTTTTTCCTTTTACATTCAAATCATCCTTTGCAGCACTACTACTAACCATGACAACACTTCCAATTTTATTTAAATGTAAGCCAATACCAGGTGGCACGATAGCTGTTAAGGGAGAGCTTCCACTGTTATGAGCAGGCCAGTCATCTTTATCAATGTGGGTTTCTGAAGGTTTAAACGGGGTTAATGACAACTTGTACATAGCATTCTTAGATATATTGGCTTCATGCAGATTGCTAAACGTCCTGCTTGAATCCATATTGGATGTATTCAGAGTCTCTGAGTCGAGGGGACTTGCAGGTGGCCTTGGATTGGGAGCAATATTTGTAGGTTTCCAAGAACCACTAGTCCTAATAGCCTCCGGAGTTTCAAATTGAAGACAACGTCGCAGCACGCCACGATGGTGCTGACATGCCTCCTACATTGATTTAATTGTAATTATTCTTACTGCAAAAAAGCTTAAAAGAGAAATTCATTGCAGCAAAGATATGCCTATATTAGTATGTGTGTCCTTTGTAACAGAAAAGATTATCTGGAAATTTAGAAATAAACAGGAGCAAGAGCGGGCTACCAATGGCCTGGGTCCAAATTTTAAAATAATAATAATAATAACAATACAAAATCAAATCCTCTCTCTCTCTCTCTCAAACACACACAACAACAACATCATATTCATCATCAATGCGACCCACCCATCTACTGATAGGTTCTTCAAACCTATGGTGGAATTTTAATGAAATTTTATTTTAAATTAAAGTTAGCAATTTCAATTTGTTTATAATTTAATTTAAAATTGGATAACAAGCATTATCAACTCTCTCTCTCTCTCTCTCTCTCTCTCTCTCTCTCTCTCTCTCTCTCTCTCTCTCTCTCTCTCTCTCTCTACATAATATATATATATATATATATATATATATATATATATATATATATATATATATATATATATATAACGAGGCACATTATTGAAAACACCCCATCATGTGGATTAGGTGAGACGTGTAGGAGACTACATGGATGGAGTTGGCTAAAGTTTCACCATCATCCAATTATTGGAGTACTTGATTTTGACTATGGCAAATCAATCGCTTCCAATAGTCAAAATTTAACCCAAAAACAAAAGGTAGAAAGGTAAGACAGAAATGGAAGTTAATGACCTATCCATGTAGTCTCAACATAGACTACCCAACCATGTAAGAGAGTCCACAATAAGGCAATCTCAGTAAAATTCTCAGTAGTGTTGACTCTTGTGATTTTGTATACACCATAAAAGTCAATAGTTGTACAATGAAATTGAGAGAGAGAGAGAATTAAAGAATTGCCTAAACGAAAATCTAGTGTTTTTCATATTACTTATTATGTTAGATCGATCTATAAGATAAGCAACTTTATATCTTTCAAAAAATAAAAAAGAAAACCAATTTTTCTACTGAAGAAATTCATGTTAAAAGTTTAAGAAAAAGGAAAATTTCCACTTGATTTTTATTGATTAAGAAAAAGTGCAAAACTAGGGGCCAATGCAATTAACGTGGTCAATATTAAAGAAAAAAATATTTAATGAACATAGTGAGATTATGCAAGACGTGTATAGAGAGGCCCTGGAATGCAAAACTGATTGTGCAGAAACAACTTTGTTCCCATTGAGAATAACATCACTTTAAGGGTCCATTTTGAGCCCTATTTACCTGCGTTGTTTATGAAGAACTTGAGAGCAGATATTGAAGATGAACCTAGGTATATATATTGTTTGCAATATGACATGTGACAATTAGCTAAACAAGAAAGCAAATAACGGTATATATATATTGTTTGCATATGACGTGTTAATTAGCTAAACAATAAAGCAAAAGAGACGGAGTGCAAGTAAAGGGCTTGAGAGAAGAGGATTTGGTCTACATTGTGATGGGTTGCATTACATGGGTGTAACTATAGAACAAAATGAAAAGCTTAATAGGGATACTATAAAAAGCATAGATGAGAAAAATCTAAGTTATGAGCGCCCGTGGAAAATAATCTGTCAAATCCAGTTAAAAGTGCCACCTCAAATAGATGGCTAAATGGCTTTGATGATGATCATGATGATGAGAATGATGTTAAAAGACCAGTGCAAGGTGGTAAAATGAACAAACTAGTCAATTTTATGTGATAGACAAGTGCTAGATTGAACCCTGAGGGATTAGCTTGATGATCAATTCCCACCCTTGTTAGTAGGAGGTCTTGGGATTAAGCCCCCCTCAACACAGAAAGGGTCACTCCCCTTAGTTCTGTACCCGGCGTATGCAGATTGGGAGGTTTACACATACCTCAAGGATTAGTCAGGTGGGACGCTTGGATACCTTGGTCTTCAAAAAATAAAAAGACAAGTGCTACATTGACGAAGGGGCTTTTATAATAAACCAATTAGAGTTGAATTGTTATAGATAGAGCTAAATGTTGAACAACAAAGAAACAATAGGAAAAAAAGGTACTTAAGACTTGTATGCAAGGGTGACAATCTCAGCTTCAAGTCAAATGGTTATAGGGGTCAACCATTTTTTTCTTAGACCCAACCTAACCTAACTTGAATTTTTTGAATGTTGACCCAATCGAAGCCAACCTTACGTCATTTTACTCAACCTAACCTATCCTGGTCTAGCCTAATTTTTTGTAAAAAATGTAAAAATGGAAAAATTGTAAAAAAGAACCTATAGAAAATAAAAAGATTACAACTTTCCTTTTATATGGGGACATTGGCCTATGGGCACTGGATTTGAGGATGGCCTACATAGGCAAGAACTTTTGGGGATCAAGGAAATGGGGTTCTATAGTGGTGATATTTAATTTAGTTGGGTTGGATCAGTTAAATTTTAATGTTTTAGGAAGCACTCAATGTGAAACAGGGCTTTTTGGATCTGGTTAGTGAATACCACCCTTATGCATACACTAAGACAGCCTTGTGAAGTAACAAAAAATGGAGAGATCAGGAATTGTATATAAACATGAAACATGTAGATAGCTCTATTGCTCAAAACTGAAAAAATGCCTTCTGAGATGATTTACGCATGTATAAAGATCAGCATCCATCCATCATACAAAGAATTGAGGGTTGTTAATTCAATATAATGGAAGTAAGGGCTGGTATGGACTTTGAATGAAATAGTCAGAAGCAACGTGTCAAGTTGTCAGAATAGTAGAGAACATAAAGCACCAAGCAGCAGTGAGTGATGAAGTAGAACTCACAAAACCAATCTAGATGATAATGATGAAATGCTATACATATACATAATGACCCACTGCAAAAATATACCAATCATTTCATTTCCAAAGAATTCTCAAGCCATAACTTTTATCCATGCAATACCAAAAGCCTACTAAAATATCTTTACTTACGACATTTAAGGATATATTAACAGAAATTAGTTTTTTTTTTTTTTTGTCCTTTTTTGAGGAAGCAACTAAAATTTTTGTATGACAAGGCAGACAAGGAGCATGCCAAACTTGTAGAAAGAAAGTCTACTGCAACAATCATGGCCTTAAGCAAAAGGAATGAAACTAAAAAGACACAAAAGCAGAGCCAAGACACCTTAGTATGACAAACAAACAAATCAATTCAAAATCAATGAGGTTTCACCAAACAGTTCAACCAGTACTCATGCAACTCAGATTTGGAGATGCCCTCAAATTCCTTTAAACAAAGTAGGGCCTGTGTTTTGTAATTAATGCCACTAGAGGCAAATGTCCAACTGATTGCAAACAAATTAGAAAGTTCTCATTCCAGAGTTGCACTGAAAAGATCAAGCACCTATAAGCTTCATCATAAGATTTATTTGCATTAAAATGGTAATTGGCATTCCATATATCTTCTTTCTGTTTCTTCATACATTGCATATTCTGGATAAAATGACAATGGTGTTACATAGATATCTTCTTCTCATCTTGCATGTTAAATATCTCCTATTTTTACCTTTTTCTGGATAAAATTTTCCACTAGATACAAAAAAGAATGGACGATAACTTAGTTACAAGAGGAGGTGTTACTGATATGCTGAAATCTATGGATTGCATCTTTCATGATACACGTCTAGATTACCAAACCATTGGCACCACATGCAAACTCAAGAAATGAGGTTGTAATACAAAACCCCAGGTCAAAGAAATGCCCTTGTCTCCCAATTTATTTTAGAAGAATCGTCAAGATCTATGAATATGTGATCAATATCTCCAATTTTCCAGCATAAGGAAAGGACAATAAAATAATAAAGGAACAAACATCAAACATATTATTATTTCATACCTTGCAATCATATGGTAACTGGTTCTCAACCTTTTTGTCAGATACTGCTTCGTAGTTTCATAGCCAATGCCATCCACTTGATCATTCTGGAAAGATTCAAGCAGCATTTGTGGAGCGCCATTGCATTCACCCATCTGCCCATTTTCTGCAGGGTGCTGCTCAACATCATGGTGAATGCCTGATGAGCTAGCAAACACTATTTCACGCTCTCCTACATAGCACTCCTCACTGCCTGACAAGAGGGATGTTGAGTCAGCACTTTGTTCCACTTGTAGGCCATCTTGTTTAGTAGAAGTAAATTTTGTCGAAAGCTGAACCCCCATAAGACCATTCACATTCTTGAAAACAAGATCTGACAATTTGTTGGATGGTTTTTTATCATTTTCTTTCGCTGCTTCATAAACCTGCTTTGAGGCATCATCAGTTCCAACTGTTTCCACACAAGATACTGATTTTTCACCTTCCTGATTCTCTCCATGTCGTTTCAACAAGGTCACAGTTGCAGCTGTTTCAGTCTCCTTAGCTTCACACTTGTTAACGTTGTCAACGGCAAGATCTGGAAATGGACTATTCATACCACTGCATCCACTTTGTAAAGATTCATGCAGATTGCTAGCTTCTTTCAAAGATAAATCAGGTGAGTCAGTACCACATTCCTTGAGGGAATCAGCCAGGAATTTTTCCACACTCCCAGAAGGACTGTCAGCCTCAGCTTCCATCTCAACTGCTGGCTGGTTTATTGTAGTTCTACAAACAACTGGAAGTGAAGCAAGCATCTTAACCTGAACATTTTTCTTCACTGCATCAGATGAGCCCTGAGGATGAGGCCTGAAACAGCAAACAATAAGTTATGACAATCCTAAAGCAAGGCAAGATTCAGAATCAAGCACACTCCAGCCTAAAAAGATGATATACAACCAATACCATATCTGTAAGTCTGCCTCTCTCTGGGAGCTGATGCGCGGGGATGTAAAAACACGTGGTGCAGGAGGAAAGCTGAGTCCTGTAAATGCTGACCCAACATGTGATACCTTGCATGGTTTTATGGGAGACAAGCTGCTAAGATAATTGAAGAAAGGAGAGTTCTGCAATAAAAATAGATTAAAAAATGAAGGGGGAAAGAGTAAACACGCCGAGATCATTAGCAAAATGAAAAACCTCACATGAAAAGCAGAACCCAAAAACTCCTTTTTTCACCATTTCATTTCAAACACTCCAGATTTGCTACCAAAAATTCATTTTAAAGCCTACAGGTAATCAACATCTGGTATTTCCACTAATTACAACAAGAATAAGGAAAAACAGAAACTAAAAAGCAAACAAATGTGTGTGTGTCAGAGAGAGAGAGAGAGAGAAGTGTATCAAATTTCCACACAAAATTAAAACTTGCTTCATTAAGCGTAATTAAGAAATAGAATTGCTTGAGTGGGATTCTAAAGCGAACATCAGTAGAAGTTCTCAAAAATCCACTTCAAATCATCAACCAAAAAAAATCTTCCAAAAGAAAAAAGTAAAACGAATCACATGAAGAAAGACAGTGCCAAAGTCATCTCTTCATGGAGAGACATCTGATAAATTGGAATGATATACAGAGAAGATTGGCATGGCCCTTGCGCAAGGATGACATGCTTAAATCAGGAAATGGTTAAAAAAGACAGTGCCAAAGTCTAATAAACCAAATGCTGGGTGAGAAACACATGGAATTTTCTATCCTAATTCATCCCAAAAGGAAGTGACAGAAAATGTTACGGGTTCATTTCTGACCTTAAACTCTGATGTTCTGAGATCTTTAACCATATTAAATTAAATGGAAGAAGAAAACAGCAGAGAAACAAAAATAGCATATCAGAGATCTAAATCCAAAAAATTAGTTAAGCCTCAAAAATCCACTACAAATCTAAGATCATGATAAGAAAACCAAGTACCTCCATTAGACCCCAGATTTGAGTATTGCACAACTTCCCTAGCTTAAAACCCTAATTTCTAAGGCCCTATTTGTATGAATGGAAATGTAGTACTTCCTTGCAAAGTAACCAATTTTAATTAAAAATGGATCTGAGCTTCAAAAATTGTGATTAGAAAAATGGTAATTTTACAGGAAAAAGCAATCCTTCCATGCATCCAAACAGAGCCTAAGGCTCCATCTGGATGCATAGAAATCAAAACACTTTTCTGGAAAACAACCATTTCTAAACAAATGGTTTAACCCATTTCTATTTTTAGTTAAAAAATTGCCAACTTCTAAAAAGTACTTTCCTTTCCAGGCATTCAAACAGTGAGTAATGCTCTGTTTTTTTTTTTTTGGGATTTACGTGTGGGAAACCTCAGAGTAATGCTCTGTTTTGAATACATTCAAAGTAAAAAATAAAAAATTCCCTAAAAACAACCATTTTTAAATAAAAAACAAAAATAGGTATTACCCTTTTGGGGGTAACAAAAAAAGTAGTTATTTTCAGGGCAGAGCTTTCCTTTCTATGAATCCAAACGGAGTCATGGAATTCAAGGGTTTCGGGGTTTAAAGGATAGAAATTGTCTCTGTTCGGATGCACGAAAGTGAAAGAACTTTATTTGATATCAACCAATTTTTAACTAAAAATAGACAAGTTTTTTTTTTTTAATGACCTGAAGGTGTCCGGGCGTCTCACCCCTAGGGAACTTTACCAGATTAATCCTTCGGGGGGCATGTGCACACCTCCCTATACACACATACTGGGTTCAAGCGATGAAAAGTAACCCCATGGCAAGTGGCCCAGAGGGATTTGAGCGAGAATCGAACTCAAGACCTCCCTTCGTAAGGGGAGCTTCTTCACCGTCATGCCAACCACCTCTGGGTTAAATAGACAAGGTTTTAACCATTTGTTGTTGTAAACACTTTACAGAAAGGGTTTTCCTTCTATGCATCCAAAAAGATTCTAAATTTCTACCGATTCCAACAAGGACTAGTAACGGACTGTTGCATTCCAAGCGAAAATGGGGAGGGGGAAAAGTGAAGAGAGAAATGCACGTGATTCAGTCCGATATAAAGCCCGAAAATAATAAATAAATGTGGGAAATCTATCAAAATTCAGAGAATCGGATGCGGGAGAAAAATAGATTAGAGAATAAATCGAAACGGAGAAATCAAATGTGGAGATTGTTACTAGACCTGCAATGGCGGGGAATGGGAGGAAGAAGCCGGGATCCCATTTCCTTGAGGAGAATCCATTGCCACTTTGCCAGTAACCCTAAAACTTAGAGACAGCTCCAAGCATCGCGTCGCTCTTTTACTCCTTCGCCTTTTTATCAGTTTTCTGCTGTTTTTTTTTTTTTTTTTCAGGGAAAAAAAACGCAGAAAACGGAAACGAGTTAAATGCACTGGTGATGGGCGGGAATACGAATTCGTATTTCCCATGATACAAATGTTGACTTATACGTATAACGGAACAGATGGCAATTCCTGGCCCGATCCGACTCGGAAATCCGAGTTTTTCTTATAAAAAATTAGAACCAAGATGTCCAACCTTCTAAAAGCACCTGCACTGCGTTGGACGTGGGTAAGAGGGGGTAACCCCATTACCCTTTGTTACCTTAGGGTGAGGGATAAAATTTAAAAATTTATCCCTTTCATCCCATTTTTTTTAATAACCCTTTAGAGGTTGGGGTATTCACAATACTCTATCCCTCAATACCCCTTTTCTTCCTCTCTTTATCAATTATATATTATAAAATTTAAATTTTTCAAAAAAAATATATTATATAATTAAAAAAATAATATATTTCAAGTAATTAGCAATTTAATTTTGTTTAAAAATTATTTTTAAAATGTGTCAACATTTGCAACATGATACATTTGGATGAGGGTAAATTTTACAGAGGTTATCCTTAAGTAGAGATAACTGTAAGTAGGGGCAGGGGTCAAAAAAACACCCCGCCCGATATGCATATAGGCTGCAATATTAGCCGATAATTTTCTCTCTCCTCCGATATCGGCATTTCTCTCTCCTCCGATATCGGAACCGTGAAAAAACCGCGAAGAACCGTGAAGAACTACAAAAAACCGTGAAAACCGTATCGGAAGAACCGTTAAAAACTGTGAATAACCGTTAAAAACCGCAAAAAACCGTGAAAAACAGTGGAAAACCGTGAAAAACCGTATCGATTTTTAAAAAAAATTAAATAAATAAAATAACTTTTAAATACCGATATTTATGCATATCGGCCGATATGGTGACCGAATATCGGCCATATTGGCCGATATTCGTTTTGTACGACCAATACATATCGTATTGGCCGATATTGTTCGGTCTTAAAAAACCGATACATATTGGCTGATACGATATGTATCGGCCGATATTTCGACCCCTGAGTAGGGGTAACTGTAAGTAGAGGTAAATTGACATATTAACAATTGTATGAGAATTGATATTTTTTATTAAATCTATCTAATATAAATAATAAAAAATAAAATTTCATGAAACATAATTGTCAAAATATCCTATTTTTAAAGGGTTATTCTATTGAAATTTCGATAGGGTCTCGAAATTCCGAAAGAGTTTGAGCTTCATCGTAATCTCTTTCAGAGTAATTAGCAATTTATTCTCTTAGAATTTTATTTTAAAAATGTGTCAACATTTTCAACATGATGCATTTGGATGAGGGTAAATTTTACGAGGGGTACGTGGGGTTACCCTTGAATAGGGGTAACTGTAAGCAGGGGCAATCTGACATAACAATTTTATAAGAATTAATAATTTTTATTAAATTCATATAATATAAAAAAATAAAAATAAAATTTTATGAAATATAATTGTCAAAATGTCCTATTTTTAAGGAGTGATTCTGTCCAAATTTCGAAAGGGTCTCGAAACTCCGAAAGAATTTGAGCTTCATGGTAATCTCTTTTGGGCTAATTAGCAATTTATTTTGTTGAATGTTTATTTTAAAAGTTTATCAATATTTCCAACTTGATGCATTTGGATGAGGGGTAAATTTTGCAGGGGTTACCCAGAGTTACCCTTGAGTAGGGGTAACCTAACATATTAACAATTTGATGAAAATTAATATTTTTATTAAATTCATATAATATAAAAAATAAAAATTATAATTTTTTATGAAGAGATATGTTGATATTTTTTATTCATTTATTGGGATTTAAAATAATAATATAAAAAAATCTTTATTTATTTTTTTAATGTTAGAATGCAAGTGTTCATTTTAAATTATAATTATGAAAAATAATTTATAAAAAATAGATAATATTATAAGTTATATTATTAGAATTTACTCAATGAATATTATTTAATAAATATATATATCAGGTTACCTTTAGTTATAGTTACCAAATAAGATTTTTTATCCTTAGGGGTAAGCTTTTGTTTTACCACTGCAATTACCTAAACAAGATAAGGGTAATCCCTAGTTCAATGGTCACCCCACTCAAGGGTGACCCCTACTCGGGGTAACCCCTCTAAAATTTACTCCTTATCCAAACGCAGCCCTAATAAATGATTGGACACGTACAAATTCTCTACCCAAGTTTTCTTCAATTTTTAATATTTATTAAATAAAAAATATTGAAAATTTAGACTTATTCAAATTAAAATTAAAATATTAAATATGACTTACCTAGAACCCTATTCGGGTCACAAACTCACAATGACATGGAGCAGGTCATGGTCCTTGCATTGGGTACATTTCAATGTTTATAAAAATCGGACAGTACCGCGGTCGAACCCGCGGTTTAACCCGAAACCTCAGGTGGCTACGGTTCAGTTCTGATTGAGAATCAGTTGTGGGTCAAAACCGCAGAAAATCGGTCAGAGCTGCGGTTTTTTGTGGTTTTTACCCACAAATCGTGAGTTTTAATTTTTTTATTTTTTAATTTATTTCCTTTCAAAATAATATTAGAAAATATATATATTTGAAATATAAATGTTTATGACCATTTCTATCACACATCTTTCACCCGTTTTGATATATTATTAAGAGTTTAAATGTTATTTTTAATATTTATATTAATGTTGTTGGTAAAAGATAGCTTATTTAATTTTATATATAATATTTATATTATATTACTACTTGACTGACTTTTACTCCGGTTGAATCCAAAATGCCTCGACGATGGTTTGTTAGACGGTCCGGTTCTGATAACATTGGTACATTTATCTTGAAATTTAATCATTTTTATCCTAAAGTTTTAAAAAATAAAATTTCAAGATAATTAGATTTTTAGCTTAAATTTAGGGAAAAAAATAGAGTTAACTCTATTTTCATATTGAGATTGGGTAAGTTATAAACTATCACCTCTAAATCATATCTTTTAGCCCATATGAATTAGCTTCTAACTCATTGAGCAAGGGGTCCAAATATCTGTCAATATGCCGATATATCGGCTGTATAATATCAGCCGATATGCCGATATATCGGCCGATATCGGTCTTTTTTTTTAAAAAAAGAAAGATGAGAGAGAAAAATATCCGTCGATACTGAATTTTAAACCCATGCATTGACCCATTATCAGTTTTTCAATGCCCTTATATGTTTTCAATTTCAATAAATATTATTTTTATTTATAGATTTTCATAAAATTAATGAAAAGTTTAATTTATAAATAGATTGAATAAATAGTTTTGCTAAAAGTGATGACAAGAGTTTTTTTTTTTTTTTTTAATTCTGATTAAGTCAATTTGAGAAAAATGTAATAGATCAAGATCCAGAGTAGCCAAATTTGAATCTAAAAGAATTTAAATCAAGCCTTTGATTAAAAAATATATTCAATGACTCGTACGACCAACTTAATCTTGCCTTCTGTTATTGAAATGAGTAACAATCATATGCACTCATCCAATGTCACAGATATTGGTTGTATTTTTAAATTTACAGTAAAATACAATTTCCACATTAATAAGGGATATTTATCGACATGGCAGTAAATTCCCGACGAAATCGATTTAAAAAACGCGATAAATATTAATATCGTGATAATATTACTAGAAAATTATCATTAAATTCCTGTATTAAGATTTTTATTTTATTAATATATTCATTTATTAATATTATTATTTATATTTTTTGTGAGATTTTCCCATTAATAGTAAAAACTCAAGAATTTGAAAATATTTCAGATATTATCAATCGCGGTTAATAATCAGAAACGATATTTGTGACTATCTAGTCGTGATAACTACCACAAGGATAAGTGAAAAAAAGCTTATTAGATTGAAAAGGTCTCTCACAATAAATGTGTTGAATTACTAATCTAATCTAACTGATAAGATTAATTATATATTTGATTTAAACATTTCATTCTCATTATTTGAGCACTTTATTTGTCCTTTTATATACGTCATCATTTAAATAATAAAAATTTTAAAATTTTAAAAATTTAAATAATAAAAATTTAATTTATTAATTTTTAAAGTGTCCAAATCAAAACTCTTAATCATTTCTTCCAGTTATTATAGCTTATTATTAATTTATAGACTGAATCTAAATAAAAATAGGAGGAAAAAATAAAATAATTCTACATTGATAGCAATAATATTTCAAACGGATCAAATTTTCTAACCACTATTATTCCTCAAACAATCTCAATATAAACCCGAGAAGATATCCTACTTCCCAATTATGTAGCTACTAGTTCCAAAAAACATTTACTCTTCACACACACCGAGTGAGTGGAAATCGAAGTTAAAACTCCTTTCTTGAGACGAGTTTCTTACTATTAAGTAGTGTTATTAGAACCAGAACAAAAAAAAAAAAACAACTCAGGTAATTGGACAGCGAAAAACCGTTGTGAACTGCGGTTTTATGCAGTTTTTGACGTGAACCGCGGTTCATATAATTTGAATTTTTTTAATTTTTTTAATTTTTCCCTTCAATTAATATTAAAAATGGATATATTTGAAATATAAAGATTTCTTACCATTTCTATCTCATTATCTTTCACCGTTTTGGTATATTACTTAGAGTTTGAATGTTATTTGTAATGTTTATATTATATTATTACTTAACCAACTTTGACCGTGGTTGAATCCAGTTGAACCCAAAATGCCTCGAAGATAGTTCATTAGATATTCCGGTTCTGATAACATTGCTATTAAGATATATTATATTTTTCCATTTGGAAATTTTATGTATAGAGAAAGAAAGTAAATAAAAGAGAATATCCTTAAATAGAGATACAAAATTTAATTAAATATAAATATATCATAACATCTAATTGATTCTAACACTAAAAATCAGCTTCATGATAATGTTAGAAAAAGCTAAACAGCTAGTTGTTGTATTGATAAAGAGAAATGTCAAAATAGTAGCTAATATGAAATGGTTGGAATGATAGTCAATATTAAAATATATTTAAATGTTATGATATATTGTATTTTCCCATTTAAAAATGTCCTCTTTATTTACTTTTCTTATACATATTTTCACTATCCCTATAAATAAGATTACATATTATCTATTGATTAAGAGAGACGTTATTATTTTCTAGCGTTTGTATTCCATAACTATAAATTGAAAAAGGTTAGATTAAGTAATGGGTATTAATGACAAGTTGGAAAATGGATTTCAAAAGGATAATAATTGGAAAATTAGATGTATGAAAATAAGGAAAGAAAATGGTTGAAAAGGAGAAAAAAATCTCGGTTTATATGTGCTACGCAGAGAAGTATGAACTATGAAGAAGAACTTTGTTACTGTGAGGGATGGTGAAGTTGTTTAGGTTAGGAATGCAGCTTGGGCTAAGCCAGACATGAGCATGCATGAAACATAAAAAAAAAAAAAAATGGGGATGAGATTTGGCCTACTTAAAGTAGGCACGAGTATGACCTGAATTTTTTAGAACTCTACTTTTTATTTAACTAATATTATGTCAAAATATAAAATTTATATTTTATAGAATGACACAAACTAAGTACATTTTGAGCCCAAAGAGCCCAAGCATGAATAAGTCCTATATTACAAATACAAATTTCACAAATTTTTCATTATTTTTTTTGAAGAAAATTTTCAATCAAGATTTATAAAAAAATCTATGCAGACGAACATGAGAAAATTTTATTTTAATTTTTTTAAAAAATTGTATAAACAAACCTGCTCTAAAGCATTCCATTAACTATTTGTCCAATATGTGAGAATGTAAAACATTTATGTTGGAACTATGTAACTATTTA
This sequence comes from Chimonanthus salicifolius, assembly GCA_013350335.1. NCBI lineage: Eukaryota > Viridiplantae > Streptophyta > Magnoliopsida > Laurales > Calycanthaceae > Chimonanthus > Chimonanthus salicifolius. The sequence goes on along the minus strand of CM023535.1, from coordinate 70,968,361 downwards.
AAAGTCGAAGTGTCAAACATGATTCCATTAACTTAATTGTCCAATATGAGAATTTCAAAATTTATCAAATCCTTCATGACAAGTCAATTCCTCTTGAATCTTAAAAAATGAGAAAGTAATATGAGATGGTAATATGAAAAAAGAATGAGAATCAAAAAAAAAAAAAAAGACACAAAAACAAGCAACTCAGTGTACCATTGAAAATTTGCAGAAGAGAAACCCAAAGAAGCAAAGATTGCAGGTGGAAAACAGAAGCAAAGAAAAAACTGCAGCAACGAAGAAATTTGGAATGCGAATGCTAAAGAGGTGATCAGAACCGGACCAAACTGTGGTCGAACCAACAGTTCAGCCACGACCACAGGATCTACAGTTCGGTCCATCTAAAAAATCGACCTTAGGTCAAAACCGCATAAAACCGATCTGTGATTTTATTATATATATATATATATTAATTTTTTTTAAAAAAATATATATATTTAAAATATAAATATTTATTATTATTTCTATCTCATATATTTCACCATTTAAAATATAAATATTTATTACTATTTCTATCCCATATATTTCACCAGTTTGGTATATTATTCAGAGTTTAAATGTTATTTTTAATATTTATATTAATATTATTAGTAAAATATATTTTACTTAATATTATATATAATATTTATATTATTTTAATACTTAATCGGCTTTGACCATGGCCAAATCCAAACCTCTTCGAAGACGGTTCGTTACTCTGATAGAAACAATGGCGGACCCAAGTCAACTGGACCAATCAAATTTCCTAAGTCAGCTAAACGAAGACCTTTATTTGCAGATGAAGGAAAGCAATAGGCATGAGTTGGAGAATACCAACTGTGCTGCTGCCACTTTTATAGGCTGCATTTTCAAGCATGCTTCTTTGCTTTACACATCAATGGGATCAACAACAAGTATGATGACAATAAATCTGACGGGATTGGAGTAAGATGTGAAAATTTTGATTTTGATTCTTACTCTATTCCGAAAGGCTACTCTCACAGATTTAGTCGGTATATGTAGATAAAAAAGCTTGCACATACTAAGAAGATTAGTCGAATACTCTAAACGGCATGGACACCTTAGTCGTATAAAAAAAGAACATGACCTGCAAAGTACCAAATAGTGGGATTAGCAACAATAGTAATAGCAGGACTCATCTTCAAAGGTCTATTTCACATTCTACAAACCAAGTCGTGGATAGTTGGGTTCTCACCTCTTTCATTGTATGTTGCTAGGTGCTAGGCTTGCTTACATATGGACCATAAAAACAGCAGGTGTGAACATGACTGTATATTTCAATCACGTCAAGGTGGGAAGCACAGGTAACGTGAGCACATCATTCCATTGTTAAAAGGTAATTTTCAATAATGTTATACTGAAATTATCATAATAAATGACTTTTGACGATTTAAAATCTTGTGAGAACAATATGTAAGGGGGAGCTCTAGTAGAAGTAAGGACAGTTCAAGGATCTACTCCTACCTGCTAGAAGATTGATTAAAAACCCCTCCCGTCAACTAAAAATCTCTCTCCAATCCAAACGCAGCCTCCAATGCTGGGTACATCACTGCACAAATTACAACAAATTACATAAATGGTAAAACAACAACATTCTGGCCAATTCATGTCCTTCGACCTTTAAATCAATCCATTCACTCTGATCATATACATATATCAAGTACCAAAATTCAAATAAATGATGAATATCTGTCCAAAGGATCCAAACGTGGGAAGGACCAATGGGATCATCCTCTTTGTTCCACCTGCATTGATGAAAAAAAAAGGATATCATCAATTATAGTCATTTAATAAAAAACAGTAATAAAAACTATCAATTTAATTTATGCATATTGAATGAAAAACTGACCATTGAATCAGATATCTGCAGCCTGCCTGCACAGGCAGCACTGCAACATGATCATGCCAACTTTTTGTCATCACTAATCCGCATCAGGGGTTGCGCTTCGCCGACTCCGCTCAGCAGGTTGCCATGTGCCCGAAACTCCCTCCACATCTTGCGATTCTCTCACAGGAGGAGAAAGTTCACCATCATAACCCAACCCCCAGAGGGAGGTTCTTCTTCGGCTTCTTGATAGTCCTCTAAATCTTGAAGGCACTGACCTTCTGGAGCTTGTTCCAAACCCAAGAGGGAGGACTCGGATGAGAAAATAAAAAGTAAGTGGAGTGCCCTCATTGAATGAAAATGAGCCCGTATCGTCCCTATCTTCTCCCAATGCTGACTCAAAGGTGCTGAGCACGTCACCAAGATCACGTTGTCTTTCCATCCTCCTCCACTCACGCTGCCTCTCTGGGTCTGCCTCTGATGGTCGGGCTGTTGGATGCTCGAGCCTCGCATGTTTTCTTAATTCTGCATATGTACCAGTAAAGATACATGTTTCTTGGGCACAGCTCCTCACCTTGGCATTCATGAAGCGACGGGCAGGCTCCATGACAACCCATCCATTTATCTGCCCTCGACAGAGGGGACATGAGAGCTTTGATTGCTCCTGACTCTCACAGTGAGCTGTATGTGAGGGACTTCCCTCATTTTCGTGTTGCAGGTGCCTTTCTTGGTTTCTGCTGTTAAGATCACTCGAGACATGGGATTCCTGTGTTGCTGTCACAGCAGGATGTTCGGCAAATGCCTTCCGAAACTGATCAAGACAGTTGGAGTGGCGGTAGCTTGTGTCACACATGTAAGGTTGGCAGCCCTTGTCTTTGGAAGAGCAGAGGAGGAGGACAGCATTATGGGGGTGCTCCATACACACAGGACACCTAGCTTCTTCCCATTCTTTGACATCCTCTCCAGTTTCCAACGGGTTACTGGATGATGAACGCCTTGCACGGCTGGAGCTGCAAGGGAAAGGTGATGCCCTTGATCTATCGAATGACAAGCCATGGCTTCTTCTTTCCTTCGGCATGTTAAAACTGGAAAAGATATCTGGTGTGGTCCACTACTGCCACAAAATGGCCTAAATTGATGATTGGTCACAAGATTAACAAATACATCAGATTTTTTGTAGCAAGAAAGGAAATCCAGGAAAATGCCGATGAGAAGAAGCAAACTGATAGAATACCAATCCATAAAACAATTTGAAAATGATGAGGCACAAAGCTTTGAGACTACTTTAATTGTGCATTCTTCTTGAATGGAAACAAGGACAGTCAGATAGGGAAAGGGTGAGAATCCAGGTTACACAAGAATCCTCCAAAAGTCAATGCAGATTTCAAATTTAGTTTAGTTTCTGTTATAGCCTGATACTGGATGCACTAGGTTGATCAGAAGGAACAGCTAGTTGGCACTTGGAAGCAAATGGACAAGATCAACCCATAGTATTCACCACAATCCATGGGTTAATCTAGGGGATGATTATCTGGCCCAACAGCTGAACAGTCCAGACCTGGAGCCATGTATAATTGGACTGATCAGATAAACTAACCTATAGATTGTCATCGTCATCTTCATAGAAGTCATGGATCACACATTTGGCTCAGATATTTTATTTTTTGACAACCATATAAGGACTGACTTCTAATTCTTTTTTTAGTTGTTACACCACACATACATCTCCATTACTAATTATCTAATCAGTTCTTAATCGCCCAATAATTAAACCCAGCATGACACTCCACACTCCTAGAAATTTAATGTCAAATCCTTCCTAAATCAAAGGTCTTAGACTAGATCTTCATATCCTGACCAACACCTATCTCCTGCATATTTCTGCATCATATTTGGTCCCAAACCCTAGCCATGACACTCATGCACATATGGAGGATTTGACAGTGAGGTGAGGGATCCCTTCATGCACGCATATAAAAACAATGGTCCCATGGTACATGTCAGATGGTCCATTGAATTCCCAAAGGAAATTTGATCTCATGTACCATGATGATTGGCACTACAAATGGTCTACATTCTTTAAAGAAGGTAAGGGTCATCGTACGAATTCTGGAAAAGGAGAAAGAGGTGAAGAATGAAATTCACATATCTATTTTGACATCAAGAACAAACATGAAAAAATACTATAGTAAACAGGAGGAGATGCTCATAGGAAGTATCATTCTTTGAGCAGTCTTATGGTCTATCAGGGAGAACATGGTAAAATAAACGTAGCCAAAATATGGGTCACTAAATCATACTACCTGGGTAGTTAGATGTGACACTTAAATTAAGCACAATAAATAGTGCACTGTTTAGAAGGTTCAAGCCACGTGCTTCAGAAGGTGATTCAACTATGATTTGTGGTGTTTGAGATACAATGAATTCTTTATGAGCTCCATCTTGAAGTGCATATCATTCACATGCCAAAGTAACCTAAAATAACCTAGGCTTGTAACAGGATGACCTTTGTTCAATTTTGTGACAGTATGTAACCCTAGTGCCTTTACCACCCTTAACAATGTTAATGGGAAAGGATACAGTATACTAGCATGTCTCCAATTGCCATGCCAGATGAAGACTAACAGAACCTGATTGGGAATGCAGCTGAATCAAATCCAGACATGAGACTTGGAGAATACCATTTAGCATCACACTCATGACGAACTTGATTGCAATTTAAGTTATATCCATGGAACAATTGCTGAGTTTTTCTACAAACTTATTTTAAATAAACATACCGTACATAAATAGAATATTACTAGTGTTACATACTAGCACATAGTTCATATCCTACACGAGGTCGTCTTACAGGCACTTGAGCTTAAAAGCATAGGTGTTTTGATAGGTCCTGTCATAGGGTGGGGAATGCCCTATGATAGAAAAGTCTAAGGACACTATCAAACTGTCTAAAATGGAGCCATCTGATCATTCTAGACCGTAATTTTTAAGATCAAAATAAAACCATTGGATAAACATTTTTACCCTTGATGCTTGAGCCAACAAGGAGGATTTACCCCCATGAAAAACATTCAAGGTTGAATCTAAATCAAGAAGAGAAGGAAACAACTTGAATAGTTAAGATTTTTCATCAAATAGACTATACATGGGGCCCATGCACTAAGGAAGAAAGCCAGCCCAAGCTTATCTTAGATTGAACAATACTACATATGGCATATATTTGAATGTACTCAAAAGGAAATTTGATTGTTTTCTGAATAGGGGGATAATTGATTTTAAAAAAAAAAAAAAGAGGACAACACATACAAACAAAAACCTTAGCAAGCACAAAGAGCCTATCACCCAATAAAAAACAGGTAAGCACCACCCCCCAAAATTACATAAAATTTATTTACAATATCTGATGACAAAGTCACACCCCATCTGCCTCCAAATTTGCAGTTCGGGGAACCCAAGAGATCGAATAACCATAAACCTCAATGGAATGGGGAATCCTATCAACTTTATCCAAATAAGACAATGGACAAAGAGGGCTTGAGGCTCAGCCAACAACAATCTCAGAGTCACCTTCTGAGATACTCCCAACCGCCCCCAACTCTTCCAACACCAAAACACCTCTCCATAAAGCATATAACTCCACATCAAGCACAGAACCATTCAAAAGAGGGGCTGCAAAAGAAAACAAGGTGCCGCCAGAGACACTTTGAATGACTCCCCCATAGCCTGTTTAACCAAGATCTCGCACACAACTTCCATCAAAATTAAGCTTAAGGAGACCCATCTCTGGAAGAGACCAAGCAACAGACCTCAATGGATCTAAATGAAGCATAAAATGATCCATTGATTCCCAATCCCTGCAAATATTTGAGATATTAATGCCACGGGTTCTTTACCTTTAAAGATCTTAGAATTCCCTTCCAACCAAATAAACCACACTATACCCAATCGTTGCCCAAAAAGTCCTTCTAAAAGAACTACCAACCAACAAAACTTCATTAAACATACCTAATCAAGCTTTCTGCAAACATGAAGTCATCCCTAACAACTAGGAAAAATGACACCAGATCTAGTACGCAAAACGACAGTGAAGAAGAATATGAGTCATTGTCTCTTCATCAACCAAGTAGAGAGGACAAGCATTAACAATAAGCATTCGATGCAATTGCAAATTATCACTCATCAAGATCTTCTCCAAGCTTGCCAACCACCCGAAGACCTTAACCTTGAAAGGAGCAACACCCAAATTTTCAAATTCATCCATGACACATCCTCAACACTTTAACAAAAAAAGACTCTAGCTGAAAGAATCCAAAAAGGGTTCGAGATCCCAGATACACCTATCATCACCACTTCCCACAACTCAATTGGGCCATTTTAGCCTCCCCTCCAACATCCAATCCTCCAAAGATCTTCTAAACTTAGGACACCAAACAACCTTACCCTGATGTAGATCGAAACACACCCTAACCTTAACATCTTTATCAAAAGTTAGGGAAAAAAGAACAGGAAAAATTGGAAGCCAATAGAGCATCACACAACCATCTATCCTTCCAGAAGAATATATCATTCCCATAGTAAGCACAATACATGATCCAAGAGTCATAGAGCAATGAAATTCAAGATACTTCCTTCCAAAAACGAGAGACCCTTCTGTTAGTAGCAGTAACCCACCATCCTGAACTATTCAACATGTACTTTCATAAAACAATAAGCTTCCATAAACCATCTAAAGAATTCCCTAATCTCCACAACCACTTCCCCAATATAGCAATACTAAATAAACGAATAGGCCTAATTCCAAGTCCACCTTCCTCCATTGATTTACATACCTTGGACCAAGAGACCAAATGAAACTTTCTTTTATCCCTGTCATCCTTCCACAAGAATTTTTTCTGAATATTCTCAATCTTTAACAACAACGGGACATTTAAACACACTCATAAAATAAACATGGAGGCTAGGAAGGGCATACATAATTAAAGTAACCCTACCACCAATCAACAAATGCTTTCCTCTCCATAATGATAATTTCATTTAGTCGCAGATTATAGTTCCTTATATGAATAAATACTCACGAGTGGCAACTTGGACCATGGAATCCATGTGGATGCATATACCTCTTATTCTTAATAGGGATGAGAAAGTTGCCCAATTAATACTAAACCAAATGATAGTGTATCAAAATAGTTAGCATGCATTGAAATAATGCAGAGGCATCCATCAATTAAACATGCATGGAGTGCCTGATTCAAAACCATGCACAAAATTCATAGGTGAGTTATAAGTCATCTCAGCGCCCCACAACATTGAAGTGCAATGGCTTCCCAATACATGACACACACTCTCGATCTCTCTTTCCTTGTGGTAGGCGTCCTAAGGGAACCACTATCCAATCCCAAAGGATCTAATCTTGTACTGCACTCATTAAAAAAATTTCTTACCACATCACAGAGATGGGGATGAGTGCTCCACTATGCACTCCACAGCAAGGCTAACTCCTGACCTTCAAAATTATGCATCTTTCAACTAAAAATAGAATAGGATTTAACCATTTTTTGTTAAGAATTGTTAATTAAAAGGAAACTAGTTTCCTCTTTATTCATCCCTATGGAGCCAGCAATAAAAAGGTGTAAATTGATCAATTTCCACAAAATCCATTAAATCGTATCACTTCTACAGCATCACCAGAAATCAAAGCAAAATCAACTCCATGATTCGGATACAGTCAACCAAAAAAACTAATTCCTTTTCTTTGTCGGAGCTCTACTCTAGACTTCAGTCAACACAAACAAACAGGAAATAAGAAGACCGAACCAAATTTACAGAATCACGACACAAACACAAGCAAAAACAAACAACGATTGTTTGATGCACTGAAATGGAAGTACTTTCCAAGAAAATAACCATCTCATAACCAAAAATCACCACTTTTAACCCTTTTAGCATAAATAGATCATTTTCCAGGAAACCACTTCCCCATCCATGGATGCAAACGCGATGATGCACTTACGATGACCTAGTGTTAAAAGATGCGAATAAAAACCAAAAAAAAACTCCTTAACAATTATTTGTTTCCTTTCCACACACCCAAACAGAGTAATTAATCCATAGCAGCGGAGAAGTAACCAATGCTAGAAGATACCAGAAAAACAAAACAAAAATCACCACTTTTAATCCTTTTTGGCAAAAAAAAAAAAAAAGAGATCTTTTTCCATTAAAAAGAAAGAAGAAGCTCATCTAGGGCGAAAAGATGCCAAATAAAAAGGAGAGTCATCGTGAGGAGATCTACCGGATGCTTATAGATCGGAGACGTATGCAAGGAGAGAAGATCCTGTCCGTCCGATTGAAGTGTATCAGCTGGTGATGGACGGTGGCGATCAATGAAGGGTGATGTAAAGAAAAGGCCTTTTCGAGCTCTAGCACCTCCTCCTCCTTATCCTTGCCCTTTTCCAGAGAGAGAGAAACGGTGGCGTAGGCAAGAGAAAGGAGAGTATTTATATGGCATGGTGCTTAGCTGGATGAAATGACGTACACGAGTGGGAAGCTTCTTCGTCGTGAATTGAGTCGGCGGACGGGAAACGGAGGAGTGAGCGAGGCGTTTCGTATCCTCTAGACTTCCCGGTACAGCCTTACAGGTATTTTGAGATGGTACCCACTTTTATGGAGCACTGAAAATACTCAATCTATACGTATGAATATGAGTTCTTTATTTTTATTAGATTTAGTCTTTTAGTATAGGACACGTGGACATTTTTGTAACTTATTTTAACAAAATGTTGGTATATTTTGATCATTTGATGAAGAATAATAAGTAAAAATATTTTTATTTTTTATCTAATGTGTCATTCTTTATATTAATTTACATATATATATATATATATATATATATATATATATATATATATATATATATATATATATATATATATATATATATATATATAACTTCTAGCTGACCCTAAGGCTATTTTAGTCAAAGTCAAAATCAAGTCAAAGTCTAAACCTAAACTAAACATATCTCTTAATAAGAGATTAATTCAAACTAAGAATCCTAGTTAAATAGTAATTCTAATATATTCAACCTTCTCTCTTAAACTCAACCTTCTCCTTTAAACTTAAGTAAGTTCACTGCTTAAGTTTACAATTATTGAAAAAAAAAAAACTAATAACTAAATAATCCTAACAGCCACACACCATCTAGTGGAGCAGTAGATCAAATGTCAATGGTGAAGACGTGTCATGAAGTCAAATACTAAATGAATGTGCCACATGTCTAACTCAAACTCAAACTCTAAAGTTATTTTTGTCAAACTCAAACTCTAAACATAAATTAAACATATCTCTTAATAAGAGAATCAACTCAAATTAAGAATCCTAACAAGGTATGATTTTCAGTAAATGACATCATGTGTTAATGATATATTTATACGTAACCACATTTTAGAAATATTATTTTCTAGCAACAAATATTCCTATAACATGTCATAACATACATGGTAGTGTATGATTAGATGCTTGTGCAAGAAAGTTTGAAATTTGTTAAAGAGATTGTCTTTCAAATTAATTAGAAATAGTTAAACATTAGTTTATCATTTCAAGCAAAATACCTTCTGTCTTAGGAAGCGGGAGGTTGCGGATTCGAACTCCTATAGTTTAACTTTGGTGTGGCATAGGGGTAGTGAACTCATCTGTAGGGATTTTATGTTGGATATCCTGCAGTTTTCCATACGTAAATTAAAAGAAAAATATCGACTAAAAATAAATTTCTTGCCATATATTACGGGATCTGCAAAAAATTTAAATTTCATATGACTTATAAATAGAAAAAATGTTGTTTATTTTAAAGTTTTAGCATTCACGGGTTGGACTCAAGCTCGACAGTGGAACATGGAAGCCTAAACCTGACCAAAGCTCATCGGACTTTTCAAAGTAAGACTGGGCTTGTACATTTGGAGAAGTATTGAGTCACCCATTTGATATTTCCAAAAAAATTAAGTGTATAATTGAAAGTTGACAAAATGAGATACAAATTAACTAAGTTTAAACTAAAAGCTCATTTTAATCATATAATCTTAGTAATTTAAGTCCCTAAGAGCCTTTAAAAATAACTAAATTAAGAATATCTTGCGACTTTAGCTACTAAATGATTATAAATTGAGTTTGAAGATGAACTTTGGCATAAATTTCATCAAGTATATTTTCAATATGAATAATCAGTTTTATAATTAAGTCTAAAATAATTAAAAAAAGGAAGATGAAATATGTGTACACATAAACACATATAAGCTAAATAGGCCAAAAAACCAATTAGGACTTAAGATCATACCCTGTGTTTGGCTCGGTGGACTGATAAATGTGTCCAAAATCCATATGCTTATGATGGGTTCAAGCAGGTCGGTCTTGTGATGAAGGGTAGTATCGGATTTAACGTCTACGACCAATAAAGAAAATAAGAAATTCCGTAAGATCCGACTTAAAATTAAATGAATTACAAGAAAACTTTGACTCAAAGAATGTCGTCGACTTGAAAGATCCTCGGACCAATTTCAATGGAGTAATGCCTCTTGACCGATGACTTGGATTTACGACAAAAAGAGCTTCAAAGTGGATGAAATGAGATAAGGTTGAAACTTCTTTAATAAATTTTGTTGACATATAAAAATCATCAAAGAAAATATAAAATACTAGAATTGATTCCTTGAATCAGATTTTATAACTAATTTCAAAATTCACTCGAAGAAATTAAACAAAAATTGAAATTAGAAGTAGAATTAGAAGCTAGAAAATCAACTAGAAGTAGAAAACCAAAGAAGACTAGAACTCAAAGAGAGAGAACTTATATTCAAGTCTAAAACTCAAAAATTACTCAGTATTGTTCGTATACTTTGTATAATGCCCAAATCCCTCTATTTATAACAAAATTAGAAAAACTATTTACAAAAATTGCCACCTATCAAAACCGTCGATTGTACCTCCTCATATGAGGATTAATCCTAGATATAAATTACATGATATTAAAAATTCAAGATGACTGACTTAGCTTCCAAGAATAAGATCCATGCCACCTACCTTCTAAATTTCCAACCTTTTCAGCTTTTCGATCTTTCTCCGTGCATGTGCGAGAGAAAATTCATGTAAGACTCTAATTGTTTGGATTTGGATTGTTAAATGAGTCAATTTAGCATCAATTTAGTGAATTTAGTGTAGCAATCCGTCCCGATTCAATAAGATAGTCCTCTTTGAGCCCATGGATCTTTAAAATTTTGCTTTAGGTCCGACTTATTTGACTAGGTCCAAAAAATTTCTCATCAATGAAGGTATACTCCCCTCTTAATAATACCTATTCACACCCATCCGCTAGGTGACGTGGGACTTTTTTATACTCAATGAGAAATTTCATTACTTGTCTCATCTTAGTTGTCACATAATTGATCAAAATTACTGCCAATGTCATGATTGTCATGTACGCCGCCTTCAATTCCTAGTGGATAAAAAAATCTTACATGTTAGGGAGAAGAAAGTCTTCATTTTCAATCTTGATCTCGTCTTCAATTATTCTGATGAAGCTTGTGATGCCCTCGTCATATTGGGTCCAGTTCGAGTTTGGGCTTAAGTATTTTGTGAGACACGAAGATTTTCATAAACTATTAAATTTTTATAATAAACTTTGATATTCGCAATAATTATTTTTAATATATCTTAACTCACTGTGGTTTGATTGTAATGATGAATTGATGATCTTACTCCATATCTTAATTTACATGTTATGTTGATTTGAACTAATAAAAAAATCTATCAAATTTAAATATAAATATTAACTATAAATTATAAGATAGTTGACTTAAAATGAAGAAGAAAAATAAAAGGATGATGACAATCGAAGTTGTAATTGCCAATCACACAATTATAAATTTCATAAACTATTAAATTTTATGACATTTTAAAATAATTACTCTAATTCAATCTAAAAAAATTTAAACGAAGATTATTTGAATTAAATGAAGACACACAAAGTCATTTATTGAAATATTAAAAAAAATATTACAAAGTATTGTATTTAGTTATTTTTTATAATCTTTTGATTAAAAACGAATAAAATATAATACATTTGAGTTAGGTTAAGTGGGTTCAATGTCTCCTCAAAACCCTTTGAAGCAAATATAGCAATATCCAAATTTAGTTGAGAGAAGAAGTGAAAGGTTAAAATAATATATGTCGATTTCTGCTTCAAATATAATAAATAAAAAAAAGTGTTTCTATCCAACTTTTGAGATATCAAATAGGATATTGGTGCCTTTTTATTTTTAACCAAAATTTTATTTTTTCTATCTATTTTTAAATATAAAAGGGGAAAACATGCCTCAAAAAATCTCATTAAAAAAAAAAAAAAGCTTCCTTTTTCCGCCAAGAATTTTCTACCTCCCCCACCTTCACAAAATGTTATATTGACAAATGAAGGAGAACATAAACGGAAGCTTAAACCTAATATTCACTAATGTTGGTTGATATTTCATAAATAAAATCCATAAAAAGTTTTTAAAAATTAGAAGGATAATGGACAAAAAAATTAGGTTGAAAAATTAGAAGGGGAGTCTTGAGTTCAATCAGGGCTATAAATCTCGAATACTTTAGCACTGATATATCTCGGCCTATACGCACTATATCAGCCGATACACATTGATCTTTTTTTAAAAAATTAGGAGAGAGAGATATTGGCCGAGACGTTGATATTTCAGTAAAACGAATTTTAGACCCCTGAGTTCAGTTCAAGTTCAATCTCAACGAGCCACTCATCATAGACTTAATCGGTGTATAGATTGGAAAGTTTACTTATGCCCGTAGAATTAGTCTTACCTCTAATATAAAGTGGGAATACCCATGTTATAAAAAAATTAAATTGAAAAATTTTAGCCATCTACCCCACCACAGAGTGTTATTAATAATAAAAAATATATTTTCTCTTACTTTCGAGCAACAAAAGTTACTTAAGAGATATATATATATAGACATATAGTCAGGCATGGTCTTCGTGGCCTGGATCTGTTGGTGGGGGCTACAAGATAGAAATTAGTGGCCCCACCCATAATGACGACGCCAACTTTTTCCAATCTAAACCATTATATTCAATGTTAATCCCCTAAATTAGCGCAAGGGATTATATTATTACATTTGAATTTATAATCACCGTTGGATGAAAGACACGTTAAGAAAGACATTATGTCTCAATCCCCGCTGAATTTTATTATTCGACAGGTCTCACTATCACATAGTTAGATGAGATAAATAGAGAGCTGCACAGATGAAAAAACTCTTCAATTTCATTATCATATATATCTTTATAATATAAAATGAATTATAAAAAATCAATGATTTTATAAGAAATATATTAATCACCTGTAGCCTCTTCAAATATTAAAAATAATATAAATCTGATCATCTTCTTCAAAGATTTTTGATTGATAAAAAAAGTGAGGCGGGCTCACTCGTGCATGGGAAGAAGAATGGAGAAAATTTGCATATAGGTCCAATATTAAAGGGCAATGAATAAATCCTTCAACTTGGAGGGGCTCTATTGCAATTTTGGAGTTGAGAGACACCGTACCAGGTTTCGCGCTCATGGTTTCAGACATAAAAGGGTGGAAAGGCCGATTCATGTCTCTCTCAAAGAGGCTAAGGTGAAAAAAAAAAAGGGGAGATTTAAATACAGATTGCAAAAAGGACAACAAATTTATATTCTGTGTCTTTCGTAAGGATATCACATACTAATTATTGAACCATTTGATTTTCATAATTTTGAAGTCTTCATTTACCATCCCTTGTGATTTGGTAAATCTAATTATCAAATCAATCTAGCAATTCCATAATGGATGGATTAAATGGAGTGCATAGGTAGAGTTAATTCTCATCATTCACAACAATCATCTTGGGAGAGAAGCGAGGATTTCGATTCTTAAATGCTTTTATCTATTTGAAATTTATTTGGATTCTATATTTGTTATTTAATTGTATATTCAACACTTTTTCATTATTTTTTTTAATTTTATTAGTGTAGAGGTTGCGAGATCTGTAAAACATATGAGTAGAACTCATCCTTAAACATCGATTTATAAGGAGAGAGTGTTTATATGCTTATAAACTTCAAGACCTAAAGGTCAATTGACACTGTTGAACTTTGTTAATACTTTCTCTTAGCGTTAGGGCTGGAGACACTGATTAGAACTCATCTTTAAAAACTGGCTTATAAGAAGAGGATACCCATATGCTTATAAACCCTAAGACCCAAATGCCCACAGGCAATGTGGAACTTTGTTAACACGCCCTCTTAGCATTAGGGTTGGAGACATTGAGTAGAACTCATCTTTAAAAACTGGTTTATAAGGAGATGATGCCCATATGCTTATAAACCCTAAGACCCAAATGCCCACAGACAAAATGGGATTTTGCTAACATATTCAAATTCTATGTGCATTAGATAGAATTGGTCAGATTATGAAAATAATTTGTCAAATTCAAATAAAAAGTCAACTCTATTTCAGATTGATGAGATAAATAACTTAAATGACGACAACTGCGATAATATTAATTTCTCATTGAATATCATTGTAATTGAAGCTTAAAATGTAGTTTCTACTTCAAAATCTTTTAAAATGAAGATCACCTCTAATGATTTTGACTTAAAACTGGAGGGTGAGGTGTCAATAAGTCAAAACTAAAGGTATAAGATATGCAGGCAGGAATATCTGAGTAGATTGTGATTTTGTCTCTCGTTGATCATGATATCATCAAAGAGGTGCACATATTTCGGAAAATACATTTCGATAATAAAATCCAAAGATGGTAAAAATTAAATTGAGTTTGCAGCCATTTGTGTCGTCTACTCTGTAACTCTCCAAAGTTCATATAACCACGACGACAAATGAAGATTTACGTATCTCTGAGTTTGATACTCTCCTCTTTTCTCGCCGCTCAGCCCAGCCAAGCACGCCCGCCAGTTGGTGGTGCATGGTGGAAAAAGGAGAAGCTCCACTGCTGCTACCAACGCTTATTTAAACTCATTTCCGCCAGCCCACAACCCTCAAACCAAAATTCTTCCTTACCCCTTCTCCTCTCCTTCTTCATCATCATCATCATCATCATTAGGTAATTCAAACTCTGTCTTGTCGTCCTTCCTTTTGATTTTGATTTACTTACAGTAATAATGTATATAGCCTCATTAACTCTCCAATCACATTATATGTATTATGGGTAATGCATAATAATGTTAATCCATTATCAATAATAGTTTTCGATTCTCTTTTACGCTTTCCGATTATAAATTTGATATATTTTATCTTATACGAGTTACATTTTTCACTATAGTCATTTGAAAGTATGCTAGATTATGAGCTCGAGTTTGCCAATGTTATACTTGCCCAGTCTATAATTTTTTGCTTAAGAATTTATATCATTCTCCAATATTTTAAATATTATCGATCTTTGATTTTTCAGTTTTTACCTTTTTCTTTTGCGATGAGCGGCCGAGTATTGAAATAGAGACAAAATTAAGGAAGGTCCTTTTCAAAGACTAATGTATAAATTTTGGGTTATGGGTGGGTGAAACATAAATTTAGCCTTTCAAAGGTGATTAATCATGAAAATTTAGCCTTTTAATCATCCATTCTAAGGTGATTAATCATACATCCACGAATCATGATCATCACACAGGTTCATGTTTTTGGCAAGCTTCATCCACGTTTAGACACATGAAAACAAAACAATGAGATAGAAACATGAAAATGAAGCAGCATTTGATTTTGCATGCAGGTTTGCTACAGTCGAGTTACAGAAGAGAAGATGCCAATGGGGTTTGGTTCTTTTGGTAGCAGCAGGAAGCAGAAAAACGTACTTGTTAATGATGGTGGATCAAGAAATGGGCCAGGCCAAGGCCTGTTCAATAAACAGCTAAGCGCGCTGGTTGTAGATGACAATCGGGTCAATCGCAGGATCCATCGAGCGCTATTAGCCAGCCTTGGAGTCAATACTCAGGAAGCCGAAAATGGACAAGAAGCCGTCGATATCATCCGAGGTGGGGTAGGCTTTGATCTGGTCCTCATGGACATGGAGATGCCCGTCATGGATGGGCCACAGGTATGCATGCTGCATTCAAAACCAAATGCTGCTCGGGCTGGGCTTTACTCCTGTAAAAAAAAATCCACAAAGAAAAAAGCCTCAGTTCGAATCCAAATATAAACGTCGATAAATTTTCGGTGGGCCTATGTACAACCAACAGTGCGTAGAGTTAAACCATGGGCTGGACCTGGCTAGCTTGGTTCTCTAGGCACAGTCCATTTAGTATTAGGCCCACCAATCAGGCCAATTCAGACTTAAAGGTCTAAAATGTTAGGCCCATGAATGGACCATTTCATGGGCATAAATTACTAATGTGTATGGATGGGCCTCATTTTGGGCCCAGCTGAATTACTCCACTTTTTTTTTAACACATTGGAGAAATAGATTTGGCGGTACACGTGGCATATGCATGTGCTGGTAGGATAATTCAAAACGTCTCACCTTTGCCATGGATTGCCTCCACAACCGTCCATTTTTGGGGTTGTCCAACTGGACGGTCCAGATATGCAGTGGGCAGCTTTTTTTTTTCCTCTTTTCATAAGCAGCTGTATTTCCTATTTTTAACCATCTGTTTTTGGAGAGCTCACATGGGAAATCCATGAATAAAGCTTTTTCACATGCATGGCCAATTAACCTACCCTTCAATTGCCATCCATCCAAATCTCCTCACTTAAAATAGTTATAAGTAGTTTATAACCCTTAAATGTACACTATCATCCTCCAAAAGAATAATTTTTTAATATTTTCAAGAATAAATTTTTAATATTTTCAACTTTATAATTTATAAAGGACTACAAACATGGGAGAATTCCGGTTTATGTTCTTTTGAATTTAGGTGTGGGAAACTGCAGAATACCCTGCGTAAAACCCATACCCCTAAGGCACACTAAGGTTAGGCTATGGAGGCTTGAACCTGTGACCTCCTACTTCCTGAAACTGGAGGTAACTAGCTGAGCTACATCCATGTGGATAATTCCAGTTTATATTATTAATGAAAAAAACATATCAACATAAACAAACCAAACATGAATACTGGTATAGGAGATTTTAAGAATATCAGCTGAAAAAAATTCGATCTAGCAATGGAAACATGAATGAAAACTTAGCCCAACAATGCAAAAATATGAAAATTGTGGGAACCCAACAGGCCCAAATTGATACTATGTGCTACTGGACCATGATGATTGAGCCAACTTGTATGTTCTCTAATTTACCTTAATGAAATCATAGGCAACAAGGCTGCTGAGGGCAATGGGATACTGCAACAAGATTGTGGGAGTGAGCGGGAATTCGCGAAGCAAGGACAAGGTGGATTTCATGAACGCCGGCATCGACGCGTTCTACGTCAAACCGATCACTCGCTCCGATCTCATCGCTCTCCTTCAAGAGATCGACAGCGCCTGAAATGCATGATGCATGGTTTAGGAGTGTGATCCTACAGTACAGTATGGCTTAAGGGGAAATTGTATCTAATAAATAAGGCTCTACCCTCTCATATTCTTGAGGGGGGAAGGTTTATTTCAGTGCTGTTGTACCCCTTAAATAGCCATGCTTGTAGTGTTGGGAGATGTCTGTATTACTGTTTCCTCCTTTCTCAAATTACCCTTTCAGTAATCTTACTGTGGGATATCATTGTTTTACTGTCTTGTAACTTCTTATTCCCTTCCTCTTTTACTGTCAGAGAATGCAATATTGGAGTCTTTGGAGGCCAAAATAACTAAACCATGGTGCAGAGACCAACCCTTATTTCCCATGGCTGCCAACAGATTTAATCAATGGGGTTTCTTCCTTCTTGGGTTGGCTTGCCAAGTGGTCTGCTTGAGCTTATTTTTAGGGCAATGGCTCAGTCCCATGCTTATCTAATGATTCCTAAGGTCTAATTTTGGTAAGATATTTTCTATTGTTAGGACCAATGGCACATCCATCCTTATCCTTGTTTAATTGGGCCAAGCAGTTACGGTAAATCTTTGCTGAGAATGAGTGAAATTATTATTGTTATTATTATGGTTTAAAAACTCGAGATTTTTTATTAAGTCAAGTAATTTGATTAGAATATTTTACATGTCTCCTTTTTAAAGTCAAATATCACGGAACAATTATAAGTAGTAGATAGGAACAATTATAAGTAGTGGATAGAACAATTATAAGTACTTAACATGTAGATATTACTCTAGTTAGATCAAAGAAATTTTCTTTAAATACCTTACGGTTTTTGCGCCAATTGACTCATATACATGTCAGACTCCTTAGTACATGTTTCAAGATGGGCCGAATGGGATGCTAGTTGACCATTGTCCAGAGAACACATACATGTCAGACTCCTTAGTTTGTGTTTCAAGACAGGCCAAATAGATTCCTCAGCAGCGAAGAGGAATCCATGACGGGCAGGAACAACTGCCCAAAAAGTTCATTTAGGTTGACTTTTATTGTTGACCAAAATAACCTCTCCCGTACACTATCATCATATATAATCAAATATTTCAATTTGACATTTATTTTATTTATATATAATATTTGTACATAGAGGCTATTTAGATATGGATAAAACACTTACTGACATCTATGAAGCAAACTTTTGACCAACTTGACTTCTCACGTACACTTATCACCATCTGTATAATCATTATCTCAATTTTACATCCATTTAATTTATATCTATCATTGAATTAAAATACTAAATGCCTTTATAAATGGATTGAGGCAAATCTCATTTTTATTGAAAAAATTAGAAATGTAAACCTATCTGGCTTATCACATTGCTCCACATAGCATCTATCTTAAAAAAATGTTAGATAAATAAAGATTAGAAAGTGCTACATGGCACATTAACTTTTTACTAAAGCCTAATATAAGTATTATTGTTTAATCTGATTTTATTAAAATTTATTATAATTCTGATAAGTAAATATTATTAACACAATAAAAAATATTTATGACATTAATATCAAACCAACGGAGATGAGAGAAATATTCCTAAATATAAATAGAGATGCAAATTATTATTATTATTATTATTAAATACAAATCCTCCTTTCCTACAAGAAGGACCATAGCATCACTTAACATAAAACATGATAATATTATAAAAGCAACAGATATAAGAGGAGGCTTCTTCTTCGTCTTCGTCTTTGTCTAGCTCCTCCTGTTTCCGCTGTTGTAATCTCCCCTGTTCCCGCTGCTGTTGTAATCTCCCCTGTTGTCATCTCCCCTGTTTCCGCTGTTGTCATCTCCTCCGATGCCAAAAGTATGCTTCGCCGCATCAGCCACACCTTGTGCCATGTGCTTCATACTCTCTGCAGTCTGCTCCAAGTAAACAACATAAAATTGCAGTGAGCATTTGAAAATCACTAAGGAATTTACCCACTTCAAATTTCAAAACCCAGAAGCCAGAATCAACCTGTTGTAAGATTCCGCTCGTTTTCTCCTTGCCAGCTTCAGCAGTCTCACGGGTTGATTCTGCCATCTGCGACGCCTTCTCTTTGGCAGCCTCCTTCCCCTGATTGGCACGCTCGGCGGCTGAGCGGCCGTATTCAGGCGCCCTTTCCTTCGCTGCTTGAGCCTTCTCCTTGGCAGCTTCAGCAGTCTGCGACGCTTTCTCTTTAGCAGCCTCCTCCCCCTGATTGGCACCCTCCGCGGCTGAGCGGCCGTATTCAGCCGTCTTTTCCTTCGCCGCTTCAGCCTTCTCCTTGGCTGCTTGAGCTGCTTCCCTTGCCTTGTCCGTCATCTGCCCCGTCTTCTCCTGCACCAACCAAACAAAAATCACCATTAATACATCAAACAAAGTGATTGCAAAATCCCCAATAAAAGGTTCTTATTCTTAACCTCACCTGAGCTTGTCCTCTGCCTTCTTCCACATTGTACCTCTGGTTTTGCGACGCCATTTCTCTTCTGCAACACAACTTCGTATGACTGTTTGACGATTCTCTGTTTCAACTATGGAAAACACAACTTGCTCCAACGCCATTTTATAGAATATATCGTATATCCAACAGTTGACACGTGTACCAAAGAGTTCATGCCCTTCTGACACGTGTCCAACACCTGTGCATTAGGAGATATACGCTAGTGTCGGTCGAGACTCCATTTCTGCAACTCGAGCATGTAAGACAAGGGATGGACGGTTCTCTTCCTTGATTACTATGCACGTGGTTTGCTGCACACGTGTGTCAACATCGTGCCGTCCATGCAGCGGGCCTCATATTTGCCGATGATGAGATGGTGCGGGTTGCTTGGCAACTTGGATCGAATAAAATCCATGTAATATCGTAAAAATTAATTCTTCACGATGCAAACTGTTTTTTTTGGTTTAGAATGAGTTTAGAAAAATAAAATTAATATCATAATATCATTAATAATTTTAAATTTATCATGTTTTTATTGGTAAGATATTATTACCGAGTACTTATCGGCACTGCTATTTTAATAGTAAATTTTCGATAAAATCGTATTAAAAACGATAAATGATAATATCCTGATAAATTCTAAATAAATTTTCAATTAAGAAATCTTTGTAATCATCTTAACGAAGTTTCTGTAATAATTTTAAATATTGATAAATATTTTAAAGATTATAGAATATTTATTAACCTATATTCTAATATCTCTTTTATAAAAATAAATTCATTGTATTAAATAACAGTGTATCTAATAACTTTTGTGATGACTACAAATCCAATTAAATTGCAAATGGATCTAATGGGTCTTGAAGGAGAGTTAAGGGTATTCAAGTTGATTCACATTTATAATGGCCAAACTATCATGCAGATAAAGTACTTGTTGAGTTGTTTCAACCATAAATCCACAATAAAGGCCATCATTGCCAAATATGAAGATCACGTCCTATTATCTTTCAATGAGTTGTGGTTTTCAGAGCCTTAATAATAATTTAATCATATAAGAACCCTGATTGAATTTCTAAGGTTAATGCGTTTAAATATAGACAGTAAATTTATTCCATTTATTAATATAAAAATTCTAGTCTAATTGATATATGTGGATTGAGAGATTTACATATAGTTTAAAAATAAATCGTTAAGATATCTTCATCTTAAAAAATTATTAATATAAAAAAATACTTCTAAACTAACTTAAATAAATAAATGCTTTCATATTTTGATTGGTCAACAAATGGGCCAAGCCCAAATTTCAAGCCTATGGGATAGGACTTGGATTTCATAAGTTTGGGCTTGACTATTGGCTTTAAAGCAGGGCTCAAAAAACCGGCCTCGCCGAGATTTCTGCTGAAATTATTTTCTCTCCTCAATTTTTTTTTTTTTAAATATCTCGGTCTCTTTTTAAAAAAATAAAAAATAAAAAATTATATATATATATACATATGTATGTATACATATGTATATATATATATGTATCAGCCGATATTTCAAATATCGACCGATATCTAGCCCGATATTCGTCCAATATAGGCAAATATCGGTAGGACCCACAACCGATATTCTTTTTTTTTTTTTATAAAAAAAAGAAATTGACTGAGATCTCGATCATATCGGTCGAATTATTTTATCTCTGGCCTATGCGTATAGGCAGAGATTTATACCCCTGCTTTAAAGCTTCTTCCAATTTTCACTGTCTATGCGTTCTCATTAGGGCTACAAATCGGGTTAAGCGGGTGGGGTTCCTTAAAACCCAATTCGACCCGAGTTGATATGTATAGGACCCAATTCAAATTCTCAATCCGAACTTCATAACCCCGACCGACCCGAATTCTAACCTGACCTGCATTCTGAACCCATTTTAGCCTAATTTAGTCGTGTTGAGTCGGTCGGGTCGGGTTAACTTGTAAAATCCTCAACGCGACCCGACTCGAATTCCATTCGAACTCTTATCTTCTCAACTCGACCAGGCTACGCTGATCCAAAATTCTAGACCCGATTCGCATGATTTCTAGGGTTGGATCATGCGGGTCAAGTCAAAACCCAACCCGAGTTGCAGCCCTACTTCTCACAGACAAAAAGCTTCCATATCCCAAGATCAAACCAAGTCAGTCTCCCTCCCTCTTTCAATATAGGAAAATGCTTTACGATATACTTATTTTATACTTTCATTGGTATTCATTAACATAATAATTTTTTTGATTAAATATCTTTTTCAACTCAATAATGGCTTATGAATATAATTCCATATACACACAACTTTTCTCTAAAATAAACAATGAAAAATGTAGCATAATTTTCATATACTTCACTTGTTTTAGTATTTCAATTAGGAAATTGATTTGAGTACATTACTTCCTTTTAAAACCGGAACTGAATGATGTAATTTTGATATTTTCATTTTTTCCTCTTCATCTTAAAAGATGAAATAAGGGTAAAATAGAAAAAAAAATGATGATGATGCCACTGATTCTCCATTAAAAAAAGTATTCGTGCATAAAATAATTTCCTTTCTTTGAATAATGGTGACCAATCATCCATATGTGCAGAGGAATCATATAATGGTCATATGACTGTATGTTGCTATATGAGTGTGCAATTGTCTCATGGAAGTACCTTGTAATATATATATATATATATATATATATATTTATGGGCCTCCAAGGTATTATATTTTGAATAATGATTTATTAAAAAAATTTGTGTTTTTAATTATGATAATATATAATGACTCATTCTGCTAGTATGATATTGTCCATGCAGTAGGAAATTTTCAATGCATTTGATAATGTGGGACTTTGGCACGCTCTTTACTATAGACCTCCCTTTAGGGTGGGGTATTACATAATAATAATTTTTTTATGGCTGGAGGTGACATGCTATTTTGATAATATGTGATAAATTGTCATTCAATTAGTTATTTGAGACATATGAAAACTTTCCAATTTACACATATTAGATAAAGCTACGTGAAGCGACTCTTTAAATTAAATGTGAATCGAATACAAAATCTCTACTTTACGAGACGAAATCATAATTGTCAAACTAATTCCTTAGAGGTAATCATGATAATGGTACTTGTGCTCCTATCATAGCATTGTTGGTGACTGCCCATTCTAGGGATCCGAAGGTCAATATTGATGAGATTGGACTGTTATATTAGAGCTGCTACTAGGCCTGTAATCGGACCCTGATCCGGCCCGGCCCGACAAGATCCGGCCCGGCCCGATAGGCTAATCGGACCATCCACGGCCCGGCCCGAAAATGCAGGTCCGTTTAGTCTTGAGTCCGGCCCGGCCCGATCGGGCTTTCGGACAGTCCGCGGCCCGGTAAAGACCCGTTTGTCTGTTTGCTCTATTATGACCCTAATGCTACTTGAGTGCTAACAAAGCCAAAATTAAAACTTTTTAACTTTAATTTTAGGCCAATGAACTCGATAAATCTGATTTTATTCTAAGTCTAATTAGAGTTTGAAAATTTAAAATTCAAATTTCATTTAAAGTTAACTAAGATATACAATAATCCATTAAACTTGAAATTCTATGGGTGTCCCATGACCCTTACTTACAAGCCAAATTCTATGCAACCCTCGATCTCAAACTCTACTTTGGGGAGATATTCAATAGTACCCAGTGCAGTCATTTCAAACTACAAAACTGTAGTGCTTTACATAGCCTTCTGAAAATTAAATACAATTCTATAGACATTCTGGCAAAGGTGGTCGAGAGTTAAACGGATTCAGTCTACATTAAATACAATTCTATAGACATTCTGTTAATGGATGTCAACTTGCAAATTTCTTATATAACATCCATGAGTTCGATGAGAATCAAATTAGACATCTCCTTATAATCAAAACTTCACTAGGGAGGAAAGAGTTTATAAAGTCTGAAAGCAAACAATCAAGGACAAGCGTATCAAAATGTATTAGATGAATGGTTCGCAACTTTACTGAATCAACTCCTCTATATAGAACCTGTTGATGGATCACTTCATCAGTTTGATATAAAATCAATGAATACCCAAAAGCCCAAATTCAGAAGTATTTGAATAACTGGCGATGCGTTAAATCAACAACATAAACGTGAAGTTTACGACCTGCAAGGCAACATGACAACGAGTCAAGAACAGTGTATTAAATTAGCAACTATTTGACTGTAAATTGGCCAAACAAATGCGATGGTAATCAGTTTATCACTCTTTTCTGCATCGCCAACAATCACTCACTCGGATGGGTAGTCAACCATGTAATAGTTTGCCAAAACCAAATTCATATGGAGAATTGAAAGATTGCGAGAAGAGGGTACTTTAAGGAGGAGAACTTAAAATAAAAGTTAAAATAGAAGACATTTTAGATTGATGGATAGAACTTGATTTCTAGGTTGGAGTCGAAACATGGAACTCAATAAGCCAAGACCCCAGATAGACTAGAAAAATGGCTTCTATAATGATTATGTTGACCAACAAGTACTCATTGTGTATCTTGGAGAATGAATGTACAGGAACACTTGCCAAGCAATTGAGAATTCTGAGTTATTAATGGAAAATTTGGTTAAGTTATAGGGCACAAAACACATTATCAGAATAATGAGTAAAGAAATAAAGAAATAGATATGAGTAAATTACATGGAGAAGTGCACCATTTCAGCAAGGAGTTTGATGCTTCAAACTCTTTATGCATTTGAATCCAAGCTGTACGTGAGCAAAATGCATTCTTTTACGTAATTGACCCAACCCCACAATCCATGAGATCAAGAAAAGAACCAAAAGAGCAAAATGACCAGAGAAGAGATTAAAAGAGGTTGACCAAATGGGTCCATTTCTTCTGCTGCCTTTTTATCTTCAGATCTGTTTCCTCGTTGCTGCACCAACACAAAGGGCCCGCCCTGAGATTTCAGGGGCCCTAGGCGAATTTTTAAGATGGGGCCCTTATCTACTCATAAAAAATAAAATCATACAATTTTTTTTACAATGCTTGAAACTAAATAAAATATCATAATCAAATTTATAACAAAGTATTATTTAAAATTTATTTTTATTTTGACATGCAAAATTACTAATTAAATTAATATATTCAAGTTTTTTTAACATTTATTTTTCAATAGATAAGATAGCTAATTCATTCAATCTTTCGTGTGACATTGTAAACCGAAAATAAGATTTTATCAGTTTTAACTTTGAAAAACTTATTTCTGTATAGGTAACTATAACTGATATAATCAATATTATTGTATAAGCAGTTCATGCATTTGGAAAACAACAATTCATTCTTTTTATGTAATTTGGCAATTCATTCTTTTGGTACTGCATCTTTTACATATTCGAGTGTAACACTAATACAAATTCTCATTTGAAACGAAGATATTATTATTATTTTAATTTTTCAAATTTTTCGTATTTTTTAAAAAATTAAAAATTATCTTAATTATAATGATTTATACTTGTATATTACTTCTAATAAAATCTAAATTGATCAAATGAATAAAGCTATATTTTTTCATCTCTTCGAATTTTAAAAGCTTTAAATTATATTTAATTCAAAATTATCAACTCAATATAGATTTCTCTTACTCTTTATTTAGATGATAGATATATTTTAAAAGATTCTTTATTAATTAAAATTATTTTATTATTATTATTAAACTCAATAAAATGAGGATTATAGTAATAATTATTATGATTGTTACTATCATTATTTTAATTTTTTAAAAAACCTATGCTTTAAATAGAGTAGGAAATTTATCAAATAGGCAAATGATTTTAAGTAGTATTAATTCAAATTATTGTTATATTTTATTATTGTTATTAAATAACTTGATAAAAATAAAAAAAATTATTAATAACGCAGCCTAGATTTGATCGTGGGTCTTCAGAATACACAAAGACAACTCTGACCGACTGGACAAAAATGAACTTGTACTTTAATTATACATTATTAATTATTTAACATATAGTAAATGAACTTATAGACTTAGAGACCCTATTTTTTTGAGGGCCATATGTGACCGCTTACTTCGCCTATAGCCAAGGCCGGCCCAGCCAACACATCCTTCCCATCTTCTCTTTATTCTTTCTACAGTGTGCCCTTATAATTGTCTCCCTTTTTGTTCTCTTTTTCCTTTTTTTCCCCAAGTAATTATTTCTTCAAAGTAGAGATAGTTTTGTATTTTTTTTTAAAATGTAAAAGCAAGCAATGCAGATGAAATAAAAGATGATCTGTGATCCAATTTTCAGCACATGCAGCTTTTTGAGCCCATTTGTGGTGAATTCAGATAAAAAATTAACCCTCTTTAAGAATTAGAATGCATTCAAATATGATCTAAATATCATCTCATTTTGAAATTATATTTATATTTGAATAAAATGATCTTTATATTGTTAAATCCATTGAACCCTAAAATGGAAAGCCATTCCAACAAAAACTAACTTTATTATGATTATAGCTTTGTATCTCATTTAATTAATGATTGAGGTGGTTTTAGGTGCGTCATATAACAAATCTACTTTTTTTTTTTTCCATTTACATGTGGAAAACTGCAGGATATCAGTGTAAAACCTCCACAGGTGGACCCCTACCTCTAAGGCTCGAATCCGTGACTTCTCACCTCCTGAGGCGGGAGATAACCAACTGAGCTTTACCCATGTGGGTAAATTTACTCTTTACTAATATTAAAATTCAATTGTTCTCATGAGGAGTTGGGAGATAGGGAAAGAAAAATATGATAAAGTTAAAAAAAATGTTAAGAAATCTTGAAAGTTTATTATCATCGACGAGAGATAATTCATTATGATTTCAAAACAATCGATTCGATTCAATAATTGCATTTGGTGACGGGTGGAAATAGATTCATTTAAATATTAAAACTCAATATAACTAAAGTTTTTAGTTATTAATATAAAGATATAAAATAGATGATTGAACTTAAACTTTTTAATTTAGTTGAAAAATTGTACGATATTAAGTTTAAATGTTCATTTTTATGAACGACTATCAAATGATTTGGAAACTCTAAATTTGTACACGTATAAATATAGATACTCTCTCTTTTTGTTACAACTATCAAGTCTCTGTGTTCGCGATGTTATATTTTTTTATAAAAAAGCCCCTACATAAAAATTCTAAATAATAATACCATCAACTTGGTTTGAAACTACAATAATTCATACATGAATTATGCAACCCTATCGCTAAAAAAGGCAGAGGAAGATGCCTTGTTTCTACCATGAGGGAAATTTTTTTTCATCTCTTTACTTCTATAAAAAATGTTTAAAGATCAGGACCTCTGCACGAGCAACTAAAACTTGTTTAGTAGCTAAAATTAAGGGCTTGTTTGGCTTCAACTAACCCATCTAAACTTTCCATGATAACAAGTAATTATAAAATATATCTTAATTATGAATAGTGATAACAAAGTTAAGAAATGTATGAATGTATCTGTATTAAGTAGACCAGGTGTAGGCCAACATAGACAGAGGATCCTTAGATTCCTTTCTCCTTATCTCAATGCCAAACAAGTGAATTGCCATTCCATTCAAGTTGAGGGCCATGTGAATAGTGTTCAGTTTGTAATCAGAAGGAATATTCGAAATTTAAAAGCAACGGCTATTTTTCCTGGTAGGTGACAGTTGCTGTGTGGGTTGTAAAAGTGTATGCAGGCTAAAAAAATATGACACATCTTGAAAACATGTAGATGAGAATATGGTGTGGGACGGGGGGTCTCTATCCCAAGGTTTCTTAGTGAGAAATATTCATGTGGTACAATGAGAGGATGACGATAGGGTTCCTTCTTATCTAATCCAGGAGTCAATAGGCAAGCACTTGAATGAC
Source organism: Chimonanthus salicifolius (assembly GCA_013350335.1). Classification (NCBI taxonomy): domain Eukaryota; kingdom Viridiplantae; phylum Streptophyta; class Magnoliopsida; order Laurales; family Calycanthaceae; genus Chimonanthus; species Chimonanthus salicifolius. The sequence continues at coordinate 70,940,670 of CM023535.1, read as the reverse complement.
GCCACTGGGCACGTGGACTTCGATTCTCGCTGCCGTGTCAGCATGTGTGGGACCGAAGAATTGTAGGTGAATAGTTGATTTTATGGTTATTTGCAGGTAGAGCTTACTCTAAAAAATTAGACATTAAGAGAATATTGTCTGAAGTATTATATAGAGTTATAGTATAGTCAATTTAAGTGATCTGACACACTTGTCACTTTACAATTCACTGTATGTTGGAGTGGTATGTTAGACTGAGAGAGGGAGAGACAACCTTCGGACAACGAGCTGTGTTAGGGTGCGAACAAGAGTTTCACATCAGTTGTGAGGAGGGAAAATCTAAAGATTTATAATAGACGGAGTCAGTTCACCTATCAGACTAGTTCTTTGGTCTGAAAGCCTGATCATAACAAACTATGCTTGAATTTGGTCACGGCAACTAAAATTCAATCCTTATTAAGCATTTGACAATTGTTTTTATCAGATAATTGTTCCAAATTTATTCAGAATTTCACTAGAGCCTAAGCATAGCCACAAGCAAATGTGTCCCAAGACAATTTTAGATATTTGCAGCTAGGCCAAATTCAGGCTAAGAAGCAGCAATCCATGGATCACTTTCCTGAATTATTCTTAGAAGCAGAGACAAACAAGGAAGAATCGGATATGGGTGTGGATTGGCCGGTAAAGAATATATTCTAGGGGTTTTTGCAAGAGACTTAGACCGAGGTCCAACCTGAACCATATCCAACGAAACGTTGCGAACCTAAAATGAGAGTTACTTGGGGAAGGCAGACCCTCTTGATGATGGCTTGCAAGTGGAATTCAATTGGCCACAGAATCGTGCGTGTTCGATGATCAACACGTGTAGTCTACAATGATTGGGCAACTGAATATGATTAGTTAAAATATAATCTTTATATAATCATTTTAATCTTATAATAGAGTCAGTTATTCATCTCAATTTTTAATTTTTAAAAGGAAAATAAAACTATAGGATAAATGCTTTTTATCATTTAATTTATTTTATTAGAATTTTAGATTTAAAATTTAAAAAAATTGGTCAAATCAATCTGAATTGACTAAGCTTGATAGGAATTTGAGTCAAGCGAGTTAATAAGTCTTGTCAACTTGATTTTAAATACTCTCCAAGTTATTTTACTTAAAGAAAAATTATGTCTAAATTTATAAGAAATTATAAAAAGTTTAACAACATGGAGAGGGTTGGCTTAACCGCAATATAAGAAGTTGAAAAAGTGAATCCGACCTGAATCGAACGTCAAGTTGATTTAAATACTCTCCAAGTTATTTTATTTAAAGAAAAATTATGTTTAAATTTATAAGAATTTGTTGCAAAAAGTTTAACAACATGGAAGGGTTGGACTTAAAAGTAATATAAAAAATTGAAAAAATGAACCTCACATGTTTTGAACACGGACCTTTGGATTTAAAAAAATAAAGCTACCATTGCACCACAAATCTATTAATCAATAAAGTTAACATTAAAATAATTTTATAACATAAACTAATGTGTGAGAACTTAAAAATTGAACCCAACTTGGGGGGCCTATCTATTTGGAGGTCCTTAGGCCGCGGCCTAGTTCACCTAAGGACCAGGGCCGAGCCTGTCAATACTGTGACATCAACAGAGTCGAAGGGGTTGGAGTGGCTGTCAAGAATTCGCCTTAAGAAGTGAGGGTCTTGTGTTCGATTCCTACTCCTACTCTAACGGGCCACTCCCGATGAACTTACCTAGTATGTGCAGATTGAGATTTTTACACATGCCCAGAAGATTAGTAGGATGAGACACTTGAACACCTTGGTCATAAAAAAAATACTGCGACATCAACTCTGAAAACAGAGGCAAGCAACTGCTGCTCTGTGGTCCAAAATGTTATCCTTGATGATCGAAGCTGCATGATTGCATTAGAGCATATATCTACAAGAATTTTTGATGTAAAATTACACTTATGGTGTTAATGGAGATGGCAGTAATTCTTAGAATTGGATATATGAGGAACACACTTGTGCATGGCGCAAAACAAGGCAGAGTGGGGGCACCACATGAGGAAGAGTGGCCATCCATGTCAATGAGAGATAAGGGGCATTAGTACCCACCAACTCTCAAAATCAAATTCTCCCCCCTCTTTAATCCAACCTAAAAATGGAAAATAGAAATGATACAGATGTAATGAATGGCTTTTGAATAAGAGAGATCATAGAAATGAAACAGAGCAATTCACCTCCCTCACTAGATGCAACAGAATCGTATAAAGAGAATTGGGATTCCAATATGAAATTCATGCCGCCTTTCGATACACTTATTCTAATTTTTGTTCTTCTTTTCTTCTTCTTCTTCGTCTTCTTCTTCTCTTTCTTATTTTAATTTATTGTTTTCTACCTTTAGCTTCCAGGTGACATTTCCTTTTCTTGCTTACTGCTTTTAGATTTTCTATGATTCCTCTGTTTAATGAGGCAAGTTGAGAAAACAAAAAGAACCTCCACGGCCCTTCACAAGCAATCTTCGATTCCAGATTCTTGAGGACCTAAACCAGTATATAAACCACACCAACCAACATACAATTCAACCAACACCTCCTCAACTTCCATCTCCTCTGCTACAGACGTAATCCCATTTTTCTCAAGGTAAGGAAGCCTTTTTAACACTTCAATCTCTAACCATTGAACAACAGTCATGTCTAGCCTATCAGATGAAGTGACCCAAGTCCTATTTAAGTCTCTCCCCCTTCCAACCAATGTGGGATTCGTTCAACTCTGAGTACATGCGGTTGCTTGGGACTTAGTTCTGATACCACTTGTTCGGACTCGGTATCCAACCCAAAAGGCTAACCTATTAAGTGGAGTGACCCAAGTCCTATATAAGTCCCTAGATTTTCCCCTTCACAACCAACGTGGGACTCGTTCGACTATCCAATTCAACATTATGTTCAAATATTCATTAGTAGTTCATCATTAGATTGGCAACTGAAGTTTCAGGCTTTTTCATTTTCTTGATTTGTAGAGATAGGATTGTCCTTCCATGGTATCACACATTCTTTCCTCCATTAGTACAATACCTTCTTCAACTGCTGCTACTGTTATTCTACCATACACGAAGAAGTTAATGGCCTGCTGGTAGTGTATGAAAGAAAAAAGTGGCACTGTAGTTAGCAGTAGTGACTTCTTACTCCACTCATCCATTTGAACTGAACTTAGCAGATACATTCAGCTTAGGTATCCATCCACTTAATAGATTGATTGAGTTTGAATTAAAATATAAAAATTATCAGTGTATCAATTGAACTAAGTAATTTTGAATCGACCCACTAACCTCCACTTGAATTTGATATTGGAAAAATAGATTCAAGTTAAGTATCATCGTCATCATCATCAACCAATATCTCATCTATCTAAAATTATACTTTCAGTCACTCTATAGTCCTTTTTATCCCATCTTTCCACATTTTCGAAAGCCTCTTCAATTTGAGGTATATTTTCCATTTATCTAACTTCTCTCTTTTGTCCTCTTTGCCGGACGTTAAGGTGAAGGAAGATGAGCAGCAGGCCAGCAGATTGGTACTGTTTGTATTGCCAGCACTTGAATTTCAGCTATCGAGATTCAGTGCCAACGGTGCACTGAGACGAGGCCCGGAGGGTCTATGGCCCTTCCCGGCGACTGGTATTGTTCGGCAGAGAACTGTGGAGCCCACAACTATGCCAGTCGTCTCAGTTGCTTCAAGTGCGGTGCATTCAAGGTTGACTCTGCCTGCATCTATGATGCAGAATTCCAGCGTCAGCCCTCTGTCTGGAGACCCGGTGACTGGATCTGCACCTGGTAATTTCCCTTTCTTCCCTCTTTCTTAAATCTTCTACTTCCAAGTCAGATATAATTGAGTGTATTAGTCTCAATAAAATGACAGATCGATATTTTTAATAATAAGAGATATCGGCTATCTTTTTATTTAATTATCGTGAAAAGACACACCGACATTTCTTATTATAAAAATACTAATGTCCCTATCATTTTTCTAATCTCCATTAATTTAATCGAAGAGACTTTCCTTCTAATAACCTGTAAATGATAATAGAGATTATATAATTAGAAGAAAGGATTAGAAGATTAATCTAATGTCACTTCACCCTATTTTGTGTATTCTTATATATGTATTTTTTTAATTAAAGTGTTCAGTCGTTTCATATGACTTAATTCTTTCGTATCTCATTTTCTTTCGGTCAATAACTTTTCTTTTTCATGTGGATAGGAACGGGTGCGGCCAGCACAACTTTGCAAACAGAACAGATTGCATCAGATGCCACACCCCTAAAGCAGGATGGTAGTACATTTTTGGTAATACCTTCAGCCTTGACACACTCCAAAATGTAATTTATCTAACTCATGATTCTATACACTTGTCTAATTCACTGCTATTATTTCAGGCGGAACGCCGGCGAGGCTGCTACTAGAGAGCGGCCGTACTAAATAATATGCCAAGCTTTTTGCCTTCTCCTTATTTCTTACAGTGTTCAGGTGCATGGGTTCTTCAACAGAACCATAGTTGAAGACCCATGTTTCTTGTAGGGTTCTGTCATTTGGGATTTTGTTGTCTTTTTAAGGTCATGATGGCATACGTTCACCATCAAAGTATGGCTATTTTGCATGTTTTCCCCCCTTTTCCTTCAATAATAAGTTTTGTATGGTCTTCTGTATTGTCTTCAGAAGTTCCTGTATCTTACAATGGTATCTCCACAAAAAGATTATGAAAGATTCCTATTAATTGTGATCTCTCCCTTTTCTACCTTAGTTGAACTTGAAAAGATGTTTCGGCACTAGCAGTTCTATCCATGCCTTTGAGATGCCATTTGTTTGTTTAGCAGATTCTGATGCTGTCGACAGTAGAATTTCATGGTGACTCCATCTTCTGAGTGAACCAGTGGACCTTATTTCAGATGGACTATAGTTCAAAATTTATCTTTGAAAGAATAATGTAACATGTTAAAGATTGAAACTGGACCACCAATCATATCAGTTGTTTGAAATTTTAAAAAATTAAAATAAAAGGGTTAACATCAAAGTGAAACTTTAACCATATTATATGTGAAGTGAGAAATCCACATCCGATTAATTTGTAAAATCAATTATTCTATATAATACTTATGGCTGATTTTTTAGAGTAAATTTTACTTGTAAGAATGTTATCAAGTCATGATTTTCTAATAGCGTCTTACCAGTTAGAAAATGAATCATAATTTAAAGATAGAGACAAACACGTATGAGGGCAGAGAGAAACGATCATATATTATACACTATAATTATTACTAGTTTACTACTGTTGATATGCTTCGCAATCGGATCATCCTAACTCCATTGAACCTCATTCATTTGAGAATCTTGAACTTGTGCCTGATTTCTATCTCATGTGGAATTGGAGCTAGAGAAATTATCAGTTGTGAATCAATTCATAAAAATTAGTGTGAACTTTCAATTACTACTTTTAATGAGTATAAAATTGTTAAGTTTTAAAGAAAAGTTTAATCTAAAAGTTATGATTGGAAGTTTAAACCAATTTATTATAATACAGTTCAAGAGAAAATAGTTTCTTTGGAAGCGACCATTCATTACATTCTCTTTCAAATTTTTAAATAAACATAAGCAAAAAATTTATGGGTCAACTCAATAATCTAAATGTTGAAGTTCAATGAGTTAGGTTTAAGTTTTTTTTTTTGAATATCAAGATATCTAGACACCCTACTTGACTTAGTCAGATATCCCACTTGACTAATCTTTAAGGTATGTGTAAACCTCCCCATCTACACATGTCGGTACAAACTATGAGAAAGTGATCCTTTTTATGTTGAGACGTAGCTTGATCCCAAGACTTTCTACATACAAAGATTGAGAATATGATTATTAAGCTAGGACTAATCTAAATTGAAGTAAAGGTGTATTTAACAACTGCTAGGTTCTAAGTATGATGAATATTTTTTTAATATATAAAAAGAAAATACTGTTAAAAAACTTTTGTTGTTTGACAATTGTCAGAAAATACTAACAAAATAAAATCATACTCTGTGGTAATTGTTAAAGATGTTATCAAATAAAGTCATTGGCGTTCAATAAAGATTATTGCATTTAAATATGAAATATTTTATAAGAGCTTTATGTTAATTAAGATTCAATTTGTGATAAAAAATTAAAGCCTAATATAAGAATTTCATATCTAGAGCGTCTCCGAATTAAAATCTGATTTATTAAAAATAAAAAAATATTTAAAATAAGTAGCATGAAACGAACTTGCCAAGTTAGCTTCGGCTGAACTAAAATAAGAAACTTGAGCTTAATTTGGTAAGTTTATAGCGTGAATCCCAAACTCAAAAATCATTAAGACAAAGCTCCAGTGACGCATTATCAAAGGTCCTACCGGGAGTCGAACCCAGGTCGCTGGATTCAAAGTCCAGAGTGCTAACCACTACACCATAGAACCGTGATGTTGACGACGTTGGAACCTTTGATAAAAAACTTCTTATAAAAATTCTCTTGAAAAGTTATCTTTTATTTTTTTATTTGTATTTTAGTTAGTTCTGAAACTCGACCAAGTTAGATCGAGATTTAATAAATTCAATTTTTACAAAAAATTATTAAACTTAATTTAACTCAAATTGCCTAACCCAATCCAACCCTAATTGCTGAGTCAACTCAGCTAGAGTGCTGACCCGAATTGCTGGCGCGACTCAATCAGGGTGTTATATTAAAATTTTTAAGTGAATCAGATCGAGTCGGAACAATTTAAAAAAAGCTTGATCCGACTCAACCTAAATTTAAATTCAATTTTTTTTTTTCTTCAACTCAACTCAACCCTAATTTAAAAAATGTAAAGCCTAATCAACTTGATTTCTCATATCAAATTAAAACCCTAACTCAAATTTCATCCCTAATTTTGGTAGAGTACATTTGGAGCGTTAGACCGATTAAAACCCTTCAAATACTTAACTTTTTTATATTTTTTTAATAGATCGACTTGACACTCCTCAAATTAAAAATCCTTTCATTTTTCAATGAAATTCATCCATGTAATTCTTCCCTTGTGAAGATCGGCTCCAAATAAAGTTTAATATAGATTTCAAATAAAGTTCAATCTAAATATTTAACATATGATATATGAAATAGATATATATAAATATATTAAGACTAGAAGATACCAATATAGAGACAAGGGTAGTCTATTTACAATTGAATTCAACATTTTAATGTGAATAATCTTTTTTATTATCTTCATCGGTATCAATGCAGATGACGGAAAATTAAAGTTATGACTAAAGAAATATAAGACGCACCCAAATACAAATTGGAAGAAAAAAGAATTATTACAGGAGAAGAAGATGTTGTTCTATATTTCACATTTTCACCTCTAATATTAATATTTTATTTTGCTCTGCGTCTCGTGTGCTGGATTCAATCAAGAACGTAATTTGATATTTGATTTGGGTTTGTGAAGCGATTAAAGAAGTTTCGTGATTCGTTTATTAAGTGCAACATTTCATTTTTCATCTTCAGCAATCGATGGCATATGTTTTCTTAATCTCTCTCCTCCTCACATTTTCGTTTCCTCATCCAAGCTCTTCTCCTAGAAGGTAAGATTTTTTATTTCAGTTTCCTGTGTCATTTCTGAAGGCTTGTGTGTAGTGTTTATTCTTAATGGGTGTTTTTCACTCTCCAAGTTCGAGAGATTTCATTAGCTTTTAGTACAGAGATCCGTTTCATGGATTCAGATAAATTTTCCTCTTCTTGGAGCCCTGTTTTACATGGGTGTGATCCACTTTTACAGTTCCTGAAATTTTTTTAGCTTTGAGTGCAGAGACTGATTTCAAGGATTTCCTGATATGGGTTCTTCGTGGAATGCCATAAAAAGCTGAATTTTGAATGTGATTTGAGTTGCATGTCCTGTAAAGATATTTCTTCTTCTTCTTCCTTCAACCTCTAACACGGGCTCTATCATAGATCTACTTAAATATTGCAAATTTTATGTAAATAATTGGATGCCTTTTTTCATGCATTTCCGGTTGGTGGTGTGTCATGTGATATAATATAATTTGACGTCTCTTCTTGAAACTTTAACTACTATTTGACACACATCAAGAGTAGGAAAAAATGGAGTACTCAAGCATTTTTCGTCCTTATTTTCTATGAAAAAGGGAATGGCAACTAGTTGTAACTTTTGTTATTTAATGCTTTAATTCTGGTTATTGAAAGACCTGTCTTTCTTCTTGTTTGACCTTATTATGTAGATTGCTGTTTCTTTTATTGTATTGGGATTATAATTAACATCATGTGGTTTTATAACTCTTCTATGCATTTTATATGTTACAAAAAAAGGTAGGTTGTGAAGTAACTCATAAGAAAGGTTTAAATAGATTTGAGTGGGAAAGTAGAGCAAAAAACAGCCAAACCCAAATAGATGTCATAACCTTTTATGATGATGATGGTGGTGAATTTCTTTTATCCAAAATTCCAAATGACTCAGGATTCAGATCTTTCTTTATCTCACCAAGTCAAAACAACAAATATGTGAAACAATAACAACATGCCATCTCTCTTTTTTATTGATTTTTTTTTCTCTTTCTCGTCCTTTTTTTGAATGAGACTGTGTGACATCTGTCTAAAAGTGTATACTTTGTATCCTTGTGATGACAGTATCTTTTTCTTTGAAATTAACTATATTAAGGGACTTGAAAAAAAAATCATGTTACTTATGGCAAGGCTTGTTGGAATTTGGAATACCAAGAAAATATTGTCACTAGCTAAAGTTCCTTAAACAAAGAAAAATGTAGGAAAATAACAAGGGCATAAAAAAGCTCCTCACTCCAGCAGAAAGGTTGAGAGGAAAATATTGTCTACTGATGCTGATTCTAGTGTTTAGGGCATAAAGTCCAACGACATTGTTTGGGCATGTTAGGCCAGCCTCTAGTCATGCTCCTCCTCATCCATAGTGGGTCACATTTAGATGGGATCAAAGGGACGGTGCATTGTCAATGAAGAGAGAGAGAGAGAGGGAGGTTTATGAAGTGTTCGGTTTCATGAACAATAGCATCTAGTTGGCCAAATACCATATGATCTTTGCAGTATACAACTATTTTTATTTTTTTGTGGTAACTTTTTCAGAACGATTGAGATGTGTATATTAAGATGGATATGTGGAGTAATACTAAAAGACAAAACTAAAAAAAAATGAGTCCATTAGATGAAAACTAATGGTTCCCAAATAGAATACATGATAAGGAAATGTTGTTTAAGATGGTATGGGCACAAGCAAAAGAACTAGTAGTTCTAGTATGAAGAACAGAAAACTGGAGTTTTAATAGAAGGTTCTGTAAGAAGGGGTATGTCATTACAAACTTGATTGGTGTGTTAGAAAAGGACATAATAGATTTTGGAGTTGTGGAGAACATGATATTACATGGGGTTGGGTTGAAAAATAAATCTAGAAAGCTGACCCTAAATAGATAGGATGAATGGCTTCAATGATAATGATGATGGTGATGATTTTGTTGGAAATCTCTTCAAAATTTTCCCCTTCCTAAATGATGATCACTTGCTGCTCGTGATCAACTGACACATTGTCTTCTTTATATACTTGTTCTTTCTATTTTGTTGATTCTAAAAAAACAATGGTTGAACATGATCATTTTATATAATTTCTTGAAGAAAAAAATTGTTTCTTAAATAAATCCTATTGATGCAGTCATGGGGTGGAAGTGAGTGGGAAAGAGGCTAATCAGGGATCCATATTACAATTAAGCAATTTATCTCGCAGCACTGGGATCAGTCCTTTACATGTTTTCCAACTCACTTGGCATCCAAGGTCAGTTGTGATAATGGAATTTTGATTCTACCATTTGGACCAATTTATTCAGAGATTCGGGGAGTATGGTATGTTTTTTTTATAGAATGTACCTCCATTAATGAAACAGGAAAAAGTAGCCATTTCCTCTATAGATCAATTATTATTTTGTTAACCATTAGACGACTTCTTCATCTTTTTTTTTTTTCTTCTTGAGATAGGGTCTTCTTGTATAAAGGTTTCCTTTCGGACGAGGAATGCGACCACCTTATTTCTTTGGTAAACCTTGTCACTTTTCTGATTCAATTAATTGCATGGGCTAGCAACATTACCTAAATCTATCTGATGGGTACAGGCAGAAGGTAAGCTGCAAAAGGCTTCTGAAATAGATAAGTATTCAGGAAGGAATCCTGAAAGCTCTGTTTTTACAGGTTCAGGCATGTTCTTGGATAGAGGCCAAGTGAGTGATTTCTCACATCTTCCACTCTAAATGCTAGCAGAGTACCCTTATATTTGCTTTTAATATAATACTAAAAGGATTTGCTAATTTATTCTCTAGCTGATCTAAATTACATGCATAATGATTGGCTTCCTGCTGATTGTGGTTGCTAATGAAGTTCTGGACATTGTTTGTAATAGTGATAGGAGCATGGTTTGACCAACAATTATTAGTTGGTCCATCAGCTATTTATCATTTTCCTTGTTTAGAGTGAGTGACACATCTGCTTCATGTTTTTATACAGTGACAATTGTATAACAGATCACTGAGCTTGCCTGTTGAACTCTTGTAGATAAAAGAGAATGCATGAAAATTTTGATATGCATAGTTTCTTGATTTGAATATTTGTGCATTTATGCCCATTTTTTCGTGATTCAAACCATTGACTTTAATGAACCCCTTGGATGGGGACTTTCATTGATCTCCAAATTGAAAGATCCTCAATCTCCCGCTGCCCTCCTTTCAGAAGAGACATTTATTACTGAGAAGAAGATTGAAAGACCAGTTACATGAATAATATTGGTTTAAAGACCTGAAAACAACAACACTAGCCTAAAAGGTGACCCAAACTGAAGAAGAATGGGCCAAAGCTAATTGCACAGGCTAGATAGAGCCAATTGTATGAAGAACCATGTGCAGGATACTGTAAGGAACATCTTGAATAGAAGCTGTAAGGAATGAAGCCAGGGTCCAAATCTCCCTCTCTCTGAAGAAAATAAAAAAGAAAAAAAATCCTGAGTCCAATCTTCACTTATTGCCCATTGAATGTGTGGAAATCTAAACTTTCTGTAGTTGAAAAGGACATGCTTGAAGTGCAATCTCAACTCCTGTGGAGTGTTGGATTAAAATGCATGCATTGGAAGATAATATTGGGAAGGATTGGGTCTCAGGGGGATATTGTAGAAGGGGATTCAATGGTGGTGATAAGCTGGGCTAGAGGCAGTTCCTACCCTTGGATTCAATGTGAGGCTTAATGGTTTTGTCATTTGCCCGGCTCCTCATTCTGCCAACTCTAAAGCAGATGAGTTAGCTAAGCTTGGGACTTCCATGGTAATGGATGGTGGTGCCAGGAGGGACTCTTGACTGGGTTCTGATGATCTGAGGGCAGGTCGTCTTGTTTGTTTCTTTTTTCTTTTTCTGGGCTGTAGTCTAATGTGTCTTGGCTGCAGGCCTCTCTGGCCTGGTTTTGTCAGGTTGTATTCTTCTTCTTTTTCTCAATGAATAAATTGGTTACCTTAAAAAACAAAAAGATAATACATTGACAAGGTTGCTGGATTGTAGCTACAAAGCAATATAATAATCTTCTGCAAAGCTAAAAAAATTGAGCTTCAGCATTCACCCCTAGAGTTGTTGAAACAATGGCTCCATTTTTTACTCTATTCTTTGTTGTTCCATTTATACCTTTTAGTGTCTGGATAACAATTGTAAATTCATAGCTGGGGCCCAAGGTCAGTTCCCAACAGGATGAAGCAACTTCCTTGAATGTTTGGGAGAACTGAGAAATATAATCCTTACTCTTAACTCATTTAAGAATGAGGAGAATAGCATCTTTACCAGAAATTCATGTTAAAATGTCCTCGTATTTCTTAATCAGCTTAATTGTTTACCTGTTTCTTTCTTCTTCAAAGAGCCAGATAGAAGCCATAGCTCAATTAGCTGGCATTTTAGCTCAGGAACCAGAGGTCCCAGGTTCGAGTCCCATGGTCACTTGATTCCCTTAGCTTGTGGGGGGCTGCATGCATATCGAGTTTACCCAATGCCCTTTTACTCAGGGAGATGTGGGGGTCTTGGGGTTCTGTCATAAAAAAGAAAAAAGAAAAACACAATCTAGTTTTTAGTTTGGGTTATTTCTAGTTTTACCCAATGCATCAGATGGGTGATTTGAACTGCCTCGGATGTTTCTAGTTTGGGTTGTGCAAACTGAACTTATCCAGGATTCTTCTCCAAATCTAGATGGAGAATAAGCAGCAATGAAGCAGAATGAGTATAACATTTGTTCATCTTGTGAAGACAAAACTAAGATCAAAAGATCAAATAAATAACCAATTCTAGCAATAAAAGTTTCTTGTCTTTAGACAACCCTGGGTACAAGTGTAGTTTGGAGTTTTTATGGAAACAAGCACCTTCAGCCGAAGCTATGCTGTCCAAACGGGAGACAAATATCTTTATGCACTCAAGTGGTAAGTTTACTGAGCTTAAAGGAGTTAAGATGATATCATCCAGGGCTTATAATGGACCTTAAGTCCTTAACTCATTTCTTGTTATTCATTAACTTTTTGAGAGGTTCCTAACACTTGAATTGGTGATTTGCAAATTATGGTGAAGAGATATGGACACAGCAGGATGGACACAGATTCTAAGGTCCCTAACACCCCATTTCCCAAGACAAGGACATGAATGCAGATACAAGTACCCCGTAATTTAGATGCTTTTATTAAATGAAGTCCTTCAAGATTGGTAAATGGAGCATGACTCAGTTCTTTAAGATATAATGTTTTTGAGTATTATATTATACAGTGTCCTATGAGTCTACCACATGGAGAAGGAAGTTGAACCTCTCTATTCTCTTCACTTGGATTCACTGCTTTAATGGACATATGATGTACTAATATTTTCTCTCTAACAGATCTTGTAAGAGAGAGTCCAGTTCCAATTTCAGTGTCATATTTTGCCTGCCATGATTCCAACAATCCAGAATCTTAGCTTACAAATATATGATCAAGCATGGGAAGACAATAATAGTGCATAAATATGGTCAATATAGGTTTTATTACATACCCACTAAGTCAGCAATTTGAATCACTGAGACATGGGTCAGGTCGCCACAATTTTTTTTCTTCTATTGGAATTGGGTCATCATGGAATTGTATGTTCCCTGAGGCAATAGACTTATTCAGCTATGTATTTACCATTTTATATGCTCTGAGAACAACCAAGCAAATTCTTATCCAACTGATGCACATTTACCGCCTTTGATTTGTGGAATTTTTTTTTTTTTAAATATCCTTCTCTGATTTGTGGATTTTTTTTTTTAAATATCCTTCTCTGATTTGTGGTTTTACTTCTTTTAAATGCTCACAAGGATGAAATTGTTGCAAGGATTGAAGATAGAATAGCTGCTTGGACCTTTCTTCCTAGAGGTACTGTTGTTAATCAGATTTCTGTTTAGTGCAGTTCTTGGCCCGAAACCTGCCCGAACCCATCATAAATAGACTTGTTTGAACACATATGCTAGCTTGTTGGGTCGAGCTCAAGCTAAATTCTTGAGCCCATTTATATAAATGGTTGGGGTCAGGATTTTGCAGGAAGCCCATAAGAGCCCATCGGGCATTTTGGCCAGTTTACCCATTATATGTTTATGTGTGCACCTAGGTCATTTTCCATTTTTTGTAAAAAAATATTTCGAAATTAATTAGAAGACAGATCGTTAAGATTGAAAATAGATATGGCGAATTACCAGTGGATCAAATTTGAGCTTAAAATTCAATTTTAGCCACTTGATTTTAGTGGTCAAAGATATCAGATATTCTTAAGAATCATCAAGACAAGGACATCTGGTGACTTTGACCATTAAGATCAAATGACTAGAAATTGAGTTTTGAGCTCAAGTTTTCCTCACTTATAGCTCATTACGTCTACTTTTAATATGAAATGGTTAGATTTTTTATAGCCTCAAATGGGCGGGCGCAAGCATTAATCTGTAAAGCCCCGACATGCTTCAGATGGGCTTAGGCTGCCATAGACCAGCCTGAACTTGGCCCGTGAATACCGCTATTTTTGTTTTAGTTTCTACTTCATTTCAGCTGTGTTTAGGCTGTTCAGATATGTGTCATATGTCTGAATTTTTCCAGTCTTCAGAAAATGGCGAACCTATGCAGATATTGCATTATGGAGTCAAAGAGCAGTTCAATACGCATTATGACTTCTATCAAGATAAGTCCAAATCAGTATTTAGTGGTCATCGGATTGCCACAGTTGTCATGTATTTATCAAATGTTACTCGTGGTGGTGAGACCTACTTTCCTCGTTCAGAGGTGAGGAATATTCATCTTTGCTTCCTTATTGTTCTTGCTTAGTTCTGATTCTGGTTACGGTTACAATCCACAGATCAAAGACACTCAATCCAAGGATAGTACATGGTCTAACTGTGCAATGAACAAATTTGGACTAAAACCAACTAAAGGGGATGCATTGCTTTTCTTCAATCTTCAGCCTAATGTGACAACTGACGAGAGAAGCCTTCATGGCAGTTGTCTTGTGGTTGAGGGAGAGAAGTGGTCTGCTACCAAATGGATTCGTGTAAGAGCCTTTGAAGGAGGAAAAGATCGATCATCCTTGTCATCAGATGGTGGTGAGTGCACAGACGAGGATGACAATTGTCCACGATCATCCTTGTCATCAGATGGTGGTGAGTGCACAGACGAGGATGACAATTGTCCACAATGGGCTGCAATGGGAGAGTGCGAAAAGAACCCTGTGTTCATGTTGGGCTCTCCTGACTACTATGGCACATGTAGGAAGAGTTGTAATGTTTGTTGATAGTTATTACTTGCAACATTTCCAAAATCAAAATAGAACAAAAAAATGAGAGGTTTGGATTGTTTGTATTTCATTGAACAACTGAAGTTATGGCTTCTCAACTCGTCTTTTGAACCATGTTTCAGGCGAATTACGATGTCCTGATACATCAGCACATGTACTCTGTCCTGCATCATCTTTTCCTATCGATTTGCTCAAGGAGCCTATCTTGGTTTTTGGATGTGTTTAGTACTCACTGTTAGGTTATATGAATCTATAATGAAATTGAGGTAAAAATTGGATTGTGAGTCTTAATTAGAAGGTATGAAAAAAGAAAAAAAAAAGAAAATGCTTTGCCTTCAAGGAATTTTCCAGACAGTTGGAGACTCTCCACCAGAATGAGAAGGAAATTCCCAAGTTTGCTGCCGACCATTCCTCACAGACAAGTTTTGTCAAACAGGTGAAAACAGAGTCTATTTCTCTACATCCATCCAGGTGTTGAAGCCTCCAATTCTCCTGCCCTCATCAAAAGACTTTGGCAAATGAAATTTCCAGCAAGTTTTGAAGTAAAGATTAAGCATTTGAGGCTGGCCCTACATCATCCATGACTCCATCCCTGGAAAATGCCATGAATGCTATTGAGAAAATGTGTTGAAGAGACTGGAAAATGCAAAGAATTGGAGGTCCTTTGTCGATTTTTGATATCAACTTCTCTGTAAGTTATGTTTGAATTTAGTCCATGTTATCTAATAAGCAAAATTTATTTAAAATTGAAAACTCCATATTATATTTTTTTTGTCCAGAACCTTTATGAGCAGAGAGTAGACATGGCCAGTAGTCCTTCTAAGTAGCTTTTTAAACCATAATCATTTATGTGGAAAAGAAATGTGGGAAGTGAAGAATGAGGGAGAATTGTTTACAGGAAATCTTCTATATTACAAAATTTCAAATAGTATTTATTGAGAAAAAAAAGAGTATTCTGATAATACCCCTTTTTTTTTTTTGAAAGATAAAAGTGAAGGGTCTATTTTGATATGGAAAACTAAAATCACCTTTTCGGTGGTTGAATTGTCTTAGAAAACTCATGAGAGTTGGTTTAGTGATCGAGAATTTGCTTTGAAATGTAGAAGGACCTTGGATTCAAGTCACTCTCCCTACAAGAGAGCCACTCTCAATAGTGTTACCGTGCATGTGTGGATAAAAAAAGTGTGGCCCACTTAATTAGAATCCTTTGCTTTTCAAGTGATTTAGGTTTTTTTTATGACTAAAGTGTGTACGTCTTTTAGAGTACTTGACTAATTTTCAGAACATGTGCAAGTTTCTCTATCCACGTAGACTGAGATATGATTTAACTTTAAAACCAACTTTATAATATCTTTGGGAGTTAAACGTATTATATATTCAATAATATCATCATTATACATTGTATTATATAATTACAAATAAACTATTCTAGACATATACTACTTATTTTATAAATTTATGCTGAACATAAAAATGCGGTACATAATGACAACGCTAGTGTCATTATTAAAATTGTTTTATATCCTTATGCCCTTTAGCTATAGAACTCAACGATTAAGAATTTAAAATATTTAAATGAGTCACAGATTTTGAAAAATAAAAATATAATGTGTAAGAGATTTAATTATAATAAAGTGGGACTATGCATATCTAGTATTTTCTATTAAAGATAAAATATAAAAATATTAAATCTTTTTAATGTATGATAATTATGAAGGACTTGATAGCTCTCATGCACCTAATTATTTCTTTTTAAAAGTAACATGTTTTTAGATTTTAATATTCTATATTTATCTCATTACCACAAAATAATTTATGATGTTGGAGATTATAAAGTATTTAAAACTGTATTTAACTATTTATGTATAGTAGACTTTTGTGTCATATTGTCCAAAACAGGCACGTGTCAATTCTGGATCCACATATACAAATCGGGTCTCGACCCGACCCGTTGACATCTGTATTCCCTACTTGTTGTAAAACAGCAGTGACACTACGCTCGAGTGCCAACTTCTCCGGAACCTTGTTTCTTCGATCAGCTGCTCTTCTTTTCCTTCCTCTTGGGAATTTGATTGAGATGGCTCTGTTTTTCAGAAAACTTCGCAAAATCTGCTCCTCTTGCATTTGGCAATGCCATCAGACAACAAACCAAGTCCAATTTCAGCAGTCGATTCCCTTTTGGAGCAATCGCTGCCATCTCCGGTGGAATTACATATTACTACTATTTCTCTTCCCCTGAAATGGTACTTTTTAATACTAATCTCAACTGAGGCGTTTGGGAAATGCTTTTAGATGAAATGGGTTTATTTGGATCTGACACATTTGTGATTCTAATCTTTGGAATTTGCTGGAATTTGCTGGAATTCAGATGTTGGGATTAGTGGGTTTGTTTTAATTATTACATTCTGTTGTCTTTGAATTGATTTTTTTCCTGTGATTGCGTACCTGATTGATTTCGGGCACTTGCTGTAGAAAGGTTCTTTGTTGTTATTGGTTGGAAAATGAAAATTGAATTTCAGGAGTATCAGTCTTTTTTTTTTTTGAAGCACTGTTACAAATTTCTCCAGTATTTTGATAAATTCTCGATGCTTTCATCTCCCCCTAGGCCCATAATACCTCGATATTTTCCTAGCATGTAAAAGAAAAAAATTATCACCAGAGATGAGAAATAACGATAAATGGAAATAATATTAGGATTTTTTTACGTAATTTCTACATATTTTATGTTCACGTGTTTAAACATTGAATATTTTCCTTTTTATTATTTTATTTATGTCCTGTGACTTTTTTCCATTAATATCTTGATAACAATTCAAATTTTGAAAGCATATCGCAATTATCTACCACTGATAATTTCCTGTTTCACGGTAATGATATTTGTGAGGACTGTTTAGAAGTAGGTGAATGGTGATATGGTCCTCTCAGATGGAAGATCCTGCTCATCCAACTTTTTTTAAGTTTTATTCCACTGAATGTGGGTGGATGATCCTTAAAAAAAGTTTTAACGGTAAAAGACTCAAGGATCACTCCACTAAGGACATTTCATGGACACCATTGGTGGAACCTGTCAGATCAACAATCTTACCAATCCATGGTTTGAATTGAGATATCCAAGCCCCAAGAATAATGGGCATGCACTACAGCTGTGTTTCATATAATCCTCTCAAAAACAAATGGTTTGATTTGGGAAATTCCACAATGGTAATGCTTGTCAGTGATGTGGATTGACTTGGGTTGGCAAATGGCGTTATATAGGAAGTTTTTATCGCAATATTTCTTCTCTGTTTTTAAAGAAATTGCTATGGACAAAAAACAGATGTCAGAACTAACACCACTCCAGTGTTTTTTTTTTTTTTATGTATGGTTTGTCACATAGGTTTTTCTTTTTAATTTTAATTATCTAGGGAGATAGTTAGGAATATGGAACTTCTCATTTTCCTTTTGAAATGTACTCTGAGGACCCAAACTTCACAAAGTTAAAATGTTAATGGTGATGATGATGGACTGTATATCACTGACTGGATTGAAACATTCTAGGAGGTTCCATTCACTTAAATCATGCCTCCTAATATGATTCGTTCGAATGGTGAATGTCACTCTGATTATAGTGATACAGCGGTTGATTTCAATGTCTTCACTTGTCATTTGTGGAGAAGGCCCCCCACAATGTGCATGTGTAAGGGTTCACTTTGAAATCTCCTATGTACTTGGATGCAATTTGGTATGCCTTTCAAGTAAATGTAGGTTCTTGTTCTGTAATATCACCTTATTATGTTTCATCTATCAGTTGTTAGGTCATCCTCTGCTGATTTGGATATATATATAGATCAATCTTATATCCATCTCAAGCCATGAAAGCAAAAATACAATAAAGATGGTTCTATGGGTAGACTTATCATCTTTGACCAACCAATTTACTATTGTGTTCAAGCAAAAAATATTGAAGTTAAAGCTAATCCATATGCCAGAGCTCTAACTTCTACAATCTAGTCAGCTTTTCTCCCCAGAAAGAATCTAGTCAGCCATTATTTAGTGCTCTTGAACTTTTCACTTGCACTTCTTGAGTTTGAATAGCATCATTTTTTTTTTCTTTGTCACCCATGGATGAAAGTTCAGATTGCTTTGAAATTTGACTGGCACTGCAAAGCTTGAGCACTAGAATCAGGATAATTTCTCTAATATAAGCCACATGATGATGTCACAAACTGCTTCTAAGCTCAAGTTCACATTCTGGTCGAGCCAATCTCTGCATGACACATACACAGTATGGAAATTGGCAGATTTGTGCAAGACTGTCCATCCAGTCAGCTCCATAACATGTCCATGGCCGAGACATCTAGCATTCAATCCATTCCACTTATTAGGTGGGCAAGTTGTATATGAGGTTGACAAAGTTTTGGAACATGCTATGTACATTTTGGGCTGTCTGATGGGCAGGCCCTCCTGATATTTGAGTCAAATTATTTATGCTGTAAATGTAGAAATAGAAGTGTGCCACCACACACACATCAGGCCTTGTGTGTGCATGTGGGATTAATCTGTTTGCATATTGCATGATTTTAATTGCACTTTTTCCAATGTTGATTGAACTTTCGTTTCCTAAATTACTTTTTGCACTTCCATGTACAGGTACATCTAGATCAACAAAACGAACAAGTGGGTGAAAAAGTAGGTAAGTGTGTTTCATTTAGGAAATCACTGTCCTGCTTCCTTGTATGTTAAGAAAATAACCAACACATTGCTGATTATCATCTCACCACAATTATCATCAATATTATTATGCTGGTATTGCCTTTTACAAATAAAGCTTGACTTGCTTCCAGAAGAGCAATTTCCTCTCTCCAGTAGTGCCCCTTCTATATATGGCAAAGCCTATGCACAATTCAACTATATACATTCATTTTAGCCATCCCTCAAATTCTTTTTCACTCAGCTGTTCTTTGTACCAAAACATTGTCTTAGGCAAATCTTCCTAGGCCTCATGTTACTTTCGTATGATACTCATTTGATTGTTCTGCTTGGGGATCATGAAAGAGGACGATTGGATGCAGTTAGTCTTTGTGGTCTGCTTGAATGATTTGGGGTGCAAGGGAGAAGTAGAGAAGGGAGGCCTTTTAAATATGGATGGGACTGGATTGGGGCTTGTGTATGGGGTTGTAGGGGGGCTTCTTGTTCATATTCTTAATCACATTATTGTATCTGCCCTTACTGAGATTAGTACAATTTTGTCACTGTTTAAAAAAAAGGAAAAATGTTATTCTTTCTTCACTTGCCATTGGAATGATTCTTTTGTCATTTTTTTTTTTGCCCATGAAGTTCTTCTGGTTGTCAGCAGAATGGACAAGTAATTTAAAGTGCGCTTTCATGAGCTCAGATTCAATAAATATTATCTCCTCATTCCATCTATGCAAGATGAACCATACCTTGTCTTAAAAGCTGAAGTCCTTGAGTGTGTGGTCAGCAGTTGGCTTATTACTATTTTTTACATTATAACTGACTGGTATTTTTGCTTCTTCTTCAGCACTGAACCCAGAGAAGTGGGTTGAATTTAAGCTGCATGAAACTGCAAAGGTCAGCCACAACAGTAAGCTATTTAGGTAAAGCTTTTCAATTCATGCATTTCCATATGATGCATGGACATGGCATGTATATGGAAAGGACATGTAGGGAGACAGATTTTACATATAAAAGTGAAGCATCCAACATGGACACGTTTCCTGGAAAAATGTCTGGAGAAGAAAGAATGATCAAGTAGTTCTTTCATAGGGTTCTTTTGTACCTCTATATCCATAAATCCAGAAAAATCTTTGTTGTATGCTTATTGATGTCTATAAATTGGCTTAAAAATTCACTTCTTTATGTTTTTTGTTAGCTTTCTGAAAAATACTGAACCTTCTAATATTTATTTTTTTCTGTATTATTTTGCATAAAATGGCAGGTTTTCATTTGACCCTGCTGCTAAATTAGGCCTTGATATTGCTTCATGTATCATTACACGGTACTCTTCACCCCAATGTTTTGCTCTCTTCATGGATCTTGTTAATGAGTTAATGACACTTATTGCTTTCTATGGTTGGAAATAACAAGCAAACAAGATTAGAGTCACTTGTATGTCCTTTTTTAATTCTTTTGCATATTTCAACAAAGTTGTCCTTCCTTTTTCCCCCCTCCTTCTAAAGACATGCTTATTGCAGGGCCCCATTAGGACAAGATGCTGAAGGGAAAACAAAATATGTTATTCGGCCGTAAGTCTTTCTGTTTGAACCATGCATTAATTTCTGTAGTTTGTTTGGGTATTCATCCCTAAAATTGAAAAGTTTTTATTTCATTAGTCTATAGGCAATTTTTTTAATCTGCAATTTTCCGTTACATGATTTGATTTGTCAATAATGGTCAACATGGTATCTTATGCATAAGCACTAGTACTACTAGTTCTTGTGGCATATACTATCTGATTTCCTGATTTTATATGGCTATGATGTGGCTTTTTTAATTGATGTTAAATGGATCACTAACTTTGTGACGAAATTCCATGTTTTGATGCTTTCTTATGTATTGAATTATTGACTATTTATATATGTAATGTGAGTTTTACAGTTCTTTTTCTATGTCATCAACTTGGTTTCCAACAACTGTTCATTTCTTGTGTGTTGTAGAAACTGGTGATATTTCATTTTTGGCATATTGGTCTAGTCTCATAATATTTGTATGTTTTCTACATCATGCCTTAAATCTAAGACAAGAAACATCCTAGGAATGATGAAGTGCTACCTGGTTTCATTGCCTTACATTTACAAGGCCACGTACTTTATCAGGCCCAGTTTGCTTAACTATATTAGTGGCACAGAGGGTTGATGGGAAGGACACCTCATGGATTTCATATGCCTAAGCTTCAACAGGATTGGAGAGTAATCACCATTGAAAAAAAGGTTCACGAATGGTGGATGGTTAAAAAAAGGATGTTCTAACCATCTAATCAAAAACTGATTTTTAGCCATATGATCCATGGAAAACTGTGACATGTGTTTGTATCTATCATGTGCCAAAAACTAGGTGAGTGTGTGGGTAAGAAAGGTAGCTCAGAAGTTACATTGGCTAGCCATGTGATTAGTTCCCGTATGTTTTTTATGGTTGATGTTTAATGACCCAAATTGACATAGCTATAATGAGTGAAGCCTGGATGAGGGTGAAGTATCATCACGCCCCATATCCACAACTGCTTTCACTTCCCACCAAATGACCTAGAAAAATTCTTGTTGGCCCCTATGGCACTTCTAGTCTAATCGCCCTCTCATAAGATTAAATAGCATGAATTTCTGTAAGGACATGTGTTAATTTGCAGAAGTTCTTAACTTTTTATTTGCTGCTCTTCTGAGGGGTACTTTTCTACTTATTACAGTATCATACATCTGTGGCTGGAAACATTGAAGTATTATTACCTTTCAAAATGAATAAATGAATAAAATAAATGGAAGCTATATTATGTAGTTATGAGTATGGAAAATAGCCTATATGGATGCTCCCAAGTTTTTCCTAGGTTGAACCTGCATTTTTTCATTTTATGTGTTATGAATTTCACCTTTCCTTTTTTTACTGTGTTGTGTATTTCATTCCTCAGGTACACTCCAATTTCAGATCCAGAGTCTAAAGGGTATTTTGATTTGTTGGTTAAGGTAAGCATTGGCACTTGACTCTGTGTTTTTGCCCCTATTTTCCTTCAACCTAAGCATGCGTATTTTATTCACCTTTTTAACTATATTGAGTTTCAGGTTAGGTTGGCTTGTGTTGTAAAGCTTAAAATGTATGGTTCAGGGGTTGTATGTATGTATCATAAAATGATGTCAGACCATGTCCCACAGTAAAATACAAGATAATCAAGTTCTCTTTTAAGCATTTCAGGAAGAACTTGTGGGCCATTTTCTTTTCTCTCAAGATCAGTGGAATTCGGCCTGAACATATGTTCAGTGGAACTTTCTTTACGACTACTAGTCTACTGGAACAGAACAAAAATTGATCCATACATCCAATCAGAGTCCTTTTTCCTCCTTTTTTGAAGAAAAAAAATTACCAGGATTGCATGTCGCACTTACTTTGATTCCTATGCTCTTCAACAGATTTATCCTGATGGAAAAATGAGTCAACATCTAGCAAGTTTAAAACCAGGAGATGTGTTAGACGTCAAGGGGTAAGCCTTCCTGGTGTACCATTTCTATTGGTGATATTACTACAGGTTTTTCTTCATTATGTTCTTTTATAATCTCTTGCAGACCAATTGAAAAGCTCAGATATAGTCCCAATATGAAAAAGAACATCGGCATGGTAAGTGAATAGTATGGTGGTGACCAAGTTAAAAGTCCACAGATTCTGTAATGAAGTAGCATCCATGGCATTTAATTAACTAGGTTGCATTTTGGTGGAAGATGAATGTTACAAGGTTTTTGCCTTTAAGCATTCTAAATACTTGGCTGTGTTGCAGTATTTTAAGATTTAGTGTTCAATAATTAGGAGCCAATGCCAAGTCTTACAATTGTTCAGCCTTGTGCTTAGAAAGGCACAGATATAGCTACTAAAGTTCCATCAAAATATTGAAGTATCCAACTTCTCCACACTTGCCAGACATATATATAAGCATTTTCCCTTCAGAGATCCACTCATAGAGGTCCTTTTCTGTATATTTTTATGCTTAGACACATAATTTTTGGCAGATTGCAGGTGGCACAGGAATCACACCAATGCTGCAGATTATTGAGGCTATTCTGAAGAACTCTGATGACAATACTCAAGTATACTCTGATCTCTAAATCTATTCAAGTCATCATTTAATATATTGAAACTTTCGTTCGTGTCTCTGCCTTTTCTTGATACTTAAGTAATTGCTGGAAGTTTTGGAATTTGTCATGTGTGTGTGACTTGCCCACTACAAGTTCATTTGTGGCATCTTTGTGCAAGATTTGGTCTCCCTACGGCTGTGCCCCATTGTCAGGTGAACTGCACATAGATGAAGTAAAAAAGAACTAAACATCTAAAGTATACAAGTGGTTTTCCTGATGATTGGACCTTCCTAGACTATTCCTCTAAATGGTGAATTCCACTTTCATGATGGTGTGGTGGCACAGTGTGCCAGGTCCACCTCTATTGCTGCAGTAAGGCCATTGGTAGAAAGCAGTGTATAGGCATTGCAAGCCTGTGGGTGTTAAATCAGGAGTATCTCCATGATGTTAAGAGCTTGTTCTGCATTCCTTATAGAACCTACAATTGAAGCAAACAATATTCCTGCTAGAAAGCTTAAAGAAATGGTTTTATTAGTGTTGGAAGTCAAAACTGTAATACCCTGCTCCAAAAAGTCCCACATTGTTAGTTGCATTGGAAATTCCCTGGTATATAAGTGGTAGCCTTGCTCTTTCTAGCAAAATGCCTTTTGGGAGCAACAGTGAGATGACTTGCCAAAGCAAAGTCGTGCGGGTCCGTGTGTAGGCCCAAAGCGGACAATATTGTGCTAGCGGGACTAGTCGTTACAAATGGTATCAGAGCATGGTTCAACTCCCTGCCTGAGGGTGTGTGCTTGGTTGTTGTGTGTGCAGAGC
Organism: Chimonanthus salicifolius; assembly: GCA_013350335.1. NCBI lineage: Eukaryota > Viridiplantae > Streptophyta > Magnoliopsida > Laurales > Calycanthaceae > Chimonanthus > Chimonanthus salicifolius. Next base: position 70,916,233 of record CM023535.1, on the reverse strand, counting down.
TGGGGACGGCTCTGGCTTTAAGGGGGGTAGATTGTAATACCCTGCCTAAAAAAGTCCCATATTGCTAGTTGCATTGGAAATTCTCTGATATATAAGTGGTAGTCTTCCTCCTTCTAGCATAAGGTCATTTGGGAGCAACAGTGGGTTGGCTCGTCAAAGCAAAGCCGTACGGGTCCGTGTGTAGGCCCAAGGCAAGGCGGACAATATTGTGCTAGCGGGATGGGTCGTACATTATGTTCATGTCCTTTTTTTTTTTTATGCTGTCTTTGTTATTGCTACTCTCCTACTGCTGCTATTACTGCTATCACTACTACATCATCATATTCTCATTTTGGGTGGTAGACAGATCATCCAATTGCCAAACTCAGTATTGACTTGGAATCCTTCATAAAGCGTGGTCTAGTTATCATGCTCTCTATATCAATGAACACCTGCATATCATGTTGTCTCTTCAGAGACATCTGATAAAATGGGAACCATACCTGCATAAAGACCTGGGTAAAGCTGACCCTCCCGTTTACCCAACCTGACCCATTTTATAAATTGGTAGACCCAACATGATCCATTTATTAAACGGGTAGACCCAGCTGAACCCATTTATAAATGGGTGATATGTTTAGACTGGTTTGTAAATTACACACTGTGTTTTGGTTTTGCCTAATATAGAGGGTGTGGGAATCCATCGTTTGACACATTTATAATTTTTTTGGGTTTGTAGGTATTTATATTTATATTTTTTGTGATTTTTAAACATGAGCTAAATGGATAAATGGGTTTCGGTAGACCCAACCCATCTGACCCATTTAATAAATCAGTGAGTCATGGGTTGAGGAGTGGTGACCCAACCCTAAATTAGGCCTAACCCATTACCAGGTCTACCTGCATATCTTGTTGCATGAAGCTTAAGATTTTGGCAGCAATTGTTGTCTGTTCTGCATTGCTTTTGGGGTAGTGTGGGAATTGCACACATTTTAGTGTACTTTTTTGCATCCTTCCATCCTATTTGTTTCTCCCTGTTGCCAATATTGTTATGAGGTGACGTCAGGGAAAGTATCGCACCTAATGTTTCCCTTTTTAATTTCCTCGTGGACCAAAACCTGCTTAGAATGAACAGATACTACCATAATGTGGACCAATCTTTGGGACACCCAAACACAGCTGATGACTGGACCAGAGTACATTTGGAATCGGGAGTACATCCCATTAAACCTGTTTGGGATGACAAAAATTATTTCAAAACAACATAATTAAGTCAGTCATCTTTAAGGTGCTTGTATTGGATATCATGTCACTGATCTCTGACTTCTGCCTCAGTGCAGTTTTGTGCATTTATCCATCATTTCTGATGCTCCAACTGCACTGTTATATGAACAAATATGTCATCAAGATTTTTTACCAAGTATCAACAGCAAATTGTCTTTTTTTTTTCAATTTCTATTCTTTTCTTGACTACAGTTCTTGGTTCATTTAGGTATCATTGCTTTATGGCAACATATCACCAGATGACATACTGCTTAAAGAGAAGCTTGACATGCTCTCTGTCAGCCACCCAAATCTGAAGGTAGCTTCTGTTCCTGCATGAACACTACCAAAGAGAGCTTATTGTTGTTATTTTCCATGGAGTTATGTTTCTTCTCTTCTTTGGTGACATAAATACCAGATATTTTATACTGTCGATAATCCATCAAAGAATTGGAGAGGGGGCAAGGGTTACATATCAAAGGATATGATTCTGAAAGGGTTGCCTGCTCCAAGTGAAGACACAGTCATACTTGTGAGTTTTATTTTTACTTTATGTAGTACAGTTTCTTTAGTCGTTTAGCATATCAATATATAGCCTCGAACAAGTAATTCTAATTGGTTCGGTCATTCCTATATTCCAATTACTAAACATCCAGTTCTCTATTCTAATACACTGATAATGATGTATATGAAGTTGTTCAGCTATGTGATGCAATGTCTTTCTTTCTTCATCATCTTATTCTTCTTCTTTTTGAAGAGGAGGGGGGATAGCAGTTGAATATATTATTACCAAGAGAGACGAATGTACATATATGAGAAGTGTTGCCCAAATAGAGATTGAGCAGCCATTTGTCAACACAGCTAGATTCTATCCACATAGAACTAGATTCCCAAGAAGGCTGTCATTTTTTTTGAGAGGTATAAAAGAAAAAGATAAAATGAATGAGAATGTTGTGACCTCCTTGGACGCCATAGCCCATGGAATGATACTCCTATACCTTTCAACAATTGCATCTCTAGATTGAGCTTTGTCCTCAAAGTTTGCCTATTTGTCCTTCCAAGGAGTCCTCCTGATTGCCAAAGGCACCAATTACCAAAGTACTTGGACTTTGTTTAGAGAAGGGTCCCCATCCTCAGCCTTATAGAGGCGCCCAAAAAGAGGCACGAAGAGTTCACTGATTGGAAAATGAAGAAAAAGGACCAAATAAAGTCCAAGAAAGGGCGACTAGAAGAATATGTGGCCGATTCTTAATTATTCCAAATAAAAATACAAATATTCGGAAACACCAACAAAACTATTGGCTTTTAAATTATCGAGGGTGAGGATTTTGTTGAGACAGCTACACAACATAGTCATTTAACCTTGTCTAAGGCTATAAACTTGCAAATGCATTTGAAAGGAAAAGGTTAGAAGCAATTAGGCATGACAAGAGAATAGATAGGATTACTTGAAAAGATCCTGCTTGCTTCTTTACACCAAATTATTTTATCTGTCCCCTCTAATGATGGCATTTTCTCATTGATTGTGCTCATTAAATTTTCCATTTGATTAATTTCATAGTCCATAAGATTTCTCCTAAATGATAGTGCCCATATTTCCCTATTGCCCCAAGAGTTACACATATTTCTTTAAACCTTGTTCTTTTAATTTGAGGTGAAGTCCAGGAAAAGGAAAGCATCAATGGTTTCTCTAGCACCCACACATCTTACCAGAAATTAATTCCCGAGCTGTCACTCACCATCAGCCTTCTTCCCTCCCTTTTTGTCCTACTGACACCTGTTCCCCCCAACTTAGAGATGTCTTTCGAAATTATTCCCTTTCTATGATTAACTATCCTTGGAGCCTAGTTCCTATCTTTTGTGTCATATTGTAGTTTAATCACCTGTTTCCACAACATGTTCCTTTCTTTCTCAAATCTCTGCCATAATTTTGCTAAGAGAGACCAATTTCTCAGTTATGCTAGCCAGCCTTAATCCCTCACCCCTCCCCCGCTTTCTTCACACCAAATGGAACCTTTTTCATCCATGCCTTCCCAGAGAGTTTTTCAAACATTCTAGCCAATCCGTATCTGCATTTTTTTGTTATAAGTCGTAGAAAATTGGGAGTCAAGATGAGAATTTTTTTTTTGGGTGAACAATGATAGACATTCATTCATAAATGGTTATCTTGCATGTCTAATAAGAAATGTTGTATAGAAAAATTGTCCAGGTTATTGCAGTAGTTTTCTGAAATTTCATATTATAATGCAGTAATTCAGATCATGCAGGTCCCAAATTCTATGGGAAACAATTTATCATTAATGTAGAACACTGTTTGCCAAAAATGGTGCTTGAGTTGAATTGTTTGCTAAAAATGCAGAGGGGTGGGGGCTGGTGTTGGGATTTTATGATTCTTTATTCATTTAAATTTATTTGTTGGGTAGAAGGGTGAGGGTGATGAAATAGCAATTGAGAGTTCTTGTTTCCCTCCTTTAGGTGGTGACTCAAATATCAAGGTTGCTTTATTGTCAGAATGGTCAGTTGAATCATAGTTACAAATACTCAGTCAAAGATACTATTGGTGTATTTTAAATTTTGATGTTTTTATTAGGATATTATTGTGACGTCCTGGAAAATAAAATATAAATAATTTAGAAAATAAATATTTAATGGAAAGAACTTAAAATTGAAGTATTGAGGTTGAACTTCACTCTGTTTATGGTTTTTTTATTTTTGAGTAGGTAACGTAAAATTTTATTGAAAAAGAGGGAAAGTACAAAAGACAATGGGAGCAAAAATAAAAACAGAGATGGTGCGATTGTAGGAGATTATGTCCCTACTGTGCAAGATGTCATGGTTTCAAATGGTGTCGCAATTTTACAAACATGATAATATCACGATATCTCACTGTAAGTTGCAATATATATTAGAATTGGTTATATTTTGTAGATATTGCGATGAGTGAGACTTGATACTTCTTTTTTTTTGAAAGGTAACAATATTATTCAAAAAAGAAAAAGAAAATTCACACAAATCAGAAGTACAGCAGGGCCGCTATAAGGCTGCCACCCCTCCACCCTCCACAAAATTGTACATGCCTGTTTGCATTTTCAGAATTAGAAACCACCCTCTGTCTAGCCAAATATCCTTTACCGAATTAGCCACTCTATCTGGCCAAATCATTTGCTATCGGATTAGTCCTTGTCTAGCCATTTTTAGTGAGACTTCATACTTTGGGTTAAATGAAGTTGCAGAGTTTAGAGCTGATTGATCTGATTATTTTCCATTTTAATATTTTTAGTGGCAACATTCTTATTTATTTGATAGGAAAATGTAAGTTTTACTACCTACAGTTCTACTGGTCATCTCTCTCTTATGATCAGGCTTTATTTACAATACATTGATACCCAATATCTTAGATCTCCAAATTATTTGAATCTTGTACAGGCTGATTTGTCCAAGTGATTATGAATATCTTTGTTGCAGTTTATTAGCACTGTTATCTAGAGTGCATAACATTCCCAGATTGGGATTAAACTCATTAAGTTGGACATTGACATTACCAACTAGCTGTCTGGTGTCTACTTGGAAAATTTCATTTATCATTTACATCCACTTTTTTGCAACTTTAAAATCACAACTAAAATCATGTCCAGCCCCCACGCAGACACTTCTTAATCTTATTTCTTGATGTCAATTTTCAATGTTCTTACTAGGTTTGTGGTCCCCCCGGATTGATGAAACACATCTCTGGAGACAAGGCAAAAGATCGGTCGCAAGGCGAGGTATGCAAGATTGTGCCTGGAACTTTTCTCTCTTTACTCAATATTTGTATGTATCCTCTAGTAGCTAACATTTTCTTGTGTATGCACAGCTAACGGGGCTTCTCAAGGAACTTGGATACACGGAAGATATGGTATATAAATTTTGACAAGGGCCTTTTGATCCCATGAGTTTGAGGATGACCTTCACAACCCCTGAAAGTTAATTTTGTAGTAAGAACTAAAATCATTGCAACAAATGATTTCCATGCACATTAGACTCAAGAGAACATCTCACCAATTGAATAAAAGTGGTACTGCATTTGTGCATCGCATTTCAATTTCACTTTAGAATTCTAATCAGCGTCGAGTTCTGCTTCTTCATTTGACTTTATCATAAATCATACCATCAATTATTTTACTATCCATGCTTCTTTTTAAGGTGGTAAAGTGACCTATACTATAATTATGGAAAGATAAAGATAAACAAAAAATAACACTTTAAGAAAGGATTTGAGAAATTGGTGTACACTGCTGATTGGTTGAATTATTTGTCATCCCACCTTCGTATATTTCGGTTTTGAACAATTCTGGGTCAGAAAAAAGGTTGTTTGATTCATGAACCATGGAAAAATCCATTAAAGATTATGAGAATCATAGTTTTGTATTTGTCGTATCCATCAGGCTGCACTTGGTGCGGTTATATTTGAAACATAGGTAATAATATTTGCAAATACGATGAGTTTTAGAAGGGTTAAATAAGTAAAGAAGCTTGCACATATTTCAAGGATTAGACGGATATTTTAAGAGGATTTCGAGACTTTGATTGTAGAAAATGACTCATTTTCACTTTATAAAAAATAATGACTCGTTTTTAAAATGGGCTAATTTTTAAGAGTAGCTAGTTAGACTTTCAAAATCAGACTCTAATTTTTATAATTGGATTATGAAATCTATATAGTTAGTTGAGCATGTCGGATAGAAAATAACATGAGTATGAAATGTGTAAAATTTCATCACTAATTGATCAACTAATTAAATAATCTTGAACTTCTAAATTTCGATCAATATAAATCATTTATTTTAATAGTTCAAAATTAAAATATAGAATAATCACGTCAATATGAAACTTCAAATTAGTCTTGATTAGGTGGTCCTTTTTATATCACATCTTTAACGAAGTCTCGTTTTTATTTATTTTTACCTCAAATGCGTCACTGTGAGTCTTCCACGAATAAGCCTGGGCTTTTTATGTATTATATTTTGAATATTAGAAATTCTTAGTAGTCCATGTCAAGAGGTATTTTCTTTTCTAGTTTAGATTAAACTAAAATTGATATTTATTTAATACATTCATACTATCAAATTATCTAAAATAAATAAAAATATTTATTTAATATCTTATTTTAATTTTTAAAAAATCAAGAGAAAATAATTTCATATATCGTATTTTAAACGATATAATAATTTTTTAATGATCTAATCATCTCTCATCGTCTAACATATCTCGTCAGACTAAGTCACCAGAACGTACATTGACATGCTGGTCCGAGATGGTGTACTCGGTACATTTTTTCTAAGCTCTGCTCTGTGAGAGACGCACACAGGAGGCTTGAAAATTAAATAATAAAAGAACCTCCTCTTTGAAAAAAAAAATACATAGAAATTGCAATGCTGACTGTAATGCTCGTTTCCATCGATCAAACCAATCTTATGATAGGATCTTAATGTTTCCATTGAAGTAAACAGTTGCAGGTAGCTAAGGACGCTGACTCAAGTTTTCTGCTATTTGTTGTCTTAGATTTCTTTGAATACCTCTCTAAGCCTTGAGGAATTGGAAGACACTCCATTTTTAGAGAGAAACAGAGACGGACTTCCTGCGTTTCTAACGGTTTGATGGGATATGTTTGAGTGCTTTTATATTTGAGAACTTGGGTCTTGAATTCCATTGATGCTATTATTGGATGATTCCTGTGTAATAGAGAGTTGGTTTTGATTTCATTCTAGATGGTTGGCTTGTTTTATGAGAAGTCGGATTTTCATTTTCATGGGTTTTCTAGTAGAAAATGTTGAAAATCTTGGGTTTTCATTTATGGAATTGGGTCTTTGAATGCTGTGGATACCATGGAAGAATGTTAAGTTGGTTTTTTAAGTGCCATAATTTTATCTAGTAATGCTCTTGGGATTTATAGAGTGATATTTAGATATTTGTCCATAACCCTGCAGAAGTTTGACTGATTCCAGGTTTTTCGTTCTCTTTATTGGTTAAGTGGTTTGTGATGTTTATGGATAATATTGTAGCCTGTTGAGGTTTTGGTTTTGTTGGCCATGGATTACCCAACTAAAGTTGATTGTTTGATTGGAATATCAGTTACTGCAAGGTTGACTGTATATTTAATGGATGATTTGGTTGGTACAGATCTTTATACTTCTCTTTCATTAAGGCACAAGGCTGGTGATAAATCAGGAAATGATAGCTTTCGTATTTGAGAAAGTAGCTGTCGGTTGTAAAGGCTGCCAATATTACTTTGATTTTCGGTCTATAATTCAAAATGCGGATCTGGATTTGGCCTTATGTTGGTCTCATGGTTGTTTATAGATTGACATGGAGTGATTAACATCTGATAGAAGTTGGAAGTACTCATTTTTACTGTTCCTGGGTTGGAATGGATGCGTTACAGATAGTTTCTGCTTCTACCCAAATTGTTGCTAGCATGATTGGAGCTGTTGGTGCATTGGAACAAGCGTCAAAGGATCTTGATGAGGCTCCAAAGAAAATAAGAAATCTAGAGGAATTTGTATCTGAACTCGAGAATTTGACACTGCATGTAAAGCAGAAACATGCCCACAAGCTGCATAATCCTGCATTAGAGCACCAGATCCAGAGCTTGAACTGTCTGATTGATCGATTGCATCCCAATATCAGTAAGGCAAGAAAATTTGTGTCCAAGAGTAAGGTTAAGAACATGGCTAAGGTTGTATGGAGCTCAATAACTGGAGATCCGCTTGCAAAATTAGTTTCTACAATCAGGAATGACTTGTATTGGTGGCTTGAATCACAGAAGCTGTCTGAAGATGTCGAGAAAGTAATAGAGTCTACCGCAAAAAGAGTGCCTGTTCTGTTGCGAATCAATGCAGAACGAGGCTACCCAATTTCGAATAAGTGTCACCATGTGAGGAAGTTACTAGAACAAGAGAATTCCCAGCGGGTAATCCTGATTGTTGGGTTATCAGGCATTGGGAAATCATGTTTGGCTCGTCAGGTAGCATCTGACCCTCCAAGTAAGTTCATACATGGTGCAGTTGAGATTGGACTTGGGAAATGGTGCAGTAGAGCTGCATGTAATGGAAGTAAAACCAAATATCATAGGCGCTTAGCTAAAAAGATCTCTAGATTTCTGGTGCAAATTGGTTTTAAACAGAATATTGGGGATGAGATGACTGGGGATCTTGAAGATATCTCTTACTTGCTTCAAGAAGCATTGATTGGAAAAAGCATTTTGATACTTCTAGATGATGTGTGGGAGCAAGACATTGTTGATAGATTTGCAAAACTGTATGACAATGAATGCAGGTACTTGGTGACAACAAGAAATGAAGCTATTTACGAAATTACTGAGGCTGAGAAAGTAGAAATATGCAAAGATGACATAATGGAAATAAGCAAGGAAATACTTCTCTACCACAGCTTGCTTAACAAAGAAGAGTTACCGGTATGAAATGGTCTACGTTTCTTGGTTTTCTTACTTTCCTGTTTATGTTTGCAAAAACATGAATAGCTTGGGTTCTTATCGTTACTTTCTCATTGTTTAGTATCAGTGTTTTCTTTTTCTATGTAAAGATTTCATTTTCTCATGTTTTATGTGTTGGTTCATTCCCAAAATATTTACCCTCACTGAAGAAATTGGATTATTTGTTTCTCATTGTCCTCAAGATTCTTGTATACTTGTTACTTAATTACAGCAACAAACTTGGTTTTTATGTATTTCTGTCACTGAACTTTTTAACATTTTAATTAATTATAAATAAGTTCTATTTTATTTTTTAACAAAGAACATTCAGGTGTTGCCAAGTTTATTTGGCATGATTTTATATATACCAGTATTCATGTCATGTGTTATCCGATGTGGAAATCATGAGAGATGGTTGTCTTTGATTCATGGGATTGAACCCCAACTCCTTAAAATGTCACAGCTTCATATTTTGTTACTGTCCTGCAACCCAAGTTTTTGAAAACTGCTCCTTAAAACAGAACTAACTCTAGCTGTTTCTGATCAATTGGACAACCACAATTTCCCTCGATCGCAAATAAACAACCCCTAAGTGGATGGATATCATCAAGTAGTTTGTAAATTACTAGAAAAGAATGATACATGGGGAGCAAGTGTTGAAAACAGATTGTGATCCGTACCATTATGGGCATTGCATTGTGTTGACCAAAATGAATCTTATCTTTAATTAGCCATAGTAGAATTTATTAACCATGGAGAATTTATTCTATGGCAATGATAACATTGAGAATTTCCCCTTTTTCTTCCAAACAACTCATGAAGAAAGCTCATTCTTTGCTTCTTCCACTATCCAAGTCATCCCATTCCTGCCCATCACCTTCCCTACCAAAGAAACGAAAAAGAAAAAACTGAATCAATCAGATATGCCTAAGCATCAAATTGCATCCCATTTACTGGACATAGCTCTTGTTTTTAACATCTTATTCATGATGACATGGATATTCTGCGTGGGTGCCACCATCTTGCCTTGGAATTTAACACCAGAACATCTCCACCACTTGGTACTGTTTCCTCCGTTCCAGCAATTCACATATGGTGCCATGTTGCATCTTCTGTGGGTTTTTATTTGTTCTTGATTCTAAATATTTCTGGAAAGCCCAATAAGAATGTAATTAATTAGTTAGTTTGTTTATTTTCTATATATTTTAATCAAACATGTTTTCTTGGAAGTTTGGTTTTCTCTAGGCATTTAGCACTACCTAGCTGCTCTATTTTGTTGATGTTAACGCCAATCATTAGCTTTCCACTTTCATTCTTTGTTTTGCACTTGTTCCCACTTCATGAACTATGATGCACAGATATGAATGTGGGTATGGTCATCGATACCTAAGAGGAATATGAACTTTATTTTCAAAGACCCAAGACATGGATGTAGGTACAGGTGCCCCAATTAAAACATAGTTTTACATTGGTTTTATGATTTTTTAGTGAAAGGTTTTACTTATGCTATTATATATGTCTACGTGTAACTTACTTTATTAAATGGTAAGTCTTTCAAGCATGCTTAATGCTTTAAATTTTTCTTAGTAAGATCTCTTTATAGCCTTTTTCTATTTATTTATTGCAAAAGTAAACAATTTATTTTGAGTTCAAATATAAGTTGATTAGTTGAAGCATATTCTACAAAATATCCTATCAGTTTAGGGGATCCAACACGATATGCATATGATAGTGTCCCAGGCATCTTAGATCATGATATTATATATGGTTCAAATCCCACAAAGGAAACCACTTAAAAAATTATTTTTGGAAAGGCAAAGTGAATATCATAGTATAAAATCGCTGAATAAAACATCTGATTTGAAAAGAGTTGTTATCTCTAAGATGGAAAAAACAACCACCTAAAGAGTAAGTTTTATGAGTACAGATAATTGGATGTGTCAGAATATGATAACATTCCACATCCTGTGAACCCAACTTGCAATTAGTTCAATAAAACTAATGTACGGGAGTTATGGTATTTTAATGTGATCCATATGATGGTTCATTTGAATGCAATATCATACTTATATAGTTCTATATTTGGGTTTCTACAGCCAGCAAATAGCAGTCAGTCCATTTAAATAATTTTTCAAAATCAAATGTGACTTAGATAGATTGGAAAAGAGCTAATGATGATTCAGAAAAGTGGAAACAAAATAAACTAATGTTTCTCTGAATTTTACTAGACTAAGAAGACTCCATAAGTACAGTGTTGGTTCTAGGAGTATCTGAGACATTTACTATAATAATTTAAAGAATCCATATAATATAGTCCCTATTCTATCTGTTCCCTTTTTAATCATGTAAGCTTAATTTGGAAGGAACCTTGTTCTCTTGATTGCTGTACATTTCCTATTTGCTTCTTCAGGTTTCCCCCTCCAAGAATTGTTTTCTTGTTAACTGACTGGTAGATCATAAATGTGAAATGAATTATTCTGGTTCCATTAGCTTAAGAGTCATATATTGTTCTTTTGTAGAGCGTGGCAGAGAGCTTGCTAGAGCGTTGTGGTTACCACTCTCTTACAGGTTGCTGTCATGGGTAAAGCTCTTAGGAAAGAAACAAGACCTGAGAAATGGGAAAAGGCTATCTGCAATCTCTCCACCTATGCCACATGTGCCCCAGGTCCAATCTCATATGTTAATGAGAAAGAAGCCGAAAACACACTAACTGTCTTTGGGTCATTCGAGTTCAGTTTGGAAGCTATGCCTGAACATTCCCAAAAGATTTTTGTAGCACTTGCAACAATCTCATGGGCAGAACCTGTTCCAGAAGCCTGTCTAGAAGCTCTTTGGTCAGTGCTTGGTCAGGACAGCATGTTCCCTCTTGTAGTCTGCAAGCTTGTTGAAGGTTCTCTTTTGATCAAAACAGAGTCCTATCCCATGTACCATGTACATGACATGGTCTCCCTCTACCTCGACAGCAAAACAAATACTGGTATAGAAATCATGCTGATAGAATCGACCACAGAAGGTTCTGCATCAGTAGCTCCATGGCTTTTTGTTTTTGGGAAAGAAACAGTTAAACCATTTGCTGAACAAAAGATGAAATGCTTGCTCGGTCTTTCGGAAGAAAAATACATCATAATCACGATAGAATCCATCATCCAAGCTCTCATGACTAGCAAATCTATTTCAGAACTTGAAGCTAGCAGCTCAAGTTTCAGTAGCATATTGGGTCCTCAAATAGTGGATCTCATTTCAGTTGGGTCGCCAGATCTTATTGCTACTACCGCAAAGGGCATCACAAACATTTTCAATGAGGATGATTACTCCATGTATGTGCACTCTCTTGAAAGCACTTGTGCAATTGATAAACTTGTAAGTCTGTTAGAAGCTTGTGAGGATCCTGTGATTCAAACCAATGTATCTACTGTTGTTGCGAAGATGGCAGAATATGGGACCCCTGAAACTGTCAACAAAGTTATTTTAAGCATACCCATGAATCGATTGGCAGATTTGCTGAGTCCCAACACAGAAGAATGGCATGAGAGTGTGTTTAACATACTGATGTCATTGACAAAAGCTGGGAAGGCTGCTGCAGTTGAGAAGATGTTTTCATCAGGTGTTGATAAAAGTCTGATCAGGCTTCTCAAGAATGGATCTGAGGTTTCTCAACATCATGCAATCATCATATTGAAGACATTTTATGAGTTAGGTGGGCCGCTCACACATGAATCACTTCATCCTGGTATGCTAAACCTTTTGCCTTGGCATGCTAGGCTTACCTTGGAAAGGTTTGTTTTGCCAGATGGAAACTTCCATTCTCCAAAACCTCAGACATTTGAGGACCTTGTTCACAAGATCCTTGACAGAGATAACAAACAGGTATTGGAAGCAATGCAAGATCTTATACCTATCGTCGAGAAGGCAGGTGAGCCACGGATAAGGGACATGATACTGCAAAGCCCTTTGGTAGAAGGATTAACTGCTCTGTTACAATATGGACGTTCTGAACAAAATCAAATGAGATCAGAATCTGCCTTTTTGCTGATGAAGCTTGCATGGTCAGGAGGTGAGCCATTCATTCGGAAATTTGTGGAATATGATATCATTCCTGAGCTAGTTAAGATGATGCAATGCAATGTGGTGGAGTTGCAAGAGTCAGCGTACTCAGCACTTCATCAAATGCTTTCTGGAAAAGGTGGTGCTCTCATTTCGAACTGCATCGTTCAAATGGGCCTTATAGAAAGGTTGGTCCATTCTCTCAACAGCAAATCAATCAAGACAAAGGAGGTTAGCATGCACTGCCTTCGGGACCTTGTTGAGGTGGGCAGCAAGAGTTGTGTGGAACAGATCTTTTCCCCACAAGTTATTGAGAAGCTTGTAGCACTAGAGAAAACAGGTGGAATTTTCAAAGACACAGTTGTGAGCTTTCTCAAGGGGATGGACAAATGCAAGCATTTATCAATAGCCGAGCGGCGAGTGATGAAACGACAGGTTGTCAGGAAAGTGAGGATGGCAGTGAAAGGCCACAAGCTTGAAACACATATTGTAACCAAAGTAGAAGCTTGCATTTCAGAAGCTTCAAGAGGAGCCAGTACCAGTAAACGAAAGAAGTAACACGGTTTAACATTTGCATATTCAATTGCCATGGACACATTATACTACTTGATTCTAACCATACAGAACAAATGCCTGCTCGGACTGGTGGTTATGAACATATGATGGTCTGTTTTCTTCCCCATAAATGACTTCTGGTAGTTACATGGATGTGGTTTTCTGTAGATGCAGTTTCTGTACATTTTCAGGTGCTGCAAGGATTTCTGGCTTCTTTCCTTTATTCAGAAAATGGCACAAGCTAAAGATAGATGGAGAGCTTCCAGATAGGATTTGATAGCAATGGTGACATCAGTTCTCAGTTTTAGAAGAGTTACTGACTGTTCCACTCTAATAGTTGACATAAAAAACATTCTACATTATGGTCCATACTCGAGAATTGGGCTCGGGGATTTGTTGTGGAATTCAATTTAGTGTTTGGAGGCATTTTGATTTAGGATTATGTACGACAGGTATTGATGCATTTCGCAGATTTTAATTTGATTATTTACTAGTGGAAAATATTTAAATCTGGAGCTACGAAGAGTTTCACGTAAGGAATTGGATATGCAAATTCATGATAGCAAGTATGGTATTCATTCAACTGTACAGTGTAAATCAGGTCTTCACAAGTAAAATCACTAGAGGTCTCCACTGTGGACAACCACAATGCACACTGCCAATTTCAGTGTCCCATTGCATGATTGAGCTACTGGCTCATCCAAACTTGCACCACTGTGGACAACCTCCAAACACACTGCCATCGGAAGCACTTCTCGATCTTTACTGAAAGTAACTGGCATGTAGTCTATTGGAGAATGTTACTCTGCTTGAGGATCCAAAACTAGTCACAGAACATTGCCCCTCTGTAGATGTCAAATGCCCAGCTGTGAAGAAACACCTGCCAGAGGTGTCCGATGCCCCGCCTTTGCCAACCATCTTCTCAAGGTTAGAAAATAGTTGCAGCTGGATTCGTATTCTGGAGTAGCAAATGAATGAGCATTTTGCAGAATAATCTGAATGCTGGGGTTTTATGTACCTCTGGGTGATGCCAGAGAAGTCACTGGCCCATGACAGGGAGGCAAAGAAGGTATGTACTGATTTCATTGAAGTATAGTTTCTTAATGAAGCAGTCTGATTGTACCAATTGCACCCATTCCCTGTTGATTGCTACCTGGATTCTGGAATTTTTATTTGAACACATTTAAGTTTGCATGAAACAAGTGTCAGTGTCCGCCACAGGTATGAGGTGTCGGGCACGGCGACTCAAAAAAAAATAGGACACAGGGACAAGCACCATATTTACATAAGATTAAATATAAATTTATTTTAAGTGAAATTAATGTGTGAAAATAATAGCAATAGAAAATAATACATAAGTTTTACAATAATAGAAAATAATTTTACTCTAAACATTTAGGTGAAAATGGTCTTAAGAAGAGAAATGTGTCGTTATATTTTAGTTATCTTAGAAAACAATGTTCTTACTAAACTAGTCTATGAAGAATAGGTATGTTCTACGAGTATGTACAAGTGTTTGACTCGGATGTGAATGTCTACAAGTGTCCACATTGATACATGTGACACATTCGAAGTGTCCCAAAGAATATGAAAGTCCTATGTATAGGTGATGGAAAGCATAACTATTTCCAACCACTCAAGATACACAATTTCACTACCTTTAAGCAAGGGTTAAAAATTCAACCGGCATTTCATATTAGCCGATAGCAATGTCATATGTTAGGTTAAAAAAACGTCATTTTCATAGAGTATAAGATTTTTAAGACTCAAAACTTTGATACAAACAAAGTATGTCCTAAATAATTGAAAATTACAAAAAAATTAGAAAATGGAATATCAATATGAAAAAACACCTAATAAGAAATCAATGTTCTCTAGTATCTCATTATGATATTTATCTTCTATTACAATTCATTAATTTTTTTTCTTTAAAAAAATCTGAATTTCATGAAAATATTGGAATATTAGAAAAACCACAAAAACACTCTAAAAATTATATCAATCACATCAAGGGATATTTATTTAATTCCATAAACATTTGCGTATTATTTCTTTAAATTTTTTTCACAAGAAACCCCAACATGAGAATTATCTTAGTAAACCTAAATTTCAAGAATTTTTAGAAAAAAAAAAACTTGAAAATTTAAAGAAACACCCTAAAAACCAATCACATCAAGGCACTTCCATTCAATTCCATAGATTCTCAATATCATTTCATTATATTATTTTCACAAAAACTCCAAAATCAGTATTAGCTTAGAGCAAAAATTTTAAAAATTTGAAAATAACTCAAATGGACAAATCTAAATGAAAAAAAAAAAAAAAAGGATTGAAATGTACAAATGTCTTCACACTTGAAGAACGTACTTCTAGAGCTTCTGAAAATCATACTTGATGCAATGATTAGCCCAAATTAAATCTTTCATTTGCGAGGCTCAAATTCTAATTTGTTTTTATACTTTAAG
Organism: Chimonanthus salicifolius; assembly: GCA_013350335.1. Lineage (NCBI taxonomy): Eukaryota > Viridiplantae > Streptophyta > Magnoliopsida > Laurales > Calycanthaceae > Chimonanthus > Chimonanthus salicifolius. The sequence continues at coordinate 70,900,456 of CM023535.1, read as the reverse complement.
CCCAAAAATGAGCCCGACCCAAGCCCAGGTCGACCCAAACTTTTTCTGGTTTTTCCATGCGTGCTCAGATTAGGCCCGGCCCAAATTGCACCCTTATAAAGGACAACAACTTCAATGGTTGTATCTTCAATACCATGTTGGAATTAGGATCGAGGATCATAATGTGTAGTGTGACATGATAAACTGTAACTCGTTGTCTTCTTCTAGCTTCTCAACTTTGATTTCCTTTTTTTTTTTTTCTGCCTTTTACTAAAATCTTAACTAACATTTACAATTTTCCTTCTAATATAATGCCATATTTTTCATTTTAAAATAAAAACAACGGGACATATGAACTGAAGACGAGCATTAATATTTCAGTCATAGCCAATACTGGATCTGAAACCGAGTTTTAAGACCTCAGTATCCACGATCAGATGGGCATTCCATGATGGGTAAAATAGAAGTGTACAAACAATAGTCAGAAGAACAAAGCACAGATCAATCATACACAAGGATTTACGTGGTTCCCTTTCGGTACGTCCACAGGTTCAAACTAGATTCACTATGTTCAAAGGCAAAAAGACGAAGGAGTTAATGTCATATTTGTTACAATTTTCGCTCTCTCTATCTTCTCTCACAAAAAGAGACTGTAGAAATTATAATATGTGTATTATCTTGAATACCTAAACTATAAGGTATATTTATAGCTCTAGCCAACCCTATGGCTATCACAATCAAACTCAAACACTTGACTAATTATAAATCAAATACATCTCTTAATTAGAGGTAAATTCAAACTAGGAATCCTAATCACATAATAAGTCTATTAATATTAAAACTCTAAATATATTCCAACACGCTCCCGCAAGTTGAAGCGTGGATGAACGCGAAGCTTGGAACGTGAAGAAATGGCAGATGAACTGCAAAAGTGGCACACCGACTGGCCACGAAGATTTGTTGAAGAAGCAACTCTGGTTGACTACTAACTGGCTACACCTTGATTGGTTGCAAATATGTGTTGAAGTGGCAGCGTTGATTGGCTGCAAAATGACAGGCGGCGAACACTAACGGACGACCTGAAATAGAGAAAGAGGCTCGGACGACAGGTAGTAGCCGTAGGACAATTGTCCGGCAAACAATGATAAAAATATGCGATAAAGACAAGCAATGAATGACCTTGCAAAACAGAGGACATAGTATATGCCAAAAAATGCTAAAGTCATCAAATCGATCAATTCAATCAGAAAGGCCAACAAACAAAGAGACTAAAGTTATAAAAGCCATCAAACAATGGCTGAAGTCATAAAGACCAACAAATAAAAAGGCAAGCAAATAGGGCCGTAACCATAAAAGGCCAGCAAATAAAGCTGTAACTATGAAAAGCCAACAAATAAAGCTGTAACCATGAAAGACCAGCAAACAATGGAGACGAATCAGAGTCCTCCAAATAAAAGGAGTGGATGAATTCTACAACAAATGGGCATGTGTCCAAAAACATGCCATCTCATTTTCGAGAAACGACAAAAATAGGCGTGCTCGAACGAATGGCAAGTTGTGTCACTTTCTTCGGCTTCAACAAAGTGAGAAGAGAAAAGCAACGTATGTCCCTTTCTTCAGCTTTCTCCCTTTCTTCTGTGTCCCTTTCTTCAGCTTTCTCCCTTTCTTCTTGATACAGATTTCACCGACTGTGGTGAGAAGAAACATAAAAAACACAAGGTTTGAATTGTGATTACTGTTTTCAAACTCTGTTTCTCAAAAACAGCTTAATCCCATGGAAGGGAAGATCAGTTGCAACTTCATGATACTTGCAAACTGAAACACAATTTTTCGTCACCTTCATCTTCGGCATCGGCATCGGCATCGGCATCGGCATCGGCGAGTTCCTTTTGAAGCCTATGGACGTATCTTTGGAGCACTGAGATCGCCCCCTCGCAGCCATAGACAGGATACTTATTGGCAAATTTCTGCGGTTCCTCAGGTGGGGAATAGGGCGCGAATATGCAGCCCGGCATGCACTTTCTCCTCAAGAACTTGCATGCAGCACAAGGAGAGTTGGAAGAACAGGACGATGCCATCTCACATCTTCCATGAATAAACTGGAGTTGCATACAGAAGAAGAGTTTAATCCACCAAATTCTTACTAACAAAGGCACAGCACCACTATTAGTAAAACTTTATAATAATAATAATGCTTCTCAACGAAAGCCGTAAACAAAAGCACAAGTGACCGTGAAAAACTTCACGGGATCGAATGTCCCTCCCTCCACGAGTCTTGATCCAGATCTCCCTTCCTCCCTCTGCCGATCTATCTCTGCGGGCATAGGGAGAGAAAGAGACGTGGTTGGTGAAGGCTCACTCAATAAGATCGTATTTTGACTGATACCATGTAGAAATTATAATGTGTATTATCTTGAATATCTAAACTATTACACATATTTATAGCCTCTAACTAACCCTAAGGCTATCACATTCAAATTCAAACACTTGATTAATTATAAATCAAATACACCTCTTAATTAGAGGTAAACTCAAACTAGGATTCCTAATCAGATAATAAGTCTATTACTATTAAAATTCTAAATATATTTCAACAGAAACATTATATATTGTCCATGAATGGGCCACTGGAGATGGGATCACCAGTAAATATCTGACAATCAGACTCCACAAACCTAACAAGTTCCATATGGGATTGTTATTTTGAGGGCCAGTCTACCCACGGGACTATGAACCATGGGCTGGACCTGTGGGGACCGGCCACTTTTACTTGTTCCTTATCCTCGTGGGCTCTAAATCCTCGACATGTGTGACGAATTCATGCATGGCGAGATAAGCTTTAGAGGCTGGAATCTCAAGTAAAAGACAATCCCTTTTCTGAGCATCAAGGTAGCATTTCCCCACAAGCAACACCAACCCAATTCCCTTCTATCCTTCCGTTCCCTTCCCTTCCCTTGCTGTATTAACTTCAGCAGCTCTCCCACAATTTAAGTAAACTGCCAGGCCCACTAGCACACAATTGCAGAAAGAGAGATAAGAAAGTGATTCTCCTCCCGTTCTTTTATCTTTTTATATCTTTTTTCTTGCCTAGTAGCTCTAAAAGATACAAGTATAACAACTACAGCAGCAACAACAATAAGGAGAAGAAGAGAGAAGATGTGCCGCCCTGGTGAGTCCTGGCTCGGCCGCGACTTCGGTTTTAAGGGAGAGAGTAGGTTGGTATTTCAGGCCCAGCCACTGGTTGATCAAGTGAGCCCACCGGTGCCGGTGGCTTCAGCAACGAGTCAATGCATATGCTAGCCAACTGGCCACCCTGGTTCGTTCCGTTGCAGGCACCATCACTCGGACTACAAGTGGGCTGCAATCAGGCCCAAGTCATCTGCATGATCATGGTGAACACAAACTCAAGAACATTAGGGTATCATTTATAACTATGTTCATGCTGGTGTCAATCTGGGTCGTTAATATGCTTTCCTTGCACATGATCCATCGACCGTTGTGTCCCATTTAATGAATCATCCACTCTATTGTTTCTTTCTTAACCATCTATTTTTATGATTTTCAGTCTAAGAAATCTTTGGCGGGGACAATGTTCTTGATACTCAACTGACAAGTTCAATTCAATTTTAATCAGGGAGTTCAATTTAAATTTTAAAATGTTCATACAAAATTTATATGAGATGGTATGTGTTAATTAATGGTCAAACTGAAAGAGAAAAACTTAGGTTGGCCCAAGATGAAGAGTTAGCAGTAGAGGATACATGCTTCCACCAATCACTTTCTGCCAAATATATCATATAGGGGTAAATTAGTAAATAAAAAGTTTATAATTTCCTACTGCTAAAATGATCAATTTACTTAAGATTTTTTTTTTTTGAATTTAATTTACATGTGGGAAACTGAGGGATACCCAGTGGAAAACCCCCATGAGGGAGCCCACTGCCTCTAGAGCACACTAAGGTTAGGCCATGAGAGTTTGAATTCACAACCTCCTACTTCTTAAGGCGGGAGACAATCAATTAAATTACACCCGTATAAATCAACTGGGATCAATTTAGCTGATAAATTGATCTATATAACACGAGATAAATGATGACATCATAAATCATACCAGCAGAAGATCCAAGAAATGAGCAAACCTGCAAAAATAGTGTGAATGGTATTATCAGAGAACAAGGCACTTGACTGCTGACTGCTGGCAAAAGGTTGTTAAAAGGTGGGTCACACCCATCCTGACCACATTAGTTCATACTACTATCTTTCCATTTGATCTCATCGTCAACGAGTATAATTGGCCTCACTTTCCTCCATAAAATCTTGACCACTTTTAGTTATTTTTATAGATTTCTTATTTTTTTCTAAGATAATCTCAAGTTTAGGGTTTTATGAAAATAATTTAATGCAAAAATAGTAAGTGCTTATGGAATTCAAGATACTTCTCACTTTTGAGATTTTTTTAGAAGAAATTAATGAAATAATATGAAATATTTCTAGAGTTAAATGAAGATTGATCTAGTTTTTAGGGTGATTGTATAATTTTTCTAATATTTAAACATTTTTATGAAATTAAAAAAATTTACAATAAAGAATTTATGAATTATAATAGAAAATATACATCAGGGGTACAAATATCGGTCGATATGATTCGTATCGGCTGTATTATATTGGTCAATATCGGCCTTTTTTGTAAAAAAAAAAAAAGAGAAAAATATCGACTGATAACGAGATATCGGTCAATACCGAATTTTAAACCCCTGATACACACTATGAGATACAAGAGAACATAGATTTTGTATTAGATGGTTCTTCATGTCGGTTTCTTATTTTCTAAATTTTTTAGGTCAGACTTTCTTCGTATCAAAATTTCGACTCCCAAGAGTTTATTACTCTATAAAAATGACTGAATATGCTCCCAATAGGTTTTTCTTATTTTTTCTTATTTTTTCTATATTATTTTAGATAAAAAATCAAAAAAAAAAAAAGGAGAGAGAAACTGTCCATTCGGATGACCAAATTTTATATACCTGGGCCCACAACCTCTAGGGTTTAATCAGTTGTGGTTAAGCGAAAATGACCCTCAAAATGGTCATGGTAGTATATAATTAGGTTGGATTTGTGGGTGAAATCTCACTCTTATTCAATCATCTCACTTCATTAATAATATTATAAAAAATCAACAATATACACCACTAAAATTGTAAATAATGATCAAATAGAAATATAATTTCAAATATATCTTATTCACATGATTTGTGGTGTATTTCAACGAATCATATAACCATCTAATAAATTTTTTAATAATTATCTTTATCCCATTTTCCTTGATCAATCTCCTTGCAGTCTATCTATTTGAGAAGGTTCACGAAATGACGAAGCGTAAAAGGTTTAATTTTTCATGGAAGAACTCATATTATATAAAATAAATGTAGAAAATAATATCTCTAGTGTACATTTGAATTATTTTAAATTTCAAATAAAAATTGATTTTTTAAATAAATATTTATATTATTATTTTAATTAATAATAGAAAATAGTTTAATAGAAGTTGGCCTTTATCATCTTCAAGGTATGAAGGCAAAAAAGTGTGAGACGAATCCTAACTATAAAATGTACAGATTAGGAAGTGTCTGTATTAAGTTTTTTCTATGTATTTACGTTCAAGATTAAAAATAAATCGTCAATTCCCTCAACATAAGAGGTAACTTTCTATTTAAGAAAAAACCCTAATCCAAATTAATATAAGACTGATCTTATTATGAGCAATTAAAATTTTAAAGTGAAAAATGAAATGAAAAAATAAAATTAATATTTTGTTGAATATTGTATAACGACTAATTCTAATCTAATTTGTCAAATTAACACTAACAAGCTCATTTTATAGATACCCAAATCTTAACCCACCACCCATTCTACATCAATGTCATCGTCACTTAATTGCATTAATATCAAGTTCTACATCAATTGATTGAATTATAAGCCCACTTGTTGGTAACTTGGCTCCACCAAATTAGTCATCCTACACCAAGGGTATTAATTGGGCCTATAGTCAGTGACAAAAAATCTTCACAAATAGGTATTTTACAAATAAGAACATTCTCGAATTAATTATCCTTGTACTTAGGACTGTAACTCGAGTCGGACGGGTCAGGTTCCTTAAAATCCAACTCGACCTGAGTTGATATATACGAAACCCGACCGACCCGACCCGAACTTCACAATCCGACCCGACCCGACCCAAATTCTAATCAGAATCAACCCGAATTCTGACCCGACCCGCATTCTGAATCCATTTTAGCCTAATTTTATCCAAGTCGGGTCGGGTTGTGTCGAGTCGGGTCGGGTTAACTTGTAAAATCCTCAACCCGAACTGACTCGAATTTCATGTGGGTTTTTATCTTATCAACCCGACCCGACCCGCTGACCCGATATTCTCAACCCGACTTGCATGATTTCTCGAGTCAGGTCATTGGGTTCCGGCCAAAACCCGACCCGAGTTGTAGCCCTACTTGTACTTATAAATTGTGGATGACTTATCAAGAGTCTAAGTGGGTTGTAAGATCTTTATCTTAAATAATAAGGAAAATATTGCTTTGGAATCAAACAACAATTTTAATATTAAGACAACACTTCTAAGATAATCTTAGTATGAGGCAGGTTGGAGTAGGGGTGAAGGAGTTCAAATTCATCAAAGGAGAAAGTCAATTAGATAATCATCAAGTGTCCAAACTATTCTAATAGTTCTAATCCCAAGAATTATGTCTAACCTTCTACATCTATCTTCTATATAATATCTTAAACATTACCGGCTGATGACCAAATTACTCTTAAAAAATTATTTTAGGTGGCTATTGCTATTTTTTTTTTACCGTCAAGATGTTTAAGCCTTTAAGAATACTCGACTAATTTTGGGTGCATATGCAAATCTCTCTATCTATACACATGGGATAATTCTATAAGAAGTGGTCATTTAAAATAGAGTGAAAATCGAACTTTAAGATTTTCACTTTCTAACGTGAGTTGCTGAGCAGACGAGACCGGTTAGATATTATTGAATATTTAAGAGAAACACAAATGAACTTAATTGAAAAAGAAATTTAAGTATAAACATGTGATTACAACCACACAAATATTATATTGAAATGCTAATAAAACAAACTAGACCCTCACCTTCGAACTCCATGGATGAAAACTTAATGATTTTATAATACTTTCTCCCTTATTTTATGTCACCCTTCTCTCTCTTCTTATTTTTTTTTATAGGGATACAATACATCCACCAGTAGAGAAGAAGACTACGAAATCCAAGCTCATAACATCAGAGAGAGAGAGAGAATGGCGTTCCAAAGATCATCTGTTTCTTTCAGGAGGCAAGGTTTATCAGGGTTGGTATGGGAAGAAAGGTTCCTGTCAGGAGACTTGAATCAAATGGTTAAGAATGAAGCAAAAGAAGGGGCGGAATTCAGAGACCTTAGGTATTGCCAGAGCGTTGAATCGATTGGGATGATGGAACGTAGCAGGTCCGGCAGAGGGCGGGCATGGCGTACTTCCCCCGCCAACGAACCTTCTTCTCCGAAGGTCTCCGGGTGCGGTCTCTGCAGCATTCTTGGAAGATCGGCGAACACCAAACATCCCAAATCACGTAAGCACCGCTAGTCCAATCTACTCAATTTGTTTTCAGATGATGATGGATGTCAAGAACAAGATGTCTCAGCAATTATCGTATGATTCTCTATATTCGAATATGTATATTTAGATCTTAGGTCTTATATTTTTCATGTTAGTGTCAAAGCTTAAGTAGATATATAGAAACCATTCAAAAAGCACACCCAGTTCTGGGTTTTAGGCCAAAACCAGCATAGATATGTTTTCTTCAAGTCATCGAACTCCAAGTCTTCGTAGTTTTGGTTTGTGACTATGTGGAATCATTGAATTGCTGGTATTTTCTGATGAGATTCATTGCATAATTGCTGGTATATGGTTGCACTAGAATTGCTAGTGTTTTGTAAATGAGATTGTGATTAAAGAGGCAGGTCTGATGCTCAGACTAACTTGTATGGACTCAAAAAATTCTTAAGGCGGACGGAATGATTGGCCTCGTTCAAGAGGAGATTATTCGGACTGCGAAGGAGTCCACGTCAGAAGTGTAGATGGAGATTTACAGATTTATAAATGACTTAAGTCACTCCACCTAAATTACTAGTCTTTTGGGGCTAGATACTCAGGTCCTAACAATTAGTATCAGAGTCAAATCTCGAACTATCTCATATGGACTCAGGAGATTCTCCGGCAGACATGATGCCTGGCCTCGTTCAAGGAGGAGTTGTTGGACTTGAGAACGAGCGCACATTTAAAATACAGAGATTTATAAAGGACTTGAACCATACACCTAATTTTTTGAGTTTGAATATCCAAATTCTAATTCTAATAGTGACAATACTCTTATCTCAATTTTGTATAATATTTAACAAGCAGAGAGAATTTATCAATGTTATAAAACCAAATAATTGTTTTTCACAAAAATCAATTTCTTACTGTTTTGGCTTCTGGAATAGAATGGGCGGTTTTGCAATTTGCAGAATGAAGCCATCTGTTTAGAGTAGTTCCCTCTTCTTTACGATTCCTACAAAAATCTTAACCACAAACTTGAGATTAGCTGCCGTCCAATACAATCACATAGCCATGCAACGACAAAAATGGCCGCCGAAGTCCTAAAACTTGATTGGAGGTGAAGGATAATACTATAAATAGTTTACCCAATTGGGTTGGTGTATTTATTGTCATCGGCCAATGGGCAATTGAGAACATGTACACTTTTCAAAGCCTACAATTCGATAATGTGTGGCCCACTTGAGATTATCATCTAATGATTTTGAGGTTTGGAATTGATGGCATCCCCTGCAGGAGAAATGATAACATTAAAAACAAGCAAGAAGCTCAAAACTCTGTCTCTTCCCCACTTAAATGCATTTTAGTTTGAAATAGGGTTTGTATGGATAGGATTAAGAACAGCAAAAAATGAGAAGTAGAAAGCTCCTTCTAAAAGAAATTGAAAAAAATTTACTTAATTTTTTGTGAAAATTTGATATAATAAATATTATTAATGTAGTTGTATTGAACGAATGCTACACTTACTCTTAAATTATAGTATTTTTTTTTTTTTTAATTTATGTGTGAGAAATCGTGGGATACCCAACGTAAAACCTCCACGAATGAGCTCTCTACTCCTTGGGCACACCAAGGTTAGGTCATAGGGGCTCGAACCCGCAACCTCCCACTTCCTGAGGCGAGAGGCAACCAGTTGAACTTAGGGGTCCACACCGAGATCTCGGGTCCATCATTTTTCGGCCGATATCTCAACCATATCGGGCGATTTTTTTTCTCTCTCTATTTTTATTTTACAAATCTCGGCCGTATCGGCCGATATCTACGAGATCTCGGTCATATCAGTCGAGATCTCTCCTGTACGGCCGATACATCTCATATTGGCCGAGATATCTCAGGCGTAAAAAATCCGAGATGTCTCGGGTATTTTTTTGACCCTTGGTTGAACTACACCCATGTGGGTAATTACAGTATTTTATATTCTCTTGTTAATCTAATAATTACAATTGATTGTTCTTTTAAAAATTAATTATCGTACTCATTAAATGACTTACTACATAAGTCTAGAATATAAAAGAATATATTTTAAAAATAAATTTAATATTTTCTTTTTATAATATTACTATTTATTCAATACAGTGAATAAGATCTATCGTAAACTATTCAAAAGCCCAAAGTACATTTGTCAGTTAGAGCCCATTTAATATCTTAAAAACAAACTTCAAGAGCATGTGATACTTAATCAAATAGGGATTATACATTGTGAACTGGTTTATAAAATTTGAGCTGAACTTTAAATTTCAGCCTTCAAATAAGAAAAAAGCTTTCTGACTTTGTTTTTAAAAATTTAATTACAGTTACAATTTACAATCCAATGGTTGAGATTGAAAGTTCACACCAATTCATTATAAATTAATTCACAACTTGGTAATTTCTCTAATTAATTAGCAACGACTCTTATTAGCAAACATAAAGCTTGAAAATGAGAACTCAGTAAAAGAAGAGGAACTGAAAAAATTAAAACAGATATTTATAACGGGCCTTTAAGCCAATGGGCTTTTCAGAAATCCTGAGACTGCAAAAGGAAAGAAAGTTTAAGCCCAATCAAAGCTCAGCAAGCTGATGGTAGTCCTAGTGTTAGTATGATGGGAAAGTTAATTATGAGCCCAACTCGATCAAGCTAAGGCAATATGGTTCGGGCCGAACTCATTTGGGGTAAGGCTCCTATTGACTTGTTTCCCTGTTTCGTCCTCTCCAAATTGGACAATTGTGATGAAAGTGTATAAACCTCGCTATCTACACATCTATAATTGAATCATTTTCTCTCTAAATTAAAGAAAAGAAAATTTTATTCAAATAATTTTTCTTTCAAGATTTTGTGCATACACATGGTGTGTTATACTGTTATGTAAGTTTTATTTTTGCATATAATAGATATATTAAGAAAAGTATATCTTTGAATATAAGGTTTACAAAAACTATTCAATGTCATCTTTCAACCTACGTTTTTAAGTTTTAATAATTTTAAACAATTTCTATTTTTGAATTTTTTAACACATGCATTATTTAATTAATTAAATTAATAATTTTCAAAATAATTTTTGTGGTCATTCACTCATTTTTTTGGGTATAGTTTAAAAATTAAAAAAAATCAGGTGAGTAGGTCTAAATTGATTTGACTTAATAAGAAATTTATTAAAGTGAGTCAGTTAATTTCATCGAGTTTATTTTAATTAAGTTGAAAATTTATCTTAATTACTCTTTGTACTGCTGTAACAGTCTGCCTTTTTAATTTCTTATTTGTCCCATAGCATGATCGATTGTGGGCTCTGCCCCTGTGGAATATCTCCAGCAATGGTTAGCCTTATGTAACTAAACATACGGTAGTTGGATTGTACTATACGAATATACAGTACCAACCTTGAAATCTCAGAGCCTTAGACGCAATGCATTGGTGGGAGCTCTGGGCAAAGCTAGGACCTGCCTGCAAATATATGCAGGATGAAAGAGATTTGCAATCAAATTTTATTCATGAAAAATACAGTCCATATTTTTTATTGCAAATGACAAAATTTCAAAAAAAAGAAAATTAATTCATACTTTCTCTGTTTCAAAATACTCATCTTATTTCAAAAAAAAAAAAAATTAAAGATCATTTTCCGACGGAGCACGCCAAAAACTTATTAATAGATTCTCTGAGTTAATATAAACTTGATAAAAAAAAAAAAAAAAGAGGTCTAGACGATTTCTCATTGTGTAATTACTGCTCAATAATATTTTTCTAATTATGCAGCAATGCATGATTTCAGACGATGATTTGACACAATTCCAAAATAAAAATAAGATAAGTATTTTGAGACGGAACGAATAATAAATTAACATAAGAGATATATCAATGCAAGCCTTATGCACCAATCAAGACCTTTTCACTTATAGAATGTTGGGGTTTTGATATGCACATATATACTTTTTCTTAAATAGCATATGAATGATGTAAATATTTTTTTTTTTTCATTTTTCACTTTCACCTTTTAATTTCTCAAAGATAAAATCAAGAATAAAAAGAAAAAGGCTCCAATTTTTACATCCGGTGCCTCCTTTAAGAGAGAGTGAAATCAAAACTTTGGATGTTGTGATCACATCCCACCAAGTTTAATAATTTTATCTATTTAAGATTGAAAATATTAATAATTTTGTCAAGTTATTTAATTGACAATTGATGTGTTGTGTATTTATCCATTACAAATCATAATACATATATTGATGTATTGTCTGAAAATGTCAAAGAATGATGCAGAAAATATATGAATTTTTCCGGTAGGGGCCACTTTCGGGTCACTGCTTGCCGACTGCCAACCATGTCCATGTGAGTGGGTGGGATGGAAACCTCAACTGAATTAGGCCTGGGGCCCAACCAAGTCGAGTTCTTTAAGGGACTCACCTAAGACGACTAGTTTAGTAGGTGGAAGATCATGAAAGGAATTTTTAAATTCGATTCACGTTTAACAATCTTTTGAATCACTTTTTGTAGATACTTATCCGATGGATTAAAAGGCCTGTACATGTTCTAAGGACTAGTCGGACTAAAATATTCACTGTCCAAATACATGTGAGACCCTTAGACACTTAGACATTAAAAAAAAAATCTAATAAATGAAAAAAAATTACTCATTATAATTTGGGGTGACACCAAAAATAATAAAAAACAAACCTTGTTTTGCCATTCCACTTTCTTATACTCATCTATTTTCTTATAATTATCTTTGTACTTAATTTGAATTTGTTTTGAGTTGACGTAATTATTGAATTAAAAATTCATTCAAAATTAATTTTATTTTGATCATCGACTTCTTCACTCTTAAAAGTTAAGGCCTTTCAATTCCAATAGACCTTATTTTCATAAAAAAAATATTATCTTAAAATGTCTTTTAAACTCATAAATTTCCGTACATTGAGCCGCTCACTTTGGCCCATTGGAGTTTAGGACAATTGTTACTCGTGGACATATTCTCCAACTTAATTGTTCCTAAATAGATATATACTTATTTAAATTCTTATTAATTATAAACATTCATGATATTATATAACAATTTATCAGATTTAAATTGAAGATTAATTAAATAAGTAATCCATCAATTGGAAAGAATTTGATTGGGGTATAGTGAAGCCAACATGAAGCTGTATAGAACTTGCAAAAGGAACCATTTGGTAGAGGTTCAAATCTAACTATGATTCAAGTATTAATTCATGGGCTAGTTAATGATTATAGATATGAGTTATTCAAAAGATTTAAATTAGCATATTAATTTCATTAGAAGTTATTTTAATTTAATTAATTGATTAATTTTTCTTAAAATTATATTTTGATTATATTTAATTATTTTTATTTTTGAAATTATAGTTTGATTAATTTAATTAAAATAATTTTTAATTGAGTTAATATCTAAGTACAGACTTTTGTGGACTTCTGATTGACGTACATTTGAAATCCAGAGTTACAGAATCAGATACGTTCATTTCTAAAATCCGACGGATATCAACACTACACGCTTCATGTCCTCTAACCTTTGGATTCGTCCCTCTCCTCTTTGGCTCTACCGCTTCCACGCTCACCACTGTAAAACCGTCCGATTTGACGAGATCCAACGGCTGCAGTAGTTTCTTCAGACGGCCTTTACGAACAGTAAAGTTTAATATCCCGCTCTTTTTCGCCGCCTTCTCAGCTTAAGATCACGAAGCTGTACGATCTCTGGCCGTCTCTTCCTCTACATGACATCCAAATGCAAAATCAACCGGCGACTTCTTTTCCGTCGAGCAGCGAGAGATCTTCCAGTTCAGCTCTTCACTTGGAGGTCAAAGAAGGTAACGAGTTTTCTCATCTAGATTCCTCATTACTTCACCCAAACTGGCAATTGTGATTTCTCCTTGTTGAAATTTTGTCGGGTTTTCTCAATGATGAGTTTTTTTTTTTAAACCGGATCTCTCTCTCTTGCGTAAAAATGGTGATTTCTCTTTGCGTTTCTTTTGACAGGAACGAGATTTAATTTTTTTTCATGAGTTGGAGCTTCCACCTTTGATGTGTATTTTCTTGGGCCGCAGTCATTGTGGCTTTTTTTCTTTTTCCTTCTTTTCCTTTCTGGGTTTTGAAGAACGTGGGATCTAAGCATGTGGGTTTCTCCCATCTGTGGAAAAAAGTGATAGATTCAAGCCTCAAAGGCTCTTCTTCATAACTTGAGTTTTACTTCCCTATAAACTCATTTCAAGTGTTTAATGTCCTGCTTATGATTTATCTTTATATTGCGGCGGTTTGTGATCATAAAAGTTCATTTTAAACACATTCAAGCTTTTATTCAGAGACCAAAATTTGAAGAATGTTTTTATTGTTTATTTATATATGGGAAAGGGGTCGAAAGCGATGAGGAGATAAGAAGAGTGCCGGAAATCGGTAGCGAGCAGGCTGGCCCGTCGAGTTCCGCTCGAGAAGCGGTTTCTGTGGCGGGGTCGAACCGTGCGCAACCATCAACTGTGGTGGGCCAGAGAAAGAGGGGGAGAAGTCCTGCTGACAAAGAATACAAACGCCTAAAAAGGTTGGCCAAACCGACAATGGTATTTGTAATATCTTTGTAAACTGTAATTAGAGTTATCCTCTAGTAAATCCAAGATTCACTGCATTCATTTACATGTCCATGGTATAATATAAATGGTATAAGAGTGAGAGTGAGAGTGAGAGTGAGAGTGAGAGTGAGGGTGAGGGTGAGGGTGAGGGTGAACTTTTTTTTTTAAAATCCAAAATCTAGTTCTTTTATATTTATCTAAGCAGTCTTCACTCCTATCTAAGTAATCTTAGTAATATTTTAATATGAGATCATATCAGAAACTCATTTTTTGAAATAATAAATAATTTTTTTATATTTCATTGTGTCAAACACTTCAATTTTTGTGTGTGAAATTTACATCTATTAAATATGTCATGTCCCAAGTGTACCCGTCCCATCACAAGTGACAATTGATGGCTGGATAAGCTCAATCGGTAGAATATGGTAAGGTCCTAAAGTGGGATCCTCACTCCTCCAATTGGGCTTTTGTCCACTGGCAAAAACCAACTTGCTGTAATTGAAATTCTACTACTAAATTGAGATAAATCTCTAGTTTTAGTGGGGGATTCATGTCCGACTACAATTTATGATCAATTTCAAGAGACTACTCTCTTAATTTATTTCTGAAAGGTTTTCACATGTTTCAAAAATTAATCAAACTAAAATATCTTCTTCGAATGAGACAGTTTACCTTTATTTATTTATTTTTACTATTTTTATTTTGGGCTCACACGATGCATGTCTTTTTCGATACTTATTTTTCTTTTCTTGATAAGGTTGCTTAGAAACAGAGTTTCTGCACAACAAGCAAGGGAAAGAAAGAAGGCCTACTTAAATGAGCTTGAAATGAAGGTTAAGGAGTTGGAGTCCAAGAACTCTGAACTTGGGGAGAAGCTATCGACGTTGCAAAATGAGAACCAGATGCTTAGACTTGTAAGTATGGTCTATTTCTATGGCCCCATCACCATCACCTCATGATGATCATTCAGCTTCTTGTCGTAATCTTTGCCATGGGATTCTCCTTAGCTGGTCCATCTGGGTCATTATCAGCAATGACTACTGACTGTTTAGAAGTATTTGGGATGCAAATGAAGGATTTCAGTTCTCATTCTGCCTGGAGTCATTGTCAGACTTCTTGTTCACTATGTGGATTGATATTTCTAGATGTGTTTGCATCATTCTCACTGTTCTCTTGTGGGGGAGACTGTAGGGCAGACAAAGAGTAATGTGAAACAAAAATCTTATTTCATAAGAGTTGTGATTGGGATTATTCTATTCATTCTTTTTTTTTTTTTAAAAGTGAGAGACTGTTTAAATGCTTAACTCTCTAAAAGTCAATAATAGAATAAATGACTTAAATGATGAAGATGATTATGATAAGAATGTGAAACTATCATATTTTGATACATTTTCACTCTTTTATGTTCTTATAGAAGGATTTTGGGTAAGATTGTCATCTTACAAAGTCACTTAAAACCTTCAATAGTTTTGTGCTATTGATTATTTCATCATCCAATTTAATCCGGTTTTTTTTATGATGCAGATATTGAAGAATACTACTGCGAGTAGGAGAGGAGGTAGTAGTAGTGCCAATAATGAAGGGTCAATGTAAAAAGAGTGCAACCCATGTGTGTCTGTAATTGGGGTATGTAGAGAGAGAAGTCCTCATGTTATCTGTTCAGAATTGGGGTGGATTTCTATTTATGCAAGAAATTATAACATTTCCATCCCTTTAAAAGGGAAATGGTAGTTGTTAGTATTGTTGTCATATAATGGATTTGTAGGCTTTTGGTGGAATGGTAACTCTATCTTCTATTCATCTTTATCTTCATGGAACTACTATTTCATCTATTTTCCCAAACTTTCAAGTAATGCTTTTCGGTTTATATGTCGTATTATTTTTTTTCATTTCATAAACAATTAATATCATTTCATTAAATTATTTTCATAAATAACTCAAAATCAGAATTATTTTGGAGAAAAAAAATGATGAAATAACTCAAAATAGACAGATAAAAAAAGAGTTAGAATGGACAAATACGTTTCACATTGAAAGAATTTGCTTATTAACCTTCTTAAAATCATGTACGTTGCTATATTAAAACTGAAAAATAATTTAAATGATAATTTTTTTCAAAAATTAAATTTTTTTGAATAAGGCCGATACTAAACCATATTGGCTGATAAAGATTTTAAACCATATGGCCGACATATCAGAATGTGTTGTGTTGTCAATGCATATCGGCCGATATGTTTAACATTGATAGATTTTATTCAACCTTAGCTACAAAATATGGTGCATTGAATGGATCACTATATATGGAGTATGTAAACTTCATCATAAGAGGTCATAGTGAATATAAGAGATTGATTTTTAAAAATTAAAAATTAAATAATAAAATGTCAAATCTCATATGCCTTTTACTAACATGGTCCTCTTTTTATTACATTCAATTATATAGGGATAAAACTACTGTATGGAATAATATTCAGCATCAACTTCAACTCGATGAATCTTTAGTTCGAGTTATTTCTTTCTCAATGCATCGTAATGTTAGAATTAAATATTGTTTGGAACCTTTATTTCGAGTTGTCATTTAGACATCTTACTTTTCTTTTAAAAGACACTACATTTCAAAATTTTGTATAAAAATTACTATTTTGCCTATCAATTTTTTAAAAAGATGATTCTTCCACACAAAATTGAGGGACAAAATGGTAATTTCACATGAAATTTTAAAATCTGGTGTCTCTAAAAAGAAAAGTAGAGTGTCTAAATGACTATCCCTCTATTTCAGCTTTTAAATTAATTCAAAAAATATTTTTTAATATTTGGGGCACAGCAATGCCTGTACAGATATATTTCAATCAATAATTTAATCTAAGATGACGAGACCCAAAATGTAGATTGAAGGGCAATTTCGATGCTTTATTCCCTTCCCATCTTGGAAAGAACAACGGCCGAGAACATTATTCTAAATGATAGCATGCATGCGGGGTGGGATGAAATTTGCGCGGGAAAGTTAGAAGGAGAGAAAAAATTAAGCTTTTTTTTTTTTTTTTTCAATTGTTATATTTCGAAATTCGAGGTATGACAATTTTTTTTTTTCTCACTGTCCTCAGGGCATATCCGATGAGATCATGAAGGTTTGAACCTGGCATTGTACTTAGAGATCACCAAGTGAGCTATACTCATGTGGGCAGGCATAACAACTTATGTTATGTGTCATGTAAAAGATATGGTATATATGTGGACGCCACTGATCATATTAATAGCACAATATGTAAATCTATTTAAAATTTAAAATTCAATTTAAATAAGATTTTTAATTATTTGAGTTGAGTCAAGAAAGAGAACAGTTGAATTTAAAAGAGAACTTCCCTCATAAATTATAATCTACAATATTTTAGAATTTTTCAGCCACTTGTCAAAACTCAGAATAAAGAGTTAATTAGACTACTTTTTTAAAAAAAAAATTAAGTATCCTGAAGTACATTGATGTGATATTTTTAAATATGTGTAAAAAATTCTCAAATTTAAATCTATAATTTCAAGTCAAGTTTATTTTAAAAATAATATATATTGACTTTTTTTCTATAAACAAGTGACATTTACACGGGACCTTCCTACCGGGGGTCTAAATATTGGCCGTATCATATCGGTCAATATCGATCAATTTTTTTAAAGAAAAAAGAAGAGAGAGAAAAATATCAGCCGATACTGAATTTTTTACTCTTGCTTTCTACTAATATAAAAACACACATGTAAGATAAAATATTAATAAAAAAATTAATTTCTCTCTAAAACTATTTTTAAGTTAGATTATTAAAAATTATAATAATTTTACTATGTGCAACTTCCTAACTAGAAATTATTTTTCATAAATCTCAATATAGCACAAACAAGTGGGAAAAAAAAAAAAAGGATAAGCGCAGTGAGTAGTATAATTTTTAACTTTATGTAATTGTTTTAGCTTTATACTTTTAAATTTAAAAAGTTATTTTTAAGATAAATTTCTTTAAATTGTATTAAAAATGATTTCTTTTATTCATCTCCGTTCACATAATTTTAGCCTCTTGCTAAATACACAGTTTCCATTAAAAAACAGATGCCAAAATCACCAGCGAGATTCTCTTTCTACTTTTTAGACCGTTGGGTTTCTGAGGAGGAAGCTTCTAATTTTTGAACAGGTGGAGCCAGTCGGCCAAGAAGAAAGAGATGATAATTAAGAAAGGAGAAACGTATAAGGAGCGAGGGAGAACGTTCCCGCTTCGGGCGAGCAAGAACACCGGAAATCTTTATCTTTTTTCAGCTTCTGCTCTGTTTTGCAGAGGAAATATACCATTGAGGATCTCTATTCTTTTCAGTTTCTGCTCTGTTTTGCAGTGGAAATATACCATTGAGGAGATGCTCTGCTGATTTTGAGCATCTCCTCCTTCAATAGAGAGGAAAAAGAAAGGAGGGCTACAGAGTTTTCTCTTTCCAGTTGCTCGTAGTTGTTGGAAGCCATGGGATCCAATGCAGGAATGGTGGCAGGTTCTCATACGAGAAACGAGTTCGTGAGGATCCGTCACCAAGAAGTTGGGCTTTGTTCTTTTCCCTTTCCCCTTTTGTTCCTCATATAAGATCGTCTTTTCTTTTGCCAATTTATTCATGGTCTTTGCTTGAATTTGGGAATTTTGATCAGCAGGAACATGGGTTTCGTTTAAAATACATTTTCTTACTTGAGTTTCTAGTGTCTTTCCCACCACCCAGCTGATGAAATCATTGACTGGGGTGTTTAATACATGAACTTGTTCTTCTCATGTGTTTTTTTCCGCTTCTTATGGATATTGCAGCCTAAGCCCCTGAAATATTTGAATCGCCAAGTATGTCAGATCTGTGGAGATGGTGTAGGATTCACAGCTACTGCTGAATTCTTTGTTGCTTGCAATGAATGCGCCTTCCCAGTATGCCGGACTTGCTATGAATATGAGAGGAAAGATGGGAACCAATCTTGTCCCCATTGCAAGACTAGATACAAAAGACACAAAGGTCAGTTCCTGTTTCAAATCCTTTGCATCTTCCAATCAATTTTAGATTGATTATATTATATGTCTTTCAAGAGGAATTACTGTTTTTTCAACCCGTAGAATTGCTACTGTGGTAGACTGTCCAAAGGGCTTTTCATTCTTCTGAGCACTCATTTCCTTATACAGTCAAGGATTGCAATGATTGTGCAGAGAATGGCCAATGAATTCAGTGATATTGAGGGCATGCCTCATCCACGGCAGGAACAATTTCTATGTATAGATAAGAAAACTGTAGGCCCTTGCTGTATGGAATGAACCATCAGAAAACTGAATTTCCTTTTCTTCTACTCTTCTTGCCTGATGTGTTTTGTGGTTTTCATATTTGTGATTGTTCATGTAAACATGAAATTAAGGCCATGTGTAACCTTTTAGGGAGTCCTCGAGTGGAGGGAGATGATGAAGAGGATGATGTTGATGATTTGGAGAATGAGTTCAAATATGCACCCAGCAATGGGAAGGCAATGCACCAGTGGCAAAAGGGAAAAGATGTCGATCTTTCATCTTCGCCTAGACATGGCTCAACTCCACCTGTCGTCAATAAGCAACTGGTAAGAAAAAATAAGGAAAAGAGGAAACTTGTCGATGCTTAAGTTACTATTTCCAGTGACATGATACGTGATGTAAAACTAATACATTATTTTCTATTAGTGTAATTTCTACACCTTATTTTTATTTAAAATCAAATATAAAATTGAATTTATTTAAACATTATGATGAATTCATGAGTCCTATTTTTGGGATTAGCCAAGTTTGACAACTTGTACTAGTATTGAACTCAATATTGGTACCCATACACAACATAAATTCATTGTGATTAAGCAGTCTGAACTGTAAATAGAATTTATGGTCTCTCATATTATAGATACAAAACAAGGTGGTTTTTTTCGTAAAATCTCTTGCCTCAAGTAATCTCTAATTCTCTATCTCTTGCATGGTCTTAGTTATCTAGTCTGCTTCCCGATTTACATTTTATGATGATTTTTGTGTGCATGACATCTTTCAGTAGAGACTGTAGCCCTTATCTAAGTTGTATTGCTCTAGATTTCCTTTTTTTTGGTCTGTGTGTGTCAAGTGGTATTCTCAATGAACACCGTAGTTACAAAAATCACCATCCGCCCATGCTCATCTATAATATGTCATTATTCAGATTTCTGGGGAAATACCTGATGCTTCGCCTTACAATCAGTCGGTAAGAAGTGCCTCTGGTTCATCAGGGTCTGGCCAAAAGCGTGTCCATTCAAGCCCCCATGTTGACCCAAGCCATCCAGGTATCATTGAACCTACATTCACTTGGAAATTAGAACTTTCCTGCAAGCTTCTAGATGGCTTGAGTTTGTCTAACTTTCCTCTTAACGGTATATCTGCTTCTGTAACAGTTCCAGTGAGGATTGTGGACCCTTCAAAGAATTTGAATTCTTACGGGCTTGGTAATGTTGACTGGAAGGAAAGAGTAGAAGGATGGAGACTTAAACAAGAGAAAAATATGAAGCAAACGATGAGCAGATCCTCTGATGGAAAAGGAGAGATGGAAGGAGCTGGTTCAAATGGTGAAGATCCACAAATGTATGTACTGCCATGTCCTTAATTTTTACTTTGTTCATGTTTAAACTTTTTAACTTTTTGTAATTTATCTTAGTGACCTTCCATACACCATGCCATACTACGCCATCAGCAAAATCACAAGGTTAAGATGATCGGATGAGGGTGAAACATCCATCCACACCCACGTCCTACCAACTATGCATTGTGTCGGCCTAATTTGACCTCAAAAAATTCTTTGCTACAAAAAAAAAAAAGAGAGAAAAAAATCCAATATAAAGGTTCCCTTGTGTTATTTGGAGCTTTTGGATTCTGTAATGAGTATTAAAAGACTGACAATTGGCAGATAAATCTCTGAATTGCATGAAATGCCGAAGAGTTGCTAACTACATTTTCTGTGTTTTCAGGGCTTATGATGCTTAATAACTACATTTTCTGTGTTTCCAGGTCTTATGATGCTCATCAACCTTTGAGTCGGATACTGCCTATCTCTTCTTCCCGCCTTACCCCATACCGGGTTGTGATCATACTTCGCCTTATTATCTTAGGTTTCTTCTTCCATTACCGTGTTACCCATCCTGTGCATGATGCATATCCATTGTGGCTAACATCTGTTATATGTGAGATCTGGTTTGCTTTGTCTTGGATTCTGGATCAATTTCCAAAATGGTCTCCAATCAATCGAGAAACCTATCTTGACAGTCTTGCAATGAGGTTAGTTACATTGTATTATGTAGCCTCATTTATCCTTTCATCATTCACAACATTTGTTATTTAGATATATTACAATGTATATTTATTATTAAATGAAATCTTCATTTGACAGATATGATAGGGAAGGGGAACCTTCACAATTAGCTCCTATTGATGTCTTTGTCAGTACCGTGGATCCTCTCAAAGAGCCCCCTCTTGTGACAGCCAACACCGTGTTATCTATCCTTGCTGTGGATTATCCTGTTGACAAAGTTTCGTGCTATCTTTCTGATGATGGGTCAGCAATGTTAACCTTTGAAGCCCTATCGGAGACTTCACAGTTTGCAAGGAAGTGGGTGCCTTTTTGCAAGAAGCACAATATTGAGCCTAGGGCTCCTGAATTTTACTTTGCTAAGAAGATAGACTACTTGAAGGACCAAGTAAAACCTTCTTTTGTGAAAGAACGCAGAGCAATGAAGGTAGCTTCCATACTTGATATCTAAAAACTAGTATCATATTGTTATTTGTCATATACATGGTTAATCACAGTGTACTAAATATACACACTGCTATGAATTGTATGGATGGGTTGGCAAATCTGCTTCCAAGAATTTTCTGTCTCCAAGTTATTTAGATCTTAAAACTTTTTATAGTGATTGGATTTTAAGAAGAAATGGATTCTGCCATCACGAGTTTGGTATCATTGAGTCTTAAACGTCAGAAAATATGTGATGAATTTAATATCCCTTCTTTATTCTGAAAAGTGATTCATTTAGATTGGAATTTGCATATTTTGGCAGAGGGAATATGAAGAATTTAAAGTACAAATGAATGCTCTTGTAGCCAAAGCACAAAAAACTCCTGAAGAAGGCTGGAGGATGCAGGATGGCACTCCTTGGCCAGGAAATGATCCCAGAAACCATCCTGGCATGATTCAGGTAACATTATTCCTCGATGTGTGCATGCATTGTTTCTTCCTTCCATTTCCCCTTTTTTTTTTTCTTATTATTTTTTCACTTAAATATACAGGTGTTCTTGGGCCATAGTGGAGATCTTGATATTGATGGAAATGTGCTACCTCGACTTGTTTATGTTTCCCGTGAGAAGCTACCTGGTTTTCAACATCACAAGAAGGCTGGAGCAATGAATGCATTGGTTTGATATCCTTTAGATTCTTTGGTAGAAATTTACGTTGCCCACTTTCTCTATCGATGGATGTGATTTATGCTTTTATGTTTGCATTCAGATTCGAGTATCAGCAGTCCTTACCAACGGTGCATATCTTCTGAATGTTGATTGTGATCATTACTTCAATAACAGCAAAGCGCTTCGTGAAGCTATGTGTTTCATGATGGATCCAGCACTGGCAAGGAAAACATGCTACGTTCAGTTCCCACAGCGATTTGATGGGATTGATCTGCATGATCGATATGCTAATCGGAACATTGTTTTTTTTGATGTATGCTTCCGTGTCAAATAACATCATCTAAAGAATAATTTTCTTTCCACATAGGTTATTATTATTTGGGATATCTCAGTAGAGTAGATGGTTATTCATTTTATTGTGCATTTGAGGTGATACTGCTAATCTGATCAGTCTACTTAAAATCAATAATGACAATTGGTGCTCATGATGATTTGAGATTGCACAAATAGAAAGTTGAACAATATCATGCCTAGTATAAGCCATAAGTCCCCTGCTGCTCCAAAGTTGCAGCAGGATAGATGAATTCACATTATCAAGTTTCCAGAAAAATTGTCATTTGAGTTCCAAATGTACCATAAGAAATACTGTCTTAATTTTTTTCAAAATACATGTTGCAGATCAACATGAAAGGCTTGGATGGCATCCAGGGTCCTGTTTACGTGGGAACAGGATGTTGTTTCAACAGGCAAGCTTTATATGGGTATGATCCAGTCCTGACCGAGGATGACTTGGAACCCAACATCATCTTCAAGAACTGCTGTGGGTTGAAAAAGAAGGGAAAAGGTGGAAACAAGAGGTATATTGATACAAAGCGGGTAATGAAAAGGACCCAGTCCATGGTTCCCATCCTTAATATGGCAGACATTGAAGAGGGTGAAGAAGGTAGGGTTTTATTTTCTCAATTAATTTTAGTTATATTTTGAAATAAATAAATATATTAGAACTTCATTGGTGATAAATGGCCGACCATGGCAGTTGGGTCCATCCTTCTGAGTGGTTTGCATATTTATGGTTGATTATGGAACAATTTGAGGACAACCTTATAAGTGCCTAATTTCTAAGACGTGTATACACTGCAAAAAATATGTCTAGAGTAAAATTAAAAGATAGAACAGAAATTATTGTGTTAGAAATCTTTAAAATAGTCCAAACAGATTGAGAAGATGCAAGAATGCTGTTCAGTCCATCTTCAAGGAAGTGTATATGTTAGGTGGATCATAAATATGGCTGATTTTTTGCTTATCACCACTCTCTTTCTCCAGAAGAAATTATTCCATTGTCCTGTGTCTACCCTCAATGCTTCAAGTACTCGTGTTTCTCAGTGGCCAATGGATTGGCCGTCTCCGAGGCCACGGAATGAGTGAGAAATGAGCAGAGACGGATTATTGTTTTTTTAGTTTCCATTCTGATGTCTGTAATCCCAACAAAAAATAAAAATAAAAGAAGGGATTTTGATGTTGGGTTTGAATGTTTAATCCAGAATGGTGGGACTGGTCTTGTTGCTCTGCCTTTTTAATAATTGGTGAATTCTCTATTCTTCACCCTATGAAGACATTAAATTTGCATATTTACAGGCTATGAACACGAGAGATCACTGCTGATGTCACAGAAAAGTTTAGAGAAGCGTTTTGGTCAGTCTTCAGTCCTTATTGCATCAACCTTCATGGAACAGGGAGGGATAACACAGTCAACAAGTCCAGAAATACTAACCAAGGAGGCAGTCCATGTGATCAGCTGTGGCTATGAGAACAAGTCAGAATGGGGCAAAGAGGTGTGATTCTTATCTTCTGTAATTAGGGGCAACAATGGATCAAGTCAGGTTCGGACAGGTTGACTGTTGATTCAACCCATACATCTAAACAGAACCCGATCTTATCCACTTTTGTTAACCTACTATTAAAAATCTTTTAGTCAAGAGTGATTTTTTTTTTTAAAAAAGAATAAAAGAAGAGAAACGTCTGCAGAAATTAATAATATATAATGTGAAAAAAATGAACTATATACTTTTCGGAAGAAAAAAAATGAAACTATAAACCATAATGTTCTTGATTTCTTGCAAAGATCAGGGTTCTGAATATAAGCTGTCACAGTAACTTTCAACAAAAGCAAAAGAGCTAGTCTCTAGTCCACATCAGATGAACTTGGGAAGTTGGGCATATTAGAAGTTTTTCACCAAGTATGAATTTTTAGCATATGGTAACTGAATTTTTGCTCTCCTTCTATCAGATCGGATGGATTTATGGTTCTGTTACAGAAGATATTCTAACTGGGTTTAAGATGCATGCTCGAGGGTGGCAATCTATTTATTGCATGCCTCAGCGTCCTGCTTTTAAGGGATCTGCACCCATCAATCTTTCTGATCGTCTTAACCAAGTTCTTCGCTGGGCATTAGGATCGATTGAGATCCTGTTGAGTAGGCACTGTCCCATTTGGTATGGTTACAGTGGAAGGTTAAAGCTATTGGAGAGAGTTGCTTACATCAACACTATAGTCTATCCTCTCACCTCCATCCCACTGATTGCCTACTGTGTACTACCGGCAATCTGTCTCCTTACTGGAAAATTCATCATTCCTCAGGTCAGCAACAATACTAATGCAATTCATGTGATTTTTTTTAATTCGTCTTTTCTATATATTCATCTCTGGTTACAAGTTTGGCATGGTTATTCTATCATTCTATGCATTTGAATTTTTCTATTGATAATCGAGACGTGTTTATGCTTTCATTTCTCTTCACGATAGCATTCTATGGTGTGCCATGGACATAAATAAAAGAGCAAGTGGACCTAAAACCCAAGATTGAGCCTGATTAACATTCAGGCTGAAACTTGATGCTTAAGCCATCTTTTTCCGAAGCCTGGCAATTTCAAGTTTCAGTCACCATCAACATCCCTAGTTATGTTCTTGTAAGTCCCTTGGTCATTGTAGGTGAGGCTCTCAAAGCAACATCTAATGAAGGCATTTTCATCGTCTTTCAAATGTTAAGGTTTTGATAAGTCTTGTGAACCCATGCGCTGTTCTTTTTTATTTCTTTCAAACATCAGTGTAGGAATATCACTCATCTAAATTACATTGCTGTATATGTGCTTATCTTGCTCCATCATTTTCATACATTAATGCATTCGATGCATGTACGTCTCATTTTATTTTGAACTATAAGGAAACTGAAACTTGATTTTTTGGATTGTATTTTGTATATGCAGATAAGCACCTATGCCGGGATCTGTTTCGTGTTGCTGTTCATCTCTATTTTTGCAACTGGATTTCTGGAGATCTGGTGGAGTGGTGTAGGTATTGAGAACTTGTGGAGGAATGAACAGTTCTGGGTTATCGGTGGTACATCAGCCCATCTTTTTGCTGTGTTCCAAGGACTGTTAAAGGTTCTTGGGGGAATAGAGACCAACTTCACTGTTACATCCAAGGCATCCGACGACGATGGAGAGTTTGCAGACCTGTATGTGCTTAAATGGACATCACTTCTCATTCCTCCCACCACTCTCATTATCATTAACATGGTCGGCATAGTGGCCGGTATCTCATATGCCTTAAACAGTGGATATCAGTCATGGGGTCCTCTCTCTGGCAGGCTCTTCTTTGCCTTTTGGGTCATCGTCCATTTGTATCCTTTCCTCAAAGGTCTTTTGGGCCGGCAAAACCGTACCCCCACCATCGTCATTGTCTGGTCTATCCTCCTTGCATCCATCTTCTCCTTGTTGTGGGCCAGGATCGATCCTTTCAGTTCTACTACCCAAGTTACTGCAATAAATCAATGTGGCTTTGATTGTTAAGTCATCGTGGAAAATTCTTTGCAAGGTATGCCTTCTCTGATCTCCTCGTGTACATACCAAAACCATCGAGAAACTCATTACACGATCAGTTAGCCTACATCATCAACGAAGAGAGTTCGACTGTTGAGGACATCTAAGCAACTGCTATTTTTTGTTCATTTCTGTTCCTCTTCAAGTGAAAATGCATGAGGTCTTCCACACTATTTTTGCTGTATATGTTACGTTTCAATTTTTGAATCAATGTATTTTTCCATCTTGGTTTACAATTTATATCCCTGATATATTATTAAGCGTTTTTTGTTCAAAAAAGAAAAATGTTATATAAGGCTGAAATTTCACAAATTGATTTCCAGAAGCTGATACGTCCATGTAATACCATACTACTCGAACCAAGAACCCTAAAAAAACACTGGAAATATTACTGCACCAATAGTAACTAGAGAGTCATCTCCACTTCATTAGCTACATTAGCAATCAGCCTAAGCAGAGAGATCATCAATGGATGAATTCATCCCATCAGAAAAAGAACAGAGAAATAAAACACTCGACCCAGTAAGAATACCAATTAATTCTTCCTAGAGTTACTAGGGAGGACTGTAAAGTAGGGACTGTCTGATTCAAATCTGTCATTCAGTAGAAACCCATTATTATTGCAAGAACAAGAACAGAGCTAAATGCTGGCTGAACTAACTGGAAGTCCCCTCAAAGCAATCAACAGTAAACTGCTTTTGTGGCAACAATCTTATAAGAAAAAAATCTTAATATTCATTACGTTATTAAATGATCGAGTTCGATGTTCATTTACATTTTAAGTTTGGAGGGAATGACAATTTATGGGATTTAAGTGTTTGATGCATGAATTTAAAAATCAACCTTTTCAATGAACATCAAAATGATAGAGTGTATTATAGAAAACAGAAGATCAACACAAGAATTCACGGAAAGATGCTTTTAATTTACTGTGTAATTTCTATTTGATTTACAAATATTTTCTCCACACTGAATAGATGATACAGAGTATGATATTTATAACAAAGAGAGAGATGAGAGATAGATGAGTAGGAAGATAAGATAAGAAGGAAGAGATATGATTGAAGTAGACTTCTTAGCCTTTTGGATCTCCATCAGTGATGATCCTTATCTTCTTGAGATAAGGATCGGTGGTCTCAATCTATTTAGCTGGATAAGCTTGAGTCCCTGATTTAGCCTTTTAGATCTCCATCAGTGATGATCCTTATCTTTTTGAGATGGGGATCGGTAGTCTCAATCCATTTAGTTGGATGAGCTTGAGTGTCCTGATTTATTTGCTTGAAATCAGGACTGATGTCGTTAATATATATTTCAATGAACATGGGTCTACTCAAATCTTACTTTAACAGATTAATTTTTTTTTGGGAAGAAAGTTGCTTTTTTATTCTCTTTTTAATTAATAATAATTTAAAAAATAAATCTATAACATAGATGAGTGTAATATAATGACATTAAAAGAATAAAAAAACATCCTATATAGACATAGTTACATCAGCAAAAAGTAGAGAGAGATACACGCGCATGAAAGTCTCATGGTTTTTCATTTGCACATGATACAAAAAGTATTATGCAAGTTGGTTTGTCTCTTTTCCATAGCCACTCTGCATTTACCTCCTTGTAAAGACTTCCACCTTGAACTCATTTATTTTAAATGAGATGAACATTGATCAAGCCAAATGACATGCCCAGAGCACTAATGGATTATGGTGGTTTTGATTGAAGTTTAGTGGAGATCTTTTATGTCATCCAACAAGCACCAATATTTGTGTCAGATGGTGTATCTCAACTGGTTAAGCTCCTGCCTCAGGAAGTGGGAGATGCCATGTTCAAGCCCTGATGGCTTAACCTGGTGCACCCTAAGAGTAGTGGGTATCACCGGTGGAGTTTTACGCTGAGTTTCCTGCGGCTTCCCACACGGAAATTCAAAAAAAAAAAATTGTGCCAGAACCCTAATTTCTATTGAAAATGGATGAATTTTGTTTCATTCAATAAAAAATCTTTCTCTTTTCTCAATATATATTTTAATCCCCACGTGAAAAATAAATTATTTAAAAAAAAAAAAAAGAGAGAGAAAACAATCATTTCCTATCCTATGTGAGAAGGAGTCTAAAAAGAAGAGGCAAAGATTTCATCTCTTCTCTTTATTTTCCACCTCTTAGAATTTTTAAAAAAAAAAAAAAAACTTTCAAGGAATCCCCATTCACATCAAATGCAGCCTACCAAGAATTCTTCACACATGAATAAAAATTGGTGATAGGAAATTACAAAATGACCTAACTCGCCACCTAATGATTCCCATTAGGCTTGGGATTTGGCAACCAACCCACATGTTCTGACTTCCTTCCAAGATCCTTCCTACCTTTTCCTCAGCCGCAAGTTTTCTTTTGACTTTATTACATGCCCACTATCCTTGGCTTTCCACCTGAGAAGCTTTGAATCCGACTTCATTTTGAATAGTTAAGAGCATATCCCTTCATATTCAAGCATGTTGAATTTCCTCTCTTCTCTAAAGTATAAAAGAAGCTACAAGGATTTAGCCGGACCCCAGAAGTTCTTGTGTTTTTGGTGCTGAGTCAAAGAAGATGAACAGAAGTTCCATGTCCTCTCTCAAACCCGAGTCAGAAGAAGAAAAACAGAGGAATCAGAAGACCCATGTTAGAGAGAAGAAGCCAGTGGAGATGAAGAGGATCGAACCCCGATCCGACGACATAAACGAGTGTGCAGAGGCTTTCATCAAGAAATTCAGGCAACAGCTTCATATCCAGCGACTCGAATCCATCGACAACTATGAACAAATGCTTGCCAGAGGCCTCTGAGACCATCTTCTCTGTGTGGTTGATAATTTTAGTTTAGAAATGAAGTACTTTGTGTGTTAATAATTGTTTGAATTGTTTTGATTGATTTCCAACTAAGTTGGTGGAAATTTTCTGTCATGGTTTTTTATGTTTAAGCTTATGTGCTTTTGTTAACTCCAAATGAGAGTGTGAAATCCAGTTTATGTTGTAAAATTAGAGATTATGCTAGAAGATTGTTAATAATATTTTGTTCGTTTTATCTTATTGATTTTTTCCTCTATCTCTCTCAGACTTTTTTCTTTTTCTTTACTTTTCGGTATTATGTTCTTTTTATTAATGAAATCTTCATTGCCTCCATTCAAAAAAAAGATGGTTAATTACTTTAGGTAAGATTATGTCTCTTGATATCACTAATATAGGATAAAATTTTGACCCATTAGAATAATCAAATTGTATCAAATTTTGTCATGTCTAACTAGGAGAATCCAACCATATAAAACTTTGAATTATCATATTCGATTGCCAATGGAGCTAAGGTTAACACACGTATTTGGATGTTGGCCACTTTGACCCGTCTCAATTTGGATATATGTTATACATATGAGGTGTAGATACCATAGATGTTTCACATCTTCTATAGATAATTTTGATTCCATCCATGTTCATGTTTCTATGCTACCTAAGATGGCCCAAATCCAAACCACTCCCAAATCTCAAGTCCAAACCCAAAACCTCAAAGCATAATTTGAATTGTGTCTTCTTCTAGAAATTTCACACCTCTCTTCATATATATGTTCTATATATCGGTACATCGATATTTGATGAGCGGTACATTATATATATATATATATATATATATATATATATATATATATGAGATAATTAGGGGTGAAACTTAGGTCGGATTTTAACTCCACCCATATGATTTAACTTGTGAAATCAGTGGGTTTGGACTTTGTATTTGTACATTCGTGTCGGATCAGATTGAAAAAATAAAAATTCATATGAAATTTGAGTTGAATTGAATTGAAAAAAAATAAAATCAATTCAATTTGACCTGACGTAACTTAATTCGATGAGAATGCACCAAATTATAAAATGACACTCAAATTGGCTTGGTTAGAAATTTGAGTCAAATGGAATTGAGCAATTCTGATGAGTTCAAAAATCAATCCAATCTAACCCATTGCCAGCTATTTTCTCCTTGTACTTCTCTCATTGTAATGGTTAGGATGGGTAGAGTTGGATTGAAAGAAATATTTTATTATTTAGTGCTTTTCTTTTATTCAAAATCATTTTTATTATATTTTTCTACTTTTAAAAATGTTATAATTTGAGTTGGATTGAGTTGAGTTGAATAAAATAAAATTTAGGTCTTGTTGAATCAGATCGATTCACTAGTTAAAAAACAAACTGGGTCAAACTTGGTTGGATTAAAAAAAACTTTTATTATTAATAATTAACTTGTTTCGAATTTGAATCCAATCCGACTCTACACATCGTCATCCTAATACAGGTCTCACACTTGTATGAGTGTTTATTAGGGCCCACTTGCCTTAATTTTGTGATTAAATATAACAGAATATTTATTTAAAGTTTATTTTTCAGTTCACATTACCCTTGTCATACGTGCAAACAAACCCTAAAAATTTAATTTCTTAAGAAACGATTTCTCATCTCAATTTCTTAGGAAACCTTTTCTTATGAACTTGACATTTTCTTTTCTCGTGTGAAAATAGACAAACATGCCCTCATAGAAAACTTTAGATGGGAATCCACTTATGAAATATCTTAGACATATATAAGAAAATATCTAACTGCATTAAAATTTCTATTTTTTCAAGTGTATTTTCATCAAATTCATTGTAACCTTTAAACTCAGTCAAATGTGTATTTGAAAATTGTTCGGATATTGTTCGTTGGTTGAAGTATCAATTATCAAATCGTATTGGATGATTTTTTTTCACTCCTTTCATATTTTTTTTATGATAAAGATGTTCAAATCTCTTAGAGTATCCGACTAATTATTGAGACATGTACAAGCCTTCTTACCTCCACACATACCTAATAACTCTATAGAGAGTGACCCTTGGAAGTGGAATGGACTTTCGCTTCTTGACACAGGTTCCTTACTATCACTCCATCCCCTATGGGTTCACTTTCTCATACAATTAGATCATAATTATTATTCTTTAAATCTCATTGGATCACTAATCACTTAAAATATTAGAAAATATTTTTTTTATGATAGTAGGCATGAGTCAAGTACCAACAATCTAAAATATGATGATATGTGATATGTAAATTCTTATTTTAAATTGAACTCATTGTTAGGACTAGGTATCAAGTCCATTAGGTGGAGTTATCAAAATTTCATATAAGTCCTTAAATCTCTCTCTTCACAACCGATGTAGACTCATTTTGCTGCCAACAATCCTTCCTTCGAACGAAGCTCTTTAGCGGATAGAACATCGTCGGCCATCCCGTCATACTAGGAGATTCCCTAAATCCACATGCGATATATTGGGATATGACTCTTATACCATTTTTTATGAGTTGGTATGTAGCTCATTAGATGAAGATCTACTTTTTCACAACTAATATGAGACTCATTTGGGCCCAACACCCACCACCATTACTGTACACATCAGTAAGGGTGTACTCAGAATTTTAGATGAACTTGCTCTCATATCCAACCTAACCTCCACATTCGATGGTCCTATTGATGCTCTTTCCCTTTTCATTCTTCTCCTTTTCTGTCGACCATTCTTCTTGTTGGCCTGTGGCTCATTAGCTGAATGTTAAAAAAACACCAGGTATCGGTGCCATTCAGTGGAGGTCTTTGCTGGGGATTTCTTCAGCCCATCGGATGAAAGTTTCAAAAATACCAGGTGTCAGTGCCATTCAGTGGAGGTCTTTACTGGGGATTTCTTCAGCCAACCAGGTGCTCCGTGTTCCTTATTATATTTTCTTCTATGGCTTCAGTTTCAGAAAAGTGGTGCCCAAGGAGATTTCTTTAGGCTGATTTGCTTTGTCCTCTTCGAATTTGGATAGGCTATTGTCGCAGGTATGGGTGAACCTCATGTTGGATTAGGTCGAGTTTTAATAAATTTAATTCAAATCATGTCAAAAGTTATTGAATTCAACTCGACCCAACACGAATTACTTATCCAAATTATTTAACCCGATTTTTTTTTTTTTTGAAAAATCATATAGATATCTTACAAACTATATTAATCATATTAAGATATCTTCATTCAATTCCATAAGTACTCAATATAATTTCATTAAATTATTTTCACAAAAAGTTCAAAATCGAGATTATTTTAGAGCAAAGTTAAAAAAAATGATGAAAATAACCCAAAATGTTCAGATTTGAAGGATTATTTTTTAGAATACAACCTTTAAAAAAATTGGCAGACCATATTATGAAATAAAAGTTAATTTTTTAAGGGTAAGTTTTTTTTATTTTTTCAGCCAATTTCGTTGAAATAATTTTTTTTTTTCTTTGAAAGCCAAATACTGTGTGGGCAACGGTTCTGTGACCAGATTAAGGCCCATTCCCTGTCGTTAATTCTGTTTGGGACCAAGTTTTCGTTCTTGAACCTTCCCAGGTTGATCGGCCAATGTAGACCTATCCAGCACTGTGCAGATTCAGTTTTAGGTTGAGGCCAAGTTCTGTTTGTGTCCACGCAGATCCACTAGTGTCAGGTACTGAAGTATTCAGGCCAGGGTATCGGGGTGCCTTGGGCCTTGTTTTTAAAAAAGTGGGAAATCCAATCGTTTGTTGAGACTGGTCTTCCAGTCCAAAAGACTAGTCTGATAAGTGCAGATATCCAGCTATGGATAAGCTTTTATATTTTTCTCACTGTTACCGATGTGAGATTTATTCATACCCCAACAATCTCTCTCTCTTGAACGAGGCTCTCTGGTTTATATAATATCGTCAACTATCTCATTTGGCTAGGGGATCCCTGAACCCACATATAGTGACTTGAAGAACTTATCTCTGATACAACTGTTGGGACTAGACTTTCGACCTAAAAGACTAACCTAATAAATAGAGATATCTAGTCCTATATAAACCTTTATATTTCTCTCCCTTTCACCAATGTGGAACTGGTTTGTACCCTAGCATAGTTTTCAAAACCAATTAATCTACTTCAAAAGTTGGAGAGTGTTGATTGAGGAGAGAGTTCAAAATGAATTGGGACTCTTCAGTTAACTTAATTATATATAGACATACATGTTGTATTTTTCAGATTACGTAATAATAAAATCTCCCACTTTCCCGTGGTTTTTTCCTTTTCCACGTAAATCTCTTACTTCTATCTTGATTGTTTTAATCTATCATCTTCTACATAGACCAAGAATACCGAAAAAAAAGAAACCACAAAAGATCAGACCTCCGAGCTATCATCAGTTCGCGGTCACCTGTAACCCCCTAGTTTCGGAAGAAGAATCGGGAAGATGTCACGAGTGTCAGTGGAGGATTTGATAAAACAGATATTAACTGGCTATGGAGATTGTATAAATGCTACTCAGTCTCCTACTCAACCCCAAGCGACAGAGAAAGCGATGCTAAGTGCACCAGCAACAATCACTGTACAAGACACTGTTAGAGGAAGCAAGGAACGGGCTTCTCTCAACTCCTATTCCTGAACTAGACTAGTCAAGATTTGCTAACGTTCGAAGTCGATTATCTCAAAGTTCTGAAAATGTTTTGGAGATAACTGAGATAGCAGGGAAGGGTCAAACCAGGGGTCCAAATACCGGTGTGGCCGATATATCGGCCGATATGCATATCGGCCACAATAGCGGCCGAGAAAATTCTCTCTCTTCCGATATCGGCATTTTCTCTCTCCTCCGATATCGGGACCGTGAAAAAATCGCAAAAAACCGTGATGAACCGTGACAAAACCGCAAAAAACCGTTAAAAACCGCCAAAAACCGTGAAAGCAGTAAACCCTGAACCGTTAAAAACCGCGAAAAACGGTTAAAAACCACAAAAAACCGCCAAAAACCGTGAAAGCAGTAAACCCTGAACCGTTAAAAACCGCGAAAAACGGTTAAAAACCACAAAAAACCGCCAAGAACCGTGTAAAAACAATATCGGTGTTTAAAAAAAATAAAATAAAAATTTAAATACCGATATTTATGAATATCGGCCTATATTTCGGACCGAATATCGGCCATATCGGTCGATAATACTACAGTACGGCCGATACTTATCGTATCGGCCGATATTTGCACCTTTGGGTCAAACAGAGAAATACAGGACTCAGTTTATACGATCGAAATATCGGCCGATATGTATATCGGTCGCAGTATCGACTGATAAGTTTCTCTCTCCTCTGATATTTGAATTTAATTGCATTTCTCTCTCCTCTGATATTCAAAGTCGTAAAAACCCGTAAAAACCCGTCAAAAACTGTGAAAAACCTTTAAAAACCATCAAAAAATCATGGAAAACCGTCAAAATGGCAATATCGGTTTTTATTTTTTTTTAAAAAAAAATCAAATAAATTTTAAATATCAATTTTTATATATATCGGCCGATATGGTGACTGATATTCTGGACCGAATATCGGTCATATCGGCCGATAACCTTTTTGACTGGCCGATACATATCGTATCGGCTCTGGAAAACCGATACATCTCGGCGGATACGATAGGTATCGGCCGATATTTCGACCCCTCAAGTACTCACGTGTATAAAATGGACAATACAAGCTCAACCCGACTCAGTCTGTGTCAACAACTCTGGATGCTCTATTCTTTCGCAAGCTAAAAATATCACGCGACTATAAGACTCAAACTTGAAACCTCTGATTCTTGAGCCAAAGTCACTATTGGTTGAACTACCTCTTGTGAGGTCCATGCCTACAATATCATTAAATTTCCTCTTAAAAAAGTATTGCTTGCTTAAGTTGGAGTTAGGGACAACTACTTTTTTCTTTTAACCTCTTCCAACTACAGAAAATAGTTTTTGGAAATTAATTCGAGATAGGTGTTTTTCTAATACCAAGCACTATCTCGTGATGAATTGGTTTTTTTTAGCATCTCATCATTTTTAAAACTTTTACATATTTTTTTTATATAAATAATATAACATTAATATTAAAGATAGTAATTCTTCTATAGACATTTTGTATAAAGAAACACGTATTTTAAAGTATTATTTATTTTATTTTTCATTATCGTATGAAAATATTTAAAAAAAATAATATTTTATACCAGTGAATTGATTATTGATCAAATTTACTATTTTATTATCATTGAATCAATTTATACTTAAAGAGTAAAAAAGTCACTGAATCAATTTATATTTTTGAGTAAAATGAGCAATGTCTCAAAAATCTACATGTCGGCAAGAAGGTATAAGATTGATGGGACGTAGTATCTTGATTAAAAGAAATATATATTGATGTGACCTGTCATTTTTAGTATCTTGCAGAATGCCTTCATTGAAAAATGGATTTATTTGTCAGCATTGGTGCCTTTACTGAAACTCTTACCTACCTCTCAAGGATTAATGCCTGGATGCATCATTAATTAGGAGATGGACACTTCCACTAACATTTTAAATTAATCCATTGTTTAATGTAAACAAAGAAATTAGTGTAATGTCTTTGTCTCAGGGACTTTTATGATGAAGTTCTGTTAAAGAGAAAGGGTGAGGTAAAGGTTGAAACTTAGAAACCTAGTCAGGTTTTAGCATATGGAACTTCTCATAGCTGTTGCTGTCTACACAACTGCATGCCATAATGTAGTGATATTATTAATTTATTTAAGACTTTAGTGCATTGTTTTAGAGGCATAAGCCGAAAAGCCCAGTTGTTATTTGAAGCATTACATCATGTTCTTGTGTAGTGGGTTTTGATGGTGACTCCCACATTGTATTACTTGCATGCACAGTAGATCTTCCATTGCCATGAATAAATATTTTAATTCAAAAGTTTGTCCAAAAGCATCTGGATTGGTCTACTTCTATAGAGCATGCTGTGTCAAATATGCCCTTAAAATAATTGAAAATGAGTGAATAGGGGTGGTGAAACTTAAGTGAAGTTTTAATTAGATCTTCATGATTCAGAAATCAAGTGATTTGAGTTGGATTGGATTGATGAAAAAAATTTGAATTAAATTCGGTTTGAGTGGAGTTAAAGTTTTTTTTTTTAAGTGATCTAATTTGACTCGAATTGACTCGATTCCATTCACTCAAAAAATTTAATATAGAACTCGGGTTGAGTCACGCCAACAATTTTGTTCAGCATTCGAGTTGAGTCTCATCAAATTGAGTTGAGTAAATTGAGTCGAGTCGTATTCAATATTTTTTATATGAGTTGAGTTGGGTTGGGTTTATCAAACATAGTCAACTCGTCTGAATTTCAACCATGAGAAAAAGATATTTGATATTTCACAAATGTATGAGATATTAGATTTTTACAATAATGAAATTGGGCCAAAGTTTCAAATATTATTGATTTTGAGCTTATTTTTTTTTAAAAAAAAATGATACTTCACAATATTCACCCCATTAGTCTTCTTAAAATCGAATAAAATATTAATCTAAAATTTCAAATTTAACCGATATTTGAAATTCATCGACTAATCCCTGCATTCATTTTCAATTTTTCATATTTTGTTTTCTCTAATTTCTTATATATATATATATATATATATATATATATATATATATATATATATATATATATATATATTTAATCTTTTAATTTAAAGACCATAGTCGAGAAATTTTCTAGCCGTGTCACTCTCCCAAAAAACTGAAATGACTTACGTTGTTGGGAGCAGATTGTCTTGGTGTAATAAGATTACGTGTCCATTAACCTACTGGACGGTGCCATTGAATCTGAGTCGGTCTCTCGATGGAAATACGTGGCACCACGTGTCAGCGTCTACTTTTGAGACACGTGTCGATTAGAGAATGCTGGTCTATCTCTATCGAACGACATCAGCATTCCCCTATTTAAAGAATCCGCTGCCACTACTCTCCTCCATTCTCTCTCATTCCTTAATTTCTTTCCATCTTTGGATTTTGAAAGTTCAGATTAGGCGATACCCATTTTCATTTGGGCCTTTGGGTTTTCTTCAAATTCCCAGATCGTAGCAATCGAAAGAAAAGAAAAAGATGTTTCAGGACATGAATTGTTCTTTGCCTCTTAGTTCCTTGAATCACATCTCCCTTGTATGCAAATCTGTGGAGAAATCTCTACATTTCTACCAAACTGTTCTTGGGTTTTCCCCTGTCAGGAGGCCTGGATCCTTTGATTTTGATGGAGCATGGTAATAAAAGCAAGAACATTACATACCCATGAAGTAATTTATCAGAAAAAAGGAAGATCATTGTTTGCATGCTTTTGAAATTTTGTTAGAATTTGTTGGGTTTGATTTCTTTCTTTCTTTTTCTTTTTCTTGTTTTCGTTTGATCTGTTTTAGGCTATTCAATTATGGAATTGGCATACATCTTTTGCAGTCTGATAACCCCGAAGGCATGCCCGAGAAGAAAAAGATTAATCCCAAAGATAACCATATTTCTTTCCAGGTAATTTTACCCCTTTTTCCATTCATTATTGTGATTTTTATAAAATCAATTTCTCTAGTAAAAATCAAATACAATGAGTTTAAAAAGTCATAATTTTTTAAAATGAAAAAATCTTTAAGAAGTACAGAGGCCTATGAAACAGAGTGTGTGATTTTAGACTATCTTTATTGATAGTCTTTATCTCTCAGAGTGGCATCATTCCAACATATAATCTTTTATTGAAATAATAAATATATAGCATATGCTTTTAGAAGCTTTTTTTCATAGAAAATCTAGTTATGTGACAGACTATTATCTCCAACATTCAAGTGTTTATTTTGTAGCAGCCTTTCTTTGTCACTGAAAATCCAAAATTTACTCTGTAAATGTCAAAAATGAGCTTGGATTGAATTCTGATTCAATCACACTTTGGCAGTGTGAGAGCATGAACATGGTGGAGCGGAAGCTAAGGGAGATGGAGATTGACTATATAAAGACAAAGGTGGAAGAGGGTGGAATTTATGTTGATCAATTGTTCTTCCATGACCCAGATGGTTTTATGATCGAGATCTGCAACTGCGATAACCTTCCGGTCATTCCTCTCATCGGAGAGCCGGTTAGCTGCTGCTCGCGAGTCGGATTGAAGAAGCAGCAGCAGCAACAACACCCCGCGATTCATATCAAAGAGAAGTACCCCTTGTGCATGTAGGTGATAGCTTCTTCATGTCTGAGAAACCATGTTTTCTCAATTTTTGAGTGTACAAAAGTTTCTTGGAGGAGGAAGCTATGATCCGTAGCAATGAAAAGCTCACTGGCATATTCAGTCCTAATAGATATAAATAATTTTCTAGATCAATTGGTAAATACTCTCTTCAGAGTAAGAGTTTATCATCTATGTGAAACTTTAGTATTTTCCTTGATTGAACTGTGAAAAGAATAAAATGAGCTTTCCAGTGTTTAAAATGACTCAGTCTCTCTCTCTCTCTGATTATCTTTATGATTTTTTTTCAATCTCTATGTATTTTTTTATGATTAAGGTGTTGAGCGGATGAATCCTTGTGACATAGGTTTTTTTTCAGAATTATTTGATGAATTTCACTCCCATCTGCACCATGGCCAACATTTTTATATATGTGTTGGAATGATATGTAGCCCACTTATAAGTTTACTTGTACTTTTTAAGTTTTATAATTTCATTAGGGGGGGGGGGGGGGTGCAGACATCTATTCTTTTAATTTAAAAGATTTATTAATTATTTAAGATAGTGTAAAAATGGCATTAATACTTTTTTCAGAGGTTAAAACTTGTTCCATGCCTCATTTGGATGAGGAGGAGAGAGATTTTTGGAGAAACTGTATGTTCCTACCGCTTTTGGACGAGTAGAACTTTTTTAGTAAAAAAATTAGGAGAAATAACTTCACTGGTAAAAACGATACTCTGTTTGGATGAGGATAACTTAGGAGATTCTCGTAAGTATTCTCTTCTAATTCACTTGATTGATTATTGTTAAATGGAGATATTAATTATTTAGAAGAATCTAATCACAAGGCACATGAGTCGTTCCTTGCTTCTTCTTTTTTATCTTACAAAAGAAAAATGATGAATCCTTAATAAAAATAATCAAATGAGGTTGAAAGCTTGTGTAATGAGCTACATGTATATCAAATTTCAGCCAAACATAAAATTTGAGTTAATTAACTTTGGTGGTTGAAATCACCCAATCATAGGTCCGAATATATATCCACCGATATGATACAGTTTTAAAATCTTATCATATCGGCCGATAAGTCAATATCTAAGCCGCATCATATCGGTCGATATCGGCCGTTTTTGTTAAAAGAAAAAAAAAATTAAGGAGAGAGAAAAAATTGGTCGATATATCAGTCGATAACGAGATATCGGTCGAGACTGTTTTTTCGACTCCAGCACCCGATATCTTTTAGAAAGGGATGCTCGATAATTTTTATCATATCAAAAAGAAATAGAAACATACATGATTAAGTGCAATTCAACTTAATCAATCTTTTAAATTCTCCCAGTAAAAGAACAACTTTTTTTACTATTATTGGGTTTTCACTTTCTCATAACATTTGAGGAAGAGAAACGAGAGGAAGATAACTTCCTCGTACATTTACACTCATCCAAACACAACTCATCTTTATTTCAGAGAGAGAAAAGTAATTAAAAATTATATAATTGTTAGAAAAACATATTTTTTCCTATCCCACAAATTCTATAGCCACAATAATAATAATAATAATAATAATAATAATAATGGAAACAATCAATTTGAAAAATAAATCAAACACACACAAGAACATACCTACTCATGAGACAACTCAAGACTCACAAATAACAAAAATATTCTTAACCTAATGGTGGATTCCAACAACAATGAAAATTAAGAGAAATCTCACAAAAGGAGTATGAGAGATAGCATCTAGGGCTGCTGAATCCACAATTCTAACCGATAAATGTGTTCTTAACAATGTCAGAAGCAAACCTTCAAAATTTGAATTAAATCGAAACAAAGACTCTGGTTAGATTTCACTTCTTCTCTGTTTTTTCCCTTCCGTGTGCTTCTTCTCTCTTTTGCCGTGTGTTTCTTGCCTTTCTTCTAGCTTGCTGCCGTTTTTAGCTAAGTCTATCTTTCCCTTTTTTTTTTTTCTT
Organism: Chimonanthus salicifolius; assembly: GCA_013350335.1. Lineage (NCBI taxonomy): Eukaryota > Viridiplantae > Streptophyta > Magnoliopsida > Laurales > Calycanthaceae > Chimonanthus > Chimonanthus salicifolius. Next base: position 70,859,942 of record CM023535.1, on the reverse strand, counting down.
TCCACTCACGTCTCTCTGTTTGAGACCAAGTACCAGTAACGTCTCTTGATGTTGAGACGGAAGAGGACTCCAGCAAGAACACGATGCTTGAATTGTTACGTTATTAGGAACTACAGGACTCGCTAGAAAATGATGGATCCAATTGATTCAGCTTGGTGATTCTCAAAAATTTATTTATTTATTTTTCTCATATGTTAAGTATGAAGAAAAAGAAAATATATTCTAAGTTTTATTTTTTATTTTTTTAGCTTAATCTGACATGATTTGGGCCTTCAAATCAACTAACTAAACTCTTATCATTTAACATAATGTACTTTACATTTGGTTGGGCAATACAACATTGATTTATAATTTACTGATTTATATATATAAATTATAAGGTTAAAATAATTAACTCCCAAGGTATTAAAGATGGATCCTAGAGAAGTCACTCTCAGTTTATGATAAACTAATCATGTATTGGAAATTTGAAATTGTGAAGACCTCATCGTGGATGAGGGAGACTCTCAAGCAAGAATGAAGCTAGGAGTGTTGAGGTTTAGAGGGCTTCTTCTTTTTTTCTTTTTTTTCTTTTTTACAAAGAAATAAAAGACTCTTATTTCTTCCTTCAGCTCTTTGAAAGCTACGAGCATCAAGTGACTATAGAATTTGAAATTAAGATCTTTGGTTCTTAAGCAAAAATATATGTATGCCGGTTGAACTACTCCCACATAAAGTCTTTTACGTGCTTCGTGAAAACTTGTTGAATTTTTTGAGACTTTATATATATTTTGAAATCAAAACAAGGTGGAAGAGAAGAAGAGTAAGATGATAGAATAAGTTAAATAATAGAGAGAGGAAAAAGTTAAAAAAAATCCAACTATGTTTAAAATACATATAAAAATAATTAATGAACTTCTGTAAATTTGATAGAGAAGGATAAAAAATTTCCGTCTTAAACATGTTACAATGTAGCTCTCTTAAAGGACTGATTCCATCCCTTTAGATTTTGATTAGAGATGGACTGGTTTTGTAGTGATTTGTCCTTGGAATTTAAGAGTTGTATCCTTGAAGGCAGTGTCTTTCTTTGTGTTCATGGATAATTAGATGTCTATGAATACAATCTACCTCTTTTCTACTTTGTCCAATGATAGAAACTAATTTTTTTAAGAAAAAATTTGTAATATAGTCATTAGTTTTCATTAAGTGCCCATCTAACCTCTTCTGTAGTAAAATTCTTTCCAACAGATTAAAAAGAGGACCAACGAATTGACTTAGAGGGTAATTTATTAAGAGAGTTCTTTAATAAAGAAAGATTAATTAAAACTCCCTCCGTAAAACTCCCATGAGTGAGCCCACTATTCTTAAGACACACCAAGGTTAAGCCATGGAAACTCAATCCACAACTTCTCGCTTCCTGAGAGAAAAGACAACTCTCACTTAATGCATTAACTTTTTACCAGAAAAAATACCTTTCAAAATTTTGTAAAAAAAAGATAAAAAATTTAATAGCCTTAATTTTGATTCAAATTAGTTTATTTATAAAAGATGGATCTTATTGTCTATTTACAATTGTTTATAGACTCCAATGTTAATTATTCACGGGGACTATTTATTATTAGATCATGAATTTAAGAGGCGTACTATTCATTATTGGATTGAAAATTAAAGACACATGTACTGCTATTCATTATTTTTGGATCGTTGTTTTTGTTTTATATAAAAGTAAATGAGAATCAGTTAACCCATCATACAATTTGAAATAAACATATCTGTCCTTTGATAAAAATTATTCAAAAGTTTAATAGAAGGTGTATTTATTCATCTGCATAAAACTGTCACTATATGATAATTTCTCCTATAAAAATATTAAAATATTAAAATTTTGATAGTTTTTCTTATGAAAATATTAAAATTCAATATCTTTTAATAAAATGAGCAATCACATACAACTTAATATTTATAAAAGTCCACCATTCTAAATAGTTGATTTTTATTAAATATGATTTAATTATCTTAAAAAAAAAAATTAGAGTTCAAACCCTCAAAATCCTTAATAACACATACTTCAAAAGAATTGATACGGTTGACCCTATCTAATCTTTGAAAGATTCCAAACTTATTAAGTTGGATTGTTTTACTATTCTATTATTTATAATATAAACGAGATATTTTTAAGAATTTTATGTGTTTTATATTTGATATTTATTAGTATATTATTATATTTTTAATTAATTAATATATTATAGATTAAACTTTATCTGACCGATTTAACCCTATCAAATCCAATTTTTTTCTAAAATAATTTGATTCTGTGTCGATTTTTAAAAGGTTGTACAAAATTAGATTAGATGAACGTTGTCTTAATTTACAGAGTGGTTGAAAATGAAATTAGCACGAATATAATTAGACGTACAATTCTGCGTTCAGTCCCCGTAGATGGCAGGGGACTGTCGTCAGTTCGCCTCTCAAGGCCCTCCTGCAACTTCTTTTTTGTCGGAAAAACAGGGATTTCCGATCAAAACAGTTCTCGACGTTCTCTTCCTCATAAAATGGAGTTTACACCCGTGAAAAGATAACTTCTTTTCCCAATTTTTCTCTCTCATTACTGAAAGCTTTTGTAAAAGGTGTTAAAAATCCAACCCTAGGATATTTCATAAGCCGATTCTCATCTAAAGTTTTCCATGAGGGCATGTTTGTTTATTTTCACACGAGAAAAGAAAATGTCAATTTCATAAGAAATTTAGATGAGAAATCGTTTCTTAAAAAATTAAATTTTTAGGGTTTGTTTGCACGTATGAAAAGGGTAATGTGAACTGAAAAATAAACTTTAAATAAATATTCTGTTATATTTAATCACAAAATTAAAGCAAGTGGGCCCTAATAAACACTCATACAAGTGTGAGGCCTGTATTAGGATGACAATGTGTAGAATCGGATAATTGGGTTCAAATTCGAAACAAGTTAATTATTAATAATAAATTTTTTTTAACCCAACCAAGTTTGACCCAATGAGTTTTTTAACCAGTGAATCGATCTGATTCAACTCGACCTAAATTTTATTTTATTCAACTCAACTCAATCCAACTCAAATTATAATATTTTTAAAATTAGAAAAATATAAAAAAAATGATTTTGAATAAAAAGACTTTTCTTCATATTAAATCACTAAATAATAAAATATTTCATTCAATCCAACTCCACCCATCCTAACCATTACAATGAGAGAAGGACAAGGAGAGAATACCTGGCAATGGGTCAGGTCGAGTTGATTTTTGAACTCATCAGAATTGTTAAATTCTATTTGACTCAAATTTCTAACCAAGTCAATTTGAGTGTCATTTTATAATTTGGTGCATTCCGATCGGACTAAGTTACGTCGGATCAAATTGAATTGACTTTATTTTTTTTTTCAATTCAAATTTTATACGAATTTTTATTTTTCAATCTAATCTGACACGAATATACAAATACATAGTCCAAACCCACTGATTTCACAAGTTAAATCATATGAGTCCAATTAAAATCTAACCTAAGTTTCATCCCTAATTATCTCATGTATATATATGGTCGCCCATCCTAACACTGACAAAATTTGTTAAGAGACACATGATGGAATGAAATTCACATTTTATCTTTACCCGTGTACTGCTCATCAAATATCGATGTACCGATATGTAGAACATATATATGAAAAACAAAATTTTCCGAAAAAATTCAAATTATGCTTTGAGGTTTTGGGTTTGGACTTGAGATTTGGGAGTGGCTTGGATTTGAGCCATGTTACGTAGCATAGACAGATGAATATGGATAGAATCAAAATTATCTATAGAAGATGTGAAATATGTGTAGTATCTACACCACACATGTATAACATGTATCCAAATTGAGACGGGTCAAAGTGGCCAACATCCAAATACGTGTGTTAGCCTTAGCTCCATTGGCAATCGAAAATGAGAATTCAAAGTTTTATATGGTTGGGTTTGATCAGATTTTATTATTCTAATGGGTCAAAATTTGATCATATGTTAGTGATATCAAGAGAGATAATCTTACCTAAAGTTATTAATAATCTTCTAGCATAATCTCTAATTTTACAACATAAACTGGATTTCACACTCTCATTTGGAGTTACCAAAAGCACATAAGCTCAAACATAAAAAACCAAGACAGAAAATTTCCACTAACTTAAATGGAAATCAATCAAAACAATTCAAACAATCATTAACACACAAAGTACTGCATTTCTAAACTAGAATTATCAATCACACAGAGAAGATGGTCTCAGAGACCTCTGGCAAGCATTTGTTCATAGTTGTCGATGGATTCGAGTCGCTGGATATGAAGCTGTTGCCTGAATTTCTTGATGAAAGCCTCTGCACACTCGTTTATGTCGTCAGATAGGGGTTCGATCCTCTTCATCTCCACTGGCTTCTTCTCTCTAACATGGGTCTTCTGATTCCTCTGCTTTTCTTCATCTGACTCGGGTTTGAGAGAGGACATGGAACTTCTGTTCATCTTCTTTGATTCAGCACCAAAAACACAAGAACTTCTGGGGTCAGGCTAAATCCTTGTAGCTTCTTTTATACTTTAGAGAAGAGATGAAATTCCACATGCTTGAATCTGAAGGGATGTGCTCTTAACTATTCAAAATGAAGTCGGATTCAAAGCTTCTCAAGGGAAAAGCCAAGGATAGTGGGCATGTAAGATTATTTTATTATCAACACGCATGTGAAGAACATGTGGGTGGTTTGCTAAATGCCAAACCTAATGGGAATCATTAGCTGGCGAGTTGGGTCACTTTGTAATTTCCTATCACCAATTTTTATTCATGTGTGAAATATTCTTGGTAGGCTGCATTTGATGTGAATGGGGATTCCTTGAAAGTTTTTTTTTTTTTAATTTTTTTTCTAAGAGGTGGAAAATAAAGAGAAAAGAGATGAAATCTTTGCCTCTTCTTTTTAGACTCCTTCTCCCATAGGATAGGAAACGACTGTTTTCTCGCTCTTTTTTTTTTTTTAAATAATTTATTTTTCATGTGGGGATTAAAATATATATTGAGAAAAGAGAGATTTTTTATTGGATGAGACAGAATTCATTCATTTTCAATAGAAATAAGGGTTCTGACACAATTTTTTTTTTTTATTTACGTGTGGAAAACCGTGGAAAATCCAACGTAAAACACCCACGAGTGATACCCTGTGATATCCTGACCCATGAGCCAGAGGCCAGGCCCTAGATAGGCTGATCCAAGTGAAATTGGCCCTGTCGGACGGGCCAGCAGAGTGGGCCGGTCGGATCCGACAGCCCAGCAGTGGGTGGGAGTTGTGGAAAGTCCCATATCGAAAGTTAAGGAGTTTGAGAGGGGGTTTATAAGTAGCATTGCTCCCTCAAACCAACAAGACGCGTTTTGGACCCGGACTTGAGCCGAGTCCGATCCAAAAACCGTGCGGGCTCGTGCTTGTGCACGTGTGTGCGCGTGTGGGCCCAACGAGGACAATATCTTGTTGGCCGATCCCCAAGCCCTTTTTATAGGCCGGGCTATTACAAATGGTATCAGAGCTCCGGGTTCTATACTAGGACTGTGTGGGCTTACTACCTTCCACTGGGTTCATTAGGTCAGGCCGATGGCGGCTCTGAGCTTTAGGGGTGTGGATTGTGATATCCTGACCCATGAGCTAGATGTCAGGCCCTAGATAGGCTGATCCAAGTGAAACTGGGCCCTGTCGGACGGGCCAGCAGAGTGGGCCGGTCGGATCCGACAGCCCAGCAGTGGGTGGGAGTTGTGAAAAGTCCCACATCGGAAGTTGAAGAGTTTGAGAGGGGGTTTTTAAGTAGCCTTGCTCTCTCAAACCAACAAGACGCGTTTTGGACCTGGACTTGGGTCAGGTCCGATCCAAAAACCGTGCGGGCTCGCGCATGTGCACATGTGTGCGCGTGTGGGCCCAACGCAGATAATATCTTGTTGGCCGATCTCAAAGCCCTTTTTATGGGCCGGGCTGTTACATATCCACTGCTCTTAGAGTGTACCATATTAGGCTCTGGAGGCTCAAACTTGATACCTTCTGCTTCCTAAGATGGGAAATTAACCAGTTGAGCTACACCATCTGACACAAAAATTGGTGCTTGTTGGATGACATAAGAGATCTCCACTAAATTTCAATCAAAACCACCATAATCCATTAGTGCTTTGGGCATGTCATTTGGCTTGATCAATGTTCATCTCATTTAAAATAAATGAGCTCAAGGTGAAAAATCTTTACAAGGAGGTAAATGCAGAGTGGCTGTGGAAAAGAGACAAACCAACTTGCAAATGAAAAACCATGATACTTTCATGCGCGTGTATCTCTCTCTATTTTTTTCTGATGTAACTATGTCTATATATGATTTTTTTTTCTTTTAATGTCATTATATTACACTCATCTATGTTATAGATTTATTTTTTAAATTATTATTAATTAAAAAAAGAATAAAATACAACAAAGCAATCATCCACCCCGAAGATGAAAGACCCCCAGGAACAACCCTTCAACGCCATTTTTAGCAAAGAAATCCACAACACCATTTGTTGTTCGGCTAAGGTTAAAGGAAACCTCCAAGTCCAAGGAAAGACACTTAATTTCCCTTATTACGATGATAAGCCTCCAGGGGAGACGCCTCACACCCCTAGCTCATTTGATAGCGTTGGAGGAATCACTTTCAATAACTAATTTAAATCTCTCAGGACTCACTCCTAGAGTTAAGGCTCTCCGAATACTAAGAAGTTCCTCTCCCACAGATTCTGAAAACATGACACGAATAGAGGCCATATGATCTCTAAAAACTCCCCCAACACCTGTCGGACCCGGTTTACCCCTTGAAGCTCCATCCACATTAAACTTGAGAGTTCCCAAAGGAGGAGGAGACCACTCAAACATCAACCGCCGTTCTTGCCTAGAGGTAACCATCATGCAACCATCCCAAGACTGACAAAAATCTTCGGCCTTGAAATATTTGAAAACTTTATTAGAACACAACCACGTGCTCAAACTCTATTTTGCTTTTTGACAAAGATCCTCAATATCCAAAGATTGCCCCTCAAAGATCCTAGTATTCCTCTCCTTTTAGATGGTCCACGAAACAATTGCAGAGATAAAAACCCACGCTAGTTTCCTCTTGGTTGTAATACGGTGAATAAACCACGATTCCACGAGACTCTCCCAAAAATCAGGAATTACCCAGGACACACCCATAAGGCTCATAAAGCAACTCCATAACCTCCACGCAAAGGGACAAGTGACAAGAAAATGATCAATACTCTCTTCCTCAATACTACAAAAGGGGCACAAATATTACAAAAGGGGCACAAATAGTCAGCATCTATACTCAAAAGGCCTCTTCTTCTCGATTCCACCCCGGTTACTCTAACTAATCTTTGAAAGATTTCAAACAGATTGTTTTACTATTCTATTATTTATAATGTAAATGAGATATTTGTATGAATTTTATGTGTTTTATATTTGATATTTATTAGTATATTATTATATTTTTAATTAATTAATATATTATAGATTAAACTTTATCTGACCGATTTAACCCTATCAAATCCAACTTTATTCTAAAATAATTTGATTCTGTGTCGATTTTTAAAAGATTGTACAAAATTAGATTAGATGAACGTTGTCTTAATTTACAGAGTGGTTGAAAATGAAATTAGCACGAATATAATTAGACGTAAAATTCTGCGTTCAGTCCCCGTAGATGGCAGGGGACTCTTGTCAGTTCGCCTCTCAGGGACCTCCTGCAACTTCTGTTTCGTCGGAAAAACTGGGATTTCCGATCAAAACAGTTCTTGACGTTCTCTTCCTCATAAAATGGAGTTTACACCCGTGAAAAGATAACTTCTTTTCCCAATTTTTCTCTCTCATAACTGAAAGCTTTTGTAAAAGGTGTTAAAAATCCAACCCTAAAGTCATTTTTGCCTTGCGATTTTACTCTTCAAAGATTCATAAATGGACGGAGATATGAAGATCTCGCTCGACAAGCTCCCCATCAAGCGCTTGGATGCCATCGAAGAAAACGGTGCCGAACGATTTCCGCCGTACGATTCTCCCCCTTTTTCTCCCATTTTTTTTTCTCTTATTTTGGGGAATTTATTTGATTTTTTCCTTTGTGTCGGAGAAGTGAAATTGGGCCGGATGAGAAGCGTCTTGCGCTAATACGGCGTATTGATTTTACGCCATTGGTGGAGAAGGATACAAAGAAGCAGAAGAGTTCAAAGGAGGCAGCTGCAGCTGCGGTGACGGCATGGCCATGGCAGAGCTTGGTGGAGAATCTTCAGTTGGCCCATCAAGAGCTCTCTGTTATCCTTGACCTAATCAACACGGTTAGGAGTTGCTCAATGTCTTTGATTTTCGCTTCTCCAGTACAGTACCTTACTTGCTTATCAGTTTAGAGAAATTCGTAACAGAATTTGATGACCGATTCAATTCTATCTAATACGAACAAACTTGAACAATAATTTTGTGGACTTTGTGAACTTGTCTAAAACTTGTTGGAGATCGATGAAGAGCGTGGACTAGCATTATGCAATTCTACTTAATGTTAGAATATTTCTAGAAATGGACCCCTTTCCTTGATAGTTTTTTGCACTGAATATTCACCACCCATGCGACCATGTGATCATCTAATGTGTGAGGTTCATCATATGAAAGAATTAGTCTAGGAAGATGCCTCCACCAATGCTGGTAGTGTACTAAACAAGAAAAATTCCCTGTATCTATTGAATTGATTATACAAATGGTATATACAGTAGGCCCACCTTATTTTTCTTGATAGGTAGTAATAATGATAATACCCAAGGAAAGCACAGGCATTGGACAGTGGTTTTCTTTTTTGTGCTGTTCTTGTATTCTGAAGCTACTTTTTCTTGTATTTCTTTTAGCCTTCCTGTTTTTCTGGTTTTTTTTCCAGGTTTTTGCATGCTGTGTGTAGCCTTCAACCTGGCACATTTGTTGTGCTCTTTTGCGATAAATTTATCATTACCACTTAGAAAAAGATAATACCCGAAGAATCGTTTTACTGAATGAGAAGATTACTGAAGAACGAGATTGTCCATAGGAACTTCATCCTTACTGGTGCATCCACCTCTGAATTAATATCTCCTGAATATGAGTAAATATTGAACTAGCTACTTTAGCTAATGATCTAATTTTGTTTATCACAGTAGATTTATGGTTCATTGGTTTACCTTTGATCCTTGCTATGCATTCTCTGTCATGTCTGGACCCTTCAGCTTTGCCCGACAAATTTTCTGTACATTCCTTACTTCCCAAAATTTCTGCTCTACTCCTGTGGGTGCTGGAGAGTTTGTATTTTGGGTTTTTATTTTGTTCTCGTCTTGTATTTGCACCTCTGGTGCCTCTTTCTCTTTTAATATATTAACCATTTCAACAAAAAAAAAAAATCTGCTCTACTCCCAAACTGCCAAATGTGTCAAACAGAACAACATGATTTCACCCCTTGTGGTTCTTGATGGTGCCTCGGAGGTCCACTAATAGTGCCACTTCTTTCAACTTAGATAAACATGTACATTGGTACTGAGCTGACCACCCAGTGGTAGGACCTGGTTAGATAATCATGATTCATGAGTCAGCTTTTCAAATTGTTTTGCCAAGAGTCACTATGAACTAGAGAAATTTAGTTCTTGCTACCATGTGTGCCCCACGAGGAGCCTTTCCCTTGAAGATTATTCTCTCCTTCCTGACTCTCCAGGCCATAGCACTCTCTCATAGGTTTTGATCATGGGACCATCAATGAAGCCAATCAATCACTTCCCAAACTTGTGTTAGTGTTGCACGCGGAAATAAGAAAAATCGAACGGAAATAAACATACAGCACAACACAATATTTTAACGTGGTTCGGCCCACCTGACCTACGTCCACGGAGCGACAGAATATTCACTATAAAAGAGAGAAAAATACATGTACAATATTAATGACTCCCTTGAATCATGAGCCCAAACCCGAAGTCCCGAGCCTCTTGTACACCCATGTATACAACACACCGACGTCACCTCTCAGTTGATGTGAGTCTCTCTCATACCCAGAATAGTAAACCCAACTTCTGTATTGCTCCCTCTGCGCTTCCTGCGTCCTACAAGCAACTCTCGATATGCTTCTCAAACGCGAACGTCTCCAATGATGGTGTGTTCCACACACACAGATCTGCACTTCTGTTCTGGCGAAGGGGCTTCATCTTTCCAGCCGCACTTCTGCTGGCTGCCACTCACAGATCTGAAAAGCCAGATCTGTAGCTAGAATCTTGTCTATTACAAACTCCTACGACCATTCCATCTTACAGCAGTGTATAGCAATTGCTTTCTACCATTACAGTAATTGCTATGTATAAAGAAACCCAACCTTCTTTGGACTCTTATCCCACTTTAGAAGAGTCCCCATTCGGCTAGGACTCCACTGTCTCAATTCATTGGAATCGAGCCACCGATCCCAACGACCTGTAGGTGTGATCTTGAATTGTTTGCCAAGTGTCATCATGAACTAGAGAAAATTTTCTTGCCAATATGCTTCCCTATGAGGTGCTTTTTGTTTTGAGTATTATTTTGTCCGCCCTAAGTTGCCCAACTATTGCAAGTCAGAATATTATCTCTGAAGTTTGACCATGGACTTAAAGGGACCCAGAGGGATCCACGTTCCACCCCTGAGGGGATAAGAAGGATTCATGAAGGGCCAATGGAATATAGAAGTAAAGAAAACTGAAGCACAAATGCTGGGTGAATGAACAATGTATTAAGAGGTGTTCCATTCATTCCTCGTCCTCTCAACATGTGAAAGTTCTTACCCCAAACTGCTTGAAAATGCCAACCATTCTGTGAGGCTACCTGGCCCCGGCTCCCACCCCCCCCACCCCACCCCACCCCACCCCACCCCCCCACTCTTTCCACCAAGTCTCACCTCACATGCACTGACCTTTTTCTGTTTTACTTATGTCCTAATCTGATCCTATTGAAGTTGCACCTAACATTGGATTGAACTGCATTTTTTTCCCCGCACTTAACATTGATTTTTATTGCCTTGAAGTCTATACTTTGATCATCCAATCAAGCCTGTGTTTTGTTCCTTTCTAATGCATTCATGTACATTTCCTTCTTTCCTTCCCTTGAATAGTGATGGACTCAGGTGGTACCACAGGGCCCACAAAACAGTTGCATTTGAGAATGGCTCACATTAGAAATTATCTCTTCTCATTGTAGGAGAGGAACCAAATGTTAGGAAGAGTAAAATTGAAGGCTTTCGAGTGCCATTATGGAATCAACATCACTGTCTGAGTCCTCAACTGCTTGTTGCTGCTAATTAGTGATTATCGCTTGTTTCATCACCAGTTGGTCTGCTACCTCTTATAGCTGTACCTAACTTTCTCACCTATGTCTTTGTACATTTAGACAATCTACAGTATTATTATAACCATTTTTCAACCATCTAAAGTTATTATTTCTCTATCTTCTACTGGATGGAGTCAATTGATCATCGTTCAAGTGTAAATTAGGGAATAAGCGTGATAGTTTTAATAAAAGATGGAATAAGCATGAACCTCTAGCTTTGAATATCCATTGCATACATGCTCCTGTTGTATGTGTTTAAGGTATAAAATAGAATCAGCAAGTGTGTGCAGATATTATATATCTATATTTTTTAAGGGGGAAGTGACAAGGACACCGGGTTTTTTTTATTTATAATAAAGGGCACTAATGTACCTTTTCACCATTTACATGATGACAAGTGGACAAAAAAGACAAGCTTGGTATCTTATGTTATCAAAAAGACCAGTTTCCCTATAATTCCCTTTTGAAAGGTGTGCAAATATTATTTATCTACTCATATAACCATAGATTTGAGTCATGTAACGTCAGAGTAAATATTTTTTTTTTGAAGAAAAACATTGAATAATGGAAATAGTAGAACTCTTTTATGTACACGAAGTCCCACCCCACCACTCACACATACACATCTCCTCCTTCATGGGTGAGTATTTATTTGGCATTTTGACTAGATAAATTAGTAGCATTTAGTTCTTTATTATTTATATGTATCTCTTTTGTAAAGGTGGAAGCAAATGATGCAGTAACAGTGGCTGGTATGACAAGGCCAAAGCAGCTTCCAAATGAAGTTCTATCAGATCTGGCTGTATCTGCAGCAACTAAGCTTCAGTGTTTTCGGGTATTGTTTTATACATTTGGGTATTGTAAACTGCAATTTATTCCTTTTGATTTATAGCATTGGTCCATTTATGATGTAGGATTAGGATATCCAACCTCAATCGCTAAAGCGGAAGCTCGTGTATGAGATAAGAACCAATGCGAGTTTAACACAACCCGTTGATCTTAGACGGTAAAACCCAATTCAATTAAGCACAAAAGTAATTGAAACAAATTGCTCTGGTAAAATCAACACTGCATAAATAACCCCAAAAATCTCAAGATACCTTCCTCAAATCTCAACAATTTCCTGGAAAAATATCTTCAGCCAATCACCTTGGCTTAGTGAATACCAACTGGCTTTCAGCCAGGAATAATGGGTTTAATCACCCTCAAATCTTGAGTCAATCACTCAACGTTTACAGACATGTAAACATACCTGATTGAGGTGTTGGAATCAATCACCCTTCAACGTCTTTGAATGGGCTTGAACTCACCTTTGCCAATTGCTGCAAGTCGTTGCAGAGAACTCCACTACCCAACGTGTTGCAGCAGTATTCTCCAAACGATTCTGCAATTTGCACAGCTCAAATCTGCTTGTTTCAATCGTCGGAAGAGAGCTGGATTTTCCAGCAATACTGCAACTCTTGCAGTATTAAATCAAAGCAAAACAGTCCATCGTTTGCAAGGAAAAAAAACTGAATTTTATAAATCAAAATCTCCCCCCTACACTGATTACATTCATAGATATATATAAGTGAGCTGACCCTCACATTCCTAATTAAAAGCAACTAAATATTCAAACTAAAAACAATCCTAAATCAACTACACTTCCACCGATAGTCCTAATTAAGTAATACCTAAGTTAGAGATAAAGCCCATCTAAGTTGGGAAAGAACTAAAAAAAACAGCTGTCTGCCACCGAACTGGGCAGAATCTTCTCCCAACTTGGACTTCCTATGTTTTGACTCTAACGAGTTGGGCATGCACATACTCCTTGGGCCTGCTTGCTTGTTTTGGACCTCGGGCTGAATTGCACGATTGAATTAAATCCCACGACCCATATTCAAGTTTCCACTCAGATACCTGCCTGGATTGAAGATATAATTTTCATCATTCCACTTAAAGCCCAAACCTGTCAAATTGCTTGCGCACCCGCCTGGGTCAAAATTAAAATTTTGATCATGCCCATGGATGCCCGCATCAATTTAGCTACATCAGATCAATGAAATTTTGTAGTGATCGAGATGCATTTCGTTTTTGAGAGATGCATCTTGATCAATGAAGTTTTGGGGCAATGGAGATGTATTTCCAATTCTTTTTAATAATGCTGAGGAATGCAACATTATTTGAATCCTGTATTATATAAAGTTCTACTATGATTCTTTTATTGCAATGCAAAAATAGTTTAATAACTTGGTCATAAAAAACGTTTAATAACTATTGCTATTTGATCTATAATTTGCAGTTTGGTACATGAAGCTTTGCTTTGTTATGCAGTTCTTTCTGCTTTATTAGTAACAACTTCATTTCTGAAAACAAACAAACATCATATACTAATTGCAGCTTGAAGCAATGCAAATAGGTAAAAATAAAGCTTCTATCCATCAATATGATTTTCTATCTAATGGATGTCCATCAATGTGCTTAGATCTGCAAATAATAAGGCAGATGAGTTAACCTTTCGAAAAAAAAGAGGCAGATAAGTTAGCTAAACAGGGGCTTCTCTCTCTAATAAGATTGTAATTAGATCCTAGGCTGTTTTGAGCTGGTGGGTATGGTTTTCCTTTGTTTTTGGTAGCTGGCTTGTGAGGCTGGGTTGTGGCGTTCCTGGGCTGTATTCTTTTCCTTCTATCAATAAAATGGTTATTCTTTCAAAAAATAGTTCTAATATTTTTTTTTTAGGAAAGGTAATTCTATTCATCAAATTGATGGATAGAAAAAGTCCCCAAGAATGATAAGTTGAACATCAAGGCTATATTTTGATGACGAGCTCAAAACAGGGGGTTCTCTTGGGAGCTTGAAATTGGTAGTTCCCCCAAGGAAAACCCTGCTTTTATGATTCCTTGTCTTTTCCATCACCCTGTTTGATAACTTCAGGGTGGAGGACTTTGCATTAGTATATAAGTAAGGAGTATTCTTTGGATCACATAAGTGGAAAATGAAGTATAACCTTACATCAACCCCCTCACCCACCCACCCACAGGAGAAAAAGGAGGAGGAAAAACTGCGGTACTGCCTTGTGCCTATAGTTTGTGGTCTGACCCATCTATGTTGTTGCTCCTTAGTGGGCCATGATAGAAAAGCATAGTAGGGCCCATTACCCATCTATTTGATCCTTTTGGCCCTAATTGGAAACAAAAGTGCTGAAATATGCAGATAGACAACCATTTCGAAAAAAAATGCAGATAGACAACAATTGAAGGATGAAAGTGATCACCACTTAAATGTTTAATATGCACTATCTGTTTCCGCTCAAAAGTTGTTTTTTTATATTTTGAAATATTTCTTATTAAAGAGTTGCGACTACACTAAACTATTAAATATGTGCTGTTCAAATGTTTAAAGTTCACTGTAGACATTTCGATTATACCCTTCTGTACTTGACATGATAATGGGTGAGAATCATTTGTCTCTTGGTCTTGGTAATAGAGTAGCTCATGTTTCAAATGCTTCAAAGCCACTCCAATCATCAACAGTACACACTCATTTTCCTGATTCATTGCAGTCATTCGCTCATTGCTGAGCCACATTGCAACTTATTTATTTTGCTTATATCAAGATCAATGTGGTAGTAGAATAATTCAGATTGTTTTGTTCAATAATCAGTTAGTCCTCTTCAATATGCATCCTAGCCATTTGTTCTGTTGACCACTCCACCCTTTCTCCTATCACCTGATAATACTCTCTGACCATGGCGTTTTTATTCTCAGCTGCTCTAAAAAATCGTGGGAAAACATCCTTCAGCAATCTTTTTCCAACTTTTTATCACTCCAAAACCTCTGAAATAAAAACCTGGTTTAAGAGATCCAAAAGAGTGGATGAATTAGGTATTGCTTTGTACCATATATGAAAAGACATTCCAATGTTTCCAAAACATTCTCCAGGCATTTCTGAATGTTTACCAAATTTAATTTTCCATATCTCAAATGTTTCCAAAATGTTCTTCCAAGTTTGAAGCAAATGTTTCTGTTTCAGAAGCACATAATTGATGAAACATGCTTCTGACCCATAGGGCATTTCCGGTAACTGTGATCCATACCATGTAAACTGTGCTTTTAGAATGCATGGTTGAGTTCAGTTTATGTTATGATTTTTTTATGAAGCTCTGTCAGTGCAATGATGTGCATATTCCATGTTTGCCATCAGGATGGTGGACCATCCCTTCACTCTTCTAGTTTGACTTAGCAAGCAAAGTTATGGGCCATTACATTGAGTTCAAAAATGGTCAAGTCATCACTTACAATGTTGATGTTGATACTTTTGTTGTGATATGGATATGTTACTCCAGCAATGTATATGGATATGTGTTCTGTAGGAATTTGGGGTTGTAGCACTGCCTTTATCTTCAGGTTTTCCCCCTTTATTTTGTGTGCAGCATCTTGGAAAATATTTTAAACAATCTGCCAAAGCCCTAGAGCAGCAGGTTGCTAGAGAAGCAAGATTCTACGGTGGTCTAATCAGGTGAATACAAATACACATTATAATCATATTTTTGTGATTCTTATACCTGCCTGCAATCTGCTGGCAATTACCTTCTTCTGTTAACCTTTTTACTGAAAATTAAATAGATTGCAGCAAAATTGGAAAGTGAAACGACAACGGACGGCAGTTTCTGCTCCAGGGAGTGAAGGCTTCACTATTGATTTGTTGGATATTTCACTGTCAGATCCAACAGCTTTGTTTCGCCCTTCTTCTATATCCACAATACGGGTTGACCATGATTCAGCTGGCATGCTGACAATAATTGTGCCTCCAAAATCATGCCGATCATTTTGTTTTGGGTTTGTCGGTGGCCGTTCAAGCTATAAACCAAGAATACTAAATAAAAGCAGAAAGGATAGCTTGGGCGAACATCCTTCACATGAAGTTAAGAAAGAAGTTGTAAGTGACGAGGATGTCAACAACTGCACTAAAGAAGCACACTCGGTTCTTCGTGAAATCCATAGAGCAATCTTTGATGAGCAGGTGATTATTCTTTATACCGTAAGCCTAGTTCACATGTCTTTGCAGTGTTCTCTAGGATATTTTTGGAATAACCTTTCATAGTCAAATCCGAAAGTGGTAATTCACATGTGAGACTAGTTCTGAAGAGAAACCCTTATGTATGTGGTTGGTTTCTTTTATCTGGTGCATTTATACCTTTTCGATTACTTCGTAGAACAACTTTAACATGTTTGTGTGCAGCCAATTTTGAAAAATGCTATTGATTTGTGCAATGGCCTTATGTCCTTATATGTCACATCGGATCAAATAAAAAAAGGTTATCAATTGTGAGCCATCATTGCAATGGTTGGGCCCAGGTTTTGGCTTGTCCATGTTCATCTAACAACCATGAAATTATGGCTACATTAATATGAGAAATCATGCATGCATGCACTTGCACTTTTTTGTTAGAGTTATGTACTTTTACCTCATAAAAGAGAACAAATGCCTACAGAGCTCACTGTAGACGAAAGATACTAGGTATGACAAAAGCTACAATTATGATGATAATAACCATTGTTGGCCTGGAACATCACCTACTGGTATATCAGAAAGCCATCCCAATGCATGTCACAAATTACCAAACGAAGAAACCCATAAATACAATTATAATAAAACACCAAAACTGAATATGGCCATAGAATCAGCAATCCGTGGGACACATTTATGTGGAGGCCTTGATGATTGAAATTGAGGATACTATAAGGATTTGAAAATTCAATTTTAAATTCCACAGTAGGTGCGGTGACACTAAATCCATGATTTTTTTAATCATGGATAAAATGATATTTGGTGTGGTAAATTGAGTGAAATATCAATTTAAAAAGTATTGTTATTTAAGCATTTTTTGTGTCGGTGGGTGGTTAGCATTTGTGTGTGTGTTGGGGATTGGGGCGGGGGGTGAATTTTAGATACTGCATGTGTCATATGCATTGGAGACAAGACAAGATTGGGAGGTGAGCCAATCAAAATTGGAGATGACTTCATATCACATGACAATAAGTTTGGATACTTGATCTCTATGTTAGAATCTCATGGAGGATCCTTTTTTTTTTTGAAATGATTATTGAAATTATATTAAAATCACCAGAGGTGCAAAAGGAAAGGAAACAAAGTACAAAAAAGTAGCAAAGAAACCGAGAGCCCCTTACACCCACAAAATCATGCCCCCCAAAAAGAGAAAACAAAAATGAAGAAACCTAGGAAAGGCCGATACTCTCTTTTCAAGCACTCAAAATGTCATTCATGAAAAAATGTTGGAAGTCGGATAAGGAGGAAGCCCAAGCTGCACATTTGGCTAGAGCCCGGTTCAATACTTTGAGGACTTTCTGTACAATTCCTGAAGACCCTATTGTTTCGTTCCTACCAAATACTCGGAACGGTAGCAAAAAGGAGATATTAAAAATCTTCCATGCAATTGAAAGCTGAGAAATCGTAAAAAAAGTAAAGATGGTAAAAAGTGTACTGTAGCAGAGAACTCCTGGGCATGTTTTTGATTTCCACTCATTTGCGTGCACGTCCAACTATTAAAATCACCTGATGACTCGACTAGTGGGATTTCTTGTATCCATGGGAGGTCCCTTCTGATCATTGGCTGTAAAGGTAGGTTCATTGCTCATTGTGCTAGACCTTGTAGCATATTCTACATTACCTCTCCTCATTTTAAGTGCTTTAGTGCACAAGGATACAAAAACATTTATATTAACAGCTAGACATATTCATTTGCTGATTTTAGTTGTCTAATCTCAGGTTTTTGATTTGGTGAATCGTGAGGCTTTCCACCCATCTCCAGGAGTTAATGTGACTGGGATACGAGAGAACTTTCTACAGTTTGGGATTGGTCAAGAAGCCTCCGTATTCTTATCCCTCAAGTCTTCTGAGCAAGATGACCATCAAATGATCAACTCCACCAGTAACACTGATGTAGAAGGTGGGGTTTTATCTTCAGACATGGTTCTTGTGCAAGATGTAGATGAGAAGCAAGATGCCCTTCAGAGGAATTTACTGGGACATCTTAATCCCATGAGTTGTGAGATTTATTTGCAACAGATTCTCCATGAAAATGTATTTGCAAGAGTGAAGGAGAAGCGCCTAGCAGCTGGCAGGACTCAAGTATCTGGTCAATCCGGAGGAGATGGGTTTGGTCTTTTGGGTCATTTTTGCATGACTTTAGCTCATAGAATCTTTTCCAACAAGGTTTTGGCTGAACTAGAAAAAATGGTAATAGTACTGACATGAATTATCTTTTTCTGGGAAAAAGATGGTCTAGAATATTTCACTTGCTCATATTTGTCATACTTCACTGTGCTTGTCAAAGTGGACTACTATGAGATCTAAGCTTCTCCCAAAGTGGCTCCTATATAGGTGCTTCAGCCCAAAAATTAGGGCAGACTACTAATCAGGTGCCCTTTGTATATGGGACCAAATCTAGAGTTGAGAAGAACTGGAGTATAATGCATGCTCAATGCACATGTTGGGAGATCCACTGAGAATAGCATGCCTGATTTTGGGCCAAGTGGTTTGCAAGGTGGCCCTACCTGATACACTCAGAGGGGGGAGCGATGTGAGTAGACCTCTAAAATGAAAATGGCAATTCTTTGATTCTCCTTTAACTATAATCTTTATTTATGCCTTCAGGTGAGTGGAGTTCCATATCTCCATTTATTATCTCATCCCACTTGGCATTCCCGGACTTCATCATGGTCACTCTTTGTAAAGGTTCCTGAATCTATTATTCATGCTGGTTGCCAAACAAGGTCAACAGATACTCATGACACAAAGAGCAGAGTCAGATCACAATTTCGTACGAAAGTGGTGGTGACTGATGAATGCATTAGTGTAAGTGGGGAAGGTGTGCCCAATGTTGTGGGTTTCTTCAAAGGCAGTTCTGTGGATGTCTGCTCAATGAATCACTTTGACTGTGACCTGGCAGACCTCCCTGTGATTCTTCTGCAGCAGGTATGCCCTCATCTTAAGGAATGGGTGCAGACATCAGTCTGGCAGATTGAACTCTAGATATGCAGACATTTTGGTAATTCTGTGTTCATTAAAGAGTCCAAAGTTACCTAGCACAAAACCAAATTGGTTCTCTGAGATACTCCATTTTTCTCTTAGGTGTTACTCTGTTCCTTTTAAAAAAAAAATTCATCGTATGTCTCATAAGCTCAATACCTCCGTAATTTATTAATTGGCACATTTATTATCTCCTTTATTCTTACAGAAGGGGAGTATAATACTCTTTTGCCGTCGTTGCCTCATGCTTTTGAAACCACTTATGAAAAGGGTATGGAAGGAATGACCCATTTATATTTTTGAAAATTTTCTTGGAAAAGAAAGATATTAAAATAACTTAAGGGCCATCTACCTTTTGTTTAATGTCAAGACATAAGTTGATAGATTCAATCTCTCTCTCTCTCTCTCTCTCTCTCTCTCACACACACACACACACACACACACACTGCTTTTGCTTTCTGTCTATACAATTATAACAGTTACATTGATACAAATTTGTTGCATTCACATCTTTGGTTCATTCACATGCTTTCAGGATTCAGAAGAAATAGCAAAAATGTTACTGTATTTCATTATTGTGCTTATGTCTTTACGCTAAGCACTTCATCGCACACTTCTTTTTTTATAAATCTCTCTCTCTCTCTCTCTCTCTCTCTCTCTCTCTCTCTCTCATGCTTTTACCTTTTCCCCCTTTTTTGGTGTTGGGGGGAGAGGGAGGGTTGCAAGCAAGTGGGCATTCATTTACCCTTTTATTTCATTCTTTATTTACTTTCTGAGTAAGGATATTCATTATCAGATTCCTATGATATCATACTTCTAAAATAAAGGCCTATTTATACCTTCTTTTTTCCCGCGAGGTCCATAAACTGTTTTAGATTAGTCTGAAGAATGATTTCTTTAATAGGTTGCAAGCCAGATCATTCGTTGGCTACATGAGGAAGCTCTTATAGTAGGAATGAAGGCAACTAGAGACTTCATCAGCTTGTCTTTTGAGTTGGAGCAGGGTGACACACTGGGTCTGGTAGCTCATGTCGATCCTCATGATCCCTGTGGATGCGTCTCGTGGTGGTTGGTAATGGATGATGGACTGATGGAGGAAGGTAAGCTTCATATGGATTTCTCTGATGGTGGGTCTGAAAATAGGAAATTCCTTGGACATTTGTCACTTGAAGCATTGTATTCAACATTAATGGATTTGGTCAGTTTGTGCAGTAGTGAAAGCCATTGATTGACTTCAGTCCCAGACGTGTTTTATCTTTGCTAATATTCATAGTTGACCAAGTATTCCACATGGCTTCTAAAATTCATTGCCGATAATATGGATGAATGGGGATAAAGTTGTTGAGAGAATCCCTTATCATGTCTCCTTTTTCTTCTACAATTGTTCCTGGGTCATGCAAGTCCTGGCATTGTTGTTTGTGAGAACTGCTACCTGAATTGCCCAAAACCTAGAGGTAGATCATTTGAGTCTGGGTCCTGTAGGGGATTGTTGCAGGATGCAATGGAGGATTTTTGTTAGGGGACTATATCTGATTCTCTTGTAGGAAGACATGACATGCTGGTGGAGGCAGTGGATCTTGCAAACATAAATGGAGGGTTCTGTATGTTCTAATCAACCAAAAAAATATCGTTAGTATTGTAACGATTCGTCCTGCTAGTACAATATTGTCTGCTTTGGGCCTACACACGGACCCGCAAGGTTTTGCTTTGGCAAGCCAATCCACTATTGCTCCCAAAGGCCTTGTGTTAGAAGGAAGAAGGCTACTACTTATATACAAGCGAATTTCCAATGCCACTAGTAATGTGAGACTTTTTGGGGTAGGATATTACAATCTACCCCCTTTAAAGTCAGAGCCGTCCCCAGCTTTGCACACACAACAACTAAGCCTACACTCCTCAGACAGAGAGTTGAACCATTTTTTGATACCATTTGTAACGATCCGTCCCGCTAGCACAATATTGTCCGCTTTGAGCCTACACACGGACCCGCACGGTTTTGCTTTGGCGAGCTAGCCCACTGTTGCTCCCAAAAGGCCTTGTACTAGAAGGAGGAAGTCTACTACTTATATATAAGGGAATTTTCAATGCCACTAGCAATGTGAGACTTTTTGGGGCAGGGTATTACAGTCATTTAGTTGAGGCAATGACAGTAAGCCATTAACTGTTTGGGTTAATGATCCACAATCTTCGTTTGATATCAATTGAGTAACCATATTTGATAGAGCTAACTTTGGTCCATTAAGACATCCATTCTTAGTTAGCCCTTTATATTTGGGCTTGTATCTATAGTTAAAAAAAGTGACTGATTTTCTCAAATATGCAAAAATAAATAAAAGAATACATTATGTGATGGTGAACATTCCTTTACCTTGTAATTGGGCTTAAATCTTTTTACTATTTTCGGTTCTTCCTCTTGAGGTAGCCCAGGGTTTGGATTTTACTGACGAGCATTCTTGATTGGTGGGGCTCTTAATTTGGAAAAGTAGAGAACAGAGTTGATACTTTCTCTGCTCTTGTAACTTGTAAATGATGCATTAGCCATTGCCAACTTTTAACCCACTATGCATGGTAATTATCACATGAATGTTGAATTTAACCAAGAGTGGTGATTATAGATTGATATCTGGTTATAGTTATAGCCCATTACATTTTGGGATCTTGAACCGATCAGAGTTAGAAGATTTATCAAGCCACTATTCTTGTAAACTCGATTTTTCTTAAAAAAAAAAAAAATTAAAAGAAGAGTTTGGTCTGGTTCTGATTTTGGCTATGTCGTCATCATATGGGTGTGTTGGCTTCTAAATTCTAATATTTCACAACCATGTATCTCTCGGCCTTTTGAGCCGAAGTTTTAAATAGTAGAGTTAGTCTCTAATTCAGTCAGTAGGGACTGAATCCTAGAAAGAGTTTTTTATCAGCTGAGTTTGACAGTAATTAGCTGAAAATCACTAGAAATCAGGTGAAAATTGCCTGGTCTTAACCATTGTATCAGTAAGGACTAAATCTCTTTTTAAACAATGACAAAGGCAACTCTTTTATATTTATGCAAATATATGTAACATGCAAAAATTTAGCTGTCAAATTGAATTTTAGATTCGGGGTTTGAGGCCGAATCAAGGATTCAGTGAAGAAATTTAAAATTGTCGTTCTCGAGTTTAACTACGGTGTAAACTCAAAAATCTTCTAATGAATTAGTTTGCATGTGAAATTAAAATTTAATTTAACACAATATAGAATTAAATAAAAAAAAAATCCCCCAAATGGGAGAAAGCACAAAGCTTGATAATTTCAATAATGAAGTCTGTTTTACAATCTTCGGCTAGAAATAATTTTGTATCCTTTATTTTCAGTAAAAGGAAATAAGATAAAGATAAAAAGACTGACGTGGGGTTTCCAACTTGGTTTCCTGTTCCTCTACCTTTCTTCTCTGAAATTGATTAGGATCAGATCGTCTACTCAGCAAATACAGCCGAGTGCGTTGCCTTTTCTTCTTATCTCTTTTTACTGTTTATCTCAGTCAAGCGGCTGGGTTCCAAGATGGAAACCCAGCAGCATTTTCGCCTGAATCTTCTCCTTATGCCCAATGAATGAATTAACCAGCAATGTCTTCATTTTCTCTTCTACTCCTTATCTTTCTTTCTCTTTCTTATCTTTTCTTTCATTCAAATCAAGTCCCATGATTTATTTCCTCTCCTTATCTGTTAAGTTAGATTTATGGGTTTGTGTCCCAAGTCCATGCTTTTCTCCATCAATTTGAGCATGAATTCAAAAGGCAAACTCGTCAATTCGATTTAATTGGGCCGACTTGTCCTCGCCCGAGTTTGCATCAGATTCGTCAGATCTGATGCCTGAATCACTCTGCATGTTATCCATATTTATTTGTTTGGATAATATGGCTACTCTCTTTTCACATTGAAGGTGAGATGAATTCTACAGTTTCATGTATGTATATGTGGGGAAGTGGAGATATTCATATTATCCCTTTTATATATAGATAATATACAGTGAGGCCTAACTTTAGTTATGATGGACAAATTTTTGAAAAATTAAGTTGCATCGAATACTGATTTGAAAAATAAAACAAAAAATATAGAAGAGGGGACATATTCAGGCAACCTATCGGATTCTATCACATCTAATACATAGAACTTAGCTTCCAACTGAATTTTAGGGTCAGAGGATCCTAATAACATATTGGAGAAGTTTCTGAGATCCTTTAGCAGTTGCATTACATCGTTTAATTTAAAAATAAAGTAGGCTTTTCTTGTAGATCGGCAGTCAATTTCTAAAAATAATTATACAAATTTTAATATGAATATTCATCTTCAGAAAAATGGTTGTAATGAAAGTTGAGAAATAAATAATATGGAAGTCTCACAATAAAAGGCAGGCACCATCGGAAATGTAATAGCAATTTTTTCTTCTAAAAAAGAAGATAAAGAGGAAAGTGAATCAAAGCATGTGACAACTCCTCTTCTTTCTTCAAGTTTAGGTTGATTACCTAAGAATACATGCATTCTAATTTCTAAATAGAACTTAAATTAGGCAGGTTACAACTTGCAAAGTTACAAGCACCTCATTGGTCTACTTATTGGCCCGTGATATCCGGAAATTGGAAATTCAGTCAAAAACCTTAAGTCTAGGTGAGGTCCCTGAAGTTTATATTGAGTCAAATTCATCCTTCAATCCAATTCCACCTAAATTTATTTGAATTCATTAGGACTGAAATTCGAGTCGAGTTTAAATAAATCTAATTCAACTCATATCAAAAATTATTGAACCCGACTCGATCCGACCTGAATTTCTTACTCGAATTACTCAATTTGATCGAACCCGAATTATCTAAGTCTAGGTGAGGTCCATGAAGTTTATATTGAGTCAATTTGATCCTTCAATCCAATTCCATTTAAATTTATTTGAACCCATGGTTGACCTTCATTTGAAATACCAGCTCTATCAGAGTTTTTAGAAAATTTCATAAAAAATTTCAATATTTCTTTATCGCGCTTAGTAGTTGATGCTTTAAATACGTCAATGTTTTCATCAATATATAAGAAAAATTGTAATGATCCGACCTGTGAACAGGGCTTAGGGTCCAACTCAATAAGAAATTGTCTGCTCTGAGCCCAAAAATGAGTCCTCACGGTTTTGCCTTTGGGCCTGGCCCAACCCAGTAAGCCCAAAACGCGTCTCATGAGTTAAGGAGAGGCAACAACTTATAAATCCCATCCGGAAGTCCTCAACTTCCGACGTGGGACTCTCCAAAATTCCCACATGCACTCCCACTTGTTGGGCTTGTCGGATCCGACCAACCCACGCTGCTGGTCCGACCGACAGGACCCAGTTTCACTTGGATCAGCCTCTCTAGGGCATGACCTTTGGCTCATGAGTCAGGATATCTGTAACGACCTGACCCGAATACACAACTTAGGACTCGACTCAGTGTGATATTGTCCTCTTTGGGCCTCACACACAACTTGAATTCGCATAATTTTGTATTTGGGCTCTAGCCCACATAGCCAAGGCCCAAAAGGCCTCACATGAGTACAAGGGGTGGTAGCCTCTTATAACCACCCAACCTCCTCTCCCCCAAACTGATGTAGGACTCTTCCTACATTAGTTTGGGCAAGGTGAGGTATCACAATATCACAAAAATGATTAAGAATTGTTCAAAATCTAAATTTAGCAGAAAATTTACATTTAACTCCATAAACATTTAATATTATTCTATAAAATATTTTGAAAAAAAATTAAAAATCAATAAAAATAACTCAAAATAGTCAAACTTTAAAGAGAAAAAAAGTATAGAATTCACAAATAGTTTTTACTTAAGAATTTACTTCTAAACCTTCAATCATACCTAATGGAAGACTGAATTAATAACAGTAGAAATAGTTTTTAAAAAAAAATAAAAAATGAATTTGGATGATATTATACAGTATTAATCGATACTGCCTACGATTATACAGTTGAATTATGGGTCATATTAACTATAATAAATATTATATAAATGACACACTGTATATCACCCAATACATAACAAGAGTATTTGTTTTTACAGGTAGGTTTACACGAGCCCTACCCCAGGACAGCAAGGCTGAAGAACTGGTGAGCAGTGACAATTCAAAAATTCCAAAAGTTTCCTTTGGGATTAAAGGTATGCTGTTCCGCAGTACTACCAAAAAAATTTAAGTGGGTCCTTGGAAGAAATACTTTTTCCAATTGTCGCATGAGAGTGGGGCACGTTCGATACTACAATTTACAGTACTCCTGCTGAGTACCTATCGTGTCTTCCTCCTATTTTGAGACTTTCTTTATTGCAAGACTCCCAAAACTCGAAAAGAAAGATTTGCAAACCTAGAAAATATCCAAAATTTCCAAATCCAATGCTGGAAAGTTTATACATGTGCATGAAACATTCTAAATCCATTCCAGGACACAAGAAACGAATCCCGTTCTATTCTCAATACCTTTCTATTTCGTGCCAATTCAGTCTAATCAAATGGAACTCCTTCCAATTCATTCCATCCCTTGTCAAAGAACAATTGCACAAAACTGAGGCAGTTTCTTCCAACTGTTTTGGAGATATTGTGGATCACCATTGGAGGTGTATTCTTTGGGATTTCTTGAATTGTTTGGAAATATGTGAAATAGTCTGAATTTTGATCTGGGTTCTGTAGAAAATTACCATTAAAGAGACAGTAGTTCACCTTCTAGAGGTTTCGGTTATTGGAGTTGCCGAGTTTCGCGGTCGAGGATTTGTTTGATGGAGGAAATCACGAAATGGGTTTTGTAGAGGATTGATTTTGGGGTGTGGGTTTTGGAGCTGCAGAGATTTCATTGATTTTAAGATGGTTGGATGGCCTTTTTTTCTCAAATGGCCCGTAGAGACTTTCTGAAATGGTGAAAACTGAGAATTGAGTTTTGTAAAATAATTGGACTCTTCATGTGGTTTCTGAATTTCAGTCATTTTTTCGCATTCTTTGTTTCGTTTGCAGAAAAATTATAGGATTATAGGGGATTCTTGGGTGAGGGTTTTGGAGTAGCAGAAACTTACAGAATTAGATTTCTGTGGTTAATTTTGAACTGCAAGGATTTTTTATTCTTTGTTGGATTTCTTCGGTTCTTTGAAAATGTCCGGTGGATCGCCTGTGGGCACTCCTGTTGCAGGAATGAGACAGAGACACAGTCAGGGATATTTGTCGGGCAGTGAGGATCTAGAAGACGATGCTTCTTCGAGGATGTTTCGTGCAGTATCATCAGTTCCCAGGGCTCGGACTTGGATTGAGGCGATGGAGAATGTTCTTTGGTTTGCCTCAGCGGCATTCATCATCTACTTCGGGGACAGAAAATCCAATCTTATATCTCTTCTCTTGAAGGACGAGCGGATTAAGAGGTAGGAGGGTTCCTTCTACTTTCATGTCAGGAGCTTTTTTTGTTCTGTGTTATCTTCATGAAGATTATAATAAAAAAATTCTGAGATTTATAATGGAACAATGATAGTTTCAATGAGGAACTGGTTATTGTTTGAAAGATATGGAGAATTATGTTGTTTGATTGTTCTTGTTCATGGGAAACAAGCCATTGTCTTGCTCAGTCGTTTTTCAAATTGAATATTTTTGGCCCTTTGTTTGTACGGAAATCAATATTTGGTTTAAAGAACATTATGTCTAAATTGTTATATTAGTACCATGTTCTGTAATTTTCTGAAAGGCTGTAGTTGGAAATATTATTTCAGCACTTAAACTTTGTCTCTGTTTTTAGGCTTCATGTCCATGTTTATCTTAGCAAATATTGCAATTATGTTTCTACCCTGTTACATGGATTCTTTGAAATGAGCAATGTGTTCCATGGACATAGACCTTGTATCTGAGCCTTCATGAATCATAGCACACTTGGATTCTTCTACTGCTAGTTTATGCATTATTTTCTTGCTGACAATTTTTTTATTTTGTTCTCTTCTAAATTTGAAGTTAGGTATTGGAATATTTATAACTTGATTCTCGGGAAAAAAATCTAGTATTTTAGAGAATCAGTTTGCATTTATGTAAGTTTAGAGGGCAGGGAAAATTGTATGTATGTTTTTATTGATTTACCGGAGACCTGTGATAAGGTGTGAAGGAAATCAATTTGGCAAACTTTGAAAAGGAAATGCATTCCTAATAGATATGTTGAGACTTTAGGGTGCCAAAAAGTGTAAAAACACGGTAGAGATGGGTCTGCAATTGGGACTCAGATTTACCAAGGGTCTGCCTTTGAGCCTTATTATTTGCACCAGTTTATGGATGACTAAATATTGGAAATCTATGAAGTTCTCCTGTATATGTTGTTTGTTAAACAATATACTACTAATTAGTGAGGCAAGAAATCATTTTAATCGAAATGGTAAGTTGGAATTGTGGATAAAAGTTCTTGAGGATAACTGTTTGAAAATTAGTAGGACAAAGACATGTTACATGATACATAGAGTATAACTAAGTGGACATAAAAGTCAAGACGACCAACTGACTAATATTGAAAATGACTTAGTACGATACGATATGTAGTAAAATTCCATACTTGGGTATTCTTGTCAAATAATACAAAAAGGGGCTAATTTGGATGTCTCTAGAAGGATGGGCATTGAAAGTGTAGGGAAGCCAGTGGAATGTTGTGTGAACATGAGAATCGAAGTGGATTACAACAATTTAACATGCAATATTATATGGAGCTGAATGTTTGATGGTGAAAAAAATGACAAGTAGATAAAGTAATTGTGGTGTAAAATGCATGTTAATATTGTAGTATGAGCAACATGAAAAGATAGAATTAGAAATTAGCGTGTAAATAGTCATTAATGGAAACCTAAAGGTTGCACCAATGGGAGAGGAGATTAGGGAATTTTGTTTAAAATGGACTAGGGACACATGCACAATTCAGGAAACAACCCTCCTATGAAGATTAGAAGATATTGAAAAGGGAAGACCATAAATGCATTGAATTAACGTGGTGAAAAAGGACATGAAATATTTTGAAGTTGGAGAACATTTTTTTATAGGGTTTACTAGAGAAGTATGTCTCAGAAAAGTTGACTATCAATTGATGGGATGATGGTGTCCTTCAAGATTCAAGAATGTTGTGTAAGATGGTTTGGCATGTACTTGAGAGAAATGAAGAGAAGAAAAAAGGTGGATGATGCGTTAGATTGTAGAGCAACCATACATGGTTTTTGATAATGTTGAATGAGAAGGTAGAATTCTCAAAGCCAATGCTAGATTTAAGGGATAATATGATTCTTTTGGGTGATATTTTAAATTGTTTTTTGTTTTCTAAATTACATTTTTATGCTTGAAGTTATATGAGATTTTACATATAAAATTTGGAAAAGAATTGCTAAAATGCATTGTTTGACACCCTTAAAAAGGGTAACATGTTACTCAATTTTTTTGTACATTCTTTCAAGTATTTCTTGTTTGTAAAATGTAGTAGTATTAAAATATGCTTTGCACCAAATTATTTCTGCCCATCCTTAGATGTTAGTGGACCACTTAGGGGATGTCCACTCTACATTGCTGTGTGTCTATCATTTGATCCCAACCATTTACCAAGTGTCTGCATGGTGAAAGGTTAACATGATTCAAGCACCGATTTTTCAGGTGTCGTTTGAATGTTAAATTCATTCAGTCATGGTTATAATAGCTAGAGATCTTATGCAGGCATTATAGGTTCCTTTCATCTATTGACGTGCAAACAATTTTAATGTGAAAAGAGGACCCAGGTATAGAGTGCAACACTGTCCCATAAATCCATAACTACTGTGAATCTTCACCTAATCATTGCGGTGGGAATTTGCACCTTGCGATTCCTCCAACTGGTAAAAATTATTGCGACAAGTTTACCATTTATGAATGTTTCAGATGTATGCAAATTCCACAAGAGGCATGCTTGGTGTGGCAGCGTTGGAGTAATGACACTACGTTCCAATAGTAATATGACAATGAAGAGATGTATTATTTTAGATGAATGTGATCATGACGAAATAAGTTCAGAGTATAGCATTTGTGCCATCATCATCGTATTTATGGTCATTGTATCATCATCATCAAAGCTAACCCCCCCTTTCTCTCTCTCTCGAGCTCGAGCTCGAGCTCGTCAGATATATGAAGTGTGTTTTTTGGTGTTTCAATTTTATTAAAGGTACGGTCAGATGAGTTTCAAATGGGAATGTGTACCAATTCAGTGGATAAACAGGGGGAACACGTTTGAAGTGGTTGTATTGATCAATAGTAAGCCATGTTGTAAGGGGTGTTTTCAATTGGGAGATTTTGCATGTGGAGATTGTAAAATTGGGAGTTTATGAAGAAATCTACTCAGAATGAAATCTTTCTTTTTAGTTGTCATCGAAGGGAGCAAGATTGATTGTTATTATAGCATAGAAGGTCCATTGAAATGGGAGGGGGTTCTGAGTGGAATTTTTGGAGAGACAAGGTTGCTAAACGGACAATAAATAATAAGCAACATTCAAGTGTGCCCAAGTCCTATAATATACAGTGTGATATTCTCCTGTATGGAGGAGGTACTGTGGCCGACCTAGATGTATGATATAACATCCAGGTCTGTCATGGACAGGGGGCGACAAAAATACATACACAAGTAAGGCCTCCATTAATAGGGCTCAAAAGCCGTCAGATTCCAAGATCGAACCTGTAGCACAGTTGGCAAGTGCTCATATTATCATCTTTAAAAAATATGGCATTGCAGGGAATCTTTTACTCCAATCTTGATAGGGTTTGGTTCACTCTTTTGGAGTAATTAGTATTGAGGTCAGTGTTGAAAGCAGATTTGACACTTTTCTTCCTTCAAGTTTGGGCAGCATAACAAGTGACAGTCCTCGGTCCAACCAGCATGAGATGTTGTTCTTCTAGGTGGAAGTTGTAGCATTATAGGAAGGTTATTTCTTACTTTAAGGCCTATAGTGGATGAGGCTGACTCAAGTAATTTAATTGGATGAAAATTCTAATTTTTTTGGAAGGTGCATGGAAATTATAAATTGACATGACAATTTCACTTGATTTTTTAGAAATTAAGATTTTTAACACGGGATTTGGTAATTTTGTGTGTCCACTTTCTTAGAGAGTTTAGAGTATAAGAACCGACAAACAATTGAGAGGTGTGCAGTGTTGCAACCATGGGGTTGCTGGTTCATTCCAGCTTAAGTTTAATAATTAAAAATTGTATCTGAATGTTGCAAATTTCTTTGAATTTGAATGCCACCAGGCTGAGAATATCAGTGTCCTATCAAGATATTTCAAAAATTAGCATGCCCAATTGCACCCTACACTAAACTTAGAAGTCAAATTGTGACGTTACTAATTCCAAATTAGTTTATAGCATTTCCAGAATTCATATCGATAACTGAATATCACTTGGCAGCGACTTATTGTATGTGATATTTGATTTGCTTTTATTTCTCTCTTTCCTTCTTAATTCAATTCATTTTGTTTGGTCCAGGACACCATTATACCTTGGGCTGTTGTTAACTCTCTTGAATATAGCTGTAATCTTGTATATGACTCTTTCCTCGTGGAGCATCAAGAGATTTGAGGAGAAATCAGAAGTATTAACTCCATCTTCTGCACCAACTGTTATTGTACTAGGGCTTCTCTCATTCTGCTTGTAAGAACATCAATACTTTATGTTCCCCCTTTTTTTTTTATGTGGACTTTTTAGGCTAGGACTGCACCCATGAACTTAATGTTGCACATCTTTTATGTGTTTGTTCATAACTCAAACCCGCAATAGTTTGCTGAAGTTCTTGTTCTGCAGGTTCTCCTTTGCATTGTGGCCTATCTGGGGTTTCTTGACTCTTCCTCTTCTGGTATATTACTCAGTCCTACTCATATATCATGTGAACTTTCATTATTATTGAACAATCACGCTCTGTAGATGTGAAGTGTCAAGGAGTTCTCCACTTTGTTATGCACTGAACCAACTTCACTATAAACACAACTGCGCAGCTAATTGACACAGAAATCCCATCTACAGCGCTCTGTGGATAGCTTACTCTATATAATTCGAGCTGATTGGAATTTCCTAGTTATTCATTAATTGATTTTCACTTTACCATTATAGATTGTTGCCTCTCTTTTTTTTAATTGCAACCATCATTTCTGAAAGTCACCAATCAGCAATAAATGGTTTAATACCCATTTGATGGTAACAAATTAGCAGATAGTATCTTATTTTCTTGTCCTATGGATGTGTGAGTTTCTTGAAATGTGCAACTGCTTATAGTAGACAAACCTTGACTTATTCATTGGATAACATGCCAGAGGTAGTCTCATGGAGTGTAACACGAGATATTGTTTATTGCAGTTCACATTTTTCATGGCTTTCATGGTTCTGTCACCGTACTTGCCTATTGGAACGCTCAGCCCAGAAGCTGAAACATTTCGCATTGATTGATTTTCTTAAGGGTGCAAATGATGTGAACATCTTTGACTAAGAAAGGAGTTGTTTTCAGACATGGATGGGTGTCCTATACATATGAAAAGATCAGTAGCTCCACTGTCTCTGCACTTGCTATGGATTCGAAATGATGATATGATTACACCACCCATGGAGTATTGCTTTCATATGTATGGTGGGTTCATATCCATTTTCATTTGGTTTGCCAACGGAAAAGAGCATACCTACTTATGGTCTTCAGTTGGTTCTACTGTCGGAACTAGAAAAACATGATGAGATGTAGTGGTGCTAGAAAGAGAGGTGATAATGCATCAGTCATACTTGTGTTGTTTCAGATATTATTGATAAAAAATTACTTTCTACAGCTCTTCCATCTGGTGTATCTTTTCCATGTTCAGAATTTTTTGTCTTGGAATCTTTTATATAATGATTCATGAGAAGAAGTTAGAGGCACATTTGATAGTGTTGGGAGGCTTTGGAAGTATGTTTTTTATAATGTGTATTATACATGATTGTCTGAAGACTGCACTTTTTGCTGTTGGGTGGAAGAAGAAGATTGATGGAATATGAAGCGCCTGTACACTGTTGGGTGGAAGTTTTTTTTTTGTGGAATCATGTTGAGAACATACACCAATTATTGATGTATGCAACTAATTTGTTATCATACAACTGAACAACATTGAATTTTAATCATCATTTAAAAAAGGTCTTGAGCCCTATTCCTCGGGAATGAAAATTGCTGTGATCCTGTTTTGCCTTCCACATTGGTAAACAAACTGATCAGCCTACGAGCAAGTTCTTGAATCTCACAAGGGAAACCAGGTAGCATTCTAGAGTGGAATCAGATCAGATGCTGCAAGGGGTAGATTTGCTTGAATCCTCAATATTTAGTATATATTAGAATGGTAAATGGAGAAGGGACCCTTGTCTATGATATGATTGAAGAATGAATACGTTCTGCATGAAAATGGAACTCAAGAAAAAGAAGAGTATGTTTTGCATGAGGTGTCCTAAAAAGTGATCAAATTGACTAAATAATAATCATGTTGTTACTATAAGAGTATGACTATATTTAAGACATTGGTCACCCTTGTATAATAGTCATTTGTTACCTGCAGCCTCTAAAATTGCTTAGACAAAATGCTTGGAGGCATGAAATATATACCAAGGTGTCCAAGCCTCTTAAAGGACTCGATTAATCCTCGGGGCATGTGTAAGTCCCTCTATCCACACATATTATAAAAAGGGGTCCTTTGAAGTGAAGTGAGAATCAAATTCAAAACTTCCATCTTTTAGATGTGTTTCTAACTATCATTCCAACTCCTTTTAGTTGAATGACATATTGTCACTGAAAACTACTCAAGAGCATCTGTATAGGGGAAACTCAAATCTTCCTCCTGAAGAGTGAGACATCCTCTGCTAATGGTTAGAGACCACTTGCGATCAGAAAACATTTTTTAAATGATAAATACTTGTTACGAAGTAATTTTTAATATTTTAAAAATGTCTAACACACCATAATTATAAGCCCATTCTATCATGAGTTCTGATTCAATTTTGATTCCAATAATATGTGTCATCTCATTAAGCATACAAACCTTTCCAAATTACAGCAAAGTTGCTCGATACACTGATTATAGAGAAGTAAGATTTATTTATAAACATTGTTATCTATTTGATTTAAACAAATAAAATTGAAAGTTGATGGGAAGTTTCACTTCAGCTAACTATTTTACTTAGTTTAGGTCAAGTTATTATATATGTCTAGTAATATTAAGTTCTAAATTTTCACATTAAAACTGTTCAAAAGAATTTTTGGGTCCCTAAACTCTACTTCATTTCACAAGAACCTCACCATCAATTATGTCCAACTTGGTATGTTTCATTTCCGAAGACCTTAAAAAAAAAAAAAGAACAAACAAAATGCACTGAGAACAAACCCAAGAGAGGGTTAGCCAGACGGTCAAGAAGCTCATCTCATGAAGGAAGGTCTTGAGTTCGATTCACGTTCAACATCCCTTAAAACCACTCCCCATAGTTACTTATTCGGTTTGTGTGAGATTAGGAGACTTGTACATGTCCCAAGAACTAGTCGAGTTAAAATCTCCTCTAACCAACTATGTGTGAGACCAAGTATGGAGTAAAACTTTGACGAGAACAACGTGAATGACCAAAC
This sequence comes from Chimonanthus salicifolius, assembly GCA_013350335.1. Taxonomy (NCBI): domain Eukaryota; kingdom Viridiplantae; phylum Streptophyta; class Magnoliopsida; order Laurales; family Calycanthaceae; genus Chimonanthus; species Chimonanthus salicifolius. The sequence continues at coordinate 70,825,928 of CM023535.1, read as the reverse complement.
AAAAATAATTTTTTTTAATGAAAAATATTATTTTCTCAAAATTCTTACAAAACTTTCTCCTTATCATGGATTCGGGTGGGAGTCTCACCACATTTGAGGAGACTGGACTACTCCCCATGGATTCAAGCCTAAAACGCATAAATGCATCGAATTTCGAAGTCCAAAAGACTAAGAACTTTCAAAGCAAAAGAATAATTAATAATCATACTGGAGGGTTTCATATTTCGAAGAGACTCAATTTCAAACAGACTCATTTTTCTTATTTTCATGTAAAACATGCAAAGATGCATCGAATTTTAGGGTCTAAGAAACTAGAAATTTTCGAAGCAAGAGAATAATAATCATACAGAAGCCGTTTCATTTTTCAAAGAGACTCAATTTCGATTATAAATATGCAGGTAAATCAGATTCTGAATTGCCAAAGCCTTCTCATTCTGAGAATTACAGAGCTCCAACCTTCTTCTGAAGAATCTCATCATGCCTGGGTCCAAGTTTACCGTTCACTTCTCTGGCAACACCATTGAAACCTCTGTCACTGATCAACCATCTGATGTTGATAATTGGGTAATGAAATTCGTTCTCTTCACCGTGAAACACCATTCGTTGTTGGGTTGGATTGTGAGTGGAGACCCCATCACATAAGATCAATGAGCAACAAAACTTCAGTGCTGCAACTGTGCAGTGGGAACAAGTGCCTGGTCCTCCAAATCATCCACATGGACACGGTTCCTCAATCACTGGCACATTTCCTTTCTGATTCCTCTGTTACTTTTGTTGGTCTGGGCATTGATCAAGACAAGACGAAGCTTGAAACCGAATACGGTCTCTACATATCTAATGCTGTTGACGTCGGTCCATTGGCAACGAGTCAGATGTGGACGTATCGTCTTCCCGGATTGAAGGATTTTGCGAGGGAAATTGCAGGTCTGAAAATGGAAAAGCCGAGACATGTTACCATGAGTGATTGGCAAGCCAGAATACTTGACAAGGCGCAGGTTGACTATGCAACTATTGATGCTTATGCTTCTTACAGAATTGGGCGCAAGTTACTGAACAAATATTAAGAGATTCAGCACAGTTTACAGCACCATTAGATTATATTTTTGGGTTTTGTGGGTTTTAATATGATAGGTGATCTGATTAGCAGCTATAGATATCTAGAACTATATGGTTTCTGAAGCTCTAGCTTTATGTTATCAGTGGGCTTCTACTGGTTCCTTCTTTTTTTCTTTGAGTTTGTCTGAATGGAATTTTGGATATTGCTTTCCCGTCAGCAGTTTTATGTCTGTTCTTACACAAGACACTGCTGGGTTATTTTGTTTAGCAATGAAATTTCAAAAATCAAAATTATGAAGTTTATTGAATGAGAATGAAGCCTTATCTTTCTGTACTCTTATTTCGTTTTCTTTACATTCTACTGAACTAGTTCTTTTTCAATAATTGATGGTCACTCTGGCCAGGTTGTTTTTTCTACAACTGGTGCTCAAATTAACCCAAAGTCTATGATTCGGGAAAAGTGATCTGCCCTGCATCATTCAGAGGATAAACAAGAGCTCATGTGAATGGAGATTCACACCATTCCCTTATCCTAATTTTATGAATTTTAAAATGTAAGAATTTAGAGATAAACAGTGAAGATGAAGGACCTGATCTTACCTTATCAAAGGACAATCCGAGTAAGGTCCCTCGCAGTTATCATCATACTGTAAGTATAAAGAGAGAGTCAGGTTTCAACATCTCTTTCTGCATTGCTTCAAACTTTTGTGCTGTTATGCGACTTTGATCTAGGCAACAATACATGTCAGTAGAAATGAGGAACTCTTTCTCCTGAATGGCATGAATAACTTCAAATGGTTCTATTTGGATAAGGAAGTATTTGTCTTCTAGAAGTTTAAATCATTTATCAGCTTTTAAATGTAATTTAGATTTTTTTTAAAATAATTGAACACATCCTCTTATGGATGAAATGAAAAGTATTTGACAGCAAAATCTCTAAAATTTGTCATTCTCTTCTCATTTGATTCATCCAACATTGGATCTAATAGTTTACAAACTTTAATGAGATACATATTTACATCATTGAATTTAGAAATTAATAACCGTTTGAATTTCTAAAAGATGGATTTCACTATCCCAAATTAGTGTATTCAAAGTCACATACTATCATTTCTTGGCAGCAAGTTTAGTGGCATTAGTGTGGAGAATGTTAGATTGGTATCAATAGAACAAAAAAAATAATATGATGAATGGTTAGAATTGAAGAGTTAGAATGATCAAAATTGGAGAGCAAATGTTGCTCGGCTGATGATCTCTAATAAGCAAGACTTTTCACAAATCACTGATTAGCTGTTAGATAATTTTTTTTAATGTCTCTGATTTCTCATTTCATCTCCATTTTTTAAATAATTTGAATTTCTCCTTGAATGCTATTGAAACAACTTTTTGATTGGCATGAATATCTGAGATTTAATACAAGAGTTGTTGACTCTTGGCTATTTTGGGTCTTAATAGACATTTACTATTTCTTATTAATAACTAATAAGGAAATTTAGAGATGCATTTGCTAGTTTTGTAGAACCTAAAATAATTACTTAGAAACGATCCATCATTTATTAACAATACTCTATATTTTAAAATTTTAAAACTTATAAATATATTATAAATATAAAAAATCTGATTTTATTTTATTATAGTGTAATCTCTTGCACTTAGATTATTTCTCATAATTATTTTGAAAAATGGCTAAAGAATAGTTGACTATATGTTCACCACACAGCTGTAATCTCTAATCCAAGTTGTTTTCTCCTTTTTCTATAAATTTAAGATAATATAATTTTTTATTTTTAAAATTGTATTTATATTCAAGTCGGGCTTCCTGATGTTAATGGAAGCAGGTTTAAAATTGGGCTTTATGATAAAATATTCAATGCAAGATTAAAATCTGGACCCATGCGTTGGGCTTTGGTCCTGTAAATAAAAATTGGGCTTGGTCCGTGGGGCTTTGGTGCTGTAAACTGTAAAGAAAAATTGGGCTTGGTCCGTTGGGCTTTGGTGCTGTAAACTGTAAATAAAAATTGGGTTTGGTCCAGCGAAATTCTTTCCTCTCACCAGCCTCACTCAGTACTCAGTACTTTCTCCATCTCTTTGTTTTTCCGTTTCCATCTCTCTGTCTCTCTCGATGAAGCAGCGAAAGACGGCGATTGCGGATCCTGCACCCGAAACCCAGATCCATGACGTGAAGGGAGGCCACATAAGAAGTGGGAAAGGATCGTCGCTTCTTTTCTCATCAGCGAAGCTGGTACTGGCATTTTGCTTGGTGTTTCGCGCAGTGAATTCACTGCTGGTACAGACCTACTTCAACCCCGACGAACACTGGCAGTCTCTAGAGGTCGCCCATCGGATTGTATTCGGGTACTTTTTCATTTATTTTGCCCAAAAACTCGTACACCCACATTTGTCAATTCTTTATTTTGTTCAGTGTGTTTGATGGATGGTCGGACTGAATGGATAGAGCAGATACGGGCATCTGACGTGGGAATGGAAGAAAGGGATCCGAAGCTACTTCCATCCATTGATCTTCGCCTTCCTTTACAAAGCCCTCGCTTTCCTTCGCCTTGACACCCCTTTCTTCATGGTATTTTCTAGTTTTTTTTTTATATCTTTTCTTTTACAATGCCGCTGTGAATGCATGCTAAGTGAAATTCAGTGCAACTTGCTGACTCTCTGATTTTCGTCCGATTGAGGCAAGTCAAGTTTTTTCAAGCTTCTGAACTATCACAAGGATTGACTCAATATGGAACATATGGTATTCATGTAGAATGTTGATCAAGCTTCCCAAATTGTGGGTCTACTAGTGGCACTGATGAGTCAATCTGTCCCATCCAATCGGTGGTCAACAAATCTCTGAGAAACTGGAAAAGAGGAACATGGTTTACAGTTAAATGGGATTGTGTATTTCAGGGCATTATCAATTCACAACAAAGTCAGTGATTTTGATCATTGCAACTCATTAGTTACTAGAAATGCTTAAAATAACCAAATAAGCTTAGTGACTAACTAGTTCCCTGGGTATAGTTTCTTGGGCCTTTGCGGGAGGAAGCCTGAATTTTTTTTTTTGGATAACATGGATATCCCCACCCCACATTGGAGGAAGCGTGAATTTTAACTGCTCTTTCCTGAAAATCTTGTTGAGCATTTCAAATTCCAGGCCTGTCTGCCCGATTTGAAAAGCTTTATCAGCCACTTTGTTGTTCCCTCTATGAGCCAGTATGATTGTTAATGAAACGTAGATGCATCTCCACCTAAACAATTCTCATTAATCACCTTCAAAAAAAATTCTCAAGAGTCATAAAGTAATAAATAAGTCCGATTCTCGTGAGCAAATCGTTTTTGCTCATTAGAAAATTAGGTGATTGATGAGAAATGACTATAGATGATTTTCTAAGATCAAATCAAACAACTGTAATTAACTGGAAATTAAAATTTACTGAATGTAATAATTTGTGCACAGCTTGCATCGGTGTCCCATGCTTTTTCTTAAATTATAAGCTCATAAATATGCTAAAAACTATAAGTAGCCAAACATGCATAGACTAAAGAACAAAGTTACTGAAGGATTTTTTCAAAAATCATGTAATTTTTATGGAGAGACTAATGCATTTTCTGTACATCTGATATATTGAAGGACTAAGTTTTCTATGTATGTACATGCACCTGTATTTTCAAGTTTTCTTTTCTTTGTTGAGAATGAAGTATACTAAGTATTGTTTATTAATTGGTTGACAGATGAAGGCGCCACGGCTTCTGCAATCAATATTTGCCTCGCTTGGTGATCTCTACTTATACAAACTTTCTTGTCTCATCTTTGATGAGCGTGTTGCACGGTTTGCTGTATCCTTTTTCTTAAGTGTTTCATTCAATGAATTGTTATTGGTGGCACTATTTTATTGGTGAAAGTTATGTACTTAACCCTCTTACAGCTCTTTTGTCAGTTGACAAATTGGTTTATGTTTTTTTGCTTTCCACGAACCTTGTCAAATAGCCTGGAGACTGTGCTGACTGTCATAGGCCTGTTTTACTGGGTGCCCTCTCTCAAAGGTTCCTCAAAACCAACCCCAAATTGTTCAAGGAAGATAGCTTTGGCTGTAGCAGCATTAGCTTGTGCTGTTCGACCAACAAGTGCGATTACTTGGTTGTACATTGGCATTTTGGATCTATTTCAGACACGTGATAAATTGAAATTCCTATTTCTGGAAGTATTCCCTATTGGGTGAGTAATCAATTTGTACAATTCTTGGATTTATTTAAGAATCAATTCTTCATACTTAGATTCATTTTCACTGGATATCCTTACATGAATTTCTTTTTATGCTCTATTTGATTGTAGAAGAATTACATGTCTTTTTAACATCCTTATTTATATGGTTAAGTGCCAATAACCATACCAATGCTAACCAATTTTAACTATGTACTGTTGAAGGACTATCTGTCAAGTAGTCCTGGGAACTACCTTCTACTCATATAGATATACTTTTGTATGATACTGAATGGTGGACAGCTCCCCTTGATGGAGACGTTTATTATCTTGAATAGTAGTCCTTCAACATGTGATTGACTTTGATTGCCTGTGTGGTGTCGTTGCTTCCATTATATTTATATTCTCTTATGATGCTAGCAGGGCCCTGGTGCTTGGAATCACATGTATGTTGGATTGGTGGATGTATGAGTCATTGATTTTTGTGCCTCTTAATTTTTTAAAATTCAACTTCCTTTCATCTGGTGGAGACTATTATGGAACCCATAAATGGCACTGGTACTTTACTCAAGGATTTCCAGTTATGCTTTTTACATTCATACCATTTTTGGTTATTGGTGTCTACCGCTCTAAGGAATGGAAACTCTCTGGTCTGATCTTGTGGGTGTTGGGACTTTACAGTGTGCTTGGCCATAAGGAATTCAGGTATCTTCATGTATACACATACATTTTGTTCCATCTCATTGAGATGAAAATACTTCATCAACAATTGTTTCTCTTGCTTCATGCATATGAATTTGCACATGTTTGTGACCCACTAATACAACCTCATTTACAGGTTTGTCTTGCCTGTGCTTCCCATAGCTTTGATGTTCTCTGGATATTCATTAGCAGCAATTAAAAATCTTGATTCTTTAGATAATAAAAGGAAAAAGCCTTCAAAATTCCATATAAGATGTCCTTCTAGATTGCAACTATCCATTTTATTCCTGCTCGTGACCAATCTTCCAATGGCCTTGTATATGAGCTTGCTTCATCAGGTTAGTTTTTAGATAAAGTAAGAATGGTTTTCTCTTATTTTCCATTTCTGCTTAAAAAGTGATGCAGATTTCGATGCCACATGTAGTTCTATTAATTTCTTTTTTTGCCTATAAATGGATAATCTTACGATCCTTGAGTTATAATTCAATTTTATGTTCTTTTTATTTATTTATTTCTTTATTTTTGAGGACATTCAAGGTCCTAGTTGCCTAGTTGTGTTTTTTTTCCTTATGTTATCAACAAATTCATAATCTGTACCTGCCATTTCAAATTCATATATAAGATCAGAAATTGTCATGATGTTGGCCCCATTTTGATGAGTCATATCCCTATAATCATAGTGATTGAACAATCGACATCATTCAAAAGAAATAATAATAAAGAGAAAAAGTGATGGTAAGTTGTGGAACTTTGCTTGGATTTTTTGTTAATACCCATTTTTGCTCCTCAAAACTCAATCATATTGTTGGGATTCTTTGATGCATTTTCTTCGGGCTATGTTCCATTCAAGGTAGGGCCTTGTCACTAGAGAAAATAAGTAAGACCTGCTGCTTTATTGGGTTGGATCTTGTAAATATGCAAGATTGAATGTTGTACAAAAATGAGAGCTGACAAACTGTATTTTAGCCCTCCTTTTTCCATTTTGCCATAAATGTTTTTTACTGATTCTCACATACAAGCATGTCAAACAGAGAGGAAGTGAAGATGTCATGAACTTTTTAGCGAAAGAAGCGTATTACGGAAAGGTGGATAGTGTTCTTTTCTTAGTGCCCTGCCATGCAACGCCTTACTATTCCACCCTGCATCGCAACTTGCCCATGCGCTTTTTAGACTGCTCTCCAAGGTGATGACTGAACTTTGGATTGTTGCTTTCAAACTAATTTGTCCTTCCATTGGTTAAATGTGTTAGAACCCATACCTGAAGCTGGTGTGCCTTCCTTATTTCTATTTTTAATCTACCTATGGGCATTACCGTGTAGTGACGACAAAGGAGTTATGGATGAATCAGATCGATTCACGATGGACCCAGTTAGTTTTGCATCTAACATGGCAACAAATTGGTCATTACCCAGTCATATAGTATTATTTGATTCAGAAGAAAGACAACTAAGGCCATTTCTATCGTCACATTCATTCAAAGAGGTTGGATCTAATATAGAAGTGTTTGTCCCCTACGGCCTTCTTCAAATTTCAATCTGTATCTTGCATTTCATGCCCTCTTCTTTGCTGCATATTTTCTCAAGCTAGGGTGTTTCATTTTGTTGACAGATAAAGAGATTCTTTCATGCACATTTTAAAGTGGATCGTGATCTTCAGTCATCTGCTGTCATCTATGCTTTGTCAAGCAAGTGATGCATTCGAGGAAATCAATTCCAGCTTGGCATGTGTACCCTTGTAGCTGTAATTTTGACTCGATCCTTTTGTCTGCTTTCTATTAGAGAAATATGACATCTGCATCAGTTTTGTAATGTAATTGATTGCCAATTTATTGGGGGTTTAGGCAGTTAGTCAATAACCAATATCTGTGTTGATTTTAAATATTTGTTTACTAGGAATAGTTAAAATGAGGTTAATCTTGTTGTAAGTTACGGTAAGGTTGAGTCAGTTTTATAATTGGAGCTCATTTTTCATCATAGAAACTATTGGATCTCAACATCTTTTCATGATGGATGATGGACTGTAAAATCAGCTATTCAAAGGCCCAGTTGCCTTGGATTTTGATCCACTATGGGATTTCTTAAATCCTCAATTCTTCATTGTGTATCTCAATCCAATTGGTGAATAGTCCTGATGGATGGTTAATATTGTGGTCCATAAACAACCATTAGGGTGACGTTGAGATCCTAAGGTTTTCTTTGATTAAAAGTGGACCCCATGAAATCTAATTACCTTATTACAACCTACCGTGTGGCCAACCTCATATAATCATTTTCTTTTTGTTTATTGCCATTGGTTCCCTACAGACTCTATCCAAGAGCCAGATCCTTGGGGGGGATCCCTAATAGGTGTCCTCTTAACATTATGTTTCTGCCATCTGCACATTTTATTAGCAAATTTAAGTAATTCCTGTACGTGTTTCTTCCTTTTATTAGGAGCTGAATTTATACAAGGTTGGATACACTTCCATTGTATTTGTTTGGCCACTAATTTTTATTGAAATCTGTGTATAGGGTATCTCTCAGGTCTATTTATATAGATGGGGACAGCTGTGGTGTAAGGATTTGGGAGCCAGACTAACAAGTTCAAGTGAAGTTTCTCACAAGAAACCTGGGTTGCAGAGTTGAAGCTCCAAAGGTCTGCCTGTTAATTTGGAAGTTGGAGGCCACTTTGATGCTTGAAGCTTTCTGTTTGTTGGCTGCGATGGACAAAATTATGACCATTAATCATCTTCATAATAGGGTGATGATGCTTGTTAATGTCTGCACTCTGCAGTATGTTTATGAGGAAACCAAGTTGATAGTACAAAGAAAGGGCTCTGAACTTGTTATTTAATAAGATATGCAATGTGCAGAGGAGGCAGATGGGTTAGCTAAATGGGGTGGTGTTAGTCGATTAATAGGAATAATAGCACTGTAATGTAATATCAATGTAGTAGTTGAGTTAGGCTGTTGGTTCTGTCTTCTTTCTTTTGCTTTTCCTAGGCTATATATATTCTCTTTTTTTCAACAAATAAATTTGTTATCATTAAAAAAAGAAAATATTGATATTTGATCCAACTCGAGTTTACAAGACCACAAGATTCTCATTATTTAGTTCTCTTTTTTTTTTTCACATGAATCAACCTTCTAGAGGTGTTTTACATGAAATCAAGGATCGATGACATGATTTTGTAAACAAAGATTTTGATCATTATGTTTGGTGTGAGCTTGCAGAGATAATTGCAAAGATAAAGATGTCAAACTTTTACTTTTTAAATTCAATTAATAATTTTATTCATAGATTATCTTTAAAAATTCAAGAAAAATTCTCGTGAACCAATTGACAATAGAAAAATTCTCCTGAAAAATACAAACGTGGGATTGGAGATTTGGTGATTGGTCCTTCCAAATCAAAGTGACTTAGCCGAGTAAAGCCTGGTCAGTCATACATTCCTGTAATTCTTTTAGATTTTTGCAGAACTTAGTTGCAACTTGCAACGGTAAATTAAGATTTTTCTCCAAGGTTAAAAAAGTTTTACAACGGCCATTTTGGTCACCCCTTCACAGATGGTAATATAACAGCAGTCCATTCACAGGGCATGAGTTTGAGCACATGACTACCCAAGGGTCAAAAATTCAGCCCCGATACACTTCGGCTGATACGTATAATATCGGCCAGACAGGAAAAAGTTCAGCCGATTTTTATTTTTTATTTAAAAAAAAAAATATTGACGTGGACCCATTTGATATCTCTGCCGATATTTATATTTTATTTTTTAAAAAAAAAAAGCCTTTTTTATTTTTTTAAATGATTTTTTTCAAAAAAAAAAACCACAGAGATTTTAAAAAAAAAAATTTGAGGAAAGAGAAAAATCTCTGCCAAAACGAGATATCAGCAGAGATCAAAATTCGGCTGGGCTGAATTTTCGACTCCTGTGACTACCACAAGGCGTGAGATTGAGTTGTAAACATCTGCTAACATCAAAATATGTCAGAAATATTGGCCGACATCTTTTTATCGGTACCATACATATGGAGATCATGTACCATGTTTTCTCATATTACTTCCCGACATCAGCTGATATTTGAATTTATGGTAGGAAATTGCAACGTGTGAACTGTATCAGAACATCATGGGGACTAATTTACTGAAAGAGTGAAGGGAACTTCGTGTTTATTAACCATTTGCCCTTTTGAGTTTTGAATCTTGTCGTAAGCACAAGGAAATGTACGTATATGTATCAGAAAAGGAACAAAAAAAAACAGCCATGGTGCCATGTATTGTGTCCACTACTCGTAAAAATTCAAAGAGGCAAGGTAATGGGAAATAATGACTGGTGACCCACTTTCCAGTGCCATTCTGTTCATCCTCGAATTGACAGAGTCTAAAATGAATGGTCGATGGGAGATGCCACAACTGACAAAGCTCGCCAAGGACTGAGGCCAGTCTCCTTCCTCTCGAACAGGTTGTCCACACCTCTGTTCATCCAAGATGCCACAACTGACAAAGCTCGCCAAGGACTGAGACCAGTCTCCTTCCTCTCAAACAGGTTGTCCACACCTGTGTTCATCCAAGACTCCATGACAGATAACCGACTGCAGATATAAACCCAAGAAAAACAATGAACAAGTAGCAAACAGCATCATATATGAAGCAAGCAAGTAAAATGATTAATCAAAATATAAACATCTATTTCCAACCTTATTAAGCCATCATTGGTTTTGATAGATAAGTTACCACCATGGACCTGACACAGTATGGCTAGGGTCAGGACAGAGATTCTCGGATTTTGGGATTGGGTTAGTTCTTGGTTTTGAAGACCTGTGATTTCCTTGGGTTGGGTTAAGGGGAAAACTCAAGATTTGAGACCTGGCCTGAAATAATATACTACTTAATATTTAATATGATTATATAATATGAAGACATTTTCTTTCTTCTATCTTGAGATCTTACATTCTTTTTTTTTTTTTTGTTCTCCATGGCTGTTGGTATTTTACTATGTTAGTAATCTATTAAAATGGTTTGCTTCTTGTTGAGTCAGTTCTCAGGTCTCAGATATTTTTCTCAACTCACATCAGTCCTCAAAGGGTGGGTATTTTCGGTATCTCAGGTTGGTTGGCTCTAGATTTAAAAATCTTAGTTTGAGATGGGATCACATAAACCTGAACCAATCAAACCCAACTTGCACCCCTTACCAGAAAGTTTGATGTTGCTAGAAGCATGTGCTAAAGGTGCATTATTACGTAAGCACCAAGTTTCTATGGGTAGGAAAAAACATAACCCAACCAAAACTACTCATTATTTTCTTATTTTTTTTTCTAAGAGTATCATAGTATTGAAATAAAAGGAATCAACCAAACTCAAACCCTTCAATAGATTAACTTCCCAAAAAAAAATTCTGAAACAATGAAGTCTCTCTCAACAATCTGCCAAATGAAAAATGATCTCTTCTTAAGAAATTAACACCAAGTAATAGAAGTATAAGCAAATTTAGTGCCACAGGAAAGTTTAGTTATGATTCAGACAATCAGTGAGAAGCTGCCTAAATGCAAAAGCTGAACCTCTATAAGTTAAGCCTACATGAGTGCTTATACCCATAGGATTTGTGTGGCCAGCAACCAGAGCAAAGAAATATCAAAATGAAAGAAAGCATTAAATAGCTTCTACATTGGAAAACCACACAAAATTCTGCAAGGCGATCGTTCCCCCTCCTCTCCTACATATTTACCAATGCCGCTGAGTGTTTAGCAGAACTATGGATGAAGCCACTGAGGTAGGCTTCATGAGGAGATTTAGTATCAAGAATAATAACATCAAAGTGTCTTGAATGCAACTTGCAGATGACACCAATATTTTTTGTGATCCCAATGAAGACAGCATTGGAACTCTTCTAGTTCTTAAATGGTACGACATAATTGTAGCATGAAGCACAAGTAATCTAAACTAGAGCTACAATTGGAAATCAGAATTGAATATCAACGACTTCAGCACTCAGAAATAATTATTGGTTGTAAGGTGGGATCATTTCCATCCACTTATATTGGTGTAACTCCATGCATTGGTAAACCTAGAAAATCTCTTAGGGTTCCAATCATCAAGAGATACAAGAAAAACACCTATCTACTTGGAAGGCTCTAAATCTCCAGAAATCACTCTGATCGGATAAATCAGAAACATATCTGATTGGAGATGCATGTCAAGATTGCTCCCCACACTCACATACCTGCATAAAATAAACAGGCTCTTGTGGAAAATTACAATTCATACCATCATGATAACCTTGTTTACACTCCGCTTTCCCAAAGGATCTGTATGAAGGTTGAGTCAATATTTTTGGGAAAGTGGTCACCAATCATGGCATCACTGGTTCCAACGAAAGAATAGGGCCAAGCTAGAGTAGTGGATTCTTTTCAATCAAAATAAATTTATCACTATTTTTGGCTTCTTTCTCCTCAACATAGTTGTCCACGGAAATCTAAATGTTCCTCAAAAGTTCTTTTTTCTTTTAGGAATGAGTTTTACCATTATAACAGTTGGTGGATTTTTTTAACCTTGGTTGAAGTATCTAGAATACATGAAAAGATCCAAACAGGGTCTCTCTCTCTCTAGCTTTTTTTTGGGCTGAGTTGGTGGGTGGGGATCTTGGAGACCAACATTTGGGGAGAGAGATTTGAAAGACTTTTTAAGATCAAAACAAAACCCGTGAGGGTTGGCTTGGCAGTTAAAAACCCGCCTGAGATGGGGGAGGTCTTGGGTTCAAGTAACTCTCAATACAAAAGGGTCACTCTCAATAGTGTTACCCAGTGTGTGTGGATAGAAAGATTTGCACATGTCTCAAGGATTAGTCATGTGCTCTAGGAGGACTAGACACCTTGGTCTTCAAAAGAAAAAGATCAAAACAAAAAACATGAGTTTAAAAAGAAGCATGTTGAGATGTTAGCAAGAAGGTGGTTTGGACATTAACCTTTGTGAGGGATTCGATGGATCACTAGCAAATGTGACCACTTGCCAACTTTTCATTCTGTACCCTCAACAACATTAAGGAGAGAACACCCAGCAAGGAATCAGTAGTGGTAATTCTGCCACCAAAGAAAGTTGGGGATGAAACAAAAAGTTGAGCTGAGATGGTCACAGCAGCAAAATGATCTAGAGATTATGTTACACAAACACCAAGATTTATGATGCACCTATGTCAGACACTTGTAAACATTTGTAGACACTCGCACCCATTCTTCATCGACTTTTTTAGTGCTTTTTAACATTGTTTTCCAAGATCACTAAAATATTACAACACATTTCCCCTCTTGAAACCTAATTAAAATATCAACATGTTTGTCACCTAAATGTTTGGGATAAAACTAGTACATTGTATTCTATTAGTGTTACCTTGGCAACTTATTTTCATTTAAAATAAATTTATATTTAACTATGTTGTTGTTTCTCTGTTCCCATTTTCTCTAGATTGTCAAGTCCGACACCCGGCACCTGTGTCAAACTTGACGCTCACATCCATAATCAAGCAACTCAACTCGACTGATTAGTGACCTTTGCACCTCATCAGTAGGAAGTCCAATCAACAACATCTATTTTTATTGAATCCACCATCCTTCTACGACACAAAAACTCTGGAATACTAATATTTGTTATTACAAAATCGCCTAAAGAAGGTGGAGGGTAGTAAAAACAGAAGATCCACCTTTCTACATTGAAGGGGTGTCATTCAATCCATTCATAATCTAGAGAAGGGGCCTTTGCATTTCCCAGTGATATCTAAACTTTAAACCGTGCATTTCAAACCATATAACTTACACTTCATGAAAAGGTGATCCTAACCATCTTGAACTCGAGGAAGGGAGGGAGTGGCGCAGAACAAAACAAGGGAACAAAAGGCCGCTTTATTTTTTATGCTCTTCACCCTACCCACAATGCTGGCTTTGCTATCTTGGGGAGCATTGAAGCTTGCTACCTCTCCAAAGTTTTCTTGATTTTTAGGACTTGTAGTGACATGTTGGTATCATCAAGAGCCAAGTGCACCATACGAGACATCTTAAACCATTCGAGGCCAAAGCATCAATAAAGAAGCTTTTCCTCCTCCTTTTACATTTTTTTTATGATAGTCAGATAAATGTGTTACCGAAAGTTTAAGTTTGTTGCCCAAAATAATGTGCACATCTCTACTAGACACCCATCACAGAACTTGTCTTCGTCAAATAGAAGTAGCATCATTGTCATCACTATCAAAGCCATTAATTATCCTATCCATCTAGAATTTAAGTTCTACTTTTCCAATCAATCCTATTTGATATCATACTCCCGAGCACTCCACAATTTTATGATGTCCTTTCTTATTACATTAATTCAAGTATTTAATGGTATCCCCTTTTACTAGTACTATCCAATTATAACCCTTTCATTCTTTGTATTTCGGTTGCTCCCGATCTTCAACATATGTGCCCAAACCATCTTAAATGGCATTCTTGATCTTTATTTTGCTGGGACAATTTTAAACTTTCTTGAATGCAATAACTCCTAATTATATACTTCCTTGTTACTCCATACATGCATCTTAACAGATGCATCTCTATTATTTTTACTTTATCAACACATCAATTCTACATAGTGCAACATTCAACTCCATATAACATTTCTAACTGTCATGTTGAATAAGTGAAATCATCCAAATAGCACCGCAACCATTCAAAGCATTTTGCTCTATCATGCAACTTGAATAAGCAAAAGCATGCAAACTCAGAAACACAAATAAACAGATCACATCTAACAAACAGAGAAAAATGATGCAAAACCCCTTCACAGAGAAAAAAAGCAGTGTCCCAAAAATAAATGCAGTAGTCAAGGCAAAAAAAGGTCCCGTGTCCTAAGGTGCGAAGAACACACCTAGTTGTAAGCTCAATCTTTCCAGGAGCAGCTAATTAGATACTTTAGCATATCTCCATTTTCATTGTTTTGTCTCTTTATAACATCAATATCTATAAACTACTATGTTGTTCATCAAAATCACCTAAACATGAGGGATATGCACTTGCAAACATATCGTTCACACACATTTACAAGTATATACTGTGTTAATTTAAGTTTTTATTAAGCAGTACTATCATAATGCACACAAACTAGAATATCTAACAGTTTATAGAAAAAGCTTAAAGGCTTGTAATAGAAAATCTTTCAAGAACAGATAAGCCTGTCATAGAGCTAAGCATAGAGCAAAATTAAGCTAGAAATTAGACGTGGATCTAGCAGCAGCCAAGGTGGACCTCTGACTAAGATGACAATAAATAAATAAATAAGAAGCAGGACGAGACCTCGATTCAGAACATCAATTTACTGGTTTAAATTGTCGAAGCATGTCACAATTTGGTGTCTTCTGTGTGAGACCCCACTGAACACGCTGCAACTCAGATCGACAAAAATGCGAGAGCTTTGAAAGATAGTCCCTCTCCACTTGTTTCTCAAGATCCATGCGCTTTGAACTGTGATGAGGGTATTCCTCTTCAAATTTTGATGTCTTCACATAAAAAGGGACACCCCCCTGAGTGACAACCTGGTGCTGATGAGAATAAGATCGTGATAGCTCGTAGACAGGTTCGGAAGAGGGAAGAAGATTAACAATCAGTAAAAGGATAACGGGCAATATCTGAATAAGTGCCCGGAGATTGGTGTTACTGGTCCCATGGGCATCACCATGTCGAGCCCCTGCACCGGTGCCAAACCTAAACCCATTGAATGACATACTTGTGGTGGGCATGCCACCAGTGCTGAAGAAGAAATTACGGAATATCTCATTAGGGTCAAATTCTGCCTCATAGAAGCCATTATATCCCTGGTGCATCCCGCGGGTCGAATGCCTCTGGTAGGCAACTTGCTCCTCTGATCCATCAAGATCGTATCTTTTCCGGCTCTCTTCATTGCTGAGGCACTGGAAAGCCTTAGAGACTGCCTTAAAGGCCTCCTCCGCACCAGGGGCCTTGTTCTTGTCAGGGTGGACTTTCAAAGAAAGCTTCCGGTACGCCTTCCTGACGTCTTCAGTAGAGCAGCCCTTCTCCAACCCCAGAATCTCATAGTAATCCTTTTTCTTCCTAATCTGCTGTACAACTGATATCTGCTCCTCGGTGTATGCACTCGAAGAGGAGGGCGATGACGATGACCCATTGGCAGAGACCCTAGCTCTAGCAAAATTCGCACCGGGGACCTTGCTGGATGCAGATCCACAGTCGCCATGGCCAGGGCCTGACGACGGAGGGGGATCGGCAGCGTTGGATTGAGCGTT
Organism: Chimonanthus salicifolius; assembly: GCA_013350335.1. Lineage (NCBI taxonomy): Eukaryota > Viridiplantae > Streptophyta > Magnoliopsida > Laurales > Calycanthaceae > Chimonanthus > Chimonanthus salicifolius. The sequence goes on along the minus strand of CM023535.1, from coordinate 70,809,708 downwards.
GATGGATGCGATGAGCTCATCGATGGGGAGAGTGGGATCCAAACGACGGGCTTTGTTAAGGAATTTCAAGGCCCGTATTCTGTCACCCGCTTCTATGGCATCTTGTCCAATTTTAAGGCATTTCTGTGCGTCATCTTTGTTTCCATCCATCGCGGAAAAGAGGAGAAAATTTAAATACTAGAAAGATCAACAAATAGATGTGAAAGAAAGGGAAAGATCAGATCTTTCTCATCGGATTTGTATAAGTTTGGGACGGCGAATAGAACTGATGAATTAACGAGATGGGAGATGAAGAAATTGATTGAAGCTTGAAAGGAGGTGGACCTGGAGAAGTGGGATTCTCCAATTGAGGTTGTGGAGAAAATAGAAGGCGACTCCAAACGGAATTGGAGAGAAGAGGGTCAGTATCGTTCGCATGAGAAAGAAGGAGATGGATTCGGATCTAAATTCTATACGGCCAATACGACCTTTCCTATGTTTTTCGGATTTACACGTGATACAACTATAAAAATATATACTAAAAATTTTGTTTAATTTATTTTCTATATAATTTTATAAATTGCCGTTTGATATAAGCGCTAATTATAACCATTTGATATAAATGCTAAAAAATGATTTTGTAAAATTTCCCTCATACTTAAATTTCATAATTTAAATATTTTAAAATTTGTATGTGATAGATAAAATTTTAAATAGACTTCGTTTATTTCTAGAGATAGAGAGAGATTTATAAGTCCAATAAAGTCTTCACACCTAACTTCTAAAACAATTCTTTAGAAATAATAAATATTTCCTCAGTTGTCTAAACACACATAATAGTTGATATATATGTTACTTACTGGGGTGACCCGACCCATGACCTGACTCGAGAAATCAATGGATTTGGGTTATGTTTTTTAATATATTGGATCGGGTCGGGTTGGGAAAAATAAATCCACATGAAATTCGGGTCGAGTCAAATTGAGAAAATTAAAAGCAACTCGACTTGACTGCACCAAATTATAAAACAACACTTAAGTTGAGTCGGTCAAATATTCGGCTCGGTCGGGTTGATTAAGTCAGGTCAGCAATTCATGTCGGATTGGGTCCAGTTTAATAATTTTTTTTTTTAGATTAACATGTGGGAAACTCATTTACCGTCCTACTAAAACCCCTATAGATGAACCCATTACTCCTAACGCACACCAAGATTAGGCCATAGAAATTCAATAATTTTTTACATGTGTTGAATTTGATTTATTGAAACTTGACAACCAAACTCGAGTTTCAGCCCTAGTTACTTGTAATTACAATCTGAGAGTATCAATAAGGAGAAAAGATTTGTTACCTTGACATTTTATCAACTAATCATAATTTAAGGTAATATACTTGTATTTCTAGCTAGTTACCTTATGACACTCAGCAATTTCTAAAAAGAGCATTTGCCACATGTTAATAGATTTTCTTGTCTCTAAAGTTTTATTAAAAAAAAAAGACTTGTACTTAGTTTTGAAGAATATTTTATAGTTTGACTTTGTTGAGACCATTGTAAGGCTAAAGTATTTGAGAGTTTGAAGAGATTTTTCTTGTATTGGAAATTGGAATAGGGTTAGTCCATGGAACATATTTCTACTTGCTTCTTTATATTTCATACCTTTGTATAGTTGTGTTCGTTAAATGGAATTTGTTCAAAGCCACTAAGGTGTAATCAAGGATTGAAATATTCATTAGTCATGTTGATGATACCTTGACAACCCTTACGCTACAAGTATCAATTCTTAATAAATAGAATAAATAGTTTTCACCATGATAATTGACAATAATATTTGTACGTAATATATATTGCAAAAATAAAAAAATAATCTTTACATTGAAATTATTTTCCATTATTCGGTGTGAACCTTTTCTATGAAAAATGGTTTTCGCGGCTTGGTCATTTCCAACCAGAGCTATGGAAAATAAATTTTTAGGAGGAGGGATTTCAATGTATATGATCCAACATATAGATTAACCATAACTCAACCCAATTTATGACCTAAGATTCATCTCAAACACGACCATGACCCGATCCAGGATTGTGACTCGATCCATAACCCATGACCCATTCTATGATCCAATGAACTCGAACAACTACCTAATTCATGACACAACCAATCTAACTTTTGTCTCATTGTCAAATTAATCAAACTTATGAACTAATTCACGATTTCAAATCCAATTGATAGTCCAACTAATATAGCATAACTTCTAGAAACAACACAAGAAGGTTTAGCCACAATATATGGATTCAGCCAAAAGGCTCCAATTTTGAAAAATTGGAGGTTAGGTCCAATTGTTCAAATGCACAAAGAAACTAAGATTTGACCTCTCTAAGAAACCGAAGTTAGAGAAGATGGGAAAATCAAATAGATCACCTGAAAACTAATCTTAATCTAGTAAATTTGATATCGAACTCCAAAAATCGATCAGAGAAACCAAAGAAGTTTCGTTTAAGATGAAAATCCAAAGGATCTAATCTTACCAAGCTCACGATTCTCAACGAAATAACCTTGACTTAGGTTTCAATTCCATTTTGAAATTCTCATAAAAAATTGTATAATAATTAATTTAATATGCAAACATAAATTTTAAATCCAAACAATAAAATTTGAAATTTGAAAAATAAAATTAAGTAGAGAATTTAATTTGTTGAAATTCAAATTAAATAAAACTTGCAAAGAAACAAAGCACCAATGCTTCAATTGAATAGTCTCAAACTTGTGTACTTCATATGATCGACCACACCCTTAATTTATAGGGTTTACATGGCTTCTAAAAAAAGAAAAAAGAAAAAAAATCCTCATTTGCTTGATTTCTCTCCTTCAATTGATATGGTAGGTGCTTTCTTGGTTGATTTAACTTAGGATGAATTTCCAAGTGGTCCTCCATGCTTTTTATTGGCCTTTGATTGAAAATAGAAAGTGGAATCTTCTCTTTAGGATGGAATTAGGGTTTCCTGCATCACCTTTTAGCGAGCGAATGGGCCACTTCCATAAATTGAATGGAGTCTCTTTGAATAGATTTGAAGGGTTGGCCCAATACTTAAGCCCATGAGCCATTAATTTTAACACCAATGGAAGTCATTTCGGACCCATTTTTGCTTAACTTAGTTCTTCATCCAATTCAGCATCGTTTTGCAGGTGGTTATGTTCTTATCATCGATCTAATCAAATATAGTATCTAAAATATATTACTCAACTCATGACTAAATCCAAACCATATCCCATGCTCTCACCAATCAATCAATGAACCAACCTAACATAACATAACTTATGAATTTCTAAACCAAATTGATGAAGGTCTGGCTAAAATCTAAATCAATTGTACTCCTTACATAGTATTATCATTTTAAATAAAATACATATTGAATAAATTTAATGTATATAACTATCATTGGTATTATAAGTTATAACCATTAACATCATCATCTAGAATTAACTATAATCGAGTTATAACCACCTCTCTCCCATCTAACAATAGAAAAAAGGTGCAGTTGAAGCACGAAACCAACTTTGACAGAATGATTAGATGAGAGATGAATTGAACTTTAAAAGGTTGATTTGATGGTAAAAATCCGCCAGTGTTTGAGAGAAGTCTTGAGATAAGTCTCCCTCAACAAAAAAAAAAAAAAGTCACTATCCATTATTCTATATCCGATATGTACAAACTGAGAAGTTTACACTACTCAAGAAATTAGTCAGATGAGACACCTGGACACTTTGGTCTTAAAAAAGATAGAATTGTGCAATAAAAAAAATTAAAGAGGCTGTTTAAAGCTTTGAAAAAGATGTTCACATGACCAGACTCACAAGATTTTTCATATGCCAAATTTTCCTGCATGTGGTAGTCGTACAACTCACAATAACAGAAGCCACCACCTTACAAATTTTGGCTGAAATTTAAAAATATTTGCAATATTTTAAAAACATAGGCAATATTTTAAAGAAACATATTTCAACCCAAGTTAAAAAAAAAATATGGCTGAAATCTGTTACTGAGGCCCCACCATAAATGAAGACACTAGATTGATTAAACAAGCACGACAAAGTACCAGAAGGGACCAGAAATGATAGATGTGCATTCTCTTGGGCCATCATTCCTACAACTTGTTTAGAAGTTTAAACCAAAAACCCACGAGCTTTGCCAAACAACGAAAAGACTACCAAAAGGGTCCAAAGCCCCGACGTCCACTTTATAGGAAAATAAGTAAAAACCTGATCTTATTTGAGGAGGTTCACAACAGAGACTGCTTCCATGTCAGGCAGAGGACAAACATAAAAAATTAAAAATGAAAATCCATTACTGTTAATGCAACAATACTAAAGGGTGTAAAGTATAATAACCTCAGTATCATAGATAAGAAAATTCAATTAGCTGAGATCATGTGATGGAATTCAGAAACATGAGCAAAGCGCAAAAGACTCAAACCATTAGAACAAAAAAGAAGAAAAATAAGGCGGCTTTCATAGACAAGTTCATAGATATGGCAATATGAGTAATCTCCAAAGTTAACTGAGGGCATGAATACAATCTTAAATTAAATCATTAAGCAGAAAAATAATGAGATCAACTAGAATTGAGAGTGGATGCAGTGATAACAAAACATTTTTCTTTCCGCTTTTTGCAATGATCGGATGATAACAATATCTCTTAAGAGCTGAACAGCATGAATTAAGCTGCAAGACTAAATGTTGGTCGAAGTCTAAAACAATAGTATTTGAAGTTTGGTGTTGATTGGTATGATTTTTTATATTCCATGGGAGTAGAGATGGAAATGCAGTCCGTATAGTGGTCTATTTGTATCTGTATTCATCCATGGGGGACTGAATGAAAAATCTGTGGTTCATCCATGATAAGCTAGCTCAAGATGCAGGAACACTATGAAGTGGATAGGTGGTGAATTCTACAAAGAAGGTGGTGATGGTGAAACAAGTATCTGATTTGTTTCTCTCTTGCCCTCTTATAAATTTGCATTGTGTTTCCAAAAAGAGAAGGCGAAATCGAAAAGAAAGAATCTAGAAGTAAGCTACCACCACCCAGCCTTTCGAGTGCACTTCACAGTTCCACACAATCAACACAGGTCATCATCATCATCTACAGGTCAAAGACCTAAAGATTTCAACTAGCTCTCTCTTGAATGATGCAGTCGAAAACTGACAACGATCCAATTCAAAGCCGATGCAATTTGACAAACTTAAATGAATCAAAATCCAACTGGTTTGATTCAAATTTGAATTGGGCTAGTGAGGACATGGCCGGTAACACTCAAGAATAAGATTAAGAAAATAACAGAGCAAACACCACAACAAATTAACAGGTGAATACTAGTGCCTAGGAATGGGGTTATTGAAGGAGAGGCTTAGCAACCTTTAACCTTGGCAAGAAATAAATAGAACTAAAATTCAAATCAAACATTACATGCCCTTCATCTCACGTCCCTAGCCCTCTTTAATACATGAGTTCACAAGGAATTTTTTCCAATGAGAAACCCAGCTCACGTTCTTATCTCTTGCCTAGAGATACGATTTAATTCAAACTAGGATTTGCTGTTGCAATCCACATTAGGAATGCAAGCAAGATACTTATTTATAGGTGTTCAAGCTTTGGTTGCAGTTCATTAAAAATCTGATTTTTGGGTGGAAATTGCAAACATTGTTGATAGTCAATGACTTGCATCATATAGCTACGCAATCTTTGCACTTCATTTTCAGATGAAATTTTGGTTAACCATAATAAGAGCAAAATAAACCCACAGACATATTGACAAATCTTCTTCCCTGATTATTCCTCAGATTTTTGGGTGGAAATTGCAAACATTGTTGATAGTCAATGCCTTGCATCATATAGCTACGCACTCTTTGCACTTCATTTTCAGATGAAATTTTGGTTAACCATAATAAGAGCAAAATAAACCACAGATATTGACAAATCTTCTTCCCTGATTATTCCTCAGCATAAGCATATACACAGCATGCCACCAATTCCAACCAAAGACAATAAAGACCAGATGTTCAAAGACGTAAAAATAGATTCCAACAGACACAGGGCCACTGGAGCTCTATTACAATTTCAGATAGCACATCATTAAAATCTTTTCAAAAAAAAAGAGGAAAAACAAAAGAAAAGAAAATAGAGAATCACATGAAGTTGAAATGATGAGAAGATATTGTAAGCTCTCAAAAGACAGGTCTATGGTAATGTCATCTAGTTTCAAGGTTTTTTTAAGGGATCAAGTCTCAAGGACTGCTAATCTTTCCCAAAAATAAAATCTCAAGGACTGCTCTCTTAAGATACATGGCATCTCTCTTGAGGTTACTTATAAAAGCCCTTGCTTAGACGCTCACATCTCTCGAAAGTTTGCTTACCTTCAACCCATATTGAAAGCTTAGTGATGTCAATGATGATGGTTGAAACATTGGACTTGAGCACATCATCATCATCATCAGCAACAACAGCCAATATCCCATCTACTTGAGCACAATAAGACAGAATGCACAACTGGTCCAATAAATCATCAGATTGAAGAGTTTATGCTATCCTTCACTCTCTATATATTCTTCTATGGTAGTTGCAAACACTAAAGGCATTACCAGACTAACTATACCAACAACTAAATGGTTCCCCTGATAAAACTTCACAATTAATGATGGAACGAGACCTTTAAAATGAAACAGATAAGCAGAAGTCAAGGTAGCAAAACAACAATTTGGATCATTATTGACATTTTCAACATGTTTAAATATTCAACTAGAATGGATTGCAACTTTGGAAGCTGAGGGGATTACTTTCACTGTGTGAAGAATTTGCATCCTACCATCCCCAGTATCTACACTAAGCATTAGGTGGACCACTTAATGAGAACATCAGGCAATTGTAGAAAGGACATTTCCACTGCTAAAGATTTAAAATTAAAAAAGGCATTAAGTTACCAATGTTGTGAAGAAAGCACCCACATCATGGATAACATTCAAGCTTGTCATCAGACATTTAAAAAATAAATAGATAAAAAAAAAAAAAAAACTCTCGAAACAAATTTCCATGACACAAATGTAGACATGTAGTTCTCATTGAATAGGCTAAGTCAAACATGGACACCAAAATATGAGTAGGAGTACATTTGCACATACCACAAAATCTTAAGTGAGACAACTAATGAAAAGGATTTATTACTTATTTTCTTAAATTGGTAATGAAATTTTTATCAGTGATAGATGGAAAGGTTGTTTACCAGTTCCATTGAACAAATATAGAAGACAAATAGAACAAAGGAATTCTTTGACTCTGCAACTATTGTATAGAAAGACAGATTTTCACTACAGTCAGCTAAGGAAGACCACAGGCATCCAGCAAGCAAACTGTAAGTCATCGTTCAAGTGGAAGTTTTTCATCATTGCTCCAAAGAAACAGAAAATTAGAATCAATGACAGAATTCTAAAGTCACTAAATCTGTAAAAATCAATTATAGAAGAAGGGGATGAATCAACATCCACAAATAGCAACATTTACAGCACAGAGAATACCAAGCACATAATGAAAGTAATCAGGAAAGATGAAGTCAACCCTTCAATCAGAATTACAGAGATCCATATCGTGGTATACCATTCTGCTGGAAATAATGAACACTCTTTAAATAACACAACAAGATGGTAAGCAAGCAATTAGGAATTTAGGATGAATACTAAAAGGATCAGTTAATAAGCATTGAAGTTTCTCAGAATAGGAGTTCCTACATAAACATTGTAAATAAATAAGCAGAAACAATGAGGGTCCTTTAGAATGGTTCTTTTGCTACTCACACTGATGCATGAATGAATGCATGAGCAGTGAGCAGCAAATAGAGTATTCCTCTTTGATCCCTCAATATCTTAAGTGGCAACGAGAAGGGTCCCACAAACGTACGAACAGAAGATTTATACTAATATCTAAAACACACCCAGATCTAGAACCCCTCTTATGACCAGCGTCATCAAGACCGCCCAAAAATAAAAATTACAAGAAAAAAGAAAAAAAAAACCACCTCTAGATCCGTCAAAATGAGCATATTCGTAGTATTCAGATCCCTCCTCTGCAACCCAAGTCCAAAAATATTCAATTTTTCCCTTCTTCATCACCATCCAAAGCCAAAATGAAACACAGTTAAGAATTTTCCAATAGGATCTCTCTCGATTACGCTTGCGAGTCAACCTTCTTTCCATGCACCTCACCTCCTTCTCTATCCTCCATCAGCAAGCCCCCAGCCTCCTCCTCGTCGGCTGGCTGTGCGCTCTTCTTCTGTGTCTCCTTAGCCTTGAGCCCCTGCAGCTTGGAATGGTTATAGTATGCGACGCCAAGGAACGCTAGCCCATACCCAATCAAATTCACGGGGGTTACAGTATCCTTGATCACAGACCAAGAGAAGGCAATGAGCAACCAGTCCTTGACGACACCCGCAACATTCATGGTTAAAGCAGAAGTCTTGCCAATGAGGAGGAAGACGGCGAGATTGAGCGCAAAAGCGCAGACCGAGTTCGTGCCGAAGATGACAAAATCAAAGTGGAACGAGGAGCTCTGCTTGAGAACGGGGAATTCAACGATGATCCAAGGGATGAAGAGGAAGGCGAGGCAGCAGGGTGCAACATAGTAGAGAGAAGTGATGGGATTGAGAGTAATACCCTTGGAGGTGAGCAAGATCTGGATGAGGACAAGGCGAGTGGCTTCGAAGGCGACCGCACCCAATTGGAGGAGAACGCCCCAGGTGTCAAATCGGGCCTCGCCGTACGCTGCAATGGCAACACCGACGGAGATGGAGATCATGTTGGCCATGGTGTCAGACTTGAAATTGTCCTTCTTGAGGAGAACTCCGAGGGAGTACACGGCAACCGGCATGAGGGCCTTGAGCATCTGGATGAAGGACACAGAGAGGTAGATGTACGCGGAGTTGGAGAACCAGAGGGAGAGCGAGTAAAGGGCGCCGATGGGGACCACAGAAGAGATGTAGAGCTCTCTGGACATGGAAATTGGTTCAACAAGGTGGAAGACGCGGACGAGGAGGAAGGCCAGGGAGGAGCAGAAGCCCATGTGGATCATGGTTAGGGAGATGGGGAAGGGCCAGTTGTACATCTTGCGATCCAGAATGTACTTATTGTACACAATCACAGTAAAGGAGAGGAAGATCCATATGGATACATAGGCGTAGGAGAGGAGGATCTTCTTCACCACGTTCGAGTTCAGACCCGATGAGGACGACGATGTTGCGGACGACCCACCTTTCCCCATTTCCGATTTGCTGTAATTTTCCGACGGGCGCAAGGTGGGAGGGAGAAGAAGATTGGGATGGAGGAGATAAGTCTAAATCTAGTATCTAATATCTGTCCGTCTTCTCTTGTCCTCTTTCAGATCTCCGTCTTTGAATTTACCTTCGCCAGTTCGGCCTCTTGTTTAAGAATTTCTTTCTAACAGGAGGAAAATCAACAGAGACGACGAACGGTTCGGATCTGAGTCTTCCCGTTTGGAAGACTCCGTTGGCAACTCATCGTCCGTACATCTGTCAGTCCCCGATTAGATTTTTGTTTCTTTGTCGAGGTATATAACCCTTTTTAATTTGGAAAACCTGGATTAACATCATTAACTGTGCTTCAGTGACCATGATATGCGGGAGGAATTATCGGTTGATCCGCTGATAATTTTCATAATTAAACATCGTCTTTTCATTTAAAAACATATTTATATCTAAATATAAAAATAATATATGATCAATTATGAAGATTTCTTTTATAACATTTGTGGGACCATCAACGGACGGTTTGGATGAAGAGAGCGGTCCCACTTGTCCGGTGGCATTTGATAAAGCCAAGAGAACTTCGCTTTTATTTTAGGAATATGCTTTTAATGCTTTATGAGATAATTAGGAAAGTCCAAACAACAAAATTAGGACCACCTCTAATTAGAGAGAGAGTTATAGCAGGTGTTTTTTTTAGTTCGAGTACTTTCATTACGAACCTACTGTATGTACTATATCAGTGGTAATTTCTATAAATTAATATTTTAAAATTGAATTGTTAATTAAATAAAAAGTGTTTTGTTAGATTAAATTACTTTAAACTGTTTTCAAATCATGATATTGGTATAACATGAAATGATAACATAACAAACCGGTACTTGTTGTCCGTGTGACTATAATAGATGGTTTCATGTAGTAGAGTCAGACTCAAGTCTTACTGAAATGAAAAAAAAAAAAAAAAATATATATATATATATATATAACAACCAGTATGTTATAATAGAAAAAAATGAAAAAACATATAAAATACATAGAATTGTAATAATTATTTGACAAATTGAACCATTTTAAAGACTAATTCAAGTTTACATGATCCAACCATAGTCCAAATCAAATTTTAAAATATTCTTATGAACAACTAAAAAAATCTCAATAGTTTATTCTATTGCCTCGATTCAATACAGTACGAAAATTTAAGAAGATTAGTCTAATATTAAGATAAGTTATACATTTTTTAATAAAATATGTATAATTGATACGGTCATTTGATTGGGTAAATTATACGCCATTGGATGAGAAGCAGATGGAGCCCACTTGAAACAGTATGCTGAATACGGGTCTACTGCTTTCGCTTACCAAATCAAACAAGCAAAGATGTCATGACTAACTTTCATTAGTTTGGAAAGTTAATAACCGCCTTTCAGATGATCAATTCAAAGGTAGGTAACAAATCGATCCACTTTATCAGAACAGAAGTTTCATGATTTTTTTATTAAAGTGATCAATATTAAAATCTTAAAAATATAAGATTTTTTTAAATAAATGGTGGATCGGTATCTTTTATAATAATAAATATCGATTCCTCTTATCACAAGAAACGCCAACATCATATTCTTGACTTTCCTTATCATCAAAGCTACTGTATACACGACATATTTTCAAATATAAATTCTCATCAAGCACGTATATTTGAATTGAAATTCATTTAAATCTGATGTATTCGTATTTATACCCCTACTTTATTAAAAATTATATTATTTATTATTTTGATGAAGTTGGTTTAAAAGATAAAAAATAAGCAATTTTACTTAAAAAGTCTCTACAAACGTGGCTTAAAAGGATACAAAAATTTATTTGATCATAGGATATAAGCCTAACTCAATAATTGAATACATCTCATAATGATTTTGAATAAACTGTGTTTGTAATTCATGGAATAATAATTAATGTGGAGAAGACAAAAAAAGTAGGAAACACATTAGACTTGACTCAAAATTCAAAGAAGTAAAGTAATTCAAATGAGTTTTTCAATGGAGTCGTTAATCTTTTTTTGACTTATTCTACTTAAAATTTTATTGAGTTGAGTCAATTTAGATTCCCGTCTAAATTTTTTAAAATTTTTAAACTATGATATAAATCAAAATATTAATTATATCTCATTTAGAAAAAGTCTCAACTTTCTAAAAATAAATTCTCATGAATGTAGTGCTGGAGTTGGGCCTATCTCATACATTGAATTGTCAAAAGCCTGCCACTTCGGATCTGAAAAAATTCCAAAAACTACATTATGAGGTCAAAAATTAGCATCTTAGATTGGTTGTACCTTCAGACAATGGGACCCATTGACTGTTTTAACACGCTTGAAAGGTAGGGACACAATAATACAATTTTTGTTACAATGCAAAGTGTCGGTGGTCTCATAATTCATTATGAGGTACAAATATTATTGATGGCCCATATATATCAGTTGATAGCAGGGGTACAAATATCGGCCGATACAATATGTATCGGCCGATATGTATTGGTTTTGGAGTAGTGAATATCGGCCGATGTATATCGTTATCGGCCGATATTCACAATATCGGCTGAAATATCGGCCGTATTATATCGGCCGATATCGGCTAGAGAGAGAAAAATATCGGCCGATATATCAGCCGAAAACGATTTTTAAACCCCTGGTTGATAGGATATATATCCATCATTTCAGACAAATATCACTTATATTATTGATACATATCAGTCAAGATATTGGCCAATATGTATAAATATCAGTTAAATTTCATTTTTTATAAAAAAATTAAATATTGATGGTTCGCACCATTGATGCCGATATTTGGTCATATCGGTCAAATATCGACTGATATTAGTTGATATTTTAACTTTTTTTTTTTCAGATTTTTCTTTGAATTTCAGCTAAGATTTAAAATAAAAAATAGAAAAAGAGGAGAAAGAATGTTATCGGCCGATATCCGATATCGTTGCATCGGCCGATATATCGGTCTTGGGGAATTTTCATGCAAATATTTTGAGGTTGGTGGTTAAGGTATTTTATTTTCAAAAAATACAGACTTTCTCTTTTCTTCAGACATCATTATTAAATGTTCTTTTAGTATTAGAAAACTACATACAGTGTTTTATCCTAATCAAAATATTGCATGCGTCATCATATGAACTAGTGATGTAAAGATAAAGCAAAAAATCCCAAATATTTAAAATATAAACTTAAAATTCCTGTTGACAATTTTTTTTTAAAAACTATTGTATAATAGTAAAAAGATTAAAATAGGGAAGAAGTGAGCTCATAGATGGAAAGTCTAAAAAGAAGATAATATGAAAAATATCATCTAAGATGGTTAATATTTATACAAAATTACAAGTTTTTTTTTAATTTTTTTAAGGTTCGTAGGTGTTCAAGCATCGCACCCGACTACCTGATTAGTCTTTCTGGGTATGTGAAAACTCTCTATCTATACACTCGAATAAATTGATGAGACCTTACTCCATACAAAATTATAAGTAACAAAAATTTATCTGCAAAAGAAAAATAAAGTTATTAAAAACTTATATTCAAAGTACAGTGATAACTTTTAAAATGATAGGGAACTTGATTTTTAATAAAATAAATGAATAAAAATTGGCCCCTAAGAAATTCAATAAATAAATAATTCTGATTTTAATATAAAAAAGTCAATTGCTTGTCCGCCGTTCTATGCGCAGAAAGCGCGAAATCATAGCCAATTATTCCATGTCATACCTGGAAAAATATTTGTCGTCCCAAAAGTAGTTTGGTTTTGGGACAGTCTGCTCGTTTCAAATTTAATTTGGTTAAATGATAATACAATATTTTATTGTAATTAATTAATTATCAATGACAATTTTTTTAATGATAATATAATAATATTGGCTGAAATTAAAAAGTGAAAATTTACTAACTTCTTTTATTTAAGGATTTTGATTAAAAGTTTGTGTATATCAACTTTTGAAATATGCACGAGTGCTCAAATGGAGGTTGTGGGTGGTTTTGTGTATTTGAAAATTAATCTCACCTCTAATATAAAATGAAGAGACATTTATTTTATATAAAAAAAAAACTTTAGTGAATGAATTCACAAATAATTTTTTTCAAAAAATCCATCTTATAATGCGGGTCAAATCGACGGGTTTGAATCGGGCTATAATTCGGATTGGGTTGGGTCAAGATATCTGGGTCAAAAGTTTGGGTCGGATTGGATCGGGTCAAGATATCTGGGTCAAAAGTTCAGGTCAGGTCGGATCGGATAGGGTTTCATATACTAGTCACTCAGACTGAGTTGGGTTTTAAAAAACCCGACCCGACATGGCCCAATTTCAGCCCTAAATAAACCTGATAAGTCACTATTATGAAAACTCATATACACAAATGCAATATTATATAAATCGAAAATATCGGCTAATACAACGTATAAATTGGAATTTCAAGTGTTTAAAATAATAGTAATTGTATGCTCTCTAATCTCTTTCTTCTGAAAATTAAGCCTCACTACTTTAAGAACTAAAAGAGTATTATTATTTGTTCAAGGAAAAAGTTTGATTTTCCTTTAAGAGTTATTTGTTGTCAGAATTAATAAAATTCTTCTCTCTTTTTGTAGAATAACAATTAAAAAAAATAACATTTTTTGTAAAAACAAAAAAATGATACTTTCTTCTATTCTTTTAAGAAATTCATTTTTATAAAGAAGATAAAAAAAATTAATAAGAAAAAGAGAAAGATTTTCCTTATTAAGACAATATTTAATTCATTTTTAACAAAAATAAAGGATTTATACAAAATAACAAAGAGTCAAATTTTCACATATTAATATGATAATCTCTTGGATAACATGGATAGAATCTAAATGAGTTATTTTTTTAAAAGAAATAACATTAAATGGGTGTAACTAATAGGGATCAGAAACTCCATACCACAGTGAGAGTCTTGATTTTTATTTTTATTTTATTTCAAATCATCACTCTCGGTAGAATTACTTGATTTGTATAAGTAAGCAGACTTACGTATATTTTGAAGATTAGTCAAATACAATTTTTTTTTTCTTTTTTTTCTGCAAGAAGAAAAAAAAAAAGAGAAGTGAAGGGTTGGCACGTTTTGGGTGCTAAAAAGACTCTTCAAAGATCAGTCAAATACGGTTCGAATACCATCAACATAAAGAATCACGATGCAAGTTCATTTTTTAATGAGAGGAGTCAAGGGTTGGCACGTTTTGGGTGTGTCGGCGAAGGAGAAAGTCGTACTTAGTCTTCTATGGATTCCGTTCTATTCGCGTTATTAAATGTTTCTGTGTTTTTGTACAGTTACGAAATTGAACCAAGACAGTCAAAGATTTTCATAAAGCCTGGGAATACGAGAATAGTCAAATAGTTTTTCAAGTTAGGTTTAAGGATGCTAATGCAACTTTACTTACCAATCGGATCATTGGAGAGTCTGGCGAGTTCCTGGTTTATTCCTAATTGTAACTGCAAAAGGAAGTGGGCCTGGATTACTGTCTCTGCCGTGGTCCTTTGGTCTATTTGGAAGGAAAGGAATGCTAGGATTTTTGAAGGTAAGATTATGGATATTAGGGATCTCTTTCAGAAAACAAAAATGAATTTGTGTGTCTGGTTTTGTTCTCATCAGGATTTTAGTGATTTAAAAGCCTCTGACCTTATTCAGTGTTGGGAAGGGGGCTTAATGTCTCACCCTCGAATTCGCAAGAACCTCTTAGATTGGACCCCTCCGACCGTTGGTACGTTGAAGTTTAATGTGGATGGGGTCTCTAGGGGTAAACCGGGTCTTGCTGGGATTGGTGGAGTTCTTCGGGATCATTTGGGATCCACGCGATTGGTTTTTTCTGAATCTGTGGGGATTGTAGAGTCTAATAAGGCTGAACTTCTTAGCATTAGGAGAGCCTTATCTTTAGGAGTCGATTTTGGGTGGAGGGGGAATTTAGTAATTGAGAGTGACTCTTCCAATGTTGTTAATTGGGCTAGGGGCTTGAAGCGTCCTCCTTGGAGATTAATTACTTTGGTTAGGGAGATTAAGAAGTTAACTGAGGGTTTGGAGGTGTCTTTTATCCACATCAGTCGCTCTGCTAATGGTGTGGCTGACTACTTTGCGAAGAACGGAGTGGATGGCACGACTCATGAGGTCTTCAGCTTTCCTGGAGATTAGTTTTTGTTGGAGCGGGTTTTATTATTATTATTATTATTATTATTTTTTTCCTGACGGTTGGTGTAATATTATTTTTTCTTCTGGTCTAAGTCTCATAGGCCTTTTTGTTTCTTTTTTCTTTTTTTGTATCTGCTTCTTCTTAATATAATCTTCTTCTTTACTGCTCCAAAAAAAAAAGTTTACTTACCAATGACACTGCTTTTTTAATGAGTTTTATTTAATTGGGCTCCTTTTCCATTGAATCCATGGACTGTTTGTAATGATAATTTATTATATTGTTATTATAAAATAAAATAAACACTATACAAATTAAAATATCATAGTTGTCTTCACTTTTAATGGATAAATAATTACATACATATTTAAGATATAAGATGACGAGATGGTGGTGAACTTCATAAAATCTTAACCCATTAGGGTTGGTTTGACGGTCAAAAATCTGTGTGACATGCCGAAAGTCTTGGGTTGAAGTTACTCTTAACACATAAAAAATACTTTGTATAGTTTTAACCGATATATATAGATATGGAGGTCTACACACGCCCTATAAATTAGTTAGATGTACTGAGAGACTTGGACACTTTGATCTTAAAAGAAAAAACATATAAACAAAGGTTTATGAAGTTTTTCTTTTAAATCACACTCAATCAAAGGAAGTCTTAATATCAAGTGTTGCTAGAAAGAGTCACATTAATTTTATTTTTTTTTAATCTTAAATCCATGAATTCTGCTATGTCCTTGGGGGTATTCCTTTATTTATTTTAGCTTATTTTAAAATGTTCTATTTTCAAAATTAGTTGGTTAAGAATTCGTTATTGAGCCCGGAAATTTTATTTGTGAAACATTATAAGATGGATAAAATCTGTATATGAAGGGTGATACAACATTTAGAACCATGCCTGGCATTCATGATATGCATTGAGTGGGTTAGGGGAAACAGGCCTGCCGGCCCTGTCCCTTCATGGGTCAGGTTGTGTTCTGGAATACTATTTTCAATGGGTAGCAAGGCAGGGCTTTGGATGAGTTTCTTGGTCCATTGGCGTTTGTGCTTGGCTGATTCCATCTTATTATATTTATTTGTTAAATACAATGAAGATAGGTATAAACATTTATGAACAAGTTGGGCTTGGGCCTATTAAATTTAATACATGTTAGGTTCATAATTGAAATACTTGTCCATTTTGGACTCGGAAAAAGCATTGTTACATCTGTTTGGACTTGGCTAACCTTGATCCGATTGTCCAAGTCTAGTTTGGGTATTGTATTTTGGATTTTGCACAGTGGAAATTGTTTTTCTATCAATTCTTTAGTGCATACTTCTTTGGGAAAATGAATTCCAATAGAAAATTAAATTTATTTAATTTGAATCAATTAAATTTGATCAATAATCATTTTTTAATGACCGAAAGTGTTCATGGATCTCAGATTTTATCTGACTAATCTTTCTGAACATGTGCACACCTCTATATACTCATATACCGAATTCAAAGAATGAAGAATAACTCCATGAAAAGTGGAATAGAGAGATTTGAACATAAATCAAAGTCAAAACTTTACTTCATGAGACAAGCTTCTTAATTGTCAGACCAACCCCCTCCGAGTTAAACTCGACCATTAATCTTATCGTCATGGCCCACTTGATGGCCCTGTTTATTTTTGGGCCATATAATTTAGACTATAAGCGGTCGATCATTCAGTGTGGCTTGAAGGCAGAGAACGACCAGCAACCATACATTTTCTTTTTTCTACCCCATTTTTTTAAAATAAATCTGAATTCCAAAATCTCAAGTCCAAACGAACTGCAGAGGAAGGGAGAGAGAGAGCGATTGGATTTGTTTGGATGGCGCAGGCGGTGCTGCTACCAGCTGTGTGCGGACGATTACACGTGTCGCTGCCGGCGCAAGATAGGCGGCCTCTCCGCCTCTCAGCCGCTCTATCCTCTTCTTCTCCATCGGGAGTTGGTGATTGGGTTAAAGCTACTTCCAGCTTCTTCGAACGGGATACCAGGCCAATCATGCTCTTTGACGGTAACTAAGCATTTTAACTTCCCACTTCCCCATTTCTAGATGATGGTGGTTTCTCTAGAGGATTATCCCAATATAATCATAAGTAACAACTGAAACATATGGTATTTTTTAGAATTATGAAAAACTTAAAGAGATTTTTTAGAATTCTCTCTGAGAAAAAGTTGGAAGGAGACCCTCAGTTCTAAATCTATCAAAATCAATTGTGAAATAGTTATTAATTTCAATGTATTTCCAACGGATACATAACAATCATTTTTGTCTCAAGTTTTTACTCTGAAATACTCACACAATTGGCTGTTTAGTGCGATGGGAATCCAGAGCTATTACATGATATATGCTAAAAATATGACTTTCATTACCATGAGACATAAGCTAAGCTAACATAGTCTCATTGCCCCAGTAAGAACTGAGCCAGATTGGGTTGAGAAGATCTGACCCTTTACCCGGTTGACTTGATCGAGATACAAACTCAGTTTTTTCGTTAATGAATCACAATAGATCCAGTTAAACTTTTCGTTCTGAAATTGCCCACTGGTGAATATTTCCTCTCTGTTGGATGAAATGTTTCTCCTATACTGTTGTTTTCAAGGCGGTAACTTGAGTTTCTCCATTCTTTCTCTCATTAATGCATAGTGTGAGTGGAATCTCTGAAGTTCATCAGTTCCTTCCATCTAATGAAACCATTTGAACTTCAAAGAAAAACAAACCAATTTTTGAACCAGATATTGTGAAGAAAATGCTCAAAATTTAGCTTTAAGTGATGCCTTGTGAAGATGGAGGTTTTAATAGTCAGAGACCAAAACCATTTCGGGAGAGAATATTATATCTTCTTTTCTTTTAATTCACTTAATTCCTCTACTAGAATTCCACAAACTGGAGAATATATTTGCTTCCAAAATGACAAAAGACCAAATACATCAGCTTCATATGTTGGAATGTGCTTTTATGAAGACAAGTTTGGATTTTTTTTTTTTTTTTTTTGATACCCTAATATATTTTGCCCCTTTTTGATAGGTGTTTGCAACTTATGTAATGGGGGTGTTAAGTTTGTACGTGATAATGATCAGAAGAGGTTTGTTTCAAGATTCTCAAGCAACCATTCATTTTGCTATTTCTATCTGAATTTTATTGAGTTATCAATCATCATCATTATTATTGGCTGGGTTAGAGGGATATTTGAACATTGTTTTGGAATTATGTTGATATTCTTTTCTCACAGCATTCAATGGCATGCCCTAATTTTGAACCATTTTGTGGCTTACCTAAGTCTAAGGTGGGCTTATTGTAATTTTTTTTAATGATTTGCTAAACCATCCATCTTAAGTTTCTTGTAATGATGATTGAATATTTTAGTTAGTGATACTTTAGAACTTCAATATATAAGATACTTGTGTATCTCTAATACAAACTGACTATATGTTTCAGAGCTCCGTAGTCCGTATGCTTTGGTTCTTTAGATGAATAACATTGTATTTTGTTAATATGGCTATGATAAAGATAAAAATAAATGAACCAGACATATATTTATATCTTGTGTGTACATATATTTATGTATATTTGTATCAACATATGGTAAAGTATTTAAAAAGGTTTACATGGAAAAATTAAGCTCTCGCCTAGGCATTTGTCTTGGCTCCATGATTGCTTGGTGCCCTGACTACTGCACATTCTCCTTATATGGAATGATAATCTACCTGTGTGTTGTATCCTTCACTCTTTTCATTGGTGACTGGAGTTGAGTGGTGATGTGGGGGGCTTGCACTGTAAAAGGACTGAGAGGGGTGTTTCTTTAATTTTTATTTTGGCAACAGGATGAAGAAGTTGTCATTTTTTTTTTTTCACTTTGTAGAATGCCTTTAGAATCTTTGGGTCGTCATTTTGGATGATTTTAATCACAGTTATGATTTTTCAACAGGCAAATTAGGTTTGAAGCTCTCCAAAGTGAAGCGGGAAAGAAACTACTGCAAAGATCTGGTAGATCTCCCAGTGATATTTCGAGTGTTGTACTTGTTGAAAAGGACAGGTAAAATGGTATTTTTTGATCCTGCAACATATATTTTCATACAAATGGGATCCTTCCAGTGTTGTGTCCTAATTTTAGGCATGTAGCAAGTCCCACCTACATAGACAAGTTTTCAATGAAACATTTTTGGTTGACTGTAGATCATATATCAAATCAGAAGCAGTGCTGAAGATCATGGAATACATTGACATGCCTTTCCCTCAACTGGCAATCTTTTTACAGTTTGTGCCTCTGTAAGCAGTCTTTCCTCATCTCATGGACACAACTAATCATTTCTTCCTTCAAAAGTAAATTTATCAGCTGGATTTACTGGATGTAATCCAGTAAAAACCATGTCCATTGTGCAGAGCAAATTAATTTCTTACTACTGTCAGTTTCGCAATGTTTTCTAATGATGCAGATTCTTGAGAGATTTCATATATGAAGGCATTGCAAATAACCGTTATACAATCTTCGGTCGCTCAGAGTCATGTGAAATATAGAGTGCTGAACTGCTGATTACTGCCTCTCTACTTCTACTTGATTTTCTTGGCATGGCTTTTTGTTCCATCTGAGTATAAAATTACAGAATGACTTGTTATGTATAGATGATAATATGTTCATAAAACTTGAAAAAGTGCTTTCAATGGAAAAAAAGAAAATGTTGTTCCATTGGTTATTAGTATTTGATTGGAAGTTTGTTTACCTATCATCACTTGCCAAGGAATAGAGAATGATTTCTGTGTTATCTGTGGAATTGGTGATTTCTATGATAGAGAAAAAAAGACTCACAGTAATGTTTTAATCACAGATAGAATTTATTCCACTTTGCCCCATTAATCAAAGAGTCAAGAATTTCCAAGATTTAAAATCTCCTAAACCAAGAAATTCTTTGACCCAACCTTCCTCCTCCATGAAACAAGAACTCAAATTCCATTTGAATCTCTCTGAGATCATTCTCCTTATTCACCTCTGTTTCTCCACAAAGCTTCTCAATATGCATTAGATGGAAGCATGAAAGTACCGGAGTCACCCAGCTCTCAACCTAGCCAACTTCTCCCCATCTCTATTTCGGACCTCAGCATTTCTACAATAAACTTTACAATCATGCATAGATTCCCACGTATTGGCATCGCCTGAACAAGGCCTTTCATCTTTGCCTCTACAGAGTTGTGAGCTTCTTCTCCTGGTCCCCGTTTTAAAATTCAAACAACGAAAGTATACACTGATGTCGTATTTTTGGATGTACATAAAAAAATTCTCCTATATCTAATATGTTTCGTATGTTAAATATATCATTTCGGTTTTTGGGTCCAATTTAAAACAGATTAAACTCAGATCTAAAACTGTTCATACCCACCTAGACCTGGATCTAATTTGCACCCGGGTTCAAATCATAAGCTCATATCCCTTTCTTGAAGTAGATGATTTTGGGTCTTCAGATTTTCAAATCATAAGCTTGTTAACCTTAAATTTTTGGCTCAGTGGCCCAGGCTTCTTAAATCAGTGATGCAAATAGCAAAACTAGTCTGACCGAGAGTGGCTAACCCTGGCCAAAGTCTTCAATGAACATTTGGATGAAAATAGAGATGATGATAACCACAGCCCACAAGAAACGACACAGAGAGATGAAGATAACCATTCAATCTTATAAGTACAAAATGAACAAATTCTAGATGACAATAAATCTTTGACTATTGATCATTAAACAATTGTGATTTAATTCGTGTTAACATGCAAAATGAGAAAGAAAAAAGAAATATCCATTAAAAATGGCTAAATGAAAAAAATAAATTAAAAATGGGTTTACTGCTAATCTATCTTTATCATATTATTATTAAAAGATAGAGAAAATTCGTCAAAAATAGCTAAATATTTTTTTTTCTTTCAAAAAGAGATTTTAAGATTAGATTTAGTGAATTGATTTATTGTAATTTTGTAAAGCCAATCCTGAGTTTAAAAGTCATGACTTTCAAGGGTTGACAAAATGAGTTGGACTGAAAAAATTGTTGGATTTGGATTGCCAATGACCAACCTTGATATAGTTTTCAAATATTGGTTGAAATTCAAAATTTCAAAATATCTATCATATATTGACGGTTCATAATCCCAACAAACTGGAGGAGGTTCTGAGTTCAAGTCTCACTCTCAATATATAAGGACCACTCTTCCTAGATTTACCCGGTGTGTGTAGATAGGGAGATTTGCACATGCCCCAAATACTTAGTCAGTGTGCTCTAAGAGACATGGATACGTTAGACTTAAAAAAAAAAATCAAAGATGATATGCAAATATTGCAAAATATATAGACTTTTAACAAACATGCCTAAAACTAATAAACTCAAAATTTAAGCCATTTTTTTCTAAAATTTTAAAGTATATAAGTGATTAGGTGTTTTTTAAAAATAAAAAATTGAAGTCCAAAAAATATTAACCAAAACATGAAAAAATAGTCAATAATTACGACCCAACTAAGGTTTAAAATGGTGAAGAATTTTATTGATGTTTTGTACTCCAAATATGGCTTGCTCAAAGCCAAGTCAACCACAATAAATAGTTTTTTGATCGAAATTTTTTTTTTTGGTAATGAGTTAAATCAAGCTAACTCAATTACCAAATACATCGAGTTCAATCTAATAGTTCATTTAATCCGAGTTATTAGAATTAATTTATAGAGTTTAACTTTAATTTTTGGAAAAAAATTATAAGTAATTTCATTTATTCATGGCGATTACTCTTATCTATCAATTGGAGACATGGAGATATCGTAGCGTGATAAAATAAAAATTGGCATTGAGTTTAAAACATTAAACTTGACGTACGCAACCCAACCCGACCCGACCCGACCCGTTGCCGTGGGTCGAGTGTTTAGTGTGGTGGATGTCCCTTATCTGCAAACTGCAATTCCAACTTCTGAGGCCGACGAAAATTACTGTATCTCTCAACGTTCACCTAAAATGCCGAACGTTCTGTGCTTAACGTCGTCCATTGCCGCTTCCTTCAACTCTCCGGCAAAACCAGGTATTTTGTATTTCGCATCTCTTCCCCTTTCCTTTCTACTTACTAGTGCTTCAAGCGTAACTTTTGGCGAACTTTTAACTTTGGAATTTTCGACTTTGTCAGGTGTCTCAATTGCCTCCGACCATCCAAGGGCTCCTCGCATCGATGTCCTCCGACGTCCTTCGACCAAATTTCACATCCTCAAGACCAAGGTTTCTGAAAATTTCACCCCCTCCATATTGATATTTTTTCCACACCGTTTAGTTTGGTGCTAGTTTCTATCTACTTTTTTTTTATAACATGCGTATCACCACTCCATCATTGGAGGTGAGATTAATTCCACGGGCATGTGTAAACCTCTCTATACATACACAGGTTAAGTCTATGAGGAGTGACCCGTTGGGGATGAGCAAATCGAAATCAAGACCCCGCTTCATGAAGCGGGCTTCTTGACTGTCAGATCAACCCAGTGGGGAAAATTTATCCACTGGATTATCTTAAAAGGGAGATATAATTTGGCACCTCTTGTGGTTCCTAACTATCAAATCCCCTGTGAATAGGTCCCTATTCAAATTCAACCTACTATGAGTTTCACCCACTGTTGGATTAAATGCAAGTTTTGTGGCACTGCCAAATCTCTGTTGCCTTTTAGACGACATGGAGTGATCCTTTTATGCTGATTTTCGATAGGCCCTTTGTCCAAGAGTTGGCTTGTTTTGTTGTGTCTAAGACATTGCTTTTCCAATCAACTCATGCCATGATGCAAGGCCGAACTAAAAAAATGCTGAAGAGATCTCATTTTAAGATATGTCACTCTCGTAGCTCCTTTTCTTTTTGTATAATTTATCATATTTAGGAACCTTTGTTTCAATAGCAAGAGTGCAGTCTTTTGCTTTTTTCACACTTGTAACTAATTAGAAGCCATTGTAGGGTGAAAAGGAGGGATGTTTAAAAAAGGATACCTTATTTAGGGGCGTCTTGGTTCTGCAGTTCTCTTTGCTACTTGAAAATTTAGGCCATGGGACGCGACAGTCTATTGTTGCAACAAATGGCCTTTCTTCTCTTTTGTTTAGCCTTTAATGGTAGTGATCTTTGGTGTTCAGATGAAAATTCCTAGCCTCGGGCATTCTTACATGTTTGGTGGAGGGCCTTTGGAGTAGTAGAATTTGATATTGGCTTTTAGTGGTCCATCCTCATGTGGGACCCACTTAATTTAAGCTACATGGCTATGTTTTCTAATATGTGCGGGTGAGTTATGAATCTCATATTTAGTGGCACTTGGCACATGTGAGCTCTCAACTTTGATATCACTTTGTTGGGGAAACATAAGATTTTTTCCACTTCTATTGTGAATAAAAAAATGAAACACATAAAAGAGAAAAAAATCCACAAGAGCGACACCAGTTTTACATGGAAATCCCTCCAAAATGAAGGGAAAAACTATGAGATGAACTCTGAAAACCTCTACTAAATCAAATAATGGGATTATAAAGATTGGTCTAAACTCTTCTAGTCAATCAATAAATTAAGCTAGGGATACATACACCACTCCTCTAACCAACAAGAATAGGCTAGCATCACCATTTACAAGCATTAACAAACATACGCTCCTCTAGCCAACAAGAATAGGCTAGGCTTACAATTTACAAGCATTAACAAACATAAAGCTCTTGGGCTTCAGATACAGTGTTAATCCTCATTATCAATGGTGGAAACAATGACTAAGATGGGTTGATGTGCCTCCTTCCTTGCTTTCTTCCTTCTCTTCTTTACTTCCTCTCATATTCTCTCCAAAGAGCGCTTCTCACATATGAGGGTCTATATAAAATATTCTCTTCAAGTGAAGCTTTTCTATACAACTTGTATAGACAAGTCTTTCTCATATGAGAGAGAGATGGGGTGCAAGTACAAGTTCTCTCTACAACTGACATGCACAAGGCTTTGGTATATGAGATATGTAAAACCACAATTTCACTATAGTATATATGCCTAGAATATTCCTTACGATAGAATGTGAGTTCACCACACCATAATCCTATTATGTATTTCAAATTTCATTGTTACTTGTGGGCCATCATTTCCATATTAGGTGAATGCACCCAACATTTGAGCCATTGTTTCCTTACCTTTGAACTGTCACATTTTTTCAATTTTTTTTAATGCAGGCTGCAGATGACAACATTCAACGCACAAAACCAAATAGCATTGTCTGTGCTGATTGTGATGGAAACGGTGAGCATAATTAGTGATAAGGCTAAGAATTGATGTCAGGAATCTGTTAGTTTGTGTCCTGCCATTTCATGCTTGAATTTATATTAATGTGGGATTTCTAGCTTTGAATAGAATTTGAGCTACAATGCCTGGACACTTGCACATTCTCTTTGTATGTTGTATGGCAGTGTATGTATGTTGATATCCTGATGCTTATAGGATGCTTTGTAAAATATGCTTTAATTATTTCTTTATTCTTTTGTTATAAGACAAAAAGGAAGATTATAAAAGATGTTACTCTAAAATCTTTACAAAATATTCATTTATGTGACATGTAGTATGCTTGAAAGAGTAATACATATATGCTTGCTACTTGACCTGCTGACCCAAGTGATGGCATTTGATAAATCATCCTCCACCAAGTGGGACTGTGAAGACCTTTAGACTTCATAAGGTTCAGCCCTTAATAGCTGATAAGGCATCTTTGATCAAATCTCTATTGACACAATCATGTATTGCCTTCCCCTTTTGGATTGGTAATGAATACAATCTACCACACTTTGTTTGGAGGGATGATTCATCTAAGATGGTTATGAATCAATCTGCCATACTTCAATTGACTTTTTTTTAGCAAAGACAGAGATAAAGATTCATTAAAAGAAAAGTAAGTACAAAAGAGTCCTCTGATTTGTCTAAGAGGGTTATACAAACCAGTTCATAACAAGGCCATACTTCAATTGACTGATTATTCATCTACCCATACATTCTCCCTAAAACTAATGTTTCTTCCATTCCCTACCTAGGATCCACTTACCTTGATATTTCCCTTGTTTTGTTGTTTGTCAAGTTGAGCTTTGAAATATCTTTCCATTCCCACAACGACCCTCCTCTTCCTACTCTTCCTCTTCAATAATTGGTTGTGTTAAAAACCTGCATAGGTGTAGCTCAGTTGGCTTGAGCTTTTAGAATAAACTAGAGGTCTCGGGTTCAACTCTCCTTGGAGCTACTCGATACTGAGCGTTCGGGTGGTTTCATGTATCCATGGGATTAGTATCACCTCCAATGTGGGGTTGGGTACTCATGATATTAAAAAAAAAAAGAGGGCTGTGTTAGTGTGGCAACTTTAGACTGCATTTTGTCATTTATTATTGTTGTAACTGCATATTATCCCTTGCCGATGCTTTAATGCCATGGGTTTCTTGATTCTGTCATTCATTCATTTGTTGTCATTGTTGATAAAGAGTTTTGCGAGTATGATTTTCCTTTTAGGTCCTTATTTTTTGAAGGATAGTTCACATACTTAAGAGAGCTTAAGGCTCTAGTTGACTAGATCAGTTAGAATTTTGAGTCTAGAAAGGTCGCAGTTTTCAGGAAATGTGTTAGGGTGTTTATACCTTGCAGTACTTACTGCTTACATTAAGGCTTTTGACTGTCGATCTGATGATACCCAACCTCTGATGAGGCATGCTGCAAAATCCTTTCTTAGTGAAAGATTCTTATGCCTCAGTCAATGATATGTTAACTTGTGAAAAATGTATATGAAGGTCCAAACAAGGATGACCATTGTTTGGTTTGATATGTTTGTATAAATGTCTATGTGTACATGCATCTCTGTGGAATCCCTCATTTGTAATGAGGCTCAATTGGTTTAATGGTCGTACATTCCAGTAAGCCTCTGTCTTAGATATGATGTATGCATTGGAGTGAATAATCTCTTCTGGTTATGTGATTCAGGGATTCCTTTTAAGATCTACCTGGGAATTGAGATATGGAGCTACTTATTTGATGATTTAAGTACATGGAAAGCCATGCTGTAATCCCATGTCCAACATTGTTAGAGAACCATTTTAGCTTCTTCAAAATGTGTGATGTACCCATGTCTACACTTGTAGACACTCACACCCATGTCAAACATTTGTAGACACTCGTACTTGTTCTTCATGGACTATTTTATTGCTTTTTAACATTGTATTCGAAAATGACCAAAATATTATTACACATTTCCCCTCTTTAAACATAATTAAAATATCACTAAATTTGTCACTTAAATGTTTAGAGTAAAACTAGTGTATTATTTTCGTACCTTATTTTCATTTAAGATAAACTTATATTTAATTTTATTCAAATATAGTACCATGTCCCTATGTCCTATTTTTTTGGGGTCACCGTGTCTAACACCTCATACCTGTGTTGGACACCAACTCTCATACCCATACCATGCAACTTCGACTGAGACCTTTTAGGCTTCCGGGATGGGGTACATGGGTTGGAAGCCTGGAACCTTTGGGCCAGGGTGGTGGTGGTGCTCGTTGAGTGGTATTTAATTTGGGTGGATTGGGTCAGATTGGAACAAATATTAATTTTTAGATAGAAAACATGACCTGAACCTGGATTTGTTCCAGCTGAATCTGGTTGGGTCAGGTCAGAATTTGAATCCCTCCTACACCCTGGCCCTGTCGACCCATTATCTCAGTTCCATTGCTTAAAACATGATTTCATTCTTTAGTTGCCCAAAGTCATAATAGGAGTAGAGACAACAAAGCCAAAGTTATATAAATATATCTGGATCAGTAAAAGCCTAGAAATTGGGAGCAAGATGGGACATCAGGAAGAAGAGTCCTACAATTAAGTGCATCATAAAACCATTCATAAAACTTTCTATATTGCTACTTAATTGTCCACACTAACTGCTTGCTGTGGAAGCTCTCAAGTTTGTAAGCATGATCATCATCCAACAAGACTGATTTTTATGCCAAACCTAATTCACGATTCGATACTCCTATCTCACCCCTTTAAGAATTGGCATGCATCCAGCGCAACATTCAGAACCACACTAAACCTGGTGCAGCCTATGCACCTGATTCTGTCCCATGTAAGGCTAATCACATCCATGGAGAAGCATGTTGTTTAGCTTTTAAGATGACCTAAGGGTGTATTTTTAAATAAATAATGTTCTATTGATTTTGCTTAGATATCTTGTCCTTGAATGTTGAGGCTACAAACAAAATGCCAATCAACCAATTATGATTGATAATTGTGCTTATTATGTGCGTTTTCTTTATTTGGCCATTGATTGGGCATCTCTTTACTCAAAGGAGAAGGTCCTGGGTGGGGTGTTACGAATCCTGCTGATTTTATTTGCTTATTGCTTCTTGCCTATATAATGCCTACCAAATAGTAATTGTAATATAATAATAATAATACCATGAAACACAAAAGGCAATGTGTTTTTGCAAATTTAATCAATTGACTATCCGTATATTTGTATCCAAAAATGGCTCATAATTTTTCTTCCATTAGAGTTCCGTTGTCTTTCTTTTCTTTTTTGAGCGGTAAGAGAAAAATTTTATTAAAAAGAGAACAAAATACGAAAAAAAAAGGGACAAAAGGTCGAAGAGACATAGACCCAACTGACAAGAAAGAAACATCAAAACAACAAGAGAACACGGAAAACTAGAAATAAAGCACCACTAGAACACAACAAAGTTCCGTTGTCTTTCTAATTGTTACTTGCATTTGTATTTTTTTTTTCATTGTATTAGTGCAGTTAATTTCTTTCAGTTTCTTGAGGTTGGACTTCATTTTTCTCTCTTTCAATGTTGTGGATGGTTGTATCCATGACATTTCCTTGCCATTGTATCAACAGATGGCTCATATTCGGTGAAGTACATTTGAGTTTCAAAATCTCATTTTGCATGTTACTTGCATTTAATTTAGTTATGCCTTTAAACTCTAAGTGTACTTGTCTCTCTTGAGTAGTCACTAGACTGTTAATGATCAGATAGTGGTATTTGCCTCTGAGAAAATATCAGGTGCTGTTGCATGTTCACAATGCAAAGGTAATGGAGTGAACTCTGTGGACCACTTCAATGGGCAATTTAAAGCTGGTGGATTATGTTGGCTTTGCAGGTATACCTTTACAAAATTTGGTATTTGCAGTTTTTACCTTCTTTCTATTCTAAACACTGAAGTTATAAGATTCCAAGCCTAAAGTTTAGCAGAACTCCTTGATTGTATAAGCTGCGACTCATGAAGGTGCAAATCATTAATGTCATCCAAGTTGTCATCCCATCTATTTGGGGTCATGTACAAAGATGCACTTGCATCCAATTATTCTTGTTTTTCTTTGTATGCAGAGGTAAAAAGGACATGTTATGTGGGAACTGTAATGGTGCTGGCTTCGTGGGAGGTTTTATGAGCTCTTATGATGAGTAAAAGTGCATGGGAGATCCCACTGGTTTCTAGGGTATGACTATTTAGTTGTGACTGTGAATCATCAAGTGCTTTTGACTAAAAGAATGATGTTTACTGCCATTAAAAAAAAAAGAAAAAGAATGATGTTTACTAAACATGAGATGCTTCTTTTCTTTCTTTTTGAAAAAGAAAACTTGCTAATTTTCTTTTTTGTCCCATAAAGTTGATGCTATGTGCCTATGAATTTATTGATGTGTATAAACTACAAAAGGCAACGATTGATCCCCCATTGACGAATCTGAAGATGCATAAATATGTAAATCTCCAATGATTAACTAGCTTTAACCATGACAAGTAATTAACCTATGTACTCCCAAGTCCCAACCAGTAGCTCCGTAAATGAAGCTTAAACACTCTGGAAATCTGATTTGGTAGAGATCAATCTAGTTTGCTGTGAGGTGACTTCAACTTGGTTTTGGGTCCAACAGGCTGGATCATGATTCGTAAACCCATATTCTTAAAAGGTGAATGCAGTGAAACTTGGCGCCATCACCTGTTTAGATGTTAAATGGATTCATGCTCTAATAGGCTCATTTCAACTTCATCTGGATTCTAATGGCCCAGATCTGAATTTGAATGGAAATGTTGTGTTTATTTGGGCCTCAATTGCTTTTGTCAGGCCAATTTAGGTCTGGATTGTTGGATCCATTATGTTGAGATCACTTATGCAGATCCATAAACAGGGGGTCCATACCTGGTTTTTGAGTGAGTGGGGAAACAGCGTTTGTTGCCATCCTCTAGAATTATGTTGGGTTTAGTTCAGATTATGTTGATCGTATAAATCGATATATATATATATATATATATATATATTGCGCCCAACAAGAGGAAAAATTAGTCTGAGGACCAGGTTGCACACTAGGAACTCACATGGATTCAGCCAAACTGGAGACGATCCCTGTTCAACTGCTAGTGTGAAACCACTGCTTCCAAACATGTAGGTTGGTGAATTTGGTTAACATAGAGAAAGAGGGTGATTCAAGGTGATTCAAACCCTCGGCTGTTTATCTAACGCTTATGAGACTCGAAGCTACAACCGTTAGATTGTAACAACAAACCCCTTATTAGTTGTTCTGCAAATTCTTGTTAGCGAGTCATTTATATATATTTTTGTTACAATATTTTTTGTTTAAAGAAAGATCTTTCTTCGAGGCTGAGGGAACAAAAAATACTACTTTTTTCCTTAAAAATATGAAAGGAGATTTTTCTGCATCAATGTGCGGTCAATGTGCGGAGCAACTTGTAGGCCACTCAGAAAGTGCTTTGTCACAGCTCAATCTGCACACTCGTTCATTTTGCAATTTTGAGTACACATTATCTTGCATTCTGTTTTCTTTTGGACATGGTTCTGGTTAGACTTGGCAAAATTTGATCCGATTTGATTGTTTGTTTCGTACTCGAGCATTTTAAATGGGTATGGATTTAAAGTTTTGTGATCCAAACCTTAAATAACCTAAACCGGCTAACCATTTAATAAACAAGAGGAATGGGTTGAGAGTCGTTGACTCGAATTCAAAATTGACCCAACCAGACCAACCCATTGCCAGGTCTATCTTGAACTAGATTTGGTAAAATTTGACCCGACCTGGTTAATTAAGCCAAAACTTAACATTTTAAATGGGTACGGATTTAAAATTTTGTGACCTGAACTCAAAATAGATGCAAACTGACTAACCCATTTAATTACCAAGTAATGGTTTGGAGGTTGTTGGCCTGAAGCCAAAATCAATCTGACACCACCCGTTGCCAGGTCTAGGTCTAGTCCTGCTTATGCCAAATTTTTGCATTTTGTCACAGCTATAAGGAAGACAAAATGCCAATAATGATGTGGTATGTTTTGATTGGCTTACCCATGCTTTACATTTTATGCAAAGAAATCGATGCACAACTTGCACGCAGGGAATTCAAACTCATGAAATTTTACACAGTTGATAATTCTAGCCCTGCAAATCGAGAGGCCTGCTGGATTAATGCTTGAAAGTCTTCTTTAAGCTTCTGATTTCAGATAGAAAAAGTGCAGGGTTCGTTTCCAGTCTGATCAAATTCGGAAGCAAGTCATTATGCTTACTATCAAATAACCCCTAAGGGATTGGACTGATGGCCAAGATGCCCGCCTTATGAAATAGGGTCTTGAATTCAATTCACGCTCAACCTTAACAGGCCACTCCCCTTAGTATTAACTGATGTGTAGATTAGAAGGTTCACGCGTGTCTATGGAATAAATCTCACCTCCAATATAAAAGGGTGGGTATATCTAGATTATACAAAAAAAAGTTCTGTTATCTTCCATTTCTGTCAAGCCATTGACCATCCATTGCCACTCTAATCATAGTTTATAGGCTTTAATAGACAAATTTGAAAAGAAAAATAGGTGATCCAATACAATTCAATTTTGGAAAGCACATCAATCGTAACGATAATATCAAATCGTGTCATTTGGAATAAGTATTAAGTAGGGTCTGCCTCTTAAAAAATTAATATTTTCTTAAGTTCATTAATTTCTAAATGCTAATATATATTTGTATGTGTAAGTGTGTAACTATTGGATGGATAAAATGAAAAACATTTGATTAAAAAATTATGAAGTTTATTACACCCTTTGCATTTGATCTATTTAATGATGGTTCTAATAGTTTTACAAAACCTTTCATTCATAAATCAATAAATAATTTAGATTTTAAAAGTTAAAAGTGTTATGTTTCAAATATCACCATTTATTGTTATTCTTAGTATTAAAATGATAGCATAAGATTATTCCTCTTAAAAATTTGTGGTTTGTACTGGTTCAAAGTTGGCCTTACCTTGGGCTTTTGTAGGTAGGCCACGTTCACTTCATGCCTTCACGGTGAGTCAAGATGAAAATTAAAAATATTTAAAAAACTAAAAGAAGGAAAAAAAGAGAATATATATGACTAAAATTTGTATTTAAATCAAAATGAATAATTTAAAGGATTCAACATGTCTATATATAGTTAATCTGATTAACCTTGATCCCAGTGAATTATATTTCACCCATGTAGAACATATGATAGTTCAAGTGGTAGATACTTTGACTCAACAATCAAATATCAGTAAAGATTCTATAATTTATTATTTTATAAAGTTATAATCCGTCTAAAATCATATTGAGAGTCGGTCTTGACCTCGGGCTCATACAAAATGTAATAAATTTATTTAACTCAGTACTCAATATATTTAGAATAAAAAATGTACTACCACAACAATTTTTGTAAAGTAATATTACATATATTCATAATATAAAATTACTGCAAAAGTGACTAAGGACCTTATAAACACTTTGAAAAACAACCCTAAGATGATTTGTTTTCAGATTTGGCCAAAGTGATATGGTTTCTAGTTGGTCTTGAAAGTTGCAGACAGAAATGATCCAATGGCGACGATGAGCAGCAGTCTGGCTTTCAAAGAGTAATGGCGATGTAGCAGAAAAAGAAGAAAAATAAAACGATTTCAACCGAAAAGACTTTTTACGATATGTGAGAGTTTAAGAATTTTTTTTTAAATGAATATTGAATGTCAATTTTCTTAGATATGCTAATTAAATAATCTTTCTCATATAATATATGTACTGGTTCCAATCATATTATATTATAGAGATTTTCCTTTATTAATGTATATATCATCTATGGCTATGAGGTAACGAATTCGTAGTATGAAACTATGAATCGGGCTCCACTTGCATTGAGTTGATAGCAATGCCGAAAGGAATAAACACCATGATTAAATTAAAAGGACAAGTGATTGAAGTTGATTGGAGCACAGAAGAAAGACCAGCTAAAACGTTTTCTTGCACTGCAAGCATCGATAAATCTCGACCAAATGGTCTCACTCGAAATAGTAGGATTTACCTTTTAAAATTTAAGATATTTAGGAATTTATTAATTTTTAAAGGTATATATATACATCTAACTTTTAGATTTAGTGATTAATGAATTAAATAAAAAGTAGTTAATTAAAAAAATGATAAAGTTTATTACACCTTTCGTATTTAATCCATTCAGCGATAGTTTTATAATTTTACAAAATTCAATAATATATATCTTTGCATTTATAAATTAATAAATAATTTAAATTTTTAAAAATTAGATTCGACATATTTTAAATACCAACATTTACTTTTGTTCTCAGCATTAGGATGATAATATAAAATTATTTTTCTTAAAAAATTGAGGATTACAGTTGACTTACCTTAGACTTACATCCATAGGTCACATTTACCTTGTGACGGGTCTAGATCAAAATTAAAAATATTTAAAAACTTAAAAGGCGGAAAAATAAATAAATGACTAAAATTGGGCCCCACCTATCATCACGAGGTATCGTTGAATTCAAAGTATGAATTGGGCCCCACCTGACATGGAGTTGATGGAAACGAATCAAGCCGACGCCAAAAGAAACAAACAATATGATTAAGTGAAATGAAAAGTGATGAATAAAAAACAAAAAAAGGATTGCTTGCACTGCAAGGATCGATCTAGGTTTGCTTGCTCTGCAAGGACCGATCCAAGCCCAATCACACGGTGTCATTTGAAATAATATATATATTAGAATTTTAAAGTTGGATCATACATGTTTCAAATGTCATCATTTATTGACCTTCTTAACCTTAGAAATTTAGAATGATAGCATATGTGATGAAGGGTCAATGTCAATTTTTAGGTCTAGGTCTCAAATGAAATTCCGATGGAAAATTTTAAATCTGGCTCAACTATATGAGAAACTCAAATTTGGAAATTTTCAAAAAATTTAGAATTTCTAAGCTAAACTTCAATTTCAATTGCCAATTGAGAATTCACTCAAAATGGAGAAAATTGAATTTTAATTGGAAAATAAATCAAAACTCAATTTCTCTTTAGAACGAAGAATTAAGGCTCGAATCTCACTACAATCCCAACACCATGTGAAATTTATAATAAACTATAAATTCAATTGAACATTTTTAATCTAAACAAAACTAAACTAAAAAAAAAAAAGATAAGTTACTTGCACAAAACAAATGAGAGAATTCAAAGCTCTATTTATAGTAATTCTTTGAGAAATAATTACAAAATTGCTATCATTTAGATGAATGCCATGTGATACCTTCTTTAGATCTAAAAATTTTAGCTTTAGATTATGTTGAAAAAAAGAGAGAAAAAAGCCAAAAAAAAAAAAAAACACTAATTTGTGATTTCTAGATTTTAGGGATTTTTAATCTTTGACCACCCTTTTCAAGCAATGGGCTTTAGAAAAATGGTATTTGGAGGTTCAAATACCTAGAATCTTTAAATCAAAATGCATATATTTAAATATGAGAAAAAAAAAAGTAAAAGAGAGAAAAACAAGAGAAAATACATTATGTTGAAATTGATATATTTTAACGAAAATGAATAATTTTGAAGGGGTCAACTTAGCTTGAATAAAAAAAATATAATTACCTTTAGTTAATCTGATTAAACTTGATATTAATATTAGCAATAAAATATATTTCATCTATAGTTTAAAAATTTTAAATACAGATTTGATTTAAAATTAAATAATTCAACTGAATTTTTAAGTTTAATTTAAAAAGATTCAGTAAAATTTATTTACTTGGAGGAAACTCCAACAAAAGACTTCTTCAAGTTTTGTAAGAGTTTTTATACTATGATTTACTCATTATCGAGCGCAAGGCTTTCCGATTGTTGCTAACATGCGCAGTATTTACCGGAGATTTGAGCACTGAATCTTTAATACGGTAGATTAGTAGTAGATTTATTTTATAATTAGAGTTTTTGAAAATAAAAACATTATTATAATATATTAGAAGATTAATAAAATAAGAAAAATTACTATTATGAGGTTAAAATATTTAATGTAATACCCTGCTCCTGATTAGGCGTGTTTTAGTTTAATTAATCCTGTTCAACCGGTTAATCTTAAGGATTACGGTTAGGGCTTCGAGGGAAGCCCAGTTGAGGCCCAATCCGAGCTCGTGAGCTCAGTGATCCAGCTCGTCCAGCTGGAGCGGCATTTTGGTAATTTACCACTTGCTGTGTTTATTTTATAAATTTTGTTGATGAGTGATTATTATAGATTGATAATATTTTCCTTAATAAAGGATTTGCATTTCTGATTTTAAAATGAATTGATTTTCAGAAAATGATATTTAAAACCCGCCTCTCAAAACCCCGAAAGGGAATTTTAATTATTTTAAATAATTTCGGAAAAGAGATAAATTTTGAAAATGGTATTTTGTGTTAGACCATTTTAAGAATGGTCTAGTTATTTCACTTCACTTCAAAATAAGATTTACAAATTGGTTATTTTTACATTTGTTTAATTAAGTAATTATAGGTAAAATATGGTTTTTATTTAAATAAATGATTTTTAGTAAGAGTTAAATTCTGAATTTTTATGGTGACCAAGGTTTTCAAAACCCAACCTATCTGTAAGGTTGGATCAGGTTTTTGAGTTTCTAAATCTATACTTTTAGTTTTAAAGTCGTTTTTTATTAAAACCGGGGACTTATCTGAAATTTGGAAACTGTTAAGGGGTTGATCTGCAACCAGCAGAAAAGTCTGCCGTTTACTGTTGCGAACGTCACCCGCGACTGCATGCAGGCGCATGCAATGGCTCGCCGACCTGAAATTCCGGCCAAAAATCTATATAAACCGGCCTGAGCCTTCAGTTTTCACTCCCACAAGCTCTTTATCTTCCCTCAGTCTCTCTTCTACCCTCTGTGAAACCAGCCAGCTGAGCCCTGTTAGCCTCTGTTCTTCCTGAATTTCTAGTCACCCGTAGCTTGGAGAAAGCATTTCAAAAATCCAGATTGTCAAATCAGGAACCGAAGTAAAGGTATCCAATGCATTCCTCTTTCAATTCCGACTTGTTTTGAATCAAATGAAACCGAAATTGACCCTGTTTTGATTGAGAAAAACCAGTTTTAAATCTAAGGAAAAACCATGGGTTTCATGTACCCGTGAGCTTTCACTGTTTAAATCGGATGGCCCATTGAGCTTCAAGGCTCCAAACCCTTCCCTATGGAAAGAGGACTCCCAGAGGAGTCCCTTAGACCAGACGGATGTGAAAACCGAGTCCAGGAGACCCTCCATTTCACTGCCCGACTGCCGTCACTGTCTGCTGTTACAGACAGTGGGGAAGACGACTCTCGGAAGGACCGAGAGCCGATCTTCGGACGGTCCGACAGCCCAGTTACGCCTGAGGTAAGCTTGACCTTTTCGGACGCACCGAGCCGAGCTCGGAAGGACCGAACCCACTTGGACGTTCCGAACCAAGACTTCGGACGTTCCAAGCATACAGATCGACCGAGATTGTTTTCTCTGTTTTTATCGGTTCGGATGGACTTCGGAAGGTCCGAGACCCAACCTTCGGACAATCCGAAGTCAAACCATGTTCCGAGGTCAGTGACTTAGTTTAGTGTGGTTCGGATGATCCGAAACCACTGTACCCAGTTCCGAGGTATGTTCCGAGGGACACAGTTTTTAAATGATAAAATATGATTTGATTATTGTTTTTGTCTAATCTTGATTAATATTTGATGTGATTAATGATGTGATGATTTATACCCTTTGTTAATTAAAAATGTACTAACCCCTTTTCTTTTATTATTTATAGTGTAAATACTA
Source organism: Chimonanthus salicifolius (assembly GCA_013350335.1). Classification (NCBI taxonomy): domain Eukaryota; kingdom Viridiplantae; phylum Streptophyta; class Magnoliopsida; order Laurales; family Calycanthaceae; genus Chimonanthus; species Chimonanthus salicifolius. Next base: position 70,773,128 of record CM023535.1, on the reverse strand, counting down.
TTGTATTCGCTTCCAGGCCGACTCTATTGGTCGGGCACTGAGTGATTCATTTTCAGGCCGACACTATAGTCGGGCACTGGGTGACCCCGAGGTCTAACTCAAAATGTCAGATCTGGTTCTATCCAGAAGACAACTGAGAAGTGATCCGAGGATCTAGACCTAACTCAATAAGTCAATCTGGTCAATGCCCAGAAGATAATATGAGTTTTGGACTGAGCCCCTTTTTATTATTATATTAATTTAAAAAGGATAGAAACCAAGTAGGAGACTCAATTCTATGAACCCTGGATATTTTGTGGGAAAACGTATGATTTCCAAATACTACGTATGTGTACGTATTTGTTATGTATATTGATTGTGCACTTGTGTGTTGTTTGAACAGAGACTGCGTAACCACACATCACGGTGAGGGAACTTAACTCTGTAGATTTTGTAAACAGGTTTTATGATAAGATGAGTATTGAGCAATGAGTGGTTTCAGTTTTGGTGAACTCACTCATGTGCCTATACATGATGCACTATGGTAAGAGTGCTGATGATGATTGTGATATTACGATGTTGATCGTATGAGTATGTAAGACTGCTTCCACGTACCTGGGCTATTGAACCAATATCGGCCATATGAGAGATGGTTTATGTCTACTGGACCATGGGCGGACCATGCTGTCGTCAGTTGCTGACATGAGGGTGTTAGTATCGGCTAAGTCAGAGCCGGAGATGTACTTGCAAGGATGTATTTTGACCTTGTCGGGACTTAATACTGGTCTCAGGGTAGTCGGCAAGCATTACGGTGGATGATGGCAGGGTTTGATGATGTTGATGTATTACTTGAGATTATGCTTATTGTTATCAAGCATGTGATATTATTGAACTGTTGCTAACTTGTTATATCTTTACTTAAACTGCATTGTTATATTTCTTTCACTGGGCTAGTTAGCTCATACCACTCACCTTTCAGACGATGAACCCGAGGAGGATGACCCTCTCTTTCAGGCTTAGGATAGAATAGTTGCGACGGTGGTTTGAGATTTCCCTGAAGGGGGAATACCTTTATTTGTGCTTTCTGGTTCTTGGAACCTTTGGCTTTTGTAAAGTACCGGATGTGGTACTTAGTTCTTTTAAAAACATTATGTATCGAGACTACGACGTTGCTGTAATATTTTTGTTGTGACCATGAATGATGAATCAATGGATGGATTTTGTTTGATCATGTTATGTGTGGACGTTATTGTTATTATTATGTCTCTCATGTGGGGTAGACTTATAGTATGTGTTTGAATCCACATGTTGGGATCATGTGTGACCTCTGGGCTTAACCGTTGATCCAGCCCAGTGAGAATGCTTGTGAGTTGGTTTAGTTTATCTTTCAAAAAAAAAAATCAGTTGCGTTCCGGGCCCACCCTTCGGGTCGGGGCGTGACATTTAAGAGAGAATTAATTTTGGCACTGGTGTTTTTTTTATAGGAACATTATCTTATAATAAATTAAATTATTTCTATTTTGTCTTTACACTTTTTTAAATTTATTTTGATAAAATAAAAATAAAAATCTTTCAAAAAAAAAAAATGTTTACAGTTAGTTAAAAGTCTGATTCCCAAATCATTTTTTTTTAGTTTAAACCAATAAATGCGTATACTTCACAATTTTATTATTAGAGTCATTGTTTAATTCAGTCATTCTTTATGTTCACTTCCTTAATCAATTCTATTAAATAATTTCATGCAATGACAATCTTTATTTTGATAAAATAAATACAGTGCTTTAACGATTTCTGTCGTCATCATAATATAAAAATTCTATGTCACAAAAAAATATTAAAGTATTTTTAAATTACCTATGTAATTATATTTCAAAAAATAGTTTTACATATATTTCCTTAAACTGTAAATATTTCCTTAATCTAATTACCAAACGTCGCCGGAAACGCATCGGTTTCGAGAATTTACTCCCCATGTGCACGCTAGCAACGTGCGCATCAGCAACATGCAAACCTTCTTAAAATTGAAACTGACAGTGGCTAACATCCAAACCTTTCTGTCTCCTTCTCCAATTTTCTTTTCCTCCCAAACAAAGGTCATTACTTGGAAATGGATTCTCTTGTTGCCATTTGAATTCGCATTTCTTCATCGCTTGGTAAAGCAAAGCATTTTACTCTTCATATTCTTTGAAAAAATGGGTTTTTTAGTATGGTGAATTTGGACTGGATGGAAGTTTCCTTGGAATTTCGTCAAGGAGGAAAAAGTAAGGGAACAGAAAGATTTCCACTCAAATTGACGTTAAATTAGGAGAAAGAGAAATCCCTTCTTTCTCTTGCATTCTCCCAATATAAATACACCCCTTTATGAGTTTTCCTTCAGCTGCAACCTTTCAATGCTTTACTTCTACTAATGCCGTTTGCTAGGCCATCTATTTGATTCCTTTCTCTCATTTCTGTTTTGGTATGCAGAACAGTTTAAGTCACTCTTTTTAAGAAGTCGCAATTGAAATCGCAATTGTCAGTTTCTCTTTCTTGTGGTTGAACTCTTGAAGATTCAAAGGAAAGAAAAGGGAAGAGATGGGTTCGGAAGGGATTGTGAAGGAGACAAAGGAACTCGTTGCCACCCAGATTAGTTTTGGGGGATTCGATAATCATATCACTGCAAAAGATCTTGCAGAATTCTTAGAAAAGGAAGTTGGGTTGGTCTGGAGGTGTAGATTAAAGACCTCTTCAACTCCACCCGAGTCATACCCCAAATACGATGTCTCTGATGTATCGGAGATAAAGAAGGACGATTACGAGAAGGTCGCGCCCCATGCTTTTGTTCATTTTGCAAGCCCCACAGCTGCAATGCGGGCCTCTGATGCTGCGTCTCGATGTGAGCTCATCCTGAAGGGCCACACATTGAAGGTGATTTTGGGGATTGAGAGCTCTAAGAGGGTTAACAGGAGGAAGGCCACTGACCCTTTCAAAATTTCCAGTGTCCGTGCTGAGATTGGCACTCTGGTCAGTCGGGATGAACTTTTGGTTGCTTGGAAGGGACCAGATTCAGGTGTTGATTTTGTTGTAGATCCTTTTTCTGCTTCTTGCAAGATCCAATTTACCAAGGACACTGCATTCAAAATGAAGTCCACAAACCGGCAGTCTCTGGTAAAATGTGATTTCAAGGTGGAGTTCTTGGTGAGAGAAATCTCTGAAGTTAAGGTGTACAGGGAGAGAACATCATTGGTATTGCTTCTGCGGGTGGCAACAGCTCCATGGGTATCTTACAGAACAGCTGATGACAATATCCATGAGTCTGTTCCTTTCAATTTATTGGATGATGAAGATCCATGGATCAGGACAACAGATTTCACCTCCACTGGGGCGATAGGGAGGTGCAATTCTTACAGGATTTGTGTTTCACCCCGTTTTGGAGGTAAGTTGGAGAGGGCCTTGAATTATTTAAGAGATAGGACGGTAATTGAACGACGACCTGGATGTCAGCTGATTGCACGCGATGAGCCGCAATTTACTCCATCAATGCACAACACCTTCTCCTGCATTCAATACAAGGAAGGGATTAGTTTCAATATTATGTTCTTGTTGAATGCTTTGTTGCATCGAGGAATCTTCAATCAGTATCAACTGTCTGAAGACTTCTATGGTTTGCTGAGAAACCGGGAAGAGGAGGTGAATATCACAGCACTGCGACACTTATATTCATATAAGCACCCTGTATTTGATGCATACAGAAGGCTGAAGCTTGTCCAAGAGTGGTTGTTGAAGAACCCGAAACTAATCAAGAGCAATCATGTTTCTGATGATAACATGGAAGTGAGGAGGTTGGTTATAACTCCCATCAAGGTCCACTGCCTGCCTCCGGAGGTAGAGCTCTCCAATAGGGTTCTAAGGAGGTACAAAGAAGTCTCAGACAGGTTTTTGAGAGTTACTTTCATGGACGAAGGCTTGCAGAGACTTAACTCTAGTGTTCTTCAACATTATGCTGCACCTATTGTGAAGGAGATCACTTCGAATTCTTTCCCACAGAAAACCTCTGTGTTTGAAAGGGTGAAGGACATACTATGTAAAGGCTTTTTTCTTTGTGATCGAAAATATTCCTTCCTAGCCTTCTCATCAAATCAGTTGAGGGACCGATCTGCATGGTTTTTTGCTGATGATAAAAAGGCAGGCACAGATGTAGCAGCTATTAAAAATTGGATGGGAAAATTCTACAATAAAAATGTAGCAAAGTGTGCTGCTAGGATGGGTCAGTGTTTCTCATCAACTTATGCAACAATTAACGTGCCATCTGAGCAGGTCAACAAAGCTCTACCTGATATTGAAAGAAATGGCTATACGTTCTCTGATGGGATTGGGAAGATAACACCCGACCTAGCTATGGAAGTTGCAAACAAGTTGCAACTAACGCTGAATCCCCCTTCTGCCTATCAAATCAGGTATGCAGGTTGTAAGGGTGTGATTGCTTGTTGGCCAGGAAGTGAGAACAGGATCCAGCTTTCCCTTAGGCCGAGCATGAACAAATTTTTCTCTAACCATACAATACTTGAAGTTGTTTCATGGTCTCGATTCCAGCCTGGTTTCTTGAACAGACAGATTGTGACATTGCTTTCGGCCTTAGAAGTTCCAGACAAAGTATTCCTGAATATGCAAGATACCATGGTTTCCAAGTTGAACCAGATTCTCGACGACACTGATGTTGCTTTTGAGGTTCTTACCACCTCATGCTCTGAGCAAGGGAACAGTGCAGCACTTATGCTGAGTGCTGGTTTCAAGCCTCGAATGGAGCCTCATTTGAGAGGGATGCTCTCATGCATCAGGTCTGCGCAGCTTGGGGATCTGCTGTCAAAGTCGAGAATCTTTGTTCCATTTGGAAGGTGGTTGATAGGTTGCTTGGATGAGCTAGGGGTACTTGACAATGGGCAGTGCTTTATCCAAGCATCAACACCTTCATTGGAGAACTGCTTCATCAAGCATGGATTGGGATTTTCTGGGGCAAAGAAGAATTTGAAAGTAGTCACTGGCATGGTGGTGATAGCCAAGAACCCTTGTCTGCACCCAGGAGATGTTCGGGTTTTGGAAGCTGTTGATGTGCCTGGCTTGCATCATCTTGTGGATTGTCTGGTTTTCCCTCAGAAAGGAGAGAGGCCACACACAGATGAGGCATCAGGAAGTGATCTTGATGGAGATAATTATTTTGTCACGTGGGATGAAAATCTTATACCTCCAGGCAAGAAGAGTTGGCCACCGATGGATTATAAACCTGCAGAAGTTAAGGAATTGAAACGTCCAGTATCCACCCAGGTAAAGCTGTCTTGCGATTTCATTTGTTTGTCATTTCTGAAGATGATCTACTTCACTTTTTCGTCGTAATTTTTGAAAACTTTATTTTACTTCTCTTATTGCTTGCTTCCTTTGGCCATTTTAGGATATATTTTGTAATATTGGTTTTGTTGATTGATCTGGACTATTGGTTGGATGGAAAATACATTCTTTACCTCTTAGATCTTGTTAGAAAATAGTTCACTTGGTAATGTTTAATAAAGGCATTTTTTTAGAATCTTTACATTTGGTAGCTACTGTTCTGTTGTTATTGCTGGGTTTTGTTCCCAGGCTCCCGGCATCTAGGAAAAATAGAAAAAGTGCTACCAGTGGAGGAATTATCACTCTTGGTTGCCTAAGATAATACTCTTTATCCCATCTATCTGGGATTAGCAATAATTTGGATTTGGCAATTCATTTTTCCATGGGTGGACTGCGTATCTGATATGTATATATTTCAAATCTGCAAACTCAATAGTTGCAAGAATGAGCACTTGCCAAATATGCTAAGGGTAACTGCAAACCTGTTTACTAGAGTGAATTTGTTTTGGTACTTCTTTGTGATTTTTTTTTTTTTGGTCACTAAAGGCTTTGTTGGCATTGACCACCTCTAGCCTTTATAAAGCCCCAAAACATTGTATTGAACTGCTGATATTAGCTCACTGACCAATTTTTTTTTATAAACAGATGCCTTTTCTCTATTAATCTTCGACTGTATGTGCATTTTAATGTTCCTGGTTCTATTTCATTATATATGTGCATTTGCATTGAACAAATCAGGCTTTTTGCAAGACAAGCCTTGTGGAAAGTTCATTTCAAAGATCTTGGCTTTCCAACATGATGTGTTGCCATTTCTTCCACTCTAGTATAGCAGTCTCAAGTAATGAATTACCGTAATTTTACTTTAAAAGAAATAAAATTTATTGAAAAGGGAATTGTTGGCCTAAAAGTTAAATCTGCCTCTTCTGAGTTAGACTGAGTTGTCAATTCCGTGACCGTGTCCGACTGAGTCCTGAGTTGTAAATTTCTTTGATTGAGTCGTGACCGTCTACGTGTCTAAGACCTCATCTCTGGAAGACATGCATAGTCAAATCAAGCTTGAAGCTCTAGAAGACACGTTGTTTTGAAAGCTTGCACCAAAACCAGAAGAACTCTTTGAATGCCAACCATCACAGGTATATGGACCATAGGACTGACCTAGAAGCCTTAGAAGCCTTTTTGGTTAAAATTGAAATAATACAAACAGGGTTTCTAATCCCACTCTTTGCCCTGTGGAGAGCTCTCGCGATCTACCAAATATCTCCATATTTTGTGTGTCCTTGCAATCTAAAATGTTCATTATAGTTAAATCTAACTGATTGCATACATCACTCATGAGCTCTCCACCATGTGCACGTTTTTCACAAAATCTCAAGTTTCCAACACTTAGTGAAAAATGATTTTTCTGGGAAGCTCGGATCTTCCGAGAACATGACTCGGAACGTCCGAGGCTATAGTCGTTGGGACTCATGGCATCTCGGAACTTCCGAGCACATGTCTCGGAACGTCCGAGGATATTATCAGTCGTTGGGACTTATGGGCAGCTCGGAACTTCCAGAACATGGTCTCGGAACGTCCGAGGATATTCCGAACCCAGCCATTCCTGGGAACTTCGGACGTTCCGAACAGAAACCTTCGGATGATCCGAAGTTATCCGTTGCAAGGTCAAAAGAGCTGTTGTAATATGACCGTTGGGAATCCGACCATTGCAACCTTGGAAGATCCGAGACCTATCTTCGGAAGGTCCGAAGATAGATCCGTTGGGACTTTTCTAGCCTATAAATGTAAGGCTTTTTGGAGAGAAAAAGGATTGATGACTTGAGCCCAATTTTTTCATACATTCTTCCAAGCTTTCAAACAACTTCCAAAGCTTACAAACTCCATAGTTATAATACTCTAAGCTTTGATTCTTAATCTCAAACACATTAAAAAGCTCTCATAGGCATATCTTGAGCATCTTATGCTCTAAGTTGAATGTGTTAAGTAGAGATTCTTTCTAGGGTCTTAATCCTCATAGGAAAACCTTGAATTACCCTAGAACTCCTTGCTAACACCTTGGTTGGACTTCATTGGAGCATTTACATCAAGCCAAGAAGAGGAGGACATTCAAGAACAAGCCCAAGCTACTTCAAGTAACTCAAGGCTAAGTTCTTGGTATTTTTCAAAGCACAACTTCTTTCTATTAATTGTGAAATATTGTAAAGGGTTGGTGTAACCCTATTGACTTTCAAGAGAGGTGTTCTCTTGGTGATTAGGTTGATCTATACCTTTCAAGTAGATTAAGCTTTGTAATTGGTTTCTTCTCCACCCGTGAAGGAGAAGGCTAGTGAAATCCTCAAGTGGTGTACTTGAGGCGTGGATGTAGGCAAGGTTGCCGAACCACGTAAAAATCATTGTGTCACAATCCTCCATCTCTTCTCATTTCCTTCACCTTATTTTGTGCACTTGCTTAGCTCACATCTTATTGCACACACAATTTGCTTAAACTTAATATTGCTTGTAAATCACATTTAGAACATTAATTGAGCAAATTCATATTGATTAATCATTAAATTGCCCAATATTTAAATAGATTTTAAAATTCCCCAATAGTCCTATTCACCCCCCTTTAAGGACTATTTTAGATATTTGGCTAGCTTGACCAACAGGAATTTTTGGTCAACATTTCTAATAATGTGGATTATGCATTTGGTGATGTAGGACATGTGGCCCGCTCAAAATAGTGCCTCAATTGGTTGGTAATTTACCTGCCCAATGAAGACATGTGTGGGCGTTATATTTCAAAAGGGATCTTAGGGATCACAAAGTCCATCTTTTTTAGATCTCTCATAGGGCTTTAAATGGGTTGTTTTAAATGTGGAGAGAGAAGACATGAGGTCTTGGAGAAAGGAGTCCACCAAGATCTTTTAGTTCTTTATATTCTTTGATTGTATCTAATTCCTGATCCCATTTCCCCTTTAAACCTATTTGGAACCACCTTGAGTTACAAATTTTAGTCAAATTAATCATCCTCATCCTCATCATCATCATCATCATCATCATCACCACCACCACCACCGTAAGCCAAAATCCGATCTATCTAGGGTTGACTTTATGAGTTCTTTTCCTCCATTTGACCTTGTCATAAGTCATATCATTAGTCACTCCATTCTAACATGTCTGTCATTTTTTTATTCCTTCCCTTCGTGTTTTTAGCAGTTGACCTCTCCTCCTCATGCCTACGATTTGTAGTCTCTTTGTTCTACGTAGCGGGGCCTGGTCTAATCTTTTATTAACATGACCAAACCACTTCAAATGCATTTTTTTCCAGCTTGACATCTACCAGGGCTATTTTTAAATTATCCATACTACATTTATTTCTAGCTCTATCTTTCAACGTTAAACCACTCATCCAATGTAGCATACTCATCTTCGTAGTCTTGACTTTGTTTATCTGTCTTTTCCTCATTGCCCAACACTTTGTTCCTTAGAGCATTGTGGATCTGATAACTGTTTTAAAACATCGTCCTTTAAAGCAAAGAGGGATTCTTTTATCGTTTAGAATTCCACTAGCTTGTCTATACTTTACCCACCCTGCTCCTATTCTAATAGTTATATGTAAGTCGAAACCTCCTTGAGATTCTATTGCTATAGAGCCCAAGTATCTAAGTTTATCACAACGCACTACTAAATCATTTCCAATTTGTATCGTGATGCTTACACTATCGTCTAGCCTACTAAAGTTACTCTTCATGTCTTCTGTCTTAGTTCTGCTAATTTTTAAACCGTTCAACTCTAAAGTTCTCCTCCACGATTCTAACTTTGTATGAAGTTGTTATGTTTTACTACTTAATACCATATCATCCGCCTGATGTTAAGTCTCATCTAATGATTAGAGTAAAGTTTTGGAGTGGTACTTGGTGCGATAGTTCCCCGTTGGCTTATCAATTCCCATCTCTCTTTCGTCTATCCATTATTCCTACTGGGACAATATCACACTTTTACTCTATGACAAGGAATCAAGTTGTTTGGGATATCCCTTTTCGCCGTAACCTGTGGAGGACAACAGAGATTGAAGCCTTTTCTGAACTCTTACTATCCTTATCATCTTCTAGAAACAACACCAATGTGGAGGACAACATAGTTTGGTGGCCGGATAAGAGTGAAATATTTACTGTTAGGTCTTTCTACTCTTGGTCGTCGTCAATTCACGGTACTGCTTCTGCCAACTCAAAAATTTGGTCTTACAATGCTCCCCCCAGGGCAGTTAGCTTTGTTTGGACCGCTGCTTTGGGGAAAATATTGACACAGGATAATCTTCGACGACAAGGTCACATTCTGATTAGTGCGTGTCCTCTATGCTTGCATGCTTCCGAAGAGTCGAATCACCATCTTCTGCACTGTCCCTTTTCTTCATCAGTTTGGCACTTGGTGTTTGCACAATTTGGAGTTTCTTGGTTTATGCCATCATCGATTGTAGAATCCTTTTCTTGGGATATTGCCTCTGTCTCGCCAAAATGCGCCTCATTGTGGCACTTATCTTTTTTTGCCACTCTTTGGAGCCTGTGGTGGGAAAGGAACAATAGGCTCTTCAGAGATTCAAGTGAGTCTAGTATGGCAGTTGGGCGGCGCGCTCTTGCGAAGCGTGCTTCTTGGGCTGTCTCGTTGCAAGTTTTCCGTAACATCTCAATGTCAGATATTTTACGCGCATGGAAAGAATTTGCTGATCTTGCCTGAGGAATCATTGTTTTGATTTCTTTCATAGTTATCTTTGTTACTAGTTTTTATACTCTATATTTTGTACTTGCACCTCTGGTTCCTCTTTATTAGTATATATATATATATATGAACTATTTCTAAAAAAAGTCTCATCTAATGATTACGCAAATAGGTACGGGCTTAAGATAGACCTTTGGTGGAGTCTTACTCCATTGGGGAATTCCGCTCTCTCTCTCTCTTCAAACAGTTCTAACATTAGTGGCTGCATTGTCATGCATATTCTGAATATTCTCAACCTATTCGCTAAAAATGCATCTATTCCTCAATGTTCTCCATATTAGTTTCCTTTACACTTTATCATAAGCCTTTCCTAGATCAATAAAAATCATATAAAGGTCTTCCTTTTCTCCCTGAATTGGCCAAACAAGTCTTGAGCACCTTGATCATATGTATACCCACCCATTTATTGAAAGGGTTGATGTGGTCTACCTAAGCTTAAAAACCCGAAAAATTCATATTCAAATGAATTGGGCCTCGAGTTGGACTCTTTTTTGGACCTAAACGTTAAGCCCAGTTAGAATTTGGGTTGAGTCGGGCCTAGTAATGAAAGCCTAAGCTTGGTCCAAAAGCCCAAATTTGAGTAATAATTTATAAAAGCAATTTTTTTAATTAATATTTTGTATAAGTATAATATTTATGTAATATAATTTAGATTTTAATAGAATAATATAAAATATTTCTAGTTTAGGTTCAAATGAGCTCGAGATTAAATAAGCCCCGACATACATTTCAAGCTTGAAATTAGGATCTGGTCCTACAAATAAAATTCGGACCTTCCTTGAGTTTGACTAATTTGGATTGACTCGACCTAGAGCCCGGGCTCAAGCAAACCCAAAATTTGGCCTGCCTCGCATGAGTTGCAATTGTAGTTTAAAAGCTTGAAAGAACTTGAGCTGAGTTATTTTGATTTGACTTGACTCAATGAGTTTTATTGAGCTTTTTCGAGTTGTCGAAAAACTTGACCAAGTTACTCGATTGATTGACTCTAAAAGATTTCGAGTTAAGTCCAAGTTTCAAGTTTTTGAACTATGGTTGTGGGCCTTACTCGACCAACCTATCAACCAAACTTTCCTTATGTGGCTTAGTGGAAAACAATCATAAGAAATTTTTCAGATGAGAAAGCAAATTTCTACCAAGCCACTTTCCTAGGAAAATTGTCCCATTAGAATCCATTTTCCCATTGGAATTTGTTTTCCCAGTAAACCAACAAACATGTCCTTAAAGACTTGGATTCAAGTGATAAAAAGCACATGATGGATTATAGATTGATGGTCATATGACTTTTGATGGAGTAGTGGAAATGTAGAATTCAAAAGCCAACACCAAATAGATGAAAAATGGCTATAGTGATGATATGGGTCAATATCTATTATAGACATGTTTAGATGGATTACCTTGAATTGCTGCACTGATTTTACTCACCTTTCACTGATAAATGTCTTAAATTGTGATGTGAGTTTTTCTGGCAATATCATATGAAATATTAATTTTTCTTCCATTTTAGTTACAGTAAAAGTAAACTTTCTGACAACAGTGATTCATGTGCGTTTGATAGGACATAATTGAGTTCTTCATAAGGACTATGTTGAATGAGAACCTTGGACGTATCTGCAATGCACATGTGGCCCATGCTGATCTAAGTGACGACGGGGCCTTGGATGCGAAATGTCTGAGACTGGCAGAGCTGGCTGCAACAGCTGTGGACTCCCCGAAAACTGGCAAAATAGTAACCATGCCTTCAGATCTCAAGCCTAAGTTGTATCCAGACTTCATGGGCAAGGAGGAGTCTCAAACCTATAGGTCGAATAAAGTGCTTGGCAAACTCTATCGCAAAGTATTAGATATTAGTGATGATGCTCTCTCTGAGGAACAAACCTGCAATCCTGAAGGCATACCATATGATGTAGATCTTGAAATTCCTGGATCTGAAGATTTTGTGGCAGATGCATGGAGCAACAAGTGTTCCTATGATGGGCAGTTGAATGCTCTTTTAGGGCAGTACAAAGTGAGCACTGAGGAGGAAGTAGTGACCGGTCATGTGTGGTCCATGGCAATGCATTCCGGTAGGAAACAAGGGGAGCTGAAAGAGAGGTTGAAAAAAGCATATACTTCCCTTCATAAAGAGTTTCGGCGTTCTTTTGAGGCTATGGGTCCAGACTTTCAACTACTGGTGGATGATAAGAAAAACATGCTGTATGAAAAGAAGGCATCAGCATGGTACCAAGTAACTTACCATCCTGACTGGGTTAAGAAATATGAGGATATGAAAGAGCCAGATGGAGACACAAAGGTCCCTTTTAGGTTGAGCTTTCCTTGGATTGCAGCAGATTATTTGGTCCGCATAAAAGTCAGGTGTCGAGGTGTGAAGAAACTTGACTCGTGCAAACCAATTGATTCTCTTGCAAGCTATCTGGCTGATAAAATATGAAGGCTCCATCATTTCCCATTTCTATGCTTGGCTTCGCAAGGCCACTCTGCCATTAAGTAGGTATTGAGAGCAAAGGTTTGATCCTGCTTTTTCATCCTAGAAGGATTTGTCAAAAAGGGGGATTTGAATGTATTGCAAAAACTGAATTTTCTACTTCAAGGTTTTGGTTTGGACTATGATTACCTATCAGAGCACATTAAAATGGTTCAATACTGATCCAGAAAGTGCTACTAAGTATGATGAAGTTATTTGTTAACATTTGCATTATTGCTTCTTTTCATTGCTCATCAGTGGACAGCATCATTTTTTTTTTCCTAAGTTTTCTGCACAGCATTTTAAAGAGCTTTCATTGCATCCTTATGACATGATGTGATCCAGTTTCAAATTATCAGTTCAAATCCAGTTCCATTGTGGTCCAGTCCATTGAAATTGATTCTTTCAGCCTGTTCTACATTGAATGTGAACATTTGACACATTAAACAGCTGGATCTCTTGTAGGGGGTTTCATTGCATGGGCATCTTCATGCTTGGATTTCTGAAGTGTGGGCAACACATTTACAAACTAGGAGACCCAAAGTCAAGAAAATGAACAACTCACTGTACACTACCCCCCTATCAAATGGTCAACTGTGTGAAGCCAGACATCTTATAAAACTGAACTTTCAGTAGTAGTCTTCCTTTCTGGTGCCCATCTCAAGCATTCATGTCAAAGATCCTTTTGAAAGATGATGTATGGCAGAGATTCTAGCCATTACTTTTTAGAGATAAACTCACCTTATTCCTTTAGCATGAAATTTTCACATCAAAAGCCACTTTTGCTCTCACATAACCACTTGAAAGAACACAAGCTTCTGGCAATGAAAATGGCTCTTCATTATCAACCAACCACCTAGACCGTCCCCACTCTCACTTATTTCTGATGGGTACATGACCTGGATCTAAATCTCACCCACATGAACTGTTAAAGCAAAATGGTAAACCTGCTCAAGTTTAAGAGCCTTTCCACATATCCTTTCATCAATAAATGTTGCATTTGCTTGTCCCTTACGATGAATAAGTTCGCGGGTCATCAAAATATCATTGCCATCGCCGGTGCCGGCACTTCTTTCCCCCTTAGAATCAGTCTACTGATCCAACTCCATTCTGGTCCACTTTTGCCACAGCTGAACTCACAAAGGAAATGCGCTCCGCCATCCTCTTGGAGGAAACACTTCCGGTGCATCCCTACCACAACAAATTGACAGTTCCCACTTCCTAATGGGTGCCCCCATCAAATTTAAATTTGAAAATGGAAATTGTCGAAGACCAAATTTAGTTGGTCACAATCAGATTTTAAAGCTGTGGTCAAACCATGGCAGGGTTCACCGTTTAGACCGTACTGATCTCTGTATAAAAATGTCATGTACGTTTCAGAGTTACAAACTAATTGATAGTAAATATTTTTGGGTTTTTGATGGATAAATTTTTTATCTTGGATTTTAAGTCGAATCATAGTCTCAATAATAGAAATCCAAAAGGCCAACTCTCAATTTCTATCGATCACTCTTAAGAAAATGAAAGATGGGACTAATTTCAATGGGATAGTGGCGAAATCAACTTACGAAAGAAAATTCAGTTTAAATCTAAAAGAACCTTCTAATGAATTAATTTGAAATGTGAAATCCAATTTTAATTAGAAAATAAACAATGTACTAATTGAAATTTAAATTCAAAATACAATTAAAATAATCTAATTAAAATCAATTCAACACATTAAAATTAATTTCAAAAGGAATTCAAACTCACCCACACCGGAGGGATAAAATTCTCCAAGCTTTTGATAATTTCAATAATAAAATCTGAATACAATTTATTGGCCAACAAATTAATTTATTGGGCCTTTATTCTGAATTAAAAAAGAAAAAATAAAAAATAAAAAAACAAAATACCATATTAGTTCACCAATCCAGTCAACTCAGACCCGCCTCTCTCTCGACCGTTCGTGTTTTCTTTTTTTCGCTGTAGCAGAGAACTCCACCCTACCTTTCATGCTTGATTGGCTTTCTTCTGGATTTTCATCCACTTGCTTTTAATCATCACCTCTAGCACTAAAGATCGGTCCAGCGTCTTCTTATTCCTTTTTTTTTCCTTTTATTTCTTCTCTCTTTACTGCTCTGTTCTCGGTCCAGCCGTTGCTAGCCTACCAGAAACCGGTCTTGGCTGCCTGGACCGCCTGGTTTTGGCCTGAAAATCAGCTCGCCGTCCCAGCCTCCTTATTTATTTTTATTATTTTTTAACCTTTCCTTTACCTTCTTTATCTTCTTTGCTTTTTTTTTTTTTTTTATTTACGTGTGAAAAACCTCAGACATCCTAAAAAAAACCCCAACCAATGATCACACTACCATATAGCACACTAAAGTTAGGCCACGGAAACTTGAATCCACAGTCTCCTATTTTTTAAAGCGGAAGACAACCAATTGAATTACACCCAAAAGCACTACCGGCAAACTCTCGTATCTTCTTCGCTTGCTTGGTTTTCAGCATTGCCCAAGATCCATTGTCTTACCGTGCACAGTCCAGAATAGCAATATCTTCTATCTCCTGATCTTTCTCTGTCTTCGATATTTCTTTTGCTGTTTTTTGGGCAACCAGCGATTTGAGTTTGCTTAATCTGTGCATAGTGATAAGCATGGTGACAAATACCGTTCTTGGGATATTAACGGCAATTGGTAATAACGGGATATTTTTAAATTCTCGGATTTTTACCGGGAATTTAACGGGAAAATCTTGCGGAAATTATAATATTTAAAAAATAAAAAAATAGAATAAATAAAAAAAATTTATGAAATAAAAATGGTATAGGGAATTTACCGGGAATTTCTCAGGAATTTACCGGAAATTTACCGGAATATTATCGCGTTATTAACGTTTATCGCATTTTTAACGCGATTTTATTGGGAATTTACCGGAAATTTATCGTCGTAGCGATAAAAACGCGTTTTTAACGCGGTAATGATATTTTGTCGAAAAAAATGCGGGAAATTTAAAAATACCGCCGATATTTGTCACAAGGGTGATAAGGGTACTCTCATGGGGTCCACACAGGGTCGGCCTAACCATAAGGTAAGTTAGGCCGACACTTTAGGACTCGTTTAATAAGAGGCCCACTTGGTATAATTATCTAACGCGGTAGATTTATCTTTCATTTCATCTTCACTTTGTATTTGACTGTAGTTGTTTTGATTTATAAGGCTTTTATGGTCATAGAATTGTGGGTTTAGCACTGACTCGAAAATTTTAAATTTAGGTTAATGGGAATGTAGAAAGTTTCTCCATTTAGTTTTTTTTTTATCTTTTTTTTTACTCATAATTGTGTGGGCTAAAAAAGATGGTTATGTTGTTTACTCTCATGGGATTTTAGAGGTTTTTGAAAATTATTCTATTTTTCAATTTTTACCCTTTCACAATTATTTATGTTATAAGGGTTTTTAATTCATTGTATATTTTGATTGCATCTCAATTCAATTCTAACAATATATTTTCTCTATGTAGATCAAACTGTGACTTTTAATTTAGAGATCTATGGTGAATTATTAAATTTGGATCTTAAAAAGCAAAAAAATAGATTTTAGATAAATTCTTTTTATTATATATATTTAAATATAACAAAAATGCCTCGTTTAGATTTTTCGCCTTAGGTATCAATTTGTGTCTGCCCGGCCTTGGGTCCACTGGTGTCAAGTCAGCAAATGACTCAGCTACCGGGGTCCACAAGTTGCTGAAGAGGTTGCTGACGTCAATTCGAGTGGGACCCTCAACTGTGATGACATAGAGTTCAAAATGGGCTCTCTCTTTCTGCCATCGGTTCAATCATCGATTCGAATAGTCAATTTCTCGATTTTGATCACTTGCCGTCTCTATCGGGTTTCGATCGAATTTGATGGATCCGATACCTGCATCACTAATGCAATATGCGCTCCATGGTACAATGAGCACATAACTAGGAGTAGCAGCCTTGTCTTACAATTATCATTGAAGGCTTTAACACTGAGCAACTTATGGTTATGCAACTTCAACACAGGTACACATACCAAGCAGTGAATATAATGGGGAAATTGTTCTAATGGTATGTTCCAGTTCCAGTTTATTTCTCTAGAAAAATTGCATCAGTGAAGAATAAATGCCACTAAAGAACATGAATGGAGCAGTCATTTCTAGAGGTCCTCTCCTGTATATGCACCTATTCCTGAAATGTTTCTTTCAAAATAATTTCTTGCATATATTAAAAAACACCATATCACTATGTATTTTGGTTGAAGAAAGATGTGAAAAAGCTAAAAAAGAAAAAAAAAAAAAAAAAGAGAATAGCAATCACATTCCTATTACTATATTCATTGCCCAGACTGATGATCTGATCATTGCCAAATCTCCAAGGGAAAGCATCGTTTTTCGAAGTTACTATCACTGTACCCAGTGATTATTTCATTCCACGTTCATGACTAGTGCCCTCAACAGTTAGAGAATATCAGAGACAATATCTTTTCAGATTCCATGACATTCATAGTACATGTATTCTTAAGTGAAGCTCCAGACAGAAATTTATATGAAAGTAGCAGCTGAAGGGCAAAGGGGATAGTTTCCAAGAAAAAATATTATGGCTAAAGAAAGGACTGGATGAGAATGCACCCTTACACTTGAAATGAATCATGTGGTGAACTGGGGCAGTTTCTGTTCAATAGTTCTTCTATCATTTGCAAGGCAATACTCTCCTCTTCGTCTGTTCCCCCTCCGACCACCGGGGCCAATCTTTCCATCTCTGGCGATGGCGGCTTGGATGTCGATGCTTCGGCACTCTGTTTTCCAAGCTGAACTGTCATAACCCAATTGGACTCTGATCGTGTCCCCTCACGCTTCTGCCACACTCCTATATGGGACTTCTCAGTGTCGAGCCTAAGGCAAGTGAGGGACGGCAAAGGAACCTTGCAGCATCGCTGCAGCTTTGCTTTGAGCATCGCTGATAGACTGGTCGGAGAAAATGGGGAATTCTCACTCGGCATTGCATCTCCTGCAGAGGTTTTGATTGTTGGAAAATTGGTCTTTGCATTGCGTCCGGACATCAGTACTGCTGCCTCATCGTAAGCTCTAGCCGCTTCCTCTGCCGTCTCAAAGGTGCCCAGCCACACCCTCCTCTTCCTTCGTGAAAAAAAGTTTTTTTTTTTTTAGAAGTTAAATGTATTGACGCTCAAACCTCTCTCTAAGATTATAGACTTCTATGGAAACATGCAGAAACAGAACAATGCTTGAATGGGGGGAATTGTATAAAGTTAGTATGCCCTTCCATTAAACATTCAAGCTTGCCAGATCATAAATAATGAGAAATCCACAATAGAAGACAAGCCTCCCTTATTTGGAGATGAACATTAAATCCCCAACTTTTCTTAGCAGAGATACCAAAGGAGATTGCACGAAGGATTATTGGAGCATATAAAACAGGAGATTTTCAATCTAAAATATATATACTCAGGCGTGTGGATGGACTTACAGTATTGGGTGCCGAATTTCTGCTACCCAGGATCCCCAATGTCGTTGCCTTACTCCTCTGAACTTCTTCGATTGTACCATGCTGGACCAAAAAATCCCAGACGAAGAGAGAGAGAGAGTTATTCCTAGGCCGTCTCTTTAGTTCTTAAATAAATTGCAGTGGTGCAGAGTTGAATCGAGGATAAAAAGGACAGGAATTTCAGAAAAGAAGGATTTATTGTCAGTGAAATGACAAG
Source organism: Chimonanthus salicifolius (assembly GCA_013350335.1). Lineage (NCBI taxonomy): Eukaryota > Viridiplantae > Streptophyta > Magnoliopsida > Laurales > Calycanthaceae > Chimonanthus > Chimonanthus salicifolius. The sequence continues at coordinate 70,754,849 of CM023535.1, read as the reverse complement.
TGACAATTACTAAAAAAAGTTCGCCAAAGAATATGATAAGAACAATAATGGCAAGTTGGTGAAAGAAGAAATCTTTAGGTGGAAAGTCACTGCTCAGTGGTGGTCGCCATTGAAATCTTGCTAAATCCATTCATGCATCCTCTCTCTCTGTTTCCCTCACTCTTTTCTACGTAACGAGTGAGATCTCATAAATGTTCCTATTCGGTCCACAAATTCAGGCTTATATGGATACAATAATAACTCTACGCACGGATTTTCATTTGAAAAAAAATTATGAAAATTGAAAATCATCAATCTTTTTTTAATAAGAGGATTTTTTAAGAATATGAATGATTTTAGATAAGAAAATTTAATAAGAAGAAGAAAGAAGTTTTCCTCGTTTACTAACACAATGATTCATTCATTTTTTATAAGAAAATTTTCATGGTCTAATATGAGGTTGGATTTTCCTTGAAGTGTAGAAAAATTGAGCATGTCTTGTGTACTTAAGCACTGGGACTGCGAGAAATTATTCATTATGAATCAGTTTATATTTTATAGTGTGAATTTTTAATTACAATCTTTAAATGGGCTAAAAGCTGTCGAACTTTTTTTTAAAAAAAAAAAAAAAATTCAGTCAATTATTCATTAGATTTAATAATTATGATTGAAAATTCACATTAAGTATTATGAGAGTCTTGACTATAGGAGCGGATCTTGGGAGATCTAAACTAGTTATCGAAAGTGATTCTTCTAATGTTATTAAATGGGCAAGGGGTGTGAAACGTCTTCCATGGAGATTTATCACCTTAGTGGGGGAGATTAAGGAACCGGTATTGGGTCGAGAGATCTTCTTCATGCACATCAATAAGACAGCTAATGGAGTGACATACTTCTTCGCTAAAAGCAGTGTTGAAGGGTCGATTAGCAGCGTTTTTCACATTCCTGGAGATTAGCTCTCTTACTATTTTGGGTGAGCCTGGTTGTTTTCTTTGATTTTTCTTTTCTTTTGGTCTTGTGGCCTAATCCTCTTGGGCGTCTTTGTATCTTTTTGTATTGGTGTTTTTAATGAAATCTTTTTCGTTACCACTTAAAAAAAAAATCAATTAACTCATCAAACTCCTTACAAGCACTAGGATTATGCAATAGAAAATGGAGGTACATCTCAATCCCAATCAGAGAGTTGTAATGGAGTGACCGAGACATGCAACTGTTACATTGATTTGAGGCCAAGAGTATTAAAAATGCTGCTGACTTATATGGTTTCATAGTACAAAGGTGCAGAGCATTGCATAATGGATGGAGACTTAGAAAATGAAATCAGTTGGAAAATAATTCAAATAGTGTGGACTTTGGTTTAAGAGACATATGTTGTGAATTAGTTCATAGAAATTGATACCAATTTTCAATAACAATTTTTAGATTGAATTTTAAGAAAATTTAAAAAGTAAAATTTGATAATTTTTTTTGGCATGATCAACGATTGTGATTAAAAGTTTACACCAATTTTCTGTAAACTGATTCACATAGAACGATTTCTCTTATTTTAAGACTTTGGAGTTAAAGATATTACCAACAAATCACATCATGTATTAACTCCAATTCTATTTTTGAAGAAAACAAGTTTGTTACAAAAATTGTATTTGAATTTGATTCGTGTTATTCCACAGTGAAATATGGGCTCATATCAAATCATAGAAACGCAATGTTTTTGTTGTTTGTCACAAAAAAATTATTTTCGTTGAAAATGAAGAAAGTGTTATTTTAATGAGTGAAGAAAGCCTCTCTCTTTTTGTCATTAAATTTTCCTATCATCTAATGAGAATTGGACTTCTTGGAATAAGAGAGAAAGATCTCATATTTATTTTACTCTCTTGGCAAGGGACTCTTATTTAATGGAAGAATTGAAATTTGTCTCATTTTACATGCTATTAATTTTCATTTACCTGGAAAATGATAAATAACGCCTTAGAATTCATTTCTCTATTATTTTCTTACAAAAAATTATATTTGAGTTCGATTCATGATATCTAATAGATACTTTAAAACTTCACCTCCTTTCATTTTTATTGTTGCGATAAAATCTTTATGTTTATTAAAAATGAATGAAACATTGTTTGAGCGAGGAAAACCTCCCTTTTTTCTTCATTAATTTTTTTAATCCTCCCATGAATTATGAATTTCCTGAAAGAGAGAGGAAAATGACTCATCTATTGTGTTATTGACAAAGAGCTCTAATTGTATCGAAGAAAATTGACAAGCTCATTTCTTATACTCTTCATTTTCTAGATAGTAATTTTATAATTTAAAGTATTTGAGCCAAAATCCACACTTGTATATATCACTTGTTTTCATCTATTTAGAATTTTAAGTGTCTAAATACACAGAATTATTTCATGGCCAAGTAGATTTTAGATTAGATGAAAATTAAAATAGAATCATATTGTCAACTCATGGCAATAATCTTTTATGTTATGGTATTGAAGAATGAATATTACATAAATGCTACTTCATGTAGGGGTGGAAATATCATTCTCGGTCGAGAAATTTCTCTCTTCTATATTTTTTTAAAAAGTCACCTTTATCAGCCGAGATCACTGATATATATCGGATATAGGTCGAGATTGTTACCCCTGATTTCATGCTTATATAAATGTTTTTGTAATGATTATGATAATAATGCAATGTGAATTTAGGTTATGATCTGTCTCATTATTTGAATTTCTCAAATTCATATAGTGATAAATGCAAATGCAAATGTAAATGTTGGTTAACCCACATCCAGCCTTTTAGGATAATATCTTTATGATTAAACTTAAGCCCATGAATTTGGGCCACTGCTTTAGTTGGAAAAAGAATTTGCTGTCTGTTTGTTTGGCAGAAGATTAATGGCTGAGATTATGTGGGATTTTGTAATTTGGAGTATGGAGTATGGGGGCACTTCACTGTTGCCGTAAATAAGGTAGGTGGATGGGACCAAAAATTGCCTACACTTGGCTAAATGGTATTGGCATTTGGAACATTGCTAGAATGTCAAATTAAAATTAGGGGTCCATTACGGCAGGTTTCTTAATTGGGTGATTGCCTAACCAGACAAGCAATGGACATGTTTAGGCACAGTCCATCGTTCAGTACAGATCCTCTTGCTGCTATTTTTATGTCGAAGAAACTCAAGACTTCTATCTCTTCAACTATAAGGGTAGTCGGTAACGGGTGATTACAAGACTCAAACATGGAACCTCTGATTCTTAAATAATATATCTATCAGTTGAACTACCCTGTGTGAGATCCTTTATTATTATCATGAAATTTTTTAAAAGATGCAAAAAAATGATTTGCTGGTTCTCTGTCACCTTAGTTATAAAATGATTTGATGAAGAAGAATAATTAGTTTATCAATATTTATTTTTGTAACAAAGAATATTGAATTTATTTGGCCATAATCTAAATAGTAAAAAGATAAATTGTGTTCTTTATTTCCTATCATTTTTCTTTTATGAATGAGTGGAAAATCAGCTTGATCTATTATTTGTTTATTTATACATTTTATTAGAATTTCTTCTTAACTTATTGATAATGGATCTCACTAATTTAGCATGTCTTGCTATTTAATTTTTTAAAATTTTTATTCAGTTAAAGATATAAGAGTTTGTGTGCTTTTAAGAGTCCAAACTGTTCATTGTAAAGACAAATCATCAAATGGGATTATTAAGTTGGTGGCACTCAAAGCTCCACCCCACCCTGTATAGGTAGAGGTTCGGATTATTTAATGGTCCAAAACTTGTGGCTCTGTGCCATATAGAAATTTGGGAAAATGATTTAAAGCCTCTATCATTAAAATTCGTATATATAAAAGTTACGGAGGAAAGAATTAATCAACAAATTAATTTACAATCTCATGATTAGAAAAGTTGACAACTAATGAAATATACAATCGCAGAAAGTTAATTGGGTGAAGAATTTCCTTTAATACTTATAATATGCAATGTAGGCCAGGGATGTGGGCTGTCCATGATTGGGCCCTTTAATTCCTTTGCCTTGTCCGGGCTCTATTATTAAAAGCTCAAACTTGTTGAATCTTACTAGGTTTGACAAACTCAATTGTAAGGCCCAATTCTTATTTTGCATGAAGCAGTTGGGCTTGGGTCTGATTCAGACAGGGCCAAACATTTTTGAGAAATACAAAATAAAGTCCAACTTGAATTGCAAAAATGACATCTCTTGCAACCCAACTTGACCCAATATAAAGAAAAGCCCTTCTCCCTCTTTCAATCCTCCCAAAACACTATTGTTTATTCACCTTCTCATTTATCATTCATTTTCATTTTCCATGAAAGTTGGGTTGAGTCGGATCATGTAGAGCAAGGTTAGGTTGATTCAGGGATTTAAATCTCGGTTGAGAAATTTCTCTGTCATATTTTTTTTTTTTTTATATCATCTTTATGAATCGATATCCACGATATATATTTTCATTATTATTAATATCATCATCTTAATCAGAGGTATGGATGTGTGAACATTTTGAGAACTGATTATCGGTAGGCTCCACTGGAAAAAAAAAAAACCAATCAATTTAAGGAAAAATGCAAATTTCTGGAATGGGATCTCATTCCTTCCTTCTTCCCGCCTTTTTTATATATATATACTAATTAGTATTGGCATAGCTGTGTTACCTCTGTTTGACGTCTTAATTGGCATCGGATCCTATTCCCCTTGCGCTTCCATCCAGCAATCAGATCTCTTTCTTTTACTTGAGGTCTCGTTTTCAGAATTCGACTCGCTACAAAACTCCATTGATTTGCGTATCTTTCTTCATCCGAAGAAGTCCGATCCTCCGCAATAAGACCACAGTTCTTTTGCTTCCTCGTTAAGTAATAATGATGATGATGATAATATTTTCTTCCATCTCTTCTATTATTACTATCAATCATCAAAGTTAAAATTAAAATTTTGATGTTGAGCAGGTGCAGATGGAGACGATGCTACTGCACGGAACGATTCATGCAACGATATACGAGGCCAAAGCACTTTCATATACCGATGGAACTGCCGGAGATGCAACAGAGCTTTTGCGCCAGGTTTTAATCATTAATTTGCTGTGTAAACTTTCCAATTCACAGTTGGTTGTACGAAGGAGTTGATTTCGTAAAGCAAGCGTCTTAACCGTCAAACGAACTCTTTATTTTTGCAGAGTTTGATTTATGTAACGGCTCCTTTTTCATAGATGATCAAATTTATAGATTTATTGTTTGACGGGCGAAAGGTTGGGGTAGGTTATAACCCAGTTAGCCTAATTCTAAATGATACAGGTGATGACAAGAACTACATGACTACAAGAAGAAGAACAACAACGATGATAGTAAAAAATATATATTATATAATTAATTTAATATATTTTACTTAAAATTGATAATTTTATTTAATAAAACTGCAATTTAATCAAACTTTATTTACTTTGATTTAATTAAAAAAAATCAGTTGAGTTAGATTACGTTGGTTCATTTAAAAATTTATTGCAGAGAAACATGTTCAAGCAGTTTCCCACGAGTAAATTCAAAAAAAAAATATTATAGAAAAAAGTTTCTTTTCCTCTCCATAATTTAATGCATTTCTACTGGCACTAGGTTTTGAATATTTTAAATCACTACGAGGGAAAGTTCTATGCTGAATCTGCTAATTATCTGATTTATGTCAGTATTATATTAAAATAGCTTAATGGTAATAGAAGTGTGCCGGTGAGGAAAGAAAAGTTCACATCTAACCTAGCTCATGAATTTTGGGATTAGATTGAGCTTCTAAGATTTAAATTAATTCTAATCCTTATAAAATAATATTACCATTTTTAGATAAAATACAAATTGAATTAACTATGTAAAGTATATAATTGTTTTTACTGATAATATTTTGATTATTATGATTATTATGAGTTCATAACCATTGTCACCATTACTATCTTCATTTAAAATTAGATATGATCGAGTTATAACCCACAGTCCTACATCTTATTGACCTAATAATAGAAAATTTCCATTATAATATTATCATAGAAACCCTTTTATGACACTAAACTAAAGAGATTAATATTTATCAAAAACAAAATCTATAAATTTCATTTTTTATGAAAATAAGAATCATAAAAAAAATCAATTTCTAGAAAAATTAATTACACATAAACATGACCTAAGTATCAGTGGGTCGGATCATCTCACCAATACAAGCTGTTTCAAATTATGGAATGTTTATTTTTTGACTTTTTTCATCGAATTTATAGGCAAGTGGTTGGGATATTCTACTTTTTAATAAAAGGAGATGCTTCTTTTTCTTTTTTTCCTTTTTTCTTTTGATACAACTGTTATTGTATAAATAAATATTGAAAAAGCAAGAGAATTATATTTTCTTCAAGAATAGGATAATCCCATGTTCTTATTCTCCGACAATTTTATTGGTGAATACAACTTATTTTCTTATGTTCTTATTCTCCGATAACACGCCGCTCTGCATGTATATGTTGTGCATCTCAGTACACCGGTACTTGATGAGCGATTCACCGATAGAGATAAAATGAGAATTTCACCCATCCCATGTCTTCTAATAATTTTGCCCGTGCTAGGATGGACATCTTTACTTTTTTCATTGTTAAAAATGAGAAGGCTTACTCAAGAATTTGGTGTGTATAAATATAATGTGTAGAGAGCTAGGTCTTTGTTTTAAGGTAAGGAAATGTATGTCTTACTTTCATTAAAAGAGACATACTGAACCTTGTTTTCTATTATAAAAAAATATTTTTTGTTGTCTTTTCCCCTTGAAAATAAATTATTTACTATATTCTCAATTTAAAAAATGTGTTTTTCGCTCTAAAATTGAATCCATAGTCAAGAGCACTTTTTTATTATATTTAAGATCTAATTATACTGACATTTAGATCTGATTATTTTATATCATCTGTAATTATATTAATTTAAAACATGTTGCCAAGGGGAACAGAGAAAAAAGAAGGCGTTGTACGTATAATAAGCAGTGGATTGTGAACCCGGATCCGGCAGTGTTTCCCATTAGGGTGAAACTTGAGTTGGGTTTTAACCTGACCCACATGATTTGACCTTAAAAATCAATGGGTTTGGGTTATGTTTTTGTATATTTTGGGTCAGGTCGTGTCGGATTGGGAAAAAATATACCAACATGAAATTCGGGTTGGTCGGGTTGAGAAATTTAAAAGCAACCTAACCCGACTCAAGTCTACTAAGTTATAAAACAGTACTCAGGTTGACTTGGGTCCGAAATTCGGGTCGGGTGGGATTGAGTAACTCGGGTTTAATAATTTTTTGATATGGGTTAAGTTGTGTTGGGTTTATTGAAACCCAACCCAAGTTTCAGCCCTACCATTTTGTATTATCGAATGACCAATGTGCTAATAGAGTGATTTACCTACGTAAATTTCTAGATTGGGTGGTGGAACCCTGAGTTTCAAATTCTGCTGAGATTCGAAATACAGAGTATTCAATGAGTATGGGAAAATTGTAATTGATATTTCTGCTATTTCAGATTTTTTGCTTTTCAAAAATGAAAAAATGCTCATTAATAAATTTAAAATTGTGGGTATTCAAACATTTGAAAAATATAATAATTTATGATATTTTGCAGTTAAAAAGTTATATAATTGGTTGCCAATTTTTTTTCTGCTTTTATCTTATCGTATTAGCATAATTTTCATTATCATATCATCTATCATCTCTGAATGGTAATCTAATCTTCTTTTACTTGTATCTTGATTCTTTTTTCTCTCTGGAAATTTGGAGGCTGAAACGGAATCAGAAAACTGCTGCAAGAAAACTTGGTCCTGTCTCAAGAAAGTGATATGTTGTCGCTCTGAGGTCTTCTCCATCTTTAATCACAAATTTGTTTCATCATTTTTCAGGAAAAAAAAATTAAGATTCTCATGAGTTTTCAAACTTAAATTCATCATTACTTGATATATAAATAATTAATGGATCTTCAATTGCATTCTTCCCTTCTTTTTTTTCATTTGGGTCAATCTCTGGCAATCTCATTTTCAGCTCGGGGATGACATAGAGAAGGGAGTTGGCATTAGCAATGGAGCTAGCAAAATATATGCAACTATTGATATTGATAAGGCTAGAGTTGGTCGGACCCGAATGATAGAAAACCAACCCATCAATCCAAGTTGGAATGAATCTTTTCACATCTACTGCGCCCATACAGCTGCTGATGTTATCTTCACCGTAAAAAATAACAATCCGATCAGCGCAACGTTGATCGGAAGAGCTTACTTACCAGTCAAGCTAATAAAAAATGGTGAGGCAGTGGACAGATGGGTGGAGATCTGTGATGAGAATCGGCGTCCTGTAGGCAATTCTAGGATCCATGTGAAGATTCAATTCTCTGATATCACAAAAGATCCTTACTGGGGGCGGGGGATCAAAAGCCCTAAATTTCCTGGTGTACCATACACTTTCTTCCCTCAGAGAGAAGGATGCAGAGTTTCCCTTTACCAAGACTCCCATATACCTGATAATTTCATCCCAAAAATTCCTCTAGCTGGTGGGAAGTACTATGAACCACATAGATGCTGGGAGGATGTGTTCGATGCAATTACTAATGCAAGACACTTGATTTACATCACTGGATGGTCTGTGTACACTGAGATCACATTGATAAGAGACTCAAGGAGGCAAAAGCCAGGAGGAGACTTGACACTAGGAGAGCTGCTGAAGAAGAAGGCAAGAGAAGGTGTTAGAGTTCTAATGCTGGTTTGGGATGACAGAACTTCAGTTGGTCTACTGAAGAGGGATGGAGTGATGGCCACACATGATGAAGATACTGCAAATTACTTCATTGGGACAGGAGTGCATTGTGTTCGATGCCCCCGTGATCCCGACGATGCAAAGAGCATTGTCCAGGGCTTGGAGACGTCTACGACGTTCACACACCATCAGAAGAGCGTAGTGGTGGATAGCGAGATGTCCAACAGAGAATCAGACCAGAGGAGGATTGTGTGTTTTGTAGGGGGTATTGATCTCTGCGATGGGAGATACGATATACAGTATCACTCTCTTTTTAGGACCTTGAACACTTTTCACCGGGCAGATTTCCATCAGCCCAATTTCCCCGGTGCATCGATCAAGAGAGGTGGCCCAAGAGAGCCCTGGCATGACATCCATTGCCGGCTAGAAGGACCTGTTGCTTGGGATGTCATGTTCAATTTCCAAGAGAGATGGAAGAAGCAAGGGGGGAAGGACCAGCTAATTCCACCCAGAGACCTCGCGCAAATTGTCGTCTCTGCTGCTCCTGTTACATACGCAAATGACAGAGAAACATGGAATGTTCAGTTATTCCGATCGATTGATGGTGGAGCTGCTTATGGATTCCCTGAGAATCCCGACGAGGCTGCTAGAGCAGGGCTCATAAGTGGGAAGGACAGTGTCATAGACCGAAGCATACAGGATGCTTACATAAATGCTATTCGCCGAGCGAAAGACTTCATCTACATTGAAAACCAGTATTTCCTAGGTAGCTCTTTTGGGTGGAAACCGGATGACATCAAGGTTGAGGAGATCGGTGCTTTGCACCTCATTCCAAAGGAACTTTCACTGAAGATCGTCAGTAAAATTGAAGCCGGAGAGCGTTTCACTGTCTATGTTGTGGTTCCAATGTGGCCAGAAGGGGTGCCTGAATCTGAATCTGTGCAGGCAATTTTGGATTGGCAGAGGAGGACAATGGAGATGATGTATACTGATATTGCTCTAGCTCTTGGAGCAAAGGGACTGCAGGCAAATCTCAAAGAATATCTGACATTCTTTTGTCTAGCTAACCGGGAGATTAAACGCGAAGGCGAGTACATTCCCCCGGAAAAGCCAGAACCCAACACAGATTATGAAAGAGCTCAGCGGGCCCGGCGGTTCATGATATATGTTCATGCCAAAATGATGATTGGTAAGGACTTAGAGATGAATCAAGTTTCACTTTTTTCAATTTTTGAATTCAAGATACTTACCCAAAGTTATTTACAAAATAAATATCAATCTAAGGAAGTAGACCCATTGCTTACGTTGATTCTTTGGTTTTGTACATCATTGGATTGTAAAATTTGGGTTTTGCTTTTGCAGTTGATGATGAATACATAATAATTGGGTCAGCAAACATCAATCAAAGGTCGATGGATGGTGCCAGGGACACAGAGATAGCCATGGGAGCATACCAACCGTACAATCTAGCAACGAGGCAGCCAGCTCGTGGACAGATCCATGGCTTCCGGATGGCATTATGGTTTGAGCACCTTGGCTTGCTTGATGACTCCTTCCTCCAACCAGAGAATGTGGAATGTGTTCGGAAGGTGAACAGTATTGCTGACAAGTACTGGAACCTCTATGCAAGTAACAGCCTTTCCGGCGACCTCCCTGGCCACCTGCTCAGCTACCCAATTCGAGTCACTGAGAATGGAGATGTCAGAGAGGTTCAAGGAGTAGAGTTCTTCCCAGATACCAAGGCCCGTGTCCTCGGGACCAAATCTGACTATCTTCCACCAATCCTCACCACATAGGCAATTACTACCGCTTGAGTAATTTCTTCCATCATTGCAATTTCTAATTGTCTTTATCAATTGGAGTGTGTGTGAATAAGTTGCATTCATATATTTGAATATCAAGACATGGCATGATGATTTGGAAAGAGAAATTGAAGGAATTTGAAGGATATAGCGTCCTTCAAAAGTCAAAATGGTTAAAAAATCATGACTTAAATGTAAAACTCTTTCTCAAAAAACTAGTTGTTGAGAGGAGATACCTCAAGTGTTATATAAAATCATTGATTTTTAAATTCAATCGATGCGGAGCGTCTAAACTGTAGATAAAGCGCTTTTGTCTAAGTTAAATTTTAAAATATTTAAAAAGTTGTCTTGATGGGTGGGACATGGCCTATCTATGGCGGGTTCTAGCGCCTATCCATCAATTATCTCAATCACCAAAAAGAAATGACACTTGGGTTGGATTTGGACCATCTAAAATAATATAAATATATGCCAGGTGTAGAGTGATTAACTCATACCTGTCCTATTTCTTTTCTCTGCAAAATTTACATATAATATTCTTTCATGCAAGCTGAGGTCACTCGTTCACTTCATTGGTACGAACAAAAGCCAAGTGGCTTTTTAAAACGCGACAAGAAATCCAGATGCTTACGCCATTCTAATGGTTAAAGCTCTCTTCCATTCAAACCAATTCATATTCTATTATTACAATGATTTCCATTTCACTCCACACTCCTTTCTTTTATCTCCACCTTCATTAAAATACCATTTCCAATCCACATCATACATTCATGCCTCTCTCCCTCTACCCTTCTCTGCCATGTCTTCTCTGCTCTGCTCTCAAGGGGTGGTTCTGGCCACCGCCATGGCCGTCTCCAGCACTGTAATTTTCTTTGCTCTACGCCGTCAGAAGCCTTTCTTTACAACCCAATTTTCCATCAATCCGAATTCTGGGTCTATGTTGCAAATCCTGCCTTCTAGTCTCTCTTCTGGTATGTGGGTCTAATTCATGTCAAAAGTTCTACTATCTACTGCTCTGTTTTGTAACTCTCTCATATATGTATTCTTTTTCTTTTTTCAATCCTTCGTGTAGATGAGAAGAAAAGAGAGAGAATGAATAAAAAGAAGAAAAGGGTGCACTTTGCAGACGATGTGATTGAGGCAGGTGGAAACAATGAGGAATTCAGAAGTAAAGCTAATCTGAACTTGGAATTCAAGCACGTCCGCTCGTCGACTAAATGCCAAGTTCATGGAATTCCTGCAAATCGAATGGCCTTGTACAAGGGAATTCTCCGCGATCGAATTCATCGTATGATCTAACAATGCTTGCTTTGTAGAAACAGGTTCCTAATTGAAGTTCAGTCTGTAAATATTTTGAATTTTACTTGGCTGTATACACTTAGTCATCTTTTAGTGGATTTCAGTGTTTGTAACTTGCAATCTGTATCCTATTTATGGTAGATATGAATGGATGGGTGGGTGTTGGATTGTTAGAACATGGGTTTGCAGCCCAAAAAACTAGCTTGTTAAGTGGAGTGACCGAAGTCTATTATAAACTCCTAGATCTCCCTCTACATTTTTAATGTGAGACTCGTTCACAACAGTCCCAATAATCTCTCCTTCGAACGAGGCCCTGGGTGGAGAAAGCAGCGCGGGTTATCCTGTTCGCTTGGGAGATCTCCAGAACTCACACGAAATAGTCTGAGACCTAATTTTAATACTACTTGTTAGGACCTGACCTTCCAGTCCAAACATGAGACACCCTTATTAAAAAAGGAAAAAAACTTCTTATGTCTTCTGCAAAATGAAAAAATTAATGGCAGAATAATATTTCTTTCTTTTGTGAAAAAGATAAAGATTTGATGATGTGTAAATTTCAAAATTTAATACAACAATGAGTATATTGCAAAATAGATTTAAATTAGACATAAATTTAATTTAGAAGGTGATAATAGATGTGGGTATAAAATAGGGAGGAAGCATATAATTGAATGTAGACACTGTTAAAAAATATGACCCATTTCATTGTGAATCCATCATCATCAGCATATTCATCAGCCTCAATCCCCTCTAATAAACCCATTATAAAACCGATTTTTTTTTTCATTAGAAGACCTTCTATTGTTCTTCTTTTTTTTTCACTGGCCAGTTGCCCTTACACAGTACACACAGAATATGAACATGAGTGTGGACTTGGCCTTGTTAAAGGAGACCTGGTCAATACTGATCAACAGGAAAAGAGAGCATTTCTTCTCTTTCTTTTCTGCTTTGATGACAGTAGCATGAGAAGAGCAGAGAGACACCTTTCCCACTCGTCTTAAAATAACTTTGAAATAAAAAAGTTGAAAGGATAGAGACGACATCATTATCTCCTATTCTCCTTTCTTTCTTCTCTGATAAAAATTTGATGCTGTGATTGGTAAGGCATGTGAGATGTCCACAACCTCAACTGCTATATGGACATTTCTTGCATAATTGTCACCAACCCACTCATCTCCAATCAGCACAACTCATGGATTTGATAGTTACACCTTATCAATAGAGCCGGCCTGAGCATAGGCTGCCGCCTAAAGTCCCACACACTTAAACTCCTTAATATACCAGTCACAAAAAGCCTCTGAAATCTCGAGATTTTAGGAGATCTCAGAGTTGGCCCTGCTCATCAATTTCTTGAATCAAAAGAAAATGTGCCAACATTATTATACGGAGATGTTTTTAGGAATGGATAAAAAATGACACTGACAGCTTGCTCTCTGGTTGAGGAAGTGAACCATCTCTTTCTTCTATTGTTATTTTTTCTCTGCAGCTTGGAGTTATCTTTTACCTACGTTTGATTTTCATTGGATCATGTCATCTTCGGTTGCTGACATTATTTATGCGTGAGATTTTGTCTATGATTTTCTATAAGTGTTCCTTTTTGTGTCATCTTGCTTTTTATGCTACAGTTCGAAGTTCTTGGTGGGAGTGGAACAACTGTATTTACCAATACGACAAAATCTCCTCATGCACAACTGGAATTTTACCAAATGTGCATCTGGTTAGAATTGAACTTCCAACTCAAAAGACTAGTCTCAATGTGAAGTGATATAGTCGTATATAAGTTCTTAATTTTCTTCCCTCACAATAACGTAGAACTCTCACTAACACCTTAATAATTCCTTCATCAAACGAGACTTGCTGGACCGGAAGCATAGTCTGAACACATCTTGAGGGTTCACTCTTGACAAATTCAAGAATATCTCAGTGCCTGAAATTTTATACGTCTAGAAATAATGCATTGCTTAGGAATAATATAACATTATCTTTTCAATTACTTTTGGAGCGGTTGTATTCGGTCATTTCTTTCTTTATTTTTTTTCCTCTTTTTCTTTTTGAACTTGTACGTGTTGTGCCTTCCCTCTTTTAATATAATTAACATTTCCAAAAAAAATGATGATGGTTAATTAAAAAGCTATTCTGTATGAACCAAACTCTGATGTATCATGGCTGCTACAAACGTGGGTGGTCAAGAGAAACTTAAGATTTTTGGAAGGAACTTACTTTTTTTTTTTTTTTTTCAATTTAAAGATTTAAATATTTAATTATAGATTTGAATCTATCGTTAAATGATTGGTGAAGTAGATCTTCAATTTTATTATATAATTCGCAATTCTAATTCTCTAGATATTAGAATTTTCAATCTTAACAAAATCAGATAATTTAATTTATATTTTTAGTAAACTGTAAATTAGAAGTAAGTGTCTAAAAAAATTAGAGATTTTAAGTTATGAAAGATATCCTGTGTATAAGTAGATCTTCATTTTTTGAATTTAAATATTTAGTTAAAAATCTTCTCTAATCTTCATTGACTTTTTTCACAATGGCAATAGTCAAATCTCTTCTATTTCTTTATTTTTCCTACAAAACATTTTTACAAACTATTTTTTCATAATAACAATAGTCAATTTCAAGAATATGAGTCCCGCCATTTCTTGGTTGACAGTGTTAAGATATAATTAATTTTTTTTTTTAATTAGTCATTACTAACATTTGTATTTTTCAATTTAGTGATTTCCTCTTTTATTTGATTTATTTTTTTACAGGAAACTGCGATGCAAGTTTTTTAAAAGTCAAATCTAACACAATTCTAATTTAATTTGAATTTTTAATTCAATCCAACTATAAAATAAAAATAATCAACTGCACGTCAAGCTAAAACCTAACTCAAGTTTTATCCCTAATGAAAACTTACAAAGATTTTTCTGAATTAATGAAAATCTACAGGGAAATTTGCATGATTCATGTGAACATTTATAAGATTTGAATATTAAGTATACAGTATCTCGTAATTTTTAAAGTCACCAAATTATTTCATAAATAAAATCAATATTAGCTCTTTTAATTTTTTTTTTTATATTTTCTCTAATGTTAATACTAGCATCATACGGGTAGAGGATAAATCTAATTTTTCTAACCCATCAGATCAACCATTTGGGCTTTTCTATTTGAGTGTGTACCTTTTGATCGATCCATCCATCTAAATTTAAAAAGAATATTTTGATGGGTCATTCAACTTTGTGTTGATAGATTTAATAATTATTTTAATTTAAATAGAATATATAATAGATCCAACTGAATTTAGATAGACTTTTAGTGTTCTTTTACCACCCAATAATTTATCTAAGATGGACAAGCATAATCTCTTATTATAGATTTATCTTAGATAGTATAGACTATAGAGAATCTCTTTGTGTTTGAGATGGACGCATATACCAGGTTCAAAGCAAATATATGGCCATTTAAAGTTTTAAGTATGAATACGGTCGAAACTCCAACCCGCGTCCGACCCATTTAGATTAGAAGAGTCCCACATCGGAAGGATCAATATTATTTCTCTCTTTATATTAACCAGGCGCCGCAGACGGTGCCCTCTTCGGAAACATCTGGGAAATTTGGAATAATACAGGCGGAAGGATGACACGCGTAAATCTGGAGTTGGTTCAATTTTATTTTTTTATTCTGTTTCTTCTCAATCCTTTCTCTTTTTTCTCAAATTCTTAGATTTCTTATTTTCATCAACCCTTCGTTCTCTTGATTCTGTTTCTTCTCAATCCTTTCTCTTTTTCTCAAATTCGCAGATTTTTTTATTTTATTTTCATCAACCCTTCGTTCGCTTGATTCTGTTTCTTCTCAAATCCTTTCTCTTTTTCCTAAATTCGCATATTTTTTTATTTTCATCAACCCTTCATTCTCCTGATTCGCAGATTTTTGTTCTTCTCACTTCTTTCCCTTTTTCTCAAATTCGCAGATTTTTTATTTTCACCAACCCTTCATTCTCTTGATTCTTGATTCTCTGGATTTAGCAGGTTAGTTGAGTAGAAGTTCTTGTAAAGATTTCAATTTTTTTTTTCCTTAAAACATTTCTTTTACTGTCTCTGAGGAAAAAAAAGATTGTTATAGGCTTGTCTTGTTTCATGTAGTGCCATTGAATTAGAGAAATATTCTATACAGGTTATCATGCCAATGTTCCTCATTTCCTGTTTCCTGAATTCATCTCACATTTCTGCATAAATGCTGTTCAAAATTTTGTGAAGATGCTCATATCATGCTTTCCACACATTTTTATCGAGATATCGGTGTCTCGGCCATTCTCTCTCTCTTTCTTAACCTTTTTAAAAAAAATTCAGTGTGTGTCGGCGGTATCAACGAGATCTCAGCCGATATTCGCTAGTTCGACTGATACAATGCGTATCAGCTGAGATATCTCGGTGCTAAAAAACCGGAGATATCTAGGCCGATACACACCTTATCGACCGAGATTTATACCCCTTTGCAGATCTTTAAATGGATCGAGGCCGGCTGGTGGACTGTCTAGCCTGGCCTAATTGTAAACAAAACAGGCTGGACCCTAGAGTCCATTTGTATTTCGTGGACCGGACCCTTACAGTCCAAGTAATATACTATTTGGTATGATCATTGAGAGTTGGACATAACATTTGGCAAGTCTATTTGAATAATTTGATCAGACTATTTTGTAGGTCTATTATGGTATTGATGGATCTGGTTAGTCCATTTGGATTTGAGTGGGCCAGTAATGATCAATTTGGATCGGGTGGATTTGTTGCGAAACTCGACAGATTAGAAAATTGTCTATATGGGTTTGATGAATGTAACATTCAGTGAATAATTAACTGTGAATTTGACATGCACTAGAGATCATGAATTTTACAACAGATGTTTGATAATATTAATTTCATTTTTTTAATTTTTTACACTCTTTTTAATACCATCTTTTTAAACTATATGAAATTCCTTTTTTCAAGAAAAAATAAAAAATGAAGTTTCTATTTTTTTCATATTTTTTCTACTTTTTTTGAAATGTTTACCACGTAACCCACATGGTATAGCTCAATTAGTCGCCTCCCACTTACAAAGCGGGAGTTTGCAGGTTCGAGTCCCCATGGTCTAACTTTAGTGTGCCATATAGATAGTGGGCTCACCCGTGAAAATTTTATTCTAAATATCCCACTATTTCTCTCACGTAAATTTTTTTTTTAAAAAAAAATCATTAATTCTTCAATAGTCCAGTACACACAACTCAAAGGTGGCCCATTCTAATAAAGTGTTGCAGTTGAAAGCTAACGTTAAAATACGGTCGATACCTATCAGATTTTACCCATTCTAATAAAGTGTTGCAGTTGAAAGCTAACGTTAAAATTCGGTCGATACCTATCAGACTTTTAAATACCGCTACTTATCGATCATATGATATATATTAATTGTACAATACGGATATCGGCTGATACAGTTGGTATGGATTCAGGTCGATATATATAATACCGGCTGATACATATATTTTTTATATTTTTTAATTCTGAAAACAATTTTAAAAAATAATCGATATTTGGAAAAAAATCACGTAATATGTTTAAAACAGGAAAAAATATTACCCTTTGAAAATTCAAAAAATTTAATTGTTACATCTTTCAAAATTCATAAAATATTCGGTGCACAAAAAAATTTCATACAAGAAGTATTTTTCTATTTTTACCATTCTAAGGAGATTTTTTTTCAACGATAAATAAAAACAATTTTATAAACAAATAGATTGGGATTTTACAAATATTTTCAAAATCTGAACATGATAATTCATAAATAAATACATAGTCTAGAGTTGAAAATTGGTTAAAATATATTATTTTTATAATTCTCATTTATATAATTTGGAAATGCCATAACACCAATTTTTTACATGGAGAAGTTGTGGGCCTTCTAAAGATAACATGTTTATTGCTAAGGATAACAATAAAACATTTATATAATATAGTAAAATTAATAATCATTTAAATTCAAATGATGCATACAACAGAAAATCTATAATTATGGATGCCATGAGAATATTATTGTTATATTTATTTTATAAATGCCATTGACCTTTAAATTTCTGAAATGGACTAATAAATGAATTTTAATTTCCATAATTTCAGCCACAACATGGGTTTAAATGATTTGAATTGACAATGGAGATTTTTAGTTATTTCTAAATTTTTTTATTTCTTCTTTACTAACGTGGAAAAAATCATAAACATTTAATATACAAATAATCATGATTTATTTAATGATCACTTATAATTTTTTGTAATTTTCATCATTTTTTAAAAACATTTGAAATTTTTGAGTTCATAACTTAAAAATAATAATTGAATACGTAAATGGTTGATATTTAATAAAAAAAATTACATATCTATGAAGTCTATAATAGAATGAATGTCCGAATAATTTATAATAGAATTGAATTAAAATCTATAAACTTGATTTCAAAGAAATAGAATTTTGTGCATGATGATAATGATTGGATACACTGAACTTAATCTTTATTTTATAAGTCCATTAATTTTAGTTAAAAATATTATGATTCATTTCATTTAAGCCTACAAAGTTAAGCCTTTCTAAATTATACATCTGTTAGTTAAACAGTTTACAGCTTCCATGTTATCTATATATGTTTGGGTTGTCACATGGGGGTAAGCAGGGGTTAAAAAAATGCCCGGCTGAGATATCGGTGTCTCAGCCGGTATCTCGGATCTCGGCCGATATCTTTCTCTTCTGAATTTTTTTAGCCAAAAATCGATGGTTTAAAACCGTATCGACGAGATCTCATATCGGCCGATATCTTATCTTTAAGACCAATACGCACCGTATCGACTAAAATTTGTACTCCTGGGCACAACTTAAGTAGTAATCTCCTTCTTTAAGAAGCAGAAGGTGTCATGTTCGAGCCTCTATAACTTCACTTAGTGTACCTCAAGACAGTAGATATCATTGACGAAGGTTTTATGATTTTATGCTGAGTTTTCTATGATTTTTCAAGCATCATTTAAAAAAAAAAATTGTTTAGCTTTTCGGAGTAAAATCGTAAACAGAAAGATCGTTGATGGGAAGAGTAGACGTGGCATCAGATGCAATTCCCTCCAGAACACTCCTCCATTCTCAGCTTACTGCAGTCGCTAGAACCTCTTAGACACTTCTTCCACCTTCCTTCCTTTTCTCCTTCCTTCCTTCTTTCCATTTCATTTTATTTATAAGGGACCTCCACCCATCTCTCTTCCTATATTCGAAGTCCCAACTCTCAATCCAGACAGACCACATTCTTTTCTTCTCTTACTTGGACCAAGTTTTGAAATGGGTTTGGCTCGCTTGTGTCTGAGGAACCTGCAGCAGAGGCTGCAATCCGCCGGGACCGTACCCGCAAACACACCCAACACGCTCCGGTGGTTTTCCACTGCGCCTGAGAAGGTCTCCGTTGACAAATCCGACAGTCGGGATATTGAGGTCTCTAAGGGAAAATCCAAGCCGTCCCAAAGGAAACGAAGAGGGCTATGGAGGGATAGCCAAGGTTTGAGCCCTTTCGGCTTCAACGGTTAGATTTTCTTCTCCTTCTTAAAAGAAAACTGGGTTAAATTTTTTTTCTGAAGAAAAATGTTTTTCCTTTTTAAAAAAAAATAAAATTAATAAACTTATCATATACATATCCAGCTCGTTGACACTGTGAGACTAAATTTAACTTAATTAATTAAATTCATTTATTAGATGTATTTATCTGTTAGTGAAGTAAAATTAATTGAGTCAAGATTCAAAGTCTTAATTAATTTATTGAACAGATCGATCTAGAGCACTGACTAAGTTTAAATGTAATTTGAAATTAGTTGTTTAATTTAACATAGATTGGTATTAAATTTGAGCTAATTTTTTTAAATGACTTGTTTAAATAAGTTAATTCAACTCATAAATAATGTAAATCTTTTATTAAATGTATTTACTTGACTTGTTTTGTGTAAAATGAACCGGCTTCATAAAAGAAAAACTCCAGTCACAAGCTGTTGTTCCTCTGCAACTTTTCAGACTTGTTTCGCCCGTCGGGACTCGGCAGCGGATTACTGCAATTGTCGGAGAACCTAAACAAGATCTTGGAAAACTGGGCGCCCTCCGGCCTGCTCGGCCGAATGAAGGAAGACGACACATCCTACAAACTGAGATTCGAAGTACCGGGGCTGAGCAAGGAAGACGTGAAAATCACCATTGAAGATGGATATCTGACCATCAAAGGTGAGCACAAGGAAGAAGAAGGAGACACTAGTGATGGCGACCAGTGGTATTCTCGCAGTTATGGGTATTACAACACCAGCCTTCTCTTACCAGATGATGCCAAGGTTGATGAAATTAAGGCAGAATTGAAGGATGGCATCCTCAATCTAACAATACCCAGATCAGAAACACCAAAGAAAGATGTTAAGCAGGTGGAAATCCATTAGCAAATCACTCATAAAGGAGAGTATGTTCCCTTCCTGCAAATACAAGGCCTTGAGAGCGAAAAGGAACAAAATAAAGCCATCCTGTTTCTTGTGAAAAAGAGTAATTTCTAGATTCGGTTGCTTCTGTCGAGTTTTTAGTAGTCAATTTACATTGTATGGCTAATGGAGTGAAATTCTGTTTTTAAGTAACATGATTTGGTCTTAATTTTTTTTATTTTTCTATTAATGGTCTACCATCAAGTGGCTGGAATGTAGATTAAACTGATATTTTACTTTTTGTAGATTACCTTTTTATTTATTTTTTTAGCCTCTGTTATTGATCTAGACTCTTAAGACAAATAGACAGTCGAAATCTGAATATTACGCGGAAGCTTAATCACAACTTGTACGAATCCGGCTCTGACTCAAGAAATAAACAAATAGAACATGATCTGCTACTGAATATACAGAGCACACTGTATGTCGTCGGGTTTGCAGAACGTCAGGTAGTTCTGAACTACTTTTTGATCGGTAGGACTGCACACGCTCAGCACTTTGGGGCTGTTCTCATGAGTCGAACCAGATTCCCAAGAAGGGTGTAGACCAGTTTCACCGCCAGAAACTGGGCCAGATTGCAGCAGAAACACTGCTGGCTCTGGTATCTACTTCTGGAGTGTGTTGCAAAACTTTCCTCCAACGAATCTGCAATTACAGTAGTCGATCTCAACAAACTCTGCAATCTATTTGCAGCACTCAAATCTTCACAATGCTAAAAAAAATTAAATTTTTATTAATTCATAATCTGAAAAAACTTCCCTACAGTTCTAATTAGAACAAAACTAAAAGAAAGGCAACTAGAGGAGTCGATCGATCCTATCCTAATTAGAATATCTCCACCGATACTGTTAGATGACTACTAAATCTACTGTAACACCGATTGGAAGTTCACTTGCAGATTCACGAATCATCTTGCCTTCAGTTCATTTTCATTGGGCCTGACTTTACTGGGCCTTTTTTTCTGGGCCTGGCTTGTGTAAGTCTACAAAGCTGGACTGCCTTGATCTTGGCACCTATTGGTCCAAGTCTTGGGCCTAATCGTGAACTTAGCTTGACATGAATGGGGTTTGGACCCCCCTTCACGGATACCTACATCAGTCATAATAACCACTGAAAGAAGGGTTACCGAACCATGAACTCCAATATCTGCAAACTAAAATGAAGAAGAAGAAGGAACTTCACACTAGTCCATGACTGAATTTTGGGCTTCACTTTTAGATTTCTGGGCTCTGCTTCAACTCGATTTTACGGCCCAATAAAATAGAGCATGCATTTGATTATTTGCAGGTCCCCTTACCTGGTCCATTAGTGGGGCAAAAACATTAATTTTAGTTAAAAATATTATAATTCATTCCATTCAAGCCTACAAAGTTGAGCCTTTCTAAATTATATATCTATTAGTTAAACTGATGCAAGCATATGAATTTTTAGATTTGGGATTTTACCTTGATTTAAGGACTTCAATGAAGAAATCATGTGTTCTCGACTTCTCACACGGTATAACTCAAAGAACTTCAATTGAATTATTTTAGAAAATTGTGGAGTTCATGTTTAATTAGAATAGATAGAAAAGCAATGCATTAAACATGATTTAAGTGTAATTAATAAAAATCAATTACGCTAATTAAAATAACCCAATCCAAGAAAATAAATCAACTCACCGATCTCAGACGAAGATAGATAAAAGAAAGCCTCAACTTTTCCTTTCAGTTTTAAAATAAATTCCAATCTAATTACAATGCTATTTTTTTCTACTTCTAAATTCTAATTATGGTCATACCCGGCCCTTCCTATTTTTCCTACTTCTAATTGTGCTCCTTTCTCTTCTCTCTTCTTCCTGGGTGTTCTCTGCAAGTTTATACAGCAGTACCGTCGATTTAGATTCATGAACTCGGGCTCAAATCTACGTCCTTTCTATTTAGATCCTTCCTTTTCTTCTTCTATTTCGTTTTATTTATAAGAGACATCCACCAATCTCTCTTTCTATATCCCAATTCCCAACTCTTCTTCTCTTACTTCGACCAAGTTTTGAAATGGCTTTGGCTCGCTTGTGTCTGAGGAACCTAAAGCAGAGGCTGCAATCGGCCAGGACCGTACCCACAAATACGCCCAACACGCTCCGGTGGCTTTCCACTGCGCCTGAGAAGGTCTCCTTTGACAAATCCGGCAGTCGGGATATTGAGATCTCTGAGGGCAAACCCAAGCCGTCCCAAAGAAAAGGTTTGAGCCCTTTCGGCTTCAACGGTTAGATTTTCTTCTCCTCAAAAGGAAATGTAACAAATATTCTCAATATTTTTATTTTTATCACAAAAATATTGACAAAATAATTTTACCATTTCTAAATTCTCGTTAAAAATGCATTTTTATCACGATAACGATAAATTTTCATTAAAATCACAAGATTTTACAGTTAAATCTCAGTCAAAACACTTAGGCCAACTATAGATTTTTTATTTTTGAAATATCATCTATATTTTCACACTCCGACTACATTATTTATGCATTTTTATTATTTTTTAATATTATATTTTCGCAAGATTTTCTCATTAAATTTTCAATAAAAATCTGAGAATTTAAAAATATTTCGCTATTTAGAATTGCCGTTAATATTTTGAAAATGAGATTTATGACATTTCTTAAAAGAAAACTGGCTAATTTTTTTTTTTCTGAAGAGAAATGTTTTTCCTTTTTTTTTTTTTTGAGAACTAAAGTTTATTATACATATCCAGCTAGTTGACACTGTGAGACTAAATTTAACTTAATTAATTCAATTCATTTATTAGATGTACTAACCTGTTAGTCAAGTAAAATCGAGTGAGTCAAGATTAAAAGAGTCTTAATTAATTTATTGAATAGGCCGATCTAGAGCACTGGGTTAAGTTTAAATGTAATTTCAAATTAGTCTATTTATTCTAAGTTTAATCTAACTTTGATTGGTATACAATTTGATCTAATTATTTAAATAACTTGTTTAAATAAGTTAATTCAACTCATAAATAATGTAAATCATTTATTAAATGTATTTACTTGAATTGTTTAGTCCAAATCATTTTTCCCTGAGCGCATTGGCATAGAAGAAAAAACTCCAGTCGCAAACTGTTGTTCCTCTGCAACTTTTCAGACTTGTTTCGCCCGTCCCTGGACTCGGCAACGCATTATGCAATTGACGAAGAACTAGGGCCGTCTTAACCCTTTGGCAAGAAAGGCGATCGCCTTAGGCCCTCGGACAAAGAAGCCCCTCTCGCCGTGGCTCGGCTCCCATCCAAGTTTCTTGCCATGGGGGCTGAAGCTTGATGTAGTTATAAAAAAGGGTTCTTGTTTCTCTCTTTCAACTCTCAATCTCTCTTCAACCCCTCTCTTTTTGCTGATTATTGGAGCCCAACAATCACATATTCACTCTCTTTCTCTCTCTTCTGCAAGTCTTTGGTAAGGCCTTTTTCTTTCCCATTTCATTTCTTTATTATTTCTTAGTTTAAAATTTCAGTTTTAATTGATAAACAGTTTGGATTAATGAATTTATGACATAAGGTAGTTTTGGAAATTTTCTGTTAAAATCAAAATGAAAATTCGTTTTGAAACCCAGATAGGTCGAAATCCATCTTCTTCCTCTTTCAGATTTTTGTAAATGATTCTCATATTAATCCTTTTATCTCTTTTACTTCTTGATTTAATGCTAATATTAGTTTTAATTAGAACCAGTTTTAATCTCAAAACTTATTAAGATTATTTTCACAAGAGGTTTAAAACCATGAAAGTAGGTCGAGAAAACCCTTCTCTCTGTTATTCTTCCATCCTCATTTCATTTCTCAAGTAGGTTTTCCTTAAATGTTTTGATAAATTTGATATTGTAAATGGGATTGAAAAAAAGAAGAAGAAGGAATTAGGTTTGTTTTTCCACTGCCATTTTTCATCTAATTGACTGTAAATTATTCAGATTATATATATATAGAGAGCAATAGAGAGAACTCATCTCTCACTCTCTGTTTGCAATTCTTCCCACTCAAATCTTTTAAAGTGTTTTTATTCTATTTTAATTGCTGAATATGTTAATTTCACTCAAATAAATAAATTTTTCAATGCTCTATATTATTGGCCTCTTGATTTTTTTTAAGTTAAAAAAATATTATCTAGAATAATTTATTTTATTATATATAATTAAAAATTTAATTAAATATTACTTATAATATTATGTTAAATACCAAGAAAGCCCCATTTAGATTTTTTTTTCTTAGGCCTCAACTTGTGTCTAGACGGCCCTGCGAAGAACCTAATCAAGTTCTTGTACTGGGCGCCTTCCAATGAAGGAAGACGACACATCCTACCGACTGCGATTCAAACTACCGGGGCTGAGCAAGGAAGACGTGAAAATCACCACTGAAGATGGATACCTGACCATCAAAGGTGAGCACAAGGAAGAAGAAGGAGATAGTAGTGATGACGAGCAGTGGAATTCTAGCAGCCGTGTGTACTTCAAAACCAGATTTCTCTTACCAGATGATGCCAAGGTTGATGAAATTAAGGCAGCATTGGAGGATGGTATCCTCATCCTAACAATACCCAGATCAGAAACACCAAAGAAAGATGTTAAGCAGGTGAAAATCTATTAGCAAATCACTCACAAGGGAGAGTATGTTCCCTTCCTGCAAATACAAAGCCTTAAAGAGGGAAAAAGAATAAAATAAAGCCATCATGTTTCTTCTGAAAAAGAGTCATTTCTAGATTAAGTTTGCTTCTGTTGAGTTTTTATTAGTAAATTTACATTGTAGGCTATAAATGGAGTGAAATTCTGTTTTTTTTTTTTTTTTAAATGGAGGGGAACTACGAGGGAAGAGCCCCCATAAACCTCTCGGGGGAATGCCCCACACTCATACAGGACGCCTTGGACTCGAACTGGCTACCTCTCGCTTCATGAAACGGGAAGTAACCAGTTGAGCTGTCCAACGGGTAAATTTGGATTTTTAAGTAACATGATTTGGTCTTCATTTTTTTTATTTTTTCCATTAGTGGTCTACCACTGAACGAAGGGTTACTGAACCATCGACCCCAATATCCGCAAACTAAAATGAAGAAGAGGAAACTTCACACTAGTCCATGGCTGAATTTTGGGCTTCACTTTTAGATTTCTAGGCTCTGGCCGCTCTGCTTCATGTCTTCAACGGGTTGAAGTTCAACCCGATTTTTCGGCCCAATAAAATAGAGCATGGATTTGAAGTTCCCTTGTACCTGAGTTGTGCTTAACATGTAGGTGTGAATTGGATCCACAAATCAGGTAGCTGATGCAACTAAACTCAAGAGAGCAAAATTGTTGATCATTCTTCAAAATGAATTTCAATATTAAAAAAAAATTTATGGAATTTTTTCTAAACTATGATTTGATAAGGTTTATTTTCTACTGTAAAATTTTGGGCTGGGCTTGTTGGGTTGCGGGCTTTGTTGCTAAATTTTGTCTCTCTTCATCCTTGCTTTTAATAGAAATAGAAGGGAAATAAAGATATAGATTCCTCATCTGAAAGAAGTCAATTTTCTCCAAATTTAAAGAGACAGGGTCCGTATGATGTTAGATTCATCATTCATGTTAATTTTCTTCAGACACCAACACGTGAATGAATACACAAGTCTTCTTTTGATTGGGTCGTCTCGTGGCCCACCAACAGCCCTAGTTTGCTGGCTCTCTTGTATGAGGAATTTGTCATCAGTCTAGCCCACCTACTGCCCCTCTCTCTCACTGTGATGGGTCATGGCTGTCTGTGGTTCCACCTACTTGAAACTTTAGCACCAATTTCACTTGTCTCTTGACCGTATTGGCTAACAGATGTGATACCACTACTTCATCTCTTCACTATTCTATCTTCTCCCTATTTACATTGATCACTTCTTCATCTAATCAACCACAGTGTTTCTATCGAAAATATATAAATAAAAAAGAAATATTGTTATTATCATCATTCAATAGAATCACAAATTATAGAGACAGTTGTTCTAAAATCTATCGTATCTTTTTGTATCTCTTCTCTCTGAATTTTTAGTTCTTGCAACGTATAGTCTCTCAATATTTTTTTATGATCAATATTAGAGCATCCGATTATTCTCCAGAGTATTTACAAACCTTTCTACGTAAACATTATTAGATATATATTAAGAGTATCTTGAAATCTACTTGGACTTCTATCTATCTTACACTTTCTTTGATATGTACGGTCCAAGCACTCGAGTGCATACCCTGTAGTTGTATTTTAGTATGATAAAAGGTTAAATGTTGACCACGACGTGCACTAACACTAGAATACAAATGCACAAGTCTTTCACCTTATCTTTTTACTGAATAGAACTGGGGTTGAAAAATGGTATCGGCCGATGCAAGATATCAACTGATATCTCCGTTGTTAAATTTTTCTCTTGTTCTTTTTTTTTTTTAACAAAATCGGTCGATATGATGCGGTCGAAATATCGGCATATCGGTCAAAACCGTATTTGGAACCCTAGAATAGATATATTATGAATCTTTTAAGGTAAACAAATTAATGGATAAAAACAGATAGGGTTTTATCCTTTTCCGTATATTAAGTTGTATTATACAACTTAAAAGAAAAGGGAGTACTTACACACATCCGGATTTTCTGCCTCTATACACCCGAAATCGGATTTTCGGGTGAAATTACGATTTTACCCCCGCGTTTCCATTCATTCGAATGAATGCCCAGTTCATTTTGGCATTCATTCGAATCAATCATTCATTCGAATGAATCTTCAAGTATATTTTCAATTCATTCGAATGAATGGGCTGAACAGTAATACGGAATACTGCTCAACCCCATTCATTCGAATGAATAGTAAAAAAGGCCACCATTCCTTTCATTCATTCGAATGAAACGATCATTCATTCGAATGAATCGTTCATTCGAATGAGCAGAATGAGCGGAACGTTGATTCGTTCCGTTGATTCGTTCATTCGATGGTTGATTCGTTCATTCGATTCATTCGAATCATTCATTCGAATGAACTGAATTCAGGTTACATATTTATTTTTTTTAAAAAAAAATTGAACTTATTTTTTAAGCATTGTGTATTTCTAAAATTTTTCAAATTGAATATCTATACTAATTATGATAATCTGATCAAAATACTTTAAGACTTTAAGGTCTTTTGACACTCCTAAATATTTAAAACACAGTGTTTTACAAATAAGGGTATCCCTAGGGTGTGCCAAAAATACATTTAAGAGTGTCAAAAGACCTTGATGTCTTAAAGTATTTTTATCAGGTTATTGTAATTAGTTCGGATATTCAATTTGAGAAATTTTGGAAATGCACAGTGCTTAAAAAACAATGTGCATAATAT
Source organism: Chimonanthus salicifolius (assembly GCA_013350335.1). NCBI lineage: Eukaryota > Viridiplantae > Streptophyta > Magnoliopsida > Laurales > Calycanthaceae > Chimonanthus > Chimonanthus salicifolius. The sequence continues at coordinate 70,727,162 of CM023535.1, read as the reverse complement.
ATTAAATAATAAAATCTCCTTTAAAACTTTAAAGTTGTTTTTTAAGCAGTGTGCATTTCCAAAATTTTTCAAATTAAATATCCGAACTAATTACGATAACCTGATAAAAATACTTTAAGACATCAAGGTCTTTTGACACTCTTAAATGTATTTTTGGCACACCCTAGGGATACCCTTATTTGTAAAACACTGTGTTTTAAATATTTAGGAGTGTCAAAAGACCTTGAAGTCTTAAAGTATTTTGATCAGATTATCATAATTAGTCTGGATATTCAATTTGAAAAATTTTAGAAATACACAATGCTTAAAAAATAAGTTCAAATTTTTTTAAAAAAAAATAAATATGTAATCTGAATTCAGTTCATTCGAATCATTCGAATGAATCGAATGAACGGAACGAATCAACTTTCCGCTCATTCTGTTCATTCGAATGAACGTTTCATTCGAATGAATGATCGTTTCATTCGAATGAATGAAAGGAATGGTGGCCTTTTTTTACTATTCATTCGAATGAATCATCAATTCATTCGAATGAATGGGGCTGAGCAGTATTCCGTGTTACTGTTCAGCCCATTCATTCGAATGAATTGAAAATACACTTGAGGACTCATTCGAATGAATGACTCATTCGAATGAATGACTCATTCGAATGAATTTCAAAATGAACTGGGCATTCATTCGAATGAATAGAAACGCGGGGGTAAAATCGTAATTTCACCCGAAAATCCAATTTCGAGTGTGTAGAGGCAGAAAATCCAGATGTGTATAAGTGCTCCCAAAGAAAATAAGAATAGCAAGCCCCCATCCCCACAAAGGAAGCACTGTACAAAAAGAACACAGTGGAAGAAGTGTAGAAATGGAAAATATTGCAGAAAGAAGGAAATATGTGACCCTAATTCTAAGCTTTTTACATGAGTTCCACATGCTGTTTCCAATCTCAGCAGCCTTTGAAAAGTCATTTCCTCTTAACGAAGAGGAAATTTAGAGTGCTGATGCAATCATTGGTGTGTTTGTTGTCTAAGTTCTATTGTTAGAAAACGTGTTGACATCTAAATGGGCTCATTTGGTCAACAAACTCAGTCAAATTTGACGAAGAAGTAGAAGAGTATGCTTTTAAACTCCAATCGAAAAGAGTGGAAAAAATATTTTTATATCAAACATATTGTGAGCAAGCATGAAAAGAATTTGATGATTTCATTTGAACTCATTCTGATTTTTAGCTTGCTATTTGGAGTTTTTCTTTTATTTTTTACTTGTGTTTGTAGCTTTTAGACATTATTTATTTTCTATATTTGCATCTCAGGTGTCCTTTATATATTAATATATGAACTATTTCAAAAAAAAAAAAAAAACCTCCATTAGAAAGCCTAGTACTTGAAAGTTCGGGTGAATTCGAATGTAACTCACATCATTGGGTTAGATTCAGATTCTAATTCTCATTTATTTATATTAACTTGGAACTAGTGCTTTTTTACTCAATTTATATTTTATTTCTCGCTAACTTGTTTATTAATCAACTCATATTTAATAAATAAAAATACATCAAATGAATCAACAATGAAAATACATCAAACGAACATTATTAAAAAGTTATTCAAATCTCAATTTAAAAATGAAATAATAATTTCAATGGTTTAAATTCAAATCTCACTTGAGACCCTTGTACTTTTGTGTTTTATTATTTTTAATCTCAGATATATAATCTATGACCTAAACCGAGAGATGAACTAGGCAAATACATGTTAGATTGGCGGCGGACAAACCACAAAAGCCAGCCTAAGAAGCTCACTTCTTCCCAGTGATTTTCCTCTGCAAATGGCTTTACCATGCACATGCCTACCTTGGGCTCACATGGGTTTTAAAACTTTTATGTAATGATTTTTTTTTTTTTAAAAAAAATCTATCCTTGAATATAGAATCTGTCAAAATCTATTTTGATAGGATAAACTAAATCATATTTTTAGAAAAATATAAATTTTAAATCACTAAAACTTGAAGAGTGTAAAAAAAATATTTTATAAATTCAATAAAAACAACTTTTAATAGATGTGAAATAGTAAAATAGTAGTACTAGTACCTACATGGGTGTAGCTCAACTGGTTGTCTCTCGTCTCAAGAAGCGGGAGGTTACGGGTTCAAGCTCCCATAGCCTAATCTTGGTGTGTTTTAGGGATAGTGGGCTCACTCATAGAGGTTTTAGAGGGTTGTGTCTCAGTTTCTCACATGTAAATCCAAAAAAGAAAAATAGTGAAGATAGATAGTAGAAAATGAGAATGAGCTCGTTGGATCTGGACTTTTCCTTAGTGGAATCAGATCAGGGGTCGAAAATTCGGCTCCAAATTTTGGGTCGAGATCTCGGCCGAACTCTTTGTTCTCTCTTCAAAAAAAAAATTTCAAAAATCTCGGTGATTTTTTTTTAAATAAACAAAGTTATTATAAAAAAATTAAAAAATATAAATATCGGCCAAGATATCGACTGGGCCCACAACCGATATTTATTTTTTTTTAAAAAAAAAAAGAAAAAATTGGCCGATATTTGGTTGAGATCTCGGCCGTATAGGCCGATACGCACAATATTAACTGAGATTTATACCCCTGATTCAGATCCAGATAGACAAGGTGGGCCGGATCTGAGCCCGTTTACATGCCTAGTAGGTTATGGCTTGACAAATGGACAATACTTATATCAATTTCATTAAATATATATACCATAGATATGGAGTATATTACAGTGTATCTTTATGGATACCACTTATAGAAGGTTACAGTGGATATCAACACAAACTAACCTAATTAATCTGCACAAAATCTGGATCTTACAGGCATAATCTTGATAATCCCAATGATGGAGTTAAGAGAAATCTTAGAAAAGATTCCTTGGTCTATTTTTAATATTTTCCATTCACTATTAACATAATAAAAGAGTGGGTGGAACTCAAATGTGTGAATTGCTCAATGTTGCTTTCGATTGCATTGATCAACCAAACTATTTTTTAATGTTTTTAGATAATCTACAATATCTCATCATGTATGAGTTGTTAAACTTTGCAATCCCAATGTACATTACATAGCTGCCTATGTCATTAAAGAAAACCATGAAGAAGTTGAGAGACAGACTGTCGATTAAAGTTTGAAGTGTGCATGTGTTTTTATAAGATATATAAGATATGCTAAAGACAATAGATCTAAAAGATTTAGACTTCATCTAATCATTTTAATTAGGGATAAAAATATTGGGATATCATTTGGGCCCACATTAATATTTTTTTTAATCATCAATATGATACATATCGACTGAGATATCAACTCCTGATTTAAACCTCCTGATTTTGAACTTTAAATATTTAACTATTATAAATTATTGAAGTTTTGTGATTGATGATTGGTAGTAAAGTGTTCCTTAAATTATATCATCTAATCATCACTTAATTACACGAACTCCAAATAATTTTTTTTTGGTTGAAGATTAATACTCTTTGTTTTTTAAGATAACATGAGTATTCCTACGTCACATCAGAAGTGAGACTAATCTCATAAACATGTGTAAATTTTTCAATTCACATGTACCGATTAAAATTTACGAAGAGTAATCCATTGAAATTAAATGTGAATTCTTCACGAAAGAGACATGTTGATCCTTACGCGAACTCCTTCAAAATAAGGGTTGATGGGACATTTACTGAACTAAACTGTCAAGACATTTAATCGTTGGAGAACTAAGAGAGACACATCTGCCTTTCATAATAAAGGACATGGGGAAAGAAAACTAAGATGGTAACATCACTAATTAACGCTCATAATTTTACAAATATAAATTATGGGTTTCCAAACTCAATAGAGTTTGAGAGATGGTCAAGAATCTATATCGGGAGTATGTGTTTCTTCAGAGTATATGCAAGCTTCTTTATTTACATAGAGTAAATCTATGGAGATTGACTCTTTGAGGTGAAGTACGAAGGACTTCCGTTTTCTGAAATGAGTTTTGTTATCACTCTAATCCCTTTAAAATTTTAAATGTTAATTTTAGATAAAGAAATAAATTAGTCTAAGAATGATAATAAGGAATACACATTTAGATTTTGTATAGAAATTTATTTTTTGCAAACTGTAATCAATATTTTTTGTAATACAGGTGGCTCAAGCACCCAACACATATTGACACGAGAAACTTATGAAAATACTTTTAAATTCAATGAGATCGAAGACAAATCATGTGCCAAACAGATGGTCGTGACAAAGAATCACTCTGTCCACTGTCCAAGTCCATCCATTCAGGTGGCCCGCTCCCAAACATATGTGTTCTGGTAAGTCTTAAATACTTTTAGATTTTTTTTTTTTAAAAAATTAACATCTATTTTAATGGTCATTTTAGTCTAAATAAAGTCATATTGAAGAGGACACGTAGCCCATTTAATAAATGAAAAAATATTCTTCAAATCAATTTATAGATGAGTAGATCCGATCTAGAGTTAGTTCATAATTACATAGATCTGAATGGTCCATCCATTTATAAATGAGTAGATCTGATTCAAAGTTGTTTATAATTAGATAGACCGTAGTGGCCCAACTAACATATCCAATCGTATGAGATTTTGTACAATTATTTAAAAAAATATTCTTGATTAAATTCTCGTTTACCTTTTTATCAAATAAACAAACAATATAATCCAAACTCAAATTATATCAAATCGACAAATCCATTTAAATAAAACTCAAAATAAATTTGAATCCAATAGAATCTAACTCAATTGGATCGTCCAGTGCCATACTTTCGATGATAATGAAAGAGTGTGAATAATTTTGGGTACCTTGCGTTGCATGTGGTTCACATGTGAATGGTCTGGGTTGAGTTGGGTTGGGTTGGTCCAAGGGATGATTTTTAACTAATAAATGCAAGTGGGTCCTTTGATACCTTTCCAAAATAATGCAAGTGGAGATTTCCTCACCAGCTCTCAGATTCATTGCTTCTAACCTTCCTTACTTTCTTCTCATCCTCTCTCTCTGTTTTTGCCTTTTTCTTTTTAATTCTTCCGTCCTCCGGCCACGAACTTGCCCGGACTCTGCACGACCAAGACCAACTGCTCATCTTATGTAGCACGTGCTACGCTATTTTAACAACTTCAAAATATAAATAATTAAATATGTTCTCTACTTATCAAGTCCATCCATCCTATTAAAGGAAGAAAAATTATTACTTTCTATAAAAAAATTCTCAAATTTTTTCACAATTATAAGCACATCTTTTTTCAGAGGAATTCAGGTTGAATTCATCACGCGTCTTGTAATATCAAAATAAAAAAAATATATTTATTTTCAATTCTTATTCTAAAAATATTTTATTTCGTAACTTTCAATCTAGATTGTGATCTTATTACATTTATGACCATTGAAGAAACAGGTAAAATGAAATGGCGTTGATTGATTATGATTTATGAGAGTGAGGTTAATTGGTCACTAATGGCAGGGACCACATTTATATGGTTCACATAGCCTCCACGAGTTCGGACTTCGGAACCGTGCGAGGAAATAATGGCAACCGCACAAAATAATAAGTTCCAAGTGTGGTGTAATAATTAAAAATTAATAAATTTTAAGAGTGAAGTTTGAGTCGCATTTTAATTTCATCTGCATAATTCGATCTCATAAATCAAGTGAATTAAATTTTACATTTTTAAATTTGAATTAGTTTGGATCATGCTTTTTACGACATCGGTCTGGATTAACCTAATCTGACCCATTAAAAAACTTTAGTATAACACTCTGGTAGTTGAGTCAGCCAACTATTGGGTTTAGCACTCATATTGAGTCGGGTCAGCAATTCGAATTAAGTTGGATTTAATAAGGGTTGAATTTAGTTTATTTAAATCTAATTAGACTCATTTGAATTTCAGTCCTATTAAATTTATTATTATTAATTAAAATTTAAAATAAAAAACATAAGTATAAATAGTAAGTCTTTTTATGCTTATTTCATTTCTGGACTTGAGTGATTGAAAAGTTGAAAGAAATTAAATTTTAATTTTAATATTTAATTACATTCATTTAACAAAAAATATTTAATTTAAAAAAATTAAAACTAGTTAATTTTGACTTTTAAGAACCTTTTTAATCTTTTAACCTAAATCTGATCAAGACTTTAAACCCTAGTCTGAAACCACCACTCAAAAGTTTGAAATGCCTTTGACCATTTATTGTTCCTAATTTCTTGGTTATCACCGTATCTTTCCCAAAATCTTGTCATAGTTGTAGAGAAATTATAAATAATTGGTGGGAGCGAGAAAGACCAAAGACCCAAATAAAATACACGTATCAAACAACTCCCCTTCATAAAAATCAAATGTGCACACGTCCAACTAAACAAAATATTATACGATAATGGAATCCATCATCCATTTGAAAATTTGAAAACGTGACATCATGAAGATTAGCCGATCTGCAACATCCATCAACTTCATTTCAACGTGAATTTGCACACAAAACAATAAATAAAGAACTAATTTTAATATTGATAATTATAAATAAGGTTACAAGAAAAAATAATGTTATGCAATCATCAATATAGAATTTGTCTATTTTTATATCAAATTCTAATTTAGACAAAAGATAGTAATTTGAATAAATTTAAAGACTTGTTTTTTTATTTAATATGGTTATAAACCTCACACTCAATTTTTTTTTTTTTAAAGATCAAGATATCCAGGCGTCTTATCTGACTAATTTTTCGGATACGTGTAAACATTCTATTCTGCAAATATCGAGTATAAAACTATGGAGGAGTGGCCCTTCATTGGAATTATCAAAAATTGATTTCAACACTTCAATCCTTAAGTCTTATATCTCAACTCTCAACCACTAGGCCAACTCCCTTGGGGTTAAAAAAGTATCAATATTGATAATTGTAATACCCCACCTCAGAGGAAGGCCATAGGTTGGGTGCTGGGCATGTTTACAGCGTCCCACATCGTCAGTTCAAGATAGAATTCTCAGGTATATAAGTTGTGTGTTTTCTCCTTCTAACAAATGTCTTTGAGAGCATTTTTTGAGATGCTCAACAATTGAAAACCGTGTGGGCCTCACTTGTAAATTCAAAATGGACAAAACTCTAAATTTACCTAAATATTAGAGTTTAATCGCATGTAAGATTTTCACGTGAGCTTTCATTATTTATGATATGCATGGAGGCCTCGCATACAATCAAAACATCTATATTTCATCTTTAAAATAAAGTAATTTAATAGACTGAAACAGTTCTAAATCAATTTTTTTTTTTAATTTATGTATGGGAAACTCACTAAATTAAAAAAAAAAATTCCTCATTTTAAAAAGGAGAAATATTTCCTCTCTTACTCTGCTAATTTGATCTTGAACCCTACAATGATCCAATTTAAGGCAGAAGGTAGATGAGTATCCTTCAAGTATATTAAATACTGTGCATGAAGTAATCTCCCCCCACAAATCACGTATCAGTTAGCACTAAATATTCATTTATTTCATAATTAATTGTTCAACTTACCGTCCACCAGCTGGCCCACTTGCCCTTATTCAATTACTAATCTCCCACTAATTTATCAAATGCACGAGAAGCGGTTTCCGGTTTCCGGTTTCCAGTTTTAATTACGAAAGAATCCCTGACAAAAGCGGTATTGGAACAGATGCAATGTATTTGGAGAAGCGTACACCGGTAGGCGACGGGTGGAAAGGATAAAAAGGTTGAAAGAAACAAGATAGCTTCTCCATCTCTCATTTCTTCCATCTCCTACCTCTTCTTTTTCCCATCTTCTTTTTTCAGATTAGATTTCTTCTTCGTATCCTTAGGGTTTGTGTTGATAATCTTGGGTGTTTTGATCGTGTGATGCGTTGGGGAGCTGGTGGAGATCTGGATCTAGTGCTGCTGTTTCTGGTTTTTGCTCTCTATGGAGTGTTTCTCCTTCTGAAACGTTGCGGATTCAGATTTCTTGATCTTCTAACACCTCATCCATGTCGACTCTCATCAACTACGGAGGTATGTCTCGATCTCCATCTGTTGCTTGAATTTTCAGCGTTATGAGCGGATTTTAGGATTAGAGGTTCAATTTTCGTTTCCATGGTGGATTTTAAAGGATTCCTTAGTTCCAAAGTAGATATGGTGTGGTTTTAGGTTTTTAACTGTAGATCTATTTCTATGAGGTAAAAGAACTCTTTTGTAGTTCGGATTGTTCTGGACTGTCTCTTTTTGTGATCTTTACGATTTTTCCTTCGAATTTGTGGTTTCGTTTGGGAAATCGTGCTTCCAAATAGAGGCTGTGTTATGGAAATTTTGTTTCACTTCTCTCCTAAGAATATTCAAGTTTTTATTTTTAAAGCATATCGTCATGATTTGGCTATGAATTTCTTGATTTTGTTTTTCCTTTTAAGATCATTTTCAGTGCCCTCCTTTCATCATCTACAGAGCTTCAGATACTTTCTTTTAACATGCTAGTTTTTTTGTTATACATCTTACCTTTTTATTTTTAATTTGATTTAGGCTCGATTTGTTAAAAGAAGACTTTCTATGATGGTTAGCGCTTTGACTTATGCTTTAGGTCATAAGTCGTTGTTGTTTGTTGGTGCTTCTCCATCTGTTACCGTGGTGGTGATGGTCGCGCTTGTTGCTGTTGGTATTTTTTTTTTTTTTTTATGAATCCAGTAGTTTTAGGGATTGTTGATTCTAATGAGGCGATCTCCTATGATTTTTGGCTGGTAGTATGATTACTATGTTCTTGTTTGATCTGTAGCTCTTTTTTTTTTTTTTGAAAATTGATATTTTAGCTTTTACTTGTGGCACAATTTGCGTTTCTTTTGTAACTCTGCAAGTTTGGTTGATGAGGTTTATTTTCCTGATCTGTTTATCCGGATTTTCTCTGTTTCAATGCATGAAAAGGAAGAATTTTGTTAGAACGTAACAACTTTAACATACACTATATTGGGTAATTCCGATTTTATATGATATTATTACATTAGCAGATCAATGGAAGCTGAATTGTATTGGCTTTTCCTTTTTCAGGAGATGAGGATTTCTGTACTGCTGGGTCTATGTACTCTGGTTGCTTGGATTCAAGCCTGTTCTTATCTCTTGGTCGTCATGTTGATGTGTACTGCCCTCCTAGGAAGAAAGCCCGCGTTGTTGCACCATTTGTCTTCAGAGAAGAGAAGGTTGAGACAGAAAAGCCTTGCTCAATTGAAGTTCTTCCTGACGAATGTCTGTTTGAGATCTTCAGACGGCTACCTGGGCACCGAGAGAGGAGCGCCTGTGCCTGTGTTTCCAAGCGCTGGCTTATGCTTCAGAGTTGCATCCAGAAGGCTGAAATTTGTGCTAGCAAACCTAGCGATTTGTCTTTGAAGCAGGCCCAGCCACCACAGACTTCTATTAAGGCAGAAATCAGAAAACCTTCTGAGGTTTCTAATGCTGAGGAGACCCCAGTTGCTGCTGGGGATGAAGAAAATAATTCTGAGAGTGATGGACATCTTACTAGGTGCTTGGAAGGGAAGAAAGCAACAGATATTAGACTTGCCGCCATTGCTGTTGGCAGTTCTGGCCATGGGGGATTGGGCAAGCTTCTGATCCGTGGTAGCAATGCTACTCGTGGTGTTACCGATCTTGGGGTGACGGCAATTGCTCATGGGTGTCCTTCCCTTAAGACTCTTTCCTTATGGAGTGTGTCCTCTATCAGTGACAAAGGCCTTTCTGAGATTGCAAATGGGTGCCATATGTTGGAGAAGCTTGACCTCAGCCAGTGCCCCTTGCTCTCTAACAAGGGTGTGATTGCTATTGCGCAGAATTGCCCAAATTTAACTGAATTATCGATTGAATCTTGCTCAAGGATTGGGGATGAAAGTCTGCAAGCAATTGGCCGCTGCTGCCCAAAGCTAAGATCTGTTTCTATTAAGGATTGCCCACTTGTGGGGGACCAGGGAGTTGTAAGCCTGGTATCATCTGCTTCGACTGTTTTGACTAAGCTAAAGCTTCAGGGTGTGAACGTGAGTGATATCTCTCTTGCTGTTATTGGGCACTATGGTTTAGCTGTTACAGATCTTGTTTTAACTGGCCTCCAGAACGTGGGGGAGAGGGGGTTTTGGGTTATGGGAAATGCAATTGGATTGCAGAAGCTGAAATCCTTGACAGTCACCTCTTGTCCAGGCTTGACTGATCTGGGACTTGAAGCTATCAGTAATGGATGCCCGAACCTTCAGCACCTCAACCTTAGGAGATCCCTTGTGTCAGACAATGGGCTGATAGCTTTTACCAAAAGTGGGATATCTCTAGGAAGCCTGCAGCTCGAGGAATGCAATAGCATCAGCCAATTGGGTGTTCTCAGTGCTCTTTCAAATTGCAGCGCGAAGCTTAAGGCACTTTCCCTGGTAAAATGCCTAGGGATTAAGGATACTCTGTCGGGCTCAACTTCGCTCACTCCCTGCAAATCTTTAAGATCACTGAGCATATGCAACTGTCCAGGGTTTGGCAGTCTTGGCATAGCCATGGTGGGGAAACTGTGCCCCAAGTTACAGCAAGTAGATTTCACTGGGCTATACAAAGCAACAGATGCCGGTGTCCTCGCATTGCTCAAGAGCTGTGAGTCGGGGCTTGTTAAGGTCAATCTTTCTGGTTGTATCAATCTGTCTGATGCTGCAATCAGTGCCATGGCCAGGTTACATGGTGCAACACTTCGGGTGTTGAACTTGGATGGGTGTATGAAGATCACTGATCAGAGCTTGGTGGCAATTGCGGACTACTGCCTCTCCCTCCATGACCTTGATGTTTCCAGGTCTAAAATCACTGATTTGGGTGTTGTGGCCCTTGCTCGTGCAAAACAGCTCAGCTTACAGATCCTCTCACTGTCGGGTTGCTCATGCGTATCTGACAGCAGCATGACATTTCTGCGGGATCTGGGGCAGTCTCTGGTTGGTTTGAATCTGCAGTGCTGCAATTTAATCAGCAGTGAAGCAGTTGGATTGCTTGGGGAGCAGCTGTGGAGGTGCGACATCCTCTTCTGATCTGATGGGTGGGTAAAATTAACAAAAGCAGCCCAGTCTGGAAGAAATAAGCAAGTAGCAGCAGTATGAGGCAAAGATCAATTGGTCTTATGGTTGATCTTTGCGTGGGTAACAACATAGCATTAGGTTTTTCAGTTCCATCTTGGCAATGGGCTTTGTTTTTCTCCCGTGACTAGGTTATTTTCCGAGGACTCTGGCCTTAATTTTTTTCAGGTTTCCTTAATTTAAGAAGGGAAACCTGTTTGATGTTTTTGGCTTTCCCTTGGTGAGGGGAAGCTTTTCTTTTATGGCCATTGTTCTTGAGAACATAGCTACCGAGTCATGGTTTATTTTATTCTAGGGTTTTGTGTGTTTTAGCCAAGCCTCATCATATGTACCACGTGTTTGTGGAGGTTAAGCTTTCTGTTTCGAGGAGTCTTCCAAGTCTCCTTGTTTAGGCCATCAGGTGTTTGATGATCGGCCTCGTTCTATCTAGGTCGTTGATGCAGTAGTAGGAAATATAGTCAGTAGTCTGGTCGTAAGAGTCATGTTTTGTTGCGTTTGGCAGTTTCTTTTGGAGCCTGAGATTCATGGGTCTTGGATATGGCACGACGTTCTTTTAGGGTCTGCCATACAACCCTTTGATTGGGTTGTTTTTTTTCATCCAAGCCCTAGTTTTACAGGCTGCTGTTGTTTGTAACTGTTCCATGCAACTTTATGAATGAAAAGTATTGTGGTTGTGTTTGTTCTATTTGATTTGATGATGGAATGATTTTCTCTCTTTTGCTGCAATGTTGTGAAAAACCTCTAATGTATGTTTACATAAAAGTGTTTGTGGAGGGAGAAGAGAGGGTGTTATGCACTTTTTTGTGAAATTGATCTTAAAATTTTGCAAAATATAAAAAAATTATGGAGTAGAAAATCAGTATGAGAAAATACTTGATATGAAATTCACTTTCTCAAATATTTCCTGGTTACATGACACCAAGAAAATTAAATCAATCACATTAAAGAATCTTCATTTATTTTTTAAAGCACTTGCATATCATTTCATTACTTTTTCCACAACAAATTTGAAAATTCGACTTTTATCAAATTTTTAAAAAAATCTTAGAAAATTATACACTACAAATTATGTGAATGAGATTACACGTCCATTTAATTCTATAAGAACTGAATATTATTTCATTAAATTATTTTTACAAAAATTCCTAATTTAAAATTATCTCAGAATAGAAATTGTCAAAATTGATGAAAATAGTTTCTAAACCTTTTTTAAAATTATACTAAATGTAATATTCAACTAGAAAAATGGACGAAACTATTTTTGTAGAAAAAATAAAAATATCTGCATCTGTTGCGGATACTGACTGATACACTCTCTCTGTAGCTGCTACTATATGTATCCCTGATGGGCAATATATAATAAAACCCATAACTTAGATCACCTGTTGTACACTTGTATAAATTGTTAGGTGACCCGTCATATTTTTCAAATGTTGATTGCTTAGTGTGAACTGTGAAGAATGATGCGTTGCTACATCATTGGTGCACAGTTTCTGCTTTAGTGCAGTAGATAATTCACATCGTTGGTGCAGTAAATTGAAAGTTGGAGGAGGAAGATTTATCCATCTTTGGCTCAAGGATTCACCGTTAAATGCATTTCACTTGAAAAGATTCATTGCTATGGTTATGGACTTATGGGCAGTATAGTTGGGCTGATTTTCACTGACATTCAGCCTGCGTTTCGATGAAAGGTAAATTTTGCAGGGCTGATAATAAGGGTTGGATAATCAATTACAAATATCATTTGTTTTAAAAGTGTTTTCAAAAGTGAGTGTGGAAGGATAACTAAGAGTAAACTTGAGATTTTTTACTCTTATCCTTTAGTTACCAAATAAAGATAACGGGGAGTAACATCTCATTCTCCTTACAACCCCTTATCCAAACGCAGTGTGGATTTTTCATAAGAGGTTAAAAACTTATCTAATAATTTTTTTCTCTTAAAATATTAGAGGATAAGATGATTTAAAGTGTTGTATTTCAAACAGTTTGATAGCCCATCATGACATATCCATCTATCTGATCATAAAAAAATAAGTTTCATTTGGTATCCTTCTCTATTTTATTTAACTTAGATAAGGTGACTGTAAATCTTTAATAAATTTTGTGTATTTTAAACTTACTGTTGTTTCTTCAAGTTTGTAAGGTCACTGGACTCCACTTCATTAGCGAGTGTTATGAGCCCTCTCTTAAAACTCAACGGTCATTTTACAAAGGTTCTCTTAGAGATGATCCTGAATTTTCAGGACACTCATCAATGTTCCTGTCTAAAAGGTTGGCCTGCCAGTCAAAACAATCATTTAAAGAAGTGGAGCTTTGAGTTCGATTCACGTTCAATCTTAACGGGTCACTCTCCGTAGCTGTGGATCCAGTGTATGTAGAATTGGAAGGATTTCACATGTCCCAAGGTTAATCGGATAAAATCCTCTACGGATAAGATGTCTGGACACCTTGGTCAATAAAAAATGATGAAATAAATGTTCAAAAATGAAAAAACTATAAACATCTATCTCATCTCTGGATCCATCCAACAGAGAATGATAAAGCTTAAGAGCAGCCACCAACACCAGCAAGACCCACTGGCCACTGCATCCTTCAGTCCTAGTCTCTGCTTTCATTGAAGAGGATCATTACATCGAACTGCCTAATGTGGTAGTCGGCCAGGACACCCTTCGAAAGCTTGAACTCGTATTGACATTTCCATTGAAATAAGGGGAGAAATACGAGAGAGGAGCTCCTTTCACATCTCATAAATTAAATTTATATAGAATTAAGTTTTAAGTCATATAAACAGTTAAGCGTCATCATCATTAAAACTATATTATGAATTAAACTTTGTAGAAATTTTATAACCAATTCACAGCTAGGAAAGAAGTTTACAACAAAAAATTTCTCACATTTTGGGCCCATTAAATGGGTAGTTCAGCATAAGATGCTTGAAGTTTTGGGTTTTTTTTTTTTTGTTCCCAGTGGAAAACCACATCAATCACTGATCTGGCGGTGCTCTACTGCAACCTAACTTTCCAATGGTGGCCATACATAAGACATTCCTCCTAGTAAATGCAGCAATTGCCAACATCCCACAAAAGAAAAGGGCCAAAAATATGATAGTTGTCAATATTCTACAGTTGTTGGGACATTCAGTGCACAGGCGATGCAGAGAGGGATCTATTTTGTGAACCATCTCTCTCAATTGGCCCACTTTTGCTGCATTAAAAGTTAGTACCATTCAAGATTATACAAAATCTCTGGTTCAGTACCTCAGCAATTTAGTAGAGGAGTGGCCAATGAACATGTCTATCTAGCAAACCAAACGCCTCATCACTATTCAGATCTCAATTCCGCCCCGTTTCTTATCATCAGATCAGCTTTCTTTTCTGTTGCACTTCTCCTTCAGTAAACAGCGTTAAAAGATCATAAATTGATTGATGGCTTCACCAATAAACCACCCAAAAAAGTTGATAACTGTGCTGGTAATTCTCATGTTGTACCTCACACTTCCACCCTCCCAAACAGGTGAAAAACTCATCTTTTATTGTTGAAATCTGTCTTCTACTTTCGTAAGAGATGGAAATCTCATATGGGTCAACTTTATATTTCTTTTTTCTCGTCTTTAGCTTTACATAAAGCCCATTGGAAAAGGCCCTTTCTATTTCCTTATGGTAGTTCTCTCCTCTCATTCCTAATTTATGTATTCATTTGTCAGTGGCATCGAGTCTTTCAGACAATGGTGGGAATTTCAAGCAAGAGGTGTTGGGTTCAAGACCCCCGTTGTGTGCAAACAAATGTTCCAATTGCAAGCCTTGCGTAGCTACTTTGGTAATTCTTTCTCACCAAAAGAGATCTACATCATCATCATCACCTCAGGAAGAAAATGAAAGCTATTATCTTCTCTCATGGAAATGCAGATGCGGGAACAAGCTGTTTGAACCTTGATGTTTGGTAAAACTGATATGGAAAGGAGTTTCTTCCATTCCGACCGAGTAATTTGGCTTTTCTACCATTCATGAGATCTAGTAGAGCTTTAGGGGTGAAGAGAGGAACCATCAACATGGGTCTGTGATGAGAAGTACGAGTATGTTGTAGAGAGTATTTTTGTCTAGTCTCCTATTTGGGGTGTAGGTTCACAACTAGATTAGGTGAGTTTGGATTTGACTGATTCTAGTCTGTAGTTTAGTCAAAGTAGTTAGGTTTCTATCTTCATTCAAGTATGTATCTTAACAGCAGATTCATCTTCTTTATTTACTACTAGTTGTTTCTTCAAATGTATCTTATGTTGGTGCAGCGAACGAGTCTCACATAGGTTGTAAAGGGGGAGATAGGACTTATAAAAGACTTGAGTCACTCCACCTAATGGGCTAGCCTTTTGGACTGGATACCAAGGTCCTAATAAGTGTTATCAAAATCATATCCTCAAGACAACGTTTTGTAAACTCAAGAGATCTCTTATGGGATGGCCGATGACATTCTATCCACCAGAGAGACAACTTCTATATTGGTCATGGAGAGAGAGATTTAGAGACTTATAAAGGATTTGAGTCACTTCATCTAATGGACTAGTCTTTTCGGCTAGACATCTAGTCCAAACATCTTACAGATAAATTTTGTATTGTATACAAGTGAGGCTGGTGGGTGTGTTTGAATATGAGATAATAATAGAAAATATACATACTATTGTGATGTTTCGTTGTTAGGTCGATATTGCTACTGTCATAGTGGGGAGGGATTGAGATTACCGTGTAGACTCCTTGGCTTGAAACTTCTCATTTCTTGGTTTATTTTGGTCTCAATCTGCTCACTCCCAAACACTAAACTGGAAAATATTTGATTCTACCAAAAAACAAGTATTTGATTTTATAAAGATAAAGATCTTAGATGTATAAAATATGGAGATTATATTTGCAGCAGTTGTTCTATTGAGCCAAATGGATGAGGGGTTCGAAGGATTTTTACTTTTGTTTGGAGGCATAACAAAATACAAGAAATTTGAGCAGAGGGAGGGCTTCTATTTTCTAGCTTACAGAATTTACTACCATCTTCCATTCAGAGCTACTAAATCAACTATTTGGAATTTGGATCACCTAACCATGAGCTTCACATGGTTTAACAAACACAAGTGCTTCAGTAGACTGTACAAGTACCACTTTTATGACTTTAAAAATCGAAAATAGGATCACCTCCACTTTAGAAGAAATTATTTCAGTGCAGTCTAGTCTCAGAAATCAATAATATGGAAAATGCAGTACCATCTCTCATCGGGGGTTTTGTGTTGATTCACGCTCAACTCTAAAGGGGCCACTCCCGGTAGCTTTACTCGCTGTGTACGGAATGAAAGCTTTTCACATGCTCGAAAGATTACTCGGATGAGACGCCTTGACATCTTTGATCATAAATTTATTTTCTCAAATCAGTCTAGTCGCTTGCCATCCGTTTCAGCTTTGAAGGCATCCCAAATATGATCAACTCTCTGAAGCCTTATCCATGTTTATCAAATCCCAGACTTGCAACTTCTTTTCTTTAATTACATGGGATCTCTCTACCCTACTATGAAGGTGAGACTAATTCTACAGATGCAGAAAATCATTTGTAAGTCTTGTGCATCAAGTATAAGTGAGACGAGCCAAATTCAAACACCTCTAGTCTAGTTTTAGAAGCTCAAGTGAACTGAGCTATCCATTACTCTAGTTTAGGACCTAGCAACTTGAGTACAAGTGACTACAAAGTTCATTTGAATGTCATATGCAAAACTCAAAAAAAAGAAATTAATAAATTAATTAATTGAGTTGAATCCGAATTTCCACAAAGAGGCAAAGTTATCAAATCTAATAATCTATTAGTTCACCATGTCGGACCAAAATTTGACCTTTTTTATTTTCTAGATTGTATCTGGGATCTCAAACTATGTTACAATGAAATGAAGGAGATTTACAATGCATAACGTGATCAAAGACCTTCTTATTCAAAGACCAGTTTAACAAATGATCATTGCTCTATAGATGAAGTCAGGGGTCCAAAAAAAGGGTCTCCATCGATATATCGGTCGATATTTTTCTCTCTTTAATTTTTTTTTTTAACAAAAATGACCCATCTCGGCTGATATCACAATATCGACTGATATGATGCGGCCGATATCACAATATCGGCCGATATGATGTGAGCGAGATATCGGCATATTGGCCTCTATGATGCGGCCGAAATATCGGCCGATACGAATCATATCGGAATATGTGCAAGCCCCCAAAATTTGAAGCCCCCAAAATTTGATAGCGAAAAATATTTAAAAAAAAAAAAACAATTTTCTTCCATGATCATAACATGATATCAAAAGGGGTTCTTAATTATAGAAAAATATAAATCAATAATTTGTGGGGCAACTATTGATAGACCGAATGTAGGTTTTTTTTTTTCAGAAAAAAAGGCCCACACTTTATTTTGGACCAATTGTATGTGTTCACGTCAGTAAGTAATGTGATGCTATCATATTTTCAAGATAACATTTCAAAAAAAATTTGAAAGTTATCTAAAAAAGGTGATTACACCAGGGTTGGCCCGGGATATAGGCGGCCGTCACCTAAGACGCCCTAAAATAAGTCTAAAAAATAACCTGCAGTAGGGCCCCTAAAATTTTAGAGCCTCTACAGTAGGGCCTCATCTTATCAGTTTTGCATAAAGTCCTTTTGATTTTAAGATATCTCAGGACCACTGAATAACACCAATGTGATGTAAATGATATGGATGTCTATCTTTGGTATGTAAACATTTTTCTATTGCATCTGAGTTTATTAGAGAGAGGAGAAGAAGAAGACGGGGACAATGAATTGATCTCTTTACAATATCCAATCATGTAATTTAAGAAAAAATGAAATTATGAATATAATTTTCCCTTAATTAATTGATTAAATAAATTTCATTTATTTTTTCCATGTAAGAGAAAGATAGTGTGTGCTGTTAACTACTACAGCTCCAAAAATTCTTAAGTAACAAAAAATTATTACTTTAATTAGCAGAATTTTTAATATATAATTTAATGATATTTTAAGTCATCGAATTTAGATATGGGAAAATTACTGGTGAAATGGTGATTTATTTGTATACATTTAAATTGGATGGATACCAATAATTTTTTATTAAGTTTAAATAAGTAATATATTTAAATGTTAATTTTAATTTAATTGAAATCCATTTTTTTTAAGAAGGGATAACGATTTTTCGAGTCGACTCGGTTGGGTGTACTGTCGGAGACTCCAATAAGTTTATCAGGCCGGGCCGAATCCACTTCTTATACGACCCTATGTAACTGGGCCGGATCCGGACGTGCCGATAAGCCTATTGGGCCGTATCTGGATCCATTTAATTGTCATTTGTCACTCGACCTACGATCGGCTCCTCTTTGTTTCTCCCCAACGAAGAAACAACAAAGAAAGAAATCGCAGGGAGATGTCGTCGTCTCCGTTGTTCCTTCCGCTTTCCTCCCATGCGCCACCGTTTTCCTCTTCCCCTTCTCGTTTTAACCTGCAACATTTCCTTCTTCATTCCTCTCCCAACTTAAAGCCTAAGCCTACCATATCTTCTCACTTCACTCTCCGCACTTCCTTTCTCAGTTTCTCTCCCATACTTCGCACCTGCTCCATTCTCCGTCACGTCACCAGGGCCATCCCTCCCTCCGACGAGCCCCAAGATCCCTTGGGTAACGACCCCACCACAGGTTTCTACTTTTATCCCTCACTCTCTCCCTTTATACTTGATTTTGTTTCAGTGCATTTTCATGTTTCCAATTTTGTTAGGGCCTCTTTAATAGAAAGTTTTCACTGACTTTATTCTCTTAAATTCTGGAATGAGCAAATTCTGCTATCTCTAGACTTTAAAGATTTCTGCAGTTTCTTATATCCATTTTATGTTTGGTGGCCTTGGAATTATGAGCTGGAAAGTGAGAATTCTAAAATCAAAGCAGTTCAAACTTTTCAATTCTAAAAAAGGAAAATAATTTAAGATGAGAATTTGCCAGTCCCATTGCATTGGAATTCTATGGGATTTCTTAAATTCCCGCCTGGGGAATTTGGAATCCCACATAACTCTGATTCCACCTTCGAATTCCAGCCTACTAAACAGCCCCTTAATTTAGTATTGATGTCTCTATCTAATTTTCGCTTGTAAAGTTCAAAATTGCATGTGTGATGGTTCATTGGGATCCAATGAATGCTTGTCAGATAAACATCTTAGGATTTTATGCTGCTTCTTCGAAGTGAAAAATTGGATTTGATGAAATAGCTAATTAGACCCTTCCTGTGTAACATTCTAGCCACCCGAGTGATTAGAGTGGAAAGGATTCTTATGAGGCTTCTTAGGCCAGTGTCAATGCTCCCTAGTGGATATAAAGATACCCACAACTTGATTCCATATGATTCAAACTTCAGAAGTGCATCTCAGCTCTGTTTTTGGCATTTGATGGATTGAGTATGTCGTATCCCATTGATAACTATAGTGACACCTTGAACAAGAGAATCATATGGGTGGGTTTCTCAGTTTGATTTTAGATTGACTTCATTGAACAAATATAGCTGTTGAACTTAAAACATTCCAGCTGAATTCGTGCTTGAGGATGATGCCTTCATTTTTCTTCATGTAGGTAGAGACTTTGTGGAATGTGCTTGTTGTCATGAATCATAACTGAGATTAATGATTTTGTTATCAATTGCACTGAAGGAATTTGCTTTTTCCTTTACAATCTTTTTTGGAATATATTAAAGGAAGAATATGTTAAGATTATATGTCTAGTGTTTTATTGACCCAATATTGCTTTTAAAATCCCTATTTTGAGTCCAACCTTTTTGAACTAAACCTCTAAAAACATGCTTTTCACATGTTGAAGCTCGTAGTCATTCAAGTGATATGGTGCTTGCTGATTTCATGGTAGTGTCATGATTGAACGGGTTAAATTTGTGAAACATGGACCTCCTAGCCATCATTTCGACCATAAGATGGGTTTCATTGAAAAAAACCTTCATCAGTGTTCCCAGTAACATGTGAACATTTCATCGTTATCAACCATTCATACACTCACGTATAACAAATCGCAGGATAATGAGAAGAGGCAGACCATTAAAACGTGGAGAGAAGGGATAAGAAAATACATTGTAATAGTGGGGTGACTGATGGTATGGTTTATGAGAGCAAATGGAGAAGTAGAACTCGAAAAACTACCTAAGATAGATGGGATTTTGGCTAATGATAATGATGATGATGATGATACACTCACGTATAACCATTAAAAAAAAGGAGAAAATATCAGTATTGTCAAAGCTTATCCTGTCTTTTGAGGGTTGGCTTTGTAGATTATTCTTTTTCATTAAAATATGAATCATTATAAAGGTTTACAGAACTTCTACATTCAAATGCCTATCCTTTGCAACTATTTTCTTCAAAATCTTATGATAAAAATCAGGTAGTATGTGATATGATTTGCATCTAATACTTGAATGCTATTGCTTGAAGAACCTTGCAACTTTTGGTAAATTTCTGAATTCTAATGTACTCAAATATGATTTCCCTTTGGAAGCCATCTGTTTGGTATCTGTTTGGATGGGTCTCCAACATTATTTCCCTAGACCTTAAAAAAAGGTAAAAGAAAATCATCTGGGTTCATAACTTTTTGGATTAGCTTTTTGAAGCCAGAATCATGTGATTGCTTGTTGCGAAGGGAGTGAGGATTTTGAGCTTTGGGTTTGGGCTCAGCATTGTGTATGTTGATCTCCGGCATGGCATAGTTCTTATATGGAGCCTCTGTCAAGAGGTGTTGGAGGCTCTAGATGTTGAGTAGGTGGTTGCCATCCTGTGCATTTTTAGATTTTGAAGCTAATTTTGACCTTCAAGGGAAGCTCCTAAGTTTTATAGGTTGAGAACAAATTTGATGGCTTTCCTCAATAAAACGAAGAAAATGTTTCTTTTTTTTTCCTCTAAACAAAAAGAAAACATTTTGACACCAGTGTTTCTCCAGTGCTTTCAAATTATGGTCAAAATACTGTTTTCTCATGCCTTATTTTCTGAGGGTTTAGTTATGATCAATGTGGATAAGAAGACTCTAATTGGGAATGACTTGCACTCTTCAACATGATTTGCATAAAAAATGTTGTACCCCCTTTAAATGATCATGCTTCCTTGAGTCAGGAGCTTGTGTATTCAAGATTACAGCATTACCAGGTTGAGTGGGAGTATAAGATGATAGACGGAGCATTTCCAAGATTACTATCTTATCAGGTTGAGTGGGAGCATTTATAAGATCATGGCTGTCTCTCTGTCTCTCTCTCTCTCTTCACCAACTCTTTTTTTGTTGCTTCCTTGCAACAGGTCTAGAAGCAACTTTCTTTAGGATCCAGGATGGAGCGCAGATATTCTTTGCGGTTCTTTTCTGGATGTCTGTGTTTTTCTGGGCTAGCACATCGGATGGGAGGGATAATGTCAGACCAAAGAATGGATCCCGGTTTAGAAGGTGACTTCTATGCATTTAAGACGATATCCAGAGAGAGAAGCAGAATATTCATGAAAATCAGATCAATTTTGTTACATTAGTGTCTGAGATATCGGAGATGGAATCTTTTATGTGACATGGTTCTGCATAAATCTTATCTGCTCTTTAAGAAAAACTTTCAATTAAAAGAAAATAAAAGTGGCAGAAACTTCATGCAGATCTATGTATTTATCCTTTTTTAGATTGGCATGTGTTACAGAACGTTTCTATAATATGGGCCAGTCCTACTGCAGTGTGATATAGATTGCACGTGCTAATTTGAGGGTGACGGTTGACAGTAGCATCTATGTAGTAATAGCAGTATGGCAATTTTTTTCCTTTTCTCAACATGCACAAAATTTGTACATACCTTTGAAGGGTGAAAAAGATAATTCTTTTTTTATGACAAAGAACTCCAAGACCCCACCTCTCCTTGAGTACAAGGGTATTAGGTAAAACTCCAAATGCACGCAATCCTTTGCAAGCCACGGGCATCAGGTGAGCACGGAACTCAAATCTGGGACCTCTTGTTCCTGATCCAAAGTGTTTGCTAGTTGAGTTACCTGTCCGAGGTGTGAAAAAGATAATTGGCAAATCTTTTAAGCTTTCTGCTCACTTGTTAGCTGCATGACTTCTGCTTGTCTTGACTAGTTTAACTATTGCATGGAAGTGGCTTAGTTCACATCGTCAGATTGATTCTCACTCCTTCAAACAATGGCTGCCCTTTTTTATGCCGCCTTATTCCATTTTGGTTTCCTCATAGTACTTGTATGGGATTTTTGGTAGTGAATAAAACTGTTATATGAGCTGCCCAAGATTAAGGCAGAAAGCTTTTCCACAATTCTACCACTCCATATTCAAAAGCTATGGTAAAGTAAAAATCTCACCATTTACCCTCTCATGGGAAGGTCTCCAAACTTGGCAAAATTTGACCCGACCTAACCTGAACAACCCATTTTGACAAATGACCCAAACCGATTTTTAATAGATGACCTAACTCTAACTAAACCCATTTATAAATGGGTAGATCCAACCCGAATCCAAAAATAAATAGGTAAACTACTGACTAGATTATTATCATGCACATGACACCATACAAGGTCTACACCAATTTAAGGGGTAGTCTTGATATGTATGTCGCTAGAAAAGTCTCTTTAAATAGGTAAATGGGTAAACTCGACCGAACACAATCTGATCTGAACTTGAAATAGATCTGAACTGACTGCACCCATTTAACAAGACCTGATAATAGACCCAAACCCGAATAGGCCCGAACTGAGTAAGACCTAACCCAAACCCACACCAACTCGATCCATTGCCAGGTGTAAAGGTCTCATGGAAAGTTTAGTATTGTCACATTCCATAAATTCGCCCTATGCTAAGTGCACCAGCTCTTTTAGTGTATTGTCCAGGTCCATGGTCTTTTAACACAGAATACATACTCCAAGAGTTAATATGCCGCTGAGTATTTTGTTTCAACTTTTTTTTCCCCCTATCAACTGACTTTTTAGATTTCTCTTTTTCTTTATATGTTTTAGTTGGCCAGTTGATAATCTGTCTGGAAGATACATGGCATGCAACTGAGCATGTTGTAGGAATATGACTGATTGGTATGGGTCTGGTGTACTCAGGCATTTTCTGGATAATATCTCAAACTTGCCTGAACCTCTGAAACATGAGGTCTGATACACAGTGAATTCATAGTATGATAGAAAATAATAGCTTTTGGCACCATTCAATGGTAATTAACCTCAGAGGCCTAACCTTCTGTTTAAAATGATTTTTTTTCTCTAGGAATTACTTGTGGTGTTTAAAGTATTTGCATGTATTCCTTTGAATCACTATCATACCATACCACCATAAAGTCACTGTGTGATGCAGCCTTGTTTATTCTGTTTGAATGTGTATTGCCACATTTTTTTCATGATATTGCCTGTTCCATCTGTTTAAATAGAAATTGAGGAAGGTAGTTTTAAATGGAAGATAGATTAATCATCAGTGTTCTCTTCTTAAAATGAATATGAAAGAGATTAAACATTAATGGTTGGCCATGACATCAAATGATTGTATTATTAGAGAAATAGTATACAATGAAAAATAAGATTTTATTTTTTGAAATGGGAAAATATAAGATAAAATGATATTCAAACCTCTAACAATAAGTTCTCTTTCAGAATTTTTTATCTAGCCTTTGTCGGAGACATACAGATCTATTTTTTGTTACATGTACAATTATTTCTTCTATCACATGAGGATGATTTCATTTGTTTAGTTAAGTCTTATGCTATTGATTTGAACATCTTTTTCTCTTTTTAAATAAAAAAAGTGGCATTACCCTTCTTTCATTTCGGGCGTCACCACCTTAATGGTGAAAGGGTAATATCACTTTTATAAAACATATAGTTTCTTGATTACTAGAAAAATATAATAATTTGTAGTTAAGTTACAATTAGCATCATCATTAAAGTCATTTTTCTTATCTATTTAGGTCAACTTTTTATCATTTTGATTAATTCATAGCAGAAAATTGTATTCATTGTCACTCTTGTCCAAAATCTACAATGTCCTTGCTTACCACATAAATCCAAGTCTTCAATGGAATCTCCATTTTCCTAATATATTCTTCTTGAAACTCTTTGATTCCCATTATTGAGGCTGTTTTTGATATTCTACATAGGTCCTCAAACCATCATACAGCATTCTCTAGTCTCTTCTGCTATTGGTAGAGCAACCATTAAGCTTCCTCTAGGGGGTAATGGGTCAGGTTTTGGATCAAGTTGTGTGTTGGGGTCTATACACAATTTGCATGAGTATGTCTCACCCGCTGTTTCTCTAGTGCACTCATTTTTGTTTCAAACTTGCATTGTGACACTAGATATCCATCTAAGCATGAAGCATATTTGCCATTGCCCAACATTTAACTTCAAATTAAGTCATATTTTTAACTACCCTCTATCCCTATAATGAGCATGGCACTCGTCTTATTTTGTAGTTAAATATAACTTTTTTTTTTTATGATCTAAGTGTTTGGCCCTCTTAGAGCTCCCGACTAATTCTCGGAATATGTGCAAGCTTCTCTATCCACACACACACCAGATAACTCTATAGGGAGTGACCCTTTGAGGTGGAGTGGGGTTCGAACTCAGAACTCCTACTTCTTAAGGCGGGTTCCTAGCCATCACTCCAACACGTAGTTAAATAAATCCTTGAAAAAAGCTATTTAGAGTTTCACGTTTTCCAATCAGAGCTCAGGAGTGGACTTATTATTATTGCTATTGTTGTTAGTTTTGCACTTTTTCTGTGGGTGAGGGAAGGGTATTGTTATCTTCTTTATTCAGGATTATAGTAATTATGCATTATGATGGCTGGGGGACTAAATTTTGATTGGTTGCAAGGCAGTGAATATGTGCAAGAGTTAAATTCATTGATGTGTGCAAGAGGTTGGTCTGTAGATGGTGATTGGCTGCAATACAATTTGTTCCAAGAGTGAGTCTCCTCCATTCATCCTTGCATAAACTTTCAAATGGTTGCACCTGTCACTCACCTCGTTATCTTGCTAGCTGCAGCTGAAAGGCAATATTGTCTGAATTGAAATGGTACATGTATCAAGTTTCAAGACATTGTTTTCTTCTCTCCCCATTACCAATTGTTATCCATCTTATCTCTGATATCAGCAGCACTTAAATCTTCCTCTGATGGAGATGGGAAAAAACTCCTCATCTCTAGGTGTGACCCACCATCTAGGACTCTCTCCACTAACTCCTTTGATATCAGCAGCACCTACTTTTCCATTGACGGCGATGGAAATTCAGGGTCTATTAGTGTGACCCACCGACTTGACTCTCTCTTTCTCTACCATTCATTGTATGCATTTGATTTTTCTGGCTTTATCATATTGCAAATGGAGATTGTTTTTGCGGTGCTTTCAGGCCAAGAGAAGTTCAGGTCAACAGTGGCTACCAGTGGGGCCTGGTGGATATTGGCCGGTTGGTCTTTCTGTGGACTGAAAGAAATATCAGCTAATTTTTTCAAAATATAACATACACACGAAACAGGAGAAACATCTGTATTTGAGCACACACTATGAATCAATTTATCACTTAAGTATGAATGGTTAGGAAATTGGTTGGAGCAGTGGGACGTTCTTGTCTCCATTTTCATGGCCTATGTTAGGACTGAGTATCTAATCTAAAAGACTAGCTTATTAGATGGAGTAACCTAACTTTTTTTTTATAAATCTCTAAATCTCTCTCTACACTTCTAATGTGTTAACTTGTTCTCCTGAGGCCAGCTATCCTGTCTGCTTAAGAGATCTCCTGAGTCCACATAAGGTAGTCGGAGACCTGTTGTTGATACCATTTGTTAGGATTGGGTATCCATCCCAAAAAACTAATCTATTAGGTTGAGAGATCCATATAAATTTCTAGATCCTCTCTACATTTTCAATGTGGGACTCGTTCGCAACCCCAACACCCTAAACGCATTTGCATCTCCAAGACAGAGGAATCTCCCATCATAGTTTGAGACCTTGGCAGTAGGGGTAATAATCTCGTTCTGGCCGATATCTTGGTGATATGATTCTCTCTCTTTTTTATTTTTTTTTAAATATCGGCCATTTTTTATTTTTTATGAATTAAAAAAAATTGAAATAAGGCTCGTTTTTTAAGAAAAAAGTTAAAAATTGGAAATATCAGCCGATGTTTGACTGATATTGGCTGGGCACAAGGACGAATCAATTTTTTTTTTTTAAGAAAAAAAACAGCAATATTTAATAATATCGGCCGACTTATATAAAATGTATTGGTGACTTATATAATATGTATTGACCGAGATTATTACCCATACTTGACGGATATGGATGTGGGTTTTGATCATAATCTGGATTCATTACAATTTACAACCAGAGGACGGTCTTTTTTATCATTTTCATTCCAATGTCCAATAAAGCATGCATAAGAGACAGGCTTGAATCTAGTTCGATTCACATCTTTGGCTGAAATCTATTTGCATTTGAAATTCAGATGCAAATTAGATTTTGCAAAGAAAAATCAGAGAATTGCGTCATATTTGAGAAGCCTAACATTGATTTATAGAAGAGGAACTGATTCTAAACCACAAACTAGGGGTTGCAAAACGGAGAAGGCCGATGATATATCGGCTGCAAAATTATTATTTTTTGTTTTTCTGTTTTTACTTAAAACCACCGATATTGACAATATATTGACAAATATATATTAGATATCGGCTGAATATCGGTCGACACGTATTATATCGACTGATATATATTGATTTTAAAATTGATACATATCAATCAATACAATATGTACCAACCGATATTAACACCCATGTCCCAAACTATCCCTGTTGTGGTGAGTCGATGACCCACCAACGATGCAGACATGACTGGCCAATCTTTTTCTAACCGATGGAAAGTGAAATGATTTATCTATATGACGCTGACCATCGATACTTCCATTGAGAGCCTCCAAACTGTCTTTGGGAAAATTATGAAAGAGAACAATCAGAGAGGGAGAAAGGAACCTTTGTAAACTCAAGGTTGAGAAAAGGAATAAAAATATCAGTTGATATTTCATTTTTTTAATATTTGATGAAAATTAGATATATTAGTTATATAT
Organism: Chimonanthus salicifolius; assembly: GCA_013350335.1. Classification (NCBI taxonomy): domain Eukaryota; kingdom Viridiplantae; phylum Streptophyta; class Magnoliopsida; order Laurales; family Calycanthaceae; genus Chimonanthus; species Chimonanthus salicifolius. Next base: position 70,699,970 of record CM023535.1, on the reverse strand, counting down.
TGGTCAGTAAAAGAGAGAAATGATTTCATGCTGTGATAGTTAGAATGACTTTAAATAGTCTTATTTGAGCCATGCGGAATTTACTTTTTAAAAATTTAAGTCGTTCATTGATCTTAAAATACAAAGATACATACACATAAGGTATTTTTTTTTTTAAAAAAAATCTATATAATAAACAAATCAAAACCAAACTTCAATTGATTTATCAATGATCTCAATGCTCTATTTTTTTACCATCTTTTTTCAAATCTTGATTTACAATTATTTTTGCATATGGGTGTAACTCAACTGATAAGAACCAATTTTAGTCTAATTTTAGCCAAGGTTGGCTTTGATCGCTTCGAGTCAGATTAACTTGAAAATCCCTCAATCCGACATGATCCGAATTCCATCGAGTTTCTGTCTTCTCAACCCGACCTGACTCACATGACCCGATCCATATGATTTCTCGGCTCGGGTCATGTGGGTAGGGGCAAAATCCGACCCAAGTTTCACCCCTACTCACATGCAAATCAAATAAGTGGCACTATGTTTACGTAACCATTATTCTTGAAAAATAATTAGGGTGGAGTCAGACATCATCTGGGCTTGTAGATAGGTCAGTTCAAAGTTTTGAAGATTTAAGATTTCAGATTTTATTAATAGAGAAGGTAGAGAAGAAGGGAAAAAAAATCTAAGAAAACTGAGAACATGTAAAAGATAAATTGCTTCTCTTATACTTCAACTTAAAAACTCTTTTTCATGTAATTGATTTTCACAGTTCTATTTCTTCAGTATTCGATCAGAGAATAGAGAAGAAGGGAAAAAAAATCTAAGAAAACTGAGAACATGTAAAAGATAAATTGCTTCTCTTATACTTCAACTTAAAAACTCTTTTTCATGTAATTGATTTTCACAGTTCTATTTCTTCAGTATTCGATCAGAGAACGTAATGCATGTTTTAGTGTTCTTTTATTTTATTTTAATCTGAATTCTTGGAAGCTTTCGGGTTTGTGTCATCCAATCCAAGACAGTGATAAGACTCCTGTTTGCTTACTCTTCAACCTTAGCCCACATCATTAAACAAATAAATTAAATAATTAGGAGACTATTGAAGCAAGTAAGTAAGAAAGCAATCAAGGGAGAATGAGTTGAAGGTCCAATCCAAGGAGAAAGACACTATAATAACTAATGAATATTACACAGTGTTTTAATAAATTGATAGAATTTTTTTTTTTTTTTCTAATTTATGTTTGAAAAACTGTGGATATCCAACATAAAATTCACAGGTAAGACCAGTATCTCTAAAGCACAACAATGTTAGACTTACGTAAATTTGAACCCACAACCTACTAACCTACTGCTTCACGAGGCAAGTAACGTGTAGAAAATGGCAAAACAACTGTCAAATCAATCACTTTATTCTCCATTTAAAATTGATTTTCGATGATTATTTTCAATAAAAATAAATGTATGTATGCCGTACACCACAAAAAGGGCTCATCCTACTTTTCTATTTTATTTTTAGAATACACATGGTGGTTGTAGTCTTCCAATTTTTTTCATTTTTATGTTTATATTATTTTTAGGGTGCCCATTCTAACACGTGAACAATCTTTTAGGAGACACTTATTTTTCTAACTTCTCACTTTGTCCCTATCCGTCCGTACGATTTTTTTTTTAAAATCATACATTTAAAAATCAGTGCACCGATTTGGACTCTTTCACATCTCAAAAAATTAGTGTATCCACCGAATCACTTTCTTGAAATTCCCGTTTTCTAGTGATTCGACTCGGTACACCGATTCATTGGAAAGTGAACTGATTTCTAAATGTTTGATTTTTTTTTTAAATTTTACGTACAGATAGAGGGATAAAATGAGAAGTTCACTAAAATTTGTATCTCTTAAAAAAGTTTTTCTGTGTTAGAATGGCCATCCTATTTTTATTGTAATGGTATGTTATGAATTATTATGTCAGTCAAAGTATTGATAACATTATAGGGGTAATAATAGGTTGAGTTTTATGGTATCTGAATTAGTTTATAAGTATTATTAGATTTTCCATTTCAACCCAATTCGAATTTAAATTCTTCTTTATTAAATTAAAGAAGACTTGACCTAATTTCTTATAAATTTTTTAAAAAATATTGTAAAACTAGAGAAAAATGAAATATAAGAGAGCGTCTCTTTCATGTATGACTTGACTTTGAAAATGTAAAAGCATGTTTGTATGTTTCCAAGTAGTAGCAAGAAAATTGACTTTTCTACACTCTTTCACACGAAATTAGTTTTCTTGATGTTTAAGTAGAAAAATACTTTTCTTTTAAACTTATGTACAATTTCATAAAAAATCTTATTTTTAAGAAAATATGAAAAAATAAAAGATGAATTTAAAAATCAATTTCCTTTATATATAAATTGCCTTAATTTTATGTAAAAACTAATTTTCATTGAAATTATTCTTTTTAATAAAAATGACAAATATACCCAATAAACAAGTGATTAAGATTTTTGAATCTGGAGTACGGTCCATGAGCTAAAACCAGTGGAAAGACTATTTCGCAAGGCAAAAGTCTTGGCTGTGAACGACCCTTCTCAGCAGATTTGGAAGAAAATGAGCTGTGTTTTCCGACTTTTCTACTCTCGAATCTCTATAAAATTCAAACCCCATCACTTCGAGACCACCAGATTTCTGCAGCAATCGGAGAAATGAGGTGAGTCTCGGTTCAATGATCCTATCTGACGCTTCTATTTTCCTTTTATTAAAAAAGATTTGGAAATCCTTTGCACCATTAGAGGTTACTACATTGAAAAGACCCACCTTCTCAATGAAGCAAATTTCTGCTTATTCTTCTTTTGCTTTCTCAAGACTCTTTTATGTAACGGTTATATTGAGAAAACCCATCAAATTTCATCAAGTGTATTTTGCTGATATGATTCTCGTATGTTTAACCAGATGAAGAAGAGCCATTAAATATCCTGACAAATCTATGTTTCTTTATGTTTCTTTATCTTCTTTTTGTAGAAAAGATAAATAGTGTATTATTAAATCCCTATGCTATTACATGTATATATAGCTTCTAGCTGACTCTAGGACTATCATAATCAGACTAAAACACTTAACTAATTATAAATCAAATACACCTCTTAATTAGAGGTAAACCCAAACTAGAATCCTAATTACATTATAATTAGGATAATCTAAATATATTCCAACACGCCCCCCCAAGCTGAAGCGTGGATGAACGCAAAGTTTGGAATGTGAAAAAACGGCAGGTGAACTGCAAAAGTGGCAAACTGACTAGCCACGAAGATTTGTTGAATCAACACACTGATTGGTGGCAAAATTTGTTGAAGAGGTATCGTTGACTGGCTGCAAATATGTGTTTATGTGGCAGAGTTGATTGACTGCAAAACGACAGGCAGCGAACACCAATGGCGACCTGAAATAAAGAAAGAGGCTCGGACGACGGCAGTGGTCGTAAGACAATTGTCAGACAAACAATGATCATAATATGCGATAAATGCAGGCGACGAATGACCTGAAAAACAAGGGGCTGAAGCTATCACATCGATCAATCAGATAGTAAAGGCCAGCGAACAATAGCTATAGCCATAAAGGCCAGCAAATAAAGGCTGAAGTCATAAAGACCAACAAATAGGGTTGTAGCCATAAAAGGCCAGCAAATGAGGCTGTAACCATGAAAGGCCAGCAAATAGATTGTAGCCATGAAAGGCCAGCAAAAGGGCTGAAGCCATGAAAGGCTAGCAAAGGCTGTAGCCATGAAAGGCTAGCAAATGGGGTTGTAACCATGAAAGGCCAGCAAATGGGGCCAGCAAAAGAGACTTTAACCATGAAAGCCCAGCAAATGGGGTTGTAGCCATGAAAGGATAGCAAATGAAGCTGTAGCCATAAAAGGCCAGCAAAAACTATAACCATGAAAGGTTAGCAAAGGTTGTAGCCATGAAGGCTAGCAAAAATTGGGGACGAATCAGTCCTCCAGATAAAAGGAGTGGATGAATTCCACTATAAAGGGACATGTATCCAAAACATGCCGTCTCATTTTAGAGAAACGACAAAACAAGACGTGCTCGAACGAAGGACAAGTTGCGTCCTTTTCTCGGCTAAAGAGACTGTCTCATATTAGAGAAACGGCAAAACAAGGTTGCTCGAAAGGCGGCTAAGTAGGAGGAGAAGGGTAATTTGTTTGTGTCCCTTCCTTCAACTCTCCCCTTTTCTTCTTGGCACAGTTGAGCAGCAGACGTCCGTCTGAATCAGATGGCTCTCGTGAAGGAGAGCACGCAGCAGAAGCAGAAAAAATCAAATCTATAACGTCAGATCTGGCTTTTAGATATGATTTCCTTTGCTGTCACAGAGGCGTTTCGGTGGTTGGTGATTCACGGCGTCCCAGCGACAGCCAGATCCGATGTTTGTGCAGGGAGGAGACGAACGAAGTTTTGTTTGCAGAGGAGTTCGGCTGGGAGATGTTTCAAAGGGTAGACAAAGAGGCTTGGAAGACCGTGGAAAACTGCACGGGATCGAGATGTCCCTCTCTCCACAAGAGTCTTGATCCAGATCTCCCTCTGTCACGCCCCGACCTGAAGGGTGGGCCCAGGACGAGACTGAATTTTTTTTTTTGAAAGCTACGACAACACTCAAGCATTCTAGCTGGGCCGGATCAACAGTTAGGCCCAAAGGTCACACATGATCCCAACATGTGGACTCAAACATATACCATAAGTCTACCTAACAATAGATACAAAAGTAATAACACATACATGATCACATAATTCCAACACTGAATTATCATTGCAACAACATCAGAGTAATTGCAGTAGCATAGTAGTCTTAATACATCACATTTAAACAAAACAAGTACCACACTCGGTACTTTACAAAAGAAAATGGATCCAAGAACCCAAAAAGCACAAATACAAATGTATTCCTCTCAGTGGGAATCCCAAAGCAACGCCGTAGCTTATCCACTCTAAGCTTCAAATAGAGGGTTCTCCTCCTCGGGTTCATTTCCTGAAAGGTGAGTGGGATGAGCTAACTAGCCCAGTGAAGGAAATATAACAGTGCAGTTTCAAGTAAACAACAGGTTAGTAAATAATCAACAGTTGTGATAATATCTCATGCTTGATAACAAATTCTCAACATCAAGTATAATATCATCATCATTCTCATAATTCATCATCTGTTCCAACACTGCTATCTTCCAACGTAACGCCTACATACTACACTGAGACCATTGCATTAAGTCCCGACACGGTCAAAATACATCCTTACAAGTACATCTCCGGCTCTCCCATAGCCGATACTGACACTCTCAAGTCAGCAACTGTCAACACCCATGGTCCAGTAGACGTAAACCATCTTACACATATGGCCGATATTGGTTCAATAGTTAAGGACACGTGAAAGCAGTCTTACACATTTCATATGATTAACATCATAGCATTAATAAGCATCATAAGCACTTCTTACAACAGCGCATTTTATCTAGGCACATGAGTGGGTTCATTAAATCTGAAACTACTCATTGTTCAAGATCCATCTCAAAATAAAACATGTTTACACCTACTGCAAAGTTAAGTTCCCTCACCGTAACTGTGTGGTTTCGCGGTATCTGTTCAAACAAACAAACAAGTGCACAATCAATTATAAGTCACATACATAGCATCAAAAGCATACATACAATTAGTATTTCGAAATCATACTTGTTTTCCCTAAAATATCCAAGGTACATGGAATTGAGTCTCATAATTGGTTTCTAACCTTTTTAAATTACAATAATCCATAAGATATAATAATAAGGTGCTCAGTCCAAAACTCATATTGTCTTTTGGGTATTGACCAGATTGACTTATTGAGTTAGGTCTAGATCCTTAGGTCACTTCTCGGTTGTCTTCTGGATAGGACCAGATTTGACATTTTGAGTAAGGTCTCGAGGTCACTCAGTGCCCGACAAATATAGCGTCGGCGTGGAAGTGAAATCACTCATTGCCCGACCAATAGAATCGGCCTGGAAGTGAATACAATAGTATATACACTATAGTAATAAGAGAAGAGGGTTAGTACATTTTTAGATTATCAATGGGGTACTAACATCACATGCAATTAATAACAATCAAACAAGAACGTTTTACACTTCAAAAATTGGGTCCCTCGGAACAAGCCTCGGAACCACGTATTGTGGCTTCGGATCATCCGAACCACTGTCTAAGCTAGTCACTGACCTCGGATCATGGGTCTGACTTCGAATCGTCTGAAGATTGGGTCTCGGATCATCCGAAGTCCTTCCGAACCGATAAAATCTGAAAAACTGGTCTCGGTGGGTCTACGTACCTCGGAACATGCCGAGTGAGGCTCTGATCATCCGAGTGGGGTTCGGTCCTTTCGAACGCTGCTCGGAACATCCGGACAATTCAAGCCAGCCTCGGGAGCTTCTGGGCTTCGGGTGAAGCTCGGAACGTCCGAGGGGTCCTCTCGGACCGTCCGAGAGTAGTCTTCCTCCACTGTCTGCACCAGCAGACAGTGACGGCAGACATTGTATGAAATACGAATCCAGAAACAGTAGGTTTTCCAGATTCGGTTTCCACATCTAGCCGGTCCGATGGACTCCTCCGGGAATCCTCTGTCCATAGGGAAAGATTTGGAGTTTTGAAGCTCGGTAGGCCATCAGATTTTTAAACGAAAAGCTCACCGGTACAATGAAAATCAAGTTTTTCCTTAAACTTTAAAATGGTTTTACACACTCAACACTAAGCCAAAACTGGTTTTTCTTGATTCTAAACCGACTGGAATTGAAAGAGGAACACAGTGGTTACCTTCACTGGAGTTCCTGGGCTAAAAATCCGGTCTTTGAAAAAACTTCCTTTCTAAGTTACGGTTGCAAAGCACTGAGAAAAACAGAGGCTGGGAGAGAAAAGGATTGGCTGGTTTTCACAGCTGAGAGGGAGGCTGAGAGAGATGAAGATTTGGAGGAAGGAAATCAGCTGATCAAAGAGACCAATTTATAGAATTTTCGTCCGTGAATGGTGGTCATCAAGCCACTGCATGCACTTGAAGCCGACGTCCTGAACAGTGTAACCATTGTTCGGGCGTTGGTTGCAATTCAGTCCCTCCAAACTTTCCAATTTTGGAAATAAGTCCATGTTTTGATAAAAAGCCGATTTTTAACTAAAACCATGATTTTAAAAACTTACAAATTTAATCCAACCTTACAGATAGGTTGGGTTTTAAAAACTTTAGCTACCATAACAATTTGGAGATTTAATTCTCACTAAAAACCATTGATTTAAAATATAATCATAATTTAACATTATTTACTTAATTAAACAAATCAGGGGTTTAAAAATCGGTATCGGCCGATACGATATGTCGACCAATATATCGTTATCGGCCGATATTTTTCTCTTTCTTCCTTGTTTTTTTAAATATCGCCCGATACGATACGTATCGGCCGATATTCACATCCCTAAAACCGATATATATCGGCCGATACGATACGTATCGGCCGATATTTCAACCCCTGAAACAAATGTTAAATAAAACAATTTAAAATCCTCATTTTGAGGTTTTAAAGAATAACTAGACTATACTTAAAATGGTCTAACATAAAATACTTGTTTTCAAAATTATCTCATTCCAAAAACCACTTAAAAATAATTATTACTCCCTTTCGGGGTTTTGACGGGCGGTTTTAAATACTATTTTCTGAAAATAAAATTATTTTAGAATCAGAAATACAATTCCTTGACTAAGGAGAAAAATATCATTTAATAATATTCACATAATAACACAGTTTATAAAATAATTACAATAAGCGGTAAATTACCATTTTGCCCCTCCAGCTGGACTAGCGGGATCACTGAGCTTTCGAGCTCAGATTGGGCCACACTTGGGCTTTTCTCAAAGCCCTAACCGAAATCTTAGAGATTAACCGGTCAAGCAAAATTATTAAGCTAAACTACGCCTAATCTGGGTCAGGGTATTACACCCTCCCTCCCTCTGCCGATCTATCTCCGTCGGCAGAGGGAGAGAAGAAGAGACGTGGTTAGTGAAGGGTCACTCAGGCAGATCAAATTTTGGCTCTGATACCATGTAGAAAAGATAAATAGTGTATTATTAAATCCCTATGCTATTACATGTATATATAGCCTCTAGCCGACCCTAAGACTATCATAATCAGACTCAAGCACTTAACTAATTATAAATCAAATACACCTCTTAATTAGAGGTAAACCCAAACTAGAATCCTAATTACATTATAATTAGGATAATCTAAATATATTCCAACACTTTTTAGCCTACTCTGTTTCTATGCTCAGCTTCTTGTATATTCTAGTGACACGAAGAAACCCATTAAGGTCACTGTTAACTTTTGGATTATCAGTTCATTCTTTTTTTTTAACTCGTGTGGATGGGTTAAATGAATAAGCCCCACAAAAATCATAGACCAGTCCAGAATAATCAGCCGATTTTCGAGTATTGTTTCAATTGTTTCATATGTCATGTTTACATGAACAGTATGAGAATTGTCACCATGATTGTCATTTAAATGTGCAGTTGGGGTTTTTAAAGGCTCCTTCTGGATGATTGGAAAAGAAACTACTTTTTTTTAATTACCATTCTTTAATAAATAAAATTAAGAATCAATTAAATGGCCAACAAATTTGTTTCGGCTATATGTGGCATGGTTTGGTAAACAAGGTTATGAATAGAATTTAAGAGAAATGACTATACTGAAGAATTGAATGGAAGAAAAGAAAAGGAAAATGATTGTTTTCTGAAGAGATGATAAAAATGTTTTTTTTTTTAGAGGTAAAGAAGAAAATTTCATTAAACAAAAGAGAAATACAAATAGAAAAAGGCTAAAAACAACAAGAGGGGGCCTAAGAGAGTTAGGCCAACCAACAGAAAAGCTAATCAGCAACAATACACCAAGCCACCAAACAAGCAACTACCCTCCTAATAAATAAAAAACACCCCGACTCGGCCCATCAACTCCATTTTTAGCAAAGAAGTCTCCTATGCCATTAGCCGAACCATTAAATAAAAATGTTTCTTTTCCCCCTCAATTGAATTAAAGAAAAAAACCATTGGCAGGGAGGCCTTTTTGTTTTTCTTCATCTTCTTGATGCATTATAGGGATTTGTGTTAACAATTTATTCAGAGGCATTTGCCGAGCTCTTTCATGCAGAATTACATATTTAGTTGATGATGTTAGTCAGAATATCTGTTTACTTTCTTGGAATATGGCTACAAAAAAAAAAAAATTGGACTAAGCTCAGTTTCTTTCCTTTTTGTTTCATTTAGCTGAGTTGGAGAAGTGAAGTTTGATTCTTTATAGCTATGGAGATTCAAGTATCTGTGTCTTTGATTTGGACCACATATTTGTTTACAGTCCTTTTGGATACTTGTACTGCTAGTAATCAGAGTATTGGTCGTATTTCTCCCCCTCTGAGAGCATCTCAAATGGATTGGCTCGACAATGATGGTCTGTTTCTATTGTCCAACAATAGGAAATTTGCCTTTGGTTTCTATAATACTGATAGTGTTACATCATTTCTGTTAGGAATCAAACACACTGGCAGTTTAAAAATTGTTTGGACTGCGAACAGAGGCTCCCCAGTAACCAATTCTGATATGTTTGTATTTGGCAATGATGGAAATGTCTACTTGGAATCTGGTAATGGTGTGCTTTGGTCAACCAATACGACAGGCAAAGGAGCTGTTGCCATGGAATTGCAAGATACAGGCAACTTAGTCTTGGTAAGTAATGATTCTGTGCCTCTTTGGCAGAGTTTCAGCAATCCAACAGACACCCTTTTATCAGGGCAGAACTTCACAAATGGAATGAAATTGATAAGCAATCCCAACAGCAACAAGTTGAGCTTTCATCTTGAGGTTGGGTCAGGGGATATGATGTTCTATGCAGACTTCCTACCGCCGCAGCCGTATTGGTCTATGCAAAAGGACAACAGGAGAATAACTAACAAGAATGGTGGTAATATATATTCCATGGCTTTAATTTCCAATTCATGGCAAGCCTATGATCAAAATCATGTGCTACTTTGGCAGTTCATTTTTGCAGAAACCTCTGATCTAAACATCACATGGGCTGCTGTTTTGGGCAGTGATGGGTTTTTCTCTTTCTATAATCTCAATAATGGACAGCATGACGCAGAACAGAAGAGAATACCTCAAGATTCATGCCAGACTCCAGAGTTCTGTCCTCCATATTCCATCTGCTACAGTAACAACCTCTGCCAATGCCCTTCAGTCCTTGGCTCCACTTCAAATTGCAGCTCAAGAATCATCTCTCATTGTAGATCAAGTAACTCAGTGGAGCTTGTAAGTGTTGGGGACAGGGTTGACTATTTCGCTATTGGTTTTGTCTCACCCACTGTCAAATCTAGTATAACAGCTTGTAAAGATTCATGCATGCACAACTGCTCATGCAATGCTTTGTTCTTTGATGAAAAATCAGGAAATTGCTTTTTGTTTGATCAATTAGGAGGCTTCCAAGAGTCTGGTAATTCAACTGGTTACATTTCGTATATAAAGATCTCAGCCAGTGGAAACAGTGGTGCTAATGATGGGCTGGAGGAGAGCAGTGGCAAGAATCATTTACCAGTTGTTGTAGGCACTGTACTTGCAATGGTGCTAGTGATTTCTGTTTTAATCTTTCTTGCTGTTCAATACATGCGAAGAAAGAAGCCATCTGAACTGTCACAAGGTTCATCAGAAGAGGATAACTTAGAGAATTTATATGGAATGCCCATTCATTTCAGCTACCGAGAGCTTGAAACTGCTACCAATAACTTCTCTGTGAAGCTTGGCGAGGGTGGGTTTGGTTCAGTCTATGAGGGTGTCCTTCCAGATGGAACTCAAGTTGCTGTGAAGAAGTTGGAGGGCATTGGTCAGGGTGAGAAAGAGTTCCGAGCCGAAGTTAGCATCATAGGCAGCATCAACCATGTCCATCTGGTCCGGCTCCGTGGCTTTTGTGCTGAAGGCATTCACCGGCTTCTTGCATATGATTACATGGCAAACGGATCTCTAGATAGATGGATATTTCGGAATAATAGAGATGATCTTCTGTTGGATTGGGATAAGAGATATAATATGGCATTGGCAACAGCAAAAGGGTTGGCTTATCTCCACGAGGACTGCAATGCAAAAATTGTCCATTGTGATATAAAGCCTGAAAATGTGCTTTTGGGTGACAATTTTACAGCGAAGATCTCGGATTTTGGGCTTGCGACATTGATGACAAGAGAACAAAGTCATGTATTCACAACACTACGGGGCACGAGGGGTTACCTAGCACCAGAATGGATCACCAACTTGGCATTATCAGTGAAGAGCGATGTGTACAGTTTTGGCATGGTATTACTTGAAATCATTGGGGGGAGAAAAAATTTTGAGCCAGAAAGGAGTTCAGAGAAAGCCTACTTTCCGTATCATGCCTTCAAAATGATGGAAGAAGGTAAACTGCCAGAAATTCTTGATGCAAAGTTACAGTGTGACAAAGAAGATGAGAGAGTGTCGATTGTAATCAAGGTTGCTTTGTGGTGCATCCAGAAAGATATGCATCTGAGGCCATCGATGACCAAGGTTGTTCAGATGCTTGAAGGTCTTTCAGTTGTTCCTGAGCCCCCAACTTGCTCCCATTTCGGTTTTTGTAGCTATTCAAATTTCCGTAAATCCATCAATGGTGAGGGTACTTCTGGAACATCTGACTGCAACAGCAATGCACTGCTTTCGGCTGTGAGGCTATCTGGGCCAAGGTAACAAAATCTGTCTCTTAATTGAAAACAGATTCGAAATCATTTTGTTCTAGAGAGATGGTGATTTCCTTGAATGGGTATATACCATAGCAGGAAATCTTCATTCAGAAGCTCATGGATGAATTGCATTAATGCATATTCCAATACGCTTCTCAAAATAACTTTATCTACCTGTTTCTCTTGATTGTCCAACATTCGACTCTAGATGCATTGCTAGTCTAATAGCCATTCTATTGAATTCCCCTTTAATCAAAACAGTGCTCTTATAAATTTTATTACAAAGTACTCCACCAGCTTGCTTACACTTGGCCTACCTCTCCCCATTCTACTTGCTATGTCCAAATTCAATTCCATCTTAGAATTCAGTCAAGTTTATACATACTGATCATAGATGAAATTTATTAATCTGCTATATATTAACACTAGGCAGTGAATAATGTAACAGAGTTCTTTGTATGCAACTTTGTGGAGTTTGCAATTCAGATGTTAAATTTTGGGTCATTGAGATAGGTTAGTAAGCCCATTGTTGATAAAAGGTCTGTTTGCTGCTGCGTTTTTAAGATTTTCATTATTTAGTTCCATCGGGAACATTACATAAAATACAAATTGGGTCCAATAAGATGGAACAACCGGAATATTAATCAGTCAAGTTTATACATACTGATCGTAGATGAAATTTATTAGTCTGCTATATATTGACACTAGGCAGTGAATAATGTAACAGAGGGTTATTCCTATAGTGACTGAAAAATTGTATATACCATTTGATGCGACTCTGTTGCAGATCATTTCAACTTCTTGCCATCTGTTAGTCTAACAAACTACAGGCCACCACTAAAACCAAAAGTCCATGGATGCTCTAATTCCAGTGCATGAGAAGTTTCCAATTCCATACTGAAGTTCAGTGCTTGATCTTGGTCTTCATTGCTCCAACTCATTGAAATGAGCACAAACTGAAAGCAAAGAAAAAGGCGCAACAAAATCCTTGTCTTGTGATCATAGCATTTTATTGTTTTTGTGTAGATAATGATCTGAACATTTCATACAGTGGAAACTGTGTGTGAAAATATCATTCTTTCAAGTAAAACTGTATTATTCAAGGTGTATTACATCATTATATATAGCCTCTAGCTGATCTTAGGACTATTTGACTCAAACTCAAACTCAAACTCTAATCTAATCCAATATGAATCCTAATTTAATACAAACTCTAATATATTCTAATAGGCATTACCCGGAAAACAACTTAATAAACAATGCAAAGAGGAAGTTGAGCAGAACTAGAGGAGGTCCGCCACATTAGATGGCAGCTCTTGTATCACAACATTGTAAAACCTCTGAATGTCATGGAGCATCCTCTCATCATCATGTGTCAAAAAGTTGATTGCAACACCCTTCCTTCCAAAACGGCCACTACGGCCAATACGATGGAGATAATTTTCAGGTTGTGTCGGCAGATCATAGTTTACAACAAGTGAAACCTGCTGGACATCAATACCACGGGCTAAAAGATCAGTGGTGATGAGCACACGAGAAGATCCAGAACGGAACTCACGCATGATGATGTCTCTTGTGTTTTGGTCCATATCGCCATGGGTCGCAGAGACTGTATGGTCTCGGCTGCTCATCTTGTCGGTCAGCCAGTCAACCTTCCGTCGGGTGTTCACAAAAATAACACACTGAGTGATGGCCAGAGTCTCATACAGATCAGAGAGGGTTTCCAGCTTCCATTCCTCTTTCTCAACATTGATATGGAATTGTTTAATTCCTTGAGGGTGAGCTCATTTGATGTAGCACGGTATCGATCCGAAAATCAGAATCTCATCTGAATTGAAAATCTGGCCAAAAATTTCTATTTTTATTTCTTTCCCTTGTTTTATTTGTAAGATTAGATTTGCTTAGAATTCTATTTTTTGAGGATACTATTTCTTTTATTTTCTTTTTATATTTTTATTGCTATTTTTAGTTTTTATTTTTTATAAAAACCCCTCTCTAGCATGTAATAAACAGATTATTGATTATGAAAAGTTGAAGAGATTTTATCTTCTTCTCCTCTGCGGGTGCGCCCGTCCCTCTCCTCTCCCGTCGGTGGATTCCGACAGCCCTTCTATTCTTCTTCTCTTCCTCTTTGGGTTCCTGCTGTCGCCGACGTTCGAAGCTTTCCCCGGAGTATCTTACACAGTCGCCCTGCTGCCCGCACCCTGCTGGCATCACCGCCTGAGTCAGATTCCAAGTTGGTCGTCCGTTTGGACTTTACCCAAACAGCCACCATTCCGCCCGATAGCAGGGGCGTTTCCCCTGCTCCACCCGTCCATCCTTCATCGCCTTCCCCCGCTCACTCGTCCATCCTCCATCGCCACAGCCCATCTCCGTATGCCCACGCCTTGTTGCCACAGCCTAACGCCAGATTCTTCCGTGCCCAGATCTTCTCTCTGTCCAACCCCCTTTCTTCTTACCCTTTACCTTGATTCCTTTCCTTTCCTTTCCTTTCCTTTCCTTAACTGTACCCACCAATCCAGCCATCAATTCCAATCGTAGGTCCTACTTCACTAGCCTTTGACCACCACATCACCCAATTGGTCTTCTATCTTTTCTCAATGCCATTTACTCGTTAGCACCAACCTTCACCTAACGACTCATTATTCCCATTATTTATTTAATCCATCCGGACTAATCTTGATGATGCCGTAAAGGTAGAGGCAGGGTTTTAAATACCGGGCCAACCGGTATATCGGCCGATATACTGGCCGGTAACTTTCTCTCTCTTCTGTTTTTTTCTTTTTTGAATTTTTGTCCGATTTTTTTTGGGTTATGTCGGAAAATTTTGAGGGACTTGAAAATGTAATTTTTTCATTAAATATCGGTCATATACATATTCAAATTATTTATTTAAGTTTAATCTATTATTAATATTAAAATTAACAATAGATGATGTTAACTTATAAAAACATGAAAATGTCCCATCAATCCTCTCAAGTCTCATCAAGAAGTAGATCCTATTATATAATTAATCAATCTTAGCATAATTTTTAATGAGATTAGTGTCCCTTATTATAATTTTTAATTTATTGAATAGTATTTTAAAATTCAAATCATGTTTTTAAAATTTTCAAGAAGTGGTAATAAAAGGTAAAATAGTATTTTATAAGTGAAGACCTCTGAATAATATGGTATTGTTTATTTTTTTTTAGACTATTAGTTATCTATCAAAATTTGAATTCATTACGGTGGCAGTCAATGAAATTGAATTTCATATCTCAAACTTTGAATTACATCAAAGCTTGTCCAAATTTTCTCAAAACAAATGTAATATTACTATGGATCCAGCTCTTCATATGGATAATCCGGGACGTGGAAATAAAATCTTGCATACGTCTCTTCCGGAAGTCGCTCATCATTAGACGTGTAGTCGGATGTTGACGATGGATTGTGGTACTGCCAACTATCAGATGAGGGTTGCGACTGACGATCTGAAATCGACATGGACTGCATATTACTGGATAATGAGTTCGTGTCGAAGTGCCCATAGCTCGGTTGGCCATAATATCCTGTGGGCATATATCCGAAAGATACATATCCTTCACCGAGCAAGTTTGTTCCTTCATGAGGTGGTGTATGTTGCCTATCATCCTGTTGGTAATGGACTTCACTCATGTTGGGATAATACCCCGGTGGGCCGGCGGGCTTAACATCCACAACAATATTTGGATGAGTAAAATCCAACACATCATCTGACCCATTACCGTCATCGGTAGATGAATCAGAATCAGATCTAGCCGACCCATAATCACATCTGCTGGGTTGGCTGCTCGGAACAACAGGTTCTTTTCCTTTTAATGATCTCCTCCTCTGTGAAGAGCTAGATACCCCATCTGTCCCAGTGGGCCGTTCACTAACAGAATGACGACGTGGAGCCATCCTTGTACTTGTCTGACGTTTTAGACCCACATTTGGAGGGCGGGACACACTTATTGAATGGCGGCGACCTTCATTTTCCGCCTCGTCCTCAGAATCTTGCAATTCTCCCAACTCTATACTTTGATCTAAAAATGATATATCTAGATCATGCAGTACAGGTTGTTCTTCCTCTCCGATCCATTCATTTAATGGATCATTATAGGTAAATAGAGATTCGATGTCGATCGAGAAGAAAAAATCATCTGCATCTTCCCGTGTCAACTCGGGGTACCTTCTCAAATTCCTTGCCCTTGGCCTCTGATTGTAGTGTAGGTACACTAAATCATTAAGTCTTTGAGATGATAATCTGTTTCGAGGCTTGCTATGGACATATTTAAATGTCGACCAGTTACGTTCGCAGTTGGTTGCACTCCACGTCTGGCTCATCAGCTTGATGGCATACTTCCTCAATATAGGTGAGCTGTTGCCAAAATATGTCTACCATTGTGTAGCACTCATCGTCGCCGTCTCTCTCAACCTAACATCGGCAGCTTCATCCGCAAATGACTCCAAGCGGTTCTCATAATTGTGTAACTTCAAAACAAAAATGAAATACAATTAGTATTATCGGATAATGAACAACTTTCAAATCATTGAAAATATAGAGATCATAATGAACAAAAGTAGTACATCTCTAAAATATGCTACCCGTTCAGCAGGATGCAAGACACCCATAATCTCCAATGTCCGTCTTACGCAGTTACGAATTGAGTCGGTCGACAGTTCTAAACCTAACTCATTAGGTTTCTTTGAGAAGGGATTCAAATAATATGCTGCCAAGTGAAATACAATGCGATTAGCCTAAATATAAGATATGCACAATAATAAGATATAAACACACTAGCGAATAAAAAACTAACCTGTAATGAACTGTGGGTTGGAGATGAAAAATTGATTAATCCTGTCGTTGATGATTTCCATGAAGTGAACCGGAGGATTAACTTTCTCAACTTCAGTTTTAACCTTTATGATGCATTCAAATACATAGGGGAGCGTCGGCTTCTTATCTCCGTCTACAAATCGGAGTGCTGTGACTATGGGAGCAAAGATGTTGATGGCCGATACGATACTGTCCCAGAACACTTTAGATACAAATAAGTGTGTAATGTTCTGGTAATATCTTTGATGTTCAGCGTTCCTCATGTCGAACGCGTTCGCAAAGGACCTACTTCTTGCCATCTTCATCAATTCTGTCTTGCTTCTTAAGAAGCTCTGCGTCGTAAGGAATACTGTGGCGAAACGTGTTACTGCAGGTCGCAGTAGTTCACGACGTTTCGTGTACTTCCTCATTACCTCTAAGATTCTAACATGATTGTATATAAATGTGGTGACATCCTTACACCAGTCAATTAGGTTCCCAAATTCCCTCACATTAGCAAAATCTTTGAGGATCAAGTCTATGCAGTGGGCCGCACAGGGGGTCCATAAGATCCACGGGTATGTGTTCCCGACCTACCTCCCTCCCGACTTATAGCCCGCTCCATTGTCCGTTACAATTTGGACAACATTCTCAGGTCCAATTTTTTCACAAACAGATACCATCAAGCTACAAAGAAAGTCACCATCATTTACTCGACCTGATGTGTCGTATGATTTATGATACACTGTGCCACATTGATTGTAAATGAGGAAGTTAACGATACTACGGTTATCGTCACTCTTCCAGCCATCCGACATAAGGGTTACTCCTGTATCCTCCCAGGAAGACTTAAAATTATCTACCCATTCTCGGATCCGCTGTATTTCACGGGGGATGAACGTGGTAGAAATCTCATACGGCGATGGGAAGTTGATATTAGGTCTAGCAGTTGCGGATGCAAAGCACACAGACTTAAAATATGGATTTAAGATTTCAGTCGGTGGCCGATGGCTGTCGGCAAAAACTTAGTGACTGCCGTCCCAACTAATTGTTTTGCCGTCTCTTTGTCTACTTGATTTATTTTTCCTTATTTCAAGGAAGTTGGTTTGTCCCACATTGGATCACCAGCACCAACTGTATTCGGATTTACACCGTAGCGTTCAGGCCTTGCTTGTGCTCCTCCTCTGAATTCATTTTTAATGGAATTCCATCGGCCCATAAGTCCAGATTTTTGTCTGGATGATCCACGTGTAGTCCCTGATCCACTCGCACCGCCTGTGTAGAGTATTAAAATTCAGTATTTGCCATTTTAATGTAATTGAGAAATAAATTGCTTTTGTTACATTAAACAATTAATTTAAAGAAATTAACCTGCACCACTCTGCCTTCTCATCTCATGTTCACGGCGACTAATTCGCATTGCACGCCGCATGTCTCTGTCCTCCTCAATCTCGTCTGGATCCTCTTCTGAAGACGACGGGACATTTTCCATGTATTGGCCCTCCCGTTCACTTTCTAAACAGTCGGCCATTATGTGACCGATAGCATGCTCTTCTGCTTCAGTCCTTATTTTCTTTTTTTTGGCATTCACTTCCAGTAGTTGCCTGCAAATAATTTGCGCTTGTGCTGGTGCACGTTTGCAAGCGGCTACATCTCCCCGTCTTTCCAGCTATATGTGCCTTCAAACGGGTTATTCCTCCAAATACCATCTTTTCACAGAAGTTGCATTTGACTTTGTTGTTACTATGTCGTTCACCGAACGACCATGCTGGATCTTCATTGTTCTTAGCCATTGCTGTTTAAGAATCTGATTTTTTTGATACATTTACACATTTTTGGGCAATTTATCACATGAAAATAGGGGATTAAATGATAAAATTAAAAAAAAAAAAAAAACATCATCTGCTGTGAACCTGAAACTTTTTACAGTAATAACACACTACAAAGTCAAAGGCTTCATTTAAAAAAAGAATCTGATTTTTTTGATACATTCACACATTTTTGGGCAATTTATCACATGAAAATAGGGGATTAAATGATAAAATTAAAAAAAAAAACATCATCTGATGTGAACCTGAAACTTTTTACAGTAATAACATACTACAAAGTCAGAGGCTTCATTTAAAAAAAGAATCTGATTTCCCAATAATTACTATTTCTTAATTCTTATAATGTTTTGTAGTGCATTTTCACTTTAGAAAATAAAAGAAAATGAAAAAAAAAACTAATCTGCATGAAAAAAAATATCATACATTCATAATAACTTCTATGCTAAATGTTTAAGGCTTTAAGCATAAATAAATCACTATCAATAATTAATAATCCATATTTCTAAAACAACAACATATTACAAAAAATACATTAAATATTAAACTATACATTAAAACCATAAAATATTTAGATCAAAAGGCTAAAAAATAAAAATGGAATAAAAACTTACATGAAAATGAAGATCAATATATTTCCAGTACTTTGAACAGAATGATCTTCCAAGATAAGCCAATAATACACAAGGATTTCCAATCTAGCCGGATGACCGTTTATAAGAAGGGGATAGGAGTTAGAAAATAACACTGCTGGATGAGTGATTTTCGGAATGAATTTGTGGCTGAATGAGGAGATGTATGGGGTACTAATATAGTGGAAGAGTTCGGTCGGTTCAGATCACGGGGTGCATGAAATAATATTAAGAAATTCAGGCGTGGGAAACAGAAAGAATCCCACAGCCTGTTGGATGGGATATGATGCAGGATTCCTGGGCGATATTTTGGATGAAATATCGCGCGATATATCGTCCGTGATATATCGCCCGATAATCGTTTAAAATATCGCCGATTTTAATTTTTAATTAATATTATCTGAACCGTTACGGACCGATATGGGGGGATTATCGGCCGATATTTTGGACCGATAAACGGTCCAAATATCGCCGATATCCAGTGGGTCCCACTACCGATAATTTAAAAAAAAAAATGGGCTTTCCAGACCGATAAATAGTATATCGGGCGATATTGGCACCGATATACGGACCGATATATCGCCCGTATCGGCCGATATTGTTTTTTTTTTTAAAAAAAAATGACAAATAAATGTAATAAACCGATATTTAACAATATCAGCCGATATTGGGGACCGTTTATCGTCCATATCGGCCGATATTCCAACTGTACGGCCGATACTTATCGTATCGGCCGATATTGATCGGTTTCAAAAAATCGATATATATCGGCCGATACGATATGTATCGGCCGATATTTTAACCTTAGGTAGAGGTACCACCCATGGGGCTTTTAGTAGTATTGTATCTGAAGTTTCCCACATGTAAATTCAAAAAAAAAAATTAAATATATATAAATTTGATTAAAAAATAATTTACATTTGTCTCAAAGATCATCTAAGATTTAAGAATTTATTGAATTGAGTCAAGTTTAAGAGAAAAAAAATCAAACTCAATGAACAACTCATCATGACTTTCTTGAATAAGCTCGTTAGGACTGAGGATTGATTTTAGCATGAGCTAAATTAGAACGGACGACTACACAAATTCCCCAACTCCACAATTGAATGAGTTTAGTGAGTTGTGTTGAGAATTATATTGATTAATTCCAAAAAAACTCTACCAGACTTTTTAAATCTTCTTGTTTAGAGAAATTATTAATTAAATTTAAAATGGGTCAAAATACTTCTAAATGAAATATGTAGAAAATGAAAAAAAAAAATGAATATTGAAATTTAAAATTCATATAATTATTTTAGGTGTATAATTTTAAACTTTAAAATTTTTATTTTTACTAGCCATTTACTTTTGTGGTCTATCTTTCAAATTGTAATGATTTGAGTAGAAGAGTTCCGCTTAAATTGAATCACTCATGAAATCCAACCATTTAAATATTGGTCGATACATAACAGAATTTTGAATGGCGCAATGCCCCCTATACGCGATGTTGCATTGTGCCTGGACACTGTTGTAGTCGTCGATATTGGGCATCTTTTATTTTTATTTTATTAAAAATATCTAAACACCACTAAAAGAAAGAAATAAAGAAGAAAAAAGAAATCAATGTCCTTCATTACACTCCAAAGGAAAGCCATATAGACATCTAGTTTTTCTTTCCCTGCACACCTTTTTTCAAAATTTTGAGTGAAATGACCATTTTGTCCTTCCACTTAATCTTCCGCTGAATTAACTGCCGTAGAAACCATTACTTCGAACGAAGGATCAACCGAATAAACAAAAGAGCGCGAAAAAAAAAATCGATGGACCCCACCATTGATCGAAACCCAAAGTCTTCCTTTGTCGTAAAAAGGTGGGCAAAGGGCGATCATGGTGGTGTCGATCCTAGGGTCAGAAATGCATGATCCACTTGGATCTAAGAAAAAAATCCACAAAATTAATTTTCGAACACCCCAAACAACAACCGAAGAAACTATTCAGAAGAAAGTCCCACACGATTCAGATCAGAGATCTAATGGTACGGAATGGGTATGGTGGATCCCGCCAGCAGAAACTTCCTCCATCACCTAATCTAAGATGGAGAAGAAGATATGGAGGCTACTACCAATGAACAATGGGCCATTCATTGTATTATCATTATCATTAGTTGTCACCATTCTTTCAGTTTCGAATTGATTTTAAAGTCCTATGCCTGTACTATGGTTTTTGAAGACCATGTTAATCCCTTCACCTACAATTTTTAAACCTCTCTCTCTTTTTTTAGTCCCTACAACAAAGCATGATTCTTCTCTCAAGTCTCAAGAGCCATTGATCATTTCCAATTTTTTTTAGTGGAGCTAACTCAACTTTAACGGCCAATAATCATTTCTATATGACCTACTTAGTTGGGTTGACCTACTTAGTTCTACCCACCTTCTGAATATTTTACCGTGAGAGAGATAACCTGCGACTGATAAACAATATTAGATGGTGATGATCTCCCCTTTTTTGAATTATAATTTTTTTTTTATTACAAAGGTGTTCAAGTCTTTTATAGAACAATCTATTAATCTTTGAGTCATGAGCAAACATTTTTATTCACATACGTAAAGTGATCTTTTGAAATTTAATAAGAATTGAACTGAGAACTCATACTTCCTAGAGCGTATTCTTAATCACCACTCCAACCACTTTTGAATTAAAATAAAATTTAGTCAGAAAAGTTATTCTTTATCATCACTGTCATCGCCACCCTTTGATTCTTGTAATCTACAGGGCGTATATGCGTATTAGAGAATATTTCACAATGGATTGGCAAGCACTCGTGACTGTTGACTGGTGACTAGCGAGGAACAAGTCTCATTTCAAGAAGCAACAGCAATGGAAGAAGTAGATGTTGCTTGGATCAAAGATGGTGATTGATTTGCTTCCTCTTCTTCTTCCTCAGCATCCCAAAGAAATCGAGCGTAAGAGGCCATCACATAACTGCAAAATGTTTAAAAACAAGATAAGCTTTTTTGCTTCCTACACCAGTAAAATTGAAAGGGATTTTTTTGAAAAAAAATCTATCGTTGGAAATTAAACCTAAGAATTACCGTTATAATAGTAGTAAAAAAGAATCATCTTTTTTCCTTAAAAAGAAAAAACTCTTTCCAAAGAATCTTTCCTTTTTCTAAGAAGCCATTAGAAAAGAATGACACTTTTCTCAGCTCTTTTCGGAAGTACACACAAAGATGATTCTTTCACTCCTGTATGATGAAAGCAAATTTTCCCCCATAAAGAACTCGTTTGACAGCATCCCCGTATTATTTTTTGTAAAAAAACAGGGGTTAAGTAGGCCAATTTTTCCAAGAGTTCTGAAAATTCATTTGGTTTCAGTACAATCAAGAAAACAAATGATTTCGTAGCATTAATAAATCAAATTAGAGAAAGACCACTTTGGTTTGTGAGCATTACCAGTCCTCAGGTGCAGCTTGGATTGCTTGATCGAAATAATTCTCTGCACGCCGGGCATCTTTACTGGTTTGCCATATCAGATCAGCGTAGAGAGACAGAACATCACCCTCGCCGGGATTTGCTAGGATTGCACGGCTGCAATACTCTTCTGCTTTAACTAGATCTCCCCGGACCTGTATCCCACCAACGTATCAATATCAATATGGATTGGCTTTCCCGGTCACCCGAAGGTGGAAAAATCGAGCAAAAGAGAACAGAATTTGAGCTTTTTTTCAAGTAAGATTCTCGCACCATATTAACAAATACGGCAATACAAACAAGCACACAACCCACCCTCGTTGCATGTTTGGTAGAAAATTCCATCAGAATTTGGAAATTCCCAGAAACTCTGAAATTGTAAAAGTTTGGTGGATTCCAACAATAGCCTTCTTGTGTTTGGTAAGGCTTGAAATTATGAATTGCCATATGAGAACAGTATAATTTACATGATTCAGGCTTTGAGAGATTCCACAATAACATTTTAAGGAAGGGACTTGCAACTCTCCGCTGGGACTTTGCCTAAATTTATAATGGCCATTAAAAATTTCGTAATCCATCAAATATGGAAATATTTGTAATTTTTCTTAAAAAATCAATTTCCATGGTGGAATCCATATCACTCGACGGTCCCCCTTGTATATATAATTTCACGGCAATGGTTTTCTAAAAAGCCAAAAAAAAAAAAAAAAACAGCGAAACAGAGATTTAGAGAAATTCTGATCAAATAAACGAAGATTTCAGAATTCACCTAATGGGTTTGAGACTTGATACACACCTCTTTTAGAAACTTCGCATAATTTGCAAGAAGAAGGGCGTTTCCGGGGTTGGACTCGATCATGTTCTGATAGTAAGCTTCCGTGACGTTGCCCCCGCGATCTGAATTCGAGAAACCCAATCCATCACCTCCATCTCCCCCATCAGATTTGCCTCCTCCTCCTCCGCCTCCACCTCCACAGATCCCGGCCCCACCAAGACCTCCAAACCCACTACCAGCTGACAACAGTCCTAGACCCATACCATCCCCAGGACACATTTCATCCACCGATTCGTCCAGACCCAAAGTCGAGAACAGACAGTCTAAGGACGTCAAGCTCGAGCTGGATCCTTCTTCCACTACTGAAATTGAGGATACCCCATTGAGAGTGGGGGCGAAAGACTTCCGCTTTGGCACTGCCGGTGGAATCGAAAGGTCGTTCTCTGATAGGGTTCTTTTGATCTTCTTCTTAGATGAGATCAATGATTCATCTACGGGAGATGGCGAATTTGAGGATGAAGATGTAAAGGAAATCGAATTCGAGAAAAGGGTTGCGGATCGGGTTCTCTGCCGCGCAGGGGGATGAAGATCTAATTCTGGTGTGGATTCCTTGGAAATGGGAACCCATGAGTTGAGAAGTGGAGTCGAAGCGCTTCGAAGAAGCATTTTCTTTTCAAATTTTTTTCCCGAAACTCAAATTCTTTGATAGATGTCAGAACCCAAATCGAATTCTTGGAACGGTTCCGAGATGGGAGTCACTTTCAAGGAAATTTTTCAAAAAATCCCAAAATTATTAGATAAAAAAAACCAGAAATCTCAACTCCAAGAACTTCCGAGATCCAAAACCCTGTAAAAGGGGCTGAGAAGAGAAAGGGAAGGCCTCGTACGAGAGGAGAAAGAGAAACCTCAGTGGCTTTATAGAGAGCCATAGACAATCTATACCGTTGATTGTTTTCCGTACGGAAAGATCTAAGGCTATCAGTAAGACAGAAGAGATCAGAAATGCACATGCCTATTTCCACGAGGCGGACTACAATTGGCTAGAATGAACACTCTCATCCGAAGACCCTGGTTGACTGGCATTCGGTGTGATGACATGGAGCAATCTGGGACGTCGACGTAAAGGTTTCGTATAGCAGGTGGCTGGATACGACAAGGATGGAAGGAGGTAGGATGGCTTCATGCCGAC
Organism: Chimonanthus salicifolius; assembly: GCA_013350335.1. Taxonomy (NCBI): domain Eukaryota; kingdom Viridiplantae; phylum Streptophyta; class Magnoliopsida; order Laurales; family Calycanthaceae; genus Chimonanthus; species Chimonanthus salicifolius. The sequence goes on along the minus strand of CM023535.1, from coordinate 70,675,505 downwards.
TTAAGGAGAAGGAAATAGCGATTTTCTTCATTTGTGCATTGATATTTTTCATTTTAAATATTGTATTAATTTTAAAAGAAATTATTTTATTTTTAATAAATGAAAAATTGAAAACAAAATAACAACAGTTAAAAACAAAATCAATGTACAAATTAATTTCAAAACCCTTCTCACTCTTTGTAGTTGGTGAGTCCTTCTAATTGGTGGGTGTATCATTCGATACTTAACAACACCGTCGTACTCTTATTTAATATTACTGTTTAGAAAATATTTAATATTGAAAAATCCTATTTAAGGTGTTACGGATGTGAGAAATTATAATAATTTTGTAAGATGAAATATAAAAATTTAATAATCTATAATAGATCATTTTTAAAATTAAAATAATTAAATGAGAGTGAAATTTATACACTCATATCATTTCCTTTTTTACACATTTAATTCAAATATGCTCGACTCAACTTGAGATATAAACTGACTTATCTAACATTTTAGTCTTAATTTAGTATGATTGTACACTCGAGAAATAGTTTTTTTAATTTTTTTTATTGAGACTCTCTAGTGAGACATCAAATAGATTCAAGGACCTATATTTGGATGTAATGTAAAGAGAACTAAGATTCATCTATATACATTACTAAATATTATTGATGTAGTCAACAAATTAATTTATAATTTTTTTTATTATAAATTGGAGTAAATGGAAAATGAAATATATATGTAGATTGGTGAATCACCACCACTATGATTTTTGTACTTCGTAGATATGAAGTTTTTCTAAAGGGTAATGATTTTTGCACTGTAAATTTTTCTCATAGTACATTGAAATTAAAGAAAATTTCAATTTTACTTTTATTTTTATTTTTCTCTTTCTCTCTCTTTTTTTTTTCCAAAAAATAAAATAAAAATTTTCTTTAATTTTAATACACCACGAAAAAAAAAACCATAATATAAAAAACACTACCTATTCACACACCCAAAAAACACTAACATAGCCGCCGGTTTTAGCCAGCGATCCCAAGCTGGCATTTGGACTCTGGAAGCCATTTTAAAATCGGAAACCGAGTGCCTTATTTCCCACGTTTTGATTGTGAATAAAATAGTATTTCACGTGCCCTAATCCAGCGGGTCGCGGGTCGGATTGAAGTTTTAACACTAAATCCAATGACACCATTAGACATAGTGTACCTCCGTATAATCTTACTGTTTAATACAATTTGTTTAATGACTTATTTTACAATTAGTTATTTAAAAATATAAATTCTCTTGTATTTTCTAGAATTTTTCGGTAGAGATAATATTGAAGGAAGATTAAATGAGAGAATAGTGAATAAAATAACAGAAGTGAATCACATTTTTTTAAAAAAAAATTACGTCTGAGAAATAGTGAAAAATCCAGTGTAAAACCCTCACGGTATTTTTAGATTTTGAAGTTAATTTTGACCTTAAAGGGAAGCTCCTAAGTTTTATAGGTTGAGAACAAATTTGATGGCTTTCCTCAATAAAAAACGAAGAAACTGTTTCTTTTTTTTTCCTATATAAAAAGAAAATATTTTGACACCAGTGTTTCTCCAGTGCTTTCAAGTTATGGTCAAAATACTGTTTTCTCATGCCTTATTTTCTGAGGGTTTAGTTATGATCAATGTGGATAAGAAGACCGTAATTGGGAATGACTTGCACTCTTCAACATGATTTGCATAAAAAATGTTGTACCCCCTTTAAATGATCATGCTTCCTTGAGTCAGGAGCTTGTGTATTTAAGATTACTGCATTACCAGGTTGAGTGGGAGTATAAGATGATAGACAGGGAGCATTTCCAAGATTACCATCTTATCAGGTTGAGTGGGAGCATTTATAAGATCATGGCTGTCTCTCTTTCTCTCTCTCTCTCTTCACCAACTCTTTTTTTGTTGCTTCCTTGCAACAGGTCTAGAAGCAACTTTCTTTAGGATCCAGGATGGAGCGCAGATATTCTTTGCGATTCTTTTCTGGATGTCTGTGTTTTTCTGGGCTAGCACATCCGATGGGAGGGATAATGTCAGACCAAAGAATGGATCCCGGTTTAGAAGGTGACTTCTATGCATTTAAGACGATATCCAGAGAGAGAAGCAGAATATTCATGAAAATCAGATCAATTTTGTTACATTAGTGTCTGAGATATCGGAGATGGAATCTTTTATGTGACATGGTTCTGCATAAATCTTATCTGCTCTTTAAGAAAAACTTTCAATTAAAAGAAAATAAAAGTGGCAGAAACTTCATGCAGATCTATGTATTTACCCTTTTTTAGATTGGCATGTGTTAGAGAACGTTTCTATAATATGGGCCAGTCCCACTGCAGTGTGCAGGGCTGGCCCTGAGATTTCAGGGGCCATAGGCGAGTTTTTAAGATGGGGCCTTTATATATTCATAAAAAATAAAATCATATAATTTTTTTTTACAATGTGTGAAACTAAATAAAATATCATAATTAAATTTATAACAAAGTATTATTTAAAATTTATTCTTATTTTGAGATGCAAAATTACTAATTAAATTACTATATTTAAGTTTTTTTAACATTTATTTTTCAATAGATAAGATAGCTAATTTATTCAATATTTCTTGTGACATTGTAGACCGAAGATAAGATTTTATCAATTTTAACTTTGAAGAACTTATTTCTGCATTGGTAACTGTAATTGGTATAATCAATATTATTTTATAAGCAATTCATGCATTTGGAAAACAACAATTCATTCTTTATATAGTTTGGCAATTCATTCTTTTGGTACTGCATCTTTTATCATATGGAGTGTGACACTAATATCATATGGAGTGTGACACTAATGTAAATTCTCATTTGAAATGAAGATATTATTATTATTTTCATTTTTCATTTTTCATTTTTTTTGTATTTTTTAAAAAATTAAAAATTAAAAATTATCCTAATTATAATGATTTATACTTGTATATTAGTTCTAATAAAATCTACCTTGATCAAATGAATAAAGCTATATTTTTTCATCTCTTCAAATTTTAAAAGCTTTAAATTATTTTTAATTCAAAATTATCAACTCAATATAGATTTCTCTTTCTCTTTATTTAGATGATAGATATATTTTAAAAGAGTCTTTATTAATTAAAATTATTTTATTATTATTATTATTATTAAACTCAATAAAATGAGAATTATAATAATTATTATTATGATTATTAGTATCATTATTTTAATTTTTTAAGAAATATATGCTTTAAATTGAGTAGAAAAATTATCAATATATAAATTTTCAATTTTGAGTGTTTTAAATTCGAAATAGTTAAAAATAGTCAAATGATTTCAAGTAGTATTAATTTAAATTATTGTTATTTTTCATTATTATTATTAAATAACTTGATAAAAAAAACAATTAAAGGAGTGCACCATGGGTAAAATGGGGGGGGGTGCACAAATCATTTCCCAAAAAAAATTACTATTATTAACACAGCCCGGATTTAATCTCAGGCCTGTATTTATAAAGGGAGAATTCTAACCAACCGGACAAGAATGTATGTGTGCTTTAAATATACATTATTAACTATTTAACATATAGTAAAGAAGCTTGTGGACTTAGATGCCCTTTTTATTTGGGGGCCCTAGGCGACCACTTACTTCGCCTATAGCCAGGGCCGGCCCTGGCAGTGTGCTATAGATTGCACGTGCTAATTTGAGGGCGACGGTTGACAGTAGCATCTATGTAGTAATAGCAGTATGGCAATTTTTTTCCTTTTCTCAACATGCACAAAATTTGTACATACCTTTGGAGGGTGAAAAAAATATTTTTTTTTTTATGACAAAGAACTCCAAGACCCCACCTCTCCTTGAGTTCAAGGGTATTAGGTAAAACTCCAAATGCACGCAATCCTTTGCAAGCCACGGGCATCAGGTGAGCACGGAACTCAAATCTGGGACCTCTTGTTCCTGATCCAAAGTGTTTGTCAGTTGAGTTACTTGTCCGAGGTGTGAAAAATGATAATTGGCAAATCTTTTAAGCTTTCTGCTCACTTGTTAGCTGCATGACGTCTGCTTGTCTTGACTAGTTTAACTATTGCATGGAAGTGGCTTAGTTCACATCGTCAGATTGATTCTCACTCCTTCAAACAATGGCTGCCCTTTTTTATGCCGCCTTATTCCATTTTGGTTTCCTCATAGTACTTGTATGGGATTTTTGGTAGTGAATAAAACTGTTACATGAGCTGCCCAAGATTAAGGCAGAAAGCTTTTCCACAATTCTACCACTCCATATTCAAAAGCTATGGTAAAGTAAAAATCTCACCATTTACCCTCTCATGGGAAGGTCTCCAAACCTGGCAAAATTTGACCCGACCTGACCTGAACAACCCATTTTGACAAATGACCCAAACCGATTTTTAATAGATGACCCAACTCTAACTGAACCCATTTATAAATGGGGTAGATCCAACCCGAATCCAAAAATAAACTGGTAAACTACTGACTAGATTATTATCACGCACATGCCACCATACAAGGTCTACACCAATTTGAGAGGTAGTCTTGATATGTATGTCGCTAGAAAAGTCTCTTTAAATAAGTAAATGGTTAAACTCGACTGAACGCAATCTGATCCGAACTTGAAATAGATCTGAACTGACTGAACCCATTTAACAAGACCTGATAATAGACCCAAACCCGAATAGGCCCAAACTGATTAAGACCTGACCCAAACCCACACCAACTCGATCCATTGCCAGGTGTAAAGGTCTCATGGGAAGTTTAGTATTGTCTCATTTCATAAATTCGCCCCATGCTAAGTGCACCAGCTCTTTTAGTGTATTGTCCAGGTCCATGGTCTTTTAACACAGAATAAATACTCCCAAGAGTTAATATGCCGCTGAGTATTTTGTTTCAACTTTTTTTTTCCCCCTATCAACTGACTTTTTAGATTTCTCTTTTTCTTTATATGTTTTAGTTGGCCAGTTGATAATCTGTCTGGAAGATACATGGCATGCAACTGAGCATGTTGTAGGAATATGACTGATTGGTATGGGTCTGGTGTACTCGGGCATTTTCTGGATAATATCTCAAACTTGCCTGAACCTCTGAAACATGAGGTCTGATACACAGTGAATTCATAGTATGCTAGAAAATAATAGCTTTCGGCACCATTCAATGGTAATTAACCTCAGAGGCCTAACCTTCTGTTTAAAATGAATTTTTTTCTCTAGGAATTACTTGTGGTGTTTAAAGTATTTGCATTTATTCCTTTGAATCACTATCATACCATACCACCATAAATTCACTGTGTGATGCAGCCTTGTTTATTCTGTTTGAATGTGTATTGCCACATTTTTTTCATGATATTGCCTGTTCCATCTGTTTAAATAGAAATTGAGGAAGGTAGTTTTAAATGGAAGATAGATTAATCATTAGTGTTCTCTTCTTAAAATGAATATGAAAGAGATTAAACATTAATGGTTGGCCATGACATCAAATGATTGTATTATTAGAGAAATAGTAGACAATGAAAAATAAGATTTTATTTTTTGAAATGGGAAAAGATAAGATAAAATGATATTCAAACCTCTGACAATAAGTTCTCTTTCAGATTTTTTTATCTAGCCTTTGTCGGAGACATACAGATCTATACTTTGTTACATGTACAATTATTTCTTCTATCACATGAGAATGATTTCATTTGTTTAGTTAAGTCTTATGCTATTGATTTGAACATCTTTTTCTCTTTTTAAATAAAAGAAGTGGCATTAACCTTCTTGCATTCGGGCGTCACCACCTTAATGGTGGGTTTCTTGATTACTAGAAAAATATAATAATTTGTAGTTAAGTTACAATTAGCATCATCATTAAAGTCATTTATCTTATCTATTTAGGTAAACTTTTTATTGTTTTGTTTAATTCATATCAGAAAATTGTATTCATTGTCACTCTGTCCAAAATCTACAATGTCCTTGCTTACCACATAAATCCAAGTCTTCAATGGAATCTCCATTTTTCTAATACATTCTTCTTGAAACTCTTTGATTCCCATTATTGAGGCTGTTTTTGATATTCTACATAGGTCCTCAATCCATCATGCAGCATTCTCTAGTCTCTTCTGCTATTGGTAGAGCAACCATTAAGCTTCCTCTGGGGGTTAATGGGTCAGGTTTTGGATCAAGTTGTGTGTAGGGGTCTGTAAACACTTTGCATGAGTATGTCTCATCCGCAGTTTCTCTAGTGCACTCATTTTTGTTTCAAACATGCATTGTGACACTAGATATCCATCTAAGCATGAAGCATATTTGCCATTGCCCAATATTTAACTTCAAATTAAGTCACATTTTTAACTACCCTCTATCCCTATAATGAGCATGGCACTTGTCTTATTTTGTAGTTAAATATATCCTTTTTTATGATCAAGGTGTTTGGTCCTCTTAGAGCACTCGACTAATTTTCGGGATATATGTAAGCTTCTCTATCCACACATACCAGATAACTCTAGAGGGAGTGACCCTTTGGGGTGGAGTGGGGTTCGAATTCAGAACCCCCGCTTCTTAAGGCGGGTTCCTGGCCATCACTCCAACGCGTAGTTAAATAAATCCTTGAAAAAAGCTCTTTAGAGTTTCAGCATTTTTTTCCATTTCACCTCATCATCTCAATGGACCAGGTTTTCCAAACAGAGCTCAGGACTTGTTATTATTGTTGTTAGTTTTCCACTTTTCTGTGGGTGAGGGAAGGGTATTGTTATCTTCTTTATTCAGGATTATAGTAATTATGCATTATGATGGCTGGGGGACTAAATTTTGATTGGTTGTAAGGCAGTGAATATGTGCAAGAGTTAAATTCATTGATGTGTGGAAGAGGTTGGTCTGTAGATGGTGATTGGCTGCAATACAATTTGTTCCAAGAGTGAGTCTCCTCCATTCATCCTTGCATAAATTTTAAATGGTTGCACCTGTCACTCACCTCATTATCTTGCTAGCTGCAGCTGAAAGGCAATATTGTCTGAATTGAAATGGTACATACATGTATCAAGTTTCAAGACATTGTTTTCATCTCTCCCCATGAACCAATTGTTATCCATCTTATCTCTGATATCAGCAGCACTTAAATCTTCCTCTGATGGAGATGGGAAAAACTCCTTATCTCTAGGTGTGACCCACCATCTAGGACTCTGTCCACTAACTTCTTTGATATCAGCAGCACCTACTTTTCCATTGACGGCGATGGAAATTCAGGGTCTATTAGTGTGACCCACCAACTTGACTCTCTCTTTCTCTACCATTCATTGTATGCATTTGATTTTTCTGGCTTCAACATATTGCAAATGGAGATTTTCTTTGCGGTGCTTTCAGGCCAAGAGAAGTTCAGGTCATCATTCTCTACCAGAGGGGCCTGGTGGATATTGGCCGGTTGGTCTTTTTGTGGACCGAAAGAAATATCAGCTATTTTTTTCAAAATAGCATTCACACTAAAATATCAGTTGAAACTGAGATTTAAATTTATAACAGGAGAAACATCTGTATTTGAAAACACACCATGAATCAATTTATCACTTAAGCATGAATGGTTAGGAAATTGGTTGGAGCAGTGGGACGTCCTTATCTCCATTTTCATGGCCTCTGTTAGGACTGTATATCCAATCCAAAAGACTAGCTTATTAGATGGAGTGACTTAACTTTTTTATAAATCCCTAGATCTCTCTCTACATTTCTAATGTGTTAACTTGTTCCTCCCAAGCCAGCTATCCTGTCTGCGTGGGAGATCTCCCGAGTCCACATAAGGTAGCCTGAAACATGTGGCTGATACCACTTGTTAAGATTGGATATCTATCCCAAAAGACTAGCCTATTAGGTGGAGAGACTCATATAAATTTCTAGATCCCCTCTACATTTTCAACGTGGGACTTGTTCCCAACCCCAACACCCTAAACGCATTTGCATCTCCAAGAGAGAAAGGAATCTCCCATCATAGTTTGAGACCTTGGTGGCAGGGATAATAATCTCGTTCTGGTCAATATTTTGGCGATACGATTATCTCTCTTTTTTATTTTTTAAAAAATATCGACCATTTTTTATTTTTTTGAATTAAAAAAAAACCTGAAATAAGGCTCGTTTTATAGAAAAAAAGTTAAAAATCGAAAATATCAGCCGAAGTTTGACTGATATTGTCTAGGCACAAGAACGAATCAATTTTTTTTTAAGAAAAAAAAACCAGCAATATTTAATAATATCAGTTGGTATATATCGGCCTGCTTATATAATATGTATTGGTCGAGATTATTACCCATGCTTGATGGATATGGATGTGGGTTTTGATCATAATCTGGATTCATTACAATTTACAACCAGGGAACAGTCTTTTTTATCATTTTCATTCCAATGTCCAATAAAACATGCATAAGAGACAAGCTTGAATCTAGTTCGATTCACATCTTTGGCTGAAATCTATTTGCATTTGAAATTCAAATGCAAATTAGTTTTGCAAAGAAAAATCAGAGAATTGCGTCATATTTGAGAAGCCTAACATTGATTTATAGAAGAGGAACTGATTCTAAACCACAAACTAGGGGTTGAAAAAACAGAGAAGGCTGATATATTGACTACAAACTTATTATTTTTTATTTTTTTGTTTTTATTTAAAATCACAGATATTAATAAGTATATATTAAATATGACTGAATATCAATCGATACATATTATATGTACCTAAGTACTTAGATTCTAAAATTGATACATATAAGCCACGTAACCAACGATATTAACACCCCTGTCCCTGCTGTGGTGAGATCGATGACCCACCAACGATGCAGACATGACCGGGCCAATCCTTTTCTAACAGATGGAAAGTGAAATGATTTGTCCTGTCTCAAGGATATTTTATCTATATGATGCCGACCATCGATACTTCCGTTGAGAGAACAATCAGAGAGTGAGAAAGGAATCTTTGTAAACTCAAGGTTGAGAAAAGGAATAAAAATATCAGTTGATATTTCATTTTTTAATATTTGATGAAAATTAGATATATTAGTTATATATGGCCGCTCATAGAGATACCTCCATTTTCTATCAGTAGATATCACATTTTGAATTCTTAATAAAAATTATGTTTCTGTCTTTCTGAGTAGAATCGTGCGATTGAACAGACAGTTCATTTTCACTTCAATCGATCCATCTTAGACGTGTAGAATTGTGCGATTGATTCCAAGGATCGTACGATCGATTCTAGGGATCATGTGGTCGATTCCAGGAATCGTCCAATAGAACCTCGGAATGGAGTGGAGAAAGATTTTCAAAAGAAGTCATTTCTCGACCGATTTTTACAAATAAAGTATCAAAATTCATCTACTCTGAATTTTATGAAATCCGGAACTGATTTTAAGTGAAAATGATATAGTTTTGGATTTCAAAAATCATACCTAAAGAATTAAGTAAAAATGATCTTCTCTCTTAATTCTTTGGATATAATTTTTTAAGTCCAAAACTATACAATTTTCACTTAAAATTAATCCCACAGTTCATAAAATTCAGAGTAGATGAATTTTGATAGCTTGTTTGTAAAAATCGGTCGAGAAATGACTTCTTCTGAAAATCTCTCTCCACTCCATTTGGAGGTTCAATTGGACGATTCATAGAATCGATCGCACGATCCCTGCAATCAATCGCACGATTGCATATGCCTAATATCGATCGATTGAAGCGAAAATGAACTGTCTGTTCAATCGCACGATTCCACACGAAAGGGCAAAAACGTACTTTCTACTAAGAATTTGAAATGCGGTGTCTACTGACAGAAAATGGGAATGTCTGTGTGGGCAGCCTTATTTATTGATCAGTAAAAGAGAAATGATTTCATGCTGTGATAGTTAGATGACTTTAAATAGTCTTATTTGAGCCTTACTTTTTAAAAATTTAAATCTTAAAATACAAAGATACACACAAATAAGTTATTTTTTTTTTAAATAAAAATTCTATATAATAAACAAATCAAAACCAAACTTGATTTATCAACGATCTGAGTGCTCTATTTTTCTACTATCTTTTTTTAAAACTTGATTCACAATTATTTTTACACATAGGTGTAATTTAACTAATAATATCTTATTCAAGCTCCAATGGCCTTATCTGGTGTACCCTATCCTAAGGGCAGTGGGTATCACCTTTGAAGATTTTATATTGGATTTCCCACAATTTCCTACATGTAAATTTAAAAAAATGTGATTCGTTATTTTATTCACTATTTTCTCATTTAATCTTCCTTCAATTTTATCTCTACCGAAAAATTCTAGAAAATACAAAAGAGAATTTATATTTTTAAATAACTAAATGTAGAATAAGTCATTAAACAAATTGTATTAAACAGTAAGATTATACGGAGGTACACTATGTCTAGTGGTGTCATTGGATTTAGTGTTAAAACTTCAATCCGACCCGCGACCCGCTGGATTAGGGCACGTGAAATACTATTTTATTCACAATCAAAACGTGGGAAATAAGGCACTCGGTTTCCGATTTTAAAATGGCTGCCAGAGTCCAAATGCCAGCTTGGGATCGCTGGCTAAAACCGGCGGCTATGTTTGTGTTTTTTGGGTGTGTGAATAGGTAGTGTTTTTTATATTATGGGTTTCTTTTCGTGGTGTATTAAAATTAATTTTCTTGTTATTTTTATTGAGAAAAATAAAAATAAAAATTTCTGTAATTTTAATGTCCTATAAGATAAATTCATAGTGCAAAAATCATTATCTTTTAGAAAAATTTCATAGTTTCGAAGTATAAAAATCATAGTGGTGGTGGGTCTCCAATCTACATATATATTTCTTTTTCCATTTACTTCAATTTATAATCAAAAAATTTATAAATTAATTGATTGACTACATCAATAATATCTAATCACGTATATAGATGAATCTTAGTTCCCTTTACATTCTATCCAATTATAGATCTTAGTTCCCTTTACATTCTATCCAATTATAGATCTTTGAATCTATTTGATATCTCACTAGAGAGTCTGAATAAAAAAAATTTAAAAATTATTTCTCGAGTGAACAAATACTAAATTAAAACTAAAATGTTAGATAAGTCAGTTTATATCTCAACTTGAGTCAAGCATATTTGAATTAAATGTGTAAAAAAGGAAATGATACAAGTGTATAAATTTCACTCTCATTTGATTATTTTAGTTTTAAAAATTATCTTTTATAGATTATTAAATTTTTATATTTCATCTTACAAAATTATTATAGTTTCTCACATATGTAACACCTTAAATAGGATTTATCAATATTAAATATTTTTCTAAATAGTAATATTAAATAAGAATATGACCGTATTGTTAAGTATTGAGTGATACACCCACTAATTATAACGACTGAACAACTACAAATAGTGAGAAGGGTTTTGAAATTAATTTGTACATTGATTATGTTTTTAAATAGGACACTAAATAATAAAATTTTAACTGTTGTTATTTTGTTTTTCATTTTTTAATTTATTAAAAATAAAATATAATATAAAATAATTTCTTTTAAAATTAATGCAATATTTAAAATAAAAAATATCAATGAACAAATGAAGAAAATCGCTATTTCCTTCTCCTAAAGTCGGCAATTCGGCATGAAGCCATCCTACCTCCTTCCATCCTTGTCGTATCCAGCCACCTGCTAGATGAGACCTTCACGTGGTCATATTAAATATGAGCCGTTTAATTACGGAACCCGATAAATCGACGTCCCAGATTGCTCCATGTCATCACACCGAATGCCAGTCAACCAGGGTCTTCCGATGAGAGTGTTCATTCTAGCCAATTGATGTGCATTTCTGATCTCTTCTGTCTTACTGATAGCCTTAGATCTTTCCGTACGGAAAACAATCAACGGTATAGATTGTCTATGGCTCTCTATAAAGCCACTGAGGTTTCTCTTTCTCCTCTCGTACGAGGCCTTCCCTTACTCTTCTCAGACCCTTTTACAGGGTTTTGGATCTCGGAAGTTCTTGGAGTTGAGATTTTCTGGTTTTTTTTTTATCTAATAATTTTGGGATTTTTTGAAAAAATTCCTTGAAAGTGACTCCCATCTCGGAACCGGTCCAAGAATTCGATTTGGGTTCTGACATCTATCAAAGAATTTGAGTTTCGGGAAAAAAATTGAAAAGAAAATGCTTCTTCGAAGCGCTTCGACTCCACTTCTCAACTCAGGGGTTCCCATTTCCAAGGAATCCACACCAGAATCCGATCTTCATCCCCCTGCGCCGCAGAGAACCCGATCCGTAACCCTTTTCTCGAATTCGATTTCCTTTACATCTTCATCCTCAAATTCCCCATCTCCCGTAGATGAATCCATGATCTCATCTAAGAAGAAGATCAAAAGAACCCTATCAGAGAACGACCTTTCGATTCCGCCGGCAGTGCCAAAGCGGAAGTCTTTCGCCCCCACTCTCAATGGGGTATCCTCAATTTCGGTAGTGGAAGAAGGATCCAGCTCGAGCTTGACGTCCTTAGACTGTCTGTTCTCGACTTTGGGTCTGGACGAATCGGTGGATGAAATGTGTCGTGGGGATGGTATGGGTCTGGGACTGTTGTCAGCTGGTAGTGGGTTTGGAGGTCTTGGCGGGGGCGGGATCTGTGGAGGTGGAGGCGGAGGAGGAGGAGGCAAATCTGATGGTGGAGATGGAGGTGATGGATTGGGTTTCTCGAATTCAGATCGCGGGGGCAACGTCACGGAAGCTTTCTATCAGAACATGATCGAGTCCAACCCTGGAAACGCCCTTCTTCTTGCAAATTATGCGAAGTTTCTAAAAGAGGTGTGTATCAAGTCTCAAACCCATTAGGTGAATTCTGAAATCTTCGTTTATTTGATCAGAATTTCTCTAAATCTCTGTTTCGCTGTTTTTTTTTTTTTTGGCTTTTTAGAAAACCATTGCCGTGAAATTATATATATAAGGGGGACCGTCGAGTGATATGGATTCCACCATGGAAATTGATTTTTTAAGAAAAATTACAAATATTTCCATATTTGATGGGTTACGAAATTTTTAATGGCCATTATAAATTTAGGCAAAGTCCCAGCGGAGAGTTGCAAGTCCCTTCCTTAAAATGTTATTGTGGAATCTCTCAAAGCCTGAATCATGTAAATTATACTGTTCTCATATGGCAATTCATAATTTCAAGCCTTACCAAACACAAGAAGGCTATTGTTGGAATCCACCAAACTTTTACAATTTCAGAGTTTCTGGGAATTTCCAAATTCTGATGGAATTTTCTACCAAACATGCAACGAGGGTGGGTTGTGTGCTTGTTTGTATTGCCGTATTTGTTAATATGGTGCGAGAATCTTACTTGAAAAAAAGCTCAAATTCTGTTCTCTTTTGCTCGATTTTTCCACCTTCGGGTGACCGGGAAAGCCAATCCATATTGATATTGATACGTTGGTGGGATACAGGTCCGGGGAGATCTAGTTAAAGCAGAAGAGTATTGCAGCCGTGCAATCCTAGCAAATCCCGGCGATGGTGATGTTCTGTCTCTCTACGCTGATCTGATATGGCAAACCAGTAAAGATGCCCGGCGTGCAGAGAATTATTTCGATCAAGCAATCCAAGCTGCACCTGAGGACTGGTAATGCTCACAAACCAAAGTCGTCTTTCTCTAATTTGATTTATTAATGCTACGAAATCATTTGTTTTCTTGATTGTACTGAAACCGAATGAATTTTCAGAACTCTTGGAAAAATTGGCCTACTTAACCCCTGTTTTTTAATAAAAAATAATACGGGGATGCTGTCAAACGAGTTCTTTATGGGGGAAAATTTGCTTTCATCATACAGGAGTGAAAGAATCATCTTTGTGTGTACTTCCGAAAAGAGCTGAGAAAAGTGTCATTCTTTTCTAATGGCTTCTTAGAAAAAGGAAAGATTCTTTGGAAAGAGTTTTTTCTTTTTAAGGAAAAAAGATGATTCTTTTTTACTACTATTATAACGGTAATTCTTAGGTTTAATTTCCAACGATAGATTTTTTTTCAAAAGAATCCCTTTCAATTTTACTGGTGTAGGAAGCAAAAAAGCTTATCTTGTTTTTAAACATTTTGCAGTTATGTGATGGCCTCTTACGCTCGATTTCTTTGGGATGCTGAGGAAGAAGAAGAGGAAGCAAATCAATCACCATCTTTGATCCAAGCAACATCTACTTCTTCCATTGCTGTTGCTTCTTGAAATGAGACTTGTTCCTCGCTAGTCACCAGTCAACAGTCACGAGTGCTTGCCAATCCATTGTGAAATATTCTCTAATACGCATATACGCCCTGTAGATTACAAGAATCAAAGGGTGGCGATGACAGTGATGATAAAGAATAACTTTTCTGACTAAATTTTATTTTAATTCAAAAGTGGTTGGAGTGGTGATTAAGAATACGCTTTAGGAAGTATGAGTTCTCAGTTCAATTCTTATTGAATTTCAAAAGATCACTTTACGTATGTGAATAAAAATGTTTGCTCATGATTCAAAGATTAATAGATTGTTCTATAAAAGACTTGAACACCTTTGTAATAAAAAAAAAATTATAATTCAAAAAAGGGGAGATCATCACCATCAAATATTGTTTATCAGTCGCAGGTTATCTCTCTCACGGTAAAATATTCAGAAGGTGGGTAGAACTAAGTAGGTCATATATAAATGATTATTGGCCCTTAAAGTTGAGTTAGCTCCACTAAAAAAAGTTGGAAATGATCAATGGCTCTTGAGACTTGAGAGAAGAATCATGCTTTGTTGTAGGGACTGAAGAAAGAGCGGTAGGTTTAAAAATTGTAGGTGAAGAGATTAACATGGTCTTCATAACCCATAGTACAGGCATAGGACTTTAAAATCAATTCGAAACTGAAAGAATGGTGACAACTAATGATAATGATAACACAATGAACGGGCCATCGCCCTTAAGAAGTTGCTTGCTTGTCAGAGTGGAGAGACTACGTGTATTTCTTTGACCCTAGACCTGAGCCATTCAATGTAGATTGAAAGATGTGATAATAGGTTAGGTTGGGTTTGAGTCGGTTTAAAATGAATTTGAGTTTGTATATTTAATTTATTTAGACTAATTTATTTTTTTGAAAGGTTGTTTTTTTTTTTGAAAGGTATTTAGACTAATTTATCAATAAAAGTTTTAGAATAGACTCTATATATTTAAAGAATAGTTTTAATATGATTTGACTTTCTAAATAAAATGACAAATTTTATTACTCAAACTTATATAAATATATTAAATTATGTTGAAGACTATTTAATTTCCTTAATTCATTGAAACGTCGATGTCATGTAAAGTGAGACAAAACTCTATGAACTCAAAAACTTTTAATATATATATACATATATATATATATAAAAGAAATGTGAATATAAAAATAAAAAGAAATCGTATACTTTCAAAAGTTTAATGAAATAAGACATAAGAAGAGGATTAGAAAAAGAATAGAAGGGTTTTTTTATACTCAAATGGAATGTTAAAGCTCAATTATATTGATCTTCTCATATATTTGAAGTTGATTTTTAACTTAATATTTTAATCAATTGGTAGGGGACGTAGATGGTTGGTTATATAGACATCACACTTTTCTATCAGCAGACACCATTTTTTATTTTTAAATGTGAAATTACTGTTTTGCGCTTCCATTTTAGATTGTTCGAACGAACGTTCAGTTCATTTTTCACACCTAAAAAGTGTCTCTGCTTGCAAGAAAGTGTGGTGTCTAAGTGAGCTGGGGTCATCACATGTGAGTTACTTTATCCTTTTTCATTTTGGAGTGTAATGAAGGACATTGATTTTTTTTTTCTTCTTCTTTATTTCTTTCTTTTAACGGTGTTTAGATATTTTTAGGGCTGCAACTCGGGTCGGGTTTTGGCCCGACCCGCATGACCCGACCCGAGAAATCATGCGGGTCGGGTTACAATGGTTGGGTTGTAGGGTCGGGTCGGGTTGAGAAAAGAAAAACCCGACCGAAATTCGGGTCGGGTTGGGTTGAGCCTTTTAAATTTCGACCCGACCCGACCCGACCCGAGAAAACCCGACCCGACCCGACCCGACCCGCCATAACTTAATATAAAAGCTGCCTTAGTCCCCAACCCTAGCAGCAGAACGGTAGAGAAAGGAAAAGAAAGGGAAAAAAATGGGTGAGTTCAAGGAAAAGGGTAGGGCTGTAACTCGGGTCGGGTTTCTCGGGTTAAGGGTCGGGTCGGGTTGGGTTAAGGGTATTACAATCTCGGGTCGGGTCGGGTTCACTATCTCGGGTTTTTTTTTCGGGTCGGGTCGGGTCGGGTTGAATATGGAGTGATTCGGGTTAGGGTTGGGTTTATTAAAACCCGGCCCGCCCGACCGAGTTGCAGCCCTAGATATTTTTAATAAAATAAAAATAAAAGATGCCCGATACCCGACGGCTGCAAGAGTGTCCACGCGAAACGCAACATCGCTTATAGGGGCATTTTGCCATTCAATATTCCTTTGGGTATCGACCGATATTTAAACGGTTGAATTTCATAAGTGATGCAATTTAAAAGAAATTCTTCTACTCAATCATTACAATTTTGAAAGATAGACCACAAAAATAAATGGCTAGTAAAAATAAAAATTTAAAGTTTAAAATTATACACCTAAAATAATTATATGAATTTTAAATTTCAATATTCATTGTTTTGTCATTTTCTACATATTTCATTTAGAAGTATTTTGATCCATATTAAATTTAATTAATAATTTCTCTAAACAAGAAGATTTAAAAAGCCTGGTAGAGTTTTTTTGGAATTAATCAACATAATACTCAACACAACTCACTAAACTCATTCAATTGTGGAGTTGGGGAATTTGTCTAGTCGGCCGTTATAATTTAGCTCATGCCAAAATCAATCCTCAGTCCTAACCAGCGTATTTAAGAAAGTGATGATGAGTTGTTCATTGAGTTCGATTTTTTTTCTCTAAAACTTGACTCAATTCAATAAATTCTTAAATCTTAGATGATCTTTGAGACGAGCCTAATTATTTTCTAATCAAATCTATGCATATTCAATTTTTTTTTTGAATTTACGTGTGGAAAACTTCAGACACAGTACTACTAAAGCCCCACGGGTGGTACCTCTACCCTTTAAGACATCACCAAGATTAGTCCGTGAGATTCGAGCTATACATATTCAATTTTTATCTAACCTAAATTAGTTGAACTTTTTATTTCTTCTTTTTTCAACTTGTTCATTAATTCATTACATTTGAAACAAAAACTAATGTAAAACCACAAAAATAGACAATTATATCAGTTTTAAACCACGAAATAGTAGCCTTAAGCTTAACTACCTTTTTTAGTGATATTGTATATAATAATTAATATTTTGATTGGAAACGATAGACACTCTAATTTGACCCACACTTGATATCTCAGGTTTTAATTTTTTTAAAAAATTAGGTGAGAGAAATTTCTCGGCTGATATCGAAATTTGAACCCCTCACCTAACATCTCTCTCGTAGAGTCTAACTAGAAGCTTTGGACCAAGCCATCCATGCACAAAGGCCTCAGTCGACCTCCTACAAGCCCAAGCCCAAAAATGATAGGAACTCACCCAACAAGCCCCAAAACAATAAACTTGTCCAAACGCAGGAGCCAAGATCCTTAAAGCAACAGTCATCCCCCATAAACCTCCTCAACCAAGTCCAACACCAAACCCAGTCCAAATGTACCCAAACTTGACTGTGGACCAGACCAAATTAAGGACACCCAAGACATGCGTCATCAAACTGATGCGGGCATCTATGAGGGTGGGTCCAAGCCTAATTCATATCAAGCTAAGTCCAAGATCCAGGCCAATCCAGCTTTGTGCAAACCTACACAAGCCAGGCCCATAACTCAGACCCAGCTGTCATTCAATTCTCAAGTCTCAACACATGTGGGACGCATGCCATGTGCAAGACCGACTCATTTTGAGTCAAAAGTCAAAACAAGGATAGTCGGTGGTGCATTAGTTTTTAGAAGTTATCTAAAACTAGAAGTCGTTTAATTTAGGAATTGTGAAATTTTAAAACTCAATTTTAAGTAGGTGGGAGGGTCGGCTCCTATGTTTAGAATGTAGGGTCGGTGTGTGGTGTCTTATTTAAACCAGTTGTGATGGCCAAACTTTGGAGCCATCGATTAGCAATAATAAATTTTATTTTTTTCCATTGAGAATCCAGATTGGCGTTTGCTGTTGTGTTGGTCAGAACCATCCACTTCCGCTGAAGATCAAGATAGTAGTCCAGTTGCTGCAGAGTGCTCTTTGATTCTTGACTGAAGCAGAGGCGTGTGAGGAGTTGAAATCCAATCTTCTCAACCCAGTCATGGCAGGAGAGTCAGCAGAAGGTTCTCAATTTGATACCCGTCAGTTTGATGCGAAGATGAGCGAATTGCTCACTGCAGATGGACAGGAGTTCTTTACATCATATGATGAAGTGTATGAGAGCTTCGACTCGATGGGTTTGCAGGAAAACCTGCTGAGAGGGATTTATGCATATGGGTTTGAGAAACCATCTGCAATCCAACAAAGAGGAATTGTGCCCTTCTGCAAAGGGCTAGATGTGATTCAGCAAGCACAGTCCGGAACTGGAAAAACAGCAACATTCTGCTCTGGGATTCTGCAACAGCTTGATTATGGGCTAGTTGAATGTCAAGCTTTGGTTCTCGCTCCTACCCGAGAACTGGCCCAGCAAATTGAGAAAGTTATGAGGGCCCTGGGTGATTATTTGGGCGTGAAAGTTCATGCCTGCGTTGGTGGAACCAGTGTCCGTGAGGATCAGCGCATCCTTTCAAGTGGGGTTCATGTTGTTGTTGGTACTCCAGGACGTGTTTTTGACATGTTGAGGAGACAGTCTCTCCGCCCTGACTGCATTAAAATGTTTGTATTGGATGAGGCAGATGAGATGCTTTCACGAGGGTTCAAGGACCAGATTTATGACATTTTCCAGCTGTTTCCTTCAAAAGTTCAAGTAGGGGTCTTCTCTGCTACAATGCCGCCTGAGGCTCTTGAGATTACTCGCAAGTTCATGAACAAGCCTGTAAGAATTTTGGTAAAGCGGGATGAGCTCACCCTCGAAGGAATTAAACAATTCCATGTCAATGTTGAGAAAGAGGAATGGAAGCTGGAAACCCTCTGTGATCTGTATGAGACACTGGCCATCACTCAGAGTGTTATTTTTGTGAACACCCGACGCAAGGTTGACTGGCTGACCGACAAGATGAGCAGCCGAGACCATACAGTCTCTGCGACCCATGGCGATATGGACCAAAACACAAGGGACATCATCATGCGTGAGTTCCGTTCTGGATCTTCGCGTGTGCTCATCACCACTGATCTTTTAGCCCGTGGTATTGATGTCCAGCAGGTTTCACTTGTTGTAAACTATGATCTGCCGACACAACCTGAAAATTATCTCCATCGTATTGGCCGTAGTGGCCGTTTTGGAAGGAAGGGTGTTGCAATCAACTTTTTGACACATGATGATGAGAGGATGCTCTATGACATTCAGAGGTTTTACAATGTTGTGATACAAGAGCTGCCATCTAATGTAGCGGACCTCCTCTAATTCTGCTCAACTTCTTCTTTGCATTGTTTGTTAAGTTGTTTTTCGGGTAATGCCTGTTAGAATATATTAGAGTTTGTATTAAATTAGGATTCATATTGTATTAGATTAGAGTTTGAGTTTGAGTCAAATAGCCCTAGGGAAAACTAGAGGCTATATATACTGAAGTCATACACCTTGAATAATATAGTTTTATTCTTCTTTACAATGCCTACTAGCAATGTATCTTTCTAAGCTCAGTATTTATATTTGGCAGTGTCGACCATATTCAATTATTGGGTTAATGTTTGCATCATTTGGCTCACAGTGGTGCGCCCCTAATCCCATTTTAGGGAGCGGGCATCCATTCATACCAATCCATCTATCTCAAGCTCCCATATCTGGTCATCCATTCATACCAATCCATTATTTTTTTCAATCTCAACTTCTCAAGTACTTGCATATCTACTTTCCAATAACATTATTAGGCAACGGTTACATATTGAGCTCACTATGAATATGAACATGCCCAATGAAATGCATTCAGGATGTCAAATTGTCCCTCTGCCAAGAGCTCAAGATATAATAAATTTACTATTTTCAACCTTTCTCCTAATCACGATCACAAGTCAACTCTGCGATTTTGCTTGACAGTCTTCACTCTAATTAATATTAGTTACTTTCTACATTCTTTTCCTTAGTTTAATCACATGCATACAATGGCGTTAAAGTAAGGACCACTCGCAAAATGACAGATCTTATTATTGTACAACTTTTTATGATTCACAATTTTTAATTCAAGCTATAAAACAACTATACAATTTGATTTTCAGAACATCGACGGGTTCAAAGTAGGTCAAGAATCCATGAGGTGCAAACACAACAAGTAGCTTAGTTCAATGCAAGTGCACCATCCAAACGTGCTGTGATGTTGTAGGGATGAGAATAGGCTTTTCAGAGATCTTGAATGCGAACTCCGAATCATGATACAAACTATTCTGACATCAATATTCACAGATATTAACCAGAAACTCAAGTGATTTGAACCACATGAAAAGCTCACAGGGCATGAGAGCGCCATTTGATGTTTACAGTGAGCTAAAAAAATGGGAGGAATGCTTCTGAGCAAGACAATTAACTTGAGAGAATGATATGTTCACACACAGTTTCCACTGTATGAAATGTTCAGATCATTATCTACACAAAAACAATAAAATGCTATGATCACAAGACAAGGGTTTTGCTGTGCCTTTTTCTTTGCTTTCAGTTTGTGCTCATTTCAATGAGTTGGAGCAATGAAGACCAAGATCAAGCACTGAACTTCAGTATGGAATTGGAAACTTCCCATGCACTGGAATTAGAGCATCCATGGACTTTCGGTGTTAGTGGTGGTCTGTAGTTTGTTAGACTAACAGATGGCAAGAAGTTGAAATGATCTGCAACAGAGTTGCATCAAATGGTGTATACAATTTTTTTGTCACTATAGGAATAACCCTCTGTTACATTATTCACTGCCTAGTGTCAATATATAGCAGATTAATAAATTTCATCTACGATCAGTATGTATAAACTTGACTGAATTCTAAGATGGAATTGAATTTGGATATAGCAAGTAAAATGGGAGAGAGGTAGGCCAAGTGTAAGCAAGCTGGTGGAGTACTTTGTAATAAAATTTATAAGAGCACTCTTTGATTAAAGGGGAATTCTATAGAATGGCTATTGGACCAGCAATGCATTCTAGAGTCAAATGTTGAACAATCAAGAGAAAAAGGTAGATAAAGTTACGGTAGAAGAAACACAAATGCTAAAAAAGAGGTGGGCTAACCTTAAAAAAAAAAAAATTTGAAATGATCAAATTAGAGAAACCTTAAATGTAACACCAACAAACAAGATGAGGGGATATCATTTAAGGTGGTTTAGCACATTTGGAAGAGATTACAAACAATCCTAGTTTTAGGATTAGACTACACGTAGAAGATGCAAGGAGAAGAGGAAATCCTTCAAAAAATTGGCTTCATGGGATAAAGAAATATATAAGAGATTATGGCGTGATAGAGGCCATAGCTTTTGATAGATTACAGTGGACGTATAGAACTCGAAAAGCTGACCCTAACTAGAAGGGATTAGAGGCTACTATGATGATAATGATTGATTACTAAAAGTCATCACATTGACTCAGCTTGCTCGCTCGACTGCACCGTGTAAATTTTCAGTTCTGAAAGAACTCTCTAGAAGCACAAGCCATCAATTGCATGAAGCTGAGGTTCAACCAGAACTAAATAATCATTACCATCTGATCAAGGCAATCCAGAAAATGAATGAAGAGTTCTGGTACAATCATTGTTTCCGAGAAAATGGCCTGCAGCATCATGGAATTAAGTGATTCCAGAGCCAGACCAGAGAGCCTTACTCTGACAAAAATGTTAACCCAAATTGTTCAAGCAATCATATTACTTGGTCAAAGCAATCCAATCCCTCAGCGTATATCTAAATCATGTAAAAAAGTAGTATAATCTAGTAATCATAAAAAAGAAGGAAGCATAAATTAATGAAAAGGCACTCTTTACAGTTGCAACACGTGCAAAGATGGACAAGGAGAGAAGTCCAGAATAGCAGAAAGTAGTCCCTCAAGGGTGTTTTATTTTTGAATGACTACAATAAATTGAATTTCTACACAACAAAGAATGTAGACAAAATTTTGAGAAGCTTATTGGAATATGCATTAATGCAATTCATCCATAAGGTTCTGAATGAAGATTTCCTGCTACAATATATACCCACCCATTCAAGGAAATCACCATCTCTCTAGAACAAAGTGATTTCGAATCATGACTTCAATTAAGAGACAGATTTTGTTACCTTGGCCCAGATAGCCTCACAGCCGAAAGCAATGCATCGCTGTTGCAGTCAGATGGTCCAGAAGAAGTACCCTCACCACTCGTGGATTTAGAGAAATTTGAATACAAACGAAGACCGAAATGGGAGGATGTTGGGGGCTGAGGAACATCTGAAAGTCCTTCAAGCATCTGAACAACCTTGGTCATCGATGGCCTTGAATGCATATCTTCCTGGATGCACCACAAAGCAACCTTGATTACAATTGACACTCTCTCATCTTCTTTGTCGCACTGTAACTTGGCATCAAGAATTTCCTGCAGTTTACCTTCTTCCATCATTTTGAAGGCATAAGAAGGAAAATGGGCTTTCTCTGAACTCTCTTCTGGCTTAAAATTTTTTCTCCCCCCAATGATTTCAAGTAATACCATGCCAAAACTGTACACATCGCTCTTCTCTGATATTGCATAGTTGGTGATCCATTCTGGTGCTAGGTACCCCCTCGTGCCCCGTAGTGTTGTGAATACATGACTTTGTTCTCTTGTCATCAATTTCGCAAGCCCAAAATCCGAGACCTTCGCTGTAAAATTGTCATCCAAAAGCACATTTTCAGGCTTTATATCACAATGGACAATTTTTGCATGGCAGTCCTCATGGAGGTAAGCCAACCCTTTTGCTGTTGCCAATGCTATATTGTATCTCTTATCCCAATCCAACAGAAGATCATCTCTATTATTCCGAAATATCCATCTATCTAGAGATCCGTTTGCCATGTATTCATATGCAAGAAGCCGATAAATGCCTTCAGCACAAAAACCACGGATCCGGACCAGATGGACATGGTGGATGCTTCCTATGATGCTAACTTCGGCTCGGAACTCTTTCTTCCCCTGACCAATGCCCTCCAACTTCTTCACAGCAATTTGAGTTCCATCTGGAAGGACACCCTGATAGACTGAACCAAACCCGCCCTGGCCAAGTTTCACAGAGAAGTTATTGGTAGCAGTTTGAAGCTCTAGGTAGCTGAAACGAATGGGCATTCCAGATAAATTCTCTAAGAAGTTATCCTCTTCTGAAGAACCTTGTGATGGTTCAGATGGTTTCTTTCTTCGCATGTATCGAACAGCAAGAAAGATTAAAGCAGATATCACTAGCACCGTTGCAAGTACAATGCCAACAACAACTGGTAAATGATTCTTGACATTGCTCTCCTCCTGTCCATCATTAGCACCACTGTTTCCACTGGCTGAGACCTTTATATACGAAATGTAACCAGTTGAATTACCAGACTCTTGGAAGCCTCCTAATTGATCAAACAAAAAGCAATTTCCTGATTTTTCATCAAAGAACAAAGCATTGCATGAGCAGTTGTGCATGCATGAATCTTTACAAGCTGTTATACTAGATTTGACAGTGGGTGAGACAAAACCAATAGCGAAATAGTCAACCCTGTCCCCAACACTTACAAGCTCCACTGAATTACTTGATCTACAATGAGAAATGATTCTTGAGCTGCAATTTGAAGTGGAGCCAAGGACTGAAGGGCATTGGCAGCGGTTGTTACTGTAGCAGATGGAATATGGAGGACAGAACTCTGGAGTCTGGCATGAATCTTGAGGTATTCTCTTCTGTTCTGCGTCATGCTGTCCATTATTGAGATTATAGAAAGAGAAAAACCCATCACTGCCCAAAACAGCAGCCCATGTGATGTTTAGATCAGAGGTTTCTGCAAAAATGAACTGCCAAAGTAGCACATGATTTTGATCATAGGCTTGCCATGAATTGGAAATTAAAGCCATGGAATATATATTACCACCATTCTTGTTAGTTATTCTCCTGTTGTCCTTTTGCATAGACCAATACGGCTGCGGGGGTAGGAAGTCTGCATAGAACATCATATCCCCTGATCCAACTTCAAGATGAAAGCTTAACTTGTTGCTGTTGGGATTGCTTATCAATTTCATTCCATTTGTGAAGTTCTGCCCTGATAAAAGGGTGTCTGTTGGATTGCTGAAACTCTGCCAAAGAGGCACAGAATCATTACTTACCAAGACTAAGTTGCCTGTATCTTGCAATTCCATGGCAACAGCTCCTTTGCCTGTCGTATTGGTTGACCAAACCACAACATTACCAGATTCCAAGTAGACATTTCCATCATTGCCAAATACAAACTTATCAGAATTGGTTACTGGGGAGCCTCTGTTCGCAGTCCAGACAATTTTTAAACTGTCAGTGTGTTTGATTCCTAACAGAAATGATGTAACACTATCAGTATTATAGAAACCAAAGGCAAATTTCCTATTGTTGGACAATAGAAACAGACCATCATTGTCGACCCAATTCATTTGAGATCCTCTCAGAGGGGGAGAAATACGACCAATACTCTGATTACTAGCAGTACAAGTATCCAAAAGGACTGTAAACAAATATGTGGTCCAAATCAAAGACACAGATACTTGAATCTCCATAGCTATAAAGAATCAAACTTCACTTCTCCAACTCAGCTAAATTGAGATCAAAGAAACTGAGATCAGTCCAAATTTTGGACCCGTATTCCACAAGAAACAGATATTCTGACTGACACCATCAACCAAATATGTAATTCTGCATGAAAGTACACGAAATATTAAAATTTGACCAAAAAAAGAGCTCGGCAAATGCCTCTCAATAAATTGTTAACACAAAACCCTATAATGCATCAAGAAGATGAAGAAAAACAAAAAGGCCTCCCTATCAATGGTTATTTTTCTCATTCAAAAACATTTTTATCAACTCTTCAGAAAACTATCATTTTTGTTTTTTTCTTCCATTCAAATCTTCAGTATAGTCATTTCTCTTAAATTCTATTCACGACCTTGTTTACCAAACCATGCCCATATAGCGAAAACAAATTTTTTGGCCATTTAATTGATTCTTAATTTTATTTATTAAAGAATGGTAATTAAAAAAAAAAAGAGTAGTTTCTTTTCCAATCATCCCGAAGGAGCCTTTAAAAACCCCAAGCGCACATTTAAATGACAATCATGGTGACAATTCAGATACTGTTTATCTAAACATGCCATATGAAACAACACTCGAAAATCAGCTGATTATTCTGGACTGGTCAATGATTTTTTGTGGGGCTTATTCATTTAACCCATCCACACGAGTAAAAAAAAATGAATGAACTGATAATCCAAAACTTAACAGTGACCTTGATGGGTTTCTTCGTGTCACTAGAATATACAAGAAACTGAGCATAGAAACAGAGTAGGCTAAAAAGAAGATTAAGAAACATAGATTTGTCAGGACATTTAAAGGCCTTTATTCATCTGGTTAAACATACGAGAATCATATCCAGCAAAATACACTTGATGAAATTTGCTGGGTTTTCTCAATATAACCATTACATAAAAGAGTCTTAAGAAACAAAAGAAGAATAAGCAGAAAATTGCTTCATTGACAAGGTGGCTCTTTTTAATTTAGTAGCCTCTAATGGTGCAAAGGATTCCCAATTTTTTTTAATAAAAGGGAAATAGAAGCGGCAGACAGGATCATTGAACCGAGACTCACCTCATTTTCTCTGTTTGCTGCCGAAATCTGGTGGTCTCGAAGTGATGAGCTTTGAATTGTATCGAGATTTAAGTGTAGAAAAGTCAGAAAACACAGGTCACCTTCTTCCAAATCTACTGAGAAATCCGTGGATTTTGAGATGGGTTTTACATGTTGAGGCAAAATTTAAAGTGTAGATCAGTAGAATCTGTGAATTTTGGTTGGACAAGTGAATCAAAAGCAGTTGGGCAATCTCGCAAGCATTTATTGCCATGTGGAAGAAGAGAGAGAGAGAGTGGCCTACGCCTTTGGTCGTGGATGTGGTTCTTCGAAATGCCGGGTCCCACACTTCCATATTTTCATGACCGTTTAGTAGCAGCCAGCCACCCAGACCCAGTACCCACTGGCCCACTGCAATTGTCTATGAACCTCTGAGATTAAAAAATAAAACAGTAATTATAATTTCATTTTAAGCAGTTTTAATCATCTGGCATAATACAAACGACGTAGGTGACTCCTGCATTGCCCCTTCTATTATGCAGTATTGTAATCTTCTTGATAAGTTTGGGGTTGTTTGAGTTATGCCATCTTTTCTAATTGAATTGTCTTTTATTTAGAATATTGCATCTGTCTCGCCTAGTCTAAATGTTCTTCATTATAGAAGTTATCTTTTTTTTCCCACCGTTTCGAGTATTTGGTGGAAACGAAGTAACAGGTTGTTTAGACATGTCATGGTTGGAAGTCGTGCTCATGCTAAGTGTGTTTCTTGGACTACTTGGTTATAGGAATTTTAGAATATTTTTATGACTAACATTTTGGGTGTATAGAAAGAATGTCTTAATCTTACTTAAGGCTCCAATGTGTCTTTTCCAATTTTTAGTAATTGTTATTTTTTTGTATTTTTCTATATATTCGCGCCTCTGGTGCCTTTTTATGTATTAATATATAAACGATTTTCAAAAAAAATAAAAATTTTTAATTAATGCTTTTTACTTAAAACATAAGACAAGTCCTGTTTTGATCTGGTTGGTCTCATCTAATGCTAAATATTTTGGCGTAAAAGAAATTGTGATGGACTTCTGAAAATTATTTTTCACTTAAATTAAAATAAGTATTAGAAAATTTCATTTTCTTCCACAAATTTTAGAAATGAAAACTTCCTCCAAAGACCAAAGGTTAAAGACTCACAAGGGAAAGAGAATCCAGGCACGAGAAGGGAATCAGGGATCCGTCGTCTGCATCACTATCAACCTCAGACGCTACAAGTATATACACCGAAACTCGATGCATACCATACTGCGAGCCGAGCGGGGAACATGCTTTATGCTTTGTGCTTCGTTAATCTTAATCAACATAATTACTGGGCCATGTTCTCAATCTGCGATGCACGAGGTTCCATTGGGCCGACCAGACACCAATTCTGCGTGTATCACCACTTGTAAACTTTTTAATTATTTATCTTTCACAACTATGATCAAATAAATTCATCATTAGATAGGATTCAATGGAGACATTCTCACGGAATCAAACTAACGAAAAAGTTGTCCATCGAAAATAATATTAATATTAGACTTCACAATTTTTTATTTGACAGGTTTATTTTTTTAATCCAAGTACTGTACTCCAAATTCAAAAATCTTAATCACTTATTTAATATAGGGTATATTTGTAATTTTCATCAAAACAAGAATTTTAATGGAAATTAGTTTTTCTATAAAATTGAATTTAATTTTCATTATACCTCAAATGGTCACTCCTTGTAAAGTTGCCCCAGTATATATGGGTAGGAGGCTTACACATACCTCGAAAATTGGCGTGATATTCTGAGAAACCTAGACACTTTGATCATTAAGAAAAGGGAATTTAAAAAAATATATATTTTTTATTTTATTCATAATAAAAAATAAGATTTTTAATGAAATTGTACATAAATTAAATAATCATAATTTTTTCTACCAAAAAAATCATTTTCAAGAAAAGTAATTTCCCATGAAGGAGGGTAGAAAAGTTAACTTTCCTCTCTATTAGTATATAAACATGCTTTCATAATATAGGAATTATAAATACGGGACTGGAGTTCAAATCCCAACTGCGTATAATAATAATAACTATTTTTCCATTTCCAAAAAAAAAAAATTTCCATTTCTAAAAAACATAAGAATTTAAGCGAAGTCATATCAAGTTTAATAAAAACAAAGTTTTTTCATCTTTAAAAAACTGAATAAAAAAAGAATTAATCAAGTTAAAGTGAAAAATCTATTATTATTTATAAACTAATTCAAACATGAGGAAACTCAACCTATTACCACCCTTAAAAAGGTATGTACTGTGTAGATCGTTATCAATATTTTTTGACTCGACATCATAATTCACAACATACCATACAATAAAAATAATATAAAAATAAAAAATGAAAAAATTGAAAGCCCACAATCATCATGTTTTGAATAAAAATAAAATAGAAAAGTGGAAAGAAGCACTATTAGAAATTAAAAGATTAGTTTGACTTAATGCACATAGTAACACAGAAGATTAATTTTAAATGGAAGATGAAGTGATTGATTTGGCAGTTGTTTTCCCATTTTCAACCAGTTACTGTCAATTTATTAGCAGTTGATTTGACATCCATTAGTTATTAATTATTATATTATTTTTCCTCCTTCAAGGCCAGGGAGGAATCTTGGATTGGGGCCCTTCAACTCATTCCCTTAATTGGTTTCTTACTTTTTTGGCTTCAATAGTCTCCAAATTATTCAATTTATTTCTTTAATGAAGTGGGATTTGGTTGAAGAGTAAGCAAACAGCAGCCTTATTTTATGATTTATGCTGTTTGATCATTTTTTATAAAAAAGTGTGGAATATGAATTTCTAAAGAGAGAGATTAGAAAAACAATTTGTAGATTTTAAAGTACATAATGAAACACAGGAATTAATCATTATTCAATTTGATCCATGACTCAAGATCCAATTCAAACACAATTCGTGACGCAATTCATGACTCATGATTTATTTCATAATTCAATTTACTCAACTCATTATCCAATCTAAGACCCAACAAATCTAACCCTTGTCTTATAGTCAAATTAACTAAACATATAAAACATGAATCAATCAATGACTTGAGACCCAATTGATAATCACCAAATATACTATCAATAGACGAATCTAATACAACCTAACTTATAAATTTATAGATTAAATTAAAATAGGTCAAATCAAGATCTAAATTGATATAAATTTATTTATTTTGAGTTGCGTCTTTTAGATTTAAAATTAAATATTTAATTTACATCTCTATAGAAACATGTAATTTTTTTTTTAAGCGATACCATTATCGTTCTGGATCTCTGTCTCGTGTTAATGTAATTTGTATCATACATGCAAGGTAGTAGAGCAGTGGCCTACCACAATGAGTTTGGAATTTGGTTCATATTCTAGATTGTAAAGGAAAAAAAAGCCACGTGGCACATGCTTGCCTTCCTGTGATGCAAGTGTAACATCGTTCATGCATCCATCTATATTCCTAACCTCTGACGTTATTTCATGACGTTTTATGGGTCACTGAAACTTTTACGGGGAGGGAGAGCGCCGTGAGAGAGAGGAAAACGTGAGAATGACGGCAAAGAGAGGAACGACGAAAGAGTGCAGCGACAGTCGACGAGAGAGACTTGCAGAGAATCTGAGAAAGAGAGCAAAGAGCCCATATGTTTTGTATTTGTGTGAGTCCAACGGGCCTTCGAACTCGTCCGCAGCCCATCCGAAAATTATCGGACTTTAAGGATCCGGTCCACAAGTTGAAAAGGGACTCCAGGATTTGGCCCATTTCTTATCAGGAAGGTCGAGCCGGACAATCCACGAGCCGAACCTAGATTCTTTTATAGGCATAAGAGGCCCACCCATCAGCAGGGCCTGAAACTTAGGCCCATGAATCCTGCTTTTCACTTGGCTCTCTGGCAATCATAAAAGGCACTCATTTAACAATAGAACCTATTTTATTCTAAAGATACATGGATATTTTCTGTCTATCCGATATGAACAGTGTACATAGTTCACTTGGACTCGTACTCGCGTTAGATATATCGAGTCTTAAAGAGTTGATATATATCGGTCGTACATACATAATATCGGTGATATTGATCGATATATTAGCTACGATATCATCGATATTATACTGTCGGTAAAAAATAAAAAAAAAGAGAAAAATATATAAAAAACCGATGGAAAATTGATATTTATTTTCTTACAATTGTTTTTTCCTCATTCTTTGCTTAATCAAAACCAATAAAAATTTATGGTGACATTTCGATTTTGACTTTTGAATGAAAAATAATGGACTTTCCTTTTTTTTTTTTTATGAAAATTTAATGGTGATTTTCATTATATGGAAAATTAATGGTAACTTTTTAAAAATCGATGAAAATTTATGGTGAATTTTCATTTTTTCATTAAAATTTAATGGTTATTTTTCGTGTTTTATTAAAATTAATGGTGATTTTTAAAAAATAATGAAAAATTAATGGTGGCTTAATCAAAATCGATGAACATTCATTGTGATTTCTCGTTTTTTTTTTTATGAAAATTAAATTGTGTCTTATCATTTTTTGATGGAAATTAATGATCAATTTTAAAAAAACAATGAAAAAGTAATCGTTGCTTAATCAAAATCGATGAACATTCATTGTGATTTTTCATTTTTTATGAAAATTAAATTGTGTCTTTTCATTTTTTTTATGGAAATTAATGATCAATTTTAAAAAAACAATGAAAAAGTAATCGTTGCTTAATCAAAATCGATGAACATTCATTGTGATTTTTCCTTTTTTGGTGGAAATTTAATTGTGTCTTTTCAT
This sequence comes from Chimonanthus salicifolius, assembly GCA_013350335.1. NCBI lineage: Eukaryota > Viridiplantae > Streptophyta > Magnoliopsida > Laurales > Calycanthaceae > Chimonanthus > Chimonanthus salicifolius. Next base: position 70,644,761 of record CM023535.1, on the reverse strand, counting down.
TTTTTATGGAAATTAATGATAAATTTTTAAAAAAACAATGAAAAATTAATGGTGGCTTAATCAAAATCGATTAAAATTTAAGGTGATGACTTTGCATTTTTTTTATGAGAATTTAATGATGATTTTTCGTTTTTTAATGAAAACTAATGGTGATTTTTAATTTTTTTTAATAGAAATTAATGGTCATTTTTTCAAAAACGATAAAAATAATATTGAATATATACATTACACCCATAAACTTTTTGAGCAGTTAGATGATGACAAGTGAATTAAGAATTAAATTGAAAGAGATTTCTTTATAAGAATTTTCTTCTTGAAAGAGCTTGAGCATGGGCACTGCCTAGACACCGAGTTGCAGCATAGAATAAAATCTCAAACCAAATCCTATTGATCGTCTCCCATCGTTCATGTACCTCCAATTTCTTCACCATTTTAGCCAGCTTACGTGCATCCAAATCGATCAACGTTGTTTCCATTTGCCTCTGCTGTCCACGATATATTGTTGCATCTTTGGTCACCTTATCAAAGTTTGAGAGTAGAATGTTGCAAGCTTCTTTTTGCAACTCTTCAAATGGCATGTCCTCCTCAATTCTCATTTATTGAAGAACGTCCAAGTTCTTGTAATTTAAAATGAGATCATCTAGCTCTGTAGTATAGGCTTCAAACTCGGTGTTTCTTAACTCTTCGAATGCAGTAGAGTACCAGCTAGGCTTCTTCTACGATGTGCTCTTCACCAAGGCTGCTTTGATACATACTTCTGCCGGATATGCACTCCGTGCTATCTGCTCTCTTTTTATCATGTCTGCATTTTTCAGCTTCTTCTTCTTCTTATCGAATGACAGATTCAGTGAAAAAGATGTGGCCATTACATATACTCTGCTTGGTGGAGCCATTTGCTTAGATGTATTGGCTTTTGTTATGCTCATTTTATCCAACTGGACCATTACTTTATTCATTATATAATTGAATTAATAATCAATATCAAATTATACTAACATTTTTATCTCCTTCAAAGTAATTTCATGAATTCATTAAATAAGTTCTCTTTACTTCTTAAAAAGTAATGACATTTTTTTCTTTGATCTAATAATAAATTTACTCTTACATTCTTATGGATCTAAATCCCATCTTGACTAACACAAGTGATAACTCATTTAAAAAAAAAAAAAAATTACATACATAGATTTGTCTCTTAGATTTATTCATTTAAATTGTGTTTTTTTTTTTTTTGTTTGTTTCTTTAAAAATTGTTGAGTACGTTTTTAAAGTAAAAAAATATAACTAATTTAAATAAAATTCTTTTTTATTTCACATCTTAACTAATGTTATATTAAAATAATAATAATGAAGCAAGCTAAGTTTTAGAAATAATTCATACGTTCACAGTTCACACCACCAATAAAATACGAACATTCATGTCCTATTATATGACAGTGGTGTTGAGCCAACCCAACTCATGCTCTTTGCGTGGGGTTAGGTAGGGAGAAGCATAACAACTACTTTTCCTGATTAAAAATAAATTAATGAGTTGGGTTTAAGTTTTTAATTGGACTATTGATTTTTTTTTTTAGCAAAGTGCATTTTTAAATTTGATCACATAAAACACAATTCTTCCATTTTATATTTATATAAAAAGATAATTAAAAATGTCTGTTAAATGAATATTGATCATTTGTTCATTAAAGAAAGTTGTGATTTGATTTCATATTGACAAATAAAAATAAGAAAATTTGTAAAAAAAAAGCTAAAAATATAAAAAGATATTTTAAGATGGAATTTACTGAGTTAAAAGATTTAGTTTAACTTTATCATATCATCATCTAAAAATAGGAGAGTCAAGTGTAAATCGAACTCAAAACCTCACTTCATGAGACTGACGTCTTGGCCGTCCTGTATGATCCAATTAAGCCTATTTTTCAAGATTGGTTGAGCTCATTTTTAAAATATTAAAGTCCAATCCGAAATCAAGCTAGGCATGACAAATTTAAAAATCCAATTTCTATGTAAAAACTCATTTAAAACTTTAATTTGATTATAATTTTACGTATATATCTTACACGGTTAACACTCAAGTATTCCTTAGATGTTATGGGCTTCAGTTGTAGTTTCATTTCGTCATTGTCATATCAATAAAATAGTATACGTGTGTTTTAAGTATTCATGCATGAACAGTTTTAGAAAGATTAACTTCTCATTTTAACGCGGCCAAAATTTATTAAGAGATACAGGATGGAGTGAAATTCTCATTTTATTTTTACCGGTGTACCACTCATGATATACCAACATGCAAAACATATACATGTAGAGCGACGTGTTATCGATACACCGATAGAAATAAAATGAGAATTTCATTTTATTTCGTGTCTCCTAACAAATTTTACCTATGTTAAAATGACTGGTCGAATATATATTAATTAAGAGAGAAATCTCATATGAATCTGTGAGGTGGATAAAAAACTTCATGAATAACAAAAGTTAAGAGTCTTTACTTTGATCATCATAACTTTATAAAAAATAAATATTTTTATAATAATTAAAGTTTAAAATTTGAAATCATATGATTATTATGATTAGATGGGAAGTTTATATAGTAAATATTTTTTATTACTTTCTAAATATTACGTTAGAAAATATACTTGATAATAGCTTTTTAAATGGAAAATTTGAAAATCTCCCAAAGTTTTCCCAACAAGCTCATCGAGCGATCACCATTGGGACCATTGCATGAGGACCCGGTTCAAAGACACGTGTACGGTCGACAACGTTCTTCTTGGAAGGATGCAAAACGTGCGTTTCGGACGGACTTTGTAAGCTTTTTTTGTCGTTCCCAATTTTTCTCCCCTTCGAGGCGAGAAAATAACGACGGGTGAACAAAACTGAAGCCATGGAAAGAGGAGCCGCCTACGCAGCGCCCTACGAGGGTGGAGGCGCCGGAGGAAAGTTCCGGAAACGTCCGTTCCGCAAGGCACCGGCCACACCTTATGACCGCCCGCCTCTGCCACCGGAGTCGTCTTCCCGCCAGCGGGATGGGTGGTTCTCAAGGCTGGCGGATCCTGCCTCCCGACTTATCACCCGTGGCGCCACTCGTCTCTTTCCTTCTCTCTTCTCCAAGTCCCCTTCTTCTTCTATTACCGATTCCGGTATGCTCTCTCCTCTCTTCCGTTTTCTCTTTTCTTCCCCATTTCGCTATTCTGTACTATAGGGTTTCACACTCTCTGCCTCTGTACCTCTCGTTTTCCCCCTTTACTTCGGTTTTATTTTTTTATTGGCGCGTGCTTTCAGTTCTGTTTTTTTGACTTTGTCTGCCAATATTATGTTTTCCTACCAAAAATTGAATCTTTTAGCAATGCGTCTTATTGAGAAAAGGATACAAAATTTGTGTTGGATCGAAATACAGAAGTAACTTCTAGATTATAGGGATGCTTGATGGAAGAAGAATGCATAAAGGGGGAAGAGGAGGACGGGCTAAGAGGGGCTTTTTAACTGTAGTGGTCTAACTCGGGGGCAAAATAGCCAGACCCTTGATGGACACTGATGGTAAGAGAGCATACGAACCCCTATGAAGCATTACTGCTGTTGTAATGTGTGAATGTTATTGGAGTGGCTGAGAGATGGCGAGTCCATTGTCCTTGCTGCTTAGGTTTCTCTGTGTTTTAGGTTTATAGTCATTCCATAGTTAAGTCATCTTCAACTACTGTAGAGATGAAAGGAAAAGTATGGCAAAGTTGTTATTGATGGAATCTGAATCATAGAGAGCTTTTGTCATCGTCATAGTCATAGACTTGTAGGCATCATTTAAATCATGTTAGTCATTATCCCATTATTTCATCTTTCAAAAAAAAAAACCACCTATTTGAATTTTTTTTTTTGAAGATTACTGATTTTATTAATCGGTTGGAAAACCCACAAAGAATACTCCTGAGGAAGGGCACCTTCTTTGGCTAACTGGTCAGCCATATGTAACCACTCATCATCACTCATTTATCCTATGTAAATGGGTTACCTTTGAAAGTTTGACTTTTCCACTCAACCACATAAAAAATCACGTTATTCCTCACTCAATCAGTTAGTTTTTTTCAGTGTTCTTTTCCTTCTAGTACCTTTTACTTGTAATCTTTCGATTATCTGTACTCAGGCTGTTTTTAGTTGACTACATATGTGCCCAAACCATCTTAAATACCGTTTTTGTTACCTATTTTTATCCCTTTCTCTATTGGAGCAACCTATGGCACTCAATGATTGCTCTATTTCCATCAACTTGCCTCCACATTCTGCACCTTAAGGTTTAACATTTGTTTTATATAACTTATTTACAATAGCCTATGTCATTGCCGTTGAAAAACTATATTTATAATAGCCTATGTCATTGCTGTGGAAAAAAAAACTAGTCATCATTAGGCCATGCTAAAGGATGAATTTTGTGGGATGTTCTATAGTAAAAGCTATTGACGACATTTTTTCGTCATTGGTGTCCTTTATCTTTTATGCATTTGGCACTTAGTTTCACCATCGTATAACTTTCTCACATTATACAGTTTATAATTCTTTTCCAACAAGAAAAGTTTGTGATTACTTCTTGTAACAACAACAACAATACTTGCCCATCTATGCTCAAACATTATTAATACATGTAATTATTTAAGGGGTTAAAATCCAGTCCTAAAACTTAAAAAAAAGGGCTAGCTTCTAATATTTTGATATGTCACAGACTCAGAGTGTAAATTTTCATGTAACATGATTTTCAGATTTTTGTCCCTTTACTGTGAGGGTATGGCATCATTTTTTGTACTGTTTTGGGTCAGCTGGGTGATGATACAATCTTAGCTGCCCTTTGCTTTTCAAAGAAGTGTGTAGTGCCTGGATGCTCATTCTCCCAACTATTCTTTGGTCAATTTGATGTGAGAACAAAATATGCTTCAGAAATCTCAGCAGAAAAGCACATCATGGGGCTAACTAAGCCCTTCAAAAGGTAATCTCTTCGGGCTTTGGTTCTGAAAGATATTTAGAACTTCAAGCAAACAGAAGAAGATACTGGGAAATTCCTTGTGGCTTTGCATGTATATGTCTACTAAAGAAGTATGCAGAAAATGCTGCTACTTATCACGTCCAGATATGGCAGGAATATGCAGAAGGCTGCTACCTATGGCATCCAGATATATCAGGAATACACCAATACAATATGGATATGGGTTTATGGATGAAAATGAAGTACTGTATAATATAAACTACAAAAGTGTTGCCTATTTTTAATTATCTACACATCATAAGCTGTTGCTAAATGTATTGCCTTCCTGAGTGCCATACAAGAAGACTAATTACCTTACTTTAGAGCAATACGAGCCCACTAAGAAGTCCTAATCTCACACACTCAAAAGTATCTAATGCTCTAGGACTGCCTTTATGTTGACATCCAAATTGCTTGGATACTTTGGAAAGAAATCCAGCAATCCAATACTATTGGGCTTTCTGCACAAATTTGTGGGAGTTAATTCAAGGGTTTTAATCTTGCATCATATCTGCAGAATGTTATGTTGTACTTACGGACATTTTTCTGTCTATCTATGGTTAATGTGAAATTTTTTAGAGGAGTTGTTGGCATTCATAGTGGAGGCTTGTCCAATGTACAGGTTTCCTACCTTGGATCCTACTGTTGAATATAATGAGCCATGGAATGGTACGCTTACAATGGATTGCACTATGTCAGACCAAGATTGGTTTGGCCCCCCATTTTTGCAGAATGTTTGCAAAGGTCGAGATAATTCAACCCCAGTGATTAGAGGGGCTTGTGCAATCTATGGTTACTTATTCTATACAATAGTCTACATGCTTTTAAAGTAGGCTGACTAACTATTGTAAAGGACTTCATTCCATATTATGGAGCAAATTATTTGAACTGTATCATTCCATCTGAGGATTCACTTGGTAATTTGACCTTTGTAATTTGATAATCATCTGATATATTACATTTATTGATTATATATGATGAACAGTGACAAGACATGAGGCCAGCGATGAATTACCTAAAGATAGTTCTTCTGTAAGTATTGCTTCCTTGTTTGTTACGTGTGAATCATGATTTTTTTTTTTTTAAATTTCCTTTCTTCTTGGGTTTGCACATGCTTGCTTAGCATGTAAATTTTGTGTGGTTTGTTTCAGTTGATTTGATGTTGACAACATTGCCCTTTGTTTGCTCGAGTTATTTTGAATTATTTTATACATCCGGCTCATGTGTATGAGGTCGAGCCTGATCATCTGATATATGCTGACACAGGTGATGTTGATGAGACTAATGGGTAAATGACACTGGTGCGAAAATCCTAAATTGGTTGTTTGGGTTGAAATTTGCAATAAAAGAAATGGATGATTGAGAAAAAAAGATAAAACCAAAATTCCACAGAATGGACAGTTTTTCCTAGCAGTTTGAACTTGGAGGGCTGTGGTTATTAGCAGTCAAAGGCTTGCCTTAGTTGTGCCTAAGTCCTTGCCCAGGCTCTAGACCTATTTTACACCTCACCCAGCTCTAAGGCAGGCCCACCTTACTTGAACCTAGTTTTTGTAGAAACTTTTTTCCATAATAGGACTTTTTTTTTTTTTTTGTAATAGCTAGTAATTGTTATATTTAACATGAAGCAATTGTCAGTAATACTTAATTAGAAAATCTAATTATTAGTTATTATACCATATGCTCGTGCATGTATGTAATATGTACTTCTATAATGTGCTTGGAAGCTCAATTGCCAATATTTTTAGTGGTGCATGTTGTATGTAGGCTGCAAACCTATTTTGTGCCTCACCTAGCTCTTAGGTGACATAGAAATATAATATACTTCTGTATGTATGTAGTATTTTGGAGCTTTTGATGGAGAATATTGTATTTTGTTAATAATAACGTGAGGAAGAAACAAAATATTGAATATAAATATATTTTATAGTATCTAAAAGTGCGCCTAGAAAAATTAAGCCCATGTCTAGGTGTCATCTTACACCTTAGGCTCTAGGATCACTTGGTGCTTTGACTGTGCCTTACTCCTTAACTACTGTGGTCTTTGAATGGACGTGGATGTGCCTTGGATTTCTGCCCTTGTGGACCATGTATTTTGATATGTTGCATCAGAAAGAAAAACAACTTAAAAAAAGTGTACTGTAAAACACCACACTCTACTGTTAGTTTAGCTTGGAGAATTATTAGTTTGGCAGCTGTGGTGCTATTCTTTCAGAACAATTTTAGTTTTGCAATTTTAACTTTGGAATGTTGGTGGTGGTTGTTTCAGAGTCAAATATCTGATTCAGATGATGAAAGAGGCCATTGTGAAGCAGAACGACTAAAAGGTTCTTCTGATGGTGATGAAATAAATGGGGACAAAAACAACAATTCACACGATGGTAGTGGGCTTTCTGAAATTGAGCAACTTTTCCAACAGAAAACATTCTCTAGGTAATTTGTGGATTTAAACTTTCCTCTGTATTTCTTCTCTTTCTTTATGCCCTTTTCCTTCTTGTTTTTCTTTTGAGAGAGAGAGGGAGAGAAAGAGAGAGCCATAGAATAGCTGATACTTCTGGAAGAGTAGCTTTAGTATCCATTTCTACTAACATTTAATTATGGGAGTTATACTATTGTGATATATGCAATATACTTTGAAATATAAATTTGTCATCTCTAAAAACTAATACTTTTAATCTATAAATCATTCAAAAAAAACTTTTAATCTATAATTTATAATATCAAATAGATTTTTATGGAGTCATCTTTCAAAGAAATACATTTTGTGTAGTGTAAGGGTGTTGAACAGCCTTGTGTGACGCTGTATCTGTGTATGCTATCGGCATGTGTTTGTGTCCAAAATTATTTTTCCTTATATAGTAATGAAGCAAGTTTTTTCTTTCATATGGGTGCTTATTTTGAGATTGGAAATGTTTTGAAATTTGTATTCATTTAACTTTTTGAAGAGCCCTTCCAGTGTTGTGTATAGAAAATCTGGAATGATGTACTATGAAAGTCTGACTTGTCATGGTTGTTTTTGTAAAGTCTTATGAAGTCTTTTAGATTGCGAATGCCTGGTTACTTGGTCATCCAGAAAAAAAAAAAACTTAACTATTTCATCACCATCAAAGCCTTGCTCCATCTAGCTGGTTGGCTTTGCAATTTCTACTTTTCCACTCAACACCATTGAGAATCATGTTCTCCATCCCCCACTATCATGTCCTGTTTTACAATCTAAATCCGTGTCTTTAATGGCCTCTCTCTCTCTCTCTTTTCTAGTAGCTTTTACTTGTCATACCAAGGCTGTTCTTGGGCCATTTTCCCATAGATGTGGCCAAACCATCTAAAATGACTTCATCTTTACGCTTTATCCCGTTTTGGGATTTTATTTTTGTAAGCTCATCAGACCTAAAGAATCCCTCTCTCTCTCTCTCTCTCTCTCTCTCTCTCTCTCTCTCTCTCTCTCTCTCATCTCATTATTGCAGTTCTTTTTGTTTTAGTTTCCCTCTTGCAGTCGTCTTTTTTTAATTAGTTCATATTACTTGGTTATCACATCATTTGGAAAGAATTTTTATCTAAGAAATTTTCATGGATATATAGAGATGAATTCAACCGCTTGACGGAGATACTGCGTACGAGGACTACTGATATTGCTGATAATGATAGATGGGGGAAGTCAAATCCAAATATGGTTGCAGCAGCCAAAACTGCTGAAGGTGCATTGGGTCAGGAGAATTTAAGAAAATTTGTTGAAGAAAAGCAGTCAGAGCAACTGGGAAATAAATTGATTATGAGGACCCCAGACCCTCCCATGCGATTAACTGTAAGCAGACATCAACCTACTAACTGACCATTCAAACTGTATGACCATACATTTGACATTCATGTGCTTATAAAAGTTCCTTCTTCATTATCTCACAAAAGTAGGAACTCTTCATCATTCATTGGCTGGCATAAAAAATATAACGAAGTCATTCTAGTTAATTAAACAGGTGATGTACAACATGCATGCTGGGAATGTTGTAAAGGATATTTACTAATTGTTTCTGTTATGCAGCTTACTGATGAAGTTGGTGCTTCACCTGTAGACATAGCAAGAGCTTTCATGGAAGCCCGAACATCATCACTAAACCTTAGTTCTCAAAGTGTAGTGACAAAGGATGAAAGACAGCTACCTTGCAGTGATGGTTTTGCAACATCATCGTCTATTCCATCAACTCCATTAAAGTCACCTATATGTTGGCCAGGTGCTATGCTACAAGAGGCTCCTGGCTATCTCACCCCTCAAACTCAAAGAGGCAGGATTAGGCTTAATGATTTGCCTCGAAGCCCTTACCACCGTGCAGTTCATTCAAGATCCATAACTAAGGTTTGATCAGACATCCACTCTTTTCAAAGTGGAGCCAACTGTTTTATGGGCTCTTTCAATTGTTTTTCAAACTTTGCTAAATTCTTGAGATCTTGGTAGTCTGTTAATTCTTGTCTTTTTTGTTCTTATTTTTATTGTCATGGTGTTGTTTCTAGGGTTTTGGTGAAAGATCTATCAACCTGCACTCAACTCGTTCTAAGCAACCACAAACTCCTGTTTTTGGTAGCACACAGGTAAGTAATTTCTTCTTGAATTGCACGATGTTTTTCATTCCTTGGATGTGCATGTGCTGCTTTGATAAGTTTGAGCAATACCTACATCCCTTTTCTACTTGTGATCCAATTGGTAAGTCAATGTTGTTCTTATATAAATATTAAGGGAAAATAGTTTGTTGGAGATTTGTGTCTCTCATTATTAGAGGGCCTATGGTTCATCCACTTTTAGCATATGGCATTGAAATGGACCATCCTTCAATGATCTGATTCTATCTGGACATGTATGCTGTTAGGCAATGTAATAATAAACTCCAGCAAAAGACAACTACGGGCATTTCATATGTTGCCTTCCAATTGAATGGGTAGAAGTGTAGAAATAAATTGATTGCTTATTTCTATCTGGCCGTCTTATTTGTATCAAGCCAAGGTAACATTAACATTTTCAAGGGCCAAAGGATAGTGTCTGTCCCTTTTGCCTTCGAGCCTCTGAAGATGTGGACTACCTCTTTATCCATTGACCATTTTCCTCTTCTGTATGGGAGCTCCATTCTTGTGCTTTTTGAAGTTCAATGGGTTATGCCTGTTTCTGTTGCTCACGTTTCCTATGCTTGTATGGAGTTCAAGGGGTTCTCGAGATTTTCTATCATTTGGCAATTAGCTCTTTTTGCCACATTTTGGAGTTTATGGTAGGAGCGAAACAATAGTCTTCAGAAATAAAGAGGACAGTTTGACAGAGGTTAGTTGTAGGATTTAGGTGAAATGTGTAGCGTGGGCCTCATCTTTGAAGGAATTTCAGGATTTCTTTGTCTCCAATATCACTAGAGCTAAGAAGGAATGCAGTGGCCTTTTGTAGCTTTGTTTGGTTCGATTGTTGCTTTCTTTACCTCCATACCTTTTTCTATCCTGCGATTATCCTGCGTTAGTGTTTTTCCTGGTGAATTTACTTTTTAGCAGTGGGGGTGTCCTTCCCCTTTTCTATGTATTTCCTTTTTGGCACAGTTCTTATGCCCTTTAATGAAGTTGCCATTTCAAAATAAAAAAGAGGTCTATCTAGGGTGAGTTAGCATTTTGGTGTACGGTAAAAACATGGGACGGAAATAGTTCTCATACAATTTGGCTTGCCTTAAAAAATATAGTTAAAAATTTGCTCATAAAAAGTTGATATGATGGAAAGTCGGGAACGGATATTATATCCTATTTCAAACCTTTGGGCCTAAGAATTCGGCTACATTACTACATAATTAAAAAATATTCTTGTTTTTTGTAATTGTTTCCAACATATTTCAAACATAAACAGTGACTTCAAACTATGATTTGAAATTAATTTTGTTAATGTTGAAATTTTTAGATAAAACTAAATTTCAAAATGTTTAGAAAGGACGAAAGTACAATGAAATACCTACAAATTTCCTCATCCCTTGATCCTTTCATAGTATTTAACGTTTAGAACCCCATCAAATGCCTTGATGAGAAGAAAAAATTAAAATATATTATAAGAAATGAAAAATAAGAAGGGGCATGTTGGACCTAAGGTAAGTGTGTAAGTGAATAATTTGTGAACTATATGTTTAAAATATGTGTTACACATTTATGTCAAGTAGGCATCTATAATATAAGCATCTTTGGAAAAGAACACGAAAATGACATTTTATAGAGGTACACATGATATGGATATACTACCAAGTGCTAAACAGCAGATTGCTAACTACATAACCAGGGCATTTTGTATGATCTAGATAATTGGAATATGAGTTCCACTTCAAATGATTGCTTGGCTTTAATGAACTGCATATAATTCAAACTTCTTTGCCTTTTTATGGTGAAGTGCAATTCAATTTGCCCTTCAGTTTTAATTCAAATATCTTAGGGCAATATGTGATTATGTTTTTGGATTGTACTGTTATGAATTTCTAATTGCTTTTCATATTCCATATTGCCTTTTAATGTATTTCTGATGGTTTTTTTTTCCCATTAAATCCATATAAGGTGAGGAAAAGTTATACTTTAGAAGATGGTTTTGCGTCAATCAGATCTATTCACAGGAAACCTCAGAAGTCCGTGGAGACGGCTACACCCATGGGAGCTGGTTTGTCTCATCCTGTGAGCCCTGGCCTTTTGCCATCATCAAGCTCTAGTGCATTTGAAGGTATCTCGTCCACTGTTCCAGAGAACATGGATACCATAGCAGCAAAAAGCAACATCACGAAGCTCCAAACCATCAGAAATAAGGGACTTGGATATGGTGTTGGTTCAGCTGTTCACCCACACTCGAGTGCAACGGCTAGAAGAATATTAGAAAACCTTGATAGAACTATTCCATCACCTGCGGAAAAGGCGAATGAGTTGAAGCTGTCTGTTTTAGGGCAGAAGCCTGCTCCCAGAGTTGGTGCTGGCAAACCAAATGGTCAGCACAGCCAACATGATACAACTCTTGGTTCTCTTAGCAGTGGCCATTTACTTTTCCAAGACCATTGTAGTCAAGCAAATGGAGATGCAAGGAAAGATGCCCTTCTTACTAAAGATGAAGATGGTAAAGCTGAGAAAGCTGGAGTTAGTCATGTGGTTTCAAGGAACACAGGAATTTCAGCTTCTAACATATTTTCCAATAAACATGAGGTATGCCTTGCTTCCTGAAGTATGATAACAGTTTTTAAACAACTTCATATGAATGTTTTTAAACTTCATATGAATGTTAGCCTGCACTTTGGCTCATGCCATTTGTTTATTGCATGGACATGGGTCTCCCAGGCTTGAGTTTTTTAACCTCCTTGCCTTTTATTTCAGGGACCATGTTTTCCCAATTAACATTGAAAACTATGTTTGTACTCCATAAAAAATGAATGCATATTTAAATCTGCTTTAATCAATAATGGTAACACTTAGCATCTATTATCGTTCATGAATGTGGGAAGTGATGTTACAAATGGTTATAGTTCTATGTTAGTGCAGAAATCATACTTCCAATCAGGGACTTTTGGGTCTATGGAAGTTTTAATTGTAGAGCCCATTTATGAGTTCTGTTGTCTTACTGTGTAAACTTTTGCTATTTACCTTTTCCCAATCTTCTGATGGGCAGGGTCAATCCCATGATCATCATAGCCACTAATCCCATCTACTGGGGTTAGATTTTTTGGTTATTTTTCATTCTATCCTGTCAAAACCTATATTCTTCGTTACCTTGCACTTCGTCATATCCTTATTTACCCCTTAAATTGATGTTTCAAAGGCCCCCCTCTCCTTTTACTTCCTTTTACCTTTATCTTTTCATTTTTTTTGAATAGAGGCTGTTTCCCGGTTTCCCACATACATTCCCAAACCACTTTAAATGACTTCTCCTCATTTTCTCTTCTTTATGGGCTACTTTTAAGGTATCTCTGATGTGTACATTCCTAATTGTTTCTTTTAATGTTTACTCATCCATCTTAGAATACACCTTTGTTACCATTTAATTTTTTCTTAATTGCACAATACCTCAGCTTCATAGAGTGTTGTAGGCCTAATTATCATTTTATTGAATCCCCACTTTAATTTGCATGACATTCTTTTATCACGTGATACACAACTAGCTTGCCTTACCCATCTTGCTCTCATTTTATTGGCTATAATCTAAATCTATTCCTCCCCTTGGATTACTCACCTCTAACATAAATCACCTAATAAATCATTTATTATCCACGAACAAAAGTGGGAAAGTTAGTGTTACACATAGAATCATAGAGGTATAACATTTCCATACATTTTTATTGTTGTTGTCTTTACAAGCATATATGCTTCAAGTGTCTATACATCTTATTCACCCACCAGGGTATAAAAGTTGGTCGAATATTAGAAAAGGAGAGGGAATGTAATGTTGATAGAGATGCACATGATAAGATGGTGACTACAGAAGATAGAATTAGAAATGAGTGCAGTAGGGGAAGTCTAGAAGTTTCTTTAATAGTAGAAAAGTTGGAGAATGCTGCTTAAGACACATGTCTTGATTGGTAAGACAGAATGTGATAGATTAGGGTGATGGAGAAGGTGATTGTTGAAAAGGTTGAGTGGAAAAGTGGATCCTAGATAAATCAGATGAATGACTTTGATGATGACGGTAAATGATGAAAAAGAACTTGCTAACTTGACGTAGGTTATTCAAGACTTGAGTTGAGTTCTGAATGCTACACAATTTTTCTATTGTCGAAGGAAAATTTATCCAGCTTCCACCCATTTAGTTCACTTGGTCGGATTTTTCAAAGATTCAACCAGGTTTTTAAAAAAACTTGCAAAAATCCAACCAAATGTTGGAAACCTGATTAATTGGAAAAAGAGATTAATATGTGTTATCTGTATTTTTTTTTTTTTTGAAATAATGTATAGTTCACTTGTTTCTCATGAAATTTTGATTGGCTCACTGAGTGAGTTTGGGTTGAGATGGACTTGAGGCCCCATCAAGTTGATATGTAGTTTTGTTGTTTTATTCCTTGTTAGCTAGTGTCATAGTTGCAAGAGACGGTTGCTACAACTAATGACAACGGCTAAAGAAGCATTCTATCCTAAGTTGCATGGCCATGGGTGTGACTTGCGACTGTTAAGCAATGTTGTGAAAATCGAATTATATCATAAATCGTTAATACATCTTGAATCACAAATCATGTATCTTAAATCGTAGAATCGTAAGATTCATAAGTGTTTTCCTTCAAAATTATTTAATATATAAAATAACGTAAAATATATCTAAAATGTAATAACATGAGCAATTCTCCAGCTTTCTTTCAATATTATGTGAATTCTATATATAATCAGTTCATTGGAGCTCAAATATTAATGCTCCAACTCCCAAAAGTATAAGACTAGTATATAATCCAACTATATTGTGAAAAATTAATAATGAACTAAAAAGAACCGTCGAAAAATCGAAAGGTTTTAAATGTTCATCAACTCAAGCTTTAAAAACCATTAAAACGAAATGTTTCATGCTTTCACGCTTATAATAACCCCATAATTCTATTATTTATACAAATCGTAAGATTTGTTGATAGATACGAATCGTTCCTCTTATCATATCGTAAGATTTTAACAACCATGGTTAAGAGTCCAACATGAGTGTGATTGTTGGACTTGGTAAACCCCCCTAAAAAAAAGAGGATTCGGGGACATGACATCATAAATAAATTTGGATTTTAACTCTATTTTAAATTAAAATAAGATGCAAAAATGTCATTGATAGAAAAGAACGTACTAGCTTTACTCTTAACAATCAAGTCACAAACATCTCAATATTTTAATTTGGTTTCAAAAGGGGAAAAGTGTAGTAATATTTATATCATCTTGGAAAATAATGTTAAATGGTATTTAGAAGTCCATGCAGAACAGATGTGAGTGTCTTATATGGGTGCAAGTTTGTAACATGGGTGCATCATACATCTTGAATAGTCTTGTGCAACATCAGTTCTATTTGCTATAGATTGGTCTTTGAATTTGTATCAATGTAACCTTGAAAAAGAAATAAAATGCATTTGTAAGTATTTTAATTTGATGTCTCATATTGTTCTGAAGGTTTTTACGAAGCTTCCTTGCGGTGAAAGTGAGGAGAAGAACCAGCTATCATTGCCACACAATCACATTGATGACAAAGGCATTCCATGGGCAGTTTCTACTGCTGCTTGTTCTGATGGTCTTCAGATAGCAAAGTCTCAGCCTCAATCTTCTGCAAACAAACCGGTCTTGGCCTCACTTTCTATCATGAAGCCCAATGGAAAGCATGCAATTTCTTCTGATAGTGGTTCTGGGTTTACTTTTCCTGTTTCTGCTTCTTCTGTGCCCCTCTCAGAACCGCCAACACCTACCATGATGTCGTCTTTCATCAACAAGTCATCACAGCCCAAAGAAGGATCTACAATCCCATCATTTACATTTGGCTCCTCAAATGCAGCCAAGAGTCCCGTTTTCTCTTTTCCCTCTTCTGTCAGCTCTACAATCATCGATGCTTCAATTCCTAAGTTCAACTTTGGATCAGAGAAGAAGAAAGTTTCTTTCAGGTCCGTTAGCAAAGATGCCATCTGTTTTTAGCATCACAGGCCTTGATATTTGATTTTCTTTGGTAGAGTAAAATTTAGTGATTGATATAGAAATTGAAGCTCAATATATGTTTCTGTGGAAAGATGTTCTTCACATTTCATAGTATCCATATTGCTGGCTGCTGGCTTGACAAGGAATTAACAAGTGGTTCCAATGTAAATGTACATTCTTGCTGAATTTGCTTTTATTTTAAATGAATTTTGTATAAAGTGTCATGATATCTCCTTAATGAAGGGCCACTCTCCGTAGACTTACTTGGTATGTGTGGATTGGAAGGTTTTCACATGCCATGAAGAACTTAGTCGGGTGAGACGCCTGGACAGCTTCGGTCATTAAAAAAAAAAAACTCCTTATAGGTGATATCATGGTAGCTTTGACCATCGCTTTTGGCTATTTATCACCTTAACATTTAGTCGGAGACTCTTAATTTTTCTCTTCCCCATTTGAATGTGTGGTTGGTGTTGAGGGTTATTCTCATTAGTTTTGAAATTAATTTTCAATATTTTTGAGGAATCAAAGCGTTGGTTGATGGATTAGCATGTTTATTTATGTGCATGTTGTGTTGTTACTTCAATATTGCAGGTAACTTTTCTGCCTTAAATCGTGATCTTCAACAATCGTTGGCTGCAGCAGTTAGGCAGGATCAGACTCGAATTAGAGTGCAAGAATTAAGTCAATGGAATAATTACTTATTCATGAACTAATCTCAGATGGTCATCAAACTGATTGCCAATGTACGGTGGTCCCTTAAATACCAAGGCTTGCTCATCATTACCCTTGACTTGGTTCTTGTATGAAAATAAATTTTTATTTTAGTACATTGCCTTGGGATCATAAAAGTCCATGTTTAGAGCAGGCTTTCAGATAGTTTTTCTTGTTCTGTGCTGATTCACTCGATGGCTTTTTGTTCATGATCCTTAACAAGTGCAGTATTTCAGATCATGATGAAATATATTCATGGCATCTTCAAGTTGGTGGCATTGTGGTTTAAGCTTCTAGGCCCATTCTTGCTATGGATGATTGGTGTCAAAAATAGTTGGAAAGTGCTTCTTGTTGCAATTACAAGGTCGTGCGTTCTAGTCTGCTTGCCCTTTGGAAAAGAAAAGAAAAAAAAACAAAAAACAAAATATGCTCCTTGGGATGATGACTTGCGAATTTGATGCCATGATTTACACATCTTTGGATGCATGATTTGAGGCTTGAGGGCTGATAGCACCATTGGAAGGGGAAATTCTCATTGTTGGGACAGGAAGCTTGTAACTAATCAAATTTGTTGAGCTCAGTATGATGATATGCTTCAGTGACTGGTTCTAATAGAAAAGAGTAACTGATAATAGTGAGTATGCGCAGAACAATGTACCAAATCAGCAGTTCTAGCCATGGGTTTTCGGAAGCAAGAGAAAGTAAAATGGTGATATTAACTAATGAATAACGAAGATCTGAAACCTGCATTAGGTGCCTGAGTACTCCACGATGCTGAAACTGGGGCAGCAGTTCATGATTTGTGCGACTGGTGAGATATTCGCAATGGCTGCAAAACTGTGCACCTCAGGAAGAAGAAAACAAATGCATAGACAATCAGGTAATGCCTTCAATCCTGTGCTATGAAGTAGCTTCAATGTCCATTTGCTGCTCATAGTTTTCTGACAGCAATTATCTGTAGCAAGCTTTCATATTTCACTACTATTCAAGTATCTGCGATCAAAGCAAATGAACATTCTTTATCTACCCTGGTTTTTTATCCTTAAAATCTCTCAAATTTATCAGTTAATTTCACTGCACTATAATGAGCTCCTCTTTGGTGTTTCTGTGAATGCAAGCACTTCTTTTTCTGAATTATCAAGGTATCTCATGACTGTTTTGCTGCTCTTTTTTCCCTACTTTTCTCCATCTCTTTCATTTGTGCATCCATCTTCTGTAGTTTTTACTAACTGGATCAATAGGAGAATCAAATGACGCTGCAAAGAATGATGATTTTGCCTTGTCCATTGGGAAATATTTGCAATTTTTCATTAAAGGTGACGGACACATATGGTAGAAATTGATGAATTCAAGACTCAACTTCTACAAGTCAAAATGAAGGAAAATTCGAAATTGGCTCAATTTAATTGAATGAATCCAATTTCAAATTCAGCAATTGAATTCAAAAGAGAATCTTTAGATTTTGTAGAATTCAGAAATTCCATCAAAGAAATAATGGCTGTCTGAGGAAATTCAAGATTTCACTTGATTGCCCAAATTTAATTTTACTTGGAAGAAATTAGAAAAAGGCTAAAAAATCTCATGGGGAATTTAACACCTTGCTTTCACATTATGAAATTAAATTCAAATAATTGAATTTGGAATAATTAAATGCAAAAATAATAATAATATTTGAACAAAAATTAAACTAGAATACAAAAAACTAATAAAAAAAAAAAAAAAAGGCTTACTTGTTTCACAATAAGAGAATTTGAAAACCTAAACTGGAATTTGATCCTTTGGGCGTGCAAGCTCTCTATTTATATTGTTTTGGATTATAATTTTTTTCGTAAAGACATTTCCGTCACTCTGATACAAAACTTGACATAAATTTCTTTACACGTCAAAAATTATAAATTTGAGTTTGTTGTAAAAGTTTTCAAATAATCTAATTTTATTTAAATCTGACTATAAAGTTACATCCTTTGGCGTATGGAACTTTCCATCTTTCTCATTGTATTTTCGTCCTTTCACTTCCTTGCAAACATATGGGCCTTTTAAATGGGCTTTTGCAAAGCGTTTTACTTAAAACAAGCCTTTGAACCATATACCTGTCCCCTTACCCATTTAATTAAGGCCTTTTGGACCCAAAATCCTGATCATATGGTCTCTTTATGTCTGATAAAACACCTTGTAGAAATTGAAGGCAATTTCTCGAAGGTTTTCCAGATGCCCTCATCAAAAGGTGTGCATGAATCTAAAATTTGTACGTTGCATTGCTAGCTCAACAAATCTAACATGCCTGGGCCAGTCCTAGATGACTGGCTACAGGGCAATGGAACCAGTATTGCTTACAACCTAGCCATACCTAAGTCTTCCAGGTGATTAAAATGGCGAAAGCAAAATACTCCAATGAGTAAACACATTCATCCACCCGAGTGAGCTGTTAGAAATCTAAAATGTCAGCAGGTGATCTATTTATTTGAAAGCTCGGATTCAGTATTGTATAAAGGACCTGTATCTGTTTAGCATTATATTTCTGGCCAATTCAATATGGGCACAATAAGCAAGTTTGTCTAGTGTTGAAAGTACAGAAAATTCAGCCGGTGTCAATGCAAATAGAAGGGGGAATAAGAATTTGATAATGTTATGTGCCTAGTTGGGCCCAACCTGGGGTATGGACATCAAGTTGGGGTAGCCTGGTATGGAATAGGCTAAAGGGCATGATTTTCTGCGTTTCAATAGTTCTAGAGCTTTAGACGTAATGATCAAATACCTAACAAATAGAGAAAAATCCCATAATTGCCAGCTACTTCATCTCAACTTGGAAAATGAGGACTGCCCAGGATGCACTAGGTCGTTGGTGACATAAGGCTTGCCAATTTCCTCTTCAGAGCAATACCATAGCATAAGATTTTAGAAGGTTCAGTTGGGAAAGAAACCCAAATTATTGCTGCTGGAGTTGAATGAAATACAACATGCTGCTAATTCTTCAAAGAATATCACATCTTAATGACAAATGCATCCGCTCCTGCGGTGCCGACGTGCCACTCACCGCCAAGGAATGGCATGGCACTTTCACAAGTAATGATCCAAGCAAGGCAATCTGAAGTCGTAATCTTCTTCGCCGACCATATAATAATTTCCGAGGTTGCATATCTCACACATAAAAGAGGTGATACACCATTTCTGGATATATCCCACTTCATACTCTCCAAGGCTGATTGGAAAACAGGCATACAAAGGTCTTCAGACAGTAGGCAAGAAGGCTTCAAAATTTTGCTCGTACATGCCATTGGTAGTTCTATGTATAGATATCAGGAAGTTCCGAGTTATTTGTGATTTGTAAATGTATCTATGTTCAACTAAAAGTGACCATTGAGAGAAGCCACTGTATGACAAAAGCATAAGGAAAAAATACGTACGTACATCAATAAATACTCAAGAACACATAAAAGTTTGCCCATTTATTTTAGCTGGTAAAGCGATTTTTTTTTCTCACCTAGAACTTGCTGTAGCATTATATCGTTGATTTCTAATCTGGAACCAGTAATGTGCACTTTGCAGTTCATTGAGAGGCCAGAGCTTTGGAAAGCAAGCAATGGTGTCAAATGGATCAATAATATTAAACCTTTCTCTGTCAACTCCCAGAAAATCAATAAATTAAAAAACATCACAGCAATTTAATGAAGGAAAATAGATCAGGAACACATCTCAAATATCTCTGGGCAAGTACACCACACAGAAATTACTAGAGTGGACACAAGTAAGCACAAAACTAACAATAGAGTTGAGTTTTGCCATTGATATTAAATGGTTAAGGACTACAGATACATCTCAAGCTCCTTGGTGGTTCTTACATCTCTATATATGTTACAAAACAACTACCAACCAACCGAAGTTGAACGGATGTTTATCATAATGGAGGCCTAACAGACTTGAGTTTCAGCACCTATGTACACTTGAAAGAGTGATCCAACAAGCTCAGAAAGAAGCTCCAAGGCAAACCATCTTGTCTTTCGAAGGACCAAAAATAAACTATCACTAGGAACTCGTAAAGCCTCCACCCTTTGTTGTACCAAAACCCTACCAAGGAACCACTCCTCAGTTACCATGCTCTATATGAAATTCCTTGATATTTAGATATCTGTTGCTATACCGCACTCATTCATAATGCCTTGATATTTAGATTTCAGCACCGACATTCATTTACTTGAGCACGGCCCCAAAGGTTCATCCATAGCGTCCAGTGGAAAGAAAGAGAACCCTTTACTTATCTGAGCAGATGAAGATGAATAATAAAAGTGGCTGCCCATTACTTTACCAAGAGATTGATCACAGAACCTGCTCCTTTCATGAGGACCAGTTGAATCTGTATCCTTCAAAACCCAGCCCTTTTCTCTACTTAAACAAGGTGTTGATAAGGGACCCAATCGCAATGATAGGTCATATCCCATGTCTGCAGGGTTCCCAGATGTGCTCCCAAAATCCGAAGTGTGAATTAGTCTTTCTGAAGTATTCAGAGAACTGCCACAACTGAGAAGATTCTGAAAGGAGCCCAATGTACCATCCACAACAGCTGGGACATGAGGCTTACCAACAAAAAATGCATCACGATTAGGAACATCAGGATACTGGAATACAAAACCAGACTCCATGGGATTTTTACTGTAATATATTGGACAATTGTGGCCAAAGCTCATAGAGGGATAAGTCTCTTTTGGAAGTATAGAACTATCCTGCCAAGTGAGAGAAAAGGTCTCAGCAAAATGATAAGAATCAGAATGAGCCATGGGCAGCAAACTCATGGTCTCATGAGGCATGGGCTTCTCTTGATGAGCAGGATGGCGGGAGTCTATAGCCAAACAACTACCATATTTAGTTGCTGTAACCAGGGCTGGGTGATACGGAGCAAACTGAAGGCTGGAATTTGGATTTAGATTACTCAGGTGAGAAGGTCGCAAGTGGAGGAAGGAATTGTTCTCAGCAGCTTTAGGAGCAAAAGATGATTCACCCGGACCTTGTGTGGAAGAAGGAAGGTAACACCTTGGACTATTGTTCCGTTGGCTTCGGGATGCTCTTCTGGGAATGCAACCAAGATTCAGAGCAGCTGAAAAAGAAGAGAGAAACATAAGGTAAGGCAGAACCAAGTTTGTTTCAGCCATTCAGGAAGAGAGATACATAAGGTAAGGCAGAACCAAGTTTATTTCAGCCATTCAGGAAGAGAGATACATAAGGTAAAGCAGAACCATGTTTGTTTCAGCCATTCAGAGTTGGAGATGGGTGTGAATGGATGGGATTTTGCCAGGCAGGACCCAGCTTGCCCCACTCCATATTACAGGATGAGCTTTGACATCTGGGCACAAGAATCCCAAAACCTATAAAAAAATTCACTTGGAATAGACTTTTAATAGAGAAATGTCTTCTCTCAAATAACAAACAACTTAACATATTCTGCCCATGCTACATCAACAAAAATCATACATAATTCTTTATTCTTTTTCCATCCTTTTTTAAAGGTCTTTCATTTTTTTCTTTCCTTTTTTTTTTTTTTCCTTTTTTTTTTTTGGGTAAAGTTACACCCTCAGCTTTCTATACTTTAAATAAATGACTGCAAGGAAACTCAATTCCAGTCAATGCTGGAGTGCAACTTCGATCATAATCAAATTTGCAGCATGCCCAATGCATGAGATGTGGGATGGAGGAAAAATTAAAGGGTGACAGGTGGGCTTCATTTGGACCCCATAAAATACTTCACATGGTGCAAACTAATTGCAACATAGGTAAATAATTTTGAAGATTGGTTGATGTTTAGTGACATGGTCATGGGGCCTGTTTAGAATATTTTCCAAGTCTCATGGGTCTTAAAAATTTATGGAAAACAGAGGGGCTTTCCCCAAATGAATTTAAGATAAAAGTTTATGGGAAAAACCTCCTTTTTATGTGTTTGATATGGCAAATGTATAAGAATCATACAAGTTCAATTATAATAAATCTAACACATTTGTACAGGTTAAAAGGATAGTTTTCAAGTAACCTGTGAGTGATCTGTGTAGGTAATTTTAGTATTGGTATTGCCATGTTGGGAAGACACATTAAGCATATAGAAGCACCAAAGTATTGAGGTACCTTAGCTTGGCAATACTAATCAACTGCAGGGTGTCGGAACAAGTAAAATAATAAAACAAAACTGTCAATTAGATGGAATTTTCAGTCTATCGATGTAAGGGGCATTCCAGTACAAGGGAAAACAGGTATGGATTTGGATTCTAGGGTTAAGAGCATGGTAAAACCAAAAGAAAGCCCCGCTTTCTTAAATTCAGTGTCACCATTTGCTATTGAGAAATACTAAAATCACTCAAGGGGTATTACCAACTGTAATTTTTTTTTTGTACGTTGGCTCTTTTGTTCCCCGAACAGGGTGCCAGGCCTCTCAGGAATAAAGACCTAGATTGACAATGGAAATTTTTTAAGCTGAAGATTGAATTAACAATAAGTTTTAGGAAGACATATCATTGGGTGGCCATCATTTAGAGACCTCTCTCTTTTATCAAAGACATCATTGTTCCCCATATGACTTTCTCAATTTCTAAGCAACAGCCAGTGGCTGTAAGAAAAGAGAAGGGGGAAAAACTGCCAATGTCTGTTGTTGGTGATAATTAATATATGAAATCTATTATTATAATGAAACCTGTTAGATTATGAGAGGCCAAAGTTGGAATCCCTTCAACAATTGAATGGTCATATGGTAATCCCATGTGAATACAACACTTCTCTTTATTGCCTACATGGAAGGAATCTTCCTCCCCAAAGGGTTTTTTTTTTTTTTTTTCTGAAATGGTTCATATATTAATTATACAAAAAACACCAGAGGTGCAAATACATAAAGAAATAGCATGGAAAAAGCATAAAACTACAACAACAGGCAAACAAACGCTACACAGAACAAGGCATCATCTAGGCCAGAGCACAAAATACGAAGAGCTTATGCAAAGGTCAACACATTCTTTCCAGACACACAATAAATCAGACATAGAGATATTCTTGAATTTCTGAAGAGAAATAGCCCACGATACACACTTGGTAACCACACATCTTGCGACCAACTCACTGGTCTCAGCAGTGCATTTGAAGATCCGGTTATTACGTTCCCACCAAAGGCCCCAAATTGTGGCAAATAAAGATAAGTGCCACAAAGCATAATATTTCTGTGAGACTGAGACAATGTCCCAAGCAAAGGGCAACTCAGCAACCGAAGATGGCATAACCGAAGCCACACCAAAAAGGTCAAGGACAAAGTTCCAAACTTCAGAAAATAAGTGACAATGCATAAGGAGATGATTCGACTCTTCGGAAGCATGAAGGCAAAACGGGCAAGCACTAACAATTGTTCTTCCTCTTTTTGCACAAGTTATCTTGAGTCAAGATTTTTCCAACCCAACTGTTAAAAAAAAACTAATTGCCCTGGGAGAAGCTTTGGAGGATCAAATCTTAGGGTTTATAGTTGCAGGTTGAGATGTCGTAAAGTTCCAAGAGACAAAGGACTGAACCGAGAAAAGACCAGTGGAGTCAGGCCACCAAACGATTCCTCCCCAAAGGTTATAGATATGTTTGTGTTTTCATTGAAAATCAGGTTAAAGATATGTCTGTGTTTTTCATTGAAAATCTAGATTTTCAATGAAAATAGGCTTTTGCACAAGGGGTAGTTTAAAAAGACAAGGTGGTTTACAGATACACTTTATTCTTCCATGTTTGCTAGAAGAATGTGCATTGATACTTGTGTAGAAAGTAGATTTACCAACCTACAAGGCCATTTGCAAGGAAACCACTTTTTATTGTGGGGGATATGGAAGTAGTTTCTTATCCATCTTTCTTATGTGTGGAAACCAACAAATATGCCAAAAGGTTTTTGTCCAACAACATTAATAACATCCTTTACCCTAGACCATTTGAAATGTGATAGGAACCTGATTTGAAAAATAATGAAAAATGGAAGTAAATAGGCAAAAATGGAGATAGCGGTTTTGCTTTGAGGGAAAATCAAACTCCTACTTGTAAATAGGCAAAAATGGAGATAGCGGTTTCACTTTGAGGGAAAATCAAACTCCTACTTGCTTTCGTTTCGAGGAGAAACTGGCCTCCAACCAAAGGCTGTGTTTTGGGAAAACTCACTCTCGTATTTCATTATTCATTCAACCTATAAATAGGATTAGGGTTATAACTAAAAATAAAAATATTTGAAAATACAAATATGACAATACTCAACTCAAAATATTTCTAAAATATTTTATTAACCCAGATACTATCAAAATCCCCTGATTTTGCCTGGCCAAATGTCTATTTCCTACATCAAACAAGGAAACCAGTAGATAACGCTTTTTTCCTTTTTGTGTTGGGGGGTGGGTGGGCTGGGTTGAAGATGACCAATTAATACTTAATTATCTTTACATTCTTTCCTGATGGAGTTCTTTAACAAGTTCTCAATTTCTTGGGAGTTTCCTTTCTCTTCACAAACATTCATTGATGGGTTGTAGTTTTTAAGCCCTTCAATAGAAAAGGTGAAGTTTTGAGAAAATTGACATCTTAATGGTGATTTCTTAGGAAGTGTGGAAAACAAGAAGCAAGAGGACTATTTATGTGGAAAATTAAGGAGGATATAGCATTTATTTTTTGTCTTCATTTATTACCCTTTCCTTTGAAAGATTCTCATCAACCATAACTATGGTGGACCATTACCTACATTTTCAATCCAATGTCATCCAAAAAAACCCTTAATTTTTAGAACTAAAAATAAGATGTTTAGCGGACACAAAAAGACCCTGCGGAAGTCAAAGCAATAGATCTCCACTTTTTTCAACACAAGAAACCATAAATTTCAGAACCCAAAATTAGCTGTTTACTGGGGCATGAAAAGACCCAGGTGGAATTTACCCCATTTTTGTGAAAATTCAAATATCTAAAAGCTTAAGTATTTTAGTAGAGTAAAATCCAACTTTCCTTGGCAGAAAAGCTTACATTTTACTCCTAAATAAAAAAGAAAAAGTAAAGCAAAGCCTTATTGAATAAATGATAATGCCAGACGAAGTACCAGTTGAACACCATTTTATAAAGGAAAATGCTAAACTTAACCATTTAATCTGGACAATTTTCTTTTGGCACTAAGATTTGAATTTCTCCCAACTGTCTTTATTCCTGAGTAGGGGATCTCTTTCAGAGTTTAGCTTTTTAATGCTACTGAATCTCAAAGCCTATAAAACAATAACTTTCTTTTTAAAGATAACCAAATATATTGATGAGCAAAAATAATCCAGCATCCCTATAAAACAATAACTCACAAAGGCTTAAAGCATTCATACTTGTGCCAAATCCACATCATGTTATAATTTTTGAAAGTTAGGGTAAAGCCAAGTCCTACAAGAACTGGCTTTTAAAAGCCTATAGTGGGCAGACATTTCCAAAGATGGAAGCAGGAGAAAGTGATGAGGGGCCATGGCCCCCCAACTTCTTTTTACAACTGAGTTTCACACACCATTGGAAGTCAAGACCTCTTGATGGTTGAATGATTCACAAACCATAAAGGCATTGAAAACCCTAAAAAGGGAGAGTTTTCTTTTACATAACCCCCCCTTCTCCCTATCCCAAAAAAAATGTAATTGTAAAAAGGCCCCAAAATTTGTGGAAAACTGTAAATGGAAAAAAGGAGATTCTTTTATGGAGTCCCTTCAGAAAAACTGGTTTTTTAGCAAATTGCCTTGTTGGTCCCCAAAGAATCATAATCAACGTAAGGCAACCTCAAAGACTGAAATCAACCCCCCCCCCCTCCCCTCTCTCAACTCCTCCCTTCGACAGAGAGGGAGGGGGGGGGGGAGGGGGAAAGGAAGGAAGAGGAGGAGAAGGGAAAAGGGGGAGTGTTGTTGAAGTATAACTTGCAACTTAAATGCCGCCCTTCTTGTGTCTAATAGCTGATCTTCATCAAGCGCGAGTAACTCTAAATTTCTAGATGAAGTTTGCTCATCAAGTGCACATGTATTCCCATTATCCAAAACAATTAACAAACCAAAATATTGCAAGATGAGAAAAAGGTAGTAACCACAATCCCACAAGCACGAACTAAAACGCAAACAGCAACAAAGCGATCCTGCACATCCTACATATTTAGACTAGAGCTGTGGCACGTTGAGTAATGCTCACTGTGGAAGCGCATAGGTTATTGGTACCGGCGACACTGCTTACCTTCCGACAGAGGGGAAAAACTATGCCATATATATTACCTCAACTAAGTAAAGCAAAAAAAAAAAAATGCAAGTAGTCTCACGAGGGAAAGAAGCAGGGGTGGATGGGTGGGTACCTTCAACGCAAGGAGGTAGAAGCTGACCGGTCTCAGTAGTCTCATCCCTCCTAATTATCGTATCAATGGCGTCATTGGCTCTCTCCGCCAGCGTTTTTAGGTCCATATACTCCGCCTAATACAACAAAACAGCCATCAAACACGGGGGAAAACAGAGTACGGAGAAGACCCCCAATGAATAGAAAAAGAAAAAGAAAACAATCCAATGGCTCAGAAGAGGCAAATGAGAGTGGGACGATGGTAAACAAAACCTCAGAATTAGCTTTGGAGTACATGATTTCCTCGGCCCTCAAGACAACAAGGGGGAGCTTCTCCTGCCATTCCTTGTTCTTCTTGGTACCAGAGCTATGAATCTCATTCACGACCCTGATAATACACAGAGATGAGATGTAGGATGGGTGAATGGGGAAGATGAAGAGGAAAATGAGGAAGCAAATGGAGATTGAGCAGAGAATGGGCGAAGAAAAACGGAAGAGAAGACGAATCAGAGAGAGAGAGAGAGAGAGAGAGAGAGGGGGACCTGAAGATCTCTTGGATGAGGGTGCCTCTGATGGGCTGATGTCTCTCGCTGTGCCATGCACGCCTCACGCATTCGTACGGCCTTGGACCTGGCCTCGGCATCTTCTTCTTCTTCTTCTTCTTCCCGATGGCAGAAATCTCCAATTTCTGAAAGCTCTAAATGCTCTGTTCTTCCCCTTTTACTGCTCACTTCTTCAGTGTCTCTCTTCACCGCCAGCTTCCACAACTTTAATGTTGATTTTATTTGGTCAGACAGATGTTGAGGTGGTAAATAGGGTCAGCTCCAAACCTCACCCCAACCCATTAACTTAATCAACATTTAATAAGGCTAGGGTTAGTAAGGTCATTGTCATCACAATGGGACCCACTTCCGTCTATTTCAACTTCAACCAGCTATTTTGGACGGTCTGATTGTTTTAAACCCATTTGACGTTGAGGATCTTACGGTCCACAATCTGGACGGTTCAGATGGGCATTTAAGTTCACTCTACTCTTGATGAGGTGGACAAACATTATGGATCGACCAGCAGGTGACGAGCAACGAGACCATATACGTGGACAATATGGACCAGCATTTGGAACAAGGGTATGGATAAGTGGGACCAAGGATCCAAAATATGTATCTAGGACAAGAAAGCTCTTCTTTTTAGAAATATATATATATATATATATATATATATATATATATATATATATATAATAATAAATGACAAATCTAGAGTGGGCATATATTTTTTAAAAGTAACCCTCGTTTTCAAAGAGTTTATCAAATATGACTATCTGACATGTATCTTATTTTATAATTTTTAAATTCTTTTATTGCATATTTGGAACTTTTTTCTTAAAAATAGATATTTCTTATTTTTAATTCAAAAAAAAAATCCAATATTTGAAAAAAGGAAGAAGAAGAGAGAAGATGATATCGTCAAAATATCGGCTAATATATCCATTGTGCCGATTTTTTTAAGCTTAGTAGAAACATCTGTATATCATTTCATTCAAATTTTTTGACAAAAAACTTAAAAATAAGAAGTATCTTATGAATTCTGGCTTTATCGAGTTTTTCTTAAAATCTTGAAAATTCACAAATACTTCAAAAACTATGTGAATGACATTAACACATCTTCACTGAATTCCATAACCATTGTATATTATTTTATTAAATTATTTTTACAAAAAACTCAAATTTGAGATTAACTTAGAGCCGAAACTCAAAAAAATTAATGAAAATAACTAAAAGAAACTCAAAAATTCAATAACTTATTTTAAAATTCAAAAATATTGGTGAAAACAGGTCGAAACTAATTTAATAAAAAAAAAAGCCGTATGTATCAACTGATACTGTTGGGGTGTATTGGAGGTTCGTATATTAGTAATTCAATACATTATATATCGATTGATACATATCAGCCGTCACAATTTCTATATGTATTTGGCCAATTGTAAAAATCAGGAATCAAAATATCGGTCAATACGATATTTACAATATCAGCCGATATTCTATATATGTCGGCGATATATATTGTCGATATCGACTGATATTAACACATTTTTAAAAAAATAATAAGAGAGAAAAATATCGTCCGATATCAAATTTTAAACCCTGATAAAACCTGTCAATGAGTCGTATACTTGGATCATCATCCATGGAGTTACCTAAACCTACAAAATTTAACGTGACCACCTCTGCCCAGAGTTAAAATATTAGTGATATGACCTTTTCTATCTCTCATTTTTTGAAAAAAAAATACAAAAAATAGAGAAAATTAGAAAACCCAGTTTTTTAAGATAATAATCATTTTTATGGAGTTTGAGACCCTTTAAAGTTAAAATTTTGATACGCCTTAAAATTTTGAAAATGTCCTAAAACTTTAAAAAATACCTAAAATTTTTATAAAGAAGGAAACCAATATCATTAAATACTTTATGTGAATTTCATGATCTCAACTATCTTCTAGTGGCATATATCTACTATTAAAATTTACAATTTTTTATTGTAAATATTATTGAGTTTCATAAAAATGTCACATATCTACTAATCACATTAAGAGCTCATCATTTAATTGTAGAAACATTTATATATCATTTTATTCATTTTTTATAAGAAACTAAAAAATGAGAAGTATCTTAGAAATCCAAACTTTTATTAAAAAAAATTAGAAAAATCTTATAAAATCCATAGACACCATACAAACGATGTGAATGATATTAAAACATATCTATTAAACTCCATAAGCAATGAATATTATTTCATTAAATTATTTTCACAAAAAACTCAAAATTTGAGATTATTTGAGAGCCGAACCTCGAAAAATTTAATGAAAAAAACTCAAATGATCAAAATTTGTAAAAATAATTCATAGTTTGAGTAACTTTGTTTAAACATTGTTAAATTCAAAAAATAATAAAAATAATTCAAAAATTGATTGAAATTGATTTGAAAAAGAAAAAAGAAAAAACCAGCATTGAAGTGTCGGCCGATAAAGTGAGCACATCTACCTGCACCAGGCCAATTCCAATACGATGGATAGGATACGTATACCGACATAGTTTTAGCAAGTCTCCCGTCCGGGAAAAGTCATACAAAGCGGTAATACAATTTTGAGATTCATTTCATTTTGTCCTTTCATTTTAAAATGTAAGGAAGATAAAAATAAAATAAAATAGGAAACTTTCAAAATTACATGGTTTGGTTTTTTTTTTTTTTTTTTAAAGTACCAAATACAGATAAATTCTCTAAACAAAATTATGATTATTGAGGGTTTTAGCTATATTATAGCTCACAATATTTCTCAAAACTTTTTTACACTTATCAAGATAGATAGTCGATTAAATAACTTATCACAGTACTTTCTAAATTTTTCCGGCACTTATCACAATATTTTCAGATGTACATAAAAAGAATTCATTATTATTATTATGATATCATAAAAATATGGCCCAGCCCACCAGATAGGTGGTCAAGATTAAGAGTGAAGAGTTGTGGTATGATAGAAGGTTAAAAGTAGAAGGGAAGGGGAAGGGCATTGGATTCTGAAATCTGTGGGTGGAGATGTGGTGGTGGTGGAGGTGGTGGGGTTGGATTTCATTGTCAATCAGCTTTTCCTGGCGTCCTCAATTATTAATTAAAAGGGAGAGGGGAGGGGAGGGGAGGGGGAGCATTGATGGGGGCGTGGTGTCCCCCACCTATCCACATGCTTGCCTCCCCATCCCCATCTCCATCCCCATCCGTAACCTGTCTTCTTTCCTTTTTCCGTTTCTCCCCAGCCATTGATATTCTTCTCCTGCCATTTGGATGCTCCAGTTTTCTTCCTTTTTTAAGTCTTCACCGTCGCTGTCACCACCATCCCCAACCATTACTTTTCCAGTTTTCCCCCTTACTCTACTCTTCTCTTCTGATCTCTTCTTATTAAACTAAACCATCAATGCCACCCATCCCCATCGCCATGGCAAGCAAACCCCGGCGTACCCACTGCAACTTTTACTCTCTATTTGTATTTTTCCTCCACTCTACTTGGGTCCCATTTACGGTGCTGTCTGCTGCATTAACAATTTAAACAAAAGGACCACCCACCCATTTAAATTTTGAACTCCTTTACTCAAAACTCTCATTCTACAGCTGCGTTTCGATGGAGGTAATGAGAATAACAGGGTAAACCTCCATTATTTTTTTACCGTCTTTCTTTCTAATTTTAGAAACTCTTTTCAAACAAAAGAATATTTATAATATTCAGGTAACCCCTTGTTATAATAACCTGAAGGGGTGCATTTGGATTGGGAGTCATCCCCCATTAGTCTTATTTGGTAGTTGATAGATAATGGGATAATACTTCTCTTTTACCTTCTTTTTCTCACTTTTTAAATACCTGCAAAGGGTATTACTGTGGATGCACCCCCTTAAAAATTTACCTTCTGTCCAAAAACAGCTCTTGATAATCCCTGCAAAATTTACCCCTCATTTAAACTCAGAGGTAAGAATAAAACATTAATTTTTTACCCTCTCCTCACACTTTTAAAAACCCTTTTAAAAAAATTATTAGAGTAACCCTTAATAACTCAACAAAATTTACCTCTCATCCGAATGCTGTCTATACGTGCCCTCGTCCACACATCAGGCCTTTCCCTCTGATCACTCTCTCTTTCTTATCTCTATCTCTATTACGTTGCATCAGATCATTTTAATGGACCAGCTTGGATGTGGCCTGTGAATTGACAATTCGACTTCACCCATTAAATCAATGACCCACGACCCCACTGCTCCTACTTTTACTCGATGGCAACCGGCAGCACGACGAAAACAAGCAGAAAAAACAGACACCAATCCAACAGTCAAAAGTACTTGATATCGAATCGATTCTTCACCGTCCACTGTCTACATTACGACACTCAGGCCCACTCTGCCTAGTTATTAGCCAAGCCAAAAGTACATTGTTTTTCTCAAGATATCAAACCCTTTTCATGGCTTGTAAGTTGTGATTCTTGACGTTGCTTAGAGGTATAAATAAGTCGGGTCTATTCAGTCTTTGGCTGTGCTGGGTAAAGGGGTCCAGGGATTTTTTATACGACTTAACCTAACATTACTGCTCTAAATGTTTTTCTGATGTACGGATTGTAATTTACTCCATACCTTTTATAGAAGCAAGCATATAAAAAGTAAAAAGAATAAACTTAAAAGATGAATCATTTTTACCATAAAATTAATCAAAAGAGGGTGTTTCCTCTGAATCTTTAAGGAAAGTTCTGCAGACTTTATCATCACTTAAATGATGATGATGATGATCGAATCAGCTTTGTGAGTAAAGTAGTTTAAATGGATTAGAATTTAGAACCACTTAACTAAAAGAATGAAGTATTATTATTATATGATTGATATTTAATATTAGAGATGATAAAGTACAAAAAACCTAACCATTGTATGGTTAAATGTTGCATATTCACTATTTATCAGTGAAATTTCAAATACAAAATTTTAATTGATTATAAATATACATGACTTGATCAAATCTCCAGCACTTAATCATTTTTCTTGATTATAAATAAATTCTTTAAGATGGAGTACACTGAATGTCTAAGCTATTAAACTAAACAAATGAGATGTTATAAAGGTGAATTCAAACGGTTTGATTTGATCGGATTTGGGACTTTTGAAATTATTTTCTATTCTTAAAATTGAATAAGAATTAATGCCCTAGCTGAGTAATGAGTATTATGCCTTTCAGAGTGAGTTATAATGGCGAGTTGGAGCTGTGATGGGTTGTCGTGGTTAGTATTTTTGGAAAGGTGAGACTTTTGAGACCTGACTACCTGCGCCATCCATGCATTGAGTCAGCAGGTGAGTTGGACTCTTGGACACAACTAGAGGTTAGAATCCGCCGAAGTTAGGAGAATATGGACTCAGTACTGACTGGAGCCAACTCACAACACCAGAGCGGCAGAGCCTCTCTCCTCTGCTGGAAGATTACATGATTTTTCACACCCACTCCATTTTCACAACAGAGTATCGTGTGTAGCACATGCTCCACATTACAAATTAAAACAGCATCCCCTACAACACTTCTACAAGATAGTAGAATTGCAATGGTATCTATGTTTCTAACTAAGGTGTTAATTTGGACTGCAACGTATTGTTTCAGTAGATACTAGATAGTAATGGAATTATGTGCAGCGGGCCCACCATGTAGCAGTCGCAACGGGCTACATTGCAGTCAAGCATTGTGGCCTGTAGCGGCCGCAACAGATTCATATCAATTTTCAACAGTCAGATTCAATTTTTGAAAAAAATTGACTTTTGTGGAGCACACAAAGATTTAATTTTGTTTTTTTTGAATACCTTAGGACAACTTCTCATTTCACCCTTCAAATATTCTCAATATCTAACCAATCTTACAATCTATCCTTACCCATTTTTTTCCGAATTTCATTTGTTCACATTATTATCTCAAGAAATCTGATTTTCGTCAATTTCTTATCGATCTATTTTCCAAAGTCAATATTTATATTTCTCATGGTTGTTTGCATTTCTCAACATCAAAGTTTTCATTTCTTGTTTTTTTAATAATTTTTTGTATTTTTGCATTAATTTTTTATAATAATTTGAATTATCAATTTCGTAAGATTCAAAAAAATATTTGAATATCTAAATGACAGCGTTCTAACGATAAAATTAAAAATTCTTGAAGTTTAGAATTTTTTTATTTTCTGTAAATTTTTCAGATTTAAAAAAATATATATATATTAAAAAAGAGAAAAAACGTAGCAAAATTTTACTTTCAGTATATTTTTTTCCATTCTCCTAAATTTTCACTCTTTTAAGTGACAAACAAAATTATTATAAAACGCAGTTTCACCCAACCTACAACATTTAAAACCAATCTGCAATCCTCATTTTACCGGTTAAACCTTTCAAATCATAACCAACTTTATTATTGTCTGGCAAGGGTTGCTGGCTACCAGTTTTAATGGTCAAAGTTAAGTCTTATATTCCAAAGTTGTAAAATCGATCAAACTGCTGGTTTTTAATTTATAATTGAAACAATTGAGACAGTAATATTTTGATAATAAAATACATTGACTTATCTTTTCTGTAGAAATAATACCATTCAAATGATTAACAAAAAAACTAGTTTGCCATTTTTACTATCAAAACTCTAAATTTATAGATTTTTTTAAAAATTTATATATGGAAAGCCACAGAAAATCTACCATAAAATCTCCACGAGTGATATCCACTATCTTAGAACACACTAGGTGATGCCAGGGGGCTCGACCGTGACATTTTAACTTCATAAAATGGGAGATTACCACTTGAATTACATTCATATAGGTATTTTATGCAAACTCTAGAGTCTAGACTCTTTTGTCTAACTTGTAAGAGTTGCCTTTCGTGGGGTGAGGCAATTCAAATAATCAACTGTAACATGTTTGCTACAAGTATGAAAATGAAAATTATCCATATGGGTACAGCCTCTCATCTTAAGAAATGAGACATTGTGGGTTCGAGCCCCCATGGCCTAATTTTGATGTTTTCTAGGGGTAGTGGGATCATTCATGGGGGTTTTACAGTTGGTATCCTGTGGTTTTTCACATGTAAATAAAAAAAAAAATAATGAAGATTTTCAAAGGCACCCCATACATACACTTAGAAAATCTGTCTCTAGACACCCGATTTCAAAATTTCCAGTGAAGTTATCATTTTGCCCTCCCACATTTTATCATTCGAATGATTTTTCAGATCATTCGAATAATTCAGTCGTCCGAAAGAACACATCAGTGAAAAATGGGTTCATTCAGATGATTCGACTACACAGTCGAATCGTTCAAAGGATCAGTTTGATCCTTCGAATGAATGGGCAGAATGCTACGGTAACGCATTATTTAAATAATAAAATCTCATTTAAAACCTTAAAGTTATTTTTTAAGCACTGTGTATTTATAAAATTTATCAAATTGAATATCCAGACTAATTATATAACCTGATAAAAATATTTTAAGAATTCAAAACACTTCCAAATGCTTAAAGCACAATGTTTTACAAATAAGAGTATCTCTTGAACACATTTGAGAATGTCAAAAGACCTTCAAGTCTTAAAGTATTTTTATCAAGTTATCGTAATTAGTTCAATTTGAGAAATTTTAGAAATAAACAGTGCTTAAAAAATAACTGTCTATGTTGCCGATGCTACAGTAATGCATAGTGCATTAGTTAAATAATAAAATATTTTTTAAAACTTTAAAGCTATTTTTTAAGAACTGTGTATTTCCAAATTTCTCAAATTGAATATCCAAACTAATTACGATAACTTGATAAAAATACTTTAAAACTTCAAGGTCTTTTGACACTCATAAATGTGTTTTCGGCACAACCGAGGGATACTCTTATTTGTAAAACACTGTGTTTTATGCATTTAGGAGTGTCAAAAGACCTTGAATTCTTAAAGTATTTTTATCATGCTATCGTAATTCGTCCGGATATTCAATTTGAGAAATTTAAGAATACATATTACTTAAAAAATAGCTTTAAAGTTTTAAAAGAGATTTTATTATTTAAATAATGCATTACTATAGTATTGTGCGCATTCATTGAAAGGATCTTTGGAACGATTCGACTGTGCAGTTGAATCGTCTGAATGAACCCATTTTTCACTGATGTGTTCCTTCGGACAACTGAATCATTCGAATTATCTGAAAAATGAACTGAAGAATCATTCAAATGATAAAATACAGGAGAGCAAAATGATAATTTTACTCGAAAATTTGAAATTAAGTGTCTTGAGACAGATTTTTCAATTTTGGAGCGCCTTTTCAAATTGCATTACATTATGCTCATTGTAAGATGAGAGAGAAAATGAGGAGAAATTATTTACTGTGGACTATAATACTAAATTATATTTTTTGGATGAGAAAAGATTATCATATTCTACTTTTTAATTTATTTGATAATTCAATTTAAATATTGTGATTGAAATTTATCTTATTTTTTTTATAAATTTGTTAAGAATAGATAAAGAAAGGAGAAAAAAACAGAAATCAGACAGATTTTGCAGAGTAAATGACCCACGAGGGAGCCACATCTCTGACAGTTCATAAAGGAACACGTGGCATTGTAGACATAGACAGTGACAATCATGGCCTCAGAGCTAAGTTAGGACAATGCACTGTTGGGGCATGCTTGAGGAGTGTCAGGACAAATGCTTCTGCATCCATGGCCTCCTCCATGTTCAACTAGGCATCTATGATATCTTGGGAGAAATAACTTTAATATTTAAAAAATTTAAATATAAAAATTTAGGTGATTCTCTTTGCTTATATTTATGGATTCACGGTGATCCACTCTATTCAAAGGTAAAATAAATAAATAAAGAGATATTGGTCAGTATAATTGTTCATTTCTTTTTTACAAAACAACCATCTATATTATTTAGTTGTAATGTAAAAATTACGAAATTGAAATGACGTCGAATATCTCAGATCAACAATACACCTCTGATGATCATATCCCAAAGAACTTATCATTATAAAGACAAGAGTTTTTATCATCGTCATTATTATTGTAAGTTAAAAATATTATTTATTTAAAATATTTAAATTCTTTATTTTTATTTAACTTTATCATAATTATCATCTTATGTTGTCAATTGTAATTGAATCTTGAGAGCTTATTTTTTGGATTTATGACATAGTCCTACTAAATCCTCTACAGGTGAGCCCATTACTCATAGGGCACACGAAGGTTAGGCCATGAAAAAGGTCTAATCCACAACCTCCCACTTCTTCAAGCAGGAGACAATCAATTGAGCTACATCCATCTGAGTTAATCTTGAAAGCTTTCAACTTATGATATACAAATGAATGACAAAGGCCCAACATCACCTTAACACTAGAAGTAACATACAACCTCCATTTCCCTATTTCACCGTTGTCTACTTCAAAAACGGTGGGACAACGACTCCATTTCCACTTGGTGTTTTCATTTGTGGACTTGGTTCTTTAATTGGGAATTAAGACTGATTAATCAACTGCAACTTGGGTACATCATCATCATTATCTATCTTCATTCTCACCCTTCTTCTTCTTTTTCTGTTTTGGATATTAGCTTATTACTGACCAGCATTGCCACAGACAATTAATCACTTTTCTTCCCCTAATCCATCTTTTTATACTTAGAGAGAAAAAGATTATTGTTCCATCCATTTCGATTGCCCATTATGTAGAAGAATGAGGGACCGAATGGATGAATTGAGGCCAATTTACTATCATTTGGTTTGATTAAGTTGCCTGTGAAATCCCACACTAATGGAAAATAGTGGGTTCAGTCCAAGGTGGTAGATGTTAGAATTTTACAGCCATTTATCTCTTTGTTGAGTCATTTATGTGTCATGTATCACTGCTGAACCGACAAATTAGGCAAGGTAATGGGGACTTTGGTGGTGATGTTGGACCCAATAAAGTAAACTTTCCTTCACCTTGAAAAAGCCTTCTTGAAGTTCTGCTCCTATGGCCACTAATAAATATATTTGAAATTAAAAATTTTAAAATTTGAATTACTAATAAAAGAGCTACAGTCAAATTTAATGAATCAACCCACTTGAGTGTAGTTCAATTAGTTGCCTCACCCTTTAAGAAATGGAAGGTTGCGGGTTCGAGCCCGATGGCCTAACCTTGATGTACCCTATATCTTGTGGTTTTCACACGTAAATTAAAAAATATATATATAATGAATTAAACATAATATAAAATGAAAGATGGTACTCACAAAATGTATCAAATTAGTCAAATCTTGTATCAAATGATCATGATCAACCAATAATGATCAATAATGGTAGACACTTTTACATGACCAAGTCATAGATTGCTATGGTCAAAGTAAGTTATACTCATTGAGATGACACCCAAGGCAATAAGTTCTCAACAAAGTTTTTTTTTTTTTTGATAATTGAAGGTGTCGAAGCGTCTATTGACAATCGTTATTGTGTATTTAGATTATCAAGTGCTCAAACTCTCAAAGTATGATACAGAGGTAGAAGATTGAGTTTATATTTGTGCAAAATATAAATTTTCAATGTCTGCAAAATGAAAATAGCTAAGTTGGATAAAGAAAATCTAATGCAATTAACATACTATTAAAGCTGGCTATTGGAAATTAATGAATGCCATTAAGAATTGTTAATGGCTCAAAATGAAAAAAAAAAATGATTATTGACCATGGAAATGACAATTAATTTATCAATGATATACAACTTGACATTAATATCTCTCAACTAACAGATTTTTTTGGTGAAAGTCAGGGTGCTTCTACTTTTTCCATCTTTGGAATTTTATTCTTCTCTTCAGCCTTGATGTATTTTGGTTTCTTTTGTTGTTTTGATGTTCTTCCTTTTGAGATTTAAGTATACATCTCATATACTTGAATCCCATCCCTTATAATTTCTTTTTAATGAGAAGTTGCCGTTAACGTTTAAAAAAAAACTAAACATGAGTTTAACCCATATTAGATTGGAGTTGAACATAGAGGGAATTCAAAGTCCAAATTTAACATTTGAGCTCAATTTTGGTCAGAAATTCAGCTGAGAAAAAAGTTCATTTTTAATTCTCATAACAATTTGGCTTAACTTGATTTAAACAAATACAATTATATATGATATGTAGAACATTTAACAAAATATATTTTTAAATAGAGACAAATACAGATAATCAAATAGTTATAATATATTAAAGATAGTGAATAAAGAAAACATTGCACTCAAATGAACAATTTCACACGCAAATCGAGCCCAATCAAATCAAGAAGAGTCTAGCAAGATATCTACACAAGTGCACTCGAGGCAACTTAAGTTAGAAGTTACCTTGTGAGCCTCAACTACTGAAAAATAATTTGAAAAAAATGATAAAAAAACAAAACAATAGCAAAAAAAAAAAAAATTTAGAACAGTTTAAGTTGGCTTACTATTTTGAACTCTTTTCGAGTCATATTAATTCATTCATCTGATTAAGGAGACTTTTCAAGTAAAACACAAACCAAAATTACTCTTTAAATGAGTGTATACCTTAAATCGTATAATGTATCAAATTTGTCCATTCATAATCAAGTCCAAATTAAG
The DNA here is from genome assembly GCA_013350335.1 of Chimonanthus salicifolius. Taxonomy (NCBI): domain Eukaryota; kingdom Viridiplantae; phylum Streptophyta; class Magnoliopsida; order Laurales; family Calycanthaceae; genus Chimonanthus; species Chimonanthus salicifolius. The sequence goes on along the minus strand of CM023535.1, from coordinate 70,605,994 downwards.
TTTACCCTATTTATAATTGAGTTATCGAGTAATTTATTAAATTAGATCTATTCAAATTAGGTGAGTCTAATAATCAGGTCGGGTCAAATTTGCCCAGATAAAATAGAGGAGATGGAAAAATTGATTTCGAGTTTTCGACTAGAGTTTGGATGTCCAGGATAAGAGTTTAGAGAGGAAAGACTTAGTCCAACCGACCCGGTTCTAATTTGGTGAGCAGCTCACTACATAGGCGTTTAGTTTTTTTCTTTTTGGATTTACGTGTGGAAAACTCAGACACAGTTTTACTAAAACTTCCACAGATGAGTCCACTACCTCTAAAATACACTAAAATTAAGTGTTTAGTTTTAGTAATTACTACGTAGGGAGGGACCACAAAACAAGCTGAATGAATCTGAATTTAGTTACACATACAATGAACCTCCAATTTACGAATTTGAATCTTCCAGAGCGGTGATTCATAGAGCACTGGATAATATCACCCATTCTGCTCCAGATGATCCAGATTCCTGAATCTTAATAGGATCCCTTTTAATACAATTGATTCTCTCTTTATTTCCTTGTCTTCATTGCATAATAAAAATATAAAATGATGGAGGGAGTGGGACCCATTTACCACCCATTACTTGCATACATGTTCATTTTGATTGATGCAGATTGGATCCAAATGATTGGGCCCAAGCCTTAATCTCTTTATTTCCTTGTCTTCATTGCATAATAAAAATATAAAATGATGGAGGGAGTGGGACCCATTTACCACCCATTACTTGCATACATGTTCATTTTGATTGATGCAGATTGGATCCAAATGATTGGGCCCAAGCCTTAATCTCTTTATTTCCTTGTCTTCATTGCATAATAAAAATATAAAACGATGGAGGGAGTGGGACCCATTTACCACCCATTACTTGCATACATGTTCATTTTGATTGATGCAGATTGGATCCAAATGATTGGGCCCAAGCCTTAAAAGGCCCAGACACATTTACCACCCATTACCCTAATTGCATAGGCCCTGGTGACAGTCCATTTAGCTGGCATGTCAAATCTAGTATGATGGAGGATGGGCTTTTATAAAATTTACTAGCGTATGCTTAGACGAGGAGAACTTAAAATAGAAGGTTTTTTGGGGGAGGAGAACTTCTATCCATCTTCTTTCGAAAGAGGAGAAGATTCACAATTTACATACCTCAACTTTCTCTTAGAGAAAGAATTTAAAAATAAAAAAGATGTTGGACTTCTCCTTGACAAGTCTCTCCACTTCTCTCCATCTACCCACTTTGAGTGGTTAACCCCATGTGTAGATGGTGAGCTCATAATTTACTACTGAGGAATTGATAGGTACATTATTGTTTTTTTTTATAAGAATGGACATTTGACTTATCTTTTTGTCTATTTATCGTCACTAAGTAATGAAAAGATATATTGTGTCGCTTGTTATAAAAAATACCGATGTCCCTGTCAACTGAGTAGAAATTCATTGTGTAAATTTTAAGAGGTCTTAGATGCAGTAGGTGTAGATTTTATTTGATATTGGGATGTAAAATATAAATGGTAAACAAAAAACTCTTGGTGATGGAGACTCATTGAAATTCTTTGGAGTCAAATCAAGACTCCAGACTTCATTGTCACTTCAAAACTCATTTTGAAAAAATTCTTTAAAAGATCAGGTATTTGACTCATAATTGAAAACTTTCCATTTAAAATGGGCCAATTCAGGTTGGCTCTCAAGCATGCCTCAACAAAGATGGGTCTAAACTCACAAAAATATTCATTTTAATTAGAAACATGAATGGATAACTTAGTTGGTTTAAGATTTTAATATTAGACTAGAGGTCATGAGCTCAACTTCTACCGAGCTTACCTGGTACACGAGGCTTATGTGTAATTTCGTGTCTCCATGTAATTAGTCTCACCTCAAATATAAACCAGAGATATTCATGTTATTTAAAAAACAATAATGACTTGAAAAACCTTTAGAACATTACTTAGCTACCTTAAAAAATATGATTATTAATATAATAAAATTAAGGGACAAAAAAACATCCATTTGAAGCCAACTTAGCCAAAATAGAATCTGATTGAATTGCATTGCATCTTTTAGGGTAAAAAAAAAATCCATGGAAAGTCGAATTTCAAAGATAAGTCAAATTCAAATTCATTCTATTATATTTTTATTCAAGTGAGGATGAAGATATTTACTCTTTTGCAGCCATCTGAGCATTTGATGGCTGTAATGGTCCATTCGACAACTGAAAGAGGCCCATAACCACATAATTAGGGCCCGGCAATGAACATCTTTGAACCATTGATCTTGACATAAGACCTAAGTATTTAGTAACCGAGCTACTGATTTATTAAACTTTATCACATTCTTACCATATTTTTGTTTCGTTCTTTTCTTTTCTCTCTCATTATCAATTTTGAAACATTTTACATTGCCATATAACACTGCATTTTTCATATAAAAAATGCTGCACTTAAATTTTCTCAAAGTAGAACTGCTCATAAAAAAAAAAAAAAAAAAATTATATTTTATGATGATGAGATAAATGAATTAATTAGTGTATTTTAATCTTTTTTTTATGGAGTGAAAAGACTCTCATTTCGAAGATGCGTTTCAGACCATCTCACTCGAACGAGTTAGTTAATGAATTACTAAAATTTTAAAAATTTCTTTAATTGTGACTTCCTTTCCTACGTGAAGGTGAAATTTCCAAAGATATAATTTTAAAATAAATACAACATCTCTTTTTCCATATTTATAAATCGACAGTAAATACAATAAAACAATGATGATTATTAAACTAAAAAGAAAGGATCTTCATAATAATAGAGTTAAAATAAAGCTCAACATTTGCATTAAAAGTAATAAAATTCACAACAATGAAAATATTTCAACATATATGGTCCTTCCCAGGGATGGAAGGGAAAATATTACAGACAATAGCAATGGGTTCCAGGGATTGGGATGGAATCTTGACGGCCAAATCAACCCTAATCACGAAGGAGGAGGAGCGGGGCAATCATCCACCGTCAGATCGCCAACATGCTCGTCATCAATATTGGCAGAGTAGTCGTCTTGGCCGTCGATCTGTTCGAGGACGAGGATGAGCGCCATGGCAAAGGCGGCATCGAAGCCGGGCTTGAGGCAGAGGCAGAAGACATCCTTTCCAAGCACCACGTTTGCGGACGCATCCACTTTTCTCTTTATCTCTGCTACAACCTCTCTCGACGAGTTGTAGAAGGTGCAGCAGCGATTGGAGTAGGATCCTTCAATCTGGTACTCCTCCACCACTTGCTGCTCGCTGCCGTAGACGTCCACGGTGGCGCCGGAACGTCCGATGATCGACGAGCGCCGGACGCTGAAGATGGGTTTCTGACCCTCGATGTTCTCGCCCAAGAATCCTTCCCACCGTTGGTGAAGGCTCGGCCTCTGCGATACGACCAATAACTCAGAGGGAAACAGAGTATGAAAAGAAGACTCCAGTTGACTCGAGACTCTCTGAGTCAACTCAGGCCAATGGAAATTTATAAGAGTAGCTGAATTTTTAGATACAGAGAAAGATATGGTACCTTCTTATGGACGGTATAGAGGGGTTTGCCAGAGCCGTCCATGAGGAGGAGTTGGTCATGATGCTTTGAGTCGTAACCATAGCACTCAACTCGGAAAACAAGCTCAGGTTTAGAGTCGTAGACAGAGAAACCATCACCGACGAAGAAGTGGGAGGTTCTCTGCACTGTCAGTTTCGTCTCCTCCTCCTCCTCCTCCTCCGCCTTCAACCTCTCTCCTTCCTCTGTTCCCATCGCAAAAAATCCTGGTTGCCCAATCGTCCACGACCACACGAAGAGAGAGAGAGAGAGAGAGAGAGAAAATGAAGAGAGCAAGTGGGCCTTGAGCGACGGGCCTTTTGCCTCCCGTACAAGATTCTAGTTGCCTCTCGCTCGAGATCGGAGCCGTCAATATTTTAGTGTAAGTATTTAAACGAGTAACTTTGGATTAAAGAGAAGGACTTTTAAAACATGAGAAATTATTATAGTATGTACTTAAATTATATTAATAAATAAATATATGAACAAAATGTGAATCATTTTATTAAATAGGTTAAATTAATAAATATAAAATACAAAAATATAATCTACTTATCTTCTAAGGTTTTTACTTTTTAGGGGAGGAGAACTTCTATCATCTTCTTTTGAAAGAGGAGAAAATACATTATATTTACAAATCTCACTTTCTCTTAAAGAAAGAATTTAAAAAAAAAAAGGATGTTGGACTTAAACCTCTCCACTTCTCTTCATCTTCCCACTTTGATTGGTTAACCACTTAACCCCATATATAGATGGTGAGCTCATAATTTACTAGTGAGGAATTGATGAGTATATTATTGTTTTTTTATATTTTTGTCGTCACTAAATACTTGTTATTAAAAATACCAGTGTCATTATCAACTCAGTAGAAATCCACGATGTGTAAAATTTTAGAGTGTCTTAGATGTAATAGGTGTAGATTTTATTTAATATTGAGATGAAAAATACACATGGTAACAACGAAAAACTGCCACATGAGCATTTGCTGCCACATGAGCATTTGATGAAGATAAGTTAAAATCGAATTCATTCTATTATATTTTTATTCATGTGAGGATGAAGATATTTACTCTCTTGCTGCCACATGAGCATTTGATGGCTGTAATGGTCCATTAGACAACTGAAAGAGGCCCATGAGCACAATAATTTATAATTTATGATAAATTATAAATGATTGACGCTCATTTTCTGAAATAAATATGACAGATTGATTAAATAAAGTGAGAAAGTAGATTACATGATCCGTTTGATGCCACCATCCATTTATCATTTACCATCAAATTTAGACCACAGCTTGGATTTGGATGTACCTTCCATTCCCTTTCATATATTTTTAAATTGTTTCTAATTCTAATATATTTTAAATTTTATGTGATATTTTGAAATAAGTAGACAATATTTTATAATTATTTCTATTTTATAATAATACTTTAGTTAAAATAAAATTAAAACTAAAATAAATAAATGGTTCATCTATTTTTTTATAAATTAAAATAATATATTGATTTATAGTGTTCAAATTTATTCACTCAGTTTTATTTATTTTATTTTTTATTTGAATTAAAATTATTAAAAAATTCTGAATTGCCCTGACACTCAAAATTGCGATACTACGGTCAAGTTCCAGCTCGTTATATCTTATGAATTCTACTGTTTTAATATAAGAAAACACATTTTGGGCCCAGGCTGTTGGCTTTTAGGGTGGGCTTTTGCCTACTTCTTTCTTCTTTTTGCTTGCTGGACCCTCCAGCCTTTCTGGGCTGGCCATGGATCCTGGATCGCAATTGTTTAGTAATTTTTTATTACCTGGCCCAAGTTGTGAGATCCTATTTTTTCTAATGGTCTTGTGAATTCAGGGGTCAAAAATTCGGCCAATACTCACAAATCGAATTTTTAACCACCGATCTATATCGGCTGATACGTATAGTATCGATTGGAAAAAAAAATTCAGCCGATATGACCGAATTTTTTGCCCATAATTCGGTCATGATATTGGCCGAATTTTAAAAATTCGGTTCTTTGTTATTTTTTTTAAAAAAAAACCCTTTTTTTTAGAAATATCGGATAAGAAAGAATGGAAGGAGAAAAAATAAAATATGGAGAAAAGATTGAAGAAAAAAATCGCTTACACCTTTCACAGCTTTCCTTTCTCTTCTTTTTCTTCTTCTTTGATGGGAAAAATATAGAGAGCGGCGGCGGCTAGGGTTTCATAGAGAGAGTGACAGAGAAGAAGGGTATTAAAAGATGAGGATTAGGGTTTTTAGAAAACACTTTTTTATGCTGTTCCTAAAGACCTCCTAGGGAAAGTCTGTCACGTGTGCCTCTTACATTTTTATCATTTATCAAAAATTTAGTGGAAGTAATATTTTTTTATTTTAAATACAATATTTACTTATACTGAAAATAAAAAGTATAATATTTTTTTATTTATCTTATTGTAATGATTTAATATTATATTTATCATCTAATATTTTTACCAATGTCATTATTATTAGAAGGTATTCTTTATTTTTATTATATCAATTTAACATAATTAACTATAGTTCATAATTTTATCTAATAATTTTATTTATCTAATTATTATTAATGAAAAATAAAACCTATATTCTCAAATGAAAGAAAACGTTATATTATTATGTATGACATTTGTATGGTTATCACTTCAAGTGATTAGGACTCCATTAGTTTCATTTTCTAAATTTTTCTACATTATTATGTAATTTTTAATCATTTTATTATTATTATTTTTTATTTCTATAATTCATAACTTAAAATAACACTCATTGACTAAGAAAAGAAATTATGAAATTATTTTTACAAATTTTCCTCATTTATCTGCCTTTCCTTGTAATTTTCACTATTTTATTACTAATTATATAATTTCCTGACATTATAACTTCAAAAATATATTAGAAGATGTAAATGTCCGATATTTTATGAAAAAATTACATATTCAATAAGTCCATAATTATCTGTATTTACTGTAATTTTTTTGAATTTTTTTTTTAAAAAAAAATGAGCAGAAGAGAGAAAAAATTCGGCGATTTTTCTAAGATTCGATATCATGCACTTTGACCGACTGGAAATTCACCAAGTCAAGCTCACAGCTTTATTTTCAGCACATAAAAATACGTCATGTTCAAAAGGGAGGAACTCCATCATTTTATTTAGGACTGTGAACAGTTTTTCTTCGAACGTGGGACGAATAGAACTCCTACTACTAAGGCGAACTGAAATCCACCAAGTCTCGTATCATCTCATATTTGGACACTTGCCCTTTCTTATATTTGGACACTTGCCCTTTAGAGAGGTCATTCACCCACCATCACCATCTTGTGTTTGGACCCTTGCCCTTTAGAGGGGCCATTCACCCACCAACACCCGAGTAGTAGGTTGATTTTTGGCTGGCTCTAGCTATGGGTTATCTGGGCTTTCTACTTTTTTAAATGAGCTACTAACTACTCATTAAAAAAAATCATTTTTATATTTTATAATGATGAGATAAATGACTTAATTAACATATTTTAACCTTTTTTTATCAAGGTGAAATAGAGTGGAGTGAAAATCAAACTTAAGACTCACTTTCAAAGATGCATTCCAGACCACCACTTTAACGAGTTAATTAATGTATTACTAAACTTTTAAAAATTTCTTTAATTGTGACTTCCTACGTGAAGGCGAAATTCCCAAAGATATAATTTTAATATAAATGCAACATCTCTTTCTCCACATTTATAAATGGACCGTAAATACGATAAAATAATGATGATTATTAAACTAAAAAGAAATGATCTTCATAATGATAGAGTTAAATATAGTTCAATCTTTGCATTAAAAAATAATAAAATTCACAACTATCAAAACATTTTAAAATACAATAAAACCTCTACAATGAAAAGTTATTTAATTAGAGGGTCTAACAAATTAATTTTCAGTATTCCTTTAGGCTAAAATCGTTTTATTTTCCTTCTCTTTCTGTCCCATTGGCTATTGTTGTTTGAAAGCCAGATTACCGCCCGTCGTCGCCATTAGATTCTCTCCGCCTGTAATCCTCAAGACTTACCATTTCGGCCAGATCTAGAAACAAATCATCCTAGGTTCATTTTTCAGAATGTTTCTCGAGATAGACATGAGAGAAGAGGGTTTATAGAGTAGCACTTTTGCAGTAATTTTGTATTATGAATGTCACGCAACAGGTAGGATCAGGTTTTAGATGGGTATAAAAGGATGGATTGAACTGGGTTTATGATGGGTAAACGGTGATAGAGTTGGATTAAGGGGATTAGTTTAAAGAAAACATGAAAGAAAATGAATTGGGTAAGGGTGGGTCAACCACGGTGATTGCCTTCAGCGTTATGGTGATGGGATAATTTAATGAAATGGCTAAATGGGTCGTCGAACAGTCTAGCAATGGTAGCTATTCAATGGGTATCTAATATGGCCAAGATGGTGAAAGTTGGTGGGGAGCTTAAACAAGAAATAAAGGCTTGCTGGACTGTTCGCTTCCTGCAAGACTTGGGTTTGGTTCGATTGGAGGCACCATAGAATGAGATGGGAGGCTTGGCAGAGGCAGCGATTCTGGAAATAGGCAGATGGTGGTTCTGGGTGTCTGCATAGCAGGGCTGGGTCTGAGATTTCAGGAACCCTAGGTGAGTTTTTAAGATGGGCCTTTATATACTAAAAAAAAAAAAAATCATACAATTTTTTTTTTACAATGTGTGAAACTAAATAAAATATCATAATCAAATTTATAATACAGTATTATTTAAAATTTATTCTTATTTTGAGATGCAAAATTACTATATTCAAATTTTTTTAACATTTATTTTTCAATAGATAAGATAGCTAATTCATTCAATCTTTCTTATGACATTATAGACCGAAGATAAGATTTTATCAGTTTTAACTTTGAAAACTTATTTCTGCATAGGTAAATGTAACTAGTATAATCAACATTATTCTATAAGCAATTCATGCATTTGGAAAATAACAATTCATTCTTTTTATATAATTTGGTAATTCATTCTTTTGGTACTCCATATTTTATCATATTCGAGTACGACACTAATGCAAATGCTAATTTGAAACGAAGATATTATTATTATTTTAATTTTTTTTGTATTTTTTAAAAAATTAAAAATTAAAAATTATCTTAATTATAATGATTTATACTTGTATATTACTTCTAATAAAATCTACATTGGTCAAATGAATAAAACTATGTTTTTTCATCTCCTCAAATTTTAAAAGCTTTAAATTATTTTTAATTCAAAATTATCAACTCAATATAGATTTCTCTTTCTCTTTATTTAGATGATAGATATATTTTAAAAGATTCTTTATTAATTAAAATTATTTTATTATTATTATTATTAAACTCAATAAAATGAGGATTATAATAATAATTATTATGATTGTTACAATCATTATTTTAATTTTTTAAGAAACCTACGCTTTAAATTGAGTAGACAAATTATCAATATATAAATTTTCAATTTTGAGTGTTGCAGCCAGGGTTTGAACTCGAGTCCATTATTTATAAGGGGACTATTCTAACCGCAATGGACAACAATAAATTTGTGCTTTAATTATGCATTATTAACTATTTAACATATAATAAAGGAGTTTATGCACTTGGGGATTCTATTTATTTGGGGACCCTAGACGACCGTCTCTTTCGCCTATAGCCAGGGCCGGCCCTGCTGCAGAGGCTGCAATGGTGGAGAGAGGACGTGTTAGCGTTAAGCGCGGAAACAATAAAAAATCGAACGGAAATAAAAACACAGTACAACACAATATTTTAATGTGGTTCGGCCCACCTGGCCTACATCCACAGAGCGACAGAGTATTCACTATAAAAGAGAAAGAAATACATGTACAATATTAATGACTCCCTTGAGTCATGAGCCCAAACCTGAAGTCCCGAGCCCCTTGTACACCCATGTATAAGACACATCGACGTCACCTCTCAGTGATGTGAATCTTTCTCATACCCCGGATAGTGAACCCAACTTCTGAGTCCCGCTCTCCTCTACGCTTCCTGCGTCCTATGAGCAATCCCGACATGCTTCTCAAACGAGAGCGTCTCCGATGATGGTGTGTTCCACACACACAGAGATCTCCACCTCTGCTCTGGTGAAGGGGCTTCGTCTCTCCAACCGCACTCCTGTTGGCTACCACTCACAGATCTGAAAAACCCAGATCTGCAGCGGTACTGCACTATTGCTCCTGCCCCTTTCCGGTCGTCGAGCTGTCCTCCAGACAGTATCAGATCTGCGGCTCCTTCTATGGATTTTCACCATTACGAGCAAACCTCTATTGCCACCACTGTAATGGATCACTCCATGCGGCCATTAGAGGCCCACAACCAAAGGCCATACCTCAGCTTGCTCTCCCTCTCTCGGTGTCCACACCACAGCCATGTGTATTGGATCCTACACACACACACCAATAGCGCGCACACACACCAATAGCAGTACCCACGGAACCATATATATAAGGTTCCATCGCTTCTGTCGGTCCATTCTGGCAATCTCATCTTACCCATGATGAGATTGGAAACCTGCTCATTCTAAGTTTCAACCAAATCTCTACACGTCATTGCCACCTTTGAAAGAAAGCCCATTTGGCCAAGTCTTGCTTCATATGACAATTTAATGCTGGCCCACATCAGTGAGATCCCTCATACACGATGTAAATAACTCAAGAATTCCGGCTTGACTTCCTGGGTTGGAGGGTTCCTTATTGATCTCCTAATATCCCTCCACCTTATCTTGTAGAGACTAAGAAATAGCAATATACATAATTGTTAGATGAAATTGAATTCGAGTCATATCTAACATGACGGCCTTCTGCTGGATCTGTAAACAAAGAAATAGAGAAGAAGGGGAATAAGAGGGAAGAGAGAGAAGAGAGAGAGAAGTAGAAGTAGAAGAGGAAGGACAAGGTAAAGGAGATAACTCTCAATTTATATTCAAATAATCGGTCTTTTCCTAACTACAATCCAGTGAATTTATAGGAGTGAAGAAAATAAACTGAAAGGCAAGACAAGTGCAACAAACAAGAAACTTCCATGGATTTAAAATGTATCTGATTCATATTTTTAAGACAAGGCTGAAATATTATTTTATATAATAATTGCTATAATATATTTTTTATTCTGAATTTATTGAGTACCTACTTAAAAAAAAATTATAATATTTTGTATCGATTCGGATCAATTGCCGATTTTATTTTAGAGATAAATTATAACTTTATATCATATAATATGTTATACAGATTTTACTAGATTGAAGGGAGATATGACAGCCCATAGCAATGGGTTCCAGGGATTTGGATGGAATGTTGACGGCCAAATCAACCCTAATCACGGAGGAGGAGCGGGGCTATCATCCACCGTCAGATCGCCAACATGCTCGTCATCAACGTTGGCAGAGTCGTCATCTTCGCTGCCGATCTGGTAGAGGACGAGGACGAGCGCCATGGCAAAGGCGGCATCGAAGCCGGGCTTGAGGCAGAGGGAGAAGACGTCCTTTCCAAGCAACACGTTTGCGGATGCATCCACTTTTCTCCTTATCTCTGCTACAACCTCTCTCGACGAGTTGTAGAAGGTGCAGCAGACATTGGAGGAGGATCCTTCAATCTGGTACTCCTCCACCACTTGCTGCTCGCCGCCGTAGACCTCCGCGGTGACGCTCGAATGACCGAGGATCGACGAGCGCCGGACGCTGAAGATGGGTTTCTGACCCTCGACGTTTTCGCCCAAGAATCCTTCCCTCCGGTGGTGAAGGCTCGGCAACTGCGATACAACCAATAACTCAAAGAGGCAAACAGAATATGAAAAGAAGACTCCAGTTGACTCAAGACTCTCTGAGTCAACTCAGGCCAATGGAAATTTATAGCAGGAGCTGAATTTTTAGATACAGGGAAAGATATGGTACCTTCTTACGGACGGTATAGACCGGTTTGCCAGAGCCGTCCGTGAGGAGGAGTTGGTCACGATGCTTTGCGTCGTGGCCATAGCACTCAACTCGGAAAACAAGCTCAGGTTTAGAGTCGTAGACAGAGAAACCATCACCGACGAAGAAGTGGGACGTTCTCTGCACTGTCAGCTGCGTCTCCTCCGCCGCCGCCTCCTCCTTCAACCTCTCTCCTTCCTCTGTTCCCATTCCAAAGAAAACCGTGGTTGCCCACTCTTCCACAACCACACGAAGAGAGATTCTAATTGTCTCTCGCTCGAGATTGGAGCCGTCAGCATTTTAGTGTGAGTATTTAATTGGATTAAAGAGAATGGACTTTTAAAAAAATGAGAAATTATTAGAATATGTAATTGAATTAAATTTATAAAGAAATATGAGTCATTTAATTAAATAGGTTAAATTAATAAATACAAAATACAAAAATATAATCAATTTATCTTCTATTTAATCAAATTATATGACCTTTAAATTAATCTTTAAAACTATTCTTCTTATCTTATTATTTTAATCTATTTTTTAAGAAGTTTATATTTTTAAATCCCAAGTACGTGGACAAGGCGAATAACGCCCATCCATTGCGTCCCTGCATGAGTGGCGAGTGCGACCAGACTTTACACGTGTCACTTTCTTGTAAACGTTAAGCAAAACACGAACGGCCTTGCATGGTGAAAGTAATCGAGAATTCTCAAGCTAAAAATGAAAAATTCATTGACGAAGATGAAATTTATAAAAAGAATTATTGTAGGACTCTATAATCAAAGCATAGGACTCCCATAATTGAGAGTGGAAAATAACCATCAAACAAACTCCTCAAAGTTAAGTTAATAAATACTTAAAGAAAAAAAATTGTTTCCAAACATTTTCAAAAATTAATTCCTCATTCTAAGAATGATTATAGTCATCTTAATATAGAATCACTGCATTCAATACAGACGGATTCAATCAGTTCTATCTCTCTTCTTAGAACGCCTTTTTATAAGCGTTTTAGCCCAATATAGATAATTAAAAATGATGAATCAATACTTTGTTACAAAGGTTTTCAAAACATCCCTAAAAACCTTTTATAAACCTGTCTTCACATACTATTATCTTGAGATAATACGTCCGCATTGGTTCAGCTGGTACTTTTCTCTTTTCTCCAATTTTTTATTTTTTCTTTTAAAAAATTCTAAAAAAAAATTATGGAAATACAAAAAAAAACTCTGGGCTTCATTGATGTATAATTTTTTCATTAAGTAGCTGTCGTTTACATATTTGAATATTGTTTTTAAGTTACAAAATAAAAAATTTTAAATATTTTTAAAAAATAATAGAAATTCCGTGAAATAAACTTTGACTACTAGTAGGTCTAGCAAAGAATTTGAACTTCAGTGATACATATTGTTGAAAAAGAGCAAAAAAATGGTGTTTTTTTTAGGTTAAAAATTAAAAAAATGAAATTGAGAAGAAAATATGGAGGAGAGATTGAGAAGTAAAGATCGGCTGGTTAATGGACTTTATAGAGTATGATATGGTTTGTGTAAAGTTTTCATTATATAAAAAATAATTTTTGACGGTTATAGACTCCAAAATAGTGGAAAAATGATGACAAAAAAAGAAAGAGAAAAAAAAAATGCAATTGAGTCTATCGTGTGCACTGTGCATACTCGCCCAAACCCATCAACAACACATGGAAGATATACAGCCTCGCCCAAACCCATAAAAAACACACGGAAGAAACACAGCTTGCACGCGACGTGTGCGCGATTGCGGCACGACACAGTGGGCACTCTATGCATCTATACATATCGATGCTCAGAAACCTGCTATGTGACAGCCGATATGCACCGTATCGACTATTTCTTTCCTACTTTAGCTATTATCACAAGAGAAATAAAAAATTATGAAAGTGTAGTCAAAATTAGAAAAAGTTACTTTCAAGTCATGTTACCCTAAAGGGTTATTTTCCGTAGACTTATCTAATGTGTGAGTAAAGACTAAAGAAGTTTACACATGTGTTAAAAATTAGTCAAGTATCTTAGAGACATGGAGACTGTGGTCATTAAAAAACCAACTAAAATAAAATAAAAAAATAGAAAACTTAATACTAAAGTGGCCCGAAAGGTCTGTCTTGAGAAATAAAACACCAAAATAAACAAAAATCAAAACAATTCATTTAATAGGCAAATTAAAAGGATTGCCTTTAACATAATTAACAACTATACAACAGATGTCTTACATTCCAAAGAGGGTACCAATGTAGAACGCATAGGGACACTATGCAAACGTTAGATAACAACAGAATTACAATTTTTTGTTCGAAAGTAACTTTCGGTTCATGCGGAATTTTTTACTCGATCAAACAATTTAGCGATATTAACTATGTAAATTGAAAATTTATAAATCAAATATATCAACAAAATCGGCCAAGATTTGTCTGAAATAAACTCAAATTTCCCCAAATGTCAACCAAAATCCTACAAGTTTTGGCTGAGACAGTTTATTCAAAAAAAAATACAAATATTAATGATATTTATTTTTCAACTCATATTCAGGCTAAAAAATTTTAATTTCAGCTTAGGTTCGTGAATAGTGGAGATGAGACGTATTAATGTGGATAGTACTGTAAAGAAAAAGATCATGCCTACTCAAAGGTCCCAAGCACCAAATTAAATAGCCCAAGTTCAATAACAGTTGAGGCAAAATAATTTTCAAGAAAGCGATTGATTCAAATGAATGTCATATTTGAAGTTTTGAACATATAAGAATTCACGAGAAGTGTTTTGAATTGTAAAAAATGGAGGTTATAACAAAATTTATTTTTTTGAATTCATTAGATCTTTACCCTATTGATGATAGATAATAAGAACCTGTAACAAGACTCGGTGATTCCAATCTAGAAGTAGTGGATTAAATCCTATGACCTTCAGATAGAGCAGCCAAATTCACAGAAAAAATTTGTCAAATCCAAATAAGAAAACCTACTTCAAAAATTGATGGATAAACAAACGACAAATTTGATTCAAGCCATCCAATCTCTGGAATGGTTAAAATACAAACTTCAATTACTAAAGAAAATCAAAGTTGGCGACTGAAATACTGCATTGACTACAACCGAGTACAGAGTACTGGGATGATTAAAATACTCACTATAATTTACCAACGAAAAACAGTCTGCAACTGACTGCTACTGAGTACTGAGTCCAGAGCGACTGAATAACTGCACTAACTACTACTGAGTCCCACACCATGACGAGAATGTCATCTACATTATTATTTCAAACAGTTTTTTAACCTGGTTTGTATCACCGCATCTTCTTGAACCGTAGAAATGACTGGTTTTTATTGGCATATCTTCTTGGCAATAAACAGTCCCCACCTCTGCTCACCAGCTGAACTCCTCTTAAGCTTTGCCCTCCAACCGTCGACGATTTCAGTATAGTCCTCCTGAATAAGCAGCAGCACCAGCAGCATAATCAATGAAAATGCACAATGAATAAAAGTAGCAATTGATGGAAAATAAACTGCCCACAAAGAAGACACACCTCAGAGAACTCCTGAATAAAGGCATCCTTATTTTTCTCAACCGTGTTCAATTCCTTCTGTAACACCTTTACAAACTGAAATGCAACAAATCACCAATTTTCTTATCAACCAACAAATAATTTAAGAGAAGATTAGGAGACAAAAGTATACAACTCTATTACAACCTGTTGGGTTCGATCCTCTGCAATAACCTCATCAAAACCAGCGTCCATGAGCATCTGCCAGGCAATGCAGAATCAGAACAGCCATCTCTCTAGTTACATTGATGGACTTGGAAGGAGTATGTTAAGAAACAAAATGTTTGGCCAAGAAAAAAAACGTCCTCATATAGAGAGAAAATCACGTCTGGTAGAGCAAATCCTGAATGGCTAATGATCCAGTCTCGAACATTGAAAAATCAAAAGCATATGATTATTTGAATTATTTCATATTGAACCCCATGGCTGAACTTTTTAATTTCAGGGAACCAACAATTCTCAAAATTGTGTTATTTCCCACCATGGTCAACCCCTACAATGGGGCTGAGCAGATGAATGATCAAAATCATAGACAAGCAGGCACACAGGTTGAATTGAAAAGCCTAGATATCAGAGAGCGTCATAAGATATTACCAGTACCAAATCATTTGTGGGAACTTAATGCAAAAAAGTACCTGACCATAGGCACCCACATCATGTAGATCATATCCTCTCTGGTTAATGTACTCTGAAAATTCTGCAGATGGTGGCCCAGCTTTCTTACAATAATCAGTGATAAGAACTTTCCCTCCTGGCTTCAACCACTTGAAAAATGTTCTAAATAATGCAGGCTTGTCCTGAGAACACATTACCAATGCACATCAAATCATGGAAAGTCAGGCATAGCATGGAAAAATATGTGCATTCATCATGGCCAATTATTGAAGTGCATATCAAGACTCCAATAATGCAGAACCACAGAAGCGAAATCAACATATGATAAAACAGGCCCCGGATAACATTCAAACATATCTAAAAATGACAAATAAAAAAGGGTTTGAACAAAGACAAGATAATCTGTCTCTTGGTAGTGCTCGAGTTAGAAATGCATCAGATTATCTTCATAAAGAAGAAAAGGATGAAGATGATGATAAACTACCGTCACAGTCAAATAGCACTATCATCTTTTTTGAAAGGTAACAATTTTATTCAAGAAAAGAAGAAGATGATACACACAAATCAAAAGTACAAGAGGCTCTCAGAAAAGGCCACCAACCCCCAACCCCCACAAAGTTATACATGCCGGTTAACAATTTCAGAATTAGGAATCACTATCATTTATTTTCCACAGGAAACTAGTCAGTGGGAAGGAAAGACTAAGTCAGATGTGGCACACTGCAGACTGTACATTTAATGACTGTCAACCGCCAAAGAAGACATGATAGTATGATAAATCATGTGAAGTCACTTGTAAATATTGTATTAGAAATCTTGTTCAGCTGTACATAAGCAATTTTTGCTGCACAAGTTATGAAAACCAAGTGAGAGAGGACTCACATGTATGTGGAGAATTGTGTCGCGGCTGTAGATCACATCAAACGTGTCATCAGGGTACACTTTTTTGGTGCAGTCAGCAACCTCAAATTCGACTGAGCATTTACGACCAATGGCACGTTCCAGAGCAATTGAAACCATATTCACAGAGAGATCAATGCCAACGACATCAGCATCAAAGTTCTCAGCCATGTAAAAGTCACCACCTCCAATGCCACATCCCACATCAAGGACTTTCTGGCCAGGCTTAAGCTCTAGCTTTCCCACAAATTCCTTTGTTGTATCTGCATCAAGCATTATTAGAACATTCAGAGATGGAATAACAAAGAGAGAACCATTGTCATTGTTATTACTTATTACCATTATAGATGATTATATGCACTCCAGAGAACTTGTTAGTTACCAGATATCTTTTTTCTTTGAACAGCATGGATATTCTAATTCCTCACTAACAGTTTTTTCGTTTTATTTTTTCAATTCCTTGCAAGAAAGCAATCAGCAGACACCGCAGTGCTCAATTGACATTGGCAGAAACATATCACAAAATCTTAGCATTTTCTCTATAGAAAAAATACATAAATTGCCGCAGGAAAAAAGAGAAATATATATAATTGAAGATATGCAAATCTTTGAAGGGAAGCCAGAGAAATGCAATATGATCAAGCAGAAGAGTGATATAAAGGTCGTCATCCGAAGGCCATAAGAAAGCACCAACATGCTTATTGGATTGAAATTGAGTTAGCTGGAAAGAGAGACACATACATTCACAACTCTGTAAATATGAGACAAATATGCATCAAGTTAGTTATCGGGAGTGGGTCAGCTAATTCCTCATCCTAAAATCAGTCCTTCCCGGGTTACACACAAAAGAGATTTTTTTCACTTGGACCAGGAGCAGCTTTTAAGCAGATTTAGACCTCTAAATTTCAGCACAGTTAACTTATGTTCATCTCATTGATAGAAGATAATTTAATTTGGGGCAGGTCTTTCACACACCCGCACTTAAACACACCTGGGAACACTGATGCAATGTGAGAGGGTGGCACACAATGAGAGGGAAAATATATATATTTGGATAACTCAGCATGGGGACTATCAAACAGCCCAAAAAGGGGCCATCCAAGACCAACAAACCAACTATAATATAAACGCAACCAAGAGGAGAGACCTCCAGCCCTTAATACACTATAAAGGGCCACCACTGAATGACAATACACTCTTTCCTTGTGTTTAATGTTGGGTGCTATTGACTAACTCTATGTAAATCTTGTGCAAATCACCTGCCAGTTTTTGGGTCATCAAAAAAATTGGTACCAAGCTTGTGGAAGAACACTTGAAGAAAGTAACTCGTATGCCCAATGATTTAAGTGGCTTTAAAATCTCTCAATATTTATCAGCCATTGTCAATTAACAGAAATATCAAAATAATTTTGTGTTCAAGATTAACCAACAGAAACTGAGACTAAGCATTTAGCCAATTATCATTATTGAAACTTCAACTGTAAAATATATGAGTAGATAGTCTACATACCAATTCCCCCAGTACTCACAAAACCTTCTCCAAAGACACGTTCATAGCGTAATATGCCTGAACATTTATACTGTACATTATCCAAAAACCGCTGGAATCCCCTATCATCAGTTGATTTGACCTTTTGCAACATCCAGCAAATCTACATTATATTAATATAATACTGACATCAATTTCAGGCTGCCACCCACAATCTCAATTTGTTCCAGGAAAGACAGCAGATAAAGAATAAATTGAAAAACAGATTGCTTACCTGATTTTGATTCTTCTTGTTCTTAACGTAAGCACTGATACACTTGAAGCTAATTAGGGAAAGTTCAAAGGAACCTCCAGAGCCATCATGCATATGACAATCTTTAAAAGCCTGCTTTAAACATTAAATTAGGAAGCAATAAAATGGTAGGTAAATATACAATTTTACAAAAGGTGTGTCACATCAAGATGAGAAGTATCAATAGCTGCTCTGGACCATATGTGTCCAATATGATATTTTGGAATTCAAGTTCACATACAATTTTGACTGTTTCTCTGGACCATTCATGTGTTCAATATGATAAGTTGCAATTCAAGTGCACATGCAATTTAGATTGTTTCTCAGGACCATCCATGTATTCTATATAATAATTAGCAAATACATACATAGGCCATTTCAATTGTTTCTTGCATACAAAGAAGCGTGTTAAGGGTAAGAACAATTTTCACCATCCAGAAACATGGTTGAAACACAGGCATTGTGTAATGCACAACCAGAACCAGAAAGGCTGCTAATAATAACATCAGATGAAACAAAATGATACAATAAGCATAACAAAACATACATAGGAATCAAGCACAAAATCAAAACCAGAATACCTTTGTATAAAATCGAGGTTCCCTGTAGTGTGTTGGATTGTTTCTCCGCTTACAATCACCAGATTGGTGGAAACATGATTCTCTGAAGAATATAAACCCACCAACCTTCAGCCACTTGATCATCCTTTCCGCAAGATTCTCAACCTGCCCCCATCAAGAATTAACCAAATTGAGGCCATTAAATTTTATCCCAGATAAAGGAAAAATAAAAAATCCAGCTTTGGATCTAAAGCCCCTGCCAGAGACAATAAAACAACAAAATAAAAAGAGGAAAAATGCCTAGACACTACATCAAACATAATGAAGACATTGTGTAAAAACCAAGACAAGCAATGGCTTGTCAAAAAGAAAAACTTAGTCAAACATAGAACACATGGGATACAGCAAACAAACAAGCCAACCATGTCAGCAAAATATCGAAATGCTAGAAACCATGTTTGTAGTACTCAAAGGAATCAATGGAGAAAAATGGAAATGGGGATCATTATCACCATTCAAAGCCCACAATTCCATAAAACATGAACAGAATAACGTAAAGATAAACCAAATTTTATGCCCTGCATGGCACACATGAGGTTCCAGGTGAAATGTAAATGTTAAAACAGAAGTAAATTAAGTCATAGTATTGTTAAATTATCCATTTAAAGCAAAATTAAACAAATATCCAATTCATATGGTCAAAATAAATCCCTACATTCTATGCAACTAAAGAGATTTAAACCTCAAAATGGTATTCATGAATCTAATCCTTTTTCTAACAGTCGTAAGGAAAACAGGAAGTTAGTTATCAATCACCTCATTATCTGAAAGATACATTAGTAACCAGTTGGAGAAAATTAAATCCACAGACTCTGGCAAAATCTGCATGTCTGGAGATGTTACGTCAGCACATTTGAAGCTGACATTCTTAAAATGTCCATTAATGCTTTCATTCTGCAAGATTAAAAAAGAAAAAGGAAAAGACTAAGGTGACAAGATTCTCAGAGCAGCAGCAGCCAGGAAAAAAATAAAATTTACATTGACTTGCACAATAGTTCAATGCACCTTTTTTATAACATTTTCAATGAAATCCACAGCTATAATATGACCAGCCTTCTTAGCCAACTCGCCGGTGAAGCGACCAATCCCTGCTCCAAGCTCCAGGACGGACTTTCCTTGAAATGGTGGAAGTAAAGACAATATCTGTGCCAGATCAATACAAAGAAGTTTAGAAATTCAGCAAAAAAGAATCAAAAACTTACCATATAACTAAAACAAAAGAATAATGATCATTACGTGCCACCTTCATGATAGTGTTCCATGTGTCCACTTAAAATTTGCAGTTATGAGCAGGCTTCACATCAAATTATACCATAGGAATCAAGAGTTATGACTGGCCTAAAAATCAGTCAGCTCATATTTCATACGCTGTTGGGTTAGAATGTTCTTCATTCCCTCTCTATTTAACCACAACTTGTGTGAGGTTCATGAAGATGTTTTTTTTATGACAACCATTAAGATAAAATCATACCAACAATGAATATTACACTGATCTATGTGATTCAGGTGTCCAATTAATGTAAGTAGTTTTAACCAAACAACCTACTTTAATGGGAAATGGCCCCATGATGCAAAATTAGTGGATACTAGAAGACTCCCCCCAACTTAGCAGGATACATCATTCCCTAAATTGATTTTTTTTTTTTTGAAAGGTTAAAGTTATATCTTTCAGACTATACATGTGCATAGTGTTACCAAGTGGTGCAGAATTTGATGAGACTTATAACAAAGTGATTGAGCACACATGCAGCTAGATGCAAAAGCTTCTTCACTTGAAGATGAAATACTCAAGAGGCCAGAGACATTTAAATAATAAACCAAAATTATAGCAAATATAGCTCAATATTATCAATCAATTGATAAAGGATAACAAACATTTTTTAACTAATTACTTGAAAGAAATAAGGCATGGTATGTACATTAAAATTGTTACAGTATTTTTTAATAAAAAAAACTGTTGCAGTATCTCATACAACACACTTAAAACAATAGGACACCTAAATGAAGGTTAGCCAACTGCCACAATGATTTGTAAAGGTATTAATGCTCTGCAGATGAATTGGGATCACATGGAAGAGGGATCCATGCAAGTGGGCGGAATCATACCCAAACAGCAATACATGGTGTGATATGTGGTATGCTGTGCCAACAATGAAATGGGATGGTTTTGGATATTTCAGTAATCCAATGCAACAAAAATGAGAAACAGTAGATTCCCCAAGCAGTACAATAATCTATGTTGACGACTATGAGTTGTTGATTGTGGAAGCCTGTAATCAACAACTTAGATCAAACACTCGGCAGTGCTCATTAGAGCCAACCAATAACTTAAGGTGAGATTGCAAGTTATTTATTATTTTTTTCATTGGATTGACTACAGCAAACACACTAAACATACATCTGATGGAGCTGAATTTGGTATAGCATCTCATGTGTCTTGGACAGTGACTTAGCCTACAATCTGTTGTTGGTTAGAAAACACATATGACGCGAAAGTTCCTAAAAGTTAAAGTTCGATCCCAAGTTTGAATGATTTGAGCCAGGTCATAAGAACTATATCAAAATAACATAAAATGTTATTTTAATTAAAATAATATAACGTATTTCTTCACTAGTGGGATGTGGTCGATTAGTAGACCACAAGATATTTAAAACAAACTTATGGAGTATCCAAGCACTATCCGATCCACAAAAACTGAAAATAATGACCATCTAATCGTTTATAGTATCCATTTGTGTTTTGCATAGGATGGCCATGAACAACATCTGAATCTGAATTTCTTGTATTGGGGTGTGAGTACATATCCTCTACAAACCATGTGTCTGCCATGAAATCGTTTCAAAATACTGCACAGCAGTGTGGTGCAGTGGATCTTTAGGTACTCCACAATCTTGAATTCAGTGTAGGCCGCCGGTGCATCATATGTAAAAAAAACCTCAAGCTTGTGCTCTGTGAGGCCCATTTAATGATGAACTTAAATTGTTTCCTTTCCTGAATGTTAAACAAATCCGATTTGACGTCCATTTGATGATCCTCACTCTTGAATTGAGTAGGATAGATTTCTTTAGAGGAATGTTTAGATTCATCGACAACTTATCACGTGCCTATGGGGCTTAGCTTGAGATGTGGGATTGAGTGCAAGGGTTTGGATTGGGCCTGTTCATGGGCCGGATTTTGGCCAAAAAAGCATGATCTTGTTCACATCTACAAAAGCACAATTCCCCCTAAAGCCCGCCAGGCTTTTAAGGCGTTAAAGCGGGTTTATTTTGTAATTGGTTATAAGATCACACCAAGCATTGTTTTTAATTTTTATTATGTAACTTGAAAATCTAAATGACAAATTAAAAACCTGCCATGAATTAAAATAAGAGTCCAAAATTCAATTTCTAGTCACTTGATCTTAATAGTGTAAAAGTTGGCAGGCGTCTTTAAAGAGATTCGACGTATGACGATTTTGACCATTAAGATGAGTGGGAATAAATTGATTTTTGAAATGAAATTTTAACAAATGGTATATCTTAAGTCTGTTTTCAATCTATAAAATTAGATTTTCAATTTACAAAATAAAAATAGTATCAAATACAACCTTGTGATATATTGATATAATATATAAAAAAGAAAGACCAAGTCTAAAAGCCCAATGGGCCTGAATGGGCTTTAAGTGTCGAACAGGGGTGTAAAAAACGGTCCTTCCGAGATCTCGGCCGATAACTTTCTCTCTCCACAGCATTTTTTTTAAAAAAAAAAAAATCCAAAAAAAATTAAAGAAGCTTCATAATATTATGACCTTCATGGATATGCAATTTTTTGATTAAATATCGGTCATTTACATGTTAAAATATTATTTTGAAGTTTCGATGTTGAGAATATAAAAAATTATTAATAAAATGATAATAAATTACAAAAAGTGGTAGAAAATCAGAAAAATTATACTAATATTCTGTTAACTTATTAATTTAGTTAATCAGTGAAATGATAAAAAATGATAAATTATTAGTTTATAACCATTAATCCCAACCCCATTAAATTATTATTGTCATCATGTTGTATAATGATTCATGATATGTCATGAAACATGGATAACGAATTATTAGCATATGTAAGTGTTGCTAAGAGATGTTTCCATGTATTATGAGTTTGTGATAGGGCAATAAGATATTAAAATTCTTTGATATTTTATAAATTTGTTAGAAATAAAAATGTAATAATATATTAAAATTTTATTCCAATCTTGTTCTTGATGGTTGGCTATCTATTTATATCAATATATTTCAAAATACTTTCTAATATTTAATTAATAAAATTTGATTTTTAAATTCTATTTTTTTAATCAATCCTATCCATAATGTTTTAAATTAAATCTCACAATCATAATTAAAGGATAGAATTTTATATAACATTATATATGACAATAAAATAATAAATGCATCTCCATAATGTCAAAAAAGTAGTAATAATTGTCTTTTTTCTTAAAAAAAAACATTAACTTCTTGCATGTGTGCATCTCTTTTTCTTAAAAAGATTACTAACTTCTTGCGTGTGTTTACTGTGGGAATTCAAGTTCTAAAGTATAACATTCAAAATTTCAAATAAAATACCTTCAGCCGAATCTTTTATTTATTTTTTTTCTTTTTTCTTTTAAAAAAAATGGACTGACCGAATCTCGGTGATATCAGGACCGAGATCTCGGCCAAAATCTCGGTGATATCGGCCAAGATTTGGTTCATACGGCCGATACACACTGTATCGGCCGCCGAGATTTTAACCCCTGGTGTTGGAGAAAAATGCCTGTTCGAACCCGTTTGTTTAAGTTGAGTTTGGGCAGGTCACTGGCATAGATTCATACGACTAAATCCCTTATATTGGATAAAGGGCTTAATTTCAAGCGTTTCATGTTGGTCGTATCTTTTAACACTATACATGAAAAATATTTACCCAATAATTTTAATTTAATTTTAGGAGAGGTCAGATCACCAAACTTTTACGCTTAGGTGTCTGGTACACCACCTCTGTAATAAAAAATGATCTACATTATTTTAAGTATTACAAGTCCACAGAAAGCTTTACAGAGCATTTCCCCTATGCAGGTTTGTACTGATACCGAGTTGAACCGGTTTTGGCCAATTTTTACTCCGATAGACAGCGTTCCGCTCTAGAGTATCCGATCCCGTCTGTGAATGAGATGTTTAATCTAATAAACGTACACACGCCGCACACGCAAAAGAGGTGAAGCAAATCGATTGAGAGAGACACAGACACCAAAGCAAGATTTGAAAATGCAGACAGGAGATGAGAGTTAAAAACAAGAATATAACCTCAGGCCTCTCCTCTTTGTCGAGATCAGAGGCTCGGGAATCAAGCATCATGGCCTCCACCGTCAGATCTACTGAGTGCTCCAGCCAGTACATCTTCTGGATTGATCGTTCTTCTTCGCCTGCAGATCCCAATGCCAACCGATTCAACAAAAGAAAAGAAGAAACAGAGAGTAATGTTGAGATTTGCAGAGATAATAAGGAGAAGAAGATAAGATAGAGAGGATACCGAAAGCAGCCATTGATGGAATGCTTGAGTGGAGTGGAGAGGGGTTTGTTGGAGAAGGGAGGAACGCTAATGAAGCGCAAAAAGGGAAGGATTTTGGAATCGGAGAGTGTATATTACTGCTAACGACCGTGGACGGCGAGACGGGATCGAGAAAAACTCCTGGATCTACGGTTCTGCGCTCTTCCTCTCTGCTGCATTCCCCTCTTTTATCTCTCTCTCTTCGGTGATGAGAGAAGAAGTGAGTAGTAGAGAGGTTTGTGTTGTGTGGACTCTCAAGAAGAATATAACGGGTCTTCTTTTCCTCCTCTTCGCTTGGGGAGGGCTAGGAGGGGTTTTATCAGTACATTAAGGAAGGAGTGAGCGGACGAACAGGTCGTGGACGATTTTACCAATGCTGCCTCTCCACGTGTCTCCAGAATCCGTGATCTCGTGATTCGGTTATCGTGACTCGTGACCTGACACGATTTTTGGAGGTTGGAATATGTGGAACGAAACCTCAAAGCTTAGATAACCGAGTGACGACTCATTAGTTCTAGTGATTTGTTGTAAATTAGTAAATTGTATCAAATATGATATATATTCTGATAAATTAGTCTTGTAAAATTACAATAAATATTGTAGATTTTTTAAGTATTAAAATAATTTTTATTTTTATTTTATATATATTGGATCTGAAAAAACAAAATAAATAGTTCAAAACATCTCAATTTAACTACTATTTTATTTAATTTAAATCAAGAAATAAACATGTTAGTAATAATATTTTATTTTACTTTATCTATATACATCAGATATTATTTCCTTAATTTGATGAAGTTGTTAAAAAATATTTTAACATCAAATTTTAAATGACTTTAAATTTAATAATAAAAACTAATAACTTAATATAATATTAATGATCGTCGACATGAGTTACAGGTCACTATGACACCTACAGTTTTGATAGGAGTAAAAGTCATGCAGAGATGATTCCAAACTGCCAACTCAACTCTATTCATACTCGATTAAAGCTTGAAAATCTGAAACTAATGTTAAATTGGCACAATAATACTTTATATTCTATTTTAATAAGTATATATTTTATAATCATTTTAATTATGCATATATATTTAATTTAAAGTACAGTACATGAATTCACTTATATCATATAATTTTATGGAAAAAAATATATTAATGGAACTTATCACATAATTTGCATAATAATAAAGAGTAAATTTTAAATTTATTTAATTATTTTAATCTTAAAATTTTGAACACCGTAAGTCATTCATTTTTTATAACTCGCCTACGAAATTATCTTATTCGGCCAGGTAGGCACAATCCTAAAAAATAATGTTCAATCTTTTATTGATAATATATATTGGTCATTTAAAAAAAATAACATCTCCAATATAGAATATAATAGTCAACATTACCATTTGTCATTTTCTGAGAACAAAGACGTGTTAATGGCCCTGCCTTACAACGATTACGTAGAAATGCAGTAATGAGTTAGATAAAGTGGCTTTCTTATTATTCACTGAAATGATTTTAATTCATATAAATACTAATATTAATTTAATCTTTTTATTAAACTAAAAAATTTACACCACCATTTTTTATAGTATACCTCTTTAAAAAATAATTTTTTTTCTATTCAAATGGGTATAATTCAACTTATTATCTCCCGTCAAAGAAGAGGTTGTGGGTTCGAACCTGTATCATCTAATATTGATGTGTCTTAGAAGTAATAAGTTAAACCCATAAAATTTTACGATGGATATGCCATGACTTTTCAAACAAAATTTAAAATAATAATAATAATAAATAAATAAAATTAGAAATTTCATTTAAGAGAGTACAACCATTCACAACTGTTCATCTTATCCTTCCCGAAAATTCAGAGAGATTACTGAATCCGTCGTCTTTTATGCACCGACAGTTTCACATGGGTGATGGGTCATTACTGACGCATTACTTCTTTTTTTCAAGAAAATGGAATTCTGACTTCACCAACACCAATTTCACAAATATAAGGCAGTAAAATAGATTAAAAATATTTTAATTTATAATAATCGATTTCATAATAAAAATATATTGATAAAAGTTATCATAATTAATATTTAAGTTTACAAAATTATTTTAAAAGAATAGATTTGATGTAAATGAGTTTCGTGTGAGATCTTTATGTCTGAACACTAAAAATATCTGAATATTTCATACTTTTTTCTTTTATATCAAATTATTTCTCCGTTTACCTCTCAGGCATAGTTGAATGAATTTTGTGTATGTCGTGAGTATTCTTACGTGAAATTTATAGACGGTTTTGAGTTTTTTTTTTTTTTAAGTTTTAAAACTCAAAAGTTAAAATAGTGGAAGAAACTGAAAAATATCTATTAAGAGATTAATTGAAATTGTGAGCACAAATCAAAAACATTAGTGTGATTACATGGGTCGAGCGAAAAATAGTGAGCCACTTAGCCCAATTGCACCCTTCTGCGGAAAAAAAATTATATTATTTTATAATGCGTGTGATACTTGAAAGTCAGTGTATTTTCATGAATTTAGTGAAACATTTTTTTATTTATGTAAATGGAAACTGATTTTTATTTTGAATTTGTTTTACATTTTTTTCAAATTATTTCATGAAAAAAAAATTTACGACATATTTTTTCAAAAGAGTTGTGAAAAATGCATCATTAAGAGAAAGGTTTAAAATATAATTTTTTTGACTTGTTTTGAATTTCAATACCCATGATCCAAACCTAATTGAACTCGTCACTGAAGATGAAACTTGACCCACAACTCGTCATCTAATCGATGACTCAAGACTTAATCCATGACCCAATTGAGTAAACAAATCAACACATCACCCAGTCTCTCACCAATCAACCCAACTTAAGTTCCAATTTATGATACGACAAGTGGCCTATTGTTCATACTAGCCAAACACAATATATATAATCCATTACTTGATCTTTAACTCAAATCAAACCATATATTGCATTAAACGCCATAAGTTGATGAATTGTGTCAAGCAAATTAAAATATTTCATCATCATCATTGGTTAGCATCCCATTTATTTAGGGTTGGATCTACGGGTTCTTTTTTCCAATTGATCCTATAATAAATTATATCATCACTTACTCTATAGTCTAATATATTATTTTTTATCTCAAATTATACCTACGAAGAACAACTACAACCAACAATGGCAAACCAACTCAATGACAGTGATGGGCTCTTGAGAGAAAAAGAGTCATTGGAAGATAGGGATTTTTTTTTCCAAACCTCATTAAAAGTCATATTCTCTATCATTCTACAATTTAACTACTTATCTCCAACTCTAAAAAAAATGATGATCTTTGTCTCTAATTGATGCTTACTTGTCTCTACAAAATAAGAGCTTCTCGTAGACTCGTGGCATTAACTTACAATTACATAACAATTACTATCTTAAAGTAAAAGGTGGATTAAAATAATTGTATTATCATTGTTGTGGTTACTATTATTTATTATTATTATCATAACCATAACCATTGTTATTTTTTAAATCTAGAAACCAATGCAATCTAGTTACAACCTGTATGTCACCCACTTATTAATAAATTATTATAAAATCTTTTTTGTCACAACAAATATTAAAAATTAATAATCATGAAAATCAATATTTATAAATTTTATTAAAAAGAATTCTAAAAAATCAATTTCTACGTAAAATAGATTTGCACAATCATATTCTTAAGATTTGAAGGTAGGAATAAATCTATATAAGAATTTTACAAATCATCCCTTTGAGTTGACACGATCAATACAACTCAATTGCAATCAATATCAATATAGTATTACTGTATCTCAATCAATTAAACTCGCTCATTTTCACTTAAAACTTTCGAGGAATTTTAATTAATTCATGTTTGAGAATTCAAATGGAGTCGGGTGCGGCGGGAAAGGAGGAGAAAGAGACAAAATACACGGAGCTGCTTGAACTTGAAAATATCATACCACAAATCAAAATCCCGCGATAATTATTGGGATTGTATTTGTTCCCAGTCCCCACCACGTGGATACGAGTCCGTGACTTTTGAAACCTGAGTCATCTTTGTCTCAATCACTCGTATGTCCATATTCCATTCTATTATTGAATTTGAGTGCTGACTCGATAACTCACTTGATGAGCAGAGGTGTTAAGTTTATTTTTATTTTTTTATATTTATCTAAAATACAAAATTTACTGATGATTTTATGTATATATGGGATTAGTTGCAGCTCTATTATGAGGTGAAGATATCTGTATTATTAAAAAAAATCGATACATTTTTATGCATTTAAATATAGTTTACTGACTAAATGAAACAGTAAAAAAAATTACTGTAAAAAATCTGGATTTTTGAGTAATATCCATTCAAGCATAATGTGATGCAGCACATCTACAGGGTTTTATTGTTTGGGTATAAACTCATTTTTTACCATCTGCCAAGTGTAGTTAAAAAAAAAAAACATGCTGAACTGCTTGGACCATTTTATATTTTGATATGCGATTTTTAAAGAGATTTTTTATGGCTCTAGATATATCTAATAATGAACTTTAAGTCTTGTTAATTTGAGAATTTAAAAATAATTTAAACTAATAAAAAATTTCAAATTTAATAAAGTAATTTGATTCATTAAATTAAAATATTCCAAACATAAATAGTTTTATGAGAGTCATCATCCTCATCGTTATTGTTAGATATCATTCATAAAGAAACGAGTGGAATATATTTCTTGTGTACAATTTTAAGATTATCAAATTGTCATTGAATTGTCAATTAATAAAATAAACTAATGATGACAACACAATTAATATCAAGTTGCAACCTATAATTCAATTGGAGAATTAAGTAAACACATTCAATGGTAATTTATACATGACCTAAATCGATCATAAAGTCATAATTACAATGGAATTTAATTTGAATGGTTGAAAGTAGACTTCATTGGAGGACGTGGGCCCTCTTAGTTGAACTTGACATGTATAATTAAAAAAGAAAAATAAGGAGGATCTCATTTGTATTTTCTTCAACTAATGAATTCAATGGCCCAATAAACATCAATATTATTGGCCCACCCACATCAACTCTTAAAAAGCCACATCAACTCTTAAATATTTATTCCTAACAATACTTGAGATCTCACAATTATACTTCGAGTGCAAATTGGGCTGGCCCTAACTTGAGCACCCATAAAATTCTTAAAAAATTGTTTAGGTAGACTCAGGGTTTTGTCGGCACATTTTTTTAGTCTAAAGGGATCAAAATTCAATTCTAAGTAGGTTGATGCAAGTAAGCCAAAATTTGACTAAAAAATCCAAAGTCGAGCCAAAATTTATAAAAATCTTAATTTGTAGGTAACAATTTTTCCACAGAACTTTTGTGTAATCCGACACGAGTTTTACTGTATTGCAAATTTTGCCATCGAACTGACTCGTCGGATCACTGACCCTTCAACTACGACATAAATCGACTCATTGACTGATTTAGTGAAATTTATTTAAATGAGATTGTTTTTCATAAAAAAACATTAAATCAGATCACTGATTGGATCATTGATTTAAAATGTTTTCATACGACAATGGAATGGTAAAATGGACTATATTCTAAATTCCGTGTCTCGTTACATAAAATGCCCATAGGAGTATTTTGCAAGTTATACTTTTATAAAACAATAAAAACAAGACTATTTTTTAGCCCAAACATACTTGACTTGAATAAACTCATACATGCATTTGAGTTAAATCAATCTTCAGTTTACAAATTTGAATCGGTTTGAGATCGGAGAAATTGACTAGTTAATAAAAAAAACCCAACCCAATTCACTCCAATTGCAACCCTAATTAGTCATTAAAAAGATATAATCGTATAAAGGAGATCATGCATAATAAAGTGGATATCTATTTTTGAAATAATAGATTCTAACCTATGATATTTATCTTTTAGGTGCTCGTTGGAAAAAATTGAACAATTCAAAAAATGTATTTTATTACATACTACTTTAACATTTTTACTAATCATTTTGATTATCTAATATTTTAAAATTTCTAACATTCATTTTAGAGATGTCTTTAGTTTTTCTCTATGCAACCCTTTCTCTTTTATTTTACATCCTAGAAAATTCTTGTATTACATATTTGGAGTTTGCACAATCCAGTGTTAATGGAACAAAATGACTTATGAAATGGTTAATAGATCAAACTCAACTGTATTTACATATTTGGAGTCTGCACAGAAGATTTGAACAAAATGTTTATTTAATAATTTATATTAAATATAACTGCAATTTTTATAGAATAAATAATACAAATTGAGATATGAATTTTCTCTACAAATATTACGTTTGATTTATCTTTTACAAACAAACCAGAATAAATAGTTTATATTAAAAAAAAAAGGCTATCTTGAACAATTGGGAACGTTCCATGCTGTAATCCATGAATATATTTAACCTTAATGTCGCCTTCTAATTACCAGAAATATTGTGTTGTTATATTCTAACTTCTTCACTGTGATGTTTACATTTCATTTGCCTAAAAATCAAGACACTCATTACAATTAGAGAGTTATTAAATTACTGGGTAAGAAGCTATAAGTGTGGTTCATGTACTTTCGTTGTTAGTTAATTACACATTTACACTATGTGATTAGTTACAAACTAAATAAAAATAATTGCTATTGAATCAACTATTTATTAACATAATTATTTGTTAATTAATCAATGAAAGCTTTAGATGGATGAATTGAAGGGCAATAAGCTTCATCATTACAAAGTTAGATTGTCCACTTGAAAGTGGAAACATTACATTTAGGAGGGGACAAGAAGGTGATTGGCGCTCCTAACCTTCCGTTGGTTTTAAATTAAAATTTTACACTGGTCTTTATAATTGAATGGCCCACTACTTGCACGGCTCTGATCTATTGAGTCGAGTCTATTACGGATTTACCGTTCTCGCGTCTCCACCATTGAGTACGTACGTCTAGATAGATACTGGCACGTGGCTGTCTCTCATTGGCTAAATTAAAACATTGGGAACGTCTTCTTCGATAGCTCCCCCCGGTCTTCCCTTTCAAAGTTTCAAACCATTCCATTTCTTTTCTTCTTTCCAAATCTTTCATCATTTCCCCCTCTTCTCCGCCTTCCTCTCTTTTCACCTGGCGAAAACTCCTCTTTCCTGAAAAATCTCCTCGCTTTCCCCTATTCACCTCCGCCTTCATTTCTCTCCGTTCCCAAAGAAAAGAGGGAAAGGAAGGATCTGTCAGCAGCAAAGCCTCTGCTGCTCAATTTTTTTTCTTTTCTCGTCAGCAATCTGCTTGGGAGCTCTCTCAGGGTTGTCATCAAACACCTGGTGTGCCCCTCCATCGCATAAGAGGAGATGAATGTGGTAGGAAGGCAGATGCAGCGATCTGCTGCTCCCGCGCACCACCACCGCCAATACTCGGACAATTTCCTCGAGACCTCCTCCACCAACACCAACAAATGGCTCCAATCCGCAGCCGCTGCTGCACCCGATCTATCGGTAATTGAAGCCTTCATCTCCTATCCTTTTCCTATAAACGCTTCTTCCACCAAACACATCCTAATGCCATTTGAAAACAGAGCTATTCGAGAATGTTCAGGAGCATGCAACAGCGGAACGGGGAGGTTTTTGCGGACATGCCCTCAACGCCCCCTGCTAGCTCCAGGTCATCTAGCCACAGGAAGAATGGAGAGGAGGATTTTGTCTCACCAAGCGAGCTCAGTCCTGGGCTTTTGGATCTGCATTCGTTTGACACGGAACTCCTTCCCGATGTAATTCAATTTTCTGCTTCTCGTTTATGTTTCAAATCTCTGTTTGTGAATTCTGATGAGTCAATTGCGATCTTTGGAATTAGATCACATGTACATACCATATGATTGCTATGCTGTTTGTGATTCTGAATCTGTAATTGAATCTGGAGAGCGTTTGTTCAATTGATTGGTTGCGTTCTCTCCAGTCAAGAAAGATTTTTTGCTTTTGCTTATTAGAAACTGTCTAATTTTTGTGATTTTATTGCCAATGTGATCGGATGCAATGCAATTGTTGGTAGACTGGCGTCTAGCGGAACTGTAGCAACTTTTGATTTGGGGTTACGTGGAGTGTGTATCAAATTTGGGCAGATACTGTATCTTTCAATTTGATCTTATTTCTTTTTGCCCTGAATCTTTACCAGTAAAAGGATGATTCACAGAATCAGAACCTAAGGATGGTAAACAGAATCAGAGCATACATAATTTTTATTTGCATGTTATGGCACATGGAGGAAGGGTAACTATTCTGGGTGTACTATATACACCACTTAGTGTTTGAAATCCAAGTGTGTCCAAACATGCCTCTGCATTGATGGTCCTTTTCAATGAATAAGTCTCTTTGTTTTGCAGTGGAAATGCACTAGAAATTGGCAGTGAAAACTCAGTCTTAATGATTGCATTCTGATTATTGTTTTCCTAATTGATGGTTTTTATTAAACTTGACAATTCAGTTTGAATTGGAGCTTGGGTTGTTGGTACATTTTTCATGTCCTGATTTTTTTTTTTTCCATCAAAGTTGCCGGTTCCTGGACTACACAGCAGTGTTCTCTCCTTCCAATCTGCTCAGGAGAGAAGCTTTAACGATTCAGAACCAAGCTTTTCTATCAACAAGCAGCTGAACAGGCCTCGTGGTCTACCAGAAAATAGTCTCCTGAAGAGCTTTTCAGCAGATAAAGAAAAGAGCAGTTTTGTTGCCAAGATCAAAGTTGTTGTATGTTCCTTTCCTCTTCTCTTTCTATTGTTAGCTTAGCAATAAAATATACATATGCAAGGAAAATAATTAGCATGAATGCCAAAATGAACTTCTGATATATTGAACCTACAGAAGTGAACTTTTGATATGAAACTTTGGCATTAAATGATGGTTATTGGTTAGGAGAATATGCATTATTGATTGCTTTCAGACTAAACATTTTTCCCCTTAGGATGTCTATAGAATCAGGAATAACTGCCATTGTTTCATTTATTCTTTGTAATAAAGTGCAATGATGATAAACTGAATACAGGTGCGCAAGAGGCCACTTAATAAAAAAGAAATATCAAAGAAAGAGGAAGACATCATATCAATAGAACGAAGCACCAATTCTCTTACAGTTCATGAAACTAAATTCAAGGTGAGTGTCAAATGGGAGTTTCTGTGTAATTTTAGATTTATTTATACTACATCACAATCGGGGATGCCTAAGTTACCTTTTTTTTTTCCCCTCTATTGATAATTATTGTGCTCTTAGTTGTTTAAGAGCCTAAGTTACCTTTTTTCCCCTCTATTAATATTTATTGTGCTCTTAGTTGTTTAAGAGCTTCTGCATAAATTTCAAGGACCACACACTTTTTAGGAGGACTAAATGCTTTAAACCTCTTATATTGAGCATTGAAGAATGAAATTGAAGGAGGGTGATCAATATTTTATTTGGTATTGGATTTGTAACATGAGATGATTTTCACTGCTGTATATGACTCCTTCCCAAGAACCATTTTCCTTGTAAAGATGCCAGTTATTTGGAATTTTTGTTTTGTTCAGGTGGTTATGATATACAAGCTGTGGATGTGTGTTGTGTGTGTCTCAATGCATCGTCAAAACTGTGGATCTAATAATGTAAGATCATTTGATTAGGATGAACGCACAACTCAATAAGTGCTTGGAGGTTAGGGTCAGTGTAATTTTGGGGCCTAGAATTGGGTCCATCTGCTGATCATTATCGGTGAATTATGATTTATGATGGAGGCATCCTAGAATTTTTTATCTAATTTTCCCCCTTTGACTTCTCATAACTTTAATACTTTTGAAATGATTACCAAGTATTACTGAGAAAAAAGAAATTATAGGAATGAGTTAGCAAATGGAATGTGGGCCCGTCAATGCTTTCTGAATGATCCTAATACCCACAAGCGGGTCCCTGTGCACAAGGTACAAAATGAATGTTGCTCTCTGTCAAAAGTCCTTTATCTTGTTGATATGATGCCTTGGATAGCTCTGACATGTTGTTGTGCAGAGTCTCATATAATTTTGGATCTTACATATGTAAGAAATGCCATAAAATTAAAAATTTCTTTTGTTATGTTCTGCAGGTAGATTTGACTGAATATATGGAGAAACATGAATTTGTTTTTGATGCAGTGCTAGATGAAAGGGTGTCTAATGACGAAGTGAGTACAAAGGAAAAAATTATGACATATTCATGTGCCTGCATTAGTGATTCATACCCAGTTCTGCTTTTCCTTTTGGTTTAATAGGTGTATCATGAGACTGTGGAGCCTATTGTTCCAACAATTTTTCAGCGGACCAAGGCTACTTGTTTTGCATATGGGCAGACAGGCAAGTTATCTTAGATGTAAAACATGTCTTAGACGCTTCTACTATTAGGCTATTTACTAAAATTTAGTCAAGTCATTTCACTTCACTTCTTGTCACTGAGAAACATCATGAGTTATAACCATTACGCTGGCTTTTTATCAAAAAAATGCTCAACGTGGTGATTTTGCCTGTACCCACACGCTTTAAAGATTGTAATTTAAATTTTCGTCATTAGTTCGGGTCTGCCCTTCCTTACCCCATAACTTTATTCATATTGTTTGAAAAATTGTTTTTCTTTTTCATGCTTATTTTTGTTAGCAATGTCAAAGTTCATACCTTTTTTTTTTTGTTTTTGCTTGAACAATCTTTGATTGGTCTCGTATTTGCTTGCAGGCAGTGGGAAGACTTACACCATGCAACCTCTGCCACTTAAAGCTTCACAGGATATTTTTACTCTAATGCACCATACATATCGAAATCAAGGTTTTCAGTTGTTTGTCAGTTTCTTTGAAATTTATGGCGGGAAACTTTTTGATCTCTTAAATGAGAGAAGGTTAGTCCTCCTTTGCTTCTTAAACAAATGTGTTTTTTCTCTGGTAACATTTCCTTCTAACTAAATTATTTGCAGAAAGCTTTGCATGAGGGAGGATGGTAAGCAACAAGTATGTATTGTGGGTCTGCAAGAGTTCAGAGTATCAAATGTGGAGACAATCAGAGAGTTGATTGAAAAAGGAAATGCTACGAGGAGTACAGGAATAACTGGTGCAAATGAGGAATCCTCACGTTCTCATGCTATACTTCAACTTGCCATCAAGAAGTCTGTTGATACAAGTGAATCAAAGCCTGCTCGTGTTGTTGGGAAGCTCTCCTTTATAGATCTTGCTGGTAGTGAACGTGGTGCAGATACTACAGATAATGACAAGCAGACTAGGTACATATTTAATACAACACACACATACAGTGCATGCTACTGTGAAAGGAAATCCTTTCTGTTGTGAACAATCTGACCTGCTTATCTGCTGTGACATGTTATTTGAATGCGAATAACAAAATATCTCATTTTGGAATGTCAATTCATCATGTCTATTTGAGTCCTGGCTTGCATAAGGTACAGAGAATGAAGGTCAAATTGGCTGGTTTTTATCATATTTTTAGGGACATTTTTGTATACATACATTCAGTGATAAGAGAAGTTTTACAAATGATTGGATTAGCAAAAGATTGGGTTTGCAAGAATGATTTAGTGGGTCTTATTTTCTTATGGTGAGTATTGTACAAACAATCTCTCATTTGCTTCACGTTGGTTCTCAATTTATGATGCAGAATGGAAGGTGCTGAGATCAACAAAAGCTTACTTGCACTGAAGGAATGCATTCGAGCTCTTGACAATGACCAGGTTCATATTCCTTTCAGAGGGAGTAAACTGACTGAAGTCTTAAGGGATTCATTTGTTGGAGACTCCCGTACTGTTATGATATCATGTGTCTCTCCAAATTCAGGCTCATGTGAACACACTCTGAACACATTAAGATATGCTGATAGGTAATGTTCTAGTTTGACATGTAAGTATATATATGCTGATAGATAAGATTTTCTTTCCTGTATTTAATTGATGTTTTTTTCTTTCCAGAGTGAAAAGCCTTTCAAAAGGGAACAACTCTAAGAAGGACATTTTGTCATCAAACCTAAGAGACTCGACTTCAGTGCCACTATCTTCAGCTTCTCCTACAGTCGCCACCTTAGATGGTGACATGGTTGATGTTTCAAATGAAACCAACAGGTTAACATGGTCGAAACAAAATGAGACAGAGACCTCACTACCTTTTAATATGGATCATGATTTTAGTGGAGGAGAGGACGTGCATTTCTCTTCTGTGTATGCAGATTATTCTAAGGAACAGAGAGGCAGGGCTCTCACCAATGCTGAAGAGTTTGATTTCTTGGAGGAGTCCAATGATCGAGATAAACCTTCATGGAGGAAAAATAAGCCAGAGCTATACCCAGTTTCAACTTGGGAGGACAGGACAAGGAAAGTCAATGCTCAGATGAAGTGGAGTAACGACCTGCCAGACCTTGACGTGAAAAGTTCACATCCAGATGATGACCTGAATGCCCTCTTGAAGGTAGGGGGTGATAATTAATTATTACTACAGACACAGATACATGTATTTGTATGTGTATGTATCAGTTTAGGCTGTTCATATTTGATACAATTTGCCAATTTGTCCCAATTTCAGGAAGAGGAAGATCTCGTTTCTGCTCATAGGAGACAGGTGGAGGAGACAATTGACATGGTTAGGGAGGTCAGTGTTACTGAAATAACAAATGACTTCCTTTAGATTTTTAACGTTTGCTATTCTTCAAAATTCATGTCTATTTGTGCAAATATGGACCCATTTTGCATGTTAGAAATTGTTAGATTTGGATTGCCTCCTTTGAGCTGTGGAGCCCAAATATTGCTCAGATCTACAGTAGAATGTGGGCTGGTAAATACTTGGAAGGGAGGACCAGTAAGGAGTTGGAAGATATGTTAGACTGTAAGTGACAGAACATGATCTGGAATGGGATAGGCCAAAAGGAAAAACTCTAAAATATGTCCCTGCCTCTGATGGCTCTATGATGATGATATGAGATGCAGGGTTGCATGGGGGGGTTGGGGCTGGCGTTTGGTAGAACGTGTCAAATGGTAGAGGTTGAAGAACCTAGCCATCTAAAATTGAAATTTTTAATGTTGAATATGGATAATGGTGTTTGGATTATGCCTTTTTTCCCCTTTTTCTGATAGAAAATTGTGCTTTATAATGGTGGAGACTTTGTATTTTTGTAATACTCCTGAGAAATGCATTAATTGTCTTAATTCATCCTTGTATGTGGTCATTAATCCCAAATCATGAGACCATGGTGGTTGTAGTATATCTCAGAACATGCTGCTCAGATCATCTTTTAACCATCGAATTGGTGGCAACTAAGGCAATGGTTAGTGCCTGGATTCAACAACTCAAATGTACAGCTAAAGTCATCTAGTGCATTTGATATTTTGGGACACAAGTTGTTCATATTGGGATTGGATTCATGATTTTGAATAATCTAGATTGGTTTGTGTAGAGAAGTTGCCAAGCTGCTTTGCAAAATAATGTGATGGTTATTTAGCCCACAGTTCTTTCAGTGACCACATCAGACGTGCAATATTACTTAGGAGTTTGGTCATGTATTAGAAGTTCAAAAGGATTTATATTCAGACATTGGAAAAATGTGGAGGATTAAAACCACTTTTCACTGTTTGCAGGAAATGAAATTATTGGTAGAAGTGGATCAACCAGGTAATCAGTTGGATGGCTACATCTCTAAATTAAACACCATTCTTTCACAGAAAGCTGCAGGAATCCTAAATTTGCAGACACGTTTGGCTAACTTCCAGAGGCGTCTGAATGAACACAATGTTCTAGTATCTTCACTCAATGATTGATGTTATCAGTCACCATCTAGTGGCTCAAGTTCTCTAATGGATCTATGCACACTTGACCGACATCCTATGCTGGATTGTTGCAGCTTCCTGGTGTTGTTGGCCATGCCTGTCAGGTTCAGTATGTCATGGTCAATCTCCGAGGTGTGAGCGAAGGCTGTGGTCAGTTGGCTTGCCAATTCCATTTATCGGTTCTGTTGGGTAAAATATTATCTCATGTTGTTTGAAGGTGTTTAATATTTTTTTTCCTGAATCACCCTCTCGGTATTGCATTGTTATAGTAAAACCATGACATTTTCAGTGTGGCTTCTTTCTGTAAAGATCTGCAATATTGTAATGATAGCCAGACACATTATTTATAGCTTGATATCCTCTAGTGTGTATGGTATGTTATTTAATTCGATGTTGGATTCCACCTATTTTTCCTGGTAAACAATGAGATCTTATGCTAAGCATTCAAACTCAAGAGAAAGTAGAACTCAAGTCGGTGGGAACTCCTTTACTACATAACATTGTAAGACCTATGTTCCATACTGTGGGAATTCAGGCAACCAGCCAAATTCTCTTATGAATTATTCCTGAATCCTGATTTAGTGACTTGCTAGTTGATTCTGAAATCTGATCAATTTTGTTTTTAGCATCGTTCTGGTGGCTATAGATTTCATGTTTATATTTGTATTATCAGCATGAATTTTGTTGCATCCTCCATGAGGTCCTCTTTCTAAACACTCCAGATTAACATGCATGTTTGCATGTCGTTAATGAAAGGAACATGCATGCATGTCGTTAATGAAAGGAACATGGAGAAGTGTAGCCCTTCTGTTGTCCAGGCATGTAATTTGGGCATACATGGTAGGACATGATTTAGCCATTTGGATTGCTGTAAGAGCAGGGTTTTGACTTATGGTGATAGAGGAGAAACCAGTTTATGCATGGATAGACATCAGAATATTCTCGGATGTGGTGACCAGTTGAGGAGCTTCACTATTCCGAAGCTCTCTCTCTCTCATATGCCGATGTTCTTGGTTTATGTTGAGACTGAGTTATCCTGTAAGTCAGTTCACATGCAAGGTGGAGCATCCAAATGCATGATTCTACATCTGCATATAATTTGTGCCACATGAAGTTATGCAGGCCCAAATAGGAGTTTAGATCAACGACAATGTGATACCAATTTGGTCTGGTAAAGTTTCCTGCCTGAGAAAAAGCTATATAAAACCAGGGAATGGAGTGCAAGGTTCAGGTCTGTTCCATGTTTGGTGCAAGCATGACCTGTTGGTACTCCCAGTCTCAATGCTGCCCAAGATCAAAGCTGCAGTTACTGCTATATTCATTTAGTGAGAGAGGATGGTTTTGAGAGGACATCTAGTAAACACATACTAATCCCACTGCATCCATATTAAATCCTAAACTCACTAACCATACTAAGACTTATTGATGAGCTACTAAGATGTCTAGGTGAATTACTGCTACACTTATCAAGCCAACGAGGGGACAAAGGTTTTTGAGGAACATCTATCTTTGGACCCATACAATGTGATCCTGAGGAAGAAAGTGGCAGATCGTGGCAGTGCCAGGTTCAACCTTGAGCACTTGGAATGCTACGTGTCTAGGGTTCCATGATGATGTGTTCGTGTGGCACACTGCAACTGCTTCAATTCTTGCCCCATCCTTCCCGATCAATGGTACAATGTACGTCTTTGTGGCATGCGTCTGATGGCAGTAATACACGGCGTACATATATGTTTGGCCATGGCATGACACAGACTGAGTTCCAGCAATCTTGATCATCCTTGATGCAATGGTGTACTCTTGCTTGGGTTTCTCCTTCACATCTGTTGCCAATACCCGAACATGTGTCCCTAGCTTTGATGTTGCAAAGTCAATCATCGATTCCAATGACATTGCACAGTACTTGTCTTCACCCTTGATGGCAGGAGCCTCACACTTATGGATTGTTTCCTCAACTGCCTTTGCCTCTTGCGAGTGTGGCTCTATTGAGAAGAGCTGTAGGATTTCTTGCAGCTTGTTTGAAGAAAATGATAGGGCATTAGCCACATCTCGGGGAGCAAATGTAGTACCAGGTGTTGTCTTGATGAAGTGCAATCTCATTTTAGTACCGGGTTGCAAATCTTTCTCGAGGAAGAACAACTGGATTTTCGGGTTGTCATGGAGCTGATTGGCCGTCGCTGCATAGCTATAAATAAATGGATCCATTCTCACAACCACAGGGTTACCCTTGTTCCCCCTGCTAACGGTGACTCCACCACTTCCCACATCAACACGAGTGTTGTTGCCCCTGCTGACATCCACACTTTTGCCCCCCACATCAACTGTGCTCTGACCCCTCCAAGATCCATTTCTATCGTCCAGTTGGATACCATCCTTCCTGACATCGACAGAAGTATATGTCTTCCCATCTCTAGAATCTGCAGTCCAAACAGAAATAGACATGGTTCTATTTGGTCCAGCAAATGGTATTATAAATTCGGAAATGGTTGAGGGGGAGAAATGTTTTGGGCTTGGTCTCTGTTACAAATTTTATATGGGAGAAACTTTTCAGTCCTTCAGTAAAAAATTGGCAAAAATTTGAATATATCGACAATATTTTGGAAATATCAGCCGAAGTTTGCAAGGGCTTGATTGAGCTCAGGTTGAGGTGCTGAGCCGAAGTATTTTGAGGTTGGGTCGGTCTCGGACATGGCTTAGTCTGGGCAGCCCTATCCATTTGTAAATTGTAATACTAATTATAGGAGAAATACCTGGACGAAGGAGATCACTGATGGCATTTGGCATGGGGGTGTTGGGAAGCAGCCTCTGCCAGTATACCTCTGATGGTAGCAAAGCTGCATGGCTTGTCACGACTAATCCTAACAACTGTAACAGATTAAAGAAAATAGTGTAACGTTAAAAAAGGAAAGGGAGCTCTTTGTAGATGGAAAGTCGTAGTAAGAACTAAGAAGTAAATGTTGCTTTCAACAATTCAACCACAAGATTTTTTTTTTAAGATTAATGCGTGGGAAATTCAAACAGAGTCCTATTAAAACTCCTACGGATGAGCAACCCCTAAGGTACATCAAGATTAGGCCATTGGTGCTCGAACACGCAAGCTCCCACTTCCTGTGGTGGGAGGTAACTAGTTGAGACACTCATGTGGGTAATTCAACCACAAGATTGATATGTTAATTCCGTTGAAAAGTTATATCTGCCAGCATATACAAAATGCTACAAACTAGAAAAACATGCCACTTGTTCATCAGTCATTTAATTGGTCCCATCACTGTGGACACAATTAAAGTTACCGGCTTCATCACCTTCCCAATCTATACTTAATAGACATATTATATTCTCCTACATTTTTAAGCACAATGGGGAGCAGCCTAGAAAAACTATTGGAGAAAACCTCTTTGCCAGATTTCTCTCGAAGGACGCCCTTCTAATGGGGATTAGGTTGCCTGTGGTTAGCTGAGATATGTTCAGCAGAATAACCTTTCAATTTCATCCCATTTTTATCACTTTTTAATACCCTAAATTCATGTGGTCTTATTGTGTAAGAGCCCATAATTTGTAGGACCAATCTTTCTAAAGAGAAAATGACATTTCTCCCTAATGCATAACAAAAAAAAGAAAAAAGAAAAAAGAAAATTTGGACATTTGGTTCTCTACTTAAAAGGGTCTTCTGCAAACCATAAACTCAATCCTACTATGCAAAATATCACTCACCATGAAACCTAGGAAGGAGAAGGAAGACAGATAACCATCCATGGATAGAGACTCGTGTGAGAGATCAACAAAACTTATGCGTACACCCACCTGCAAAGACAAAGGATTTATAGGGTTATTCTTCTCATGGAGAGGGAGAAAAGACAGAGCCTGATTAATGTACACTCAAGTATTCACCTGCCTTCTTCTTACACCAATAAATACTAGTACAGTTCGTTGTTAGAGCAATAGGTGGTGGTACGTGAAAGCAATGAAAATAGTGTGTACGATTTGTAAGGAAAAGCAGAAATTGGAGTTATGGGCAGATTGTTCATGGAGGTGGAGCGGTGAGGAAAAGACCCAAAATGTGGTGAGAATTCACCAATACATTATAAAGCTAACAAGACTCTTGCTACTTTGCCACTTTTTAGAGAGATTGATTCAAGGGGTTTGGTCTTTAGCATCCAAACAGAATCATGCTCTTGAGATGAGTGGCAATACTTTGGCAGGAGGCTTTAATGAGGGGAAACAAAGTCGAATCATGAATTTTCCATCTTCCGATATTTTGGAAGAGAGAGAGAGAATAGATGCCAACA
The DNA here is from genome assembly GCA_013350335.1 of Chimonanthus salicifolius. Classification (NCBI taxonomy): domain Eukaryota; kingdom Viridiplantae; phylum Streptophyta; class Magnoliopsida; order Laurales; family Calycanthaceae; genus Chimonanthus; species Chimonanthus salicifolius. The sequence goes on along the minus strand of CM023535.1, from coordinate 70,563,308 downwards.
ATCTAACGATAGTTTATGATTTTTATAAATAATATTTACATCTAAAAAGTATGACATTGATATTTATCTCTCCTGATTGAATGTCAAGAGGAGTGACCTAATTAGCTCTTTACATTGACAAATTGTCTTAAAAAGTTAAAATATGTTGTAAGTCATGGTGTACGAGAGAAGCCCTCGTTGAAATGAGCCTCAAGTCACAGTAGAATTGAGAACTCATTTTATAAAAAATTGAATTGTGTGGAGTTTGTATGGGTTAACTAACTTTCAATTATAATCTGATGGAATTAGAGAGTGGAAACAAACACCAATGAGTTTTGCTCTAAAATTGAATAAATCATATTTTTTTTTTAAATTGATGCTTGCTGGGTTTAAAACCAAATGCTTGAGAGGGATATGTTGGCATGTTGTTAATGTATCATAGCATACAGATTAAAGATAAATTATCGTCAATCATAATCATTATCATTCCTTTTATGATCAAGCTGTTTAAGCCTCTTAGAGTACTCTATTGATCTTTGGGGCATGTACAAGCTTCTCTATTTACACACACAAGGTAACTCTAAGAAAGTGATCCTTTAGAATGAAGTGAGAATTGAACTCAAAGATTTTCATTTCCTGAAGTGGCTTCCTGGTTATCACTCCAACCCATTTGGTTTCATAATCATCATCATCATACATCACTTTCTCATCTATTTGAATTCTTTTTTTTTTTAATTTGTCATTCTTTTAACTACTCTATCATAGATAGAATCCTTCGATCTCCCATGGAGTAGCTAAACTAGTAGACACTTTGGCTTAGAAATAAAAGGTTTCAGGTTCGAGTTCCGTAGTTATCTGATGCCCGTGACTTGTAGAGGGCTGCGTGCATTCATAGTTTTACTCAATACTCTTGTACTCAAGAAAGAGTAAAAATCTTGGATTTCTTCATAAAAAGAATAGATAGACTCTATATTTTTTATGATCTCTATTTCTTTCTTAGCTTCTCATTTGTGATCTTTCAAACCTTTTTGCAAGAGAGCTATCTTCACTTCTTATATACATGACTAAATTACTTCAAATAATTTTTTCTTTTGCAATCAAAAGAAGGGTTGCAAGATACTGTATAACTAAGTTGGAATTTTGGGCTTTTGACGTGATCTGAGCTCTCACAGAACTAGGCCTTAGTATGGCTAAACTTTAATTCCATTTTCTAATCCCAACATTGAGCCTGGCCTGTGCGTTGATGTTTGGGCATTTTCCGTATTAGCTCTATCAGGCCTCAGTTCAGTTTTAATACCATTCAGTACACAGTTACGCAAGGATGGCAATATAGTGGGCCTTCTTTGGTGGCTTGTGTTTCTTCTTATTTGTGTTTGGCCACGTGTAGATCTGACAGACTGACACATTTACTCCTTATTTCCATATCTGAAATTCAAATATAGTTAATATTCAAACGTCTAAAAAACTGTAGAACTGCAATGGGTTAGTTGGTTTATGTTTATTTCATGTTTTAAGTCTCAAAATTTTAAACTTATATCTATTTAAAATGTTTGAGTTCGGTTTGAGTAATCAAATTAGGTCAAATTTGTCAAATCCAGTTCAAAGTAGATCCGACAACAAGTCAGTTAAATAGAGTTGATTTCGGATTTACATCGAAACTCTCAATCTATTACTTACCTTTTTTTATTAGATGGGTTAATTGGTTAGATCTATTTCATATCCGGATCACATAACTTTAAAACTATTTCTATATAAATGGTCGGATTCAATTTAAATAATTGAGTTTGGTCAACTTTTACCTGACCTGATCTAATCTAAAATTATTACAGTGGCCCACCAAAAACGTAAAGACGATGCAGTCATATTTGTTCCCATGATAAGGATAGGCTCACCAAAACAATTACATTAATCGAATTGCTTTGGAAGATGATGCAGGTCCTATTTCATCCATGATAATGATAGGCCATATACAAAGCTCGTATCATGAGAATTTCTCGTGGGATGTGAATCTGAACATTATCCTGCCATGATCCCCCACTAGCTCTACCTTGTGGCAGACTCAGAGGTCCAAAAAATGGTAGATCTGAGATATTGGATCCGCTGTTTTTCAGCCGATATCTCACTGATGTTGGGCGATATTTTTTTTTTTCTCTCTCTTTTTTTTTTACAAAGCTCGGCTGTATCGACCGATATCAACAAGATCTCTCGGGCGTTTTTTTGACCCTGTCAACAGACTAAATGGATCTGTTACAGACTCTATGGACAAGCGAGGTCGATGTTATATTATGGCCCACAAGGCCCATTTTGATGGTTTTCCCCATTTCCATCCTTCATTCTATATTGTACTTTTTCAAGATTCTCTTTGTTGGCATTATAATATACAATTACCTTTTAAATGCAATCAGATGTTGAGATTTCACAGTGTCTTGGTGTTAAGCATTTTTAAATAATTAAGGTTCGTCCCAAGTCTTTTAGAGTATTTGATTAATTTTTAGGGTATGTGTAAATCTTTTATTTAGATGTACTAAATAATATGGAAGTGATCATTTTGTACTAAAAGTGAATTGAATCCAAGATTTCTCGTATTTTACACGAGTTTTTGATCGCTAAACCAATTTTCTCAAATTGTCTTGGTGTTAAGCATCTCCATGAGAAAATGGAATGATTGATTTCTTTCACTATTTATGTAATCAACATTGCTATTCTAACAATATCAGATGCTGAAAAACGTTGCATCCCTGCAGTCTCGGCCATTCTCCATCGCCAATTTGTGATCCCCCCATCTTTATTTGCATTTGGGCCTATGACCTGAGGTTTGAAATTACAGCCGACACTAAAATTTCAAGCTTGGGCTGGGCTTTTAGTCTCCATTTTTTAAACTTAAAAAAAGAAAAAGAAATTTCAATTGAAAATCTGGCCCAGCCCAGTTTAACAGTTTTTCTGATATTTCCCTGTATTTCGTGACATAAAGATTTCAAACCTTTTGGCCGATATATGATTGTCAGCCCGTGAGAGAAGCTGAATGAATCTCTCTTCTGTTGATTGACTAGGTTTCTTTGGTCATTTCTTTGTGCAATTCTTTCTCAATAGACCTTGACTTTTCAGATTTGGTTTTGGTCCTTCCCTATCTAAAGCATGAGAAAAGGGAAAAAAAATATTTGTAAAACACCACTATCAAATATCAATGATTAATTTATTATCATTATAATATAAATTCTCTACATAAACTAAATGAAGATGACATGTTTGACTTAAAAATTACCAAACATTTACATGTTCTTAAGGGAAGTAAATTTACATATTGAACTAGGCGTTCTCTTTAATTATGTTACTGTGTGATTGTGTGAATGTAATAGTAGGTAACTTAGTTGTTGAAGTAAAAAGAAGTCGAAGAGTGAAGAAATGTTTGAGACAGAGAGAAAGAATTGCATAAAATTAACGAGATTTATTTCTACTTTATCTCTGGAATTTTTGACAACTGTTGTCAAAAAAGTGAAAGCTCATAATTTGATACGTTGAATCAATTGGATGAATGTAGTATGAAGTGGCAAAAAGTCTCATATCAATTAATTTTTAAAATTAAGAACTTTATATAACATTTGAGATACTGTTGTCTCAATGCATTTTTGAGAGTGAGTTCTATTTCAATAATGTTATAAAGTTTTTCTAATATGACATTAGAGCAGGTTTCACTTGATATACTGTCCAAAATTCTCATACTTTAGCTTTTTATAGATCTCACTCTCACTCATCTCGAGTAGTTTAACCAGGGACATATGTCGACCTTCAATGATCTAATATATTTAGAGTGTCTATCCTAACATGGGCATTATCTTTTAAGAGGTACGATTTTTCAAATTTCCCACTTTGCCCCATAGAAATCGGTTCACTTTCCAGTGTATTGGTTCACATGTCTGGTGCACCGATGAGTGAACTAATTCACTTGGAAATGGAAAGAGTCCAGTTCGGTGGATCGACCGGTGCACCGACGAGTGAACCGATTTCTGCAGATGGATAGGAGGCAAAATGAGTGCTTTCTAAAAGATAATGCTTGTGTTAAGATGGGCACCTTAAATTTAAATGTAAGTTTTTCACACACTTAATTTTGGCATACATGGATTTAGATTAATATTATGCACACATCTAACATAAACAAAAACATGAATAGTAACATTAATATAATTGATTTTCAATGTTGCGAGTACTGAAAATTAGATGGGAAAAAAGAAACCCGATGAGGCATCTTCATCATTATCTATTAGAAATATAGAATCCACATGAGTTGTAGACGTGGATTTAGATTCATATATTCAATTCAAAATAAGATGCTGCTGTAGATTAGAAGCCAATATTCATGCTAAAATTCAATCTTTTATGAAGCCAATATCGACGTAATGTGCCATAATCCAATCAAATTCAACCATTATCTCCCTAATTACATCATTTGTCAGTCACACACTCCACAGGAATGGCTACAGTTTTAAATCGAGTGATAGAAGTCGTTGAGACTTGAGAAAACTTAGACACTAAGAAAGAACACTTTTAAAATTATATGTGGAATGGAGAGAACCAATCAGAGCTTAGCGTTGACTTCAAATACCAATCACGGAAGGTCCTCGTTAGATTTTGGCACCCTTTTCTCTTGGTAGGTAACCTAGGAGTATTGCTTGTAAATATTGAAAAAAAAGCATATAAAATAATAAATAGAAGAAGAAACCATAAATCAATTACGGGTTCAAATTTAAATCTACTATATTTAAAGAAAAAAGATAACCGTGACTCCTGTTACAATTTTTCACTCTCTCTCTCTCATAAAAAAAGAGACATTATATACTATTTTGATTAGAGTTTATACAATATAAAATTACAAAATTATCTTTTACAGATCGAAGATATATATATATATATATATATATATATATATATATCTGATAACAGTACATAACAATAATTTCCATTTTTCCAGAGTTACGTCAACTCTAGGGCTCAACTTGCACATAATATTCATGAGCACCAACCCAAACAAATATAAGATCATTTGATTAATGAGAAAATGGGGTGCATTGTCATGACCATGGGAGGCATGAAATGACAGCGTAGAAGAAAGTCTTGCAATTTGGACATTAAAATAACACAAAGCGTGACGTATAAACAGTGGCAAATGAGAGGAAGAGTGGCGCTGAGGGAAGTCTACAGGAAGCCCTTACTTTTTATCCTTCTCATTTTCATTTCTCGACCAGATAAGTGTGCAAGTGTGTAACATGATGGTAGAAGGGAATATTGGGAAACACAGAGTTGGCTTGTGTTTCCATGTTGCAGAAGTGGGCCATCATCATCTTCTTTATCTATTACGACTGTTGTTTCACTAACTCCACATCGATGACCCAAGATCCAAGATCCTAGATTCTATCTCATCTTCTGTATTTCTTTCCTCCATTAATTGGACAGACCACCATGGGTTCTTTTTTTTTTTTCCGTAGAAATGAATGAATAGTGGGGACTGAGCTAGCTGTTTTTCAGGGCTATCGAGATTACAGGGTATGGTTTACCTTATCTATGTTTGTATATTCGTAAGGTGGGATATGGGACCATCTCTCTCTCTTCTCTCTCATTTGACCTTTGCCTCTTCACAAAAGTGAAAGGGCAGCATGAAGTTTTGTTTGAGAAATAGAAAAAAATATCTATAAAATATATATTAGAGAATATTTTTTTAAAGAAACAGTTTTGTAGAGAAATAGAAAAAAATTATCTACAAAATATATATACTAGAGTATTTTTTTAAGAAAAAATATATATTCGATTAAGGCTGACGTGGGTCTATATTGATCCGTTAATATTCACCTTTATGTTTGATATATATCAATTCTCAATGTATATAATATTATAGAGATTAATAGAGACACTAGTATTTTTTATATACTCCCTCCGTCCCATTTTAATTGTCTCATTTGAAAATTTGTATTTTTTAAGAAACTCTCTATTTAAGGCTAGCATTCCATGTGATCTCATCCATTTTCAACACATTTTATTCTAAATGAGATAACTATTTTGGGACAGTTTCAAAATCCATATAGGACAACTAATTTGGGACAGAGGGAGTATTTTTTTTTTTTGTTTTTTGCAGATCCAAGAGAAACCTCAGACCCACCCCAACTTACTCCATGGCAATCGCCCTCCTAAAACTCCTGGGGGGAGCAGCATAGACCCCACACTCCCAGGTAACGCTCACCTGGACTCGAACTCGTGATCTCTCCCTTCCCTAAGGGGGAGGTCACCAGCTGAGCTACCCAGCAGTGGGTAGTATTTTTTATAATAATATATAGACAATGTCAAATAGAGAAAATATAAGTTCGACATTTCTTATTATAAAAATACTTATATTTCTATTATTTTATATTAGTACAATAAAATTCAATTTAAACCCATTATAAGTCTATCACTAACAATAAGCGACTAAGCGTGTATAATTAAAAGAGAAAAGATATCCTCATTAAAGACAGGAATCTCAGAAAGTGAAGTGTGTTTGGGAAGTTGATTTAAGGCTTTAGTGGAGTTAGTTTTTAACCTTTTCTTGTCATTTTTTAAATCTCTTGTTTGAATGAAAGGGTTCAGTGGCTCACATTGTAATATCAAATACATCTCTTGTACGCGTGGCGCACTTGCACTCCTTTTTGGCCACATAGTTAGGAGTATTACTATTGAATAATAGATTGCAATCTTCTCTTGGATTTGATTCCTAAACATGTTCATTTTTTTTAATTCAGCCAAACCATAAACCCATTTTAAGTTATATTTTTTCCCTCTTATTTTACTTATCTCATTTGAAATATTTATATTTTTTTTAAAAAACTCTCTATATAAAATTAGCACTTTACGTGATCTCATCTATTTTCAACACATTTTATGATACTCTAATATGAATAAGACAATTATTTTGAAACAATTCTAAAATTTATAAAGAGAGTATAAAATAGTAAATAGTATTTATTTATATAGATATAATTAAGATACTATCGACATGTTAGGTTATATAAAATATGACCCTAATAAGAATTAAGTATAAGAGATATTAACAACGTGGACCAATGAAACGTCGCCATTTCATCATATTAACTAACCAATGTGAGCATGTGTTAACTTTCCATTGACTCTTTGTATGATCTGTCACTCCTACCAAAATGGAGGAGGAAAAGGAAGATCCGATTCAATTCAAAAGATTTACATATTTACATCACGTGACGCTTCTTTTGTTTGGATTCACAAAAATATCTTCTTCCCTTGGGTAGGGACATGAGAGGCCGGAGTGGGAAAACAAGAAATACACCAGAGAAAGTAAGGTCGGTCTTCAGCTGCATAAATATCAGGAGAAACGCCCATGCCGACGCCCACTGCATTCATAACTTAGATTTCCTTCTCTCTTTGCCCTGCTCTGTTTTCTCCTTCACTTTCTCTTCCCAACACACTTGATACGAGTATCAGGGAATATTGACATGATTGGAATTTACTGAGACAAAGAGCTCTTGAAGGACTAGGCTTATCCATTTAGAGAAAGAGAGAGAGAGAGAGATGGACGGCTATGATGTAGTGGCTCCATTTGTGCTGAAGACGTATGAAATGGTGGAGGATCCGTCGACGGATGGTCTAATCTCTTGGGGTCGTGGTAACAACAGCTTTGTGGTATTGGACGGTCTGGATTTCTCCCAACGTCTCCTTCCGACCTACTTCAAGCACAATAACTTCTCCAGCTTCGTTCGTCAGCTCAACACCTACGTGAGTTTGTATTTTATGATACAATACAATAATAAAATCTCTCTCTTTTCCGGTAGTTTTTTCCCTTAGATGTTTTCCAAGTTAATATTTATGTTATGCTGTAATTATTTTCTTTCCCAATATTTGTGTTATCTCTTCTTCTCATACTATACTATTCTTTCATTAGGGTTTTCGAAAGGTGGATCCAGACCGATGGGAATTCGCGCACGAGTCATTTCTCCGAGGACAGAGGCATCTACTGAAGAACATCACCCGTCGGAGTCGACACCGGAATTCCATCGCATCGACCATACTGGAGCATGAAGAATGCAGCGCAGACAACTCAATACTGTTGGAGCTCAGCCGGTTGAGGCAAGAGCAGAGGGCCCTAGATGCGGAGGTGGAAGGCATGACCCGGCGGCTTCAGGCCACCGAGGCGAAACCACAGCAAATGATGGCTTTCTTGAAGAAAGCGGCCGAGGACCCCGGCACCCTATCTCGTTTGTTGATGGAGAAGAAAAGGCGGTTGAGATTATCTTCTTCTTCACCTTCACCATCATCATCATTGTCATTGACATCGTCGTCTTCTTCTTTGATGCTCGAAACGGCAACGGCAACGAAAATTAAGAAAATTAAAGATGAGGAACGAAAGGAGGGTGTTGCTCAACCAATCAATATTGGTTTGAGCCAAAGTCCAATAGTGGATCTAAGCCTTGCCAAGGATGGTGACCTCTATACATTAGTGAATAGTGCCATTGCAGCCACAAGTGGTGGTGGTGGTGGTGCCACATCTGCCACCACCACTAGCATTGCTGCTGCATGGCCCATTGGCTCCATTTCTCAGTATGATGGCAACGATCAAAGGATTTTCTTTCCAGGGTGGGGAGGAGTGGAACCAAATTCTACGCAATATCTATTTCGGGACAGCTATTGATTTCTCATAAACTCACATTATTGAGATATACTGTGTAATTGGTTTCTCCTTTATTTGTTAAAAAAAAATGATTTATTTGGCTTTTGCCGACCTTTTGAGAAGAAATTTCAGATTCGTTTGCTTTTGTTACTTCAGTTGTGGATTCATTTGTATTTTTTTAATATTTAAAATAACTTTTAAAAGGGAAAAAAATGTTAGGTTGTTTAGAGTCAGATTATCAAACATGTACGGTTGATCCGATCTACACTGTCTACATTTTATTGAAGGGTAATTTTATAATTTTTCACTTTACATATTTGTAAACCCTAATCATGGCAGTATATAATATTGTTTTCGTGAGAGAGATAGTAGTGAAAACTATAATGAGGGTAAGAGCCGTCTCTCATTCGATTTCTTATCTTTAAGTATAGTAGATTTAGTGTTGAATCCATGGACGTATCCAAAAAAACTATGTAAATTTTTGTCTTTGATTATTTTTTTTGAAGAATGGAAAAGTGTTTTCTTGCAACAAAATAAGCTCCAAACATGTTCACCAAGACGCCAAAATTTACATAATGATGTGTTGCTAGTTGTTGTATTTGGGTAAAAAATTTGCGTTTGGTTTAGTGTGGGTTGTGTTGAGAGAAAATGATTTCCTATCATACAGACAATAATATGAAAAAGAAAAATAGAAGAAAAAAAAATGATTACACAAAATCAAATCACAATTTAAAAATTTACATAGTTTTTTTCGATACGTCTACGGTTCAACATTGATCCACTATTTTAAATACAAGAAATCAAAAGATAGATGACTCTTACACTTGTTACAGTTTTCACTGTAACATTATTTTTTATTAAAAAAACATTATATACCATCATAATTAAAATTTACGTACAAAATGCAAATGGGGATCAAAAGACTCCACAAAATCTAAGAGGTAGAATTTGACCCATTTACACTTTAATTCAGGAGTATCTTTTTCTCTCACTCCTCCACTTGTAAATCATCTGACAAAGTCCAATCAGGTAGACAAGGTCACCTGAGTTGGTTAATTTTTGTGGTCATACCCATTTGTTGTATTGGTGAAGGATGAAATGACTGATGGTGTGCAGTACAGTCTGTCTTTCAATTATTCAGAATCAGGATTTGGGATCCAGATCATGACTCTGTTAATTATTGGAAAGATTAGTTGGATGACTCAGTGAGTTGATAAATGATGAGTTGATGAACCATTTTTATAAATGCGACGACTTCATCGACCAGTCTAATAAAAGTAGAGAACCACGTACCTGGCTTTGTAAAGCTGCTTTACAAAATTGTAATTTATAATTTTATATAATACAATGAAGAAGAAATTTCTGATTCAGACTCGTTAAAATATTCTGTGCTCTTAATGTGTTGTGGAATCCAAATGGCCTATCATTTCTATTAGGTAGAGGAGCTAAGTCGGTGGTTAAGGTCAAGGATCATTTAAATAAATAAATAAATAAAATTTATGACCTTATTGAAGTTTTTAGATTGAAATTTGAGAAAATCGGCCAAGAAAACTCTAAGAAATTTAGAGAAAATCCAAAGTAAAATTTTATGAAAAAAAATAATTAGAATTCTAGGACTTACTAGATTTAGAGAAAGCTCTTGGTTACCTCACTTTATTGGCAATTGCCATATTTTAATTTAAGCCACACCCTTATTCTCTAATCCGAAACTGACACATCACCACTAAAATATTTTTTACTAAAGAAATACCAAATTAACAAATAAGCAAATAAGATAAACATAATTTAAAATAAAAATTTAATAAGGATCCACCTCCTCTTTCTTCCTTCGGCCTATTGAGGATCAAGTAAAAAAAATTCAATATTTTTTTTTGAATTTACATGTGAGAAATCGCGGAAAACTCAGTGTAAAACCCTCACGGGTGATACTCACTGCCCTTAAAGTACAACAAGTTAGGCCATTGTGGCTCGAACTTGCCACCTCTCATTTTCTAAGGCAGAAGGTTAACCAGTTGAGCTACATCCATATAAACTATTATTTTTTAAAGCAATTTTCTTCAATTTTATTGGTCTCTAGAATCATGGATTTATGTGGATTTAAAGTGAAAAAGTCTATAAACCCATGTACATTGGACCTTGGGCTATTATTTCACCAATTTTAAGTAAAAAACCTTATCAAATTAACAATTATTTGCAATAATTAATTTTGTCATAAAATCTAATTGTTTTTTTAACGCAACATATGGATCCATTTTTTTGTGGATGCGTCTGCATTAGTTGGGCTTTCCACCTGAGTTGAGTTTCTGGCCCTATCCAACCCTAGACACTTCTAGGCTTCGTTGCTTAGGCTGATTGGCCCAAAGAGAGCACTAGATTCAATCCCATTTCTAATCTATCTCCATCCAGTTCTACTGTGCACGTTCAAAGCCTAATGAGTTGAGTCCATATCATTGTCATCAACCCCATTTTGAACACATCTACTGAGAAAATTAATCTTTATCTTTAGTAAAAGACGATTTGGCACGCTGAGTATCCTGCAGTTTTCCACACGTAAAAAAAAAAAAAAAGACGATTTGGCAAGGCATCAAAAGTGGTCTTGTTGTGTTAGGCTGGGCTACTAACATGATTGATGGTCAATATGTTGTGGTGGACTCGTGGTTGATAAGTTTCAAATTTCAGCAGCAACTGGTTTATTGGGCCCTTAATTGGCCAAAGACTTTGAGCGCTTCTATTTTCTTTTCAAAAAGCTGCCCAAATCCAATAATATTGCAAAAGTTCCCCCGAAAATGGATTGAATTGTGGCCCATTTTACCAAAATGTTGGGCCTGTTGGTTTTGGTCCCATTTCTAGAAAAGACTGATATTTCATGATATTTACATCTCACTTCCTTAAATCCGAAAATTTTCGACCAAAGCTTTTTCTTCAAATTGAAGCTGAATATGGTTAGAAATGAACATGAATTGAAGCCTGACCAAGCCCCACACCTTAAACCAGGACTGCAAATGCAACTTGGGTCGGATTTAACATGAAGTCAACAGGCAAAACTTGGGTTAGATTCAACTCAAATGATGCAAATTCAATTTTGGGTCAATTTGAGTTTTCTTAGAATCAGATTTGAAATCTTAACCCAGAGTTGTGAATCAAGTCAAATCAGGTTCATGGGTCAAGAATCAAAACCAAATCCAAACCTAACCTTGTATGGTCTATCTTAGATTGTAAGCTTTTATTAAGTAGTTTCACTTCTATACAACTTGCCTCGACCCAAGCTTACGTTGAGAGAGAAATTTAAAATTTAAGTTCAACCTTATCTGACCTCATTCAAAAAAAAAAAACTGGGTCCATTTTTATGCATAATTGCATACAACTATTCTATAGATACATCAATATAATTCATGCAATTGGGTTTAGGAAGAGTGCAGCTTAAGGTGCATGTGGAAGATCATGACCCATATTTATTTATACGAAACTTAGCTTTTGGGCTTTCTTGAATTCAGGCTCAATGCGGGCTTTTGTACAGTAGGCCTTGCATGGCCTAGCTTCAAATTTGGGTATACTTTTTTGTTAAAATTAAACTTGGACTGATCCAAATTTTTGGGCTTTTGCACTGGGCTAAGGCTTTCAGTGCCCTAGGCCTAGCCTGGCGTAACTTCGAATTTGGGCTCACATTTTTGCTAAAGTACTCTTGGATTGGTCCACAATTTTGGCCTTTTTCATGTTTTCTCATAGTCCAATCCAAATCGCACCACTAGACATAAAAGTTTAAAAGTTTAAATCAGGCGTCGAAAAAATGGTCTCGGCCGATATAACTTTTTTTTTACAAACACGGCTGATATGATGAGGCCGAGATATCGGCATATCGGCCGATATTCGGACCCCTGGTTTAAACTGCTCGAGCCTACATAGCCTTACGTGGTGTACTCTAAGGAGAGGCAAATATCACCCGTATGAGTTTTACGCTGAATTTCCCATGATTTCACGTAAATTCAAAAAGAAAAAGAGTTTAAACTGCTCTAATTTTTTTAGCTATATTTTATTTCTTGTCTCTCTATGACGACATTATGGATCATATAGCCTTTATCGGCTGATCACTCGAAAAAGAGAGTGTTAGAAAGGCAGACCAAAGCATGGTTTTTTACAGTTTTAGATTCCTTAGTTTCCATGTCTTTTGTGCTCTAGTGATTTAGGAGATCACTAATTTAAAACTCTATTTTTAATGTATTTTTCCATTATTATTTTAATTTTAATCTTTCAACTTATATGAATTTTAAAAAATTGTGAGAACCACAATAAATGACCTTAATAAAAAGTTCCCAGTGTATCTTAATTGAATAAATCAGGCCTTGTTCTTTAAATTCTCAAATCTTATAGACTATATTAATAAGATATTGATTTAAGGATAAAAGCGAATAAAAAAGATAATATACTGTACGGCCGGTGCACCATGGTACACAAATCACTTACCTAAACAAGAACTAAAAATGTTATGGGTACCCTATGAATGTAGCTAGTTTTTTAGTTGTTGTTGTATCAGCTTCCCTAATTTGGACTGTTGTAACATAAACGAAATAATGGTGCAATAAAAAAAAATAATAAAAAAACCATCAATGTGTTTAGACTTTTCTCATCGGTTTATTAAAATAATTGATATGGGAATTTTGTTACTTTCAACATCCGCTTTCGTGTGCAGCTTGACTTTATAATTGCATGTACAACCTCCTATGATACCATCTTAGTAAAACACGAGTTGATAACTTTTTTTAAGTAAAACTCATTTTCAAAAGTCAGTCATTGAGAGGAGGGTGCCTCAACTGTATATAGAATCACTGATTTCTCAAATTAATTGATATGGAACTTTTGTCACTTTCAACACCGGTCCTCACGTACAACTTGACCCTATGAATACACGTGAAAACTTTACACACATATTATAAATGGAAAAATGCTCTCTCTTTAAATAGAAAAACGTGAATATTCAATATTGAAGTAGACTGATGGTCTTTGAAGTATATATTCAAAATTTGAAAAAGAATAATAGTTTAAAAGAAGGAAAGAGAAAAGCGGCTTTCGGCCATTCCTCTCATCTTCAAGTTTGCATCCTTAATAAAAGGAACAACATCATTACACGAAGGAGAGAAAGTAAATGCACTTGAAACCCTTTTCTCATCCCTGAGAATGAGTTTTCCTTCAATTCTTGAATGTTGGTCTAAGTAAGTGATCTTGCATTTGTTAGTCATATTTAGTTTTAGGTAGGGGTGAAACTTAGGTCGGGTTTTGGTTTGAACTTGCATGACCTGACCGCAAAATCATGCGGGTTGGGTTATGAAAGTCGGGTCAGTGGGTCGGGTCGGGTTGAGAAGTCAGAAACCTGCATTGAATTTGGGTCGGATTGGGTTGAGAGATTTTTAAGTTAACCCGACCTGACCCGATCAAACTCGACCCGACTCGATAAAAAGGAGGCTAAACTAGGTTCAAAATGCGGGTCGGATCGGGTTTTGAGTTGAGTCGGGTTATAATTCGGGTCGAGTCAAGACGTTCGGGTCAAAAGTTCGGGTCGGGTTCCATATATTAATAACTCGGGCCGAATTGAGTTTTAAAAAACCCGACCCGACTTGACCCTATTTCAGCCCTAATTTTAAGTCTATTATCTAGCATACAATTTATCCCTTTCAATTCTCATATGTGCAAGTGTCATAATTTTGTATTTGAGGTTACCTTTATTATTATGTTTGTATGACAAAAGTTAATATTGGTTTTACTTTAAAGCCTTAACATCTCCCCAAAGAAATAGCATGAGAAAACATTTTATGTAGGTAGAGGAGGGAGTCACATGCATAATTTTTTCTTTTTTTTTGAAGATTAAGGTGTTTGATCTTTTAGAGCACTTGACTAATCTTTAAACATGTAGATACCTCCCTGTTCATTAACACTAAGTAACACTATGAAAAATAATCCTTTTGTATTGAGAATGACTTGAACATAGATCAGTAGTATATACTTACAACATTTGAGCACTTTTATCTCATGGAGGGGACATGTGTGTGGACCCTACCATGGATAGACAACGGAAGATCATCATCAGTTGTTCGTTGACCATGGTGGGGCCCGGTTGATAGAAAAGGTTTTTTTTTTTCTTTTTCTTTGCCATCTCTCTCTCTCAATTCTCCAAGCAGGTAAGGGAGGGGAGGAGAGGTATGATGGTACAATGGTAGTGCAGTCTCCACATTTGGAATCCATAACATGTGAATCACCTTCGAATGATTGAAAGTCATGGTCAAGTTGTGAGTGGCGGTCCCAAGTCCTCCCCAGAGCCACCTCTCCAACTCAGTTTCAGATGACTCGGATATTTGTATTTGTACCTTTGGATCTAGGCAAGGGAAGGAAGAAGAGCAGGTAAGGCTCACTCTATTCCATCTGGACATTCCTTCCTTAGACTCTTCTGAATCGACCTAATCTCTTCATCACGTCTTGCCCTTTTCATCTTTCTAGTAAAGGTACGCCTCCTCCAAACGCAGTGAGTGGTGGACCCCGCTGGGGATTGGGTGACCTCCACCATCACCATTACATGTGTTCTTACAATCACAAAGACGGCCTGACTGTGACTCACCCTTCCATCCTCACATTTGGATGCTTCTTTTGCTTTTTAATGGAACAGTCATATCCCAAGTTGTAACTTGGATCAGGTTCTTGTTTGACTACCATCTATCACACCCTTATACTGGTAGGTTTAAGATTGATGAGCTTGGGTCATGGGTCAAACCAACCAACTCCTATCTTAATTTAGAATGACTTTCAGGTCTCCATCGGATTTAACTTTATTAAAGTATTTATTTATTTAGTTTGTTTATTTTTTAAACCACCCTTACAATGTTTATGCATTTTTTTTTATAGACAACGATTCTCCTACAGACATTTTGTGTAACTCGACACGGATTTTACTGTATTGCCTATTTTGCCTTTCGAATCGGTTTGTCGAACCCTTTGGTGTAAGTGATTTGAAGGGCTTGGCGAGTCGAGTCGAAGGGTAAAATAGGCAATACAGTAAAACTCGTATCGGATTACACAAAATGCCCATGGGATTATCTCTACCGTTTTTTTTTTTATAACCAAAGTTCGAAGTCTCTTAGAGCACTCAACTAATCTTCAGGACAAACATAAACCTTTCTACAATATTAATGCGTTATATGTATTCTCCACACAATATAATAAGTTCATATTCAAATCACATCAGGTCGGGTTTGAACTCTTGTCATATTACTATTTTTATTTCTTTATTTTTTTTTAGTGATGTTGGTTCATGCTACAGATTCAACCTTTCAGCTCGGGCAAAATAACACTTGCCCAACTAAATATGGATAGTGGTCAAATTAGGCTCAATAAAGCAGTCTTACTTCACCTAATTGCATATTTGCCATCAGATCTGAAGAAAATTATGTTAATATTTTTCAAGTATAATTCACTTTAAAAAATTAATCATTGAGAGGAGGGTACCTCAGTATTTATATAGTCATTGATTTTTCAGTCCACATGATGTGGAATTTTTTGTCAACTTCACACCGTCTCTCACGTGCAACTGCTACACATGGAGACACTTGTGAACTAGAACATGCTCTGATAATATGAAGAAAATCATGTTAATATTTTAATGTAAAACTAACTATCAGAACCTAACAATGGATAGGAATGTAACTCAAATATTATATAAAGGTATTAATTTTTAATTTAAAAAATGTACGACAGTTTGTCAACTTCATGAGATCATAAGCAATTACAAGATAGGTTTTTATATGAACTCAAAAAATGGCCTGGCCTATTGAGGGTGGCTGATGATGGAAAAAGATGAGTTGGAGGGTGGAGGTTGCCTACTGCCTAACCCTACGTGGTTTGGCCTTCTGGGCTCTCTGCCTTTTCTATTTTTTTAATAACATCCAAAAGTTTGACATTTTCAAATGTGAGTGAGGATGGTACGAAATATTATAGAGAAAGATGGAAGGGCCAAGTATCAGCATTGAGATACGTCGAAATTTCAGGGATTCTATGTGCAGTGTAGCCTATGAGATTTTTAAGGGATCTGATATTGTAAGTAAAGTCATTAATTATATTAGTGGGGGTTGATATTGTGAGTAAAGTCATTGGTTATATTAGTGGGAGTCTTAGACGACGGCTTACTCCACCAATAGTCAGAGTCGGCTCTGAAAGCGCTTCACATAGAAAGTCAAAAGTTGCTGTAGCAATTGTTATACACTTTTAGTTGTGCCACTTTGAAAATGATTTATACGGTAAATTTGTAGGCCTAATTAGCCACACTAAATGAAATGCAATCTTAGTGGAATTATACAATATATGACTTCAAAGTCATTCATTTTCAAGAGATTTGGTCATATGTATCTTATACGCATATAGTATTAAAAATTAACAGAAAATATTTATTTTGAAAAGACTGATGGGATCTAGTCAGCTCAACTTGTCATATATTGATATTTTTTAGGCCTTCAATTCTATAAAATATATTTTGAGTCTCTTATAATCTTATTTGAACCATGGATTTTCAATATATATATATATATATATATATATATATATATATATATATATATATATATATATATATATATAAAGAAGAGTGTCCATCCTAACACGACCATTATCTTTTAGGAGGCACGAGTTTTTCGAATTTTCCACTTTGCCCCCGTAGAAATCGGTTCACCTGTCTGGTGCATCGATGAGTGAACTGATTCACTTGAAAATGAAAAGAGTCCAGTGCGGTGCACCGATGAGTGAACCGATTCACTGGAAAGTGAATCGATTTCTGTAGTTGAATGGGGGACAAAATAGAAAGTTCACTAAAACTCGTGTCTTCTAAAAGATAATACCTGTGTTAGAATGAACACCCAAAAAGAAATGGCATGCCAAGACCGACTTAGCTTGGACCATATAGTGCAACTTCATTTTCTGCATCAAACAAGTTAATCCTAAGGCTTAAAGTTATTTCTATGATACACCATGAAAATCAGATCAGCAGTTTGTTAATGAAAAGGAAAAAAATTCATATGTAACAAATGAAATCTTTTGATTCCGTCACAATATTCCATTGAAATGAAAACTGGTTCTAAGACTGGAAATGTCTACTGATTGGACAGATGTTGGGTAGATATTGGCTGTTATTGGGTAGATATTGGCTGATATTGGGTAGATATCAGCCGAAATTTCAGAATTTGGATAGATATTGGGTTTTCTTAATATCCACACAAAACCGATATAGGTTGAAATATCAATGAATATCTCCAAAATATTTAGTTTGGGATTTACGATAAAAATTTAAAAAAAAACCTGCTTGAGCTCGAAATTGTTTGAACTTTGAAATGAAGATATTTCTTGGCTGAATTTTTTTGAATAGAATTTATATTTAATTCGAATAAATTTTGGAATATAGTTACTCGTTTTAAATCTTTACAGTCATTGAAACCATTTTTAATTATTTCTTTATTAAAATTCATGTTAAAGTATAATTCTTAATATTTTTATTCTCATTATCTAAATTAGGTTTTAAAAAATCAACTTCACAATAAACTGATTCTCAACTGATTCACATAAATTACAGGTTAGAGGATTTTCCTTTCTTCATAAGTTCTTTAATGAGTATCTTTTCACATAAATCTAATTTTTTAATCAAGAGAACTTCATAATTATAAATCAATGACTTTAATTTCCATGTTTACTAAAGTAATAGTCTTCAAATTCTAATATCATATTTGCTCTTAAAAAAATCAAGTTGGATGCAAATGTCCAAAACAGGTTGCAGCATCCTTCAACTCATCTCTAAGTTTGGTCCCAAACCAAGACTCACAAAGACCCAATTTTAGAACTCCTATTTTATGCCTGCCCAAAATAAATAAATTATTCTCTCTTCCATCATGCAAACAAGAACTTCCCAATTTCTAGCCATAATAGAGGTTTCTAGAAACAAAAAGTCAGCTAGTTATAGCCAAAAAAAAAAAGGTGATCAAGAGTCCTTGATTAAATGAGTGAAGATAGTTATGAACTATAAAAATAAAAATAAATAAGAAAATAACTACATGGATTTTTTTAGAAAAATCACAGAGTGATCATGGATAGGCAGATGAATAAGAATTAGAAGAATGCTGAGGTAAAAAAAATCAGTTCGCCGGTACAAGATAAAAAAAAAAGATGAACCGATACATAGAGACTGTTACACCATATCGGCAAACTGATACGTATCGCCCGTTAGAAGTAGATACACATTCGTCTGAACCCGTTCGTCACCCATCTTCACCGGTCTGTATCCGTCCATCACCCATCCAGACCCAGGCCGCAACACACCGATACACACCGGCCTTTTGTTTTTCCCTTACGTTGCAGCTGATACGCAACATATTAGCCACATTTTTTACATGTGAAAGAATGTAAATGACTATTAAGTCATGGAATCTAGATTTATCTAATCTTTGTCTAATTTTTATTGTGATTAACTGTACTGTGCGTACACTGAGACTAGGACCCTAAACAGAACCTTGAATTGAAACGACCATTAGAGAAACACAATCGATTTGGGGTGACAAAGAAAGTGACCAACCAAGGAAAAAGAAGAAGAAGAAAGAAAGAAAAACAAAAAAACAAAACAAGACAAGACAATCAAAAACATCACAATCATATAAGAATGGGCTCTGCGCATATTAACAAAGGAAATGACAGAAAGATATGGTATCAATCAGCCACAGCAAAAGTTTTGAAATAGTTGATTCTTGTAACATGGATGATGGGAGGATCCCTTTTGGGATCAAGTGGACTCCACTTTCCATTACACCTGTAAAAGCTAGCCATGGACCAAGTTTAGTTTCTTGTTCCCACCCATTTGTTCCTATTCTTCACTTCCTATCTCATCATTTGCAAATCTAACCCAATCGATATTATTATTGGAGTGGTAGGGACTAGGGAATAAGAGTCGGCACCAGCTTCTATTCAAGCCCATGGGCGCTGTTAGAGATGGGCGTCCACATCTACTGGCCATGCCATTATTTTTATTATCTTTTTTTTTTTTAAAAAAAAAATTAGTTATTTGTTAAAGTAATGATTATGAATCATTGACAAACTTTTCTATATTAATGTTCCGACACCTTAGCAATTGAGATTCAATGACTGGTGAGGCTAATAAAATATCGCGCTTTCCCTTTCCACCCACGCTTGAAGAAAAACCTCCATTCAACTCCCATACCTTGTAGGGCTGTAACTGAGGTTGGGCGGGTCGGATTTCTTAAAATCCAACTTAACCCGAGTTGATATATATGGAATCCGATCCGACCTGACCCGAATTATCAACCCGAACATCACAACCCGACTCGACCTGAATCAACCCGAATTCTGACCCGACCCTCATTCTGAATCCATTTTAACCGGGTCGGGACGGGTTGAGTCGGGTCGGGTCAGGTTAACTTGTAAAATTTTCAATCCCACCCGACCTGAATTCCATGCGGGTTTCTATCTTCTCAACCCGACCCGACCTGCTAGCTTGAAATTCTCGACCCGACCTGCATGATTTCTTGGGTCGGGTTTTTTGCAGCCCTAATACCTTGTTTATAGGAGGAAGAAATAGTGAAATGCATATCTTATTGTAAAATAACAACGATAATAAATGATGAAAATGATCTTGCAGTGAGTGGAAGAATTGATGTTATGATTCAATTGCAAAATATGTATTCTATATCTAAATTTTCTATGGAACTTTCTATTTGGAAAAATTATAATATGCTCTAATAAGGGGTGTAAATTGGACGAGTAGGTCGGATTAAGAGTTTAATTTTAACTTGCTTAAATTAAATTCAGGTAAAAAACTATTTTTTCGTCCAACCCATATTCAAGCATTTTTTGATCTTCCCATGGTCTAATCCATGAGCTAATCAATTCGGATCAGTTTACATTGAATTATGGGTGAATCCAATTGCACATTGAGGATATTGGCCGATATTTGGCAGATATCTTCATTTATCATTCTTTTTTTAAATTCATATATCGACTGTGGACCCAAGCCGATATTTATGTTTTCTAATTTTTTTTTAAAAAAAACTTGGTTGTTTTTCAATTTCTAATATTCAGAAAAATAAAATAAAAATAAGTAATCAATATTTGTAAAAAATAAAAAGGAGGAGAGAGAAAGAAATACCCCGGAGTGAACCCATATGATCAAGGAGACAATTGGCTTCATGTACATTGTGTTAACATGTTTCAATAAAGAAACATTTATAAAAAGAAATGTCCACTACTAAAATGTAATTCCTGTAAAATGTTAGGTCTAAATATCAAATAAAGATATAAAAGCGAGATGTACAAGTTTATATATAAAAATTAGATAATTTGAATGAATCTAAGTTATACAAAGCATGATCTTAATTTGGCCTAACTAAAAATATATTAACTTTTTTTCACTCAAAACAAGCTCATGTTTAAATTAATTGAATTAATTTTCTCATGTTGCAAGTCAAATCAATAAATTTAAATTGATTTTAACTCAAATTAGAGACCTAACCCTAATGCAGATGCTATTTTCATAGGTTACCATTAATAGATAAAAGAGTGATAAAACAGGAAAGGCAAAATTAGAAATGAGAAACGGGTGGTGTGGTGGATGCAACAGTTAAAGTCAATAGCTGAAAGTGAATTGACAGTAGCACATGTACTAATTAATAGATGGAAGGAAGGAATGTTTGATAAGGCGTAGAGCTAAGCCTAAGAAGGAAACCGCATCAAACATCCCCCCATATATTCTTCTTCTCACAATAATGGCCAACCTAACACCAGTGGCTTTGGTGGGCCCTTCCTTCCAAGATCTACTCCACCGTAACCATCTTCGATTTCACGTTCGATGTGACGTCCATCAAATATCACCCACCACCCTAATATCAATATTCAATAATCAACCCACTCAATTGTCCCACTATCTTATACTCATTATTTATTTTCAAATTCTAGTACTATTTTTCGAATTAAAACTACTCAATTCTGCAACCTTCCATTTCTTGATGAAAGAGTCAATCAATTGATCTACACCCCTAAACCCTAAACCCTAAACACAGAGATTTATGTATTTTCCTTTTGGTGTGTTCACGGGTTCATACCAATCCACTATATTTAAAGGTAAGAAATCGAATAAGAGACGACTTTTACCCTCGTTACAATTTCGCTGATACGCTCTCTCCTAGAAAAAGATATTATATAATATCCTGATTAGAATTTACATAAAGTGTAATGTGAAAATTAGAAAGTTGCCCTCCAATAAAATATTGGTACCCTCAGACAAAGGGCGCTGCCATCATTTGATATCCTACGAGCTTAGTACGGAACTCAACTCATGACTGGATCGACAATACATCTCTGATGATGAAACTCGCATAGCCTAACAATTTGATGTCGTACCACTGGTCATGTGCTAGTACTGCAATTGCCTAATCACATGTGGCCACACTTGAGTCCAATTTAATAATAAAAAAAAAAGGGTGGTCCATGGGCATTGACGCCAACCAAGTGACCGGTTTAGATCACCAAATGGTGGGAGCTATCTATAAAAAGATGTTGCCATATTTTTCTTTGGTTGAGAGTTGTCCTCAATGATTGATTATATAGATAAGTATACGTGTGTGCACATGAAATACATCGGTTTACCAATTTATATCCAGCATTAAGTGAGCCTTACGAGCTGACAGTGATGGTGGGCCTCATACAGTCATACCCAATACCAGTCGCTAAAGAAGAGGTGGTCCACCCTGCAGATGAGACTGGTATGAACCCAAAGGCCACTTTCTTCAATAAGGGCTCATCACTCACCAGGACCGTTTCTTCTTTTATTTTTTTTCTTCTTCTTTTAGCACTCCATATTTCTTTCTTAGGTTTTCTAGAATAGAGATACATATTTTTTTTTTCCTCACTTCACATTGAAATTACGACTAATTCTACAAGCATAGCATGTATAAACCTCCCAACCTGCAAACTGATTGAACCTATGGAGAGTGATCCGAAAGGGTTGAGTATGAATCAAACTCAAGAGTTCGCTTCATAAGGTGACTTTCTTGACCATCAAAGAACATATTTGTAATTTAACATAACCTCATTTACCATTTTATGTCCTCCAATAACACAACTCTATTTGAGAATCAATCAATAGCACATAAAAAAAAAATATTTATAACAAAAACAAGACCTTGGATTCCCATACTCTACTTCCACTTCTCTAATCCAACCAAACTACCAAAGTATACTGTACACTTGACACAACCCTTGGATTCCAGTGACAAAACCCTTTACTCACCTCCATATGGTGCAAGTAATGTACAGACCAAAGTTTACCAGTTAAAAGCAAATCCCCACTCACAATTTCAAACTTGTTTCACCAACTAATTAACGTATGAAAGCTAATGATCTGTTAATTTTTCACTCGGATGTGTTGCAAGTGGTGGACCATGTGAGGTTAAAATGGCCATTGAACTTGGTCTACAAGCTGTACAGTGCTCAAGCCTACTCGAGTGAGGTACCCTCGCTCGACGCGTCCTCAAGGCCCTCTTTCAATGAATATGGATCATCTCCAGCTAACCAATAAAACGCACTACATCACAGAAGTAGAGGTAGTGTCACTCGATGGATGAATTCTCTCATTTTGAGAGAGAACACTCCCTCTCAAGTGACAAAAACACTCTGCTCTTAGACTTTTAACATGTGTATCCAATCTTGATTTGAGATGGTCCTTATTTCACTTCCTGGATCACGCCTCGGCAAAACTGATTAGGCCCAAAACCTTTTTCTCTCTCAATTGCTGCAGCAACAGCAGCAGCAGCTTTCGCCGATCTGTCCGTTAGAAGTATGTGAGGGTTTATCTGTGTTGGTCACGGTGGGCGAGAGAAGGCTGTGCATTGCTTAGCCTCAGCTTTCCAGAAACGATCGATATCTTGAGCAATCCGTTCGGCATCCATGGATGCTCCGAGCAGGCCGCGCTTGGTGAACCCCACAGCATAGAGTCCACAATCCCCTTTCCAACCATTGGGAAAAGGTTGCCTTGGTAGCCCATCCTTCTCCGAGAAGAAATCCCTCTCCTGCAATCCAATTCAGTGTCACTGCTTGTAAATTTAAACTCACCAACACCCTTTTCAGCAGAAACTATAGAATTAATTAATATATGAAAGGCCTAATTGAATTTAGATGTTTAAACTCATTTGAATCCTTTATCAAGTAGGGGCTGGTGGGTCAGTCCCAAATTTCATACCTTCAACCAAGAAGGCACATTGCTTCTATAGCCCGTGGCTAGGATCACTGCATCGTAGGGCTCCGCCCTTCTATCGACGAACTCTGCCCCATACCGCGTCAATTGCCTGATCGCGGGGCAAACCTGCAGTTAGACCAACACTCCCATCAGTACAAAATGCAAGGGAATGTGGATCACATTAAATGAAAAGAGGATGTGATGACAAGATTTCCAACCTTGATCTCTCCAGACCTGATCTTAGCCAGTGTGCCCACATCCAGTACAGGGGTCTTGCCGGACACATTCTTAAGCTCAAGTGGCCCAAGCTGGGGCCGGTCGAGCCCCAGTCGGGCCGTATTCCCCAGCATCAGCCACGAGACCAGCAATAGGAAGCGATCCACCATCTGTATAGGGAACCACTTGAGCAACCACATTGACAACCCGAAAGTAGACCTTCCAAGCATCTGTCTTGGCAAGACGTGCACCTAAGGAAAGGAAAAAAAACAAAAAGAAAACAAATATGACATGTGTGTTAGGAATAATGGGGGAAAAAATAATCACAGCACGAAAAAAATAAATCAATCAAGCACACTAGAAATAAATCTAAACACTGAAATTTACGTGGTTCAACAAAATATCTCTACACTTTTTGGGTCTAAGCAACAGTTTGGCACCTGTGATGGGGCAGCGATCTCTGAGCTGTAGCATCTCTCCCTTGTACAAAGCTTCAAGATTTTTTAATATGAGATGATGATTCATTGCTCACCTTTTACAAAAGAGAAGGTAAAAATGGGAAAGGATGCTTTAGATTTACGATATTTACGATTCCTCCGCGTGACGACGAATCCCAAGAAAGCGAAGGAAGAGAGAAAGAAAAAAAGCAACTTGAAGACAAAGAAACTGGCTTCTTCCCTTAAATCAAATCGCTGGAATAGAAGAAACATTGAAAGCCAACCTTTAACCATAGCCTTTTAGCTAAAGGCTAGCTCATCTCGTGGGGCTGCTCTAGTGTCTACAAATGATTGAATAACAAGAATTTGTCTAAAAAAAACATCTACTTCATACATAAGTATTTAAATTTGTATTTTATATAAATTAACAATGGCTAATTTCTATATAACTGATAAAATAATTATAAAAAAGAGTTGGACTACAATTATAATACAATTGGGTAGAACCGATAATTTTGATTAGTATCGAAGATCATAGTATAGAATAATAGGACATGGGACTTATTTTACAATATGGAGTTGGGGAGAAACTTCCTGTATACATATTAAGAATAAGAATATTGGATTTTTATCCATTTGGAATTCTGAAAATCTAATGTTTTTCCTAAAGAGAGTATTTATATGATTTTGAATTTTTTTAAATTGTTTATATATTAATAGAATAAAGGCACCAGAGGTGCAGATACATGGAAACAACGATAAAAAAAAAACAGAAGAATAGGAAAGGCCATCAGACTCTAGTAACAACTTAGAAACCAATGAAGTTAGGTTAGATCTGACACATTTTTTCTAGATACACAAAATATGATTTTGAATTTTGTCAATGAGATTGAAAATTTCATATTTGATTTTCTATTTTTGGATTTCAAATAGGGAGAATAAAACTAAAAGCATATATGTAAGATATAGAGAGACAGAGAGAGAGGAAAACAAGAATGTTTGTGGAAGCGTACCGTGTCTCTTACTACAATAGATGGAAAAGCCCCATTGTTGCAGAGATCCAAGCAAACTTCCATGCCAGAATTCCCACACCCCACCACCAACACCCTCTTTCCATGGAAGGCATCACCACTCCTATACAAGCTCGTGTGAATAACAGGCCCCACAAAATCTCCCATCCCTTCGAATTCCGGCACAACTGCCTCTGCATTCTCCCCGGTGGCCACCACGAGCCACCGGCAAACATACTCTGTCTCTTCTCTCTTTAGCCCCACTGTCCTCACCCGCCAAAACCCGAATCGCCTGTCGTAGTCGGCACTCTCCACCGTCTCATTGAAAGTAGGCCGCATCTCGAATCGCCGAGCGTAGGCCTCCAGATAGGCTATGAATTGCTGCTTGGTTGGGTAAGTGGGAAAGCTGTTTGGAAATGGCATCCGGGGGAGCTGGCAGAATTGCTTAGGCAGATGGAGGCGGAGGCGGTCGTAGGTCTTGAGCTGCCATAGAGAAGCTATACAGTTGGCCTTTTCAAGGATGACACTTGGTATGCCTCTCTCCTTGAGGCATGCCGCAGCTGCGAGCCCGGACGGACCTGCACCGACGATCACAGGGCCAGGCACACAAACGCACCTCGCAGCTTTCGTCATACGGCCGTTCTCAAACGGATCATTAGCTCGTTTACCTTCGATTTCTCTCAAGTAGTAGTCCATGAATTACAAATGTTTCTGGGCGTCCAGAAAGAGAACCACGTAACGTAATTCTTTCAATTCTGTGCGATTGGAGGAGATTCTTCTCTTATTCAAAGAGGATTAGGCTGAAAAATATGTTGCTCCTCATTTGGTGAGAATGGATTCATGAGTCTTATCCAAATGGTTGAATGAGCTCCTCTTTCTCTCTCTCTCTATTTGGTTATATCTATCTATCAATGTATTGATCCTGAGGAGAAGGAAGAGAAGAGGGGATACGACGGGCAATGAACAACGAAGAGGGAGTGAGAAGTGGGATGTGATATATATTCCTTTGCTTGCCTATCTTCTGAATTAATTCTAAGGTATATTGACGAAGCTGAGTGGAAATGCTAGTGGGGCATCTCATTTAATTATAGTAACTATTAGCAAACAAGCAAGAGAAAGAGTGAGACTTTATGTTATTTATGGAATTTGGAACATTGTAAGTAAACCCTTTTGTGTTTTGTTCAAATTTACAATTAGATTTTAAAAAGATCAGTCCTTAAATATTTTGGAATTTGATAAAGACAGATATTTATACAGAGAAAAATTGTGTTTTGGTCAATTTTGAATTGATTGAGAAGTCATTTACTAGACTTTTTTTTCTGAAGAGAGAGAGAGAGAGTTCTTTTGAATTTTAACAGAGTAGAATAATCCGCAGGCATGGCAGAGAAGTATCTCCTTCCAAACTGTCCTGACATTTGGTTGGCAGATCATTCCCGCAGCTTAACCAAGGGATACTTGGTTAAGAGATGGTACTCCCTGTCTAATTGGTGGCCACGAAAAAAAACTACTCCTCTCTCCTGTTGTCCTATATAGATTTTGGAATTGTCCCAAAATAGTTGTCTCATTTGTATTTGAATAGTATAAAATGTGTTGAAAATTGATGAGATTACATAAGTGATAGTCTTATATAGAGAGTTTCTTAAAAAATACAAATATTTCAAATGAGATAACTGAAATGGGACGGAGGGAGTATTATAATTGCAACCAACACATAAAAAAGATGAATTACTAAAAATGAAAAGTTGAACAACACAAATTCAAAAAATAATCAAGTATCCATTAGTTATACTTTCCACGGAGCAGCTCAATTGATAGCCACTTTCACTCATGAACGTCAACAATACCCGTGGCTTACGTGAAGCTGTGTGCATTTAGGGTTTTGCCCAATACTTTCTTACTCAAAAAAAGATGGAAGGGAGATCTTAGATTTCTTCGTCATAAAGCTCTTTAATAGTTTGGTGCTTAGTTGGGGCAATTTCCAGATTAGGTGTTTGTGCTCTTTTATGTTTAAAGAGCTAATAATGCATACTTTTGTGTAATCCAATTCATTCCATTCACCTCAAGTAAACCCACAAAGTGGTGAAAGGGATAGCATGATTTTTCTTTGTAAGAGCTTCTAATTAATATCATCATCAATGTTATTTGTTAAAATCTCATTTATATTTTTTCAACCCTAACTTAAATTACACACTCAAACACTCTTCTATTTATAATGCTTTTTTTTATTAATTTTAATTTTCTCTACGTTTTAACTACTCTACTCTATCTTTTTATCCTTATAATTTGTAACTTCTAAGATTTTTATATTTTTCCTTACATGCTAAGCTATTTCAAATGAATTTCTCTCAATTTTTTATCTATTAAAACTATTTTTAAACCATCTCTGGTTAAATACTATCTCATATGGTTAACTGCAATTTTTTTATTATCTATCATGCCTTTCTTTATTCCTCTCCTCTATATTTTCAGTAATCTACTTTTTCTTCTTATACCAATGATTTGTAACTTTTGAAGACTATATTTTTTTCCTTACATGACCACACTACTTCAGATGAATTTTTCTTATTTTTCATTTATTAAAACTATTTTTCAAAATGTCTCTAACATTTATGACGATTCACAAATAATCATTTTTAAAAATTAACTATTTAAATACTATCTCTTATAGTTAAGTGCAATCTCCTCCCTACTCATCACTCCTTCCACATTCCCCACCTCCCATAGATTGCATAGAACCTTGCTATCATAATCTAACATTTGGCTACACTTCTTCTAGGGTCTTTAATCAACTTTGATTAATAATCACATAATTAAATGTGTAAGAATTAACTTAGTTACGGTGAGATTACACATGCTTTGTGCCACTCTCTATGGGATTATTCATCATCGATTTATTAGATTGAGAGTTTATATATATTTGTGAGATTAGTCTCACCTCCAATGTGAAGTGACAATATCTATGTTTAAAAAAAAAAAGAATTCTGATGAGAAAATAGGTAATATTATAAATTATCTAGTACTACAACACTCATTGATCTAAATTTAACTAAAAAATATATATAATACTCTACGTCACTTGGCGTAGAAGGAGTACATCAATTGAGATTTTTCCCCAACTAAGATCTCTATTTGAAATTAGAACTACTGTTTGATTGAAAGCCCCTTTGTGATTCCTTCATCTGTTTTCAAAGTTCAAACATATAGTTCAGAGATGTGAAATCTGAAACCCTACCTTAGTCCAGACAAAAATCTTCTCATCCCCTGTTTCTCTAATACTACTTGTCCCTAGACAACTTTTTAGGTCTCCATGATCCATGTTGATGAATAGTAGTAAAAACATACAAAACTTACAAGACTGCTGGATTTATTGGCCAGTAACGCCGCTATATTCTGCCCACCTCCGCTATTTCAGCCGCTTGAGGAAAATACATCTCTAATCTTGTTTAGCTCTGATTGGTAAGGTTAGGTTTTGCCGGGTACAATCTAATTTTTTTTAAAACCAAGTTATTAAAGTGTTTCACCTGACTAAACATTGGAGTAGATGTAAATTTCTAACTCCGCACATGCTAGATACAAAATAATGGAGGGTAACATTTTAGCGTTGAGGGTACATAATCTCTAGATTTCCTACAAAGAAGGGTGAGATGGGTTTTGACCATCAAAATTGTACGATTTAAATTTAACAAATATAATACCTGCAGTTCTTAGCCTTTTGTACATGTGTATTACAGTTCAATAAGTAGAAATTAAATTAATTACTATTCAAAACTTAAATACAGCCTGATTGACGATACGAGATTATTACATTTGGTCAACTAATTTAAGGTGAAATGGTCCAAGATTTGACCAAGATGCATCCTAATCATAGCATATTAGTGAGAGATACATAATCAATTGGTATGCACATGGTGCCTTTGAGGAAGACCGAAAAGGCGAAAGCGATAGTTCATTTTACACAAGCGATGGCCATTCGCCAATTACAGATGCCGCTCCGGCGTCCAAAGTTTTTTAGTTCACAACCTTCATCACAAGTAACTACTGTTATAAAAGTTTAACATTTAATAATAAAAACATTTATTCCTTATGGATATTAGTGTGTTTTAGAAATATAAAAGCAAGGTTGGTAACGGGTGGGCTAATGCAAGCTTGAGTCCAAGACCATTGCGCGAGAGAACCTTTAACCCATTTATATAAGGTGAGCGATCTTCGCACGGACACTTTGTGTATACAGACATAGGTTTTACCGTGATGCCCATTTGCCCTTCACTTGCCGTACAAAAAATGTAAAATCGGCTCGCCAAGAGTAAAATCGGCTCACCGGATCACTTGTAAACAGTAAAATTGGCTCTTCGAATCACCTGTAAGCGGTTAAATCGGCTCGCCACAAACTAGTAAGGGATCCGATTGGTGAGTCGATTGCTGACCATCCAAACTTTTTCGATACGACAGGTGAAAGGCAAAATGCGCATCACGGGTCTTTATATAGAGGTTTACGTACAAACGGTTATGGAGATTCGAGGAAAGTAATTCCATAAAAAAATTATATTAGAGTTCTATTCATATTATTTAATAAGTGATTTTAAATTCAAACTATGTTCTGATTGTTTGCATTAAAATCTTTATTTTTTTATTGAAAATGAATTAAACATTGTCTTCGCAAGAGAAAAAAGTCTCTTTATTTTTCTCAATAAATTTTTCTATCATCCTATGAAAAATAGATTCTTTGAAGGAAAGAAAAAATGTCACATTTATTAGGGTCTTGACAAAATAGACCTCATTCTATAGAAGAAGAAAGTTGGATCTTATTTTCCATGCTCTTTATTTTTTATAAATAGAAAATAACAAACAACCCCTTACTATTTTAGGCCTTCAATACAATTTCTTATATTTTCTATAAATAGAGGCGTATTTATAAAATCAAAAATATTAATTCCAAGGGTCCATTGGGCACAACAAGCTTTTAAGCACGGTTTCTAGCCTTATAAATAGATAGGTCTATAATAACAGTGGATGAATTCGATTTGGTAAGATTTAGGCCTCTAATAACCTTAGGTAAATCCTTAAAATTATATTATTAACCAGGATTTAGAATTCTAATTTCAAAAAATAAAAAAATTCAGATTGGTGGATGTGTGAAAATGGGAAAGTATGATATATGATACTTTATGTACGAATGAAGCCTTCAAGAATTTTCTGCTCAAAGGCTAATAATTATATACTAACAAGTAAACAATTGTAATAGTTTAGTCATCAACTTTTTTCTTATGGGATCCAACTTTCGTGAGTTCCAAAATTTATTTTTTTCCTCGGTCTAATTTTAAGTCTCTCCATTAAACGGAAGTACAGAAGAATATTTTCAATGTTAAATACTGACCTATTCAATATTACCGCCCAAGTTATTATTGCTGTAATAATTTAAAGAGCTTGAATTTTTAAAAAAATAGTATAACATGCCTTTCAATTATCCATCTCATTTATTCAAAATTAAAATTAAAATTTTACATCACTTTTATTGAACATTTATTAAAAATATATTCTTTCCCACAAGAGAGAATACCTTTGGCTATATATTTGAAGGAGAATTCAAAAGTTTGAAGGTTCTCTAACAACGGTTGAAAAACTTTTGCTCATATTTTTTTTTTTTTTTTGATTTTATGAAAAACACATCTTCTTTGTGAAAAAAGAAAAGTCGTCACTTATTGAGGTTGCACACGAGTCTCACATAGATAGTGTAGAGGGAGTTTTAGGAATTTATAAATGACTTGTCTTACTCCACTTAGTCTCTGGGCTGGATATCTTCTCCTAACAAGTGCTATCAGAGCCAGTTTTAAGAATATCTTATATTGACTCAGGAGATCCCTCAAACATATAAGATGACTGGCCTTTTTCGAGGGAAAACTGTTGGGACTGCAAATGAGTCTCATATTGGAAGTGTAGAGAGATATAAGAATTTATGATAGGTTAGTCTTTTGAGCTGGATACCCTCTCTTAACACGGTTGATGTCTCACTACTTTTTATTAAAAATAGAATTAAATAGAAAAAAATTTCTCCACCTCTATCCATCTAATGAGTTGAGAATCGAAAATTCTGAATTTGTGAGCCGGATCTCAGAATCTCTACTCAACAAGGCATCCCACAATTTTAGCAAGAATTTTGACCGATTGTCATTTTCTTTCCTCTAAAATTCTACATACTCATGAGGAAGGAAGGGAAAGCTCCCTAAAAGTCATTCGTTGAGCACTCCTTTGCGAGGCAAGTCGCTGGTACTCTAAGGAGAAAGCTCCTCTCTCTTTTGCCCTTTTTCCTTTTCCTTTACCTTTTCCTTTTTTCTTGGGTCAACAACTTACTTACATGGAAGGATGATAGCCTCACTACACCACACCTTACCTCACAATCAATCTCACTCATTATCATTCCATTCCCAACAGGTGCAGAATCTTCAGTCGTCCCCCCCACAAAATATCCACCTGTTTTGTCACTACACCTATCTAGTCTGCTAACTCTAGGTCTCATGACACGTGTCATCTCTCTATATGCCCATCTTCCAGGTGACCTCAACATTCCCTCAATAAACCTATTGACAAATCTAGAGAGAACTAGAGACCGGTCACCGGTAACAGGCCAGCGAGATGGGTGTGGAACACTTGGATGATGTGACTTTGCTAGTTTGGGCATTACAACGTGGTTATGTCATGTGAAGTCCCTAGCATTGCACCGCTCTTTAACAATTCAGTGTTTGATGCCCTACTGAGACAGAGACAACTGTGATATCTATCATATAATGATGATATTCTTTAACTTTTTTGAATTGCACTTGAATTGCATCTCCCTTGCTGTCTCTTCACTCCTTGATAAGATGTTTATCCTGTTCAATATGACTATTATATCATCACGGTTAAGATTGGGTATCCAATTTAAAATACTAGTCTATCAAATAGAGTGATCTAAATCTGATATCAGACTCTAGATTTCCCCTTTTACAATTGATGTGGGATTTGTTCGACTGTCAAACAATCTCCCCTTTGAACGAGACTCTCCGCTGGATAAAACATCGTCAGTTATCTATTGGTTTAGGGGATCTCCTGACTTTACATGTTACAGTCTGAAATTTGACTCTGATACCACTGTTAAAATTAGGTATCTAGTCCAAAAGACTAGCATATTAGGTGGAGTAACCCAAATTCAATATAAGCCTCTAAATCTCCTCCTTCACAACCGATGTGAGACTCGTTCAGCTGTCCAACAATCACTAAATTCATAACTTCATCTATCTATATTTGTTTGTTTAGAGCTAACTTACAAATTCTTCAATAATTATAATGTCCATCTAAAGACCTTATCTAATAGCAAAACTTGGTAAGTGACACTATCAATGCAAGTTTTCTACGCATTTGTCAAATTTGATCATTCCCACAGTTTCCCACACGTAAATTCAAAAAAAAAAAAAAAGAATACTTTTTTCTTTGTATTAGAGAAAGAAAAAAAAAAGGGTAAACTATTAGAGTCGGTAAACAGAGATGATTTTTATGAAATGTGATGCAATCTTTAATTAGTGAACTATATGTTTATACACAAACATCAATAAGGAAAACGTAAGAGATGAACATAATCTATGCTTTGGAGATAATTCTAATCTACTAACAAGTATCATAACATTGATGGTCTCTCTTGGGTTTCTCATTGTTTGGATCTAAATGATGAGAAATAACCTCACAGTAGTGGCTCAGAAGAGTTTGAGCGTAAATCAAACTCAAAAACTCCTTTCATGAGGAGAGTTTGTTGATCATCAGACCAACTCCTTTTGGGTTACAATGTATTTCCCTTTTGACATAATCAACGTGTTTGGAGCTTTCAAAACTAATCAAGTTCTGTAATGAAGAGGAGATGGTATCTCTTGTGCAGCAACTGAGCTCAAATCCGCTCACTGGGCTGTAAAAAACCAGACATTTTAAAAAAGAGATTCACAGCCCCAAAACGAAGGATATTGCAGAAAGTAAAGATAAAAGTGGTATCATTTTCATTTGTCACGTGCCATGAGAAGTGACATAAAAGGAAAAAAAGTGCAGAGTTAGTAATCACGAGTCTTACTTGTTGCTCCTCACACTAGAGAATCGAATCTTGAATCCAAGAGAGAGAATCAGAGAGAGGGAGCATGGTGTTGAGGTGGGTCCAGGCTAAGAAAAGCAAGGTAGCAGACGAAGATTCCAAATGAAGGAGTGCCTCTCATATTGGTTGACTACTGCGCGCATTTTCACAAACATACCCTCATGAGGGTGTCCTTCTAACAGTGCATGGGAATGTAAGGAAACAAACAAGTTAGATCTGCTTCACATCATCTCTCTGGTCATATACCAACATGATTCTGGTATCATTCTCTTCTCCTAAATCATTAGGATGCTCCCTAGTTACGTCGACTCAAAAACATTCTTTGTCATCCATCCAATCACTTAGACCACCAATTACATCAATCATACACTTGGGACTTGGGAGCAAAAGGGTTTTGTAGACTAGAGGTCTTCATAATTGCCCTAATGATACTAAAGATGAAGTGGTGGGAGTATAAAATTTAAAAAGAATGAACTTGAATTATAAATTGCATTTAAAATTAAATTTTATAGTGCAAATCATTGTTTGAAAACTCAATTTGAAATTTTATTAAGTTTGGTAATTAGGACAAGGTTTTCCAACTTGATATAGAAAAACTCATTAACTTTAATGACTGGCTGGAAATTTCGTCTCCAAGATCAGATGCCCTTACTTCAGCTCATTTGTTTATACCCCTGTTAAACAGAGAAATGAATGTTCAAAATAAGTTGAAAGAGATTGAAAATTCGAAAAGGGAGATTAAACAAGAAATGACAACGGTCGAATTACATACTTTGACCCCTGTTATCGTTTTCCGACTTCTCTCTCAAACAATTGAGTCACCCACAAATTTTTCTAGTCTCTCTCTGAAACAGTAAAGAGCCTTGAATTTTGAGAGAGTAATGAAACCATTAAGATAGAAAGCCGTTGAGCTCTTTATTCTCTCTTCAGTTTCTTCTCCTCTTTTTTTTTTTCTTATTATTATTATATAAAATATATATTTATTTTATTTTTCCCTTCTCTTACACTAGATAAGAGTAAGGCTCCCAAGCTATTGAAGACTTGTGTAAATAGATGAGTTGAGAGGGTATTTATAGATCACACCTCTCATCCAAATTTCCTACAATTCCAATGTCAGACATAAAAATTATCACAACAATGACAAATTATTTTGTTTAGCTTCAAATTAAAAAAAATAAAAATAAAGCATTTAAAGAAAGAATTTGAGTTTTGCTAAAAGGGAAAAAAATTTCAATTTCAATTTAAGTTTTTAGAAAATACTACAACATTCTTCCACTATTTTCTAAAAATTAAAAAATTGATAAATATTCAATATATTGCATACCCAAAGGTGGCCTTTAACCTAAGGTTGAATACGATTCTCATTGTTCTTTTCATGAATAAGAGGGCAGACCTTTATCTTAAAAACATTCCAGAAATTGAAATAATTATATTGACTGTGGACATTCAATTCATCATGGTTGCATGTTAATAGGTCATGCGCTGGCCCTAGTTCCAGTGAGTGCTCTACAGCTTTATAAAAAGGTCATAGGAAATGGGCCTATATGCTACAGCAACATCATAGGCAAATTCATTAGGAGTTTTGCCGCTCACCCTGCAAAGGCTAAGAGTTTGCTAAGGATTTATAAATTATAGAAAAATCCAATCTCACTACAGAGCTCGCCTTGAGATCCCCTAAAATTTCACGAGTCCTAAGTAGAGTGAGATTTTGAGGGCCCTTTGTTACTGGTATATTAAAGAGTTTAAGTCTGTGGAGGACTCTAGGTGGCGGCCTACACCGCCTATGCCCAGGGCCGGCCCTGCCTCACTATAAGCGAAAGTCTTCAAGTGCATTGCACCTCATAGATGAAAAAAATAAGAAGAAATATAAACTCCCGCTAACTTCAATAATACAAGTACTAGACTCAAACTTAAATCCTTGTAGTTGTAGACAATGAACGCTGATCATATGGGTGCAGTTTAACTGGTTGCCTCCTGCCTCAGGAAGTGGAAGGTTACGAGTTTGAATCCCCATTACGTAACCTTGGTGTGCTCTAGGGTGGGCTCACCTGTGGGGGTTTTACGCTGGGTATTCCCCGATTTCTTGCATGTAAATTAAAAAAAAAAAATTATGTTAAGAGTTCCTAATTAAATTGTCATCATCTACAATGAAGTGTCCTTGTTTCAGTATTACATTGCGGGTACTAGAAAATATTTCCAGTACATTGGAGATGAAGGATTCTCGAATTTAACATTTTTAATGTTAGAAAATTTAAAAATTGAAAATTCTAACAAAGTATATATTTAAACGGATAAATGAGTTAAACAACTGAATTGTATATGTATCAATGGAGAGAGTTAAATAACTCATTTAATGAACAATTAAAATTAAAATAAAATAGTTAAATACACAGATGAATTAGCCCAATTTGATTATTGTCAATTTTAATTATAGCCGCATGTGACCCTACATACTATGAAAGTGGAACTCAATATGAACACTAAAGGGAGAATAATATTCGCCACTAATGTTTCTTTAACAATCATTTTGGAATTTCCATAATCTTTGTGGGTTTCTGATAAAGCTTCTAAGTTGGCTTCCATTCATGGAACATATGGGCATATCTACTTATCCTCTTCTATGTTAAACAAGTTTGGGCCCCTCTTCATTTGTTTGCTCCCCTTTCCTCCATTTCATTCTTTAGTAACAATCTCAAGAAGCATGCCTAATTCCTTCAACGAGTTTAGTCTAAGCTGACTCGCTCTCAATTGTTGCACTTCCCTTCATATAATGAAATTGATGAGATTCCAACTCAAGAATGTTAAAATACATGAGTAGAATTTATCTTTAAAACTGACTATTAAAGAGAGGAAACTCATATACTTATAAACCCCATAACCCGAAGATCCACTGGCTATGTGGGACTTTGCTAACACTCCCCTCAGCCTCAGGGCTAGAGACACTCACAGGGCTAGAGATATCAACCTGTCCTATCTATGTGGTATACCTACTCTGATACCATGTTAAAATACATGAGTAGAACTCATCTTTAAAAATTGACTATTAAAGAGAGAGACCCATGTGCTTATAAACCCTATAACTAGGGTTGCAACTCGGGTTGGGTTTTGGCCCGACCCTAGAAATCATGCGGGCTGGGTCAAGAATTTCTGGTCAGTGAGTCGGGTTGGGCTGAGAATATAAAAACCCGTATGAAATTCAGGTCGGGTCGGGTTGAGGATTTTATAAGTTAACCCGACCCGACCTAATACAACTCGACCTCGACCTGGCTAAAATTAGTCTAAAATGGGTTCAAAATGCGGGTCGGGTCAGAATTCGAGTTGATTCGGGTTAGAATTCGAGTCAAGTCGGATTGTGAGAATCCAAGTCGGGTTGGGTTCCATATATATCAACTTGGGTCGAATTGGATTTTAAAGAACCCGACCCGCCTGACCTGAATTGCAGCCTTACCTATAGCCCAAAAGTCTATCAGTGATTTGGAATTTTGTTAACAAAGAATAACTCAAAAGTAACTAATAAATAGATATTTTCGTTTCAAGTGCTTGGTCAGCAAAAGCATCCTTGAATGTTGCTTAAGTTGAAAATCTAATGTAAATTATCATCATTATGCTTAAGACGAAGAATTTGACACCGAACCTTGTTCGAAGAGAGCATGCTCTTTTTTTATTCAATTATATATCTTCAATAGATGAAATGCATTATGTATATAATATTCAGATTAACCAAATCATCATTAAACTAAAGTGAAACATCAATAAAGAAGAAATTAGAGCATCCATCTGAGAATAATTAACAGAAAAAGAGAAGGAAAAGCTGCAGCATTACAATTTGAGAT
This sequence comes from Chimonanthus salicifolius, assembly GCA_013350335.1. Classification (NCBI taxonomy): domain Eukaryota; kingdom Viridiplantae; phylum Streptophyta; class Magnoliopsida; order Laurales; family Calycanthaceae; genus Chimonanthus; species Chimonanthus salicifolius. The sequence continues at coordinate 70,525,805 of CM023535.1, read as the reverse complement.
TGCTAATGACAAGCTTAATGTCAAAAATTGACATGGTTTGAAGCTCCTACCACCCATGAAATGCTTCCTTTATAAAGTGAAAGATAAGAATCTGAAATGGCTTCTTTCTATTTCAACTATCTAATGTTCTCTATTAACCCTTAATAATGAGGCTCTTTCAGCTTTCTTATTCTCTGTCCATAGGACTTTCAAGTTTTCAACTATTAAAGCAATGGTGGCACTTCATTATGGTAATAAAATATAGACACCCTCATGAAAAAAAGATTATCCTACGTTGACTTGGTAGCAATATTGTAATGGTAAAAAATAATGTAGTTAAATGGAACCTTTAGAGATCTTCTGCTTGAAGGTGAAGAGACACCATGGTTACCTTGCTTTTATATTTGGGTGTTCCCCTAGCTTAGCTTAGCTGTAACCAAGTTAATGACATGACCATCTAATCTAATGAATATATTAAGTTAATTGCTTTAATCTCTATATTCAAAGGCAACCCTAGCCTTTTTTTTTTCAAGGACTTAGAAAAAATAATGCTATATGATGGAGGAAAATGAGTATGTCATAATTTTTTTAGAGGGTTTAGTGGTTAGTAACAAGGAGAAGGAGAATGATAATGATTAAACATATTATTAAAAGAATCACAATTATGATATATACATCCACGTTGGTGATAACGAAGTCAAAGATGTAAATGGATATCCGAAATCTGTAATGTAATGATTTAGGATCACAAACATTAAAATTGATCATGAAGAGAATAATAATTTAAAATAGATATATGATGGATGATGGATGATGATGAATGATAATTTACAAGTGGAAGATTGGATTCTTAATACTATCATTGAGAGTTCATTGTTGTTTTTTTTTTTTTTTTAAATGACTAAGTTGTGGAAATATGTCATGAAAAAGATTGCCATGAAAAATATAGAAATCATTTCTGTTTCCACGTGCCTTTTATAGAAAATTGTTTCATTTCGTTAGGACAGAGCTTCTAGTCCAAAAGATTAGTTTGATAGGTGGAGATATTCAACTTCATATAAGTTCTTATATTTTTCTTCTTCTCATTGATGTGGGACTTATCGTTTGTATCCCAACAATCATTTCTTCGAATGAGACTCTCCGGCAGATAGAACTCCGTCAACCATCTCGTTCGTCTAAGGGATCCCTGAGCCCACATACGGTGGCTTAGGGAACCTGTCTCTGATACCACTGTTAGGACTAGATTTCCAGTCCAAAAAGACTAACCTGATCCAGCCCCATATAAACCCTTATATTTTTCTCCCTCTCACTGACATGGAAAATCTCATACGTACCCGAACACCTTTTTGTCATAAAGAGATCACACCATTGATACTTTACTACCAACCTCTTGCCCTTCTCTAATTCCTGAATCCATTCTGAATGGAGGTGCGCTTCATGCTAAATGGTTAGATCTTGAAGGAAGGATACCCTCATTCAATGCTTAGAGGTCTGAGAACTACAGTCTTTAAATGTGATAACAACCCTTAATTTCATAGATTTTGTTCTTGTTTAATTCCTGACAACAGTGTACATATCTCAACACTCATCAACTCAAATGAATGACTGCAATTTTATCTATCTTCGCTGTTGTACTTTTTGAAATTTTCCTTTGGAACACATGACGTACATTATGACGAAGATCTATTCATCTTTTTAATTAGGTTTGTTTGGTAAGCTCAGTTAGGCCGACCAGACCGGTTTTAGTAAAGAAAGAAATAAAGTACATCTTTGATACAAATGTACATCACTAGGTGCAAATCTGTATAGAGGGATGTGCCCAACTTATGGTGCTTTGATATTTGGATTAATTTAGTTTAAGAAATTCCCCTTTTTCTAACCCAAGTTCGATTTTCTTTTGAGGTTTCATCTACTTTAAATCTCTTTCTGCAGATCCTTCACCTCCCCACTTCAATCCATTCTTTTAAGATCTTTATTTTTAAGTAACCCACTAACATTTCATCATGGATGACGGTTTTGCCACTAAAATCCTCCATGTTCCTCTCCTTAGAAAGAAAGCTAAGCTAGGATCGTCTCTATACATATATGATATATCAAATCCACCTCAGGAAATAAGGGTTTTGTGTTCAATTCACGTTCAATTCTAAAAATCAACTCTGTATTGAATTTATCTAGTGTGTGGATCAAGAAGTTTACACATATCCTGAAAAATAGTCGGATGAAACTAAACGAACTCTACAAGCCATGTCTCAATCATTTCTCGGCACACGTGAACTTTATTATACATGGAAAGCTTGACGGGTTCTTGTCATTTAAATCATTGCAAGCTTCCAATTAAATAAGGTCGAATGTAAGCTTTTTAAAGGCCTCTTAAACAACGTATCTCTTTTTGTTCTTCCATGCATCATTGTGTCCAAATAATGTACCCATTTGTTAAAGAGAATACAAGTGCTGAATCTCTGTGAAGTTAAAGCCAGAAGCAATCCACAAGTGATGGTTAGCAGCAACGAAAACATGTGTCTTTATAAGAAGAAAGAATCATTTCTTCCACTCCATTGAACAATTAAGACAAGAGAATCCATCCCAACATCATGTATTCCACTCCCCTCCAAGCCTTTTTCATGGAGCCCATTAATCTTATTTATCTCAACCACTCAAGATCTCCAAGTGTGATTAGACACTCGTGGGCCGCCAACTTTTCTATGATTTAAATCTTAAAGACCTTTAATTTGGGGACCCTTTTTGCGATTCCAAAGAGCTGCAAAATTGCCAACTTTATAAGTATGCTCAATTGGCTTTTACCATAACAGCATGTTGGTGTGCAGAGAAGCTTTCCCATTGCAGCAAGCCGTTTTGTTAATTGAAAATGAGAATTCAAGAGGGGTTACCAGTAGACCTACAGAACCGGGTCATCCGATATCTGACCCAATTCTAAAATAGACCTGAACTGACTGACCTATTTAATAAACAAGTAAGTAATAAGTTGAGGGTTGTTGACCCAAACCAAAATAAGAGCCAAACTCAAAATTAACATGACCCGATCTATTGCCAAATCTAACTGCAATGAAACGAAAAGAAGAAGAAAAACCGGTGAATTTACTAAAGTTTTAGGTAAGAATAAGCAAGAGTTTGTATAACAGTGTGGAGTGGAGGAAGGTGAGAAAATCTGTAATGGTGGGGCACTTAGTCCCAGTAATGGCAATTAAATGGAGATTAAAGACGCATTAGCGAGAAAGGAGGTTTAGGGATGGACCTGTAATGGCATACATGTGATGGGGAAAAGGTAGTGCGCATGCTAACATGAAGCGCCCACGAAATGATAGAATCCAATGGATGGCCTTTTTCATTTTTATTTATACTTTCGGTTAAGCCTTTGATGGAAAAGATTATTATCAGTATTAAAAGGGCAAAGAGGATTTATTATTGATCATCATCAGTTTACATAAATACCCATTATCTTTAATCTTGCCAACTGCCCATTATCATTAGTTAACTTGATGGATCCCATTCTGGATTTGATCTTCCTAATTGGAAGTTTGCTATTATGGGTTTGAGTAAAACCTAATCTATACACAAACAAAAATAAATAAAAAGAAAGGGACAGATGAATCGAATCACTGGCTAATTGAATTCTATACTTGTGTTATAACTATAATTGAGATTGATGTTGATTCCTTTGAAAATCATACTGAGTAATCCAATCAATCTAATTTTTTAATTATGATTTACATTTTTTCAATATAGACCTTTCGACCTGACCACACTTACACTCCAAAACACGAACAAAAGTGCAAAACGTAAACAGTTGGGCCTATCAGAAATTGGTCCTATCTGCCAATGCATTATTTGAGATTTCAAAATCATACTTAGAGCAATATTGATTGATGTAAATTTTAGATGGATTGGTTCTTCAAGCGTAGATGTATCTTTAGGATTAAGATTGGAATTAAGATCAGATTATAATAGATTATGTTCATCTATATTTTGTTAAGATAGGATTTAATAGAGTTTGAGTTCATCCAATGTTCTTGCATATGTACATGTTTTTGTTGTTATTTACTCCCTATGTTTCAATTTAGTTGTCGTACATGGATTTGGGATTGTCCTAAAATAGTTGTCTCATTCATATTGAAAAAGTATAAAGTGTGTTGAAAATGAATGAGATCACATGAAGTGTTAACCTTATATAAAGAGTTCTTTAAAAAATACAAATATTTCAAATGAGACAACTAAAATGGAACGGAGGGAGTATAAAATAATAATCAAAAGTCTATAAAGTTTTCTTTCTTTCATATGATATCAGAGCCACTGTGACACAAGTGTCTTCGAAAACCCTATCCTTTTGCTGGAGTACATGATTGGCGGAGGGAGGCCTCCTCTGAGCCAGACGCTAGGTTTTTAACAATCTAGTTCAATAATTTCAAACTCAAATTATGGACCCACTTGAGTTTGAGGGGAATGCTAAGATTAAAATTGGAATTAAGACAAGATTATATTAGATTATGTTGATCTCTATTTTGTTAAGATAGGATTTGATAGAGTTTCAGTTCATCCAATATATATATATATATATATATTTGTTATTATTAATAAAATGATAATTAAGAGTCTATAGAGTTATCTTTCTTTCATAATATCAACCCACCGTGCAGAGACACGGAGCTAGCAGTGGCTTCTAATTTTCTGGTTTGTGTTAAACTAGAGTACTAAACTAAAGTTTGGACTTACCTCGACTCACATCAATGTAAAGTTTCATCTTAATTAGATAAGAGAAAATCAAATTGGTGTCAAATTAAGTAGATGTGCAAATATGAAAGAAGAATGATCTATTAAACCCATCTGCGCCCACACTCTAAAGTTTACACCAAACTTAAAAAAAATGTTATCTCACATAATTAATCTCCTACCTTATTATTTCCCTCTAAAACCATGGTAGTAATAATGATAAACCTTCTTCTTCTTCAAATGAAAATAATAGTAGTAAAAAATAATACTAAGAATAATGCCAGGATCTCAGCTCAAAGTCCCGAATTCGATTCACACTTGTGTGAATAGGGAGGTTTGTATATGCCTTAAGAATTAGTCCGATATTCTAAGAAACATGTGCACAACAAACAGCCCATCATGTATTGTCAGAAATTCATTTAAATACAGGTCTGGTCTTTAATTTCCAATCATACAACTGCTAGGCTCCAATTTAATGTATTAAAGAGGAATACTCAGCAGCTCAGTTCAAAAATAGACTTAGATGGTTAATAGTTTAATATAGTGTGTCTCCATCAATTGGGTCCTTGATTTGTACAGTTTGGAAATGTCTGAATAAATGCTCCAATAAAAGGAATATTTGCCACAATGTTTCGCTAAAGGCACCTGTAGAAGTAGGGTGACCACCACATGTGCCAGGTCAGCCCATACGCCAAGGCCCAACCCCAAAGAGATCTTGTACATGGTCAAACCATTTGGTTACCAGGGCGAATATTCAAACCTGGATCCAGACCAATGGCCTCAAGATTAGGCTCAGACGAGCCCATTTGAAAATAATTCCCTTTCTGTTACTTTTTTGGGTCAGACCATGCCATCTACTCAGGCAATCGAACACACTGGGCCCAGGGAAGCTCTATTAAGCTAACAGGTCAGAAAATATGTACATGCCTTTGAGGGCTGGTCTCTTCTGGCTGGTCCTTATATGGGCCTGGATGAAACCCACAAATTACCCACGATTTTGGTCCATACAATACACCCAAAACATTATATGGATAGAGGCCAAACCTACATGTAAGATTGTAAGACCAATATTTCTTATACCAGCTGATGTTTCAATTTAGGGGATTCAGGCCTAGCTGTCTGGTCCATTGCTTAGGTTTTTCTTATTGTTCTCCAAGCTCAACAACATCTAGATCTTGAGCCTTAATGTCGAACTAGGCCCAGCCCAAGAGAGAAAATCAATCAAATATCCCAACAGATTTAGTGCTCCGACAATAAAATCAATCTCAAATTCAAAGAGAAAATCAGTTGGCTAATTTTCTCTATAGTCTTTCATATGGGTTTAAGATGCATTTTTTCCCCTTTACATATTGAATTTGAAGCTGCTGATGAGTGATGAATGGTCAGGATTTTTTAGACGGGTGAGATCTTTGCTTGTGAATATAAATCTCCAAAGAAAAGGACAATTATTTTATTATAGCATCATTTAGAGGGAGTTAGGTTGACTGATATAGACACCATCCCAACAAATCCCAACCATTCATCTTCAATGAAAAATCCTAGGGTCTCAGCTCTCTACTCTTACAAACTTGGTCCATCCATTGTTCAATGTTGAAAGCCCCACTTGAGAATTTTGTGGCTATGAAGAGACCAACCTCAGTCCAACACATTTAAAAGCATTAATTATACATTCTTAGGGGAAGGTACAACTTGATTGGAACATGACTGAGAACTAGAAGAATTATTGCTCTGAGGCCCACTGTGAACTAGTGATCTCTCTCTCTCTCTGCGCTGATACTCTACATTATTCCCTTATTCAGTCTTCAGGTATTTAACAGCTGAAAATGACCCATATGCTCTAAATACTATCAATTCATAAACTTCCCATCTTTCTCATCCCTCTTCATTTCCTGTTTTATTAAAAAAAAAAAACCCTCCGATAAGCGACAAGTTGGGCTTTGGGCATATATTCAAAGGCCCATGTTTTTTCCAGGTGCTGGTCCAGTTGCAACTTCGATTTCGGTGGAATACTAACATGTGACAGAATTTGCTCAGGCCAAACTGGGCCCGGATCAACTCTATCAATTGGTTGTGTTTTCTTCCCTTGCTTGCGATTGAGAGTTGGAAGGTCGGAACTGAGATATTTTATGAACCAAATAACAAAATAGGCGCTGGCCCGTAGTCTAATGTTCCAAACTGGAAGCTAAAGGCAAAAACATGTCCAACCCAGCCTATTTATACAGGTCTAATTCAAGCCCAAATTCAGTCCAGAGTCCATAAGCTTAAAGATCTTGTTTAAGTTCACCTATTAGTAAACAATTGGGCCTGTTTACATTTCTGACCAAGATAGTCCATAACTCAGGCCTTCAAATATCTATTGTCTTGGTCTGACCCACTTAGCTATTAGGAGAGAGTAGTTGCCGGAGGCCCAACCGCTTGGATTTAAACAAGCCCATATCAAACTGAAGCAGTTGAACTTGGACCAGCCTTTCCCGTAGCAACCCTGTCCAAATCCCAATTTCCCACAATGACTGCAAGAACAAAAAGTAGTGAACTGTGAAGTTTCAAAGTCTATATAATTCTATAGATCACGAAGTGTCTATCAAATTGTTTGTGATGCTTTCGGCTTTTGATTCCCACATAAAGAGGTGGAGATTGGTTTCAAAGGCTTGGGTCGACCTAAATTAGTCAAACCCAAGCCCAATTAAAATTGCATTTTCATGTTTAGAAAATGTTTTGCAAAACATCCTAAAACAAGTCTCGTACTTTGAAATATTAAATGAACTACTAAAACATTAGAAATTATTAAATACATTAGTAGAACTTATTCTTAAAAAACGGCCATTAAGAAGAATGAACCTATATGCTTATATACCCCATAATCCAAAGGTCCACTGGCGATGTAGGACTTTGCTAATATTCTTTCTAAATATAAGGGCTAAAGACACTCAACTCTCTCTCTCTCCATGCAGAGCTATAGATAAGAACCCGACCCAACCCTGTGGGGGCTCTGATACAATGTTAAACACATTAGTAGAACTCAACTTTAAAAACCGACTATTAAGGAGAGTAAACTTAAGTGCTTATAAACCCATAACCCAAATATCCAATGGCGATGTGAGACTTTAATGACAAAAATAACTCTTAATTCGACAGTAATAAGGTAACTCTTATTTTCCAAATTAAATAGATTATTGGATTCTTGAACCTTACTTAGTACCTACTCAATACCTAAATTTATCTATGAACTCATCCAAAATATAGACTTACAACTCTGAGTATTTTATGCCTTGGATCTTGATCTCCCTCGTTCCCTACCAATCACTCCTATCAAGTGGACAAAACGTACAAAAAAGGCAAATGGATATAGACAAAGCAGAAGATATGGAGAAGTGACAGGCCTCATTCGCTAGCAGATCACCAGATAAATAGTCCACATCCTTCGCTGTTGGGCCCCACAACCCAGAGAGAGAGAGATGCAGAAGCCAACAAAGAGGCATTAACGAGATTGAGACGAGCCCAAGGGAAGAGGCAGCAACAATCCATGCCAAATTCACTGCCGAACAGCGGAGATTTTTAAAGGGAATGCTTTTGTGGAGTGAATGATACAGAAGAAGAGCTCCTTCTATCAGCAGCAGAGGCCAAAAGAGAAGAAAGGGGTTTGTTTCTGAGCAGAGGATGCCATGACCGATGTCCCTGCAATGTGAGAGAAGCTTTTTCTTGGTTGCAGCTGACAGTAATTGAGATGTCTATGAATAGAAGGTGACGGTGCCTTTTCATTCATGCTTGTATGAAAGCTTGTTGCATTCATTGTCCCCACTAGAAAGAGAAAAGATCCAACTACGGTGTCCTGTTTCTTTCTTGAATGGCCTCGGTGTCCATCCATTATAGGACCACCATCATTGAAACCAGCAATGTGGCCATCAACATGAATTCCACACCAATCCATCCATTTTTCAATGTCTCAAGTGAGTCTTTACCTTACAAAGCCCGGCCCATGAATTTATCAAGACCAAAAAAAAAAAAGGGTCCAATTGGACCCACCAATGTCCTAAAATCTCCAAAGTTGTGCAAAGTTGAAAATGAGTCTCTTCATCTAAGTTATCAATTAATCTCAACACTATCTCGTAGACTACTCTTCACATAACAACTTATCATGATACAGCATTAGGTAGCCTTTTCCACCTTTGGTTTCCATCACTAGGATTCGATTACAAAACATGCGATTTATTCGGATACCAATTATTAGGGCCTAATCAATACGCCAAAAGCTATAAAGCTGATGACAAGCAAAAATCAAGTTATTTATCCAAGTCAGTTATAAATCTTAACACTTAATAAATCAATCCATCTAGACTTGAAGGGTTTGAGTATGTTCCACGAACAAATTGGATTTGGATTGTGCTGAGTATGGACAATTCAAACAACATGACAAAATATACAACTTAGAGTAGATTGTACACAGGCTAGATTTGGGTCGAGCTTTTATTTATTTCAGCCCAACTTATTTAAAATATTTAAAAGTCTAAGCCCAGCTCAACGTATTGGAAGTTTAAAGCCCTAGTTCGACCATTTGAAAAGGTACTAGAGACTATTAAAAGTTTAACCATTCAAATTGAAAGTAGATATAATGAACTACAAGAGAAATAAGTTTGAACGAAAAATTCAAGTCTTAGCTACTTGATTTTAGAGATCAAAGTCACGAGACGTATTTAAAAATCACCAAAACAATAAAAAATGGTTTGAGCCCAATCATTTATCTAAATGGGCTCAAATTTTTAGTTCAAGCCCAGTCCCATAGGCTGCTACATGTTTTTAAATTTGCTCATTTACGACAGATTCTGGTGGGCTCGGCCTCGGGGTAAGTTCATGCTGAAGAATAGGCCTGACTTGGAGGACATAGCACGAGCAAGGGATTAATTCAGCAACACAGATGGACAAAGTCCAGGGGTTCAAAAAAAGATGGACCTGAGATTTCGGCCGAGACGCTGAGATCTTGGGTCCACTGATATCGAGCGATTTTTTTTCTCTCTATTTTTTTTTTACAAATATCGGCTGTATCGACCGATATCGATGAGATCTCGTTTGTACGGCCGATACATTTCATATCGGACGAGATATCTCGGGCTTTTTTTTTACTCCTGGGACAAACTACGGTGGACAATTGGACAAATGAACCACGATGGACTGTGGGACATCGGAATTGGCCGTCAGACCGACAGATGAATCGGTTGACATTCTTGAGTTTGATTCATGCTCAATTTTAGTGAATGACTCTCTATAAAATTACTCCCCATCAATTTAATCAGTGTTTTCCAATATCGAGTGGAGACACCCGTATTTTTTAAAAAAAAAAAGAAGTTACATGTGCAATTGAGTGCTTTTAATTTTTTATAGTCTCTTTAAAACATATTTTTATTAATCCAAAAGATAATATTTCTTAATATCTTTTATCTTTAATTTTTTATAATCTCTTTAAAATATAACTTTATTGATTCAAAAGATAATGTTTCTTGGACTCCATATTCAAATATATTATCAACCATTAGTGGGTATGAGACGTCATATAAAGATGAATTACGTATTACCTCATGTTCAAGTGAGCAGAAAATTACTTATATTTTCTTAAAACATCTAAGAGATATGATAAGTGCAAGAGTTGACCATAATAACGTTCTGTTTTGCATCTTTATCATTCATTAATAAATTTTGAAAAATTAAAATATAATATATCTTTATTGAATGGTAAACATATAGAATCTACATCATAAAGGCTCAATTTTCCAACCTTTTAACTACAACAATAACTACAAACTTCTATTTAGATGCCTAATTATTTATATCAACGTATTTTCATTATTTAAAAAGAAACTTAAAATAATTAAGCTGCTTCCTTAGATGCCTTATGTTTTTGTCTGTGTATTGGAATGTCGGGGTTAGTTTGTTTGTCACTTTCGTGGTATATGGAAACAAAATTGAGCGTGTTTTAAATTAAGCCGCTAATTAATCAAGGTTAAGGTCAATGGAAGATTAAAGATGGCTGTACCCAACCCAACGACAGAGGAAGAGAATCTACGCAAAGTCAAGGGTCCCTAAAGTAAATTCATTCCAATTCCCCATTGAAAGGTGGCTTCCGCTACAAATCTCTCATTTTCAAATCATTACCTCTACGCTTTCAATTTCAAATCATTGCCTCCAAAAGCTTTGACTTGGTTCTATTACTACTTTTAACTTATTCTAAAAAGAAAAAAATTGCCACTTTTCTTCCATCCTCACTTTATCTTCTAATATCCATCAAAAATCAAGATAATATATACCTTCACATCAATATTAGGATTCAACTCGGATGAATATAATCTAACTTATATCAAAACTTATTGAACTCGACTTGATCCAACCAAATTACTGACTCAAATATCCCAATTTGATTTGACATGAATTTTTTATCCGACACAATCCAAGTGTTGGTCTAATCTGACCCGACTAGAGTTTAAGCCCTACTCACTACTGTTTTATGACTTAGTGCACTTATATCTAGTCGGATTACGACAGGTTGGGTAGAGTTGATTTTAAATTTCTAAACTAAATCTGACTCGAATTTAATGTGGGTTTTTTTTCAACCCGAACTGACCCAAAATATACACATACATCACTCAAATCGACTGATCGAGGCATGTGGATCAGATTAAAACTCAACCCAAGTTTCACTCTAAAATTACTCACTAGTGTTTTATAACTTAGTGCACTTATATCTAGTCGGGTTACGTCAAGTTGGGTCAAGTTGATTTTAAATTTCTCAACCAAATCTGACTCGAATTTTATGCGGATTTTTTTTCCAACCCGACCTGACCCTAAATATACAAATACATGACTCAAACCTACTGATCGAGTCATGGGGATAGATTAAAACTCGACCCAAGTTTCACACCTAATAGTACAAATACATTTTAACTTTAATTAATTTAAATTATAACTGGAACTTTCACTTAAAAGATAATGTTTGGGTAACTATCTACACAGACATTTACTGCTATCTTTCAAATCCCATTATGATCTAAGAAATTTAGAAAAGGACAAAGTGAGAAAGACAACGAAGAGAAGTGACAAAGGAATTCTACAAGAAAAGGCTGTAGAAATACAGTCATCGGCATCTAGAGGCAGATCATTGGTAAGATAAGAACCTGAAGAGAGAAATAAAACTAAGAAACCAACCCTTTCCCATTAACAGGATAAGGAGATAAAAAAATAAAAAAACAGTGAGAGAATCGAGTAAAATCGGAATGAGAATTTCCAAGCTGTAGGAGGATTTGATTGCAGAAGCAAAATAACTGCTCATTTGCAGTTCTCTTCTCGATAGGAGAGCTCTGTCATGGGAAATGTAATAAAATGGAAAAGACGCAGAACCTACACGAGTACAATGTCCTAGAAATACAACGAGAGCCAGTCAAAATACAAGAAAAACAACTCTCTTTTTTTTCCAAAATCATATCAAGAAGATGAGGAAAAATCAAATCCACGAAATATATCTTAAAAGATTTTTAATACAGTACCTTTTGATGAACAGACCCATTCTTTCTTCTTTTGATACCAGTATTTGAACATTTCCATACTCTTCCAACTCAACAATCTTCAAATGAAGGAAATATGCAGATGAATATCTTCTTCTTTTTTAAAGATGGGTTTATAATTTCTGCATTTTTTTTGTTAGGAAATTTATGCATCTTTTCAATACAACCCACAAACAAGAACACAAACGTGCAAGATATCAATGAAAAGGAAGAAAAACAAAATCAACAGAGGACACAAGGGAGCATCCCACAATCTAATAATTACAGAAACAGTAAAAGAACATCTTCTGAGTCTAGTAAACAAAGAAAAACAAATCCTACCTTCTTACAAGAAGAAGAAGCAGGGGAAGAAGAAAAGCTAGAAAGGAAAAGTAAAAAGCATGACCAGTAGTACAATCAAAACTAGTTACTGAACAGGATTTCCCAAATCTCCAAGAAAACTGTGACAATAATGTGGTGATGATGTGACGAATTCAAGGACAAGAAGCACTGAAGTAGCTGCTTAAGGTCCTTTGCCCCGAAAATCTGCTTCTCGAGTATCATCTCAACCATGGAGCTCCTGAAATCTCTGTATGGATCTCTGGAATTCTTCACGACTGCTACACTCTCCCTCACTTTCTCTCTTCTCAAAGGAGGAACCGAGCCCAAGGAAAGAAAACCCACGTCCGAATTCCTAATACAAACCTTTCTACGTCGATCAATTGTACTGCTGTTTCTACAAAGGCTGCGCAATTCAGAGGAATCGGAAGAGAGTAAGGTCTCTGTTTCTTGCTCTGCTTTCTCGTCGCTGCTGAACAAGTCACGACTGTCTGTTGAGGTAGTAGTGCTCGTCGGAATCATTTTTACGGTTTCATCACCGATGAACTTGTTCCTGTTCTTGATGCTCTGATTCTTCTTCATGGACTTCCTTGCAAGAATCCTTCCTATAGTTTCAGTACCTATTATCTCCTTCTTTTCATTCTTCCTCTGCTGCTTCATGGGCCTCTTCTTTTTCTGCTTCCTTTCTACATTTTGTGATTTGTAGTAGGAATTCAAAGAAGAAGCAGGAGATGCAGGTGGGCACCATCTACCGTCCGCATCTCCTGATCTGATACAACCCCTCATTTGCCATGTTCTTCTTTGGTCATAGATTTCTTGGCAGCTGTTGATACTTTTCATTGATTTGGGGCGGCATGTGAAGGGAAGAGTTCTTGTCTTAGGAGGCGAAGAATCAAGTAGATGGAAATCTCGGCGACGAAATACCGGTTCCTGAACGATATCCCGGATGTACCGAGACCGGCACGACCTAAACATGCGTGAGATTCGTAGCTTGAATCGCCTCTCCATGTGTGGGCTTGGGCTTGGTTTCAAATGGAGGGAAATTGGTGAAAGGAGTGAATAGGTTTATGAGAAGGGAATGTAAGATATATAGAGCAAGTAAACGAGAGATGGCATCTACACGTCTCTCTTTTCCTGCGGTTTTAAATTTTCAACGGCAATCTCCTATTGTCTTTTTGTTTCCTTCTCCATCAAATCAAAGTTTTATGAGGGGCGACTCAATGACAACGTCGAAATCCTAAATGTGGCATGCTGCTGTTGACCATACATGCCACATCAAATGAGGGTGAAACTTGGGTCGGGTTAACATGAGCTAACTCGGAAAATCAAGTGAGTCGAGTTGAAGAAAAAATCGAATTGATACGATCTAACCCACTCAAAATATTTAGTATCGTACAGAATGTATTCAGTTATGTGTATGAACATCTTATATCATGTTAAGTGGAAAGAGTTATCTAATCCATACAATTAATAATTTCAATCCACACAATTAATAATATTGGGATACTAATAGATCACTCTGACCTGGTCCGATTCTATTTTCAAATGGATCAAGTCATCTTTTTTTAAATCCTCTTTGTTACAACCTAGCTGGATTCATTTATTTAGTGGACCTTGACCATAGACGAAAAGCAGCCCATCTACTGCCCTAGGTGTGGTTGTGAATCTCTTAATTTTGATCATATTTTAATTATTATTTATATGAAATAAAATTTTGTCATATTTTTAGTTTTTTCGGACATCTTTTAAAGTAGAGAGCAGATTAAATGATTCCTTTTAACATTCAATCAATAAAAATACACATTAAAGTTCCGATAATAAAATCTATTTTAAATATCTAACATTGAGATTCCACGTCAAGCCAATGGTGTTTCAAATTTCAAATCCATTAAGTTTTTCATATTCTTTGACAATTGAAGTGGTTTTGACACTTTTATGACTAAATTGATTAAATGCAAAATCTCACAGAGCCCTTAGATTCTTAGTTTAGTTATTCATGTCCATGAGAGGAATTATTCTTATTAATGACGACTCATGGTAGCACACAGGTAATTAAAAAGATGAATCAGTAAGCAACTAAACTTTTAATTGTACGCCATATATAAACGTTAAAGCATAGATACATGCTTATCTACAACTTGAATTTTAAATGTTGGATATCATTTCCGTACTGAGTTTTTAAACATTCAACAAAGAATCTAAAACTGAGCTGATATTTGGGGATGGTACAAATGCCAAGAAATGCAGAAAAATACTGGGAAATTGAAACCTATTTATTGCTGCTTTTCACCTATTATGAGGTAAATGTGCTCCAAAGTTCTTCAATCATTTGAGAAACTGAGGAAACAAAGTTCAAACCGAGTGAGAAACTGAGAATTTGGAGTTTTGGGTCAATTTTTAATGTAAAAAAAAACAGACTATTTGAGAGCATATTGTGATTTTTTAAAAAAAAAACTAAGGTATTTAAGTGTCTTATTTGATTAATTATTAGGACATCTATAAACCTCTCAATCCACATATGATGTGTACAGAATAATAGAGAGTGATTCTTTTTATGTTGAATGAGACTTAATCCCAATATCTCTCATAAATAAAAGCAAGAATTGACTATCAAAATAACCCTTTAGAATTAATCCAATTTTGAGTGATGGGCTTGGCTATATGTAATCGTTTTGAATTTAGAGACTTCAATAAAATAGATTTAGAGGGAGGTTAGCTTTAAAGATAAGAGATTGAAAGGAAAAAGTTAAATCTTACTGTCATAGTCAAAATCTTAAAAATCTAAATATTTCAACGTCTAATATAATTTTCTATTTTCCCCAACATTTATACTGCCCAAAATTATTATTAATCCTTAGTTTTGCTTAAAATAATTAGCATGTAAAGGCATGTTCAAATTCTATATATAGAAATAATAAGGGATGACTTTATGAACCTTACAAATAGAATCTTAAGAATTCATGGAGATACAAATGCATAATCCATGAATGTACCCAAATAAATGGTACATGTTAGAATGCTCTTTTAATGAGCAACAGGGACATGCAGTGGCCAGTCGAGCTACTCAGATGCAGAGAAGGCCAGTCGCTGTACATGCCAATATCTTGTAAAGATAGGAATGGAACCCTAAAGCCCAAGAACCTGAACATTGCCCCCAAACAGTTTGAATTTTAAAATTTATTCTTCAATTTTCTACATTACCTAAGTTATTTATTCTATCAATTTACATTTGATTTTTATTTCAAAGAGGTTGGAGTGATGGTCAAAAACTCTCTTCAAAAAGTAAGAGTCCTAAGTTCGATTGTCACTCGACTCCAAAGAGTCATTCTCCGTAGAATTGTTCAGAGTGTATAGGTAGGGAACTAGGAAAGCTTGCAAATATCTTGAAGATTAGTCGAATGTCCTAGAATTAAATCGTTATAATTAAAATTACTTGAGTGCTTTCATGAGCTAATTATAACTTGGAACCCGTAACTTTCAAATTGGTCTTAGTACTATTCTTTAACCCTTCAACGTTCAGCTCTAAAGTTAGCTTGGTTGACTCTGCAACAACCTAGTTAGGTGGCTAAATATGTAGTTGGCCTATTAATATTTTATAATATCCATGTACTGCTAAAACCCATTTGTTTATAGAAAGAAGAGAAGGAGAAATCCAACAAGGGAAAGGGAGGCAACTGGAGTATTATTTTTTTTCACTTGAAAAGGCAGTGATTTTCTCCAGACAAGTCATTTTCTGATTACATCTATGATATGCTCATTGAATTTCTTAAATTATGATAAATGTGCTAAGATTTGGAGATCTCAAGAACAGCATGGAACCCAAAGAAATGTCTCGATCAATCTGCATGGAGGGGATGTTTTGGAGGGGCATCGTGTAATTCTCAACATATGTTGTGAGGCTTTGACAAAAAATCTCCAAATTTAGGGAAGAGAGAGAGAGAATTACATGATATTTTAATAAAATATAGTTAATAGTTTTAAACTTCATAATCTAACAGAGTTGAAATGATGGTGAGGAGCATTGAGAAGCAGGAGTTCTAAGTTTGATTTTCATTTTATTCCGAAGGGTTACTTCCTCTAGAGTTACCTGATGTGTGTGGATAAGGAGGTTTGCACATGCTCTGAAGATTAGTCGGATGCTTTAGCAGACCTGGACACCTTGGTTAAAAAAAAGACATGATTGTTAGCTTTCTTTAGAATTGATTAAGAATTTTACTTCTCTCTCTTTAATTTGGTCTTTTCCATTTTATCTTTGCTTCAATTTCGTTCTCTTTTCTTATTTGTGAAAAGTAAACCAAATCATATTGCGACACTTCAAAATGCCAATAAAGGTGATTTTTAAAAAAAATAGAGAAATTCTGAGATTTAAACCTTCTGCTCTAGAGGATCACTTTCTGTAAAATTATCCGATATGTATAGTTAAAATGACTTGTATATGTCTCAAAAATTATTCGGTTACTCAAAAAATCCTAGACCTAAACTCTCTTGCTCAGAAAAAGGTGACGTTTTATTACAGGAGTTCAATTTAATCCAAAGTGCAACTATTTTGGATCATTGTAGAAATTTGGTAGGTCATTGTATCTGAGGGTAACTTTGTTTTGAAGAGTCTATCCAATTGCTTTTAACTCTTTTTGAAAATATCTACAAATAGGTTAGTTTTTACATTGAAATTTTGAAATATATAGTTAAAAATTCAACAATAGATAAATTTTTTTTTTTTTTTAAATTTACGTATGAAAAATCACGGGATACCTAAAGTAAAACCTCTACAGGTGAGCCCACAACCCCTAAGGCACACTAAAATTAGGCCATGGAGGCTCGAACTCACAACTTCCCACTTTCTGAAACAGAAAGCAACCAATTGAATTAAAATAAAAATATTTTTACTTACACATTTTAATAAAAATACATAATATTTTGTGTATTATGTCTCTTATGACTTGAATAAGAGCACATGAGTGAAATTTAAATTCTTGAAAAATATATTTTATAATACAAATTTATAGTACGTGTTCCATGTAACTGTACAACTGACTAAGATGCACACCATAATGTATGCAAAATAATCAACACTCAGCCCACTAAAATCCAAATATGTGCAGTTCTTGTCATTGATAGGAACCGTCTTCATGCATATGAACAGACAACCTGGCCACAAAGCTCCAAATGATGTTTGAATTTTTTAAAAATTACTTTTTATAAAATACTATTTTTTAGCATACCTTTCTTTGTAAGTATTTTCATAAATGAAAAGTAATTTAACATGGAAAAAAAAAAGTTTTTCTTCACATTTTTTAACTTAAAATTCATAAAAATATGTGAAATTAGTGAATATAAAATATAATAAACTTCATTAGTTCTTATCATATTTACTCAATTTTAAATTACTTTTCATGCCCCTCCAAACTCAAAACATTCTTGGACTTGACTGTTGATATGATCTAACATGTCCATTTCCAATTCAAGGCAAACACAATCTACCACATGACCCTACTCCAGCATACCCGACGACTCAACTGGACCCAAACCCAATTTAAAAATAAAATAAAATTTCAAGTAATAGGCTAACCTAATTTCTTCATATTTAAATTGGAACAAAGATAAAATAAATTGAGTCAACGTGACAACAATTTCATGGGTATTTGGTGGAACCTCCTACTTCTAAATCTAACTGTGGGAATAAGTTATAATTTAGTGAATTTTAGTAATTTTTTCATGTTTTCTAGCAATTTATATAAATTATGATTATTTTAAACCATATTAAATTTATGGGGGTTTATACCCAGATGGATGTAGTTCAACTGGTTATCTCTCGCTTCAAGAAGCGAGAGATTGCGGGTTCAAACTTCTATGGCTTAAGGGTTCACTCGTGAGAGTTTTACGCTGAGAATCCCACGGTTTCCTACACGTAAATTCAAAAAAAAATATGAGGTTTATAAATTTTTATAGACATTGATAAGGTCCATCTGCTCTATATTTCGATGATAAAATGGATTTAATAGACATAATTGGTATAAGTTTCTAGGATTAAACTAGAGGCCTTAGGTTCAACTCCTCCCAGCTTACCTGATAAACGAAACTTGCAGGTGGTTTTATTTATCTATGAAATTAGTTTTACCTCTAATATCAAATGGACATGACGGGAAGATAAAGCTTCTATCTAAAAGTTTTCTTTCTCAAAAGGTCATTTCTGGTGAATTGAAACCTAAAGGGCGAAGTATAAAATTCTAGCAAGCTAGTACTTTTAGGAGATTTAAATAATTAAATTTTAAATAGATTGTTTTGAGTTTCAATTAAGAATTAGAATTTCTAAATTTTAAAATGATAAAAGTAATCAAAATTAAATTTAAGATTGAGACATCTCTTGTGCTTTTATTTGGTTAAAATATTTTTAATAAATAATTATCTTTTTAGTAACAATGATCCTCTAAGAACAATTGTTATGAGAATTTTATAAGAACTTAGGTTTGTATGGTCCAAAATAGATATAGTGTATTCAATTGCCTCCTCACATCCATCTATCTCTATGAATCGAATACATATCTAATTTGACACCATTTATATTTTTAAAGTCCAATGATCTAATCCGATAAACTTTTACCGGTTAGATAAATATGAAATTTTGAGAGTCTTAAAAAACATAACTTCTCTTATTCAAACAATATAAAATTTTATAGACATCATATAAAAATCAATGTCTTTCAAATCCACTCATTCGTATAGACCTAAGTTGTGTCTATCATCCCTTCTCATGCAAGTGTTATGAAAATTATTCTTATAATATCTTTTGTAATCATTTTAAAAGTGTATTTTTGTCTCTTCAATTGAATAAAGAACGATAGTTAATTAAGTTTTGTAGAATACAAATAATTTGAAAAATTTATCCTAATGAGTTGTGATTATAGAGTAAGCTTAGTTTTTTATTTATAATGGAAGTCGAGGACAGTGGGTCTACTACATTGTCTTTTTGCGTTTGTCGTGACTCAGTGAGTGGCATGTTCTCCTACAACACGTGGCTCCATCCATTGTCGTCTTCGATGGTACAAGAAGAAAGAGCTGAGGCATGTAATGTATTATTGTATTGTAATCGAGCCCTTCATTAACGAATGCTTTTAATTTGACTTTGCTTCAAAATTGATATGGGCTTTTCACTTTGCTCAAAAAGGCAATGGCAAAAGCGACTAAATCCTACTTTCTTCAAATGTTGAACAATGTGTACAACCCAGCAAAGGCAAAGGAGACATTGTTCGGAACCGGAGACACAGCTTTTCAAGCTCATACGCACTCCCCTCATCTTCCAATCCAGGATTAACCTTCCACTCATCAATTTTCAATGATTAAAGTCTTCAATTTTTTTTAGGGGCACATACACCCAGTTTTTCTTTTCCTACACATCATTTTTCAAAATTTTGAGTGAAATGACATTTTTGCCCTTCTACTTAATTTTCTGCCGAAGGAACCATTCCTTTGGACGAAGGATCTACCGAATACACAGAAGAGAGGAAAAAAATTTGATGGGCCCCACCATTGATCGAAACCAAAGGTCTTCCTTAGCCGTAGATAAGCGATCATGGTGGTGTCGATCATATTGTTAGAAGTGTAGAATCCACTTGGATCTAAGAAAAAAATCTACAAAATTGATTTTCGGACGCCCCAAGCAGCAGCAGAAGAAACTAGCTAGAGGAGGGTCCCACGCGATTCAGATCATAGATCTGATGGTACAGATGGATAGACCATCAAAAAGGGTCCCGCCGACAGAAACTTTCTCCATCACCTGATCTAAAGTCAAGAAGAAGATTTGGCAGTAGAAGATCTGTTGCCGCCAGATCTTCTTCTCAGCCTTAGATCAGGTGATGGAGAAAGTTTCTGCCGGTGGGACCCATCATACACATTCCGTTTTTTTATGGTCTATCCATCTATACCATCAGACCTTTTATCTGAATCACGTGGGACCCTCCTCTAGCCAGTTTCTTCTGCTGCTACGTGGGGCGTCCGAAAATCAATTTTGTGGGTTTTTTTCTTAGATCCAAGTGGATCCTGCACTTCTTGCCCTAGGATCGACGCTACCATAATCGTCCCTGGCCCACCTATCTACTGCTAAGGAAGACCTTTGGTTTCGATCAACGGTGGGGCCCACCGGCTTTTTTTTTCTCTCTTCTGTGTATTCGGTCGATCCTTCGTCCAAAGGAATGGTTCGTTCAGCGGAAGATTAAGTGGAAGGGCAAAAGGGTCATTTCACCCAAAATTTTGAAAAAATGTGTATAGGAAAAGAAAAACTGGATGTCTGTATAGCTCCCCTTTTTTAAGAATACATGAATAAATTTATGGGAAGTGACCCTTTAAAGCGGGAATCGAATTCAGAACTCCCATTTTTTAAAACCAATTTTTAACCATCAGTTCAACCTTTTTTGAATTAACTCTTCAATATACACTAGGAATATAAACTATAAGTTCACCCTTAAAATTATAAAAAAATCATTTAAAATATCAGTCATTTCTATTGAAATGACTCGATTTATAGAAAGAGAGAGATCGTGATAGATAAATTGTATTTGGTATTTTTTTTTTCAAAAAATTTGTATAAGGAGATTGATGCAAACACTTCTAATGCTCTAATGCTCCAGAATGATAGAAAAATCTTTTTTTTTTTTGTATTCAGATCTCTTAGAGCATCTGACTAATCATCGAGTTTGTACAAACCTCCCTATCTGTACATACTGGGTAACTCTATGTGGAGTGTGCCTTTGGAGTTGAATGGGAATCGAACTCAGGACTCCCACTTTCTGAAGTGAGTTCATAGTAATCACTCAAACTCTATTGAGTTAAATAATAAAAAAATCTTTAATAAAATTAAAATAACTATGCATTTTTATCATTTAAATTAAAAAATGTACTGGGATCTAGGATATCTCATACAAAAATGAAGGTATCTCTTATGATCCCCTTTATAATTTTCAATGATTTTTATATTTATAGTTAAGATAAAATAATTTAAAATAAAAACTAATTGATGTTAGTGTTAGAAGGCAAAGTTCATTTTCTATAACTTGAGTTTACATGTTAAATATATAAATTTAAATATTATTTTTTACATGTCTTCTATTGTTACTGATCATGCCAAAAAATACTTGTTTAATTAAAAGTTCAACCCGTATACTAGTATTATAAATAGAAAGACTTTGAAAATAGAAAATGAAAAAGAATCCTCTTTATTCGTGGAGAACCTAAGAGGTTAAAATGTATTGAATTTAAAGGGTTGAGAAGTAACCAGGAAGAGAAGAATATTAAAGAGATATAATATTATTATAGAGTAACAAACAATATAATTTTTTGTAAGATCAAATAAAAAATAAAAATTTATGCTAAATACATAGAATATTTATTATGTGCATAGAGAGGCTTATACATTCTCTGAAAATTAAGTCGCCTCTAAAAAAAACTGAACACCTTACCCATATAATAAAAAAAAAAGAAGAAATATTGATATATAATACTTCCTACGTCCCATTTTAATTATCTCATTTGAAATATTTGTATTTTTTACTGAACTCTCTATATAATGTCATTCATTTTTAATAAACTTTATACTACTCTAATCAGGGGTACAAAAATTGATATCGACCGATATTTTTCTCTTTCCTTTTTTTTTTTTTTAAATATCGGCCGATATTGTGAATATCGGACGATATGATAAGATAGCGGCCGATATGAAGCACTCTGAAACCAATATATATCGGCCGATAAGATATGTATCGACTGATATTTCGACCCCTAACTCTAATACAAATGAGATAAGTATTTTAGGATAATTTTAAAATTTATATAGGATAATTAATTTAAGATAGATAGGGTAATGATTACTATCATCTAAGCTAATAGCCTAATGGATAGATCAAACTGATACTTTGACTCTTCATCAAATATATATTAAAGTTGAGTTGGACTTGCCTTTATTAAATTCAAATTGCACCATTAATTACTTTAATATGTATCCAGGACAGGGCCTTAAGGCGGCACACAATCGTGCTCCCACGTTGTACTATTTTTTGCCTTTATTAGCATTGACCTAAAAAAAGGACCAGTCATTGCAAATAGCACAAAACACACGTGGCATCTACCATCTTGAAGAATGTGACATCAATCATAAACCATTCATTAAGCGGTTTGGTAGGGCATTTTATAATTAGTAACCTCTCAAACGTTGACAATTGGAATATATAAATACATGAATATGGGTAGAGGGCAATATCATAAAACGTAAATTCGTTTTTACGTTGAGAGACAAGGGGGATGACGTGAGATTTACTCAATATTAAATTTAATTTAATAAATAGTTTTTTAAAATTTAGATTCAAAATTTTATAATTTTTTTTTTATGTATTATTCCTTTTGAATTTAGTATAATAGATCAAAACATTTATTTAATATTTTATTTTTAATCTTAAAAATTAAGAGTTAATATAAATCAATAAATCTCATTTCTAAAGTATAATAATTCTTATATGTGAGAGATTGCGAATTCGAGTCCCTGTAGTGTTAACAGATGGTTATCCAGTGTGTACCCGAATAAAGGATTTTAGAATAACTAATCTAATTTCAGGAGTTTTAACGAGATTTCTCCCCTTTCATACTAAAAGAAAAAAGATAATAATAAACCTTATGATAATTTATCTATTTATATAGTTTTTAATACTTTATAAAATCTACCATGACACGACATGAACACCAAACCTACCTATAAATTTAGTTTAGATACGGGCATAAGCCATGTATGTATCAATTTAGGGCTTTGAGCGGTGCATTTAACCAAACAAGCACATTCCCATTTGTTCCAAGTGCTAGTGACAAAGAGAAACCACCATACACCTCCATATACGGTTCTAAGGAAACCTCCAAAGTTGCAGATCTTTACATGTTAAGTCAAATGATGTGTTGGAAAAAACACCCCCATTCAACAATTTAGGGTTTTGGGTCGCCAGATTCAATAGGCCCAATCAAATTACCCATGATATAAATAATTTATTTTACATTTTCAAAAGTGATAGAAATAGTGGTGTTTTATAACAAGAGACATCGACGTATATCTTTATCATTTGAAACAAATTCATTATCCTTTGCTATCAAACATAGTGCTCTTATCACTCCCCTTACTACTTTAAGTTGTGTAAAAAGAAATTTCTTCCCTACTCAAAAAAAGGAAGTACGTGATCACATAAAGTCTCTGTTAGAACTGGACTTTCAGTCCAAAAATCTAATATGATAGATGTAGATATCCAACCCTATATTAGCCCTTACATTTTTCTCTCACTGATGTGGGATTCGTTCATTCGTACTCTAAATATCTCCTCTCGAACGAAGTTCTCCGATGGATAAAACGTCACTAACCATCTCACTCGGCTAGAGACTCCCTAAGCCTACATGTTATGGCATAGAGAACATAACTCTGATACCACTGTTAGAACTGAACTTCCAATCCAAAATACTAACTTAATAGATAGAGATATTCAACTCCATGTAAATCCTTAAAAAAGAAGACTCAACAAAATTAAAAGAATATATGCAAATATGAAAAAAAAACGTTTTTCTAAGAATATGTGCAAACAATAATGTCTTATCCTAAACTGAAAAAATAAAAGAATAACCAGAAAAATTAATACACTCTTCTCTATTCACATTAAAAAAAAAAAAAAATTGATACTGGGCATAGTTTAAAGCTCCAAATTCGAGACAACTTGGTCTTCCATGAAGTCGGGTCTTTTCATCGAGTCAGGGCCAGACTCGTCCAACTTTGCCTGAATTCACCCTGAGTGACTCAACTCAGCTACGTATCAAATTAGAGCAGAGCCGAGCCTTCTCTTTCCAAGTATACAAAATAATTCCTACAATCTAAATCATAATTAATTATAGTCTCAATCATATTTTAATATATCATAACAAAAAAACTCAGCGGAGTTTCTCAACTCGATGAGATTTTGGGTCGAGTGTGAGTTTTAAATTTTCAAACTCAGTCCAAGAGTCCCCATCCTTTACAATAACACTACAACCTTTTACAATTGGATTTTCTACTGATAACATCTCCTCCATCTGTTGGAATTACGAACCGATGATACAACTTTATATATTTTCCCATAGTTTACAGACATAACTTAAGGTCTTTTTTCTACTGCATTGTGTTTTAGTGAGATGACATTCCCTCAATGAATTGGATGCAGAATGCGAGTCCACCAAGAAGATTGCCACATTGAAATCCATCATTATAGAAGGTTTTTTTTTTTTTTTTGAAATTATGTGGGAAATAGTGGGAAATCCAGTATAAAATCCCCACGGGTGATACCCATTGCCACGGGTCCAAAATTCATTATCAGCCGATATTTTTCTCTTTTTTTTTACAAAAACGGCCGATATGATACGGCCGAGATATCGGCGTATCGGCTGATATTTGGACCCCTGCCCACTACCTTTAGAGCACACCAAGTGAGGCCATGAGGGCTCAAACCTGGCACCTCTGGCTTTTTGAGATGGGAGATCACCAGTTGAGCTACACCCATGTGAGCGATTGAAAGAAAGGGAGATACTAAAAGTGAAAAATCCCAAAATTAAGTTATCCAGACCTTTGATCTCATGGACCCTACCAATGATAGACCGTCCAGTAAATATCCCCAATAAAATGAAGCAATGTGCCACATCCAAAATAAAATGGCCTAAGATATAGGGTCGCTAGAATATACAGATTGAGGTTAATTCTGGGCCTCCAGGGCTTGGCCACAGTGATGGCCATTGGACCAGGAATCTAGATCATCATGGCCCAATTCAACCTTAAAGGACAGTATCTACAGCTTCGGACTCAAGATCTAATAGATACTGTAGGTATACAAACCATGCGTTGTCTCGTGACCTTTCTTCACAGGCCTTCCTAACTTTCATGCACTGATTGGATTATAGCCTTCATGCTTCTGAGCTGAACAAGGATGAGTTACAGCCTTGTTGCAGATAGCAAGTTGTCCAAAAACTAACAACTTTCCAAGGCCCATTTGGCTTTGGTTCACCTCGGCCTTGAATATGTTTGTTCCACATTAGAAGGGCTTCGATAGGGTAGTCCTATCATAACCCATTCGCCCATTCCATCACTAAAATTTATGGAGACATGATTTAATAGACAAGACCCACCTTATTCAGATGACCCTTAGAAGAAGAAGTATCCACAAGAGAAGACGTTTTTAAAAAGGACCTCCAATACGTATTTGTATTTGTCAAATCTGCTTGTCCCTTGTTGTAAAATAAACCACACACAATCACAAATCAAACACACACAAGAAGAAGAACAAATAAATGTACGTGGTTCGGCAAAACCACCTACATCCATGGAACATGATGAATCCACTAAGAAGAAATCTGGACAAGAAACCAGGCTTACAAGCCCTTTCCTCTCAGTCACTCTTTCCTCTCTGGATTTCTCTCCTCTCTCAATCCCTCACCCAAGAGATTTCTGCAGCTGCTACAGTAACCCTAAAACAGAGAAAATGCCCTTATATACTTAGGCCTTTACAAGTTAAACAGACTGGGCCTGTGGGCCTGCCAGGAAACATAGCCCAGGCCCAAAAGATTTTGAGCCTAATCCAACATCCTCTTGGGCTTTGAATGTCAGTGATGATTGGCTCCACCCGATCCCAGCATCTTCAAAATCCCTTCAGTGAAACCATTGTCCTATCCATTTGCAAGGGCCCATTCTTCCCTCTCTTTTTCCAATAAAAGTTTAAAGGAAGAGCTACACCAGTTACACTCCGTACCCATTATTCCCTCTAGCCACAACACCAACTCCTTTAAAATCCTTCTTTAAGAGTTTCCACCTTGATTATCATGTGAGCCACACGGATCATTTTACATGAATTAGCTAGATCCACCATCACCATTCTTACCACCCTTTCACCAATTTGCCTAACAACTTGCTCCAACCATTCCAATGAAGGAATACATAAGCACTAGAGTGAGACCAACCTTCGCGAAACTCCACCATGATGTTGAATCTCTCTCCATGTAAAGCAATCTTTAGCTATCTCTGTTGCAATCCCTTTGGTCTAGAAACTGACCCAAAATAGAGATGCACCCCAACCCTTACCTCTACATCCTCCATAACTTGCACTAGAAAAAAGGGCCTCATCTGGTAAGCAGAGATGATCTTCTTTAATCAACCAACCAAGGATCTATCAAACCAAGTGCAATTCTCTACCAAGTATGCATCATTTATAACATTTTTTTCCTACTTGATTCTCTGTACCTCTTGGATTTACATTAGGTTTTACAACAATGTCAGCTTTTGATCCCTTAATATCATCAATCTAATTCGATTCTTCACTAAAAACACCATCTCCTAGCATACACTCAACTTCCCATGCCTTCTTTGCTGACTTTTCCTCCTCTCTTTTTTACTCCCTCAATCACTTCACCCTTTCTTACCCTAATGTAAGTTCTACTATTATTCACTGTGTCTCTTGTTGGAACTAAGTATCCAGTCCAAAAGGCTAGCACATTAGATGGAGTGAACAAAGTTATTTATAAGTCCCTAAATCTCCCCGTTCACAACTAATGTAGAACTTGTTTACTATTCCAACAATCCCCCTTCAGACGAGACTCCGGTGAATAGAACGTTGCCGGTGAAGAGATCTCCTGAATCTACATACGTTGCCTTGGAGATATGGTTCTGATTCCACTTATTCCTTTATAAATCCTTAAGTCTCCCCTTCACAACCATTGTAAGACTCATTCGCTACCCCAACATTTCTTGCTTTTTCTACATTCTAACGAACCTGAAAACCCTACCCCTCACATTCTTATAAGAAAATATGAAACTTCAAAAAATCACTCCAAAGAGGATACCAACCATTGTTTCAGTGGGAACTCGGACAAGTTCTTCACAAAGTGATGGGATCACCTAGTTTAGCCTCATGTGAGACATCTCTCAACCTCTCCATGCACTCTCCTCTTATCTCATCTCATGTTCATTTTCCCTCAATTAAGTAGAACAAATTTACTTTGTCCATGAAGACCATCTATAACCATGAGTATTTGTTATGTACATTTAAAAATATTAGTAGAATGAAAAAAAAAACCTTCAAAATAGACTGAAAAAGTTGAAATATGCAAGAAGGTATGGCGTAAAAGAGAAACACTCTATAAATTATCTCTATCAAAATTTATCCATGTAACTGTGAATAATTACTTACAAAGACACTGTCATTGTTCAAAGTATTAGAAATGCTAAAACAATGTAATATAAATTATTTTTTAATATTTTATCTGAGCTAGTAGTTTCTACCATATTAAATTGTCATAAAGTACTTTAAAATTAAAATTTAAGATAAAAACATATTTTTATCCACTAAATTTAGATTCATCATAATAATATATACATTAATTATATTATATTTGAATCAAATAACTAATACTCATTGAATTGAAATTTATATAAAAAAAAATATCTCACTTTTTAATATTAGTTCTTGAAAATTTTAAAGTTTAATAAACTATTTTTTTATTAAAAGTATCGTCCTTAAAAGGGCTTCAACCCATCCTCATATCTCACTCGAGTGGGCCCCACAACTGCTACAAGAGTTATCATAAATCGAATTTCGACGAATAATAAAATTGACAGATAGCGGTCGGTACCTCTAAAAGTTCCGAAGGTAGTGTTTCGGCAACGGCGAAATGGTAAGCTGATCTCCCCTTCTTCTCCCACTCTTTTTTGAAAGATCAAAACCCTAAGATGTCTAGTTTTTCTACTGCAAAACCCTAAATTTCTTTTGGAAAGCCTAGATTTCAACTCCAAACCATAGATTTCTCTTGAAAATCTTAGTTTTTCTATGATGTGAACAGGGTAAAGGAACGGGAAGCTATGGAAAGAGAAGGAACAAGACACACACGCTCTGCATTAGGTGCGGTCGCCGCAGTTTCCATTTCCAGAAGAGTAGATGCAGCGCTTGTGGCTATCCTGCTGCTCGGGTCCGCAAATGTAAGCCGTTGATCTTTATCTTGCTTTTGTTTTCCCTCTTCTTCATTCTGTAGAACTGGATTTCATGTTCGTTTTTGTTCGATGCTGTTTTTCAGACAACTGGAGTGTGAAGGAAATACGACGGAAGACGACTGGAACTGGAAGGATGCGGTACCTTCGTTACGTGGCTGTCCGGTTCAAGAGCAATTTCAGAGAAGGTATGCAGTATATCCGATAATATTCTGCTTTGGTTTTCCCTTGTTTCTTATTGGATCTACATCGCTTTGGTTGATTCTTCTTTTGATTTCAGGAACCCAAGCAGCTCCGAGGAAGAAGGCAGCTGCTGCATAATTAGCCTACTAAAGAAGCATTTTGCACGTATTTTGATGCTCTTTTACAGGTTCAAAGAAATAATTAGTTCTAGTAGTGGATATTTTGTTAATCTTATCTGGATATTTGGTTTTTATATAGATGAAAGGCATACTTTGTTTCCCTGCTTTCTCAGTCATTTAGATTTATTTATTTTGTTTGCCTTGGAAGTATATGGGTTTCTTATCTTTATTTATTTACTAAATTCAGAATTGAATACATTTTACTCTGGATTACAATTTGCTTATACCTGGTTAGAGGGTTGCAAATGATGTTTTACTGGATCGAGCAATGCCAGGTGCATTCCTGGTTCCTTCATCAGTTGACACTCACTTTGAATAGGAAATGGAAGAGAATCTGGAGATATAAACTTCTATTGAGCACCTAAAAACACACCACCTGAGATGGTAGAAATCTTAGGTGTAATTGGAACTGGATTTTCTAAAGTTAACAACATTCTTTAAAGAGTTCCTTATTTAGTGAAACCGGACTTCCATGGTGGGAATTTTGAAATCTTGCGGAAGTTCAATTTAAATCTCCCACCTGTAAACGTAAATGTTATATTCTATATGCAGGCTGAACCAGGGGTCTGAATATCGGTCGATGCATATCGGCCGATATGATAAGGTTTAAAACCGTATCATATTGGCGGATACGATTAATATCGTATCGGCCGATATGCCGATATTAAAACCGAATCATATCTGCTGTTTTGTTAAAAAAAGGAGAGAAATTTATCGGCCGAGATACCATTTTTTCGAATCCTGGGCTGAACATTGCAGAAAAGATGAAAAATATCAATATAACACTAGAATTGTCAAAGACATTGCTTGACATGAGATGAATCCCATTGATCAGGTAGTCCGAGACCTGATTTTGATATCAAGAGTTAGGACTTAGATATCCAGCCAAAGAGACTAACCTGTTAAGTGGAGTGACACAATTCTTTTATAAATTTCTAGATCTCCTTCTAAACTTCCAATGTGGAACGCATTCACAATCAGCCCCAACACACTGATTGTCATCCATGAAAAATGTGTTGTGAACTTCAAATTTTAACAAGCAATCTCCCTATGTAGCTAGACTTGCCGCTCTTGTACAAAAATCAAGGTTGTTTTAAAAAAGCATAAGTGATTTCCACTCGACTTTTTAATTTCCATGTTCGCTAAAAATGGAATTTCTATTGAAAATGTGCATTCATATGTATGCAATTACAAGAATTTTCTAAATAATGAATCATTTTCTTTTCATTGTACCTGAAGGCACAAAATCAACAAAACACGCAAACATTCTTGAGAATTTTTCTAATCCCTTTCATGGGAAATGGATCTTACGGAGAATGGAATGATTCAATTTCTTCTTTATTCATTTTTCATCTACTTGAGAAATGAGATATAAAATTAGGGATTTAAATATTGGTTGATATTTATCATTTTTGAACTCTCCATTATGTATTTGTTGATATAATATATTTTTGTAACAACTATTAAAAATATTTCAAGCTGATAGGATTGTGTATTTTTTTTTAAGATCAAGGGATCCAGTCCTCATACCACCCGACTAATTCTCGGGACATCACATCACATGGCTTAGGAAGAAGTGGAGGGCCAAGAAAAGGAGTAGGGGGCTAGACAATTTTGGACAAAGTGTAAAGGACTGAATCTCACACCACACCGGTTTGCATACGGTGGGTGAGATTTATATTTCACAACCCAGAGTGGCGATTGCAGATTCATTTTGAATTTAAATTGTAAATGGGACAAGGTAATTAATTACAGGAAAGTAACTGCATAAACTTCTATTGGATTCTATAAATAATATACACGACCCATTCTGTCGTAAATGAACCGTAAATCCACTATCCAAGGAGCAAAAAGAAAAAGGAAAAGCCAAACAGATGATTTGAGAAAACTGCATTGTTCCTGGGCATTACACACTCAGCAAAAAACATCATTCTACAGACTCACCTGCTGATTTGCGGAAGAAATCATCGATTCTCTGAGCACCGGCCGGCAGAGGCTTCTCAGAGCGAGCAGAGGATTTTGTCTGTCCCTTTGAACAGCGAACCGATGGCTCTGATGGCATCGGAAGAGAATCGAGGAGGAAATCGCTGGTTGGTGAATGCCTCTTCGCAGCTAGCCTGAGGTACTCGACCTTTATGGTCTTCCGCTTCTTCTCAGATGCTATTTGCATGGATTTCTCGGCAAGAAATTGGAGGAAGAGGTTTGTGGAGATCGAAATGAGAAATAATGCCTCCGAACTCACCTTCTTGATGTCTATATCGAGATTCACGATCCTCTTCACCCTTCCTGGTGGGAACTCGGAGCTGATAATGGAGTCGTCGTTCTCCTCTTCCATTGTATTCTGTAAGCTGGAATAGATTTGGAGACGAGAGATTTACCTGAAATGAGCTCGGATTTTCATCTGTTACTGATTTAAAACCCTAGCCCCTTTTCCCGCCGATACCTATTTCCCGCCTTGGAAGTAGTTTTTCCCGCTACGAAAGGTCTCGAATTAAGATTATTAATTATTAATCATTTAATCTACCGTCTATGCGAGCTCGATCATGAATTTAGGGGTGAAACTTGGGTCGGGTTTAATCCAACCCGAGAAACAAGTGGGTTTGGATTGTGTATTTATATATTTTGAGTCGCGTTGGTTAGAAAAATAAAGATTCGAATGAAATTTAGGTTGGATTGAGTTAAGAAATTTAAAATTAATTTGATCCGATCCGACGTAACTCGACTCGATTCGAGTGCATCAAATTATAAAACAGTATTCGGATTGCCTTGAGTCAGAAATTCAGATCGAATCGGGTTAAAATTTTGGGTTAGTCATTTGAGGTTGGATCAACTCGAGTTTAATAAATTTTGACACATGTTTGTTTGGATCTTGACTCGACTCGAATTTCAACCTTAATCCTAATTAAAAGTATGGATGAAAATACTGTCTCTCAAGTCGAAAGGCTAAATGTCCAAAAATGCTGAAGTAATACAGTGAAATAAGAGAAATTATTTCATTTAATGTATTTGATTAAGTGATAATAATTATTTTTTAGTTCAATTTTTACAGTTTTCTATTTTAAAATTAATTTTTGAAATGATAATATCCCACGACCTATTACATGTCACTTGTCAAAGATATTTCTATCATTATAAGATACAAATCTATTTTAATTGTTAGAGATCTATATCTTATAGTGAATGTTAATTAATGTTCACATATACATGAAGCTGCCCACAAGTCTATTTAAGCTAATTATACAATCCGTGTAGGTTAGAAAATCTACCTTATTGCATGTGCATTAATGCATATTTTCATATAAAATTTCATCTTTTAATAAATATAAAAAAATGAATTAAAAATCTTTTTATTTTTCTAGAAATATCTATTTTTTGTTTAAAATTATTTTAAGTGGGCACAAGCTTTGACTTGAAAATGAAAACTTGTTGTCCTGGTAAACAACATTTGTCATGCGTTCTTGACATTAGTTTTCCATGATTTTAAGTCTATAATTGTTGTTGTTCTTTTGGTAAAATATGGTTTGGTTCATAAACATGGTTTCTCATTGGATGGGAATGATTATTATTTATTAATATATCAGTGGTGGTTCAAGTTCAATGGTTCTATAGATATATATTTTGTGTTGAATTAAATTCCTATAGAGGAGCCGTACTGACACCGACACACCTGGCACACGTGAACTTACTTGTTGATAAGGGGAGAAAATATATGATTAATTACTAATTAATAGTTTCATTAATTTGTTGTTAGTGAACCATTGACTTCGTTTAAAATTTAATAATAAGAGCCTCTACAACATGGTTGGCACGTCCAATTACATGATTTTCACTGTTAAGATTGAACGTATAAATTGAATTTTGAGATGAAGTTTTAATACGGGAGAGTTACAAAGATACCTGGGTTTTCTTTTCCTTCCTACCTTTTTTAAAAATTTGAATGAAATGACTCTTTTGCCCTTCCACTTTAAACCCTGTCGCACCCACCGAACTCCTCTCTTTCATTCGAAGTAGAGTAGCACCGAACACAGTTTGTGAATGGGAGAAGAAAATTAGTGGGTGCGGTAGAGTTTAAAGTAGAAGGGCAAAAGCGTAATTTCACTAAAATTTTTGAAAAATAGTGTGTAGGGAAAGAAAACTCGAGTGTTTGTATAGCTCTCCTTTTATATATTGTCAATTTTAAGTATTTTTTTCAAACTATATAGTTATATTTGTAATTTATAAAAATAAAAATAGTTAGGAGCATTTTTCTATAAAAAGGGACATGAATGTACTTCGTTACCATTTAGATAATGACAAGTTGATGAAAAGACAGGTGTGATGTCTCTTATTATAAAAAAAGATTAGATAAAATTGGATCATGTTAGGGGTGTTTATTTATCTCAACTAGGCTTGAATCCAACTTAAATAAACAGGTATAAAAGCCTGAGCCCGGCACATCAAACAAAATTTGTTGTATAAGCCCATTTGTTTTAATCGGGCTTGGGCTGAGTTTGGATAAATAAACACTTCTAACCATGACTCATCTTAATCTAATGATTTTTATAATAAAAGACACTATACTTGTCCTTTTATCTACTTATTATTATCTAAATAGTAATAAAGTACATTGGTATCCCTTGTTATAAAAAATATTTATCTTCCTATCAATTTTCTAAAAATTGCGTCTAAACCAAAAAAGTGGCGGAAAGATTTTTGAGAGAGTTTTATTTTTTAGGTTGTAAGCAGTTGCCTTTTGCTAAGGATTGAAGATGGTAGCAAAATGAAGCACAAAAGAGCTATAAAACGGCAACAAAATAGCAATGGGACGGATCCAAAAATTTTCTCTCTGAAGTCTGTAATTGGCAGTTAGGCCCATCCCACTTTTACTTAGAGTCAAACTCCTAATAATTCTTATCAAGCCCCCTAAGATTCAAAGGAAAGACTCCATACGCTTGGGAAAAGCCCTACCCAAATGAAAATCTAAATGTGTTCCTTGCCAAATAGATTGAAAACCTCACCACTAAATACATAGCCATACTACCTCTCTAATTCTTGTGTGGGCTGTAAGTGGGTTCAAAATTCGAACTCTTAGATATCTAAAACGGGCCACGTGAGATAGAGTAAGACCGGCCCGTCGGGGCCCGTCAACAGGCCTAACCCGTATGATACATTAGTAATTCAGAAATTGTAGCAAACGCTACAGAGAGGTCCGTGCAGCATATACTATAATGGATACGGACTTGCTACCTTCCAGTCTGTCCGTGACGGTGACTCTGATTAAAGAAGGGACGGGTTGGTTAGGGCCCTTTTTTCCCTATTTCTTTCCCTCCAAAAATAAAAGCACGACAAAATCAATCCCGAAATCCCAAATCCCTCAAAAATTGTTGCCCATTTAGAAATACTTTCTTTCTCTCTCTCAACGATTTCACAGATTTTCTCTAATTCTCAGATATTGACGAATTTGACTGACATCGATGGCATCTCGAAGGCGTATGCTTCTGAAGGTCATAATCCTTGGAGACAGCGGGTACTTTTCCACCCCCTCCTCTTTTTTTTCTTGATCTGAAATCTCAGAATATAGATTCCAGGCTAAGTTTTTTATTTTTATGTTTAATTCCTGTATATTTTTTCCTTTTTTGAGTTTTTTTTTTTTATATTCTGGATAAATTTGTTTCTCAATGGTATATTTTAGAGATCTAAGGTCCTCCCGTTTGGGAGGCTGGAATTCCTGACACGGAATTGGAATTTTGTGGGATTCGTAATTCCCATCCCACCATAGTATTCTATGTTTGGAGAAATAGGAATTCTTGGTGGGTATTATGAAATCCTACAAAATTCTAATTCAGCAGGATTTGTAAAATCTCATCTTAATTTATTTTTTTTGGAATCCCAACAGCTTGAACTACTGTGATAATAGAATTCTCATATTCCATCTTATAATTTCCATGCCCATAATGGCTATATCAGGAATTCTTAAATTCCAGAATTAGACGAAATTAATAAATTTACTTGAATTTCGACCAAGTAGGACATAAGATTCTTCGGGTTCCTTATTCTTTTTTCCCAATCTAGCGATTTATATATATTATGTTCCCTATATCCTTTATTTATTTATTTATTTTTAGGATTCAGTTTCTAATTTGTGTATTTGTTTTTTTAATGTTTGGTAGGGTTGGAAAGACTTCTCTGATGAACCAGTAAGAACAGTAGCTCTAATTCTTCTCTTTTATTGGTTGGAAGTTGTATATTTGGGTATGAGTAAATTTTTATTGGGTTTTAGTTGCTTAATTACGGGTGTGATCATGTTTGGCCCTAATTGGTTCATATAGATATGTGAATCGCAAGTTTAGTAATCAGTATAAGGCGACAATTGGAGCGGATTTCTTGACGAAAGAAGTCCAGTTTGAAGACAGGTTGTTTACTCTCCAGGTGTGTACCTTGTTATGGGCTCAAAACATATTATTTTTATGATTCAAGTTTTGTTTCTTTTGCTGAATTCCTTAATTGGTTCTGTTACTGCATTAGATCATGATCTGCAAGAATTACAGACTCCATCATCTTAAAAAGAAATATCCTCTAGTGTATACTTTAATTCTAATTGGTGAATTAACTGGTCAAACAGAAGGACAGATCATTGAGCCACCACCTAGATGGACTATGCCTGACAAAAACATTAGGATTGGCAATATTTATTGTTGTAAATGTAGACTTTGTTGGTTTGAGTTAGATGGGCATCAGATGAATAATTGTCTCCCATCTAAAGCAAGTTGCCAAATCCAGTTATATGTGCTAACCTTATATAAGATGGGATGAATGGCTTTCTGGAGTGCTCATTGTTGTTTGGCACTTACAACCATCAACCCATTGGTCATTTGTAGCCATTCAATCTAAGGTAAAGAAATAGATGGTCAAAATAAAAGTTGATGGATGACCAACAGCAATATATTTGATAAAGCTGCCAATGACTTTGAATGTGACTAATTATTGGTAGACTCATTGTCCACAACTTATTTCATACTTGATGGGCTACCGTGGTGTCCTATTATAACCATGGTTGCCAGGTCAATGTGCTATCTTTTTTTTTTTAAAACACAGCCTAGAAAAATCAGTTGTCTTAATGTAAACAGGATCAAGTACCTTTACTTTTAGATGATTGCAATTATGAGCACTCGCCAACTGTGCTACATGTTCTTGTAAAGTATTGGTTGCTTATGATCATCTAATGTATACAATATTTGAACCATTTTGTATCCATTAATATCCCAACAAGCCATCAGTCTAGAGACTCTGTCCACGGGCCTGTGTGCAACAAAGA
Source organism: Chimonanthus salicifolius (assembly GCA_013350335.1). Lineage (NCBI taxonomy): Eukaryota > Viridiplantae > Streptophyta > Magnoliopsida > Laurales > Calycanthaceae > Chimonanthus > Chimonanthus salicifolius. The sequence goes on along the minus strand of CM023535.1, from coordinate 70,489,565 downwards.
CTTGAGTCAATGTGCAAAGCTGTGTGGAAGATGGTTGAGGATATACCTTCACTACAAAGTCTTACACTGAACTTATTACTTCACAATTGTCATAGCTATGTTTCTTTATAATCACAATCATGTGTCGACTTTTAAAATCTTATAATTCGTTCCCTGAGTTATGGAATCCGTTCCACTCCTCAGCTTGCTGAATCAATCTGAGTGACAAGTCAGCAAGCAATGGAAGCAATATCCATACTTTGCCAATGCTTGATCTGTCAGACATTTAGTCGTTGTTTGAGTTGGTTTGGAAGATCTAAGAAAACCTTTATTTAAGCTCATTTTTATTACTATTTATCTATACCTTTGGTTGCCTATCATATATGTTTCAATTATCATATATGTTGCATTGAAACTTCAAAATATTTACATGTACATGTATGGACACTTAAAAACACACACCTATGTCAAATACTTGTAGACACTCATGCTCATTTTTCATGGACTATTTTAGTGCTTTTAACATTGTTTTCTAAGATAACTGAAATATACAATACATTTACCCTCTTAAAACCTTTGTCACCTAAATGTTAATGTTTAGAGTAAAACTAGTATATTATTTTCTATTGGCGTTATTTTCACACTATTTACTTTTAAAATAAACTTAGATTTAATTTTATCTAAATATGGTGCCGTTTCCCCATGTCCTATTTTTTTGGGGTCACCATGCTCGACACCTCGGACCCATGTCAGACACCGATACTCATTCCCATACTCATACAACTAAGGCTGTCATGGAAGCTTTGCATCATTGCGTCTATCTGTTATAGCTTACCAGATCCAATTAATTAGTTTCTTTCTTTCCATTTAGAGATCCAATTAATTTGTTGAAGCTCTTGGTTAATCCGAGTAACATTTTTTTGGGCAGTGAATCTCATTCCATTTAAGCAATTACCAATTTGTTATAATGGTTTATCATCTTCTCATTGAACCATGACAGTTAAAGTGAAACACAATGTGATGCTGTGGATGTCTTCATTTAAGCAACAGAATTATTAAATGCACAAACACTTTCATGTGATGACACTGTTTCAAAATTGTAGACACTTCATGTTAAGATGTAACTTTTTAGAATTTAGGTATTCACATTCTGACCCACTTCCATCTATTGTTAACTATTATTCGGGCTTCTGTCCAACTGACCATGAATTAACCACACGGAGAAATTGATAAAAAAATTGCAACCGCTAAAAAAAATTGATTAAATTTTTGCTAGAGATATAGAAGATAGATGAGTAATCTTGTCCCATAATTCCCCCCTCTTGCACCCCCTCCCAAATTCTGTCTAACTCATGTTGTAATTGACATGTTCAGATATGGGATACTGCTGGTCAGGAGAGGTTCCAAAGTCTTGGTGTGGCTTTTTATCGCGGTGCAGACTGTTGTGTTCTTGTATATGATGTAAATGTTATGAAATCATTTGAAAACCTCAACAATTGGCGGGAGGAATTTCTTATTCAGGTGACATTTAGCCACTTCTGAGCCAAGAAGCTAAATATTTTCATAATCAAAAGCTGATTTTTTTTTCATTGCGATTTAATATTGTATAGGCAAGCCCATCTGATCCTGAAAACTTTCCATTTGTGATGTTGGGAAACAAAGTAGATGTGGATGGTGGTAACAGCCGAGTGGTAAGATGTTTCTTTCATTTGTTTGTATGGTTCTACAAACTCAACTTTGTTGCTACTATAGGTTTTTTTTTTAAGTCAGCACCATTAATATATCATATTTTCTACTTTTTCTTATGCTTCTACTAGTAAAGCTTCTCAGATACTTTTCATGTCTTTCCATTTTCTTATCCTATTTTGGAGAGTCACGAGGAATGACTTCAATTAATTTTTCTTTATCCTGATCTAGTCGTATATTCTTTCTGTAGTTTTGAATTTCTGTTTCTCCCTCTCCTTATTTGGAGTTTCAGGTGTCTGAGAAGAAGGCAAAGGCATGGTGTGCTTCTAAGGGAAACATCCCTTACTTTGAGACTTCTGCAAAAGATGGTTTCAATGTGGAAGCTGCATTTCAGTGTATAGCAAAAAATGCTCTCAAGAATGAACCTGAAGAAGAATTGTAAGTAGCTCTTAAAAAAATTATTTGTGGATCTGTTTCAAAAATTTCTTCTTGGTATCCCTTCATTAAGCGTCCACTTCTCTATAAACAAGAGCACTAGCCCTGGTATTTGGTTCTGAAAATACATAATTATGGAACCCTGATTCAAGTCATAAGATCGTATTCCCAATAAGGCTGCATCTGAGAGCCTCAGTCGTGATGCAAGTGGTAAGCTAAACAGTTCTCAAGGTTGAGGCTGATTTGTTGAATTATGAGGAACTACAAAGTGCTCTCTCTCTCCTTCTCTCTTCTACTAGTAGATGGGCTTATTTTTCAAATGGTTGTCACAAGAACAGGAGTTATTTGGAAGAATGGGAAGTAGAAAATAGATCTCTAACTTGTGAAGATGCAATTCTCTGAAATCAAAATTTTCAATAGTTTTCAAAGGAAAGGATTTTCTTTTAGCAGATCTGTATTCCTTCTTTGCCTAGGCTTAAAAACATGCCGTTTTTTAATCTCACTGGTTTTATTATTTAAATCACTATGAGGTTGTCATCTTTCCAAAAATAAGTGCCATGACTGCCTGGACAACAAGTATACATGAACTTTATTTTGAGTTGACACTCCAGTAATTCAATAGGTAACTCGATGAGCTGAGTTAAATGTTATTAGGACATATTAGGGTGTATAGACAGCAGATTTCTTTCATTTGGATGCACCATGGAAATTGACTTGCAGTTATCCAAAGTCCAAACAAGTTGTTTGTTTGGAACCAGAGATCCTAAACTCCAGGGATATTAGAAACCAGGTATTGGTCAAATGGAGGCATCCAATCTGACTTTAGGGATAATTGATGGAAGCCATTGAGCCAAACAGAGTTTGTAACTGAGGTAGCTTGCCTCAGTTTAAATCATTCTCTCTTAATATTTGTTGTATAGCAAAGTACTCCCCTCACCGCTCAATCACTAGTCCCCAAGGATGGAATATGGATTGTCAGAGGCAGGGTTGACTAGTCTTAATTATTATAATCTTGGTGGGGACATCTATAGGTCTAGCATATTCTTTATGCAGTTAAGTTTTATTGATATAATGTTCATTTCTGTTGCAGATATCTTCCAGACACCATCGACGTGGGTTCTGGTGGACGGCAGCAGCGATCATCCGGGTGTGAATGTTAGTGTTCAGGAGTTCTGAGATGTGAATATTTAGGTTCTCTTGCCTAAATATATGGGAAAAATCTTTTGTGATTCCATTACACGCCGTCTCTAGAGATGCATTTGTTGTCCTAGGATTGGAAATTTGTGATCTTGTCGTTTTCAATTTCTCAAGAAATCAGCTGGTGTGTATTTTCATCATCATTGTTATCAAAGCATATTTATTTCATCTATTTGGAAGTGGCAGTTGGCTATGATAATTAAATTTGATATGTAGTTTCCCATCTTGAAATTGTATATGCCACTGGATATGAACTCTGATATGTTGACTGCCTCTTGTCATGAAAGCTAATGTGGCCCATCTATACACTGGATATCTGGATATGAAAGGTTCACCCTTCACCTCCTGGCTTCTTGATCTGATGATTTTGCCAGATTACCGGCACACCACAAACTGGATCCAAACAGAATTGGCCTTCTATGTCAATTAGGAGCTTCCCTATATGATGGTTTGTGCAATCTTGAGTGGGCCCCCAGTAGTGAAAAGACCCTTTTTTACCTAATTATCTATCTGAAGGGTTAAAAAAAATAAAATAAAATCATCTCTAAACTTTACACACTCGATTTTGAGGCTGTAAAGGCTTAGGATTGGGATTGTTTTACCTCGTTTGTACCAAAAATACAGGAAAGGGATACCGAGTAAGTCGACAACACTTGATCATTGGTGCAAACTTACCAATCAAAACACGTCTTATTTGGAGTAATGTTCTCCATGGGTGGGTTTCATCAGGTTTACATCATTACATCTCGAAGTGAAGGGCTTTCACCTTGAGCATGGTCATTTCAGTTTCAGTTGAGCCCTCAAAAGAAACCATACTTTGTTATAGTGTGAAATTGCGAATGGCTTGTACTGCTTTCCGCTGAGAATCAAATTTAAAGAAAATCCATACGTTTGAGACATGGATAATTTGCTTGGAATTGGTTGTAGACTTTCCATGAGACTAGAATGTTCGGATCGAGGCTCTTGTATGCGTCCTTTTTTTTATTGATGATTGGTGTGTTTTAGACGGAGAAGGCTACAGATTATGGAACTGTGCAGCCTTGTAAGGGTCTTAGTATGGAGGTGCCCACCACTTTAGGGTTAAATAAGTGAGATCTTGTACGAAGGGAGGGGGAAGCAAAGGGCACTTTCATACAAATGAAATTCAATTACGCATCAAGTATTTCCATGAATGGCCATTTCTTCTCTCCATTTACACCAAATATGTAAGAGAACATTTGACTCTCTCTTCCGTTCCTTTCGAAGATGAGATTGCCTTACCCTATCGTGTACGGTATTTATGGTAATGATTATTGGGCATTTAAGGGTGCTGATGTACGAAAAATTAGTACAGATTTCCCATTAAGTAGAATTCTTTTCTCAATTGACTGATCGAGATTAGAGAACTAATAACAGAGAAGAACCCCACGATGATCAACTCTAATATTGATTTTTCCCCATCACAGCCACCGGGAGCTCTCCCTGTTCAGGTTTGTGCACCATGGTAGAGCATTCAAGACAATAAACTAATAAAGCTTTCCTCTATAAAAAGGTAGTTACCTTTCTCCCAAACAGTCTTCTGTTGTCCATGGCTTTAAACTCTCCTGTCAAAAACCAAATCCCTCTTCTTTTTCTCAGGCGGGTAGGGGAGCGATTTGGTGGGGTTATAACAATATTACATATAGAGATTGAAACCATATAAATTATGGTGAAATGCATACACAAGAATTCTACATAGGGCCACTTATAAATCCAACTCATGTAGATCTCACAAGAATAATTCATTCAACTCATTTTCAAAGTTTTAAACGAAAAAAATTTATCCAATAATTCAAATTAAACACTAAAATATAAATTTTAAGATGGTCTATTGGAACTCATTTTCGACAGTATCCCAGAGATAAAACTTTATAACCATTCATCACAGTGGCAATATTACAGGGAAAGTCCCGCCATAGACAGGTCAGCAGAATACTTACCCAGCTTTTCAACTGTTTCATTTACCAGACCTCACCTTCCCTAGGACCTTCATTGAGATAAGTGGCTTTTTCTGCTTACCTAATATTTTGTTCCAAGGTGTGTCAATGCCGGTCATTGCATGTGTGAAGAGGTCATTTCATGAGGCCAGATGTAATTTTGGGGGGTCATTGCAAGTTTGACAAACTATTGCCCATCTTTGGCAGCAACAGGGCTCATCTAGTGTGAGAGATGATACTGTAGCTACCCTTGCTGCTTGCTACAACCAGCCTCCTTACCTTTGTGGGATAAAGCTTCACTCTTCTCAAAGGGCTAGAATGATTCAATGGAATCATCTGCAACTATTTTATAACAAGGCGACCAACTCTCATATGACCCATAGAGTACCCCAGCTTACGCATTTACTTAAGACCCGCCCTTCTTAAGAGAAGCAGTTCCAGCGTGCTACTTGCTACAACTGGACTCTAAGTCTTTTCTTGGTAATGATAAATCAACATGATTTGAGTCAAACTTTTAAGTTAGTACAAAGATAAAGCCATGTTCGCCCAAGCAGCTTTGACTGACGCCTCAGAAGGTACTAACACATGGAACAGTGAATATGCATAATAGATAAGCAAAATCTGGATTCCCAGTAATTTTTATATTAAAAAGAAGAAGATAATGAAGAAATGTTGGGGAATGGAAGAAAAAGTCACTCAAAAAAAAAAAAGGGTTAAATTTATGTGGACTAGCAACAAGAGGTATTCGAACCGCTATTCAATTATCTACAATCATCGTTCACTCCATTCAAGGGAAAATGGGAGGGCAATTATGTGTCTCCACGACACTGGCTGGCTGGAAGCAATTTAGCATCAAGGCTCATAAACATTGGAGCTACAGTGACTACAAAGACTCTTTTACAGTAAGGCCGATGTCAGATCTCCCAAACTATAAGCAGTAGTGCAAGTAGCAACATGGCCAAATTACCTCATGGCAGACCTCTTTTAAGTATCTTAGCCTACAATATGTTGGCAAAACGGTCAGATCCTGATCCTCTCTTCCGTCGACGACGCTTCTGTCGCATTCTCCATAAACTCAAAAATAGCAAAAATCCTGAGGAAAAAAATGAAACAGTGAATCAAAGCAAAAGCAACCAATAAGACTTCTATATTTACAGGTTTCGGACATGTATCTCTTAGTTACCTGTAATAGCACCAAAAACTGATAGAAGCCATTGACTTGAAACTGGCATGGGCATATCAAGCTGCAAGGCAATACCATCCCCAGAAAATTTCTTAGCAGCATGACTGATTGGTGCAAAAGAGCAAAGAAAGAATGTGCAGATTGTACAGTTATCAGGGGATTGACAAAAATAAAAAAAAATCAGATATAAGGAAACTTTCTTAAAGGAAGTTCTTTATCAACTATACAGATGTCAAAAAAAATTCAATAGCATTTCCCCACTTTTTTTTAAAAAAAAAGGTACAATAGGGGTGTTCATTTGCCCAAACCTGGCACGTAACAGTCCGAACCTGACTTAAATAAATGGGGTTGAACAAGATTTTTGTCTGATGGGCCAATCTTGGGCTTTTAGACCCGGCTATTTTGTAAATTGAAAAATCTAACCGTACAGATTGAAAATAATACTAAATACCTACTATCCATTAACATTTCATCTCAAAAATCAATTTCTATCTACTCAATCTCAACAGTCAAAATCACCAAGTGTTGAATTTTTTCAAGGACATCTGCCAACTTTTAACTCTTAAAATCAAGTGGCAAGAAATTGAGCTTCAGATTGAAATTTTAACGAGTGGCAGGTCTTTGAGTATACTTTCAATCTACACTAATATATTTTCAAATTACAAACAAAAATTAAAAGAAAAATAAAACAATGTTAGGTGCAAAACAAACAAGCTTTAAACGGCGGGCTTGGGCTTTTGTAGATACAAACGGGCTTGAGCTTTTTTTCACAAAGCCTGACCCGAACCCAGTATATCCTGAGCAAGTGCCTATTTATTTATTTTTAAATTACAAGTGTTGATTATTGTCATCATATGGCTATGAGTTAGTGAGTGGGAATTGTATGGACAAACCAGACCATTCAGTGTTGTTGGTGCCTCAGGAACTATTCCTGATTGTACTTTTTATGTACATTCAAAAGCATCACATCAATGTGTACTTTTACTGAATAACTTTCAAACAGAGCCATCTAACTAGCTTTCTACCCTAACAAGTGTTTGATGAAGCTAGAAAATATTGTAATCTATGGTGTATGGAAGAAGCACTTTTACATCTCCTAGATGTAACTAGATGTCAATAACTAATTAACCATCTTATTATCATTAAAAAAAAAAATTAACCATCCTATAGACCCTTTGACAGAGCCCATCCCCCACCCACACCCCCATCCCCCCCAAGAAAAGAGTGTAATGGAAATATAAATTTAGCAATTCTTTTGCATTAAAAAGTAGCAGAACAATTTCATGTTATTAATTAATATTTTTCGCAGACTGATTGCCTATGTGCCAGTCAGTCCAGAATTGATGGAAATGTTGACCAATATCATGAGTGACATATTTAAATAGTATTCAGTATGCAATTTTCCAAGCATTTTCCCCCAAACTATACAGTAAGATTAGAAAATAAATAAATAAACAAATGAAAGGGATCCCCACCTCGTCACTGTTGAGCAAGCCAAAAATGTCCATTGTTTTGTTAAACCTTCTCTTAGAAAGGGTTGCAGAAGAATTTCCTTTGTTCTGCATCTCAACCCCTTCCAAACTTGCATTCTCCACAGTCATGTTCAAATCTCTCCCCAGGTCCATGGTGGGATATCCTGGTAATTTCCTGTTTCTCCCCATTACTTGGAAACCATAACCTTTTGTCCCCCAAACTTCAAACCTAGAGTCGCGCCGGCAGATCAAGTCCTTGTCTACAACCGCAGAATAAGTTGAGAAATTTACATCAGTTCTGCGAGAAGGTAATCGATCATCACCTTCATGAAGAGGTGTGTCCCTCTTAGCTGAACCTGAGAAAAGCACAGGGTCTCTATTATTCCTGCTAGTAAAATCAAGTATTTTCCTCAGGAGCCAATAGCAGTTGGTCACCATATGGCTGCTGTCAAGGCAATTGGAGTCTCCATAAACTGCAATCCGACCACCTCCCATCTCCACAAGGCCAAGAATAGCAGATTCGACCTAGTTGGTGGAAATTTAAGGAAAAAAGGGGTCATATGGAAATTTGTACTCTATGGAAGATAGTAGAGTATGATGCAGAAACATATCATAAATATCCGTAACATTCTTATGTGACAGGAAAAAATGTTCACAGCATAGTTACTGACATGACAAAAGTTTGAGTAAACAACAAAGCAAGTGGAAGAAAAGCTATTCCATGACCAGAATGATCATGAAATCACAGAACTCCAGATGGTAATTGCAACATAAAATTATTTGCAATAAATTGCAGAAAGCAGAAGCCTTTGTAGCATCTGGCCTTTGGCCCAGTTTGTGATATTAATAATCATTAATTTGTTAATTTGCTTTGTATATTTACTGTATGTTGAACTCTTTTCGACTGTAACTTGTAGTTGTTGAACCATCCAATACGAGGAACACTAAATAATATAGTGACAGACTAATTAAAAGGGTTCCAATTGAAGAGCCTCCCTCACCTTGGACAAGCCAGAAGTCTGGAAAATGTTTTGTGTGGTGCCACTATCTGAGCTGTCCTGGAACTGAAAACCATGGAGATACCCACCTCCTGGAAACTTCACTATGTCTGTTCCAGATGCATAGTGACTCTGCTCACCATCAATGGAGAAGTCTCCATTCAGTATTTTATCCCCAAAGGCAATCCCAAATGGAGCCAAAAGCTCATTCATGGCTGGAATATTTGCACCTCCAGTTACCGGAGTCCACCAGCTCCTAGTATTATCATCAAAAAATCTCATCTTCACCATTGAGTCCACATTATACCAATCAGCAAATACAGCAAGTCCCAACCCATGATTCACAACGTCATCCCTAAGCTTTTCAATCTCTTCCGAAAAATACTCATCCTCAAGATCCACCATGAGCAGTGTTCCATACTGATCAGCATCAAAGCATGTCAGAGGTGAACCAAGTGTCTCAACATAATACTCAGCATCTCTAAGCATATTAAACATGATGTGATAATTAGTATGCAGATGGTCACCATGCCAATCAAGGATGTCATTGCGAACATCCAAAGAGTCTCTGGGAATGTAACCCGGTGGATATTTGATGCTGTGGAATTGATCCCACAGAACACGTTTTGATCTTGGAGGAGTTGGTTCTACCCGAAGCTTCAAATGAAGCACACATGTACTCCTGAGTGGGACTTTCCCACTTACAGGTGATGGGCTGTAAACTGTCAGTGTTACATTACCCTCAATCGTTCCCGAATATCGTGCACCTTCTTCCTTGATCTGCATGTGCAGTGCAAGAAAACCAGTCCATGGCCAGATAACATCCGAGTATGTGAAGTGAATGCTTAGCAGATTGCCCACCTCATTGAAAGGACGCCATGTGGGCGGGTCTTCAACATAGCCAATCACACCCATCCCGTTGAGAATGGTAGCATTGAAGATGATAGGCATTGCTCCAGCATAGAGTGGTTGACGGCAGAAAGGCCAGGCATACGGGCAGTCAGTGGAGTCCAGAACATCAGGAAAAATGCTTGCTCGAGGTTGGTAGTTCTTCAGGATGTTATATGACTCTAAGCTGACAGAAATTTGGGATTTAGCAAACTAATGTGTAATTGAACAACATAATGATGATTTAGAAATTTGTGAACTTACAGGTTGAGTCTGCCTGCACCTTGCTCATACAGATTGGGACCAGAAAGCTTGGTAGCTCCCTCAACCAGTGCTTGCTTCATGCTCGCAGGATTTAGAATGGCCTTTCGGGTGCCTTCAGGGATGACACTGACAAGCAAGCATACCACCCCTGCAACTACTGGACTGGCAACACTGGTACCTGACAGGCTTTTGCAACCTGTGCTAATCTTAGATCCCATTATGTCCTTTCCATATGCAACGATATCTGGTTTCACGCGACCATACCTGTATAGAGTAAATCACCATTAGCTGAAACTCGATGAATGAAACACAAAATTGTACAAGTGTAACATCATAAGGCATCACTATTGTATCATGATGTTAAAAGGGGAAAAAATGAAGACAGCACGACATAAGTAAAGATTTTGCTCAAGCCTATCCAGTGTTCAAAAACGTGAAACTTAGGCTCAACTCAAAATCCCATAAAGTTGAAAAACTCAGCCAAGTTTTTAGAAAAAAACTCAAAAAACACGTCGACTCGCTCTACTCGAAATCTCTCGAGTCAAGTCGACTTGGATTCACTCACCCAAGTCTTTTCGAGTTTTTAAACAATAAGCCGATCACTTCTATCTCTTTCTCTTATAATTTATTATCTTCAAAATGAATTTTTAAAGATATCCTTGAAAAAAATCACGGATTAAATATTTTTGTTTGTATAAGAAAATAAATCCAGCACATAAGTGAAGATCTATCCATTTCAGATTCATTTGGACTTCAGGCTCTCTTCCCTTTTTTTGGAGAGGTAATTGATTATTATATCAATGATCCAAAGAGATCTACCCCAAAATGTTGGAGAAGCCTATATACAAATTAAATTCTAGTTTCAATTATATCATCTATAAAATGCATACACCACAGCATTTTATCTTGGATTCCAAATTAAAGAGTATTATGTGCCAAATATTTGTTTCATTTGTTGGGCCGCTGACTTTATAGGTCAAGATCCCTTACAGTACCAACAGAGCCACTGACGCAGAACAGAAATGAAGTGTGTCCTAAAATGAGGTTATGACATTCAAAACCCTAGATCTAAATAATAGATGAATGGCTCTATGAGAATGCAAAATGTGTGGTGAATCCTAAAATGATATGAAACCTATATCCATGATTCACATAAGATGTTAAAGAGAATATAACAAAAACTATGCAAATTCATATACAGAATTAATTAAAGAGATTCAAAAAGAAGAATAACACGTACACATAAAGCTCTCAAGGTTGTATTACTGGTCTTCAATGCAAAGTCTCTCAAAAGACTAATTAAATCATACAAAATCATATCCCAAGTCTTCTAGATTTAAAAATCAGTCACCAAGGGATGAAATAGGGCTATGGAACCACTTAGGTTTTGCCAAAGGGATTAGGGTTTGTTATTTTTAACATTCTTGGACAAAACTAGGTCTCAAATAGGGTGAAACAATAGGTTAGGGGTTAGATCTACGAGTCTAAGATAGGGATATAGAGGTAGGGATGCAAAATAGGGCAACATGGACATGTCCGTACGATCATACCGACATGTATGGACGTCCATAGGGACTGGGGGGTCCCAACAGGTCTTTGTGGCTGATGGTGGGGTTGGATCCTGGTTTGGTTAGGGTTGGGATTTGGATGAAAAGGGACAAAAATAAAGGGAAAAAGTGGGGGGAAAGAGTGAAGAAGAGGGAAGAAAGGAAAAGAGATAGAGAAGAAGAAGAAGAAGAAGGATTTGTACCCGTGAGGAATCTCCCAAGTACTCATGCCACGTGAAGAGAACGAAGCTATATGATCATTGTAATCAATTCCACCAACACCAATAACATCACTTTGGTCTGCAGGATTGTTTAAGGTGCCATACAGAGGTCCATCATTTCCAATAGCCGAGACCATGATAATGTTATTTGCTGTTAGCTCCCAAACCTGTGTAACAATTTCAATAACATAAAGATGTGGCATGAAGTCCAAACCAAATATTTTGAAGAATGCTCAAGTTGAACTGTGCACAAACACTCTGGAAATCAACAGAGGCTTTGTAAGAGATGGACAAACCAACAGTTCCCACCAATGTGAAAAGGATACACAATTTTTATCGAAACTTTCCCACATGCAAGGTAATAAATAATTTCATTCTTTATTCTATTTTTTTCAGATTTTAGATACAAAGAATACTTAATACTGAGATGATAGCCAACTTATGTACATAGATACTATGTTGGTATGTATATACATCTTTTAATAGCCACATATACATATTATGAACAGATAATTTGTTTTCTAACCTAGTCTGTTCAATTCAATATGATACAACAGATTCCCACATTTCTATGCTCTTATATTAACCCAAACCCCTTTTTTATGATGAAGAACCTCAGGACCTCCACCTCTCCCTCAGTATGAAAGCGTTGGGTAAACTCCGGATGCATGCAACCCCCTGCAAGCTACGTGCATCGGGTTGCTACAAGAATTGAAACTACGACCTCTGGTTCTTGAGCAGCCCAAACCACTTCTCCAACACAAGACGAGAACCAAGAGAAGGCAATGCTGTACCATCAAATAATCTACATGCAGGAGACAGAGGTTATGAGGCATCAACACACTTCATGCTCCTGTCAGAGATTTAGCAAGTCTCCTTTTTTTTAATGGGACTAAGTAAGTCATGTTTCTAATTTTATTTGGAGTATATAGCATTAGAGCCTTTATTTAGGTTATTAGCAAAAGTTTGCTTAATGTAAGTCTGATGCAGATTAAGAGGGCCTAAATATTTATAAAAAGAGGTCTAATGTGGGCTTCAAGATCTGGAGCCCACCATAGCAGCTGGCCCTTTGGAGTCATTTGGTGCAATGGCTATTTCCCTGTCATGCATAGATACCATGCAAGGCCTAACAAGCTACTTAATCATCACAAATCCCATTTCAAAGGGAAAAAAAGGAATTCAAATCAGTTGCAGCAGACCACAGATAAAATATGTGAATATACAGATATAGAAGAGTTGCATCTACATGCGGGCTGAACTGAAAATGAAGTCATAAAAAAATTCAAATTTAGCTCGATATGGAGAGTTGCTAAGACACAACCATACTGACATGATAAACAAGTGAGTTGAATCCCAGCAAAAGCAAGTTTACCTTTTCAACAAATGGAAGATCCAAATAATCTGGTCCACCAATACTCAAATTCAGCACGTCCATCTCAGTAGCAATAGCATAATTGAATGCATCAAGGAACCATGATGTGTAAGATACCTGCAATCGGCTGAATACAAACTTCTCATAATCTTGCCAACAGTTCTACCATCTGAAATTGACAAAGTGTTCAAGCGCAACATGGCATGATTTTAAATGGATACCTTAGACCAGTGTTCTAAATGTGTATGCTACGTTATATAAGTGGTTTAATCCTAAATGATAGAATTAGAGATGAACGCATTAGAGATAGTTTAAAGATAGCTCCGATGGACGACAAATTGAGAGAAACTCGTTTGAGGTGGTTTAGTCATGTTAGTAGCCGACCAAACACAACCCCAGTGTGTAAAGTTGAGGGCCTAGAGATCGAAGGCACTAGGAGAAGGCGACCTTTGGAAACATGGAGGGAATAGATAAAAAAGGACACGTTAGATTGTAAAGTGACTGAGTATGGTTTATGATGGGGTCAACTGGAGAAGAAGAACTTGTAAAGTTGACCCGAGATAGATGAGATATTGGTAGTTGATGATGATGACATTAGACCAGTGTTCTACCTATGATAAAGAGTTTGCATAATGGAGTATTATTCTCTGAAGAAATATAAGGCCGGTATTCTGGAGATAATAAGTAGCAAAGAAAAGTACATAAACATCCCTTTAAAAAGAATATAACTATGACGAAATTAGCAGTGACTATAAGGTGAATCATTCTAACTGTATATATTTCATAAAATACCTTTCAAAAATAGATATATTCTATATAATAATGTAATCGACAGAAGAAAGTAGTAGTTGAGAAGATGGTATTAACTAACTGGTAAAGGCTTGTTGTTACAGTCTAGAGATTGTGGGTTCAACTCTCACCGGCTAGGATAGGTAGTCAGAGTATGGAAACAGTTTGCTAAATCTAAATTAAGGGTCAACCCAGATTGTTGGGATAAAAGGCTAAAATGGTGATGATGAAGATGGATCCATGGTGACAATTACAACTGTTAGAATGAATGTATCAAGTCTCAGAAAAACTGGTCTGCAACAATTGCATCTTAAGAAACTGCTAAAATGTGGTTTCACCTATATCTCATATATAGGCCTGCAGTCCAAGCAGCCTTCATTAAGGGCACCAGAAGTGCACCAAAATAAATGAGAAACAAGCAAGGAGAAAAAGGAACACCTGAACACCCAGTACACCCAAAAAACACTACTTAGAAGGCGGAAACCTCCTCGCAGCACACTAAAAGAGGAAAATGGAAAAACAAGAAGCAAAACCACCAACAAAAACAACAACAATAGAAAAGTCCACATTAAACCAAAGCACTCCTTCCAAGCTCTAGTAAAACATTGATTCTAGCTATTTCAACAATAATAAGGAACTGCAACCCATATGGTAACATGGAAGTGCATATGTTACTTGCAAAGACACCGTATGCAATACCTGGGCATCAGTAAATACACGGAAAGCATATATCTCCGTGTCAGGAGCAAAACCTAGGCATTCTGCATCTTGTCCTGCAATAACTCCTGCCACAAATGTCCCATGTCCAAGATTGTCATTTAATGTATCCTCGTTGGTCCAATTAGTGCGTTCCTATAACAATGGACAAAATAGTATATGTCATTCACTAAATCAGATTCTTCAATTACATTTTTCTTGTCTTCTTAAGCAGGTAGGAGAGATCAAATATAATCCTCAAGGTTCTGAACACTGTCCAATCCAGATACTAACTTGGTTGCCTATATTACATATAAAAATCCTCCAGTATAGCACGGCATAAGCTTCTAATTTTCTGTTTCAAAAAACAACATTCTAAACATTGCCATTTCTATTCTTTGTTTGAGGTCCGGAGGTGTCCAAGCGTCGCACCCAACTAGTCCTCCGGGCTAAACATTGCCATATTAGGCTAAAAGCAAAGCACGATATTGCAACGATTCAGACAAACAGCTAAATGACCATACAATGCAGTATCCAACAACATTATAAAATTCAGCCACAAGTGAACAAATGGCTGACAGACCATCAAATGCAGCCATATGCTTCTTGGAGTAAATATTTTCATAGTTAATTGTAGCAATGACAAACGTCTAAAGAAACAGATGCATGACGGGGACAGAATTCATAGAAATATGCTAGTTTGTAAATGTTACACAAACAACTACTCAACTTGTCAAGAAGTCCAAAACAAAAACACAAACTATTCAACTCCCTTTCATATTTGTTGTTGAAAGGTCGCACCTTGATATTACGGAAGTGTGGGTGATCCAATCGAATTCCAGTGTCAAATATCGCCATTTTTACCTTTGCACCTGTATACCCTTTTGCCCATAGTGTCTCAGCTCCAAACATTGATGTGACTTGAGATCTCTGTAAGAAATAGTTGTTACAGAATCTTACCAAAGAAAACTAAAAATTAGCATAGCGACATAAAAAATAAGCACTTGGAAGATTAACACATTTACAATCTCAAATTCTATGATAAAAGGTGCTCATATTAGTTTTGACGAGAGACTATAGCATAATTGTATGCACTCATGGTTGCAACTTGCAACCATGAAGGAAACTATATCACAGATACCTAGTGCTGGCTTTGTGATTCTCTTTTCTACTTATCCCATTTATGGTCATGTCCACTGTCACTCAACAATCTAACAGTCTATCTTCCCCATCATGTATAGCTCTTTCAACTTACACGGTAGCACTCAAAGGCACAAGGTCAGATGCAAAATAGGGCCACAGCCTACGTTCAGACCTAGGGGCAGATGAGGCACACCAGCAGCTACTATGCTTATGTGCAGTTCTTCACGGAGGAGATGTCTCTGGCTGTCATGTGAACATGATATAAATTTATGAATGCATAATTGCTTAAGATCTTTTTCATTTTTTACTTTATTGTTATTTCTGATTGCAATAGGAAGTAGTGATTTAACGGTGAATTAGCACAAAGGATACAACAATGACAAGTACAGAATTATAATTATGAGTGGCTAAAATGAATGAAACTGCAATATGGAATTATGCACTTACAAAATCTTGAAGATGTAATTACATCCAAATTACTAATAAAAAAGGCCAAATACCTGCATTGAAAGCTTACGCCTCCAAGATATTGTGGAATTACTGATCTCAGTACAAATCCCACCGTCTTCAAAAGACATGGACGTGAAAATCTTCCCCGGCCGCTTCTTAACCCCGTCCCGAAAGCTAAAACTGTCCCCTTTCTCATCACCGTCGATGAACAAGCTCCGCGAGAAGATCGAATCGATAGAGACGTCCTTAACCCTCTCCAATTTCTCAAACGCCTCAATGGGGAACAAGCCATCAATTGAGACGAGAGCAAAATCAGTTGGGAATGCTGCGGCAGGGTTCCTCCGCTCGATCCACGTCCATCCGTCTGATCCAAGATTAGAGACGAGGTAGATCCGATGGTCTTCGGCAAGGAGGTAGTCGAAAAATCGGACGATGTGGTTTCGACGGGGGTTTTCTAGGGTTACGGTTTCTAGTGTTTGGAAATTGTTGGAGTCTTGATGGAAGAAATGGAAGAGAAGAAATGACACAAAGGCGAAGAAGATGGTGAAGGAGGAGGCGTGACTGTAGCGGCGTCGGAGACTCATTGCGTTTCGGGTGATTTGGTAATGGGGTGGCAGCGTTTCGAGGGGGTACGGTCTCTGTGGAAAATCTTTCGTTCCCCCTTCCCCATGGAAAGAGAAGACCAGCTCTGGACGATTTCTTATTGGCATTTTGCAGCTTTGTTTATGTAGAATTTTTTAAATTTCGAGTCAAATAAATTATTTATTAAATTTAATTAAGTTCTCAATTTTTTTTGAGCTTTCATGTGTTGGATTGTTAATTTGGTTTATAAAATGCTTAGTAGATTCAAACTTAGATTGAGATAATTGACTCTTCAATTTAAATCTTTTCTTTTATAATTGGAGTTTGAGTTGAGTCATTACCAATTGTATTTAAATTATTATTTCACTATTTTAACTTTTATCTTTTTTATTATTCTAATTTGAATTAGGTTGAATGAATATACTTAAAATTGCTATTCATAATTTTATTTTATTTTATAATTTACAATTTTATTTTATTTAAAATATTCAATTATTTGTTCAAATAATTTTAAACATTTAAATTTAGTAAAGAATAATATTCAATATAATTAACCCCTTCTTGTAATTAGGTAAAGCAACAAATAATTTTAGAATTTGTATATTTTGTAGATTGCCTTTGGAAAATTTCTCTCTAATGAGAGACATTTAAAATCAATATTTATTAAGACAATTGAAAGAATGCAAGTGAAATATATATATATATATATATATAAAATGAAAGAGAAACATTAAAAAGTTTATCTAAATAAATAAAGAACTCTAATAATAATAATGATGATTATATATGATAAAATGAAAGAGAAACATTAAAAAGTTTATCTAAATAAATAAAGAACTCTAATAATAATAATGATGATATTATCGGATAAATAATTGAATGTAGATACATACTGCCATTAAAACTTTCATACTCTCAATTATTTATTATTTATCATAAAAAAATATTTATTATTTTACATATAAAAATTAGTTTTTTTTTAATTATAGACAATGCGCGACCTCCTGTTTACATTCAAACAAGTGGCATGCAATAACCGATCAAACTGCTGGCAAAAACATGCACTGCCTGTGTGAGGCGGCCTTTGCGTGGCTAACAAAGAGGGAGGAAACTCCGGCAACGCCCAGGCCACGAGGCTTTCCGTGTAATGATGCGAACTTTTTTCTCTGCTATGAGTCCACTGGATTCCATTTCCATCCACAAACTTCCAATTCCTTCTCTTTCATCTGTGTTTATGGAAAGAAAAAGAGAGAAAGAAGAAGAGGAAGCAGCAGCTCCTAATTCCATTTCTCAATTCATCTCAATCTCTAGCATTTCCTGCAAAAAAAGAAAGAAAGAAGATTTGGTAGGATTACAGTTCTAGGGTCGCATTTGGTGGGGAAAATCTGTTTTCAAAAAGTTGACAGGTTTCTGCAGAGCTTCATCTTCTAGCTGTGGAACGGAAGGTTGAGATCATCTTAGGAATCCGAAGCAGATTCAAAGAAAAAAAAAATCAAATACAATTCGGTTGGGTCGATCATATTGAGCTTCTTTCTAAATTTGGAAACTGAAACTGAAATCTGCACATTTTCAGGCGCCTCATTGTCTAATCTTCTTCTTCTCAACAGTCAACACTGCTGGGCAGATAGACCTGTAGCCAGAAATCGTGAATATCAGTTGTTGCGTTAAAAAGAAAAGAAAAAGGGGGAAAAAAGCACTTGTGGAAGGGAATTTTCAAGAGTTTTAGTGCTATAATGGCAGACATTGGAGGTATGAGATGGATGGGGATGATTGGGCTCTGCTTTCTTCTAGCTTCTATTTTTGCATCAGCGGAAAGGAATCTGATGTCCAAGTCATCTAATTCAAGTAGGGATGGGTTACGAGAAGCTGAAACTGATTACTTAATGGAATTAGTAAGTTTCTTGTGGCAACCCGACCAATCAACCTATCAACATGTTTGGCCGGTAAAATAATAAACCTCCAATTCTTTATGGTTTTGCAATGTTTCATTTTACTTTTTTCTATTGGATCTATGATATAGCAGAAAGAATGATGTGAGCTTTTAGACTACTTAATGGGTCTGATCTCATTGTTAACCACTTGAGAAATATTATTGTTTAACCTCTGGATCAAAATTATTTTTTAAATGATTCATATATTTATAGATAAAGAGACAATGGAGGTGCAAACATAAAAATAAAGCACATGTGAGAGCAACACATTCGATCACAGCGTGAAAAAAGGTGGACAAAGAAATCCTATTTATCACCACGAATGCGTCTACATGCATCAACATCGATCTTTTAGCTGTTAGAATAATTGATAGGAGCAATGTTTTAAAACTCGGCCTGTGGAGCCACTCGTCTTGGATGAAGAGTGGATTAAATAAAGTTCAATCGGATTGATCCGTAGTGAAATCCAGTAAAGCTCGTACTATTAATGTAATATTATAAATAATATTAAATTATTACTAAAGTTATATTTCATAAAAATATATTTTTTTCTCTCACAAATACAACTATAAATACAAAAAATTAATAATAAAAAAATTATATTCTCAAAAAGACCAACATCTTCATCCAAAGGTTTTTAAATGACCCGGCTATTTTTCAGCCTGACCCGGTGGTCGGGCTGAGTTTGACAACATTCAATAGAAGAGCCTTCTTAGAAGTGGATTGAGTTTCCTTACACCAGCGAGATAAGAGAGTAGTACGCTTTCCTGGCCATTGGTGATCAAACGAAGCTTGCTATCAACCTCAAGAATTTTTCGATCAATCGACAACCATAGGAGTTGTTGAATCAGGCACGGTCAGAGCTGTAGAAATCGTCACACAGTACTGAATAGGAGCTTCAAATTCAGAAGCATAAACTCCATCCAGGAGGCAAGAGATCATGGGTCTTGAGAGGCCCAGAGAAGTACCAGACAATGGAGGTTAGCAAAGAGAGGTTGGGAGAGCTGACATGGTTGACAATAACATCAACAGGGCTGGCTTTGGGCATAAGGACGTAGGCCACTGTTTAGAACTCCACACACATAAATTCTTTAATATAATAATCACAAAGACTCTGAAATCTCACTCTCCACCTAAACTCCTGAAATTTTAGGAGATCTCATCCGACCCTTGACATCAGGCCCAAAAGGTTGACCTCCATCCGGGGCATAGGATCGGCTAGACGAGCTTGGATGGGATCAAACTCCCATCAACTAAATGGTCACTACTTGGCTCTGACAACAGGTCTGCAGGAAAGTTGATGGCCGGGTTTCCACGGAAAAAGTAGGTTGAGGGGGTTGTAGAGGGGGACAGCAGCTCGGGGAGAGTCTTCTCAAAGCTAAAGATGATTAGAGGAGGAGAGAGGTTTAAGATAGAGTGGACCAGAGGTGGAAGCTGAGGCTGAACAGGGATGTCGTCCGGAAGGGAAAGCTGGAGGCGTCAGATTGACGGCAACACAAGTCGAACCCAGACCCGAATCAAGGATTGAGATTGAGATAGGATCCGGTCCACCAAGAGAGAAGACTACTGTAGGCCCGAGCACACTTTAGCAGAATTACAAATCTCGGCCAATACGATACAGTGATACACATTTGTACCGCGTACAGATAAAATTAGGAGAGAGCTCGGCCTATATATCTGTATCAGCAATTTTTTGACCCCTGCACAAGAGGTAGCGTGCGAAGGCATTAACGACTCTATCAGGCACGAAAGTTTGGCACAGTCGTCTGCAGAGAAACCCGTTCCTTGCAGATCCCCTCTGCCATCAATGCAATTGCTGGTCCCAAGGCTAAAAGAAGGAAGGATGGAGGCCAGGCTCTGACGGAGAACAGCAAAGAGGAGAAGACCTCTTGGCTTCTGCAGAGCAAGGTTCACCGCAGGAGGAGGTTGGAAGCACTCGAGGCTCTGATAAACAGCAGTGAAAGGCGAGGTCCTAACAGCCGCAACAGAGACAGCTTGTTCGAGTGAAGAAGGCTCAGGTAGAGCAAGATTCGAATAGCGAATAGTCTCCTGCCACATGGTAGGAGGATTCAAACTTGATTCGACGCTACTGAGGTGACTAGGAATCGCCAGAAGTCTGCAGTGATCACCGAAGGAGACAGCCGGATCTACCACAGCGGCTTTGCTGCGAACAGAAGTCTTCACTGGAGTTCTGCAAGGGATCCCAGATGGAACTCCTTTTGCGAGCATGGGAGTCCAGCAATCAACGCCAAGGCCAGGAGAAAAGTGATCGACCAGAGAGGAAATCTCTTCTTGCTCAGCTGCGACGGTGGTGGGTTGCACAAACGGCGCAGAGAAAGAATGAAGCTCAGCTGAGGGAGGCAGTGCCAGAGGAAGATCCAGCTGACAAAGCTTGGCTGGAGAGGAACGTTCTGCCGGAGGGGTAGAAGGAAGAGATGAGGATTTCATTGGGGAGAGGGCATTGGTTACCTCCAACAAGAGAGGAGGGAACAGACTTCACCTGGGAGAGGAGCTGGCACTCTTCCACAGAGACAGTCAAATCAAACCAGTCATCCCCAACTCTGAGAGGAATCACTTTGATGTCCTCAATGGAAGAAGTCCACTGGATTTTGTATCTGGCAAAGAGGAAATGTCAACAGTCCAATGTGAAAGGGTCCACTTCTAAAATTTTCCTGATGAAACCTCTCATCCAATTGTAAGAATAGTTATGTTCTTCGTAGTCTCATGTTTAATTTGAATTCAAGAAGTAGAGTGTTGCATGCAATAGCTTAGATTGATTGTTTTGTAAAATTCTACTTACATGCTGTGTGCTTCACTAGACTTGTCCTGTGCTGTGTAATTTGACCGTTATCGACGGATATAAGAGATCGGGAACAATATTATGTGATTATTCTCATGAAAGGTCGAGCAATGTGATTCACCTGGCATTGGTCTGTATGAATAAGGCACATGGTTCACATGTTAATACTTAAAATAGGTGGTCTTCTGATCCAACCATTGATAGACCATTTCTGGAAATCATTGGTTTTTTTTCCTTAAAAGTTAAATACAAATTGTTCATTGCTTTCACTTCCAATCAATTTGCTGATCCACATGTTAGCCCATTGAGAGTTTTAATCTGGAAAAGCTCAGGTTGCTTGATGGTAAGCATCTTTACTGTATTTATGTTTGCATGCATGAATGTGCATTTAATAAATAGTGTAAACAATATTCTACATGTATTTTCTTTTGCTTGATTTGAGCTTGAGTCAATGTTGTGCTTTATATGTATAAGAGAGCTGAAAACAACCTACGCCTCAACTAGATTTGTAAGCAGACTCAGAGCTTGAATATTCCAAACTTGAGTCTAGCTTGACTCTAGGTTGTCAAGATGGGCTCAAGCTCTGCTAAAAAACAAGGCCACATTGGCCTAGCTCAGCTCAGTTTGACTCTCTTACACCTCTAATGATATGGGATTTATCTTTATAGGAAATGAAATTTGGTTGGCGAATCATTGTTGGTTCAATTGTTGGATTCTGTGGAGCAGCATTTGGGAGTGTTGGAGGTGTTGGTGGTGGTGGAATTTTTGTTCCCACGCTTACCTTGATCATTGGCTTTGATCCGAAATCATCAACAGCTATTTCAAAGTGTAAGATGATAAAGATAGCATAAGAATATAATGGTTGCTTTAAAAAGTAATCTTCCTGTTGAGAGTTCTGTATATTTAGGATTTATCATCACCTGAATACCTGATTACAGAACACCATGACCTTCTTATAGCTCTGCAAATTATGCAGGAAGATAATGTTCTGGTTTGTTCTGTAGTTTTATCAACCTGGATATTTTTAATTTTCCATGTAACCATGCATTTCATTTTTTGAACAATGACATGCACATATTGGAAACTAGTCAAAACTTCTCTAGTTTCTATGCCTGATATCTGTCATTCTGGATAAGCATTATATGATCATGTGTTTATGAACTAAAACATGTATTAATGGAGACACAGAAACAGGCATTCCCATATCATCATACATACAGATGTCATTTTATCATGTTCTCCATGCACCTCAAATCCCTGCCCTTAAAATGTACAATATCTATATTATTTCTGGTAGTTAAGGAAGCCGGTTGCTGTTTTTGCATGTTCTATTCTTTTGATGCAATTGTTTGAGAATCTCTTCTATTGGAAAGGTGAATTTCCAGTACAAGGCTGTAGTTGTGGATGAATCCACCCACTTGTATACAACTTTGTAATTGAGTATGCATTATGAGGAGAGTTTCCCTTATTTCCTTGATCCTTATGAAGTAGAATCATATCTTTCTTCACAATCATCCTGAATTTTTGTTTTAAATATCTCTAGGGCAAGTAATGATGTGATAGGATCTGATTATGCAGGTATGATCATGGGTGCAGCAGGTTCAACTGTTTATTACAATCTTAAGCTAAGGCATCCAACTCTAGATATGCCCATTATTGACTATGATTTGGCATTGCTTTTCCAACCAATGCTTATGTTGGGGATCAGTATTGGTGTTGTATTCAATGTGATTTTTGCCGACTGGTTGGTCACTATTCTGCTAATCATCCTATTCATAGGTAAATGTTATTATGTTTGCATTGATCTGTCTGGAATTTGATGTGATTCTGATGGTTTTTGAGCATTATGCAGGAACATCCACCAAAGCTTTCATGAAGGGTGTTGAAACATGGAAGAAAGAGACCATAATGAAAAAGGTTCTCTACCTTATTGTTCTTTTATCCTAGCACGTTTGCTCCCCTTTCTCAAAAAATGTTGAATCCTTAAACTGGTTTTTCTAATTCTATGATGTAAATTCCAGGAAGCTGCAGAACATGCACGTTTGAATGGTAAGTTGCTCTTATTCGTTTTGCAGTGCCATCAACAATGTTTGAGGTTAATCTAATGTCATCATTACATGGGCCTCATTGCATTTGAATGCGGGACTTTGTTAACGTACTTGGTTGTTCTCTCATGGTTCAAAAAAGGATGTCCTGCATTTTCTTGAATTTGAGTCATCAATTTTTTTTTTTTTTTTGAGCGGTAAAGATGAAATTTCATTAAAAGAAGGAAAAATACAACAAAAGGAAAAAGACAAGCCAAATGGGCTTAAGAGGATTAGGCCCAAAGGCGAGAAACAAAATAAAAAGAGCAAAAGAGTAAAAATACAACAAAGCAATCATCCTCCTGGAAGAATAAAGACCCCCAAGAACAACCCTTCAACACCATTTTTAGCAAAGAAATCCGCAACACCCTTCAACCCTTGAATTGTTTTCTTTTCTTTTCTTTTGAGATTTTAAAGACCAATAACCCCTTTATCCGGACCCTGATTCAAAATACTTGAGCAAAGGTGTTCATTCTTGTCATTCTGCAGAATTATTTTATGTTTTTATCAAATTTTATATACTTTATTAAGACATAACTTCTTTAGGCCCTCGTAATGAAGTGGAGTACAGACCTCTCCCTAGTAGCCCCAACAGAGGCACAGCAAAGGAGATCAGGAACTATAGAGATTCTGAGGTTAGTATACTCTTAACCTTTTTATTTTTCATCACTGTTATTGTTAATGACAAAACTCCTTTAATTATTCCAGGTCTCACTTCTTGAGAATGTCTACTGGAAGGAACTTGGCCTTCTTGTCTTGGTCTGGGTTGCATTCCTTGCACTGCAGATTGCCAATGTCAATTCACTTCTCCATCACCTTCCTATTTTATAACTATATTTTAATTCCTGCAATCATTTATGAACTTGTGTTTTAATAGAAACCTGCATATTAATTTTGGATGCAGAACCAGACAAGAACTTGTTCAGCAGCATATTGGGTCATAAACTTACTCCAGGTACTGAGCCTTGCCCAGATCCTGGACTGAAGGGGATGTGATTACCAGGCAACTCACAGCTCAATTGATCTCTCTCTCTCTCTCTCTCTCTCTCTCTCTCTCTGGTTTTTGTTTGCACATTGCATCACCTGGAGAGTTTTAAGCACACAAACTTGACCAAAAATGAATGATCTTTTCAGAAGCCTGGCTTGAAGCATTGGAATGTATTGAATGTTTTCACGTTTATAAATCACAGATCCCAATTGCAGTAAGTGTCTCTCTTTATGAGGCGGTTAGTTTATACAAAGGAAGGAGAGTGATTGCATCTAAGGGAGATCAAGGGACAAGTTGGAGTGTAACTCAGCTGCTTCTCTACTGCTCCTGTGGTATAATTGCCGGCATAGTTGGTGGATTGCTTGGTTTAGGTGGAGGCTTTATTATGGGTCCTCTTTTCCTCGAGCTGGGCATCCCCCCTCAGGTGTGTGTATCTTCCATATGCTTTTTGCATTAGTTGCCAAAACTAGACATATGATTTCCTAGGAAATTATCATCTTTCAGTTATGTGCCTTGTAATCTTTACTAATTACTCATATTTAACAGTGAATCAAATGTACCCTCATAAGGGAGATCTTTTGGCATGTTTATTTGCCCTGTTTGATAAAGTATTGGATGAACTATCATAGGTCATCAAGTATTGGATAATACACTCTTTGTAATGTTACTCATCTTTTGAATCATTTTAATCATTCCTGGTCCTTCATCTCTTTTGCTTAGATTTGTGATAGCCTTGCATCTGATTACTTATCTGTTAGATGGGCTTGATTCAATTACCATATTATAAAAGGTCTGCCCTCTACTAGACTTTTTTTGGGCATTCTGTATTCAGTTCTTAGGTAGGTGTAAGATACCAAGATGCTGTCTTGCCAATATACCCACTGAATTTATTAAGCTATCAGACGTTATCGTTTTACCTTAAAACACTTTTGCAAAGTAAAGACACAATCTGGGCTTCCTTTCATTCCATGTCTGTTGGTTGGATCTAATCTTTACAGTTTGTAACTTGAATGTCAAGAATGCCTTTGCATATGCACATATGAAACCGTCTAAACTATGTGCAGGTCTCAAGTGCTACAGCTACCTTTGCCATGACATTCTCCTCATCCATGTCTGTTGTAGAATATTACCTTCTAAAGCGTTTCCCAGTCCCCTATGGTATGTAGAATCTCTCTTTCTAATAGAATAATTCTAAAAATTAAGGTTAATAATTTAATATTATGTGAGAAGAGCTCATAGTATAAACCAATTTGTACTCTACAATCTAGATGACTTTGGGTTAACTCACTTTACCATTCTTTTTTTAATAAGTTGCTATTTTCCTGTAATTTTGGCAGCTCTTTACTTTGTTGCTTTAGCAACAGTTGCTGCATTTGTTGGGCAGCATGTGGTGAGAAAGATTATTATTTTCCTGGGGAGAGCATCCCTCATCATCTTCATACTGGCTTTCACAATCTTTATTAGTGCAATTTCTCTGGGTAAGGATGTGAATACTTTAGTTCAGTCATTTGAAGTTTCAAACTACAAACCATAATTTAAAATTTTCATCAGACGGGTCTAGATGAAGACAAGTTGACATGGAGTCTGAATTGGAGTGTCCCTAGAATTGCTCATTTTAGAAAGGGGAAAATGATGGGAAACTAAATGCACTTGAGTAGAATGGAGAAGAAAGTGGAAATTGGAAGATCGAATTTAGTATGATCAATTTTTTCCCAAAATGCTTGTTCTATTTCAGAATTTTTCATTTCTTAAGGATCGTTTTCGTGCGGAGCATGTCAAAAGGCTATTAATAGATTCTCTAAGTCAATACAAACATGATGCAAAAAAAAAAATGAGGTCCAGGTTGTGTCTCGTTGTGTGGACACTGTCGATCGGGTTCATTCACAAAAGTTCAATAATGTTTTCCTAACTATACAGCAATGCATGATTGAGACGATGAGAGTAGGAGGTGAAAATAATTGGACAAGTAATTTTGGGACAATTCCAAAATGCATTTAAGACAAATATTTTGGGACGGAGGGAGTATTATTTATTTTGTACTCCAAAATAAAATAGGAAAATACCTATATCATCTTCTATCAACATAATCTGTTGATATGGTATAAATATGAAGAGCCTCAATATGTATATATATATTGTATCAACTCATATTTGATATTTAGTTCCTCACTTAGGAGCAATGTTGTTTGACTATTTTTGTATGATGAAATTTGACTTTTTCTTTAATCCTAATTGCCAAGATACAAAACGTGTAGGGGACACTCAATAATGTGCATTCATAAGAAATCGAAGTAGTTTTTACAAAAATTGAAGTGGCTTTCAAATCCACTTCCAATGAGATTTTCAATGGAAATATGCATTGATACATGTGAGAAAGTAAGTTTTCTTAGTAAAGGAGTAATTTTTAAAGAAATCATTTTTCTATGGGGAGATAGTAAAGTTGGTTTTCCTGAAACACATAAATATTTCCATAAACGGTGGCATAACCCTTTGGCTATCCTGTCGGTGTGTGGGACGTCACAGGGAGGGTTTAGTAGGATTGTACTCGAGGTTCTCCCCCTCCGTCATTAAAAAAAATGGTGTATAGTTCTCTTAAGAATATGGTTGGCAGCATTGCTTGATGATTGTCTAGGAGGTTTTAGCATGATAATCTTATTAGCCCTTCTAATCGCTCTTTTATATCTTGTACAACAGGTGGAGTTGGCATATCAAAAATGATATGGAAGATCCAACATGGGGAATACATGGGATTTGAAAATCTCTGCAAGTATGGAGCTTAGCATGGAGATTTTCTCATTTAAGAATTTGTCATTGCTTTTCATTTTCTTCAAACCTCAAGGTTGGTCTTGATTTGTACCTATTTTCGGAATGCTTGGTGGTAAAAGAAAACTCCTCCTTTTGGATTTTACAGTTTTAGGCCTTTGGCATCTAACATTGAAGGTCTTAATTAAAGAATGAAGTTGCAAATTTAATATTCTCTATCTTCTAATTTAATTGTTTTATATGCATTTTGGGACTGTCCCAAAATAGTTGTCTCATATATATTTTGGAAGAGTTACGGAATGTTGGATAAAAGTTCATGAGTCTTTTGAGAGTCCTTTCTTAAAAAGTTCAAAATTTTAAAATGGGACAACTTAAATGGAACGGATGGAGTACCATAAAATTGGTCCATACCGGCCTCATTGTGAATTGTGGTATTTTTTTTCTCCTATTTTGCAGCTAATCAGTTTTTTTATGTTCATTATAGGTTTTTTTTTCTTTTTACAATGTTTCATAAATGATTATGAAACAGAAATTTAATGTGAAGAAACAATGTTATACAAGAAACACCTCACTAAAATTTACTGCTTAGAGAAAATCTCCTAAAAATTTTCTTCCGCTATGCTCACAGATGTGGAAGTTCTCCTACAATTGAGTTAAATTGTGAAGAAAATGTGTTAAGGTGATGTAGAAAAGGTGGTGGATGACTGTTTGGATACTTTTAATCAACAGAAATAAGCTCATTAAATTAGGAGAAAAATGGAGAACTCCATGGATAATATAATTTAAAGAAGTTTTTGTGATAGATAGTAAAAAATTAATAATTTATAATAATTAAGTTTTTGAGATAAAAAATCACATGAACTTCACAAACAACCTACTTACATAGTTAGACTCTCCCCTATGGTTGATATATTGGGTTTTTCTTGTATGTATATCTTGGACTGTATATAGTTTTTATGTTTGAGATAATGAGCTTCAGTTTCTAGTTAATCACCACCTTTCATAAATTTTTTTTATCCTTGAATTATGAAAAGACCCTTTGAACACCCTTGTGATCTTCAAACTTGAATTTGACATGTTAAAATTTTGATTTTTAAAATTCAAAGCTAACATGATTAGGTATATCACAAAATTTGCAGAAAAAAAACATCTAAGCTATTTGATATACATCTCTTGTAACATTCTCTCTAAATTGTGGGTTTTACCCTTTGAAATAATCTATTAAAAAACTCATTCTCTCAAAGGAAGAAAAGAAAGCTGTTATCACTGACCAAGAAGATCATTTGTATATTTAGTAGTCAATTTTGTTTCTGGCTGGAATGTTTTGAATTTGGCTGAAAAGCAAAACGTTGGTGTATCAGATTAAATCAAATGGTACAACCAAAGTCCAAAATTCGGTAGAGCTGAGATCTCAGCATCTCGGCCAATATTACTCTCTCTCTCTCTTTTTGGACCAAATCTCACTCATATCAACCGATATCTCGCCTGCACAAATGCTTGAGATATCTCGGCCAACCCCTGGTACAACTAAAAGAATAGAGTTCATGAGCTACAAAGAATGACATTTAGCTTATGATTCTTCATTAGAATGACATCATTTTTTAATTTGTAAAGGTGACAAAGATCATTAGGATGGCTAGTGGCAACTTTTTCTTCATTTTCATTTTGAAAAGCAAAATAGATTTAGAGACCAAATGTACAAGATGAATTATCAACACCACTTAACAATTACAATCAAGATGGGAGACTCTTGACAGTGAATGATTTAACCTGTTAAGCTATATTAAATATGATAATTTAGATTGAATGTAGATTGTGATGTGATTATACTGTAATAACCCGACCCTTTAAATTAGAAATAACAAATTTTTAGAATTATTAACTCGGCTTTGTGACCGGTTAATATGATAGGGTACGGAAAGAGCTTCCCGAAAAAGGAGTATGTGACCCGATCAGAGGTCATTTGCTTAGTGATTTAGCCCGACGAAGTTCGGAGGGCATTTTAGACATTACTTAAATGTCTTTTGTTTTACATATAAAATCATGAATAATATTTTATAGACCCCTTGAGTGTGAAAGACCACTCTTCTGATATATTCAGACCTTGAAATTCACACACATATTAAGCTTTTGAGTACGCTACTCAGTGGTATTTTCAGAATTTCACGAGTATTCCTCGAAACGTGTATTTTACATATGCTCTTATCTAAAAACCCCGATTTTTAAGATACCCCGTATTCCGAAAATTAGCAAACTCAGATCACATTCGATCTGTATTTTATCAAACTCTTTGACATATGTAGAATGTCGAAAAGGGTATTTTTAACACTAGTTTCGAAGTGTCAAAATCACGGTAATTATAAGCCGTCTATTTTATTAAAATATTGACTTTGTGAAAAATACCCTATTTTTGGTGTCAAAACAAAAAGTGAACGTTCCACCGTAGGTAAACCCTGTGTTCTTAACACACCTGCGGTGTCGGATTTTTACGAGTTAAGGTCTAATATAGACGAACAGAAAAAGGGTAAGGTAACAGTAATTTTTACTGTTACCTGAGATAAGATTTTTTCATCTTATCTTTTTCTTTCTGCCGACAGTCTTAAGAGATAAGATTTTTTTAACCTTTGCCGACACAACAAACGGTCAGGGATCATCCAGCAGTTTTCAATAGTGTTTTTCAAAACACTATAAATAGGTGCAGTGAGTTTAAGTTAAAATCACAAATTTACGAAGTTTTATCAGATTTTCCATTTTTTCCTCTCTGCTGCTAGACGTTCACTATTCCTCAAGTGGTTGTCTTAAATTCTTCAGAAGATTTCTGTAAGTGTTTATTTTAAGTTAATATTTTTAGTTTGTAGACCTCATTAAGAGGAAGCTAGATATTTAATTTCATCAGAAAATGATTTACAGTTTTCTCTATAAAAATCAGCGAAGAAAATACAAAAAAAATAGAAAATTCTGTCCGTGAATAGTGATTTGCGGCGCACTGTGCAGGCCCTAAAGGGCATTTTGGTAATTTGGAAATTTACGGGTGAACAGTGCCCCGTGAACAGTATTTTTCGGTGAACAGTATTTACGGGTGAATAGTATTCATGAACAGTATTTTTCGTGAACAGTATTTTTCACGGATGAATAGTGCTTGTGAATAGTATTTTCCGTGAACAGTATTTTTACGGATGAACAGTGCCCGTGAATAGTATTTTCGTGAACAGTATTTTTCACGGATGAATAGTGCTTGTGAATAGTATTTTTCGTGAACAGTATTTTTTACGGATGAACAGTGCCCGTGAATAGTATTTTCGCGAACAGTATTTTTTTACGGATGAATAGTGTCCGTGAACAGTAATTTTTGGTGAACAGTATTTTCGGATGAATAGTGCCTGTGAACAGTATTTTTCGATGAATAGTATCCAGGGGCATTTTGGTAATTTTGGATATTTTTGGGGGGTAAAAACGTAATTTTTGAAAAAAATTCAAAAATGAAATTTATGTTATTTTAGCTTAGAAATACTTGTTTTAGTCCACTTGGAGGTTTATTTTTTAGCCCGTATTACGCTCAGGGGCAAAATCGTAATTTTTACAAAATTTCAAGAAAACTCTCTAAACGTGTTGTCATGATATTCCAAACGCTTAGGAGTATAAATTATGGCTATATAGTGTTATTATACGTTGTATTTACGCCGTTTTTCATTTTAAACAGATTACTGAAAAACACTCGCCGACCGAAGGTGAGGAGATTCAACCACACTATGTGTTTACTAAAATGCATCTCATTTTGCATTCAATACAAATGTTTCTTTCACCATTAGCCTTACGGCAATAAGTGGATATCCGTGGTCATCTTTATTGATGGAAATGATGTAATAGGATTAGAATGCGATACCGACACTGTTCACACGTAAGGAGGTGATTATAAGTTTCAACATATGAAACGTGAACTTGAGAGTGTTTCGGGATGTCCAGATCTAGTCATCATAAAACGGAGTACGGAACCCACTTGTTCCTAGAGACTACTTGGTATTGTGATATGGGTGATCTGATGATAGATCAGGTATCCAACAGTGATTCCGATAGGAATATGCATTCTGTGTATAAATGATGAGTATAGGGTAGGCATACTCGATTGGAGATAATGGTAACACTTATTTGTGTTATAATGTAACCCGTTGGTGGGCTTTTAATCTGTGTTTAGTTTTTCAGCATATTATGTACTTATTGCTGATATTTGTATTATGATTCCATGCGGGAGGGCTTAGGAATTTATGTTAACTGAGTGAGGTTATTATGATCATATGTATGAGAGATATTATGTGGGTTGATAATTATGTTTAAATCCATGTATTGATGTGCATATTGATTGATGTACTGTGCATATCAAATTACCTCACACCAATGTATGAAGTACCTAGCTCATGGAGGGCACTGGTACGAGGTGTATTTAAAATACGGGCTGTGTGAAGCACTGAGCATGAATTTGCCGGCGGTGTAGGAAACGTATTACTCGCGGTTAGGGGAGAACCGTAGACGTCGTTTGGCGGGGGTATCTTTTTGAGAAATGAAGGACATTTCATGGTAGATAAATGTGTTAACATTATTCTACATGATTTCTGAGTGTATAAACTGTTGTTTGATAACATGTCTATTATGTTGATAATATGCCTTGTTATCCAGAACTTGCTGTTGTTTTCTCTTCATTGAGTTTGTAAAACTCACACTCCTTACGAAACAGGAAACCCGGAGGACGAAGGACAGGAGGATCATCAGCTGTAGTTTAGGGTGGAGTCCCTTTAGCTATCTACCCAAATGTTGGGATTTTATGTTTAAGTTAGTAGATATTGTACGTATGAACATGCAATGTAATAAACCCTTTATAATGTTCGTTTGAAACACTGTAGGATGTAATAAAGTCTACTTCGTTTCTGATGTGCAATTCTGATGTTGATGGGATCGATTGATCATAAATGTTAGGTAGATCATGTGTGACATTTTCTATTTTGGACTCCCTAAGAGGTTAAGTTATAGATTACATGTTGGTTAGTAGTGTATCCACATATTATGCGTCGAGGTGAAATCTGTCGAGGTTTTGGGTTTTAAGCGGGCCCATGGTGGCCCCTCCATCTGCCTGGGATTTTTACCGGCTAAATATGGGTGGGTCCGAGGCTGCCAAATGTTAGATCCAAACTTATACATAAGAGATGTTAAAGTCTATAAGAGGATTTCCGCAAAGGCTCAATATTGTATTAGGAAAAAAAAAAAAAAAAACTCACGTCAGTGGGCGCAGAGGGTCGGGGCGTGAGAGCTTGGTATCAGAGCCTTAGTTCAAAACTCGGACTGTATATGGAATTACATGTCTACAGTTAGGTAAGACTGACTTAAGTGTTAGTTTAGTAAAACCGGAGTGAGTCGTTGGAGTAACTTAGTGAGATGTCTTAATAGCTGAATTTTGATAAATTTCAGACTATAATATTGTTATTCTTTGCTTTGTGCTTGGAATTATCAGCTTTGTGCAATATGCTATGTGTTTCTATATGCAAATGATATCATTAGTTTCTTTGTGGACTGATATTTGTTTTGTTGAAACAGCAATGGCTGGTAGCTCCAACACCGAAAGAAAGGGAAGATTGGTACGCGATCTTAATAATCCAACTAGAAGATGGTATCGACTTAGTATCCCACCACCAGTTCCGGGAAGTCCGACTCCAATCGATATATCATCTGACAGTGAACCGGATTCTCCATACTATACACCAGCAACACCACCTCCTTATACAGGGATGGACTATGAAGTACCATCCTCACCAGAAGTGGGAGAAGTTTTTTTTCCTACACACCCCACTGAGCTTCCGATGTGGAAACCAGTCCCTCCGAAGTCAGATGTTGCAAGTACCTCTAGACCAGCCTTGTGTAATTTCTGTGCACAACCGGGTCATACTGAGGATTATTGCCCTTGCCCGAAGGATCGGGAATGCTACAAGTGCAATACTGGGGGTCATGCTAGGAGTAACTGTTCTTTTTCCAAGGGGAACGGAATTTATGGATGTCATGTCTGTTGCCAATATGATCATAAGATGAGGGATTGTCCCTATGCTGATAACAAAGACATGTCATCTTCATCAGGGGAGTAGTGGAAGAGGCAGAGGGCAGGAAAGCGGATGATAGGCGGTGTATAGGGTTTGGTCTAGAATCTTTTTGTTGTCTTTATAGCTGTTTGAGTGTGAGGAGAAGTCATGTAATAAAGACTCTCCAACTATGTATAATGTGATGTAAATTATGCGGTTATGAAATAAAATCTTAGTGTTGTAATAGCATGTGTTTCAATATAAAAAGCTTTGGTTATCTCGTGTGGAATGCTTTGTGATGAGATTCTTTTTGATACTTTGTGTATATCAGGAGAAAATGACACGAAACGAGATGAATCAAGGAGAGGGATCGGCACCACCGCCACCTACTCCACGTACTCCAGAGCAGGAAGCTATTTATGAAACAGTGCGAATTGCAATGCAAGTATTCAGAGATACTTCAGGAAATGAACAACCAGCTAGAACTAATGGAGGAAGAGCAAATGCTGCATTAAGAGATTTTAGACGACTAAATCCTCTTTCTTTTTCGGGAGGAACAGACCCGACTGTAGCTGAAAACTGGCTTACTCAGACAAGCCGTATGTTCGATACGTTAGGGGTAGATGATGATCTACGTGTAACGTTAGCCACCTATCAACTGACGGGGAATGCTTACAAATGGTGGGAAGTCAAAAATCTCTCTAGGGAAAGTGCGCCCATGACTTGGGCTGACTTTTCAAAAGCTTTTCTCGCACGCTACTATCCTTTAGTGGCGAAGGAGGCTAGACAGCAGCAGTTCATGGAGATTCAACAGGGGAATGATGCGATTTCCCAGTACAACAGTAGGTACATTAACCTTTTGCCGTATGCACCCAAAATACTGCAAGATGAAGAGGATAAAATCAGACACTATGTACGTGGACTTCGTTCGTTTATCAGGCGACAGATGGTTGCCCAACGTCACGCAAATCTGGAGGAGGTAATGGAAAGAGCTTCTTTGGTAGAAGCAGTGGATGGACCGAATCCAGACCAAGGGACATCTCAGCAGAGGAATTCTCAGAAACCACCTCAGTATGCAAATAAGAAGAGGAAATTCAAAGGAAATCCTTTCAAGAAGGGTCAACCTTCTGTGTGGCAATCGGGTGGGTTTGATAAAAGTCAAATTATTTGTTATACTTGTGACCAACCCGGACATACTTCACGTCAATGCCAGAATCCTAAGGCTTATGGAGAGAGATTGTGCTACACTTGTAGAC
Source organism: Chimonanthus salicifolius (assembly GCA_013350335.1). NCBI lineage: Eukaryota > Viridiplantae > Streptophyta > Magnoliopsida > Laurales > Calycanthaceae > Chimonanthus > Chimonanthus salicifolius. Next base: position 70,454,827 of record CM023535.1, on the reverse strand, counting down.
AACCAGGACATATTGCCAAGGATTGTCCAACTCCAAAAGGTACAAGTGAGGTGGGGCCAACCTGGAATAACAGGCCAGCTCAGTCAAGCGTGCAACCACCTTATAATAGAGGTTCGCCGCAGGCTTCAAGAGGGTCATCAACACCCAACTCTTCACAACAGAGGCCTAGTCAAGGGAGGGGACGCGGACGTCCTCAACAGATGACTCAGGGGCGAGTCTACACAATTGGGCCAGCATCAGACGAGCATATGGATCACTCAGTGATGGAAGGTACTTTACCACTCTTTAGTTTCTTAGCACATGTGTTATTTGACACTGGTGCATCCCATTCTTTCATATCTACTTTGTGTACTGAAATTTTGGGTTTAAGATCGGTAGCTGTGGATAAACCACTGAGGGTAAAGTCTCCTTTAGGAAGAGAAGTGATAGTTGATCATGTATGTAAGTCTTGTATAATAAGACTTGGTGGACAAAATTTAAATTGTGATTTGTTAATGATAGAGATGACAGGTTTTGATATCATTTTAGGCATGGATTGGCTTTCGAAACAAAGGATAGTGTTAGATTGCTATAAAAGGATGGTGCTAGGGCATTCCCAGGGGAATCAATTTTTGGAGAAATTGAAACCTTATAAAAGGCTTAGTGTGAGGAACTCTGGTCTAGGTGAGCATCTGAATAATATGGTAGCTGGTGTAGGTTTGGAAAACGTAGGAGGTGTAGACTTAGTGATACCTCGGGTGGTGTGTGAATTTATGAATGTTTTTCCAGACCAATTGAGTGGTCTACCTCCACGCCGAGAGATTGAGTTTGTAATCAATCTACAACCTGGAACGTTACCTATTTCCATGCCACCGTATAGGATGGCACCGACAGAGCAACGGGAAGTGCGAACCCAAGTAGATGAGTTGCTTAAGTTAGGCTTTGTGAGACTAAGTACTTCACCTTGGGGAGCTCCAGTTCTTTTTGCCAAAAAGAAGGATGGAACTTTAAGAATGTGTATAGATTACCGGAAGTTGAACCAGGTAACTATTAAGAATAAGTATCCGTTGCCACGGATAGATGACTTGTTCGACCAACTGAAGGGAGCCAAATGCTTTTCAAAGATAGATTTGAGATCGGGTTATCATCAGTTGAGAGTTAGAGATGAAGATATCCCTAAAACTGCGTTTAGAACTCAGTACGGTCATTATGAATTCTTAGTGATGCCGTTTGGAGTAACAAATGCACCGGCCACGTTCATGGATTTGATGAACAGAGTTTTCCGGCCTTATTTAGGAATTTTTGTAGTGGTGTTCATTGATGATATTTTGATATTTTCGTCAACAGAAGAGGAGCATGAGCAACATTTGAGGGTAGTGTTAAAGACCTTAGAAAACCATCAGTTGTACGCCAAATTCAGTAAATGTGAGTTTTGGTTGAAACAAGTACAATTTCTGGGACATGTTGTGACACAAGAGGGAATCACAGTAGATCCTGCCAAAGTTGAGGCAGTGATGAATTGGCAGAGACCAACAAACGTCTTTGAAATTAGAAGTTTTTTGGGATTAGCTGGGTATTATAGGAGGTTTATACCAAGTTTCTCTCAGATTGCTGTCCCAATGACAAGATTAACACGGAAAGACGTGAAATTCGAATGGAGTGACGAGTGCGAACGGGCATTCCAAGAGTTGAAGGAGAAGTTAACCACCGCCCCAGTATTGATTATACCGGAGCAAGGTCAGAAATTTGAAGTATATTGTGATGCTTCAAAGAATGGTTTAGGATGTGTTCTAATGCAGGAGGGTAGAGTAGCAGCCTATGGCTCTAGACAATTAAAAGGACATGAGCAAAATTACCCTACTCATGATCTAGAACTAGCTGCCGTAGTGTTCGCACTAAAAATCTGGAGACATCATTTGTTTGGTGAGAAATTTAATGTTTTTTCTGATCACCACAGTCTCAAATACTTGTTCACTCAGAAAGATTTGAACTTGAGACAAAGGAGATGGATGGAGACTTTGAAAGACTACAATTTTGAACTCTCCTATCATCCAGGAAAGGCAAATGTAGTAGCAGATGCTTTGAGTAGGAAAAATCATTGCAAGGTAGCTTCTATAGCATCGTTACGATGGAATATGTTGAGTACGATAGGTGATTTTGACCTACAATTAGTAGAGTACGATGAATCAGTCCAGGCGCAGAGTGAAGTCAGACAGCCAGAACTTATGAGGCTAGTGTTGGAAGCACAACAAAGGGACCCAGAATCTATCAAGGTACGGACTCAGTTGATAGAGGGGATTGACTTGAAGGATTGGAAAATCAGGACCGATGGAAGTCTAACCTTCAAAGACAGATTATTTGTGCCAGAAACAGAGGATCGTAGAAGAATAGTACTCGATCATTGCCATCATTCTCGTTTTGCAATACATCCTGGAGCTACTAAAATGTATCGTGATTTGCGGCGTCAATTCTGGTGGAGCGGGATGAAGAAGGACGTGGCAGATTTTGTATCTAGGTGCTTGACTTGTCAACAGGTAAAAGCGGAGCACCAGAGACCGGGAGGAAAAATGCAACCTCTCGAAGTGGCTAAGTGGAAATGGGAGCATATCACCATGGATTTCGTTGTAGGTTTTCCTAAATCATCAAGAGGAAACGACTCGATATGGGTGATAGTGGACAGATTGACCAAGTCTGCTCATTTCTTACCAATTAAAGTGACACACTCCTTAGTGACCTTGAGTAAACAGTATATAAAGGAGATAGTCAGATTACACGGAGTACCAGTGAGCATTGTATCGGATCGTGATCCACAGTTTGTATCCAGATTTTGGCAGAGCCTCCAAAAAGAGCTTGGTACACAGTTGTGTTTTAGCACAGCTTTTCACCCTCAGACGGATGGTCAGTCTGAGAGGACTATTCAGACTTTAGAAGATATGTTGAGAGCCTGTGTAATGGATATGCAGGGTAGTTGGGAAGATCATCTTCCATTGGTAGAATTTGTCTACAACAATAGTTATCAGTCCAGTATTCAAATGGCACCATACGAAGCTCTCTATGGTAGACCATGCAGATCACCATTATGCTGGGCCGAAGTGGGAGATAAGGCGTTGTTAGGGCCAGATATGGTCAGGGAGACATCAGAACAGATCGAAATTATCAGACAACGTCTCAAAACAGCACAGAGTCGACAGAAAAGTTATGCTGACAGGAGGCGCAGACCTCTGGAATTCTCAGTGGGTGACCATGTTTTTCTTCGTGTTGCACCTCGCCATGGTGTTAGACGATTTGGTCATAAAGGGAAGTTATCGCCAAGATACATAGGACCCTTCGAGATCTTGGATAAGATCGGAGGAGTAGCTTATCGTTTGGCTTTACCTCCAAGCTTGGCCAAAGTACATAATGTATTTCACGTGTCAATGCTGAGGAAATACGAACCAGATCCGTCACATGTGTTGAATTTTAACGACATCGACATAACAGAAGACGTGGCTTTTGATGAAGGGCCAGTAGAAATCCAGGACACTGGAACTCTACAGCTCAGGAAAAAGACGATACCTCAAGTGAAAGTACTATGGAGGCATCATGGAGCAGATAACACGACATGGGAGCGTGAATCAACGATGCGGGAGCTGTATCCCCATTTATTCATTGAGAAAGGTACTACTTTTGATTGAAAATTCGGGACGAATTTTGTTTAAGGGGGGTAGGATGTAATAACCCGACCCTTTAAATTAGAAATAACAAATTTTTAGAATTATTAACTCGGCTTTGTGACCGGTTAATATGATAGGGTACGGAAAGAGCTTCCCGAAAAAGGAGTATGTGACCCGATCAGAGGTCATTTGCTTAGTGATTTAGCCCGACGAAGTTCGGAGGGCATTTTAGACATTACTTAAATGTCTTTTGTTTTACATATAAAATCATGAATAATATTTTATAGACCCCTTGAGTGTGAAAGACCACTCTTCTGATATATTCAGACCTTGAAATTCACACACATATTAAGCTTTTGAGTACGCTACTCAGTGGTATTTTCAGAATTTCACGAGTATTCCTCGAAACGTGTATTTTACATATGCTCTTATCTAAAAACCCCGATTTTTAAGATACCCCGTATTCCGAAAATTAGCAAACTCAGATCACATTCGATCTGTATTTTATCAAACTCTTTGACATATGTAGAATGTCGAAAAGGGTATTTTTAACACTAGTTTCGAAGTGTCAAAATCACGGTAATTATAAGCCGTCTATTTTATTAAAATATTGACTTTGTGAAAAATACCCTATTTTTGGTGTCAAAACAAAAAGTGAACGTTCCACCGTAGGTAAACCCTGTGTTCTTAACACACCTGCGGTGTCGGATTTTTACGAGTTAAGGTCTAATATAGACGAACAGAAAAAGGGTAAGGTAACAGTAATTTTTACTGTTACCTGAGATAAGATTTTTTCATCTTATCTTTTTCTTTCTGCCGACAGTCTTAAGAGATAAGATTTTTTAACCTTTGCCGACACAACAAACGGTCAGGGATCATCCAGCAGTTTTCAATAGTGTTTTTCAAAACACTATAAATAGGTGCAGTGAGTTTAAGTTAAAATCACAAATTTACGAAGTTTTATCAGATTTTCCATTTTTTCCTCTCTGCTGCTAGACGTTCACTATTCCTCAAGTGGTTGTCTTAAATTCTTCAGAAGATTTCTGTAAGTGTTTATTTTAAGTTAATATTTTTAGTTTGTAGACCTCATTAAGAGGAAGCTAGATATTTAATTTCATCAGAAAATGATTTACAGTTTTCTCTATAAAAATCAGCGAAGAAAATACAAAAAAAATAGAAAATTCTGTCCGTGAATAGTGATTTGCGGCGCACTGTGCAGGCCCTAAAGGGCATTTTGGTAATTTGGAAATTTACGGGTGAACAGTGCCCCGTGAACAGTATTTTTCGGTGAACAGTATTTACGGGTGAATAGTATTCATGAACAGTATTTTTCGTGAACAGTATTTTTCACGGATGAATAGTGCTTGTGAATAGTATTTTCCGTGAACAGTATTTTTACGGATGAACAGTGCCCGTGAATAGTATTTTCGTGAACAGTATTTTTCACGGATGAATAGTGCTTGTGAATAGTATTTTTCGTGAACAGTATTTTTTACGGATGAACAGTGCCCGTGAATAGTATTTTCGTGAACAGTATTTTTTTACGGATGAATAGTGTCCGTGAACAGTAATTTTTGGTGAACAGTATTTTCGGATGAATAGTGCCTGTGAACAGTATTTTTCGATGAATAGTATCCAGGGGCATTTTGGTAATTTTGGATATTTTTGGGGGGTAAAAACGTAATTTTTGAAAAAAATTCAAAAATGAAATTTATGTTATTTTAGCTTAGAAATACTTGTTTTAGTCCACTTGGAGGTTTATTTTTTAGCCCGTATTACGCTCAGGGGCAAAATCGTAATTTTTACAAAATTTCAAGAAAACTCTCTAAACGTGTTGTCATGATATTCCAAACGCTTAGGAGTATAAATTATGGCTATATAGTGTTATTATACGTTGTATTTACGCCGTTTTTCATTTTAAACAGATTACTGAAAAACACTCGCCGACCGAAGGTGAGGAGATTCAACCACACTATGTGTTTACTAAAATGCATCTCATTTTGCATTCAATACAAATGTTTCTTTCACCATTAGCCTTACGGCAATAAGTGGATATCCGTGGTCATCTTTATTGATGGAAATGATGTAATAGGATTAGAATGCGATACCGACACTGTTCACACGTAAGGAGGTGATTATAAGTTTCAACATATGAAACGTGAACTTGAGAGTGTTTCGGGATGTCCAGATCTAGTCATCATAAAACGGAGTACGGAACCCACTTGTTCCTAGAGACTACTTGGTATTGTGATATGGGTGATCTGATGATAGATCAGGTATCCAACAGTGATTCCGATAGGAATATGCATTCTGTGTATAAATGATGAGTATAGGGTAGGCATACTCGATTGGAGATAATGGTAACACTTATTTGTGTTATAATGTAACCCGTTGGTGGGCTTTTAATCTGTGTTTAGTTTTTCAGCATATTATGTACTTATTGCTGATATTTGTATTATGATTCCATGCGGGAGGGCTTAGGAATTTATGTTAACTGAGTGAGGTTATTATGATCATATGTATGAGAGATATTATGTGGGTTGATAATTATGTTTAAATCCATGTATTGATGTGCATATTGATTGATGTACTGTGCATATCAAATTACCTCACACCAATGTATGAAGTACCTAGCTCATGGAGGGCACTGGTACGAGGTGTATTTAAAATACGGGCTGTGTGAAGCACTGAGCATGAATTTGCCGGCGGTGTAGGAAACGTATTACTCGCGGTTAGGGGAGAACCGTAGACGTCGTTTGGCGGGGGTATCTTTTTGAGAAATGAAGGACATTTCATGGTAGATAAATGTGTTAACATTATTCTACATGATTTCTGAGTGTATAAACTGTTGTTTGATAACATGTCTATTATGTTGATAATATGCCTTGTTATCCAGAACTTGCTGTTGTTTTCTCTTCATTGAGTTTGTAAAACTCACACTCCTTACGAAACAGGAAACCCGGAGGACGAAGGACAGGAGGATCATCAGCTGTAGTTTAGGGTGGAGTCCCTTTAGCTATCTACCCAAATGTTGGGATTTTATGTTTAAGTTAGTAGATATTGTACGTATGAACATGCAATGTAATAAACCCTTTATAATGTTCGTTTGAAACACTGTAGGATGTAATAAAGTCTACTTCGTTTCTGATGTGCAATTCTGATGTTGATGGGATCGATTGATCATAAATGTTAGGTAGATCATGTGTGACATTTTCTATTTTGGACTCCCTAAGAGGTTAAGTTATAGATTACATGTTGGTTAGTAGTGTATCCACATATTATGCGTCGAGGTGAAATCTGTCGAGGTTTTGGGTTTTAAGCGGGCCCATGGTGGCCCCTCCATCTGCCTGGGATTTTTACCGGCTAAATATGGGTGGGTCCGAGGCTGCCAAATGTTAGATCCAAACTTATACATAAGAGATGTTAAAGTCTATAAGAGGATTTCCGCAAAGGCTCAATATTGTATTAGGAAAAAAAAAAAAAAAAACTCACGTCAGTGGGCGCAGAGGGTCGGGGCGTGAGATATACAGATGTCACAATTAGATAAATTAGGATTATGAGTTATTTTGGTAGATACTATACTATCTTAAAAGATAATTTATGATCCTAATTTACCTAATTGTGAGATTTGCATAATACCATTACAATCTAAATAATCTCATCACAATCTACATTCATCTAATGATCTAAATTACCATATTTAATATTTCTTAATATGACTGAATTATCAAAGATATTCACTTCCACACTTATCAATTTAAGTGCAAATTTTTTTTTAATAACCGTAGTATCTTCACCTTATATTGGATGTGAGACTAATCCCACAAATATATAAAATCATGGTCAAATTTTATGCATCAAAGTCTTCAGTGGTTTTTCTTCCTTTGGCTAAAAAATGCAATTACCATTGTTCAATTGATGTACCTGTGACCTGCTTCATTCACATCCAACATCGAATTATAATCTCCGTGGTTTTCTGCCTAATTACAATATCATTATCGTCATAATCATAAAAATCAGTCTCATCTTTTCAATATTACAATATCATCATCGTCATAAAAATAAGAGTCTCATCTTTTCAAAAGCTATTTTTCCATCTGACCCTTATCGTAAGTCATATAATTTATCACTCCACTATCTATTGATCCACGAAAAGTCACACAGTGAGTGACATATTTTCTTATTAGTAATGATCCACCTATTCACCATCGCAAATAAAATGAAGATTCTAAGACCATATACCACAGCATGATCTACCATGTTCATCCCCATATTCGTGCACCATGATTTAGTTGATCAACTTCAGACACAAAATGAGCTTCGACAGAAAAAAAAAAAAAAAAACATATTCATGGTTCAATTGATCCACCATCATTGACAAATCAATCTCCAGAGCAAAGCAAACTGTCATGGGTCTCGTATAGACAGAAACATGAAAGTCTGATCTATGGTGTTTGTAAGTGATGTCATGGATCTGAAGTTTTATCTATAATCACCACATACTGAAGCCGTCAAATTTACATGTATTAAAAAAAATCATGAAAGTCTTCATCTTTCTTTCAATGAATTGTTCGTAGACCTCATCAGACAAACTAAAGACAGAAGATACGAATACATGTGGACAATATGCATGACGACCACAAAATTAAGATTATTATTATTAGTATCTCTTTTACTGCTTTTGCAAAACTTAAAAGCTTTCTGTTTGAGATATGGATATTTCTTAAATATATTTTCTTTTTTCCATGTAATACAAAACCCATACAACAGAATTTAGGCATGGTTAAATAATAAAATAATTAAGTTAAATGTTATTTTAGGTATTCACTGTTTTTTTTTTAATATATTTTTCATATTTTGCTTTTTTTACTGATGTCTTTTCCACACCATAAAATCCGAATGCTCCTCCTTAGATACAAACAGGAACCGATATCTAAATGAATCTAACAACTATGTAAAGAACAATCCACCCCATTCATCCATGATTCCCAAAAGACGGTGAGACTTTTTTTATATAATTTTTTTCAAATTTTTAATATTAATATGATAAGGATAGGTCTTCAAAATCACCAAATCAAATTTTAAAATTCAATTTTCAAATTTTTGTTATTCTTAGATGAATTTTCTTCTTGCTAACAATGATGCAACACAACTATTATTTAAATGAATGATGATGTTTTTTTCGATAGTATATAAAATTGTCTTTTCTTAGATTAAACAATAGAAAAGTATAATAGCTTTTTTGAAGCAACCCAAAAGATAACAGTAATATCCATCATTCCAGTCTTAATCAAGGATTGGGATTGGGTTGACAAGTGCATTTATACAAGTCATCCCTAAAATACCCACATCGGAGTACATGTAAATTACCCGTTTTTTCTAACAATGTTGCTTATTTTGGAAAAATGATGGTCGATACGTATGGACCGCAATGCATCAGTGTCTTACGGCTAGAGTTCAGACAGATTCAAACAGAAACATATCGACTCATTATAATTGATATGTATCAATTCGTTGATACAGGTCTAACGAAGAGCCGTATCTACAAACAATTTTTTTTTATCGCATACCAAACCAAACTTACATTTAAACCTTAGCCCCCCACAAAAGAATGCTCATTCTCAAAATGTGAAACCCCCCATTTATGACCGACTTTGGCATTAGTCCGAGTGCTTAACATCTGTCTAGACACCCCTTTGATGCCTTACCACCATCTCAACTGCCTCTCTGGAAGCTGATCTTATGTATGGAACCTCCCTATAAAGGGAAGTCTCATCTTAGCAAGTATACGAGTTTACTAATCTATTTTAAGAAATAAAAGTTCTGAATTTGATTCTTATTTCACTGTAAAGAACCATTATCTTTAATTTACTCAGTGTGTATAGATAAGAAGACTTACACACAACCTGAGAATTAGTTGAATACTCTAAGAGGTCCAGACAATTTGATCATAAATATATATATCCAAGTTGCTAACTACTCTAATAGCTCGAGACCGTTTCAGTATTCTTCCCTATCTAAGACAGTCTCTTTAATGGAGAATATTCAAGAGTTTTTCTAAATCGAAATGAGTTTGATTCAGCTAAAAAGACCCAGATTTCCGAGTGCAAAGGTGTCCCCCCTTCAACTCTCTCTGAATGACCCAGATTTTGTTTATATTTACTTAAGCCCGAGCCCATCTAATTACAAGTTTAAAGCCTGAGCACGACCAAAGCCTGTCAGGCTTTGTAAGATTAAAGCTCTAGTCCCCCATTCAAAAAAATGTTAAGCCCAAGTTTGTTCGTATAAGATCATTAAAAACTCAATTCTTTATACTGCAAAACAGACATGATAAACTACAAGTGAACTAAATTTTAATTCAAAATTCAATTTGTATCCACTTGATTTTAATGGTAAAAATTATCAAACATTCTTATCTTATATTTTTAAGGTCATTGGTGATTTTGACCATTAAAATCAAATAACTTTAAATTGAATTTTGAATTTATATAGTTAGATCATTTGAAAAACAAAATTGGCCTTAGACAACTGGGCCTTTTTCTTTTTTTGTCTACAAGAATGATGCAAGTGATTTCGTTGTCTTTCGTGGATTTTCCAGGAAAAAAAGGTAACTTGACTATCTATTTCAGAAAAAGGATGTGACAACCAGTATTACTATTTTTTAGTAAATTGGAAATAATTACTGAGCTTTTTAGTTTTATTTTTAAGGTCCTTTTTCTATTCTTCCATCTATCTCATCTAAAAATGGAAGGACAAGAGTGCAAAAAAAAAAAAAAAAAATCTTAAATCACAAGCTTTAAAAAAAATCCATATTTGGAATAGTTTGTTTAAATAAATAAATACTATCTTCATATAAAAAAAGTTTATTTTGAATTGAATACTTTAAGCTATCCAATTGCCGGATGATCATTTATATTGCTTATTTGAGAAGTAATCAGACTTTGTATAGGTGAAAAATAACTATGATGATACTTATCTAAAAAGTGATGGAAATGTCAAGGCTAAGGATAGAAACACTAGTAACATATAATGCACATGTAATAAATACGATATTAGAGGTGCAATTACAAAAATAAAAAATAAACAAAGTAAAAACAAAAGATAAGATCTTAAATTAGATTGACACGTTCTTTTCAAGCACGTAAGATGTCTTACATGGATATGTTCTGGAATTCATGGAAAGAGACAACCCAAGATGCGCACTTTACCCGATAACGTCTTGTAATCGAGACACTTGACTCAATAATACCTTTGAAAATCCTATTATTACATTCACACAATAAGCTCCAAATAGTTGCAAAAAACGACAACAGCCTTAAAGAGGGGCATTTAAGAGAAATTGATATAATGTCCCACACAAACGACAATTCAGCCACAGACGAAGGCATAACTCAAGCCATACCAAATTGCTGTAAGACAGAATTCCACATCACGCTAGCGAATGAGCAGTGAATAAACAAATTTTTCAACTCTTTTGGTACTTATAGACAAAACGGACACACACAAACTATTGTTCTGCCCTTTTCATATAGATTCACTTAATTTTTTTTTATTGACTTGGTAGCATATTTGGCAATACATCCGATAAAAAGAATGAATATATTGTGATAAGTGTCCATTTAGTTAACTTTGGTTCCACAAATCAAAATTTACATGACGGTGTCATTAGAATTAGTCTTAAGTGAGAATTATAATATATAGAATTTTTTTTGAGCTCTACACTGTCCTTTTTGCAAGACCATTTGTTAGCATCAAATTCTTTTAAATTTCAAACTTCAAATATTTTTTTTTTAAATAAAAACAACAAATAAGTCAATAGATCCCTTTTTTAAAAAAGAATGTAAACTATAAAAATATTAAAGTTCTAAAACATCAAATTGAAAATCTAGAACGCTAAAATGATGCTCAAAGGATAAGTAGATTAAAATTAACCCAGAGGAGATTGGCGTCAAAAAGCTCACTTAGAAATCTTGAATTTGATTCTCTTTCAAATCGACTCAAACCCCTCTTGGCCACTCTACAATTTTTAAATCCAATATTCTTATATATAGAAGTGTCCACGTGCCCCAAAAGATTAATTAGCTAAAATCCCATATAGATGGAAGACTTATAACACCATCAGTTAAAAAAAGTAGATTAAAATTCTACCTGTCAACTGTTTCCACTATTAATTGCTAATTATTATTGTTGATGATGATATTTACATCACCAAAGATGGATTTATATTTTAATTTTTATACCATCAGTTTCCTACGTCAACTTGGTAACATTCATGTATTTTTCCAAGGAGCGACAATCGGATAGAATATATTCCTCTCTACCCTTTACCCGATTTTCCTTTGCCGTCTCATTTTCGATCGATCGACTGCTTTTCTCCTCTCTCTCTCGACCCTATTTTTTTCCTGAATCGAGAAAGAAGAGGAGAAGAATCAAAGGAATTGAGATGGTTTTCTACTTCAAGGCGAGGCCAGAGGCCGGGGATTACACCATATTCATGGGTTTGGACAAGTTCGAGAACGAGGAGCTCATCAAGTATGGCTTCCCCGAAGATATCTGGTAATTTCCCTTCCTTCGTTTTCATCGCGTCCTTCTCAGATCTCTTCTTCTTCCTTTCATTATCCTATTCCCTTGTTCCTGTTTCTACCATCCTTTTTTTTTTCATTGATACTCAATAACATGTTCTGAAATTCGTGCTTTAATTTTTTTTTCTTAAAGAAGTTTGTTTGTTGAGGAAGAATCTAAGTTATGGATATTTATTTGTGTGATTGATTAAATTTCATTCTTCCTTCTTCCCTTACCCTTTAAAATTGCTTATTTCTCCGAATTTACACCGAAAATTATGTTTTTTCCTCTCTGATAGCATGGACCGTCAATCCCTCAAATTTTCTTTTAAATAATATCACCTCAGTTTTTTTTTCGTGTTTGTGGATTGCTGTTGTTCATATTCTTCTTCTTATTTGCATACATCGGTGCGAATCTGTATCATATTTTTAATTTCTATTTAGTGACACGATCTCTTGTCTATCTTGAAGTATATGTTAGAAAGACGGGTTGGGGGGTTGGGGAGGGGAGGGGGGGGGGGGTCATGGCGGAGAGGTGTCTTGTTAAAGTAATTGTCTTTATTTATTTCGTTATCTGACTTGGAACCATACCTTCGTTTTGACCTTACAATGAAATGCCATATATATTATATATAATTCTTGTTATTGTTCTGTTGTTCTTATTCTACTCATAACTATTATTCTTATTTGCATGCATCCATGCGAATCTGTATCATATTTTTAATTTATATTTGTTGACATGATCTTTTGCGTTTCTTGAAGTATATGTTAGAAATTTCTTTATGTTTTTGTAAAAGAAATCACCAGATTTAGACCATACCCATTTAAGATTATTAAAAAAAGGGGGAAAAAAAAAACCCTCATATCTGAGCTTGTTCCTACAATCATCTTCAAGTTGTGCTGCAATGATCCGGTGATTTAGTTCTAGTTGCTTTTAACGCTTGAGATAGTGATGAAAACCTTCTCTAGCCTCCTTTGAGAGTACTAATATGATTGAGAATTGTTGGTCCAAGAGTTGGGCATGGTTTGAGGGTGGGCATTGGGATCTTCTCACCTCTTTACAATGTAGAGTCTCTTTTCCATCATGGGCAGCTTTGACAATTAGTGAGTGCCAAATCTTTATAAATCATGCTAGGATTAAGTTTGCTAAAATATGAGATTCTCCTTAATATAGTTAATTTTTATGAATCAATACAAATATTGGAAATCATCCAGCTATAAGTAGGTTTTACATGCCACGAGATCCATAATTAAGAAGATAAAATTTTATGTTCTCCCACTTGGGCGGTTGGACCACACTGCTACTACAATTTCAACCAAATAAACCTTATTTTCAAAATGGTTCTACTTGTTTTTCCTAACTTCTAAAATTAAAAGCAGCTCACTTTAAAACATTTGAATATCACAACCGATAAGAAGCTACAAAATGTTCTAATCTCTTTTTCTCTTTCGTGTCCTTAGTTTAGAAGGTCTTTGGAGGATTTGATGTTGGAGGACTGACCATCTTTAATGTCTCAGTTGAGTAGTGTTTATGTTGTGGGACACGGAGATGGTAGACGTATCTGGGATCCTGATCCTCATGGGATTTTTTCAATGAAGTCGTTTTGTAGTAAATTTATATGTGTTGGTGATGTCTCTCAGATGAATCTGAAAATTTGGAAGGGTGTGGCACTTTTCAAGGTGAAAGTTTTCGGGTGGTGGGCAGGGTTGGAGAAGATTTTGACAATCGATAATTTGCGAGTGCGGCGAATGCTTATTGTTTATGCTTCTCCTCTCTGTTTGGCTGATGAAGAGACAGTGAACCATTTCCTTCTTCTGTGTTAGGTTGTGTACTATATTTGGTGTCATTTTTTTTCAGTTGCTAAGGATGGCTTTTTGTTTTCTGAAAAATTGACTAGGTTTGTTCAATGAAGAAGTTTTGTTGGTTGGAAGTTCTTTTAGAAGGACTCTTTGGGCAGCGACCATTTTGAGCATGGTGTGGTCTATCTGGTGGGAAAGGAATTATAGGATCTTTAATGGTAAAGAATCCTCTATTCGGCTCTTATTGAAGTTATTAAGAGCAGAGTTGCTTGGTGGCTAGTTGGGTCTGGGAAGTTTTGTGGTATCAACATCTTAGATATTTGTAGGGTCTGGGAGTCGGTGGATCACACATGGGTAGAATGGTGGCAGCTTTCTCTGAATCAGTAGGGTGGATGGAGTCAAATGAAGCAGAACTGAGGGCAATTAGGAGAGCACTTTAGGTTTGGTTTGAGTTTAGGAGTGGTCACCTGATTATCGAAAGTGACTCAACTAATGCCATATCCTGGACTAATAAAAAAAAATTCCCCCCTTGGAGGTTGATGGGTATTGCTAGGGACATTTGGACGTTGTGCAGATTAGGTGTTGTCTCCTTCATTCATATACCTCGATCAGCAAATTTCGTTGCATACTTTTTGGCGAAATCTTGTGTTATACTACAATGTCCATCCTTGGATTTTTTTTCATTTTCTCAGCCTTGACTGCTGGGATTGGGGGTTTCATTTGCTTATTGTGGGGTTCTCATTTTTTATGTATCTTGTTTTTTTCATTTTTCATTGTTCTTGTTCTTGTTTTTTTGTCTTTCCTTTTCGGCTCTGAGTATATATCTCCTATACTCGGATCCCTTCTCTGTAATCCCTTCCTTTTAATGATATTTAGTAGACAATGATTCAAAAAAAAGACATTATCACCTATATCAAGAATTTCCTTGATTTTCCATTCAGAACCCAATTAATGACACAAGTCGAGTACCTTCAATGATAAGAGGAGGAAGTTCTTCTCTTCTGCAAGTTCAGAGCAACGAGAAGCGTTGCTGAAGCTCCCACTTCAAAGGCAAAACAAATCCCTACTGGATCAGAAAGGCAAGAGGAGGCTCATTTCTTTCATTTTTCTGAATCCTTCCAATACAAGCTGGGCTGGGGGCATCCAGAGCACTTCCATCAAAATTAAGCTCAAAGGAGCTAGGGTGGGGGAGGCTGCCAGACATATCTAATAGGACAGCAGTGCAAGTCATTAATGACCTCAAATGAATTTCTAATAAGATCTTCCACCAAGTAAGGTTTAAATTCTAGAAGCGCTACATCCCAGAAGCACATCTCCATTTAACCATTTGGGTTAATTCCTCAATTGTAGAAACGTTTTCCTTGAAACATCTATTATTTCTTTCCATCCATGGGGTCTATATCATCTCAACCCAGCTGATTTTCCACAAAATATAACCTTTTTCACTAAGCTGACAAAATTGTCAACTTTGAAGATGATAGAAGAGAACCTGTGACCACCCAAGACATAGTAAACCAAGAAAACACTTGATTCCAGATATGAGCAGCTACAGGATAGAAAAGTAGGAGATGGTAGGAGGTTTTTTTCCTCATTCTTCTATCAAAGAAGACACCTATTAACCAATATCAACCTGCTTCGCCACCTTCTAAGGTTATCTAAAATGAGAATTCTATCTTGATAAGCAGCCCAAAAGAAAACAACACATTCAAAACGAAACCTATGCACTCCATATTGCCTTCAAGGGGCTACATACAGCCCCACTACTTGACTAGAAACTGAAGACGTATTTAACAATGAAATCTCCCTCACTCTTAAGCTCCCATATATGCTAGTCTGCACATCAGGGGCTGATAGAGATTCGATGAAGACTATGGAGAAGATAAGAAGCCTGTCTTCTTGCCAATCATTCAGCCTTCATCTGAAAGGACACCAAATCAACGTGTCTAGCTACTGAATGAAACAATCAGAGATCAGAGCATTTTGATTATCAGCAATGCAAAACAATGCAGGGAACTGAATATAGAGAGGATCTCTATACCTGGCAATCCTTCCAAAACATAATTTTGCTCCCCTGACCTGATCTATATCTTATATTTACATAAAAGCTAGCAGTCACTGCAATTACCCTTTTCTAGATCTCAGAGGTGTTTCTCAAGTTCCTGTTAATTCTTCATTTGTCCCTGTCCACCTGGTAACCAAGGTGAGCTGACTCAATTGTCTTCACCCTGAGAATGCCTAGCCTGCCAAGTTTAGTAGGACGGCATACTTGAGACCAACAAATGAAATGGCACTTTTGCATTCCACAAAAAAATCTCTTAGTAGCTTTTCAAGTCTTTGAATGATGTTTGGAGGGCACCTGAAACAAGACAAAATAAATTGGAACGTTAGCAAGTGCAGATTTAATCAAAGTCACCTGCCTAACAACAGATAGGCATTTACTACTCCAGGTAGCGAGACACTTCTCCACCCTTTTAACAACCAAATCCCACCAAGCCTTAAATATTTCACCAATGCATAACAGGAGCCCAAGATAGGGATATTTAAAGACACAAGGGATTTTAACTTGAGTAGAGGGGCAAAATAGTAAAAAGGTGTTATCGTATGAAGGGGGGAAAACCCTATCCTTATGGTCTCTTCCAAATGAAGAAATGAAAGGGAATAGAAAGTGAAAAGGAAGCGATGATGCAAAAATAATATTGGTGATGAAAAATTTCAAAAGGGTTTTATGTTTCTTTTCACTATTCTTCTCCTTTTCCGTTTCTTCTTCCTTTCTTCTTTATTAGGCAAACATTGGATGGGTTTTCTTTCCTTCTTATTCTTCTCCATCTTGGTTTCTTCTTCTTCTTCTTCTTTTCTTGTTCTGATTCCTTTTTTTTTTTTTTTCCATTTTCTCATTCAACATCTTTATTTATTCATTTTCTTCTTTTTTCTTGATTTTCTTTTTCCCTACATGTCCATTTTGTATAATTTATGTTTCTAGCTTCATTGTTAGATGTTACGCTTTCCCTCAAAAATTCCCCCCCATCAATGAATGCTTTGACTTTGATTTATGTCCAATTAATGGTCATGGAGTTCCCTTTTGAGTCTCAGACAGAGCTTGCAATCAAAATAACATATCCTAGTTTTCTGTTTAAACTCACTCATGCTCAATCATATGTTTATGTCGAGTCCACATATTTGTATTTTTAATTTTCTAAACAAATGCCTGAACTCAAGTTTGTCTTGAGGTATTCTTGTTTCCAGAATCTCATGCTCTGCTTGTGTTCAAATCAATTTGTTCTTGATTAATTTCTCCAATGACAGCTGCCAATCCTATGTTCCATCATTATTTTTTGTTGCCTGAAATTCACTTAAATTCTATACTTAATCTAGCTTTTATCTCAGATCTGTCATTTTGATTTTACAATCAAACTTCCCAATGCTCAATTTCAGTACTCTCTCTCTCTCTGTCACAGTTCAACAATGGAAGAATGATGTTGATGACAATAGAATAACTCAAACATGACTGCTAAATTTTCCTTGAAAATATCCCTATGATCCTGTAGGAACATCATGGAAACTAACTGTGTCATACAAAAGAAAAGCAAATCACCTTACATCCTTTTCTATAGAGTTGATACTTATGATTTGTACAAAGTACGATTGGCTGATGACACAATATTGACGCCTTTCTGTCTGTTGCCAAAGTTCTATTCATTTTTCATACTTGCAAGCTTGGTGAAATTTCTCCAATGATCAATGGTTACTCGTTATTTCAAGTCTCTCAATCTTATTTCAGCACCAGGAGGCCTGTGTCCAAGTATCTGCTTCTAGAGTTCTAGTGACTGGTTGTGGTTGTTACTGCAGGTTCCATGTGGATAAAATGTCGTCGGCCCATGTTTATTTAAGACTGAACAAAGGTCAGACTATTGATGATATAAGTGAAGGAGTGCTGGAAGATTGCGCCCAGCTTGTCAAAGCGAACTCAATCCAAGGCAATTTCTATGCTTCCTTTTCTTGTTTTATTTTTTAGATTAATTTGCCGTTTATATCTTCTGAATTGCACAAATGTTCAGATATTTACACTCTGCAGTGGAGTGTAACTTTATTTTCATTAGATTAGAACTATCATGAACTGAATATATCTATATATCTTCTTTTTATAAGCCAAATTTGACCTCTTCTGGACATTTATTTACTATGGTGCTTGCAGCAACGTGTGAATCTCCTTTGATTAACATATTGCCCATACATTTCAGGGAACAAGATGAATAATGTCGACATTGTTTATACTCCTTGGTACAATTTGAAGAAGACTCCTTCTATGGATGTCGGGCAAGTTGGTTTCCACAATTCGAAAATTGTGAGTTCATACTTGAGATATATAATTTGTTGACATGCTTTTTGACGTACGACCTAACATGCAACTTTTAGTTGGACTCAATATTTCTAAAACTTGGTTTAGAGCCCTGTCTTGGCTGTTTAATGTCTAGCCAAAACATTTGTCTTGGACTAATATTTCGATTCACTTCCATTGTTTAATAGTTAAAGTTTGAAATAAATTTCTGAATCAATATTTAATAGTTATAAAAATTTAAATGTCATTCATGATGGCTTTAATTTGTTTAATAAATGAAACATTAAATTTGAATATCAAAGTGATGATGATGGAATTCTGGACTGAAAGTTCTGGACTGAGACCATTTAATTCTGGCATTGGTCTTTGCTGGAACCTGTATGCCTTCGGCGATATGACTTGATTTTCTCCAAGTTCAAAATATGATGTGGACGCTTCCCACCTAATGTGTCAAAGCTGTTTCGTAGGCCCCTTCCAATTGCTTCTATCCACCACTGTCCTGATTCTACTTTATCACTGATGAGAACTATGTGGGGCTTTGCATATTAATGCAACCCTGGATGACATAAATTGTTTGTTAGTCCTACAAGGCAGAAGAGTATTACTGGCAATTCTGCTATCATCTTATTACTCTTTACTGTCATATTCTTGTTTTCTCAACCAATAGTCATTTTGTATCTTCTTGCTAATTTGCAGAAGCATTTGTAATTATCTTGTTGGTAGCCAAGGTTGCGGCATCCTCTCTCTTCCATGTTTCTTATTCCTACCTTTCTTTTCCCATCTTCCTCTTAAATCTCTCAAGGGTTGAATTTCCTTGTTTCATTGTTTGTGATAGTATATTTATCACAGATGCTGATTTTCCACTTTATCCAGAACTTGGGGAGGACACATTTTTAACTAATTTGTTCATCATTACCTCATACCAAGTTTCCCCCCCAAATGCTTATATGACTCAAGCGTGCAACCTTTATTTATTGCAAGAGTTAACACTTGCTAAATGTTCTGTGGGTTCTTGTCATAACTCAGGTCATGACCCTTTATTGGGGCTGCATATATTATTTATTTGTTTTCCTTGATTTTCAGTTCATTTCAGCTTATATGTTGCACGGACACTGCAAGATGTGTGACGCACTTGTGTCAGACACTTGTGGATACTTGCACATGTTCTTCATGGACTCTCTTACTGCTTTTTAAGTTTTAACGTTGTTTTACAAGTTGACTAAAAATATTAAGACGCCTTTCTGCTCTTAAAACCTAATTAAAATATCAATATGTTTGTCACCTAAATGTTTTAGAGTAAAAGTAGAACACTATTTTCTTTTAGTGTAAAGTAAATTTAGAATTAAATTTATTCAAATATGGTGATGTATCCATGCAACTCAGGCTTAACCTGTGGAAGGAAGTGGGCTGCAAATTTTAGGCATCCTTTTGTTTCTGTCTGTGTGTGGTGGTGGTGTTGGGGATTGGGGGTAGATCTACCAGCACAATGATTGCTGAAAGCCTCTGCAGTCTTCTTGACATCATCTGAATAATGATTAGACAACTCCTCAAAAATGGATAATGGGTGCAGTGTTTTTTGCTAACATCTGTAGCAAACACAAGTACATTGGACCAATATGTAGTCCAAGTTGTTTTGGTCCTCAAGGGTGTATGCTTCTACTGAACTCTCACACGAGCCATGTCACCTTTGGTTATTGTTTGACGATTTATCACTAATACTTCATTCATGTACAGATTTTGATGGGGATACTTGTCCCTTGTACTACATTCGGACAAGTGTTTCGTCTGTCTTGTCATTTACATGAATGAAGTTAGGATTTAGGGAGGTTCTTTAATCTCTGACTGGACTTGGTATTAAGTTATTTAATTACAGTTTGACTGACACATTCTATGTTTCTAAGACATATTTTTCAATATCCTTTGATTGGCAACGGATCTTTGATTGCATTTTTTAGAGAGGGATAAGAAGAAGAAGACAGAATTGCAGTATGATGTCATTGAAGCTGTATGATTTGATGTTATTTCTTTCTTCATGGATTTCATTATCATTATCATAATTATGATCAGAGCCATCTATCCCGTGTATCTGGGTTGGCACTTGTGCACTTCTTTGTTCATGGATTTCAGGCAGTAATCGAACATTTGTAGGAGTTGGGCTTACGTATATCTGATGGTGGGTGGTGTTTGTGTATAGGTTCGCACTGTAAGAGTGGAGAAGCGACTGAATGAAATAGTTAATAGATTGAACAAGTCAAAAGTAGAAAGGAAGCCAGACCTGAAAGGTGAGCCTACAACCAAGCAATTTCTGTTCTATAGTCCGTTTGAAGGTTGTGTTGACCTGCATTTGATTAATCTTTTGCCTAAGTCTGTGTATATATATATGGGTTCAGAGAGGGGAGTTAAAACATTTAGGTCACCAGATTTTGGCTTGCCATTTGATTGTATATCTTGTGTTCCCACATTTGTGGTGAAGAATCATAAATTTGTTATTCTGTTTTACACTATATGTATATTTCATAAATCTTTCCTGATTGATTTTAGTGCTATAAGGTATTCACTTCTCTTATGCAGCTGAACGGGAGGCAATTAACGCTGCAGAAAGAGCAGAGAGAAAACATCAGCTGAGAGATAAAGTATGTCCCTGACTCCCTTAATGATTCCTTAATTAAGTGCAGTTGTTATACAGTTGCAGTTCATTATTAGTTAAATTATATTATGGTTTATTTTTTATAGTTAGCAGAAATATATTGTCTTTTTAAAGAACATGTAGCATTGAAAGTAATTTAGGAGGTTTCTGCTATCCTACTTGGTCCAATTCATTGGAATCACAGTTGTTCAGAGCCTTGTGAACAATGAGTGCTAACCTAGTTTCTGAACAGTGAAAGTTAAAAAAAAACAGGGTTAACTAGATCAGTGGATTACAATTTTTAGTTCATGGTCTGCAAAATATTGAATATCCCAATTTCCTTGGGATTGGATGAGACATTTAAAAAAAAAATCTTAATAACTTTGTTTTCAAGTCTTGGATGTCCAAATTTGAGGGCCTTAGACCACTAGCTTTTTGTGCTTCTATTGCTTAGTTGTGGGCTTTGATTGATCAGTTTTCTGGTTTGAGTGTGCCCAACTCACCAGCTCCAGTTTGCTTTGTTCCACATGGCAAATGTGCCTTGATATCCATAGGTGACAGCGGGATATATGACTTCACTGAAATGGATCACAGATGGCTATAGCAGGATTTGCTAAATGAG
Source organism: Chimonanthus salicifolius (assembly GCA_013350335.1). Taxonomy (NCBI): domain Eukaryota; kingdom Viridiplantae; phylum Streptophyta; class Magnoliopsida; order Laurales; family Calycanthaceae; genus Chimonanthus; species Chimonanthus salicifolius. The sequence goes on along the minus strand of CM023535.1, from coordinate 70,433,250 downwards.
GAAAGTTTTTGCATTTAAGTACAGAAAAGAGAGGACCACTAAGGGCCCTCTTTAAATATCTTCCATAACATGTTTTTGGATAGTTGGGTATAAGCATCTGGATAATATCATACTTCGCTAAATCATGTGTTTTTCTAAGATCATGATCCGGAGCATAGTGGAGATACAGTTGCTATTTTCGCAAATTCTATTTTATGTCATTGCTTTATTTAATTAGGGGTAGTTTATGTAATTTTGTTTATGTTTTTTATTTTAGTAAGTTGAAAGTTTATATAAGTTATAGTCTCTTGGAGGCAAACATACGATTGAATGAATAAAAAATTGAAGCTTTCTTCCACAAGCGTTGTGCGATTGTGATTTGGAGAGATTCCAAGGAATTTGGCGAGAGGCCTTGGCGTGAGGCCACCACTTCTCCAGGTACTACTTCTTCCTCTATCTCTCTTCTTCTCTCTTCTCTCTGCTTTCCTTTTCCTTTCCTTTTCTTCTCCAACGCCATCCCTGTGATTTCCGTGAACCCCAAACAATTCCTTAACTGCTGCAGTTCTTCTCTGCGACCCCTTCCTTGTCTTTTCCCTATTTCCGCCGCCCATCCCTGGACTTCCTAGGTCATCCCAAGCCCATACAGCCATCACCAACCCTTATAGAACCTTCCCACCTTGCTGCCATTCCTAGATTTCTCTATTTGCTGCCGTTTCCATTCAAACGCCTTTTACCCTTGTCGCCACCCCTTTACAGTCCCTCTCAAGCTGCCACAACCCCTACAGGTCCTTCTATTGTTGCCGCCATCCTTCTTGTACCCAGATCTGCGACTGTAAGCCCTCTTGAACCCTTCCCCTAGCTTCCGTCATCCCTCCTCCTTTCCTTCCTCCATTGCTAAGCTTTCACCCCTCCCATGTGCCTTCCGTGCCCCACGAATTGCACCTTTATTTTGCCGTAAGCCCCTTTTCTCTTCTATACACATAGTCCCTTATTTAAAACCTTACCTATTTAACTCATTTTATCCATCGTCCCTTTTCTTTTTTGACTTATTCCATTTGCCCATCAACTATCCTGTTAACTCACTTAGTTATTACCCATATCCCATTCATCTATTAATTAGTCTATTAGATTCCAAGGATATTTTGCATGATTATTTGTGGTAGTTTTATATTAATTAGTTGCAAGTATTAATTGGGATTTAATTTCAGACTAATTTAGATTTAGGGTGCATTTTTTCATCCCCTTTTAATTTTTAGGGAACCAAATTAGGCATTTAGGGTTACCCTATCCCTTGTCCTGCGTCAGATTATAAGGTGGAAAAGGACAAAAGAGTTGAGAGAGAGAGAGAGAGAGAGAGAGAGGGAGAGAGAGAGAGAGAAATGGTTGGCACTCAAAAAGTGCTGTGGAGTATTTTCTAGCTGACTTTTAGGTGCTTAGTTTGGATCCTTTAGAACATTTACAATTGTGATCAAAACCTAGCTATGGACAGAACACAAGGTGCTAGTTCCTGTCAATGATGTCACCTTTAATCAGGATATTGTAATGGTTACCCTCTCTTCGGCCAAGCTGGTGACTGTAGAGGCATATGGATTGAATGCTTTTCCTCCCAAAGTCGAAAGGAAAAAAAGAAAAGAAATAAGAAGTGAAGAAATACCCAATAGGCATATGGATTGAATAGCTTTTGCGCCCAAGTCTCAAAGAACACAAAAATAAAGAAATAAAAAATGAAGAAACTGACACGTGAAAGAAGTGTGTATGGATTTCCTGAAATCAAGTTAAGAAGAAAATGAAGACAGGAATCTAATTCTTAGTCGTTGAAAATAAAATGAAAAGAAAGGGAAGGACAAAAAACACCTCTAGATGCTTATTTGATCCTTTTCAAGTGTTTTAAAATGCATGGTTAACCAATTTGATTTTGGAGTTGGAGCCTTAGCTTTCAATTAGTAAGTCTTCAATCCATGGCTAAGGTGTTTTAGGGGAATGGATGAAGCTAGGCCAAAGGATTTTGGATTCTAGGGCAGGATAATGGATTTTGGAGGCTTGGAGTTAGGGTCCAGGGAGAAGAATGAGGAAGAGGGACTTGGCTTATGGCGAATTTGGCTTCTAAAGAGATTTAGAAAAAAAATTCATTGTATGTACATTCAAAGGGGATCATTAGGCTTAAGGTTTCGTTGGTTTAATTAGGGGTAAAATGGGATTCTAGCTTGCCTTAAGGTTTTAGGAGACTCTAGATCCTTCTAGAAGGGTATTCAGTATTTTGGATCATGCTACGGATTCTACTTTTGCCATGGAAGCTAGAGTTTTTGTTCGATATCCGTATGGGACAGCTTGCTATTTTTAAATGCATGTTGTCCTCTATTCTGTGTCATGTCAGCAATTTTGTTAGAGCCTTTTCGTGTGTGAGGACATTGTGGGTAGTCTATAGTTGAAATTGTATCATCATCATTTGGGCCTCATGTTCTAATGAATTATAAATAGTATGGTAGATTCCAAGATCTTTTCTTTTTAGATTTTTCACAAAGGAGAATATTTAAGAACTTAAAAAAATAAAAAGATTTTTTTTTTAAATTTCTGCATTATTGTGTTGAAACCATCAAACATAAATAACAATTAAATAGTAATGGTATTACATGTAAAACTTGATTTTCATGTGCGTAAATGATGTTCAAGATTAATAAAAGAAACCAATGCATATGGGCTTGCAATTACATGTTTTAATATACTCCCTCCGTCTCATTTTAGTTGTCTCATTTAATATATTTGTATTTTTTTAAGGAACTCTCTATATAAGGCTAGCACTCCATGTGATCTTATCCATTTTCAACACACTTTATGCTACTTCAATATAAATGGGACAACTATTTTGGGACAATCCCAAAATCCATATTAGACAACTAAATTAGGACAGAGGGAGTATAATTTATGAGACAAAGCTTTGAAAATTGAATTGGACATAAAGATGAAATTATATTTTAGTTGAACTCACATATAAATTGTAAATCTTTTGCACAAATTGAAGGTTCTTAAAATTGGTTTGAAGGATAAGGTTGAAATGGGTTCTCTGAAAATTTATTGAATCATGAGATTCATATAGTAAATTGGAAGAGTTCGACAACTATGGAGCTGTAGCACTTGGGCACCACTTGGCATGTTTGGATGCGGAAAGGATACAATACACTATGATAAAATGTCTTTTGTCTAATTCTAGGTAATTTGCAGTTTTCCCCCTGTTCTTTGATATTAAGGGGTTGCAGTTCATCCCCCATTTATGGATTTTCTGAATTTGTGTTGAAGTCTATATTCCAAATTTTGCATTCTAACACTTGTTTCATGGATCCATTTGCTAGTCCATAGACCTATACTTCATTTTTCTTTGATTCAATGGTCTTTTGGTCATCCAAATCAGGTCCACACTCCAAACCAAGATTTTTCATTTTAGACTGAGGTGGGGCATCGTACTGTATGGCATTCACTATTGGTTCTAGAAATGTCAAATAGGATGTCTACAAGAGCAACCTAATCTATTGGTTCTACAAATGTCAAATAGGATGTCTACAAGAGCAACCACAAAATTCAGATTAGGTTGCATTACAGGACGTCTTCATGAAAGATTTAAGTTTTTAGGGGTTAATAATTTTGTGCTCTTATGGGTTTTAGGTTTTAGGGGGTCTTAAATGTTTCGCTATCACACTGTCATGTTAATCCATATCATGACTGAACTCATGACCTAGGTCACGGTCATTAGTCATAGGAATAAACACATCTAGCGAGCAGACGTGATATGACCTGTAGTCTAGGTCAACCTAGATTGCAGAATGCAGAGTCTGGACCAATCTTGATAAACTTGTTTTTGGACCAATCACAGAATGCTTGGACTGTTGCATCATGGTAAACCTGTTTCAAATCAATTAGAAACACATGCTCATACCAAAGTGCACTTTGTAACAGTATTTCATCTTGCCTTAAGGCTACTTATAACCAAATGCTAATTCTATTTACAGCTGTTTCATACTTGAGATTTCCTAACCTTCAGTGTACATAATTACCTTCTTTGATGAATAAACATCATTTTAATTTAGATACCTACACTAATGACTAAATATTGTTACTAAATTAAACTTGACACTTTTGTTAACTATGCATGCTTTTTTCTTATGTTAAGTATTTCTTTTTTATTGGTTGTCCTCGAAACCTTTAGCAATTCTGACCATCTGCAACCATGAAAAAGAGACCTTGTTGAGTATTTCAGCGCCGCATCTCCATTCCAAAGAAGCGGAGTAATTGGAATAAAGTGGTGATAATAAATGACATGCTAGATTTTCATGGGGATCTGTAAAAGTATAACTCAGATATCTGCCCCAGATACATAGGCTTTGATGATAAATGATTTCCATTTCAAAATAAATGGAAACAAAAAATTGCTGCATCCCATTTGTATAAATTTAAAATCTGGTCTCAAGGAGATGGAATAAGGCTTTGATGATGATGATTTTCCTTTCAAAATGAAAAGAAAATGGTTGCATCCTATGTTGCACAGACACTTCAATCTTGGCAATATGTCCGTGACGGACACTTCATTTTTATGTGTAAAATCCGTGTCCCTGCCATGTCTATGTTGCATCCAGGCATCATAGGTTGCATCCCATTTATATTCTGGATGTTAGCTTGGAACAATTTGACAAATGATTGATGTATGAGTGTTTCATTTCTGAAGTAGCCAATGCAGCCATAATGCTAATCTTTTCTTTTAGCACTTGGCCACCAGTTGATTTTAACTGAATTCTGACTAGTGTTTTATTTCCCTTAATGATTTTTTTCTGAACTCTGGGTAGTAAAGGGCTACTAAATAATTAGTAACAGTATATGGGAGATTTTTTTGGACTTTAGATTCCCTCCTGATGTTTCTTGTTTGTTGCTGGTCTATGTGTATTTTGTTGGATCTGATTATTATAGAATTAATTGATTTATTTTGAAAACTGGTTGACGGTTGTGCAGAAACGTAGGGAAGAGATGGAGAGACTTGAGAAGGAGAAGCAGGCTGAAATAAGGAGCTACAAGGGTCTGATGATCTCGGATAAGATGACTTCCAACAAACAGATTGCGGCAGCCAACAAATCCTTGCAGGAACTGGAAGAGGATTTCATGTGAGGTGAGTGCAATAAGCAATAAAGACTGCTTTCTTTAGGAGGCTCGCTCTTTTTGCCATTCCGCCATCCCTTGCTCAGCATTACCACCCAATTGAATCTCTTTTGTGTTGTATTTTATAGCCTCTACCACCAAAATACACACTTCTGAGATAAGCTTCTGTCTGAGACCTATTTCATAAAACTGGAACTTGTCAACAAAGAGATGAACTTGTAATCATCTTTTGCATGTTTGTAACAGCAGTTAGCACTAAATATTATATAAATCTCAATTTCTTTTATTCTTGCTGCTGATTGGTAGTGTCTAAGTGGTGATTGGATCCAGGACCTTCTATTGTACATTTTTATAGTTGTTGCTCCGCCTTTTCCTGTATCTGTTGGCATGAATGAATTGCACCAGAAGCTGGAAATTCTCTCTGTGTGCGTGCTGTGCGTGTGTGCATGCCAAGCAATGATGATACATCAGCTATCAAATTGACAGCATTGCAAGATGACAGCTTTGCCTGCCTGATGTGTTATTTCAGGATCTGCCAAGACTAGATTTTTTTGAGGAAAAAGAGGATTTCGAATACACACATACATGTTTGTGGATGCGTGCTTAAGCCCTCAGAGCAGTGAAGGTTCCCCCCCCCTCCTTTTTCCCTTCAATTTCTAAGGAAACTTGAGTGAGTGATTTGTTCAACTGTTGCATCAGTCAAAAACAGAGCAGAGGGGGTCGATGGAATTGTTGGAAGCCACTAGAAGGCATTGCTCAGGGATGATATCTTTTGCTTTCTAGAAATGATAGTTTGGGACATTGTAGTCTTTTTTTTTTGGAACGAGGCTCTCTGCAGCAGGTGGTACTAGGGCTTGGGCTTGAATATGTCAATTGTCCTGCATTTCTCTATCATGATGTTATGTCCATTTTTGCCAAGGATTGTTTTCTACTGCAATCTCCAAAATTGAAATAATTATTGAGGCCTTATCCCAATTTATTTTGGGCCAACCTTCTGATTTCCACTGATTCAACCATTAGTTCATTATTACCGGGGATAAATTGTTCGTCACTCCCTAATCTAAATTTCACTTCCTAACCACACCGTGCGCAAATTCTATCGCTCTACAGTCTAGACACAGTACTTTCTTTGAGCGGATTCTAAAGACGGTACTTGTCAGTGGCTGGAATGATGCATTTGATCATCCATATGTTGTGGATATTGGAGGTCAAAATTTTGGGTGAATCAGTTGGTAAACCGGCCTTTTCTTGCTGTGTATTGGAAGGGGGACTGAAGCTCTGGAGTTCAGAGTGTTTTTACTGCAATTCATGTAATCTACATCTGTCATGGTTTCATTACTAGTATAGATGATGCAAATGCCAACTAAAGATGGATCATGGCACCTCCAGTTAGGAAGAAACTCATCTGCGGTCTAAATTCTATGGGCAAAGAAGATGATTGAGAATTCGTTCATGCAGCCCACATTTGAACTTGCTAATGCCAGGGTGCCTTTGTGTTATTAGACATTGGCAAGTGAGGAGATGTTTTGCGTGTGATACTAGTAAAAAATTTGGTTGTTGATCTTTCTATCTTCACTTCTCAATTTTTTGTGTGAAAAATTTCTATTTTTGGATGTTAATATCAAAACATGAAGCAAATCTTTTAAATTCATCGAATTTATTCATATAATTTAATTTTATATTTTTCAGTATTTTTTGAACTTCACCTATTTTAGATAATGATATTATAAGGGTTGGTCAAATTTTATTTATTCTCTTTTCTTATTGTTTATTCTTTTTTTTTTATGTATTTTTTGTTTTTTTTTTCTTAACGTCGGGTCAAATCTTTTAAGCTCATTAAATTAAATATTAAATTTCCTATTTTTATTTTTACTTATTTTTAGGATGACTTCTTTCTATATTTTTACTTGCCCCTATCTATAGAAGGAGAGGGGTTGTAGGGAATGTGAGCTCCTCTTCAAGAAACTGAGAGTTTTGAGTTCGATTTCACTTTACTCCAAAGGGTCATTTCCCGTAGAGCTATTCATGTATGTGAATAAGAAAGTATGCACATATTCCAAAAATTAGTAGGATAAGAGGTGAACACCTTGGTCATAAATAAATAAATTGACCTGTAGAGCTATTCATGTATGTGAATAAGAAAGTATGCACATATTCTAAAAATTAGTAAGATAAGAGGTGAACACCTTGGTCATAAATAAATAAATAAATAAGTTTTCTCCGGTTTAAAAAAATCTGTCACCATTATCATGTCAAAATGATTTAACATACATGCAAGTTGACCATAAATAATGAGTCGTTATTGTGGCAATGGCTTCAAACTCATAAACTCAACAAGTCAACATGGACTATATGTGGACATTGTGTCTGCTACTCTACTCTGAAAGCGAGTGTCTGCCTACTAATTTCTTAAACTTATCTTAAATTTATTGTTGTTTTGACGTTTCCAATTAAAACATGTTGACATTTTTTATTTAGATATGACCAGAGAGATATACAAGCAACGCAGACTGCACCAAGGAATTGTTATATCAGCATCAGAACTTAAAACAATATTAATGTCACTTATGGAAGCACTTCTTTCAAGATTAATTTTTTTTTTAATTTAATGTACTTAAGTATTTATTATTTTGAGAAATGCCTCATGTAATTAAAATGAAGATCATCAATTAATAATGATCACTTTAAAGGCTTCTGATCTTGAAATTATATCAACAAAGTATAATATCTAACAATAAGCAATCTTAAATTGAAACTCACAAATAAAAAAGAGTGATACATCTCACTAAAGTATCACAGATCACAATGAAATATATATCATTTTATACAAACTCAATGCTAGCTCTACCAATAATTCAAGAAGAGAAGAGATTCTAAGCAGTCAACAATTAATTCAAAATGAAAATCCACCACAACATCTAAAATAAATAATCAAATCTCTATATTTTTTTTTGGAAAAGTAATCAAATCTCTATATTTATGGATTATTGGTGACTGACTGATTAAAGGAAATTAAGAGTCACCATGAAAACATAGTAATGATACCATAAAGCAGATTATTAAAAACTATTGTTTTTAAAATGCAGTAGGCTCTTGATCTTCTCTAATAAGAAAAAAAATTTATCAAAGATCAACGCTGCAAGCTGATGTGTAAATGGATAAGTCATTGCATGTAAGAAAATTAAACGTCACCTGCAAAATGAGGAGTTTTAGTTCAATTTCATTCATCCAAAATTCCACATGGAAAATTTTGCAAATAAAGTAATTCAGGCTCTGACAAAGTGGAAAATCTGAAACCCCCCTTTAGAATGAACCTGGGGTTAAAGTGATAATCAAGAATCCACTTCAAAAGACGGAGTCGTGAGTTTGATTCTCATTCCATTTCAAATATTAAATAAAAATGCTAAGATGAAAATTCTTTTTCATGATCAACATGCTCACAATCTTTACTTTAGTTTGGATAATTGTTTTTATCTATTTCATTTGATTTAAATTATAGTCAAACTTTAAAATAAATGAAAACACAGATAATTTATTTTAAATTATAGAAATTAAAAATTAAAGAAATTAATCTTATTTTTTTACAATTTGTCAGCCTTAATAATTATACATTCCTCGTTAGAGCACTTATGCTTTGAATCTGGTAGATTGTTTTTTAAAAAAGTTAGAATTACTGCAACTTATGCGTGGCAAAGTCCATGGTTATTTTTCCGGCCCATCTCATTGATCCGATTCGGTCCATTAATTCCTCACTTCTCGAATGGAAAGACTTCCTTCCTTTACTTCTCTCTTATATAAGTAAAAATCTCTTCCCCTTTTCCTTCCTGTTATCGTCAGATCTCCGTCCCCGTTTAGAGAGCGAGCGTTTGTCTGCTACTCTCTCTTTCTCTCCTTAAGAAATCAAATCAAAGGTATTTCTCTCATTTTTCCCTCTCAGATCTCTCTCTTCTGCCATTTTTCTCTTTCATTATTTTCCATTATCTCATCAACTTCTCCGTTTTTCACATCCATGTATATATATTTCCAGTGATAAGGATGAACCATCTCTAATTAGCCTAGTAAAACTCGATCTAATCAGTTTAATGATCCATTCATATTACTTTGAATATGATCAAATAATCACGGATCAACGGGTCTTGCATGGGAAACGGAGAAAAAATTCTCTCATTTTGAGCACCGAAGCCTTCAAATACTAAAAAAATCAACAGGAAAAAATATATTTCTCTTCTGAGAAGCTTGTCATCAGCTAAACAGCAGATTTTCTATTTTTTAAATTCATTTATCGAGAAAAATAAATAAATTATTGGGGTCTAGTGCAAAATTTAGTGTCAAGACCTTGAATTAAATGCCAAAATCAATGTCTTGTTTGCATATCATCCTAGATCTATTGCTATCCATGTTTGCTAAAGATTGCATGGGTTACATCTACCTCAATAATTTGATTTTCTCCTGCTATTTTCTGGTATTTTTAATTGTTCGCCATATATTGGGCGTTCTATTAGAAAAATTCCATTTGGAAAATCTGTTTTGTATTTATCAGGGAAAATTTTCCAGTCATGAAATATGTGAATCATTTTTTGGAAGGGATTTTAAATGTACATTTGTCATTAAAGGATCAGAATCATGTCCTTGTTTTTACTCTCTTATTTTTTACTAATTTTATTTTTGCAATTTTGATCAATTTTTTGTATCCATTGATACATGTACACTTTATTTGGACTTCTTGGTGATTTACGAGGGATGTGAGAAAAAAAGAACTGTGTTAAAAAACATGTTCTTTCAATTTTATCAAAATTTGGATTCATTAGAATTTATTTCGAGTTTGTCTTGTTATATCGTGGCTTTATTTGTTGGAGAATTGGATTTATAAACAATTACATCTTACGTGCTATTTTGTGGTCATTTTAACTGAAATTGTGTACATGGCTTTATTTTGTTTTGTTCCGGTGCTTAGTTTTTTTCTGTTTTTTCTCTTTGTATTTGCACCTTTGGTGCTTCTTTATCTATTTATATATGAACCATTTCAAAAAAATTGTAATGGATATACATTTTTCAGCTTTTGCTGAGTCAACCATGTCATTTAAAAAAAAGGTAATTTTCATGCTGGGGAGCTGGATGGTTTTGAGTATTAATAGTCTTGTTTATTGGTACTTTGAGTGAACTCATTCATCTGGTATTAATTTGCAGTGGATATAGCAGAAAATTGCATTTGATGTGCCTCTGATTTTCCGTGCTGTTCTGAAGTCCAAATGCTTGGTCAGTTGATGGTTGTCCACTTGACCACAACATCAGACCCAAGTGATTTACTCATTTAGGGAACATGGAAATGTCTAAGATTATAATTTTTTTTTTTTTTCTTTTTGGGGTGTCGGTGTAATTTTTTTTTTTTTTCTTTTTGGGGTGTCGGTGTGTTTGTGGGGTGGGGGGGGGGGGGTCTCTTTTGAACAAGTGATGAAATTGTAATGCTCTTTTGTTTCATTTGTTGGAGAGTATTTTAGGAAAGCACAATGAACTTTTTGATAAGTGCTAAAGGTTCATTATTATTTTTCTTTGTCATCACTCTTTTTTTAAAGGTTTGAACACTGAATTGATTCTTATTAAAACTGCTTCATCTAGAGGGTTTCATGGGTCAAATTTTGTGTCAATGATTGCAATATTAATGATTTGATGGATTTTTTGGTGGGATGGTTTTGTCTCATGGTTTTGATATTTCTTCTTATACTATTGTTGTTATAACAGTTTATCAATTTTCATTAGGTTATTGAGGATGGGAGTGGCACAAAATAATTCCGACATGGAGGAAGGATCATTGGAGATTGGCATGGGTATATTGTTCTCAAACTGTTCATGCTCCTTAGGTTATATATATGCTTCTGGGCCCTGTGGGGACCATAGGGGTGGAGTCTAATACACGGGGACATGTGGGTTTGAAATGTATTTTGAGGATGATGCTTCTCATAAAAAATCTGGTTAATTGGATTTGCAAAGTAATGATTTTCAAGGGCCCAAAGATCAATGGTCAAAATGGGGTCAGTTTTAGAATTATTTTTAGCCCAACACTGAGATCAACTCAAAATGTGTTCAAATTGGGTATGGATATAGTTCATAGAGTAGGTGGGTGTGAGAAGGGGAGAGTGTGAATTTGTGTGTGTATGTGTATTTTTGTTGACTGAGAACCCCAAGACCCCCACCTCTCCCCGAGTGTGAGGGCATTGGGTAAAACTCCGGATACACTCAAACCCTTGAAGCCACGGGCATCGGGTTACTAGAGGACTCGAACCTGGGACCTCTGGTTCCTGAGCCAGAGTGTTTACTAGTTGAGCTACCCTGTGTGGGAAAAATTGAAATTGAGATATCCAGAGATAATGGTGACTAAATCTTCTTTGTGCATGTTACAGAGTATAGAACTGTTTCTGGAGTTGCAGGACCCCTGGTTATTTTGGAAAAAGTTAAGGTATTCCCTTTTTCCTTGTTCAGTTAAGTATTGTTGTTGTAACGTTCCTTTGTAATTGATAACTTTGAAAGTGCTTCTTGGAGTCTTCACTCTGCTGCTGTACTGTTTCAGGGTCCAAAATACCAGGAAATTGTGAATATACGATTGGGAGATGGGACAACTCGACGTGGTCAGGTCCTGGAAGTTGATGGGGAGAAAGCTGTTGTGCAGGTTGTTGTTGTTCCTCAGACCCTTTGTTGCAGTAGATGTGACATACTACTTTGACAAAAATGATTCCAAAATTTAACTCTTGAGTGTCCAATATGTTGTAAGTTGTTGCATGAACACGACAACGCCACAAATAATTGTTTCCTAGTTCATACAGGTGTAAAAGCTTTACAATGTTTCATCAGCAACTATGAAATGCGTGACATACCAGTGCAAAACACTTGTAGATACACATACTCACTCTTTGTGGACTATTTTAATGCTTTTTAACCTTGTTTTTTAAGAAAACTAAAATATTACAACACCTTTCCCCTCTTAAAATCTAATTAAAATATCAATATATTTGTCACCTAAATGCTTGGAGTAAATGATGCAGCGGGTAGGATCGAGACTGGAGATGATCTGGGTTAGAGTTGGGTTTGATGGATAAATGGGTGAAATAGGAAAGATGATGGAATTAATGGGATTGATAATGAATATAAATGGAGTAATGGGTTAATGGAACGGTGGTTGTTGAGTACTGAATGGGGTATAATAAAGGATGAGGGAAATAGGAAAGGGAATTAAATGGTGTATGGTGCAAACAATGTTGGTGGTCTTAGGAAGATGAGGGTCCGAATGGAGAAGATGGGGATAGAGCAGAGGGTCTTTGGTTGTTGTTGGGAAGCGGCATTGATGGAAGGTAAGGAGAAAGGTGGAAGAACGGGTTGAATAGAGATGGGTGGCAGCGGCGTTGGATCCGTCGATTGAGAAGGGTTGAGGTGACGGCCACTCGGCTGGGAAGATAGCAGAGCAACTGGCGGGGAGGGGCTGCAAGATGCACAGGCAGGGAAGGCTGTGCGTGGAGTCGCTAGAAGAATAGAGGAACCGTAGAAGAGAACACGGCCACAGGCAGTAGAAGAAAGAGAGGAGAGAAGAAACATAGAAGAAGAAGTAAAGATAAAGAAGAATAGAAGGGTTGTCGGAATCCACCGACGGGAGAGGAGAGAGACGGGCGCACCCGCAGAGGGGAGGAGATAAAATCTCAAAGCAATTTCATTATCAATAATCTATTTATTACAATGCTAGAGAGGGGTTTTTATAAAAACCCAAAACTAAAAATAACAATAAAAATAAAAAAAGAAAATAAAAGAAATAGAAATAGTATCCTAAAAGAAACAGAAATAGTATCTTAAAAGAAATAGAAATATTATCCTAAAAGAAATAGAATTCTAAGCAAATCTAATCTTACAAATAAAGCAATGGAAATAAATAAAAATAGAAATTTCCCAAATTTCTTCGATTCTTGGCCGGATTTCCAATTCGGGCGAGATTCTAATTTTCGGGTCGATACCCGTGCTACATCAGTAAAACTAGTGTATTATTTTCTATTGTGTTATTTTTGCACCTAATTTTCATTTAAAATAAACAGATTTAATTTTATTGAAGTATGGTGCCCTGTCCATGTGCCCCTTTTTTGGCCATGTCCAACAACTTGACCCGTCTCAGACACTGACATTTGTACCCGTTCCCATACAACTTAGATCAGAAGCTACACTGAAACATTATTATCATTATTGTATTTGTCAATTTCTTTTAGTATGACTCATTAGTCTCTTGTTTCCCAACCTGTCTATATCACTTTGGAACTTTTTAGCAAATGATTTCTTTCTTAGATGCTCAAAAGCACTATGAATAATCATCACATTATCTCAAAACCTTATCCCCTCTACTTGGGTTGGCTTTGTCAGTTCTCCATTTCCACTCAACTGTATCTAAAGCCATCTTTCATCTACATCTTGGCCAATTGGGAATGTGCACCTTGTGGATTGTTCTAGAGTGCCCACAGCTTGCCACTGCTTCGATTGGAATTTTCTGACTTTTCTTTGTCATTTTTTAGCTGTTGAATGTGGATATATATAATTCAATTTGTTCAACCACTAGCCAATTCTTTGCTTGACTGATATTGTAAGTTTCAGTAAAGTTGAATTAGTTCAATATGTGGCCCACCTTTCGTTAAAGAAAACCCTTCGATCTCAACCTCTCTTTGTGATACTTGCAGGCCCCACTGTTGTGTCCATGACAAGTATTTACATTTGGATTTGGAGATGCATTATGGTGTAACTTGGATTTATGACACCTTATAATGATCTCAATCCAATAGTAGTGGGTCTTTTGGATGGCTGATGTTGTGGCCCATCTTCTATCATGAAGGAACATTGAAATCTAAGAGTTTTATTTGATGAAAAAGTAAGCCCTACATGCTAAATTAAGTTAAACCTTGCAACAACTCACAGTGTGTTCGAGCTTATCTAATCATTTCTCCTAATTGGAGAGGTACCTCTCTCTCTCTCTCTCTCTCTCTCACAGTAGAGTTAGGTCTGTCTTGTCAGAATAATTTTTGTTGATGGAAATCTCAGGGTCCATATGCAAAACTAACTCAAACCTTACAACAACTTACAATATGTTTGATCATATTTAATCATTCTAATTGGAGAGTTAGATGTGTGTGTGTGTTTTGTTACGTATGTCTTTATCAGAACAATTTTTATTTGTAAAAACCTTGGGGCCCATCAGTTGGATAGTCCACGTCTTTCAAGGCATGGCTTGTATATGCATTCTCATCATCATCATCACAACTTGAAAAGCCGACCTCAAATAGATGAGACTGTGGCTTTGATGATGTGAATTTTGTTTATACTAATATAGTTTTTCTCACTACTCTTTCTAACCAAGGAACCTTTAAAAGTATAAAGTTTTCCTTTCGCGTGTATTCTTCATTGACATATTGTACTGTTAGGTTTTTGAAGGAACTTCAGGGATTGACAACAAATATACAACTGTGCAGTTCACTGGAGAGGTATCTGACCATTATTTAGTAAACATTGCCTGTTCCAATTTTAAATCAAATATGTTTTTTTCATTCATTATGCAAGTATTTGCCCACTATGAATCATCTTCTATTGTGGGTTCTGAGAGTTCTAGATTGATTCTTTTCCAGTGGGAACCAACAGGGTAGTTCTCAATTTTTCTTATTTTTAATTTCTCATTTTCGGTGGGTATGTGGTGCAAAGAACGGGGGGGGGGGGGGGGGGGGGAGGTTTGGGGGGCGGGCGAAATCTGGGGTTATTATTTTTGTTTTCATTCATTAACTAAGACATGAAAATCTGGACGCAGGGTACGGGCGAAATCTGGGGTTATTATTTTTGTTTTCATTCATTAACTAAGACATGAAAATCTGGACGCAGGGTTATTATTTTTGTTTTCATTCATTAACTAAGACATGAAAATCTGGACGCATTTTTCTTGGATTCTTATTTTTCTTCCATCTTCAGCCTGGCAAGGTTTCATACATACCAATTTACATAATCAAATGCTGTATTTTATTACATGGAAGTCCATAACATTTGCAATGTGATGGATGGACTATATTTGTTTCAAACATGCAAATGTCCAATGGGGCTTAAATTGCATTATTTAGCAAATCCAGTCATCCATTATTGCCTTACATATGCATAGTTAAGCAGAGTTGTCTGCGCTGCAATATTTTGTTGCTATAATGGAGTTGACCTATCTTGTAATATCCTATAATACATTGACATAAAACTATCTTGTCATGTTCTATAAGACATTGACATACTGCACCCACTGACTCATGCTACATTGTCACTTGATCCATTGACATTGCTCTGCTCTTGGTAGAAGATTCTGTTTGTGACCTCAGACAATGACCATGAACCAGTCACAAGTCACAACTGTTAAGTGTTAGTTGTTTAGTGGGTCTTTTTTTTTTTTTGAAATGGTTCATGTATTTAGTGCGTCTTATTCAACTGTTTAGTTATGCCTTACGGAAAAATGTTAGTGAAGTGAGTAAGCTAGGAGAATGGGGCTGACAGTTTCACTTGAAATTGATCCCATGCAAAAGGATAATTGCTTACTATTGAACAAGAACTAAAATTAAAGAACCTGTCTTGAGGACAAAATAATAATGATAGTAGTACTATTCTAAATAATAATGACTATCTCTCGGTCCAAAATTCCTCCATCATTTCAATAGAAATGAATCAACTGAACCATTGATATCTATTGGACTAGCCCTACACAGAAATCATTCATTAATTCAAACCCATAACACATAATTATTGTAACTAGAGCAGCAATCCTGAACCTGTTGAAATTAACATAGATAAAATAACAACTCGGTGCCTGTTGGAAGCATCATGGAATTAATGACAATGCAGTGCCTATTGGAATCAAGCTTGACCGACAAAGTCTAAAGTTCAAAACCTGTCGGTCTGTCTTCCATCCAGCACAACGCTATTGAAGTGTCATAGATCAACAATCCAGAACTCGTTTACTTATTTTCTTAGTTTCTTCCTTATAAAGCATTTAATTAAAAACTCTGATGTCATTATGTCACTTCTGTCATGTTCTCAGTTGAAAATTTTGGCCAAAATCCAAATTTTCATTTGAAATTTGTTGGCTTGGGTCCGCGTCAAAACATAAATATTGGCAATATCAGCATTTTTAAAAAAAAAAAAAAAACTGTATCAGTGGAAATTTGTCAGATTTTGGATGAAATATGTTTGATTTTGGCCAAAATTTTGGCAAAATTCGGTTAAATTTCTGATTTCACTGATATGGTCAATATGACCCATTTATAAATTTCGGCCAATGTAGCTAATATGGCCAAATATTAGCTGAAATTTTTTAATCCCTCCAGGGACAAAAGAATTAATTTCGACAGAAATTTGTAACTTGGGCCATGTTCCAAACGTGGTTTAACCAGTTTGTTTCGTCCATATTCTAGTTTGGTGAGATGTGGTTAATCTCATTTATCCACCCTTTTGACATTCCTTGTTACAAAGGAAATCTGTCTCTTTAATTGCTTCACCATGTCATCTTGACACTTATCCTTTATTGTCTTTTCATTTGCAGGTTCTGAAAACTCCGGTGTCAATGGATATGCTCGGGCGTATTTTCAATGGATCGGGGAAACCCATTGACAACGGCCCACCCATCTTACCTGAAGCTTATTTGGATATTTCAGGTGAGCAGTGTCACATGTGCTGATGGACTTAAAAGGCAGTGGCTTTCTTTGATACCTTGAAATGCATGTTCCTCTCTGCACTGAAAGCTCTTACATATCTGGTGCAGGAAGTTCTATCAATCCTAGTGAGAGAACATATCCTGAAGAAATGATTCAAACGGGTATATCTACAATTGATGTCATGAACTCCATTGCTCGAGGCCAGAAGATTCCCCTTTTCTCAGCTGCTGGTCTTCCTCATAATGAAATAGCTGCTCAAATCTGTCGTCAAGCTGGCCTTGTGAAGCGTCTAGAAAAGACTGGAAATCTCATGGAGGTATACAACTACCGATTGATATCTTTCAAAAACTAAATAGTTGGAAAGTAGACAAGGGCCAAGAACTTTTATTTTTTGTTAGCTTTCTTTCATTTTTTGTTCGTCTTCTCTTCTTGTTTTCTTTATGTTTGTTTGAGTTCTTTGTATTTGCACCTCTTTGCTTTTTATCTATTAATATTATTAAACTATTTTCAAAAATAAAAGATTTATTGACCACCATTAAACTTGATATAATTGGTGATACAGAAGATGTGTATAAAGAAATACAGAACTATGTAACTACCATGTTAGAGAGGATTTCCCAATGGACAAACCTTCCCTATCAATTATTCTTGCTTAAAAGAGTGCCATCTCACTTCTATCTTTGCATGGATGAAACAAATCTTTCGATGTGGATAGGGAGTGGCTATTTCTGTTCTTCTTCATCCAAATCACCTTATAAGGCAGAGTCGATTAAGGCAGTTCTGTGAAGTATGTAGGTGGCAGTTCTCAATGAATATAGTAACCATTTCAAAAAGAAAAAAAGAAAAGAAGAAAAGAGAAAGTATGTAGCCTCCAATTGAAGAACTAAAAAGCTAGAAGGAGGAGAAGGAAGTGATTGAAACTTAGACGGAAGGAATAAACAGGATATGATAGATTGCGGATTGACAAGGTATGGTTTATTGTTGGGAAGAATGGAAGAGCCTACCTGAAAATTCCAACCTCAAATGATGGGAAGTAGTAAGAATGATGATGATAAGGAGTTGATTTAATGTAAGATGATCAAGTTTTAGAGGTATTAATTTCTAATTGGGCCAGTAGAACCAATAACTTCTTTTGGCAAAAGTCAAATAATCTTTTAGCGATATCAGTGTATTATTTTTTGGTCTAGTTGAAAACTCAAGACTCGATCAAATACATTAGAATAATGTTATTTCAACAAATTTATATGTATGTACATGTTCAAAGTTATATAAAATACTTAAAATGATGAAGACTGAATCAATATTTAAAGAGAAGAAGAATAAACAGAGAAAAGTAGGAGAAAAACTGAGGAAAAGCGAATATGAAAATAAAATCTGAGAGAAAGGAAAATGGAAGAATCCTCACTTATGAGAATCTTCATAAATGGTATTGCACCGTTGTTAATGTTTGTGCTTGGCAAAAGATGTTGATCACCTATTTCTCCACCATCCTTTCTTCTTGCAAGTTTGGAATTGCACCCTTGACCTCTTTAACATGAGGTGGGTCATGCAATCTTTGGTCGCTATTTCCTCCAATGCATGGATGTTTTTTGGTGGGTTTTCAAGTTCCTCCAAATCTTGATTTCTTGCTTTATTTGCCACCTTAGGTGTCTCTGGTGGGAGAGCAATAACCATGTCTTTTGACACAACAGGGAGAGATAAAATGACTCCCATGTCTTTCCTTTCTCACCTCGCAAAACAAAGCGAGTTTTTTTGTCCAACTCAGTGATTCATCCTAGTCAAATAAAAAACTGAAAAGTAGCCCAGAGTTTTTCCGATGGGTTACTTGTTTTTCTCAACGAGTTGAGTTGACTCATCCAAGTCAACCAAATAAAAAACTACTTTCTAAGCCATGAGCATATACTAACATTGTTACTTTTGCCTTTTGAGCATTACAGTCCACCCCCTGGAACTAGGTTATCCTATTAATACCATTATCACCCCTTAGCACACAGAATCACAATGGCTGGGATTTCATTTTAAACTCTGTAGATCTGATATTTTCAACAACTTGTGGAAGTTTGGACCACTTTAAAATTATTTTTCTTCCTCTTCCAGCAATAGATTCTCTGATATTATGTTTTTTTTTTTTTTTGGAAAGGTATTCTTATGCTATTTTTAACCACCTAAGTTCTTCATAAATGGATACCCATGTGAGAAGCAGCATTATTGTAAAAAGCGAATCATATACTAAAATTGTTCTCTGTCTTGATCCGTGAATCATGTACTGTAAATCAGAGAATAATAAGATATGAGCAATTCTCTATAAGGCTTATGGGCGTGTATCTATGGGATTAGTCTCACCTCTAATGTAGGGTGAGGATACCCATGTTACTCAAAAAATTAATATGAGCTATTCTCCAATTTCCTTCAATATTAAGTAATCATTCATATCGATTGCAAAAATAAAGTAAAAGAATATATAACTACTTGAATGGATCTCAAATTTCAAAGTTTCAATTTTAAAAGTATAATACTCTCTAAATAACATTATAAAAAGTCATTATTCAAAAAAAATCTAAAAAGTCATCATTACAAAAAAAAGGTAAAAAATCCAATAATACTAAGTGTATGCCCAATTAATGTTTTAAATATAAAGTTAACAATATATTAGAAAGCACCCCCCTCCTCATTCATATCGATTGCAAAAATAAAGTAAAAGAATATATAACTACTTGAATGGATCTCAAATTTCAAAGTTTCAATTTTAAAAGTATAATACTACTATATACTCTAAATAACATTATAAAAAGTCATTATTCAAAAAAATCTAAAAAGTCATCATTAAAAAAAAAGGTAAAAAATCCAATAATACTAAGTGTATGCCCCAATTAATGTTTTAAATATAAAGTTAACAATATATTAGAAAGCACCACCGCACCCCCCCCACAAAAAAAAAAAAAAAAAAGAAATTTTAAAAAAGCCCAAAAATCCTTTGTGCCCAACAACTCAAGGCTTTAAAACCATCAACACCAAAAAATTCATGTTTTCACATTCCAAATAGCCCCATAATCCCATCATTTGTATGAATTATATATCCTTGCTCCTGTGATTTCGTATTAATCATAAGATACAAATAGTATCAAAGATTTTAACAGTGATAAGCAAAATTTTCCAGCTCATTCTGCAACTTGGTGTGTAACAATGTATCATGGCATGATCTTTTCTTGTTCTCTTTGAGCAGTTGATAATTAGTAATTACTGATTTTTTCATGATTTGGCAGGATGGAGAAGATGAAAATTTTGCCATTGTGTTTGCAGCCATGGGTGTAAACATGGAGACAGCTCAGTTCTTCAAACGTGATTTTGAAGAGAATGGTTCAATGGAGAGAGTGACCCTCTTCCTGAATCTGGTATGTCTATTAATCTGATCAAAATAGTGGGTGTAACCTCTGGTCCACTGACCTGGACATATGCACTTGGTGCAGATGGCATGGTTTTGGTGCTGATATTTTTGTTATGCAATTTTTACAGGCAAATGATCCCACTATTGAGCGCATTATTACCCCTCGAATTGCTCTTACAACTGCAGAGTATTTGGCTTATGAATGTGGAAAGCATGTTTTAGTCATATTGACGGATATGAGCTCATATGCAGATGCACTTCGTGAGGTAATGGTTCTATTGTTTGTTTAGATGAGTTTGAGAAAGTTCATTAATTGGATAAATCTTGTCATTAATGCTGGATTAAATGATTTCAGTCTATTGTGAATACCTTTCACTTTTTTTTTTTGTGATGCCTCATCATATATTTGAGATGCATAGTATGGTTCTGAGGAAAGGATGGTGTATGCCCAATATTTTATTATTATGCTCTGGTTATTTATTTACAAAGGAGGTTGGAGAAAGTTGAAAGTTGATAGTGCTTTAAAAGTTGAAAGTGCTTTAACATGCCCTGTTCTGTTTCCTTAATTGCCCTGATGGTTTGGTGAATGGAGCCTATCTGGTATGCCAGAACATTGATATGTTGGCTGTTTAGGTCTTTGGGGCCTTCTGTTATGACTATGGGGCGCGCACACAGAAATCCATATCGTTTCTCTCATACGTGACAAAGGGTCTCTCCCTCTCTCTCTTACACACACGTGCGCGCACAGAAAAATATGGCTAATAAAGTCGTAACAATCTTTTATGTTATTGTTATCTTTTGTGATTTTCATATTAAATGCCATTCTCCTATCAGTCATGAAAGTTTCTATTTTGTGCATGACTCACGAGTCATTTTGGTTGCAGGTTTCAGCAGCTCGAGAGGAGGTTCCAGGTAGACGTGGGTATCCTGGTTATATGTATACTGACCTAGCAACAATTTACGAACGTGCCGGACGTATTGAAGGACGAAAAGGATCCATTACTCAGATACCTATTTTAACCATGCCTAATGACGGTAACTTCATATTTTTTTTCAGGAAGCAGTTAATTTTTATAATAGATAAATGCATGATTCTACCATGATATCTGTTCCTCTCTCATTACTTGTGAATTGTGCAACTGGTTTTCTTGCATGTATCAGATATCACACATCCCACTCCAGATCTTACGGGTTACATTACTGAGGGGCAAATATATATCGATAGGCAACTCCACAATCGACAGGTGCAGTTACAAAGTTTATGGTTTCCACATCATTATCTGGACTAGAGTATCATTATCTGGGGTGGTTTAATTGCATTGAAATCCAATTACTGCATTGTATGAGATAGTCACAGTTTAATTGATGTGATTTATTTAATGAATTATCAGAGAAACTTCCATTTTTGGTCATACGCACAAGCAACCCATGGGCTCCACCTTTTTACACATCTTCTCTCATTCCCTTCTCTCCCCCACCTCTACCACCCACCCTTTTTCCTCATTAAAGGATCAAAGAAGTACTTGGTATTTGCATCAATGCTTACACATCAATAACTTGCAATGCTGCTTGCAGCATTTCATTTCCCTCTCACGTGTGCATATAATAGTATATCATATATATGCATATGGCATAGATTTTTTTTGATGTAAGGCTCTCCATTCATTTGTGTCTTCTGCAGATATATCCACCTATCAATGTCCTTCCATCCCTCTCACGATTGATGAAGGTAATGGATGATATGGTCCAAATAAATCCATTTGTCCTGATTTAGTCTTTTAAACTTTTGTGATATATGTCAAATTATTAGTTAGAAAAAAGGATATGAAGAGGTCTTCATTAAGAATCACTATTTATTTTGCAGAGTGCTATTGGTGAGGGAATGACACGCCGTGATCATTCTGATGTTTCTAACCAGGTGAGTGAGTTAAAGGTGTATGTCTTGTGCACACAGTTACATCTAGAATGACTAACTATTCCTCATTGATTTTCGTGTTCAGTTATATGCGAATTATGCAATTGGGAAGGATGTCCAAGCAATGAAAGCTGTAGTTGGAGAAGAAGCTCTCTCTTCAGAGGATCTGGTCTCTTGCTCTTCCCCACCCCCGCCCAATTTGGCAAACGAAGAAAAAAAAAAAAGATAGGAATTTGGAAAGCAAAACAATTATTGATAAACATTTTTCCCCATTCCATTTTAACAATAACAGCCGCCCCGCCCCCCCCCCCCCCAAAAAAAAAAAATTCATTTTTCATACTCTTAGATGTTCTTTGGTGGGTCTTCCATGTTTTCTGATCTCTCGCAGCTTTCCTTCTTTTGCCACTATTTGAAGTCTTTGATGGGAAATGGAGCCAAACATGAAATGCATTTTTTGTACTTTGCCCCTAAAGGAATTCCAAGGCATGTCCAAATCAGATTGGTTTCATGCTTGGAAGGAGAGCACTGGTCTTGGTTACAGGCTGTTGTTTTTGGTGTCACTTTGAACTGTTGCATTGGTGATGTGTTGCTTGGTGTTTTGCCCTTCTTTCCTTTTTGTGCACTTGTCCCCTTATTAAATGAAATAAAGTTGCAATGTCCAAAAAAGGCCTTTGAGAAGAATTGAAAAGTGAGAAAATTTTAGAATGAGAGTGGGAATGGAGATGCTAACCTGGCTTGACCTTTGCTTCCAAACATGATTTAGAATGGGAATGGACCCATTCCATGCCATTGATTCAAGCTAACAAATGCCCCCAAGTATGATTTCGAATTCTGTCATCAGTCATCACCAAAGCCATTTATCCCCTCCCCTTCTAGGCTTGGCTTTTGAAGTTCTGTTTTTCCAGTCAATCCCATCTGATGTCATTCTCTATGACTTTACATCCTTATCATATCATTTTTAACCTATAAGAGTTTCAATTGAATGTATGGATACCCCAAAACTTTTTTAAAAAGAATATGAATATCCAATACACACAGCTTTACTAACTATGCTATTCTTTCTGTTGGTCTACAGCTCTACCTCGAGTTCCTTGACAAATTTGAAAGGAAGTTTGTTATGCAAGGAGCGTATGACACCCGTAACATCTTCCAGTCACTTGATCTAGCATGGACACTGCTGCGTATCTTCCCCCGTGAACTGCTCCATCGTATTCCAGCAAAGACCTTGGATCAGTACTACAGTAGAGATGCCACCAACTGATGTAGACTTCAGACTTGCTTTGCTCAAGATAGTCTGTTCGTATGCATCGTCTTCTTTTGGTCAAAATGCTTGTTGAAACCCCGGATGAATAAATTGTTGGGTACTGCTAACGGGTCCCTCTTTGGTTCTATCTCTAGGTATTCTAGCTGTTCTTTTAAATTTTACAAAATCTATTTATTATTGTATCTGGCTTTTGTAGCATCGTGCCTCTGCCCTGTTAGGGTACATGCTTTAATTTATGCTTAGGATTTCTTATCTGTGCATGTATTGTGATTATTGGATTTGTTATAGAGAAATCAAAATTTTAGTGTGATTTTTTTTGTGATGACCTTGCTTATGAATGAGGTTTGTAATTAAGTAGGCCATTGGGCCGATCTGTTCCCATCCCCCACTTCTCTTTTTAGCCGTCTGTATTTCAGTGTAGGGCCCAATGAGACCTCAATCAATTTAGTTTGGGCTGGGACAGACAGTGTGTAGTGGCCCCGAATCTGGCCTGACTCGGAATAACAAATAATATCTAATTAATTAATTAATTTATTATCTATTAATTTTAGCCTTGTACCCTATCCAAGTTTAACTTATTACTTCAATTTTTCATAGTCCAATGGACTCACATGAATGGGAATCCCTCTCAGCTTTTATTTTCTATTAAAAGTTTCTTTCATCTTTCTAACTTTTGTCAAATATTTATAGAAATTTGGGCTGCATTCAGTAAGTTTGGTTTGAATAAAATAAAATTTGAATTGGGTATCAAACAAAAATATGTTTTTCTCCTTAGCCAACTTCACCAAATTTGATCCGACCTGGCCCATTGCATTGCCTCTACGACATGACATTGTGGACATTCATATTGATGTATTAGTCTTCCTTTATTTCCTTGATGAAGTCAACTGCTTGGTATTTTTATACTTGGCTCATTTACTGACGGCAATGGATGGGGTTGATCGTTGCAGTTACAGAACTGCGGGCCATTGGGATGGATACTCATGAACTTTATTCTAACAAAACTACCACACAATAAATCAAGCAATGGAGTATTGTTTACAAATAATATAGTTGGAAGACCACACTATATGTATTTTTTTTTATGATGGAAAACTCTAAGATTTCCGCTTTATTTGAGTACGAGGGTGTTGGGTAAAATTTTAGATGCACGCAAACTCTTACAAACTATGTGTATCGGGTTACTATGGGACTTGAATTTGGGACCTATAGTTCTTGAGTCTACAGTATTAAACAAAAATTAAAGTAAAAAAGCCATGGAAGAACGGATATGCTATAATACATCTTGTTTGAACTATGAAAGATTTGAAGACCAAAAATTAAGATACATGTTACATAAATTTGACATTTTCATGTGTTCTCATAAATTTTTTTAAATATATTAAATAGAAAAAGACTTGATATTACATTCAAATTTAACTTTGTTATAGAATTTTAAAACATAAATCTTTGTTTATAGTTACGTCTATTGAGTTGCTTTCCTTTGGATGTCCTGTGAGATCCATAGCAGGGGTCCAAAAAATGCTTCGGCCGATATGATAATTTTCTCTCTCATCCGATTTTTCTATTTTATTGCATTTCTCTCTCCTCCGATATTCAAAACCGTGAAAAACCATAAAAAAATCCTAAAAAACCGTGAAAAATCGTGAAAAACTGTATCGGTTCTTTTTTTTAAAAAAAAAAAAAAATCAAATAAATTTTAAATACCGATTTTTATGCATATCGGCCGATATGGTGACCGATATTTGGTCTGAATATAGGTCATATCGGCCGATAACCTTTTTTACTAGCCGATACATATCGTATTGGCCGATATCGTTCGACCCTGAAAAATCGATACATATCGGCCGATATTTCGACCCCTGATCCACAGGAGTGGGGTCCAATCCATGAATGAGTGAGTTTGAACGTATTTTTAGGATAGTGCTTCTTATAAAAAAACTAAGTCCATTAGATTTAAACAGTCATGATTTTCAGAGATCTAAGTATCAATAGTCAAAATGAGTTAAGTTTTGAATGGATTTTTAATCTAACGATGAGATTAACTTGAAATATGTTCAAATTGGATATAGATAAATCTAGAGGTAAATGGGTATAAAAAAGAGTATCAATTTGAACTCCAGTACATCTCACATGAGTCCCTAAGTTAACGGTCATTCGTGGTTGATCGTCGGCCACTGTGAAAAAGTTCCTACACTAGTTAAAAGGAAAAAGAGAAATAATTACAAATTTTGTCATGTCTTTTATGTAGCACCCCCACCCAAAGGTCCCACATCGGTTTGGAGCTTGGGTGATGGGGGCTTTATTTGAGAGGGAACAACTCTCTCCGTTGTGAGGCCTTTTGGACCTGACCATGAAGGACAGGGCTCAAAGCAAAACCGTGCGGGTCGTGTAGGGCCAAAGCGGACAATATCACGATAGGGTAGAGTCGGGTCGTCACATTTTATCTTTTCTAAATGATCGTTGTTGAGAAGTACATCAATTATCATAAGGAAAAACAAATGTTCAAATCATATCATATATAAAGAAGAGAATAACAATTCAACTATATGTACGTTGTGTGTACACTATATGTACGTCAAATATACATAAATAATTAAAATATATTTGAAAAACAAATTTTCAAGAATACATTTCATACAATATGAGACGAGTATTCAATGACAAACTGCTAAACCATGCAGAAGCTCAACAACATGGTTAAACAATTTAGCGTGGTAAGGGAATTTCAATTATCATAATTATTGGTCTTTTTCCGTCTTTCAAAGGTTTTCCACTCAATTTAAATCATGATTGGTACGAACAAATGCATTCAACCAAACTGAGATGAACCAAAGGACATTAAATTGCATACAAATATCAATCTAAACAACTCAAAATAAAGTATGCCCACCAATATAACAAGCTGAATTTAATTAATATACATACCTATTAATCTGAACTTAATTAGAGGCACATTAATCAAAAGGAAATTCTCAACCAATTAAGGCACATATGAAATTTCAAAGGAGTACAATTTTAAATTACATTTTAGAACATATGCTAGAGATAAATCTCTAATTAGCCGTTTACCTCCCCTACCTCAACTTTATGGTGCAAAAATTAAATTTGCAAGTAAACAATTTGTACCTCCTACTAAACAATCAAAGTACACAACTTCTCTTGGCTTGAACTTCATGAGCCATCTCTGCATTAACGACTCTTAAAAGAGGTTAATGGCTTCAACATGACTAGTTATTCTTCCACATTCTCGAGGCAACTCCAATTCTTAAAATGGGAAAGCTTTCCAACCATCCTATCTTCTGATTTATACTAATGCTGCTAGAGCTTTCATCACTTCACTATACCGAATTCCTTCATGAGGACAATTGCAACGATCCGACCTGACAACAGGGCTTAAGGCTTGACTCAGTAAGATATTGTCCGCTTTGGGCCTCACACACAGCTCAAACCCGCACGGTTTTATTTTTGGGCCCGGGCCCACGACCTGACAACAGGGCTTAAGGCTTGACTCAGTAAGATATTGTCCGCTTTGGGCCTCACACACAGCTCAAACCCGCACAGTTTTATTTTTGGACCCGGGCCCACGTGGCCCGGCCCAAAACACGTCTTACAAGGTCAAGGGGCTTTGGCCACTTAAAAGTCCTCTCCATTTCATCCTCCCAACCGATGTGGGACTTTTTCACTTTCCCACATCTGGTTGGGGGGAGTGGGTATCACAACAATCATGGGGTTCTGCCAATTCATACAAATCTTCTTTGCTCCAAACGTCGAGACTAAATTAGAACTAAGTCACATAAATCTTATGTTTTCCACACTTGGTCTGAGGTGGTGAACCTAAAACTCTCATATTATATTCAGTCGTGTCTCCAAAATTCGGAGCGTGATAGTTAAATTGTCAAGAAACTATCCGTTGTAAGTTGGTTCACAAAAAATAATATTTGGGTAAGAAAAAAAAACTTTCAACTTTTGTTTTTTAAATTCAAGCAACAATTCAATTTAAGCGTTGCTATTAAAACTAAAAAAGTGAACTAGTTCACAGTGGATAATTTCTCTTGAATTGCCTCAGGTTAATGCTTTTAAGTTTAAAGATGCTATTGAGGTGTAATGTTTAGCTGAGTTTTTGTATACTTGTTTAGACTTTTCATTGCATCCACCTATTTTGTGATGGGTGATCCATGGAAAACATAAAAAAAAAACATTGGTTAACGTTGTCCAAGTGACCTACTAAATAGAGCTAAGCTATCAACACCACGTTGAGGACTTTCCACTTTGTGATTTAGTCCTTGCAGGTACGACCTTAAATTGGATTACATCTTGTTTATATTGTTTCGTGTTTGCTCTTACTTCCTACGTTGTTTCTCCGATAGAAAAATGCTGTTAAATTTTGAGAAACATATAGTGTTTACATTAACACTACTTTTTTAATTATTGTGCTTGGCAATGGATTTTCAGCTAATGTTGTTACAGCTACAAGCGGATAATTGAGAATCAGGGATTCAAATCTCAGTATTGGCCGATATCTCAGCCGAGAAATTTCTTTTACCTAATTTGTTTTAATTAAAATATGAAATATCAGACGATACATATCGTATCGGCCCGATATATAAAGTTTTTAACAAACGATATTTAAATCCCTACTGAGAATATCTGTCAATTTCAAAAAATAAGCAAGCCCATAAAAGGCCCAAAGGGCTTTTTTATACCACATTATTTGGGCCATTTACAAATTAGCTCATATTTCAGGCCTATGGGCCACATACGTTCTGAGAAGGCCAGGCTTGGGCCGGTCAGGCACTCAGGCTCTTGTCCTGGCCGGGCCCCACCGTTTCTCAAATTTAGAGGCGGAGCTCTGGAGCAGGGGTAAAAAAATCGGCCGGGCCGTTATCCCGGCCGATTTTTCATATCGGCCGATATATCGGTTCGGCCGATATATCGGCCGAACTTTTTCTCTCTCCTCCCCGTTTTTTTTTTTTTTTTTTTTTTTAAAAAAAAAAAATCCAAAAAAATTACAGCAAATGCAGAAAATTATGAGCTTATTGAATATGTAATTTTTTCATAAAATATCGGACATTTACATCTTCTAATATATTTTTGAAGTTACGATAGTGGGAAATTATATAAATAGTAATAAAATGGTGAAAATTACAAAAAGAAATAAAATAAAAGGAAAAAATTGCATCCCTTTAAAAGAAGTTATTATACATTAAATAACAGCAAATAAAAAAAGTTCATGTATTATTTTATAGGTTTTACCATTTTCTAACATTTATATATCATAGTCCATAGATAATAATGAAATAATTACAAAAAGAAATAAAATAAAAGGAAAAAATTGCATCCTTGTAAAAGAAGTTAGTATACATTATATAACAGCAAATAAAAAAACTTCATGTATTATTTTATAGGTTTTACCATTTTCTAACATTTATATATCATAGACCATAGATAATAATGAAATAATTGCAAAAATAAAGAAAATAAAAGGAAAAAATTTCATCCCTGTAAAAGAAGTTAGTATACATTAAATAACAGCAAATAAAAAAATTTCATGTATTATTTTATAGGTTTTACCATTTTCTAACATTTATATGTCATAGTCCATAGATAATAATGAAATAATTACAAAAAGAAATAAAATAAAAGGAAAAAATTTCATCCCTGTAAAAGAAGTTAGTATACATTAAATAACAACAAATAAAAAAATTTCATGTATTATTTTATAGGTTTTACCATTTACTAACATTTATATATCATAGTCCATAGATAATAATGAAATAATTAAAATAAGGAGTAAGTGAATGTAAAAAATGTTGCTGTAAATTTTAACATGTTAGTAACAGTAACTAAGAGCAAATGAAAAATGTTCATCTATTATTTTATAGGTATTATCATTTTCTAACTTTTTTTTTCATTTATGCTATTTTATGTTGAAATAGTTAACAAAAATGAATAAATAAATGAAAAAAAATAGTAACTAACAAAGTACACAAAAACTAACTACAGATACATTAAGATGGAAAAAAAATTATAATACCTATGTAAAGCTTTTATTACTACATATCTTATTTAACTTCAAGCGTTTTTTAACTTCTTTTATGTTATTTTTGGCTAAAAAAATTAAAATAAAATACAGATAAATTGAAATAAATTACAAAACTTACAAGATCAGTAGATCTGTAAATGAAGAAACCTTTGAACGGTCTGGATCGTTCGGTTTCAAACAAATCCGGGTCGTTTAGAACTTACTTAAATCAAGTAATGAAGAGTGCAATTTTTTTGAAAGATAAATAGTAAAATCTGGTTTTCTCTTTGAAAATAAGGTGTGAAATTTTAGATGTAGGTGAATGGTATTTATAGGAAAAAATTGGACCGGTTCGATTTTTTGGATTTAAAAAAAATAATAAAATATTCAGGCATGCCGGACCAGCCGAATCCTGCAGTCCGCTGTACACAGAGATGTGATGGGGAGAAATTGGTTGACAGGTGAGATCTCGTCCGAGATCTCGCCCGATATATCGGATATGAGATATCGTCCGATATATCGGCAAAATATCGCCGAACTTGAGTTGGGCCCAGGCCCGAGATTTACTGTTTTCAGGGGGAAAAAACGGCCGATTCGGCCCAGATTCGGCCGATTCGGCCGAGATTTGGACCGATATATCGGTCATCTCGGCCGATATTTATTATGAAAAAAAAAGTTTTTTTTTTTAAAAAAAAACAAAAAACCGAATTTTTAAAATTCGGCCGATATGATGACCGATAATTCGGTCAAAAATTCGGACATATCGGCCGAATTTTTTTTTGTACGGCCGATACTATACGTATCGGCCGATATAATTCGGTGGTTGAAAAACCGAATTATATCGGCCGATACGCACAGTATCGGCCGATATTTTGACCCCTGCTCTGGAGGCTCGAGTCATTCGTTCATTCATTCATTTCAGGTTCCTATTTTATCTCTCTCTCTAAGACTAATCCAAATCAAAAGCTCTGAAATAAAAAAAACGATAGCTAGAAACCGCCAAAACCCTAGACCTTGCACTACCCCCGCTCAACAGCTTCTGAGCTTCAATGGCGATCGCAGAAAGCGTCCTCAAACAGGTGAGAATCTCTTATCCTTTATTTCCCCACCTACTCTCATTCTTCTTTCACCTCTTTTCGCCTCTCGATTTGGTGAAAAACGCCCTTTCCTCTCTTTCTCAGGTCGAGTTCTATTTTTGCGATAGCAATCTCCCTCGCGACAATTTCATTAGAAAACTGGTTAAAGAAAGTGAAGACGGAAGTATCCTTTGCAGCAATCATTTTTATTGCATTCCTTTTTTTTTTTTTTTGAACGCCATTTGGATGCGTGGAAAGGTTAGTGCTTTCCTGGAAATAGCCATTTTAAACTGAAAATGGATAAAAGTATTTGCTTTTTTGGTTAGAATGGTTACTATCCAGATGGTACTTTCCTTTGCATTTATTGAAATGGAGGTTCAGTTGCAATGAACTTTCTTGTATTTTGTTTTATGTTATTTCTCTTTTCTTTATCTGATAATTTTGTTTTACGGTTTGTTCTTAACGTCAAATTAAGTGGTTAGTTTGGCTTTGATATGTTCCTTTTCTCGGATGAGAAATCTTCTGGGCTTGGGTGAGGTAACACGGGAAGAAATCACAGAAGGGACATTGTCTGCGGTTGCAGAAACTCTGAGGAATTCCTCAATTCTCAGAGTTTCAGAAGACGGTATGATTTATTTACTTTGTTTTTGGGTTATTCATGGCATGTGGTTTTGAACATGTTATTAATGCTTTGGAGGATGGTAATTTATTATCTATATTTTTAAAGCATTATGTTTTTGAAGATGTTTGTTTTTTTTTAGTTTTTTATTATGAATTATTTGAAGGTGTTATTATTTCTTGCTGGTGTTTGGATGACTTTTAGATGTGAACTGTTTCTCCTCTTCCTCTTTTCACCATTGAATTTCAATCATAAAGTGAGTGGTTTCTTTGAAGTGGTGTTTCCCCACTTTGGATTTGCTCCACTCAATGGTGTAACCCTACTGAACAATTACCCCACATCCATTGCTGCCTTAGAGGAGATACTTTTATTCCTTTTTGGTGAATTATATGATTTCATTTGGCTTGTGTTCTTTGAAAAAAAAATTCCTATGCCTTAGAAGTCTAAGCTTATTCTATGAAACTTGCAGAAATTGTACAAAAAATGAATTTATTTATTTGAGAAGTAATAGAACTTGTGAGGTTTAAACGCCTCATGCATGCTTTTGTGTTGGAAAGGGGAATTCTTCTTAATTTTTCATTAAGTCTGATAATTACAATAAGGGAAGGAAAAGGGATGGGGGGCTGAAACTTCTTATTTTGAATGACATTGTTAAATATGTCTTTTTCCTTTTTTGTGACTGTTTGTACTTCAATTTTGTCAGTTGAATGATTTAATATTTATTTTTAGCTCATCTTTGATCAGGCCTATTGTCCTTACTTTGCCATTGTTGTTATTTCAACTTGTCTCTGATGGTTACTATTTCTCAGGGATGAGGGTTGGAAGGATTACTGACATGTCAAAGTTAGATGAGGTTATAGAGCAAGCAGATACAAGGACAATTGCTGCTTCACCTTTGGAATACAATGTTAGGCGTGAAGATGTGGAGTCCTTCTTTACTCAATATGGGAAGGTACGTGATGCTTTACTTTGGATAAATCCATCCTCTATGGGTATATGTTACTCTCTCTCTCTCTCTCTCTCTCTCTCTCTCTCTCTCTCTCTCTCTTTTGGTTGAAATTTTTTGTGGAGATTTGTTGGATTTGTTATTTGCTAGTTTTTTTTTTGAGCAGTCATCAAAGAAAATTCATCAAGAGAGGGGAAGTAAGTGCATGAAAAGGCCTAAAAGAATTAGACCGAGAAAAAGAAGAAGAAACATGATGAGAAGAGAAGACAAAGAGAAAAACTCAAATAAGAAAAACACCCGCCCAATGGTTGTTGACTCCAAGCTTAGCGAAGAAATCTGCCACGCCGTTAGCTGATCTCCCAATTTTGACAAGGAGACACCCATCCCACTTGACAAGCCTCTCACCTCCCTAACCACATTGGTCAATCTCCAAGGTGGGCGTTTCTCACCTGAGACCCATTTAAGAGCATTAGCTGAATCCCCTTTAATAATCAAGTTTTGTTGGCCATAGACCTTCCAAATAACAAGAGCTCTCCTAATACTGAGAATTTCTGCTTCATTTGCATCCTTCACTCCTATTGACTCATTGAACATGATGGATGTTTCATCCAAATGATTTTTGAGTACTCCGCCAATCCCTGCCGGACCTTGATTTCCTCTACAAGCTCTATCAATGTTAAATTTCCAAGTACCCAATGGATGAGGACTCCAACTCTCCTTCCTCTTAACCTTCTTACTTTGACCTTTCAAACAACCCTCCCATGATAGCATGAGGTCATTCATTTCAAGGCCCCTAAAATTAGGATCCGCCAAAAGCCATGTAAACCATCTCCATTTAGATTTTTGAAAAAGATCATTTTCCGATGACCTTCAAAAAGTCTTGCATTCCTTTCTTTCTAAATAGACCAAAGGATGACTGATGGTAACAATTGCCAAGCACATTTCAACCTACGTTTCAGCCTTGACAAATTCCAAGCACCCAACATTTGAACGCATGAATGGGCAAAAACCCAAGGAATATCCAAAAAGTCAAGGAAATTTGACCATAATCCTTTGGCAACATTACACTTAACAAAAAGATGATCAATATCTTCGACATGAGAGTTGCATAAGATACAAGATAGGTTGTCCTCATCCCCCAACAAAGCTAGTTTTTTTTTTCTCCTTGAAAGTTGATAATTTTATTAAAAAGAAGAACAAATGACACAACAAGTGAATGACCTACGAAAGAGGGCTCAAGACAAAGATCTTACAGTTGAGATATATCTATCCCAACAACTAAACTTGGAAGACGTATGCCCCTCTTAGCAAGGAAATCTACCTCTTTATTGGCTTCTCTTCAATTGTGAGCAAACTGAACTTCCTTTCCTTTGCAAATGTCAAAGTTCTCCTCAAACAACTCAGTGAGACGCCAAAGAATATTCATACTGTGGTTAGCCTAGCTGATTGCAAAATTCCAATCCCCCTCAATAATGAGAGGGAAGGCTTTGAGAGTAGCTGGCCTTATTGACTCCTTCGGCCTTGGCTTGCACATCTGTATAGACTGCAAAGCTGAGACAACCAGGGCAAAAGAAAAATTCTGGAACTCGGTTGTGATGGTCATGGATCAGGCCACCTAAACTAGCTGTGCCAGGAGTCCTCATCGCATTTCTTTTGATATTGAGCTAGGAGGCGGGGGAGACCAGGTTGGGACAGGGTGTTGATTAAAGAAAGAGTTTGATCATACCTCTTTCGAGCATCTACAGATCTGATCTTCCTTGATACCATTAAAAGGACGTAATATGGCAGCCCAACTTGTCACTTTCTTTTAATCAGCTAAATTGAGGTATCGATTGAGGAAAGCTTACCCCTAAAGCATCTTGCATTTCACCCAATCTACTAACCAGACCACTGCAATGAATGAAATTTTCCACAAACAGGAACCTTTCTACTTTTGAAACCGTACAGCCAGGATCTAAAGTTGTTCAAAAAGGTATTACTTACAAACCATTGGGCCTCAAACCAACTTAGGATAGAAATCCAGATACTCTTAGCAATGGGATATGCGAAAAGGAGATGATTCACAAACTCTTCACTCCTCAGACACATATTAGCACGCTATTGCCTATCCTGGTAAAGTGTCTTTGAATGAGATTATCCACTGCAGAATCCTATTATGAAGCGTGATGCAGCAAAACAGATACACTTAAAATGGGCCCTTGGCTTCCAAGTAACATCACTTTGTAGGCTGTCACCTAATCTCGACCTGTGATTACTTCTAGGATTTAATATGCTTACATCTTTATTTCTTTTGATTTTGTAAAGTTATTTGGTTAGATCTTGTTTTAATCATTTACTACAGAATATTATCTTCTTAAATCAATGCTTTCATTGTATATTGTGAACATATAGCAGTAGTTATTATTAGATTTTTTATTTTCTTTCATTTCATTCTTAGATCTAGGGTTTCGAATGTCATAGCCTCATTTTAGGGCACACCTCACTTCTATCTTGTGCCACTGTTCTCCTTGGCCCTCTTTTTCTTATGAATGAGGACAATAAGAGTCGCTCCCATATTATTTGAGTCTTCATCTTTCATGAAAGTCTTGCACAAAACTATTCACTGCTGGTTTCACCTTTTCTCAAAAAATTTGGAAGAAGGAAATAGGAAATCTGTCTGGATTAGGAGATAGGTTAAACCCTATCCAGGTCAAATGCAACATTCCTAACTTCTTCTTTGGAGAACTACAAATAATCCTCCCGTTCTAGGCTAATGACAACAAACTCCAGATAGTTCAAAGATGCTAATAATATTTCTTCCTTGCTTTACAAATTTGGAAAAATTGCTAAATGTTGCTACAGATATTGCCTTTGGATTGAAGAACATAATCTCTTTGAGAGGAGATTCTGTTGACTCTATGGCATGCTGATGCAATACCATTGAATTTTTTTTTTTGTGTTGTGATTTCCCTCTTTGAGCCCTTGCTCCTGGGACCCTCGTCTCCACTTAATTTCTTCATCTGATTTTCTTCTAAAAGGTAACTTCCAACTCCATCTTTCTAGAAGAGTCCTCATGGAAAGGACCCAAGACTTTTCCTTGAGGTTAATTTGATGAATCTCAAAGAACATATTCTGTCTCTTTGATTCTAAATCACAATCTAGTGATTTTTACTCCACTCTATTAGTTTCTCTTTGAGGGCTTCTAATTTACTAGCTAATGTCGTGCCTTGCCAACCTTCCATAACGAAATTCTACTACCAAATCCTCACCATATTGTGGAAACCTTCCACCTTAGTCTAGCACATTTCGAAGTTAAAAGGCCTGCACCCCACCCCTTTTCACGTTTGATCTCAAGCATAATGGGGCAGTGGTCAAAGGTTGGCTTTGGGAGGGCTGACTGAAAAGAATTTGGAACAAGCTTAGCCCAGCCGATTGATATGAGTAAATAGTCCGACTTGGATAAAAGTAGGCCTGTTCAAGGGTCGGGTTTGAGTCAGCTTTGTCAAAAAAAGCCCGAGCTGGTTTCTATATATAGAAGTCAGAGCCCATTTGAGCTTGTTGTTTAAAGCCCATTTATATGCACCTTCCACCGTTTTTTTTTTTCTTTTTCTTAAAAAAAGAAATTGTTTTGTAACTTGAAAATTTAACCGTACAAATTGAAAGTATACTAAAATACCTCCATCAATTAAAATTCCAGTAAAAAATCCAATTTTTGGCCACTTGATCTTGATAGTCAAAGTTTGCGGACACCCTTAAAAGAATGCGTCTTGTGCTTTTGACCGTTAAGATCGAGTGGCTAGAAATTGATTTTTGAGATGAAATTCACAAATGATCAGTCTTTAAGTCTTTTTCAACCGTACGATTATATTTTCAATTTATAAAATAAAAAATATTTTAAAAAATAAACGGGCCTAAAATCCCAATGGGCATCCACAAGCTTTAAGTAAAAGGCCAAACCCCTTGGGGCGAAAATCTTGTTTAAGCCTGTTTATTTAAGTCAGGCTTGGGCTGGTTCGCTCAAATGAACACCCCTAGATAAAATAGGGTCAAATGATGATTCAACTGGGTGGCTAACACCACTTGGAAGATTCAAAAGCTCATTATTATTTATCCAATCAGAGAAAGTTCTCATGGCTAGAGTGATAGACTGATTAATGGAGTGTTCACACAGGAACCTGTTTATGTTAAAACCCCCCCTTACACACCAAGGAAGGGTCCATCTGAGATGAATATGGGACAACTCTCTTCACATTTCATCTCTTGCCTGTCAATCAAGAGGACCATAGACTGAGGTCACTGCAGATCCTTTAAACGCTGTGGAGATAGAGAAGTCACCAGTGAGAGTGTTCACCCTCCCAAGAATTTTGGAATTCCATAGAAGAAGGATGCTTCTGGTAGAGTCGATAGCATCTTTACAGATCCAACGTACTGAGTCATTTACCCAAATTCCCTTAATAAGAGAGCCCTATCCACTAACTCTAGTTTAGTTTCTTGAAGAAAAAGCAAGTCTGGTTCCTGACATCTCACCATATCCTTGACCAAACCGCTCCTCTCTAACTAACCCAACCTTTTGACATTCCTGGAAACCAGCTTCATTGGAACTTTACTGGTTACCCTAGTCACCAACCAACATACCTTAGGGGGACCATCTGCAACTTTGAGCTTTTGACTTGTTGTGATTAATGGGAGATCGCAGTGATTCGAGCTTTTGCCTTCCTTTACTTGATTCTTTGGTTTGCCACTGCCAGCTATTGTGGTTATATGAGCCTCCCTCTCTTTTTCATAGGCTAGAAGTTTCATGAGGTCCCGTCCCCAAAAACCATCCCCATAGCTTCTTGAGTTTCCCGTAACTTGTTTTCAATCCAAGTAACATCACTTTCCATAATCTGGAGATGGATTATCAACTTGTCAGAGTCTTTGTCCTTTCTCAGGTTTAAGACCTTTAATTTCAGCTATGATGGGATTCTCTTTATATTGTTTGTGCTGAAAGCATTATCTTTGTTTTGTTGTGTTTAATTAGTTGTTTGTTTCTTTATTGAACCGCTACAGGTGAATAGTGTAAGGCTACCTCGTCATGTTGCGGACAAAAGATGCTTTTGTGGAACTGCTCTGGTTGAATTCTCAACTGAAGATGATGCCAAAAATGTTATGAATCAAAGCTTGGTTTATGCGGGTTTAGAGTTAGAGCTAAAATCTAAGTAAGTTGTGCTTGTATCTGCAAATTTTGTAACATGCACGGGCAGTTTGGCACTCCATGCGGTTACCTTTGTTTTTGGTGGAATGAACATTAGGTTCTTCTGAGTGAAATGGGTAACTGTTTCCCGTTGCCTATTTGCATTGTATGAAAATGCTTCGCTTTGTTGGCATTGTTTCTCACATATGTCTAGGACATATTTGAGGTTAAGTGCCAGACTTTGTTGACTATGCCTTATGCACAATGCTGGTGCTAGTGTTGGACCATTGAAGTTTGATTTGGTACTAGATCATTCATCTCTTTTAGAATGTCAAGTTATGTTTTGGCTTCTATACCATATCTGCTTATTCAGAAGCACCACCTTGTTGATTCAACTTTATGTATTTATTGATTGTCATGCTTTTTTTATTTGCAATACATTTATACCATTAGTGGTAGCAATATGACTGTCCATAGGAGTTATATTGTAATGGGTTCTTTCTGCTGGGCCATCATCTATTTTTAGTTTGTTTCAATAAATAAATGTTACCAATCTGTTGGTCTAGAAGTATAAACAACAAGATGCTCGTGAGAAGTATCGTTTCAAGTTTTAAATGTGATCAGAGACCTTCCTTCAGACATTTCATGTTTGTTTCAAGATCTCATTCCTGGTCTTGTTTCTATCCTCACTCTCCATTATCATTCATGCACTTGAATTCCTTTTCCCTTCCCTTGCATCATGCAACTAAGTCTGGAATCTGGTGTAATAGTTGGATGGCTGGTATCCGTCCATCATGAGTTGCATATGGATGCTTCTATACTTCAAGAATGAGAAGATTTAAGGCCTTTTAAACTGGAAATGTGGATTTGGTGTGTATGGGAACCTTGCAGATTGAGGCCCAACTATTCATAACATTAAAGAATTGATGCTGCATGGTGGAGAGGGGTGGGGGTTTGATGGTCTCGTCGACTTCGTCGCCTTCATTGTCATCATCATTATCATCAAAACCTTATCCAATCTATCTAGTGCCAGCCTTTTGAGTTCCACTTATCCTATCATGCCCATTTTGTCCAATCCCACTACTAACATGTTGCTTTAGCTACTTCAAAGTCTTTATTCCCTTTCTCCTTCAGCATTTTATCATGCTTAGAAGCTCTTCAGAAAAAAGACAGTCTATACTTGTGCAACACTTTAAATTTTTTATACAAAGGGCTATATCTGGTCTTATAAGCTCAGTTACACCATCTCAGATGGCATATCTTAATTTCCTATTAATGCACAAAGTGCTACTTACTGAGGTCTTGTTGGCTCACTTACCCAACAGGCACTCCATTCGGAGAGTGGTGATGGGCTATGGTTTTCTACCTGAGGCAATTACCTGATAGTCATTGGTAGTGCGTTTTGTAGCATGTAGCCTGATGCACTAGCCTCTCTTAGCTGTTGGTTTAAAGTACATTTTTTTATGGTCAATGCATATTCTTCATGATTGCTTGACATTGTTGAATCACTTGGTGGTTACCAATTGGGCTAAAGGCAGCTTCTATCCGTGGAGGTTTTTGGACAAAATCGATTGGGATTAGGAAGTCTGTAAGAGAATGGGTTTGTCATTTCTCATGTCCTATATCAGCCAATCTGAAGGCAGATACGCTGCAAAGTTGGGGGCCTAGATGCCTTTTAATGAAGGGTAGTACTAGGTTTTGAGGGCCTTGATTGACCAGTGCTGCTGGTTCCTTGTTTGTTGTTAGTTTTCTAGCTGGTTGGGAGTTTCGTTTTGGTTTCAGGCTTTTAGGGCTCATTTTGTAGGCTGTATTCTTTTTCTGATTGCTCAATTAAATGGTTATCTTTCAAAAAAAAAAATGATGATAGACTGCCAAACTTGATTCTGTATTAAATTGGTGGAAAAAAAAGTGAAACTGGAGCTCTTTAGAGAGGGCTACTAACCTATGAAATAATGCAGTGCCTTCTAAAAGCTTCATCATTGTGCAAGATATTATTATACATATATTGAGATATGCCCAAGACATGTTTGAAATTCAATAAGCCCCTATATATTTTGTGAGCTCGTTTTGTATCATATGGCTATAGTGCCTTGCATTTATGGACTGCATAATCTCAAAGCTGAGGCCTTTTGTTACAAATACAGTATTGATGCATACAATATCATTTCACTGTATCAATGATAAAAGATGCCTAATCATGCTTTTAAGAAGTTTATAAATTTGAAGCTGAAAACTCTTCTACCTTGTTTGCAGCACCATTTTCATTGATTTACCATTTGCCATATTCTATTTGCAAATCATTCTTGATAGATTGAGTATGAATTATAGCGTTGGTAATGGAGTTGATTCATGAGATGTTCGTGAAAGTAAATATTGTAGAAGAGGAAAAGCTCCATGAATAAAATCCACAAAATGAACTTCAATTGTCCAAGTGGCTAGGTTTATATTAAGATGCAGTCTAACCAAATTGGCATTCTTATTAATGGAATGAAAATAATGTTTCGAACAGGTGTTTGTATTCCATGAGATTGCACTTTGTTTTTATGAATTGTGGTCTTTCATTTATTTCTAACAGATGGGTTGAGGCATTGGAGAAATAGTTCTCAGGAAGATCACCTCTGGTGGTTCATCAAATGGCAATGGTGGTGGTCACGATGAGATGTATGAAGTTTGTCGAGGAAATGGTTGTCCTATGGATTGTGATCAGAACCTTGGCATGAGTGGTCTCCCATTTGTTTTAAAGCATATTTGATGCTTTATCTTAATTAGTAATAATATTGCACTAAGAGAAATTTAGGCATTTATATATACTGGCCTTGCTTTTCTAGTTATGAACTTTAGATCTTATCCTTTAGAGTTGTTAGCAGTTTGCTTGCGATTCACTTGCAATCAAATTCCTGTAATACATGCTCAAGCCCAAGCTTGTTCTAGTGATATTTGTTCATGTCAGTTATCAATTTGTTTCTAATTACCAATTTTCATTTCTGCCTTGTGATTCAGGAAAGATTTTGAATCTGAAAAGGAAAAAATGATGATGGAACTTGAGAATCATCGTGCTTCTTTCAGTGGAAACAATAAAAAGGTTCCCCAAACAAATGATAGGTTGCTCTTCTCTTTGTTTTTTCACATTATTTGTCTTCATCTCTTTGTTTCTATTACTGATATGTCTTATTTAACTTTGGTGGTGGTTTGATTTCTTATATGGTAGTTATCCGAAAGGCTTGGTTCTTGCATTTAAATTGAAGCTTATGTCACAAGGAGGATCCACTGAACAAAATGGTGTGCATCACGAGAGCGAAAATGTAGGTATTGTTCAGGCAGAAACGGAGCCAAAATCCACTGAGGATGTTGCTGAGGGTAGTGAACAGAACTCCCCCGGAAACATTAAAGGCAGTGAAGAGTCTTCAGATGGTATTGAGACGCTTAATGTAGATCAAGCTGCTAAGAGCCCCTCCAAAGAGAACGAACAGATGGCAGTAGATGAGGATGCCAAGAGTCCCTTGAAGGAGAACGAGGACAAGACAACAGAAGAAGCTGCTAAGAGTCCCTTGAAGGAGAACGAGGACAAGACAACAGAAGAAGCTGCTAAGAGTCCCTTGAAAGAGGGTGAGGAGATGGAAGTAGAAGATGCTGCTAAGAGCCCCTCAAAAGAGGGTGAAGAGATGGCAGT
The DNA here is from genome assembly GCA_013350335.1 of Chimonanthus salicifolius. Classification (NCBI taxonomy): domain Eukaryota; kingdom Viridiplantae; phylum Streptophyta; class Magnoliopsida; order Laurales; family Calycanthaceae; genus Chimonanthus; species Chimonanthus salicifolius. The sequence goes on along the minus strand of CM023535.1, from coordinate 70,392,390 downwards.
AGAAGATGCTGCTAAGAGCCCCTCAAAAGAGGGTGAAGATAAGGCAGTAGCAGTAGAAGATGCTCCTATGAGTCCCATCAAAGAAAGTGAAGAGAAGGCAACAGAGGATGCAATCCAAGAGAATGAAGAAAAGGTTACTGATGCTGTCACTCAGAAGAGTGAGGCAGCCTCTGTTGCTGAAGAAATTTCATGGGAGGATCTAAAGCAAGTCTTCCAAAGATTTGGAACTGTCAAGGTAGTGTATGGTGCTTACATTGAAACCTTTTCTAATTCTTTCTTCTTGTTGTATCATTAGTAATTGTATCTTTTCCGAAGTTCACAATGTTTGTTCTTTTACATTCTGTTTATGATATCCTTATTCTGTCTATTCTTAATTTTCCATGGACTTCCAGCCCCTTTTCCCCCTTTCTTTCCCAGAAGAGTTTGTACCTAATGCATTATGGATTTTTCTGCCAAAAATGATTCAAGAACCTCATATATGTAATAGTTGATAATGAATTTTGTCCTAACTTCTGTTAGATATGTGCATTCTTGCATACATACATAAATATGTATCTACATTAGGATACTCCCCCTCAAGAGCATTTCTGTATGTTAGGATATGTAAATACCTCTTATCTGCTTTGTTCCTATGTCTTTTGGGATCAGGTAAAAGAAAGGAGGAAGGTGGGTGGGGATGTTCATTTTGAGTGGCCTAGTGCATAGATGAGAGTTCAAAAAGAAGTAGGCATTTGATTCTGACAGTAACACAATTTTCCGACATACTTTTCCTTCCATTCGTCTTGCAGGGGTCATACCCACCTTGGTATCATTTGCTTTAGCATTTATAAGGCACTAGAGGGAAAGTTCATTTATGCTTATGCTGATTTTATTGATCTGACCATTGGTCAAAGAAGCATGGAATACTAGAGAGATGTGGGACAGGAGAGAGTTTGGGTAGAATATCCTCAGGGTTCCCCTTTTTTTTTATGCAAATATCTTCACTATTTAGTTTTTGTAGTCCAATTCCCATTTAAGGCTGTCTGCAGTTGTGTTGATGGCAGAATATGGGGCTCTTTGGAATTTGAAGCATGAACCTTTTGGTTTTGATGATTTTTAAGGCTTAAGTTGGGGATCTAGGACCTTTGGATTTTTTGTCGGTTTTTAGCTTCTTCTTGTTTCGATAAATTTTTGGAGTAAGTACTAGTATAATACTTTTGAAATTTGGATCTTTGAAACTTGAACTCTGATGAAATGGTTATGTATTGCTTTTCTTTATTTTGCTATCTATATGAGTATTCACTTAATATTTAAAGGAAATTGATAATTTCTCATATTATTACTTTTTAAATATCCTTTATGTTATTTTATGTATTTATATATTTAGGGGGAAAATAGTTATGAATCTTACAATAGTTTGCAATTCACAATTTGTGATACAAAAAAATTATTGAAAGGAAAGTGAGGTACAAAAGCATCAAAGGCCCACAACAAAATCAAAATACGTCATGGATGTGTGAAGAGAAGTAAAAGTTAACATATGCTATAGCTGTAGAATGAAATAAAACCTTGGTTCCATACAACCCTAGTCGAGCCCAAAGTTAGGGAAGGAGAGAGGACAATGCGATCCCGACCCCCCTCCATCCTAAGTAGTCTTAAATCAAAATACTTCCACTACCTTGGCTAGGAAGTCTGCGACAGAGCATGCAACATGCATGAATCAGATGACTCTATTCCTACACAGTCTTCTTATGTTCTTTACAATGCTGATTAGTTTCTAGGGGGGCTCTTCCTTTCTGTAGCCCAAGCGCTTGCATTAACATAATCACCTTCAATAATAAGGTTGCCATTCCCAAACCTAGCCCAAAGATGGATAGCTCTCCTAATTTCGCTTCAGGTTCTGAAAATACCAGTACCATCCTACCCCTATCGTCATGAGCTACTCTCCCTATCCCTGGCGGACTTGGTTTGTCCATCGCTGCACCATTGACATTAAACTTATAGAAGCCTTCGTAATGCTTCTTCCTCTCCACCCTGGACTTCCTACTTCATATATCCTTCCCATGACATATAGAAATCCTTTGGGACGCAGTCGATGAATTCCTTACAACCCCGACGTACCTTCAAAATTTCTATTATTCCTTTACTTCCAACTTGCCCGAAAGATTGCTGCATGGAATCGACCTCTATGCCATCCTTCTCTTGCCTACAAAAGCCCGTCTTCCCACTCTATTATTTAGGACCCATGAACAATCCATCAAACTAAGGGACAACCGACACACACCCCTCCATGTCTGCCATCCTTTTGTCATATGCTGTATCACCAACATCAAAACCAGATGCTATTTGTCCAACGCCGCTACTTCTCCTTGTGGCTCCCATCTCTTTGCCACAGTCCAGAAAGTGACGGTCAGATTTTGTGTCTTCATCAAGCTTCTCATCTCCCCGGTGACTGCGTAGAGAGTGAAGATTGCTCCGTGGGTCATGTGGTTTGTCATTGCCGGAAGGCTCTACCTTCATTTCCGACACTGTGTCATTGCCGAAGAGGCAGGTGGGTTCATTCTCGTCAAAGGAGGACTCGTTGAACCAATTTAATCTAGATCCTTTCCTTCGCAATGGAGAGTTCAAAGGATACCTGTGTCATCGAGTTTTAACACCGGCTGGGTCGAGTTGTGTTTCTTTAGTGAGCGGAGGCCCATGAGGCTCACAACCTAGATCCAACCCAGATACCATGTGCCAGAGATTCCATGACCTGACCCACATTCTCTTTCTCTGTTACAAAAGTACTGGGCCCAAAGCAATTGCCCTAAAGTCTCTTCCTCTCTCCACCAGTCCTTTCCCTTCCTTGGATTTTCTGTCCTCCTCCACTGAACTTTCCCTCTCCTCAATGGTCCTCCCTCCAAAGGCAAATGCAGTATGTTTCCCTCTACTATTGGGCGATGCCATTGCATGCTTCGTCAATGGTCCTTGACCGCATGTCTCCTCGAGATTACCTGCTTTGTTCCTTGAATGGAGAGTCTGATTACCGTTTCAATCCGACTTCTTTGGTAGCCTTCTTGTCCTTTTTTCCGGCCATCGTCCTCCCGATGGTGAAGATTTGTGAAAAATCTTGCCCCCTCAGCATCTCCACTCACCTCGGTTCCTCCGTCCTCCCACTGCCTTCTTCCTTCGCCTGGTCCTCCACATACTCTCCCTTACCTGGATCTTGTAGGTTCCATCAGTCACTCTAACGACCACCTCCTTTGGGATGGTTTTGGAGTTTTCTACTTCCAGTAACATGAAACATGTGGAGCAAGGTTGTCAAAAACGAATCGTATCGTGAATCGGTTTAGGAGTCTGAACCGTGAATCGTGAATCGTGAATCGTAGAATCGTAAGATTCATAATATTTTTTTTATAATTATTATTTACATAATAATTACATGTAACATAACATAGAACAATAAAATGATTTTTTAATTCTTCATAAATTAATATTTACCATCCATCATAAATAACCATCTACAAAAATATATTAATATGAGATTTAAATAAATATTAATTATTAAGAAAGCAACAAATAAATTAATGGCATATAAATAAACTTTAATAACTAATAACATTCATCAAATAATTTTTTTTTAAATTAGAACTATTTATTTTTTAAAATAAATACAAAAAATGAAAATAAAAATAATAGAAAGATTTTTTTATTTTTTTAAAATGGATACAAAGATTAAAATGAAAAAATAAAAGAGTTGTTTTTTAATTAAAATAGTATTTAACTATTTATATAATAATTACATGTAACATAACATAGAACAATAAAATGATTTTTCAATTCCTCATAAATTAATATTTATCATCCATCATAAATAACCATCTAAATAAATATTAATTATTAAGAAATCAAAAAATAAATTAATGGCATTTAAATAAACTTTAATAAGTAATAACATTCATCAAATAATTTTTTTTAAATTAGAACTATTTATTTTTTAAAATAAATACAAAAAATGAAAATAAAAATAATAGAAAGATTTTTTATTTTTTTAAAAATGGATACAAAGATTAAAATGAAAAAATAAAAGAGATGTTTTTTAATTAAAATAGAAAACTAATGATAAAAAATTAAAAATATAAGAACAATATCTGGGAGAGGAGAAAAAAAAAAAAACTCACGAAAACGAAAACATGTAACCTCACGGAAACTCCACCTAAATAAAAGAGTAACAGTAAGCCCTGATAAAAGTAAAAGAGTAAAGTTAGCGACAGTCAAAGGGACGAAAATGAAAAGGAAGAAGAAGAGAAGAAGGGTTCCAAGAAACGAAAATGAAGAAGAGGAGAAGAAGAGTTCCAAGAAACGAAAAAGAAGAAGGGAAGAAGAAGGGTTCCAAGGTACATCATTTTTTTCTCTTTTTCCTACAGTTTATTTCCCCTTTTTTTTCTTTCTTTTTCCTCTTACACCTGAATCGCACGACTTTTTCCGCCCTCCCCCTCCCTTTTTTTCCTCTTCCACCTGAATCGAACGAGACAACGATTCTACCGATTCGAATCGTGCGATTCGCGAGTCAATGAAAAAACGCACGGTTTTAAACGGATTTCGATACTTGAGCGACTTGAGTCGGAAGACCCCTCGATTCGATTCGAATCGCACGATTCGAATCGGGAATCGTGCGATTTCGACAACCTTGATGTGGAGAGTTCTCTCCTTTCCAAGTTGTCTTTGTCTATTTCTAGAACCTTCCCCATCTTCCTCCCGAATTGAATGGGAGTCCAATACAATGAACCGAAGTCCACCTGACTAATTGATCTGAGTTAGAGTGCTAGCTTTCCACTAATTTGAAGAACCTCTTCCAATTAGGATCTCTAGCCTATCCTAAGTTTCCTCCTCACTTTAGGTTGTGATCAGAAACAATAACCCACCTAGCGACCTAACTGCAAAGTTGTTGATGCCTTTCTCTTCATAGAAACTCTTGACCTCTTTTGGGCGAATGTATCCCCCAAGTTCGAGTTGCTCATTGGAATTTCATAGATTGGAGAATTTTGCTTCCCTGGATTTGAGCTCCCAATGGCCGACAACAGATTGTCCTTCACAGCCCTAATCCATGATCGACCAATAGTACCATGGTTTTTAAGCAAAGCACACAGTCCACTGGTCTTGTAGAATGGTTGAGTATGGAAAGGGTAAGCAGCATCACAATTTCCTTTCTTTTCCTCTTCTTCTTTCCTTTTCTTCCCATGATCTTTTTCTTTTGCCAACTCTGCTACCTCCCCCCTCCCCTATGTTCATCCCTACCATACAAAGCGACTTGCACCGTAATTCTACCTCCCAACCAGCAACCATTTGAGCCATTAATGTCCCTCACAGCGGCACCTTTTCCTTTCATCCTAACAAAAGCAAATTTTTGCCTTTTTTGATTCCTTTTGTTTGGAATGAACGCATCGACCATTCTTCCTCAAGCGTCGTAAACCTCCATCAACCATCTTCTAGTTGCAAAATTCGGTATATTTTCCTCGAAAAGAGTGACCAATGCCGAGCTCTGCTCCATTCTCAGGCTTCTGCTGCTCATCTCCTACCACCCTGAACCCTTGGCTCGATGATTCTCGCCCGCGCTGGAGGCCTCCATCCAGGTACTCTCTCTACAATTGCTCTCCCTCCATCTCTATCGAGTGTTTAACATTGGGAGAGTATCTATTAGAGTAAAAGGCAATTTTGTAAAAAATAATAATAATAACAATTAGACCAACAATGCTTTATGGAGTAGAATGTTGGTGATGAACAAGTGACCCATACAAATGTTTATGCAACAAAAATGCTTATGTTGAGATGGATGAGTGAGGTAATATTAAAGGATATAATAAAAGACAACTGTGGGAGGGGAACCTTGGTTTGGATGAGAAAATGAGCGGAAGGGCAACTTTGATGATTTGGATATGTCCATAGAGGCAACACCAGGGCAAAGAATTTATAAACTACAAGTTGTGGAACTTTGATGGTGGACCTTCAAAGATTTCGATCAAGGGGTGAAGAGGACATAGTTGAGTGTAGAGTGACAGATGATATGGTCTTCGGTGCAAATTTTTGGGAATGTAAGACTCAAAGCTGGCTAATGATGATGATGGTGACGAATAGATGGTTTTGATACTTGAGGTCTTCTGCTATTTATTTTTTCCTTTTGGTATTGGAGAACAATGGGAGTGTGGTTCAGGTTGCATTTTTTGCACACTGCTAACTATTATTGTTATTTCTATTGTGGAACTGATCATTGATTATGAAATCATTTGTATGAAAGTAGGAGGTGGAAACCATTTTTTCTGCAAGTTTAGGGTCATTCCATGTTTAGCAAGCCCAATGCATCATTCGTTGGTGAGGGGCCTTGCATGAAATTGTGTCTACTTTGGCATGGATGATTTTGCATTGGTGGTAGCGTTCCTTCAATGTGTGGGTCCACTTTCTAAAGCTTAGCTTGGTTAGAAAAGCAAAATGATTGGGGATTCTGAAAATTCTCTCAAGGATTTCGATTTGCAAAAGAACCGAAAGGGGAAATGGAAGAGATTTGTATGTCCAGTACTGGTATCCATCCCCTTCACTCCTATTCAAATGTCAATAATTGGTCATTTGCATGCCTGATTTCTATATCCTAGGTTCATGTGCCATCTCTTGACTGTCTCCTATGCCATTTTACGGCAACAAATTTGCAGATTGTTATGATTGGTTGCATCTATTCATGGGTTTTTTAAGAAGTCTTGTGGAAACCATGATTCTCTGTCATCATTTCAGGTTTCTTGCAGATGATGATGTTTTCTTTGCATGCATTTTCCTTTTCAGTTTGTTCATTTTAAAATGGGAGAAGAGTCCGGATATATTCGCTTTGAACACCCAGAAGAAGCTCAAAAAGCTCTTGCAGAGGCAGCGGGTCTCAAGGAAGGTGGCTTGGCCGTGAAGAATTTCGTTGCATACTTGGAAGTAGTAACTGGTATGTTCACCTCATTTATAGTCTGTTTCTATAAACATGTGTATGGACTGTGAATGCATGATTTTAGGTGGAGGTAAGTTTGTGACTTGGGCATAATTTGGTACATTTTCACCATGAGTCCATCAGAAGAGAACATGAGAAATATTATGGTGAATCTTGCTAGTTTGCCTTATTGTTAAGGATGTAGTGCATTTAAAAAAAAAAAATATTCTGTCCATAGTTACATGGTTCGCAATTCGACTAATTTGTGTTCAAATTTGTAGTTTGCTAGAACTAATTTTATTGATAGAATCATGCATCGAACCTTAAATAGCTTTTCTAGTGTAGATATTGATATAATGGCAAAGAAAATTGCTTGCTTATTATTCATAGGATTTGTGGTGATAAACTTTCAATAAACAAACTCATTTTTAATTAGTTCTTTCCAACAAAAGAAAGATGAACATTTTAACATATACTCCCTCCGTCCCATTTTAGTTGTCTCATTTGAAACATTTATATTTTTTAAGGAACTCTCTATATAAGGCTAGCACTTCATGTTATCTCGTCCATTTTTAACATACCTTTTGCTACTCCAATATAAATGAGGCAACTATTTTGGGATAATTCTAAAATCCATGTAAGACAACTAAATTGGGACTGAGGGAGTAGTATATAAATGATAAAATGTTTTGCTTATAAGTAAAAATAGAAGTACTGGATCATATTAGTCTAATTCACAAACTACAATGAATCAACATTGAAGTATTCAAGGAATCAAATAATGATTTTTTTATAACGGAGAACCCTAAGATCCCTGCAAGCCACATGCATCGGGTTACTATGGGACTTGAACCTAGGACCGGTTCCTGAGCCAGAGTGTTTACCAGTTGAGTTACCCTAGGCAGGGCAAAATATAGATCAATGGGCTTTCAAAGTCAAAATAGTGTCAAATTGGGTATAGGTATAATTCATAGGGGTAGTTGGATGTGAGGTGGGGAATGGATCCAATGGGACCATTGTGGACCCCACAAACCAAAGTTTGTGAGTGATCCTTCTTTTATATATAATTAATATTTTTATTCAAAAAACATGAGTACACCCAACAGCTCAAACACGAGAGCCAGCCAGCACCCAGGACACTAAGAAAAGAGGCACCCCAATCACAGTAATAAACCCAGAAACAAGACAGATTAATTTCTGACTATAGGTTGCAGCAGGTACAACCCTTAGCTAGGCCATCCTCCATAACAGTGTCCAACCTTGGACAGTTATTTCTATCCCTTATTCTCCACAGGCATTTCCCAAGTAGAGTATGATTGCAGATCTTAAAAGGGACTCATCCCCATTCCACTTTCCTTCATAGGCAGGCATACCTGATTCCATGTCACTAGATGGTCATCTCCATACTATCATGCATTTAGGCATGTAGAAATACACTCACAAGCAAATAAACCTGCTGAGTTCAGAAGTAATGACCTTGTGCATACCTCTATGTGGGTGTTCTTATGAATGATCCAAAAACAATTCATTCAACCACTACTGCTAAATTGGTGTATTCTTCTAGATTTTTTATCCTCATTTCTTTCTGGGAGATTAGATAGGGGATCTCTTGATTGTTGTGAAAAGTCACAACCCTCTTGGAAATGCCTAGGGTATGACTTGTCACCCAAATTTCAAATATCTATATGGTCATAATTTGAAGAGTTCCAACCAAATGTGCATCAGTCTTGATGGATGTAAAATTTGACATGATAATTTATGGTGGGGTGGTAGGTCTGAGACGGTTGGCTTACAATGAGAGGTCCCAGGCAGGCCCTATAGATTTAACTTAATCAGGCCTGATAGAGCTCAAAACTCTCCACATAAATTTATGTAATATATAAAATAGTGATGGGCTGACAGGCATCATCAAAAAAGTTTGCTGGGCAGGTGGGTTTTCAATTTAGGGAAGGCTGGACGTCTCTTCATTAACTAGAATACTGTCAGTCCCTTGTATATATAGTCCTTTGGGGACATTGGGTTCTGGACAAATTCTCTTTGGGCAGAATCCATGTATGTATACATTTCTCCTTTCATCCTTCAATAAGATCTTTCTTAGACTAATTTGTGTTAATCTTGTAATTCAGCACTTTATCATTTCATCCATTTTCTTGGAGCTATTTGTAAATTTCCTTCTGTAACATCACCAAAATATTGCAGAAAGGTCAGGAATGTTATTGAATTTTGATTTCTCTGCCGCTGTGTTAGCTATATCATCATGCATGCCATTTTTCAAAATAAATTTAAAAAAAAAAACATAAAAACAATGAATTTGTAAAATGTAATATTTCCTTGTCTTGTTATGATAAATATTAAGTGGAATATTGATGTCCTTGACAAGCCTGCAAATCTGCAATCATGTTAGGGCATTTATGTTGGTCTCCCTATTGCCTTATATCAAGCTTTGTCTGAACAGTTGTTGACAAAGCTATATTTTTCATCTGTCAGGCGATGCTGAAAGAGACTACTGGAGCCAACTACGTAGTAATCTTGAGAGATATCATCGGGAAAATAAAGGCTACTACAGAGGAAGGTTGTGCATAATTTGTGCGCATTCTTATATTTGTCCCATGAGATGATTAGCTTTCCATTGATAGGACTTTCAAGAACCTCACATTTTTCACCCTAAAAAAGCCTCATGATCCAATATGAGATTTGCTTGCTCATATAGAAAATGTCAGTGGCTTGTGCATGATCCATGTCATCTATCGAGTGGGACTGCCATTTAGATGCCATCCCACTAATCAGGCTGCTCTGCTCATTTGGTGAGTACTTTGTGCAGAAAAGTAGATGGTAAAAGGATTTGATCAATGATCTTAATTCATTGGAAATTGTGGCCCACTTTTAAGTGGAATCTATATGGTGAGGTTTGCCTCTGGAGACTTGGATTTTGCACTTGTAGAGCCACAGCTACGACTAATGGCAGTTGGTTCTCTCTCTGTAATAATAGTATTTCAAAAGTAAAGCAACTAAGAATAGTTTCCTTCAAGAATGAAACGGCGGTCTATGTATTTCAGGGGCAGGTATGGTAGAGGTGGAGGAAGGTTTTATACCAACAACAAGCATCCCCGTTCGAGAAACAATGGCGGTTTTGAAGAGCGTCCGTATAAATTTCCCAAGGTTGGATTGGCATAATGTCTTAAAAGGTTCACAGAGCAGCCATTTCCACATGGTGGCAGGCCCCCCTTCAGGTTCTCATGCAGATGCAGAGCAGCAGACGGTTGGTGCAGTTTTCGCAAGAGCTACTTCTGATCCTCATATGTATCTAATAAGAATGGTTTGTAATTCTCCAATCAGTTTTGTTATCACTGGAATCATTAGCATGTTCACTTGGCACCAGGATCTTTTCTATATTTTGCTTAGGAATCTCATTGTGAAATGGATTTAATGTTTTCATGTTTTTACCTGTGAAATTTTCTCCATCCTGTGGCCAGATGTGTTTGCATCAAGTGTGCACGACTGCTTGCATACATGCAGGTGTGTGACTGCCGGTAAATGTGTGTTCCATAGTTTAAAAACTTGAAATTCTATTGAGTCAAGCATTTGAGTGAGTTTTTCTACTCAAAAAAACTATACTCACTTGACTTGAAATCTTATTGAGTCAACTTTGATTGAGGAGTTTTGAGTTTTTTCGAGTTTTTAAACTATGCTGTAGACAAAGCGAAATACATATGAATCAGCCACTGCAATAGCAACTTGCAGCGAGCAATTCTCTTGTGAACAAATGGGCTAGAAAATCCAGACAAATGGGCAATGCATCAACTCATTTTCTGAAGAATTGGCTTCAATAAACCATCCAATTTATGCACCATTACAAAATGGAAAAATTAATCCAATTGATTGATTAATGATATAAAAGCCTTGTTTGCTTGCCTGAACACAGCAGATCTCACTGATAATATGGGTGTTCCTTTGAGATTTCATTTCAGGACTAATCAGTTAAAAAAGCTTCACTACGGGTGGAGACTCAACTAAAAATCTCACTGATAATATGGGTGTTGCCGCATAACTTGAGGCCTCTCGTACTATAGTTATGATCATCCAATTATTAAGGTGATTTTTTGGTTAATGCATTCGTGTGTCAAATTTGCCCACTAGATGATTTGATCTAGATCATTTTCCAGTATTTAAACATGTGATTGCCAGCAAGAGGTCCTGGGTTGTCGATTTGGTGGATCTGAAATTGAATTGTTTATATTTGGTACTAAAAAAAAGCAAACGAAACGAAAATTCATGCGGACAAGTTTTAATTAATTGTCCGATTAATGAAATTTTCTAGTGTAATCAATGATTGCAGATGCAAATTATCGCTTAGACCTAATAAAGTTCAAATTCATGGTTTTAGAACCTGCTTTCTGGCCTCAATTTGATGTGGTCCAATACCCAAGATGTCTTGGGCCTAACCTGAGTCCTTGTTACAGTTTTTACAATAGAAGACAAATGCAATACATGGAAGTTAGAGCTTCAATGGCATGATTTAATAACTATAGAAAAGACCATAACTGTCATATTAAAGGGCCAAATGTTGGGCTTTTGGTGATCGCTCAGCCCATTGTTCTTCACTTCTTTGTCTGTTGACAAGCCTGGCCTGTGGGCCTGTGGTCTCAAGAGTCTTGTATGGAAAATCAGCCTCTCAACTTCTCACACTCATCTAATTCTCTATGAACAGTAATCATAAATCATTTGAATTCATCTGAAATTAATCTCATTTTGGAATAAAGAACTATTCAAAATTAACTTTATTTTGACTGTTGATTGTTGAATCTTGAAACATAGTCTTTCAAATCTAATAAAGTGATTTTTTTTTTAAAGAAATATTATTGTAAAAAAAAAAAAAATCAAATTAAGTCACCTTCATCCATTAGCTCCTGACTGTTACTCTCACGAGTCGAGAAGAAATGATCTTCAGTAGTATAACTAAATTGGTAACTCAACTAAAAAATTTATAAAATTGATTGACTCGCTTGATTTGCTTTTATTAAATTGAATCAACACATATTGATTCGTTCAATTTTTTGAACTTTTAAATGATGACATGATTGTAACATAGTACATTCAATTTGACATATAGAAAGATTTTTTTTTTTATATAAAAAAGTCCATTATATAAAGGCGCTGCCTCCTCCACTTTCCTTATGTTGTGAAGGCACTCTAGGAACAAATTTGATTAAAAAATGGAATTACAAATTTTTTTTAACAAATATCAGAAGTTGAGATGCGTGAAAAAAAAAATGAATGAGTAGATTTTTTTTAACTCCATATAATTAATTAATTAGTAATGTTGAATTTTGAAAAATAAATTATTATAATTCATTATTTTAAATTATTTAGATTTGATTGCCAAAAATGAATATCATAGGTTGAGGGATGTAGACCATATAGAGAAAATGAACGAGTTAAATCTTAACTTCATATAATTAATTTAAACTAGCAATTTATATTTTAAAAATTAATTATTGTTATCCATTTATTTTAAATTATTTAAATTTAATGGTTAAAAATGACATTTGACTTTAATTTTTATTATAATAAACTTTATCATCTTATACAATATATTGAAGATAATTCTCTACAAGTAGCATATGTAATTAAATTTAGTTTATGTTTTTAACTAATCATGAATCAAAGAAATTAAAAACCAAATGAGTTAATCATGTACCATTTAGGGTAATTCAGATTATCCAAACTACCGGATCATAGAGTATGGGTGGCCCACCCGTGGCCCTGCATCTGCAGGGGCCATGTGACACTGACAGAGAACAACTAAAAGAGCGACACAAGCTCCAGTATACCAAAAAAAAAAAAAAAAGAACGAGGTTTAAGTCCCACATCGGAAGGAACATAAAATGCAAGCAGAGAAGAGTGTGATAAAACGAGTTCGCTGCAACAAGAGGAAGCATACCTTTCTCGGCCTTTTGGCTAAGATCAAGTGTAGTATCTGTTCTTATCAGTTTAATATCTGATACGTGGCCCATCGGGCCACATGATATTAAATTTATTTTTTCAGGGGGAGGGTCCACCACAGTAGCTTGCTATTGGGGTCCTCAAGCGTCGCCCATGCGTTGCACTACAGCACGGGCCTGGCGCACCTCACCAAACCAAAGTAAATTTTTAATGTATGTTACTGTTGCATCTTGCAAGGTAATTCCAGGCCCTCCCTGTCTGTCTCTGCTGGGTTTCAATGTTCTAGAGCCACCTAAGATATTTCGGCTGATATGGCCTAAATTTCCACTAATGTTAGTGTTGATCGTGCACTCCTCTAATGTTAGTGTTGATAGTCAAGACCTCTTGAGTGGAGTAAGGGCAGCAGTGGATAACAAAAATTTAATTTTAGTAAAAATGTAGATGAGTAAACTATTCTATTCAGAATTATTTGAGACATGGTTGATTCCTCAATTTATGCATGTAATAAATTTTCACATAAGGTGCCTGGCAGCGCCTCAAAGTCCCTTCCAGGCTTCCACTACATCTACGGTTACAAATCTCGGTCGATACGCTCAGGTTTTTACGGTCGAGATATCTCGGCCAATATACACAGTATCGGCCGATATGACTGAGATCTCACTGATATTGGTCAATACACATTTATACACTTGAGATTTGTTAGAAAAAAATTAAGAGAGAGAGAGATATTGGCCGAGACGTAGATATTTCGGTATCGGCAATTTTTTGACCCCTAACCACATCTCACACAACTTTCCTCTGAACCTAGTGTTGAAGTTCCGTCTACAAATGGATAATACTTTGACTGTAGTGTATATGAATCGTTGAAGAAGCAATGCCCAAATTCTTGTTTCATCGAGAAGTTTGATATTGCTCTGTTTGATTCAGTAGTGTTTTATTCACATCTTAGATACTCATGTCTTTTGAGTGTTATGATAATTAACTAAGTAAATGAATCCCTCTACTGATTATGAACATTGATGCTTTATTATACACAGTAGAAAAGAGAAACAAAAAATTCAAAATTTCTACCTTTCTATTGAGGAATGTAAAATTCTTCTTCAACCTAAAATTAAAAAATAGAGTGTCTTAAATAGTTAAAAAAAAAAAGTTAGAAATAAGAAATTATTCACCTATAAGAAAAACCTCAATTTTAAGTAAATTTCTTAACTCAGTCTAATTCAAACAATACTAAAACACAATATGGTTGTGATGTTCACTTGCTCTAAAGAAGTCAAGGGAAACACTAAGGTTGTGTTTGGATGGAGGGTAAATTTTGAAAGGGTTACTCCAAGTAATATGAAAACTTTTTTTGGAAAAGAATTTTCAAAAGTTGAGGGGGTTATCAAATAATGAGAGATAACCTTCCATTACCCCATTACCACCATCCAAACACAGCTTTAACAATTGAAGTACTCCCTCTATTCTAATTTAGTTGTCTTATATGGATTTTGAAATTGTCCCAAAATAATTGTCAAATGGAGTAGTATAAAGTGTGTTAAAAATGGATGAAATCACATAGAGTGTTAGCCTTATATAGAGAGTTCTTTAAAAAATATAAATATTTCAAATGAGATAAATAAAATAGGACGGAAGAAGTATTATTATTTTTTTTCCGTAACAAGAGACATTCCGTTTGTTAAAATCATTTCAGCTTTTAAGTTCTGATTCATATTTAAAAAGTCAAAGGATAATATGGAAGAAAAATGGGGCAAGTGCCTCCAATAGAAGCAATCAAAATTTGATTAGACCTTGCAAAGTGATGCATCAAACGTTCAGTCTAATGCATCGACAAGAGTTTGTATAATATTAGAATAATAATAAGCTAACTAGCGTTAAACTGATAAATTACGTGTGAAATACGTCTTCCATCACAAGTGAAAATTACTTTGGTGGCAATGATGTCACAACCGATATTAAATCATGCAGTTAGGGTTAGGTTGAATAAAAGTTAGGGTTGGATCTACCATTACATAATTCAGATAACTTGTTGATTATAGTGGGGCTAATATAATTAATATTGGCTGCTTTTAATTATAACGACTGAATATTTGATATAGTAGCTTTTTCATCTTAATTTTAGAATATAAAATCTTAGTTTGTCCAAATTTGAAAGTAAAACTCAAGATATGATTCATTAGTCCCCTGTGCCCTGTACTCCAGTTAAAATAAGGCTTATTTGGTGAAATAAAAAATAAAAAATAGTAAGTAAGCAAAAATAAATGAAAGAAAAAAAATAAAAATAAAAAAAAAGAAAGAAAGGAAAAATTTGGGTTGGAGGTTTTATTGTGTGAAACCATGTCACAACTCACAACTATGGTGATATTTTTAAATTTATCATGTTTTTATCTACAAAAAATCATTACCGTGTTAATAACTTATATTTATTGGCATGACAGTAAATTCTCAATAGAATCGTGTTAAAAACACGATAAATGATAATATCTCAATAAATTTCAACGAAATTACTGGTAAATTCCTTGTTCAGATTTTTATAATTTTTAAATATTATATTTTTTAAAAAACTTTCCCATTAATTTCTGAGTAAAAACTCGAAAATTTAAAAATATTCTTATATTTTCAATCCCCATTAATATCTGGGGAAGAATATTTGTGACACTGGTGTGACTCAAATCCTTTGCCGACTCTCGTGACTCCTTTCCACGTTTGTACCTCTTCGTCATCTCTCTGGATTTACTCCATTCCATTAAAAAACATACAAAACCAAAAATCTCTGCATTATCCTTCCTCTTTCACAGCCTTTATTCCCCTCTTCATTATTGCCTTGTCGATAGGTGCCAAATTCCTTAATAGGCCCACGTATATGAACAGGCAAAGTGAAGAAGAGTTTCCACATTACAAGCCAATTCCAACTCAGTAGCTATACAGGATACATCCAACTTTACGAGGAAATGAAGGCAGGAGGAACCCACCATTTTGAGTGGTGAGAGTTTGAAGGCAATGTGATGGAAGACCAACAATCAGCAAAGATTCTTACCACCCGTTCCTTATAAATGAAGCCTGGAAGTTAAAAGAAATGCTTTGGAAATGGACCAAGTTGGAGCTGGAATGTTAAAGGAGTAAGAATCTGGGCCAATCTGCAATTTTGCTTTCGCATTCACGTTAAATCCCTTGTGGCTTGGAGAGAGAGAGAGAGAGAGAGATAGAGATAGAGATAGAGATAGAGATAGAGAGATGTTGGAAGGGAAGGCAGTGATTCAGGACACAGACATGCCAGTGAAAATGCAGGTGGAAGCCATGAACTGTGCTTCAGAAGCTCTTGATCTCTACGACGTCTATGACTACACATGCATCGCTGCCCACATAAAAAAGGTTTGTATTTCACATTTTTGTTTGTGAGAGGTTTTTAGATTAAGTCCTCCTCAAGGGTCATTCCCCTTAGTTTTGTATCCGACATGTGCAGATTAGGAGATTTACACGTCTCAAGAATTAGTAGCTAGAATGACTGAAAAATTCAATTTGGACGCTTGGATACCTTGGTCCTAAGAAGCACTGATACGGTTCGTATCCGATAGAAGGATAAGTCAAATTTTGAAAAACTAACATACAGGTGCGGCGGGATACGCCGAATTAAAAAATTATTATATATATATCAACAAAAAATAGAGACTAGTCACGATTTATACATTTTTATTAATTTTAACTTCTATTTCCATCTTCTATTTTTTTATTCTTAGATATAAAAATTACCATCGATTAAGCACATACATAACATAAGTCTAAATTTTTTGATGTGCTAACTACTGTTGTCAATCTCCCCTCTTGATGCAATAATCTAAAATTAAAATATCAAACTGTCTTTCAAGAGACTAAAAGTTATTGGTTGATAATTTGATATTTTACTTAAACTTTGTCTTTCAAGAGTCTAAAGTTATTGGTTGATAATTTATTTTTTCCACTTTTTTCCCGTGTTGCCGTATCCCGTGCCGCGTCCCGCCTCCCATATCCCATGTCCCGCCGTGTCCCTCGTGTCTGATGTTGTATCTGTGATGTATCCGTATTTAAAAAATATTTTATTTAATCCAACACGTATCCAAGTAGTATCCGATCGTATCCATATCGAAAACATACCCGACACGGATACTCGAATGGTTTCAGAGTATCCGTGCTCCATAGCCTTGGTCAAAAAAAAAAAATACCTTCAAACCTTAGATATCTCTCTCTTATATGTATTTTTTTTTCTCACTATTACTATTGGGAAGCAGGAATTCGACAAGATATATGGGTGTGGATGGCAATGCGTGGTTGGTTCCAATTTCGGTTGCTTCTTCACTCATTCTCGAGGAACTTTTATATATTTCTGTTTGGAGTCCCTCAACTTCCTCATCTTCAAAGTGGCCTCTGCATGAGAGAGGTTTTTTTTTTTTTTTTTTTTTGACGTGATTGGGAAAGAAAGAAGAAAGAAATCACAGAACCAAAGATCCATTTGGTAAGTGTGGAGATTCTCACGTGGTTGATCTTTGGGCTCTTATGTCGTCATCAATACAAATTACAACTTCTGTACTACCAGCTTTTATAGAGAACTGCTGTGTGAGAAGTCTCGTGTATATATCCCAATATCATAAGTAGTTTACTTGCTTGTGTGGATAATTTTTTTTTCTCTCTGCTTTCACCTTTCTCTCGAGATAGTTCAAATGTTCTTCATTGAATTACTGGGGGCGCTTAGAGCAGTAATCAAGTGATAATTGTGTCGCGTTGGATATTGAAAGAAATAAGCAGTAAATGGTGAGTTCGACTTTCTCATATCTATTTGATACACGAGATTCGCCGATAAATTTATGTGCCCATATTATATTAAAAAAAGAAAAAGCAGTAAATGATCCTGACCCTCCCTTAGATGGTTGGCAATCATGTGAACAGAGGAAATTGTTTATATTGTCAGAGGAACTAAAACCAAGAGACAGAAGCCAATGAGCTTCAAGCTCAGCGAACAGCGAGTCAGTACGAAATAGAGAGATCATCTACTGTGAACTTGAAACGGCAACGTTCATACTGGGTGTAACTCATTTGGTTAACCTCCCGTTTCAGGAAGTGAGAGGTTTAAGTTCGAGCCCCCGTGATCTAATCTGGTGTACCTTAAAGATAGTGGGTATCACCTTTGGAGGTTTTATGCTGAGTTTCCTATGATTTTCCACACATAAATTCAAAGAACAACAAAATTCAATTTGAAAATAATTACCAGTTTGGTGTAAAATATTATATATTTTTTTTTAATTTACATATGGAAAAACGCGAGATATCCAGTACAGTTAATGTATCTCAAATGAGTTCAGTATTAGAGAAAAAATGTGCAAATCATACACTCTTTAAAAAACTAGTCATCCAATTCACGATGAATAAAATTCCTCGAAAAAATATGTTTTGTTGAAATTTTAATATTTTTGACATCGACCAAAATATTTTAGAGAAGACTGACGACGTAAAACCCAACATCACATGCCCCAAAGCAGTGCATCCATTCCGAAATCAAAAGCTAATTCGTTGTACCCCTCGGGTCCAGCTATTGAGAGATGGTGGGCTTGGGCTGATATTTTAGGCCTGGACCAGAACCAGGATAAAGTTTCTAACCTGATATGGCCCAGCTAGCATTGTACATTTAGGCCCAGTACAACCTGATTGGATTAGAATGGATGTGTTTGGTCAAGGCTTCTTCTCATTTAGAATTGTAGATCGAGTATCAAACACAGGATAAATTCAATGGAAAGTGGCCCTTTAATCAGCGTCTGTTGTTACAGTACTTCTCAAGCCTATTTTGGATCAGTTCTGGGGCTAAAATCTTGATGCTTACTTAGGCTATATATAAGGTTGTTGTTAAGAATTGGATTCAGGGCATGGTTTCTTTAAGGAATATCATGCTTTCTCAGGCCTTTTCAGGCAATTTCTCTTGCCACTCCAAAATGGCAATCAAGCCAGGCCAGACTTTGCCATGATGAAAATAGTCGAGCTTTGAGCTAGCCCGTCCCAGCCCAGTGTAGTACAACAACATGCCTGAGAATCAAATACATCTGATCAGCCTTTCCATGGATGGCCCATAGTCCAAAAGTCACCTATCAACAATCTTAATAGCTTCTATTTACTTCTTTCTCCAAATGATGCTAAGGTTTTACATTTCTTAACACCCAACTAATCCTTGGGGTATGTGTAAACCTCCCATTCCATAAACACCGGATAAATTCAATGCAGAGTGGCCCTTTGATCAGCGTCTGTTTTGCAGTTAAGAATGCCTCGGGTCTGTTTTGCAGCATAATTAGCCCCATGCTGGGGCAGGAACAGATGAACAATCGATTTCATTGAAAATAAAAGGCCAGCTAAATGTCTTCCAGGGATAGGACTATACATCCATTTTTCTTTTACAAAAGTAGCTGGAATAAGCTGATTGGGTAGAAGTGGCCATTTAATGAACCAGTTTGAGTTCACAGACCTAGATTATGCACAAGATTGACGATAGAAGAAGAAGAAGAGGTGGGACCCACATCCCATTCGTATTACAGAGTCGAATGATCAAACCAAAGAAAAGCTATAAGTAATAATACATCTGATCAAAACATTTCAATCTCTATGCCGAATGAGCCAAATGAACCAACTTCCACTTCTAAAATCAGTGCAAGAATCATACAATCTGGCATCGTGAGCATTTACAAACTCAGAAGAGCTCTAGTTAGAGAAGCAAAGAATACCTAAACTATCCACCTACAGAAGCACAATCCTCCATAAGCCATGGGGAAAAAATAGAAACAATTAAGGAAAGCTATATTTATTATACAGGGATCTGAGCGGCATAAGAACAGGCAGAAGCAGAGATATATGAGAAAATGCAGTCACCTGCTGAACTAGACAAAGGACATGTGGAATAACCTAGATTCACACCAGGTCCACCTTCACAATTTCCACTTCATGGGAGCTCCAATGTGGTCTAAGTACTGCCATGTGATCTGACTGATGATACGGATTGTGCTGATATAGAAGCAGTTGGACTACTAAGATCCCGATCCCCATTGATGAATTTAGCTTTTCCACTCAACCTATTTATGGCTTCTTGAGACACATCAGCAAACCACTCATCTTCTGGCAACACACTGGAAAAAGAAACGTAAATCTTATCAGAAAGCTTTACCAATAAAAGATTGCACCAGGACCTAATCTCACTTAACCAAAATGCATTGCCACATGAAAATGAAAAGATTAAAAATCAAGCATCCATTCAAATACTGTCTCATGACAACAGACTCAAACATGCTAACAGATGCCTCTCCAACCAAATAATTGATGACAAAGCCATGTGGAGAAGGAAATTTAGAGTACGAAGCAGATGCAGTTGTGACTTGAAGTATAAGATGAATTCGTTGAATAGAAATGTTTACTGTGATGCCATTCTGAAACAAAAAAAAATAACAATAACAAAAGATATTGTTCAACACATGACACCTAATTGGGCAATAACTTAATTTAAGCTTTTATTATTCTTATATGTTAGTGATAATTTTTTAAACGGAAATGCTAGTGATGATTGTGCTCTCCTACTAAGTTAATTTTTCTCTACTCTTCGTGCATTTAAGGGATTTAATAACTGGCGATGGTCTTCACAGATATAGATTTCTTCCACTGGCTGTCACTACCAAATGCCATTGACTCGGGCCTTCTTGCAATGAACACATTCATTTTCATTTGCTTCATCTTTGGCCTAGCTTTAACTTCAAGTCCTTCCTAATTAACGTAACATGACGATTCTCTCCTAAGTAAAAGGATTCTTGCTATTCATAATCTGAATGCACCAAGGATTCAGGTTGCATCACATAACAGATAAAAACCAAGTAGTTGCTTCATTCTTTTCAAGCAAAAAGTAGCTTACAAGAGGATCTAATTCCCACATGGACTCTTTATGAATCATCTAAGCCACATGGGTCTCTCCCATGAAGTCGTTAGTGAACCTTGAAAATGATAATCTGTGGGAGTTTGTGTTGCAGAAAATAACATACAGTTGGCACAACTTCCCAACTAGGTTGAGGTACTTTGAGTTATAGAAGGGAAACCAAGTGCCCCAAAGTATAATGACAGAAAGGTAAAAGCTAACACCGAATCTATCCCAATGCCAATGCCTCATATTCACTTTGGAAGATTTATTTTCCCCTTTTCTCCTATCGTTTGAAAGAATCTACGTATTAAATGATTAAAAATAAAAACAAAAAATGGAAAGAACAGAAACATCCTTCAACAATGCAAGCACAGGTTCCTATCCTCTGGTGGGCGATTAACCTTGAAGAAGTTCTATCAACACTTCCAATTTACTTCCCATCTGCCTTTTACTGCCCTAAGATGGTCATCCAATCCTTAGAGAAGATCATGAGAGATTTCCTTGGGGCCTTGGTGTTTGTCCAATAAAGGAGGTCGATCAGGCTCCTCTCCAAGCGGCTGTGGTGGATGGGGACTGAGGATGATGCCCCTTGGAGGCTCTACTGATTGAAAAGTGCAGAATTGGGAACCGAGGATGGCACTTCAATCCTACCCCACGGAGGGCAACAAGAATGTGGCGGGCTATTTGTGCCTGTATAGCAAGGTTTAAGCAAGGAATCATATTCAAAGTGGGCCGTGGTGATCATGTTCGATTTTGGTGAGATCTTTGGTGTGGCTCCTCTTCTCTTGCAGATCATTTTCCTTCTTTTTTTCAACTCACTGTCTCCCCTTGAGGGTTCGTTTGTGGCTTCTACGATCTCTCCAGTGATCAGATGGTGTGGGATATTTGCTTCCGCAGAAATCTCGCTGATACAGAAGCAGATGCTCGCTTCCAGCTGCAACTTTCCTCCCTTCACATCCGGGATCAGGATGAGGATTCACTGGAATGGTGGCAAAACTCTTCTGGTTCCTTCTCAGTAAAGTCTTTTGCAACATGGTTTTCCAAATGACCCCCTCCCTCTCTCAAGCTGTATGTTTCTTCTGGAATTTTCCATGTGAACTTTTGTGGGGCCTACCTTACCCCGCATGGATGGGTTGGTTGGACAGTTCTGTGCTTAAATAGGGGTCTACCAAAACTTACTTTGGTTGGATCATCATGTTTGTTAATGCCCCCAAAGTATGAATTATTTTAAATATTTTTAAGCCAACATAGAGATAGATTTTCAATTCATATGGGGTCAAATTGAGCAAGGATCCAACTATTGGGGGTAAGTGGGTGTACGAGTAGGGGGGAAGGGGTTGCTACATGGGCCCCACAAGACTGGCCATTCTGAAGAACCGCGTGATCTAGTTTGTGGTTGCTCATTTTCATATATAGTCTAGGTGGGTTGGGATATACAAAGGGATAGGTAAGACCATGACTGATGCAATCCAAGAACTAGAATTTTAGGAAGATGACGAGACATTTCTTCTGGTGTATATCAGGAAAGACAATCCAAAAAACTTGAGTTATATCTTAAGAAGGAAGGAATTTGAATGGAAACAGAAATAGAGAGCAACTTGGCTTAAAGGAGATAAAAATATTGTTTTTTTTAATCACATGACCAATGCAAGAAGAAGAGGAATTGCTAAATTAAAGGTGAATGGTGAAGTTCTGGAAGACCAGGCCAATATCTACATTGCCATTGTAGAGGTTTTTCAAAAGCTCTATTCTACCAAGTAAATGGTGAGGGGAAACTGGATGGGTACCTATTTCCTTGGCCTTCCCATGGATAAGGCCTCTTGGTTAGAAAGAGTCTTTGATGAGGAAAAAGTGCTAGGAGTGATTAAATAAATGGCGATTGACAAGGCATCGTTACCAGATGTTTCACTATGATGTGTTGACATTGTTGGAAAATTATTGTCCAATCTTATGGTTGTTCTACATGAGTTTCATGGTCATGCAAGGTTCTACAAAAGGTATGAATGCTACCTTCACAACTTTAATTCAGAAAGTGGATGGTGTCATGGAATTGTCTAAGTTTAGACCAATTAGTTTGGTTATTAGTGTCGATAGGGTGACTGCAAAGCTTCCGGCTAATAGATTAAGTGGATGATCCCTTGCCACCCTTTTCCAAGGGATTTTGCATGGGGTAAACAAATTCTTGATGGCATCTTGATAGCTAATGAATGCATTGATTCGAGAGAAAGATACAAGGTGCCAAAGGCGGTTTGTAAGATAGATTGGGAGAAAGCTTATGATCATGTTGATTGGTCATTCCTACTTTATATGTTGAATTAGTTTGGACTTGAAACCAGATATATCAATTGGATTAAGGAATGCATCTCCGTAGTTTTTGTTTCCATTCTAGTGAATGCGTCCCCACAAGGTTTTTTTAACTCTCTAAATCTCTCCTTCTCTCTTTTTCACGACCATTAGGGAAGGATTACCCAACATATTTCAAAAGATGGAGAGGAACAAATTGATGTGAGGATTTCGTACAGCTGATTTAGAGATTTAGATGTCTCATCTTCATTTTGCAAGCAACACCATTGCTTTCTGTCATGATGACGATGATGTCCAGGTGGTAAAAGTCTTCAAAATCCTTAAGATGCCTCCAAGCAATTTCAGGGTTCAATATTAATGTTGCTAAGTTACTTTTCAAAAAAAAAATATATATATCAATGTTGCTAAGAGTACTGGCCAGTGTTCGTGTAATACCCAGGAATTTTAAAATCATAAATCAATGTGATTTTTTTTCCCCTTAATGATGAGGAATGAACAGGGCTGATACTATATATTGGGTCAAATGAGGAAAGAAATAATTACGTAAGATGTGAGATTAGAGGGATGATGGAGTGATTAAGCGAGATTTAAGAAAGACTAAATTAAGGGATGATTTAATTAAATAATTTTGAAAGTGGATTGGAATATAAGTAATTAAATCAATTGATGGAAATTTTGGTGATTAATTAATTAAGAGGGATTAAAGGTTATTAAATTAACACTTAATTTAATTACAATGATAATTAATGGGAATTAAGCGATCACGTGGCGAAATAGGGTGTGGTGGCATGCCACATGGCATGATAAGGACACATGACAACCACCCTTATCCTTTGTATTAAATGCAAGACAACACCACCACTCCACCTCCCTTTGGACCAATCCAAGCCCTCCACCTCACCCCTTGCTTGTTGTCTACACAAGCCAAAAGTAAGGAAAGGGAAAAAGCTAATGCTTTTTCCTCTCTCTCCACCTCCTCTCATTCCAACGATGGTGCCATCCCTCTCTTCTCCTCTTCTTCCATCGGTTCTCTCTTTTCTCTTTCTCCACTCATGCGATCCCCTCATCTCCTCCTCTTTTCTTCTCCACCTCCACTGTTGATGATCCAAGGAAGAAAACACAAGAGAGAAGGAAATCTGAAGTTAAGAGGAATTCCCCTCTTTCACCAATCGGTGGTCTCTCCCTCTTCTTCTTCTTTTCCCCATCTCCACTAAAGCTCAAGTAAGAAGAGGAAGGGAAATACTCTCCCCCCCTCTCTTCTCTCTCTCTCTCTTCCTCGTCCTCCTCTCTCAAGCATCCAAGAAGAAGAGAAGCACTCACCCTACGAATTTGAGCTCTCAATCGAAAAGGGGAAACTCAAATCGGAAGCCCAACCTTCATTCACAACAAAAACCCCCAACTTTTAAGGTATGTGAAATTTACCCTTGTTGTGCTAAAATGATCCATTAAATAAAATGAGTATGAATGGAAGGAGTGGAAAGAACACGAAGAAATCTAAGAAGGTAGAGAATATTTAGTTTTAAAATTAATATATGTACTTTATTCTATATTTTCTTTAATTAATTGATTTGATTAATGCTTTGATTATCCATTGAAGGCATATTATGATGAATTTGGGTTATTAAGTCTATGGGTGAGACTTGTGGACTGATTTAATATGTGTGGAGGTCTATAGTTTAATCGAGTGGTGTAGGCCATATGAGTTAAATAAGTGGAACGATTGATCAAATGGAAGATAATGATATAAATCTTATATTTGACATGTATGGACAACGAACGAAGGGACGAGGATAAACCTGGGATTGATCGAGCTAGTTCGCGGGTAATCTCCCTTCACCAATCGCTACGGATCAAGTAGGTTTTCCTACTTTGTTGAAGCAATTGGGTGTAATCCTATGCTATTATGATTTTCAGTTATAACCATTATATATGAATGTGATAGTTTTCATATTAGTATGAATACAAATTGAAGAATGAGAATTTCATGATTTGAACTATGATGTATAGAAGTATTTTGTATATGCGAACAATACGATTGAAGATGGAGTTTTGTGAAAATGGTCATTAAGGTAGACTTCGTGACTATGATAATTTAATATATGCTGTATGGATTATGAATGGAATTTTTATGTGAAAATAAATATATGAAAATGTATCATTAGTTGTGTTGTATTGAGTGAAACTTTATGATAGTTAAGAAAATGAGTAGTAAAAAGGAATGTGAAGAAATTATATGAACTATATGCTGTATGAACTGTGTGTATGAACTGTGTTACATTCAATAAGAATGGTATTAAATCAATATAAACTCATGAGATATTAGGGGAATCAATGTTATGAAAATATTTGAGAATATATGAACTATATGAGACGATTGAAAATGTATGATGCACTAACATTAGCATTCATTTACAGAAGATTTGAGGTTATGCAATACATTAAGAATTGTCATCATCATACATTTATGCACCCCATCACATGGTATGGGATGGGACATTGCATTGACTGTAACATTGATTGGGCATTACAACTCTTGGGTCAGAGAAGTCCCGAAAACTGTAACATTAATTGGGCGCTACGGCTCCTGGGTCAGAGAAGTCCCGAAAACTGTAACATTGATTGGGCGTTAAAGCTCCTGGGTCAGAGAAGTCCCGAAAACTGTAACATCGATTGGGCGTTGCAGCTCCTGGGTCAGAGAAGTCCCGAAATTTGTAACATTGCATTATTGGGTGCATGATGACGGCATGCATTAATCATGACACCGTGGCATGGCATTTTACGGTAAATATTAAGTTGATTTCAAGTATGTTATTTACATGACGAAACGAATGTGAGTAGGAGAATTGTGATAAAGGAGTTGGTTGGGAAGATACGGAGTATGATGAGTATTACAATGAAATGCTTATGAAGTGAATGTGTGAATCTCTACGAAGGGGATATTAATTAATTATGTAGGATGAGATTTATGACATGAAATTGAATAGGAAACTTGAAAGAGGTAGTAAGTGTGAACTAAAATGTGTAAATGGTATTAAGATATAAATTGAGAAATTAGGAGATGTGTATAGTAAGGTAGACATGAGTTATTTATAGTGTATTGAATATAGAAAACGTATAAGTCTTCCCTAGAATAAAGAGAGTTGAACAAAATTATTAAGTATTTCCTTTATAATGGTTTGGGGATTGTTTTTAAGAAAGGTACGAAATATGATATGTTTTATGGTGAAATAATATGAGATGTTTACGATGATATAAATGAAAATTTTGAAATATGTATTACATTTTCGAAGTATAAGTTTTCTATGATGAATTAAATGTGAGAAATACACGAGGTTTTCCAGAATGACAACATTTAAGAAACAGTCTTAGGTACAACTTAAACGTGGGATTTACACAATGATTTTGGAAATGGTTTTTGAGAAATGTACTATAACAAGATATGATTGAGATTTGGGAAAGTATGGTGTTTATAACTTGTGAACTTTTCTTTTGCTAAGTATGTAAATGTAAGTACATGTATTTTGTCATAGTGATACCTAGTGCATATTTATGATCGGAATTCCTACTGGACGCGCTGACTAAGCCCATCAATTCCCCTCTTTAGATGTGTATGCCGGTTTAAAAGATGCAGATGATATTGGGCAAGGAGATAGCCGAGTATGATTGAGATAGAGGGAGGAAAGAAGCTTGGAGAGTTTAGTTGATTTATGTATTTAAGAAAGTTAAGGACATTGTAAATTGGTAAGAATGTTATATTTGGGGGAATGAAATATTTGAGACTTTGATATTTGTAATTAAGTTTTGTATTTGACTCGTGTACATTGTTGGGAATTCCTTATTTAGCTTTGAATTGAGGTTTGCTATTCATGCAAAGGATAAATGTTTTAAATTTCCACAAGTTATCAAATAGTGTGTGCAAAATTATCATGCACACACTAGTTGGGCCAGTCAAGGGTCGGATCTTCAGACTCGGACTTGACTCGTGTCGTGACGCTTACCTCCCTCTCCGGCAAACATTCATCTTATATTACTCCGATAAGTGTGGTTAGAGGGAGGGGCGTTACAGCTCGATCTACATTTGGAAGAATTTAGAAGCTTGCATCTCATTGGTTGTACCAAGGTACATTTTCCTTTTTCCTTATTTGGGACTCCCCCTTGGATGGAACCCCAAAATCCCTGTCCTTTTGGGAGCCTATCATTGAAAAGTTTAGGAAAAAACTTGCCCCTTGGTGGAAATCTTATCTTTCCTTTGGTGGATTAATCACTTTGATCAAATTGACCCTTAATAATTTCCTAATTTACTTTTTATCTCTATTCAAAATCAGAATCAAAGTGGCAAGAATTCTTGAAAAAATCCAGAGAGACTTCCTCTAGGATAGCACTAATGTGCCAAAACAAAAAAAAGGATTCACTTGGTAAATCGGGAAACAGCTAAGTTACCAACTGGAAAGAGAGGATTGGGGATTAGAAACGTTATGGAAAAAATTGGTCCTTGTTACCAAAAATGTGGTAAAGATTTAGTGAGGAAAGAGGAGCTTTTTGGAGAGAATTTTTTAAAAAAAAAATATGGGGAATCTCAATGGGATGGTTTCCGAAAGTGGTTGAGAATGGGAAGGGTAGTAGCATATGAAGAGAAATCTCCAAATTGGGAGAGGGAGGTAATAGAGTTAGAGATAAAGTAATGGTGGGGCAGAAATTAGTAGTAGTAGATGGGTCCAAATTTATTTTTGGGAAGATCGATGGATTGGGGATGAACCGCTGTATCTCTCTTTCTTGAGACTTTACTCCCTCTCTAACCAAAGGCACAAACTTCAAAGATTGTTTGGAGGTCATTAAGGAGGGAAAATCTTAGGCTCTTACCTTCAAAACAAATCTAGGGTGTGTTTGGCAACTGCTAGATTTTGATATTGGAGATTTTGAATTTAGGAGACAGGAGAAAATCTACCTAGGCTAAAATGTTGCTGTTTGGTTTTCATTAGAGGATGGAGAGATTGGTTGTTGCTAGAGTGGAAAAGGTCAACTGAATGTTTGGGCATAGGAGATGGAGATCCACTTATACCCCATCGCTCAGAATCTCCTATTTTTCTACATATTTCTTCTAATCTATTGCCTGCTTTCTAGAGATTGAAAATTCTAATCTCTGGAGATTCAAAGTAGCCAAATGCACACACACTAATGGATCATAAAACCCAAAGTTTTGTGTCTTTTATGGGCATAGTGAGTGACAAATTACCCTCATTGATGGAAGGAGATAACAAATTTGGATAAGGAGTCTAATGAGAAATTTTCAAGTCTATCTACTCTATTGTTGGACATCATTCCTCAAAATTTTCCCATTCAAATCCATTTAGAAATTGGTCACCCCTTCTAAGGTGAGAGCCCTTTTTTAATGAATGATTTTAAAGTGAGAGACTTCTGTTGGGCTCTCAACAAAATGCCAATTGTGAATAGCCTAATCGCTAGGAATTTTTCTATCCTGAATATTTGCTTCTTTGTTGGCGGAATCAAGAATCAGTTGATCATATTTTATTCTTTTGTCCCTTCATCTTGCCAATTAGGTCTTTCTTCATTGAATCTTTCTCCTATCATGTTGCCACCCCTGGCTCCTATAAGGTTCTTATTTATGGATGGGGATCAGGACCCTTCTCTAAGAAGGTCCAAATTATATGGAAAATGGTCCCCTTAGCAATAGGCACAGTTTTAAAGATAAGGCACTACCCGGACGTTGATCGTCGAGATATGCAAAATCCAGCATAATCAAAGGCCTCTGCAACCAAGGATTTTGTGGATCAGACAGCTTTCAATTTAGGGAGAGTTGGAAATCTAATTTGTCATGTTATAAAAAAATAAGCTTTGTGTGCATACTGGTGTTTTATGTTTTGGAGATAAATGTGTCCAATCCCTCTTTGGGCTATCCTTTTCTTCGTATACCCTTTCCTTTCTCTAATAAAATGTCTTTTGTCATCTCTCAAACAAAAAAGGGGACTTAGCTTGGCTAAATTTTAAATCAGGCTCCAACTTTAACCCCAAACTAAGCTTGAAGCCCTGCTTATGTAGGCCAAGACAGCGACCAAGTCAAGCTTGCTGTGCAGGTTCAAGCTTAGCCGCCCTACATTCATTCCTACCAGGCTACCAATTCCTTCAGTTGTTAGATTCTTTAAAAAAAAAAAAAAAAGACCACACTATCAGGCTCCAACTTTAACCCCAAACTAAGCTTGAATCCCCGCTTATGTAGGCCAAGAAAGAAACCAAGTTGAGATTGATGTGCAGGTTCAAGCTTAGCTGCCCTACATTCATCCCTGTCAGGCTACCAATTCCTTCAGTTATTAGATTCTTTAAAAAAAAAAAGATTACTATGTCATTGAACAAACCCTCCATCTACCAGCATATCACCGACAAGAAACATAAAATGTGTCAATAATAAGATAGAATAAGCAAAAAGCACATCAAATGCATGCAAAGTTACTAACACACACGGGCAGACACAATTGTTCACCACAGGCAGTGCACAGAAGCATGTGTGTTGAGTGAAACAGTTATGTCAGCCTTACTTCCAAATAACTTACCTATTGGGATCCATTCCAGTTGTTGCAAAAGCAGCCATTGCTCTAGCTATAATGTTTTTGATAACTTGATGTAAATGACGAGACAAATAACGACCTTGGGATGAAAAATGGATCACAAACTCCATGTCCAAATAGAACTACACAGGAATCAATCAAGTAAAAGAATGTCAATCTCCTCAGATAACCTAATTAAAATCTGCACTGATCTATCAAACAAATAAATTATCATTTTTTTTTTCAAAAAACAAGCTTAAACTTGATAGGTTATACCTGTTGAAGGCCTAGGGGTCCCAATGTATTTGGCCCCTCTTCAATATCATCCCAAAAGCTTTGGTCGTCTGAAAGCCATAGGATGACAGTCTCTGTGAGTCTCATTAATAACAAGGTAGCAAACCTCTCCCTGCCCACAAACATATCTGCAGCTATGCTTGCGAACTTGTTCAATTTTATGAAAAGTTCCTGAATAGCATTAGCAATTGCAATGAGGTGTGAGAACTTGACAAAATTAGATCAAGAATGAAGCATTATTGACATCCATTTATACACATAGATAGCAAAGTTATTCAAAGAGACCAATTTGGGGCTCTTCTATGGACAATCCAAACCATTCAAATTCACCTGCTCCTTGTGGATCAGTAAACACCTCAATTTGACACTCATCCCCTCTTTGCATAGTTGGATTTTCAAGCCAACAGTGCATTATCGGAACTCTATGAAACCACCAAATTTTGTGACCCTGTATACCATGATTGACTGCTGGGGTTGAAATTTTGTCTTATTCCCACTTTCCCATATGATTTGCATGCACCTAGATGGGCCACTGGGCCCATAATTAAATAGAGACCATTCCTCCTCCCTCCGTCCCTCCAACTCTTCCATGAATTGGACCCGTTAAGCTCACTATGGGCTTAAACTTGTGCCTTACGGCTTTCTCTGTTCTTTCTTTTGCCATTATAATATTTTTCATGGTTATAATTGATGCAATATGAAAACAGGAGCCAGACTAATTGCCCTATATAAAGGAAGAATTAGCACTCAAATGGGTGAAAAGTGAACAATGAAAAAGAAACAAAGTTGTTTCGAGACAGAAGATGAGGGGAAAAAAACTTAAAAGTAAGCAAAGAAGGTATTGAAATTCAGTTTGATTTGACCTAGTGTCTAAAAGAGAGAATACAAAAGACAATTTTAGTCAAGCATACCTGAAATATTGGAGATGGAAACCACTCAGGCTCATCTACATTTCCATCCATACTTAAATACATCTGTGCACTTAGTTGGGTCTCACCATCTTCAGTGAATATGAGATCAAGAGCATGTTGTCTACAGAAACTGTCTCGTAATCTATCAACAGACCGTTGGATCCGCCTCTTCCATTCTCTTTGATCAGGATGACGGCTTTGCTTGTCTGAAGATTTCTTATAGGAATCAATCTTTCCACTAACCGGGTTTAATTGATAGAGCTTCATGACAGCACGTGGAAGAAGCTCATCTGCTAATAAAGATGCATTTGCTAACAAAGCTATCTGCTGAGCTTCAGTCTCCGCCATCCTTACAATTTTATTCCCAGAATCTTCAAAATTCCCTTCATCATCCATTGAACCTGGTAATGCATTTATCAGCAAGTTGACATAGGAGTTGAATACCTTATACAGACCCTCCAACGTGGGACCACCCAATTGCATACTTAGCAGAGGTCCTACATCCTCAAAGAAATCCTGCAAGCACATACAGAAATGTGGAGTAGAATCAGCAAAAAAATAAAATTGCCAACAAATCTTATGCATAAATTCCCATCACCCAGTGATAGAATAGAGGCTGAGATGCACATTCTTCCAAATGTACAACAAGATTCATGAGATTGTATTTTGTAGAGAACTTTGCCCATTTTTCTCAAAGTAATTAAATATATATTAATTGACAAATGCACAACAAAGCACACATCAGAGATCCAAATATGCACATATTCACTCCCTACAGAATGAATGCAGAAGAGATTTGCCAAGAAATTTTGATAATCCTATGCAATCTCACTAGGCTAAAAGATTCCAGGCTATTGACTCTCCAAGAACAAGATTAAAATTCACAATTTCAGATCTCCAGGCTCTTGAGTCTTGAAGAGTTCTAGTAGAGAGTGTATAGCATAAATGAACTATTTAAAGTTTCAACATAAAAAGAAATAATATTCGAAGCTCTATATCAAGATTTGAACAGTCAAACCCAAGACAATGTTATATAAAAGTGATCTTTAGTAAGGCATGTTAAACTAAAAGGGAACTACTCTTCATAACCCGCCTGAGATGCGGGAGATCTTGGGTTCAAGTCACTCTCAACACAAAAAGCTCACTCCCCATAGTGTTAGCTAGTGTGTGTGTGGATAAGGAGGTTTGCACATGCCCCAATGATTAGTCAGGTGCTCTAAGAGGTCTGGACACCTTGGTCTTCAAAAAAAAAAGGGAACTACTCTTTATGGTCTCTTCGTTGTCAATAGAGGTTTGGACAGGGAATTCATCCACTGGTATTGGAGGGAGAAGTAGAGCCAGGGGCTGGATGAAATAGAACTTTTAGATGGACAGAAGAGGGAGAGGCAGTTTTTTCATTCATTGACCTCGAACTAATTACAGCCCCATAATAAGAAGTGCAGGAAGTGCAAAAAAAGGTGGTGTAAGTTCAGTTAGCTAGAACAGGAACAAAAAATGTGGCAGTGGGGGCTTTGACTGAGAGCCTACTGATTGATATAGAACTCCAAATCCAGTTGTCAATCCATTAGCACCATAAGCAGGAATAGAGGCATCTGAATAATAGCTTACAACAGTTTGATACCCAGGCCAGGATAAATTTGGTACAGAACTAATAACAGCATCCTATGACTTAATGAAAAGCATCCACAGCACCAAGACTATAAAGATTAAATATTCAATGAACAACTAAAATATAACATGAAGATTCTAAAACCAAAATATTTGATCCAGGAATATCAACAGATGTGCTATTTTGGTAACACCTGTAAAGAATATGAATATGTATGCTAACATTTGTCCCTTTAGCTTGTAAAAGGAACCTTAGTGTCCTCAAATACAAATAGCATATCCTGCAGCAGTTATGCAATTCTATTTTGAAGTTGATTGTGCATTTTTATCAGTACTATTATATTTGCAGATAGTTAAATTTCAGATATTTACAAATTACAATCTTAAATTATTAGAACAAACAATATATTGTATCTACAAGGAACCGTAAACATGTTGAGTTGTTCAGGTTCCCTAGTTCAACACCTATTGTTCATTTTATGACCCTATAGCACATCCTAGTCTTAAGTTACATGGCTTAGAACATAAATAACTCTGTTTCTTCACCTGAACCATGGAATTGAAACGGTGTGAACTACTTGAAAGTTTAGGCTGGAAAGCAGTCCCACTGCCAACTGATGCATTAGAAGATCTAACAGATGAGCTTGCACCAGCAGGAGGATATGTGAGCATCCAATCATCTGCTGCCGCTAGTGCAGCAGTGCTTTCTTCAATTCGTTTTAAATTAGCATGAAATGCTTGTTCAACACTGGGCCTAAAGAGATTCAAAAGGTGAGCATTCAGGTACAACCCACAATCTCCCAACAAAGAGCAATGACCTATGGCTATTTGAACACACTCTGCAGCAGCTCTTAAACCTCCAGCAGCTGCTGATGAGGCTAATGCATGCCTCTTTACAAGAAGTGCAAAATCATCTGTCTGCTTAGTACACCAGACCACAAGTTCGGAAGTATATGCTGGCTCATCACCAAAGACAGCTAAAGAATCACTAACAGCTTGAGCAATTGTCGAGAAAACTAGTTGTGATAGAGCAGCAGTATAAGCTCCTCCATATGAGCTGCTTGACGGATGAAGATTTTGCATGTTGTACCGAAACCTCTGCTGATGAGCATTGAGGAGCACAGTGTGGGCACGAGGCCCATCTCCAAGTTTTTTAAGAGCAGAAACAGCTGCACGAAGCTCAACACCGCGAGTTGATGGCTGGCAAGCAGCTTCTGCAAG
Organism: Chimonanthus salicifolius; assembly: GCA_013350335.1. NCBI lineage: Eukaryota > Viridiplantae > Streptophyta > Magnoliopsida > Laurales > Calycanthaceae > Chimonanthus > Chimonanthus salicifolius. The sequence continues at coordinate 70,358,718 of CM023535.1, read as the reverse complement.
CTGATCTGCTAATTTTTGTCTGTTTTCAGTAACTGCAGTCTGTAAAGATGAAAGTACAGTTGCGCTCAATGATTTCTTTTCTTTTGCTTCAGCAATTACATGTTCTCCTTCATCCAGGGCTGCCAAAGCTTCATCTACTCTTCTTTCTGCTAACAGAACATCAAGGATGTCAGGAAACTCCATTACCCATTTCTCTATTTCAGTAGGTTCTCTATCTTCAAAACTAGACTCGTCATCTTCAGAAAAACCCGCTGGGCCATCAGACAAGGAATCCACATGAACTCCTTCAACTAAACTATGAATTAGAGCTGCCTGAGTTGAAAGTAGATTTCTTATGGAAAGGAGCTCGCCCTCTAGATCTGATATCTCCTTTGACGTGCTGTAAATATACAGGAAAAAAAAATTCAGCATGTCAAATGTCATCATATGAGTATTTTAAGATATCAATTACAATCAAGAAGTTCAAAGAGACGCACACACTCTCTCTAATGAAAACAATTTCTAGAAATGTAAAAGTAAAATGTAAAAACATGAATGTAAGACTAGAGTGATATTCATATTCTAGCAACTGTTGACCAGCACTTAACATATAAATGTAACCTACCTAAAAAGGACATACATCCTGATGAGAACAAACATGTGGAATTGTATGATACACAACCCAATGACATGCCTGACATACTCAAGTCCAAGGTTCGAGACACAATTTTGACAATTCAGGGATTTAGAATGATCAGGCCCACAATTGTTTGGAATTCTAAAATAATCAGATTACAATGTGAATCCTTTATTTGTGCACCAAAAAAAAGGACAACCAAATAAATATATAAAAACAGCATACATTCATGGGAAGGCCAGATAATAAGAGTTCAAGAATCATGAAAACTGGGTTATTTCAGATGTAATGGAATATCCACACCAGCGCTTGTTAGATCAAGAGTCCAGATAAGTTAGCGACCAGCTGTCCCTCTGATGGATAATAATCAAAATGAGCAATAGAATACTAACCGTATGAAAGAAGTATAGTTAGAATAAACACTTGCACGCAGTTCCTCTGCAGAACCTCTCTTTAAATCAAGAAGATGAGAGCATAAGTGCTTTATTTCCTGTGAAGAAATGAAAAACATGAATTAGATGAGACAGAATGTTTAGGTGGCATAAGTGGCACTACAGCTAAGTTGTTCTCTGTCTTTTTTCTTTCCTCTGCCGATTCCTGTTGTTCATCATTTATGTGCATCTATCTTTTTCTGTACACTGCACTCCTTGTGCCCATTTTTTAATAAAATTTATATATTACCACTGTGTGTGTGTATGTATGAGAGAGAGAGAGAGAGAGAGAGAGAGAGAGAGGAATTATTTACAAGAGCATGTTGACAAAATTTGACCAAATAGATGAACGGACACCCAATCTGAGATACAGATTAATCCCCATAAAATAGGAATAATGAAGAACCAACTATTCTTGTATTATTAGCACATGTAAAATAGAAAGTGTAAGGTTAATTTATAGAATATCACATATGGACAGCTTGCATGCCATTAGAAAATATATAAAGAACCTGTTAGCAAACTATAGACATGTATAGGTGCACTTATTTAGATACTTCAAATGTATGTATAGATTCATGGATTTGTGTCCTTCTTGCATCGACGTTAAAAAACTACAATACTACTCATCCAAAGCATCAAAATATATGGGCAATAAAGCTTCCAAGCACATTATATAAGCATGCATTACATACATAAACAAATATATTATCTCATAATTAGAGTTCCCAATTAAGTACTACTAACAATTACTTGATGTTACCTATAATATGTACTGGCTATTAAAAATAAGCTTATTATAGAAAAAGATTCTGAAAAAAACTAGGCTTAAGTAAGGTGAGCTTGTCTAAGAGCTAGGTGAGTTGCAAATAGAACCACAGAAGGCGCAAAATGGCTCCAGAGCCTGGGCAAGGACGTAGGCACAACTAGTGCCCTTGACTACTATGCAGAAAACAATGAAAAACCATGAGGCCTTAAAATCATTTTGACTAAATTCACTTAATTAATTCAACAACGAAGTGAAGGGGCCGTAATAGTTCTTTTTCCCCCTTTATCAAAAACTCCAAAATAGCTCTGAGGGTATCCCAATGTCATTTCAATGGTTGACATATAATTTAATGAAAAAAATAAATAAGAGGCGGCATGGAAATGTAGTTGGAAATCTCATATTTCTCATTCTCATGTGAGATCATTGCCACTTTGCTTTCCGCTCACTCATTAAGTCAGGGTTTGAATGTATAGCAAACCATTCCACCAGGAAAGAGATTCAATTCTAACAGATTGCATCATTACATAACCAATAGTCACTTTCCCATCTATCTCTGGTTATCTTTTTGAGCCCTACTTCTCCATACTGCCCCATCAAAGACCAAGCCTTCTATCACCCCATATTCTAACATCTCCTTCTGCACCCCCTCGATCCTCTGTCAGACTGCCACATGTCCACTCAAACGTGTAAAGGGGATTTCCAATCATACAATTCCTACAAAATCCCATATAGATCCCAAGCAACAGAAGGGGAATGAGGCCAAAGTCGTATCCAGATCCCAAACAGCAGAACTACGGAAACCAAATCCCAACACACGAATTCTCATGTAAAATGCAATTACAGAAAAATAATAAATGCTAGAAAATGGGGAGAGGGAGAGAGAAGGGAAAATGGGAAAAGTGAAATGAAACCTTCTCGTTCATGGACTCGCATTTGGATTGCAGGAAGGCGTCGGGATCGAATTTATCAACTTTGAAGGCTCTGAGCTTGTCCTCGAGCTGGGCGTTTCCATCCTGACCGTTGGCGCTGCCCCTCGACGTTGGAACCGACGCTCTCGATCTAGACGACTTCGCTGACGCCATCACAATCTCCTTATCTCTCTGCTTGTCTATCTCTCCACGGATGCTTCCTTGATTACACAGATAATTCTTGATCCCAGAAGAATCTTAAATCAGGAAATTGACGGAATTTTCCTTTGGCTACTTTCTTCTCCTTCTTCTCCAGAGGGCATGATTGATTAGGGGACGGGATCTCAGCCGTCGATTTATTGGAAGATCATTCTGTCAGAGAGGTGGATTTTTAGACGAGAATGGGAAGAGGAAGAAGGAAGATGAGAAAGAGGAGAAGGACAAGGAGAGGAAAACTCGCCCGCCATTTTGCTGACCTCCTTTCTTCTTCTTCTTTTCTTCTTCTTCTTCAGTTGTTCTCGTTTTGTGGATCTTTCCTTCGCTGGCTGCAAGAGAAGAGAAACTCTGATGCAACAGTTTATGTTTTGTCCTGATGCGATTATAGCACTCCAGTGGGCCCTATTTTCTTGATATTTTTTAATGATAAAAAATAGAGATAAATGCAATTTTTTAATTTGCGAAGAGATAAATGCATTTTTTTTGAAAAAAAAAAAAAAAAACGAAGAGATAATGCAGTTTGTCCAATGAGCTAATCACTCGTCTTTCTATTTAATTAATTTTAAGTACAAGCAAAAGTTTGTATTTTTAAAATTCATCCTTTTTTATAATTCAATCCCAATTTAATTTTGACCTTGTGTAGGTTGATTATCTTTAAAAATATTTAAAGTTAAAATCTGTAAAAACTTTTAATGACCCTCAATTTAAGAAGGATGGAGCTCTTGACCTTCAATATCTAATAAAAAATATAGAACTTATTATATTAAATTGTTAGTATATTCTATTATTCATAATTGTAAGGAGTGTAAATTAGAAATTTTATGAAAATGTGATTAGCTTTTATATTTATATGTTTGTGTCTAATATTTTAAATTTTATTAAAATTATTTAATATAATTAATTATTAACTAATAAATACTATTTATGATACATACTGATGCTATGTGTTTGACCAATCTAATCACATTTGAATTTTGAACTACCGTTGAACCTTATCTATTTTAATCTTCTCTTAAGACATTTTGTTTATGAAGAAGATCTTTTAAATCTATATTCAATTATTATCTGTTGTAAATATTTTTATTAGAATGGATTATTTTGGAGAAATTATCCATGTGAATTGGTTTACAACAATCTATTATAAACTTTAAAAGATGACTTTGGATTGAATCTTTAGCAGATTTTGAAATAAAATCTGACATCTATCTTCTTGTCCAAAAGTTTAGATTAAAAGTTCACATTAATTCCTATAAATCTATTTATTTCTCAATTATTTTGTGCTTAAATAACTTAATATGATGTTATTATTATAGAAAAACGCCCAAATATCCACACATCACCATGCTGCATATTACTCTACAGACTTAGGCAAAAAGTCCAATGATTTAGTGATAATTTTTTGAAAAAGTCTTTTTTGAATATATGACCTATCAAAATCATTTATATTTAATCAAACAATATTTTAAAAGCTGTATAGTTTATAAATTAAAAGATTATTAATCAAATTTTAGATGACTTAAAAATGTGATTTATTAAAGAAAATATATTTTCAACATATTCATCATCATCTCATTTTGTAGTCCCATACTTAAATATGATGAGATAATCCATTATAACCTAGTTTATAAAAAAAATGATATAAACTTTCAATCAAAGTTTTTTTATTGAATTTACAAAAGACACTCAACCATTTTTTATTAAAAATTTACAAAAATTTTTTTTAGATGATTTATCCATCAAATATCGCAGGATGGATTGATCACCTTCAGAAATTGACATCAAAGTTGACATCAATTTTTTATTTTTTTTTAATTCAGTTCATTTAATGCAGAGTTGTAGAAGGAGGAGTGAACCCACCAGTCACTTCCAATGAAAAAATTATTCTGTCATTTATTTTAAAATTTTAATACAAGAGAATGGACTTTAATATTTGTGAATTTAAATTTTTTTATTACGTTCTCAACCATCACCTTACCAACAAGTTTCACATCAAACTTTCTAATGCGTTCAGTCATCTTCCACCTATCTACATTGCTACGGTGTAAAGCCACAGTATTAATCATTAAAAAGGGACATTTTACCAGTTATTTATTGTAAAATGGTAGAATTTAGAAAATTCTCTCAGTTTCTTTGAGTGGCATCTTGAGTCGATTACATACTTCATTTTCATCTTCTCTAAGTTTTTTATTTAGAATTTTTTACCATATTTTCAGAGATTTTCTTTTAATACATAATGAATTATATGATTATCATTTGGAGGTTTAGTTTGATTGATTGCTGAGTTAAGAAAAAGGGGAGCCATTATAAGAACTGATAGAATCTAATTATTAATCATAATAAAATAATAATGACAATTCTCACTGGACAGTGGGTATCACTTTTAAATTTCTTATGTCATGTTTAGCTGGCTTGGAAGCTGAATGATTGTGATGCCAATTGTCAAGTGTGGTGTGACAAGGAGTCTCTTGCACTTGTTGATCATACAAAACTTTCAAAAGAAATTTTACTAAATTTATTTAGGTACAGAAAAATTCTTTTAACATATACGGTAGTAAACTTCTCATTTTAACTCTATCTATTCTCAGAAATCGATTCACTGCACTGATCCAGTGCACCGACCGGATCATTGGAAAACGAAAATTTGAGGAAAGTGATGTCAGTGCACCAATTTCTGAATGTCTGATTTTTAAAAAAAATTGTACGGATGAATGGGGACAAAGTGAGAAGTTCTGAAAACCTGTGTCTCCTAAAATATTGTTCCCACATTAGGATGGGCACCCTTTTTTTATAATCAAATTGTATTGGTTTTTTATAGCATCCGATTAATTCTTGAGATATATACACCATCTCACTATCCACGTATTTCGAATAATTTTAAGGAAAGTGACCCTTTAAAATAGAGTCAGAATCAAACTCAGAACTCTTAATTTCTAAAACGGATTACTAATCATCATTCTAACACCTTTTGAGTTAATCTATAATAACGAATTTATTTGATAGGTTGGCATGTGTATGTGTAAATCCAAAAATTTGTAACAGTTTGATCTCATGTGATTCTTGAGGATAAAAATTTCCACCTGTTTCCGCAAATTTCTTTACTTCCTCGTCAACAGTCAAGCTCTTCACAAAGTATTTAACTTGCAAATTCCTGAATAAATCCAAACAGCAAAATCCCATACTGGGCATTGGCACATCGCTTTCAGATAAATACCTAAATTTGTTTAATTGAATAAACAATTTAAGCTTCTAATATTTTAGGATGTCAGAAACGAAGGAATTCAATCTTCTTTGTATGATTAAATTTTAAATGTTCTTGTCTATTAAAATGTTCTCACTTAATATTTTTTTCATAGTTTTGGCCAATGCTCTAGACTGTTGTGTCATTGCACTCATGTGTTAAACAAATACTCGGTGTTAAAAAAATTTTACTATATTTATTGCGCAAGTATTCGAAAGGTTACAATAAGAGGTCTCTATCTTTTTTATATTTTAATAATAATTAGTGAATAAAATATGATTTTTATTATAAAAAACATTAATATTCTTTTTTATTTTTGTAAAAGAAATAGTTAAAATATTTTTTTCATTTATATACAATCATCATCATTGTCATCGTCGTAATCATTATCTTAAGTCAAATTTTCATTGGCCAATCATTTTAACACGGTCAAAATTTGTTCGGAGATACAGGATAAAGTGAAATTCTCATTTTACTCCTACCGGTGTACCGTTCATCAAGTGTCGGTGTACCAATAACACACTGCTCTACATGTATGTGTTATGTATATCAGTACACCGATACTTGATGAGCAGCTCAATCAAGGTAAAATGGGAATTTCACTCTATTCTGTGTCTCCTAACAAATTTTGCCCATGTTAGAATGAATGTCCATTTTCATTTATGTAGAATCAACTTTTTGAGTTTTATTTCTTTCTTCATTTGACTCTATCTTAAAATCTTAAACCATACCATTAGTTACTCTATTATCTAATATGCTCTTCTTTTTCTCTGTAGCCTCTTCATTCTATGTATTCGATACGGTCTTCTACTAATATAATTAAATCACCTCAAATGAGTTTCTTTAAATTTATGATTTACCAAAGCTATTTTTGAACTATTCTTAATATGAAATTTATAACTCTATCTTTAAAGTTGCCCATTGAACTAATATAGCGTGACATTTCTGTAACCCTGACTTTATATATTCATTTTTTTCATTTTCCAATACTCCATTCCATAATGCAAATCCAATAATTGTTTTATAATAATGTCCTTTAGATAACGAGTCTCTTTTATCACATAGAAAACCTTCTTGATATTTTACAATAATGCCCAAATCAAGGATCGAGATATCAGCCGACATTAATACCTCAAAAAAAAAAAAAAATGAAGAGAAAAATATCAATCGATATATTGTATCCGATATATTGACCGATACCAAATTTTAAACACCTGGCCCAAGTATTTACATTTATTGCAATGTGCTACTAAATCATTTTCAATCCTTATGGTATCACCCTCACTTGTCTATCCCACTAAAATTACAATCTACAAATTCTACTTTAGTTCTTTTAATTTTCAACTCATTTATCTCAAACATTCTCCATCAAGATTCCACTGGCCAACCTAACATTTATATACAATCCATATTCACAATTAAATTTGACTTAGTAATCTTTTTTATCCCATAAAAACGAAAGCATGAAAACATTTAGTCATTCCATTCCATGTAAGGGCCAGTCCAGCAGTAGCTGGAATATAAGAGCCAGTCCCAGTAGAAATTAGATTTTCAAGGATGGAATTAGAGATACTTTAGAATCTTTCTTGTTTCAAATTTCAGCCGAACCAATCAGCAGAAAATGCCATGGACTTGTGTTGATCCAACCGATTCCAGTTCCAAGTGATCAATCCCAGCTGCTACCAAAAAGAGCCAAGCTACTACTGCTAAAGTGCTAAATGGGTTAGCTGTACCAACCAGTAACTGCAAGTCTGCAACACTGCAATTCCCCGTATAGCTGCCGGATTCCAGGGTATCGTTACTGATGGATTACCTAACAATATAGCTAGCTGCACAATTCTAGATTACTGGGCCACACTCCGTTCCCAATCCGGCTACGAGTAGATAAACTTCTTTCTTGATTTCCACTCTCAAAGCTTTGAGCCAAAGACCAACCAGATTAGGTCCTCAGAAGAATCACATGCATTTGAATGAACTAGAGAAACAGAATTTTATTGTAACAATAACCTCAAGTCTACACATCAATAATATGCATTGCCGTGGCGTCTAAACCACACGACCAATCACAATCCAAGGCTGGAAGTTGGAAGACCATCACAATCACCTTCATCTCCCCAGTCAACACTCACACGACTGGAGTTAGCAATGGCTTATTGTGAAAGAATGCCTCCAAATTCCCAAGCACAAGGTCTGCCATGTCCTTGCGGGTCTCCCATGTGCCACTTCCCACATGGGGCAAGAGCACCACATTGTCGAGCCCAAACAGCTGCTCAGGTACATCAGGTTCATGCTCAAATACATCCAGCCCAGCACCACCCAAACGGCCTTCTAACAAAGCAGAAACAAGTTCAGGTTCATCAACGAGTGGGCCCCTCCCGATGTTCACAAGTACCCCCTTTGGACCCAGTGTATCAATGACTTTGCGGTTGACAACGTGGTGAGTTTCTTCCGTTAGTGGGCATGCGACCACGAGGATCTGACAGTTGGCTGCCAAGTTGATAATATTAGGGTAGTATCTATATTTTGAATTTGGTTTTTCTGATCTTGAATAGTAGCTGATGGGACAACTGAATGCTTCAGCCCGCTTAGCAATGGCCAAACCAATCCTGCCCAGCCCCACTATGCCCACAGATTTGCCAGTGAACTGAAACAATACAGCAACAGAAGAAATACAGCAAAGTGACTGTTAGGTACAAGCTTTATATCCCATGTTTCTCTAACAAAATCATGTAAACTAGTGATATTCTCAATCGTTGTAATTTAAGAGTGGCTTAGGATGTATCCCTGACCATAAGAGGTTCAAATATTAGAATAAGATGGATGTTTGTCCGTCCATGATCTAACTGGATATCACAGACAAACCACATAGGCAGGATTGTTTCTTTGACCATTGATAGATTGTGATACGATGAAGAATATGGTTTTTGACATGGTGGAGTGAAAACACAGTAACTCAAGAAGCCAACCATAGATGTGAAAATGGCTATATGATGATGATGAAGACTTCCCATGCTTGATGAGCAAACTAATCCTTTATATTGATTTGAGCAAGAGAAATAACAAAACAGTATCTAGCACAATGTGGTTCTCATTTCTGCACCACACCCGACAAAGGTCGGGACCTGCAATCAAACATTCTGCCAAAACATTCAAACAAACTGCAATCTAAGTAACATTTTAGACTTGTCTATCAATTATATTTCCACCAAGCAACAGTATAACAATTTGCCATCTCCAAAAGTTCAAAGTTGTCCGAACGCTACCTTCCAAAAAGAAGGCTCATATATAGATCTTCTTTTTCATGCTGAAGAGAAATGAGGGGTGGCAGTTATTGTTTGGGGAGGCTGTTTCGAATTGTTTACATTTCCTTGTGACAAAAAAAAAATTGAAAATTGACAAAAAATATTCATGAGTAGGAATGATATATAGGTCCATGTTGCAGAGATTCTTCATTTTTTTTTCTTTCAGAGATAACAAGATAATAATAGTAGATGAACTGCTGTACATGAGAATGACAAACAAGCTGAGTTAGAAACTACACGATTGCATGGGAACTACAACAGGCTTTAGCAAGAATTACAGTCATGAGGCATACCCATTATTTATCTCTCAAACAACTCACTGCTATTACCAACCTCCAATGGAGTATAGATCTGAAGCAGAGACCTCAATCTTTTGTCAAGCTGCACCAATGAATACGCAGACAGAGACAACAATTTTTACAGCTAAAGAAAATCTTGATGAAGCCTTGTATTGAAATGCTTCTTCCACAAATCCAACACAATAGCTAATGGTACCAAACAATCAATTTTCAAAAAAATAATCCTTTCCTATAAAAAGGGCAACACCCCATCCTTTGAGATGAGCCATATACCCATGTTATACACATCTCCATGTCAAATTCTTTATGAAATTCTTCTAGTACCATCTTAACTTTGTCTTGAAGGTGTGCAAATATTATCAAACATTTTCTTCCATTGTAAACTAAATAGTGAATTTCTTATTATTTGATTATTGAGTAAAATATGTAATTTGGTACCAATGTCATTTTTATTTTAAAATAAAGATTTTTGCATGATTATGTTAAAATTTCTTATAGACGTGTATTCAACTAATTATGCCAAAGCCAACAGATCCTATGGTGCTTAGATTTCCCAAATAAAACAACTCATACCACTTGCTGGAAGGAAAAAAAACACGAACTCATTCCAGTGATAGCTTAAGACATGTGTCAGAAGACTCAGAACTACTGCAGAATAGGTATATATATACCATACACCATATAGTGTATAAGACCCAGAAGACCAATATTATAAATGACTCACTTTCAACACCTTATCCCCATTTGCTTCTCTTTGGTGCATACAAACCTGGCCTCATGCTCAAATTTGACACAGTTTAGTCCCCATGTTTACGACCTTTGAGCAAAATCAGCAGAAATCACCTGATTTTGCTCAAAGGTGCTAGTTATCTTCTCTTTTTAACCTTAAAACTTTGAAAATTAAAGAATCGTTCAAAAGGTGACTTTCATTTTTCTGCCCCAACCCTTCACACACCCTACAATTCTATGAATTTTCATGACCCCATGACACATGCATCCAAGTGGGATTTAATATATTCCCTCTCAAACCATTAAAACTTTTGGGCGCTAAGTTCAAGGGTTAAATTTTCTAATGTAGATGTTAGAAATTTAGGATAAAAACTGAGTATTTTCTGCTATTACTGAACAAAATTTTCAAGCCCGTTTTAAGAGAAAGAAACAGCATATGAAGGGAAGGGGTGCGCGAAAGGTTGCCGAAACCACAAAGACATTTCAATGAGCAGTAAATACGTTTTCTTTTATCTCGTTCTGTTTTTCCAATGGCCGCATGACTCAGACCCACAATATTGTGGTTGTAACTATGAGCACTACCAGCTATGCTACAGACTATTATCATAGTTTTAACAATTGAACTACAAAAGGAATAGAAATCAGCAAAAACAACATTAAGAATTTCTCAAATAAAATCTACTACAAACAGGCCCCTAAAACACAATTCAAACTTAATTATCAAAGAAAATTCAGATGAATAAAAAAAAATCGAACCTTTGTGGAGAGCTGAAAATCCCCTTTTTTCCAGAGCCCTTTTCGTACATACCGATCGGAAGCGCAGATCTTCCTGAGAGTAGAAATGATTAGACCGATGGCAAGATCGGCGACGTCCTCAGTGAGCACGTCTGGAGTGTTGGTGACTCTAATCCCTTTCTCCCTGCAATAGTTGAGATCCACCTTGTCCAAGCCGACACTGAAGCTGGATACTATCTTGAGATTTGGCAGAGCATCGATCAACTCAGCGTCAGCACCGGCAACGGCGTTGCCCACAACAGCCTGAATAGCTTGGGAGTTCTCCTTTAAGAAGTCCTTCCTGTCCGAAGGAGAATTCCAGAGGCGGAAGAGTTTGAATCGCTTGTCCAGCTCTTGTTCCAGGTAGGAATTCATAGGATAGGTCAGAAGAACGCCAAGCGCCTCCATTTCTATTTTCTACGGCTTCTTCGTTTTGTCTTCAGATTCCGTCCTCTGCTTATGCTCTCCTTAACCCCTGCTCGCTCGCTCTCACACACTTGTGATAAATGGAAGCCGTAGGGTAGGGATCCAACTCTCCAAGAGGGTCGGGTCGGGTCGGTCTCTTGACAAAAACCTCCTTTTGGATGCATATGTGTATTTCATTAAAGCACGAAGTAAGAGACGGTGAGTTCGAGTTCTCGTAATCTAATTTTGATGTGTCTAGAGGCAGTGAATTCACTCATAAAAAATAAAAAATTTACGCTGAATATTCTGTAGCTTTCTATATATAAATTCATAAAAAAAAATAGTAGCATATGCAACATGTTAACAGTTGAATTTACTAATATATCATTAGTAGTGCAGCAGTTCAGTATTTCAGCACTTCAACACCTAGCAGTTTAATAATTCGTTAAAGTCGAATCACATCTTATTGTTCAATCTAAACTAGTCTCTAAGATGATTCGATTCTTGAAAGCAATTTAGTTTACCCATTAATTGTTATAATACTTATTTAATTTTGTTTTTTATCCTTTTTTTTAACATATCATTTTTTATACAGTACACATTTTCACATGGGAGAATTTTTTCATCTCTTACGGGAATTCGATTTTTTTTTTTTATTTCTCTTTTACCCTTCCAACCAACACAAAAAGTGGAAGGATAAAACAGAAGTGAAAAGGTAAAACGAGAATTAAAAAAAAAAAAGAATTCTCATGTGAGATAAAAGGATTCTCCCATGTGAGAATATTTCTCATTTTTCTACTATTATTATTATTATTATTGGCTTGTTGCATCATAGTTGTAACATGATTTTACATTTTTTTATAATTTGTTGGTTTCTTTTAATTTTATAGTTATTATATAAAAAAAAAATCACTCTATCTGAAGGCATCATCCGACTGTTTGATCATGTAATTGAATAAGTTCAGAGTTTGAAGGGGGTATTAAAATACGTTAAAGGTATATTAAAATTATGATTTGATGAGATTTATTATGACTGATTAAGATAAGATTAGTTTTACCAAAACTAATTGCAAAAAATTATGTATATCTCTCAATTAAAAAGATAGGATCACGAGTAACTCTATATATTTGGCTTTTATTTAGTGGGATAAGAACAAGAGAAGAATAAAACAGTCTCACACAATCAATCATAAAACCTTTTTTTTTTCTAAAAAAATAATTTTTTGTCTTTCGGTAATAATCAAATAAAAATAAAATTTCTTAGGAGGTGTAGAAGGGTAACTGCTGTAGCTAGATGTGGGTGTTGCCGGCTTTAGATGGAGATGTTGACGTGTGCATCAATGCCAAATACAACAACCAGGTGATAAGATAATTAATCAGATTGACCGTTTTAATAATATTTGTATCTGTCGTTTTAAGAGGGAGCGTTGGGCAGCATCTTCGTCGATAACGAATTTATAATAATACGGATTTTAAATTTTTCATTTAAACTTATGACAACAAGTCAAGGGGGTCTTAATTCTCAAAATCCATCCATGAAAATTGGCTCTTGGTCCTATAAACCTATGATCTGCAATTTCAAAAGTTTGTGTACTATTAAAATTTAGTTTTCATCATCATCATCTACTAATATCTCATCTACTAGTACAATTTAATTGTGAAGATTTCAAATTATATTGACTTTGTTATGAAAAAAAACAATTCTCTAATCAAGCAGTGATAAGGGTCCCACAATGGAAAATCAATATTTTCAAAATTATTGGATTTGCGTTGGAGTCTTGGTGGGTCTTCATTCTCTATAAACATTTAAGAGCAAAGGAGAAATTTAATTCAAGAAGTCTTTGCTCAAGGATATTTTATGAACCTTGAGAACAAGGTCCGATTTAGGAGGGTTGGAATGATAGGATTCGAAGTAATAAAGTATTTTAGGAACATTTGATATTTATTTATAATTTTTGAATATTATTATTTTTCGTTTAAGTTCATCTATGATCTTCATCATTTCTTTTATTAGTTGCAAAACAAAATGATTTGCAAAGCAGCTCTTAATCTTTACATCCAAACTCAATGAGTGAAAAAGTCATTCTCATTGGTTAATAGAGTGTTTAGAATTTCTATTAGATTGTGTAAATATAGATCTATATTTTGACATGTTTAGATGAATTTATATTAATGTAACATTTTGCGTTAGAACTTGAGGTATTCTTTATCTAGATGAATCGCAAAGTCAATAAAGTGGCTTATGTCTTTCAACTTAAAAAAAAATAGAATTAGAACTAGAGATTGCTTGAAGCTCAACGGCTTGCACTCTTATTTGTTTGGCTTTAATTTGACTTGATGATTTTTTTAGATGTTTTTTATTATATATTTGTTGGTCTACTTTGTGAATAAATTAACTGAATGTGCACTCTTGAGCTCTCAAGCTTGTCAAATAAAGTTGGTCTAAGTAATTCTTACAATTTATTTAAAATAATTGAATATGCATTTGAGATCAGTAAGATTATTGAATTAGGATAATGATATGAATTTGGAACTTGACACAATGCTTTCATGTAACTCATTTAAGTTTTAAAGTGTCAAAATTTGAAGCTCACCTTTAAAATTTAAATATAACTTGGATTTTTTAATATCAAGTAAAATATTCCAATATAAATATCAAAGATAATGGTTTTATGGTATATAGTATATTTCAAACCAAATTTCTCTAATTACATTGTTAGATAAATGCACATCCATGGAGAGCATATATTCCACGTGAAAGTAATTATCTTTGTATTATTTGTTCAGCAAACTTCAATATAACACTTGACCACTAAAGTCTAAACATTAAAATAAATGTTGCGACAATTTTTTGGATAGTGAATTTCTCTTGTGTACCAAATTTAAAGGAATTTTCAATTTTATCATTATTTAAAAAAAGAAAAAAAGAAAAAAAGAGAAGTAATGAATAATTGAGAAAAGTTCACAATTCAAAAATCACTACTTTTTTTGCCATTGAAATTTGAGGTTCTCACTCACGTTGCAGGTGTGCAGCGTATGATTATCAAACCAAGCAATTGCCACGTGGAAAAAACAATTGTTGACTGTTGATTTTCCACCCCATAGACCTAAAAAAAGCGAACTGACCGTACCATGACAACTGGTTACAGCCGGTGGCCTGCCCGTTGGGGATTCAAATGGAAATGTGCGAAGCGGGCCTCAGATAGTGGAATTAAAGTCTTACGAAACGGACGGCATAGATCTCGTTGGATCTCTTTATGTACTTCATCTTTTCCGTCCAATGAATCTCGACCTGCTCGACTTTTAAGTGTAGGGTTTGAACTTCACAGTGCGCCCTTTTTATCTTCAAAAAAATTCAGTCAGACCATTTCTCCCTCTCTCTCTCTCTCTGTCTTTCGTGCCTTTGCAGATCTTGTTCTCCATTTTAAAATCTGCAATGCGCACTCGATCGAGCGCATTGTCATTGCCCTCGATCCCATTGTTTCCGACGACGTTTTCCCCAGATTTGCTGCAGTCGATTACGTCATGTTTGAGGTACTTTTTATCGAATTTGAATTCCAATTTTCTGATCCTTCAATTAGGGTTATACTTGACTAGAACTTAATAGTATTTGATTTTTTTTTTTTTTTTTGAGGTTTGACATAGTTTTGCCACTGTTATTTTTACTTTTTCTGAAATGTAACATAATTTGGACGCTGTCCATATTAAAGATTAGGGCTTGGCTTGATTTTTAGTTGTTTTTGGTGCACGAACTAAAGCTAGAAAATTTAGTATTTTTTGAACCCAATCGCTCATTTCATTGGTTTAACTGCACCAAAATGCGAGCTGGGGGAACAATCAATGTTGCGTTTGATTGGTAAGTTCTGCCAATTATGAGTTTTGAGTTGTTATGGTGAAGATTGATTATAGCTGGTTAATGAGTCACATTCAATGCAATTTTCTTGGGTTAACATTTGAGAGTCTACAACTTTTTTGAGAGGCTTCATTGAACCTATCTTTTTGTCTATTTAGCCCTGTAAAGCTTGATTCCCATTCTCTTTATGGATGAAATATATTGGATTTTTTGCCCAGATTTAGGTGTCCATTTGAAGTCTATGAGCTTGTTCTGTCAAAAAAATTGTAATTCCCAAGTCACAAAACTAGCAAATTCTTCTAACCTGGAATTTGGAGACATTTTGCAATGCTGCAATGGCGTTTTTGTTTTTGATAGGGTTAGAATTATTTATCTGGAATAAAAAAAATCCATAACCAAAAGTGATTCAGGTCTTGGACTGCCAAGATAACACTTTCAGGGATTTTTGAATTTCTTGGAATTTGTTTGTTTGTGTTGTTGTTATTGGGAAATGGCTAGGGGTTCTTCATGGCAGTCTTTCATCCTAGAAGAACTATCCTACAGGAACCCATTCACCATATGAGTATCATGGAGGGCTTTACACAGGACAATGAGCTCTTCTTCTTGACAATTGTGCCATGGGGTGTGGAGGACTTACTTTGGATATCCTACACTCACCTTGATTGACTTGTTCAAATTATTTTAGCTGTCAATTTCAAGAAAAAAGGAGGATGGTCCACCAAATTTGGCGGAATAATTTATATTGCTTGTTCTCGATGGTCAACTGGGATGATCCAACCAAGGCAATAGGGGACACTTGAGATCCAAGGCAGGGCCTTTGTATCCTGTTTCCCCTATCCACTCATTCAGAAGCAGACCCTATTGTCCAATGTAGATCTTTCATTTTGGGTATCATTACTTTCCATCAACATCTTGAAATATTTTATGTAAGTAGCATATTTATGCTCATTAGAATTGTTTTCCTTGTTTTTCCCTTGTCTCTGTTGTTTCTTGAAATATCTTCTAGAATTATCATGTATGCATTTATTCTTTAGGTTTATCCTTGACATTGAAAATGTTTCCCCTTGTCATACTTTCTTATTTTAGTTCCTTCTTTCTTCTTTACATAAGGAATCACTTATAGCCCTCAGTGAGGTTGATGATGATTTGGGAAATCTATTCTGGAGAGAGCTGCTACAGGGTGGGGATTGGCATATATAGTCATTTTCTCAGGGAACAATGGAAAGTGACCAGGCAAGGAGCTCTAGGAGGGGTGACTCGACTACTACTGTTCTTTCTGATGGGGCTGGCGAGAGTTTTCAGAAACCACGGCCTTTACATGGGTAAAGTATTATTTTCTCGTTTTATTAATATTATTTTTGGGAATGGTAACATAACTGTAAGTCTGTAACCTGTGGTTAGTGAGCACCTTGCAACTGTGCTCCAGGCTAACCTCTCTTGCATGGTGAAATATAGTGTAATTAGCCCTAATAGAAGACGATGTCGTTTTATTTAGTGTATTATATTATTGAGGACAAACAAGGTTCTAGTGCAGGCAAGCTTGCTTTACCATGTGTCTGTTAGCCTGTTGATTATGCGTTTGCAATTGTACACGCATATATTGATTGTATTGTTGATTAGGAGACAATGCATCTATTTATCAATAAACCAGTTGATGTTGAACTAGTGCAGACACTTATTGTTTATGCATTTTTTGATCATAGACTATTTATATCCATTTACAGACAAGATAAAATTTGTTGATATTGACTTAGTGCCAGTTCTCCCTTGTCTACCGAAAACCAACTAGTTTGACTGGTGCATCAGTCCAACCGGAATCTGGCTAGAGACAGTAGAAGTACCACAGTATCATTTCTTTTCAGTCAGCAAGACAGTAATGCTTACCATGTACATCAATGCGTTTCTTTTGTAGGAGGACAAGTGGCCCTACAAGGCGTTCAACGAAGGGGCAGTGGACTGCTGAAGAGGTAAATTTTGTAGATAACTCAATACATGTTTATGTGGATATGTTGATCAAAATACTTGTTAAAAGGTCCATCAAGTCTGCAATTTTCTTTTAAGAATTTAAAAGTTTTCACTTTCTGCAGTGATAATTTATGATAAGATGAAAACTGCTTTATTGATTTAAGTATCTATGATGTTTTCTCTATTAATGCATCATTCTTTAAATCTTTTCTCCACTCGGTTTAGTTTGGTGACATGGTGGCAAGGGAAGTCCAAGATGGGCATTTGATGTGATGCCTGTGGTGCACTATGCATTTTTCATGGTTTCTATTTTTCTTTTTTTCCCTTTATTTGGGGGATTTGTTTATTAACATGATATTGTTTAATGTTTTTAAGTCTTACTCTATCCACAACCTTCTTCTCATGAGGAGTTTTAATTACTCATGCACGGCATGTGTAACTTAACTAAGATGCACATGTGATGATATTTGTGTTCGGTGGTTGGAATGATCCATGCTTGAACAATGGGCCACCAAAATCAGCTTAATTGTGTTTACTCATGGTACAATTTTATACACCCCAGATACTTTGATGGCCGACAAGGCTATCTTCTATGGGCCCTAGATATGTTCTAAAAGCATGGAAGTGTGCGGCTTCGAAAGTTCTTCACTTGTTTGGCTGCACAACAAAAAATGGATTGATTGAATCAGTGTTATTAGAACCAGACCAAATAGCGGTCGAACCCGCAGTTTGATCGGCACCGCTGCGGCTGCGGTTCGGTTCTGGTTCAGAACCGGCTGCGGGTCAAAACTGCAGAAAACCTGTCAGAGCCGCGGTTTTTTGCGGTTTTGGCCCACAAACCGTGAGCCATGCAAATTTGAATTTTTATTTTTTTAAAATTTTTTCCTTTCAAAATTAAATTAGAAAATGTATATATTTGAAATGTAAATATTTATTACCATTTCTATCACATATCTTTCACTGTTTTGATATATTATTCAGAGTTTAAATGTTATTTTTAATATTTATATTAATATTATTGGTAAAAATGACTTACTTAATTTTATATGTAATATGTATATTATATTACTACTTGACCGACTTTGACCGCGGTCGAACCGGTTGAACCCAAAATGCCTCGAATACGGTTCGTTAGACGGTCCAGTTCTGATAACATTGGATTGAATCACTCTAAGTATCGGTTTGAAGGCCACAGTGTGTTGGGGGGGATGTGGAGGGTAGAGCAAATGGGGCCCATTGGACCTGGTGTGCACAGAGTGTACTGAGTGCTCTATACTTGGGCAATCCTAGCACAAGTAAGATGAGATGATATAGTTTAACTCTTCAATCAGTCTATGACTGTATCTGCGTTTTGATGATTTCAAACAAGTCTTTAATAAAAGTTGGACCCATAAGGGCTTTTGTTCTTCTTGCTTTGTGATAGGTGATGACTGGATCTTGTTGACATGGTTTGATAAAATAAATAAATAAATCAAAATCATCATTTTATGTTATGCCATCATATTCCTGTCTTGTATGCCTTCCATATTCTAGCGAGTTGGAATGAGGGCTGCTTTTTTCCAAAATTATTTAATTTGGATTCTTTTTGCCATTATAAGCCTAGTACAACATCCTAGCTTATTTGGTTTAATGGAAATCAAGGTTATGGGTATCCTTTATGCTTAGCTCTTGTTTTGGTCGTACATTAACTTTATAACATTTATCTTTTGCTTCACTAACAAAAGAAATTCCATCACCTAATCTGCGCTCTTCCAAAGTTTCACTAACAAAGCCCAATCTCTCTCTCTCTCTCTCTCTCTCTCTTATCTTGAGCTGGGAGCTGGGTTAACTTTTCATGTTTGTACACAGGATGCATTGTTGTGCAGAGCAGTACAACGTTTTAAGGGAAGAAATTGGAAAAAAATAGGTATTTTATCGAATTTCTTTTGCACACATTTTTTTAATAGATATTTCTTGATGAAAGTTACAGTTATTGTGAACATATGGTTTTTTTTTTTTTATGTTATGATATGAATTATTTTATTTTACATTCAGTCTGATTAGTTTTGTAAACTGAGATGCTTAAAATGAGCATGGGTTCCTATCCAACTCTGCTATTCCAATCCCAACTTTGACCTTCAAATTCACTCCTAGGCTTGACTAGGGAAATTCCAAAAGCAACCATCTAAAATCCGGCATTCAGTATGCAAAATGTGAGCAACTTAACAACCCAGTTTTGCAAGAGATGCTTACTCGTCACAATGGCAATTGTGTTTCACAAAAAAGTGACCAAGTGACAACAGAAAATTAAATAGAATACAAAAACCTAGTTGCATTGAGGACCTTGTCGAACACATGGCATATCAACAAAATAGAACACCTAGATATCTTTAACCTATATAGAAGATACTCAGCAAATTGGCATGGTTAATCAGTCTCAGTTCTGGAATTTATCAACAAAATGGAACATTAGATCCTAAAGCCCACATGAATCAGTCACACAGTATGCTATCTGAAGCGGAATTCGAGTGACTTCATCTCTTAATCATTTTATCAAATAATTGGAATTTGTTATTCCTATGATTTTGGTTTAGGATTAGATTAGAGTTTGATTGAAATAGCCCTAGGATCTGCTAGTGGCTATAAATACAGATGTAATTTTATAGACTTTGACTACAATAATAACTAGAAAGCTATAGTTTATGCACACTCTGCTGCTCTCGGACTGCCGAGAGTTTGTCTGAGTCTCTGTTCTCTCCAGAGACCACGTCTTGTGCCCACTTGCTGTTGTCCCTTACCTAGGAGCACTGTCAATCCCTTTTGCCACGAGATTTGGATAAGATCCTGCTGCATCATCTTCTTGCATCTCCGCTCTGCTTGCAACAGTCAGTCACCCCTCTCGTTCTGCACTGGTGCCAGCTCTGAGAACCTTTCTCAGATCTCAGCTTGCCGTCTCCTTGCATCATCAGAACAATGGCGACAGAAACCCATCAGGAAGATCTTGCTCTCTTCTCCGATTTCCCGACCTTCGTCGTCAGCCTCGGCGGTCTGCATCATTCTCTCTCCTCTCATCTTTCCATCACTGTTCGACTGTCCTCATTCTCAGATCTCTGCCCAGATTTCGACCAGCCAGTTGCAAGAGAGAGAGATCTGTTGCATCTATTTCGCCTTTAGTATTGATTGAAGAGATATTTCTCATATTCGTCCTTCAAATGCAAAACTTCAGCTGTCTTTTCTGCATTGCTTTTCAATAAGCTATCCAGCAACATCCTCTGCTACCGAGATCCATCCATTGCAACCGTACCCCGTTGCTGCCCCTGCCTGCCAGTTATTGTAGTGTTTGTGCACCTGAGATTGCCTCTCCATTCTTGCTGAGCAGTCGAGCTCCCATCTCCCAGACATTGTTGCAGCCCGCCTTCTGTTCGTCCGTCCACAACAGTTTGCCCTCCTTCCTACTGCAATCATTCTCCCCATAGGACTCTGATTCCGCAGCCTCTTTGCAGTCCAGTGTTTGCATTTGCAGTTACCTCTCTCTGTCTCTCTTTTCCGGTAGATTTGATTTTGCATTGTTATCCCTTGTAGCCGTTTTCAGCCTCTTCGCACTTTGCAGTCCCTACTTGCATCGGTCTCTTCTGCATCCTTTTTCTTCTGTACTTGCATTTGTCGGCAGCCTGTTTTGTCTGATCCCTTGCCATCCTCCTTTTCTCTGGCATCCTGCATCGTCTTCTCTCTGGATATCTGCAACCGACCTTGCAAGACTTCTCTTTGCAATTTGCCTTGATTTGCATTCTCTTTGCAAGCCTTCTCTGCATTCCCTTGATTCACAATCTGCCTCTCTCTGCACTATTCCCTCTTTGCTCCGTTTGTTTGGTTGAACGATTCAACCAACCTCAGATCTCTCTCTTTGCATTGTTCAGTCCTTGCAGATTCGTTCACGTCTTGTCTCTCCATTTTGCAATTTTACTTCCCTCAAGCACCGTTTGCATTATCTCTTTGTCTCCTCTCTTCTCAGATTTGTCGTTCTTTGCAACTTTGTCCCTTTCTGTTCGGCGTTTGAACAACCATCAGCACCAGCAACCACTCTTCTCTGGTAACCCGCAGCACACCTGGCATGTTTTTGGCTTCACCAGCACGTCTTCTCCATTGATCTGCTACTACTCCACTAGATGGTGCCATCCAGCCGTTGGATTATCCAGTTCAGTAATTGTAAAGTCATGTGGTGAACCTACTTGAGTTTAAGGGGGGATGTTAGAATATGTCAGACTTTATATTTAAGTAGAATTGTTATTTAGTTAGGATTCTAAGATTGGGTTTATCTCTAATTAAGAGATGAATTTGGTTTAGGATTAGATTAGAGTTTGATTGAAATAGCTCTAGGGTCGGCTAGTGGCTATAAATACATATGTAGTTTGATAGACTTTGAATACAATAATAGTTTATAAAAGCTATAAAATACGATTTACATCACCAATAAGAAATGGTTCACTGCAAGCCATTGTGCTAATGTAATAAGTTGTCATCCATGCTTTTAGAGATTCTACAACGGAAGTTTTTCATGAACAGAGCAGACAATGTCTTGAAGTTTCAAAATCTGTTTAGTAAATAATGGAAATGTGTGTCTGAGACATTTAAATAATCTCTTTCGTGGCCGGATCCCTGTTTGCTTCTGTCAATTATGTTTTCAGTGTTTCTCTATAGTTATCTTGCACACTAGAAATTTGCATTTTCAATATCTATTGTAAGAGATACGTATCTTCTATCAACATACCACAGACTCAATTAGTTGGGAGTTGCACTTTCATTTCTTGAGCCACTATCTATCTACTTTAGTGTTGATTGATTGTCCTTATTATCTAATTTTTATTCTTGTCTTTCAAAGCTGAGTGCTTTACGGATCGAACTGATGTTCAATGCTTGCATAGATGGCAGAAAGTTTTAAATCCTGAACTTGTGAAAGGACCATGGTCAAAAGAGGTAATAATGCATTGCATATAAGACTGGTTCTTTTGATCTACATTCCTCTTTTTACACTTGTTTCTGGCTGTATTTCTCTTGGAAGTTTGTCATGCTATTCATATGTTAATCTAAGGTAGTTGGTTTACCATGTTTCAAACAGGAAGATGATAAAATAATTGAATTGGTTGGCAAGTATGGGGCAAAAAAGTGGTCAACAATTGCACAATCCTTACCAGGCCGTATTGGAAAGCAATGTAGGGAAAGGTATGACTGACGAACCATTTTGGTCTTTGCAGGGGATTGTTTTTTATTTGCTAACTGCTGGAAGTAGCTGATTCTTTAAAACCTTCTTACTTGGAAATCCTTTTTTCTTTCCTATTTCTCACTTGGTTAAGTACTATTTTTGGTGATAGTACATGAGATGTTCAGGACATGTGGAACCAAGATGATAGTCATGAGTGAATTCCATCTAAAATTTTCTTGTTTGGAAACACATTCATTTTTGGCATTTCAGCTTTTTGTCAAAACTTCATTTTTTTCTTGTCTTGATTACTATATGAAAACGTGTATATGTTGTTTATTTAAAAAACTGAGAATGAGTTTCAGGTGGCATAATCACCTTAATCCTGCCATAAACAAGGAGGCGTGGACTCAAGAGGAAGAATTGACATTGATTCGTGCTCATCAAATATATGGGAACAAGTGGGCCGAGTTAACAAAATTCCTACCTGGAAGGTAGGTACTGAAGCTTACTATATTCTGCCATTTTAAATAATTTTAAAATTGATGACTAACTATTGAAACTCACCAACAATGATCCGTCTCACAAGTTTCATGTGTTGTATTTACCTTTGCAAACTTTATCATTTTGGCATCTCATATTTTGGCCTTCCATAACTTTGTTACTTTACTCATGTTGTTAGTGCTTGCATGCTCTGTTTATGTTCTCTGAAGTAAAATCAGTCGATGAGAATTTATAATTCATCCAAGGTTTTCTGCACTGAATCATTAATTCTGCCATGTGGTTTCAGGACAGACAATGCAATTAAGAATCACTGGAATAGCTCTGTGAAAAAGAAGCTGGATTCCTACTTGGCCTCAGGTTTGCTTGCTCAGTTTCAAGGTCCTCTTCATGTGGAAAACCCAAGCACATGTCTTGCATCTTCTTCTGTAAGGAAACAACAGAACAGTGGAGGTGGCAGTTGCAATGATGAAACAGAAGTTGAATTATCAGAATCTAGTCAAGTTTCTGGTCCTGTTAGTTGCTCACAATCTGATTGTGAGGTGGCTAATACAAATTCAAAGCATGCTCGGGAGTCCAACAAGAGAGAGGGAACTGTTGGAATGGTGGAAAGAGCTCATCCATTATTAGGTTGTAACCAATCTGATTGTGAGGTGGCTAATACAACTTCAAAGCATGCTCGGCAGTCCAGCAAGAGAGAGGGAACTGTTTATGGAAAGGTGGAAAGAGCTCATCCATTATTAGGTTGTAACCAATCTGATTGTGAGGTGGCTAATACAATTTCAAAGCATGCTCAGGAGTCCAGCAAGAGAGAGGGAACTGTTTATGGAAAGGTGGAAAGAGCTCATCCATTATTAGGTTCTAACCAAAATTACATTACTAGGAATGAAGCCAAATGTGCAATCTCAGACACACCTGAAGTAGCTAATACAATTCCAAAGCATGCTCAGGAAAACTCCATCAAGAGAGAGGAAACTGTTTCTGGAAAGGTGGAAAGTGCTCATCCATTATTGGGTTGTAACCAACATTATGTTACTAGAAATGAAGCCAAATGTGCAATCTCAGACACACCTTGTGGTACTGCCATCCCTAAAAACATATCTGACCAAGATTTGCTAAATGAGGACAGAAGATCTGGAATTAAGAATTCTTATGTGTTGAATTCATATGCATTGGATGATACTACTGCTTCACTGGATGCACTACATGAATCATCTACTTTACCGGAAACATCAGAGCATTATACTAAAGGTGTTGGAGAAGTCCCCAATACTGGATCTGTTCTCTTACAGGAACACATCTGTAAAGATTTTTCTTTGGGGAATAATGTCGACGATTCAAATATCATGGAATTGGATGAATGTGCAGGTTCACTAATTTACCATTCCGACCTTCAAGGTTCTGAATGGACCAATGGTTTAACTTCGTCTTCACATCCAAATTATCCTCCTAAATCATCTGACATGTTGGGAATTCCGTGCAGCCAGAGTTTGTTCACTGTAATTTCTTCACCTTTACTTTATTCTGATGGTAAACTTGTATTTAGAAATGAGAATACAGAGGTTGGGGACATATCAAGTGGAATTCAAGATTTAGATCTTGTTACATGCCCATCTGATGGCCTTATCCATCCAATTGGTTCTGTTAGTACTTCCTGGGGCAATGGTATGGCTAATGGTTGCATGCCTGTGGAGCAGGATCAGAAAAAGGATACTCTGAAGGCAGTGCCTATGGAGGTGTTTAGTTCTTTTGCACTGGATGCTGTTGGAAATAATACTTGCATGGATGGAAATGCAGAGGTTCTCACTGAGAATATTGATTCTGGAGCTCTGTTTTATGAACCTCCTAGGTTTCCCAGCTCAGAAATTCCCTTCTTCAGCTGTGATCTGGTACCATCTGGTGGTGAGGCATATAGTCCCCTTGGGATTCGGCAGCTGATGATGTCTTCTATGAACTGTTCGACTCCATATAGCCTATGGGATTCACCTTCTCATGATGACAGTCCTGACGCTGTTTTGAAGAGTGCAGCCAGAAGTTTCTTGTGCACTCCTTCCATTTTAAAGAAAAGGCAACGTGATCTGTTTTCACCTTTGCAAGAGAAAAAGAGTGACAAGAAACCTGGGAAAGAAATGATTCATGGGTTATTTTCTACACCTTCCTCTCTAAACAGAGGTGGTTGTCCTCGCCCTAATAACATAACTGATGAAAATGCAGCAGATAGAGCTTCAGTACCAACTAAGGGAATCCTTTCTCCAACGTACATGGAAAATAAATCTGTTGCTTCTCCCAAAGACGGGGAAAATTTGAATCATGCTTCTAGTTACAGAAAAGATGGTGTTTTTCTGGAAGGAAGGTGTCCAGAGAAAACTGATAAAAGCAATCCTCAGGGTGGGACAAAATATGAAACCACCAGTATTGAGGCAAATGCCAGGATTGATGCAGCTGCTTTGCTCCAATCGGTGGGTTTCTTTCTTTACATTTTAGAGATTTTACGAATTTTAACTGACAATTGCATGAATGAAATGGACTTTGAAACTTCTTTTAAGGGGTTCACTATGCTACTCTCTTTCTGGCCCTGCCTATTTGTACATATACATATATATACTCACTTTAACATTGAAAAACCATCATGAATTCATTCCTCAAAGTCATCCATTACCCAGTTGTTTAGCAAAGCTGGAGTAGCTATTGTCTTGAGATCCATTACCCAGTTTTTTAGCATATTTGTGTTGTCCGAGAAATGAACAACCTTTACTACTTCTTACTTGTATGTATGTATTGTAAATATCAAAGTTCTCCTAGGTCTTTCATTTAGGATATACTGTACAAGGTTTGTTTGATGTTGTATATACTGTTTGGACATCTACCAGTTAGCACAATGTCATCAAGATAAAGTAACCTCCTTGCTTGACAAAAAGGGAGTGGTTGGCAGCACTGCCAACAAAACCATAAGTGTTCATCACTAAACAAAAGCTATCAAGCCAAGCCTGTCATTTTAGGCCCTATTCAACTTGTGTAGCATCATTTAGGATGTTCACTAGCAAATCTTGGGGTTTTTCCATATATGCCTCTTCTTTAGGATCTCCATGTAAAGGGCATTTTTAACCTCCATTTGAGATGACTCTGAACCATGTGTGAGTGCTGGGGATAAAATGATGTCTATGCTTCCCAATTTTAAAAATGGGCGAAATGTTCCATCATAATCCATTCTGTTCCTTAATAACCTTTTGCTACCAACCTCACTTTGAATCAATCAATACTTTAATCTTGCTTGAGCTTCACATTTTTCACCCATTTATGAGTCGTTTGATGATGGACTTCTCATCTCTTTGTTGATAGCTTCCATCCATCTTTTGTTCTTGATGCAAGCAAAGCTCAAATAATGTGGGCCCTGCTGGCATCGGCCGTTAATGGACCAGAGAGAGACTTGGAGCTCCCCTCCTCAATTGGACCTTGGCCGATTGGCTTTTATGATTCAGATGGAACTGGGACCAAGATGGGCTTTGAGCCTGTGGGTTCTAATAGTAACTTGGGCCAAAAGGAGTCGAAGAAGTTATATCTCACAGAAGGAAATGATTTCAAGATGGAAGGGGGACTTCTAGAGGATTAACTTATGGGCTCAATTAATTTTGAAGGTGTTAAGAAACGTGTGGGAAGGTTTAAGAGAGATTAGAAAAAAGGAAACATCTACAGTAGATGCATCTAATTTGGTTGTATTGTTAAAAAGGGATCGTGAAGAGATTGTCCTTTGGTGATCTTAAAAAAAAGAGATTGTCATTTGGTGGCTTTCCCAAGGGTACGGGACTAAAAAGAAAAAGAAAAAAGGAGTAGGAGTAAGTTATTTGCTGTAGGATGGTCCGGGGTTTGAATTTTCAAGGATGTTATAAGTGCTATCCTATAAGGGATTGTATAGTATTGTTCTTTTCTTTGTTTTTGTTTCAATTTTAATAAAATTTCATAATCATTCCAAAAAAATTGTGGGTCCATGGCCCATAGGTGTTTAATCCCACTTTTCTTGTTTACAACTTACTTTTCTGTGTCAATTCACAGGAATATGATATGAAATCAGTGTTGTTTAATAGCACATTGGATCAGCCACCAAATGAGCTCAAGATTGTGCAATTGGGACAAGAGTAATGATAACATAAAGTCATGAAAATTATATTTTAGTTGTTCTTTTAGGTGATTTACCATGCATTCAAATGTGCCACGAGTTTAAGATGTGTCATTCATCAAGAAAGACTTTCACCATTTACATAATTACATTCCTCCTCTTGAAAGGTCAATACATTTTATTTGGGTTGACAAAGTGTAAATTGAATGAGGACCATTGTCCTTGTTTATTTATTTATTTTCTAAAAAAACTGTCCATATTGTTTATACATGTTTGACCATTTGATGAATGGACTGATCGGTCAGGTTTGTACACAAGGTGGGCCCCACCTGTCCACCTGGTTAGCAGTCTGGTTCATGGTATATTTTCCTTCACATTTTTGTCTTTTTTTTTGATCGGTAAAGAGAAGACTAAGACCCAACAAAAGAAGAATCAAGCAAGATAACAACAACAGTACACAAAATACTAAACACTATCCCTCTTGTAACCAAAAAGTGCCACGATTCGAACCATCCACTCCGTATTTCGTAAAGAAGTCCGCCAAACCATTAGCCGTACGGCTAACATCGACAAAAGGCACCTCAAGGCCCAAGGATAATTCCTTTATGTACCTAACCAAGGCAGTTAACCTCCAAGGAGGGCGTTTCAAACCCCCGGCCCATTTGATGGCGTTGGAAGAATCACTCTCAATCATCAATTTCCTCCCCCCCCCTAAGACTGGCTCCTAGAGTCAAAGCTCTCCTAATGCTAAGAAGTTCAGCCTAGTTAGATTCTAAGATTCCCGCGGACTCAAAAAATACCACGCAAATTGTTCACATTTTTGTCTTGGTATCCTATTTTGGTGGTTATTGTACCTGCATTATGGATGCCTTTATCCTTCTGAACATTAATTGATTAAAATTTTAATTGCTCCATATTAGTTCATTCTAAAACATTGGTTTGTACGTGCTGTGAGTCTGCTACTTGTATCTTGGTCACTTTCTGCTTTCTTTTTATTTTTTGGTGGTTGTGAATGGAATACTTCATTGTGACATTGATCAAATGACATCTGGCTCATTGTGACTTTTGACCAATTCACATTGATTGTGTATAATTTGCTCAGGCCATGCCTCATTTACAAAGTAACTGTTGTTTTTTCCTTGGGTGCAGCAACCTACTGGGGTTCTTGTTGAACATAATATGAATGAAATGGTTTTTCTTTCCCCTCCTCGAGATGGATATCCTTTAAACAGATTCATGAATGGTCATTCAGATTCTTCAGCAGGAAATTTGTGTTTCTCTGGCCTTTTTTCTTCTAGTGTCGGCAAAAAGAAGCATGAGAGCCATTTGACTCCACATAAGCTACAGGTTACTTGTGAGAAGGTTGGATCATCCATTAATAGTGACATTGAAAACATCATTGAAAACATGAACATGTGAGTCCAATTTTCTTTTTATCTTTGACCTCATTTATTTTTCTGTTCTCTAGTGTGCGAATTGTCGAGGATTGTAATAACATCCTTGAGTTTCACCAAGTGGTCCATTACTCATTATGGAAATCTGGTAACAATATAAGATATGTTATCAGATCTTTGAGCTATTATTTTGAGCCACTCAGACAGTAGGAAGCCCAATAAAATAAAACAGGTCCAGAAAAGGTAAGCCTAATATGAGAAGGTTGGATCATCCATTAATAGTGACATTGAAAAGGTAAGCAAGTAGAAAATCCCCAAATATTGCACACACAGGAGCATATATCAGTTTCCAATGAACCAACTGGTCCAATCAGAATACAGAACTGCAGAAGAATCAAATGGTGCTATCAAATTTATTAAACAGTTAAGCAGCACTCCAGATAATTTTCTGTGATGATTCCAATGCCCATCCATGCAACTGCCCCTGATCTGATGTGAATAAAGTCTGGATAAGTGGTAAACTTGATCCTTAGCAGTTGCATACTGGCCTTGGTTCCATTGTCATCATTCCATATCCAAGGAATTATCTTTAGAGCCTGTCAAGTATGAGAATATTAGGCAAACTGTAAGTCCTAACGATAAATAAATATACTAGAAAGCTGCTAATGGAAGTGTATGATCCCAACTGGCACAAGCGCTGGATCACTCAGATGAAGATATAGGTCAAAATCCATGTGCAGAAAAAAGAAGCCTTAATGCATAGACAAGCTTCCATGCATTATATATTGTAGTGGGAAAATTCCTATGCTATGCTTGACCAAGCCTGACAAATAAAAACCAATTTCTCTTAAAACTAGAAAATCCCACTTGAGTTCTAATCTAATACTTTTTCTAGTTTCTAGTAACATTTTTTTTTTAAATTGAGACTGCCTACATTGTTCTGGTGTGAATAAAGATCTAATTAGAAGGATTTTGGTGAGTAGTCAATTCTAATCTCTAAAATAATTCTTAAAATGGAGAATGAAAAGGGCATTGTTTTCTTAACCTTCTTATTTAAATGTTCCATTTATTATTTATTTCTGAAAGATTACTTCTTATTTAATAGAAAGAAAGAATACACCCGGAAACAGATGAAAAGAAACACCACCCAATACACCCTAACAGAAAGTCCTCACAAGGCACTATAAACAGAAAATTCAACCTCAGCAGGCCCAGGCATCACCCAGTAAACACAACCCAGGCCCCAAAAAAAAAAAAAAATACCAAATCTTTACCATCTACATATGACCTCTGCGCTTAAACCAGCCCCTTCCTTTGCTAACCTATCAGCTATAGAATTTGTTGATTTAACAATATGACAAGCCTGGAAACCTTTTCAATGAGCTATCTGACGAATCTCTTCAATCTTGTCTAGAAATCTCCAAGGACATTGATCTCCTTTCGCTCACTGAGAAACTTAACTGTTCCATTTATTCATTATCATTTATCAGTTTTGTAGGACAACTTTTCAATGTCATCTTGTTATTTATGACAGCTTTGCAGACACGCCTGGCATCAAAAGAGGGATAGAATCTCCATCAGCATGGAAGTCACCTTGGTTCATGAACACACTTCTTCCTGGACAGAGATTTGACACAGATGTAACATTAGAGGTAACACGGAACATGGTTTGGTTATCCACTCTTTTGAACTGATGGATCACCTACAGAAGTTTTAGTTTATCTGGACCAAGATTGTAAACACCCAATAATTGTCCCTTCTCTGGACCATTTCCTTTTATCTGACGATTCCTTTTCCCTGTTTCCGTGCAACATTCTATTACTTCTATTTAAAGTGGGTTTAACGTTCTTGTATATTGAAGTTTTCCTTAGCATCCTGCCAATTACTGAATTATGGACCCCTTTTCTGAATGGGTGTATCTGGATACTTGATAATCAGTCTGATGGATCAAGAAAATTATTACTGTCGTAAACAAATGCATGACAATTAATTTCTCTGTGTTTTTCGAGTCTTCTACTTTAGGCTCTGTTTACACTCACTGCCTAATCTGCTGCATGGGTGTCTATGGGTACAGCCTCTTATCATTTTAAAAAAAATCAAGATTTCACCTGAAGTGTCTATGGATACAGCCTCTTATCATTTTAAAAAAAATCAAGATTTCAACTGAAGTGTCTATGGATACAGCCTCAACCATTTTAAAAATCAAGATTTCAACTGAAGTGCGGGTGCAGCCTCAATCATTATAGAACAAGAATCATTTTACAAGATTTCACCTTAAGTATCTATATAGAGAAATTATCCATTGTGAACTGGCTCACAAAATTGGTGTGAAACTTTCAATCACACCTCTTAGATGAGTAAACAGCTGTCAGATTTTACTTCTTAAATACAACCAATAATTTAATCCAAGAGCTGTGATTGGAAGTTGACACCAACTTGTTGAATTGGTTCACAATGGATAATTTTCTATCTATATACATATTAAAAAAGTGGTGATACTTTTTATTTTTATTTCAATTATTATTTGAGATTTTCTTAATTATGCCTATAGAAGATCCAAATTCTTTTCAAAATCTGTTGATATTTTGTGAGATCAACAGTTGCCAGCGATTAGATTTGTGTGGAATCAACAGCTAGCCTAGTGGCAATGTTTGCTGCGCATGTTCAGAAAATCTTTGTACATTTGCTTGCTACTGCTGCTGATGCTGCTGCCTCCTTTCTATATTCTTATATTTCAGGACATAGGATACTTTCTCAGTCCCGGCGACAGAACTTACGATGCCATTGGGCTGATGAAACAGTTAAATGAGCATACTGCTGCTGCATTGGCCGAGGCCGAGGAAGTTCTAGCAGGTGGAAATTCTGAAATAGATGCTTCCCATAAATCATCTGATGAGAACAATCAATTCCTAGACAACGAACTAGAAGATCTTATTTCCATGCCGCCTGGTGTTTCGGTATGTTCTCTTTGGTCATTAAGATTATGATTTGAATTATCATCAGATACAATATATGGTGATACTTATTAGTGCCTGCCCTTTCTGCATGATATTTCACTTGGTTAGGTCACCAATTAAAAAGATTGTCGAAACTTGCTTTTGTCATATCAATATTCTATTTTGGCTTCAAAATACAATAAAAGAGAGAAATAATATTAAAAATGTTTTCCAATATGCATATGACATTCATATTGACGGTGGCCTATGCATTTTAGGTGCCTGATATATCAGCCATACCCATGTGTATTGGTAGTTGGGCACTGGTACTGTGATGGAGGTCTGCTGAAAAATGTTTTAGGTTGAAAATCAGTTGCAATAAATTCAAGAGGGCTTCTTCTGTACATCATGGCTTACTACATATTTACCATTTTCAGGCTCTTTTCAGTCCCTTTTTTCAACATTTTCATGTACTTTTCAGTCGAACAACACAAGAAATTCCCTATATCTAATCTCTGCATACAGAGGTTGAGGGAAAGAAGTGCATTAATGTTCTCAGAAAAGTCTTTGTTTTTTAAACCGAAAATTAATATTCAAATTCTCAAGAAAAGTCTATGTAGGCCTTAGAGTATTTTATTCTGTTTATTTTTTTTTGCTAGAATTTCATGTAAGACTTTTGGTGCATCCTCTGTCCACGGTGGGACCATCTTTTCAGCAAACTGGGTCTGGTGGACTGCCACTAAAATAGTTCCCTACTTGCCTTGGCAACTTGTTTTCATATGTTCGTTTTCAAGCAAATGTTACTCATCGGCTGCTTATATTTTCATCCTTCTCTTTTTTCAGCCTTTCCAGACAGAATGTCGTGTTCTTGATTTCAGTGGTTGTGGGACACCAAGCAAAAACATTGAGAACAGGAAAACAACTGGGGTTGGGACTAGAGTTGGTTTCTCAAGCCCGTCGTCTCACCTGACAAAAGGCTTCCGTTAGAAAGTCATGCAAGCCTTTTCCAGCAAGCTTCTTAAGAACCACTTTGTACTAGTTGAAAATTGGAACTTTAAGGTCATTAGTAGCTGATGGGTTGGTGTCTACTACAGTAAGTTCCTATCCTTCTAATGTGATGAGAGCTGGCTGGTTGACATTTTGATCGCTTTCGACAATATGAATGGCTCTACTCCAATCTGTTAAAAGGTTGCTATGAGCTGGCTATTATACAAAGACCCAGTGCTAGCTTTCGAGATCCCACTTGATCTGTAAACGAGTATCAAAATGCGAGTTTATTGGTTCGCTAGATTCTTTAAGCTTCTTGTGCCCCTTTTTGTTCTGTGGAAAAGCGCCAGAGGAAGTTAAGGTGGAACCATAGTTCTGTGCCTATTGGGTGGTGTCATTCATTTAGAGCTCTGCCAAACTATTTCTTCCTGTTTTGATGAATTGTAATGGTTGACAAATTACAATTTCCTGTTCAAGCTCCATTTCATGTCAGAGAGTAGCTGCTATTAGCCAGGGTTGCAGGCTGGTTAAACCCACTGCAGATTATCGTGTAAGCCAGTTTACATTTTTTCTTTTGGTTCTTTTAATTGGCTCTCAATGTATTAATCGAATTATAGGAGGGTCATATGTTCATCGAATTTCGTTTGCTGCGGTTCCTATCGAAAAGACAACTGGATTCTCTTCTTTCTCCGTGTATTATTATCACCTGAATATCAATCAATACATGTATTTACATTCTTGTATTGTTCTGTCATTTCTACTGTTTGATGTTTTCTTTCGTCTTTCGATGGTTTAATACGTAAAAAGTGATGAAAGTTCAGCAGAATCAAATTGCAAACTTAAGTATCTCATCCATAGGGATCCAACTTCTGAAGATTGGACACATCATAAAATTGAATACTGGATTACAAGTGTTGAAAACTGGAAATCATTTCAAATCATCATATGTAGGTAAAAAACCCTTAATTCATACATACAGCTGCATCAACACGAAAAAGGTTACTTTAATTCAACAAAGTGATCAGTCAAACTTGACTGCTGATTGACTTGTCTAGAATATGTTCATGGTGGTGCCACCTTGGGATGGCAACGGGTTGGGGTCAGACCGGGCCTATGCTGCGCCAAGTGCTCAACCTCAAGACCAAGAGCCTGGAGGAAAAGCCTGAGCTTGAGGGAAATCCTGACTAAGATATAAAATCTGTTCAGTAGGAGGAATGTGTATATCATTGTACCTGTTCTATTGTACATTTTCCTTTTTATTTTGGAAATTGACAGAGACAGTAATATTTTTTATAACAAAAGACACCTGACTTATCTTTTTATTCACTTGTCATTATATAAGTATTGAAATACCCTTGTCTTACACTTCTCTTTTAAATTTCATTGAACTTATTAAAAATTAATTGTATGAATTGATTGTAGACTTGATGAACCCAATGTTTAATTTATAGCTACTTGATTTAATGGTTAATTATTTTCTAAATAAAAAGATAAATATAAGTTTTTCCAAATTTTTGGACTCATCATTATAGATCAAATGAAAGTATTTGATTACAAAATCTATAAACTTTATCATATCCTTTCTTGTGATCCATTTAACAATTTATCGAATAATTTGAAAAAATCTGCAAATGTACATGTATGTACCTTTGAATTTAAAATTCAATGAACTTTTTAATTAAAAAAAATACTCTATATACCTCAAATAATATTATTTAATGTCATTTTTACCAAAAAAAAAAACTTTATTCAAAAGCGCCACCTGGAAGGGAGTAGGAACAGTAATTATTTTTCTGAAAAGGTCAATAATAGTAGTTGCTGTTATTATTAAAATATAAAAAAATAATTTTAACATGATGAGAACATGTCTAGAAATTCATATATTAATAGGTGTAATCCATCTGACTAAATGATTTTTTTTTTTTTTGTGAATTTGAAAACTCACAGTTTTAATAACAATTTTCTTTTCCACGTAGTTAAGTTTTTTTTTTTTCATTTTTTTACTATTTTTCTAATCTTCATCATCCTCTCATGTTAGAATTAGAACATAAGACTTGCACCGGCCTTAAATAAAAATATTAGACACAAAGTTATATGGGTGCTTTCAGAAGAGAAAAAGAAAATCGCCAAAATTACTCATCAAAGTCTAACATAGTGAGTTTCCACTACTTTAGACTGGATAATGTAAAGAATTCATCAATTATTTTTTTTCTTTTTTGACCTGTTACAATAATGGTCATCGAGGATACTTTGATATAATTATGGAAAGACTCCCAATCCTAGAAAATGGGTCTTTGTTGAATAATGAATAAGGATCACAGCATTTATTCCTGGGTTGGGAAGGACTTAAATGCAAATCTCAATATTTTTTTTCCTCGACCATTTGTATATTTATTTATTATGGAGAGATTCAGTTTTCATTTTTTTTTGAATTTACGTATGAAAAATCATGAGATGCCCCGCGTAAAATCTCTACAGATGAGCCTGAGTTTCATTTTTAACGAAGAGATTGTACATTTATGTAAGATGAACCCTACATGATTGCATGGATTGGATAGAAAACATCATAGATGATATAAATAAATAGGAATTCTTCAATTTGATCATCATAATTTCATAGGATGGGGTATAAAAAAACTTAAAGAGGTTGAAATGATGGTCAGGAACCTATCTTAGGAAGCGAGAGTCATAAGTTCAATTCTCATTCCACTTCAAATGATCACTCCTCGTAGAGCTACGTGGTATATCTTTGTAGGGAGGCTTGGACATCTTAATAAAAAAAAGATAGTACTTTTCTATTAAAAAATCAATAGTTTTGTAATAATCAAAATTTTAAAATCTAAAAACAAATAGTTAATATAATTAAATGAGGCTCAAATAATATACAGCTAATATCTTTACGATTCTCTGCATATTTCATAAGAAAATATATAATTCAGTTTAATATTTAAAAAAACAACCTTCTACAATAGGAATATTTGAAAAATCTCCTAAAATCCTTTCAATGTGAAAACTGAATTTACTGAAACACGGGGTGTAATTTGTTTGTTTCTAATTCCATTTTATCAGCAAGAGTTCCACCTTTAGAAGACCGCAGCCCAGTTAAAAGTGTCATGCCGCCGGCTATAGTGTGAAATTTTGAAAAATCTGAGTTGACTTAGAATCAATAAATTTTATTGAATTTTTGTGAATTAAGTTAAAAAACTCATTCAAATGACTTAATCTTGAGCCAAATTTGAATATTAATTCTCAATATAAGGTACCGACCAATTGCATCTGTTAGATCTAAAGCAGTTTGACTTGGGCCATCCATTTTCACTGACTAAAAATATTTTCCAATTAAGATTTGATCATGTAGTGTAGTGGAAGATAATCAAGGTCAATTCAAAGAGATTAGAGTAATGGTCAGGAATCTGCCTTAGAAAAATCGATACTCACTCTACTCCAAAAGATCACTTTAAGTTTATCTAATGTGTATGGCCGGGGTTCGAATATCGGCTGATAGGAATCTTATTGGCTGATATGATACGGTTTTAAAACCTTATCATATTGGTCGATATGTCGATATCTCGGCCGCATCATATAAGTCGATATCGGTGGTTTTTGTTAAAAAAGTAAAAATAAAGAGAGAGAAATTTATTGGCCGATACCGTTTTTTCTATCCCTGGTGTATGAATAGGGAGGCTTTCATGTGTTCCAAAAATTAGTCAGATACTCTAAAAGACCTTAACACTTGATCATAAAATTTAAATGTACTATTCAATTTCATGAAACAAGTGTGATTTCTTTTGATGCTACTCTTATCGAGCCACATGTGAAACATGGATCGACACAAATAACGTTACTAGTATTAGAATAGCACATAAGAATATAAATTTATATATTCATATTTAAAAAAAAATAATAACATCATCATTGGGCTTTCTAGAAGTCAAAAATTTTGACAGAATTGAATGAAAATATAATTACTGAAAGATAAATCCCAAAAATGGCCATTGAAAGATGAACCGCATACGCGATTTAATTTAAGAACCTTGTCTTCTAAGCTCTCACAAATTTGAAGACTACAATTATTTTTATTTTTCAATTATCAAATATTCTTAGACATTTTTTTCGAGCCCCCAATGGCCTAACCTTGGTGTGCCCTAGGGGTAGTGGGCTCACTCGTGGGGGTTTTACGCTGGGTATCCTGCGGTTTCCCACACGTAAATTAAAAAAAAAAAAAAAACTAATATTTACACTTTATATGAAATCCATTATCACTTAATGCTAATCTATACATATACATATAATCTATAATTTAAATATATGTATATATTTAAATGAAGTTATCCTTTAATATCTTTCTTATACTTTATATCTTTTATACAAATTCTATAAATGCATAATTTAATTTAAATGTACTATTCAATTTGATGAAACAAGTGTGATTTCTTGTGATAAAATTACGAATTTTTGATAGAATTGAGTGAAAATATAATTAAAATTAATTTCATTAATGGAAAAAAAGTAAATTTAACGACCATGATGATCCCATGTATAGATGGTTAGATACAAACTATATACATACTAAAATAGACTCGTTAGTCGTTGCACTGACCAACGAAAAAGAAACTGTATTTTTCCCGGGCTTTTTTGTGACCTTGAAAAACTAAGAGCGACCGTAAAATCCTCCTCACCATAGAAAAACACAGCTCAACCAGAAAGCTGCTTTCTTTATTCTCTTTTCTCACTACTTCTCCCATCTTTTCCTTCCCTCTCTTTCTAACATGCACCCCACGTCTTCTTGATTCAAAACAAAAAAAAAAAAAAAAGCCAAAAGCAGACAGACCCATAAAGAAAAAGAACCCAAAAACATCATCCAATCTCATCTCTGCAACTCTCCCAAGAAAAATTACTTACAAATTTCTTTCTTCTCAACTCTTGAATCCCAATCCAAAATCAGAACATTCTATGCCTTTTTTTTCGAAGAAAAAAAAATCCATATATCAAGGTCTCGACAGGGATATGAGCTCTCTCTTTTTTTACTTCTCTACCTTCATTTAAATGACACCATGGTTCGAGCTTTACATTTTGGACAGAACATTTTGAAATCGATTTCTGCTAGACGCCACGGGCACATCTTGCAATTGTTTAGCGGTAGTGGCCACAAAACAGCTGGTGACAAATCGAGGCAGCACTCATTGGAGAGGCAACAGTCTAGTTTCGACCTCGGCGGCATGGATAGAAGTCCCAACTCAGGGGAGACTGGAATCAAAGACCGTGAACCGCCCTCAGGCAAGTCCGGCTCTTGATTATATGAAATTCCAATAGTACATTTAGTATTTGGAATAAAGGCATTGCTGATTTCTTGGTCGAAATATGGTTTCTTCCCTCTGTAGAAACATATGCATTCAAATGCACTTGTTCTTGTGATATTCATTATGCCCACTTGGATATATCGCAGATACACAGTGGTCTGGACATTGTGGAACAGATCATTTTTCACTCCAGTAATGCATTTCTTTGCTTTTCTCGATCCCAAATCAGCATTTGTTCGGTCGGAAGAATCATCAATCATCTATCCTACCATCGCATTTTAGATCCTTTTCAATTTCATAGATTAATAGGTGATAAATTTCCAAAATGGATGGTATTGACAACATTTCTGCTTCCCCTTCAAATGACGGACAATTTCTTTTGCATTTCTGTTTTCATGGTTAAGACTTGGATCACCCAATAGGGGTGATGGTTGGCTAGGGGAGATTCGATGATTGATCCACTAGACAAACAACGTATCGGCAATCCATTTGTATCGTTTCTTCAAAAAGAATAAGAGGCTTCTGTTGAAATCACATAATGTGACATCTATGAGCTGACTGAGGATCGAGTAAAAACTTTTTTTTTGAGAGAGAACATAAAAAAAATTATTAAAAAAGAGAAAGTACAAAGCAGAAACAGGGATGGCCTAAAAGGATTAGACCCAAGAACAAAAAACAGCAAAAGAGCTGCAACAAGCCAAAATCAAACAAAGAAAGTAAGAAGTAAGCCCCAAGATAGCACATTCAGGTGTAGCAGCTGAACATCCTCAGGAAGCCATGATTATGGTTTTGTTCTTCTTATTCGTGCAAAGTACGAAAAACTAATATTATATTTGCTTTCAAGAATAAGTAGGAATGGAATGGAATAGGCTGAATGAACTAGAACTTGCCCCAGGTCCAAAGACATCAAGCCCATTCCATTCCATTTCTACTCATTCTTGAAACCAAACTAAAGATATCATATTTGCAACTGTTTTCTTCCATAGAAATGTGAACAGATGTTAATCATTATATTTTGACAGAATTTATTAATACTGAAATGCTTGAAGACTTGATCATATAAAAGGAATTTGGTTTAAGATTGTCAATAACAGGTGATCTGATTGCATTGATGCTGTTTGTTAGAACCAAACAATATGGGGAGGCTTTACCCTATATGTTATGATGTTGTGTTGTCATTGCAATTCTTCCATTATCCATTTGCATCATATTCTGAACCTGTTTATTGTTTATGAAAAGGAGCTGTGGCTTGTCTGTCTGATTTTTTTCTGATGATCTGGTTCAGAGACGGATTTGATGAAGGAAAGGTTTGCAAAGCTTCTTTTAGGGGAAGATATGTCAGGTGGAGGGAAGGGCGTGTCATCATCTTTGGCTTTGTCCAATGCCATCACCAACCTTGCAGGTATCGTTGATCTCTGTTTCACCATTGCTCATGTATATCATTGTAAGAAATTCAATAAAGTTAAGAGTGCCTGGTTCCTTATTAAATTTGAAAATTGGTACTCAAAACAATTTTTTTCAGGGATTGCAATTGTGCTGTCTGAACATTTTAAAGTTGAGAGCATTATGCAGTTTTTGTTTCTGAACAATTCCCCACTCAATTCAATTTCATTTTTGCAAGTTGTGGTGGTGATGGTTCTGTTCTAAGGGTTCAAACCCAAGAGATAAAAAATACAATGGGTTGATTGTGTTACCCGTTTCTAAATTTTGCAGCATCTGTTTTTGGTGAGATATGTCGTTTGGAACCGATGTCTGCTGAGAGGAAAGCAAGATGGAGAAGAGAAATCGATTGGCTTTTATCCGTCACTGATCAAATTGTTGAATTTGTCCCTTGCCATCAGACATCCAAGGATGGAACAGAGATGGAGGTGACAATGGAATCTTTTCTTTTCTTTCTATTTCATTAACTCCCCCTAACAAATTAATTCTAGAATTCATAATCGTGTTTATGTGCATCTGTCCTGCAATTGTTCTAGAATTGGTTCTAGTTGCATCAGAACTTGAATGGGTTAGCATGACATCGTGAATTTCAAGTAAAGTTGCCTACTTTTGAATCCTGATTTACTGTGCATGATTTGAGTTTTGGCAAGAAACACACATAAATTTTTACCTTTGTTTGTTTGGATAGAATTTTATTTACTAAAACACCAAGGTGAGCCAGCGAGAGATGTGAAACATGTCTTTACTCTTTACATTAACCCGGAAAGTTTGGACATTGAGATGAGCTGGATGCCAGATTCTCAAACTATGTTCTCACATTTGAATATGAATTACACAATCTCAAAGCTCAACAAACATATATTTTTTTTTCTTTGCAGATTATGGTAACTCGCCAACGGATCGATTTGCTCATGAACATCCCTGCCTTGCGCAAGCTTGATGCCATGCTCATTGTAAGTGTCTATTTGTGATTCGCTGATGCCCAATACTGAATATGAATTTTGACATCTTTAATTATTTCCCTTTTCTTTTGTGGTTATTTCTTAAAACAGGCTCATCTTGATAACTTTAAAGACCAAAATGAGTTCTGGTATGTATCAAGAGATGCAGAGGATGATGACAAAGGGAAAACTCAATGGAGACAGGATGACAAATGGTGGCTCCCTCAACCTAAGGTCCCTCAAGAAGGTCTCTCTGATGTCTCAAGAAAATGGCTGCAGTATCAGAAGGAATCTGTAAATCAAGTGCTTAAAGCATCGATGGCTATAAATGCTCAGATCCTATCTGAAATGGAGATCCCTGAAGACTATATTGAATCCCTCCCCAAGGTAAAGGTCATTTATTGATTAAATCAAAACATGCCTCTCTCATCTTGTCAATCCAACAGTGGGACCCAAAGATGGATGGGATCAAGTGGGAACTAGTGGCTATACCGCCACAGGCACACATGTACTTAATGACTCGGTTTTCATAGCTAGAACATTTTCATGTGTTTGATTGGTAAAGCGGCAATACATTCTTTTTTGGAGCGGTAAAGAAGAAATTTCATTAATAAAAAGAGCCAAATAAAAAAAAAAACCAAGGCAAAACAAAAACAAAAACAAAGGGCCTAAGAGAGTTAGGCCCAAAACAAACAATTAAAGCAAAAACCAAAAGGGAAAGCGGCATTACTAATGTGGAATTCATCAGCTGGCTTTAGATTCTATCCATGTAGAAACCATGACATATTATCTATAATATGTTTCTCATTGATCTTGTCATCTCTTGGTAGAATGGAAGGGCAAGCCTCGGTGACTCGATCTATCGGAGTATTACTGATGAACATTTCGACCCTGGGCAATTTCTTTCAACTCTTGACCTTTCAACAGAACACAAAGTTCTCGATCTAAAAAACAGAATTGAGGCATCCATAGTTATTTGGAAGAGAAAGATGCACAACAAAGATGGAAAATCTTCATGGGGTTCGACAGTGAGTTTGGAGAAGAGGGAGCTCTTCGAAGAAAGAGCTGAGACCATCTTGATCCTTCTCAAGCAGAGGTTTCCTGGCGTTCCTCAGTCTGCCCTTGACATAAGCAAGATCCAGTACAATAAGGTAAGGGAAACAGCTATCTTTTATTGCTTAAATACTCTCCAATGCAATTTTGAAACATATAAAATTCAGAAATAAACTAAGGCAATTCTGAGTTTTTTTTTAATATGTAGAATTCCATAGTAAAGAAAGAGAATTCCCTTCATGTTTTAAAGCTTACTAAAACTTTCTTTTCTCCTCCCTTCTATCTGTTTAGAAAACAAGATACAAGTAATATATATGCACATATGACTAACTGCGCTTTCTCTCCAACTATTGAGTTTTTGAGGTAACTGAAAAGTCATTAAAATCAGGTATTATCTGATGCCAACCTGATCTGATTAAATTAAGCTGGCTCAGTAGACTTTAGAATCTAGGATTTCTTTTTTTTTAAATTATGTTCTCTACTCCAAAGACCATTCATCTTTATTATTTATCTACTGTATACTTGTTACATGTCTATAATAGCCA
Organism: Chimonanthus salicifolius; assembly: GCA_013350335.1. NCBI lineage: Eukaryota > Viridiplantae > Streptophyta > Magnoliopsida > Laurales > Calycanthaceae > Chimonanthus > Chimonanthus salicifolius. The sequence goes on along the minus strand of CM023535.1, from coordinate 70,316,826 downwards.
GTACAGGACAATGGTAACAAGGAAAACTAGAATATAATGTTTTCTATCTCAACCATCAAGCAGGGGAGAGGGATCAGTTCCTACACTGAAATATCTGAGTAACTCAATACTTAGTTTATTGATCTCAGACATTTACATTACCTCCACACTGAAGTTGGTTTGATCTTTATATTTCACAGGATGTTGGACACTCAATTTTGGAGAGCTACTCAAGAATAGTAGAGAGCTTAGCCCACACTGTCATGTCTCGAATTGATGACGTTCTCTATGCCGATTCCTTCACTCAAAAACCATCGACACCAAAATCAAACAAAAATACTGCATTATCTAGGGCAGTAACAGGGCGAGTGAAGTTCCCGAACCCTGGGGAAGAGTTGGAAAAGCTAAATTCTATGGAAACACCCGCTTCGATGACGCTGTCAGACTTCATGGGTTGGAATTTGGATCAAGATGCAGAGGCAAAAAACAAAGATTCAAGCAATATAGAGAACATGTTGAATTCAGAAAAAGAGAAACTCATGAAAAAGCCTCATAATATTGTGACCATCAAGAAGTTTTCCTATATGGAGAAGATTGGTGGCTTGAGAAGCCCCACTGCGCGACATTAAAGAAGTCCTATAGAGATAAAAGGAGAAAGTAAAAGGAGAGTTAGAAATAGAATGCCTTTATTCCATATGTAAATATGTCATACCTATAAACAGGAATTCCAAGTTCTGGTTGTTTTGTTGTCCTTCCACTTCAGATAGGGATACTTACTGTTGAATTTTTTTGTGGCTTTGCATACTTGAAGCCATCAATATCTACTTATGCTGACTGATCTCTTCTTTCTCTCCATCTCCATCTCTCTCCACCATGAATAATTTTAATAAAAAAAGAAGCAGAATGACACCTAAATGACTGCTCATGAAGTGATACTACTTAGAACTTTATGGGTCATTAAAGATGATAGAATTACAAAATATCCATTTACTTTGGAATCTGCTAATTGATTCTCCATATGAAGTGAGACTGATTTGGTGAGCCAGAAAATAAATTTCTGAAATGGTTAGCAGCCATTACTCATTCTCATATACTCATTTCCCTAGAATGATACACGTGTTCTCTAATTTACTTCGATGCTTTGAACAACCAATGAGCCATCAACATTAACAAAGGTATCATATGATGCGAAACTGATCGCGTCGATGTCAATTCTCCATTGTTATAGGGTCTGCCTGATCTTTATTTTCTAAGGTATACCTAGATTGAACCATAGTCCAAATGCTATTCTACTTTCATATTATGGGTAACATGACTACATGGTTAGGCCTTTGATACGGGCATAATAAAAAATTTTATTTTGACCCGGGCGGGTACATGAGCACTTTATAGAATTTGATACCGAGTCGAAAGATAAAAACTATATCTTCGATCTAGGCGGGTATTCGAGTCAAAAGATTTGGTTTAGTGAACCCATGTGTGAACCAGACCCAATCAAATCCCAATAAGGTTCCAATAAAATCCAACAAGTCAATTTGAATTCAGCCCACTATTGGACTTTTCATTGGGCCCCACATGAAGACTCCAAATACTAAATCACGTGCATGACTTTGTATGAGAAGGTTGGTGGAGTTTGATTATTCTCCACTTGTGGGTACAAGTGTCCTAATGCAACTACATGCGGTGGACGTTTGGACACTCACTACATCACCGTGTGAGCTATTGAAAGGCAGCGCAAGTTTAGTTTTTTTAGGACTTTATGTATTTTTATTTCTTTCTAATTTTAATCAGGAAGTTTCGTTGTTTTGTTTTCTAGATTTAGGAAGTTGTTATTTTTATTATTTCTAACTATAGTTTCTATAGTTTAGAAATTTGTTTTATTTAGAATTACTCGTTAGTGTTGTATTAGGAATGAAAGATGTGAGGGTCGGCTTACGTCAGTAGGGCTTTTTTCCTATTTAAACAAGTGTAATTAGTGAGAAAAGAAAGGAGATTTTGATGAATAAAAACAAATTTTTTTGTTTCTTTTACAAACGAAGGACTGTTTGTGAGGTAAATTCCTGCAACTATTAGTAGGTTTCGTTGGCACATATTTACTACAAGGCATCGCAGAATTCTTACAGAACCAGACCCAATTTGGGTGATCGTCTTCAGTTACAGAGTTGCTGGAAAATCCGGCCCCGTTAAGAGGTCTGAGTTCCAGATCAGCTTGGAGTTCTATTACTGCTACAGACAACGATTTGTTGTGATAATTCAAACCAGTCTGAGTGCTGACAGTGGGTTGAATCTGATCCATTCTCTGCTTACAAGTCAGGGCCCAAATCAGCACCTTAGATCAAGGTGTAAGCAGCCAAGTGTTGCAGCCAGATTGCTAGGCAAATCCTGACAAGGTCAGAGACGAGAGAGGCTGATCTAAATCACACTTCAGCCACATTGAAAAGAATAGATTTGAATTTTATTTATTCTCAAGTTTGAGATTGCATCAAGCAAGGCTTGAAGAAAAATCCCATCGAGTCAAGGGTTGGGTGGAGTTAATCGATTCCTCTATTTTATCAGCACAACGGTTAGTGTTAAATCTCGTGGGATCTTAATTTATTTTACGATCGGATTATTTAAGATATTATTCAAACTTCCGATATAATTTAAGGTTGGATATTCTTAATCCTACTTAGCCTACATCAGCCTTGCATCACATAATTAATCTCACCAAAATGATGACAAGAATCCGATGCCCATGCTAATTGCAGTCCAGCATGATTGTAACCCAGCTTTTAAGGGTAAAAGTAAGCTTTGTGCTGACCAACAAGATAACTTCACTATACACAAGCCAGCTAGATCAGAATCAAGTAACTTCATGTATGTTAATCACATATCAATAATATAAAAAAAAAAATGTGAAGGATGTGGGTCCCATGCCATTCAAATCTCGCCACGTGTCCCCTGCTTGGATGGCAACTTTAGACCCTTCTTCGTGGGTAGTATGTCTCCTTTGGCTGTGGAGCCAAGGTAGGGAAGGGTGGATCCACCCTACAATATCAAGATACTTCAGCAAACAACTCTGTCTTGGTGAATGAAGCAGCAAATGTCTCAAAGAACTTGCTCTGTTTTCATGTAAGGTGAAGTTAAAAATATTAACAGAATAATTAAAAATTCTGTACAAATTAAAATGTGAAAACATCAATAGAATGGAAAGAGAGATTCTCTTATATATGTTCTTTCACTTATTCTACATTATACACTCAGACATTAGCTATTTTACTATATTTGCAGTAAATAATGGCTTAAACATTTTTTCGTTGGACAAAATTACCATGACAGGCTGTGGATTTCTCCTTGCTACAGTGCTTTTGATAGGGTTGAACAGAAAAGCAGAATGACAAAAGCGATGGGTCAAGTCGTTGTTGATGAAAAATTGACACTGATATTGATCTTTGAACACGAAAATGATGTAGCGTAAACACTGCTAATTTCTCAATTATCGATCTTGCATATGGTAACTTAATAGAAAAAGGTAAATGTAATAAGTAATGTACATCAAATTTTTAGGTGTCATAAGTCTGCACATCGCGTTACATATGGTGGGTGTGCATTTGGAAACTACTTCGATGTATGCAAGTTTATAAGAGAGGATGAACAAAGCTTCATCATGATTGGATGATCCACTTTGTAGATCATGTCCTTCAGTCCTTCACGAGTGCGTTTGCCTACTCTGCCAAATATAGATATACCTTTATGAGTAATCCGATTTTTCCTCTACGACGATAAAAAGCTAAAAGATCTACCACTTTAATCCTTGTTTCAAAGATTGATAATGATTCAATGCTTGAAAATAGATGTTTAGAATCCTTTTTAACTGTTCATCACCGCAATGAAGATGTTGAGTCTGATATCAAATGATCAATAGTTTTCCTCAGTGTAGAGCTAGACCGCCCCCTTATCATGGAGAAAATCACACCCCACCACCATCTATTTATCCTCCATACGTGAGCCAGCATATGAATCACGTTTTCACTATGATCTTATAATTGATAATTAACTCAAGGATGGACTCCAGTACTAAAGTCTTATTTTAGTTGTCTAATTTGAAATTTTTTTTTTTTAAAGAACTCTCTATATAGACTAGCATTCCATGTGATCTCATCTATTTTCAACACACTCCAATATAAATGAAACAACTATTTTAAGACAATTCTAAAATTTATATAAGACAACTAATTTGGAAAAGAGAGTATTTAACAACGAAATGGAGCCTTTTGACACTAACTAAAGTTTAAAGAATTAATTTTGATACGAGAATTTAATTTCATTGAACATATTAAGTCATTGAATTTAAATTAAATAAAATAAACAGTTCAAATAGAACTCCACGTCAAATGTCAACTTTATTTACTTGAATCAAATGGATAAATTTTTTTAAGTGAAACTTATTTTTCATAATCATAATATTGATATTCTCTAATCTGTTTTGATAGTTCTTTAATAAATTAATATATTGTTAAAATTAAATTGTCACATAAAAGCTCAATAACTCAGATATATTAAAATTAGAGCTTTTAAAAGGGTTCATAAGGGTACATTTTAGAATTTCAAAGAAATTAGTTTTATCAAACACATTCAACCACTGGATTAAATTAAGAAAATTAAAACATCAACTGTCAAATTTATTTGCTTAAATTGAATAAAAAAATATTTTATTAAAAATTTGTAATTCTTTTAATTAACCTGCCCTTTTATCCACTTATTATATAGTGAAAAGGTAGACTAGAACCCTTATTGTCAAAATCACAAATAAATTTACAATTACGTTCTTATTTTCGATAAAACACCCGACGGGCTGAAAAGTGAGGTGTTCCAATGGACGTCCTATTTGATGATCCCAAATTTTTTTTTTTTTTTATGATAAGCTAGAACTATGCTTTCCCACTAGGAAAATCTTGATTCCAATATTACTACTCAAATCAAAGAATATCCACAATAAGATTTGTGCAATTGTCGAAACATGTTTGCAAACATGTGAAACAATAACCCCCTCGACAACTTAGATTTGTGCAATTGAGTACATGAGTCTTGAGCAAATTCTCGCTCAAATTGAGAATTTTCTGTGAGTTGGTTGTGTTTCTGACAAATTATTATTTTTATAAAGAAAAAGATAATAGAAAGACAAAAGCACTAGAAATCTTCAACTGGCGCTCAGATAAAAAAGCATGATTATAAGGATTATATGAATCAAACTACGCGAGTAACTGCTGCATGTATGGCATCAGAAAGATGAGGGATGGTCTTCGAGCTCAGGCCCGCCATGCTAATCCGCCTGCACAGAGGAGGTTCTTCAAAATTAAAGAGATCCTGAAAATAACTAGAAGCAAGCCATATAGCATAATTGATATCAGAACTGGTTGCAAGTCCTGTTTTCGAATCTTAGAGGAAAGAAAACTAGAGGTAGAAGAGGCTACTTGTGCTACAGCATAGTGATTTGTTGTGTGAAGAGTCATCAATGAGGGAAAGTGTTGATGTTCATTGATGAGTTTGGATATAAGACCTTATTTCATATGCTCGATTAGCTTTTAGAGCTTCTGGTGTATTTGTTAGGTCTTTAACATGTCTAAAAAGAGGAATTGCAATAGACAAATGATAGTTCAAGATATGATGCCCCTAGTACCCTTTGCTCTGCCCTTGATCACCAAATAATCAAGATAGATAAGTCTCAACAACCATTCTAATTTATAAGCATACTAATCAGCAGGCCATGTTTTGAAATATTGGTGGGTTGGTGAAAATACCACTGGGGATGGTTTCAGCCATTGATCAACTCATATCTTCCATGCTAAGTTGGATGGGTATAAGTACCCATGTTGGAATCCAACATAGGTACAAGGGATTGGATATCAATAGTCCAAAAATACAGGATCCAAGGATATGGCATAATATTTGAATAAGTGAAAAATGTTCAATTGAAAACCAAATAACATAAAGAATAAAATAATAAAGCTATATTATTTCAGTTTGTTACAAAAGTAGTCCATGAGAAAAGAAGAAGAAGCTAGTATTAGAAAAATGCGTGTGAGAATTCAAGAAGAATGACATGGATGCATACATCACCTATTTCAAAGAAATGTAGCTTCCACACTATATTGTGTCTGGATCGGGCATCTACCAAACTGGTCCCGTTGAAAATGACTCATCATGACAATCTTAGATTAGATATGCTAGAAATGTCTTATGAGTAGATTTTTCTTGAGTAGCTAAACTACAAACACCCCCTTTAAATGGAATGCCCGGCATGGGGCATGGCCTTACTTGCTAAATTTCCTGTTGGCCTTTCAAAAGGCGCAACACCCAAACGAGTGCATAAAGAACACAAACAATGTGATTAGCCACTTACCAAGGAGGTCATTTCTTTGGTCAATGTCAGGAGGTAAAATGTATCCCTCCAGTGAGGGATGTGGACTGTATATGGAGTTTCAACACTCAAAACCCTCTTACATTGTGAATGATGCAATTCACAGCCACCATTCTCAAGTCGTGTCCACAATACACCCATATAGCATCTAGCTACAAAATAATAGATTAAATGCAACAACTCAAAGAATATGAAACCATACCCATCAGATGTCATGTAAATGTGATACTCTTTTGTCATGAAAGCAACTTGCTCTTTGTTCAGTCCTGTGAAAGTGAACATTCCAATTTGTTTGACAATGTGACTCCAATCACCAGGTGTACCTGCCGAAAGAAAATAAAATTATTGATATAGTCATTGAAGCACAATCACATTAGTTATGTGGATGCATTTGCACATAATGAATAACATCTTCAAAGAGCATCACAGTTGTAGAGTCCATTTAGATTCTCTCTCGCAAAAAAAAAGTCCATTTAAAACTCTTGCACCTAAATGATGGAAGAGAATCTGAATTCATCATCACATCCAAGTCATGAAAGAACTCCCGATTAAAAAATGCAGATAGTGAGATACAAATAACTATCTGGGTTCCCTGTCATCTGTACACATGCTGCTCTTGCAATTGGGAAAGGAATGAGAAGTTAGCATAATATTGGCAGTCAGCCGTGAAATTCATGTCGAAATACTTACAACAAACTAATAACTCAAGAGGCTAAAATTACCCCAAGAAATGACTTTCCTCCTGGAATGTGGCTAAATTGACAAGAAGATTGTTGGAGCACCATCATGAAGATGGGATATGTATAACTTTCCTAATAATAAGCAAAGTGAAAGGGCAGGAAAGGGCTTTAAGATAGATTTCAGTTTTTTTACTTATGAAAAAGTATGTCAAAAAATGGAAATGTGATTGAAAGAAATTTAGAATGAAAGTTTATAGATGTCAACAGATATAATAGTCAGCCTAAGATTGTATTGGATAAGAAGACCTTAGACTTCTATAAGGGTATATGTGCCAGAGAACCTCCAGTGAAGTTGAGAGACCACAAAAAAAAGGTTTTGCAACTTGATAGATGAGTTGGTACTTGAAAAAAAAAAAGAGCACATAAACAATGGGGAAATAATTTCAATTGACAGATCAGAAATACACAAAATGGTCATACAACAATTGAAGGAAGAGATTTTCTTTTCCTATTTTGGAAAGGTAAAAGAACAAGAGAGAACTTTCATCAAATTTTCTATTTATCGATTTAGATGATATTCCTATAAACCAAGAAATTGCAAAATTGATGAAAAGTTTTGCCATCTCATTATTTTCTATAGAAATTACTTCCTTCTAATGTGTCATTGAAATAGGTATTATCCAGTGATGAATGGTGACCATTCGTGAATGTGATTCCGTCCTCCAATCAAGGTGATATTCACTGCTGGACTTAATAAATTCATCCCAAGATGTTCCACCAAAATGCATTCAATCCTATGAAGAATATCATGTCACCACTCATGGGCCTGCCTTTGTCCAGACAGTCAACCTTGATAAATGCACCTCAAGTCACTTACGCTCAACAGGGGTCCAAATACTTCTCATCAAAACCACCATCACGCATTAAAGTAAGCTTGAAATTACTCAGACCATAGTTATACATTGAAATGATCATCATCCCAAGAAAAAAATGTGAACTCATCAAGTGAAGGATGTCATATAAATCAATTGGCAAATACCACTCGGTTTCAGATGCCAACTCTTCAGATAGTTTTCACCCAATGGTTTATCTTCACCAGAAATGGACCCCATAATGCAAACATTGCTATACTTCACATAGGAGAGAGAGAGAGAGAGAGAGAGAGAGAGAGTACCTCTGGCACGTAGAGAATCAAAGAGTTTATGGCGCATACTGATAATCCGATCGGCCATGGCTTTCAATTCTATTGTCCATTCATTGTACATTTCCCTATATGTGAAGCATAAGTATCATTAGGACAGACCGAGAGAAGGCATTAAATCATAAAACCAAGGAAGTTTTGTCAAACCATTGTCAAGTGCATGAAAGCCTAAATTTCTTCTCTCTTTTTTGCATGGGCAGAAGGTTTTCATTTTGTTTCTAGACCAGCAATATAGTTTCGTATCACATTTTTTTTAAAGATAGTTACATGACTCAAAACTCAAAAACATTTAGGCAACAACAATCAATACTTGCCAATTTTGTTAAAAGTTCTTGTCAATTTCTCATCTTAAAGTTAAACAAAATGTTTTTATATTTACAAGTCAAATAAAATTCTCATTTCAAGTTAATGGGATGTATTTTATCATGTTCTTCAATTATATACTGGTGGAATGAACTAGTTATTTTTTGCTTTTTTCACTTGTACATCTAACAAATAAAGTAACTACCATTGAGCTTCTGACAGAAAATTTAGGTTGAAAACAATCTCTTAAGAAGCAAGATGAAATAAGATTAGAGATAAAATGCATCCTAAGTTGGGTCTCTTGAAACTCAAGTTTGATGAGAATTTTGGACAGTAAATTGGGGCCAACTACAAAGGCCTTCGTCGGAAAGAAAATGGCAGAAAAGCTTTCTTTGTCTCAATCTGACTTGTATAGAACGTATTGAAACTTCCCATAAAGGGTTAAGAAGATCTCTTGAACTGCAATAAGTTAAGGAGATCACCTAAAAGGGTATGAAATGAAGGCACAACATCCTTTTGTAAAAGTTGACTAAATACGATTTTGTGATAATGTGGGCATAAACAGGTAATTTTTTTCGATTTGTCAATTAGTTAACACTCATATAGATTCATACCTGTTACTGAGAATGGTGGCCACAATGGATGCACCATGAATTGGGGGATTGGAATACATTGGCCTGATCACAAGCTTCAGCTGGCTCTCAACCCTACTTGCCACATCTGATGTCTTACAGACCTATATGAATTTCAGTAGAAATTATCAATCAGAATAAGGATGCTGATTTTCTTGGCCTTGTATAAGTATACAACTTAACAGCTCTCAGAGAACTACATAACTCATCAGCTTTCAGAAATTAGAAGTGATATAATAACTATTCACAACTGAAAGACATCAGTTCTACCCAAGCACCCTAAAAAAACATATAGGGTCTAATTGGTAGGTCATTTAGGATAGAAATGAGAATGGTTTTCATTCATAATGGAAACAGTACCTCCTTTTCAAGGAAAGCAAAAGGGGCACAAAAAACAATAATTAAAGTAATTCTCAGGTAAATTTTTCAGAATCATTCTTTCTTCCAAACACACTTTCCCAGAACCATTTCTATTCTCAATGATTATTTTTCTAGGTACCAAACAGGACTACAAAATGCTAGACTGCTTGTGGACTTGAGAAACAACCACCGCATGGCTACATAAAGCTCTCTGAAATAATCCATATGGCTATTTCAGCAGTCAGTAAGGCGTGGCACTCATTGCCAATGGACAATTTTTAACTCAGGAGTCAGGAATCAATTGGTAATCTGGAAAAGTTTATTTCAAAGAAATAATTTAGAAGTATAAAAATAGAAAAGACAAAAGCACATACAATGTGCACGTGTGTGCACACAGGCAGAGGGAGGTGGGCAGGCACAACATTGTAAGAAAACATAAAAGCCATAGAAAAATATCAATTGCTTAGGAATTCTGTCTATTCAGAGAGCAGAAGTGTTTTCTCTTAACATCAGAGGAGGTAATTTTTCAAATGTTAAGAATCCCCTAAATGACAATTTTTGTTTCATGATGGCCAGCAGTTACAAGAAGACAGACAGAGGCACCTATTTTTCTCCGTCACTGATGAACTCACCAATTGATTTAAGGTCAGGTTATTCGTGACTTATCAGATTGGCTAAAGCTAGATGATGACCATGATTAGATTAGTTAGAGAAATCAATTGAAGCCTTATCTTTTCTTCTGCTTTTCTCTCTCTCTAGGTTAGATGCCAGAAATCAATTGAAGCCTTATCTTCTCTCTCACTCTCTCTAGGTTAGATGCCAGAGTTGCTCAAAACAAATAAATGCTTGAAAGAGCACACATGATACCTCAATATGCTGCTATATTGCCCACGAGATAATAAATACTTCTACTGATATAATGTTGTTTAAGAAGAAATATTTCAAAGTACACCACTTATATGATAGAGCCTAAAACTACTTCCATACATATTCCATGTTTAATTCAGAAAATAGAAAGAAACAATAAAAGAAGACAAAAGAAGACTCGTGGGCAAAATTAGCTGACAAAACCAAGATGCAAAGCACTCAGTAGCCTGAAATTTGTAGAGACGTGAAGAAGATGAAACACTATGACCATGTGAGATCAACTCCTTCAAAATAACCAGTTAGCAAGTATGCTAAAGTCCTTGCAGATTTGGGAGATTGATAATTGAAGATTTAAACTAATATCATCATCATCATCTAAGCCATTTGTCCCATCAATCTGGGCCTTGGCCTTCATATTTGGATTTGGCAAACTATTTCCATGGACAGATTGCCTATCTAACACCCATGGGACTTGAACCTAAAACCTCTGAAATGCAACTAATTGGAGAAAATATTTAGCAGAAAATGAATAAAAATGACACATGATAATGCTACATACTGCAAGAACTAGGACTTGAGTAGGTTTCTTTTTTTTTTTTTTTCTAAAAAACTAAAAAAAAAAAAATCAATCTCTTGAACCATGATCTTTTACCCCTGCAATGTCTTTATATGCCTGGAGGACCTTAGCCAGTTCATAAAACCCATATACCTAATAATAGCCGGTGCATGTACGACTTGAAATGATAAAAAAAAAACTGCATTTTGAAAAATGGTGTTAGTGTCATACAAAGCTAAGTGCGCCAACACGTTCCCCATAAAGTCCCATGTTCTTTGCATAACTCTGAGCTGCAAGGCATTCACCTCCGTCTGCAACAAACATGCAGACAGACTGGGCATCTGCATCCAGACTGCCACTTGCAAAGCCCTTGGTAAAAAAGCAAAGAAAAACTGATCAGCACTCAAGTCCATCATACTCACGAATGGAAAAGAAATTTACATATTAAGTAATCCCTTTAATTTCATGTTTCAAATGGTTTTCCCTTTAAAGATCAACATTCATTGATACATCCACTACACCCATTCAACAGCAATCAGTTTTGAAAATTGGAGCTTACTTGGTATGCACTGTCAAAGAAGGGTAATAATGCTTTTGATCTAATCAACTGCCTAATTTGTTCCCACTGCTCAAGGGTTGGATCGACACCAGTTGGGTTATGTGCACATGCATGAAGAAGAACAATAGCTCCAGATGGGGCGGAACCCAGATCTTCTAGCAGGCCTGTTTTCAAAATATAAACAAACTATCACAGAAAACATCCAGAAATATAACCATAAATTTGGAAGGGGGAATTTGAAAGAGGTGAACATTCATCAGTATCACATTGACTGAAACTAAAAATGGTTTGAGACGAGAGCTTGTGGCATAGTTGGTAATGCAACCACAGAGGGTTCCATATTTGAGTCATGATACTGATTAAGCACAAACACACACACACACAATAATTTGATTGTTTGACCATTGAGAGACTCAAACAATAACCTGAACATCCCTCCAAAGATACAAAACAGAAACGGATGCACAAATTATGTGATGCAATAGCATCCGACAATTAATCAGGAGACAGGTCCATTCAGACACCCTATATAACTTGAGAACAAATGTATTTACATCATTATCAAATGCAAACACAGGTCCAACACAAGCACCCTAGACAAAGAAGACAATAAATTTCGATATCTGTAACTTGGTTAGTAACAATTTTATTAAGGTATAAAACTGGACAAAGAAGACAATAAATTTCGATATCTGTAACTTGGTTAGTAACAATTTTATTAAGGTATAAAACTGGACAAAGAAGACAATAAATTTCGATATCTGTAACTTGGTTAGTAACAATTTTATTAAGGTATAAAACTAGAAAGGTAATGAAAAGATAAACCCAAGTCAAAGGAGATATGAACCTTGCTTTTGAAGCATCCATCTCAGCATTAGCCTTCTGAAGAAGAGAGCATGAACCAAATCTCTCTCTGAAATGGTAAGATGACCTAAACCCAAAACCTCCAAGGTTGCACTTAAGCACTTATCAAAGTTAAAAACTCAGTGAACCCTCTACAGAAGGGACCCAATGCCAAATCATGGTAAGGTCATCGACTCCTGAGAACGCTTTAACTCACCCTCAAGAAAGACAAAGGAGTAGCTATGGAAGGTTACAGAGCTAAGATATCAACCTACCGACAACCTCTCACCGTATTCCGTTGCCTTATAATTATATCAAGAAAATATATAATATATAGGCATACATTTTTTTAATGAATACACACCTATTCTATTTCAGTATATTACAACATACCTAATCCCTAACAACAAACATAAACTATAGCATCTAAATACTATTAATCATAAAATATAAAAATAACAAATAAAATAATTGCACTGAAAGAAATTGAAACAACAAATCCAAGCATCTGTCCTTGCATCCTATTCAACAACATCGCATATGTATGCATCATTTACATGTGCACATTAAAAAAGGAGAGCCTTAATAGATATATAGATTAACTCTAGACCTTGGAAATTCAAACCACGAGTTGCTGGGTCATAGTAGCGGTAAGTCTTCACGGACAACCCTGCCATTGCGAAAATTTTTGGATGGTTTCCCCATGTGGGTTGTGGAATGTATATTGTGCACTGCAAGAATACAAGAAGGTCATGATGTTTTCACAGCTCAAAATCTAGCCAATAACTAACCAGATATAATTTTTCGATGTAATCCTGTAAATAAACACTTCACCAATGGATACCTGGTGGTAATGTTTTGCCAGAAACTCAGCTCCAACCCTTAGTGAACCAGTACCTGATAGACACTGGACGGTTGCTACCCTCTTCTCTAGAATTGCAGGGCTGTTTCAAGAGTATAAAAAACATGAATCTAGTTAATCAGAAATGTAGAATAGAAGAAAAGGAAACAAAGAAGAGAAAAAGAAAGAAGATCCACAATTCCCCTAATAGAAAACAGTAACACCACGGCAAGGGAAAATTACTGAGTGCCCTACAGATGAGAAAATAATTGTATCCAAATCAGTAATAAGAAATTTTTGAAACAGTCCATCCCCCTTCAATTTTAACAAAAGAAGACAATAAATTGCAGGCAGTCTCTCTTTGAAACCCAGGTTAATTTTTAAAAGATGGCAGTCATGCCTACCATTAAAGATCACAATCTCAAATACAAGTGCAATTCTGTTGTCAGGGAAAAAAATGACCGTAAATGTTCATCAAGAAATATATAGTACTGGGACAGAAAAAGCAAGTTTTAAGGATCTGATATAGTCCCCTGTCACCCCTCTCTCACTTACAACCACAATCATCTGCTTTACTAGAACTTGGTTCCATCAATTAGTGGGAAAAATGTCTTAAGTACTGCATCTGCAAATGTGTATAATTACTTTAGAATGGAATCAAGGTATTCCATCCCTCCATGTTATTATTTAAGAGATTGATCATTTCTTGCATTTTACTAACGATCCTGGAAGTTCTTTTGAGAATATGTGTCTTGTGAGCTCTCAAAAGAGAAAAGGCTTCTTTCCATCAGTTCCTGGGATTAAATCAGTTTCCTCAACCATTGCAAAATCCATAGAATATTGGTTGCAGTTGCTTTAGAAAGATTAAGACATCATAGTTGCTGTACAAGAATGGAAAAAATGAAGATTATAGATTAGGACACAATCAAATGTTGTCACTTTTTTTTTCACACTCTTCCCGTCTTTTTTTAGAGAAGGATGAGCCTCTATCATTTTATAAACAAATTCCTCTTATAAATGGTGCCCATGCTTCAGAAGCAATGATGTTGATGATGGCTATGTGCATTTAGGATAGTTACCTGTCAGCACCCAAAATGAGCTTCGCACTTAGTTTATTAAAATCCGCCAGCCCAGTGATGGGAAGATATTCTTTAACACGAGACCTGAATGTCATGTAAATAGGAGTTCAATGTCCATATTTTATTTTGTTACAAATAACACGGAAGCCACTAGTCAATGAATATTTACCGATCATTCACTATCAGCTGCTCTGCACGCCTCACCACGTTCAGAACAAGAGGCTTCCCTTCCTGTTCCATCATGCAAAGGCCAACAGTTTTATACTAAATACCCAAAGTTTCCTAAAGAATAAAAAATAAAAGAAATGATAGAATAAAAAATAAAAGAAATGATAAAACAGGGACAAAACACTATTTAACCACATATGTCAATAATCGAAAACCTAAGCAGAGAAAATAATCAAAATTTCTTCACCAACCACACCTCTGTCCGGTAGGCGCCTACACCCAAATTGAGCTTGATTGGGCTGGGATCCTTGTTATATGCAACTGTTACCTGTCAGTACAATTTTTTTTTTGGAATATTCTGTCAGTACAAAATTTAATCAGCAACGTAAATGTGTTTTAGGATAAAATTCTAAATAGAGATTATAAAATGCAGAATATCTAATAAAACAGAGGATATGAGCAAGACACTACAAAAGGAAAAAAATCGTAACATTTTTTTTTTAACAACAAATAATCAGAATATTTATACGTTTTTTTTTTAAAGAACGTATTACTGTATAAATCAATATGGATACGTTACATTAATTGGTAGGACGATTGCGTGCACAAATTTCTTGGTAATAGAAATTTAAATGACATGACCAGAAAAGGGAAGAAAAAGAGAAATTTCATCCTAGCACGTAACAAGCCAAGCCAACATCCAATACGCAAACGACAACTGGTACAGTGACAGATACGGGAACATGGAGGATCACAAATTCAGCTGATCTATAGCTTTAAATCCTTTAATCATCCAATATCATCCTCTTGTACCTAATCATCTCATATATGGTCTTGAAATAGATGATTAGCAGAACTAGAACTGACTTTTTGATCATGATGATTTAAAGAGATTCAGCTTCCTCAGATGAACTGACAGTAAGTACATAATATAAAGATACTTATCTTTCATTTGGTTAATTAAAGTGTGCCTACACACATCATAATAATAAAAAGTGCTCGACAGAAGAAGAAGAAGAAGAGGAAAGCGAACAAATACATGGCCAAAAAAATGCACAAAAACCGAAAGGTACTCGGATGAAGCAAAACAACTACAGATGCCAAACAAAACATTAACGAAGAATTTCGGCAAATGAATCTAATTTTAGAACAAGCATTATTGGAAGAATAAATACACATGATTTGACGAAATTAGGAAAAATCTACCCCTATAAAAGAAAAAAAGAAACAAAGGAAGCATAAACACGGCACTCAAGAAAAAAATGACAAATCTACACCAAATTGAAGAAGGAAAACCGCAAAAAGAAAAAAAAATGGAGGAGGATCTGACGATTGCAGAAGCAAGCAATGACTGGAGAGAGACGAAATAGAAACATACCCCAAGGATGGGATCTTCGGGAGCTTGAACGACGTTTGCAAAGACGGAACCGCCATGAAAGTAAGCAGTTGGAGAAGGGGAGATCGTCTGCTGGCTAGGGTTTTGAGTTGCCATGGAAGAATGAGAATCACCGACAAGATGACGAGAAAGGGCATTTATCCTCCGATCAGCGGGTGTGGAACCGCGGGCGCTGGATAGCGGAAACTGCGTGCTGTGCATGTTGACCTTTCAAGCGTTCCGATTCTAGACTACGCTTCTTCGATGGGAATAGAGGACGACCCCTTTTTGCCCTTTTGTAGTGGCAGTAAATACTGACGTGGCGAACAGGGTGGCCGTCTAGGGGAGGGTGACGCGGCGAGTGGCGACTGGGATATGGAGTTTTGCTAACTTCAAGATGTCGTGGGGCCCATGAAATGGATAACGTGGCAAATAGTATGGGCACGGATGTCTAGAAATTTGTTTAGGCAGTGGGGGTGACTGTTGAGTGAGAATTTTAAATGGATTTGTATTACTCGATCTGATAAATCAGTGACTTTAGGTTAGCTATTTCTATTCTGGAGATCGAGTTAAATTGAGAGAAAAGAATCGGTATGAAATTCAAGTAAATTGAATTGGAAAATTTAAAATTAATTTGACTTTTATTTAATATAATTTGATTTTATCTGAGTACATTCAGTTATAAAATAATAGTGATTAGAGATAAAATTCTAGTAAAGTCAATACTTAAGTTGATTCAGGTCTATTTAAGTAAATCAGATCAATAATTTGATTCAATCGAATCGGGTTTAATAAATTTTAACATAGATTAGATTGAAATTATTAAAATCTAACTTAATCCGTCTGAATTTCAACTCTATAAATAGCCATTGACTCTTGAATTCTAATCGTTGAATCTGAAATTCGAAATGATTTTGCCATTGTGAATATGTTGTTTGTTCATAGTTAACTTAGAAAATCTTAAATTTCTTGAAATTATATTGACCGGTCAATGGGAATGCGATAGACCATCTATTACAAAATTTAAATTAAAGAATAATTTTATATTAATAAAAATGACTTAAATAATAATAGTGATGATCATGGTTAAAAAAAATAAGATGTATAATGATTTTAAAAAAATATATTAAAAATATAATTTAATTAAAAAGAGAGACTGTAAAAAAATATATTAAGAAGAATGAGATAAAGATAATAGTATTTTTTAATAATTAATATATTAATGAAAAAGTAAATATCAGAACTACAAATACAGAAAGCAAATAATACAAAATAAGGAAAAAAAAAAACTATCCGTGACCCTGAATAATATTATAATATTAAAAAGTAATTATAGGCGTATATAATTGGATAGAATGTACAATGACGATTATACTCCTATCTGATCATTTTAACTTTATAATCTTGATTTTTAAAAATTGTAGTACTATAATTTATTGATTTTATATTAGTTATTTGATGAAATAAAATAATTCGATAATCATGAAATTGCAATCACACTCTATCCATATTTTTTTATACATTTCACTTAATTATATGCTTTAATGATATCTTCTTGATATTCTCTTTAATTATTTTCTATAAAATTATTTAAAAAAAAAAAGTTGATGAATAACTAGCACTCTCTAGACTTACTCCCTTTAGAAGAGCATGACTTATATTTTGTGATTAAAAATTTTAAATGGATAAATTATCATATGACTATCATAATATTTAAAATTTGATTTATTCGTTCATCTTTGCCTTTAATTTTTAATAAAAATATTAAATATATACTTTTAACTACTATAATATATTCAATGAACATAAAAAAATATCCTTTCTGTTCCATTTTAGTTATCTTATTTGAAACATTTGTATTTTTTAAGAAACTTTCTATATAAAGCTACCACTCCATGTGACCTCATCCATTTTTCACATACTTTATACTACTCTAATATAAATGAGACTACTATTTTAAAACAATTCTAAAATTTTTATAAACAACTAAATTGAGACGGAGAGTAGCTAATTATAGATTTAAAGAGAAAAATACTATTCCAATAGTTTGAATTTTTTATCTGGTGCAACTAGGCTACTAGTTTTCCCCTTTATGCATTTGTGCTGGAGTGACAACTTATTCAATTTATATCCCTTTTTATTTTTAAAAGGCTAATAAATTAAATTCATCACATCAATGGTTATGAAAGAATATAATTAAGTTAACTTTAATATTTTTTTTATATTTAAAATTTCTCAATCATCAATCAATTGAATGAAATATAATTAATTAAAAAGTAGAATTGCCATTTATTATAAAATATATATTTCTTTGGTAGAAGAACCTGGCTTACTAACTTATGTACAACCTGGTTATCTTTATGACTAATACACATACATGTATTAGTGCATTGATATTGACTCTAATGGATCTTAGAAAAGACACTATTCCATAAAAGAAGATGAATATATGTTTGTAGATTTGAGTTCTCATGACTTAATTTTAGTGTGTTTTAAGGATAGTGAGCTCATCTGTGAGAATTTTAGTAGGACTGTATCTGAATTTCTCATACGTTAATTCGTAAAAAATATAAATATATATTTGATGAACTTTGATGTATCATTGATTCACTGATTCACTGGCTTATACACTATTGTGGTACAACGGGCTGGGTCGTAGGCGCGATGGTGCGGCTGCAATAGGCCATTGAGTTTTTAAATTTTTTTAAGAGGTGGGCCATGTGAAATTTCTTCATTCCCTTCAAAATTGAACCTCAAATTATAATATAGGATCCTATAAAAGCTTCACCTAAGCTTAAAATTCCCAATCGTACAATTACAATCAAATATTGCTATATTGGTAGCTTTTCGAAATCACATATTAATTCCATTTTTTAAAATTTATAACAATATTTTATTTCTAAAGTCTATATTTTCTAGCAATAATTTTTTTGAAATCTGTAGACTTATGTTTGAAAGTCAATGCAAATCAGACATGTGAGTAAATTTAAGTTTCATTATTTTTGGGTCAAGCCAAGTCTATATGAATTTGACCCGACCTACATCTCTAATTGCAATTCTCTAATAAAATAGAGTGACATTGATTATTTATTTGTTAAATATTTGTATTCAAACAAATAAAATATTTTAATTATCAATTCATATTTAATTTTAAATCAATTAAAATATGAAATTATATAGAATTCTTTGACCTCTCATCATCTCATGTATATAATAAGAAAATGATTTCATGTAAATATCTAATTAAAATTGAACTTTGTTAAAATTGTCAATTTAATTTAATTTAATTTTTCATATTTAATAGTATATATTTTCTTCAAATGTTATTTATTTTTTTTACTTTGTGTCTATTGAAATTATCAAAGATTGGCTACATGATTAAAGCCTTCCCATATGACTTACACTCTAAATAAGACAATTACTTAAAATTAGAATTTAATACAATAAATATGTAGGGTCCCCGTTTACACACCTGGGTTTTTTTGCCTCTACACATCCATTTTTGGGTGGAGGTGGCTAATTACCATTTTGCCCCTCAATTTCTATTCGTTCGAACGAATTCCCCGTTCATTTCGCCATTAATTTTGATTCGTTCGAACGAATCACCGTTTTAAACGGATTCGTTCGAATGAATAAAGTAGGTGAACAGTAATGCGGGTTACTGTTCACCCTTGTTACTATTCACCTGTGAAGGGTGAATGAATCGATTTTTTTTTAAATTTCAAAATTATTTTTTAAGTATTATGTATTTCTAAAATTTTTTAAATTAAATATCCGGACTAATTACAATAATTTGATAAAAATACTTTAACACTTTAAGGTGTTTTGACACTTCGAAATATTTAAAACACAGTATTTTACAAATAAGGGTATCCCTAGGGTATGCCGAAAACATATTTAGGAGTGTCAAAAGACCTTAAAGTCTTAAAGTATATTTATCAGGTCATCGTAATTACTTTGGATATTCAATTTGAAAAATTTTGGAAATAGAAAGTGCTTAAAAAATAACTTTAAAGTTTTAAAAGAGATTTTATTATTTAATACACTATGCACATTATTTTTTAAGCACCGTGTATTTTTAAAATTTCTCAAATTAAATATCCGGACTAATTACGATGACCTGATAAATATACTTTAAGACTTCAAGGTCTTTTGACACTCCTAAATATGTTTTCGGCACACCCTAGGGATACCCTTATTTGTAAAATACTGTGTTTTAAATATTTATGAGTGTCAAAACACCTTGAAGTCTTAAAGTATTTTTATCAGATTATTGTAATTAGTCCGGATATTTAATTTGAAAAATTTTGAAAATACACAGTGCTTAAAAAATAACTTTGAAATTTTTAAAAAAAAATCGATTCATTCAAATGAATCAGTGTGTATTTCCAAAATTTCTCAAATTGAATATCCGGACTAATTACGATGACCTGATAAATATACTTTAAGACTTCAAGGTCTTTTGATACTCCTAAATATATTTTCGGCACACTCTAGGGATACCCTTATTTGTAAAATACTGTGTTTTAAATATTTAGGAGTGTCAAAACACCTTAAAGTTTTAAAGTATTTTTATCAGATTATTGTAATTAGTCCGGATATTTAATTTGAAAATTTTTGAAAATACACAGTGCTTAAAAAATAACTTTGAAATTTAAAAGAAAAAATTGATTCATTGATTCATTCGAATGAATGACTGATTCATTCACCCTTCACGGGTAAACAGTAACACGGGTGAACAGTAACCCATGATACTGTTCACCCGCTTCATTCATTTGAACTAATCGGTTCATAAGGGTGATTCGGTCGAACGAATCAAAATTGGATGGACTTGATTCCATTCATTTGAACAAATGGCGAGGATGGACTTGATTCCATTCATTTGAATGAATGGCGAAATAAACTGGAAATTCGTTTGAACCAATAGAAATACAGTGGCAAAATAGTAATTCACCACCTTCACCCGAAAATGAGTGTGTGGAGGCAAAAAATTCCAGTGTCTTTAGATACATTCAAAAGGTGAATACATAGAAGCCAACACTCACCAGCGATAGAACGGCGCCGGCGAAGAAAATAAAAGAAACGGCGAGATGGACCCGAGAAAACAAGACCGACCTCCCAACCTTTCCGACTTTCCTTTCTCTTTCTAAAAACCGCCTTTCCGATTTTCCGCTCTTTCCCCAGTGAGGTGCTAAAATAAATTGAGATTTAAAAAAGAAAATCATTGTTTTTCCTTTCTCAGATAGAAAACGGACTTGAGGAAAACGGCAACCGACTGAACAATGACTATTAATTCATCGTTTTTGGCTGATATGTTCACATTGCAATCTTTAAGCTCTCTGCTTTTCTAACCTCTTACATTGTCTCTTATTTTTCTCTGTAATAATAATTTTGGCTCTACTCTTTTGGTACTAGCAATGGGCAGAGAAGAAGACTATCCGGTAATTCTTATTGTCTTGTATCTCTCCAATGTCAGGATTTTAAAGCATTGTGTTTTTCTCCATTCTCTTTCTCTCTGTTTACAAGACCATATCTTTAAGCTCTCTGTTTTTTGGCCTGCCATTTAGCGTTTTCCTTTATCTGTTAAGAACCATTTAAAAAAAAAAAAACTTATGAAAAGCTCTTTATCTTATTTTTTTTCTTTCTCTTGCAGAAATTTGTTCTTAAGATAAACGGCCTATGTGGTTGCCAAGGATGCCTGATCAAAGTAAAGAAAGTGCTCGGGAAAATTGAAGGTAGTTTTTCTCTCTTTTTCTTTTTGGTAGATTTCATGGTCTTTTAAACCAAAAGACTCACCTTTTCTTTTTGAATTTGTTGTTTTTTTTTTAGGTATTAATCGGTTTACTACCTATCCAGAAGAGAGGAAGGTCATAGTTTCAGGAAACGTTGACCCATCAATCCCCATCAAAAAGCTTAAGAAAAAATTCAAAAATGTAGAGCTATTGCCGTATGAGGGTGGGAACAATAAGCCCAGCAAGCAGCTCCAGAATATGCAAAGTAAAAATGAAGAAGTTCAGAAAGATGTCAAATCTCACAAGAATGGAAAAGATGAAAAGAACCAACAGCCACGACAGAAGCAAAATTTGTTGATGAAAAAAATTGGAGAGCTGAAAGATCTGAAGCTTCCCCAACTCAAGGACTTGAAGATGCCTTTGAAGAAGAAGAAATCTGTCCAGTTCAACCTGCCTGAGAATGATGGTGATTGCAGTAAAGACGACTCCTGCGACGGGAAGGATGTGGATGGAGGTGGGCTTGATGAGAATTTTGATATTGAGCAGGAAGATTTAAAAGCTCCCCTCAAGAAGAAGGCCATGAATAGCATTGACATGAACCATGTAATGAATGACAAGTCGGGCGGTGGAGGCAAGAACGGCCGGAAAGGCAGTGCCGATGGTGATGTGCATGTACAGAACAAGGGCATGAGTGGCCAGGAAGTTGCTAAAAATGGCAAGGATGGAAAGAAGGGTGGTGGGAGACAAAATCAAGATGGTATTGCTAAAAATAGTAGGCCCCAGAACAGTAAAACTGGGGGCAACGGTGGAAAGAAGAGTGATGGAAACAATGGAGGGGGACAAAATCAAGATGGTGTTGCTAAAAACAGTGGCCCCCAGAACAGTAAAAACAGGGGCAACAGTGGAAAGCAGAGTGGTGGAAACAATGGAGGGGAACAAAATCAAGGTGAGGATGATGAGGTTGCCAAAAACGGAAGGTCTCATCCTCACGACAACAATGGGAATGGAGTTAATGGTGACAGTGGAAACAACGAAACTGCTACTGTTGGCAACGGAGGTGAGAAGAATAATTTTCCTGCTAGGCATAAGAAGAGAGGAGGCGGTGCCAAAAAGGATGTTCTCAACATGGATCTCAGTGGCGGAGTCGGGAATGTGGGTCATATGGGGAATGTTCCTATGGGTCAGTTTCCGGCAGTACCCACTCTACCGACCATGAATGCGGGGATGTACTTCCAAGGGGCTGGCTCAGAGATCCTCCCCAGCGATCCATACCACCAGCAATATATGGCAGCAATGATGCAGCAGCAGCAAATGATGATGCAGCAGCAGCAAATGATGCAACAGCAAAATTGGGCATATGCAGCTCCATCCTTTCCAGAGGCATATATGCCGTCGCCGCACCAGCCTCAGGAGCCATTCACTAACTATTTTAGCGATGAGAACGCAAATGGCTGCACAATCATGTGATCAAATGAAGAATCTATACAAGATTGATTGATATGTGCTTTCTTTGCACCTTTGGTTTTATGGGTGTGTAATGTCTTGGTGGTAGAGATGGCTCAACATCATTCAAGGTGTGAAATGTGGAAAGGTCTGTCCTGTTTCAAATGCATTCTATACAAGTTCCTCTTCTTTTTTTCTTTTTTTCTTTGTTTTAATCCTTAGTTGGGCATGGTAGTTTACAGTACAATACAGGGATCTCTAAATTTTAATAAAGATATATGTGAAAACTGTATTAGAGGAGAGAGCTTCTTGGTTGGGTATGTGTCAATGCAAGTTGATTTGTTGGGAAATAAATTGTATATGTATGGATGCAAGTTGATTTGTTGAGAAATAAATTGTAGCAAAAGCCATAAATTCTTGTTCTCTTGTCAACTTGAGTGTGAACTGTGATAATGTGCTATGTTTTTTCAATTCATTACTTTTCTTTGGAATAAGGCTTTTCTAATTTTGGGTAGCATATATTGCCAATTAATACCTTTCAATTCCTTCAAAAATGAGTTCGATGCCATTGTTGTGCCATGCATCAAAGTGCGAAAAGCTTAAAAGAACCATGGACATTAATAGAACTTAATACTTTTAACATTTCAATATTACCTTCTAAGTGTGCATCATGGGCTTCTTTTCTAGTGGAATTCAGGAAAATCTCTACGAACGACATCTTGCGTGTTTGGAAAGAATGTGTAGAGCTTGCTCAATAGTTTGTCTTAGTGTAGTTTCCTACTTTTGTTGCTCCTTGAGCGTTTTTGGTTGTGGGCTTCTATGCTCCTTTTCTTTTCTCCTTTGTTTCTGAATTTGCACCTCTTGTGCCTCCTCTTTTTATTAATATAATCACCATTTAAAAAAAACATTTCAATATTACCTTGCATTAAGTATTACAGTATTTACAAGAAAGGGAAATCTTGTGATTTCAGCCTTCTATGGAAAGCAAACTAATTTCCTACAAATTCCAGTGCCACCAAGAAAATATTGCTACATTCTTCAATCAACTGATGGCAATTACATATTCACATATACCATTCAAAAAAAACAAAAAAAATACATATTCACATGTAAACATGTGCTATATGAAGTTGGGACTTGGGCCAACTCAATATTAACATCAACATCTTTGTTATCTGAATCTTTTGAGAAAGCTTTTTGTATCTTATTCAAATAAGATACATGAAATGCTCTGGTGGGATTCTCTTCAATTTTAAAGCCTGAATCTTGTTACTATAGGCAAAGATGTAATTATATTCAACTGTGATTCAGTCCCCAGCAGAAAGGAATGTCTCATATCAGGTGTGGTTGGACCGTGACAATGATTCCTCGATACCGGTCCCATTGCCAAAAGAACAATTGCGAGCATTAGAACATGAACCTGAAAAATGAAAATTGACCTTGTAGGATTAGATTTTTGGGTAAGCAAGGAAAGTATTGGCGAGGTAATAACCCATTCCACATAAGCAAAGGTCTGCAATTTGAGTAATGCAATTCAAGAATTTCAGCAGTATTTGCCGAGACCTATCAACTTTTTATGTCTCATTCTATCCCTTGTTTTCAATTGGGTGGATCCATGATGCATGGCAGATGATGAAAGGTCTATAATGTGACTGTGAATTCAGAGGTTCCTCACAAAACTTATAGTTAGTGAATGAAAATGAGTACTAGGAAAACATAAGAATGAAAATAAGTATTCATCGAACAGAGGAAGCAGTCATATTCTATGAAATACACAAACATGTTTGTGAGTACACATTTTTTCATCCATGATGAGAAGCCAAAGTTCCCTACCTGTACCAATAAGACTGCTATTCCAATCAAGCGGCATATGGTAAGGTGAATGCTCAAGAAGCTCTTGAATTTATCACTAGAATTCTGTCATGAATAAGAAATGAAAGAGAGTTTCAGAACTCATGACCATAAATCTCATATAGAGGAAAATTTAAAAGGTGTAAGTTGAATTGCAGAAATGGAGAAGCATTGGATAAGAGCAGCAAAAACTTACAAATTTCCACATCATGTTGAAGAAGAACGCCAAAATCATTCCTAATTGAAGGAGAATGATGCAGCAGATAGATAGTATGTACTAACAATAGTTGAGGATCCCTCGATAAATTTTCAAATTGTTGATTAGGAGCACAGACAAAAAACAATAGTACTTCCACTCTCAAGTCGAGCAATTGCTTACCCCAACAAGCTATAAGTGGGGTGTGAACCATTGGTTTAAAGCTTCAGAGTGCTTACATTAACCATCCAAGTATGCCTTCTTTAGATGTGGAGTAACCATCAATTTCCATTTGATAGATGGAACCAACTGACAAGGGATTATGGATATATTCTGCACTTGGATTCACTTGCTCATACTATAAGCATTTGACAAGCATTACACATCAAATGGGAAATATCATGCCCAATTGGTAGATTGCTGTAATTGCACAAAAGATATAGCAAGTGTGGAACACACACATAATTATAATTAGTCTGAGATATCCAGATTCTAATATCCATTTACCAGTTTGGTCTAAAACATCAAAAATTTAACACTCAAAACACTTAAACTCGGGTATTCTAATTCAAATTTTATGACAGAAATGTAATGGAAAGAATTCATCGAAAAGGATACAATAGAAAGGGTGGTAACGTTGATTCGGTTAGCAGCCATATGACCAACTAATGTGCTCAAGCACACAACGATGCCCAGACCTAGACATGTGTAGACGAACCTGTAAAACAGAACGCAATATTAATCACGGAAACTAGGAAAAGAGTGGACTTGAGAGAAAACAGAGAAAGTTTGAATAGGTGAACAGAGAGCATTAGATTAATGTACTGGAGTAGTAAAATCCATGATTTCACTTCAATTTTTGTGAATTGAGACTTGCTGAAAACAATTTGCTATTCCACTTTAACCTTCCTGAAAATTTAAGACTGGTAATGGTTTTACTTCTTTCTAAGCTCCTTCCCCTGTATATTAAGAGGTAGAATTGAGTTGCAGGTAGCATTGCCTCTCTTGTTTCTTTCTATGAAAAAGTGCATTGAATTTTATAAATTAATTAGATCTACAGATGTTGAATTCAACTCACCTTCTGTATCTATGATGTCAAGTATCTCAATAACTTTCAAATGACTTCAACAATCTTAAATTTTGCATTATAATTACATGAAGAGTTCTAATGTTGTGATCCCATCAGTTCATGGAGAAAAACATAGATTAGAAGTGAGTAAAAGCATGTCCTAGGTAGGCTTCACATTCTGGTCAGCATAGAGTTAAAGATATCCCACCAGCTCATGGGCAAAATAATTGAGTAGGGTATGTGCATCTGTGTGTGCGTGTGCGTGCAGGGAAGTAGAACTCGCTGAAATTGATGAGAAAAATGGCTTCGATGACGACATAGATATAAGACAATGATCCACCGCACCCCTCCTTACATGTATGAGAAGGTTTTATGCATTTCATTTGGGGAGGAAGATGGTGGTAACCTGTATGTTACACAATTTTTATGATTTCATATTTTTGACAATACCTCAAACATGATTTCATTTATTTTGAAACAATGATTTTGTTAGGACTGGACTTCCAGCCCAAAAGACTAGCTTGATTGGTGGAGTGACCCAGTCTCATGTAAGTCCTTAGTTTTCTCCTCTCACAACCGATGTGGGACTCTCGTTTGCACCCCAACATCCCTCCCTTGAACGAGGCTCTTCGGCGGATAGAACGTCACCAACCATCCCGTTCGGCTAGGAGATCCCTGAGTCCACATCCTGTGGCTTGGGGACCTAGCTATGATACCAGTGTTAGGATTGAGCTTCCAACCCAAAAGACTAGCCTGATAGATGGAGTGACCCAGTCCCATATAAGTCTTTAGTTTTCCCCCCTCACAACCTATGTGGGACTCTCGTTTGCACCCCAACATATTCTTCCTGTTTGAAGAAAGAAAAACATGGGAAATTAAATATCATGGGTCTTTGAGATAGAACATGCAGAAAGCAGCTCAGCAATCGCAACGAAATGATTTTGAAAAATCATTTGAGCACTGTCTACAATACCCAATACAACATTATCACACTAACAAAGAGTGAAAGCCATGAAAGTTTACCAGGAAATGCATTACAGGAACAAACATACAGAGAAATGTGTTGGCTTGCATATGTATAGATATAATTCACATTAGAAAAGGGGAGAGAGCAGAAGAGCAGGACAAAAGCAAAGTGCAGGGAGGATTAGGATTACCAAGGTTTAGGAAAAGGTGATATAGAAACTAGTTCAGCAACTGCCTCTTTCCATCTCTTCAACAGCCAAAGGGAGTATATGATCATTCCAATCCCAAAGAAAGCCAAGCCCAGATTCACTATCTTCATTGCAAGCCGCAACCGGCACCTGATACAGCATTCCATACTTTGGCTGGGAATGAATTCTACTTTAGGCAGCCATGAATTTCTTTGTTGTCATTTCTCTCCCTTCTGCAGGATTTCCTTACCTGACTGGAACATTTGTTGTTTGAGTGAGACACAGAAATCCACATCTATGGGTGCCCAAGAATGCATTTATGCATGTACATCACTTGTAGCAAAGAAGGAACTTCCAAATCTATGAAGGTAGAGAAACACTGTAAAAAGGAACCTTTGAAAGTTAGCTGCCATTAGGTAGCATTGAATTATTATACTCTCAATGATGAACTTGTAAGAACTTGACAAGAAGTTGTATCAAAGAATGAGACATTAGGACCCACTCATGTCTTTATTAAAAAAGTTGAATGATACATTAGGACCCACTCATGGCTTTATTAAAAAAGTTGAAAGGACAAGAAGTTAACTCGATTACAAAATTATTCAAAGTCTGCTTCAACTTTTGAATTTTCATCTCTAGTAGTAAATTATTGGATAAATTCACTTGAAAAGCAAGGAGTTGGAATGATAGTTAGGAGCCCGTTTTAAAAAGTAGAAGTTCCGAGTTTGATTCCTATTCTACCTTAAAGGGTCATTTTATGTTCTCGAGAATTATTCACTGCTCTTAAGAGATTTGAACCCCTGATCATAAAAAGAATTCCACATGAAAAGCTGTGACTTAAAAGAAAGAAAGGCATAATGAAGAGCTAAAGCCTGAAAGAGACAGCCTTGAATGGTAGATAGCTAAGTGGAAACGGACTTTCTGCCTAATGGACTTTCTGCATTCTTTTTCTCATTAGATAGAACAGGTCAACATGTTGTTTCCACTTACATGTAGATGCAAGTGTTTTTGGATGCGATGATGAAAAACTCGATAAAATTCATTGACTCACTCAACTTGAGATTCTACTGAGTTGAGTTGAGTTAACTCAAACTTTATTCAGAAAAACTAGATAAAACTTATTGATTTGCTGACTCAAATTCCTACCTAGTCAACTAAGGCTGACTTGTTTGAATTTTTCTGAGAGCTTTGAGGCAACACTGTGCACTTCAGCTAGCGATGAAAGGTCTCAAACGTTTAAATGTAAGATTTGCAAATTCAAAAGTTTCTAAATGAATATGAAAATTGGGAGTGGAATAAAAAATTCTTATTTTGAACGACGAATGTGAAAACTACACTTCTTAAGACGGTAATGTGCAAATTTACAATAAAAAAAAAATTATGGGGGCCTTGTCCATTCCCAGCCGCCCCTAATTAATTTCATGCTAAAGACAAAATTGATCAAAACAATGTTCAATAGTCAATAAACGATACTGGTTGATAATTTGATAATAATGATAATAATAACAATAATAGTTGAAATGACCCATCTAGATAGGTTTTAATGATTCTACGAATCTCACTTGTAAGTTTGATTGAGTTGCAGAGTTTGTTTATGGTTCGATCATAGTTTGAAAATTTTGACTTGCTCAACTCAAAATACAATTGAGTCGAGTTGATTCAGACTAATTTATTGTATGAGACTTGGGTTAAATTGAAAATTTAATAGAAAAAATATTAGAAGTGTATTCTCATTGTCTTGATTCATAAATACAGAGACTCACTTTCTCTCATAAATACAGAGACTCACTTTCTCCCATGTAAATTTAAAAATCCATCCATCGAAACATTTTACTCATTATAAATGATGAGTTTTCCTCCATTTAAGCATAGAACAAATATCGGTATTTTGGTTGTCGATACGTATCGATGTTGCTTCATAAATATGAGACTCACTTTCTCCCGTGGAAATTTAAAAATCCAGCCATCTGAACTTTTTATTCATTATAACTGGTGAGTTTTCCTCCATTGTAAGCATAGAATCAAGTATCGGTATTTTGGCTCTTGATACGTATCGAATCACTAGGATGCAAATCATCGATATTTGATGGTGTATCAACCGATACATGCCTTTATTTACTAAAAATCGGTTTTGATATGTTTTCAAGCTATTTTTGCCAATACTTTTAAATTTAAAAGATTTAAAAGGAAGTTATTGAATTTTAGAGTTATTTCAAGTTATTTTCATCCATTTATATCATTTTCAGTTATTTTTATTGATTTCTTCGACTTTCGACTCTAAAATAATTTCAAAATTCGAGTTTTTTTATAAAAATAATTTAATGAAATAATCTCCCGTTGTTATCGAATTCAATGGAGATTTGTAAAATAATAGCCCTGCCTGGGCTTGCCTTAATATACTGGGTTAGACATGCTTCAAACTGTCCAGCCGAGAATGGAATGGGCTTCCGTTTGAGGGGAAGAAAAAAGGGGATAGGATTGAGATGGGCTTGAATAGGCTTGAAAAGGCTTCCACTTCAAAAGTTGTTATCTGGGTCATCTTTAAGTGGGTCCTGCTTGGGGTGGTCATGGTCTATGGCCTTATACTGAAAGGACGATTAGAAACTATGACAATGGTACTGTTTGCTCTTGACTAAATTATTTAGGCCTGGCCCTGAATGGTCTGGATCGCTGCAGGGCCAGACCTACCTGGATAGTTGTATCATTTGGCTCATTTCTGAAAGATGGTGAATCAACATCAGGATATCTCCACCTTTTCAAACTCACTCGGAGAATCGCCTAGAACTTATTGGGAGAAATCGCCTTCTAGACAACATATACAGCAATATTGAAAATAAATAAATAAAGAGAAACAAACTACAACGAAGATATTTATATAGCTCCATTTTGGTACATCCACGGGTTCACACAGATCCATTGTTTAAGGCAAAAAAACAAAGAAGAGATAACTCTTTATACAGTTGTTGTCTTACTCTCTCACATACACAAAACGACTATATATACTACTCTAATTAAGATTTACATAAAACGTTATGTGACATTATAGAATTGTCCTCAAAAACATCTCAGACCCGCAAAAATACAGATTGGATCACTAATACATCTCGGATCAACAGTATACCTCTAAGATCAAACTCCGTAAAGCCTAATAGAATGTTTCTCCTAATTGAAATTTAAATTGTTCAATTCAATGACACACACCATCTCACAAGAAATTCTCACTTGAATTGGTAGTTGGAACTGGTAATTTCTTTTACAAATATTTACACTGTATTAGTTGGTAAGGAAAACACTTTTAGAGGGTCTTCATCCATCCTCACATTTCAAGCTCGTCTTAATGTTTTGTAAAGTACATGATATAAGCGCGCTAACAGCCTCCACAGACTCCATGGTTAGCTTCGCCGTCGGCGACGAATTCGCGAGGATTTGGAATGCTATGGTCAGTATAGATCCTCCTTCGGTCACCCCCTCCTCTGGTCTAGAGGTGATCACTTGAGTTCTTGTTTCAGGCCCATCTGGAAGAATGGAAAAACCAGAGGGAAGTAGAGCAATGTTACTTGAATCACATCCTGTCATTACCAGTTGCATCCTGTTGATATCCACTGGAGCATAGACTACCAATGACTCGAACGAATTTGTGCAGCTATCTTGGAGAATCCACATGTTACTCTCTTTCGATTTCGTCGCCTATATTTGAAATGCAGACATTGGTTCAGTAATAAATTTGAACAAAAATGGGTTATTGGGTCTTGCTTCTCTGCGGAGTCCTAAGAATTGAAAGCTGCAATAGGCCTTGTAAAGAATTAGAATCTTCCAAATTCTAATCATGAATGGTTTCGGTAAACCTCCACCGGTAGGGTATTTGTGAAGTGACAAAAGTCCCACATAGGTTGATTCAAGAAACCAATGACTCTATATATCACTTGAAGCACCCTTCTCTCAACGGCTAACTATTAAGAGTGAGTTCTGCCTCAAGAATGTTATCATGTCTTGATTTTCTAATATGGTATCAGAACAAGTTCGATCGTCTAATTCACCGGTCTCAAAATTACATAACAGTAAAATGAGTGAGGAATTTGGAGTTTAAGACAGGAGAGAGTAGGAAATAAACATACGAGGAGTGTAACAGAGTTGCCGCGATCCTGGCCTTCGGCTAAGCTTGCAATGGGTTCTACTTGCTCTCCATTTGACATGATGTCCCACTGTCATTTAGACTAGCCATGAATGAATCAGAACATAATCCATAACTAGGATTAGAGGAAGAAAAGGAATTATACCCACCTCATTCCTTCGACTATCGTCCCTCAGGAAATCAAACAGAGCAACTGGACTGACAGGAAGCCATACAGAAGAAACTGCACATAGGATCACACCTACAGGCTCTCCAACCTCATTCAAGTTCTTTCTTGATGCCACTCTCATACTATCCCCACCTCTGATTGAGACCTTGGCCCATCTATGGTAGCTCGCAGCACCAATTGCGCGGCAAAAGTTGGAGAACATCCGTCGAGTGAGCTTTAAAATGCTCTTTCTTCCCCCCAAAGTGGCAACCCCTGTGAAGGAATAAGAGTCTCACATCGGTTAATTTGAAAAAACAATAATTTCATATAACATTTGAAACACCTTTCTCTCAATAACTAACTTTTGATAATGAGTTCTACATCAAGAATATTATTTTCTAACATGTTATGTTCCACGTGCCGAGTTCACATGTGAAGGTGGGTTTGAAGTGACAAAAGTTTCATATCGGTTAATTTGAAAAACCAATGACTCCATATAATGCTTAGCGCACCCTTCTCTATTATATTATATGATGAATTATCGATTGATAGTGGAGCCTGCTACTCACTGATAGAATCCTTTGTCGGAACGTTGGTTGCCATGAAGAAAACCAACCTCTCACACTGAACCTTTAGTGTTGCCATCCAATGCTTTGCTCCGAATGCTAGGCCGCTATTGACAATTGATCGATATAGGGTATTTACTGTGTTGCTTTTACAGACCAAGTGCTCCACCCAAATCACCTGAAACCATCGTTATGGTGTCAGATGACTACTAGTAGACCGAGAATTAATCAGTACTAATCAAATCTCTAAACTGTGATGCCAGGCATAACTAGAATTGCAAAAATTAGGGTGGGAAATTTAGAAATTAGAATTAGATTGTATTGTTAACTTAATCATAAGGGGTTAGTTTAGTTTTGTACTTGACGTGGGGTTAGTTTAGTTTTGTACTTGACGTGTGCATTATCTCTACTCTCTGTTTAGAAGAGTCTTGTGACATTCACATGTAAAGTTTAAAGGAGGGGCGAAAAATTTTATGGGCTAGTTTGGATAGTTATTTTTAGGTCTTCAAATTCATATCATTTGATTTGTTTCATAAATCATAAGAATTTTAAGGTGTATATGAACTTCAGAGATTCAGATTTTGTCGTTATGATTTAAGGTATGCATATTCTTTTCATAATATTGATATTTAATTCATGTAATCTAGATCTAACATCTTATATGTGTTTTTAAAATGTATTAAAGTTTAACAATTGATATTTAGAGCTGGAATTTGATTAGATTTGATAATAAACATGTGATTTTTTTTGAGTTTTTTTTATTAATTCTAAATACACTTCTAAACAGAGACCTATTTCCATGATGTTCCTTGTGAATAAAAGTCGTGCTTAAAAATTTAAAAACATAATAATAATAATAAATTTTGGACGGAGGAGCCCATTGGAACTCTGAAATTTATCAGAAAAAATATAAAATATTTAAGACAGTTTAAAATTCTTAAACTGACATCATGGTAATGTGTGCTTGTATCATCGCATAAATCATTTTGTATAGGAAATTAAAAGAAATACTGTTGTTTTTATAATAAGAGACATTATGTTTGTTTTTTTGTCTACATATCATCAACTACATGATGGAAAGGTGTTGTGCAAAATCGATATCAAACAACAAAAGCAATCAATAAACAAAATTAAATCAAACATCTATAGAGAAGACACAAGTTTTATATGGTTCAATCAAAATCTGTGCCACGAGCAACAATCAGATAAATTCCACTAATTTCAAATAAAAATACAAAATACAAATTTCTCTTTCTCACGGCTCTTCTCTCACACACAGTCAAACCCACAATACACAGCCGGCCACCCTTAGTTTCTGTTTTTTCTTTTCTTTTCTTTTATAGAAAAGATCTCAATGAAGAAGAGAAAAAAAAAAGGTTTCCAAAAAGAAAAAGAAGATCCAAAAATTAAGGGATGATTTTGGATCCTTCCAAATCGAACCAAATGACCAAGAAAAAATACATGAATAATCTAATTTTTTTAATAAACACTGATATTTCTGTCAATTCTCTTTTGTGCAAGACAAACCCTAATGGAAGGCCTAAATATCATATCCCACATTCAAATTACAAAAACAAATAACTAATTCAATTGCATTACATATGGTACCTTCGAATGGCCATTATTCTGGCCTTGAATGACGCAACCGGAGGGCCGCTTCCGACATTTTCCGGTGAGCGACGGATCCCCATGGTCTTGTTGGCTGTCAATGGATACATCTATGATGGCCCACCTATCAGAGCTCAATTGCTTGCATTGTCGGGTGAAGTAGACCTCCCTTGTAGGTACCATAGGAGTGAGCATCTGTACCTCTGCAAACATCTAAGAATCTTCTAGAAATAAGTAGAATGTATGATCTAAGCATGTGGTGCATGTAAAATCCATGGTCTACTTGGAGAATCGCCATCAATATAACAAACAACATTTACTTCAAATATCTAATCTTTGAAACTGGCTAGTCAATGTAGCAGGATACACTGATCACTTTATTAGGAGATTAAGATCATTTAACCAATTTGATTTTCGAAGGTATGCTCCAGCGGAAGAGGATTACTTGAGGATTACTTAATTACATGATATGATTATAGTTTAACTGGTTGCTTCTTGTCTCAAAAAGTGAGAGGTTGTAGGTTCGAATCTTCGTGGCATAACCTTAATGTGCCTTAGGGTTGGGATCGAAAAAACGGTCTCAACCGATACGAATCAGATCGGCATATCGGCTGAATATTGGCATATCGGTCGAAAATCGACATATCGGATACGAATCATATCGACCGATATTCGGACCCCTGCCTTAGAGATAGTGGGCTCACCCATGGGGAATTTACGCTGGGTATCTCACGATTTCCCATACATAAATTTAAAACAAAATATTATGATACATGTGAGCTGCATGTGTATACTTGTTAAAATCTGATCAGACTGCCTTATAAATTTGAACTAATCAAGTCATTAATAAAAGGATAGACTCTACTAACTCTATTATTATCACATCTATACGAGATATAAATAAGTAGTCAGCATTCCTTTGTCCACATGTTTAATGCTAAAATAATCTCATTATTATAACTATAGATCCAACAACTATAAATAAACTCAATTTATTAGCAAAATGTATTAATATATTTTTTAATATATATATATATGCTAAAAAAATTGTACTTTTTATTTATTTATACATTAAATAGTAATGTAATATGTTTAGAGTTGATGAGTCAAATCTAAATAAGATCCGACTCTATCCAATCTGACCCATTACATCAGGTTTATCCATATGTGCTTTCTACATGCATGAGAACACGTGCGATTATCAAGTGCTTACCAACTGTATGGCACCATTTCTATTTTCACCTTCACCGGTACGAATGACATCAATTGTGGCTGCCTTGGAAATCATGCTTGGGAACATTTCCTTCCATTTATTCTGAAAACAAAGTAGAATAATTATATTAAAAGGTAAAACCATGAATCGAGGTCTTTTGGTTACAATAGGTCAATAGCATGCACATGTTATGAATGTGGTGAATCTTTCTTTGATGAACGTCAATTTTTTTTACCAAAGTGATTACACCAAATCACAACTTGCATATGTAAGGAGAGAAATTTGTAACACCTAAGATGTGACAAGATTGGACTTCTATTTGAATTGATGAACACAAAGAAATTACAAAGATTTGGAGACTCTCAAGCTCTCTCATGCTCTAGTATAAAACTTTTTAGTATCTCGCAACTCTTTTTCAAATTCATCTTTCTACATGGACTCCGTTCTCAAGCTCATGCAGATTACGAACAAATGAGCTCTTTACCCTCTTTTATAATTGAGTCTCGGAGCATAAATGGGTAGGATTGTAACAAATAACATCAACCAATGGTCATAAATCTTTTAGATCCATTATTTAGAATTCTCTATACAAAATATGTTAGATATATTTTAAACTCTTATAAGACTCCACACACTACTACATTATTCTACACCTTTCCATAGAATCTACAACATTTCATAAAATTTCACAAGACTTGTGCAACTCGAAAGACTTCTACATAACTCTAAACTATTCTGTAATCTTTCATAATCTTTTAGATAACCTTAAATTTCTAGAACCTTCTGCACCATTTGGGATTTTTCTCGCACATTTTGAGCCTTTATCAAGCATTTGGAAATCCAAATGCATCATCGGTCATAGCTTATGCACAATTTTAGCATCAAAATTAGCCTTCATAGCCGATTGTTGTGTCATATAACAAATAGACAATGATCTAAAAGACGTAGATCTATGTTTTTAATGTTGCCTGACCACGAAGTGAGTGATTTAAATGGAATTCCAATCCTCCGATGTTAATTCTAATGATAGATTGATGATCTTACCACATACATGAAAGCTTGAACAAGGCTGGAGACATCTAAGAAGACAACACTGGATTCTCGAGATGCTTCAATGGATTGTCTGATCCCCTCATTGCCAGAATTCTGAGGTGAGAACTCTCTGGCATACTCATCATAGTTCAGTATCTCACGGCCAGTCTCGACACTTCGGACCCAGAAACGATCACTTCCAGTCGCCATCTTCACAAGTTCATCTGCTGCCGCATCAACTATCTCAAAAACCTTTGACTTCTCAATCCCAAAGAATCCAGTGTAGTAATCTATGGAGTTCCTGCTTTCCAAGTCATTGCCTGTGGAGCACGATGAGGTAGGCGACGTGGTTCCTCCAGCCAAATTTCCAGCACTTGCCCTTAATTTTTCAACCTGCACATTAAATTACAATTGTCAATCCATCGCATGCTTTCTACTATGCAATATGCCTCTTCTCTCAGCAAATCAACAAAGACCATGACTACAAATGCAAGTTATGTTGTGGCTTTAAACGAGTTCTACATTGATTGTAGAGGGAGAGATT
The DNA here is from genome assembly GCA_013350335.1 of Chimonanthus salicifolius. Classification (NCBI taxonomy): domain Eukaryota; kingdom Viridiplantae; phylum Streptophyta; class Magnoliopsida; order Laurales; family Calycanthaceae; genus Chimonanthus; species Chimonanthus salicifolius. The sequence continues at coordinate 70,280,295 of CM023535.1, read as the reverse complement.
TAGGGATTTATATAAGATTTGGGTCAATCCACCTAATAGGCTAGTCTTTTGGATTAGATACCCACTTCTAACAAGTGATATCAAAGCCAAAGCCAGATCAAAAAGCTTCTGCATGTGGGCTTACAGGATCCCCTTGCGGGACGGGATGACCGGCAACGTTATATCCGTCGGAGAGCCTCGTTCAAAAGGGAATTATTGGGTAGCCTAACGAGTCTCACATTGGTTGTAAAGGGAAAGATTTAGAAAATTATATTAAACTTCGGTCACTCCACCTATTAGACTAGTTTTTTAGACTCGATATCTAATCCTGACAAGTTATTCACATGTACCAAGCCAGCCATTTTGTGTTCTTATCAAAGACAAGAAACTTGATCTGGTCTCAATTTGGAATTCAATTGATTCGAATAACTCATCATCAAAAATTGCCTTATCCTATGAGAAACAAATTTTGGTGGGAATTTTTTGTATTTAGGGGGCAATACCTGAATAATTTTTTTCAGAACCAACATTTTGGGCCAAAATGGGCCCATTTTTTGGCTTAAATATGGGCTTTTGGGGGATATTAATTTCTAAAATAAAAAAAGGACCTAAAATGGACCCAAATAGCAAACATGTCTGCTGAATATTCTTTACCCATCAATGGCCCATCAATGGCCCAATATATCAATTTTCAATGACATTTAAAACTCCATTTAGTATGGTCTGGGCGTCTAAGCCAGCCTGAGTGCCTGACTCATTAAAAGAAGACAATATCAAGCCAAGAAACTGCTCAACCCCAGCAGTAGTATGAACTTGTGAGGTTAGGGATACTGATGTGGAATAAATGGATCGGTCCACTCACACCCAGTGAGCTGGGCCCACGACAGAACTTATATAATTTCATTAATAAGAATAATAATAATTGTAAATTAAAATATTAGTTGTTATTTCCTTGTCGACTTTTAAATTTTACATTAAAGGGACAGAAATAATAGAGGTGGGCTAACCTCAGCTTTGAGTCTGGCATTTTCAAGCCGAAGGTTTTGTTGGAAGGTGGTGGAGGTGGAGCCACAGCTTGGGCAACAGGACTTGTTGACAGCGTCCCTCAGGCATCGATTCTCTTCACGAAGTTTCTCCATCTCTGACTTGAGTAGAGAGTTCTCATGCCGCTCTTGAATTGCCTGTACAAAAGTATCATCTTTCATCTAAGTAATTAAGTATGTCAATTAGGTTAGTGGTTAAAACCCGTCATTGTTTGTGAAAAGTATTATGATCAAGTCCCCTTAACACAAAAAAAAAAAATCATTCTTCATTCTTCTCACAATGTGCAAATTGGAAGGTTTATAAGACATGTAGATAACTTGATCTTTAAAAAAAAAAAAACTAAAAAACTAAGCATGTCTGCTTCTCAGCCATCAAATTTGATGGTGGAAAATCTCTCCCCTGTATGTAAGGGTGAAACTTGGGTTGGGTTTTAACTCAACCCATATAATTCGACCTGAGAAATCAATATGTTTGGATTATGTATTTGTATATTTTGGATAGGGTCGGGTTGGAAAAATAAAAACCCGTATGAAATTTAGGTCGGGTTAGATTGAGAAATTTAAAATTAACTAGACTTGACCCGATGTAATTCGACTCAACCAGCATGCATCAAGTTATAAAATACCACTCGGGTTAATTCGGGTCAGCAATTTTGGTCTGGTCGGGTTGAGTAATTCAGATCGGATAGGATCGGATCATGTTTAACAAATTTTTGACATGCGTGAAGTTGGGTTTATTAAAACCCAACCTAATCCGACCCGAGTTTCAACCCTACCTTTATGACTCAAACCACATGTGGATCCAGGGATTTAAATAAATTGACCACTTTTAAAAGAAAGTAATCAAGTCCACTTCTAAATGGAGGGACCCACATAATTGTTAGTCCGCGGGATCACGGAAGTGGTAAAAAAAATAACAGAGTGGAGTCGTGAATTTAGGGTACCTTGATCTGTGTCCGGCGGTTCTGAAACCAGAACTTGATTTGCCTTGGGGCTAGCCCTAATTGCCTGCCAAGCTGTTGTCTCTGCTCCTCGTCTGGATGAGGTGATTCATTGAACAACCTTAAAACAATTCGAGTTCCATCAGATAATCATCAAAAGACATTATCTCATTTAAATTATTCAGACAACCTAATATTCAACTTTGCTGGCCTATAAATGAGAAAGTTTGGGAAGACCCAAGTCTTTTTTGTCTTTTAAGTTAAGATATGATAATGAAAATATGAACAAATTCAACATCTGACTTAGTTACTAATAAGTAGCCGTTGAAGAAAATTAGTGGATGAAAGATGAAAGTTGTACTAATAATGATATAGATTAATTCAAAGGGATTGGAATGATGATGATTGGAAATCCGTTTCAAGAAGCACGAGTCAATTCTATTTTTATTTTATCCCAAAGATTCACTCTCTGGAGAATTACCCAGTATATGTGGATAGGGAAGTTTGCATATTTTTTAGAATTAGTTAATGCTCTACGAGGTCAGGACAGAGTAAAGTAATACTTGAGTGATTTTGATTTAGACTAGCAAGAGTAAAAATAAGAAGTTGAGAATGAAATTATGAACCTAGCATTTGCATTCTAAAAACGTGAGGAAAGAAAATTAATATAGTAAAAAAACCATGAAAATAAAAGAAATATTATGTATTTGAGACTAAATTAAATCTACAATGGACAAGAAATTTTTTTAAAAAAAATCCTAGAAAATATTTAGAAAGACAGGAAAAATAAAGTTCAAGAGCTCTCCTCAAAGGCCCATTTCAAACTGGAGATTCCCCATTCAATTGAGCAGAACAAAGGAGAATCCAAAAAGTACTCACGCTTCCATGACTCTAATCTGTTCAGCTGTATGTCGATGATTTTTCTTCCTCTTCTTCCCCTTGTTCTCCCCCACTCCTTCCTTTTCCACTGGTCCTTCTCCATCGGCATCCTCGTCTGACATTCCAGTGCCCGTGTTCCCGCTACTTATGTCGCCCACATCTTCTCCGCCGCCCCTTCCATTCTCCTCCTCACCTTGCTCTACTACTCCGGATTCCGGCGCTGCGGCACCGTAGAAAACTCCTGCCTGAGGAAAAAATAAGAAAACCATAGAAAATTTAACATCATCAATGTAACCCACGTACAAATTCAATAGAAAATGCAGTGTAGGGTAGTTCTTACAAGTGAGAGAGAAAGAGCAGGAGCTGCAAAGAAGTCTTTGGTGTGATATACAGGAGTATTCGACATGTCCATTCCCATCATCTTAGGAGCTTCTTCTGATATTCTAAGCGTTTTAATGGTGGAAATGGTTATGGTCTAGAGAGAGAGGGAAATTAAGGATGCAAAAACAAAATAAGGAATGTTAAGAATTACAGAGAGAAGACCGTTAGGTGCGAATGTTAGATGTATAGGAATTCTGGCGTAGTCATCAACTTTTGGAAGCATGGAATTAATGTTTGCTGGTTTTATTGTATTAGTGGGCTACCACTTACCATCACAGGCTCGGCTATGAATGAATGAGGCTAGGTTTTAAAGGAGTAATAAGAAATGACAAGTACCGGTGCAGACAAACATGGGCCCAAGTTGTTGAATGTATTAAACAAAGTCAGATGGTCCAGACTCCATGGTTTTGGAACTTGGCTCGGTCTGCACTTGGAATTTCTTGGCTAGTAAATGCTAAACTGACAAAGGATGCAATAAATGTTCATGTCTAGTTTCGGATAACCAAAGATTGGTCGTATAAGTACACCTCACTTGTACAGTGACCAATTCACGATTTGGAGGAGAAGGTGACACTCTTAACAAGTGACAATATTAATATTATTTTAGATGAGTTTTTCAATATTTTCAATAAAGATATTTATGTGATTTATGCCATTTGAGAAATGACTAGTTGAGATTGATTCTCGTGTCATGCCTCTCCTATTTAAAAAAAAAATAATTAGAGTGGTATTTTCATGCGTCTGCCGAGTGGCAGATCGTGATGTGTCGATGTCACGAGTTCGTCATTGGACGGACGGTGGAAGTAATTTTGAAAATTCAAATGCAACAAAAGAAGGATAATGCATATGGTAACTTTTTCATGACCAAGCACCCACGTCTCTTACAGCACTCAGACTAATCTTCAGAGCGTGTATAAGACTCCCTGCTCATATATACTGAATAACTCTATGGGGAGTGAATCTTGAAGGTGGATTAGAAATTAAACTCAGCACTCCCATTTTCTGAGGTGGATTTGTGACCATAATTCTAACCTTTTGAGTTATATATATATATATATATATATATATATATATATATATATATATATATATATATATATATATATATATATATATTAGTTTTTGATTGCATCAGCATAATATTATTAAAAAATTATTATCTAGAATAGGACTTTAGTATGATGGTAATGAAAATCAATAGGTAAATGAAGTTCTATCCCATCTTATTATCTTAATGAAGTTCTAGTATTTTACCTTTGAATGTGCATAATTTACAAAGAAAGATGAATAGTGAATGTGTTCTATTGAAGAGACCAAAATTGAATGCATGTCTTTATCGAAACATGATTACAAAGTTGTTACTGGAGCCTTTATATGAGTGATGTAATTTCAACCTCTCGGAGTCTTGGTCATTTGTTGACTTGTAGTTTTCACATGTTTTTTTATTATTATAAACGATCACCTGTGAAATGGGTAACACTGCAGTACCCTATGCACCTGGGAAGAGAGTCTACTCTAAATGGAGTGGTAATGAGCTTGATGAATGTGTATTTTCTTCAATATACAGTCATCAAACATTATCTTAATCGAATTTATCAAATTATATTTTTAAAGGTTATAAAATTTAAAAATAAATAAAAAAATTAAATGATAAAATTTTGAGAACTTTAAAAATATGGCTTGATCAATCTAATTAAAGTGATTGATGGACTATATATTGAAAGAAATAACATTTTAAGGAACTTATCGCCACTCTAGTTAATGAGTTCTACACTTAGATGTGTATGGGAATACCGTACACCCCATTTTGTGAGTGAACATCTTTCTTTTTATATTATTTACAATGCATAAAATGTATATTCTCTCATGTTAAAAACACTCTATTATTAAGAATTGGACATTTTTCCAGTTTAGACACCGTTAAAGTCATTTTTGAAAAATTAAACAAATCAGACATATGACATGTTAATGAGGGAAATTGATTTTTGCAATGGAGCATTCTTCTAAAAGAGCAACGAACGATGTAAAAGTAAGGGCACTTTCTTAGCCCTTTAGTAAATTATTTAAAAACCAATTACTTATAATATCCATGCGCCTCAACTACATTACAATTTCTTTCATAACATTGGTATTTCCATCTCATATTGAAAGTGAGATTAATCACAGAGACACACGAAACCACTTCAAACCTGATAAGATAAGAGCTCAAAGCAATACCTCAAAACTAATCATAAAAAGTTAGTAATAGAATTAATTGACAAATGAATCTTTTATAAAAAACAAATATTCTACTTTAAACTGAATGACTACATTATCATCATCAAGAACAACAACAAAATGATTAATACCATATTCCCATCTATTCATGATTGATTTTCAATGTTTCTCTTTTATTAAAAAATTTCAAACTTGGTAATCACTCATTTTAGGAAGCAAGAGGTGCCAGATTCGAAGCCTCATGATCTTACTAGATGTGTCTTAAGGGCGTTAAATATCATCTGTTGAGATTTTACGGTGGATTTCCCACACATAAATTCAAAAAAAAAAAAAAATCAAATTTCTTCTCTTTTATTTTTCTTTATAAAAAATCACACCTACAATTCATTATATAATTCTTTACCCTTTTTAGTAAGTTTTAAATATTTACATTTCTCAGATTTTAATTAAATATGTATTTAAATATCCCAATTAAAAGTAGCACATTTTCAATGAAATTTATTGGTTTATAATTTCATAAAAATAAAAAAAGTTCACATGATCTAAAATGACTTTTTCGCCTTTCGGTGAAAGCATCCTTGAGGCACAACAAATGACTTTGGAGTCTTTCTCATCAATGCGTACTCGCGACTTGGAATTTTCTAGTCAAACTCATCGTAAAAATAGTATCGCCACTACGGTAACACGACTGAATCAGGAGACTTTATTGATTTAAGTCAAAATTAAATAAAATTTAGTAATCTTACAAAATTAAAAAAATATTATTTAATGAAAATTTAAAAATTAGTCACATAAAATATATAACTATAAAATTTAAATTTAAAGAAAATAAACATTTGAAATGTATTGGCCATCTTTAATTTATTTTAATATCATTTTTCTAATAAATTAATATATGGCTAATTAATATACTATTAAAAATAAATAAAAGTAAAAAAGAATCTCAGTTGTTATCATATTAAAGTTTATCGTAGAGATAGGATCTTCTGTGGAGGAGCTTGTCCTCGATATCCATCAACATTTGTCCAATTATATTACTAAAATAAATTAATGTCAAAACAATCTCAGTCATATCATATTAAAGTTTACCGTATAGGCCGGACACACTACACCGACAGGGTCCGAGTCTTTAGTGACTTTTGTGGAGGGGCTTGTTCTCAATATCCAGCGATTTTTGTCTAGATATATCTTTATATTTTAAATTATAAAATTATTTTATAATAATTAAACTTTTTATTTTTAAAATCACAAAGACAATATAATTAAATGGGGCTCTAGTTAAGAGGTTGAGTGATGGCTACAGTACTGGTTCTGGAATCTCAGCTTTAAGTACAGTTTATTTGGTGGATGTCCTAATTTCAGAGAGCAGTGCAAGTGGCGGTTCTATAGTCCATTGGTCACATTGGAGGGCCCTAGGCGGCAACCTAGTTGGCCTAAAGCAAGGGTCAGTCGTGAATGGCCAAGTAGCTAAGAACTCATCTTAAAAAGTAGAAATCATGAGTTCAATTATTTTTTTTTTTACAAATCTCGGCCGTATTGGCCGATATCGGCGAGATCTCAGTCATATCGGCCGACATCTCACCCGTACAGCCGATACATCTCATATCGGCCGAGATATCTCGGGCGATTTTTTGACCTCTGATTTCCACTCCACTTCAAAGGCCCACTCCTAGTACAATTATGAACAGGGAGTGACACCTTGATCAAAAATATGTTGGAGTTTTTGCTTAAAAGGTTTTTATTGGGTCAAATTGTGTTTATGTAAAGCTCAGGCTTAGTAAGTTCTATCTGTGTTTTTGCAAGCCCATGTATATAATGCCTTTTTTTCCAGAGTTTTCTTTGCCTGTGAGTTTTCTCTTGGTGTGAAAAGAGGAGAGACTCTAAAGAAGGGATAAAGAGAAAGGTTGGTTATAATCCTTGTAATCTGTTATTTGGGATTTATTCTTCATAATAGAATTATGTATCACACTTTGTGGACATAGTCTTCAGATGAACCACAAAAATATGTGTATTTTGCTTGTTCTTGGGTGCAATTGTGTGATTTATGTGGATTAATTTCTAATGTAATACATGTCCGATGAGGCTAAAATCTCATCTAAAGTTGTGTATGTCCAGGGCTTGTCCTGAAATCCCCTACAATCTCAGAGTCCTAGGTGGAGTGAGATTTCAAAAGTTCTTTATGACTAGTATATTAAGGAATTTAAGTATATAAGGGCTTTCTATCTGAAAATCTTAAGTGGCGGCTGTCCAAAGCCGGCCCTGTGTATGCCACATGCAGAATGGTCCGTACACCTGACACAAATTATAATTAACAGAAAAACCTTTTTTAAAGAGCTGAGATGATAATAGGATTTCCTTTTTGTGAAGTGGGAAGTTGTGGAATGGTAGCCAGATGAAAAGGAAAACATAAAACTTAGTGGCTTTGTATTATGGTTTCCTATTCTCCTTTTTTTTTTCACTTTATCCCTTTCTTTTATTGCTTTTCCCATCAAAGACTCACAGACTTCTTTTTCATCAGCAGATGAAAGGAAAAGACAAAGCAAGGAATCTGAAATCAAGGAAGATCATGCTTTCTTCCTCCGTAGTCTATGGCTTTCTTCGGTTGCAAGTTCTGTAATTGGAATTCAGAAGGGAAACAAGGGTTCTCTTGTAAATAACAAGTTGGACATTTTCTTAATATGTAGATCAGGGGTTTAAATATCGGCCGATACGTATCGTATCGGCCGATATATATCGGTTTTGGGTATGTGAATATCGGCCGATATGTATCGTATCGGCCGATATTCACAATATCGGCCTTGATATCGGCCGTATTATATCGGCCCGATATCAAAATATCGGCCGATATCGGCCGATATTTAAAAAAACAAATAAGAAAGAGAAAAATATCGGCCGATATATCGGCCGATAACGATATATCGGTCGACATATCGTATCGGCCGATATATCGGCCGATACCGATTTTTAAACCCCTGATGTAGATATCTATGGAAACCTTTTTGTTGTGATTATAGGTAAAATCAGAGATTTAAATATTAGTCGTTTAATTAAAAAAATAGGAGAGATTTCAAATGATGCCTAGATTTCTTTCTATAGATAAAACCTTAAATCCATGACACCATTAACAAACACAATTTTTTTCTCTAGGTAAAACCTTAAATCTATGACACCATCTACAAATACTATAGATCATGCTATATCCAACCACTCGAACAAACAAGTGATGGGTGACAAGTTGGACACTTGATAATAAGGAAATAACATCTAATTATTGAATTCTATTTCAAAATAATTATGAGATTAGTGGTACTTTCATCTAGGTGAAAACCCACATGGATAATTGAAAAGGGTGCTACTTAGGTACATGAAAATGTAAATTTCAAAAATAATAATTCTTCTTTTCAGCCAGCCATTGATTTAAAGGAGTTATTAATTCTTAATGATCTCTATAGAATTTTGAAGTAACTAGCAACTTTCTAATATTTTGTAAAGTTTATGCTTCACTTTTACGTTATACATCTTTGGGTTATGACCTAGGATCCATCTAGATGTATTTTATTCTTCATTATTATATTGTGGGTAACCTTTGTTACAATTCTCCATAATTTAAACCAATATGAAAACCAAAAAAGAAAAGAAAAAATTATCCTACCTTATTACTTACTAGGTGCCCTCTATTACAATTCTTCAAAATCTAAATGCAAGTCAAGATAAAAAAAAATTATATCTCTTTTTATTACTTTAAAAACATTTAGCTATACTAGCCAATGGTAATAAAAATTGTATAAAGATTCTTCTAAAAATCAGCAACATCTTTCATTGAATAACATTTTAATTTGTTAAATAAGAAGGAAAGTTTTTTTTTTTTTGAACGGTCATAAAAGAAATTCATTACAAGAAAAGAGAAGGTACAAGAATAGAGGAGAGGGTCTAAAAGGAATAGACCCAAGAAGAGAAAGAACCAAAAAAAAAAATGTAATAAAAATACAAACAAACACATAAAGTCAAATGAAGAAAACGCCAACAAAAATACGAAGGAAAACTTGTAAAGGAAAACTTGTAATTACACAAACCAGTTTGTATTATTTTGTTCATTTTGTTTTTCTTTTTTAGTGTCTAGAGTCTGCTTAGTCTTTAGCAACAAAGATTTCTACCAAATTGCTCCATAACTAAGGCTTGAAAGAGCATTCCTATGTGAATGATTGTCATCGAAAGATTGGTCGTTGTAGAATGGTAGATGAGATGATGGTACATTTGAAGCTTGGAAAGGTTACCACCAAACACCCCTAATTAGTATTGGATTGGGAAGAAAATTGTGTGCAATAAATGTCAATAAATTGCACAACATAGTCTGATTGGAGCCACAATGAGTGTCAATGTGATGCAGAAAATCTTAGTTTTCAGGCATTCATTTATGAATTCCATTGCTTGACGTTATGATCTTAAAATTTCAAAATTAAGAGTAGTTAACACCAACCTCTCTTTGTCCCTTCTTAGTGATTGATGAATGAGAGAGAGAGAGAGAGAGAGAGAGAGAGAGAGATTATTTTAATTTTATTTATGTAATTTATGACATTCTTTGCCTTTATTTTGGCAATGTCGTGATCGCAGTAATGTTCACAATTAGGTCTCTCTCTGCTCAGGCCAAATTCATGGGCCTAAAACCCTGGCCCAAGTTGGACGATGAGCATGGCCAAATTTTCGGCCGAGATTTTTCTTTCTCCTCATTTTTTTCTTGAAAATCTCAATGGTTTTTTTTAAAAAAAATAAAAAAGACTGTTTTTAAAAAAATTAAAAATATAAATATCGGCCGAGATATCAACTGGGCCCACACCGATATTTGTATTTTTTTTAAATAAAATTCGGCCTATATTCGGCCGAATTTTTTTATCTCTGGCCAATATTATGCGTATCGGCCGAGATATCTCGGTCGTGGAAATCCCGAGATATATCGGCCAATACACACCGTGTCGGCCGAGATTTCAACCGCACGGCCTAAAGAGCACGTAGGATTGTACTTAGGGGTGAAACTCGGGTCGGGTTTTGGCCCGAACCTGCATGAACCGATGCGAAAATCATGCAGGTCGGGTTATGAAAGTTGGGTCAGCGGGTAGGATTGGGTTGAGAAGTCACAAACCCCCATTGAATTTGGATCGAGTTGGGTTGAGAGATTTTTAAGTTAACCCGACCCGACCCAGTAAAAAGTAGGCTAAAGTAGGTTCAAAATGTGGGTCGGGTCAGGTTTCAGGTTGAGTCGGGTTATAATTCGAGTCAGGTTGGGTCAAGACGTCCGGGTTAAAAGTTCAGGTCACGTTTCATATATTAGTAACTCGGTTAAAATCCAACCCGACCCAGCCCGGCCCGATTTCAGCCCTAATTGTACTGCAAAATGTAAAGAATATGAGAGATCAACTTAAAAGAATTAGAGTGATAGTCAAGAAACTATCTTAGAAAGCGAGAATCTTAAGTTCCAAGTAGAATTATCTCTAAGAGACTTCGGCACCTTAATTTAAAATAATCTCTCTCATCAATCACTACCCTTAGTCCTACTATTGAACGTTGCCCCAGGTGTTGGTGAAGCTTCGGTCACACTTCCTTTTTGTTCTAATACTTTCTGCTCTTAATTTTATAGTACATTTATTTAGGCTAATTTTCACAAAAATATTTTTATAAAAAATATTTTCATTTTATAATTATGTAAATGTTTCATGAAGTAATCAGTTTTGAAATTATCACCACATTAAAAAAATCAAATCATTCACTTCCGAAGATTTTTCCTATAATTCTTGTCATTATTTAAAAGATGTCATATCCTACTTCTTGAATGGTCACATAGTTTAAATTTGAACATCAAAAATAAATAATTTAATAAATATTTCTATTTATCATGATCAATTTAATAATAGAACATTATAAAAAATAGAGTTAAAAATAATAATTTCATCAGCTTAGATTCATCGTAAACTGACTCGACCTTTATCACCAGCATCCGAACTACAAACATAAAAATTACCCTAGCATTTTGTAATCTTTCCATGAACGAAACTTCAACTTGAATTTCTAGAGTTATATCTTCTGCAACTGAAACAAAAGGATAGAGTGAACCATTTTGTCCGGGGTAATTTGCAAAAAAAAGAACATTTCTATCTTTTATCTCAAATGCAAAAAGTACTATTAAATCAATTTAAATATAAAATTTTATTTCAAAAATAAATTTTTAATCATCTAACTTTAAACTACAAAAATAGATGGTTCTATTAAAAAACAGAAATTCTTAAATGAAAATAGAAACCTTAAAAAGAAAAGTTTAAAAATGTGCTTTTATAAAGTAAATTGAACTAATAAATTTTGTGTTACACGATTGATAACTCTAGAACATACCATGTGTCAAGTTAACCTTATTTTTATCAAACTAAAAAAAAAAAAAACGTAAGCATACATATTCTAATTCATAAAAACATTAAAAAGCATAGACTAAAGAACTAAAATTCAAACCGAAACAATGCAAAGCATATCATATCAGAGAAGAAATGGCAACATTCAGGGGGTAAAAAGATGTCATGAAATAGAGAAAAACCATCAACAAATAAGTACGAAGTATGCTCCACATAGTACTGCAGTCAGCATTCAAGACTCAAATGGATTCATAAGTAAAATCTGAGAACAGTAGTATAACACAAAGGCTAGTGGATTCATTGATGTCATAATTGCCAGTAAATTAACATTAAAAAGAGAAAAATAAAAGTATACATCTTAACCCACCCACCAAAAATTAAAAAAAAAAAAAGAAAAGAAAATAAAAAAAATTAGAGTGAGTTTACAGGATATCATTTCAACCGATTTGATTCGTCTTGTGGTACATTCCAGCATTCAAAATCTGTGACCAGGTTCTTGCTCAGCTTCCACAGGCAGTTGTAGCTGGCTAAGTTTCTATTGTAAGTGAATTTCTACCAGAAAATTGGAGGAACAACAGGGACTTGATTCATCGGCAAATATACAGTTTCCTGACAATCATTTCGTAAAGGGCCATGGCTTGCCAATCTCCCTTTTACCTATTATCGGCCACACTCTGGATGGTGATACCTTCAGAATCTTCCAGCTCAGGAGACCCTGACATTTAATGCTTGGCCTACTAAAAGATACAAAACACAAGGGAAACAGCCGGAGGTTGGATGACTAGATCATTCATTCAGAAGATTCAAGAAAACATTCCCCATCAAGAGTGAGACAATCTGATTGGCGATTCCGACTACCAAACCATCGGACTGGAAAGGACAAATCCGGGCAATCTACAAGAACAGGCATGCCAAATAACTGATTATTTATGATTCACCCTCATCCCACATTCAACATCCAGAAACTGCCAGTTACCAGGGACTTCCGGCTAAAGAAAATCAGAATGCTTTATGCCATCTCACCTTTACTGCCACCTAGAGTCAGCTTCAATTGGATATGCTTCCCGATAGTCATCAGGATCATCCTCTTCATCTGATGAAAGAAGGGAAGATCCCATCCACGCCTTGAAGCCTTCATTCATGCGCTTCTCGATCTCAGACGTTACTTCATGGGGTGCCTCCAACATTTCCAGGCCGAGATTCCGGGCACTGAAATTGCCATCATCAAGTATTACAGCAGCTTTTCTTCTCAGAAAGAATGCAGTGCCCCCATATAAGAGTACCAGCGCCAGTGATGCAATTTCATAGCACCAAAACAAGGACAAGGAGCAGTTGTTGCCCAATGTGAGAAGGCTTGAACCAAGAAAAATTGAGAGCAGACCAAACACAACAGCAAAAACAATGTTGAGTATGGCCAAACAGCGAACTCCTCCTGCATTTGATAATGTCGCAAAAGATGGAAACAGGTATAAATGTTCTGCCTGTATAGTATTGAGCAAGAACAAAAAAGAGCCCACTCAGCATGGGATCAGAGGGTTGCCCCAAAAGAATATCAGCAAAAGCAACCTGACTAATTTTCATCTTTCCTCTGAAAATACAGTACAAATAAGATGAAGAAAATGAAATATCAATTGATGTGTAAATATACTGAGTATGGCCTTCATTATCCTGTCCTAGGGATTCTAGGATATGTAGTACTTCCTACGTCTGCATGTCTACCTACTATAGTGAACCTTCAGGGTGTCTATAACCAGATGCATCATAGACCTCTAATGATTTAAGGGCACTCTGGAAGAATCATGAACACCAACAATGTCCAGAAGGCCATCTTTTTTTATTTATTTTTGGAAAATATCTAGAAATCCACCATCCCCACTGTTCTCCGGAAGGTCAAGGTTTTGATCATTTAAATTGAACTGTAACTCTTGAGCACCAGATCATTTTCCTTCAAATGAAAAACCAGATAATATAAATATAAGTTATTGTAGTCTAGTTGTAAAGATATTTGTTTTCATTCAAAAAACCAAATAATATAACCTGAATATTTTGAATCAATATGCATCCAATTATGTTGCAAATAATCTTATGCTTCTTAATCAATTTCCCATTCAAAAATGAGATAATAATAAAGGCCTAAATATGCACATGCATGCTAAAAAGTTAGTAAAAAAAAAAGCTTAGGGGATTGGCATTGCACAGGCAAACAAATGAATTACATCTATGAGAAAAATATAAGCTGGACCTTCTAAAGAAAACTGAAATTAGGATTAAGGCCTGGCACTACAATATGCCTAAAGAACGCCCGACGGCCATAAAGGGCTTGTTACAGATATGAGTTGCAAAACTGGTTTACCTTACCATTAAAAAACTGGTATACGCTTTACATTGTAGGAATCATAAGTAACAATATCAAATCGCTTGTCCATAATCTTTGGTGAAACTATAAAACCCTCAAGCGGTTTTTTATGCCCGGGCACAAGAGTCCCACGAGGGACCCACCCAATACTAAATTCAGTCCGGTAAAAAAAAAAATTCTTTTTAAAAATTAGGCTCAGCTGTTTATAATTTTTATTCAATGCATCATCACCGTTGGATTAATCATGATAAGTCAAAACAATTATCCAATGGTTCATTTTTAATCTCAAAAATTAAGGGTAACAACTACATGATTCAGTGGATCCCATTTTTGACAATATAATAGAGCACATGACAATATATCCATCAATATGATATTTGTGATCATGGATGGGGCCCACCATCTGACACGACCCATTAGAACACCAGGCTTTTCCACCCAGGTGTCGGCCAGACCTACCCATAATCTTCTCCATAAAACGGGTCATAAAATGTGCAGTTAAATGTCTGTGTTTTCTGATAGTAATTGACAGGCTGTCGGACCAAAAGAATGTCAACCTCATTAATATGCTTCTTGGAGGAAATTTTGTGAATTGGATTATTGGAAAACAAAAACAGATTTTTTAAATAGTAACAAGTGACAAAAAACAAAACATTGTCACTCAATCAAGGGCAGATATTGAAACTTGGGGCATGGCACATGATATGTGTCAGGCTAAAATGGGTAAGGATCTTACGGGCAAACTTACAAATTAATGTAAACTTCCTTTTATGGGAAAGGGGTAAATTTCCTACATTGTTGACCTGTGATGCAAGAGACAGATACTACAACACATCTGTAAAAAGCCAGATTTGATACTTCAATTTTTTGAGTAAAACTCATGTCTCCATATTATGCATGACATGCACATAAGATGAGCGGTTGTAAATCGCAGGCACGACGAGGAGAAATAGACCATTGAATACATGGAGGAAGAGATAATGAATAGTGGAGTGAGTCACTTTATAGTTTATGATAAGGCCAAATGGAGAAGTATAACTCTTTTTTTCAGTGAAATGGTAACTTTATTAAAGAGAGAAAAGTACAAAAATAATAATAATAATAATACAAACAAATAAGGGGTTAACACACCCAACAATGCCAAAGCTCACTACAAACAAAAACCGGAGAAGTAGAACTTGAAAAGCTAACCTAGATAAATGGGATTTTGTCACTTGAGCATGATGATGATGCCCATGTCATATCCATTCTCAATTGCAATTAAATAAATTAAGTTCCAGAGCTAACCTTACTAACCTAGCTTCTTTTTTCTGTAACATTTGGATACCTTTTGAGGTGTATCTATTATATCATAAAACAGATGAGAGAAATTCTTTTTTTTTTTTTGGAATGATGTATGACAGAAATCCATTTGCTCTAAAAGATCATTTCCACCTTATTCATCTTTCCCATGAAAATACGACCAGCACTCAGCAACTGAGTGTGCCCCTATTTCATGGGTCTAACAGTGCTGCTGTTGATCACCCAAGTTATGGATGCTTGCCTTGCAGAGTAACTTGGGTCAGGTTTGACCCTCTAGATTTTGGTTTCCTCAGTTTGGGTTAGAAATGCCAACCCCGATTGCAGTCTTCCATTTCATAAAAAAAAAAAAAAAGATTGCAGTTTTACAAAAAGTTGCAAGTCCATATGAAACAGAAATTCATAGAACACATGTCATGGTGTGAATAAACACAGCCATAACAAAGTTGACAAGTGCTCATTGGCAAAAACATAAAGGTTAAAGGTTTGAATCATGTTATAGTTTCAAAATTAAGTAAAATAAATAAGCCAACAAAGCAGATCTTTTGTAAAAGATGGATCAAGATAACAAGAAACAAAAATGGTTCAGAGTTCACATCACCTGCATGCACTTTTCATACACATGCATGCCACATTACTCCTGTGTGTTAGCCCACATATACACAAGTACGACAAAACAACAGACTGGGAGAATAGGAAAGAAAATGCATGGATGTTCTCACAAATCCTAGACCACTTTCTTAGAAGATCACTTATAAAATTTAATAGATAAACAAATAATGAGTTGCAGCTGAGATAGAAGATACAAGAACATCCACAAAAGCATGGTTAAAAAACCCAAAGAAAGCTCGCTAAAGAAAAAATGTGAAGGGGAAAAAAATCCTACAAACCATATATAAACTAACTTGGATTCTATGACAAATAGCATCATAAGTTCCCAAGAAAGGAAAAAGAGAGAGAATAATAACCCAAAACCCAAATAGATCAAAATTGAAATGGTACACATACCCCTCTTTGAGGCACAGTAATTATTTTCCACCACCTTCAGACATCCATGTCTAACTGGCGCAGAATATGCAACGACAATTCCTACGGAAAATATGGACAATGAGAAAATTGTAAATATTTCTGAGATTGGGTTCAAACCAAGATATACATCATTGTAATTATTTGTGTCTCAAGCAAAATTAGATAAACCAATAAGCATGACAACAGAAATATAGAATCTCATGCAGATACCTAATTTAAAAAATGAAGTTAAAATCTTATACAGACAAATGTATAACACAGTTGAAAATGTGGAATTTCTAAGCTTTGGCACAAACCAAGACATACATCATTGTTGTCATTTGTGTCTCAAAAAAAAAAAAAAAATTAGATCAATAAGAAACAGAACCAAACTATAGAGCCTTATGCAGAATTGCAGATACCATTTTGTAAATGATGTGAAAGTACTATGGAGAAATAATTTTTTTACCCCTTCATAGGTAAGCTGGGGAAAAGCCTGCACCATCATTGTTGCATTATATAGTGCCTGGTGATTATGTTATGGGTATATTGTCTAATGATGAAACGACACAAGTTACAAGTTAGCCCAAATTAACATGGAACAAATCATGCTTTGAGGGTCTTTTAGCCCCAGTCGACTTTAAGAGTTTTGTTCCACGTTTTATTAAAAAGGGAAAATCTAATGTGTCGGTTGGGACATGAATCCAAGTTAATGGCTTGAAAAGCAATCATTCCAACCACCACACTACAAGCCTTTATGGGTTTTTTTTTCTCTTCTTCATAGAAGGAGTGCAACTTATTAGGGAGACACATAATAACATCCATCTTAATTTAATCACTGAATTTTTACCGACAAAAAACAAGTAAAATAGAACTTTTGCACCCAAATATCTAATAGAATATTTTTTTTCTCATTTTGTGCTTAAATGCTCATTTCATTTACCATTTTATCTAATAAAAAGAAATTTCCCAAAATATCATGCCAATTTGAGATTTTTCTGCCAAATAGGATGAGCAGAATTCTCATGTCGAATTTGAGATTCTAAAAGATGGGATTAACCAATAAACAATCAAAGAATGGGGAAAAAATCTAACCTGCCAAAAGGTAAATAACGGAAGCAAAGAAAATGATTGCTGACGGGATGAATACAACCAACCAGTAGTAATCAGCCACCTCTTGTTCCGTCAAATAGAATGCTCCTGGCACCATATCTGAATACCGTGTTGCATTCTCCGGCAACTCCTCAATTCGACGATCACGGCTGGTGCAGAAAGGCCGACTCCCGTCCTGGGCAGGGAAGACAATTTTCATGCTGACGACGGAGGAGACGATCACAGCTGTCCATAGGATTGCAACGAAGGTCATGACCAAAGGCCTCTGTAGACGACCCCAGGCTTTCTCCTCGTCACGAAGGGTGTCGTACTCATGCTTTGGCATGAACGCTTGTCGGAGAGCGTCGCCGATGATCGCCATGTGAAAAGAAAAAGAAAAAAAAAGAATTGAAGAAACTGATCTTGAGAAAGTTAGGATTTATGTATCAAACTGTCGTGGAAGTAAACCCTAATTTGTGATGACATGGGCAAGGAGTGAAAAAGGAACGAGAGATCTAACCCTAGCTATTGAGAGTCTGCAAGTTGGGAAGGAGAAAATCTATGGTTTCTTCAAAGAATTTTTAGAGAAATTGGAGAAGGCACGGAAATCTACAGAACTTGATTCTGTGGAGAGAGAGAGAGAGAGGGAGAGAGTTTTGGAGAGCTTCGTCTCCTGTTATCGCCTATACTTGTAATGTAAGTAAGGAGAAGAAGTAATAATTAATTATTTATTATTTATTAATAAATATCTTACCAAAAAAATTTATTATTAAGAATAATAAATCTGGCGTGCGTTTCCAGCAGAGATCAACACGAGGAATTTCAATCTGATTTAGCACTTGAGTCGTGTGATAATTAAAATCATTTTTGAAATTTTTTGCATGAACGAAATGATCAATACATTTATTAATTTGAGAATGTAAAGTGATCTCTCATCCTTTGTCTAAAAACTCAAGTCAACTTATTTTAGAGCCAGTTTCTTTCATGAAAAATCCACACATTGACAATTAAAATATGATGAGTTTGAATTTTTAATGTGAGCCATGCTTCTTTAAGATTTGAGCCAAGTTTAAGTATTTTCTTTCAGCGGTAAAAAGAAATTTCATTACTAAAAGAAAATACAGAGCAGAACAACAGAAGACAAAAGTCTAAAAGAGTTAGACCCATTAAAGACAAGAAAACAAAGTAATTAGAATAATAAAATTACTACAACATAATTATCTTCGGAATAAATGAAATATGCTCAAAATCAGTCTTTCAATTTTATTTTTGGCAAAGAAGTCCGCAACGCTATTCGTTGATCGCCAAATTTAAATTTATTGCAATAGATATATGGTTATTATTGTATGTATTTAGACTATATATAATTTTCTTATATATTTAAGAGCGAGTTTGTTTTATTGTTAATTACAACTTTGTATATATTTTTATCTATCCTGTTAAAAAACCCTTTGACATACCCAAACACTTGAATTTAATATATATGTTATCACATATTTAATAAAAGATTAACACGACTTTATGGGTCCAATTAAAAAACACTTGAATTTAGTATATATGTTATCACATATTTAATAAAAGATTAACACGATTGTCTGGGTCCAATACCAATTAACTTGTTACAATTCAGGAGGTTGTGGGTTCGAGTGTCCATGGCCTTGGTGTGCCCTAGGAGTAGTGGGCTCACTCGTAGAGGTTTTACACTGAGTATCCTACGGTTTTCCACATGTAAATTGAATAAAAAATAGTAAACCTTTAGAATTGAAATTGAAAGTCTTGCATTGTTATTAATGAGCTTAGTGGATCTATACACATAAAATCCCATATTATACTTATAACCTTATAAATATTATAAGAAACATTGACACAGTCATGATTTTTCTGCACCTCAGAAAATGACCAAGGCTAGTATTATCTCTCTAAATATAAGGAGAAATTCAACAATTATAAATTATTATTATCATCATTATCAAATGTGAAAATCTCATATATCCATCCCATCTTTCTTTATTCTCTCTATTTTACCTCTATTATTATAGCTGAATTAAATATCTTTGCTACAATTAATGAGATCATGTCTATGAGAAAATTTGTTGCATTTGCAGCTAACTGTTTCCGACAAAAGCTTCTCCATTTGCTTAAAGCAGCAGTTGAAGTATGATACAAGCTATACATTTTAAATAAATAAATAATAAATATTACATATAGATTTTCACATTCTGGAGGATGATCAGTGACAGTGTAACCAAAAAGAATAAATGAGTAAGAAATTATTTTGAAGTTGGAACAGCATTCTTCAGGTAAATCCTATTTTACTCCAAAATTAAAAACCTAAACATCCCAAAACTAACAATTTCAAATAAAATACTTCCTCACATGAAACATTTTATTTCATCCAACAATCGTTTAAT
This sequence comes from Chimonanthus salicifolius, assembly GCA_013350335.1. Classification (NCBI taxonomy): domain Eukaryota; kingdom Viridiplantae; phylum Streptophyta; class Magnoliopsida; order Laurales; family Calycanthaceae; genus Chimonanthus; species Chimonanthus salicifolius. The sequence continues at coordinate 70,260,294 of CM023535.1, read as the reverse complement.
TACCTGTAAATAATTGATCAATCCTTCTTTCCTTCACCTCAAATCATTACAATGATATTATGGCACATTTCAATAGCTTTTTTTCTTATATAAAAGAGAATGATTTGATCTAGAGAATTGATAGACACATATGCTCATTCTATCTCCTCATATTAAACTTTTAAAAATTAATGACTCATTCTCATTAAAATTTAAAGCCAAAATTATGACTTGGATTATCAAATGATACTAAAACTTTATATACTTCATATCTATGTATTTAACTATCAAATGAATCTAGGAATGCTCTTCAATAGAACTTGGACCAGGCTTCACTAAAAAGGCCTGATTAGTTTTACCAAAGTCCAAGGGGCTTTGGAGGCCAAAGACCAAGCGCGTCCCATTAAGCTTGATTATTTTGCATCCAATACCATTTTTTATTTTTATTTTTAAATTGTTATGTAAATTTAAAGTATACATAAATATCTATCATCAATTAAAATTTCAATCCAAAAATCAATTTCTAACCACTTGATCTTGATAGTCAAAGTTGGCAAATGTCCTTGAAAACATGATGCTTGGTGACTTTGATTGTTTAAATCAAGTGACTAGATATTAATTTTTGAGATTAAATTTTAACATACTTTCAATTTTTTAAGTCTTTTTTCAATCTATAAAGTTATATTTTCAATTTATAGAAATAAAAAATAAATAGGCCTAAAAATCCAAGCCCGAATGTCTGATAAAATCTTTGCCCGTGCCCATTTATTTAGGCCAAGCTCGGATCAGGTCCGGACAAATGAATCCAAATATATGGAATCCTCAATCCTTTTGATGACAAGTCTCGTTAAGTGTCCAGCTAGCCCAACACTTTTGATACTAAGAGAAACAAAGTTTGTCCATTTGTCAACTGGCCTTTCTCAAAACATTTATTTGGGTCCTGGCAACATGTTGGGTTGGAAGCAAGGAACTTTTTCCAGGATTTTATGTTCTTCTCCACCACAGAAATATCAAAATCAATATGAAAGCTCTCTGATTTTCTCTGCCCCCAAAGCAGCAAGGAGCCAAAGACAGCCTCAACTTGGACAGGGATTGGTATAAGAGATCTTCCCAGAGTCCTAATGTAGTTTCTAGTTTTAACTTGGACAGTCAAAATGACACTACTCTTGAGAGTTGATCAAACCAATTACAACAAGCCACATCCGACTGGTACCTAAACTTCCAGCATATAAGCTATGGAGCAACCTCAGTTTAAAGAAAAATGATGATTTACCAAAATGCTGCTGGATATTCTTGAAGCAGCATCACACATTGCCAGAAATTTTAGGTTCCTATCGCTCGAGATAGAAACCCAAAATGAAGGGCAGATAAAATGATCAACAAAACATCAGCACCGATGGTGTGAGTCATCTTTGAAACCAAACCATGGTGTTTTCTCAGATGCCATGCATGGAACTTAAAATGAAGATGATGGGGAAATATTCCATGAGTTCCAAAGTTCATTTTATTTCTTCATGGTTACATCCAAACCTTCTTAGCAACTTACGATGGTGGTTGGGGTGCACGCATAAGATTCAGTATCCCATCCACACTGACTATTCGTTTTAAAGGTTAAAGAGAATCCTATTGCTAAAAAGAGTGCAACATAGATGAATAATGGATCAAAGTAATGTGAACAAGCACAGTTTCCTTAAAAGGTGCAAGAACATTCCTGGGCAACCCATGTTTTCAGGTTATAGAAGCAAAATTGAACGAAAGGAAGTTTCATAGATCATACATCCAACCCAGGCACACTGATCTTTCAGGTACAAACGATTGATGAGATGACCATCATAAAGGCATTGAATTGCCTGCAATACAATTTAGACTGGGAGTTAGAAGATTTCTAAATGCCAACGTAGAATATGAAAACGTACTAAGAGACCAAAAAATTATAAGACAATCAAGAAGTAAACAAATGGCAGGATCACAAAGTTATAAATAGTTAAGTAGATGGTTAGAACTTCAAACTTTTTTTGTCTTTTTGAATGATGTTTAAAACTCCAAACTTGACAGACATATTGCTAGAGAAAGCTCAAATAACTGACCAATGGGTTGAGTTTAGAAATGATATCAATAACAATGCAACAATGCCTACAGCTCCATTTCAATATATATATAAAACTTCTCTCCTAAGCAACGTCGCCCATAGGCAAGATTTTTTTTAGAACCCCAAATGGGGCCCACGGGCCACCTTGGCCCACATATACCCCATAACACTATACAACCTACCTACCCCGTGAATTGGATCCATACCCAGTTTGAACTCATTTTGAATTAATCTGATTCTCGGATTAAAATTCATGCAAAGCCCCTATTTTTCCCGTTGATTTTTAGACAAAATCATGGCCTTTGAAATCCAGTGGAACTGATTTTCCACAAGCAGCAACACCCAGAAAAATCCTTTCTAATGGACCCCATCTAGGGCCCACCTGCACTGTGTCTAAAATGAGGTCTGTTGTGCGTGTGTTATTAACAACACCTACAGCTCCCATCATTCAGAAAGGAGAAAATTCACATATAACCCCTGGGCTAAGTTATCCTTGACATTTTTATTTATGACCGAGGTGTTCAGGCCTCTAAGACCTCTAACAAATTTAAGCACATCCAGCATCACATTCTCCAAATCTCCATGGTTTCCCCCCTTTGGCCAAAAAGGCAATCACCATGCTTCAATTGATGCACCTTGGTGCCAACGAAGGAGCCACCTCTCTTTTATCAGCATTTCTTCCATCAATGAATTGTTCTTGGACCTGATCAGACAAATAAAAGGCAAAAGACACAAAGATCCACATGCATTTGAAGATGAAAAGTGCATCTCCTAGTTGAAGCTGCTGTGGATAATTATGTATGAAGACCACAAGTTCACCAAAGAGCGGTTACACATTAGGTCAGCTTAGATGATTTTGACTTCTGGAGCCTACAAGGTTCTCATAGCAAGTTTGGGCATGAAGACACACAGTGACTCACACTGGATGACTGGATGCGTGATGCATTGATAATGTGATACCACGTGAGGGTATGCACAGAAAGGAAAGGTGTCGTGCAGAAATCACTGTTCAAAATCACACGTAACTCTTATCAAGTTCTAGTTAGTTTAATGTGTCTAGGGCATCTCTGTAATAATACTGTTTCACTTCCCTGGTTGACTGTGCAAGGCCATCCATACTTCCATACATGATATATCTGTGGACCACACTTCTCTCTCTCAAATAATCATGGACCAGACATCAAGTTTCTATCTTTATCTTTCTATCTCTTTTTTTGTTTTTTGAAAAGGTATCCATCTATCGATCTATATTCCCTTTTCAGATATTTAGTTTTAGATTTTAATTTTTAACAAATTCTTTGACATCTCACATCCAACATATTGGATTTCCAATCTCTTCTATCTCTTTCTAGAATAATAACAATGATCTCTTTTATTGCTTCTGCAAAACTTAAAACTCTTTCTTTTTGAGACATGATTTTTTTCCAAATATATTTTCTCTCTTCCATATGATACAAAAACCAAACATCATTTTTTTTTTGGAAACAACCAAACATCAAATTTTAAACACTCATGTTCAACATACAAAGCATAGTTAAGTGATGAAATTAATTAATTCAAATATCATTTTAGATTTTCACTATTTTTATATTTTTCATATTTTTAAAAAAAATCTCTTTTATGCCTCTCTAGAATAGAACGTTGTAACGCTGGAATTTTCCACTTTAGATACAAACAGGAATAGGTACCACAACAGATCTAAAAACATTGTGAAAAAGTCAAAAAACAATCCGCCCCATTCAACCACAACAACAATACAAGCACCATGATTCTCAAAAAATACTAGCTAGCAAAATAGGATAAATAGCAGAAATCAATTGCATTCATTTAAGGTACAATACATAAAGTTCCCCGAAGCCCCAACTCTTAGCCAAATAGAATGCTGCTGCATTCAATTCTCTATTATTTTGTAAATTTGAGAATTCAATATCCAATTTTATTGATTTGACTAAGCCAATGATGTCATGGTACACCTATGCACCCACCCCCAACACCTCTTCTCTCTTCTCTGCTAGTCACAAAATTGCACTCAAGGTATCCATCTCTACAACATGAGACAGATGGAGAAATATGAAGATCCTAAGCTCCTCCCTTAATGGCTCATATTTCCTCCTTTTTGAATAAACAAAATTAGTTGGGCTGTAAAAGCTAACATGTTTTTGAATTTCCATCCACATGGATGAACTTGAAAAGTGCCTTAACCCTCTCCAAAGGCCAAACCTTTGCACTAATAGAGTTGAGCCCTGCAACTGGAGATAGCAATAGTACCATCATCAATCAGACACCACCTGCATGAAGGAGGTTTTTATGTACCACTGAAAGAATTTTAAGTATTTCTACATCCCACTTGCATAGCTCTGGGAGATAATGGCTGCTTTATAGAAATCATCCAGTGAAATATGTGAACCAGCTAAGTATTTTCTTGTTCCTGCTGTTCGGTTTGCTGGATGTCCCCATGGTGAGATTTTCAGGGTTTTGGGCACATTTCTTGTGCATTCCTCTGTATTTATATCCTTCCTAGAATATTTAGTCTCCATGAGAGAGATCACTCGTCTAAAAGGTCCTGCTTTCTGAAGGGGGCCAGTGGTCCACCATCAACATTAAGATTCCAAGCACAACATGGATGCTCCTTTTAGTTCCTGTGCTCCAAATAATTATGGAAATTGATTTGTGCATCGGTACTTTCTCTCAAAGGAAGTACCAAATGATGTAATTTTGGGGCTTTTCCCCTTTTGCCCTTGTGTTGTCTCTCATGAATTAAAAGGTAAAAGGGTAAAATGGGAAAAAAATCAAAATTACATCATCTAGTGCTCCCTTTCAAAGAAAGTACCAATGCACAAATCAATTCCCCATGATGATCCACAACTTTATTTTGCGCCAAGGATTCAAGGGTAGCTCTATCAATTCAAAGATTTTCATATTTATTTCTCTCCAAAGGTTCCTAAGAACCAATAGAGGTATCCAAAGAATATTTCCTCTAGCTTTGAAAGGCCCCAGACTCCCTACAAATGAAAGGTTGCAAAGAAGAGAATCCAAGATATGGAGAAAAGGAGGAGAAACAGATGAAAAAAAGAAAAAGAAAAAAAGGAGGGGAGGGGGGGGAATCCACTCTGTTAAGTGCCCAAGCATAGGAATTTTATTGGCCGCAGGCATGCACACAAAAAGCTCCAAAGGAGCAATAAAGTTTGGAACCAATGAAAGAACAAGAGAAGAAGAAATCAAGTGGGGTCCACTAAGGATCAACATGGAAAAGGGGATTAATGATATTCCTCCAGAGGAGAGACAGTTCAAGAATTGAAGTATCCTAACAATTTCAAGTGCTTGCATCCACTGTTCAACAAACAAGCAGAACCGACAGAACGTGCCAATTGAAACAAAGTGAAACAATATCTGCTGGATCAGACAGCACCAGTGATTGTCGAAGATAATTGTGCATTGAGTGCAGTGAAGGCAAAGGCTACACTCAGTTTCTGTGATATCTTTTTTCTTTTTCCTTTTTGGTTTCTGCAATCTCCACAACAAATAGAAAGGCTGAGGAATGCAGAGTAGATAAGGTTGAAATATCCAACATCACAAATGCCTACTCAAAGAGTCTCCCAAGCCTAGACATCCATCGTCCATGAGATTGCTCCCAAAAATCAACCTCCTCACCAATATGATTCCCATCTCATATTGTTTTTTTCCTTGAGGAATGATAGTATCTCTTACCATGTTGAACCTCCCGAACTTCCTATAGAAGCCTTCACCCTACATACCTTCGAGAAAGTTCTCAACATTATAAAGCTCTTCATACTTGACTGAGTTACCACTTGCCTGAGGTTCTAACTGAAGAAAATCATGTTATCGTTCTTGAGGTAGAACGCACTCTTAAAAGCTAGCTTTTGAGAGGAGGGTGCTTCAAGTGTTATATAGTATCATTGGTTTTTTAGTCCAGACGATGTGGGACTTTTTGTGAACTTCAATATCTTCTTCACGTGCAACTATTGCACATGGAGATACCTGCGGAACCTGCTCTAATACCATGAAAAAAACCATATTAACATTCTTGAGGTAAAACTCACTCTCAAAAGCTACCCTTTGAGATAAGGGTGCATCCTCAAGTATTTTATAGAGTCATTGGTTTTTCAGTCCAGGCTATATGGGACTTTTTTGTCAACTTCACACTAACTTCTAATCTCCTCAATCATTAATATGATTTGTCTTTGCCTCTTTTGAGACTTTCTTCCTCAGTCCGTACAATGTCACAACATCAGTGGTAAAATGATACTTGGTCCCTCAAAGATTGGTCATCTATTCAATAGTGAAGAAGCTGTAAAATCCTTAAGCAACAATGATGCAATATATTCATCCAATTCCTCAAATTATTTGGCCTGCACTTCTGGTAACAGTACATCACCAATAAAAATGAATGCAACATGGGAAAAAAATTAGTTCTGCATTTTCTAACATCTGCAAATTAATGATGTTCTCAAATAATTCAGATTGAGCATTATATATTAAAGTTATTACTTGTCTTACTGTTTATTTATGTAACATATCCATCCTATAACACAAATGATCACAAGGACAGACAGAATGAATTATTTGAAAGGCAGTCTAACTACTACTTTCACAAGTCCTGTAAACACAAATGAGTATTTACAGTATCAACAAAATTTTGTTAGCCAAAATTTTCAGACTAACTCATAATAAGCCCTTGTGAATCAACTTGTTTGATGCCCATGGGAAGGCACCGATCAAGTGTAACTCCACGTGATTTACATTAGCAAATAGCAATGAGAAAAAGAAGTGCACAATCAAGGATGTGTGGTCAATGCATATGTTTAGGAAATTTGGTATTGTCAAGCAATGTGCCGGTTTCCTTGAAGTTTTATTAGAGGGAATACTGATGATGTGGGCACCCGTTTCCAAAGCAAGAGGCTTACAAAGAGCATATTTACAGGCCAATTACCATTTAAAACATGATTGGTTACATCCTAATGTTCTCGCTACTTTGATTGTTTATCCATAACATGTAAACAAATATGTCGATTCATCTTCTATACTGAACTCCTGCCATGGCTTCTCTTTGGACTAAAATTCTTAATTAATGATAAAAAAAATGATCTGTTACTTGCCGGGAAAGGTTTATGAATAGAAATCTCTCACTGTCCATGAATTAAGGCCAGTCATCCAAAGACGTGTTTGAAACATTGGTTCAGAATCCTTTCAATATGGAGTTTGGACTCCATCGAAGACTGATTTTAATTGAACCCCCGAAATGGTAGATGGGATGCTGGTGAGTCACACTCTCCCACCAACAAAGAGGGTTGAGGGCATTTGAGTGTAACGAATCAGCTCTTCCATATACTTCCGTACATTTCACATCTGGCAATCATTCCAGGATTGAACATTTAAAACGTAAAGAAAAATAGCACATGTGCCAAGTATTAGTCAGGTGCTCTAAGAGACCTGGACACCTTGGTCTTCAAAAAATATATAAAGAAAAATAAAAATAACAATTCACTGTCATTGTCTTTTATAAAATATACCTAGCAATGTCTATGTGATGATTTTTTAAAATCTACAACTTGACTTTCCTAGTGAATCGGTAGGCAGTGGGCCGACTGGCAGGCCATGTGGTGTTACATGTCTGTTTCCACCCACTTACATGGGACTCCGACTTCCACGGAATCCAAACTATTTAACATGGATTTGAAGATTCCACGGTTGGGTTCTGAACATGAAGAAAATTCAGATGATATCCGAAATATCAGGATTTTTTTTGTTTTGGCTCAGAAAGATATGAAATATCCCAATATTACATATATCCCCTGTATATATATATATATATATATATATATATATATATAGTGAATGGACTGGAATTTCAGTCAAGCCTGAAACCAAAGTATCGGTTTGGGTTAATGGATGTTAAAATCCCAGATTGTGATTGGAGATTCTGCCCTAAAATTGATAGCCATATATTGGATGACAAACTTTTCCCCTGTAGTGAAGTCCATGATCAAATGGATTTGCTAAGCCCACAAGGGCCAACATGTAACATGTGAACGAGCTTCTTTATACATCAAAATAAAAAATTCATGAATCAACTGTACCTTGAGGAATCATACCCCAACTCTGGGATTCCGCAGCAAGCATCGACCGAAGGCGCGCAGAAGCGACTGCAGTATGCAATGGCAGCATCGATTCCAAACAGCTCAGTTCCATTGGTAATCTGAATAACAACGGCCAAGTAGTAGAAGAAGAAGAAAATGCAATCAGGAGAGATGAGAAGAGAGAAATACGAACTAGTGTCTCTTAGGAGAAATCACCTAGCAATGCAAGAGAACCGCCTGGTGGAATTGGAAGGAGAGGTTCCAGGAATAGGCATTTTGTTACGAAACGGACGGAGAAGAGACGGTAAGCGAGTCGGACGAACCCTAGAGAGGAGAGTGGACGGAAACGCCATGGTCGCAGAATGTGAGGAGCTTGGGTTTTGAAGGGGTTTCATGAGAACCCTGCAAACAAGGCTCGACTCGTTTTAATAAATGGGATAACTCAACTCGTTTGAATTGAAAATTTTTAATCATCATCTAATTTAAATTTTAAGAATTATCTTCTAAAATCCACCCTATCTTGATTATTTCTACCTTTGCTTTCATATGGAGAAGCAAATTTAGTATAGATTGCACTCTTCTCACAATGTCAAAAATCAAATCTAATGTAATTAAGTCACCATGTTCTTATGATTTAATTTTAATTTTATAAAATAATGTAAAGTTCGTTAACTCTGTTAAATTAAAATAAGCATTATTAATACATAAAATACAATGGGCTCCAAATGATGATCTAAGGTCCATAACTTTATTATTCAGATTTTGGAATTGTATCAAATTTCATGCATTGGAAAATTTAGGAAGCCTTATCTTTCTTCCATTTATTCTTTGATGTATTTGGAGTGAAAAATCAATAAATAATCTCTCGTGAAGTGCATTTTCTCAGACGGATATTTATCAATCACACTTAATTTGATTGAACTTCCGATGACCGCATCAACATATCTTAACACCTATTATTTATAATTCATATAATTTTATACAATTGATATTTGTGTAGGTAGTCTTATAAAAATGATCTTATTTCTTAATTTTTCCTTACATTGTTATAATCCATGAAAAAACATTTCCTAGTAATATTAGAGATAGGTTCAAATTTTGAATTCTCCCACAGTAACTTATGCCTAGTAAGAATATTTGTCTTAATCTTTAGAATAACATAAAGAGGTATCTTGAAAGCCCTCACAATTCACTCAATAAACCATAGTTGCAAGCTTACCATGCATGTATAAGGTTCAAGAACATTCATTAGAATTGCGTTTTTACTTATTTAAGAGAATATTGAATTCACTTTCATGATTTTCTATGATAGTCATATTTTACATCTAATTCGATGCCTCCGAAACATGAAATTGGATATATTAGAGTAACATAAAGTGTGTTTAAAATGGATGAGATCAGAAAGAGTGCTAGCCTTATATAAAAACTTTTTTAAAAAATATAAATGTTTCAAATCAGACAATTAAAATAGGACGAAGGAAGTATTATGTTATTTTAGATAAGTAAGATTATCTTTTACAATTGATCTTCGTCTTTTCACTGTATTAGACTTCTTTCTTTGTATTAAAAAAATATAAATATCATCAAAATGCTTACCCACCACAGAGAGTTTTGGCTTTTAACAACTTTTTCATAGTTGACTCAAGCCTCCTTGTACTTTTCGGATTTATAGCCATCACTCCAATCCCTCTTGATTATTCATTTCTTATCTCACTTGATTTGTTCATGATAAAAATTCTTTCATGGTGTATTTTTTTTATGTATCAAACTAGTTTTGATTTATTTTTAGAGAAGTTATGCATCAAACACTTTAGAACTTTGAGAATTAGTCTCAGAGAAAAATCTTTGATAGTTTCACGAGATCCATTTTAGATAATCTAATTCATACAACTTATGTAGCAAAGAGTCTTATTTTATTATTTTCACAACTAAAGTGTTTAATTAATAAATAAATATCATCTTCAAGTACAATTATGCAGTAATAAATTAAAACTTTCAGTATCAAGAATATATATGTAATAACTTAAAACCAAGAAAATAACAATATCACAAGATTTTTTTTTAATCGTAGAAACACGCCGACTCCATTTCCTGATGATCATAGGTAAAACCTTAAACCCATAATACCACTCACAGATACCAGACCTCCCGCCTCCCACATAAAATGGGGAACCCTAACCCAATCGTCTGTAGTGCATTTCTTAATATCACAACATTGAACAACAATGACATGCACATAAAAAAATTAAAATATTAAGTGTTAATAGGAGCAACTTCAATAAACTTTAATTAGGGGAGGTTTTGATTTGCCTTTGATATGGAATGTTTCAATCTTTTGTTTGTTCTTGAAATACTTTATTTTGAAAAAGATGTCAGGATAAATTTAAAAATATTAAAAATTATATACTATAAAAAATAGAAAACTAAAATAAAGAGATATAACATAAGTTTGTATATATATTAAAGTCATCGGAATCGTGGAAAATTCATAAGAGTCAGTCAAGAGGAAATCGTTATTCACATCGATAAGTCAAATAATTTTTCTTCCGTGAGTCAAATAAATTTTTATTTCGAAAAAGATAGTCATTTCAACGTCGTGATTCTTACTGGCCCGTGCATCATGTGGATTGTGGACCTGGACATTATCTCTTTTGTAATTTTTTGTATAAAATTCATCAATGTTTCTCCAAAATGGTTAAAATAAAGCTTCGACAGCGTCACGTGCACCCTTTAATCAACCAAAAAATAGAAAGTAAAGAACTCATTCAATCGTCTTATTTTTATAATTTTAAAATTATAAATAATTTTTTAAATAAATACTTTTATTTACTATCATCAACCTAATGTAACGATATATTAAATTAACACAAAAAAAAAAAAAGCATATCACTCAAATAAAGAGAAAACATTTGAAAGAGATGAGCTGTTCATGTTTGTGGAAAATTGTAGGATCAAGTCTTTCTAAAAAAAAAAAAAAAGAATCATTTTTCGTTGTTATATATTCATCATGGGCATATTGATAGATTTGCTCTAAAATTTAGTCAAATGAACTCCTTCGTGTTTTGATTTTGAAAAAATTAATGAGCTCTTGAGCAAAGATAAGCCGTACGAGAAGATTCCATTTCACCGATATAGAACTCGTTCGTATCCAACAATCACTCCTTCGAATGAGGCTCTTTGGCACAGTGGCTCGGCCCTTGTTCTGATATCACTTGTTAGGACTGGACTTCCAGTCCAAGAGATTAACGTGATAGGTGGAGTTCTCCATCCCTATATAACTCATTCTTTTTTCTCTCACTTTCACCGATATGGGACTCGTTTATACCAACAAGGATGCCTCTAACTCAAACTTAGCAGATAAGAACTATAGATCAACAACAAAATATAAACAAAACAGCCACAACCCAAGTAGCCCACAAAGTTTGAAAAATTCTCTTTCCATTGTATGGCGTTGATTCCATACACATAATAGAAACCCAGGAAGGACGATCCTTCTGAGCTGTGCTGAATTTGATTGCAATATTCATTTTCGAGATTTAGAGATAAGAATAACAGAGACATGAATTTTGTAACAACAGCTTGCTGAAGAAAGGAGAGAAGTGTAATTCAAGTGTTAAATTAATTTATTGGTTTATCAAATTATTCGGTGTAAGACTTTTGTTATTTCACACTAAAATATGAAAACTGCAAAATGCAAATATATGAAACAACACAATGCAAGAAGCATCTCCATTAGAATCAGAGCTGCTGTCATGACTCATGTTTCGAAGGGATAATGGTAGGAGATGGCAAATTTCACATCTGAGAAGAAAACCTTAATCTTTCTTAGGCTTTCATTGGAAAGGAGGAGTAAGATTTTGCCCCTGATATCAGTAATAATGACGAAGGCAGGGGTCAAAATATCAGTTTAACCGATATATCGGCCGATATGCATATCAGCCGTAATATCGGCCGATATTTTTATCTCTCATCTCGATATCGGCATTTTCTCTCTCCTCCGATATCGGAACCGTGAAAAACTGTGAAAAGCCGTGAAACCTATGAAACCCTGAACCGTTGAAAACCGTGAAACCCTGAACCGTGACAAACCGTGAAAAACCGTTTAAAAAAGGTGAAAAACCGTATCGGTGTTTAAAAAAATAAAAAATAAAAAAATAATAATTAAATACCGATATTTATGAATATCGGCCGATATTGTGGCTGATATTTCGGACCGAATATCGGCCATATTGGCCGATATTCGGTATGTACGGCCCATACTTATCGTATCAGCCGATATTACTCGGTTTAAAAAAACCGATATATGGGCCGATATGATATGTGGCCGATACGATATGTATCAGCCGATATTTGAACATTAGGTCGAAGGGCTAGCTTGCGCACATCTCTGTAGAAATTCTGGAGGAGACAGGAGGTTTTTTATAAATAGAAAAGGGACTTGAATTGATTAGTGCAATAGTTTAGACCCTAATATTCCAACAGACAATGATTATTGAGTAATATATAAATGAATTTACTATATACTATATATTAATCAAAATATATCAAATACATAAGCGGATCAGCCTCTATCAGACCTATATTAAACCCTACATTCGTCCCAGTACAATTACTACAATAGTACAATGTATTCAGGCAATGAGGCGTTGGGTGCACATGTCATATACAACTATTTATGAAATCAACTCAAACTATTTATGAAATCAAATTAATTTATTTATAAAATAAATTCATATGCTTACTCTAAATTGTACATATCTCACTTGACATATAAAAAATTAGTAAATCTCATCTATTAAAATCATAAATAGAAATATCATGTATTTTAGAATAAAAAATGATTTAACGTTTTGATTCAAATAATAAATTTAAAATTCCTTTTCCTATTGATTTTAATGAGTTTAAATTTACAAATAAAAAATATATTTTACTTACAATTTTAACCTTTATATACTCTATAACTAAATATTCGGTGTGGCTGTGGCCGAGCCCACCGACCTATCTAATACGTTAAATATTTATTTATTTATTTTAGTAACAAAATTAAGTTAACATTTTCCGCGCTCAATCCCCATCTTGGTTTGGCACCTGTCACTGGCGTTGGCAAAGGAAGAAGGCCTCGAGAGATGGAGCACTCAGTTGCGTGTCCTCGCGGGCTACCCAAATTATCCCACTCACTGCGACTCCAGCGACACATTATTAAAAAGAGACGAAGTCGTCCATCACTATTGCGTTATTTCTTCAGTCTTCTTCACTCCTTCCCACAATCCATCCAATTTAAAGCTCCATTCTGTATCTCCACTCTGTCCGTCTCCTTCTCTCTCGAGGCCTCAAATCCCTAGATTTCCATTCCATAACTACTGAAAACCGGAAGAGATGGCGAATACGAGAGTCACGATCGATGTCGGAAACGACGGAATTGCAGTTATCACGATCTGTAATCCTCCCGTAAACGCCTTAGCGCCTCAAAGTATGCTCCGGTGTATCCTCTCCTCTTTCCACTTTCTCGATTTCTAGTCGTTCAGTATCAGCTTCGATTTATATTCTACCACATGGTAGAAAATTTTCAATCCGTTTTCATGTTGAGAAATTCTCAAATTTTTAAGTTTTTTTTTTCATACATGTTTGGAGTTCTTCGTAATTCCATTGATCTGTAGGAGATGGTGGTGGCTCGTGGTTTCCAGGAAATTTCTTTTGGATTTCAATTGATTTGATCGGTAGCTGATGATTTAGTGTTATGATTGCAGTTATTGGAGGTTTGAAAGAGAAGTACAACGAGGCGATGAAAAGAGATGATGTTGTAGCTGTTGTTTTAACCGGTAAACTATAGTTTCTTGCATGCCTGTGAATTCGGAATAGTTGCTTTGTAAAATGATGCTTGGATGTTAATATTTCTGTTCATGATAGATATGATTAAATTGTAGCTTAGATCATGTTCTCAGCTCTGTTTTCTACAAAGACTTTGATGTGATTTCCAAGGTCACGATATTTGAATCAATTCAAACGAATATTTATCTTAAATGACAGTAACCTGTAAAAGTAAAAAAATGATGTACAAATTTTTTCCTCAAAAAATTGATTATTAACCATTCACTATTTTACTTAGATTTGGAAATAAGAAAAGGTGTGTTAGTATTTAGGCATGAAGGAAAAATTATTTTTACATGGTACTAGAATAATACATCTGGAATCCACTGAGAATCTGATTTAGTTACTTCTCCATTTTATTGCTTGTTATTTTATTTTTATTTGATTTTATCCTTCAAATTTGCTAGTATTGAAAAAGAAAATAGTGGCAGAAGGAAGTTGAAAGCGCCTTTCAATTTGAATTGTAAATTTATAACGATACATAATGGAAATTTGAACCGTGTCCCCTCGTTTTAGATATTGAGTTTACAGATTTAAACATTCAAAGTGCTTATCAAAAAGCGTGATCAAAGCTGTGTGCTGCCCTGACCTCTGAGGCTCTGTCTTTTTTTGTTTTATTTTCTGGCTATTTATTTTATTTCAGGATTCAAATACAAAATGACATGAACAGTAAACAATCAGACATTATACCAAAGGTTATTTTAATTGACCACAATTCCAAAATTAACCATGTTCGAGTATTTTTTTTCCCTTTTTGAAAGGAATATGTTAAGTCATCTCAAAGCTCATCTTTTGAATAAAGAGAAAATATTAAAAGTTTTTCCTTCTTAGGAAAAAGGGAAAATGTTGGAGGGAGAATGGAATGAATGTCTAATTTCTGTCACAAGCTTACGGTTTAATCTCTCCCTCTTACATACACACAAACTTTATCTCCAAATCACTTGTATTGTAATTGGCACAAAACATCCACTATCATGTTTTACTGAATTCTATCTGCTTATTATAAAGAGATGATTTTAGGAGTTCTACGATTTGCCATCTGAGGCCTTAATTGTTGGATTCTTGATCGAGTGCACTATTGATGTCTAGAAACTGGGCTCTAATTATATTTTGGTTCTTTCTTCCTGAAGGGGATGCGGGGAAATTCTCTGGTGGGTTTGACATCAATGTCTTCCAGAAAGTGCACATGACTGGTACTATGTACATCTTAATGCACAAATTACTCTTTAGTGCTATAACAATTACTCTGCTGATGTCGTCTATGGTTGATTTGTGATGCTTTTACCTTTGCAGGAGATATCTCATTGTTACCTGATGTATCTGTTGAACTTGTGGTTAACACTATTGAAGGTCTACACCTAATCACACCTTTTATATTTTTATCTCATCAAAAAGTTAGATTTGAAATTTTATTCAGATTTCAAGTTTTTATAGATGGTCATATCTCTGTCATGATCATTGTAACAAATATCGGCGGTATTTTCAAATTTACCTCGTTTTTATCGGCAAAATACCATTACCGCGTTAAAAACGCGTTTTTTTGGCCACAACGATAAATTCCCGATAAAACCGCGTTAAAAACGCGATAAACGTTAATAACGCGATAATATCCCGGTAAATTGCCGGTAAATTCCTAATAAATTCCCGGTAAATTTTCTATACCATCTTTATTTCATTAATTTTTTTTATTCTATTTTTTTATTTTTTAAATATTATAATTTCCGCGAGATTTTTCCGTTAAATTCCCAATAAAAATCCGAGAATTTAAAAATATCCCGTTATTACCAATGGCCGTTAATATTCCGAGAACGGTATTTGTCACAATGGTCATGATGAGGTAAAATAAGTGCCTAGCTAGCAGCAAGTTTCTTTTATTATAATACAAATTGAAAATTTCCTTATCCAAGGATGTATTAACAAGTGGATATGCTATTTCCAGATGGAAAAAAGCCATCTGTTGCTGCTATTCAAGGTCTTGCACTTGGTGGTGGCTTAGAATTGGCAATGGTTTGTACATATTATGACATTGTAACTTTCTCATGCTTTAATTATTATATTTCTAAAACTGCCTAGTTTTTTCACCCTCTTTGATTTTTGACAGGGATGCCATGCTCGCGTTGCCACACCTGGAGCTCAGCTTGGTTTGCCGGAACTTAGTCTTGGAGTTATTCCTGGATTTGGAGGTAAATCCTTTCTATTTCAATAGGATATCTTGAACTTTTATGTAACTTGGCAATGTTGGTCCTTTGTACTCAAGATTAAGAATTCCATGATCATTCATAAAGGTACACAACGACTTCCAAGGCTTGTAGGGGTGTCAAAAGCTGTTGATATAATGCTGGTATGTCTTAACCCTGTATTCAATAAAGAAGGAATGTATTGAAACTTCTTTTGGGATGTCAAAGCATCACTCTTAGGCTCTTGTCTATTTGCTCTGGATTTTTCTTCCCTGTTGTATTTATTATCTTTTCACAAGTATGACAATCTTTCAATTTTAAGCTAACCATAGCCAAGAATGATAGTATGTTGCCATATCCTATTAAATTATTTATAGAAAAAGAACATTCTTGACATGGAAAGATCACATTGACCACTATGTCAGGGACCACATTTATTGTTTATTGATAAAAAAAGATGCTGAATCATGACCCGAGCCCTTAGTTCAGGTTGAAAGTTCAAGTCATGTTACGGCTGCTTAATACCAAATGCCTACACAATCAATCATTTGTGGTGTTTATTGTTTGGCACATAAAGTTTCTTCTCATGTATACATGGGAATCTTTAACTGTGATTATTGCTTCTCAGAGTGAGTAGCTACTAACTGTGATTTTTAATATTCTCAGCATTCTTGAAATATTAAGTATGCTATATATACATACTGTTTTGTTCTTTCTCCAAGTTAGTGTGTATACGTTATTTTTTTCCTATTAATGATATTTTTATGTTACCTTTCAAAAAAAAAAGGTTAGTGTGTATACGTCATTCCTCAAACTCATGTTATTATTGAGGTACAAACCACAAACCACAAACCACAAAGCATGGATGGATGGTAATGTGTCATCATAATGTGAGTTTCATTTATTGTAATTGGCCTTGTAAGTTACCCTTTGACAGTGGATTTTCCATTTTGTCACTTTGGCTAGTTGGTCAATAAAAAACTTTCATCCTTTATCCATTTTATCTTTTTATCGAGAAGTAATTACTTCAAAGTACTCTGTTCTTTTGAGATTCCACCTCTGTGTCAGTTGTGATTTTGATCTGCAATTCAAAGTGCCTTTATTTTGCGTTGATTCTGATGGGTCTGAACCTACTTATAATTCTTTGCAGTCATCAAAGCCAATAATGTCCAAAGAAGGGAAGGAGCTGGGACTTATTGATGCTGTAGTATCTTCTGAGGAGTTGCTGAGAGTATCAAGACTTTGGGCTTTGAACATTGCTCGGGGTCGAAAACCTTGGGTATCTTCTCTTCGTAGGACTGAGAAACTTGGTTCCATTTCTGAAGCACGGGAAATAATAAAAATTGCTAGGCAACGGGCTAAACAAACTGCTCCACATATGCCACAGCATCAGGTTTGCCTTGATGCTATTGAGGAGGGCATTATTTATGGTGGATATGCTGGTGTTTTGAAAGTATGTATGCTTTTCATCCCCCATCTTCTATACATGTCTGGTTTATGTTTTTGTAATTTGTCATTTTTAATGCATGTGTGGTTTATAAAATGAGTGAGAAAATGAGGAAATCTAGAGCATTTCACACTTTACTGGCACATATGAAACATGTGGATGAAGATCATTCTGGCACATGGAACATTTGTATGAGGATCTATAAATTCATTTTATTGGAGTTGGCCATGGTCAAAACTCACATGGTTAGGCAATTCCAATTTTTAGTTGGGAGTTCTTTTGTTTTTAATAATTATTTAGTATCCTTTAAGAGTAAAATGCGCACAGCTAGCTGGAAGGCTGAAGAAGAAAATGAACTTAGATTTGGTTGATTTTTTTTTATAAATTATCCATTTTATTTTCTGAAAAGGTGCTTCATTAAACAGTTTGGGCTGCAGATTGTTAAACTATGACTTGATCGACTTTTTTCTAACTAGGCATGTCTTTTTTTTTTTTCAAATAGTGCTTAAAATGAATACAAGACCTGTAGCATAGTTGCTAACTGCTGCTCGTGTTGTGAGTTCAAGTTATACCACCATTTCAAAAAAAAAAAAAGAGCTAAAAATGAAACAGTTTGCGCTTAGGTTTGTAAAATCTTGTTCTCTTGTTTTTTTTTTTTCCAAATAAAAATTTAAAGAAAGGGAATATCTTATTCATCATCATCATCAACATATGTCAGAATCCAATTCATCTGTGGTTGGCTTTATGAGTTCTCCTCCGGCCTTATCATAAACCATACAATCAGTCACTCCACAAGCTAACATGTCTTTCGAGGGGAATAACTTGTTCTTATCTGTCATTGTTATTTGTTATACTTTCTAGATACTTGATTCTCCATTACGTTTCATATGCAAGAAGGATCCTCCTGAATTCCGTTATGATTGCCTTCCATTTTGCCACTTGATTCATGTTCTTATAATTCTTGCTTTCAATAATTTTTCCACCTTATTGGACTAAAGAAAGATATGCTTACTCCAGGAGGCGAAAGTATTCAAAGAGTTGGTATTGTCAACCACAGCTAAAGGACTTGTTCACGTCTTTTTCGCTCAACGTGCAGTTTCAAAGGTATTTATCTTGATTGAATGGTCTCATTTAACAATTCTGAAGTATCTCGCTCCTTACAATTGAATGGAGCTTATATTCCTTCCCTTTTGGGCTACCTTCCTGTGTATATATATATATATATATATATATAATCATGACAATAATCCTGATATCACTTTTTGGCCTTGCTTTTTGCCGTGGAATGGATTAGTACTCCATAGAAAGGGGTATCCTTTTCCATATTTTGAGAGTATGGAAGTTGATAACTTAATTCAAAGAAATCACCCTGCTGTTAATTTATGTTCTTTTTGTGTTCTCTGTGTGAGGAGAAGGATCAATTGGTTCAACATTTGTTGATTTGTTACTTCTTCTCCCATTGGTTTTGCCTTCACCACACCTTACCCCTTTGCCCCCCCATGCAATAGATTGGTTTTTGTGAAAATATTGGATAAGAATGTGACATAGTTGTGAAATGCTCCTTTTCATAGAAGGCCAGTTTTTGTGGGAATTTCTAGTGGGAGCTGCTTTGTGGTTTATTTGGAAGGAGTGTCACACAATCAGACCTACCGTATGTCGATGCCTTATCTGAAAAATTGAATTAATTAAGACTATCTGATTCAGATGACATCCTCTTCACATATTCTATTGCATGGTAATCCATTTCACATGTTAGGCGTAGCTGGTGTATTTGGCGGCTCCCTATTCAGTGCTATGCATGGTTCCTTTGTAACCTCTAGTTTAATCAGGGAATAAATTCTCCTCCCTTCTCTGGTGCTTAACAAGTCTTCTTATTAACTTGCTGTGGATGTTCTCAGTTAATGCGTTCTTAAGATATGCTTGTGCCAAGTACTTCAGTTTTTGGTGAAGTTCATTTACTGTTTATTATTAGCCTACTAATTTGAAAATTATGACAAAGATACGCTATATAGCTCAGTACGCTTTAGCTAGAGTGTGTGCAAAAGATGCTCAGAAATCAGTCCATTAGGTTCCTTATGAGTAAAGTTTCATTTCTATCTCCTTTTTTTGGGGTATAGGTACCAAATGTAACTGATATTGGACTCAAACCACGGCGCATACAGAGAGTTGCTGTAATTGGTGGAGGTTTGATGGGGTCTGGCATAGCTACTGCTCTCATCCTAAACAGTGTCTCTGTCCTTCTCAAGGAAGTGAATTCTGAGTACCTGCAAAGAGGGATAAAACTGATTGAAGGTTATTTTTCAATATTCAACTACTAAAATTATTTCTGGCAGACCATTCAAAAAAAAAAATACTGGCTGAAGTTTTATTTTTTATTTTTAACAGTCTCTTGGTAATATCCATCACTTGGGTTGGGGACTTCTTTCTCTTTGGGTGATGGTAGTGATTAATTTATTAGAAAGAGGTGACACAAATGAAAAAACCACCATGAAAGGGTATCAAGCCATATTCTGAGACATAAAGAACACTTGTTTCTTATACAACCCTCCATAGGTAAAGAGTTAGCCAACCCATTGGTAGACGTTAGCATAGCTCTATGTCAATCCAACCACATCACCTCATCCTGTCCACCCAATCTAATAATCTCCAAAGACAACTAGTGTCCATTGGCTTGAAAAGCTCATTTGACCATCGAAGCCATCACATTTTCTTCATTTGCAATGCAAGCACTCCCTGAAGGGCACTACATAAGATAGAAGAATACTGCTAACATCGCCCCTGATCACCCCTCCATTATAACCCACCTCAATCGAAGGCAATATTGCCATCAAAATGCAATTTAATGACACCTTCCAGAGGTGATCTCTTAGAAACCTGTAATGTTAGCTTTCTGCTTGCTGCCAATCATGCTGAAGTCTGAAGCTGAATTCCCTGTAAATTCTTTGAGAGCAACAGCCATTGTTTGCCTTCAAATTGGCACCCAGTACTTCATAGAAGGCACTTGAGGAGGATTCTTTCCAGAATGTCCTCTTGATGATATCCTAGAACTAAAATCTAGCTGACCCAAATTGTAAACATGAAACATTGGAAACCTGAGAGGACCTGGAAAGACCCCAAATAATCAGAGTAACCCTTGACTGCTGACTCAAATGATCCACTACCTCTTCCTCTCTCAAACATAAGATGCAACTATAAATAACGATAATTTGTTTGTGACTTCTAAATGTTCAATGGTTGTATTTTATGTACGCATGCAATCCTAAAATGCATGGGCACAAGGCAGCTCTTCAGTTTTCCAAAGTTTTATGTTAATGGTTGTATGGGTAGCTGAGTAAGTGGCCACATCTCTAGAAAGATTCATCATTAACATTTCTTTATGGATTCACTATGACAAAAACCTCCATGGTCCAGTTCCTTAATTCTTTAATACCTGTTGTGCTTCACTCCCAATTGCATGACGTCTGTACTTCTTAAATCAAGTTGCATCTGAATAGAAGCAATGTTCTGAAAATCTAATTGTATAGAACTACAAATAGTGTATCGTAAACCGTAAAATCAGAAGATTGGAAAGTGTTATCCCTAAAAAATGTTTAATATATGAAATAACATAAAAGATTAGTAAAAGGTTATAATGTGAGTAGTTATCCAATTTTCTTTCTATATCAAGTGAAAATTATATAACTATTTCATTGGATCTCATTGTTCCAACTTTTGTAAGTATAATATCAATATATAATCCAAGTATATTGTGAAAAGTCAACAATGAACTAAAATGCCCCTAATGCCCCTAAAAGATCCAAAGGTTTTAGATGCCAACAACTCAAGCTTTAAAAACCATCAAAATTGAAAACTTCATAACTTCATATTTCAAATTACCCCATAATTCTATTATTTATTTTAAGAATCGTAGGATTTTTAAACTGATACGAAGCATTTCTCTTGTCATTTCGTATGAATAGTAAGATACATATCGTGTATCGTTAGATATTAACAATGAATAGAATTGACAAATTGATGCTTTGACTGGTTTCTTTCACAGTTTCTGCATTTGAGGTTGTGATTCCCAGCAGAGAATGGACTAGAGAACTGGATAGCATACTGCTCTTTACTGTCACAAAAATCCTCGACAACTGCACGCTATAACCAATCTAACCTAATACCTGCATACTCTTTCACATGCCTGAAGCCCTTGGGTGCAGGCATGCCACACTTAAACATTCAGCTAGTGCTTCCTGATCAGAACAGTTTTCCTTACTCTTGCCTACTTACTCCCAATCAACACATCCTTGCAAAGCTAAGTTTGTCACATGGACATGTGGGGCTATGAAACAAGAATTTTCTTTTTAACCATGCATCATGAGGTTGATTAGAAATAAATGCAAGAACTCAAAAGCACCAACTTTAATAGTTTGACCTTACCCCATAAGTATTTCCACGAGTGCGTGATCTGAAAGATATGTTATTCAGATCTTTGATGCACAGTGACAGCCCAAGTATGTTTTCAGGAAATTTCCTGGAGGAACCAACAATTAACTACAATATTGTATTAAAAAGCTGTACATGTTTGGTTGCTCAGTGATCATCTTTGATATTTATTACCATGTCTTATTATTGTTGTTGTTTTGAGAAACCTCCAAAATGTCTTTTGTGCAGCAAATCTTCGAGGCTTAGCAACAAGAGGGAAATTGACAAAAGATAAAATGGACAAGGCCTTGTCACTTCTTAAAGGTGTATTGGACTACTCCGAGTTTAAATATGTGGATATGGTCATAGAGGTTAGACTCCTAGTCGGTCTCATAGATCGTCGGTTTTCTCCTCTTGTGGAGTTGAAAAGTATATCTTGATGATCATGATTTGGTCATTCATGAAGTTATAACTCATAATTTGTCAATATCTGTGACTCTCATAATTTATATTGGACCTCTCAATTGAAGTTCTACTTGTGCTTTGTGCATTCTCACCCTGCAGGCTGTCATTGAAAATGTGCCACTTAAACAATCAATATTTAGTGACATTGAAAAGGCTTGTCCACCTCATTGCATTTTGGCAACAAACACTTCTACCATTGATCTGAATGCTGTTGGAGAGAAAACAGCTTCCCAAGAACGCATTGTGGGAGCACACTTCTTCAGGTCATTGTCTTCAAACTTCTTCCTTGTGCTTGTACTAAGGCTGCCACATGTGTAGTATCCCTGAAAATGGGAAACTACCATTGGTCCATTGGAAGTAAATACTGATAAAGCAACTGCAAATGTAAAATATCTGTTCCTGGATTTAAAAAATAGCAACTGCTTTAACTTGTTGATAAGTTGTACTTAACATATGTTGAGTTGTGATGGTGATTGGACTTTTTGCTTTTTCTAATCATAGTTTAAAAACTCGAAAAAACTCGGATGAGTAAATCTGAGTTGACTTTACTTGATAAGATTTTAAGTCAAGCAAGTAAACAAGTTTTATTGAGTTTTTTCGAGTATATTAGAAAAGCTCCCACGAGTTACTTGACTTGATAGGATTTCGTGTTGAGTCTGAGTTTCAATTTTTCAAACCATGTTGCTAATTGAAAAGGGGTGAGAGATTATTCTCCTTTTTTGGGTTTTTCTCTTTGTATATTATCTTCTAGGCTTTCCAAAAAAAGAGAGAAAAATGAAAAAAAAAAAAAAGAGGACGAAAGCTCCAGCAGTACGCGTTTGCAAACAAATATGGTGCCTAAGGTCTTTCACGGAGATAGTGCCCCACCTTAGGTGCACAAGGGCCATTGAGGAGTTGTACTTGGACATCAGGCAGGCCCTTGATACAATTTTTACAGGAAATAATTTGAATCTTTTTCTTGAATACCAATTTTTAAGAATGTTGCAATTATAATAAATTTTTTAAAATTTATATGTGAGTTCTACGAAAAGTTGATATCTCCTTTTCTGTTTATCCAATTAAATTTTCAAAACATTGGTCTTATAAGCCATACATGCTCAATGAAATTATTAGCACTAACTTTTACATATGACACTATCATTGTCTTATTTGTCATTTATATTTATGGTTTGTATACATGGATTGTGAACATCTTAATTTTTTACTTTTAATTTCTTAGATATTTTCTTACACAAGGCTTTCTATTTTGTGTATCCATGAGATTAGTCTCACCTCCATTATGGGGTGGGGATACCCAAATTATCCAAAAAAATCCTAAGATATTTTCTTTTTGATAAAATCATAAGCATTTTACAATTTAAGATACAATTACAATTTGATAGATTTGACGCCTAGAATGATTTATGATATGATTCAATCTTCATAAAATTGTCTCAAGCATTGTGTGTGGTAATGTTCTGTAAACTGCTCCAAATGGGGTCCACCTATGCCCCACATGCTATTGAAACCTCCTTCACACACATCCACCCCCATATGAATTGGATCACTATGCAATTTGTCCATCACTATGCAATTTGTCCCCATACTTAGTTGATATTGTCATTGAATTTAAACATATTCCCTCTCCTATGTTGAACAATAATTAAAATTGTCTAAAATTCTATTATATATCGCAAATCATAAGTTGTAAACCATAGAATCGTGAGATTGATAAGCGTTTCCCCAAAAATATATAAATATTTGAAATATCATAAAATAAATCTAACAGGTAATAATATGAGCACTTCCTCAGTTTTCTTTCAATTTTAAGTGAACATTCATAGACTGTACAATGAAGTAAATATAACTATTTCATTGGCACTCAAATTTAAAAGTTCCAACCTCCTAAAATATAGCATTAGTATGAACTCCAATTAATGGCTGAAAAATCCAACCATAGATTAACCAACCCCTTAAAGAATCCAAAGGTCCTAGATACCCAATAATTGAGGCCTTAAAACTATCTAACCTAAAAGTTTAATGCTTTCAAACTTCAAATAGCCCATAATTCTGTCATCCATAGGAGTTGTAAGAGTTCTAGATCGATTTGAATTGTTCCTTGTCATATAATACGAACTGTAAGATAAGAATCATGTATTATAAGATTTTAACAAAATGGTTAAGCCTAGACATTTTCAACCAACCCACGCCTATGATCCCATGTGTGCGTAACAAAAAAGTTCACAAGGCAGTACCCCACACTTTATCATGGAAACTTGGAGTTTCAAGGAATGCCCTTCCTATCTAATAGTTCTTTGAACAATGGTCAGCTCCCTCTTCTCTAGAGTAAAGCCCTTCCATATACACTCATAAAGAAAGCCCTAACCTCAATTGTGCTAGTTATCAACCTTTATTCAACTCCAAAACCCTTTTTCTAACTATAGTTGTATTAAAATGAAACCTTCACAAATGCTCAATGTCTTCCATGACCTAGTAACTATAATCCATTTGTTACCATACACGAAAAAAAGTAATTTCGTTATTTTTCAAAATGGCATTCGCTTTCAATACTATAGTATTAGCACTAACTTCCCAATAATGATGATTGTCAGATCATTTCATATTTTCGTAGTTTTAAATGTTGAAAGTATCTGATAGCAAAAGCACTTTATGTAACATCCTTCACATCTAATATTAGCTTCAGTTTACCAAATTTAAAAAAAAGAGGTGCAACTGATTATGACTAGAAAAGCATGAATATAAATGAGTGAATATATACAAAGAATGTGATCTGCTATTCCTTGAGGCATTTAAATGACTACAATTTTTTTTTTTATTATTGCCGTGCCATGATCATGAGCACATTTTTGTGTGAATTGTTTAGGCAGCTTCCTGTTTGAAAAGGGAAGTTATTCAAATTTACTCTAGTGTGTGTATATAGATCAATTTCTAAGAATTTGAAGATTTCATTTGCTAGGTTCTAGAGTAATCTAATTCTGCACCATTTATTTTTGTTACTTGTCGATGCATTATGTTGTAATCTGAGCTTGGCTTTAATTTCTGATATGCTCTATCAACAGTCCTGCTCATGTGATGCCACTCTTGGAAATCATACGGACAGAGAAGACTTCTCCTCAAGTAATTCTAGATCTCATGACTGTTGGAAAGATCATAAAGAAAGTCCCTGTTGTAGTGGGAAACTGCACTGGCTTTGCTGTTAATCGTACTTTCTTTCCCTACACTCAAGGGGCACATATGTTAGCACATTTGGGTGTAGATGTGTTCAGAATTGACAGACTGATCAGCAGTTTTGGCATGCCAATGGGCCCTTTCCAGTAAGCTTCTTACCCTGTCTTGAGTATTCTTGGCATGAAATATTCTCTCTCTCTCTCAACACATACACAAGCATGCACATCCACACAAACAAGCATGTACATTGGAACACTTTGTTTTAGCCCCAATGGCATGAGAGCTTAAACCATTCTGAGAACCTGGACCAACCTCAATTGAGGTACCCTCTCGTATCTTTGTCAAGATGTTTTCATTTCTGGTGTAAGTGTTGTCTCAACACCGCTACCTTAGTTGTTCTAGCAAATCCAGTTTGTATTGGAGTGCCTTTTTCTGTTACATAAGCTTTCTTAACCGCATGTTATTTGGCTTGTGTTCTTATTCCACAAGGCTACTCTATCTTTTTCCCCCTTTTTGAAAAGGCACATTTCTTTGTTCTTCAACTTTAAACAAAGAGGAAAGCCCAATTGCTGTCTATCGGAGGATTCAAGTGAAATGCACTGCCTATGCCTCTCCCTTAAAGGAGTTCCAGGATTTCTCTGTCTCGGACATCATCAAAGCCCTGGAATCTTTTTTGTTCTTTCTTTTGTTTTCTCCCATTTCGTGGTTTGGTGCTTTTAGTGGGCAATTGTGCTGTCCTTGTTCTGTTTTTGTCTTTCTTTTGTGCACTTCTTGTGCTCTTCGATACAGTTAACATTTCAACAAAAAAACTTTTAATTTCTCCTTTTGGAATACCACTAAACCCGTGTAAGGCCCTGCTCACATCTTCTACTACATGCACTTTTTTCACTGAATTGTATCTCTATTAGTGTCTTAGAAAATGGACCTGCAGTTGATTTTCATGTTAGGTTAAATGATTAATTTATCTTTTGTGATTGGCCCCACGCAATACTTTTTAATATAGTTCTAGTTAGTTGTGTGCATTTCTCTGTATCCTACATATGCACAAGCTTTATTTGTTTTATTTTATTTTTTTGAGAAGAATGTGCATAAGCTTGTATGGCAATACATCATTCCCTCTCTCTCTTTCTAGCTGGTACAGACTTCTGCATATCTTATGTTTAGTTGGCACTATGTCTGAGGCCTTGCATGTAAATTATTCATTATATAGAAAGTTGTTGGCCTGCATCACATCTTTTTCCTAGTTAAACATACGATGATAACAAAAGTACCCAATGACAATGAGGCATGGTTAGGAGATAGATGTCCTTTCATATGCAACCTTGGTTTATGAGTTCAAAAACCAGGAGTCAGTTTAGATTATCTTTGACAGTGTTGGTTGTGATGTCACTGGCAGGCTTTCGGATGTTGCCGGATACGGAGTGGCTTTAGCAGTGGCAAAAGAGTTTGCTGCTGCATTCCCAGATCGCATTTTCCAATCTCCACTTGTTGGACTTATGGTGAAAAATGGAAGAAATGGTACCAAATAAAACATTAGTTTCTACACTGGCATCGGTTTTAGTGTCTTTTCTTTCTGTGCTGCCATTACTTGTCACCCTTTACCATTGTGGCCTGAATGGATTGTTTTGACGTTGCAGGGAGAAGCAATGGAAAGGGATACTACATATTCGAAAAGGGAAGCAAGCCAAAGCCTGACCCTAGTGTGCAAGCAATCATTGAGGAGTCTAGACGGCTTACTAACATCATGCCTGATGGAAAGGTTTTCTTTATATTTTTGACAAACACATTTCTGTACTACTATAGCTATTTTTCATTTATTTTGTGGTTTTTTCCCAACTTCTTGGTGATATGTATTTTACAGCCCATATCTTTGAGTGATCAAGAAGTTCTAGAGATGGTTCTCTTCCCAGTTGTGAATGAGGCTTGCAGAGTAATTGATGAAGGAGTGGTTGTTCGAGCATCTGATCTTGATATTGCCTCTGTCCTTGGAATGAGCTTTCCTTCTTACCGGTTAGTAACCTGAAACACTCTTCATTCCCTGCTTAGCTGGTAGCCTGAAACAATGAGGGATACTCTTTTGTTGCACATGACCCCACTAACTTGTCTATATTTTGCCCATTCCGCTCCTATCCTATTTGTTATATCTAAATCGAAATCTCCTTGAGATTTTACCATAGAGCCCAAGCATTTAAACTTATCACAATGTGCAACTAAATCGTCTTCTATTTTTATTGAGTTACCCACACTATTGTCTAGCCCATCAAAGTTACATTCCATGTATCCTGTTTTAGTTCAACTAATTTTCAAATCGTTTGACTCTAATGTTCTCCTCCACAAATCTAGCCTTGACATTGAGTTGTTCTTTCGTCTCACTAATTAATATTAGACATTAGTGGCATTGTAGACCTCATAAAGATGACCTTAGTAGATATGATAAAGCTTTCATGACGACAACGATGATGATGATGAAATGTGCACACAATTGTTTACTCGGGATGCATAGAACACAAAATGATGTCTTTCCCCTTATTTTTTATATGGTGGTAGTTCTTTATCATAATGGAAATTGCATTACTAAGAAAAATAAAAAAATATGTTGTATAATAGAACCATACCATAAACAACAACGATCCCCCTACATAAAAGGATGCCTTTTACTTTACTACTGAGAAGCACCCATTTTGCACGAGTAACATTAATAAAAAATTGATAATAGATAGTTTTTTCTACACTTCACAATTACCAACACAAAATGTGGGTCAAATCCTTCAAACTCATTAAATTTATCATTAAATCTTTTTTCTATTTTTACTTTTTTCCTACAAATTTCCTTTATTTTTAGATAATAATATGATAAAGTTGAACTAAATCCTTTTTCCTCATCATATCTTACTTTAAATCTCATTTCCTATTCTTGGTCTTTTTACATGATTTTTTTTTAATACTAATATGATAAAGACAAGTCAAATCTTTCAAATTCACGAAATGAAATCTTAAAAGTTCCTTTTTAAAAAAAATGAACTATCTTTTGGATAGATTTTTCCTATTTTTTCTTGCCAATATAGAAGCACATTCAACGAACAAACGAGGTTCATTTGACAATTTCCTTGAACTCTCTTTTATAAAGAGATTAATATAAATTGCATCACTAAGAAAATAAAAAATGTGTTATGTATGAGAATCGTACAGACACCACACCTCACCTCACCTCACCTCATCCCCACCCTCCTCTTCCTTCCTTCTAAGAGAAAAGAGAGAAAATAAGGAAAAGGCATTACCAACCGAAAGCGACCATGGCTTCTCTTCAGCGTTACACATAATAAGCCCCCACCTTGGCAAGAGTATCCAATCTATGCTGACACTCCCAAAATGCTAAAAGGAAACATCCGTTTATAATTTCCTCTCAGATCAGTCCCTAAATATGCAAACATCCGTGGCTTTCCTTTGACTTTTGCCTCTCACCTATTCAAATCAGATCAATCTCCTTCAACCACTACTTGACCATGAAAATACTCGGGTATCATATTTCTTTCTTTATAGTTTGAAACTCCACCTCATTCAATTCTCCAATCCCTCTGCCCTTAGAAAACTTCAAGCACCTTACCTTCCTCATTGTGAAGCTCACTTATGGGAGGATTAGTCAAACTCCTTACTTATTTTTGTATTTGACTCTGCATACTTGTTTTCTAATTGACATTTGTTAGTTGTTACCAACATATTTCACTCTTCTTCCCCTTTTGTGGGAGTAGAAATGCAATGCATATTGAGAAGATTCAAGCATACCTCATCCATGAGCCAATACAAATCTCTTGTTAGAAAACCATGACTTGATAACATTCTTGAGGTAGAATTCTCTCTCAGAAGCTAGCCATTGAGAGAAGGGTGTCTCAAGTGTTATATGGAGTCATTGGTTTATCAAATTAACTGATGTGGGACCTTTGTCACTTCAATCCCATCCTCACATGTAGCTGCGCTTTGTGGCTGCACGTGGAAACTACACACGTACAGCTGCATGTGGAAATTACAGGTCTGCCTTCACATGCAGCTGGACCCTATGGTTGCACGCAGAACCTGCTCTGATACCATGTTAAAAAATCATATCTTGATAATATTTGAGGTAGAACTCACTCTCAAAAGTTAGCCATTAAGAGAGGGGTGCCTCAAGTGTTATATGGAGCCATTGGTTTCTTAAATTAACCGATGTGGGGCTTTTTGTCAATCCACATCTCTAACTTCTGAAAAACGAGCCAAAACAAATATTTTTAATCTATTAAAGTATTTTCCAATTTAGGACCTATATAGCTGTCTTCTATTTTCAAATGGTAACTTTTAACTTTATTGCTCAAAAAGTCCAGCTATTTCCATGAAGAAAGTTTTTAGTTTGGCATACCTAATTGACTGAATTTCTATTGATTTGTTGGTCAGGGGAGGTATTGTTTTTTGGGCAGATTCAGTCGGGCCGAGCCATATATATACATGTTTGAAGAAGTGGGCCGAGGCATATGGTAGCTTCTTTAAACCTTCACGTTTCTTGGAGGAAAGAGCAATGAAAGGAATCCCCTTGGTATGAAACTCTTCACTTTTCCCTATTATTTCCACTTCTGTTCTGAATTTTACGATACTAATGAAATGTTGAAATTATGCCCCATATGTTGCAAATGACTTACTGTTTATGGGGTGTTGTAGTCTTTAAGAATCCTTATCTAGAACTAGATGCTCATTTCATTCCATTATTAGATGGGGCCATTGTTGGTTTTGCTTTCATAGGGTAGAGGTGGGGGAATTCAATTGTTGCTTGTCTTTCTCCACCACTAACTCTTAACCTTTGTGAATATAAGCCCTTGCCTATGAATTCCCTAGGAGCATGGCAACCATGCTTAAGGATTTACTGGATGAAATATTCCCTTGTTATCTTTCAAAAAAAAATGTTCCCTTATTGTGGTTAATGCTTTGAGCTGGTATAGTAAGTATGTGAAAAATAATAAATAATGTGGAAATTGAGAAATTCCTTAAATTGAAATATTTTTATGGTAATAGATCATTTCACAAGATATATGGTAACAAGGGTGTAATATTTGGCCCACCTCTTATTCCATCAATACCTTTGCATCCCATATCTCCTATGATTGACATGTGAATTTAGGATTGGAACCCTAAATCTGAAACCATTCTATATCTTGTAATGAAAAGAAATAGGCAATGAAATCACGACAGTGATAATTTTTTTTTGAAAGATGGTATTATTATTGCAAAGAAGGAAAGTAAAATAGAAAAATCCCTAAGGCCAAAACTAGGGAGAAATACAACCTAAATAAAATAGACAGGAATGAACACATGCCAATCCTGAAACCTAACACCCTTGCAATCACAAATACTGTTCCCTCGTCCATTGCATGGAGTCTTTGGAAAGAGTGGAACAGGAGGTTCTTCCAAGACAGCGCATAATCTTGGAAATTCTATAGCAGAAATATTATTTCGTCATTTGTTCAGTGGAACTTGGTTCAAGGGAAACAGTGGGAATAATGCTACCAGATTATTTACCTTTCTTCTGTTTCAGGAGCAATGTCCCCTCTCCTTCCCTGACTTTGCGTTTGACCCAGGGCTGTATGCAACCAGGGCTTTATTTCATTCTACAGCCATAGCATTTTTTAACTTCTCTTCACGTTCATGATGTATTTTGGTTTTGCTGCCTATGCTTTTGTTTCTCACTTTCCTTTTAATAAAATATTTTTCTATCTATGTCTCAAAAAAATATGGAATAAGAGAAGCTAGTGTTATAATTTTTTTTAACATTTGTTTCATCCTTCTACAGAGCGCACCTGTTTCAACTAACCAGGGTTCAAGGTCACGCCTGTAAACAAAGCATCTTCGTAGGTATGCTGATATTCATTGATGAACTACTGGGATTTGTAGGCAAATAAAAATTGTTGTCATTACTATCTCTGTTTACGCTTCAGAAGTGTTGATAAATTACATAATCATCTATGGTGTCTCCATGTATTGTTGATTAAAAAAATTCTATACTTCCAATTTATTGTGACTTCTTTGTGATTGTTATCAATTATGGGATTTCTTTGAGTGCCTTGTAAGTATAGATATATAGCTACAAAGGCACGTGTTTGGTGTGTGTTCAGCCACACCCCCCTTATACGGGGGTTTGTCACAATGAAGAGTTCCACGTGCGGCTAACCTACAAATCATGAGATTGAATCCATTTAGGAAGTCTTATGCTTGGGTATTGTTGCCTGTCAGCCTGATTGGAAGACTCTACTTATGGTTGTAAAACCACCAAAGATCAATGGTAATTAGGGGTCCATTTTTATCAAGTTTCAGTCCAATGGAGGGTCTCTTTATAGGAGATCCAATTTCGTCTCTGGTTGGGGGAAGAAGAGAAGGGTGGGGGCTGGGTTGA
Organism: Chimonanthus salicifolius; assembly: GCA_013350335.1. NCBI lineage: Eukaryota > Viridiplantae > Streptophyta > Magnoliopsida > Laurales > Calycanthaceae > Chimonanthus > Chimonanthus salicifolius. The sequence continues at coordinate 70,228,187 of CM023535.1, read as the reverse complement.
AAGAGACCCAGGGGAGGGCCTCTTGTCATGAGTTTAATCCAATGTTGGTTGTAAAATACACAAAGGGTAAATGTGAACCATTTTAGCTTAAAATAATAGAAAATATTTTGACATGTGGCATCTAGTGTGCTAGTAGGTCCCCATCTTGTAGATTTTGGAGTTCCTTAAATTCAACTTTTCAGACCGAAACTCGTTTGCAAGTTGATCTAAGTGCGTTGAAATCATTTGTCATCTGATGTATTTGAATTTGCTGACTAGGAATGACATGGTCTTAATTTTTGGTTCTAAGGTACTCCACAATTCTACATTCAATATAGTGTGGCCCACTACACATCATACCACGCATCAAGATTTTTTTTTAAAAAAAAACTTCTTTTGTTTTTAAGCTATTAATATTTTTACAGAAATGAATTTGATGATGTGATCTGCTAAGTTCATTGCTCTCTTTGGCTTTAGTTTTATAATAAAATTGATGCGTCTTACTTGCATGCTGATAGATCAAAACAAAGGTAGTTCTGTTTGGAGGAGTTCCCAGTTCTGCTTTTCTAGTCATCTAAACATTTGGATCTCATTTTCAGTTTTATAGCGGCATGAATAAAAATAGCATTTTTTTAATATTAAATTGGTAACTCTTATCAACCATTTGCTAAACACTGCAAGTTTTGTTCAAATATCCCATTTAAAATAGCTTGTACATGAGGGTACTCGTGATTTCTTTTTTCTTTTTTTTTCCCCTTTCGAGTAATGGGTATTTGTGAATTCATCTCGTTCAAGCCCAAAGCAGATGATTGTGGCTGTAGAATTTGTGGATGCTTTTGTAGAAAATGGAGATTGAAACAGGCTGTATTTCAAAGGAGTCAATTCACTTTGTTTCATACTTGTTGCAACTTTCAACCATTTATCCAAATTGTTTCTGAGCCCTTCTTTTCAAAAAAAATTAATCAGCTAACAAGCAAAATTAGTGAACCTCGAATAGAAGTTAGTACGTTGTTTGTTGTGCAAATATCTGAAATGGTGCCTGAGATTTGATCAACAGTACATGTCTTGACAGATTTTGTTTGGGCATCTCTTGCAGTAACGAGGAAAGGGAATTGTTACGAGGAATAGAATGAAAGGTAAGAGATGGCAACTCAGTAGTATTCTGATCTGATGAATGGTTCTCATCCTGATTTCTGAAGAGGTTGCAAAAAATAAATTTCATAATTCTGTTCATTCCGAAGCTGTATGTAATTGAGATCTTCCTGCTTTTCTAATAAGAATATTCTCAACAGCAATGGGTAGTTACCTAATTCCCAGTGTAACAGGATTTTATAATGGAAATATTAGAGAATTTAGTGGATCATATTACTGAAGTATTCCTCCATTTAGGCCCAATAGTTCCAGTTTATCTGGTCTCATTGTTATGAGGCCGGTGGTCTGACTTTGACTGGAATTTTTTAATGATTGACATGTCCTTACCTGACACAAATTTCTATAGGGAAAAAGGAGGGAAGTAATTTTCTACAGAAGGGATGATTTCTTCTCATATCAGCCATTGGGCTCTGATGGTATCATGGTAGTGGTGTAATGGGTTAGGACAATGATTATAGAGATAATAAGTTAGGAGATTTGAGCAAGGCCATTGAGGTATTTGTGTTAACCCGTAGGAATGGGTAAATTTAAATTTGAAATTTTGAAATCGAAAGTTCTAGGCTCTCTGATTGGTTCAGTCTCACAACTTTGATGAGGAATTTGCCGCCCATTCTCCCGAAAATCCAATGGTACGTTTAAAATGATGCCACGTGGCAAGAAATTAACACAGGTGCTGTTGACCAGTGGGAGAGGGACGATTATCAATCAAACAAAAACAGTGCAGATGTACACCCAGCGAATCATTGTTCGAAATTGACCCCTCGCCTGAAGGTATAGCAATAAACTCTATATTTTCATATTTTTAAATTGAAGTAATGGCATCTTTTTTCCCTTTTTAGTTTTTTAACGCAGATGTTGAAATTTGAATGTTTATATATACAATCTGAATGAAATTATCACCTCTATTATACATCAAACTTTTTAGACTTAAATGACACCTGAAAATGACGAATGGGATTATATTCTACCTAATTATTCCATGAATCGTTGTGAAGCCCATTCAAGGGAATATAATAGATTAATTTTCATCACGATCTCTCTCTGTCTTTACGTTTTTTTGGTAATGATATGTATACCATAAAAATCAGTCACTGCACACCAAATTTTTTCATCTTTCCGATTTTACCCTCTACCCCTTTCTCTAGGCTCTGAAGGCTCGACTTCCCACATGCAGCATCCGACGACAAGGACTTTAGTCAGTCATCTTGCCTTCTTTCTCTCTCTTCTCTGTGTTTTATGTTTTCAAAAAGCTCCCTTCCAACAAGAGATGGACGTTAGAGGCATCCGAGGCGTGTCATCCAAGCCTTTGTTGGATCTTCAACTCCAGCAACTGTCACCCTATCTCTGCTTTTCTCATCGGTTGGCCGCCTTCTTGCCGCTGTAGACTCTCTCTCGCCCCTGGCTTCTCTGTTCTCCGCTTTGCCGTTGCAGAAGCCTTGATTGGCACTTGCTCACAGCCAGCACCCTCTTCCTTCTTGGGAGTCGCACCAATCTCAGGCGCTTTTCCTTCTCTGAGTCTCCGTCCTTGTTCTTCATCTTCCCTGACCCAGACACAACACAACATCTGCTCTCCCTAGCCATCCCTGTCGGAGCAACCCTCACCTCAGCAGAGGTGAATGCACCTGAGAAAGTAGGCATTTTCGGTCCTGGGCGAGCTTTGGTGTCAATTCTTCATTTTCATTGACCTCCTGATCTTCAGCTCCAACCAATCCATCCAAGCCATCCACAGAGATCACTTAAATATTGTGGAAAAACTAGAACAATCCTCATCATCCCAGATCCTGTTTTGCCGCTCTGATTTTACAGGCTTCCCACCACAGATTAGGAGGCATCCAAAACCAGTTTTTCCACAATTTTGATTGGTTTTTTTATGATATCAACCGAAATCAGATTTTTATTAAAAAAAATTGACGAAAGAAGAAGAATAATAATAATTAGAATGGGTTGTGGGTACTTGAGCCAGTATCAACAACAACATTCAAAGTTAAACATTAGAAAAGTGAGTGCAATTTGTAAAATTTTGTGCTGGAAGGGAGCTTTTTAAACATAAACACAAAGAAGAGAGAGAAAGAGGGCAGGGTGACTGCCTAAAGTCCCTGTTGTCGGGTGTTGCACGTGGGAAGTCGAGCCTCTACCTTCGTGAGAGCTTAGAGCAAGTGGTGTGCTGGCCATATGGCCACCGTGCATGTGAGGTGTGGCATTGGCTAAACGTGGGGCCTACATGACTTTGAGTTAAATGGCTGGCTACAGGTAGCAACCATGTAGCCAGCCATTCTCTCTCTCCTCTTTTCTCTCCTCTTTTATATATATATATATATATATATATATATATATATATATATATATATATATATAAATAACTTGTATATAGTTTTTGATTTTTTTGATTTTTTTGATTTTCTCTTTTTATTTATTTATTTGATTATTTTAGATTTTCTGTTTTGTTTTTTTGGTATAATTTGTATATTAGGGTAAATAATTATTTGTTTCTTTATTTTATTATTTTATTTTTTATACAAAAAATAAAAAATAACTCTTTACCTTTTGATTTTTTTTTCCTTTATATTTGTAAACAAAATATATGAGAAACAAAAAATTAAAATTATTCTATTAAAAAAAATAGAATTTTAGCTATTGAGAAACAAAAATTAAATTTTAAAGTTATTTTTTAAGCACTGTGTATTTTCAAAATTTCTCAAATTAAATATCCGGACTAATTACGATAGCCTGATAAAAATACTTTAAGAATTCAAAGTCTTTTGACACTTTCAAATGCTTAAAACACTGTGTTTTACAAATAAGGGTATCCCTTAGCTGTGTGGGAAATATATTTGGGAATATCAAAAGACCTTGAAGTCTTAAAATATTTTTATCAGGTTATCGTAATTAGTCCGGATATTCAATTTGAGAAATTTTGGAAATACACAGTGCTTAAAAAATAATTTTAAAGTTTTAAAGGAGATATCGACAACATAGACAGATATTTTTTAAGCACTGTGTATTTCCAAAATTTATCAAATTGAATATCCGGACTAATTACGATAGCCTGATAAAAATACTTTAAGACTTTAAGGTCTTTTGACACTCCCAAATATATTTTTCACACAACTAAGAGATACCCTTATTTGTAAAATACTGTGTTTTTAGCATTTGTGAGTGTCAAAAGACCTTGAATTCTTAAAGTATTTTTATCAGACTATCGTAATTACTCCGGATATTTAATTTGAGAAATTTTGAAAATATACAGTGCTTAAAAAATAATTTTAAAATTAAAAAAAAAATTACTGTTCAATTTTTCCCCTTTACATTTGTAAATAAAATATATGAGAAAAAAATATGTATGTTTTGTTAATTTATTTAATTACTTGTGAAAAATATGTAATATGTTTATATTTATTTTCTTTTCAATTTGTTAAAAAAATGTATATAAAAAAATAATAATAAAATATTAAGAAGTAGCCATTATAGTTAACACTATACCGTGTGACGAGGCTGGCTAAAAATTATAGCCAGCCATGTCATCAAAAAAAATATTATTTAATTATATGGCTGGCTATATTTAGTGATATAGCCAGCCATATATGGCCATCCCACACCACTTGCCCTTAGAGAGGGGTAAAGGGTAAAATTGGAAAACTGAATTTTTTTGTTGTACGGTAACTGATTTTTGTGATGTACGGATCATTATACGGAGAGATGAATATTCTATTAAAATTGTTGTGTTGGGGGAGACACGTGCCAAAGGAGGCTCAGACACGAGTGTGACATTCAGATGCATAGGCTGAATTTTCTCAGAGCTAGGAATGACACCTTAGATACAAATATTTATCACTTTTTGTGAAGAAAGTCATTCGTGGATTATAACCTTTATTTTTTTGATGAAATATTTATTTTCTCTAAATTTGTTTTAATCATTGTTGTTTTTTTCTTTTTGTTCATTTGGACAAAATGAATATTTCACTCATTTTAAGTATACCAAAGTTAAAAAATTTTGATGCACTAATCAATTCTCTCTTCGTCATATATTTTAGCTTATTAAGGATAATTTTGACATATCAGTTGCCATTATTGTTTATCATAAAGTGTGAGTTCATACGACTGCCAAATATTAATCAGTTAATTGAAAAAAAAATGTCAATATCAAAGTGTTAACTCTTGTTATGACGGTGACGTTGATAATAACACTGCGGATAAAATATCAGCAGATGTACTCAAAATATTCAATTCTTTTAATAGCTGAAATTTTAGTATGAACTGAAACTCAATTTTAAAAATGATGACGATGTCGTCGCTCGCTGGATATAATACTGTACAGACAATATGAACTGATGCACCCAAAATATCATCCAATATGCCAATATTTTGAACGGCTGAAATTTTGGGTACTATCAACCAAACTGAACTCTCAGAATGGGACTCAATCATCGTGCATTTAACAACAGGATTTAGCCTAGTAAAATTATATTGTATGAGGGGTTTACCGTCTAATAGAGAGATTGGCCCGTGTTAGGGTCAATGGGATAGGAGGCTTGTCTTTAGTTTTTCACTCAATCAAATTATTCTATTCTCTCGGCATCATAAATAATTAGTCACTTATAATAATTAAAATATTAAAGACATTGAAATGGATTTAATCTTCTACCACTTACCTTTGCAATCTTCAATCATGTGTACAGGAGAACTGTTTCATGTTACCAAGGTACTTGAATTTATGAAAATGTGAACCTTCTCCCGAGTTCTTGAATTTTACCAGTAGAAAACTTATACAGGAGAACTGTCTCATGTTACCAAAGTACTGCTATTTATGGATCCAAAGTACAAGGTTCCATGATTATGGGTAGATACATTGTAAGTCAATTAATAGTCTGCCATTCTCTCTCTCTCTCTCTCTCTCTCTCTCAGTATGTGATAGACAATGTGATAACCATGGTGTTCAAAAGAGCAAAGATCCTGAATGAAACAATATACAGTGATGTTCTTATTGATAAAAGGAAGAATACTATGATTTCAGCCCCAGCGAGAGGCTGGGCCCAGGAAGTGATAAACAAACCCAAGCACAGAAGAAATAAATAAAAAGAGAAGATACAACTACATTACATGGCTTTAAGATACTATTAACCAGCTTACCCACAAGTAGACTTGAAGACACTCCAATTAACACATCCGCAGCCAGAGCCCAGTGCATGATGCTCTTACTACAGGAATTTGTCAAACCAATCACTAGCTTCTTTAACCATGAGAGATGTCATTTGATGACCAATGCCAGGTTCAGCAATCAACTAAAGGAAAGAAAAGCATATCAAATCTTGACAATATTAGGAAAGAAAACAATGAACAGTGATCACATGATAATTATAAATACTTCACAGGTATAAGTGCTAGCTTGACAAGAAAAGTGCAAACTGCTAGGCATCTAGTAAGCACATGCCATGGCTGGCATGCTGAGTTGACTGAACAAATTTGAGGCCTGGGCTAGGTTTTATTGGTTGTGTCAGGCATCGGCTAGGGCTAGTGTTCAGGTTTCGATGCTCCTGGCTGTTGATGATCATAGAAACAAGACATGTCTAATCTTTACTCTTCATATCAGAAACAGACTAGTACTAAAATATTGTCAATTTCATTAAATCTCGACATTCTATCTGCTCACTTCTTCTTCTTCTTCTTTTAATCTTTTTTCGGAGAGAAATGGTTTGATCTTTCTGGTTGCACCAATGGCCACCTACCAAGAGTGCTACAGGCTCTTGTCCATATCTGTCACTATTTTCATTGACAACTTTGTAAGATTGCAATAGAGCAAGGATCTAAACCTGTTGGTTCTATGAAAAATGGGAAAAGCATTCTGTTTTTCCATGAAATTTTAAAAAGAAAAGAGAAGGGCTTTTGCAAGTTCATATGCTAGACAATGAGCAGTGAATACCTTGAAATTTTCAGGACAACTAGCATCCCTGTAAGCATCAGTTGCTCTTGATACTGCTGTTTTCAAACCATCGAGTGGGCAGCGAGGATCTTCTGCACCTGCATATTTCAAGGCATGCACAGCAGTGTATTAAAGGTAACTACATAAAGAAAAGATGAAAATTATCCAGCAAAGAAGAATAGAGGTTTTTTGGTTATTTATTGAAAAAGCCAGCACAATTTCGCAGTTCTAGGTACAGAAATGTAATATGATTTATAACAAGAATTTCAAAATAAAGTACCATTTATGATAACCAATGGACGTGGAGCAATGGCTGGAATTGTATCAGGTGAATCAAACTCAGAGGCTAGACCAGGTGCGATCCTGTCCCAGACCTGATTGGAAAATCAATAACAAATGATAGTAATCAACCTCATGCTAACTCATGTAATTAGACAAATGATCCTATGTTACTTACAGAGGATGAACAAAAAACAATTTCGGCTCTCCATTGCAGATGCACAACATTTCCAATATTGTATGTTTTCCAATAAATAAGCATCTTAAGATATAGTGCAATGAATACGATCATTCATCTCTCACAAGATACAACTAATTGTTTTTAACTAACAACCATATAAACAAAATCACAAAGGCACAAACAAGGAAACAGTGTTACTAACCTTTTCCACCACTTCCTTGTCTATTATGTCCTTGCCTAAATCAATTCGTGCTTCTGCAACCATGAGTAGTAGTTATCGTCGTCGTCATCATCATTGAAGTGATAAGCTGACTTGATGAGATGGGGTTATTATTTATGAGAAGATGTAGAAAATGCCTGGGCATTACACTCTAGGCCTCCTGACAAATTGTGTTGGAGATAGGCTCTCCTTTTGACGTGGAAGGGATTGTATAGTTCTTTTCATTTTCTTTGCTCTTGTTTTATTTTATTTTAATAAAATTTCATAACCATTCAAAAAAAAAACATCAGATGGTTCATGCATGTTTTAACTAATTGCATAGCCAAGCTGTTGCAAGTCTATCATGACAGAGCCAGAAGTGGTGTGCAGTGGCTAATTTACGTGTCAATTATTTACATAACCAAGCTGTTACCTTCAATCATGCCACACAACTTCCACTCTTATATGGTCTCAGAGTTCTCTTATGAGTCATGAGACCTGAGCTGTTGGTTTAATTGGATCTGGGATTCAAGGCCCCGTTCTTGTCAGACCATCTTTCCCTAGGAGACTCAGCTGACCATCTGATTTTGATTAAGAGTTTTGGTTGACAACTCTATTTTGGATGCATAATCTATGGCATAAACACATTAGATCTTGCTTAGGCTTCAGAAAATTTCAGTATTCCATCTTTTTTTTAAGGATGAAGCTGAATATTTTTCAGGAAAATTTGCCCGAGTAAGTGTCCCTCATATTCATATGCACACATGTTTCCATCCTGTTTTAAAATATATATAAAAAACACTAACAAATAGAGTAGTTAACTTTATAAAGAGTGAGAAAGCTATTGCAGGAAGTCCTGGGATGATATCAAACAGTTGAGGTAGGTAAGTGAGGATAAGATTATGAACTCACATTCAAGAAGAAGAAGAAGAGGTTTCTATTGTTACCTTCAAAAACTGGTTTTATACTGTCAACCCTTGCCTGCCATTTATCGTTGTCTAAGGCCCACCGAAATCCCTGACAAACATCATAGGTGCACAATCAGCTGTTCTCATAATGCCAGGAATAAGTTTGAAAACTATCATAGGAACAAAATAAATTATAAATGGCACACCTGAACACCAATTATAGGGGCAACCACGGCATATCGAGCATCCATGGCAGCACCAAACCATGCATGCATTCCTGCACCACAGCACTGCTACATGAGCTCTTTGCATGCAATGTACAACTACAGGTGTTACAAAATCAAGCTCTTGGCATTTTAAGTTATTCAACCTCCAAGAGATTCGCCCGTAATTCCTATCCTTGAAGGATCAATGTCTTCCCTCGCTGTAAGATAGTCTGCCAATTTTATCAAGTCCCACACCTGTTACCATTAAAAATTCTACAATTCATTTTATATCCCCTTGAGAACATATTAACTAAAGTTGCCTCTTCTTTGACAAAAGTCACATATGAACTTACCATTCACTTAAAAAGGGAAAAAAAGAAGGAAAAGAATGCATTAGGTTACCGTATCAAATATGAATGGCATCGTATCACCGTTCTTCCAAGCTGAAACAAGAGCCTACATTGACATTCCAAAAAAAAGTGAGGAAGATTACACAGCAAAATTAATTTTGCCAAAACAGCTTTCCAGCTGGCATGAAACTATTTAATTCCATTTTTTTTGTGATCATCAAATGGAAGCATCAATTTAACCAATACCACAGCTTGGGAGATAATAAAAAAAATGAATTCCATAAGCTTTTCTAACAGGAAATGAGGAAAATTCCTAATTCAAATATGGAAGTGCAATATGTAATTACATACATCTATGTATGTGGTTCTAGTGCTAGCTCTTTCACCATGGTAGCGAGAATCAATGGCAACAGCTATATATCCCCGTGAACTGTATGCCTGAAAAATAAAAATTGCAATACTGAGACAAATTCATGTTCTTTTCCAACTTCAGCATGACACCAAAGGTTTGAGATAACTCATACATACCTCTAGTAATGGCCGCACCCATTCCTTAGATTTGTAAGAGCTATGTAAAAATACTATAGCTGGTCTTTTCTGTTGCTTGTTTTCCTTCATGCTCAAAATAAGCAAGGGCAAGCGCCCTTGTTGACCTGACTATAAATGAGAAGATACTCATAGATATAAGCTGATTAAAGAAAAGATTCTTACCAAACAAACAGCTTAAGAAAGCAGGTGAACATTGAAAAAATGAAAATCAGATTCATCTCCTGATTTTGAATAATGATACTGCTATTCAGATTGCATCCAACCTCCTCTCATGAAATACAGAGACAAACATAAACAAACACACATGACCTCGCCTTTTATTCGTGTCAAGTCTTATATGATATTTTTATTTTAAAAAGGGCAACATCCGATGAACACTTCTTTACAATCTGAAAGAGATGATTACTGATTTTTCTCTGATGTATCCAAATTTTATCAGTCTTTAGTAATTAATATTCATCATGTAAAGAATTACTCAAATATATTTTTACAGAAAATTGGGGTTAAGGATTCCATCATGATGACAACAATGATGACATTATTACAACAAAACTAAATCAGAAATTTACCTCAGTAATCAAGTAAAGGTTTTCTTCTTTCAATCTATCCTTAAAATCAGGGATGTTCTCCCTGGGGCAAGACTCCATAGCCTAAAAAGAAAATACAGTAGCCCAAATCATCATTCCTACTATTAAGCAATTAACCAACAGAAACAAGAAAAATGCTCTCCAACAGAACTCAAAGGAAATTCCAACCTTGCTGAAGTTTGGACCAGGATTTCCCTGGTACAATGGATTCACAACAGGATTTGCAGGCTCCACGGTCAGAGGAACTGCAAATTTCCAAAACACAGAATTAAGCACCACGGAGATTTTTCCACAAAACTATGCAGCCATTTCCTGCAAAATTTCATTTCTTCAATCTAGTGATCATGTTTTCTGATCCCTCCCCTCAGAATATGTCTTCCAGGAAAATCATTGAAAATATCAATGAACAGAGGAAAACAATTTCAGCTTGGAAACCTGCTTCCTCCTCCACAGTTTTTCCTTGGAAAATGTTGCATCCAGACATGACCTAAATTTCTTCTACAGTTCACAGCTGAAAGGAATTCTAAGGGTTTTCATCAGCTTCAAAATGAAATCACCTCAGCATTTCCAGTCAGGAGCAGAGAAATCACAAAATTTAGAACAATTTGAATTAGAAAGAAAATGCAGTAGATATTTCTCTAGTCATTCTTTCTATAATTCAGATTAGAAAGAACGAATTCTAGGGTTTTGATCAACATCAAAAGAATCTACAATTTTCGAGATCAGGTGCAAAAAACAGAGGAGAATTGTGGAGTTTGGGAAGGAGATTTTGCCTTCGTTGGATCTTCGAGATCGAAGGAGTTGGATGAAATCACAGCGAAGTTTGTCGACATCGAGTGCTGCCATTTTTGCTGCTACAAGATGGTTTCTTCTACTCAAGCTACTGCCGGTGATTTTACAGTTTTGAAGGCTTCGGTATTTATAGATGGAGACTTCCGTTTGGGGCCTGGCAGAAGCGCACGTGACTTGTACCGCGCAGCCTAGACAGAGCAGAGCCATGATGGGGGCAATCATGCTGCGTCCTTTCGCGCGAAATCTTAGTTTTTCTTGCACGGGCTCTTCCCCCAACCGAATTCGGCACAAAATCTGACTAAACTTATTATATAAATAAATAGGTCTAATCACACCTCAGTTTGATTGAGTTGAATTTAAAATAAATATTTAAGTCTGTTTATATAAAAAATTAAATTTAAATTTTTGTAAGAAGCTCCGTTTGTCAAACTTTTTGACTCATTTATTTATTACATGTGTAAAGGTGTCCTAGGTTGTTTCATATTTTCTAATTTTTTAAAAATAATTAGAAAACAAATAGTTTATATTTAAAATAAACATGATGAGTTACAATTACAAAGTTAAACTTAAAAATCAATTTTTAACTATTTAATTTTTGTGCATTTTTTAAATCATCATGCATCTTTGAAAATTACCAAGATAGAGATGTTGGTGACTTTTTATCGTTAGTGAATTTTGAATTTAAATTTGATTCACTTATTTTAATGACTGATTTTATTTTTAATGGTCTTAAATGAGTAGCTCAAACTTAATTTTTTTTTTCAAACAGGTGACCTTGGGCTTTAAACTGCAGAGCCCGATGGACTTCAGGTCAACTCAGGCTTTTGCATACATAAATGTGCTCACGCTGTCATTTTGCATAGTCTAGTCCAAACTCAACTTATAAACTCTCCTATTCTTATTTCATTTTATTTTCGAGATTAAATGAGTAATAATTTGGTGTACACATAAAAAAATTATATTTTAAAAAATTATAATTTTACATTTGATAGTGAAGACATAGGATTTAACCTTATTATCTTATTATGATAAAGTTTTCTGAACTAATGTTTTATCTTAACTAGTTCAGATAAATTGACATAGTTGGTAAAATATCTAATTAAGAACTCAGAGAAAACTCAATAATCCACTTGACATTCCAAGTTCCAAGCTTTACTTCTTCAATATTTAAAGGGATTTAAATTCTAATAATTATTAATTAAAAAATTAATAGGTCGACATCTCTTTTTCTATTAAAAGAAAATTTAAGAGTATTTATTCAATGATTTAAATGATGATAATAACGATAAAGAGAGCTTAATCAGTCACCACTAAATTAGAGAGGGAAATGGCTTCCTCATTTAGAACTAAAAAACTGCTTCAACGGGCATTTGGATTTAAAAATTCACTTGCTAGAGACTCCAATTATGCATTAATAAACCCAATTACTATTATTCATCAAGGTCCCATAAAGTCATAAAAAGGACACGTGGAGAGATCTCATGCACTTGAGAAGATGGAAGAAAATTGAAAACCTATTAATGTACATGAACAAGTATTGTTACCATTTCATTTCAGATTACGCATATAAGACAAAGGTAGAGAGAGAGAGAGAGGAGAGATCCACCAACCCGACATGAAAGGTCTCTTTTATTTTAATTTTTTTTATTTGATATAACACGTACACTGCCAACCTTGTGACAGTTCATCTGAATCTTATTGTATTATGGTCTAAGTTTTGGCTAATCATTCAAATATTATAATATATATAAATAAGGGTAGATAGATTGGAAGGTCAACGATCTAAGTTTAAAATGAATATCATAGATGTCATATGGGCTCACTTAACATTTTAAATGATATGTGAAACTCTCCTTCATAGAGATGAATCAAATATTACCTATGAAGACTACCTAAAGAGTTGAAGTGATGCGGGGTCCCGTGGATTTCAAGTTGCTCTGGTAGGAAGGAGTTCCACTTGCTAGTCTAATGGATTTTGGGTTGAGCATCACTTTCATATCGAAAGAGTAAGAATCCATAGTTCTGGTTAAAATGGTAGAGTTCATCTCCTTTAAACATGACGCGTTTTATGTACTGAAAAATAAAGTTGTGATTTCGACCTAGTAGATTCCCGATCAGTCAAAGCGAAAAATATCATGCCTCAGGTTACTTCTACATCATGAAGGGGTTAGAGTGATGGCACCTGCCTTAAGAAATGAAAATACTGAGTTCGATTCTTACTCTACCACAAAAGAGCCACTTCTTATATATTTATGTGGTGTATGTGGATAAAGAGGTATGTACATGTCTCGAAGATTAGTCAGCTCTAAAAGACATGAACACCTTATATCAGAAAAGAAACTAAGACTAATTACTAATTGGAGTAAGGCCCGGCCTGTTTATAGGTGGAGTAGGCCGCCGCCTAAGCCCCGAATAGATAGGGCCCCCAAGTCCATAAACTCCTTTGTTATAGAAGTCCAAAAAATTAGAAATTAAATCCAGTAAAATAGGCTCAAATAATAAGTCCAACTGGCCAACCGTTCACCTATTTAGTATGTAAAATAAAAGAGGGATGTTAATTGCAATATTCCAATCGCTCAAGCGATTGCGCCGGCACATTCACTCTTCCTACTGGTTGAAACATCATTACATCAATAAAAATGTCATCTTAAGAGTTTGTTTAGAGCCTCTGAAATCTCATGAGCAGTACTGATTGGAGGAAACAAATTTTCAAGCATGGTGAGATCTAAGCACAACCCTTAGTGTATTTGGATTCTTACAGTCAACATTCCTTAAGCACCGATAATGCTAGAGGCGTCAACAGTCAACAATCATTGCAAGCTGTTGATATTTAAGGGTCTTACTGATTAAAATTGGGCCTGCACCTAAAAACTGGTAGCCTTCAATACTCTAATGCAATAATTTTTTCTTAAAAAGACATGCCATGTTAATAGATTCATTACCCAATCAATACACGAGGGTATGGATCACCATTTTATCTTAGAGGTATTTTGAAAGACACTCTTAACCTATTTATCTAATCTAGAAAAAGGGTTTAATAATTTTCTGTATTATAAAAAAAAAAATACAATTTTGTATAATATTTTAAAATAAGCTCTTTCTATCTCAACTTAGTATATAGTGATAATGTAACTCAAATTTCATTCTTGCGGTTTCAAAATTGAGGGTGGATATAGTTGCGAGCCTCATCCAAATGTAATAAATGAAAGAGGGTCTCCATATTAAGTAAAATGTCAATTTTTTACTGTATGTGAAACCTTTAGCCACCTACCTTTGAAAATATCAAATACTTTTTAAATTTTTATATTTTGTTAAATCTATTAGCTTCTTTTCATTTTGTATGTTTCAAGTCCATAACCATATTAGAAATGTTATTTTGAAATCAATCAAGTATGGCTGAATTAGGATAGAAACAAACAATAAAGAATTTTTTAAAAGATTGAGAAAATAGTGAATTTTTAAAAATATTAAGACTTCGTTTAAAATATCTCCTATCTTATGCAATACTTTTATTGGTTTAAATTTAAATGAGTTATTTAAAAATAATCAATAGCACATTAAAAAAACAAGTAATCTAACAATGCCAAAGGGTCATCATATCGCACTGACCTACTAAGAGTTAAATAATGATAGAGGGAATAAACCATAATTCATATGTCACTCTTTTGGCCCGCTTATTGTTTGAAAGGTAATTTCCATTTAAAACAAGTATTTCCAATTTGACACAATGTAATCTTTTTATATGATAGTTTAATAAGAGTTTCATCTCTAATTGCAATCGCATTCTAATGAAGCAACTGTGTCTCAATTGGTCATGGAGCTTAAAAAAAAATAAAAAAATAAAAATCCTAGAATTAATGGAACTACTGAATCTAGGGATCTCTCCATTGCTTCCTAAAAGGTGAAATTTCATTCCAGGACCTGCAGCTTTCTGGGGATCATCTAAAAGAGTTTCAAAAAAAATATCCAATGCGAGGCACATGGTAGAACATTATTGATTTGCTTGTTCCAGGGTTCTACTTCCTCGTATCTGAGAATAGAGTACAAGTCTATCTGAATGAATCTCATATTGAAAATATAGAGAGAGGTCTAGGATTGCATTTGGATGAGGGGTAAATTTTAAAGGGGTCACACCCTTAAGTAGGGGTCACACCCTTGAGTAGAGGTTGAATAGGGGTCACCCTTGAACAAGAGTTACCCTTATCTTGTTTGGTATTGCAGTGGTAAAGTAAGAACTGACCCTATATAAAAAATCTTCTTTGGTAACAATAAGAAGGAGTAACCTAATATATTAACAATTTTATTAAAATTAATATTTTTTATTAAATTCAATATAATAAAAAATAAAAATAATATTTTATAAAACATAATTATTAAATAATATTCGTCAATTAAAAATTATTTTAAATATTTTTGCTCCATAGGTGCAAAGAGAGGGCTAAAGATGGGTAATATATTAACAACTTTATTAGAATAAATAATTTTATTAAATTCATATAACATAAAAAATAATAAACCATAATTATTAAATAATTTCATCAATTAAAAGATATTTTAAAAATATTTTTGCTCCATAGGTGCAAAGAAGGGTAAAGAAGGGTTAAGAGTGTTTAGAGGGATAAAGAATGGTAATAGGTGCAAAGAGGGGTAAATGAGGGGTAATAGGTGCAAAGAGGGGTAAATGGGATAAAGGGGGGTAAAGAAGGGTAATAGATGCAAAAAGGGGTAAAGAGAGTTTAGAGGGGTAAAGAAGGGTAACAAGTGCAAAGAAGGGTAAATAAGGGTAATAGGTGCACAAAGGGGTAAAGAGAGTAAAGAGGGGTAAAAAGAGTTTAGAGGGGTAAAGAAGGGTAACAGGTGCAAAGAGGGGTAAAGGGGATAAAGAAGGGTAAAGAGGGTTTATTAGAATTAATAATTTTTACTAAATTTATATAACAAGAAATAAAAAAATTATTAAACAATATTCATCAATTAAAAATATTTTAAAATATTTTTGCTCCATAGGTGCAAAGAGGGGGTAAGGAAGGTAACAGGTGCAAAGAGGGGTAAAGGGGGGTAAAGAAGGGTAAAGAGGGTTTAGAGGGGTAAAGAAGGGTAAAGAGGGCTTATTAGAATTAATAATTTTTACTAAATTTATTTAATAAAAAATAAAAAATTATAAAACATAATTATTAAATAATATTCATCAATTAAAAATATTTTAAAATATGTTTGCTCCATGGGTGCAAAGAGGAGGTAAGGAGAGTAATATATTAACAATTTTTATTAAATCCATATAATATAAAAATAAAAATAAAATTTTATGAAACATATATAATAAATAATATTCATCAATTAAAAAATATTTTTGCTCCATAGATGCAAAGCGGGATAAAGTGGGGTAAAGAGGGGTAAAAAAGGGTAAAGAGGGGTAAGGATTTCTTGAAAACCCCCATACTCCACGGGGTTTTCAAAAAAAGAGTGGAAGGGGTAAACTTTTGAATTTTTACCCTCACCTCTCCATTATCAAACAAGGGTAAAGGAGGTAACCCCCCTTACCTCCTATCCAAACGCTGCTTAGGAGTTTATAAAGGATTTAGATCACTCCACCTAAAATGCTAGTCTTTTGGGCTGGAAACCTAAGTCTTAACAAATGGTATTAGAGTCAGGTCTCAGGCTATCTCATATGGGATTAAGAGATCTCCCAGGCAAATGAGATGGCCGGTGTCGCTCTCTCCGCCGGAGGGCCTTGTTTGAGGGAGGATTGTTGGAAGTTGGAACTGCTGCAAATGAGACCCACATTCAGGGCTAGCTCTGGCTTAAGGCCAAATAGGCGGCCGTCTAGGGTCCCCACCATACACTTTCCCTAGGGCCTAGGGCCCCTGAAATTCCATGCCGGTCCTGCACACATTAGAAGTGTAGAGAGAGATTTACGAATTTATAAAAGACTTTAGTCACTCCACCTTATAAATTAATCTTTTGGTTTGAAAGCCAGCTCCTAACACATGACACAAAACTCATGTTGATTGTACAAGCCCAAGTTCTCATCTGGACTAATTTTAGAAGAAAGTGGGTTTCAGAGAACTTTGGTCAACTTCTCAACCATCTAATCGAAGTATTACAAAGGAATTGCAGGTATTGTGTAAATGGATATGTTTATATTTTTTAGGGTTCAGCGTATAGTAAGGACTTATATTAAGAGGTAGGACTCTTGCATTTGATTCATATTCAATTTTAAATAGCTACTTCATATTGATTTGATCAAATATGTCTTGATCAGAAGATTTACATATGACCTTGAGATTAATAGTGTCAGATGCCTCGAAACTTGATTAAGAAAATAAGAAAGACAGCCTACTGGGTGATTCTCGTGCATCCTATGCACGTTTCTTATGAAGTCAAAGTCTAGTCATTTCATAGAGAAATATGAGATACAGTAGAGAGACATGGTAACATGTTCAGCCCTGCATTTCCAACATTGGTTCAACTAATATTGAAATTTTAAAATATAATTGAAATGAATAATGGAGATGTAAGACATGACGTGATCCTTGCTCGAAAATGTGCGGTTTAAGACAGTCACCATCTATCATAAATGGGTCTTATGGAAGATAATTTTTATTGTAAATCCTTAATGGTAATATTAAAATATTTTAACTATAGCTCAATTTTTATTAAAATTCTTGAAATTATTTTAATTAAAATATTACCTCCAAACAACTTTTCAATACTATAAAAAAAAAAATATAACTCAAATTTAAACATTTTATGTAATTTTCTTTATTCTCACTTTTTTTAATCTAAATAATGTGTCATGAGAGTTCAAAAACTTATGTTGATTGGACAAGCCCAAGTTCTCATCTGGACTAATTTTCAGAAGAAAGTGGTTTTCACAGAACTTTGGTCAACTTCTCAGCCATCTGCTCCTCAAAGTATGACAAAGGAATTGCTGGTATTGTCCAAATGGATGTGTTTTTACTTTTTAGGTTCCAGCATATACAACCAACAGTCTATTAGGAATGAGGTAAATTTTGCGTCACTTAGAGTAACTTTTGATCAGGGTTACTTTAAGTATTATGAATATCCATTAATTAAGGTTTTAAAAAATAGAAGAAAAAGGGTAAAAAATTGATTTTTTATTCCTATCCCTTAGTTATGAAACAAGGATAATGAGAAATGAGGGTAATCTCTCGTTATCCTTAGGTGGTCTGAAGGAGTTGATGGTCAAAAACCCACTTCAAGAATTGAAAATATTATGTTTGATTTAGGCTCAATGTCAAATGATCACTCTCTATTAAATTAATTCATACATGATGAATTGACAAATTTATACATGTCAGGAGAATTAGTCGAGATAAAACTTTAATTAAAATAACAAAACAGCCTACTAGATGATTCTCCTCGCATCCTATGTACTTATGTCATGAAGTCAAAGTCTAGTCATTTCATAGAAGAACTGAAAATGTAGAGAAATATCATCTAAAGGAGACATGGTAACATGTTCAGCCCTGCATTTTCAACATTCCATTCAACTAATATTGAAATTTTAAAGTATAATATTTTGAAATGAATAATAGAAATGAAAGAGTTGATCATTTTTTTGAAAATATGCGCTTTAAAAAAAAGTCTTTCTCATAAAAACAAGGTGGAGTCTTTCTCTTATCCTGTACAAGGTTGCAGTGAACAGGTGACGTCCATCTAGTGAAAATGGGATAAAGAACCATCTACCATGAATGGGTATTATGGAAGATAATATTAATAAATAATTTTTATTTTAAATCCTTAATGGTAATATTAAAATATTTTAACTGTAACTCTCTCTTTTAAAAAAATAATCTTTAAATTATTTTAATTAAAAAATTACCTCCAAAGTCCAAACAACATTTCAATACTTATTTTATGTAAGTTTGTTTATTCTCACTTTTTTATCTAAATGATGTTGTCATTAGAGTTCAAAAACTGAAAAGACAACAACGTACTATCTCAATTATAATGAAGAGTTCAATCTATGATTAAAAGTTAAAACAAAAATAAAATAAAAATTCATGAATCTCATTGAAATTTTCATTAGAGTTAAGATATTGGTGAGAGAGACTCATGCTTTACGTGTGTTAATATAAAATTATAATATTTCACCCCCTCTCACTATTTAATAGCCTCGTGATAAACAAAATCATTTTTCTATTGATAAAATATTATAACTAGAGCTTTAGTGTCATAATACGGCATAGTTTTCTTGAGGGATACTTAGCTCATGATAAAATAGAAAAATAAGTTTTGTACTTTCGTAGTACATTTATGGAATGTTAGAAATAAAATAATTAGTAATTTTATAAAAAAAAATTGTTGATGTGAGAATTTAAATTTTATCAAGTATGTATAATTATCTATTTTATTTAAATTAAGAAAATAGACAGGTAAAATTGAGGTTCAAATAGCAAAATTATAATCTTGATTTATTTTAGCAAAATTATTATACAGAGAAATTAATATATTATTAAAATAAGACTTAAGTGATTAAGTTGTATTAGAGTTTTCGACTATATATGTACGTATACAACAGAGTCGAGAAAGTGGGAACTTCTGTTGGCTGCAGCAGAGAAAACCGGCACCGGAAAAAGGGCTTAAGGGAGCGAGAGAAGCGAGATGGATACGGAGGGGCAACGGCGGCCAGAGGTAGGAGTGGGAGTGTTTGTACTCAAAGGAAAGACACTGCTGATGGGAAAACGCCGCTCCACCACCACCGGCAACAACACCTTCTCCATGCCCGGCGGTCACCTTGAGTTCGGTCAGTCCCCCAAGTTCTATTTCTTTTTATTCATACTAATTATTTTGTCTTCTGGCCCAATGTTGGCCATCAATTTGACGTGAGTCCTACAATTTACCGCCAATAGTTACCATCTTAATGGAAAGCTCAGTTGATTTAAACTTCTACGATTAAACTAGAGGTCTTGGGTTCGACTCCTCTCGAATTTACTTGTGAGTGATTTTTTGTACACGTGGGATTAGTCTCACCTCTAATGAGAGGGAGATACCCATGTTATAAAAAAATAGTTACCTGTTCAAAACATATAATTTCACAGTATAGTGTTAGAAATTGAAAAGTACAAGGAGTTACTTCTTAGTTCTTACATCAAAATTTGGGAGGTGTCCTAATCAAAATCATTCATAATCTTTTGAAAAATAAATTACACATGTAATCACTTAAAAAGGGTCAATTTTCTCTCTCTCAACTCTCACATGGTTAGGAGATACATGTCGGGCAGCACATGGATGGGAAGAAAATGAGCCTTTCTAAATCATCTTTAGTTTCAAGATTTGGATTCTTAAAATTAGGAAAAATGCCAAGTTTACCTATAAATTATATCTTTTTATACCATTATGCTAATGCGGTAAGTCATTTGAAACCTTAAAAGATCAAACAATTGTGATATTTCATAAGGATAGGATGGCCACAGAGGGATGGAATATCACTGGTTCTCTGTCATGTGGGCTTGTGCAATAGAAGTCAACAATTTATAGGAGTTTTTCTCCATAACAAGAGAGGATAGCATTTCTCTCAGATGCATCACTAGAAGTACAGAAGTGCAGAGTAAATTGACTCATTTTGGGTTAACTTATAAAACCAGACAGACTAGCTTGTCTCTAGATTAGTTGGGCACATGTTACTTTTGATATTAAATTCAGTAGTGAGAATCAAGCTTATAGAGATGGAATAAATGGTTTTGGTGATAGTGGTAGTGATGATTTATGATAATAATTTGTAATTAAAATCGTCTCTCTCTATCTATCTATCTTTCTTGTGCATGTGTGGGTGGGTGGGTGAGATGCCTGCGATTAACAACCCGGCTCTGACAGTGAATGCTTTTTTTAATGACGGAAGGTGTCCACGTGTCTCGCCTGACTAGTACTTCTGAATATGTACACGCCTCCCTATACACACATGTCGGGTTCAAGTAGTAGGACCTTACTATGTGCATAACAGTGAATGTTAGAGTGAGACCTACCCTATGATGAAAACTTTTTGATGGTTAGATGTGTCATCATGAATTCAATCAAATTGTTGAAAATAAGATTCATTAAATTTTGGTTGCTCTTAATTTTTTTAAGATCAAGATAAAACCATTGAATAAATGTTTTTATCTAGATGCTCAATCCAATGATTTAGAGGCGTAACTAAAAAGATAAAATAACAATATTAGCAGTTTAGATTTATCATGAAGTGGACCTCACATGGGGCTGTTGTACTTGAGGGTAAAAAATGCCCAAGCATTTAGTAATTTTGTTCTTAAGGTCATTCAAAAAAAAAAATTTAAGAAAGCATAAGTTTTGAATATAAAACTATAATTCCATTAATTATGTACTCATTCAATATGTTTGGTGAGCACAAAATTATTTTTAGAATATGAAATTTATTAACCAAAATAGTACAAGTTTGGGAATTTCAAATGACAGACCATGATAGGTGATAGTCTTATTAATCATGCAAACAAGGACTACATTGAAAACATCTTATATGGGTTTCATGAAATCAGAGTATGATCTTTATGTAATTCAATTTTGTAAGGATTTTGGGGCTACTATAATAAATACGTGTTGAGATCTGAGTCTCTGGAAATTTGACTATGTAAGAACTGAGTCGACCTTACCATAAGTTACCGTTCAATTAAATCGGATCATCCCTCCTATCAATTTCCGTCTACCACTCCTTTGCAAAGATGAACTCATGTGCTTACGTGTCATCGGGGCATGTGGGTCCATCTTTAATGATTCTAAACCATTAAATCACTATGTTTTAAGACAAGGTATTCAGCTGTCTCACCTGACCAATCCTTGGGGTTGCATAAACCTCTCAATTCACACACTTCGGATATAGAACAATGAAGTGTGACCCTTTTTGTATATAGGGGGACAGACCCTAAAACTTCGTGCAAACAAAGGCAGATTTTGACCACCAAATCAACTCCTCTAGATTTTGAATCACTACCCATGGTCTCCGTAGTTAGGTGAATGAGATGACTAGCATCCTTCATTGATCTCTACCATCAGATGTCTTGATGTTCCAATATCTTTTCCATCCAATATAGGACACTAATAAAATCAGATGGCACTTTTGACATTTTATTTTGGAAAATGTGTTGGGGCTAGTGGAGACAAACTTGTGCATTAAGTATTCTCTGAAAGGCTTGATAAGGTAATTTAGTCATGCAACATTAGTCTGTTTGCCATGGCTGTGATTGACTGCGTTTGGATGAGGAGAGAGTTTTTTGAAGGATTCTCTTGCTGAGAGATTCTCTTATATCTTAATTGGTAATCATAGGTGAAAAGTTGTGAGAAGAAAAGAGATGGACAAGGAAGAGGTGAAACTATGGTTTTATCCTCTCTTTAGGGGAAATTGATTTTGACCTGAGAGAGGAAATGTGGAGAAAAGTCTGGTGGGGAATCCCTTAGTTTCTGTTTCTTCATTTCCATCCAAAGAGACTTTTAATTATGATACAATTCTTGATTTTTTTTTTTGCATGTTTATTTATTTTTCAGCATTGTGGTTTAGGTGAGAGCTTTGAGGATTGTGCAGTAAGAGAAATGAAAGAGGAGACGGGTCTAGACATTGAGAAGATCCAGTTCCTGACTGTCACCAATGATGTCTTTTTGGATGAACCTGATCCATCTCATGTTGTTGTCATCCTTGTGCGAGCATCTTTGGTGGATCCAAACCAAGTACCCGAGAACTGTGAACCTGAAAAGTGTGATGGGTGGGACTGGTATGAATGGGACAAGCTCCCCAAACCACTGGTGCAGCCATTGCAGAAGTTGATCCAAGCAGGTTTCAGTCCCTTCCCGTGTGAATGAATTCTTAAAGCCACAACTGCAAGTCCATGGATTAAATGTTTTTGTTATTCTACTCCGGAGTCTTTGAAAGAGACACTTCTAGTGATCTTGGAAATAAGGCAGAATCCAATTTAGTTTCTTTGTACTTGCTTTCAGTTCATTTCATTATTCTAAAGGAAAATGTTAAGACTTACTCTAGAGTTATACAGTTTGATTGTCAATTTATAAAAACAAAATGCGAAAACAAACCTAAAAGCCCGACGGGCCTCAAAGTGTTTTAAATAAAGTCCAAACATGGCCCGTCGGATAAAAATCTTTGTCTGAGCCTATTTATTTAGGTCAGGCTCAGTTTGGACTCTGACAAATAAACACCCATGTATATTTCAAGATCAGTATGGCATCTCCCGCTATAAGGAACCTAAGAGTATCTTAGATGTGGCATTTATGATATTTGATGGATTAGGATTAAGAATATAATCATGGCTCAAAGAAGCTTCTAATGTTGACTGTCTTGGTCTAATGTGTTGAGTCTTTTATTTGTCACTTTTCATTTGAGTTGTAATTCTAAGTCTATTTATAGGAGTGAATAATGAAAAGAGTTTAGAAGAGCTCTCGTCTAGGAGGCTGGTTTCTTCTTAAAGTGAAACCCAAAGTAGGAGATTAATTTCTCTCCAAAGCGAAATTTCTATCCCTTTTTTTTTCATCCTTTTCCTATTTTTTTCATTTTCTATTCTTTCTTTTTGGAGTCTCTATCAGACTCACCTATTGCCAAAGAGAGACATTACTTGATAGATAAATTAATTATTATTATTTGACTCTAGTGCTGAAGTAGTGAGTTTAGTTAATAGACAATATAAACAGTGAAGTAGGAGAACTGGTTGCCTCCCACTACTTTCAGTGAGAGGTAGTAGGTTCAATCTCTAGTGACGTTAACTGGGGACACTTTACGTGGATGTGGGGTATCCCCTAGGGTTTTAGGAGGGCGACGTGCAAGCACACCTTGGCAGCATAATTACAGCCAGCCAAGGTGGGCTCGAGGTTTCCTGGGTCTCAAAAAAAATAAAAAAATAAAGCAACATCATTCATAACCCAAAAGGGATTGTCGTGATAGTCAGAATTCGTTTCAGAAAGTGGGAGTTCTAAGTTCGATTTTCACTTCACTCTAAAGGGCCAATCTCCACAGAGTTATTCAGTTTGTTAGATAGAAAAGCTTTCACATGCTCCGAGAATTAGTCGGATGCTCTAAAAAGCCTAAACACCTTAATTTAAAAAAAAAAAAAAGCAGCAAAATTTATGTTAGACTATTGCCAACTCTCCTCAGCAATAAACATGACTGTTAGCTTATCTTTTTGAAGAAATCTTTTTGTATATTTGAAAGTAAAACATCAATATGAATTTTTGTCATTTGAATTTTAAAAGGAGCCATTTAATTGACTGTCTATTCTAACAAAGACTTAAAAATAGTTGAAAAATATAGTAAATAATTGAGTATGAAAGTTGCTCTAAAAAAGAATCACCAGATACTTTGACGTAAACCGGATGCTTAGCCATCACCACAAAGATATGCAGAAAGATCTTGTAGGAACCATTTGGTGAACTCATGAATGAAACTCTTACTCTCCCACATGTGAAAATAAGTGTTTCTAGATTGGTAGAACTTTTTTTGTGAGATCATTCTAGGTAAGAGAATCTATTGAGTAGGAGATTCTCTTATGATTTACTTGGTGATCATAGACTAAAAAGGTTTTTAAGAGACTTCTTGACGAAAGTTAAGAGTACAAAAGCTGAAGACGAATGTAACTTAAGCTTCTACTTGGGGTGAATGGAAAATGGTTTTACTTTATCACCTAGATTTTCTTTTACCCTCACAAGTTGTAATGTTTTTGTTCATTCTAGGTAGACAGGATCTCTTACAATCCTCTTGTACGAGGCCTCATCATTGTATACACTTCCACTTTCTGGTATTCATGAAATTTGTCCTTATTTCAAGAGATGGGGAATAGTAATGATTAAGAGGTCATAATTTTAAGACAAGTTTTAAGAAATTTATCTCATTAGAGGCTGGGAATAGTAATTCCAACGGCTAACATGTTTCCAATACAAGCAAGAATGGAACGTTAAACGAAAAAAGAAATTAAACACATGGTCTAAACCACTTATGAGATGAAATTACATAGTTTACCCCATCACCGCATCATATGAAAATGCATACAACGATATTTGTCCTGAGCTGAAAGAGAACTAATCTCAAGGTAAAAAGAATGTCTTTCCCAAAGTCTCTCCAGCAGAAATATGTACTGTTGAAGCAGCCCATCCTTTCCTCAGTCTCAATACCTTCCTCCAATTCTCTTTCGCACCAAGCCCCGCCGATCATCCCTGCCTCTTCCCATGTAAGGACCCCGATAGAAGTCCTTTCGATCAATCTTCACTGGTGACCTGCTCCTGTCCCTTCCATCATGCATCCAGTGGTCACGATAAGGCGCTGGCAGTGGAGGCGGTGGTGATCGACGCTCGATCCATCCATCACCCCCTCTCCTCTCATGGAATAATTCACCACCACCATGGTCCCTATGAACCCATTCAGGAGGCATCACTCTATCAAGCTTGCTTCTTTCCCTGAAATCTTCAGGGTAGTTTGGTCTCTCTCTTCGAATATGATCTGCGAACATTCTTCCATGCCTAGGGGGTGGTGGGCCCATTCCAAGTGCTCTGGGTTCATCTCTGCTCCAATCCCGAGGTGGAGAACCAAACTCATCTATATTCCTAATTGGTCCACGGTCCACTGGAGGGCCAGGAAAGCATTGCCAGGGCCCATGTGGAGACTGAGGGCCCATATACCTTCCACAGGGACTACCACCAGGTCCACTGCCTGGGGATCTAAGTCTGTCGCAGCTGTTGCAGGATGCTCTCCGTGCAAAGTTCAAATTCCCACATCTGAAATAGAATGTATGAACAAATTTTAAAAAAATATAGATGAGAAATGGATCACTAATCCTTTTTTTAGTAGTCAACGTAGAGTAATATTAGTGCCCAGAAACCTGCTGAATGGCATAGAATTTCTGTCAACTTGGTCTGGCTACCTATGTGCAGCCCACTTATGGTGATGGTGACGAGTCCATTGGAAGGTCTACAGAACTTGTGGTCAAAAAAAAAAATCATCTTGATTGGCTCGATCTAGCCATGTTTTCTAAGCTTTGAAAGTTTTATCACTTTTTTAAATCCCTAAGTTTTATGGCTTTGAAAATCGTGGCCTCATCAATCAATTAATATGATATTTTGATGTGCTACGAGTAATAGCTTAGACCTTTTCAATGGACTATAACCAATACCATAGTGGACTCACAAAGAGTGCAGCCTAAGGAGTGTGGATTATAATAACCTATATACCATGTTGATACCCAAAAAATGGTGCTTAGGCTATCGGGAAAGAGAAGGAAAAAGGACAAAGAAAAGAGGGATGGAGATGGCTAAGGTGAAGTACAGCACTAATCAAGTAGGGGAGGCATGCATGGTGAATAGGAGTATGGGACCTTTCTTCCTCAAATGGTAATGCAACCAAACTCACAACCCACAATGGTTCTGACCAGGGGTCGAAATATCATATCGGCCGATATATATCGATTTCAGAGTGCTTCATATCAGCTGATATCTTATCGTATCGGCCGATATTCACAATATTGGCCGATATATCGGCCGATATCAAAATATCAGCCGATATTTAAAAAAAAAAGGAAAGAGAAAAATATCGGCCGATACCGATTTTTGTACCCCTGGTTCTGACAATGAAAACTTGCTACCATATTACAAGCTCCAGTGTATCATGAATCCCACCCAATAGAGGCACTATGGAGTCCACTTCATGGATGCCTTGAAGCTTAATGGCACACCAAGTAGCTCAGTCACAGTGGCCATGCATACAGAATGGATATAGGTGTTTGGAAAATAACAGCAGCCATGCATAGATGCATTTGATCCATGTATGCCGGTGCTTTTGGTTTCAAAGCTCTTAAAACACTTTCAGATAAATGTATGACCCAAAAAAAACCTCCTGACTTATAAGTCCTTTTTCAAAGTCAGTTGTAAGGTTCAAGGATAGTTTCATCACAGAAAGTGCATTCTTTGTAAACTCATCACAGAAAGTGCATTCTTTGTAAACCAGTACAGGAACCCCTTTCATAAGTGATCAATACAAGAACCATAAGTCATATACATAGTGTGCGTGCGCATGTGTGTCAGAGGGAGGGAGAGAGAGAAAGAGAGAGAGACTTACAAGGGATCTGGGCAGAGCCAATCTCCATCTCTTGGAGAAACATTTGGATTGCTTCTAGCGCCATCACCTCTCAATGGGAAGGGTTCAAATCCAGGCCTGTCAAAACTCCTCTCAAATGACTTCCTGCCTCTGCCTCGACCAAAAGGAGGTGACGCATCTCGAAATCTTCCAGGGCCCCTCCCACCCCTAAATCCACGACCACGTCCCCGACGTGGGCCACTTGGATGATCGAAAGATTCGAAACCAGAATCATAGTGATGATCTACCTTCCTTTGATGCAAAGGAGAAGTAGAACCTGCCTGCACCCTATAGTGATCATCCATGTTTCTCTGCCTCGAAGGTGAAATGGAGCTTGAATGCATACCATAATGATTATCCACAGTTCTACGGTTGAAAGGCGAAATGGAGCCTACATGTGTCTTATAATGATTAACCCCATTTCTCCGACTCAAAGGTGAAATGGAGCCTGGATGCATCCCATAGCGATTATTCACATTTCTCCGTCTCAAAGGAGAAAAAGAGAGTGCATGCTTCCCATAATGATTATCCACATTTCGCAGGCTCAAAGGTGAGATGTTGCCTGCATGTATCACAAAGTGCTTATCTGTATTTCTCTGGTTCATAGGCGAAATGGAACGTGCATGTCGCCCATAATGATCATCCACAATTCTTTCGTTCAAAGGCGAAATGGAACTTCTACGCATGCCATAGTGATTACCCATATTTTTCCCGTTCAAAGGTGAAATGGAGTTTGCCTGAATCCCATGACGATTTTCCACATTTCTCTGGCAGACAGGTGAAACAGAGCTTGTGCGCATCCCAGAAAAATGATCCACTTTTCTCTGGTGAAACGGAGATGTAGAACCTGCATGCATGCCATAGTGATTATTCTTCTTTCTCTTGTGTACTGGTGAAGCAGAACCTGCAAGCATCCCATATCCTGAAATGGATAGTAAGATCCAAAGGATGAGAAACCAATACTCAAGAAACTGTGCAAGTTAATGATTCTTGGCCTCACTAACACGGAAGTACCAACATCAAGTTTGCAACAGAGCTACCTGCACTCCTAGTCTCTTCTCCATATGAGAATGCTCATCACAAAAATAAGAATGCCAATAAGAAGACCGTACAAGCTCACAAGAAGCCTGCTGTTGTCATTGATTTCAAAACACAACCCACCAAAGCCACATCAACTTATCTCAACATTAGAGCAATTAACCACCCAAGTAGTCATAACTAACACAGATTATGAAGGAACCCAATAATCTTAAGGCATGAGCAAGGTTTTGACTAGTCCAAGTGATACATGTCCAAATCTTAATCCATCTAAACATGGCCTGTCACACGGTAATGGGCACTAAGCATCTGAAAATAGCAAAATGATTATGGATATGCTTCTTAACAAATAAAAAAGGAAAAGGAAGAGCATTTTCAAAGGAGCCAAGGAGAGCTGACTACCAATTCCATGATCCATGCTGAAATTCTTTATCAGACCTTGATTCAGGAAGCCAACTGGCTGCTTAAGGCATTCAGGCACAACATCCAATAGGGCAATCAACCAGTGCAGAAGGAATTGCAAGAGCGCGCTTACCAACCCAATCCACCAATCAACAGACCCTCATGATGGTTCTTCCACGAAACCATCAGGATATCTCATAAGAAGAAGCTCAAAATAGAAATTCAGACATTAACAGTTTCTAAATGATTTCTGTTCAATTCCTACCCATCATAGACCACCATCATCTCTAAAAGAACTGTCAAGAACCATAGCAGCATCCCATCCTGATCTGTGCCGTTGATAACTGTATGTCCCGACAGTTCTAGAGGCAAAATGCATCTCCACAAAAAACATAACTTCTTTAAGAAAACCCAGTAGAATTTCAAAGCACAAAACTTTGAACCTTACCCAAAGATAATGGTTGCTTGCCCTTACCACTGTCTTTATGTCCTATCCATTCATCCATCTACCCAGAGATACTAAAAGTATAACCCAAAACCACTGGCTTTATATTGTTGAAAAGAAAAAGCAAGCTGCAAAGGATCCATAGAATAATCCACAGCCTTAATGGTACTGAAGCTGGCATAAGATCAGCTTTCCTACACTCCATGAAATAAAGACAATGAACTTTCAAAAATCCATATTCACAAAATCAAACGAAAGCAGGATCCAGGAGCTTCCACGATAAGCAGCCCTTTTTTGAGACAGTTCCATCATAAGCACTTTTATTGATGAGAATGACCAATCCTCCTATTTCTTAAAGCTTAATTCCTAATAATGAAGTACAAACTTCTTCCATTGTTGAGCATTTAAATAGTTTCATCACACTTACCAAACCCAGTCCCATGAAGTGTGAATAAAACAATTCCAAATTCTTTTTTTGAAGACCGAGGTGTCCAGGGCTCCAGGCCTCTTAGAGCACTGACTAATCCTTGGGGTATGTGCAAACCTCCTTATCCACACACACCGGGTAACACTATGGGGAATGGCCCTTTTGTGTTGAGTGACTTGAACCCAAGACCTCCCGCATTTCAAGTGAAAAGAAATTCCAAATTCTTAAACACGTGGAAACCACACCATATAGCACAAAGTAATAGTTAACTTTCATATGGAGTCAGAACTACCACAAAAACAACCGAAACCAGCTCAAACACTTTATCATACCATTACACCAACCTATGACTGACTTACAATGGGTACCAATTCTTGGTCTCTCCAACCCATTCATCCACTGCCAGATCATGCACAATTATTTGAAAACAATTCCCCACTTACCCCAACCTCTGGCATGCTATAAAACTTCCCTCAACATCAGTTCTTGATACAAAACCAGCAGCTTCAACAGCTGTAACAACCAACAAATTTCATTCTCAATGTGACATTGTGTGGTGGCCCAACATGCTCAACATAAGTGTGCACATATTGATGCTCAAGGGTTTTGGATACAAACAGTAATATGGGACACTAACAGTGTAAAACATCAGAAAGAAGTATTTTGTATATGAGACTGATAATCTGAATTATGCAACATCACATCATAGAGAACTGTACATAAGATACAACTTTGTATGGATCAATTAATGCTTAACTGCAACCATAAACTGGTGAATAAGTCATACAAGCATAGCTTACGCTTACTAAATGTGCAATGCAGCTGGGATGCATTTAAATACGGTATCAGTCATAAAGAGTTGTACAAGAATTGCAAGAAATCACAACCATTCTCAATATGAGTAAATAACAACAGAACGAAGGTTACTTATTTTCTTGATTTTCTCAGTCATCGTCATACAAGAATTGCAAGAACTCACAAAAATCTAAAAATGAATGAATAACAACAACAACAGAAAAAAAAAAAACAATAAAGTTATCTTCCTGATAACATGAAATGGTTTCTTATTTTCAACAAACTATCTTCCATAGCATACCATCACATTCCCAAGAATCTAAAAACACGAAAAAATTTAGAGAGAGCTAAAACTATTTCGGAGTCTTTCTGATAACAGGACTTGGCTTCTTATTTCCAAGAAACTATCTTCCAAAGCCTACCATCACATTCCCAATAATCTAAAAACACAAAAAACTATAGATCATAGTTCAAAAACTCGAAACTAGGATTCAGACTTAAAATTCTATCAAGTCAGGCAAGTTTTTCAACTTGACTCCACAAAAACTCTTTGATCTCAACTCGAAATCCTATCTAATCGAGTCAAGTCAGACCAACTCACCTGTCAAGCTTTAAGAAGGGGTTTTTCTTTCTTCCTTTTTTCTTTTTTCCTTTTATTTATTTATTTGGGGGGTTGATGATCTAGCTTTAAAGTACTTAGATTATTTGAGCTAACTGCCCCAATCCCCAGACAAAAAAGAAAGGGGGAGAGAGAATGCTTCCTACCATGAGACCTATTTTCACCTCTCGTTTTTTTTTCCTTTTTTTCAAATGGCACCCATTTTAACTTTATAACTTTATCAAGAAACTAAAAATGGGAAACTGAGGTTAATTAGGAACTACCTAGCAAAAAATGAAATGGGTGGAAGAAACTTTTTGTTCAATGGTTATAGAAGAGGAACTTTTTGGGTTTCTACAAAGCCTAGTTTTTTGTGAAGAAAATCACCATTGTGGAGAGATAATGCTCACACCATGACATGTACAAAAAGAGGAGCTAAATTTCCAAAGGCACCTAGCAAGAACCAAACCATCTCTCATTATTTTTGCCAAACAAATCCTTCGGAAATGCATTGAGTTACAGTAAAGAACCAAAACTGATATGAATGACAAAGTCACTGTAAATAATTACATTATGATGCTTTCCCCTTGTGCCTATTTGATGTGCAGTGAACACAGGTAGGAAATGAACTTGGTCTTCCCGAAAAACCAGTTGAGTCATTAAAGGCAACCATAAATTTTTTGAAGGAGAGCTTTAGGAGATTGCAACTGGATCAAATGTCTTTAGAAAAGCTTCGGCAGAGTGTGGAGAATGGGTGGAACATGAGCTCATGAAAAATGAGGTGCAGAAAGCCAATGAAGAAAAGTACAGGGATAAATCCCATGTTTGGATTGCTTCTAAGGGGGGCAAAAAAAAACTCCTAAATTTGGAGACTTTTACTTCCCCTTCTTGAGTTGTTCACACAACCTAAACATGAAAATTACGAGGATGATGAAAAAAATTTGTTGAAGTCTGAGTGAACTGAATAAAATAATCCCTCTTCTCTTCTTTCTCTTGCTTGTGTTTCTGGGTCTGTTGCTCTTACTTTATTAATGAAAGCTTTTGTTACAAGAAAAAGGGAAAAGGGAGGGGGAGCATCCTACTTTTAGCTGACCAGTTTGGTGCCTAAAGAGCATGCTATCATTTTTAACACTTCATCTTACTGAAGCAACGACACCATTCAAGAAGCTTTTCTAAAAGAATAGGCTGTTTTCAATGGGATTTTAATTGTGAAAGAATACATCCCTTTTTTTTTTTTTTTTGGAGAAATTCAAAAGAATACATCTATTTGAAGGGGAAAAGAAGAAAATAATCTCAATTAAGCATGTTAATCGAAGACTATCATTAAAAAAAATAGGAGTTCAATCCAACAGAGAATGTCTGCCCAATTAAATGGTGGTTTAATACCATGGTGCCTTCATGATAAATTTGCCCAATAGTATAGATTTGCAAAAACAGAAAGAGAATCATATCATTTTTCCATCCTTCAAGGGTTTTGATAGAAAAAGAAACCAAACATCAACATCAAACGTCATTTTTTTAACAATCATAAGAGTATAGTCACAGAAAAAATAAAGATTCAAAATGTCTTTAATTCTAGAGATTCGAAGAAGAAAGCAACTTCAATATGTATGGGTTTGTATATATGTCTGTCTATAAAATGTTCAAATAATATAAGCCCGTGCGTGGAGACACACATACATGTATATTTTCACCTAGGCAACACCAATACACAGGATTGGATTCATTTGAAAGGTCTTGCCAGGATGATTTTGTCCACACAAAATCAGGTCCATTGGATTTGACAAACCATGATTTTCGAAGATTAGAAAATCAATGGTCAAAATGAGGCGAGTTTTGGAAGGATTTCAATCGAACAGTGAGATCAGTTTGGAATGGGTTCAAATTGCTTAGAGATCTAATTCATAAAGAGTAGGTGGGCATGGGTGGCTGGGAGAGAGAAGGGGACGGGGCGGGGGGGGGAGAGACCCTGCCCAGGTAATGTGTGTGTGTATTTCAAAAGCCCAGATGCACAATTTATAGTGCTCTCCTCTATTACGTTTCTGAAAAGAGAAAATGCTCCCCTCCATGAAAAACTAATAAGCACCGTGTTTTTCTCGTGCAATTTCAATGTTCAAACCCCAAGTAGATTCATTTAGGAAATAAATCCAAATTCATATGCTGATCAAAGTAGTTTAGACCAAGTTTCTGAACCATACGATTACATTCTACATCAAAGTGCAAATCTAAACTATAGAAAAGCTACTTAAAAACTTAGTGCATGAATGGAATTAAAAGGCATTCTGGAGCTAGGGCAGATATTTCCCCATAAATCTGCTCATATGCACTTAGTATCCCATGGAGAAAAAAGAGATCATAGCTCAAAAGAGTATAGTGTATGCTTGGATTCCCAAAATCAGCTTGACTGGGTAACCTCACGCATGATTTTCTAGCCGAAAAAAATAATGGTAGATAAGGTGCAATTTTATCAGCTTTCAACAAAATGATCAATCTAACCCATGGAATCTAAGTGGGTATGGGCTGAGGAGGGACGGGCCAAAGGTTCTCACCGTGGGGACCCTGGCCAAGCTTTTGCTGTCATTGTCTTCGTCAAGGCTATTTAACCCATCTATCATCTATCTGGACTTGGCAAAATTGATTTTCATGGTCCCTGGACTGCCCACCTGATACCTATATAACTTGAAAGCACAAACTTAATTTTTGAAAGATAATAATTAAGCACTTAGCAACTGTGCTCATTGTCATCATCGAGCTACTTAACCCATCTATCACCTCCCTGGATTTGGAATTTTTTTTATGGACCCTGAATGCCTATCTCTTTTTTATTTATTTTTGAAATATACACTGAATGCCTATCTAACGCACAAACTTCGTGATTTAAAAAAAAACTGTGCTACAAAACAAGAACTAACCATCCTCAGATTTTTGGAGTTTTCCTCAGTAAATATATTGTTTTCTAGGAACTTTTGAGAGACTGACCTGAATTTCTTTCGCGAAAAGAGGGAGGGTTGTCATCTTCTCTCCGAACCTCGCCCGGCTCGTAATCGCTTCCACCACCTCCGCTATCTGATGGCCGTACGATGAGGCTGCTGAGGCTAGGGAACACCTGACGCGCCGGAGCCTCCCGCTCCCTAGAATCCATCTCTTTCATCTCTCTCTGGAGAGAAAAGAGAAACCCAGACCTAAAAGGCTACAAAGACGAAGGAGAGAGCTGGGAATGAATATTCAGTCCTTTTGCGGAAAACTCTTGCACCAGAAAGGGAAACTTGATGGAAGTTCATCCTACCATACACGTGGCACAGTCTGAATTCGAGTCGGCCCGACCCAATAACTCAGTCGTTGGTCGCCTGGTCGGGTTGTCGACTCCAATAAATGGGTCGGGTCAGCATCTCTGAATTAAACAACAATTAGTATAAGATAAACGATAAAGATAGCTTATAAAAGATATTTTTAATTTAAGAATAAATAAATTGATATTTGTGAATTACTCTTTCTATTGATTTAGATCTAATGTATAAAAACGAGTTGAAACTATATATATCGATCATACGTGCAATCTGTCGGTTGATATAGGCCGTCAAATGATCATATTGCATTAACTTGTATCAATCGATATGATATAATATTAACTATATTTATTTTGAGTCGAAGAAAAGGATGCTGATGCAGACAACTTCTCGACGGATCTGGATTTCACTTGGGAGTTTTTTCCCCACATTCTCCAATGCCACACGGCGAATTCTCTCTCTGTAGTCCCAACTCAAATCACATTACATTCTTGAATGTTTTTGAGAACACAAGATCGATTATGACCATTTAAATCAAGTGGTTAAAGAATGTGTTTGTTTGTATTTCATCAATTCTACTTTTAATAATATGTATGATTGATTTTTGTATGGTATTTAAAATTTAAAAAAAAAGAAAGAAATAAATTAGATGCAATCTAATATGTATATATATATATATATACACTAATTGATACACTAATTGGTACGTATATGTAGGTTGTTTATATAGACACTCGACTTTTCTTTTCCTGCGCAACCGTTTTAAAAAAAAATAGTGTGAAATTACGATTTTACCCTTTCGCTCAGTGGAAAATGCATTCGTTCAGATGATTTTTGGAGAGTGATTTTCAAACGAGGTCGTTTCTCGACCAATTTCTACAAATAATGTATCAAAATTCAACTACTCTAAATTTTATTAACTCCAGAACTGATTTTAAGTAAAAAAACGTATAGTTTTGGGCTTTAAAATTGTACCCAAATAATTAAGAAAAAATGGACTTCCATCTTAATTCTTTGAGTACCATTTTTTAAGTCCAAAACTATACCTTTTTCACCTAAAATCAGTTCTGGAGTTTATAAAATTTAGAATAGATAAATTTTGATACTTTCTTTTTTAACAAAAATCGGTCGAAAAACTACTTTTTTTGAAAACCCGAACCAAATGTGCGAATGATAACAACCCCATCCCCTAAAATCCCCTAAGATGGAGCAGCATTATTTTATTCATAAATTTTGAGAAGGAAAGAAACTTTTAGAATGCTTCTTACATTTTATAACATCCAGGACTGAGTTTTTTTTTTTTTTAATAATATGGGTTTCTTTATTCTACATTAGAGGTATGACTAATCTTACTCAAGTCTCTACTTCATAAGAGAGATATCTTGACCGTCAAACCAACCCTTTAGCTTTACTAACATTTGCCTAGAGATAATAAATTGACGATTTGCTTGCTTTTGATCAATTTAAAGCAAAACTTTTCTAATTGCTACCTTGGATAAATATCTCAACAAAATCTAATTGCACAGCACCATGTATATAAAGACTTTGTGAGAATATTTGCTATTGAATCCTCTTAAGAGATAAGAATTTATCATTATCTCATTGGACCACAATGTCATCCTGCTGGATAATTTTTTTATAAAATATTAAAATCCTTGAACAACTTTCTTTATATAGAGCTTTTTAAAATCCACTTAGTGTGAACACTTAAGTCCAAAATTCAATCACTATATCACCTCCTTGCAGTTCTAAAAGTTCTCTCGAAGAGATCATCACCATCTCATCTTTATACAATATACATCTCACAAAAAAATGAATAAATTTGCAAGCCCTTATTTTAATTTAAACAGTTCTATTCTAGCGCCTTAGTATTAGATAAATAAAATTTAATTTTAAAAACAATTTTATATTTAAATGATCTTAATACATATATTTACTTTATATGGGTGATGAGCCTCCAAAAATAGCCAGATATTGATTTATTAAACAAAAATCCAGTAACAGTGCTGCCAAAAATGCAAACTGGGTATGAGAAATGTCAGATGGTGGTGGACTTCCTTTATTTCATTGGATTGTTTGAATGAATTCTTAACAAAAGCAACACAGACGGTGTCATTTCAACATTAGACATCTAACTCCTATTAGCTAGAACAATTTCACAAATTTTTTATTTTAGAATTTAAAGAATTCCTACAAGATGGGTCAATCTCACCTACACAAGCAACTGCTCTGCCCATGAATTCCCATCATTTGATAAAACTGATCTTCGGGAGTAATAAAGAAATGACTTCAATCTGATTTTTTTTAATTTACGTGTGGAAAACTTTAGACATAGTCCTATCAAAACCCTACGGGTGGTACTGCCCTTAAAGCATCACTAAGGTTAGTCTCTGAAGTTCAAACCTGACACCTCACACTCTCTA
Organism: Chimonanthus salicifolius; assembly: GCA_013350335.1. Lineage (NCBI taxonomy): Eukaryota > Viridiplantae > Streptophyta > Magnoliopsida > Laurales > Calycanthaceae > Chimonanthus > Chimonanthus salicifolius. The sequence goes on along the minus strand of CM023535.1, from coordinate 70,191,577 downwards.
AAACAGGAGATAACCATCTAAGCTAACCCACACATAAGCATCTTAAGCGATGGCCCCTAATGAGCCCCATATAGAGGTATGCGAATTTTTATATGGGGTCTAGAACTTAGGTGATCCTTGCTAAGAAATAAAATTGTTCAACAAAGAACAATGGAATATTTCCCCTAAATGAGGAATATCTGGTTTGATCGACGAGGAAAGATCTTAAATTCTTAGTTCTCACTCCACCAAAAAATGAAAAGTAGAAGGAAGTAGAAGAATAATGGTCTAGTTAGCAAATTCAGGTATACTATGAGACTGAGCACGCAATAGTGGAAATAATAGGAGTCAATCCTATGTTGTGTTTGGATGAGAAGAACTCTAAACACTTCTCTTGGGAGTAAGAAAAATACGGAGTACTTTTACCCCTCTTTAAGTTCCTTGACTATATAAGTTGCGTGAGATTTTTTTTTTTTTTTTTTGAATAATCATGAATTTCTAAAAGAAAAATATGAGATTGAAAAGTTATTTCAAGGTAGGCATGTTGACCAAATGTCAATTGAAAAATCAAATCCTATACATTTTATCTTAACCATCAAAATCACCAGGCATATTAAGGAAAAAAAAAATGAGAGAACGCAAAGACGCTTGGTGATTTTTTACTACTAAGATAAAGTGGCTAAATTTTGATTTTTCAGATGAAATTTCACACGTCAATTTCTAAATGATTTTTCAATCCCATTCGTTATATTTTTTATTAAATTTAAAAAATAAAAAAAATAGAAGCATAGCCGTGTGCAACCCAAGTGACACTGCACAAAGCCACAAAGCACCATCTTCTCTTTCTCTAGGAGAAGATGGTGTTCTCCTGTAGGAGGTGGAGAAGACCATTTTCATCTCCTCCACGGGAAGTTCGTCTCTTATGGGACTCACTTTCTCCTCCAGAGGAGATCCAAACATGAGAACTGAGGAGAAAACTTAGGAGAAGTCTCCTCAGTCCTGTCCATCCAAACACAGCTATAGAGCTCTCCACCTTCCTTTCCAAAAAAAAAAAAGCCACAACTTCACCAGTTTATTCTATCCATCAAGGCCATAATGAAGGGAGTAAGTTGGTACTTATATACAAAGTTTGACCACTTGATTAGATCATTAACTAAAGCACTTGCATAATAAATCTTGTTTCAATTGTCAAGTAAACTTAAGGGCAGTAGATCGATTTATATTATTAAGAAAATACACTGTGTAAAAAAAGAAAGTTACTGAATCTTGTTACATTTTTACTCTGGTCTTTCATCAAATGAGCCTATACCTCCAGTTGGCTGATGGCACCAAAAGATATGGTCTGATGAGGACAATTCAACATATGTGGTGGTAAGTGTGCATGCTGTAAATTCAATCACTTTCCAATCCCTATATATGATTACAATGTAGTTCATTTCTGGTTACATACTTGATACCGATGACCTAGCTTAAATTACAAAGAGATCAATAAAACAAAATGCAAGACTCATTTTAGTTCACATCATATAAACTACAAATTCCATTCTACAATTCCAGTAGAACATGTTTTACAAGTATAGGTGCATAGAAGGATAACTGCACTACAAATACAAACAAGAACTCTAAAACTTAAAAATGAAATTAATGAATAAAAGAAATAAAAAGGATAAGCCTCAAGCGATGGCCATACCTTGAATTGAAACTAGGCATCAATCTTAAATAGATTTGATTGCACAGAAAGAGATTATATATAAGAATTCTCAATCTAGTGCTCGCCTCTTCATGGTACAATTGAACCAATGGCAGATTGAATTTTTTGAGGACTCTGAAGATGCCAAAATAAGAAGCTTTTAGAACATCTTTTCCTGTATGAATGTGAGAGAGATGAATGTCCCTGCAAAGGGAAAATGCCCAAGGATTTTTATTGCCTAATAAAACTAAATTGTACTTGACATAAATCTGCAGTCACAGGTCCTAAAAAGCAAATATTGTGATCAAGAAACCAAGAATAGACAAATTTAATATTCCAAGCATCAGTCAGTCCTTTTTTCCTTTTTTGGAGTTTTAAATATGCACTCATCCCTGGGGGGTGAGGACCAGGGACCCCGGGGGTGCATGAGATATTGTGTAATAGATATTAGCATTTCCCACGAAAAAGGCACCTATATGTTTGCATATGATTAGATAATAGATGCCTTGTAAATCCAAGTTCCTTAAAAAATGGCATGGATAAACAGCATCGGAGAGTACCTCAGCTAGTTACAATCGGACATAACCCCCGCCCTGAAATCTACCACCGTGCATTACTCTCTTCAACGATGACCTTCTCTTCACAGACAAGTTCCTTTTCAATGCAGTCACCGCTCTATGGTTTCTCCAGGCAGAGAATTGGGTGAGCAGAAATGGAAAAGCAGCACAAAACAGTATCAACACCAGAATTGCAAGACATAGCAACATAACATTGAGAAACCCATCTTTTATATCAGGGTCATTTTGCCCTGTCCATGGCACACCTCCAACATTCATTCCAAATACTGTCAAAGCAGAAGAAAGCTTCAGTTACATACCATATTGCAAGGGCACTCATTGTCTACTGAATTATCATTACATGTCATGTTAAACATGCATGTGTTAGACAATATAAACACACTATTTTATGAAGAAAAAACCTTAGTTTGACTTCTTTTTTTAATATACCACTAAGACATACATACAATCTACATAGTTCGAAAATGCTGAACATATGAAAAATACATTATCAGGAGAACAAATTTTCCATGTACTAATTTATATTTAAGTCGAGGATTATCATTTCTGCCAGGCTGTGAACAAGCCAAGGTGGCTTTCAAGCTAGCTTGGCTCAGATCAAGCTCGCTTTGTCAATAAACAAGCCAAGCTCAGGCTATGCCCTGTCTAAATTAGCTCAGCTAACCCAAGCTTAAGCTCTGCTCAGGAATACAAAATTCCAAGCTCGAGCTAAGCCTAGCTCTGCTCACCTTGTCTCAAGCTTGGTATGTTCAAAAGGCTTGTTCAAGTTTGAGCTCATGTATGTTTACGTGCTATTATGTACACATCTGAAAATGTATGATATTATTTTAAAGTTAATATTATACATATATCATACACTGCTTGAATCAAGCTTGAGCGAAGTTCATTCTTATTCTACCCCCTACCCCCTCTCTTCTCTCTCCCCAAAAAGTTAAAAAGAAACCTCATGCTTGATGTGCATTATTAAGAGAGCCAAAATTGGAATCAGTTGATCTTAATTTCCAAGCAAATTTCAGGTTGAATGCTCCATTAAAAAATGACAAGACTCCACTTGAGCTTGGTTTGCGCTTGATGAGTTAGGTTTGCGCTTGATGAGTTAGGCTCAAGCTCAGTTCAAACATTCAAGCCAAGCTCAAGAGAATCCTATCTTGGCTCAACTCAACTTTTTGATATACATTCAAGCCCACCTCATGCTAGCTCCTAGTTCAGCTTGGCTCAGCTAATTTATGCCTCTAGTTTCTTCATTGAAACTCTGAATCGCGAATGCATGAGAACCATTTAAGAAATAAATCATATAATAATATTCAAGTCCGATGTATGACTTCATAAAGCCCTCATGTAGATCTACTTGAAGATACATTTTGCCACAATAATTTCGATATACTATATTTACTGTATTAATATATTCAAATGGATATATGGTGCAGAAACTTCTTGAAGTTTCTCTAGTGCACATCTGTGTTTGATACTGATTCCAACATCGGATGTGTCTAAATTACACATTTTCTTTCAGTTTTGATGAATGTCCATATTTTATGAACTTAAGAACTAAAAACTTTCATATTATTTTCTCCATAAAACCATTATCAGTATGTGCATGTTACGTTTTCTAAAGAGCCATCATATCTTGCACCTCATAGCCATTTCCAAATTATATAGGTTACATACTGCATGAACAGATTTCACAACATGATTTGGTGGGTTAAAACAAGAAGAATGCTTGCCTCCAGTTATAATAGATAATGGGAGAAAGATCAACGAAAGAAATGAGAGATAGTATAGCTTCCGATTTATTTGCTCTGACTGCCAACTGTCAAGGCCTGCCTGAATTGCTGTGACCCTATTAGCAATAAATCCAATATTGTCTTTTAGCCTCCTGAGCCGTCCAATTATCTCTTCAAGTTCGACAATGTCATCACTTGCAAACCAAGTTTTTGTCGCACATTTTTCTTTAACACGTGGGAAAATCTGTTCCCCATGAGCCACTACCTATTTTGCAGCAAAGAAAAATCAGTTGAAGTAGAATTCATGCAGCTATAGCAGGATTGAATCCAAATTCATAAGACACAAGAGGGACCTAGGTTCTGATAGTTTATACATGGAATAAGATGAACATCTGTTTAATTCACTAGAACTGGTTTATGCTAGAAACTATAATTCCACAAGCCAATTACATGCAGCCGTGCAGGTGCATGTGTATAAGACCCAAGCCATTCATCAAGTTGGTCCCACCTTGAAGTTCATCATGTAGGTTGGACAATCATCATCTAATTGTGATTAATGAATATCAACATATCATCAACATCTTCTATACATCCATTTTTCTCTTCAAACTCAGGTTTTAGGATTGTCCAACAGACCTGATTTTTGGACTGGTTACATGCATGGTGAGGTGTAAATAATAAGTCATTCAGAACTCATATATCTGCCTCGTCCAAAGATAAACACTGCAGCTTGGCATGTGGGAGATGAAAATTTGAGTTGGTGACTTCCATTATTTTCTTTTCTTGCTAGTGAGCCAGCAATTGATGAACATTAAGAAAATACCTGCAGGAGACGTTGTAAATTCAGATGCATTTTGGGGAATCTTCTATCATCAAGCATTTTTTTCTTCAATGCAAAACCACCTGTGGATGAGGAACGGAACCATATCAATTGACAATAAAAGCATGAAAAGTAATTAGAGGATCACATCCATGAAGACAGGAAAAATAACTTACAGATCATCAGATTAAGAAAAGAAATCAACACAATTTAATAATGGTTTTAACAGCAAGGCCATTTCCCCGATAACCATTTAAATCAACAACAACATATGATTATTGAAGCCTTACTGGGTTCTGTCTTCTAATTATTTTAATCATCTGAAACATTAATATATCTGCCATGAACAATTTATATACCACTTGTTATTCCCCAAATAAAAATCTATATACCACTTGTCAAGGTGCAGTCTCATTGTGTGCAGTATTGAAATATAATGTGTCCAACAAAATATAAAAGCCCTGACAAAGGAAAGCTTGGATTTGCATTCGTTTGGAACAAGAATGGAAAATCATTAAAAAATAAGGATACTCAAGGTAGCTAGTTATATATAAATGACATTGGAATGTTCCTTTGTAATAGAGTGGTTTCCATTATTTTTATTGCCTTTGTTTAAACCATTTTTTTCCTCACTTGAAATTCACGGTTTTACTACAAGCTTTCGTTGAAGGTAGTTTACCTGTATCCAATTCAAACTCAACTGAATCCAATTCAATCTCCAGTTTGGTCACTATGTCTTGAATGTGGTCCATGTGTGTACCAAGTATGTGCACTGCAAGATTTGAAACAGTTTTCGGCACTGGATTATCAGCTTCTTCAGAATGATTCATTGTCAAGAGAAACTCTAGAACATGCTCACTAATCACAATCCCACTGGAATCTGTCTTGTCATCATTTAGATCTGAACTAGGGTTGCTAGGAACCTCTGAAAGAAGCGATTGAGATGTTGGCGAGAAACTCAACCTTGGAATGCGTCCCAAAGCCACGGTAACCACCATATGCTGAGTGATTCTAGCTGCAAGCCTAAGGGTGAAATTACACCCGGAAGGCCCTGGTGAATTTACCCGAAAAACAAGTGCCCCATCAACATGCCCAAAAAAGGGTCCATTGCTCACAAGCATGAGAATGTCTTGGAGCTTTAGAGGTGGGCAAAAAACATCAATAAGGTACTGTGCATATAATGAGAGCTTCAGATTTTCATTTGGCTTTGGCTTTGGAAGTTCTACATGATACCAACAGAATTCTCTTCCTTTACCCTCTCTAAGATTCCATTCCTTCGTATAATAGTTACCGAATCCGTCAAATTTGTAAGCTTTCGGTCTCACAGCACCAGGGAAATGGTGTCGATAGAGTTGGGTTTCTTTAATGGGAGTTTTACTATAGCACTCTGGACCACTTTCCTCGGTGTCTGTACTCGTTCCTTCAATGTTTATTTCCATTTTCATATATGCAATTCAAAGAGAATCTTCCATAACAGTCTGCCCAGTATCCTAATGATCAAACTAGCATGAATTTTCAAATAATATATATCCAGGATAAGAAACTTAACAATATCAGATTTAATCACCAGGGATGTCCAAATTCCCACCACTCCTAAAACCTGTAAAGAAGAAAATATCATATTTCATATTAATTCAATTTATGAACAGAGGAAATGGAATTCAAGGAAATCATAATCAAATTGATTATTGATATAAGAACAATAAATTTTTCTACACTTATTTAATGGAAAAAAAAAAAAAAGAATCCATAAGCAGTAACTCAACCTAAAAAGACCAAGGAAACACTGCATATTAATCAAGCACCTAATCCTACCTCGCACAATCTTTTTTTAATGTAAACCCTATGGAACTATAACAATCATTTCAACTACAAAATAAACTAACTACAACTTTGCATTAATCAAACATGAAAAACCACAAGCAGTAAACCTCCAACCTCACCATTCATTCAATCCCAAAGACATCCACAGGATTCATTCTTGAAATTGGTCAGCTATTGCCTCAAGTCGACTACCAAGAAACGAAGAATTAAAATAGAAAATAGAAAACCCATACAAATGCAGGTGAACCAACAAAAAGCAAAATGCAACCCCAAAATCGAACTCTCTGTTTGGATGAATGAAAAGGAAAGAACTTTTCTCAAAATAACCGATTTAACAAAATGGTTAAAAGTTAAAACCATTTCATTTTTTTTTAAGTGAAAAATGGTTTTTTCCACAAGGAATACTTTGCTTTCCATGCATCAAAAGGGATTGCTCATACAACCCTTACTTTGTTCAAGCTCCGAAAAATAATCCATCTGAGGAAATCAACAGTCAAGAATTCAAATATAAAAAATTTGAGAAATCCAAAACACGTTTGAGATTTGTCAAAATGAATCTGAAAAATCTAAACATCTGCGTCGATTCAACCACAAGACGCGTAAAAATCCAATCTTTTATCATACATGAAACTACAAAAAAAATTCCAATCAGGATCCTACCTTGTTCCAACACTGGAAAATCAGGTACCCATCAAAGGATACCAAGAACTCAGCTCTAAAAACAACTAGTCATCAGAATTATATAAACGAACATTCATTTTTCTTTATTAATTCAATTCAAACATCAATAAAAATCCAATCTTATCATAAATGAAAATATAAAACATCTCAATCATGATCATACCTTATTCAAATCCTGGAAAATCAGAAGCACGCGTTAGGAAATCAAGGACTTAACTCCAAAACAGCCTAACACCTAAAGACGGTATCTTCTTTCCGCCTTTTTCTTTGGTGAGTGGTGACAAATACTCAGTTTCCACAATAGACGTTGCCTTCAAATGTGCCGGTCTGTCTGGTCTTCTTTTTGAGAATCTTGCGATGGGTGCACTAACGAGTGATCTTAATGTGGGCTCCAACATCATTAAAAAAAATATAAAGAAGTAAGAAAATTTTACCACAGTTAAAGGTACTCAGGTCGATTTGATCAGGTAAAATTTTAAAAATCAATCAATTTAATAAAAAAAAAAATTTTGTGGAACGCCATTGGGAAGGTCTGGCGTACACCGAGGCTTAAATCTTTGAAATGATAAATGTTTACACTATTACGATAAAAATAAATTATTCAAATAAATGTTTGCACTATTGAATTAAATATAAAAAATTAGATTTATAATATTAAAGAATAATCTCAATGACTTAAATTTATCATGAAATAGACCTTATATGGGCGCTCATGTCTAGACAGTTTTTAATTTTCTTCAAAATTAATAAGCGGCATTCTAAGTATATTTCTGTATTTAAAAGTTGAATGTTTTAATAGATTATTTCAAAATATGAATTTTATGTTATGATTCAAAATTGAATCTATAAATATATTATAAGAATGATTGAATTACTAAAATAGAATTTATTGAATTATTTTATTCTCTATATTTTAAAATAAGATAAAAATCAATAAATGAATATTTTATTGATTAATCTTACTAGTGAAAAGAAAGAAAATAATATATTTGTCGTTTTAGTGTTGATGTTTATGCTCATAGGCAAAAGGAAAGATGAATTTATTAATTAGAATAAAAAAAATTAAACTACAATATGCTTGGAAAGAAACCATAAAAGGGTAAAATTCACTCTCATGGCCTTACTTGTACAAAATTTATAAAAAAAAAAAAAATCCAACGTACAAATCAATGAAGAGGCTCTCTAATTATCTCTCCAATTGTTTTCTCAATAATCAATTTCCTTCACACAAATTTCAGTTCTACGTCTCTAATACTTAGATAAAGAATCTTTAAAAAATAAAAGAAAAAAAAACTATAAGAGGATCTGTGCAGTATATGAATATATTAAATTAGAATTTATAATAAGATAAAGAGAGAATTTACATTTGTTGAGTCACTCGAAGCAAGCGTTGATACTTTGTGTCCCTTGTCATTCTCAATAATATATAAATATCTACATAATTCAAAGTATTTTTTTATGTTCATCCAAAAACACATATATCATTGTATATGCTTATGATGTTTGAATTCTAAATGGGTTAGACATTTGAATTCTAAATGAGTCAGACATTTTAACATGGACAAAATTTGTTAGGAGACATAAAATCGAGTGAAATTCTCATTTTACCACTCATCAAGTATCGGTGTACCAATAACACATAGCTCTACATGTCTATGTTCTGCATATCGGTACACCGATACTTGATAATCATTATATCGGTAGAGGTAAAATGAAAATTTCACTCTATCCCATTAACAAATTTTACCGGTGTTAAGATGAACGTCCTTTAGCTTTTTAATTGATTCTCTACCGTGAAAAATCATTGAAAAGTGAATCATATAATAAGCTTTCATGGTATACGCCTTAGATTTTGGAAGTATGGAATGCCCTCTTCGGAAAGCCTTGTTTTCCATGAAAGTGGAAGTAACTTTTCCATTTCATGGAATTCTAACGGTGATGTCCGGGGGACGAATAAAAAGGAAATAGAATGTTATTGTTGAAGTTCTCTCTCCATCAATCATCAACGATGATTGAGTTATTCAACGAACAAGTCTATCCTACGTACTCCCCCATTTGACTAGACCGAGTTAACTCAAGATTGATAATCGAATGATTAGAACATTGTATGTTTTATTTTGAATACAAATTTCAATAAATTTAGATGTAGTCAATATCTCATTCTATATAACAGAAAACAACAAAAACGGTTGAAAATCACATTCTTTTATGTGAGACTAATTCTACACATATATATAAAATCAGGGGTTAAAATTTTGGTTCAGCCGACCTATCGGCTCCGAAATTCCTTTCTCCATTTTTTAGATTTTTTTTTTAATTTTTGAATTTAAAAAATGAAAAAAATAAATAAATAAGGAATTTAAAAAAAATCTTAATACATAAATATTGGTTGATATCTTGGACGATATTCACCAATATTGGCCGGGCCCAGTGGCAAAATGATTTTTTTTTTTTTAAAAATAACGATCGATATCGGTCAATACATATCGGCATAAAATTCGGATATCGCTCGATATCAGTGGAATATCGCCAATACAATACGTATCGGCCGATATATAAAGGGTTTAAAATCCAATATATATCAGCCGATGTTAAAGCCCTTGTATAAAACCATTCGCAATCTTCTTGTATTATATAAGTTGAGGAGAAATCGAATCCAAGACTTCTATTCTAATCCTATAAGCTTAGATAAATTATGTTAAAAGAAGATAATAACATTCATACAATGTAAGTAATATAGATACCTATCAATAAAAAAGAAAATGTAAACTTGCATTAACTGAATTGTGCTCCTTTATTTTCTTTTAATGAAAATAGTTCGCCTTTAACAATGAGACCCGAGAAATCTTAGGCAAAATTAAATTATTTTAAAAATTTTGAACACCTTTTGCTTTATTAAAATTATATAAATATCCCTTTATAATTTATATACAGTAACATTTGATTCATCCTACCATTTTTTATGTGCAAATGTATCTGAAGTTCCTGCTTAAAAAATGTTTTTTTCTAAAAAAGAAAGAATTTTATTTTTGTTTAATTTTTTTCTGAAAAGGGTGAAATGCAATATTTATTTTTTAACTTTATCCATTTTAAAAAGATTTATTTTTCTACATCCAAAGATAGTCCAATACCCAAGTGCTCGTAATAACCATGAATTGGCATCTTCTGTATTGATCGGTCACAGTTTTTCTGATTGCAATGGCGACGGGGAAGACAATATGAAATATGATAGTGTTCTGAACTTCTTATATCAACGGTTAAAAGTTTGATCAATACCTCAAAAGTTTGGGAAGATATGAAATCAAATCTTTTATCTTACCATACTCCAAGTTGGCCCAATCAGACGTGTGACAAATCATGAGTGAATCTGAAAACATTACTCTAGTCCATACAATTGGAGCCATCTTCTGCAGTCCATTGGTGTGGCAGGACCACTTAGGGGTGTTCATTGGTCGGATTCGGATAGGACTTCACTAAAAGAAGCTCGAGTCTGATTATTTTAAACAAAGTTCGAGCCTATTTGATTAAGCCCGATTATTTTGCTATCAATTTTTTTAACATTGCATGAGTAAGCAAGAGAGAGGAGGAAGAAGAAGAGACGACTAAAGAGGGAATCTAGAGAGGGACGAGAGAAGAAGAGAGTACTTGGAAGGGGAGACAGCTACCAAGAGGGATGAGAGAGGGGCGACCGCCGACCGCTGCAGAGAGTATTAAGTTAGGTTAAATACAAACGGGCTTAAGTTAATTACGACGGTCCACTAGCATACTTCAAATTAAAGCCTGAGTCAGGCCTAGCCCATCGAACAAAATTCTGTGTCTGAAGTCTGAACCGGTTTGTTTAGCTCAGTTTCAGGCCGGGTTCAACCAAATGCACACCCTTAGGACACTGGTGCAGCAAAGAGCTCTCTACTGGAAAACTATAGCCATAGGAATTGGCTCCCAAGGATTCACTTATAAAGGAAAAAAAAAAGTCCACAGTGAATTTCATATTCAACGGATGATTGAGATGCTGACTAGACGTCAGAGGATCTCACATTTATCAGATGAATGGATATGATCACCAAAAAGTCTAGGACCTTTATTTCTGGCCCGCATCTTCCCCGGCTTCTACGAGAAAATAAAATACTGTGCAGCTGTAAGGGATGGATCTCTTAATGGGATTTTCTTGTGTTCATCTAAGAGTATGATATTAGTGTGTACTTTTATTAATTTAATTTAAAAAAGAATCATATAATTGGCTCTTTATGTTTAATACAAGTCGTGCATCTAGCAGAGCAGCAGAGAGCTCTTCAGTTTGAAGAGATAAGTCATCATCACAGCGAAAGGACTGTAGAAATGAAAATGGGGTTCTCAGTGAATTGGACTTATCCTTGTATTGGTTGCTAAATACTAAGATTGAATTTCCAACTTTTTGAAAAATCAAAGTTTCATGTTTTAAAAGTCCTATATTGACGGTGGACCTTTGGGTCTTGGAGTTTATAAGCACAGACACTCTCTCATTTCAAGCTAGTTTTTAAGAATGAATTCTACCATATGTTTTACATGCTATCAAAGCCATACTCCCATGCCAACGAATGTACATTCAAGGGATTCCAAGTCGGACAGGATGGTCGGTGACGTTCTATCCGTTGGAGAGTCTTTTTGAGAGGGGGGATTGTTGGGGCAGCGAACGAGTCCCACATTAGTTGTGAAGGGGGGTTTAGGATTTTATAAAGGACTTGAGTCACTCCACCTATTAGACTGGTCTTTTGGACTGCATACTCAGTCTCAACAAGTGGTATCAGAGTAGGAGTACCACTGAGATAGATTAAGTTCATATCTTCAGCCCTGCGTGGAGGGAGAGAGCCGAGTGTCTCCAGTCCTGACGCTGAGGTAGAATGTTAACAAAAGTTTCAAATTGATAGTGGACCTTTGGTTCTTGAAGTTTACAAGCACGTGAGTACCCTCTCTTTTAAACTAGTTATTAAGGATAGTTCTACTAATATATTTTACATTTTCAATATCCACAATCGTGATTTTCAAACACAAACTGGTTGACAAAGTGAGAGCTACAGTACTACAAAGCCATACATGAGAAGACTTCTCGAGTATGTTTCGTGATTTTCAAACACAAACTGGTTGAGAAAGAGAGAGCTACAGTATTACAAAGCCATTCATGAGAAGACTTCTCTGAGTATGTTTTGTGTACTTTTCTCTCGATTTTTCACATAAACTTGACAATTTATAACAACCAGAACAGGAGGGGCACATATAATATAATACATTATTCTCTTGTAAGCAGTAAAACCCTCCTCCCTTTTACTCCACATAATCCCACATTGATATGTTCGCTTGTTTTGGATCTTTTTTATACATAAATATACATATAATTCCAAGCTGATACCCAACCATGCACGTATATTAATTCTCTTGATCATGATTGGAAAACCCTAATCATCCTTGCTCCAAACCATTCACCACTCTTCATTGTTGTTGTTTTGTTGCAGGAGGACCAAACCTAGAGGAAAATCCCAAGTTGGGATTCTCATTTTCTTCATCAAAGTTGAGAGCATAGCTTAGAGGGTCATACCTGAAACTGCCTGTTTTTAGGTGTCTCTCTCTCTTTTTCCATGGAAACCTAAACTTCAAACGGCCCCAACATGAAAAGAACCCTGATTGTTCATCTTCTTCTTTGAGGGACTTGGATTTCTTCATGGGCATTTTCCTTTTCTTCCTCCCTTTGAAGAAGGTTTGGTGACATGTAGTCTTTTATGGGGTTCCTTCTTTCCTTCCGCTGTGGCTTGAAGATAATACCTTTGGATTTGAGGGAAAATGGGCTTTTTTGAGTGATGGATATCTGTCCTTCAGGTTTTCTCTTTAGGGATGCTGATTCTTAGATTGTATGATGCCGGTTAAGAGGCCAAAAATGACTACGTAGGCAACGAACCTTTCGTGTGTGGATGGTTTTTTGCAAATGTGATTTAAAACTATAAAAAAACCAAGTCAGTCCAAGTCTATAATTTTTTTATCTGAGCAAGTCAACAAATTTTTTCAATTTTTTTAAACTCGAACAAATTTTCCAACTTGATAGAATATTGAATTGACTAGTTTTTGAACATTGTCCGCAATGCGAATAGCATTCAATTTAATTGATGTATATTCTAAATTAATTTAAAAACAAGTGCTAAAATGGGTCCATTCAAGTGGGCTAAATGTAAAAACTAAATTTTAAACAACAATTAACCACTTATCAATAAAAATTAGGAGCCCTTTTTAAAGTGTTTTTTTTTAATTAATGTTTTTAATTATAAAAATATGAAAAATTTGGTTTCAGTTCAAGGTCACTAACTTGACAAGAATTTGATTCATGCCAAATTATACAAAGCGTGTTTCTAGTTTACTCTACCCACTAAAAATAGGATATTTTATTTATTTGGATTATCATACCATGCCAAACTTATTTTTATAACGAGATAGGTAAATGATTTGAGTAAAATAGGCCTAATTGCTGAATACCAAAGTACTCCCTATAGAGCACCTGTTTCAAAAAGTACACCCTATAGAGGTGATTTGACTCGAACTGAATTAACTTACCCAATTTCAAATTGGCTTGAAGAAATGGATTAAGTTACGATTGATTCAAATGAGGATTGAATTACTACACTAAGTAATAGAAGATACTAACCCATATTTAAAACAGGATATTAGAATTAGGGTCCCCGTTTACACACCCCGAAAATCTCTATCTACACACCTGTTTTCGGATAGAAGTGGCTAATTATCATTTTGCCCCTGCGTTTCCGTTTGAACGAATTCCCAGTTTCTTTTGCCATTCGTTCGAACTAATAGACACATGCTCCATCTAATTTGATTCGTTCGAACTAATCCCCTTTATAAATCCATTCGTTCGAATGAATGAAACGGGTGAACAGTAACGCGAGTTACTGTTCACCCGTCTGATTCATTTGAATACGGGTGAACAGTAACGTGGGTTACTGTTCACCCGTCTGATTCATTCGAATGAATATGAATCAGGCTGATTCAACTGATTCCTTCGAATGAATGAATCAACCTGATTCATTCGAATGAATCAATTTTTTTAAAAATTTTAAAGTTATTTTTTAAGTACTATATATTTTCAAAATTTCTCAAATTAAATATCCAGACTAATTACAATAATCTGATAAAAATTTAACACTTCAAGGTCTTTTGACACTCTTAAATATTTAAAACACAGTATTTTACAAATAAGGGTATCCCTAGGGCGTGCCGAAAACACATTTAGGAGTGTCAAAAGACCGTGAAGTCTTAAAGTATATTTATCAAGTTATCGTAATTAGTCCGGATATTTAATTTGAGAAATTTTGAAAATACAATGTGCTTAAAAAATAATGTGCATCGTGTATTAAATAATAAAATCTCCTTTAAAACTTCAAAGTTATTTTTTAAGCACTGTGTATTTCCAAAATTTCTCAAATTAAATATCCGGACTAATTACGATAACCTGATAAATATACTTTAAGACTTCAAGGTCTTTTGACACTCCTAAATGTGTTTTCGGCACGCCCTAGAGATACCCTTATTTGTAAAATACTGTGTTTTAAATATTTAGGAGTGTCAAAGACCTTAAAGTCTTAAAGTATTTTCATCAGGTTATCGTAATTAGTCCGGATATTTAATTTGAGAAATTTTAGAAATACACAGTGCTTAAAAATAACTTTAAAATTTAAAAAAAAATTGATTCATTCGAATGAATGAGTTGAATCAGCCTGATTCATATTCATTCGAATGAATCAGCATGATTCATTCCAATGAATCAGGCTGTTTCATTCATTCGAATGAATGGATTTATAAAGGGGATTAGTTCGAACGAATCAAATTAGATGGGGCATGTGTCCATTAGTTCGAACGAATGGCGAAATGAACTGGAAATTCGTTCGAACGAATGGAAACGCAGGGGCAAAATGGTAATTAGCCACCTCCACCTCAAAACGGGTGTGTAGAGAGAGATTTTCCGAGTGTATAAACGGGGACCCTAGAATTAACTCCCAACCTAACTAATCCACTCAAAGTGCACCGTAAACTAGGTTAAACCAAAACTCGGGATCATTTTCTTTCAATGCAAATGGGGACATGAATTACTTTACATTTCTATTCATGGACTGTGACAGCATAGGCTTCTTAACAAAATTTTAGAAAAGTTATCACAGGAAAGAAAAAGAACAAAATTTTAGACAATATTACACTTTTTTTTTTATGACCAAGGTATTCAAATCTCTTAGAGCACTCGGCTAATCCTTGAAGATCTTCGAAACATGTACAAGTCTCTCTATCCACATACACTAACTAATTCTACGGAGAGTAGCCTTTTGAGATGGAGTGAGAATCGAACTCAGAACTCTTTCTTCATGAGACGAGTTCTAGCCACCCCTTTAGATCAGAAGATAAAAATCACTGGAAAGAGTCCACTCAAGTACAGCAATGAAACATTACAGGCCTCGGACATTTGCTTAAACCAAACATAGCCACAGGTTTCACCTCTCTCCTATATCAACTGATGTTCATTGGCAGCCTAAGATGATGATGCTTTGGCCCCTTCAATTCTCAAATCCTACCCACCTTCACGGGCTTCTAGGTCAATTTGACACTACCACCTCAAACGAATTCAATATTTTTTTTTAAGTTCTGGAGGTGTCCAGGCATCGCATCCAATTAGTTCTTCAGGATGTGTGAAAACCTCCCTATCCATGTACACCGGGTAATTTGATGGAACCTTACTCTATAGTCTATACATATTCTATAGGAAGTGGTCTTTCATTGAAGTTCCAATAGTTTGAACCCATTACCTCCTTCAAGAGGTCTTGCTCCCAAACCAACTGGGATAACTCTTTAGAGTTAAACGAAGTCAAATCTTTCTGATCAAATACAACATATGCGACTGATGGTCAACATAAGCACCACGTAATCCAGTCGTTTCAGCTATGCACATGAGGTAGAGTTTCAGTTCCCAATGCCTACTCAACTGCCCAGGAACAAGTCATTAGAAATGTTTGTACTGCATTTGGGAATCTTCATGGATGCACAATTTTATGCTTCTTACCTTAATGAGACGATGAGTAAATACTTGGATTCTCACTTCTGAGCATCTATGATATGCATACACAGCAGATCCTATTCGTGAATTTAGTTTGATATGGTTAAAGAAGCGCCAAGGTATTCCTTATGATCCAAATGGAAAGAGCGTCCGGATGGTTTGCAGGTCTAGGGCATTCTGATGGACCAGTAATGAAACGAGAGGAACTGGCCATTGTTACATGGCTATGTCACATGCAGGTTTAGTCCAAATCTACTGCAATTTTTTGGCTAGTGCTGCAACAAAGACAAATTCCTAATCAACTACAAGGTCAAACCTGTACTCATCATGCAGGAAGAACATCCCTCTAAATAGGTATTAAAATACAAAACAGCCATGGGTTTGGCTTGGCCTCTGCTGCAGCAACATTGAGGCAAAATAACCACAAAACCCAGAAACAGCAATCGGCAAAAACACACTACATTTCATGATGCATATATCAGAATTCCATACAACAGACCAGTACCATGAAAAACAAAGACAAATTCCTAATCAACTACAAGGTCAAACCTGTACTCATCATGCAGGAAGAACATCCCTCTAAATAGGTATTAAAATACAAAACAGCCATGGGTTTGGCTTGGCCTCTGCTGCAGCAACATTGAGGCAAAATAACCACAAAACCCAGAAACAGCAATCGGCAAAAACACACTACATTTCATGATGCATATATCAGAATTCCATACAACAGACCAGTACCATGAAAAATTTATTAGCGTCCTTCGTAGATCATAGGCACAAGGAGAAAGGGTTGACCTCTAAAAACGTGGAAGGAAAGACAGATATGCTAAATAGTGGAGTGACTGACGATATGGTTTATGATAGAATCAAATGGCACAATAGAACTCAAGAAGCAACCCCAGATAGATGGGATTCTGGCCTATGATGATGATTACGATGATGTGTCTTTGTTAATAATTCAACAAGAAGCAACAAGAAGCAACAGGAAGAAGTGTGATTCACTTGAAGTTGCTTCATGAAAATATCCATTCAAAATATTCATAAAAATGTACCAGGGATTTGGTATTAAAGCATGGTAGCAGTATAGTGCCATATTAAGGAAGCAAATACACGATACCCATATGAAAAGCTCATCAAAGCAGGTGTCATTCAACAATCAGTAAATACAGGCAGCAGACCATAAAGAGTGATTTCAGATTCTGTCATCTGTAATCTCTGATTCTCCACTTGCATCCAACTATCCATGCAGTGTATCACAGGTTGCATGGGAGTAATGAAACGATCAGGCACCTTCTCTCAACAGAAAAAAGGATCCTAAAATCGAACCAAAACTAGAGATTCCCCAGATAAAATCAAGCAAAATAATTTGCTATAACAAACAACTAACAATCTTCATCATATTCAACAAAGCTTTACCCCATCCACCTATGGTTAGCTTTCTATAAATAAATAGATTGAAATTTAAAATGTACTATCTAACAAAATCAGAAAATGGGGCAAGAGCTACAAAAGGATAATAAGTAAATAACTAAAATGTAAAAACATAAGAAAGAAAAATACATTCAAAACATTTATCAAGTAAAGGATACCATGCTACAACAAGAAGCTTCAACCATCATTTAAAAATCATTGTCATGATAGCCAAAGCTAGGCAAACCAAACAATATATATGAGTAATGATTTGATCACAACAGTCTCTCTCTCTCACCCGTTTCAATTTGATCTCACCATTAGATTGAAATCCATCCCAAAATGACTCCAATTTCGCTGTTAATCTTTGAACACTTGAAAATCATGGCTTCTAAAATCCAATCAATGTAATTTTTTATGGATTACATCCAAAAAGACCTTCAAAATGAACCCATCCCCACAACCCCATGTCATCAGGCCCACAGCCCATTGACTGCCATTCATGCACGGTATCGCCCAGCTGAAATGGGCTCCCCACACAGACAACAGACACACACACACACAATATTCTCTTTTTTTATTGAAATGAAATAATATGAAAGACCATAGAATATGAAGAATGGCTCTCTCAATCTACACAATACTGTCTGTATCACAAGCACAGAAATTATCGCTTTACAGTCAGAATGCACACACAAATTCCCATAATTGTATTGAGCACCAAAACTCACTCTCTCTCAAGACCATAACATGGTAAAGGTAACTATAACAGAAGAACATAGATGTAGCATCTATAGCAAGATCATAGTGAAAGCATAATGCTGCATTAAAGAATTCAAAAATGAAAATCGGTAAGATAAGGATTTTTTCCTATAAGTGCCATGGTATTGAGTATGAACACACAAGGGACATAAATCACCTTTTTTATCTTAAAAGATTGTTTTATATAAGGGTGCGTATTTATAGGCACATGAAGTTAGTAACAGGGCAGGAATTTTTTTAATATTTATAAAGCTATGAAGAAAACAGAAGTGTAAGTCAAGCTACACAATTTTATAACAAGAAGAGATTGCCTAGTACATAAATCTTTCTGAGGAACAAATCAACTCATATCAAACTGTTGGAAGGATGAAGCTACCGCAGATTCTTTTCTGTCTTTATGAAAATCGAAGCTGTTTCTGTTCATTACAACCATGAAAACGATCATGAGAAGGTGATAAACAACAGAAAACAAAACCAGCTCCTTTCTTCCCAAAATTGACGCCATTCAATATTCATCTGTTAAACCTCATGTGAGCAAATCTGTCCAGCCTATGTGTTAACCGCCACTTGTTGGGCAGAACTTTTCTTCATAACTCCTCTAGAGCACAGCTCACTCAGTAATTCCAGAGCCTCCTTTGTCAGACCTTCATAAGCTAAACCTTCTATGAGAATAGTGTAGGTCGCCTCTGTGGGTTTACACTCCTTGGACACCATATAAGCCAAGAAATCAATAGCACGATCAGTCTGACGAGCCTTGCATAGTCCCAAGATGACAGAATTGTAAGTTATAGCATTGGGTCTAATTCCTAATCCTCCCAATTCATGAAAGAACTTAATTGCTTCATTAACCTTGCCTTCTCTACTAAGCCCGGAAATCAATGATGAATAAGTTATTATGTCAGGACGGAGTCCCTTTCCTAACATCTCCTCCAGAATCTCTATAGCCATCTCTGTTCTCCCTATCTTTGAAAGTCCATCAATTACTGTGTTATATGTGATCAACACAGGTGAGCAACCTTTGCTACCTAGCTGATGAAGTATCTCAACTGCAACATCAACCTTCCCATCTTTGCATAATGCAGTAAGCAAAGTGTTGTACGTTACAATATCAGGAAAACACCCTCTAGATGCCATTATATCCAAGTATTCAATCGCCCGATCCATCTTTTTCTCTTTGCAAAACCCATGAAGCAATGGATTATAACTAAGTGAATTTGGTGTACATCCATGCTGTGACATTTTCTCCAAAACATCGATGGCTCGACCCAACAAGCCTTTTCTGCACAAGAAATTTATCAAGATATTGAATGTCACAACACTAGGCAAACACCCCTTTTGAAGCATATCAGCTAAGAGCTTCTCTGCATCCATCCACCTTCCAGTGCTGCACATGCTACGCAATATGATATTATGAGTGATCACATTAGGCTGACATCCATAAGAGGACATATTATTCAAAAACTTGATTGCTTCATTCAATCTCCCTTCCTTGCAAATTCCATTAATAAGAACATTGTATGTAACCACATCAGGCTTACACCCCATACTCCTCATCTCATCCAAAAGCTTCATCGCCTGCCCAACTCCACTCTCCTTGCAAGTCGCTTCAATCAAAATAGTATATGTAATAACATCAGGATAACACTCTCTCTGCAGCTGATGGTTA
This sequence comes from Chimonanthus salicifolius, assembly GCA_013350335.1. Taxonomy (NCBI): domain Eukaryota; kingdom Viridiplantae; phylum Streptophyta; class Magnoliopsida; order Laurales; family Calycanthaceae; genus Chimonanthus; species Chimonanthus salicifolius. Next base: position 70,171,370 of record CM023535.1, on the reverse strand, counting down.
AGTACTTCCATGGCTTGTTTCAACTTTCCCCTATCACATAAACTACGCAGGATTGTATTATATGTAACAACATCGGGGGCAACACTCATTCGATCCAAGAGTCGTAATGCATTGTCAATCTCACCCAATTTGCAATACCCACTTATCAAAACATTGTATGTGATAACATCAAGAATAGCTCCACACTCCTCAACAATCTCCAAAACCCGGGTAGCCTTTTTCGTCTTACCAACCCTACAAAACCCACGAATCAGACTTGTACATGGGATGATATCAGGAATCTCTCCATGACTAGCCATATTCTCCAAGAACTTCAAACCTTCCTCCAATTCCCCATTCCTGACTAAGCGACGGAGACCATCATTACTCTTGAAATCATCAAAACTGTGACCATCAACCAAATGCCCATGTGGGTCTTTCAACTGGTTTGGTAATCTACCATTAGACCTGATTGTTTCGACCTTTGTGACAGCAGAAATCCAAATTTTCGGCTTCTTTCCACTCCTTTCAGATTTTTTCATCTCACCATGAGCTGACAGAACACAGCAACATGCCTTAAACCCAACAAAACCCTTCATGCAAGAATCCCTGGTGCTCAAATTGAAGTCACAGAAAGCCCTAGCCCTAACCTCAACCCCAGCTTCTCTCTGTAAGCATTTGGATAAGGAAAACCCACTATGGGATTCTTTGGCAGGCACAACAAAATCCATCTCTTTTTTAAACTTGTTTTCCTCAAGACTTACATCCAAATGCTCATGGAGCAAAACCCAGAAATATTTTTGAAAGAATCCATGGAAAGAAGTAGAATGAGGTCTTCTTTTTCGATAAGTAAGTAGAGTGAGATTTTACAGTAGAGCGTATATACAAAGTTAGCTTATGCAACGATATGGTTTCAGTAGCTTCTTTTGAATGGATGAAAATGAAGAGAAGAAGAAGATGCAAAGAAGATAAAGAGGAATCGAAGAGAGCTTACCAGAGGTGAGAAGGGCAGAAGGGAGTATTTGGTTCAGGAGAGAAGAAGGGTTTTAGGAGGGGCTTACAAGCACCGGCACACAAGAGATTATGAACAGAAATTTAAAGGTGGAGAGATGATTTCTAGTTTGTATCTTCCTATCCTTCTAGGGCTGCTCGGTTTGGCGTTTTCTGGGTGGAACAATCACGGGTCATATAGTGTAAATGGGTCGCGTCTTAGTGGACTGGACTAAAGGATAGCAATTTGGCCCATTTGCAAATTCTAGATTTGATCATTAATACACAGTCTGTCCATTTAATAACTTGGTTTGGATTCAGATTCAGTCATAGTAAATCATGGGCTAATGAGGAGATTTTATCTGTTATGACTTGATTTGCTGTGAAATGGATGACTAACTTTTATTAAGATTTATATTAAATAATAAAATAAGTTGGTTTAATAGATATATTTTTATTTGGGATATGTATCAAAATTCAACTTAAAAGAAAAAAAAATGTTTTGACTATAATTTTAAAGGTTAAATTCTTGTTGCCTATAACACGAGTATATTTGAGTTTAATCAATCCGTAAATGCATCTTGAAATAAATTTAAATTGAATATAATTTAATTCTTGAAATGACAATAATTATCGAAAAGAAAAAGATTATAAATATATGTCCTATCAAAGCTTAGCCATTCAATTTGCAATAAACTAATTTACAATAAATAGATTATCGAGATAAAGACAATCAGCTTGAAATCCAAACGTTAAAAATATTTTGATTAAAGAAAGTAAAGCATCGTAAATAATTAAAGATTGTATAGCCAAATGAGGTAGAATTGGATAAATTCTACTTGATTGTGTGTCGTCTGGTTGGATCCGCTGTGTTTAAACTTTAAAGCTGTTAATTGGGCTCAGTAATGAACAATCACATTGGACTCAAATTTGATTATATATCAAATTGGCTTGGACTTCACCACAATATCGAGCACAGCTAGGGTTTGCAATTTTTTACCGGACCTGTGAACTCACTTGATCGGCTAAAAAAAAAATTGAGTTTGGATCATGCTTTTTAAAAAAAAAATAAAAATTGACCCGACTCCCCCTAATTCAAAATAAATACTAGTTGGGCCAAGTAGAGGAGTCCTGAACTTAAACCTGATCTGAACTAAATTAATCTACGTGGGTTCGGCCTCCAAGGCTTGTTAGAGCTCTCTTCAACCTGCTCATGGCTAGATCGATCGGTTTCGGGTCAAACAGGAAGATATAGAAGACTCCACTTATTTTTTACCTATTAATTTAAAACCATTTACTTCGCTAAGTTAAAAAAAATTAGTCTGTTGCCTCAATTTTCTATATTTAATGTGTTTACTTGAAAGTAAAGCCTTTTTTATCTTTCATTTTCTATTAAAAATGTTTTCTCATTTTTCTATTTTTTTAATTTTTACATAAATCAGATTGAGTTGGGTCAGATTGAATAAAATAAAATCCGGGTCGAATAAGTAGTTAAAAAATTTGGATTGAGTCGGGTCAAATTAGATAAAAAATATGTTAGCCTCGCCTCCAATATAGAATGAGAACAAACATTATTAAAAAAAAAAATTAATTTGAATATGACCTAATCCAACCCAACCTATGCCAATCTCCAAACACACCCTTTGGATGATAAGGCTCAAACAAAGCAAAACGTTTTAGTCATCAAGTGTAATTTGCTTGTGTCCAATAATAAACAATTCTAATTTATCAATCTAAATTCAAATATGATTGTTACATGGTAAAGTCCAAGATCCAAGGTAAAATTCATTATAATCAAGGCTGATTGAGGGTGGCAATTTTGATCCAGTCTCACCTGATCTAAAAAATTGAGTTTGAGTCATTTATATTTAAAAAAAAAAAAAAATGATCTAATCTGACTTGATATAAATTCAAGTCAAGTTGAAAAGAGGGTCCTACACCAAAACCCGATCCAATCTAAAAAAAAAACCTAAGTAATTTATTTATTTTTTACCTATTATTCTATACTTTTGGTTCATCTATCATATTCAAATTCAAGTGTCTTATATTCCCTCATTTTTTATAACTTAATGGTTCAATTTGAAAGAAAAGTATTTTTATTTTTCATTTTTATTAAAACATTCTCATCATTTTTTTTTAATTCTTTTCATTTATTTAAAAAGTTTAAGTTGGGTTAGATCGAAATTCAGTCGGAATTAAATTGAGCCAGATCATGTTTCAAAAAATTTGAGTCAGATCATGTTTCAAAAAAATTCAGTAAGATCGTGCCATACAATAAAAATTGTCATTAGATATAATCAACCAATCCTGATATATCGGTTTTTCAGCACCGTATTATATTGGCCAATAAATATTTTATCAGCCATACACACTATTTCTCGGTCGAGATGGCCGATATATCTGCGATATATATGGGTTCGACATCGGCCAGTATGATTAATATCAATCTATTTTTTTATAAAAAAAAAAAAATTTAAAACGGTGGTGGGTCCAAGTTGATATCTTGACCAATATCGGACCAGATATCGGTCGATATCCAAAATATTGGCCGATATAAGCTGATATTTATGTTTTCAATTAATTTATAAGAAAATCAGCTTCCTTTTGAGTTTTGCATTTATTTTTAATTAAAAAAATAAAATAAAAAAATACCGATATTTGAAATAAATAAAAGAGGAGAGAGAAATTTATTGGCCGAGATGTCGGCCGCCGAATTTTACACCCCTGACCAATCCAATCCAATTTATTGTCATGGACCCACTGAGAGAAAAATGTCACGAATGAACTACCCTAATTTGACTCCAACACGAAGGTTACAATACCACATGCCCGCCCACTCATGCATAAACTCATGATTCTAGCTTGAAACGAGAGCTCCAACTAACTCACCAAACTTCATCATATCTATAAATGAAGTTTGTGGCTCTATGTTACAATTTCATGATCAGATCCAGATCCAGGGGTTAAAAAATCGGCCATGCCGATATATCGGCCGATATTTTTATCTCTCATCCCGATATCGGCATTTTCTCTCTTTTCCGATATCGGAACCGTGAAAAACCGTGAAAAACAGCAAAAAACCATGATGACCCGTGAAACCCGTGAACCCTGAACCGTTGAAAACCGTGAAAAACCGTATCGGTGTTTTTTTTAAAAAATAATAATTAAATACCGATATTTATGAATATCGGCCGATATTGTAGCCGATATTCGGTATGTACGGCCGATACTTATCGTATCGGCCGATATTACTCGGTCTTAAAAAACCGATATATATCGGCCGATACGATATGTATCGGCCGATATTTGTACGTTAGATCAGATCAGTGGCCATTGCCATTCGATTGCCATCAAAGCAAGCTACTAAAATTCAGTTCTTCGTCTGACCAATGGCAGATAACTCATCTCAATTGAGACGGTCTAAGGTATCAGTAATAGTTATAGATCTGTTGGCCGATATGATATCAATACAGAAGAATACTGTCTGATAAGTAGAGTGGTTCAATCTCATATAAGTCTTTAGATTTTCCTCTTTTACATTCGATGTGGAATTATTGTTCGCAGTCCAACAATCCTCTTTTGAATGAGTCTCTTTAGCAGATAGAATGTTGTCAACCATTCCATTCGATTAAAGGATGGATCCTTGAGCTCACATGGTGTGATTTGGAAAACTAACTCTAATACCACTATTAGGCCTGAGCTTCCCGTCTAAAAAACTAATACGATAGATGGAGGATTATCCAACTATCTATCACTTCCCAAATTTGAAATCTCTAATTTCAATCCATTATCCATCATCTACCCCAACTCCTACTCCGACAATCTTGATTGCTGGCCAGTAATATTGGGGGGTTGACATCTGCCAAAGTGGAATATTTTAGGTGGTCTACTCCACCTGCCTGTGGCCCACTGGATCGACAGGTAGGATGACAAGATCAAGGGCCCCACTCTGTGTGAACTTTACCCATGTCAATGCAACATGACCCTGTAATTCCTCTTCCAACTTTCTTTTATAGAAGTATAATTTGATCAACCAACTCCCAACTGGATAACTAAAGAAGCTCTGGTGATGGAGATTAGAGACAAATGGCCAGCATTTTCACGAGAGGAGAATCTAAGAAGAAGATAGACAAGAGAAATGAGTCAGAAAACCCGGAAAACAAGAGGAATCCTTTGACAGACTGCTTGCTTTGTCGCTTCCATTGAGATGAGAAGAGGACAAGATCGGAAGTCCCCACCCTTCAGTCCTTCACTAACTCACCTAATCACGTCTCTTATTCCCTGGATGCAGCTGTTGAAGTCTGAAAGTAGAGTATGAAAAATCATATGCATAAATCAAATGATTAAAATTTTACTTTGAATACTTTACTTTTTACCACTCTTTCATATCTATTCATTGTCAGAAAAGTTACTATACTTTATAAGTACGTGGGTTTTCTTTATTTAATAGTCAGGTTCAAAGATGAGTTCTATTGATACATTTTAACGTTATATGAGAGTGAAGATACTATAGGAATGAGTCAAGTTCATATATCTAATCCTATATCAAAGGAGAGAGTTGAGTGTCTTCTGCCTTGACGTTAAAAGAGAGTGTTAGCACTGTCTCATATCGCCAATGAACTTTTGAATTATGGGATTTATAAATACATGAGTTCTCTTTTCTTAATAGTCGATTTTTTAAAACGACTTCTACTGATGTGTTTTAAAATTAACAAGTGAAATAATTAAAGTATGCTTCATTAAAAAAGAAAGAGCAAAATAATAAAAAATAAAATAAAAAGAATTTTGTAGTGCATTGGGAGCAAATTCAGTGCTCCATGCTTCCATGTCAGGTGCTGAACATGTGAATATGTGATATTCGTCAGCGGTAATCCAAACCATCTACCATGTTAGCCTCACCTTCGATTCACCTGACAAAAAATGCCATAGTTTTGGCAGATCCTTGATTTAAAAAAAAAAATGGTTCTTATCTTTTACACAGTGGGAGTAAAATTTGATCATCAATTGATAATTTAAATAATATAATATTGTTTTTAAATTCGATGAATATAATATATTTACTTTTAAAGTTTAAAAAGATAGAATAAAACTCTTTATTCACATGATTCTCTATATGTCATACCAACTAGAACATCTATGTGTCGGTTTAGAAAGCCTCAATAGAGTTTTCATCATCTAACAGCATTCATCTACCAAATAATTTTTTTTATAAACTATTTTTTTAAAGTTCAGTAGATAGATTTAATCAGGATTTATAGTGGAATGATTACATTTAATCATGATTCTGAAGCAACTAAAATTATGAGCCCCACTACTTATTAGAGGTGTCCAACTGCTTAATGGATCTCTTACCAACCTACAAATTTTCCTTTTTTATGTTTATCTTTCTCTAAACACTTGATCATTCTTCATCTAATCATCTCCATTTACCATTAAAAAATTCAATAAATCATATGCTTTTAAGCAGAGGTTTTCATCGATAGATATTTTTAAGGGCTTAAATGAATGCGTTGCAACTTAATAAACAGATCATTCAATCTGGACCCTTCGATTGATGGGCCACCTCATGGGCAGTCCATGCTAAAAAAGTGCAATATTTCTTGGAAATATTGGCATCATATTCTTTATGGAAAGCAGAATAAATGTGTGCATTTTACAGCATACAAATTTAATAAAATTAGGTGCTTTTCAATAGAATTTGAATTGCCCCCCTAAAGAGATTTTGGTATTTTCTTAATGTATCAATCGAAATTTGTTCATAGATAACAATAGTTAATACACGGTTGATGTCTCATTTTTCTATATAAATATATAAAATAGATCCTTATTTTAATTTAAGAAGTAATGTTTTCAAATTCAGTCTTCCATTTTTTTAGCTGAATATCTGTGTAAACCTAAAATTTTACTTTAAAGAGGACTTTTATGTCTATATAAATTTAGAAAATATATTTTATTTGATATCGCCAATAATTTTTTTTAATGCCACGTGTCAAAACTTGAGAGTGAGACAAATGTTTCAAATACAGACTAATATTTTAAATATTAACCCCTTTTTTTTCCAAAGATCTCTACAGATACTAGCATAATCAAAAGACATAATGGCAGATTTAATTTCCTAATTTATGAGGTAATTCGACCTCTTTCAATTACCTCAATTATCCTAATATCCTCACTGGCTCGGTGTCCATAAAACTCGTCCTAATATCACAAGATTTCAGGGTGTAACTCCATCTAGCTGAACGGTTCAGATTCATGAGTTCAGCCACAGAGGTAGGTTCCCAAATATGGATAGTTTAATGTTATATATTTTCTATTAAAATCATAAATAAATATATCTATATAAGTCCAATAGAATGTAGGGTGAACTTGGGTTGGGTTTTAACTTAACTCGTATGACCCGACCTGAGAAATTAAGTGGATTGGGTTTTATATTTTTAAAATTAGAGTCGGATTGGGTTGAAGGGAAAAAAAAAACTCAAATTAAATTGGGTTGAATCGGGTCAAACTTTTTTAAATTTAATCTAAATTGACCAATTTGATATACTCAAAAAATTTGATATAGCACTCATGTTGAGTCGGGTCAACAATTCGAATCAAGTTGGATACGATTCAATGATTTTTGAAATAGATTGGTTTGAATTTATTAAAACTTGGTCCGACCCGCTCAAATTTCAATTCTAATAGAACAATTTATATTATTTAATTTTTTAAGTCTTTAAGAGAGGAAAAAGAAAATAAATAGGAGTACTCATACAAGGCCCACCCATGTGACAAAATAATAGCAGTTTCCACACACTTATATATTACCACATCACCATGTTTTTTTCACCACATCATTATTAGGTTTCCCAATGGATGGAAAACAGATGGCAAAATCTTCCATTATTCTCTCTTTGTTTCTCTCTTCTCTTCCATACAAAACCTAGCTTCCCTCGCCTGTTTTGTTTGTTAGATCAAGGAAGGTTTTATACAATCAACAATGGAGGAGACAGATCTGACCCACCGGCAGTCGTCTTACTTTTCCGGCTGTATGGCAACCCCATCGTGGCTTCCTCTACTGCGTAACGACCCTTCTCGCTTCCACTTGCTGACTGAAGCCCCCTGTAGAAGGAAGAGGTGGTGCAGCCTATGGAGAAAGCTGGTGAAAAAATACAAGGCCATGTACACCTCTAAGCCTCCGACATTCCGATACGACATCATCAGTTACTCTCTGAACTTCGATGATGGCCGCAGGAATGACGAATGCATTCGGCATTGGCGATCACATGAGCATTCTAGATGGGATGTTTCTCGAATTAAGAAATGATAGCAAATTCGAGAATTCTTCAATAGGAGAATCTTCTCTCCAAGAAATTTTCCATAAAAGAGAATTTATATAAAAAATATCTCCTCGTTCAAATTCAGCCTTGGATCGTGTATATATTTTGTTGTGTGGATTGGATATTCTTATGAATTATATTTTAGGTCTTTCTTTTTGTCTCCCTCTTTTGAATTAATGAAATGAATATTTGGTAAAAGTATTTTGAATCTTTGTATTTCATTTACATTACAATTTTTATTTTTGACCAATAATGTGTTTTGTTTATTAAATGTTTTTTATTTGGAGGGGTTGGCCTTATGGCCAAAAATCTGTTTGGGTCTTTTATTTGATTCAGGCTCATTTATGAAGAGTCACTTTCTGTTGAATTTATCCTGATTGTAGATTGGAAGATTTACACATGCTTTGATTACAGAAATATATATTGTTTTTTTTATTTAATATTTTAGCATTTTAGGCTATTTTTAAAAGGGGATAAAATGAAAGGCTTCTATTGTCAATTGTTGTACAATATTTGATCTTTTGTTCGATCCGTGCTCATCTTTGAAGAGTCACCTTCCATTGAACTTATTTGGATTATAAATTGAGGAATTTACACATGCCTTGAAGATTAATCGGATAAAACGCCTGAACACTTTGATTATAAAAATATATATATTTTTATTTTAATACTTTGACATTTTAGGATATTTTTTAAATGGGGGTAAAATGGAAGACTTCTATTGTCAATAGTTGTACTGGGTCCATAGTCATACTCCAGATTTCAGAGCCATGTTTTTTATTTTTGAAGTGTGGCCCTCCCTGACTCTGCAGTCTCCATGTTATGGATATGCCATAACTGGAAAATGACATGTTATTCTAATTTTGACCGTTGGCCTTTTCAATTTCTAACAATCCAATATTTATTCTATGGCCAGAATCTCGCTGCTGATTTATTCATTGGAAAGAAATCTTACCTGTCTCGAGGAAAGATCTCATCTCATATCAGAAAAAAAATTCTTACTAAAAAAATAGTTTGCCTTTAATGGGATTAATGTAAGGTATTTTTTAGTAATAACAAAATAGTACTCTAATAATTTTATTTTTTTTTTAAACTGAAAACATGCTTATTTTAAATTACAATACACTATTGAGTTGGTTTGACGGTCGAAAAATCCGAATATTCTGATGGACATTGTTAGATAGTAGACTCTACTTAATGATCATAAAATTATATGAATAATACTGCAGATTGAGATCGATTGAATTATATAGATTCATAATTTTTTAAGAATAAAAATGAATAAATAGATAAATATTTTGACCTATCATATTTAATTAATTGTGTAAACATATCAAATGAAAAAATAGAAATAGTTAAATCTATTTTTTTAAATAATTTTAACATACTGAATTAAATATTAAGTGAGTTCTACATGAGACCCTGGTGCCCAACACTTTTAGTACCCAAACATTTTGTATTTTAGCCCTATAATAGGATCCCCTTATAATCAATTTAAATGGTGAAGGACTTCTGTTTCCATACACCAAGAGTGGAAACCGAATAGTACCAGAGTCCACAGAATCTAAGGTAAAAAAACCGGTTTATCATTGAAGAACCCGATTGTATCTGCAGAAGCCGGCCGATACACATCTGTTTGTACTCGTCTGTACTCGTCCGTCACTTATCTAATCTCTGACCGCAATGAGTTGATACATTGTGAACGGTACTTATCGGCATTCATTTTTTCAGTATATTGTATCCGATATGCAACATATCAACCATATTTTTTAAAAGTGCACAGAACAGAGACCAAAACCGTATCTCGAAGCAAGAATTATTGAGAAACAGGTGTCAACGTATTCCTTGCAGAAAATTGAATTTAAAGGTTCAAACCCAGTTGTAATGTTGTATTAGTTAACTTTGCTGTTTTCCTTTTAAACATTTCAGTATTTCACTAATAAAGCCTATGAACATTTTTATAGTATCCCATTTAATTTTAATAATAAGTGAGAATTGGATAAAATCTGCAGAATGATTTTGCAGGCCCAGCCCATCTTATTCTCTCATTCCTCAGACCAAACAGCCCATTAACACATTATGGATCAGTGCATTTTATTATATGTCAATAGCAACAAATCAATATTATTGTCTGCTTAGATAAGATTTGACCTTACACTTTACAACTTTACAAGCTATTTGATTTGGTATGGGCCTAAGTTTTCTAGACCAATCACAAAATTTAAAGAATCGTTTGCGAATTTATTCAAAGAATTTATTCAAATTTTTTGTTCTCTACGTCAAAAGTCTCATTTTTGTAAAAAGTAAATGAGATGTCTCGTCAAATAAGAAAAGGTCTCTCTTTTTCTTATTAAATTATTCTCTCTTCCTCATAAGAAATGGATTCATTTAAAAAAGAGAAAATTATCTCATATTTTTATTATTAATAAAGAGCCCTCGATTCATAAAAGAATACTACAGTGACTATTTTCTTTACACTTCACTTTTCATTAAGTAAAAAATAAAAAACCATAACTCTATCATATTATATTGTTATTATATTGCATTTCACATATTCTAAACCATAACTCTATCATGAGTGATACTTGTATGTTGTCGTCTTCATGACAATTACCATGACAATTATTGAATTTACCATTTATTTAAAATAAATAAATTCAACTATTCATGAAAAGCTATTCAATAGTTAAATAGGTGGTTGATGGCAATATATGATCATTTCACTTTTATAATTTTTAGTTAAATAATTTATAGTGTAATTTTTAGCAGTCATTTATATAATTTAATTGACAAGTAAATTTACTCTAAAAGATAAAGTTAAAAATGATCGTATTAAAAATAACTTATATAAATGACAATTTAAAAGTGACTTTTTGAAGTTGTTTGGCTATATTAGCAAAAGACTGGTAGACTAGAGACAATTTATGTATTTAGAGTTGAAAGGTTACTAATTATAAATACAAAGAAAAGAGATAAAGCATTGAAAATATAAAAAGGAAAAGACGAAGAAATATATGATAGACATTAATGTGATGAGTGCAAAATTTATGAAAGAGCATTTTAATATTCAAAAATAAATAAATGATATTTTAATATTTGTTGTTGGCAGTCAGGGGTTTAAATCTCGGATATCATTCGATATCTCAGCTGAAAAATTTCTCACTCTTATTTTAAAAAAAAATGACCTTTATTTGCTGATATCGGCGGTATATATCACCAATATGTATTGGATATCGACTGATATCTCAAATCTCAACCTAGATACAAAAGTTTTATACTGTATCGGCCGAGATTTGTTTCCTGGTGCTAGTGGTAATTTAAATTATGATGACTATTATATATAAATAAAAAAATGTTTGATATTGTCAAATTCAAGGGAGTAGTTTTATTAATTGATGTTAGAAATTATATTTAAGACAACAATTTGAAGCTATTTAATTTTTTAGAAAAATTAATATATTTTACAATTTTTTTTATGTAATCCTTGAGCTACTACGTATTTTTTTCATATTATCTTACATTCCACGTGTCACATTGTAAACAATTGTTACCTCGACACGCTAGCATTTAGTTCAACTCCGTTGTCTTCACTCTTCAGAAGGCGCTGGAGCTTTCAATCCTGTCAGTTTGATATTTTTCCTCTCTCGCGCTCTCGGTTGTCCTTTTCCCTCCAGGTGATTTCTCCTCTTTTGCTGTAATATCAGATCTTCTCTGCTTCTACTGATCCCTCCTCCTTCCTTCTTCTTGCCCTAGATCTCCATCTTCTTTCGACTCTAGTCTTGCTTTCTCCGTCTTCAAAAGAGACGATTCAGCTGTCAATTTCCGCCATTGGTGGATATTTTCTTCTAACTTTAGATATCTTTTTCATTTTTCTCTTCCTGAATTATCAGTTTTGATTCTTGAAAATGCCTTCTGTTTTCTGTTTTGATCCTTTATAAATGAATTCTTCGTAAGAAACCGATCTGTTTAATTTATTTGTGTTAATCCTCAACCAGGTTGTACAAATTTGAACTCTTCAAATTTGAATTCTATTTTATCCTAATCCTTTTGTGTTAATCCTCAAAGAGGTTGTATTGTAATCCTATTTATACTTAGTGATAATGATAGATGAGTATGACATTTTATTGTAGAATCTGATAAGCCTGCGGTTGATGATCTGATCAATTTTTTCTCCGCAGCCGCCGCAGCCGAAACACGAGCAAGTACAACTTTGAGAATGTGTTTCATTTCCATGTGCTTCTCATTTTCAGGTAAATGTTCTTTTGCTATTTTGTCTATGATGTTGATATTTTCTATTTCAATGCTTTTGTACATTTTGATTGTATTTCCATATTCTCTTTACTATTTAAGTACATTTTTTTTTTTTTGTTTTATTCAATAGCATTGCTTATCACAAATGCTTTTGCTTATTATTATCCACCTTTCTTCTTTATTATATATATTTTTTTTCGATTTTTTTATGTCTTATTCTGAATTAAAATTTGATGTATTTAAAAATAGTCGACGTGTCACATAAATTTGGGATTTGATATAGTGGATGTGTTACATCTACGCCTCAATTGACATTCACTCACCTACCTTTCAGCTTACTAGGTTCTAGTTGATGTGAGCAGCGTTTTGCAGTTGCTACAGAAATGATTGTTGTAATATGTTTTAAAAATGAAACTAGATGCCAGCAGTATGGCTGGTACATGCTGTGCTTTACTACTGATCCTATGTTTTTCACTATCTTGATAATAGCCATGTTCTGAAATGGGCATGGAATTGTAGCTCTTACATGTAGAGAAGTATAATTAAATTTTTGCTGGCTGACTTGGATTTTAGAGGGAAAACATGCTCTTGGCATCGCTTCTTTCCACATGCTTTTACCCTTTTTTGCTTTTTCGCTGTATATGCTTCTACATTGTGCTGCCTGTAGCTAGTAGAAGTTTGTAGATTGTATGGAGGAGATTATTGTATCAACTTTGCATTTATTATAGGTTCCTTTAGATGGGAGAAAGGCTTTGACAATTACTATGGCACCGATGACGGCAACGATCATGATGATGTGAATTCTATCTCTAGACTCAGCCTCTCAAAACCCCTGTTTTTTGTCATTCCACAATCTATTTTGTCCTTTATCCTCTCAAGCCTGGTGTAGCTCACTTGCCTTGAGTTTATGGAAATAGATCAAAAGTCTTGGGTTAAACCCTCCTTGGAGTTACCCAATGCACAAGGCTTTTGGGCGATTTCACGTATTTGTACGATTAGTCTTATCTCCAATGTGGTGCGGAATGCCCATGATAGTCACAAAAAATGAAAGTTTTTGAAGACCTTTCTCTTCTCCTTATACTTTATAGTTCATCGGTTCTTTGAGATGGAGCTGTTTCCAGTCTTTTACACATGTTCAAACTGCCTTAAGAGGCATTCCCTCATCTTCTTGTTTTTGCATTTGATAATGATGATGATGATCATGCTTGCCAAATTTTTGAATGAATAATTACGGTTCCCATTCATGGTTGCGAACTTTTTCAAGCCATTGAATTGAAAGACATGTTATGTAGGGGGGTTGAAACTTCAGTATTCAAGAGAACTTATTGATTTTTCATTTTTACCTATGGAGATCTATTACAGAAATTTATTGATTTTTCACCCATGTTGAGTTTTCATGGGTCGAACAATGTTCATATAACTCTTTGTGAGTTGTTCCAAGTTGAGAGTTTCTGTAACACTTCTATCCACTAATTTTTAAAGCTTAGTTTTCATTTTCTCAGGTAGAAGGTAAAAAATCCTTGATATTATTTCACTAAATGATCTCGAAAAATTCTTAAACATATGATTGATGACTTTTGGAGTCTTGAAATGTGGTTTCTCAGCTAGGACATGTTTGTTTACCAGTAATAAACAGAAGTTATGATTATTCTGTATTGTTTGTGCATATGGTGATTTTTAGAATTAACTGGACAATTCAATAATTTTTTTGGACATATATATGTCCCAACTTTTGCATGTCATATGTTTTAGATTTACTATTTTTATTTTATTTATTTCAACACAGCTGTACTTTTCCATTTTAATTTGATATTTAAAAATAAAATCATATTTCTTATTTTTGTTTCTTTAAACCTTTAAGAAGAGTTTAAACACCCGTTTCAAATGAAGTGGTTAAACACCTTTGTTGACGTCTTCAGTATCCCAATGAATCTTGAACCAATCAATGCTTTGAATCCTTCAATATGGCATAATCAACCCTTGTTAGTAACCTTACATGCATGCTTGTGCACACATATAAGAAGGTAATCCTTGTGTCCTGGGTTGCAACATATTAAGCAGTGCTCATGCCCTAAGCACTGTTAGATATGTTTTTAAAATACTTTGTTAGGACGTTTTAATCCCACCAAAGTAACTACTGTTTGTCCTCTCCATGTGCAAACTCTAATGGTTGGGGGCTCTTTTCGTAGATTAAATTGTGCTTGTGGTGTTCCTCATATTGCAATAGTGCAATAGCAATAGTGCAATACTATTGGTTTGACATACTCAAGTTGCTTACCCTGTTTCTCCTTCATCTGATGGATCCCCAATGGAATTCTCATCCCAACGCAATGGTAGCCCCAATTTCCATCATGCTTCACTTTTGCCCTCATGTGCATGTTCCTTCAACTTTGATTATACCTTGTTGGCATTCCTTAAGCCCTTTGGTTTTTTGGCATTTGGAAACCAACCTTCTAAATAATGATGATACTTTGAAAGAATGTGCATCTAATCTAATTGGTACCTGTTTAACTAATAACATTATTGCAATATTAGTACTTTAGGACATGGAGAAAGAAGAATATCTTATTACATTTAGTAGTGGGCAGTTTAGGTTTTAAATAGATTTTTTTCTATTTGGGCATAGAGAAGTGACCTATTGTAGGGATTGCAAAGTTATCACTTGTGAAAGTCTCACAACACAACATAGATTTCTACTCTCGACTAGTTTCACTTGAATCTTTCGTTGTGGTATGAAGACATTTTCCACTTCTTGGAGGCATTGTAGATTAATCTTTTGATTAGGTCTTAGTGGATTTTTTTCCACTTTCAGAAGTTAGTAGATGAATGGATGTAGATTGGTCCTCTTGGTGGGGTCCAATGACTTACTCTACTTGTTAGTGGTTCACTTGAATTCTTTCTGTGATTCTAGGAATTTGTTCCACTTTGACTCTTGGAGAGGTTTCAAATGTAAGGTTTACTATGTTTCACAATTCTCATTTTTAAGTTCAGTTGATTTTAAAGTAGTGAACTAGTAGTCTTGGATTTCTTGAATGTAGAAGAGTCCTCTAATGGTGTTCTGATGACTTAGCCCCATTTGGAGGGATTCCTGCTTGTTTATTGAATCTTTAATGGAGCCCAAAAGGCATAAACCACTTGTTGGGGAAAGATTTCAAAGTTCCCTCAAGTATGAACATATCCCCACCTGTGGAAAGATCAAGCTTGTTACGCAAAGTGAATTAATAATCCTTAGGCAAACACAAGATCTTCTCTCCAAGAATGTGAATGTCAGAATTTGGGAATATTACTTCAAGGGTCTTAGAAATCCGGAAAGTATAGATTCCAAAGGAAGTTTTCCAAAATTTTCACCTGTAACAGTTGATAGAATTTTTCTCTAATTTTTTTGAAACATTAACACTTTTATTAATGATAATATTTAACTTTATATGGTATGCAGTATAAGAGATCCATACTAATGCAGTAAAAAAAAAAGAATCAATTGACAACAATATTACAAAATGCCGCTGAAACTCTCACATCTCTCAACTCCCACTTTTGCCAAAAGTCAACAATTAAATTTGCTGGTTATCTCATGTGTCTGAAGGACACCTCCAAGAATTTAACATGCAATCTCCTCCATTGGATCGTGTGTATCTTGGTTGCATCACTTCTGAATTCTCTACTCCATTCTCATACAGCTTTTGCTTTATTTTACTTTTTCCTAATGCAGATGTAGAACTTAATGTCATATCATATTTGTTGTTTCAGTTTACTTAATCTTACTAGATATCACTTGATTGAAACTGGAAATTTTTATGTCTGTGATGCATGCCTCCTTTTTTATTAGATCTTGATCTATTTGCTTGTGGAACCATGAAAGGGGGCAACGTTGGCTCTAATTCTCATGACCTTGTTTACATTCCTTTCTAGGGTGATTCAGTAGATTCATGATCTTGTATGAATTATTTGCTAGTTATGGTGTTGGTGGCAAATTACACAGTTAATAAGTAAAATCTGATATGATGATTACAGATGCCCCATTGCGGCACATATAAACATCAGGAATATGATTTTGAATTCCCAAGCAACTAGAGAACACTAGGAACTGTCTGTGCGTTATTACTGCCATGTAGCTTTACACTAACAATTGGTTCTTTTGATCAAATTGCATCAGACTGAAGGAGTGCTGCATGTTGATGCCGCTCTAGCTCATGTAGTCCCTATTGCAAGTAGAATGCTGTGACCATGGGCATGTTGTTGAACGATAGACATGGTAGCATCTTCCCATGGTTGTTGAATCTGCTACTTCACTGCAGCTGGAGTCTGTTGCATTTTTAACTAACATTAGTGGACTAACGAGAGATATGTTTTGTGTGGCTTTGAATTCCCAAGAGAACGAAAGACGAGAATTTTACCCTAATTTCATAGCTCTTGCTGGTATCTCATTCATTTGTTGTTTAGGCTGGCTCAGTTGAAGATTCATGGGTGCATGCAAATCCTGTCCATTGATGAATGCATTTGTAAGTAAGGAACTTTGACTCACTTCTCCACTCAATTCCCTTGTTCCATAGACCTGAGACCCGAGTGCCAACTTTAGGGCTGATTGTGACACATTTCTCAAAATTTAAGATGTGTTCAATGAGTTAAATTGAAGAGAATGTGTTGGTTTGTAAAGATTTTATTTAGTTGTTTGAAATGTTTATCAGGTCACCAAATGAATACCTTTTTTGGCAATTCCACATGTTCTTGATGGATGAGGTTTACCTTCTTATACAACTCCATATTTTCTTGATGAATAAGATGCCCCTGACAAAAGAAATAAGCAAAAGTTAGTCACTTGGAGTTGCTGTTATATGGAAGGCATATAGATTCTGTTCATTATTACAGGAAAGACCTTTCGGTTTAGCTCTTGAATTTCATCAATTAGAATTTGGTCCTGCACAAGTCAAAGATAACTTTAGCATTTGCATATAGTGTTACGAAGATCAAAGGAGTGGACATATAGCATATGGTCTCAGGACCTTCTTCATTCGAACACCACGTAAACTCATTTCCAGTTGGCTCTCCAGATTCCGAAGATCCTCGACACTCAACCCTGAGAGCTCCTCTCCCATCAATTTCCTGCAGGTAAATATCGGAGCACAGGATTTTTATCATCCAAAATTTCAACAAGTACTATTTTATTGGGATATAAAAATATACTTTGGAATGCCAGTCCCACTAGTGTTGGTTTTAGGTACTCTATTGAGTGTGACAGAAAGGAAATTTTCTTATTAATAATATTTTGTTTTGGTAGAACATGATCAACACAAGGTTGAAGCATCCTGTCTTTGTTAGTGCTAAACATGAAATGAATTCTACGAGTAGTTTGATGGTGGGTAGACTTTAAATTAACACTTTCTGTATGTGTCTTTAGATGAATGTATGATACATTGGATACTATCAGTTATTTTCAATACTTGTATTTTGATGTTGTGATGTAATCTATGAACTTCTAGCCACTTTACTTTTAGAAAGGGTGGGCAAATGTGTGAGCTAGACTTTCATGGGTCCTCTGTATTCAGATCAATAGACAGATTATGGGATTGTTGGCAAGTTGGTTAGTCTCAATTTTGATTGGCACCTTCATTGGGATTTTAAATTGGATTATAGTGCAGATGGGGTTGGTGCAGATGGAGGGTTGAGACTGCAGACAATCTTGTAGTAGCGGGGTTGCAAACAGACAAGCCTGGAGTATAGTTGTGGTGAAAGGGGAGTACTGCAGGTTAGGCAAGGTTCAAGTTTGCTAGGTAAGTGTGACAGTTATCAAGGGTTATTGTAGCTAAAAGATGGACAGCAGAAATGGTTCATGCAGATGGCGGTTCCTTTATGGGCTGCTGTCGACTCCCAAGTTAAAGGATGATATAAAAAATCAAATGGCTCTGGTACCATGTAAGATTGAAGAATTCAGTAAGTTTTATTGGTTTTTTTTTGGGGGGCTTAGCTCTAGAATTTGATGATATTTTGTTAAGAGAAATTGGTGTCTAGAAATTGCAGTATGCATATGATATTTATAAGTGACCACTTCCTAAAAAAGGTTATTCATAAATCATAACTGATAGAGATTTTTTTTTGGGAATGATAAATCTAATGAATTGTTTGATCTTTCAACCTGGGTTAATTGCAAAGTTAAAATAGCATTTATAATCGATAGTGATTATAAGTTCTGCATATGTTTGTCTATGGTATATATATATCTGTATCCACAGGTAGCACATGTATCTATACTAATGGGAACAACCTACTTTTAGCTTATTTGACAGTTGGGGGAGGTTGCCGTCATCTTATTCATTAGGGTTAAGGATGTATGTTAAGAAAGATAGTTTTCTTCAACAGGTCCATGGTGCTGGGTCTTATTTTTGATTTTCTACTTAGTGCTGGTTCATCTAAATATGGTCAAACAGTCAATGGTGGCCCAACTAAAATCAAGCCCCACAATATTTTTTGTTCTTAAATGATTTGGGTTTCAATATTTGTATACAAACTCTTTAAAGTGAACAGGGGTCTGTTGTTTTTCTATTGTTCAACTTTTTCTTTCATCAAACAAGGCACATTTAGTTCTGCATATCTCGTGTTCTCAATTGCTAAGTGCTCATTGAGTGAATTTTTTCTTACTCCTGGGAGCATGTAACTTGGGGTTAAGCACACGAAAGAAAGTACATACATATGCAATATATTCTTTTCTCAAAGTGGATTCTGTAATCTCAGCAGGTCTACATGTTATTATATATATATATATGGGATGATCATCTTGTATCTTGATTTTCACTTCTCTTCTGATCATGTCTTCCTTCTCATGGCTCTCTCTTAGCATGGCTACAGCAGGTGAAAGGTATTTATAGTTTATTCTTGTCTGACGAATTCTATACCTAGTGTTTATGTTTATCAAATGTCTATATTGAATAGAAGTAATGGTGCTCTTAGCATATACTGGACAATGCTGAAATTTATGTGACCCCTTTCCTAGATCAGACAAATGCATACGTGTTGAATTAAGTTACTACACTTCCAAGCAGGGGTTTAAATATCGGCCGATACGTATCGTATCGGCCGATATATATCGGTTTTGGGCATGTGAATATCGGCCGATATGTATCGTATCGGCCGATATTCACAATATCGGCCTTGATATCGGCCGTATTATATCGGCCCGATATCAAAATATCGGCCGATATCGGCCGATATTTAAAAAAACAAAGAAGAAAGAGAAAAATATCGGCCGATATATCGGCCGATAACGATATATCGGTCGACATATCGTATCGGCCGATATATCGGCCGATACCGACTTTTAAACCCCTGCTTCCAAGCTTGGAAAAATTGTCAGGGGCATTTTAATCATAAGATGCTTTAACCATAGATATTAAAATCGTAAGATTTACTATTTGAATGTTATGATACGATATGACTTTTATATTAAATGATTTGATCTCATGCTTAAATCCCAATTTTTAAGAATTTTACAAAATTTGACAACTTTTTACAATTTATATGTTAGTTTTCCTAAAATATGATTTCTTCACTATGATCCTAAGTCAACTTTCAAAATAATGGCCTTGAAAGCAATATAGAATCACATATAATCACCTGTCCATTTACATGTGTTTCTTTTTGCAATCTTGAACAATATTTACATAATTGACAATCAAGTTTTATATATGATACTACCATTATTTATTTATCATTTACTAGTAATGGTTTGGACCCAAAACCATAGATTATGAAAAATCTTTTTTTTTTAACATTATATTTTTTTTTTGAGAAAACAATTAAAAAATCTTATGATTTATGATATAATTTATGACTTGATTTGATTTGATCGCCAGAGTGATTTACAATATGTTTTTTATTTCAAAACATTGGCTTTAGTATAAATAAAAGCAAGAATCAAGGCCTTTTTAGGCATCAGATGCTTCAGACATAAATGCAAGTTAGGCTGAAAGAGTTTACCGATGGCGTTCTTGTAGGTGCTGTAACTGTTGCCTCATGCTTGCTGCCTCCCTTTGCCAGAACTTGTCAATACAACACAATATTTAGTTTGTGCAACATGCCCATATATTTTCACATTTATAACTAACTAAAAGAATTATATAAATGCTATCAGCTCTCTTTGGTTTTCTTTTTCTAATTGAAATGAAGAAGGCTTCATTTGAAAGGAGCATTCTTATGAGTTGTATATTAAAAATTACAATGGCAAACAAAATCCTGAAACTTGCAAATAATAGAATAGAAGCCATGGGTGTTATTCAGCAAATGCATTTCTAAAACGTGATACATGACAATCACCGGAAAAAGATTTTTTATTTCCACACTTTTAAAATAGCCATATGCTCCGTGGAATATGTGGCATTATCATTATTATACACTGCTATTATCCCATGTTTTTGGCGTAAGCTTTTTGAATTCTACCTTTTTAGTGAACTCCATAAAAAATCTTCTTTTTTGTCGATCTAAATCTTTAGTGGTCTCCCATTTTCTTTTTATCTTCATATATATATATTGTACTTGTGAATTTTTGCGTCTTTGTACTGCTATTTGTTATATTCTTCTATGTATTTGAACCTTCTTACTTGGTATTGCTTGATACCCTAGGGGTGTTGGCCTGGCGGTCAAGGATCTTGCATGTGGTAGAAAGGTCTTGAGGTCAATTTATGGTCAGACCCTCAGGGGTACTCTATGTGGGATATGTATAGAATAAGATCCCATCACTTAAACTTGACATGTGTGTGTAGAGACGTGTGCACATGTTCTGAAGGACTAGTCAGAGGTCAATTCATGGTCAGACATTCAGGGGTACTCTATGTGGGATATGTATAGAATAAGATCCCATCACTTAAACTTGAAATGTGTGTGTAGAGACGTGTGCACATGTTCTGAAGGACTAGTCGGACGAGACATTTGAACACTTTCGGTTATAAAAAAAAAAAATGATATTGCTTGATCTTTTGTTCTATTAGAACAACCTTTAGGTTTCCTGTAGTGCACTCATTTCTACTTGGATCGTTTTATGTCATAAAGAACCCAAAAGTTCTAGGCAGAACCTGGATGCTGATCAAGTTGTCCTAAAATGCACCCTAGGTGAAATCTATGCTGCATATATTGTGAAACCTAAACCAGCGTGGGATATTGTGAAGAACATTCTTGATCCCAATTATCTAGACATGCTCATAATGAAAGTAATATCCAACATAATCTTGCCATAAATTACAAGCCTTAACCATGAAAGACCCTGCAGTTAGTACACAATCACAAAAAACCATGCCAAAGACTGATAATTATATAAAAGTACAAACTGATAATTGTCACTTAAAAAAAAAGTGACTGGTAATTGATGCCATAGTAGTTTTCAAAAAATCAATTGAAGCCACAATATTTACAAGTACAATAATTAAGTGATTTACAAGTCCACCCATTAAACAGGGAATATTCTAAGAATATTCCTTGAGATAGTTGTAGAAGGCTGTATTATCCTTACGAAGTTGAATTGCACATGCATACATGTCATATCCAACATTATACCTGGATTGTTCAAATTGGAACTATTTTATTAACATTAATTCTGAATCTCGTATATGAAATGGTTTCGTCAGTGTCTCTGTTGGGTGCTAGTTGACAAGGCATTACTAGCACTTCTTCTGGGACATTGTACTCTATTTTGGTAGATCCAATCATTGTCATTTCGTCGCAGTAATGGAATCGTCTTAATTTACATTGTGTAGCATTTTTACTGATTAGGAGTTCAACATGGATTATTATATGTTTTGGTTTTGGCATTTAAATCTTATTTAAAACGTCGTTGCATATTGTTCATTACCTTGCTCGGTTGACTGCAGTTCAGTCTTGATGAAATGTGTCTGACATATTATGAGTTTGGAAAGAATGTGTAGATTTTGCTTAAGTGCTTAAGTGCTTAATTGTTTTTTTTTTTTTTTTGGTTTCCTCTTTTTGGTTGCTCTGTAGTTACACTTTTTGTGCCTTTTTATCTTTAATATATAAACTATTTTTAAAAAAAACATCTTTCCTTGCCTTGCTTTATTAGCTTTTCTTCTTCCTTACTTTAATTCGTCTCAAATCAAATACTCAATAACTCATCTAAGATGGACATTGATCAAATTATGTTCTTTGGCTTAACGACTGCCATTGCAACTGCCTCCAATCAGCTTTTAAGTAAAAATTATGGTTTCGGAAGTTTCTAAATTGTTATATCTTTTACAAAGGCTAAATATATTAATTTCTCTACTGGGTATATTATGCATTGAGTTACACTTCCATGTGGCTCCATTCCTTGAAAATTGTTGACATCTTAAGTGTGATAGATAAAATATGCAGTCGCAAATTCACATAAAGAGAAAAATAACGCTCAATTCTATGTTAATTATAGTAATAATGGTTTCATCCTGCAAGTTCCCAAAAAATATAAAATGATCACTACTAGTGATGGATCTATTAGAAAAGTCCGCCTGAATATGGGCTTTGATTGGATTAATCAAATTATTTTTTTGAAGGCCACAAATTTAGGAATTAATATTTGCATTAGAAAAATTTGTGCTCGAATATGGCCTTCGATTGGATTAATCAAGTCACTTTTTGAAGCCCAGAAGTGATTACATTTTTTAGATCATAAAAAATAGAGTTTTATTGATCCAATCAAGATGATTTTTGGTGGATGATAGTAAACCTTTTAACAAATGTATCACCACTCCAAGAAATGGAGTCCATATGTGGGAGTTTATGGGGGGTGAACATCACTCTAAGAAATGGACATTTAAGGATCATTGTTTAGCGCTGACGTTAATTTTGCATTTGTTGAACTTCTATTTGTTTTCTTAGAATTTTCCAAGAAGTTTATTTTCTTATGTCTATCTCTGAGGTTTACAGAAGCTCCTTATGCTTTGTTTAGACTCGATCATCTACCTGATGTTACTGAATTCATTTGTACTCTGATGACAACATTTCTAATTACGCCTGTCACAATTCATAAAGTACTAGTTTTGTCGACAATTATTTGCATCATCTCTGTTTGTTTCATGGGTTAGTTAGTAGTCTCTTTCAAATTTCTGCTCTCCCCATCTCTAGTTTATCAGATCACATTGCTTGAATTCTAAAGAATTTGTTTCGTGCGATTAAATCGACTGGTGTAGATATGTTAAATCTCTTTTCAGGCTTTCCCCTACAGTGTATATGATAGTTCTCTGTTTTGGCTTTGTAATTTTACCAGTCAAATAGCTTTATTTCTCTGTTTTTAACATGTTAATGTCACAAAATTGCTCCCAATATACTAGACATGGACCTAGGAATGGCAGAAAACCCAATGTTTTATGGCTAAATTTGGTCTGTGAAGGCATATGAAAGCATACCATATATCCATATAGAAAAAAAAAAATAGGGTCGGGGTGTGGTTAGCCTAGAGTTTTTCATTATCATGTAGTACAAAGTACAAACCAACTCCAGAAGGATGGAACGTAGTTATTATGATGATTGGTGATAACAAAACATGTGTCTACTACTGTTAACAAAAGTTGGTTCTTACTGAATGAATACCTTGATTTCTGAAGTTGTACTCAGCATCAGTTGATTTTCCTCTTTTGATTTGTTGTATCGACCAATGACTGATTTCATGCTGCCAATCATAAGACCCTGGTCAGCCTTTCACATTTCTAAAATTTTAAGTTTGTTTGACACTACGGAAACTGTTCAAAATATTGTAAAATTGAAAATCCATTAATTGGATTTGACACATTTCTCATCATCGTAATTCTGGTCCTGACCCAATCCAGTGGCGTCTTAAATCACATTTCTGATCAAACTCAAATCTAAGACAATTTCACATCTCTCTCTCTCACCGATACATACACATATAAACAAACAATTAGAGCAACAGATGATACTTTCCATAAAATAAAATTATAATATTTCATTCATTAGGGTGAGGGATGTCATTTGCTTGGTGAATAAAATGAAAATTTCCAAGAATTTAATTTCATTGGCAAGAAAATAGAGCACCCATGTCTTAATACACTTGCCCATAGGCTTTATTGACACTATTTTCATCAATGGTTTCATTTTCATCAAAATGGAGAAGCAATTTGATTTTAAAATCCCTGGCTAAATCTTTTATGCCGTAGATTTAGAGAAGAAATAAAGTCTTAAATTTGATATGGGATGATGATATTGAATTTTTTTTATTCATTCCTTTTGGCTGAAAAGAAAATTGTAAGAAAGATAGAAAAATGTCAGATCAATACAAAAAAAAAAAAATAGCTTTTCTCTTTTTGAAGAGAAACGGTAGGAAATCTAAGATACACTAGGGAGGTCATGGGAGTTTGAACTTGACACCTCTTTCTTTCCGAGAGGCAAGAGATTACCAGTTGAGTCTTTTTGAAAGATAAATTAGTTACATTGTTGATTGAAGAATTATTAGGCCAAGCTAAAGTTGAACATACATTGCTAGCAAATTTACAATTCATCATTATTAACAGCATAGGTCATCAATCTAGAAAGAATTCGTTCTAAGCACTTATTGCTTTTCTTGTCGTTGGAATTCTTTTTCAAAATGAAAAACAAGTATAAAAGATACTAAGATTCGAAAGGAGAATGAGTAAAGAATAGATGAGATGGAAATGAAAATAGATGTAGTAACTTGTCCTAATCAACATGTGCAGAAAACGGGAATAAGAGGAAATTCATATCTATTTACTTTTTCTCATTTGAAGAGCCAATATCTCGAGTTATTAGCATTATTTTTAAAACTTGAAATGACTTGATCATCATTTTGAGCCAACTTGTTTTTTATTTTTATTTTTATTTTTTTAAAAGCTCATGTAAGTTTCTCAACTTGACAAATTTTAAATCAAATTTAAATTTTGAATTTTTGAAAGATTTGCTATAACAGTGGATTAGTCAAGAGTCAAGACGACTCAATTATAGTATAAGTTATGTGTATGAATTATTTTGTATTGACATTGATTGATATCCACATGATATATGCTTTGCTGAAAATTAAATTAGATTTTATAATTTCATTTAACACGAGTTTAGTTTTGTAGAGAATTACACAAAATTATCGCTTTGCAAAGACTAATATGATACAAATTATAATTTTTATGTCAAGGTACTCATCCATAAATTACATGACATTTATTTGAGCCGTGTCTTTACCACTCGTATCATATATGTCAATTCCCACTTTTATTTATAAGAGGTCTTGGGATCAAGTCCTCTTTAACACAAAAAAAGGCCACTTCCTTTAGTTCTGTACTCAGTGTATACAGATTGAGAGGTGCATACATACTCTAAGAATTAATAAAGTGAGATACTCGAACTTTGATTTTAAAAAAATATCGGACTTTAAATCTTTGATTTAAGAAAAAAATATGGCCGAAGGTAGAGAAGGGAAAGTTGCCTTCTAGGTTGCGTTTGGATGAGGGGTAAGGGGGGTAAGGGTGAGGATAAAACTTCAAAATTTTACCCCTCCCCCTCCTTTTTTCCTTTTTTGAAAACCCCTTAGAGCAAGGGGGTTTTCATGAAACCCTTGCCCCTCTTTACTCTTGTTTACTCCTCTTTATCCCTCTTTGCATCTATGGAGCAAAAATATTTTAAAATATTTTGTAATTGATGAAATTTCATTTTTAATTTTTATATTATATAAATTTAATAAAAAATGTTAATATATTGCCCTCCTTACCCCTTCTTTGCACCTATGGAACAAAAATATTTTAAAATATTTTTAATTGATGAATATTATTTAATAATTATATTTAATAATTTTTTATTATATAAATTTAGTAAAAATTATTAATTCTAATAAACCCTTCTAAACCCCCTTTACACCTGTTACCCTTCTTTACCCCTCTAAACCCTTTTTACCCCTCTTTACTCCATTTATCCCTCTTTACACCTATTACCCTTATTTACCCTTCTCTACCCCTGTAACTCTCTTTACCCCTCTTTGCATCTATTGCCCTTCTTTACCCCTCTTTGCACCTATTACCCTTTACCCTTCTAAACACTCTTTACCCTTCTTTACCCCTCTTTGCACCTATGGAGCAAAAATATTTTTAAAATATTTTTTAATTGATGAATATTATTTAATAATTATGTTTTATTATTTTTTATATTATATGAATTTAATAAAATTATCTTTTCTAATAAAGTTGTTAATATATTACCCCTCTTTACCGCCGCTCTTCGAACCTATGGAGCAAAAATATTTTAAAATATTTTTTAATTGATGAATATTATTTAATAATCATGTTTTATTATTTTTTATATTATATGAATTTAATAAAATTGTTAATATATTACCCCTCTTTACCCCGTCTTTGCACCTATCGAGTAAAAATATTTTAAATATTTTTTAATTGATGAATATTATTTAATAATTATGTCTAATAAAATTTTATTTTTATTTTTTTATTATATTAAATTTAATAAAATTATTAATATATCAAGCTGCCTCTCCTTATTGTTACCAAACAAGATTTTTTACTTTTAAGATCAGTTCTTATTTTACCACTGTAATTACTAAACAAAATAAGAATAACTTATATTCAAGAATGACCCCTATTTGACTCCTATTCAAGAGTAATCCCTACTTAAAGGTAACTCCTTCAAAATTTAACCCCCTCCTCCAAACGCAGCCCTATTGTCGACAGAAGGGAACGACCTTTTAATTCAACGTCGAAGTTGGGCTTAGGCATCGCACCACGTGGCAATGGGACATTTGTTTCATTTTCAATAGATTCCCCAGTAGTCCAGTTGCGAAGCTTGACCACATGCCTTTTCATCGTTATCCATAAACACTTAAATTTAGTTCGGTTTTGTCCCATTACCAGAAAAGAATGTTTCTGCTTCCTGCCTCGTGACTAGGTTAGTTACTTAGTTTCTACTTTTTGAGGTAGTGCTTACACAGTGGTCTTCGAGAATGAGGTAATCTGAACTGCGACAATTTATTGCAGGTAGTGTTCTTTCTAAATTATATTTAAAAAAGTGTTAAAAAAATATAAATGTATAGATAAATATTCAATTTTAATTAGTGTTTTATGTACTGTTTAAAAATAATAAAATATTATAATATAATTTATTAAATGAAGTTTCTAAGTCGAGTTTATTTGGTGCTCATTAACTTTCTATTCAAGAACAAGTACAAAATCTTTTATTGTTTGGCACATGCACAATGCAAGGGGTGGATTGATCATTGTAAACAAATTTAATAAATTTTTATATGGTTAAGATGACCACTTCGCCTTATGATTGGTTGTATCAAAATTGTCTTGTGTTATAGTACTAAAGGATCCAAATAAAATCCTAAATTCATATAGATGAGAAATCAACAAGAACAACAAGTCAATACTTGCTTTACATTTAATCCAAAGAGGTTGGAGCGATGTCCAGAAATTCACTTTAAGAAGTGAGATTTCTGAGTTCAATCCCCACTCCACTTTAAAGAGTCACTTACTTAGAATTATTAAGGGTGAGAAGCTTGCATATGCTCCTAGTATTAATCGGATGCTTTAAGAAAGTTGGACCCCTTGGTCATTAAAAAAAACTTGCCTTGCATTTTTGTCCATTGTGTACATCAAAATGTCTAAAAGGTTAAACATCATAGTTTCCACCCAAATATTTTGTTCATTAGGCCATGGAAGTTGCAGTTTTCTACAGAAGCAAGAAAGGGAGTTTTTTCGCTGAAAAGAAAACACCAAGATAATGTCAAGCAAACTAGTTGACCAATTGTTGTTTTGGACAATTGCACCACTAGACCTAACTACTAAGGAAAGGAAGGGAAGGATTCTAGCAAAGAAAGGAAGAGAGGGATTCTAACGACTCCCTTTCTGTAATGTGAGAAAACACTTCAAATAATGTGATTTGCCTCAAGGAATGCAAACTAAGATAGAGGGTTTGATGTGGTGGTGGTGGGGTGTGTGTTGGGGGTTGGGGTTGGAGGGAGTGTAGAAAGTTAAGAGGAGACTTATTTCTCTTGTGTATTAATTCATTAAATTGAAGATAATATATAGATTACAAGGAGGTGGCGGCTCTCCTTTTCTATTTTGAAAGAAGACTTCAAACAATGTGATTTGCCTCAAGAAATGCAAATTAGGGGAGAGGATGGGAGGTTGCCAAAAGGTATTTTGGCAACGAAAGATCATGAAGGGTAAAAACAACCATCATTAATCTAGGCAATATTATTGACTAAGATGAATGCCTACACAAAAGTACATCCTTGACATGCAAGAAGTAGATGTGGATCCTAAAATTAGGGGACCCCAACGCTTGGTAGGAGAAGGTCCTAAGTGATTCAATAGTACAAACACCTCATTGTGTCGTAGAGATATCATATGGGCTCCAACCTTTCAAATCGATGGCATATGAATTGAATCTACCTTAGCTCCATATATACTAGAATAAATTATTTACAGGATTGATGTGATTGAATTTATTTAAATTTTAAATAAAATATAGGTAAAATTTTATTATTATCATTATCATTATTATTTAGCCTATAAATTTAAACTTATCATCTGTATTTTTTTGACTTTGACTATCTATCTCCTCCAAATAATAAAGAAAGTGTTTATAAAGAAGATAGAAAATTGGCAATTTTTAGGGTATCCTCCTTCTATGTCCTGCAGCATCCGAAGAAGGGTACCGTCATCCTTATCTGTAACAAGGACTAGAGCAAGTGCACGTTTAAGTAATGGAAGTGGTGACCAAATTCATGGACTTTGCTCATGCTTCTGAAAAAGCATGCCCTACTAATATCATTAGGCTTGACATTAGTGCCAGTAGTAGTTGTAATCCAGAATAAATTATAATACTACTGCTGCAAACACAAAAAATGCATCATCCATTTGATACTATTTCACAATGAAATGATCCATCCTTGTATACATTTGCTTGGTGATGTGCCCACCAATAAGAATACATCGAACAAGGAAGATAGCGGTCAACATCAAGAAATCAGCAATAGAAAGAAGATGCCTTCCCACTTCAGGAAAGATATTCAAAAGTGATGGCTGGGTATTAAAATTAGAACCTCATGCAGGAATTCACTACTTATATAAAATAAGACCCAACTGCATCCCTACTGTTTTATGAAAAATAAAGTTAGAATAAGGGGTAAATTGGGTAAAAGTCTCAAGGATATAACTCAGAGGTTGTAAATTCAAATTGGGTCTAAAGAAATGATTGGTAATTTAAATATAAAGGTAGATGAAATAAATGACTTAGAAGATGATTGTAAAATTAGACAAAAATATGTTGTGTTCTCTCTCTATAAATGAGGAGAGACCCAATGTATATTTCATTTATAAAGAAAATGATACAGGAGATAGAAATGGAAAGAGTTTAATTACAATAATAAAATCACTCAATCAGTGGCACTAAGTGAGGAAAGTTAGCTCTAATACTCCTCCTCAAAGTGGAGCGTGTATGTGAATAATGCCCAGCTTGCGGATCAAAACATGAAAAGAATCTCTGCCCAATGGTTTGGTGAAGACATCAGCAAGTTGATGAGAAGAAGGGATGTGGTGAGGAACAATGAGGCCTGACTGGAGTTTCTCTCGAACAAAATGACACTGATTGTGTGATTTTATTATTGTAATTAAACTCTTTTCATTTCTATCTCCTGTATCATTTTCTTTATAAATGAAATATACATTGGGTCTCTCCTCATTCAAGAGAGAGAACACAACATATTTTTGTCTAATTTTACATGGTATCAGAGCAAGGTTTTCTTTATAAATGAAATATGTTGTGTTCTCTCTCTTCAATGAGGAGAGACCCAATGTATATTTCATTTATAAAGAAAATGATACAGGAGATAGAAATGGAAAGAGTTTAATTACAATAATGAAATCACACAATTAGTGGCACTAAGTGAGGAAAGTTAGCTCAGTGAGGAAAGTTAGCTCTAATAATGATGGAGAAGAAGAAAGCAAGAAAATGGGGCAAAGGGGCTCAACGGAATCAACCCATATATGACGGTAATATAGTCTCTAAAGGTTTTTTTTTTGAAAGGTTAATATATTAAGAAAGGGAAAGGTACCAAAGGTGCCAAAAAAAAAACCCCACGGAAAGAAAATACACACACCCAAGACATCCAAACACTGGCAAAGAAAATACAGTCTCTAAAGTTGATTGGATCATTTTGGGGAATTGCAAGGAGAAGAATAGAAGATAGTCCGATCGATAGGAAAGAATCCTTCAAATGGATGGTGACGGGGTTAAACTGTCCAATTAGTTGATCGTGTTGATCGGTTGGGTCTTTTACAGGGTTCATTTCTGAATGCAGACCGCTGGAGGTGGCCCAACACTAAGTTGATTCGGACATTTGATCATGTAAACAATGTGTCCTAGTTCGACAATGCGATGGAAGCTTCCCTTGCATGTGAAGGCTATAAGATCTCACATAGGATGGAATGGATATGAGCCATGTCGACTTCACAACTAGTAGTGACTGATGTAGATGATATCAACCCATTTCATGCAAGATCCTAGCTTCCTATGTCTATATTCATACTATGATAATGGAGTTGCCTAATGCTTTAAGAGTTCTTTTACGGATGTCATAGATGAAAGAAAAAGATTTAAAGAAGGGAAACTCTGCCAATATATGCACATGGAGAGGGAGAGAAATTAAGATGTGGGCATCCATTTGTTGCATGGCAATTTAAAACGTATATAAGAAAGTCAGCTGAAAATTAGACTAAAGAAAAAACGTTTATACTGGGTCTTTTATACGATTGAATAAGTTTAGCTGGTTGAGTTGTTAGAAGAACACAACTCTAGCGTAGCAGACATTTTAGAGGCTGAGCATCGGAATGGGGTTAAAAGAGGCAGTATTATGGTACACTTACAAAAAAAATGAGAGTGTAAGTCTAGTTATATATATAAAAATATAAATATATTAGCAATCTTCTGCAAATTAGTTTGCACTTGTGTAAATGGCTCGTTGTCTCACTTGAATCCATATGGATGAATGGATTTGAAAATTTTGACTTATATATGGTATACTACAGCAATTACTAAACACAGTGGTTCACACAATAATAACATAATCATTTTTTGATTCCACTTCCTTTATCTATACACATCCATTTCAAATCTCCTTAACGCAACATAACAATACAAATTCACTACATAAACAGTACTACGTATCCAATTTTTATAGCTTCCTACATTCAATTAACCGGAAACCATAAAATTCTTATCATTCATCCATGATTCTATGTCGATTTCAAGTGCATCAAATGCTTACAGAATGACAATCTAATATAGGAGAGTACTTTATAGGAACAAAAAATATCTATGAGTAGAAGAATGGGATGGATACACGGATATATATATATATATATATGTAAAATAATAATGTGTCTTCTACGGTTTAAGGATACACATGTGATTTTATTTATAAAGAAAAGAAAATACAAATATAACAGGTAAATTAAATCCAACTTTAACAACTATTAATTAAGAAAATCTAAATATGTCTTAACATCTAAAAGATTTTGAAAAGTAAGAAAGAAAAAAGATGGACTGACCTTGTGCTAGCAAAATCATAGAGCTTTCCAGTGCTGGAGAAGATCATGAGGCCGACTTCGGCGTCGCAAAGGATGGCTAATTCTGTAGCCTTCTTGAGCAATCCATTTCGCCGTTTTGAGAAAGTCACCTGCCTGCTTGTCGAATTGTCTATTCGGCGGATCACGATCTTACCTCTCCCCATCTCGATCACGATCTGTTCCCTACACGGATTTGCATAGGTGTTGTAAAATGACGAAAATTTTGCTAGAAAGATATTGACAGAGAGAGAATCTGGAACTGAAATTCCGCGAAGGTGATGTAGTGAATCTGAAGCTGGATTTCTGCAGAATTAGTTTTTTCTAGAAAATAATTTTTTTATAAAAGATCATGTTCACGAGCAGGATGAGATTTGTAGAGAAAGTGATTTTGATTTTGATTTTGTGAGAATCCAAAGTCGAAATTCTGTAAAGTTGATATTTCTGAGAATCCAAAGCAGAATTTCTACGAACAGTTTGTTAGAAAGATATTGAGAAAGAGAGAGAGAGAGAGTCTGAAGCTGAAATTCGGCGAAGGTGATGTAGCGAATCTGAAGCTGGATTTCTGCAGAATTAGTTTTTTCTAGAAAATCAAAAAATGATAAGAACATCTTCAGGAGCAGAATGAGATTTGTAGAGAGAGAAAGTGATTTCGATTTGTGAGAATCGAAAGTCGAAATTCTGTAAAGTTGTTGTCAGAGGCTTTGATATTTCTGAGAATCCATAGCAGAATTTCTACGAACTTTATTTTTCATAGAAATTTAATGAAGAAGAAGAAGATCCTCAGCTTGGGAGATGGCTGATGATGATACATGGAGATTGAGATCTGCAGAGAGCGAGCGAGAAAGAGATGTCTGGTGGAAAACCTAGATTTCTATGAGCTTGAAATCTCAGAGAAAGCGAACAGGGAAATGAGGAATGAAAGAAAGAGATTGTGGAAAGAAGGAAAAAGAAAAGAAGAGGGATTGACTTGGAGAATACCTGAATTAGTTGCAAGCCTCTCCTTTTTATTACTCAGATATTCTTCTGGACTCTTCCCTTTTAAAACATCAGCGCTGCTACTGTACTGTCATAGAAGGGAATGTAATGGAACGGGATGGAATAGAAAGGCGGGTTAGGGTGGAACTGGAAAACCGGTGGTTTAAGAAAAGAACAGTTTTGGCAGGCTGAAGACGGATGGTAGGCTGGTATAGTCTGGAGTGGGGAATGCGGGGATGGAGGGAGGAGCGAATGGGAGGGCGTGTCAGAGACTCGTAAATCGATACCGCCGCCTGCCAAATAGATCGCTGACGCGTGTGAACAGTGATAAGTAGGTCTTACGTGGTGTGGGAAGGTTCTATTTCAAAAATGGATTTCACTTCCCGTCAAATGTCCAATCCATCCCAAGCTTTTCACTTATTATTATTATTAAAAAAATTGACTTCCATTCATGGGATTATAACATTTAAGTTTAATTTCTAACGCACTTAACGAATGTTATCAGAACATGAACACTCAAGGAATCATGTTCGAGGAAAGTCGAGTTTAGCTGTCGATCAAATAATAATATGATATAAATATTATAAATAATATTAATTTATTATTATTATTTTTGTTTTACACTTTAGGCTTTAAGTAATATATCAAAACAATAAAGAATGTAAAATGAGAAGGGTAAGATCATTTTTAGATTTCAAGTAATTTTATTTTTTAATATTAAATTTTTTATATTTTAATGAGAAAAATTTTATAAAAAATGTTTAAATTTGGTGAACCGTTCACGGTTTGAGGTCCAATTGCAAAAATTGTTTTTTCATAAGACCAAATCGTAGTCATGCCGATTTCGGTCGAACCACTGATTTGAGTGCGGTTCAATCCGATTTTGATAACACTGCACTTAATTGCCTCAACTTTTAGTTTAGTGGATCCATTTTAATTGAAACTCTTCATTTGTCTCAATTTGAGTTTAGTTTCACTTTGGTCATTGAATATTGAAGTTATAAGCACTCTAGTTTTGTAAGATAGATTAATAACAAAGGTAGTGATTTTTGCAATATAAGTTTTTTTTCTAGATATAGCATTCTCAAAATTAATAATTAAAATAGTAACTTTCCAAGTTTTTCTATTATCTTGGAATGAGGAGTCAAACCAAAGAAAGGCAGGTGTAAGAGATTTTCTCCTAAATATGTAGAAAAACCGTCAATAGTAAAGAAAATTTTATGATGATTTCTTTAAATTTAATGAAATTTTGCTCTTGGCCACCACTAGAGAATCAATTTTACATAATGCCTTTCCAAGATAATTTTTTTAGCTCCATCTTTACAGGTAATCTTATTGGATGAGTCTATGCCTGATGGTAAAAGTAATTTTATTAAGATTTTTTTTTTTTGAATTTACGTGAAAGAAATTTCAGACATTGTTTTACTAAAACTACTAAAACGTCCACGGGTGGTACCTTTGACCCCATGAGACATACTAAGGTAAGTCCGCAAGGATTCGAACTTGACACATCCCGCTTGCCTTTAAAAAAATACACTATTTATATAATTTATATAATGATCCTTGTATAAATAATATTTTAATTCCACACTTGGTAATTCAATTTCACATGTCAAAACACCCCACTTAACCACCCCACAATTGAATGATCAAGGCACCATCCATCAGTTCAGGGAATTTGCTGCTTGACCCTGGAAATTCAAATTTAAAGGTTGTCCAGACAGACAAATTGAAGCATAAATTAGAAAGTGTACGTAGTAATTTCTATATTAATAAGTAGCAATATTCTAAATTATCTTTTCATCTTTATAAAATTTATAGAACTGTTATTATTACATATAAATTTGGACATGAGCCTTATAAAAAAAAATAGAGGCTATAACATGTTGGAGGCTTTGTATTTAGTTGTTTGCTCGATTTTCTGTTCTACAATTTTTTTTTTGTTCTTTTTAGTCGTTATTCAAATAAAAAAAATTCACATCAACAATCGGGTAACACAAAATCCTTTTTGGTGGATCTAAAATTAAATCTTTTTAATTTTTTAAATTTACATATATTGGATCATACAATTGTGTCTCCGTTAAACCCCTCCCACTCCTTTATTGAATTAAATTTAGATTAAGGAGCCTTAAACGTGTGAGCCCAACATCTTGGAAATAAAAATGACTGAATTAAATACAAGAATTGCTAAACATGAACATCAAGATCTAGGTACTGTAGACATAGATTTATTTTAATAACCCATCAAATATTTTGTGCTTGGGAGTAGTCCCTGACAAAATCTCTTTCACTATAGGATTTGATGACATAGATCATAACTTTGACACCCAATTGGTCCAAACCACGTGAAGATGATTCCACATATCAATGAGGTGACATCTAATCTTATGATTTAATAACATAGGGACCATTGAGATTGAGCAGACCCATAATCAATTATTTTTTTCTTTAATTAGAATAATTAAGTTTAATCCTCCAATTAAGAGCTTGGCCAAGTGTCAATCATCGCTGAATCATATGCTCACATAGACCAAGAAGAAAGGGTTTTCTCCTCTAATTTTGGATTAGTTTATGGTACCGACCATTTAGAGGCTCCTCTTTTGACTAATTTGCCTAAGAAATTACAATTGTCGTAAGTGATGTAATGATTAAATAAGAGAAGAATGGGCCTTTTTGATTGGTCCATCCCTAATCAAAATAAGAGAGTCATGGCCTCTTGGAAATGGGGAGAAGCATGTCCAGCAGATGGGCGGGGCTCTACCACATGCGCACCCAATAGAAAATGGGGAAAGCTACTTGGGTCTTGGTTACAGCTTTCATTGACAATATGAATGAATCATTAGGAAGATTTTAAAATCGTCGGGTTGAAACTTGGGTCGGGTTTTCCTTCTGAGTTCTGAGTGTAAAACTGTAGGATATCCAGTGTAAAACTCCTACGGGTGAGTCCTTAGACCCTAAGGCACAACAATATTAGGCCACGGGGGTTCAAACCTGCAAGCTCCCTTATCTTTCTAGCAGACTTGAAGAGTGTGTAACTAAGAAACTAAAGGTCAATATCATTCATGTAATGCAAGGCATTGAAATAAGAGTAAACTTAAAGATTACAAAATATAATTTTAATATTAGATTTGATCTTTAGTAATGGCTTTTAATTTAGATTTTGTGGTTTTATATTCCATAACATGCCTCAAACATGGTAGCATCCTTTAATTTTAACTCCTTACAAACTATCAATAAGACCTGATATATGAATTGATATTTCGTTGTATCATATCGGTATTTTGGCCGGTAGATCAGAGTCAAGATTGATGCTTTGCTCTAAACTGATAACACAAAGTTTCAAGCATTATTTTTCCTAAAATGGTAGCCTGTTTGAATGTCCAGTTTAGTTTGCCTCACTGATTATGGGTAAATTTAGAGGTTATTATCTAATTCATCGTCATCACTGTTATCATCATCAAAATTACTATTGTTTTACTCATTTGAGAAATTGGTCGCTGCTTCTAAATTATCAGAATTTATCT
Source organism: Chimonanthus salicifolius (assembly GCA_013350335.1). Lineage (NCBI taxonomy): Eukaryota > Viridiplantae > Streptophyta > Magnoliopsida > Laurales > Calycanthaceae > Chimonanthus > Chimonanthus salicifolius. The sequence continues at coordinate 70,134,758 of CM023535.1, read as the reverse complement.
ACAAAAGATGTTTCAGGTCCTGTTGATGCAGTATCCATGGTTCAGAAAGTATATAGTTATCTAAGATTGTACAAATGTTAATGAACTTATGGGACAGTAAGAAAGTGAGAAATTATCCGTTGTGAACCGGTGTCATTAAAAGTTGACAACCGGTTATTATAAATTGCTTCACAGTAAATAATCTGGTTAGAAAGTTGCTTCACTCACAAGCATCTAAGAGAGTAGGAGAGGGATATCAATGCAATCTAATAAAATATTTAGTATCTCTCAGTTGGTCTAAACTTCAAATTGAAACAGGTAGTTAAGTTGGTCTAAGCTTCAACTTTCATGATTAGCACAGTTGATCTAAGTTTTTAAGATTAGAATAGAGATATTGAGTTCGACTTCTCTCAGACTTATTTGATACACGAGGCTTGTAGGTGATTTCGTGTATATGTGGAATTAGTCTTTTCTCTAATGCAGAATGAGAATATCCATATTATCTAAAAAAATATTTAGTATCCATGTATTTACCCTAACTAAATCAGTAAATCAAGTAGACAAAAGGAAAAAGAGAGAAAAAAATCAGTTTAACATAAATTGATTGGTAACACTATTTAGAATGGGCACCAGGACGTATAAAATATGGCATATTATTTGGGCTGATAGCTAGTAAGGCTGCTCAACGACAAAAACTTGGTTCAAGTCTGAGTATGAAGTTATCTTAAGTGAACAAATTTAAATATGTAAATGTAACAAATGAATTAGACTTGGACTAATTTTTTTAGTCTGTTTGATAGTGGTAGACTCGTAATCTAGGGTAAAAGCTCGTGAAGCTTGTCGTGATTTTTAGTCTATTTTGTTCTTCCTTTGTCCCAAAATATTTATCTTATATGTATTTTGGAATTGTTCCAAATTACTTGTCCTATTTATTTATTTTCATATTAAGTCAAAACTTTAATCACATTCTAACATGATGGAAAGACGAACTTCTTTTATAAGTTTTGCCCAAATGTGGCATTCTGAAATTATTTTCACCTCCGACTTTGATCGTCTCAATCACGCATTGCTGCATAGTCAGAAAAACATTATTGAGCTTTTGTGAATGAATCCGATCGACATTATCTACACAATGAGACACCACCCAGACCTCATTTTTTGCATCATGTTGTATTAACTCAGAGAATCTATTAATAGCCTTTTGATGCACTTCCTGCAAAAACAACTTTAAAAAATAAAAAATTTTAAAATAGGATAAGTATTTGAAACAGAGAAAGCATAGTATATAAGAAGTAATGAAATCCTCGGTCTCTTACTCATCTCACAAGTCTTAGCCTATTCTATACAACTCTGATCATGTGGATTTTTAACTTAGTAATTTGATGGTTACGTATTAATAAGTTCTCTATGCCTGGACCCGGGTTATGGGCTCTCTAGTTTTGTTGTGTGTGTGTGACCGTGGTTGTGGGCTTCTGTTGGCTCGAGCAGTGTTCCGGCCCAATCTTTGTGCTTTTTCTTTGCCTTTCCCGGGTCGTAAGCTTTTCTTGTGGTGGCTCTAGTTAGTCCTCATAGTTTGGGAACCCTTTTTTCCTGACTCAGGTTGTGGGCTTTTTTGTTTTTACCGGGCCTTGGCTGTGGGCTATGTTTGCTGTATTTATTTGGGGTTTTCCCTATCTTTAAATGAATCACTAACCGAGTAGTATTTCTTGTATTTTATTAATTTAGAAGAAAAGAGAAATAATTAGTTTAAAGTCTTTGCATTAAAACACTAAAACATGAACTTATTAGTTTAAAGGCTCTGCATTAAAACATTCAAATATGAACTTTAACAGACAAGCTTTAGCCGTCTTTTTTTTTTTTCTTTTATGATGGAAGGAGAACTTTGAGGACAGTCCTATTAAACTTCTCTCCCCTTTGAGTGACATTCCACACCCTACACGAGAGTCACTGGATTATGCCATGGAGACTCAAACTCACACTATCCCACTTCATAAGGCTGAATGTTACTATAGTTGAACTCTCCCGTGTGGAATAACTTTAGCTTTTCATTATCTAAAAATGACGGACTTAAGACTTTTAGGATAAAAAAAACCCATCCAAGATGTACTAACATAGTCAGATTTGAGTTTGAACAATCTTAACAGCTAGACTTGCATAAATTCTATTACCATCTGACTACTATAAGCATGACTCTCTCTCTCTCTCTCTCAAAAACCACAAAACCATTGTCTAAAAGACAGGCTTTTCGCTTAAAAGAGGAGCTTGTATTTGTGAAAAGTTTCTCCACGACTAGTCTCCTTTGAATATTAAACCTGGGCAAATAAAAGTGGTGTTTCTCCATCACAGAAATTCTCAGATTCTAATTTTTCTCGTTTTCTCATTTGCATAAGGAATTTCTACTTTTAACTTTCTCGGCATTTAAACCTTGGTTAGGGGTACAGAGATCGGTCGATACGAAACGTATTGGCTGATATGATTCGATTTTTAACAGCCGAATAAATACGGCCGATACATATTGTATCGGCCGTACATTAATTATATCAGCCGATATCTCGCCGAATCATATTGGCCGATATATTTAATATCGATATTTAAAAAAAAAAATCAAATTGGTGATGGGTCCGGGTCAAAATATCTACCGATATTTACATTTTAATTTTTTTTAAATAATTTCTTTTTCAATTTTTTTATATTTTTTAATTAAGAAAAAAAATAATAAAATAATACCGACATTTACAAAAAAAAAAAACAAAAACAAGAGAGAGAATCATATCGGCCGATCCCTTTTTTTCACCCCTGCCTTGGTCTATATAGGCGACCAGGGGTTAAAATATTGTTATCGGCCGATACGATATATCGACCGATATATCGTTATCGGCCGATATTTTTCTCTCTTCTCCTCTTTTTTTTTTTAAAAAATGGCTGATATCGTCCGAAGGATACGTCCGATATATTGACCGATATTGTGAATATCGGCCGCTACAATATGATATTGGCTGATATAGTGCTCTTCAAAACCAATATATATCAGCCGATACGATATGCATCGGCCGATATTTCGACCCCTGCAGGCGACTGTTACACCCATGTCAGGTAAATCAGTACATATCGGCTGTAACAGGTCAATAAGCATACATCTATGAGGCACCGCATTGTAGTCAATACATATCGATCTTCATTTTCCCCGTAAGTTACATATCAACCACATTTTTCTGGACACACTCAAGACTCTGAGATTTACAAATAAATATGCATCGTCTGCACCTTAATTGATGAATGGACAAGGTGACATCGAATCAAATACAGCGACAATTTCTTTTTCTTTTTCTTTTTTCATTCTAATGGCAGTATACAAGGTAATGTCATCTACTTGTAAAAGCAGTCGTTTTGGTGCCAGGATCTGTGGAATGTGTTACATTTATTTAGACCCGGTAATGAATCCGATAGGGTTCGGTTTGGGTCTTCTTCTGGTCATATTAAACGGGTTAAGTCAATTCCATTTATTCGAGTTTGGGTCAAATTATATTATTTATTTAATTAAAAGGACTCTTTTTAATGAGAGACTATTTCTTAAATAGGTAGAAATTTCATATAGTTAGATGTGTTGCATATAAATATGTGTAAAGGGGATCTAAAAATCCACTTTGCGGGGGTCAAAATGTTATAAACTTATAATAAATATCATTTTAAGAATAATATGGTAAGAAAATGTACTAAGATATATTTCGAAATAAGATTCTATCATGAAATTAGCAAAAAAAAAAACATAAAACTATTCAAAATAAAAAATCAAAATTTTACATATTTAACAAATTTAAAATTGTAAATTTTATTTGTGTGGATATATCATATATGTATCATAAAAATATAATAATATCATGTGATATTATAATATTTTCATTAGATATTAAAAAGATGTCAAAAATCTTCTTAAAGATAAAAGTATTAAAATAATATCATAAAATTAAAAAATACAAATAAATGTGACAATGGGCCAAAAAGAATTAACAATAAATGCAATGTGCAAAACATTTAAGCATATATAATAATAGACGGCCTATTTTCTTTCTACTAAAGTTTTCCATTTGTGCTCTAACGCGTGGAGAGAGAACATGTGAAAAGTGGCAAGTTTCTAGAATTATGTAGTCAACCTCTAATGAGTGTAATGTTTCCAAATTGAGAGCATTGAAGAATAAAAAGAAAATTAACTCGAAATTTGGAATTAAAACTTGTCTATAAGCTAGAGAGATTTTTGAAAAAAAATATATTAATGGGGATCAAATAAAAATTTCTTTTATTTTTGTGAAGGGGTCAACAATTCAATTTTCTAAAAATCTATGAAAATTCAATTTTTTTTTTTGAATTTATGTATTGGGAACTGCGGGATTCTTAGCGTAGAACTCTTGTGGATGAGCCTACTAATCCTAAAGCATACCAAAGTTAGACCATAGGAACTTGAACCCGCAATCTCCCATTTTCTGAGACGGGAGACAACCGATTGAATTACACCTATGTAGAAAATATCTTTAATAATACATATCCAAAAAGGGTAGTGATCCTCCCACAGGCATTTTGTGAAACGTAATACAGGATTTAGGGTATTACCATTTTACCTTTCCACTGCTGTACGAAAGCATTTAAAAAAAATTCAGTGATCCGGTCAGTGAGACGGTCAGTTATCCAATTTCAGTGATCCGATTTGTTGTTCTGCATGAAAAAACAGTCTCACTTAGATAAATTTCAGAGAGCCGGTCAGTGATCCGATTTGTTGTTCTTATGAAAAAATAGTCTTGTTTAGATAAATTTCAATGAACCGATCAGTGATCCGACGAGTCGGTTAGTGACCGATTTATATCACAGTAGAACAGTCAATGATCTCGTGAACTTTTTCGAAAGGTGTTACAAGTTAATTCAAAGAGTAAAATGAACAATATAATAAAATCCATCTTCATTTATACAAAACACTCGTAGAAAGATTGGTGGGCATTATAAAAATATCTTAATATAAAAAGAAGGAAAGTTTTCTTTAAAAAAACACCTAATTCTGACGTGAATCAGGTCTCTCGAAGTGACCAGCTGGACAGAAAATGCAAAATTTTACTTTATGCGGTTGTTGAAATCTGGCCCAAACAAATGAACGGTTCTGATCGTCCTGAGTAGAACCAAGCGGTTACGATCTTATTCCTGTCACTTTTTTCAAGCTTCAATCTCTGTCCCTTCGCTTTCCGCGTGCATCACGTATATGTATATTATTTTGGTGGTTTTCCTTGCCTCATTCATTCAGTTGCTTCTCCAAAACTAAGTAAAGGAAAAGAGTTCTCGGATCAAATAGATGGTTAGTTTAAAATACGATTGGCATATCAAACCTTTCATAGATTGAATGAAAAATTAGGAAAAAAAAAACTCCACTCTCTAAATTAGATCACTGTTTTCATGGCAGGGATGATGATAAATTCAATGATATTTGTAATTTAAAGATCCAGAAAGATCACATTCTTGTAAAATCATATAGAATAGACTTCAGAAATTTTGAGTCGACTTGATTTTTCAAACCAATCTCGAGCATTTTGGATGGTTATGAATTTAAAGTTTTGTGATCAAATAGATTCAAATCGACTAACTCAATTAATAAATAATTAAGTAATGGGTTGAGAGTTATTGACCCGAATCTGAAATTGACCCAATTTGTTGCCAAGTCTAACTTGATTTAGACCTGACAAAAATTGATCTGAACAAATTATCTGAATCGAACCAAGGATTTTAAATGGTATGATTTTAAAATTTTGTAATATGAATCTGAAATAGAACCGAATTGACTAATCCATTTAATAAACAAGTAAGTAATAGATTGAAGGTTGTTAATCTGAACCTGAAGCCGATCCGACCTGATCGATTACTGGTTGAATATAGAAGATGCAAGTTAATCTGGGTTGGGCCTACCACCAAGCATCGCCCATCCATTTTATGATATCTTGAAGGGCAACTAAGACCACCTTGACAAGGTAGATAAAAATTGGGCCCTTCCTTTTGATCCAATTCAAAGTTATTCCCACTTGTATATGGGATTATGGAAGAAATTCTTGGGCCCATTGGATCAGTGGATCATCTATTTCATTTCAGCCGAGGTTGCAAGTAGTTTGTACATCCACATCTGAAAGTGCAGGCTACACGCTTTCTTTTCTTCCAAGAGTTTCCCAGCTTGAGACTTACAGGCCAGCAAATTCTTCATCAGATTCTTCCATGCAAGGGCCATATAAGAAGCTACTACAATGCAGGTTATTCTAGCCATCTCTCTCTCTCTCTCTCTCTCTCTCTCTTTCTCTCTCTCTTCACCATGTTCTACAACTTCAGAAGTTCAAATCAATATCCAAATAGCCTTTTGACATGCATATTCCATCTCTATGTGATCACAATCTTGCTTCTTCCCTCTGCTAGCCCAATTCAATTCAAAATCTCTCATTTTGATTCAAGTACAAGCAACATTGTCTATGAAGGTGATGCCAAACCATTTAATGGAGCCATTCAACTCACAAGAGTCGATTATTTATGCCGCGTTGGCTGGGCCACCTTTGCTCAACCGGTGCGGCTTTGGGACTCGACCACCAAGAAACTCTCAGATTTCACTACTCATTTTACCTTCTCCATTGACATTCGCAATTCAACGACATACGGTAACGGGTTCGCCTTCTTTCTTGCTCCTGTAGATTTTAAAATCCCACCCAACTCAGTTGGGGGATTTCTAGGCCTCTTCAACACCACAACCTTTTACTCAACATCGCAGAACAAAATTGTCACGATTGAGTTTGATGCTACTCCGAACAGCGAGTGGGATCCGCCAGTTGAACATGTTGGGATTAATGTCAACTCAATTGAATCCATTACATATGCACCTTGGAATGTTACCGTTCATGGCAAGGCCATTGCAAATGCTTGGATCAATTACAATGCTACAAGCCAGAAGCTGAGTGTTTTCTTAACATATGAAAAGAATCCTGTCTTTCACTCAAATTATAATCTTTCTTACGATGTCGACTTGAGGAAGATCTTACCTGAACAGGTTAGAATTGGGTTCTCAGGCGCGACGGGCAAGTATCAAGAGCGACATATCATTCATTCATGGGAATTCAATTCATCCTTGGAAGCACAAGGGAGAAATCGAAGGGCTGGTCGAGAAGTGCGATGGTTGGAGGCATTAGTCATTTGTGTGGCTGCGTTGATGGGTGGAGCTTCTACCCTTTGGTTGGTTTTGTCGAGAAGGAGAATTAGAACGAAGAAAGCATACGAGGAAATGATGAACATTACATCCATAAATGGTGTCTTAGAAAGAGGAGCAGGGCCGAAAAGGTTTACTTACGAAGAGCTAGCATTAGCTACTAAGAACTTCTCAGATGAAAGGAAATTGGGGCAGGGAGGATTTGGGGGAGTCTACAAAGGCTACGTGAGTGATTTGGATTTGGTTGTGGCTGTAAAGAAAATCTCAAGGGGGTCTAGGCAGGGGAGAAGGGAGTACATTACAGAAATCCAAATCATAAGCCGATTGCGGCATCGGAATCTGGTGCAACTCTTGGGTTGGTGCCATGATCATGGTGAATTCCTACTTGTTTATGAATTCATGCCTAATGGAAGCCTTGATTCCCACATTTTCGCCAAGAACTGTTCTCTCGCTTGGGACTTGAGATACAAGATAGCTCTCGGCCTCGCTTCTGCCCTGCTTTATCTGCACGAGGAATGGGAGCAATGTGTGGTGCATAGAGATATCAAATCAAGCAATGTGATGTTAGATTCAAGTTTCAACACAAAGTTGGGTGACTTTGGGCTAGCTAGGCTCATGGACCATGAGCTGGGGCCGCAGACCACCGTGCCGGCAGGGACCTTGGGCTACTTAGCACCCGAGTGCATTACGACCGGTAAGGCTAGTAAAGAATCAGATGTATTCAGCTTTGGGGTTGTGGCATTAGAAATTGCTTGTGGGAGAAAGGCATTGGAGTATGAGGCATCTGTGATAAGATTGGTGGAGTGGGCTTGGGAACTATATGGGAGTGGATCAGTTCTTGATGCAGCAGATGAGAGATTGAGTGGTAGTTTCAATACAAGAGAGATGGAATTCTTGATAGTTGTTGGACTGTGGTGTGCTCATCCTGACCCAAATTTAAGGCCTACAATAAAACAAGTGATGAAAGTCCTTAATTTTGAGGCAGAGCTGCCTCTTCTTCCAAACAAATTACCAGTTCCAATGTACCTTATACCTCCCCCACCTGGTTTTTTCACCCAATCATCAATATCATGTACGGTTCTTTCATCTGGCCGTTGAGATAATCTAGCTAAAGGAAGGAACAGATCAAAATGCAATTTGGGATGTTAAGTGTTTACTTGATGTATTCGGAAAAGCGATCATTTTGATTATTGTTGGCAAAAATGGATCGCCATCCATTTTGCCAACATTATGTACCCCTATCTATTAATATTTCTATGTCTGATATTTTGTGTGTCTGGAAAGAATATACTGATTTTACATAAGCTCATGTTATTTTTTGTGCTTTGGCTAGGCTGTTGGCTTTTTCTGTGTGCAGTTTCATATCCAGTTATTATTATTTACTGTTTCTTATTTGGTTTTTATTTATGTGTCTACACTTCTGGTGGTGCCTCTTTATATATTAAAGTATGAACCATTTCAAAAACATGTTGAACACCTGCCATATAGGGTACATTCAAACACAAACACATAGTTTTATTTAGTTATTTTTACTTGTTTTTAAATTCAGTCAAAAGTCATCCATCACATTCTAAAGCTCATTGTTCTGTGTCAAGATGTAAGTAGGATAGGAATCAATTGAAGTCAAATTCAATTTATGGAATTTACACGGACAGAAGTCCATGTTGTTTTTAGCTAAAGCTTATCCTTGTATATGCTTGTCATTTCTCTGGGGAAAAAAAATTATTAAGTTTTGAAATGTTAATTACTTTCTTTTTGTTCAAATGGAGAAATAAATTCAAAAGATGACTCTAAATAGATATGATTCTGGATTTTGTTGATAATAATAATGATGACAACGATTCAGAAATATCTAAAATGCATCCTTACTTACCCATAGAGAGTCTACCGTCCCATTTAAGACCTTTCGAAAAACTGTATGTGTGAGTTCAAGCTTAGTTCACCGAATGATTGAATTTTTAATGATCTCAAATGAATGACTCAAAAAATATTTTACCAAACACTGTGTTTGGACTTTAACCTTACAAATCCCAATAGCCTTTAGCGAGTTTGGAATTTTGTTTATTGAGCATAATTAGGCCCAAATCTAGCTTATGAACATATGTAAACATCACATTGTACCAAATATAGTATTTGTCCATAAATAATAGTTGTAAATAGGAACAAAAATGAATATCCGAAGATCCAAAAATCTCATCTAGAATATTTGAGATTGGATAAGCCTTGACCTTAGGAGAAGGCTTAGGGGAGTAAAATTAATCGTTGAAAGTGGTTCTTCCAACGCCATAAAATGGGCAAGGGGTACGAGGAGACCTCCTTGGAGGTTAATCACAACTGTTAGGGAGATTAATGCACTATCCGTGGGCATGGAGGTTTCCTTCATTCATATTAGTAGAACAGCAAATGGGATTGCAAATTTTTTTGCCAAAAATGGCGCTTACGGATCGACTTTGGGTGTTCTTTTGTTGTAGCTTGATTTTTTTACTTCTTTTTGTGTGTGTGGCAGTGGTTTTTTACTTCTTTTGTCTTGTCTTTTGTCTCTTTTTGGCTTAATCCTCGTAGGCCTTTGTACATTTTCTTTGTATTTTTTTTCTATTAATGATAATGTCTTCTTTACTGCTAAAAAAAAAAAAAGATTCGATATATTTTTATCCATTTATTTTTTTTTTTTGAATTTTTATGTGCTTTTAACATTTGCATGATTTTTCAATATGAATTTGGATCATGTCCTTCATTCAAATTTGTTAATCCACATTTGGACTAAATGACATACTATAGCAAACAATGTCCTTCTCATTGGGTCATGGATAAATAGTAACACTATGTGAAACTTTCGTGAGGCTCACAATATACTATGGAGGAGATAGGTTAATTGCAGATTTCTATATTTAAAATATAGAGTTTGTCAAATTTTATTTTAGTTAGATTATTATTATTATTATTATTTGGATGACATAGATAGCCCTATTCTACATTGGACGAGAGACTAATCCTACAGATATATGAAACCACTTGCAAATTTTGTAGATTAGATAAACTTAAGGACTTAAATTAGATTATTTATATCATAATTTGACAATTTAAAATTTGAATATTATAACTTTTTAATCCAATGCAGCAAATTATGTGTTAATGGTGTGATAAACTTGGATGAAATTTAACAGGGAAGAATATAAGGGAAGTGATTGATGCATCAATATTTTTATTCTTGGTGTACAAAAAATGAATGAAATACCCATTTTATCCGAATTTGTTTTAATTCTTCTCTCTCTTCCCATTTTTTTAGATAAAATGAGTATTTCATTTCTTTTTAGTGTATCAAAGTTAAAAGTATTGGTATACCAATCAATTCCCAAAATATAATTAATAAAGGGAAACTATTTGATGCTAAGGTTGGACATATTAAATTTTCAAATAAAAAATAACTTTTAAGCATATATGTTCTGGAAAATAAATTTTATCTAAATATTTTTATATTTTTAATTTGATCAAATAAAATTAATAATTGTTAAGAAACTTTACTTTAACTATATATCTCATTTGATTTAAATTAGATGAATTTATACACTTATTGTTATTTTTTTAAAATTTAAATATAAATTACTATTTATTTATTTTTGTAAGATTAATTGCGTCTAAGTTTTATTAAATATTATTTATTCTAAAGAAACTCGTGAGTCGTGACTCAAAGATGTCAGGTTAGCGTGATCCTTCACCGACGTTTATGATTAATACCGGACTACCGGTACGATCTTCCCATGCGAGGTATAAGAGAAGCAAGCGACCCTTGTCTCTCTTCTGCCACAATCCGTCTAATTCCTTCTACCTCTTGCCGTTGCCGATCTCGTTGTCCGTCTTGCCCACCGCTGCCAATCATTCTGCTCCCTCTGTGCGGCCGTCGTCCCCTTCTTCCTAGGTATTTTTTTCTCTCCCTTTCCCTTTATGCTCCCTCTCTCACTCTCTCAATCTTATTTTGTGTATATAGGGAGGTTATGGAATTTCTTCATGTCAATTGGTATTTCTAACTTACATATGGTATGATTTATGGGTTGTAACCTGGCTGCTACGTCTATACTAATACCAGCCCCAACCCGATTTCATTATCGTCTGATTTAGGTTCTTTTAAGGTCAGGAGTCCATTGACAATGATGATGATCATTATGATGATGAGGCATTGAAATTGGCATCTTTTGTTTTTACCCCATATACATGTCCCACCGACAGCCATGGATTGAGGTGAAATTTAAAGTCTTAGTGAGGGATGGAAGTTTTATATGGTTTTGGGAAGATTGTTTGATGGGCAACTAGCACTTGCATAACAATATCAAAGGCGCCAGATATTTCACATTAAAAGGGTTCTTCTTAAGGACTAAATTGAGGAGCTTTAGTAGTAGAAACTGAGGAAATCTTATTCTTCACCAGGTTTTGAAGGACTATGAATTTGATTTGTTGGCGTTCTTGCTATTATACAAAATTCAGCAGTCCGACGCTTCAATTGTCAGCTAAGCAGGATTTGGGCCCTTTATTCCTTTTTTTTTGGCAGCAAAACCCTCATGGCGTTCTGTTGTTAACTGTTCCCATTAAAGCAATTCAAATCTCTCCCCTCCTTGAGTGAAAATGTTTGGTTGGATGGCTACAATTAGAACGTTTCTTGATACTGATCATCTTAAGAGTCACTTTATTGCTTTTATCAATATATGCTTCATTATGCATGTCAGTGGAGGAATTTGAGTACAACCTGTTCATTCATTGCATAGAAGGCTTATTTTGTATGTTTTTAACTCCATGTACTTAGTAGTGCTTGGAGCTATTTTGATTCTTATTCGATGTACTGTTGCTTGGGTTTTTACCATTTATATGCAGGGATGATCCATTTATCCAATTCCTTAATTCTTTCCATGAAATCTCAGTTATGTGATTTCATGTATTCTGCTCTCAGCTTTAGGATCATTTGGGATGTTTGACATATACAATGTATGACATCTTCAGAGCAACCTCTGTCTGTGGCAATCCCATCAGATCAATGGTCTTAATTGATTGACCATGTCTGCATATGTACAAAGTGAGGGAAGGATCTGATCAGTAAACTGTATGTTTTAAGCCTGTTGCAATTCCTTCCTGTGAAGAATGAATTTGACCTTCCCATGATACAATCCTAGTCTACCTGTGGAAAAGCTTACAAAGATCCTCACAGGAACATCTTTTAAACTTTGCACACTTGAGAGTGAAATTTGGGCAACTCCTTTTTGGGTCAAATTTGGAGGCAATACACAGGCTATCCATCAATTACATTAAGAAAACTTTGAAAATAGGTTGATAGAGAAGAGAATGAGGGAAGGTTGTTTTGGTGGTTCAGGCATCTAGCTAGAAGACTAGAAACAATCTCCAATACGAAAAATTGAAAGGATACAAGTTGAAGGAAGGAGGACTTGGGAGGCCTTTAAAAACCTACTTAAATGTATGAGGAAATATGTCTTTTGTGGCGTAATGGAGGATATGCCTTTTTATGGGATAGGGTAATATTGAAGAGTTTAGAACTCAAAAGGGTGACTCCTCATATATGGTTTTGAATGGAAACTCTGCACATATGGTATTAGTAGCTAATATAATGATAATAATGGTGATGATTAAGCTTCTGATCATAAATTGAAGCCCCAGTTAATTTCTAGGAGACTATGCTTACATAACTTTTCTTTTTCGGAAATAGAAAAGAAAGCTTCTAATGAGGATCAAATTCGCAGAGAGTATTCTAGCTTTACCTTACATAATATTTCTTATTCAACTTTTTTGTATTCTTTCTGATAAATGTAGTTGCAACATGTAGTGAATTGCTTAGAACTTTTTATGTTCATTTTGAATCTTTTTTTTGACTAAGCAATTGTTGGTTGGCATCAATAGAATCAACACCACTCTGGAATATCCATGATCCAGAACCATGCACCATGAATATTTGTTTCTTCTTTTTTTGTTGGATTACCTTAGATTAGTTTCTGATATAAAAAAAAAACCCAAAGTACTTTTCCACTTGATGAAAATTTCAATTCTATGGATATAATGGAGAAAATGCAACCATGAAAGACTACAAATGTTTAGTTTTTATTGTATTTGCATAATTCCTTCTGGTGATAGCTTTTTATAGGTTGTTTTGATACCCCCATTCATGCAGTCAATATAACCTGAACCTAAGCTTCCACATATTTAATTTGAACTGATAGATCGTGCATCAGTTCAACATTTTTCAATCAGTCTACTGCTTAGAATGTAGTGCATGGCAAAACCTTCTTTTAATCGGTTCCCAAAAACTAGTGCCAACAGTCTTGTTATTGTTATGTTTACCTTTACCCAGTATGACATATTGTTGGCCATGTTGTCCTTTGCAATCTCATGGTCAGTGTTCTGAAAATGTCTAATGTTTACATGCAGAATTTTAAACATATTGGAATGCAAGAATCTGGAATGCTGCCACTGGACGATGCTCCTCACCTTAAGCCACGAAAAAAGAAACAATTAGCCAAAGTTGCTCCTGTATTCCATTCACAGGGAGAGATGAAAACTGGGGAGGAGATGTTTCATCCAGCATTCAAGTCTCAGAATATCATGAAAAGAAGCTCAAGGAATGAAGCTCCCCCATCTATCCAACAGCCAGAGAGATCAACTTCAGATTCCTTGCCAGACTCATCTAGATCTGGCAATGATTATCGGGCACTTAGACGCAAGTACTTACTGTTGGAGGAAGAGAGCTTCTCACTGGGCAGAGAGCTTACTGAGATTGAAGCAGAGGTTAAGAGTCTTGAAGATGAGAAGCTTGCGCTCTTGGATCAGCTTGTTGTCTTAGAAGGTCTTATTGATCCTTCAGATCTTCAGCGTCAGCGCTGATTATGTTGTGACATGCACACATATCTACCATTTAACCAGTATTGTAAGTATCATTTCTCTCTATTTAATGTTACTTTGCATGAAATGATCTACAACTTTGCATGAACTGATCCACTTGTGGATAGCATACTAGAACTTTATAAAAAATGAGACATTGATTGTTTGCGTTCATTTTTCATTAGCCCCTTTCTTGTGTATATATTTTTGATATATGGTTCCTATGTTATTGGCTAATTGTATAAAGTTGTCAATGTTTCTATTTTTGTTATTTCGTCCTGGACATTTGAAAATTTATTGCATTAGGGTCTCTGCCATCATGGTTACTTAACGTCATTATTAGATCTTTGTACAAAATGAATGACCCCTTCGTGTAGAAAGGTGGAAACATCTCTTTTTCTTCCATTTTCCATTTTTCTTTTGAAAGATTTACATTTTCCATTTCTTTCACAGAGAGAGAGAGAGAGGGGTCATGCTCACTTCTATCTAACCATGGTAAATTTTGCCAAAATGACCATACTGTGCTTTTCCATCTAGAGAGAGAGAGAGACATAATGCTCACTTCTATCAAACCATGGTAACTTTTGCCAAAATGACCATCTACTTCGTAAAATCTGCTGGCCTTGGTGACTGACGGGACCTAATTGTCAATTCATTTCAAATTACAGAGACTGAATTATATTAATCAAAACTTTGAGAAACTTTATTTGAATTAGCCAAGTAGCGTTGAAGATAGGGATCTAAATATGAAACCCTTGTTTTATGTACTTGTATGACTGCTTGGTGCTCGTTGGTGTCTTTCATTGAGGATTATCTGTCACTATTATAATTTGTCCTTGGTGAAGATTATATCTATCCCAGACTATGAAATTGATGGACTCCACGAATAGGTGCCATTGCTAAAAAATTACATGAATAATGATGCTAGGCATTGCTTCCTCGATATCACTTCTTGACCATCCAAGATTTGCAATCAGAACCTCCAAATACTGCCACCTCGACATCACTTCTTGACCATCCAAGATTTGCAGTCAGAACTTCCAAATACTGCGAAATGAAGTGGCTGTCGCCTTTGGTAATTGGATCATGAACCTGTGAAGGGTTTGGAGGATGGAAACCCTCTACGGATGATACTCTGATAAAAGGAGTAAAGCTTGGCTGATGTGAGTTAGACTTGGATTTCTTGGAAACTGATGTACTAAAAGGATGTTTCAATTGAGGTGTCAATCATGGCTAATGTGGTTTTTTAGACTTAAATTCTATTAGATTATAATCATCTCATTTTGTAGAATTAGTGAGGCTATTTATTTTTTATAAGAATAAAAAAGACATCTCTCTCTCTCTGAATGTCTGCCGAGTTAGAACCCATCTGAGCTGAGATGGGCGTCTGTCTATTCGACCACTTCTACCCTTATTAGCCGGTAGCAGATGTAAATCTACTCCTTCCGTTATATTTTAATTGTTTGATTTAGAATATTTGTATTTTTTTAAGGAATTCTCTATATAAGACTAGTACTCTATGTGATCTTATCCATTTTCAATATACTTTATGCTATTTTAATATAAATGTGACAATTATTTTAAGACAATTTGTGACAATTATTTTAAGACAATTTAAAAATTTATATTAGACAACTAAATTAAAAAAGATAAAATGTTGGAAGAGTATCCAACAAACCCAAAGATGACTCCCAATCGACTGTGGTTCTCAGCATTAGTGTCTCATGTCAGATTATCACTAAAATGATGCTCATGTCTCAGGGATATTGATGCCTCAATCAATCAATGGTGCTCTGATTGGAGAGGAATTGATTATTACCATTAGGGTGCCCCTAGTATGTCGTAGGTTTTACTTTTGTACGTGGGATTGGTTGTTTGTTGACTGACTTCTTTTTTTTTTCCAGTGATTTTGGTAACATGAGACTTTAGTGTATCTTTTTACTATTTGGGTGAGATGATAAGATAAAAAATTAATTTATGATTAAATTTGCTATTCTGAACAATTTAGCTCGTATTTTTATATTAAATCTATAATAGGGAAAATTATCTACTATCATTATTTTTTTTTTCTTTAATAAATGTCACCTGTATCGTACTGAACAAAGAAAACCCTTGGATCTCAACACGTTTGTATAGTTGTTAATGGCTTCAAATATCGGTCATTCATGAAAACTATTCAGTGATAAATTGGAATACACCATAAATAATTGTGGATTAGGAGACCCAAAGTATCTCTCAATTCAATAGAAACTAGGCCCATAAGCAGTTGATTTTACTATCAATTATCGATTATGATGAAATATCAAAATCCAATACTTTCTTCTTAATAAAAATTGACTCCATATGTCACGCTTACTTAACTTTACTATCAGTTAAAACAAAATCAAACTTTGTATAATTGTTCCTCTTATAATAAAATTCATCTCAATTTCGGCCAATAAGACCAGTCGGCCAATGCAGGTGTGTCATTTGGTTTTAGGTTCGGCCTCACCTAAATTTTGTCTCAATTTGAAAGCTGAGTACTTTTTTTATTCACTAATTTATTCAATTTTTTTTAGAAGACTCGACTAATTATTGAAGTATGTACAAGTTTCTTTATCTACATAAATCAAGTAATTATATAGGGAGTGATCTTTTGAAGTGGAATGAGAATCGAATTCAGATATCATCACTACAACCTCTTTCGCTTGGGTTAAATCTGAAAGCCGAGTAGCTGCGGCTTTCTCTTTTAAGACAAATTGATTCTTGGGTTGCCGAAGCCATTAACTACTAAGTCTAGAAATATTAGATTAAATGGGTAAGCCTTAAATTTTAAGTGCTCTTCACCAAAGCCGGAGATTATATATAAGATGACTGATGGCCTTGCTGGCATTGACCCTTCTATAAATTCCTCATGTTTTATTAATACCATGCCCGGTCAAGGCAACGAGAAATTTTGATTTACTATAGAGTTCACTAACTGAGACCAAGTATTCTATAAATGTAGGGCCCTTCTTTAAAATAAGAAAAAGAAAAAGGAAAATATGCGACCCATCATCATCTAGAACAATCTAGACAACCTAACAAGAATCTCGTCCATTAAATAATTCTAAGCACCATGAATATCTAATTATTATGATTTAATTATGGGATAATTAACAAACCAGATCAAATTATAAGTTTGAAGGGCTGGATACCAACCCGCGTTTGAATTAGGTAAATATTTTGAAGGATTCCACTCCATTCTAAAGGACATTCCTCGTAAAGTTACTCCGGTGTGTAGGTAGAGAGGTTTGTACATGCTCTGAACATTAGTCGAGTGTTTTAAAAGACTTGAATACCTTGGTCATCAAACACCATAGACCCTTTAAAATATCATAATCCAAAATGACACTTGTTGGAAGTTTTAGAAATAATAATTTTTTAAAAGAATTTGAAATTCCAATATTTTAATAACTTTTGAAACTTGAAAATTTCCATCTAAATTTTCAATGAACCAAACAGTAGATTTTAAACAAAATTTGTGAAATTCTAGCTCCAAATTTTAAATACCAATTATACCCTAAAGGATATTATTTCTTTCAGAGGACAAATAAGTAATTTTTTTAACGGTAAATAGCTTTCACCACCTTCTTTGAGGATAACACCTTTGCCTAATTTATACAATATCAAATAGGTGACTTTGTTATTTTATTGTTGAAATCAATTTCATCACCTTTGGTTTATCCACATCCAAATAGAGCCTTCCAATATATAAGTTCAATGAGGCTGTGCAAGGTTTTATATACTTAAAAGGATCAAAATTCAAACGATACTCCAAATCCTTAAATTTCTATTCAAGATATAAATGATTAAATTATAGAATGAACAAGAGATTTCAAATGGAAAGAACTGAAAGTATAAAAAATGATATTGACATTGTGGTTTCTCACACGTAGGGGTGCAAAATTCGGTATCAGTTGATATTTTTCTCTCATTTTTTTTTTTAAAAATGGCTGATATTTGTGTATCGACTGAAATTTGCACCCCTACTCACACGTAAATTCGTAAAAAAGCTTAGAACTACTCAAGCATTTAAATGCTTGTTTCACGACTTTTTCTTTAATTGGTTGTGATTAATGGACTCCATCCATTATTTATTTTTGTTTAAATTTACATGTGGGAAACTGTGGGATCCCAGCGTAAAACCTCCATGGGTGAGCCCACTACCCCTAGGATACACCAAGATTAAACCATAAGAGTTCGAACCATTATTTCATGACAAAGAAAAAAAATGTTGCCAAACTCTAAATTTTAAATCTCTCTGCGAACCAATATATCACCTGTTGAAATTTCAAAAATATCTCAATCACACTCAATCATATTGGTTTACCGAGTTCCAAATATCGTATCATTGATACTGGACCATGACATCGTCGAGACAACGCATATTATTAATACAATATGTGTTATCGATATTTAATCGTATCAATTTTAGATCGATATTTGGACCTTTATTTTTATTGGATCAGCTTATTTATGTCACTGAGCTGATATGCTACCACAGTTCCCTTTTTATGGAGATTATCATGTCACATGGAAGCTATGGTTTAAGCTAAGTATATTCTTTGGCCCAAAAATTCAGCGTGCCTACTAAGATGGTGATGAAAATCATGTTAATATTTTTAAGATAGAACTCACTCTTAAAGTTATCCATTGCGAAAAAGGTGCCTCAAGTGTTATAAAGAATCGTTGATTTTTCAATTCAGACGATGTAGCTATTAAAAGGAAGGTGTTTCAAATGTTATATAGAATTATTAATTTTTAAGTCGGAACGAGATTCGGAATTTTTGTCTAACTTTGCAGGTGGGCCACATTCAAGTTAGCTAAGTGTACCAAATCAATAGACAAATAAAGAGGACAACCAGTGAGGCAAAACCGCCAAGGGTCTATATTCAATTCCCATGAAACCCAAACAGAACATAAGTTGGAGTGAAGGGCTTCTGAACCAGTCCTATACATTATTAAACTAATCTTTCAGCCGTCCCTTTTTTTCTATTTCTTTTTTGTTGGTTTACTGTCAAGTGTCAACAGCCATTTTTTTTTTTTTTTTGAGTTTGAAAAACTAAGTTATATCTAAAAATATATTACAAAAATACAGTGGATAAATATAGGTGATTCTAATAATTATGTGATTTTTGTTTTCTTATGATGAGGGTGTTCAGACCTCTTAAAACAAAAATAATATGGTAAAATACAAAATGCAAATTAATGTGGAAAGAAAATATAAAAACGAAGAATAACTTGCAGGACAAATTGCAAACGATGACGTCTGACCTTTGTCATTAGCTTTTCTAGGTCAAATTAACTTCATCAAAACACGTCTTTCATTTAAAAATGTAACAACAAAACCAAATTAGCACCTAATACAAGAATAAGTATTATCATATGTGACATAAAAAACCGACCTTCCTCAAACAACTCCAATGCCTATATTGCAAGGCACCACAACTCCCTTCAAATCTGTGTCTCCCTCAATCCATTCCAACATTCCTCCATGGATCTCTGCAGCTTAAGAACTCATCTTCTGTACCCGAAAGTCATTCCACGATTTGGGTCATCCATAATCATTGTTTCTCTCCTCCTCCTTCCCTTTGCAAATTCAATTTACTTTAATTTCTCTGAGTTTGGACCAAATCTGCAGAATGTAATAACCTATCAAGGCGACTCATATTCGTCGAACCGAGTTATCGAGCTCACCAAAAACCAACGAGATGTACCCATTAACGGGAGCGTTGGTCGTGCCATATACAAACAACCGGTGCGCCTCTGGGACTCGAAAACACAGAGAGTCACCGACTTCATGACCCACTTCTCCTTCAGAATCAATGAGCTCAACGCGTCCAACTACGGTGATGGCCTTGCTTTCTTCCTCGCTGCCAATGGTTCCGACATACCTCCAAATTCGGCCGGTGGATTCATTGGCCTGTTCAGTCCAAACTCCTCTTTGAATTCAGCACAAAATCAACTTGTCGCCGTTGAATTTGACAGCTTCAAGAACTCCTGGGATCCAAGTTTTGATCATGTCGGCATTAACGTCAATTCTATCGTGTCGAGGACTAATGTGACATGGAATAGTAGTATTAAGGATGGCCGTAGAGCCAATGCATGGGTAAGTTATAATTCCAGTACAAGAAATTTAAGTGTCTTTCTAACTTATGCTGACAATCCAGTTTTTGGTGGAAATTCAAGCCTCTCACAGGTTGTCAATTTAAGGGAGATTTTGCCAGAGTGGATTAATATTGGGTTTTCAGCTGCCACTGGTACTTTTGTAGAAATACATCAGATTATTTCATGGGAGTTCAATTCTACATTAGAGATAAGTGAGGGTAAATCCCGAAAGTCCAAGACTGGATTGGTTGTTGGTCTGATTGTTGGGGTGGGTGTCTTGATTGGTGGGTTGGGTTTGATTTTCTTCTGTCTACGGATGAAGAGGGGTGGACGGAAAAAACCCGAAAACATCGACTTAGATATGGCTATGGAAGATGAATTCGAGAAAGGAACAGGGCCTAAGAGGTTCTCCTTCAGTGAATTAGCTCTTGCAACAAGTAATTTTTCAGAGGATGGGAAGCTTGGGGAAGGAGGATTTGGAGGGGTATACAGAGGATTTTTTACTGAATTGAACTTGAATATAGCTGTTAAGAGGATCTCAAGGGGATCCAAACAGGGGAAAAAGGAGTATATATCTGAAGTGAGGATCATCAGCCGATTACGGCACAGGAACTTGGTTCAACTCATTGGATGGTGCCACGAACAGGGCGAATTCCTCCTGGTTTACGAGTTAATGCCAAATGGAAGCCTTGATTCTCATCTTTTCGGGGGCAAAACCTTGCTCACTTGGACTCTGAGATACAAGATCACTATCGGGTTGGCCTCGGCGTTACTCTATCTGCACGAAGAATGGGAGCAATGCGTGGTGCACAGGGATATCAAATCAAGCAATGTTATGTTGGATTCAGGTTTCAATGCGAAGCTCGGAGATTTCGGCCTGGCCAGGTTTGTGGACCATGAACTTGGCTCACAAACAACTGTGCTAGCTGGGACCATGGGCTACTTGGCGCCTGAATGCGTTACGACAGGGAAGGCGAGTAAAGAATCCGATGTCTATAGCTTTGGAGTGGTGGCCTTAGAAATTGCATGTGGAAGAAGACCAGTTGAAGCTAGAGCAGAGCCAAGCAAGGTAAGGCTGGTAGAATGGGTATGGGAGCTCTATGGGAGAGGAGAGCTTCTCGACGCGGCTGATCAAAGGCTTAATCAAGAATTTGACGAAGAACAGATGCAGCGATTGATGGTTTTGGGGCTATGGTGCGCTCACCCGGATCATGGATCGCGGCCTTCCATCAGACAAGTGATTACTGTTCTTAATTTAGAAGCCCCAGTCCCCAGTCTTCCTTCTAAGATGCCGGTGCCGATGTACTTCGCACCGCCGATGCACCTGTGTAAATTTTCTTACACGTCATCTGCCGATGCTACTGGTTCCATTAAAGATCGCACTCAATGTTCATGTAGTACTTGCAGCAATTCTGCAAAATGTACCACATCATCAGGTTCTTCTACTACAGCTCTCTTGAATTCACAAATCGGTGTTCAGAAAGTTTAATGGAAAACTTGAGTTCTACCTTCAATCGGATTAATGATGGTTTTGTGCTTTGGGTGTTTTAATTCCAATCAGCCATGTATCAGAATCAAGTGAAAGATAATCTCACAATGCTTGCATTCACTATCCTAATTACTGACTTTGTAAACAAGTTTAATTCATCCTACAGGGAACGTTGCTGTATTCTTTTTTTTTTTCCCTATTTGTCAGACATCTGATAAAAATATTAATCAATCCCCTGTTGTTTTTTCTTCTAAATTTCTCCCATTCTATTGAACGAATTTTCTTCTAGATTTTGATTCTTACATATTCCATGTATCAACACAACACATCGTATCGGTCGAATTTGGGCTATTCAATTTCTCTTTCCTCCAAATGTATATCAAATTATATCATAACGGATGAAAGCCGAGACAGTTCGGCCCTCAGCATTCCGCAACTATTAACAGATCCACACCGTATCAGTCGAATTCATTATCCAGTCCATTTTCACATTGGAATACTGAGTAAATTGTTACAGGGAAGCCAAGGTAAGTACATCTAAGTATGGATACCGAAATGGCTACATTTATTTTTTATTGGCTCATTAGATTTAACAAGAAAACCTAAAATCGTTTTTCTCTCTTGTGCTTCTGATGCAAACAAAGCTACTAAGAAGCAACGCCGGCCTGCATCATCCAACAAGTAATCTTCTATCAGCATTTTTCTTAAAAATTCTAATGGAGACTTGATGACAAAGACCCCACCCACCAATGACCAATTCATCTGTCCTTTTGACATATGGAATATAAGGAAACAAGCCACTTATAGCTAAGAAAAAAAATTATAACATCATCATCATATCTCAATATTCCATTTATATTGGGGGAACCGTACAGACACTCGGGTTTTCTTTCCCTACACACAATTTTTCAAAAACTTGGGTGAAATTACCCTTTTACCCTTCAACTTCAAACCACTACCGCATCCACCGAACTCCTCCATTTTGTTACCTTTCGTTCGAAGGACATTACCCTCAAACCATTTAGGAAGGGGGAAAAAAATCGGTGGGCCCCACCATTGACCGAAAACCAAGGTCTTCCTTAGCCGTAGATAGGTGAGCCAGGGGCGACCATGGTGGTGTCAATCCTAGGTGGAGAAGTAAAGGATCAATTCGGATCTAAGAAAAAAACCCAGAACACTGGATTTCGGTCACCCTAAGCAGCAATGGAAGAAACTAGCTAGAGAAGGGTCTCACGCGAGTCCGATCAGAGATCTGATGGTACAGATGGATAGACCATAAAAAAACGGAAGGGATATGGTGGGTCCCACTGGCATAAACTTTCCCGATCACCTAATCTAAGGCCGAGAAAAAGAACTGGCAGCAGCAGATCAGTGCAGGCCATGGTGGAGCCCAAAGTAGACAATATCGTATTGGGGATTGGGTCGTCACAAGTGGTATTAGAGTTTAGGTTCAAGGTCTTAGACTATGTGGGCTATCTACTTGTGTGACGTTGCCTACCTATGTGAACTCTCTTTCTATGTGATGTGACAAAGTTGGGGACGACTTCAGTCTTAAGGGTGGATTGTAACACCCGTCCCACATGAGGGTGTTGTCCCACATCACCCATGAGGTGAGTGGCTGGGATGTTATTAAGAGGGGGCAACTCCCTCAACCAACATGAGGCAGGGCCCCTAAAGCAAAACTGTACACGTTTAGGTGAAGTTCAAAGTGAACAATATCGTGTTGGAGGTTGAATCGCCACAGTTAGTGTGATTGATATTCCATTATTGTCTCAAATTTAGAACTCATCGTATCATCCCCTCTAATATAGCAGTGATTTCCCTAAAGTCATTAACTTGTGATGTCTCTGTGGGGTCTCTTACTTTATGAATTTAAATTCTTTGATAAGATTTATCATGTATAGAATTATTTTCTGCTTTTAATGGGTCAAGTACCACACTAATTTAAACACTTTGATTTCTTGACTTGATAGGTTTTATTTAACAGTCAATTGCAAGTAGTTCATAAAATTACACGATGGAACACACCATGGAGACCAGGCTGCATTGACCGTTTCAAAAAAGAATAATAATAAAATTATATTTACATTGACCGGGCCCGTAGACCTTACTAGTTAACTCATGGAATTTTCCTGACTCATTTTAAATTAAATAAAAGTTTACAATAAAATAGAAATTAGTGACTCTATAATAAAACAAACAGTTGTTAATATCAAAATTCAAAAAAAAAAAAAAATAGTCTATATTTAAAATCAGTAAAATAGACAATCAGAATAAAACTTTCTATCAAATAGATAAAAATATTTATGTTAAAACTTTTTGAGACTCACATATTGAGAATTTATATCTTAATTTAATTAAAAGTTAATTGACTGTATTATTTTACTGATAAAGTTAATTTTGTTACTATATCTTTGAATTTGGCAAATTGAAGTTTGAACAGAGCTCTGGATCAGTGTAAAGTAGACCCCACAAATGAAATTTGGATTGGAATCTTATGAATCTCTCACCCGGAAATTCTACCAGAAGAGCACGCATTTGACTTTGTAATAGAAAAGTCTACACTGTACACACGGTGAAGATGAAGATTTGAGTTGGGTTTTAAAGAAGCCATTGCCAGAACAGAACAAATACTGCAAGCAAAGTTAATTCACTTGCACATTCTAGCCATGGCTACTTACCAATCAACACCTCATTTGCAGTCCAAAAGATCTGTTTCCTCTCATTTCCACTCAAATTTCTTGGTCTTCTTCTTGCTTCCATCCTTTGCAGAAGCAATTTCATTCAACTTCGCCAATTTTGAATCAAGTCCACCAGAGATTCACCGTTTAGCCGACGCCATCTTCGCCGATGGAACTATAGAACTCACACAATCCTTGATTTCCAAATCTAATACTGAAAGTGTTGGACGAGCCATATACAACAAAAGAGTGCATCTCTGGGACTCGGCGACAGAAGCAGTCGCCGACTTCAACACCAACTTCTCATTTACAATCAGTTACCCTGATGGCTCTGGCTCTGGTCCTCCTGGAGCTGGGTTTGCTTTCTTCCTTGCCTCCAATGGATTTGACATCCCTTCTGCATCATCTGGAGGGTACCTTGGCCTATTTAATGAAAGCAATGCCTTGAATGGGACCAGTGAGAACCCAATCGTAGCTATTGAATTCGACAATTATTTTAAGATTAATAATAGCTGGGATCCCTCTTACTCCCATATAGGTATCGACCTCAATTCCATCAAATCCAGCGCGCTATGGGGTACTGACTTCAGAAATAGAGGTAAGGCTGATGTATGTATTAGTTATAATGCTAGTGCAAGAAATTTAAGTGTCTTCATGACCTATGGTGGCAATTTCAATGGTGCTTGGAATCTTTCTTTGGGTGTGGACTTGACGGAGATTCTACCGGAATGGGTGGATGTTGGATTTTCTGGGGCCACCGGCGAGTTTTATGAGGCACACAGCATTGACTCCTGGAGTTTCAGTTCTTCCAACATTGGCGATGACCGAGAGGAGAAAAGTAAAATTGGGTTGGTAATTGGTCTGGTGGTTGCTTCAGGTCTTTTGCTTTGTGGGTTGTGTTTATTTTGGTTCATATTGTGGAGAAAAAGAAGCAGAGAGAGAAAGGAGGATGATTTGGTCTTAGATTTAGCTATGCAAGATGAATTTGAAAGCGGAACAGGGCCGAGGAGTTTCACTTATAGGGAACTAGCAAGTGCAACAAATAATTTCATGGAGGATCGAAAGCTAGGGGAGGGAGGATTTGGGGGGGTTTATAAAGGACATTTGAGTGACATGAATTTGGATGTGGCTGTAAAGAGAGTCAAAAGGGAGTCCAAACAGGGGAGAAAGGAGTATGTGTCTGAGGTGAAGATCATTAGCCAGTTAAGACACAGGAATTTAGTTCAACTCATTGGATGGTGCCATGAACAAGGTGAATTACTTCTTGTTTATGAGTTGTTGCCAAACGGGAGTCTCGATTCGCATCTCTTTGGCAAAAATGCTATTCTCCCATGGGTGACAAGGTACAAGATCGGTATGGGATTGGCGTCTGCACTGTTCTATCTCCATGAAGAATGGAACCAGTGTGTGCTGCATCGGGATATTAAATCAAGCAATGTTATGTTGGATTCAGATTTCAATGCCAAGCTTGGAGATTTTGGGTTGGCTAAGCTTATGAATCATGATCTAGACATGCAAACTACAGTACCAGCAGGGACCATGGGATACTTGGCTCCAGAATGTGTGATGACCGGCAAGACGAGCAAAGAGTCCGATGTGTTTAGCTTTGGAATTGTTTCCTTAGAAATAGCATGTGGAAGAAAACCGGTGGAGTACAAGGCAAAAGCAGAGAAGGTAAGCCTACTGGAGTGGGTATGGGGACTCTATGGAAGAGGGAAGATTCTTGAAGCAGCAGATGAGAGATTGAGTATAGATAATGATGAGCAACAGATGGAGCGGATGCTGGTTGTGGGGCTATGGTGTTCTCACCCTGATCATACCCTTCGTCCTTCGATAAGGCAAGTGATTAATGTTCTTAGTTTTGAATCGCCATTGCCCATTCTTCCATTGAAGATGTCAGTACCCATGTATTTTTCTCCTCGCTTGCATTCATGGAAACTCTCTCATGACTCAACATCCTGTAGTTATACAGAGATGGGAACAGATCAATCTGGGTGCTCATGTAGTAGCTGCTACAACTATTCTTCAAAGTTGCCTGTGTCTTCCACGAGTTCCCCATCAGCTTCTCTGTTCCATTCAGAAAAGTTTGACATTTAATGTAGCAGCTGCTGTTATGGATGGGTATTCAACCCACTTCGACTTTGATACCACTTGTTAGAATCGGGTATTCATCTCAAAAGACTAGCTTAATAGGTGAAGTGAGCCTAAGTCCTTTATAAAATATGGATGCGCAAATGGCTACATTTTTTTTTTGTTGGTTCATTAGATTTAACAAGCAAACTTCGTTTTATTCTTTGTGCTTCTGATGCAAACAAAGTTAGTAAGTAACGACGCCGTCCTGCATCATCCAACAAGCAATATTTCATCAACATTTTTCTTCAAAAATTGTAATGGAGAAACTATCAACTACTTGATGACAAAGACCACCCTCCAATGACCAATTCAACTGTCCTTTTGACACATGGAATATAAAGAAAGAAGCCACGTATAGCTAAGATAAAATTATTACTCCATCGTCATAGTCATCGTCATCGTATGCCAATATTTCATTTATCTAGGTCGACTATTAAAGATTTATTTCTCCATTTAAGTTTGTCATAAACTATAGTGTTGGTCACTCCACTAACATATTTTTCTTCATACATTTTCTAGACGTTTTCTATGGCACTGGAAATTTTTCTTTTTTCTGTGAACCTGAAGGAAGTTCTACCTGAATGGGTGGATGTTGGATTTTCGATGACTTCAGTGCTGTATTTAATCCCCTGACGTGGATGTAAACCAACGGAATACACAGGACAGCACACAATAATCAAGCACCAAGAGACACCAATATTTTACGTGGTTTAAACACACCTAATAAACCTAACATTCTGTTCTTCCAACATTAGTGTCAATGGACTGTTCAAATACTAGTCACAATGATCCAACAATGGGTGAGGGTGGAAAGGAATAAATTTGGGTGGGTGATTGTTTGGTGGTTGGTCGAGTCTTCTGATTTTTATGTTGTGTTTATTATGGTTCATTTTGCATAGAAGAACAGAAGAGAGAAAGGGGAATTTGGTCTTCGATTCGGATGTGGATGATGTATTTGAAAGGAAAGGGGTAGAGGGCTCCTTATTTTGTCCCAATTAGAATTCATGTCAAGCTCATGCCTCGAGTTTGGCCCCAGAGCCAAGATTTAACCCACATTTATATAAATATTATAATTTTTATTTTATAAAAAAATAATATAAATTCTTTTTTGTTCGCTCGGGATCTATATATACAAATTCAAGTCGAGCTCAAGTTTGACTAGTTCGGGTTGACTCAAACAAGGGCTCAAGCTCAGGTCTTTTAAGCTCAGGCAAGCCAAAAGAAAGTATGGAATAGTATTGGGGCTGCGAAAGAGTCTCATATTGAAGTGTAGATGGAGATCTAAGGATTTATAAAGGATTTAGATCACTCCACCTAATAGGCTAGTCTTTTGGAATAGATACCCAGTTTTAACAAATGATATCAAAGTTAGGTCTCAGGCTACCTCATGAGATCCCCCAGGTAGACAAGATAGTTGGACTCATTCGAGGGGGAGATTGTTGGGGCTGTGAACAATTCCCACATTGGAATCGTAAAGGGAGATCTAGGAATTTATAAATGAGTTCAGTCACTCCACCTAAACAGCTAGTATTTTGAAATAGATACTCAGTAGTGACCAATAAACATCAAAAAATTGTATTATAAGGATGGGAAATGGTGTTTGTCTTGGTCTAGAGGACCCTACATAGCATGGATGAGAAATCCAGGGCAAGAAAATGGCAAAGACAATGGTATACAATACCGGTGGGTGCGTTTGGATGTGGGATAAACGGGGGTAATGGGGTAATCTCCTATTACCCCTGTTTGATAATTAAGGGGAATGGTTTAAAAATCAACTTCTTATCCTTCTCCCTCAACTTTTGAAAACCCTTTTTTCAAGATGGGATAACTCCTAACCTGTAAAATTTACCCCCAATCCAAACGCAGCGACCATTTTTGGCGTGGGGTCTTTGATGGCTTAAGGACTCGAGCTTGAAGAACAGTTCAATGAAGCAATTCTTCCCAAGAATATATGAAAAATATAGAACACAACTCAAACCAGGAAGCATTGAAAAAAAAAAAATGAAAGAACAGGAATACATACATGATCGTTCAACCCTGTAGGAATTGCATGAATGAAGAGGAAGACTCGGAAAAAAATATACAATTTTATTTTCTTCAACCAAATGAATAAAGATATTTAAATGAAAACTTCTTTTATGACTGACATATTGAGAATTTTTATCTTAGCTTAATAAGGTTAATATAAAAAAAAAATGATTAGAATCACATGAGTCACAAAAACTCCACTCAATTATGTTGGGCTAGAGTTTTTGTTCTTATTTCTAGGATGGAACCACTAATCAGAGGGTCAATCAGTGGGTTCAAGAATGTTTTCTAATAGATGATTGGACTCACCATATCAATAATTCAAGCAATGTTATGTTGGATTCAGATTTCAATGCCAAGCTTGGAGATTTTGGGTTGGCTAAGCTTATGAATCATGATCTAGACATGCAAACTACAGTACCAGCAGGGACCATGGGATACTTGGCTCCAGAATGTGTGATGACAGGCAAGACGAGCAAAGAGTCCGATGTGTTTAGCTTTGGAATTGTTTCCTTAGAAATAGCATGTGGAAGAAAACCGGTGGAGTACAAAGCAAAAGCAGAGAAGGTAAGCCTACTGGAGTGGGTATGGGGACTCTATGGAAGAGGGAAGATTCTTGAAGCAGCAGATGAGAGACTGAGTATGGATTATGATGAGCAACAGATGGAGCGGATGCTGGTTGTGGGGCTATGGTGTTCTCACCCTGATCATACCCTTCGTCCTTCGATAAGGCAAGTGATTAATGTTCTTAGTTTTGAATCGCCATTGCCCATTCTTCCATTGAAGATGTCAGTACCCATGTATTTTTCTCCTCGCTTGCATTCATGGAAACTCTCTCATGACTCAACATCCTGTAGTTATACAGAGATGGGAACAGATCAATCTGGGTGCTCATGTAGTAGCTGCTACAACTATTCTTCAAAGTTGCCTGCTTCTTCCATGAGTTCCCCATCCGCTTCTCTGTTCCATTCACAAAAAGTTTGACGTTTAATGTAGTAGCTGCTGTAATGGATGGGTATCCATCCCACTTTGGCTTTGAAACTGCTTGTTAGAATCGAGTATCTATCTCAAAAAAATAGTCTAATAAGTAAAGCGACTCAAATTCTTTATAAGATATGGATGCCCAAATGACTACATTTTTTTTTTTGGTTCATCAGATTTAACAAGCAAACTTCGTTTTTCTCTTTGTGCTTTTGATGCAAACAAAGTAACGCCGGCGGCCTGCATCATCCAACAAGCAATATTCTATCAGCATTTTTCTTTAAAAATTGTAATGGAGAAACTATCAACTACTTGATGACAAAGACCACCCTCCAATGACCAATTCAACTGTCCTTTTGACACATGGAATATAATGAAAGAAGCCACGTATAGCTAAGATAAAATTATATCGTCATCGTATGCCAATATTCCATTTATCTAGGTCGACTATTAAAGATTTATTTCTCCATTTAAGTTTGTCATAAACTATAGTGTTGGTCAGTCCACTAACATATTTTTCTTCATACATTTTCTCTACGTTTTCTATGGCACTCGAAATTTTTCTTTTTTCTGTGAACCTGAAGGAAGTTCTACCTGAATGGGTGGATGTTGGATTTTAGATGACTTTAGTGTTGTATTTAATCCCCTGATGTGGATGTAAACCAATGGAATTCACAAGACAATACACAATAATCAAGCACCAAGAGACACCAATATTTTACGTCGTTTAAACACACCCAATAAACCTAACATTCAGTTCTCCCAACATTAGTGACAATGGACTGTTCAAATACTAGTCACAATGATCCAACAATGGGTGAGGGTGGAAAGAAGAATAAATTTGGGTGGGTGATTGTTTGGTGGTTGGTCGAGTCTTCTGATTTTTATGTTGTGTTTATTATGGTTCATTTTGCATAGAAGAACAGGAGAGAGAGGGGGATTTGGTCTTCGATTCGGATGTGGATGATGTATTTGAAAGGAAAGGGGTACAGGGCTCCTTATTTTGTCCGAATTAGAATTCATGTCGAGCTCATGCCTCGAGTTTGGGCCCAGAGCCAAGATTTAACCCACATTTATATAAATATTATAATTTTTATTTTAGAAAAAAATAATATAAATTCTTTTTGACTCGCTCGACATCTATATATACAAATTCAAATCGAGCTCAAGATTGACTAGTTCGGGTTAACTCAAACAAGGGCTCAAGCTCAGGTCTTTTAGGCTCAGGCAGGCTAAAAGAAAGTAAGGAATAGTATTGGAGCTGTGAACGAGTCTCATATTTAAAGTGTAGATAGAGATCTAAGGATTTATAAAGGATTTGGATCACTCCATCTAATAGGCTAGTATTTTATAATGGATACCCAGTTGTAACAAATTATATCAAAGTTATGTCTCAGGCTACCTCATAAGATTCTCCAGGTAGACAAGATAGTTGTACTTGTTCAAAGGGGAGACTATTGGGGCTGCGAACAATTCCCACATTGGAATCGTAGAGGGAGATCTAGGTATTTATAAATGAGTTCAGTCACTCCACTTAAAGGGCTAGTCTTTTAAAATAAATACTCAGTAGTGACAAATAAACATCAAAAAATTGTATTATAAGGATGGGAAATGGTGTTTGTCTTGGTCTAGAGGACCCTACATAGCATGGATGAGAAATCCAGGGCAAGAAAATGGCAAAGACAATGGTATACAATACCGGTGGCTGCGATTGGATGTGGGATAAACGGGGGTGATGGGGATAATCTCCTATTACCCCTGTTTCATAACTAAGGGGAAGGGGTTAAAAATCAACTTTTTACCCTTTTCCCTCAATTTTTGAAAACCCTTTTCAAAATGGGATAACTCCTAACCTGTAAAATTTACCCCCAATCCAAACGCAGCCGGGACCATTTTTGGCGTGGGGTCTTTGATGGCTTAAGGACTCGAGCTTGAAGAACAGTTCAATGAAGCAATTCTTCCCAAGAATATATGAAAAATATAGAACACCACTCAAACCAGGAAGCATTGAAAAAAAAAAAATGAAAGAACAGGAATACATACATGATCTGAAAGAACAGGAATACATGCATGATCGTTCAACCCTGTAGGAATTGCATGAATGAAGAGGAAGACTCGGAAAAAAGAATACAATTTTATTTTCTTCAACCAAATGAATAAAGATATTTAAATGAAAACTTCTTTTATGACTGACATATTGAGAATTTTTATCTTAGCTTAATAAGGTTAATATATAAAAAAAATATATGATTAGAATCACATGAGTCACAAAAACTCCACTCAATTATGTTGGGCTAGAGTTTTTGTTCTTATTTCTAGGATGGAACCACTAATCAGTGGGTTCAAGAATGTTTTCTAATAGATGATTGGACTCACCATATCAATAATATGTAATTAGAAAATTAATAGATTATGTGTATTAAAATGATTCAATTTTACAAAAGCTTGAGTTGCTCTGGATTAATCGGGGTCAACTCAAGTTCATTTAGACTAGACAGCTCTAACTCGACAAACGGCTTTTTTATTAATAGGGTTATGAATTCAAATAGGAAAATAATAAATAACTATGATCTAATATAATAAGGAAAAGAATACATAAAATATATGACTAACTCGATTACTACAATAAAAACATACATATTAAATCATGGTTTTATTAAAGAAGACAACTCAGCAGAAATAATGAAAGGGAGCACATACACACACCCGGAAATCCTGCCTCTACACACCCGAAATCGAATTTTCGGGTGAAATTACGATTTTACCCCTGCGTTTTCATTCATTCGAAAGTAACACGGAATACTGCTGAGTCTCATTCATTCGAATTAATGGATGATTCATTCGAATGAATAGTAATAAAATGACCTTCATTCTATCCATTCATTCGAATGAACTGACCGTTCATTCGAATGAATGTTCAGAACGATTCGTTCATTCCAATGAACACGAATGAACATTCTCATTCGAATGATGAGATGAATCATTCGAATGATTCATGACTTACAATACAATATACAGTACATTTATTTAAATTCTTTTAAAATTTTAAATTTATTTTTTAAGCACTGTGTATTTCCAAAAATTTTCAAATTGAATATCTAAACTAATTAAAATAACCTGATAAAAATACTTTAAGACTTCAAGGTCTTTTGACACACCTAAATATTTAAAACACAGTATTTTACAAATAAGGGTATCCCTAGGCTGTGTCGAAAATACATTTAGGAGTGTCAAAAGACTTTGAAGTCTTAAAGTATTTTTATCAGATTATCGTAATTAGTCCGGATATTCAATTTGAAAATTTTTGAAAATACATAGTGCTTAAAAATAACTGTCTATGTTTTAAAACATAGACAATTATTTTTTAAGCACTGTGTATTTCAAAAAAAATTCAAATTGAAGACAACTCAGCAGAAATAATGAAATTATGAGGTTCATTTTTACACTGAGGTTAAATTCTCCGTCAGTTTCTAGCTTAACATTTTATTTCCTATTAATTTATTGCTTGTTTTTATTAGTCTCTCTTCTCCGGTTATTTTGAACTTAAAAAGATACTGGTTCTTGTCCTTTATGAAAAAACAAGACTATAGGGGTGAAATTTGGGTCGGGTTTTAATCCAATCTGAGAAATCAGTGGATCGAGTTATGTATTTGTAAAATTAGAGTCGGGTCGAGTTCGAAAAAAGCCCACATGGAATTCAGGTCAAATTGGGTCAGAAATTTAAAATCAACTCAACTCGACCCGAGCCAAATTTGAGGAAATATAAAAAATTTGGTGCCAAATTTTTCCCAAATTTAGGCTAAAAATGCGTTGGGCAGTCGGGTCAGTAACTCAGATTAGATCGGGTTGAGCAATTCATACTAACAACGCGGATCGAATTGAGTTAGACTCTAATATACAAAGCAATTTTTTTGGTACAATATAACAAAATAGGATGGACTTGTACACCATCACCGAAAATAAAATGAAAAAAATATATAAAAAGGAACTAGGGAACGTAAGGGATAAAGTGGAAAAATTTCCTACTTAACCATGTATCTAGATTGAGACTTTTTTTTACCTTTTTATTATATATTTTTGGTGATTTAAATTAGAAACTAAAGTTATACATAAATTTGAAATCTTGAAATTTAGGTGCATATAATTTTTTATTTTTGTTCTACCACTTAATCCTAAGTTTAAAATATTTGTCATATGCTTTTAAAAATATAAAGCCTAAAATCACAAGTTAATAGCTCTAGAGTTCTACAGGAACTTAATCTCAATCTCATGAATTATCAACCAATAAATTAAATGTTCAAGTTGGATAAGAACATTAACATCATTGCAGGTCAGAATTTCATCTGTTTAAAGTCGATTTTACAAATTCTTATCAGACCTTATCATAAAACAAACATCAGTTATTATATAATTTAATATGTTCATATATATATATTTTTTTTTAATGATTTGCCTCTCCTCTACTTAGTTGGACAGAGCATGTTTGATGTTTACGAGGTTCTCAAAAGGTATCACATATTCGAGTTTCCACCCATTCAATTTTCAATGAATTTCCTTTTCATAGATCCTTGTATTCTTCACCAAGTTTTGGCTCCTCATTGAATGGATAAGATCTTTGAACCTTCCGAATCCAGACCCAGCAATTCATCATACTAAATAGCGAACATTCATTTCAACTAGTGTCTAGTCTCCCATTTTAATTGTTTGAATGCTTCAACAATGGATTCAAAATATAGGATTTTTGTAATTCACTTGCACCTTCTGGTCATGGCTGCTTACCACTCAACACCTCATTTCCAGTCTAAAAGATCGGTTTCCTCTCTTCTGCAATCTTTCTTGGTCTTCTTCTTGCTTCTATCCTTCACAGAGGCAATTTCATTCCATTTCGCCAATTTTGAATCGAGTCCGCGAGACATTCACCGTTTAGCAGATGCCTTCTTCGCCGATGGAGATATACAACTCACACAAGCCTTGATTTCCAAACCTAATACTCGAAGTGTTGGACGAGCAATATACAATGAAAGGGTGCACCTCTGGGACTCGGCCACGAAAGAAGTCGCCGACTTCAACACCACCTTCTCATTCACAATCAGTTACACTGATGGCTCTGTTCCAGGAGATGGGCTTGCTTTCTTCCTTGCCTCCAATGGATCTGACATCCCTTCTGGCAGAACTTCATCTGGAGGGTACCTTGGCCTATTTAATGGAAGTAATGCCTTCAATGGGGCCAGTAAGAATCGAATTGTAGCCATTGAATTTGACAATTATGCTAATGACTGGGACCCCTTTTTCTCCCATATAGGTATCGACCTGAATACCATCCAATCCGATGAGCCATGGAGTACGATCTTCAAAAATAGAGGTAAGGCTAATGCATGTATTAGTTATAATGCTAGTACAAGAAATTTAACTATCTTTATGACCTATGATGGCAATTTCAAGTTCAATGGTGCTTGGAATTTTTCTTTGGCTGTGGACTTGAAGAAGATTCTACCTGAATGGGTGGATGTCGGATTTTCTGCGGCCACCGGTGTCTCCTTTCAGGCACACAGCATTCACACCTGGAGTTTCAGTTCTTCCAACATTAGAGATGATGGATTGAACACTAGTGACAATGGTACAAATGTTGGTAACAATGGTCTGAATAC
The DNA here is from genome assembly GCA_013350335.1 of Chimonanthus salicifolius. Lineage (NCBI taxonomy): Eukaryota > Viridiplantae > Streptophyta > Magnoliopsida > Laurales > Calycanthaceae > Chimonanthus > Chimonanthus salicifolius. Next base: position 70,099,604 of record CM023535.1, on the reverse strand, counting down.
TGGTGTAAATGCACCAACAACAGGTGAGGGTGGAATGAAGAAAAGTAAAATTGGGTTGGTAATTGGTCTGGTGGTTGCTTCAGGTCTTTTGCTTTGTGGGTTGTGTTTATTATGGTTCATATTGTGGAGAAAAAGAAGCAGAGAGAGAAAGGAGGATGATTTGGTCTTAGATTTAGCTATGCAAGATGAATTTGAAAGCGGAACAGGGCCGAGGAGTTTCACTTATAGGGAACTAGCAAGTGCAACAAATAATTTCATGGAGGATCGAAAGCTAGGGGAGGGAGGATTTGGGGGAGTTTATAAAGGACATTTGAGTGACATGAATTTGGATGTGGCTGTAAAGAGAGTCAAAAGGGAGTCCAAACAGGGGAGAAAGGAGTATGTGTCTGAGGTGAAGATCATTAGCCAGTTAAGACACAGGAATTTAGTTCAACTCATTGGATGGTGCCATGAACAAGGTGAATTACTTCTTGTTTATGAGTTGTTGCCAAATGGGAGTCTCGATTCGCATCTCTTTGGCAAAAATGCCATTCTCCCATGGGTGACAAGGTACAAGATCGGTATGGGATTGGTGTCTGCACTGTTCTATCTCCATGAAGAATGGAACCAGTGTGTGCTGCATAGGGATATTAAATCAAGCAATGTTATGTTGGATTCAGATTTCAATGCCAAGCTTGGAGATTTTGGGTTGGCTAGGCTTATGGATCATGACCTTGGCATGCAAACTACAATGCCAGCAGGGACCTTAGGATACTTGGCTCCAGAATGTGTGATGACAGGCAAGACGAGCAAAGAGTCCGATTTGTTTAGCTTTGGAATTGTTTCCTTAGAACTAGCATGTGGAAGAAAACCTGTGGAGTACAAGGCAAGAGCAGAAGATAAGGTAAGCCTACTGGAGTGGGTATGGGGACTCTATGGAAGAGGGAAGATTCTTGAAGCAGCAGATGAGAGACTAAGTATGGATTATGATGAGCAACAGATGGAGCGGATGCTGGTTATGGGGCTATGGTGTGCTCACCCTGATCACAGCCTACGTCCTTCTATAAGGCAAGTGATTAACGTTCTTAGCTTTGAATCGTCGTTGCCGATTCTTGCAATGAAGATGTCGGTACCGGTGTATTTTGCGCCTCACTCGCACTCATGTAAACTCTCTCATGCATCAACATCCTGTGGTTATACAGAGATGGGAGTAGATCGATCTGGGTGCTCATGTAGTAGCTGCTGTAGTTATTCTTCAAAGTTGTCTGAGTCTTCCACAAGTTCTTCATCCACTTCTCTGTTGCATTCACAAAAAATTGACATTTAATGTAGATTGTATCTATTCATTTCATTCAATAGAGTGACAAATGTTACTTCAGAAAATTGCAGAAAGGATTAATGTTTGGAACAAGTTTAGATTCTATCCATGATTGGGAGTGTTTGTCTAGTCTCTGCTAGAAAATTGAGATGATGCATTGAACATTCTGAACTTCAGGCAGTCTTTGTATCTTCCTGTAATGTACTAGTCTCTATTATTAGAACCAATTAAATCATAAAATTGAAATGTTACCTAAAAATATGATGGAACTTAGGACAGTGTTGAATTGTTTTTGTGAACATATTCACATATTTATTTTGTTGTCTTAAAAAAGAAAGAAAGAAAAAAAAAACATGTTCATTATGTTCAAAACCCATCATCACTGTAGTAGTGTGTACATTTGTCTTTCTTAATGTTTGTTCGGGAGGCAAGTTAAGCTTATATTAACAACCAAAATAGGATTGAAGAACAAACAAATGCGTGTGACCCCCAGCAAGCTCAGTTTGGAGCTCGACTCGTTACGAAGATAGGATCGACAATACATATATGATAATTAGGCTCCACATAATCTAACAAAAACAAAGGCAAGAGGTTGCTTGAGGCACACTTTCGCACATCAAATATACACATCGTCTCACCTCTACGTGGGGTGGAGATATCAATATTATTAAAAAAAATATATACATATATACACATTGTCTTGATGAGCTAATCCGAGCTTTAGACATGGTATCTGATTGACTTCTGTGAGTCTTAACTAAATTGGAGTGACACAGTCAATGTAGAATGGCTCGCGAACTTGAGCGACCACTGGGGTGTAACCAATGGCTGGTCAGTATGACTGCTGGTGTGAAATGGCTGAAATTCACAGGCCATCACACTGCTGGTGTGAAATATAACAAAGGAGATTATGTTTAAGTTGGGAGATTGGATCAATTTCTTCATTTGATTTATATTATGTTTCTATAAGAGTCAACAAATGAGATATTTAAGGTAGTGGGTTCCAAAGTTTAAAATGTAAGACTAAGGTACTAATTGAATACGTCGAGTAGAAAAAACCAAGTGAACTTGTAGTTGTTGAACTTTTTAAAGCTAAAACTTAAGATTGTTTGTTTAAAAATCTATGAAACTATAGTCTAAGATTATTAAAACTTAAAAGTTTAATCATTTAGGTTGAAAATAGATAAGATTAGCTCTAAATGAATCAAAATTAAAAGGAAGTGATTGTTGCACCTTGAGTTTCTCTCGTGATGCACTAAATTTCAGTGAAATTTCAATTTTGCCCAAATGTGAAAAAAAAAAAATAGATAGAGAATGGATTTTGGATAAAATTAGAATTTCATTGAAATTTGGTGTATCGTGAATGAAACTCAAGGTGCAAAATCACTTCTCAAATTTAACTATTTCTGTCTTAATAATTAAAATTCACTTGGTATATTTAAAAATTATTATGGCAATGATACATATTTTACTTTACTCATTAAAATTAAGGCTGAAAATTAAATATTTTAAATTGAAATTTGGTCAAATTGTAATTCCTCAATTCTATTTTTAATATGAATGGTTGGTTTTTATTGCATTTGATAAAAGAAAATGGACTAAATATATACATTTATATTGACTAAGGAACCAGAGGTTTTAGGTTTAAGTCATGTGGTTATTCGATGTTTGTAATTGCATGTATTTGGAGTTTTATCTAATTGGAGTGTTAGAGTTCTTCGTCATAAAAAAATATATACACATATATAATAAAATGGGTTAAAAAAGTCTCATGACTTTTATGAGTTATTTATTTAATTGAAGCTTAAAGAATGAGCTTTCAAACATGTGATTTCTTGAGTTCACCGTCAATGTCTTATTCATTAAAATTCCAAATGCCAAAAGTGGCTAGATTATAAATAAAAGGTAAACATTCCCACGTATAAGAATCCTTTTATCTCACACATGAATTTAATTTTTTTTTTTGAAATTCCCATTTTATCATTCCACTTTCTGTGTTGGTTGGAAGGGTAAAATGGACATTTCAAAAAAAAAATTGAATTCCCATATGAGATAAAAAAAAATTCTCCTGTATGAGAATGTGTGCCCTAAATAAATAGTTTTAGTGTATCCAATGTCTAACTTGAATTTTTTGTAGATATTGTTATGAATTTATAGTTACAGTAATTTATATGTATAAATACCATATATTGAAAAGAGATACTTATGCCTCCTTAATTGAAATCGATAGTATATACCAGGGTGCAATTTGGGTCGAGCGAGTTGAGTTCCTTAAAACCCAACTCAATCCAAATTGATATATATAGAACCCGTCCTAAATTCTAACTCAAATCAATCTGAATTCTGATTCGACCTGTATTCTAAATCCATTTTTACCGGGTTGGATCGGATTGATGATTTTATATACAGATTTTTATCTTCTCAACCCCACCTGACCTACTGAACCAAAATTTTCGATCCGACCCGACTTGCAGCCCCCGTGTACACTGGCCCAAAAGCCCGAGGAGGCAGGTTCGTTTACTTGGGATAAAAATGTTTTTTATCTAATATCTAAATTATTTCCGGGAGGAGAAGAATGGCGATGAGCGGCAGTAGGCTAGCAGAAAATGGAGGATTGCAGGCGGCTGAGATTTGAGAGAAGAAGAAATCAAGAAATTCAGAAGGAAATCCAAAATCCTTCTTTTTCACATGATCGTCGTATGAGGATGGGTAGAAGCGATTTGACTCAGATCAGTCGATTCGACTCCAAGTTTCATCCCATTCCCAGTTGTTTAATTTTTATTTTTTTTAATATTTTAGAAATGGATTTTACTTCCAACTGCTCACGAATTTATTACATAAACCCCGGATTGAAGCACGTAAGGAAATTCAAGTCCTATAATATGCAGCTTCCCCTCTCATTTTCTCCGACGACTAATACGTCGCCATTTCTCATCTTCTTCTTGATTCTTCTAATTTTCTTTCTGCACAAACGATACTCCCAACACTTTGGATGGATCTATAGGGTTTTCGTTTCAGATCTATTCTATTAGTATTAGGGTTTTGGGTTCTTGAATTCTCTCTCCTCACTCTCCGTTCACTTGCTTCTTTTTTCTGATTCTTGAATCTTGATAAATGAAAGATTGGTAGCGTGGTTCTTTCTTTCTGTACAAATGATACTCCCAACACTTTGGACCTAGGGTTTTCGTTTTAGATTTGTTCAGGATTAGGGAAAAAAACTCCAATGTCACCAGATCTCCAAATCCCTTCACGGTTAACCCAGTTCCATTTACTTCAAAATTGAGCATCAATACGATCTTCTCCAAATGAATCGATCGAAATAAAATTGGACATTGATGCTTATATGATATTCTCATGTATAGATCAAATACAGTGCAATTGTTTGAATGCATAATCAAATAACTTAATCAAATACAGTGTATCGTTTTTGTTTTACTCTTTTTAAGGTCAAAAGTTAATCTTATACACACCTACGCAATCTTGAAGTTGTGGTTTAAGGAGGGGTCCTATGATCTACATATTCATCTACTCTCTCTTGATAACATGCATCTAAAAGGCTTTATAACTTAAAAAAAGGGAAGAAATCTCTATTTTATGAAATAGAGATAGATCTCTGTTCTTAACACTTTGGTCAAATCGATCTCTGTTCTATTTACGGACCACCCATCAAAATCCTAAAGTTGAACTCTCATGGAAAGTTTTGTCATTTGATAGGATCATGTAATGAATGGTTCAAATTAAAAGCCTTGAACTAAAAAAAATCATACTTTCAAATTTCTATCTTCTACTCACAATTCAATCCATGGGTAAGTCCTTTAAATTAAAATAAAATTCTATTATTTAGACTAATTTAAAAACTATCTTTCAAACAACACGCTCATGTTGAATTATAGTAATTTCAGCATCAATATTCGAAAGTCAAACTCAACCCAAATTTTTTTACTCAACTTACTTGATTTGCAAAAATAAAAAAAAACTCACTCAACTTAAAATTTTATCGAATCAAGTCAACTCGATTGAATTTGAATTTTTTTTTTTAATTTTTAAACAATTTTCAGCACACGTAGCACCTCATGCACGTCTTCTTCTTGCCACCCCATTGGTCTTCGTGTTGATATATTGAATGAATTGCCATTTCAAAGAAAAGCTTGGCTTTGAAGCAATGAAAATTTTGAGAAAATATAGACATAATACACTGAGAAAAATGAAAGAGAACTTTGTCTCTAATCCAAGGAAACAGCATTAGGTATACTTGGTCTGTAATCCAAGAAAAGAAGCCTATATACATTCTCCATAACCATTAAATCATGAGCCCTTCATTGGCAAAAACAATATTTCCTATTTCCATACATACATTCATACTGAAATTTACTACTGATTTTGTTGGAGTGTTCATGTCGCCTATTGGAGTGCATTTGCAGATACAAGATAAACATGTATGAATTTCTCATACTCTTGAATTTAATTTCCGTTTTCCACTTTTTTTTTTCTAGGCGGTTGTTAATGTATACGATCCCGAATTTCCTCCTAATTGATTGGACCAATGGTTCACATCTTGGTATCAGCCGAGAAATTTCTCTCACCTGATTTTTTTTTTATTAAAACCTTTATATATCTCCCGATACATGGACGTTACCAAATTTTGTTTACCAGATAATAATTTGTATACTTTTTGACTTTCTTTATTTCTATGATTTTCTTTGTAAATTATCTTCTTTATTTGTTGATTATATTTTTCCTATATATACAAATACTAACCTGTTTTTTTTTCTCAGTAGACTTAATATCCACAATAATATTTTCTTTTTTGATTATCCAATGTAGTTATTACATTTCTTCAAGTGTTTTGAATGATCCTTTTGGTGTACCCAACCATATATTATACAGCTTTCAGACAAGGTTTTGCTTCATGAAATACAAGTTTTCATGCAATAAACCTTGGATTTTTGCATGAGTAATTAGAACTCAAATCTTTTGTTTCTAAGGTTAAGATTTTGCTTTATTTAGTTTTCTTAGTCCTAAAATAATAAGCATAAGAATATATCTTTTAAGAAAATTATAACAAGACTAAAATGGGAATCGATATGGATATCGATGTTTTTGTTTTTTCATAACAAGGGATACTAAACTTGTCTTTTTATTCATTTTATTATCATTTAAATGATGAAAAGGTTCGTCGGTGTTACTTGTTATAAAATACGATGGTCTTGTTTATTTTTAAATTTAAATTATATTCAAATAAAGTAAGATTATTAGGAATTTTTTTTTTAGATTGTTAACAGAGATGAGTTGCAGGTGGTCCTGGACAATGGTATCCTTCAAGTCACACTCTCAAATCCTGGAGGGATTGTCACTTGCGTACGATACAATGGCATTGATAATTTACTTGAAGTTATTAATGATGAAGTTAACAGAGGGTACATACTTTTACATGCAATTTTTTTTTATAATTTTACCTTTATCTCAGAGTAAATATAGAAATTGGGATAAAAGTAACATAAATTAGTTTCTAAATCTAAAAATTTCTGAGGATAAGCATTGATTTCAAATGATAAAGTCAAATTTATTATCATGCAAATGATAAAGTCTAGCCATTTGCAAAACAATTGCATATGGTGACATAAAATCCAAATAAGAAGTGTAAATTATCATCTGTTAGAAATTATTTTCATTGGTAAATTTTATCTATTAACATTGATCCATTCAGTGAAAGATTTTGATGAAACTAGTCTAATTGGAGATTTCATTTCCATAAATTAGATAGACAGTAGTGAAAGTTGGAACTAATTTTTGTTAGAAATGAATCAATTAGTATCAATCATTCATTAGGGCTGAAATCGGGTCCGGTCGGATCAGGTCTTTTAAAACCCAATTCGGTCCGAATTACTAATATATGGAATCCGGATCTGACTCGAACTTTTGACCTAGATATCTTAACCCAACCCGACCCGACCCAAATTATAATCCGACTCAACCCGAAATCCGACCCGACCTGCATTTTTAACCTACTTTAGCTTACTTTTTACTGGGTCAGGTGGTGTCGGATTAACTTAAAAATCTCTCAACCCAATCCGACCCGACCCAAATTCAATGCGGGTTTCTGATTTCTCAACCCAACCCACATGATTTTTGGGTCAGGTCATGTGGGTTCGGGACAAAACCCAACCCGAGTTTCACCCCTAATCATTATCATACATTATATGAAAATTTTCAAGTGGGTGGACCTCATGTGGGGCCCACCAGGGTATGAATTCACTCCTCTCCTTTTCACACGTAATTATCTCTAATGGATTGTGGGTTGCATTTATACACAAGTTTGACTCATTTTGAGTTGATCTCATTCTCGAAGTAAGAAAACCATTAAAAAATTATCCATTTTGACCTTTGATTTTCGGATCCTTCAAAATCAGGGTTTTTCAAATTTAATGAATTTCATTTTTATGGGAAGCATCATTTTAAAAATAACTTCCAAACCCATAGATTTCCATAAAAAAGACCCCACCCTTGTAGGCCCATGGTCAAATGAGATTATCACTTCTTTTTTTCTCTATGATGAGACAAACCTTCCCGCGGCAACTGGGGAGCAGCCAAAAAATTACCACAGAATGACTCAAAAACTCGAAATTGACTTGAAATCCTATTGAGTCAAGCAACTCAGACAAATTTTTTTACTAAAGTCGTTGACTCGATCAAATCAAAATCCTATCTCAACTCGACCGGATTTTTAGGACAGTAAAAATAAAAAATAAAGAAATTGTCTTAGAAGGAAAGTGTGAATATATAATGCTAACCTAAACTGAAACATTTCTTCAGGTACTGGGATATTGTTTGGAATGAACCTGGAGGTCAAGGACTATTTGATGTGTAAGTTTTTCTCATTCGAAAGGGATTTAATTTATTTAATAGATGTTCATGTATAAAACTAAATGGGAGTCTTATATCATCATCTTGGATTTTGTTGGATGGGATTGTAGAGCATGAAAAATGAGATCATTTTTTCTTTCTTCTCTAGAATTAAGCCTTTTGCTTAAGTCGCAACAAATATGATATTTTCCTCTTTTAAGAAATTATTTTCCATGGAGGATAAAAAAATTATTGAGGCAAAAATGGGGTTTTTCTTGTTTATAATGACAATATTTTATTCATTTTCAATGAAAATAAAAATTTTCACGCAAACGACCAAAATATCAAATTTTCACACATTTTAAGACCAGATTTCATTACATTATTGAATAAAATTCATAGAACTCTAAAATATTTTTTTTCCAAAAACGAGAATCCTAAGAATGTTGGATCAAAATCACATAAGAGGTTTTAGTAATTATCACTGAGTCACTATTGGAATGAAATGTTGTTCACCAAACCACATTATACAAATTTTATGATAAATGAGGTTTTCTCATGATTAGACAACAAATCAATATTGTTTTAACTTCTTAATGATCATTCTTTGCAGGATACAAGGGACAACTTTTGCCGTTATTCAAGAAGATGAAAATCAAGTTGAAGTCTCTTTTACAAGAACATGGGATCCTTCAAAGAAAGGGAAGGCTGTCCCATTAAACATAGACAAAAGGTGAAGTTTCTATTAATTTCCTCTCAATGGGTCAAATCCCATTATTTGCAGTTTTTAGGCATTTCTAGTCTTGAGAAACGACTTTCATTCTTCCTTAAATCCACACTTCTATCAAATTAATGTTTAGAAGCTCTTTATAATTTTTTAGATATAAAAAATAAGAACCAAAGTATCAGTTTTTCACAACTCGAGACTCGATTGGAAGTGGGGGTAAAAAAAATTAGAGAAACTCTACCAAGGCCCTTTAATGAGACATGCCATCAAAAGGATCTGTGATGATCTTGGAGTCCACATAGTCATATGTGATGTAAAGAGGATTATATGAGTAAGTTTTGAAGTTTCACTTCCATCTGATCATCATATCTCTTAATTTTAAACTTTTAAAAATTAATGTACTTTACTCATCAAAATTAAAGATCAAGATTATATAGCCTAGATTATCAACTGATAGTGAAACTTTATATACTTAATATCCATGTAATCGCCTATCAAATGAATCCAATTATATGAGACCTATCAACCATTTGATAGTATATCTTTTTAGAGTCTCACTTGTTGTGTCTCGCTAGCCTGAGTGCCTGGCTAAAAAATTTCCTAAAGAAACAATAAAGGTTTTCTTGACTGGTCAAGACAACATTTCATTATTTTTTTATGAATAAAGATTTTAACTCCAATAACCAAATTGCTGAATTTTTATTTCATAGTGTTTGTTTGTTTAATAACATGAATAGAATCCTAACATAATTTTTTGTATAGAATTATTTTCTTGAAAGAAATAAACAAATCCACAAGTACTGTATTTTGGGCTTGACCATATTCGAAAGAATGAAAATACTTGATCTGGTTATTCAACTTGCATGAATTTAATTAAAGTTTAAGTTATTAGATTTTAATATTAAGTTGATAATGGAGATTGAACACACATTCTTCTCACTAATTGCAGGTTTATAATGCTACGTGGCAGCTCTGGGTTCTACTCATATGCCATTTACGAGCACCTTCAAGGATGGCCTGATTTCAACCTTGGAGAGACTAGAATTGCTTTCAAGCTTAGGAAGGACAAGTACAGATACCACAATCTTCTTCATTAAATCTTACATGTAGTTTAAAAACTAGAAATTCAGATTAAATTTTAAATTTTATCAAATCGAGTCAACTTGAAGAACTCATTTGAGTTTTTTCAAAGTTTTAAATTATGATTTTAATAATATAAATTGATATATGACATTTTATTTATTTATTTATTAGATTTCACTATATGGCAATATCCGACAATACACAGAGGATCATGCCCATGCCAGAAGATCGAAGCGCTCCACGTGGACAGCCATTGGGGTACCCAGAGGCTGTTCTTTTGATCAACCCTATCAATCCCGACCTCAAAGGAGAGGTAATAATTTTATAAAAGAAAAAAGTGTGTATTTCTAAAAACATCACAAAAAAGTTTATTTAATAGATTAAATTGAAAAAAGGAAGAAATTTCATGTGAAATTTCGATTTTGTCCAAATCAAATTTCCTATTTTCTCTCTTCTTTCTTGTTTTTTTTGGGCAAAATTGAAATTTCATATAGAAGGAGTGCACAGTAAATAAAAGTGAAATTGCAAATATCATTTTCCTTAATTAGCTCTTCATCCTAATAAAGACTTCGAAAAAGTTAGAAAAATGCAAGTAAACCATAATGTAAGAAAGTCATGGCCCAATAACCAACTTACCTCTTATTTCTATTATTTAAAATTAATTCCATCTGAACAATTTATTTTGTTGAAAATCAAATGCAACATCATCAATGAGGCCCATCGGATGAATGGTTTTGATCATCCAATCATCATCATGCTACTGTTTTGTATGAGCAGGTGGATGACAAGTATCAGTACTCTTGCAATGACGAAGACAACAAGGTGCATGGTTGGATATGCTTTGATCCTCCTGTTGGATTCTGGCAGATCACACCCAGTGATGAATTTCGCACTGGTGGCCCACTTAAGCAGAACCTTACATCCCATGTGGGCCCCACCACCCTTGCTGTAAGTTACATTCATTCATTCTCCATGCATTTCTTTCTCTGTCAGGAAATGGCTTAGATCGTTGAACGTAGACCTGGCAATCGGTCGGGTCTTAATTGGTGAGTTTGATGATCTCGAACAAGGGTTTAAATATTGACCGATATTCGATATATATCACCGATAAATATCATCGATATTGATCAATATCGGTGGTTTTAATTTTATAAAAAAAAAGAGAAAGAAATTTCTCAACTGAGATGTAGGCCGATACCGAGATTTTAATCCCTGATCTCTAATATCCAAAGCAAGAATCCACAAAATGAAGAATTACCCCCAAAAAAAAAAAAAAATGCTAGAGTTGCAACTTAAGTTGAAAGTTAGAAAAACACTCCAATCTCACTTGTATTTGTCATTTTTCAGATGTTTGTCAGTGCCCACTACTCTGGGGAAGATCTAGTGCCCAAAATACAAGATGGAGAGCCATGGAAGAAGGTTTTTGGTCCTGTTTTTATCCATGTCAATTCTTTGTGGAATGGATTAGATCCACGTTCACTATGGGAGGATGCCAAATTGCAGGTTTTGATTCAGAAAATAACAGTTATATTTCATGTTTGCCACTAGCAAGTTACACTATACTATTCTAATCTGCATTACATTTTTCCCAAATTTTTTTTTTTTCCATTCTCCACACTTGCTTTCTAAAATATAGATGCTTGTCGAAGTTGAAAGTTGGCCATACAGTTTTCCAGCTTCAGAGGACTTTCCTACTTCAGAACAAAGGGGATCCATCAGCGGTAGATTGCTCGTTCGTGATAGGTTAGTCAATTACCTTACATACATTTCAACATCATTAATAATGATTTTTGACATCCATGTTGGATCAGCTCCATCCTCGTTAGACTTGGTAAAATTTGACCGACCTGATTATCCAAATTGAATCCGAGCATTTTAAAAGAACATGTGTTTAAACTTTTGTGACCCAAGTTTGAAATAGATCCGAACCGACTAACCCAGTTAATAAACAAGTAATGTATTGAGAGTTGTTGACCTGAATCCCAAATCGACTCAACCCGACTGAACCGTTGCCAGGTCTACCCTAAACTGGACCTGACAAAAATTGTCGGACCCAATTACCTGAAGGGCTGAAACGAACCCAAGCATTTTAAATAGGTATGGATTTAAAATTTTGTGAACAACCGGACTGATTAACCCGTTTAATAAATAAACAAGTAATTGGTTGAAAATTGTTGACCCAAACCCAAATAAGATCTGATCCAAAATCGACCCGACCCAACCCATTATCAGTTCTCACCGTCGTTATTGTGTTAAATGGGCCACATACAAGTAATGCTTTTAATGGGCTACTTCGGGTTGGACTTGAACAAGCCCACTCCAGTCCTAACTAATGGGTGACCCAGATTGTGGCCTTTGGATCTAAATTGAGCCACATCCAGAGAGCAAGCCGCACAGTGGCTGTAAATCACAGCTTGGCCTGGATTTGAGCATAGCCTAGGCTTCAAAGGAGTTGATCCGAGACAAACTTTCCCATTGGGCCTTGAACTAAGTGATGGACCAGTCCATTTTGATCCAGCCCAACCTGGTTTAAAAGCAATTTATCCAATCTGAACCAGTTGGGCAGTAAGGCACAAGTTGGAGATGAGCAAAACAAATAACCATATCTGTTTCTCAGGTACGTCGACGAAGATGATATAGCAGCAAGCTCTGCATATGTTGGCTTGGCCTTGCCTGGCGAAGTAGGATCATGGCAAAGAGAAAGCAAGGTTGTTAAATCATATTCATGTTTTTGAGCCCGAATTACATCTCCCCTACACCTATATTCCAGTGGCTTATATAGTGACATGCTTTCAGGGTTACCAGTTTTGGACTAGAGCCGACTCCGATGGCTTTTTCTCAATTAACAACATCCGGACCGGGGAATATAATATCTATGCATGGGTTCCGGGTTTTATCGGAGATTACAAGTATGATGTAGATATCACCATCACTGAAGGTTTGTGCATTCTTTCAATTTTCCAAATCAGATATAAAACTATACTATGGAAGCACAAAATTGGCCAAGTTTAGGCTGGGTTGGGTCAGCAAATCCCACCATGTATGCCTAAAATCAGGCCTGAATCAGCTAATACAGAAGCCCACTATTGTTCTGATTGGTATTATAGACCCAGTTTTTTTCATACGTCTTAAAGTTCTACTGACACTGAATGCAGGATGTGATATTGATTTGGGTGATCTTGTATATGAACCTCCAAGAGATGGTCCTACATTGTGGGAGATTGGCATCCCTGACCGTTCAGCAGCTGAATTCTACGTTCCTGACCCGAATCCTAACTATGTCAACAAACTCTTTATTAATCATCCTGACAAGTATGTTCTCATCCTCTGTCTACATTTAGGATGTTTTTGAGTACCAAGTTGCTGTCAATTTCCACTTTGCAAGATTTCAGCCGAAATTGCTATTAGATTCATAGATAGTTCAAGATAAAATTGTACTTTGATCTTATTAGGACTGAGTATCCAACCCAAAAGAGAAGCATATTAAGTGGAATAATTCAAGTTCTTTATAAGTCTCGAAATCTCCCCCTTCACAACCAATGTGGGACTCGTTCACTGTCCCAACAATCTCTCCCTCAAACGAGACTCTCCTGGAGATAGTATGTCGCCGGCATTCCGTCAACATACATTGGCTTGAGGATATATCTCTGATACTATTTGTTAAGATTGGGTATCAAACACCAAGACTAACCTATGAAGTGGAGTGACTTAAGCCATTTATAAGTCTCTAAATCTCTCTCTTCACAACCAATGAGGGACTCAATTCGCCGTCCCCAACAGATCTTTTATCAAGAACAATCATTTGTTTGAACTAGACCATGTCGACTGCTTCAATGTTGTGGAGTTGCACTGCAATAATGATCTTCTAAACTTGTTCTCAACAGGTTTAGGCAATATGGTTTGTGGGAGAGGTACGCCGAGTTATATCCTAAAGAAGATCTTGTCTACACTGTCGGCGTTAGCGACTATAAGAAAGATTGGTTCTATGCACAAGTTACAAGGTGAGATTTCTGTAAGCATTCACTAGTGAAGGTTCTGTTTGCTTAAATGTCTTTGATACCAGTTTCTCAAGTCGCATCTCAGTTCCTTCATGATTCTAAAATAAATCAGACCACATTGCATAGACACTTTCTGAAATGCACACAAATTGCCATTCACTACTTTTCTGTATTGCCAGATCAATTTTATCTTGAACTTTCTTTCTTAAATGCCTGTTCCAAATTTCTAAGAATACTCTTAGGCTGCGATTGGACGGGGTGACTCCGGGTTACCCTTCCTTACCCTTGTTTGGTAACCCAAAAATTACTCTAGGTGAGGGTAAAAAATAAAAAAACCACCCCTCTTATCACCTTTTTTGAATACCTCATTAAAACTTGGGGTATTCAAGAGTGACCCCAAGCTTAAGGGTGACCCCTGTAATATTACCCTTCATCCAAACGCAACCTTAGTATCTAGTTGACTAGTCTTGAGTTGTTCTTCATTCTCTTCTTCTTAGGAGACAAATGCAATGACCTCTGAGATACAAAAGAGAAAGATATGAAATTAGTTTCTCATATAAATCATTCTCTGCTTATTTGAATTTTTGTAAAAATAAAACAGAAGAAATTAATATAAATCTCTGCATGTTTACATCACAAAAGACTGTTTTACTTCGAATATTTGCTTAAGATGATCTTATTCATTATAACCATGATTGTTCTTACACTGCAGAAAGAGAGAAAACAATACATACCAAGGGACTACATGGCAGATAAAATTCAGCCTTGACAGTGTCAACCAAAGCGGGACATACAAGTTGCGGATAGCAATTGCATCGGCTACACTTTCCCAATTGCAGGTACCTATCTAATTTTAAACTTCATCAACATAAGAATATCAATGTGTCCATCAATGAGAAGCATTTTTTTTTCCAAACAAATCGCGAAGTGAGATGATTCTTAAGATGGACGACTCTGTTCAATCAAAATAGTTACTTTGGGTGCACTTGGCTACACATTCACTTATGTTTTGGAGTAGCACTGAGCATAAAGCAAGGGAGGACTGAAGTCTAAATTCTTGCATATTTATTACAGCATTTTTTGATGGGTCTAACAATTTGCACTTTTCCCCATTAGATTCGATTCAACGACGTGAACGCAAATCCTCCTCACTTCACAACCGCATTAATTGGAAGGGACAACTCAATTGCTAGACATGGAATCCATGGGCTCTACTGGTTATTCAATGTCGATGTGCCTGTCACGTTGCTTGTGGAAGGAGACAACACCATGTTCCTCACCCAGCCAAGAAGCACAAGCCCCTTTCAAGGAATTATGTACGACTATATCCGCTTAGAAGGACCTCCAGATTCTAACTCACAGAAGAGAGAGTGATCTTGTAAACATAGACACTACTGATTGCAGTAACTTATTTAGATCAAATGGTTCTCTTTTTTCAAATCAAAACTACTATGATTACCCCTATTAATTTAAATAATGTTATGGAAACATGGTGATGTGGGTTTTAATTATGTAATTTGATTAATAATTAGGAACAGGAGGCAAGATTAATGAAAGAATTTTGTACTTTTGTTGTAAAATATTTATTTAAATAATGTTATGCAAACATGGTGATGTAGGTTCTAATTATGTAATTTGATTAATAATTAGGAACAGGAGGCAAGAATAATGAAAGAATTTTGTACTTTTGTTGTAAAATATTTCTCCTCCAGCTCTCTCTCTCTCTCTTTCTCTCTCTCCAAACTTGCTTATTTGATATAATGATATCACGTGCATATAACACTAACTTTTATTCAAAACAAGGCAGAGTTATAATTTCACGTCTCTCAGCGACGACATGTAACTTACATTTGTGGCCTTGTTTGCACCACATATACATCTCCATTCTTCACAATCCCTTCTATATCTTGTGCAGAACTATACAGGTCTTCAATGATCTTACCCACCTCAGCAATTTTTGAGAAGATTGAATGTCGGAAGCTTTTATCGATGATCAACCGGTCACTAGAGTAATCCAGTATAACTTTCTCCTCTTTATCCATTGGTACACTGCCACGAAACAGACCCACATGTTTGTTTAATGATATTCCAGCTCAATGTCAGGTTTCATTTGCTTAAAGGTCATGTGCATATATCCCAATTGCAGATGGTCAAGCAATCAAAGGGAAGGCGATGCTTATACATTTTCCTTTGGATTTGTGATGCAGAAAACAAAAACTATATCAAGAGGGTCTCAGATGAATATCCAAGGGTGATACCAAAAATTCCCTCTGGGCCACATTTGTATGTCAGCAGCATCATCATCATAAGCCAGCATCCCGTCTAGGCCACATTTGTATGTCTCAATTGAAATGGGATTCTTCAATGAAAAAAGGCACTAGTACAGAAGAATAAGGAAAAACCTGGCAAAAGCAAAAGGTGGGGTTCCACTTCTTTTCATTTTCCTGAATTTGCTAAAAGAGCATATTCCAGTGATGGTGACATGACTCAAACCCACAACCTCTTGATTGTACCTATGAGAACTTATCGACTTTGCTACAGGCTATTTGTTTATTATAAATTTCATTACAGGTTTGGATTTTGGTTTCACCCAAGTGAAAAACCTATCAATTGGAGACGAGAATCTCCCGCTTGTCTTGAGATATTTTGGATATCACAAGTTTCCCTTAAGAATTAGAGATGCAACAAAGCAAAATAACAAAACATATAAACTAAA
Organism: Chimonanthus salicifolius; assembly: GCA_013350335.1. Classification (NCBI taxonomy): domain Eukaryota; kingdom Viridiplantae; phylum Streptophyta; class Magnoliopsida; order Laurales; family Calycanthaceae; genus Chimonanthus; species Chimonanthus salicifolius. The sequence continues at coordinate 70,082,940 of CM023535.1, read as the reverse complement.
TCAAGAACCTGTCATAGAGCCCAGCACCAGCATATCCGTCCAAGTCTTCCCCATTGGAATCTGATCTGAATATAATGGACTTCTTAATAAATAAGCCTATCTGTTTGCTTGGATAACCAACAACCTGCATTCAAAAATCACATAAACCTAAGTACTTACAACTCATTACAAGAAGATAAGCAGTATCATGTTTTCTTTTCGGTTGGTGAAACAGAAACATGATTCAAATGAGCACCTCAAGCTCTTATCATGTGCAGGTGTCACTTTACATTTATTCTAGCAAATTGAGCCCATCCAATTGAGGAACTGAACCCACACCAGTTGAGCCCTACAATGTTTTGAGTGTGCTTGCATTGAATGTATCATGACAGGTTATGACATTGCATGGGTAAAGGGCCAGGCCCTGGCACAGTCGCAGTCTGTTTTGCTATCAGGTCACCCAGGTCCAGCCCAGAGATCAAAAACCATTCTATCCTGTTCAAAGCAGGCTACGTTGGGCCAGTCTTTGGCTGCTCGATCCATGTGCCACACTACGAAATATGAATGGACGATAGTTAGCAGGGTAAGGAATCTGATTTTTTATAGGGTTGTGGAAAAGTTGAACATAGATAGCTGAAGCTGAGGCCTTCAAAGATATAAGATAATGACGTTAGAAAGGAGATGTTATTTCTAAGGTGACAAAGAACCTAATTTTTGATAGCCTTGAGTGGAAAAAATGAACTTAGAAAACTGAACCTAGACTAGTGAGATAAAATGACTTCAATGATGATAATAATGATTACACTTCATACGGGTTGGATCTGCCTCGCGGTTATCCAATTCTACGTTATTCACACCTTGGATGGGTGCACTCATAAACATTTAGGATCTCTTCAACTGGAATATCCTTGACATCGGCATTGGACCTGTAAATGGCCAATTGGCATTGTAACAGTTAATTGGACAGCCAGGATATTCTTATGAAGGTGATATGTAGCCCACTGCTTGTCCATTAAGGATTCCACTAGATGCTCCACTTCTATGGGCTACTTGTATGAAGTGTAATTCCACTGAATTGGTACAAGAATTGTATGATACCATGTAGGAGTCTCAAATAAAACTTGATGAAGATGAGAAGAAGAAAACACGACGTGCATAGAAAGTGGTCTTACCTTGTGAAATTTAAGATCAGCCTTTTTTGTGGTGAAGCCCATAGCTCTCCCAGGATAAGAACCAACCAAAGTTTCTCCCAAGCCCTTGACGATCTATTGAAACACCAAGACAGAACGTGGGAAATATGAAATGTAGATATTTAAGACAGCCAAAGATATAATCCTATTAAATTTACCTCAGAATATATCTCTGAGGAGTCGCCTGATAAGGGATTCCTTGTGTGGATAACAAAAGCATAATCAGCACTGATTATTTCTTGAATTAGGACAGCCATACGAAGGTCATCATGGTTCAGCTTAGCTTTCTTGCAGCTAACATATGCTCTTTCATTCCACTTTGAAGCCCAAACCTGTAAAAAGGCATGATAACATATTTTAACTTGATGCCAATTTAAAGCATATTTTAAAACTAAAATAAGAAGATATCATCTATGGCTTTAACATAGCTAGGTAAGGTTTTATATTTCAGTGATCCAAAGAAATATCTGTGGGCTGTACATGGATGGACCACATGAAAAAAAAAATATCCCAAAAAGAAGAGCTCTAAAGCAGATGAAGTTCTAAATTTCAACAGGATTGTGGCAACATCAACAAAGGATGTAAGGATCAAGAATTTAACATGATAAATATGTTGTAACCTGAGATGTATTTCTAGTGGAAGTTATCACCTTTTTTATAGCTTGCCATGCTAGGTTCCATCGTTCCTCGCCATCATCACCGGGCCAAGGTATTCTTGAACTTCTCAACTTGCTCATTAGTTCATTAATCTGTCATAGATAACAGTTGAAACAATGGGAAACATGCTAATTTTGCACAAGAGTATGTGGTTCTCAGTCATTGCTTTTACTTCAGGTCAAAACTGTTCAAGATTCGTTTATACAAATTGTTTAAATTTATAGGTAGATTCATTTTTTGTCAAAGAAAATCCTTGGACTGAACCTCCCTCTATGATTGTTGTCTGTTGATGGGACCCATAGCAGTCAAAGATGTGCCTAAGGTCCACTACTGCACCATGAAAGGTAGTCCCCAATGCACAGTTGTTCCTCATGTCCACAGTGCATGGGCTCCAAATACATTCTATGCCTTGCCTAGCTCTAAGGAGGGCTCACCTTACTTAATCCTTGTTTTTCAAGAAAGATTTTCTATAATAAGCCTATTTTTAAAGGAATTTTTTTCTGGACAGCTAATAAATATTAACTGAAGATCAGCTGCTCATGGTATTTACTATTGGATTCGTGTATAGGTATTTTTAGCACCTCCTGGTGATCCAATATTAGGAGGTATGGATAGCTGATGTGTCTCTCCATCATCTATCATATGAGATTGTAAGATCCAAGAGTTTAACTTAATGAAAACGTGGGTCCCACATGCAAAACTAACTCAATCTCATTACAACTAATAAATGTGGTGAAGCTTATCTAATTATTTCTCAATGATTAAAATGATAAAGAGTATCCAGTAACACCATAACTACTGAACTTCCCCATTAGATCTCCATAAATGTTAGATTAAACCTTTCACCCATGATTGCCAGATGTCAGTATCACATTGATAAGCTTATATTGATCATTTTTATAGAAACAATGCATATGATACTATTAGATCAATTGAGTACATCACATCATTTGCACTTTTTCCATTCAATAGTGACATCACTCTGATCAAGGTGATGTCTAGAAATTCCATGAATTTAGTTAGGATATTCACATACGTTCGTACATACATGGAAAACTCAGTGTAGCCAGATACACTTGATAATTTTACAAAATAAGTAAAAAATAGAATATGTAGATGTACTCTATGGGGTAAATTAGTAAATTTGTAGATCTACTCTATCCTTTGAAAAGAAGCCTCAAGCTGTTTTGGTAAATTAGTAAATGAGTCTTTCATTTTACAGATCCTGTTTTTCTCTTATTTTATAGTTCTCATCAAGTGCAAAATGAGAGGGAGAGTTGAAGAGAATGTAGCATGCTGTTTCTAGTGAGCATTAATATTTTTTCGAAGCAGTGACAAATGAATTTCATCAATAAGAGCAAGAATGTATAAATATCAAGCTGCCAAGAATATGAGGGTCATACGAGGCAACAAGAAAAAAAAAAGGTGAAAAGAGCATGTGAATGAAGCCTCTAAGTTTGGTGCTCCAAATAGAAAAACAAAGAAAGCATCCATGAGATAAAAGACCCAAAGCCCTATACACCCTGTGTAACACCTAATAAAAAAAAACAGTGCACATCTCTGCAGTTGTAATCCAATCTTAGCAAGGAAGTCCATAATATTGTTCGACGAACGAGTAGTATATAAAAAGGTGACTCCACCCAGTGAGCATTAATATGAGAGGTGGTTTAAATAAGTTTTAATTATACTTTGAACATGATTTTATTCAAAAAGGGGTCTCCTATCCACCAAGTGATTTAGGACATCCTTGGCTCTCCTTGTAAATAAGAGACATTGGTTCTTGAAGTGTAAGATTTCTCATTGGATAAATTAACAAAAGAGAGACGTTTTCTGCAGTTATTCTCAGTAAGATATCTCACCTAGACACAGAAATTGGAATGAAAATCACTAATTAAGTCTTCACTCTATAATTTGAACATTTTATAAACCAAAAGCCATTCTCTAGAGAACTTATTTCCTAAGCAAAGTTGGTAGATGACATGCATTTTGTCTCATGTTAACACTGAAATGCACAATCAAATTGCATACAGTAATATCATCTATAATCAGACATTCATATCAAAGAACATTGATGATCAATCCCACTGTACAATTAATTCATACTTTATGTGGCTAAGAGACGACAAAGGCTTGTGGGAGGCTGTGCGCATCCAGAGTTTTATCTAACGGCCTCGTACTTGAGGAGATGTGGGGGTCTTGGGATTCTTTGTCATAAAAAAAAAAAAAAAAAGACAACCAAGCACTTCTTAACTAATTCAAACTGCAATAATTCCTCAATTGAAACATCCACATGATATGAATAAACAATCAACTATCAAATACTTGAATTCACCTTCTAAAACAATTACCAGTTGAGGAGGAGCCTTCATGAGTTCGATAGTGTCTTGTATTGCTTGGAGTTTTGTAAGATCACCACCATTGATAAGTTTACTAAAATAAGAAACCTTGTTTGCGAGATCCTATAAGAATTGAACTTTCATTAGAATCAGTAGAAAATTCTACTGGTGGAAGTATTAGTAGGAAAATAAGCACGGATCAATGCATGGTTAAGATGAAGCAAAGACCAATTACATACAATTGACTTTCATTCTATTAAATTAACACAACATCTCTTTTTAGTTATAAAAGGATCGAAGAATATCTCTCCCATCAAGGTTCTCAGTTGCAAGCAACGGGTTACCTAAAGGCTTTTGGAGCTCCCAAGGTTTGCACCAATGTGATCCTTCATCACTAGCAATGTTTGTCATTGTGGCAGTATCCCTTAGCACTCTTTTTCTAGAGCTAGTAGTATGAATTCGAATACAGGTTTTGAGGTTGGCCATTCCCCCTTAATGTTTCACCACCTACAATTTGTGGACAATACCATTCTGTTTTGCTAGACTGCTAGGAACTAAATTATAGATACTAAGGCTCTCCCCTAAGATGGTTCAAACTTGCTTCTCTATTATAAAAATGAGTTTTTGGGCATCAACATGGATGAGGAAGAGATTCAACCTATGCTGCATTGCTTGGTTATGTTGAATTTCTTCCAATATTCTTATTTAGTGCTACCTTCGTATTAGACAACCTTGCAAACCTTTACAGGATCTGATAATTGAGAAATTTGAAATAAGGGATCACTTCTTGGAAGGATAAATATCTTTTGTTTTTTTATGGGATCACCTACCTCAAGCCTGCAGTATCATCCTTTCCTACTTATTATCTTGTGCCATTCAAGTGTTCCAAAAATGTGGTGGAATCCATGGAGAGAATTGGAAGAGAGTTCCTATTAGGAGATGCTAAAGATCAAAAGAAAGACCTCTTAGTGAATTGGCAGTGTGTTTGTGTTCCTACTTTGAAAGGAGGCCTTGGTGTGAGGCCCACTTTTGACATACCTTTCATTGCTTAGTGGTCGTAAAGGATCAATGGAAGTGAGGATGATCCTTGAAAAGATTTGTTGTGACCAAATACATCTAACTTTTTGTCCACCTAAAATATTTTAAGCCGGAGGTAGTAAGAGGTCTTTTTCCATGGCAGAGCATTTTCTAAATTATGTAAGAAAATGTGTACGTAAGTATGTATATATGTATGTATGTATAGCAAATTATCCACAAAATGAATAATCCAGATTACCAAAAGATAGGCCTCACCTTGATGCAATGATTGCATGAATGAAAATACTAATAAGGGTGATCAACATGTATAACTGCAATGCTCTTCTTTCTTTTTCTTTTTTCTTTTTTTTGAGACAGAGATATAACTCCAATGCTTCTAAATTTAATACCATCAACAGTTCCTTTACAATGGATTGTCAAAAAAAAATTAAAAAAAAATTCCTTCACGTTGATTGACTAAATTTTAGAAGTTATATTCACTACCTTATTTATGTCTGCCAGCAGGACAGTCTCAAATACTCCAAATGGTAGAGCAACTGATGTTGGAAGCTTAATCCATGAAGGTATCTTTCCTCTTAGGTATTTAAGGTTGCAAGATTTTGCACCAACCTACATTATTAAAGAATTTCATCATCAATTGGATATTCCTGCTTTATTTTGTAGAGTCAGGCTTTTACCATGCATGACAATCTATATGAACAAATATCAGTAGCAAAATTGAATTCATTGTTGCCTTGTTGGCTTCACTATCAAAAATGTTATAATATCACTCTAATAAAATATGCATCTAAAATTGTTAAAAGAAAATACCTCTACTGAAATATTAGCATTCCATGTAATAAATTATGAATACTATAAAGCTAAGTCTCCAAAACACTACGGGATAATGACAAATATTTTTTACTATGCAACTGGAAAAGTAATTTAAATAAATCTATTTACTAAAAGTACATGTTAAAAACAAATACATGAATAAACTTATATAGGAGCTGAATAATAACAGGGTATGTTACATTAATTTTTGCAAAAACACAACAGAATTTAAAAGAATAAACAATTAGCATACCAACTCATAGGTGAACTCTTCAGATGAAATGGCATATTTGCCACCAAAAGTCTTCCGTTTTAAAGAAATTCCACGTGGAATGGACGGTAAAACTAAGGAACCAAACGAAAAATCCGAGCTGCTGATGTCACTGCAGTTGAGGCTCCTAGTTGAGAAATGAATAATAATAATAATAAAGTTCTCCGTAAAAAAAGAAGGAAATAAGAGATTCCATACCTGTATACCAGATTTGCTGATTTTATTCGTACTGAGATTACTTTCCCTTCCTTTGATTTGAGATCTCTAAGAATGTTTTGATCAAAGCACGTAGCAAAGCATACCTGCAAAATGATACTATGATCAGATTCAAGTTTGAGGAACTATATCATCCTCAATCTGAAGAAGATTGGGACTCGAGTTTGTGGAGAAGGTACATGGGTCAATGATCCAAGCTGTTCATCTGATGGCACCATTATTTATGGCCCATAAGCCACAAACATCTGCTAGTGTGTAATATAATTCTTGCTTAGATCCCAACAAATTGAAAGGTAATAATGATAAAAAAAAAACATTCCATATTCTCTCAAAATCAATGATTCCATGCAATGCAAAGTATATGATTACTTGGTCTTGGAAAATGGGTCTACATATATCTTTCCTAGTATATCCCAATTAAATATAACTTTCTTTCCCAATGAATCTTATGATTTACAAGTTGAATCTAGGAACTTTACATGGATCCGAAATCCTTGAAGAGACATACCATTAACAAAACCAAGAGATTGATTTATTTCTTCTTTCTATGTTTTTCTTATTTAAGTTTATTCTTGGAATTCAAACGCACAATAATTTCTCTCACTTGCATGAAGTTGTCACTAAAGCAAATTCGACCAGTTTTCCAAAATCCTAAACCAATATTTTTGAAACAGTTAAGAATAGACTTTCATTAAGGAATAAGATAACAGTACAAGATAAAGAGAAAGAAGGAGGAAGCCTATGAGAAATAGGCCCCCCGCCCAAAAATAAAAACTACAAAAAACAAGCAAGAACAACAGAAAAAGTCCGCGGCCCAATAGATATCCCCAGAGGAGAAGCCGTTAACTGCCCGGGGTGAAAAAGGTGCCACGAGTAGCCCTTCGACACCATTTTTTGCAAGGAAATCCGCAACTCCATTTGCTGACCTGCTAATTTGAGAAAAAGATACTTCCAAGCCCTCCGTTAATTCCTTAATCTCCCTAACTAAGGTGACTAATCTCCAAGGAGGGCGTTTCAGACCCTTGGCCCATTCTATAGCATTGGACGAGTCACTTTCAATGATTAATTTCTCCCCTCCTAAATAAACTCCTAAGGATGGAGCTCTCCGAATGCTGAGAAGTTCCGCCTCATTAGACTCCAATATGGAAAGAATATACCCATAATTTGTCATTTAATGTGTCTCAATCAACTTTTTTTGTTCGTTCTAAAGTTTCTTCTTGGCATTTTTCTCATTTTAAACTCCACTCAAAAAAGGCTCTTTTTTTTTTTTTTTTGGGGGGGGGGGGGGGGGGGGGGAGTTGGCGGGGGTTGGTTGCGGAGTACAAGATCCACTTTGTTGTTTATGAATTTCAATTGTCTCTTGCAACATGTTGGACATCAATGGATAATTATATCTAGTTATTCACATAAAGTGAGAAAGCTTTGATGGGAAAAAAATTGCAATTTCCTATTTATTTTTTAATTTAATTCAGTTTCCATATTATTAAGTTACTTTGTTTTGATTTTTTTTTGTTACAAAAAGATGTGAGAAGTTTATGTGACCTGTGAAAGCAATGAACCAAGGTTTTTTCCTTTTTTTCTGAAATGCAGAATGAACTAAGTATTCAGATTGTAAAGTGAAAATGAGTATGGAAGATGAATTCCCAGCAAATATCTACATGACTTAAGGGTGTAACACACCAAGTATTTGGATGGGAAAGTGAAATAGTGTCCATAAAAATAATTTCCAACAAGTATCTTATTTATCCTATTCTCCTCAAATTTTGAAAAATTTCAATTCTGAATTCTTGAGATAATAATAATAAAAAGAAATATTACAATATATTATCAGATTTATCTCATATTGCAAACCGATTTCAATTTTCCAACAGATGCTACACACTGGAGAGGGTAAAAGAAGTATGCCCAGGTAGAGTCCTTAATTTCTTGCCACAATGCAAAAAGACTTTCCAGTGTCAGATGAAGATAGATGTCCAATTTATGCAAAATAGATGGACAAGTTTCATTACCTTACTATTTCTTGCTCTGACAGAAACATGAGATAGAACATCTGGCATATCAGGTGTTAGCACGCCAACCACACCATCTGGAATCTCTTCCTCTCCAGTCACTTTATTAGAAATAACAATAGTTGGTCTCTTATATACTTTGTTTTGGACATGAACCAAATCATTCACAGAAGCAACAACACCACAAACTTCAACTGGACTTATAACCTGCCAACTGCCACACGGACAAAGGTTAAACTCAATACAGATGTTCAATTGAAAGTCTCAAGTCATAGAGATTGGTCTCTACAGAACATATTATAAGAAAAAAAAAAAAATCTTAATGAGATGCATACTTTCCCAGGTTTGCAATTTTTCTGAGTGTTGGATCTATGCGGTTAAGAAGCAATGATAGAGTTGTTGCAGATCCTGCTCTTATCAACTCCTCTGTGAAAATGTCAATCTGATAACATAAAAATGATGGATTATACATAATGAATATAAATCACTGATGTATTACTTTGTTCAAGTAGCAATTTTACAGCCTGGACTCATCATTATACATGATGAATAGAAATCATTGATGTATTACTTTGTTCAAGTAGCAATTTTACAGTTTGGGCTCATCATTTAGAAATTGTATTAATCTGGTGAGTCCCATCTTGGGTTGGTCAGTCCCCACTAATTTTTTAATAGCATGGTCCCAAGGTATCCAACTGGAGGGTTCTGAATGAAATGATTATGGGCTATCCATTGCTCAGTCCCATCAAATGATCCCAATTTACAGACTGGAGGTTCCCAAATGAAACAATAACAGTGAATAGTCCACATTTAATGAGGCATAAAGTTATATATTTAGAATTATCCAATGGGTTTGATGTGCAGGATATGCCCCATCCATTATAGGGCCCATTGTTTAAATGGTTTGGGCCAGCAAAATGTACACACCACTTGTAAAGTATCAAGGCTAAAAAAGGTCTTACCCAACTATCATATATTTCGTACAGAAAATTTTCATCAATATAAATTTATAACTTGAGATAATTGAGAGACTTGAATGTTATTATAAATTACAGAAAATTTCTCAATTTGAATTACATACAGCCCATTTCTCAACTCGAAGCACTTCACCAAGATACTGTGCACTAGGCTGGATCGTTTTCTGGTAATATAGAGCCTTATCACTTAATGCTAGCCGAACTCGATCAACTACTGCCTTTGTCTGTAATGCCCAGTGATCATCTTGGGATTTGTACAATTCACAGACTCGGTACCAGTCCTAAAGCATAAAATGAAAATACCAACTTTTAGACAGGGAGTCTAGAATGTGATTTGCAGCAAGATAGACAAAAAGGAATCCACAATGTGATCTCGAAACTCAATAAACTGAAACAAACCAATGTATGGATTTAAATACAAGGGCACAGTAATAGTAGAGCATGGATTAGAAATAGTGAAGGAGGGTTTTCAACAAAATATAATTCCTATATCTTGACTCAAAGAGAACATAAGTATCTTTACTGCGCAAAAAAAAAAAAATATTATCTTGTCTTTCAAGGACACAAAAATACAATATATATAGTCAAAGATTACAGCCAAACACAGTAAGTCAACCTTGCATTCTCCTGTAATCTGTAGGACCGTATAAATAAATAAATACACCTACTTTCCTAATATACAGAAAAATACTAAAATAGTGTAACCCAAAGCCAACCTGTTGACACGCCAGCCATTTTATGTACATTTCTAGAGAAGAGAATAGGTGCATTGCACTCAGGTTTTTATTTTGCCAAAATTCTCAAGTCCCACAGCTTGCACAAAATCTATAAATAGGAAAGAATGAGTAACTATGTACCTTTGTGCTATAGACAATGTCTTCATTCCCGACTGTTGACAAACATAAATTCTCGAGCATCAAAGAGATGAATGACAAAATATCCTGTTCAAAAATTAGACAGATGCAAATCTTTCATACAGCAGAAAGTAGTAAAAGTAGGGGTAGATGTCAAAGGAAATCAACACAACAAAATGCCAGTTATTCTGCACCATGTAACAAAGGCACCATCAGTGGAAACCACTTGGATTCTTGGAACTCAAATGGAAACTCAAAGTTATATTGAAGACAGTTCCTGGATGAATTTTGTGTTTACAAAATATTGATCTTGAAATCAAAGAGATCCCTTTTAGGGCTTTCCTTTTTTAAAAAGAAAAAGAGCAGTAAATATCATTGCTAAAAGAAAAACAGTATAAAGGAAAACTGTACAAGGAACAAAAACAACAGGTAATCCTTCATTCATGAAGAAAGGTTGAAATTTATCCATTCATGGGATTTTCTATCATTTCAGAGGTCTAGAGAGATGTTGGTCAAACAACAGTGTTTTAAAACAGGAACTCCATACTGGGATTCTAGGATATCTGAGAGTTCCCTAGAATTGAAGAATTCCATTCCACAGATTGAACAGGCAAATGCAAAAACTTGTTAGAAACTGGTCTATGTTTGGCATATGTGAGACTTGCCTTGGGCTACTAAGGAGAAACCCTCAATTGTCTTATATATATACATGCATATACATATAGGTATTAGTGTTTGGTTTATTTTCTAGAGATGTTATATCTGTGATCTTAGGACCTCATAAATTCTTTTTTAACCGATAGTTTTCATGAATTATACGCACATCGAAACATACAATTCTATACAAACATCCCAACAAGATGCATTTACTATGAACAGACTGTGCATCACATAGTGTCCCTATTCAACATTGGAAATGTGTCCAAGTAAAACTATTATATGGCATGACCAGTATACAAATGATTACCTGCAGATTGGAATTGTTTAGTTCGTTAAAGCTCCGCTCCATGGTTGTTCTAACAGCTGAATCCAAAGAAAGATCGAGGAAAATTAAATCCTTCAACCTTCCATGGGGCTTAAGAAGCATGGGACGAATTTCAATGCGAGCTTCCAATAGTTTCTGGATAAATAATATTTATATTTCAAAAAATACTTTCCAATATAAGGAACAGATCTCAAAATTCATCTTAAGTAACGCAAACCTCCATCAATGGACCAATGTTCCTATCTTCAACATGTGCTTGGATGAAGCTCAGGCTTTCCTGCCATCAATGAATAACTTGAGCTAAATTTGCGAAAGGTAAAGAATAGAAGATGCCTGCTCTGTAAATTCTTGAATGACATGGATTAAAAATGAAATTATGCTCAATTGAGAGGATCTTTATTTTTCAATCATCAATGATACCTTATAGCAATATGCCATCCATCTCATGGGATCCACCAAGGGCGTGCCATGTGCACACCCCTCCACAAATTCAATGATTCTAGCTAAAGATCGATGGCATGCAAATGAATAATAGCAAGCAGAGGGTTACATTTATTAGAGCACAATAGGATGTTAGTATCAACTTATGGGTAGATGCTTTAGCTAATAGGAGGGTCCACCATACAAATAGTTTGTCACAAAAAGTGGGAGTGTGCAGCTAACATGTAAAGTTTGTAAGGTCAAATAAAGGGTATGCCTAATCACTGATAATTTCACCATGCAAAATTGGTCTCTCACATCCAACCCAAACAGAGAGAGCAATCATTACCAGTAGCTTCGGGGATAAGCCACCAACAGAGTGAACTTGAAATCCACTCATAAAATCATGACCCTGTAATCCATTATAAACAAAAGGAACATCGATTTAGAGCAAGTTAGGTAAGATGTTTGGAAGACAACAGTAGAAGAACTCCTTCAAAAATGGAACAGAGCTTACCTTGGTAGAGTAACCCAAACAAGTTGCAATAGAAGATTCAAGATCTGCCCCAGAATGAACAGCCTACGCCAAATACAGTTGCAAAAAGTTTTTAAACCAGAAAGAGGCTATAGATATATATAATAAAGCAAAAGCTCCAAAATATTGTGTTAACAAAAAAAATATATAGAACAATGACATCAGGTATAATCATTGATTGCATCCCTATCTACCACATTAGTTGACCACCACACATACACACACTCTCTCTCTCTCTTCCTTCCTCCTCTCTGTCACTTGTCAATCATGAATATAAGAATAAAATGATCCAACTGAATATCTTCGTTTTGAAACAAAACAATTAGAATTAACCCCAGTCAACTGGAAAGTTTATTCTCCATAAAGGGCATCTTCCAATTGAAACAATCTATCAACCTGAGATGAAGAGAGGTCTATCTATTTTATTTAGTAATTTAGTTAAACCAATCATTAACAAAAACTGAAGAATCTAATTTATTAAATGTGTCAGTTCAATAATTATATAATATCTTGGAATCCTTTTATTAATTAACTACCCTGAGGTTTTAATGCAGCCTTACCTCAAGTCAATCTGATGGAGATTGAGTCAATTTGGGTTTCTTTTTTGGGTGGTTGTGGAACAATAAGATATTTTCCAAGTGCAGCCTATGACTAAAGAGATTCTAATGTATGTAATATTACATAGCTATACAACTCACTTTTTTAAAGTAAAAAGTACAATGCATGTCATATTGCATAATTATAACAATAAATAGTTACATCAGTTTGATCAAACCTTCAATGTCTTCAAGTATGAGGTCAGGTCTCGAATAAGTCCTTCTTTAGTATCAGCCCTGAAATGAGGTTCTGACACAATTGGCCGGTCATAACTTGCAAGTCTTTCCCTTGTAAGACCATTTGCTTTTAAAGTTCTCCAATAAACATCAATTTTAAAATCACTTCTAACATGATCCAAGAGTGCCTGCTCAAAATGAGAAAAGTTATTGATTTGACATTAAAAATCGCTTAAAAATTGTCAATACCAATTTTACCTGACAAATTATCACATCATCAGGGCTAGTGTTGTTATGCAACTTTTGGTGCCACTCCTCCATCATCCCACCCTTGCAATCATTATTTCTCTGACAAAAAGCTAATATGAGAATACAGTTTACTGAATATTCATGAGTTGAAATGCAGTTAAGCTTATATCGGATAAGCAATATTTAAAATATCAAAACAGTTTAGAATTGTTACTGGTAGCTGTTCAAAAATTAAAGGATAAGTACTTTAAAAGCATGGAAGTGAAGACTACAACATGATGAAATATTAAATTATTCAGCTCCCAAATGAAAACCAAAATATTGCAATATTTTGCTGGAGGAAGCCTATGCAATTCCTCGACTAAGTATGAATGCCACCTATGCCAAGAAAAACAGATATCTGTACCTGAAGCACTAGAATTTCATCTCTAATCCTCTGTCCAACATCACCTTGACCTCCACGGCCTATACTTGTCATAATCAACCTCACAATTTCCTTACAATTTTGTTGTTCAATGTAAATTTTTTGCAACAAATCAGTAAGCTTATCCTGAGCAGCACTAATTTCACTGCAGGAAAAAAAAAAACCAATAAAACATCAAAGTGCACTACTCATAAGTGCATTATGAACATTCCTCTTTGGATTGGCAGTGTTACATAAATATGAATAGCAGGATTTGTATAAACATTCAAATAGAACCTCATGTTGTTCAAATGAATCCAACAAAGTGTGTTAAATGAAGATGGAATGTCTTCACCACATGATAGAACACATATAGAGGTGAAAGAGAAAAAACTACAATGTCATGCTGAAGCTGTCAAGTTTGTACGAGCGTTTCAGGAGGGCAATTTCCTTTTCATGTCACCCTCTTCCTCACGTTCCTTGTGTCTATCTTTTCTGAAGTGCGGGTTTTACTAGACACTAGGCAGTCATGTTTGATCCTGATCGGCCAACCTTTCTGATCCCGAAACAAACTTCAGCTCCCTTTTTTCGGTCATTCAGATGCAAAAGCTTTCTGATGTATCCATTTCAAACTGATGGGTCTGTGGTGTGGAAATCCAGACGATGAAAAACTGATGCATCCCTTGGTGGAACAGTGCTTCTAAAATATGTTCAAGATTGCAAAATTCAATCCATCTATTCGTCGTGCTTTTTCTTTTATCAGACCATCACTATTGTCTTGCCTTAATTATAATTGTGTGTTTGCATTACCAGTGTTGGAAGGGAAGGAGTTCCCAAAGTTGAAATGTTTTTGTTCCATCTAGAATGGATATCATCATACCATTACAGAACACCAATGATAGTCACCAATTGAAAGCAATAATAAACATATTAGACCCCACAATCCATCAGAAGAAAAATGATACTGAGAGTGAAAGTGGCTGTGCAATGGGTAGGTGATGCAAAGGTATTAAAGGAACAAATACCAGTTGGGGTATTTTACCCAATAACCCTCCATATTCAGTATGTTTTCTTGATACAACATTCATTATCATCATCAAATGCCAATATCCCATCCGGGGTCGGCTTTACGAGTTCTTGACACAACATGGTTTCTTGTTATTCATGTCACCATCATGGTATGCTTATGTTAAATGCAACAAAAATACATCTGAGTTCAACAATCGATTGTGTATATTGCATCATACAAATGGGAAGAGATTGACAAATAGATAGTGGAATTTTTGGAAAGGGGATGCAAAGGAGTGATATCTTCCTTCGTCTCTCTTTGGACTTTTTTAGGTCTTGGGAAGTGGAGTAGTTGTACATTTTATTTTGCTTAGTTTCAAAGTTGAGTGGCAACTTAGAGCGGCATAGGCCTTTACTGCACCCAAGCCTTACACTTATACTTGCAACTCATGAAATGCTTTTGATATCTTTCAGTCAGAGAGAGAGAGAAGCACATGTAATGTGTATATCACCATCTGAAATTACAACTTCAAAGTTCTAATAGCTAATCTCTTTACTTCTGAGGACCTAAAAAGTAAATGAGGAATTGAAATTTGTACAATATGAGGAGAATCAACCATCTGGTCAACAAAGAAATTATAAATATTATATGAAGCTATGAACAGGAAGTACAAGAAAGAGAATACTGTAATTTTTTACCGTGGCTTAACATTATAATTCTTATTCCATGTAAGCTGTCTGCATGCCATGAGCCTCAACCACACCAAAATACCAATAAGGCCCAACTCCCCTTCATTTCGACACCGTTCCGTCAGCTCTGTTGCAATATTGAACCTGCGCCAGGTATCAGCCACTCCATAAATTACACTTCTTCTCTTTTTTGTAATGGTACTGAACATCTATAAGATAAGGTTCTTGTACACACAAACAAAATTTCTCTTCAATGGAAAACATGCACATAAAAGATTCACAAGAAATGCATCTTCCTCCATGGATTACATGAGTCAGTAAAGTGTTCATTCTGATGCAATTAATCCAATGTGGCTGATCTACATGTACAGCACCCACAGGTTAAAAAGTGAAAATTTGATACACATGCACTTAGTGTGTTAGTACGTAGCTTGAACCACTAGTTGTTAGAAAGTTTTGGTATAGCATGTGGTTATATGTTCCTGACTTCCTCCACGACTCAACAAATGTGGGGCACAGTGAGAGGAAAAGCATTAGGAAGGATACTACCTTACTTTTCTGTCACAAATCATTACAATCACCAATCACCAAGATTGATCTGGGTGGAATGTTGGAAAAGATGACTTTTTGAGGATTCTATTGACTACCTAAAATGAAAATATTTATGGTTGAGGAAAGAATGTTTCATAGAATAATACTCAAAAAAAATTTGATAACCGAAGGTGTCCAGGCGTCTCACCCGTAGGAGACTTTACCCGACTAAATCCTTCGAGGCATGTGCTCACCTCCCTACACAAACATACCAGGTCCAAACAGTGAGAAGTAACCCAATGGGAAGCGGCGTAGAGAGATTTTAACGTGAATCAAACTCAAGACCTCCCTTCATGAGGGGAGCTTCTTGACCGTCAGGCCCACCCCGTCTGGATTCATAGAATAACACTTAATGATTCATGATGACGAAAGGATGTGATGCAAACTGGGTAGAATAAAATACCCCACTCAATCACTTAGCAGAAGCCTTGACACAACCCAGAACTTTGGTTGTGAAATTAAGATACAACATGGTTTAACGCAACCCGTCGTTCTTGCCAGTAAAACCCAACTCTCTCAAGTAATGAAAATTAATTGAATCACATGACTCAAACACGACACGAACGGATTTTCAAAACCAGAAATTAATTTATCCAAAAATCCTCCATAATTATCAATCAAACCTGAACCTCAAGCCTTTTAAAGAAATCAAGTAGATGAAATTGAAAACTGGCCGAGTTTGATTAAATTATATCAAGCTCCCTAAGGTTGGCTGGAAGGAAATGTCTAGATTAGGAATTGATTAGCCAGGTTCCACCTACAAGGATCGCTTCTAACAGATTTGAAAACTGTGAAACACGATCAAAAAAATCAAACCCACCAAACTGGGTTTAAACAGGGACTAAAGTCTTCAACGACATCAATCCAACACACGTTTTAAAAACTGGGATTAACACCTTAGAATTGGCCACAATCTGACGTTTAATTCACAGAAAATAAGTGCAGTTCAGAAACCCAGTTTATTTAAGTATTCAGCAGAATTTAGGACCGATCAAAAGCTTTTAAATCAAACCCCACAACTGATTTAAATCCAAACAAAATTCAGTCCAAACAGATTTTAATCAAATCAGCCCCAATAAGTTTTTTTTTTTAAAAGAACTGTTTTAATCCCTTGAATTAATTCAAACGGCGTTTACACAATTGGGTAAGGTTTTAAATGAAACTCAATCTCAAAATCAGATTTACCATCCTGATTTAATTCCTTAAACCAGTGGCAAATGCTGTGTGAAAGATCCACGCCTCAAATGTTCGGACTCAACATGATTCTTGGGTTCCACAGCGATGAGTCAATTTGACTCTGCTAATTAAACCATCAGCGGCCTCGCTGAGTTCACGGGTTTAATCAACAATAAGAACCTCGATTCAATTAACCCAAAACTTAGATGAGTTAAAAATTACCTAGTCCTTGGCTCGATCCTCAACTCGCCTGACTCGTCAGGACTCACAAGCAAACTGCTTGACTCGGCTACAATTCCTGGGTATACACCTCCAACGAAATTTGCTTGGAAAAATAAAAAATTTATTTCATAAATCTGGTCTGCCGAAAAACGCTGAATACAATCCTATATAGAAAAAATCCAACCTATGTGAGCTGACCCTCACATACTAATCTCGGCAATTACCTTAATGCTGAAATTAAAAAAAAGAAACTACCTATAATAAGAACAATACTAAATGGAAATACAAAATGGTGTTGTTTTATGATTCCTAATTACATTAGGCCTCTTGGATTAATTCCAATATGCACACATCCCAAATTGGTTTTGGGATTTTGTTTGGGTCCCACATGACACGTGAGACTCGTTGAAGCATGTGTGGGCCTTAGCTGGTTTGCCAGGCTTGACGAGTTGGGCTTGGCTCGACTTGGACTTGAAGTGAACCACACTGCTCACTCACCCGCCGGGATCGAAAATAAAATTTTCATCTTTCGACTCGGGGCTCAAACTTGCTAATTTTCTAACGCACCGGTCTGGATCAAAAATAAAAATTTGATCACGTCCATGGATTTCCACATCAGGCTGTTTCATATTTGGCCTCCTTCATAGTTGGAGGTCCGGTCCTTTCCATAAAAAAGCCAGGCCCATTGGAAGCTAGTACCTCTTGCAATCATATGGGAAGTATTGCTCGAGCGCAACAGAAGAATATTTTACAGGAAGGCTTCCTCATTGTCAAATCTTATTTTGCACATCAGGTATTCTATCATTGAAAGGGCACTATCAGGAGTTTCCTTCAATTTTTTTGGTGGATATTTTTGCAGGAACATGGCCTAATATTTCTTAATATATTTACCCCTCTATTTATTGTAGCTGTTTGGTATTTTGGTTGGTCTTCCATAGAGAAGCCTCTAGTCCAATACTTGGAACTGTAGTACCTTTGAATTTCACTAATTCAAAATTTGTGGATACTCTACCAAAAATTTGTGTCTACGAGGTGCATCTCTGCACATCAATGAATGCATAACCACTAATGAATAAAGCTTTCATCACAAATACAACAAAATTAAACCTAAATTAAATATAACAACAATACTTAAAATCTAGTACGACAAGTCAGTTAATTTTCATGTTTTTCAATTTGTCACAAAAACCAGTATGTAGGACCACTAGATTTAGGGCTCACCTGTGCATTAATGACCTCTCAGCATCCTTCTCTCTCTCAGCTATTTCATCAAGTAACCATTTGATAGTGCCTCTCCCATCCCTTCCACCCTGCATTGGTTTATGTGAAAATTAAAGCCCTACTTAAACTGAAACAACATATGGAAGAAGCCTCAGGACCAAGACTGACCATGCTAGACAGTCATTTGTCCCACTATAACAAGAACCATATAAGTGTCCATAATGAAAAAATGATTGGATAACTCTTACTGGCTGATGAGATTAACTCAGAGAACTGAATAATTGTTCATTTGGATGTCTTCCAACTAATAATTGGTTTGAACGTCTTAGCACAATAGTGTTATCTGTCCCTAGTGAGTTGAGGTGGCATGGAAATAATTATTTTTTTTAAAAAAGGCAAGTTAGAAATGTGGGACATTTTATTGCTTCCATTTTCACTTTATATCATTATCATAACTAACTGCAAGAGTTGTGTTCAGGCGCTAAGTTTGGAAATAATTTCCAAGTCCTATTTGATGTCACTCCAATCTATGTGAAAGCCCAAACATCTTTCTGAAATAAAATTAAGCCCATAGACATAAGGGAAGTGATTTATGATGCCCAAACACAGTATGGATGAAGCAAGGACATACCATGGATATATGGCAAGGGCATGGATTTTACCAATAAAAATGAAGTATTTGATACAATTCAACATGGGAAAGTAGCCTACTTTTGAGTGTCTGGATAATATAGGAAATGATAACCATCTGTTGCACCAGGATATTCAAATTTAATACTGAATTGAGGTAAACAAAAATGCACCATAACTCTCCATTGAAACAAAAATGCACCACAACTCTGTAGGGAGCTGTGTTATTATTAGTGCAGAATACAAATTAGATAAAGGACTATAACAATCTTAACATCATAGAATTATTCTTTAAAAGTTCCCAGTAGCACAGCTGGGTAGTGAACTGTGCAATTAGCGTTTGGTTCTAATTTACATAAATAGATAAATTCTATCAAAACAGCCTTGAATAGAAGTATGCTATGAATCAATAGCCAATAGAAGGTAATCTTAGAATGGGAATACACAAATCAGAAACAAAGAAGAACCACTTCCTGTATTTGTCAGTCATCTCTATCATGCAAATCTTCTAATAACAATGTATTGCAGAAAATCATGCAAATGTTTTAGGCTACAAATTATCATATAATTTGCAAACAGATATAATATGAAGTTACTTTTCAAGAAAAAGGCTACAATATGACCATTATAAAAAAAAATTGTTTGAATGTTTATAAACAACGTATATGTTACCATTTTGCAGATAAGGAATCATATGATCAATGACCTGAATATATGCACAAAATATTGTGGCATTACATATTGCATCTACCATTCTACTGGACTTCTAAGTAACGGTTCCCATGTTGCATGTGAATAGATTATGTGTTGGAATCCAAAATCATAGGATTCACAGATTTGGCATAATATATTAATACATTTAAATGCATTTATTGAAAATAAATTCAAAATAATACCCAATGAAAATTAACATAAAATTTTATTCTTAACAATCAAACAAATAAACATTTAATTATTATAGTTAGGTTTGGAAAGAAGAATATTGTGATAAATCTTGCCATCTCTGAAAATCAATACCAAAAGCACTAGAAGACCCTTAAAGAATCCACAAAAAAAAAAAACCTAATAGAGTCATGTTTGCACAGTTACATTGCACATTTCAAAGAATCCTTGCAACAAAGAAAGGGTCCCATGATAGACACCTTTTTAGTTCAATGGTTCCTATCGCAGTTTGTTTTTTCTACTTCCTTTTTTATCGGAAGATAATGTTTGCACAGTTTGTTTCTCCATGTATTTGTAACATTTCTTGTGTTTTAATATATTTTGCATCTTGTTACTGCTAATATATATATATATATATATATCATTCCAAGAAGGTTAAAAAACACCATATATATATACAACGCTATGCTCTGCACCAATCTAAAAAATCAAACTAGGACAGAAAGGGGCTCCTGGAGGGACATAAAGACATATCCTCTAGAAGGGTTCATGGGGCACCCCTAACATCTACAACAGTTTAACAAGGGTAGCAAAGATCAAGACAGAAGTAACCCACAAGCCACAGACCATAGGCAATGCCACAGTATATCCTCGAACAAATTTGATATACATATCTAACTAAGAGGCGAGGCAAAACTTAAATAAGAAAGATTAGGTACAAGGAAGATCGAGGCTGGAGAATAAGTGACAGAGTATCAGAACATACACTGAATCATTAACTTTTTAAACAAGCAACAATCTATAATTGCTTGCATAGATTCAATGTATAGTTTCTGAAAATGGGAAGGAGCATTGCAGCTTAATGAGCATAAACTCATCTCCAATCATGGAAGGTAGATCATAAAGGAAATGCACCACTTCACAAGAGTGACGTTCATCCCCAAGGCTGGTGAGACCCGACTTTTTGTGGACAGAGAAGAACATGTTGCAGAAACTTCAGCAGAGGAAATGTCTCAGCATCTTCAGGAGCCACTACAATCAAGTAGCTTATAGCTAGATCACTACTCTTGCAGTATTTCTTATTTTTAAGGATGCCAAGAGAAGTGTTTGGTTACATTGAGAAGACTTTTGGTGAATGTTATGTCTGTGGTGCTGCTGATCAGATCATCAGTCTGGATCAGAGACTGATGGGTTCACTTGTTCACATGATCCAGACTGATGAGATCACTTGCACACACTGAAGGTCCAAGGGTACC
Organism: Chimonanthus salicifolius; assembly: GCA_013350335.1. Taxonomy (NCBI): domain Eukaryota; kingdom Viridiplantae; phylum Streptophyta; class Magnoliopsida; order Laurales; family Calycanthaceae; genus Chimonanthus; species Chimonanthus salicifolius. Next base: position 70,061,559 of record CM023535.1, on the reverse strand, counting down.
AAGCATATATTTGGGATCATGTTCATATAGTTCTAGTTAAACAGTCATAGTTTTAGACTGCAAGAGCAATTGCAAAATACAAGATCACTCAAAGTGGAATGACTTGAGAAGGATAAAAACGAAAAACCTTTCCATATTTCGAACACATTGATGTCGCATTGATATAGAAATTTGATCCATTGTTCTTTATCCATGAGCCCCTAGACCAGATAACAAAAGGGATTCCCACAAATTCTCTCCTCTGCAGATTAATATCCACAAACTACAAAAGAAGATAAACAAAATAAGCATTAGATATTACAAATCCAATAAAAAACACGAATTTGGGATTCAGCATCTTCAGATTGAGATAGACACATCAGCATCAATCCTTATATGAGTACATTTACACATCAGCCACACTCCAATGTAGCATGACACAGTTATTTATCACCTGATACTCGACTTACTATAGATATATTGTTTTAAAGCAAGGGTGTTTCTGTATTGAGGACTCACAAGATTGTGAAAACTGAATATGAGAAAAGTAGAATTTTTATTGGTTTTGATGTATAATTCACAAAAATAACTCACTCCGGTAATAATCTTCAAAGCTGAGGGAAAAGGAGTCTTCAAGGGGAGAGTGGGATGTGAAGGAAAATGCAATACTAGGAAAATGAGTAGTACCAGGAAAATTTATGCACAAATGTGTCATATGAAACTCCAACTTCATGATATGAGCATACAAATATTAGTAGCATGAATAATCATCATCGTCATCCTCATCATCAAAAAAAAAAAATCATTAATGATACTTTCCCATCAATCTTGGTTTGGCCTTTTGAGTACTACTCTTTCCATTCTAGTCCATCAGAAACAAACTATATTCCTTGTCATCCACAATCTACATATCCATTATATCCCTTCCCTCTAGGTTTTTAATAGCCATCCTTTCCTGATTGTACCTACTACTTGTAGATTTTCAGTTCTTCTTATTAGGCAAGCAAATACTCTAGCAAAAAAAACAAATGAAATCTGTTTCTGTACCTGAAAGCTTCCTTCCCGAGTCGATGCATCTTTAAAATAAGTCTGGCATGCTCCGTCGATCAGCTTTGACCTTTCAGGTAATATTTCAGATGGAGGAGCCTTTACACATGGAAAGACGACTTAAATGTAAGCATAAGTGGCCTTTCCACAATAAAAGTTTGGCAGACAGGAATTGTTTTCTGGCAGATTGGAATAGTTTCCATTCCATGTGGATCCAAAATGGCTCAGAAGTAAGAAATCACAATGGTTGAGATATTTTTTTATTTCTAATTTTTCCACCACAAACCATTAATGGCAATCAGTGGAGAAAGAAAAAATATGGAATTTCAAAGAATAGGTTCCCTGTTACCACCATGTTGCAAGTACATAAAGGAACAATAAACATCCATTTTGTCAAAACATTAAAAACGAAAAACTTATTTTTTAGGGAACCTCTGAATAACATAAAATAGAGTGAATCTAGCATCCCCCATAGTCCAGTGTAAGTGCCTAATTACTCCACTCACCAACCATTCAGCAGCTGACAGCTTTGACACACCCCAGTGAAGCATTGTATCACCTTTCATGTTCACAGCAACCAACACATGATACTCATCCCTGATAACTTTCAAGAGAGCCTGCTTTGAGAAACCATTTTGAATGAGCTATCACATTCCAGATGGAGCATATATTATAGACAATGTATTTTCATTTTCTTTAATTATGTTTTCATTTTCTTTAATTATGTTTTTTTCTCTCTCTGTTTCAAAAATAATGTCATCTAGAAAATAAGTAATAGTTACCACTATTTCATTGTTTCCAACATGAAATGTTTGCCTGAGAATCACATCAGCTCCTCCAATTGACTTCTCAGCAAGATCTAATAAAGATGATGAATGCGAACTGGGACCTTTACATTGATCCTCATGGTGTTTGGTTAGCCACTGATCTACATCATATCTTTTTTTATGAGTAAATGAGGATGGCATATTAACCAATGTGGATCTTTTATTATTATCAACAGCATGTCTCTCTTTATTATCTGCAGTCCTCACATTGCTTGCTCCTAATAAACTACTTTTAAGTTCCTCAAGTTTAATTCCTCTAGATAACTGGGTTTGAAGCTCCTTCATAGCATCTTCATAGTCTTGCTGCATCATGAATGAAATGACAATGTTAGTTCATCAAGTTTGGGAAAGCGCTAAAGCAATCTCATTCACAAAATGGATTTAACTCAAAGTGTTCCTTTCTCTATAGATTCTGTATATTTCAGTAAACGGAAATATGGAAAATCAGACTTGTTTTTTTGTGCAATCATAAGTACTAAACAAATTATGAATAATAGTAATTGACTGTTTAAGGACTCCACTTAAAAGAATAAAAAATTTGCAATCTTTTAAGTTTCAATATAAGACTCTAACCATGGCATTGTTCCAATGAGTGTTTGGCATCTTAGAGTCATGAGCAGCCCTACTTTAACACCACTTTGAATCACTTCATATGATATTCTTTCAATTCTTGAAACAAACTCATCTACAAATTTCAGGCAGAATTGTGGAAAGGTGGTAATCCACAGAACTCAGTTTTTACTTTTTGCCTCCTACAACCAAAATGAAGGAACAAAATTTGACATATCGAAGACCCCAGATTGATGGGATAAATGGCTTTAAGATGAAGATGATTTCACCTCCAAGGAATGCCTCTGCAAATGCTAGGCTTGGGATAGTGGGAAAAAATATCCCCCTTGGAGTCTGATTCATATTGTTAGAGAGATAGGAGACTATCCACAGGCAGATTAATTCAGTTTCATCATGTTAGGAGATCGGCAAACTATGTAGCTCATTTTTTGGTGAAAGTGGGAGTTGAAAGGAATAGTCCATATGTTGAGTGGTTGTAAGTTTTGTGGGGTACATGAGGTGGGGTTTTATTTTTAGGCATTGTGATGGGAGTTTGTTATGATTTGTGGTTGGTTTTGTTGTAATTTTTCTTGGTTCCACATAAGCCTTTTATACGGCCCTCTCTCTTATAATGTTTTCTCTTAATAAATATTTTCTATTTGTCTTTACTCAAAAGAAAAGAAAAAAAAGGAATACCCATGTGTCCATAAATATGTACTGGTAAAAATCCCATGTGATCCACAGGGTAAAAATGAATCAAGTATATATCAAGAGAAATATGAAAAATCAAATAATTATAAATTACAAAATATAGAAACAAAATCTATTTTATAGATCTTAAAAATCATTGCAAATGAGAGAAAGAAGAATAAAAAATATTATTAAAATAAAAATCATTTTAAAATCCTATTAAAAGATGGTCAAAGAGTTGTCCTTCATTACCCTTCCCATTTAAAGATGGTCAATGACGGCCATCCTAGGTCTTGAATCATTGGCTAATGGTCCTGGATGTAAGCGCTTATTTCATACGTAGGGCTTGGATAGGATTAGTCCAGCCTGGCCCAGTATAAATCGTAGCAATACTGTGGATTTGAGAAACCTAGATGCCATGATTTTATGGATAGATGAGTACTGATATGTGTGGCATGTGTAGACGACTAGTGAATGTGGTGTTCATATGGCTCACAAAAAATCCATAGCTAACATACAAAAGCTGGACAGTTTTCAGTATCCTGGCAGATCAAATAAATCTTAGCTTTGTTGCTTTGACAAATGCAGATGACGATGCCAAAGGATGACATGGTGACTGAGAACCAACATAAAGAAGCTATTTTCTACACTGAATATATCATGTATAATTCTAGTGTGTGCATGAGTAAATCATATCATGCATTATGCTAAAAATAAAAAATAAACCCAACCTTTTCTTGTTGAGGAGAGCTTCGAGGCTTGCCCTTGCTTTCCCACAGTAGATGTGCCTTACGTTCCACCAATTCCTTAGGTATTGATGGATACGAAGTACTTCCTATGTCCTTGGGTATCTCGATTCGAAAGTTTCCGTGCTTTAATTTATACCTAGAAAGATGCATTGAAGAAACAGTAATGAAAGCAATAAAACTTTGAATGTTCTAGACATGATAATTAAGGAGGAAAAAGGGAGCTGCTCAAAAGGAGGACAAACCATCTATCTTGTCTTTCATCTTTCAAGACAAACTCAATAGCATGTAGCTTAGGGTCCTTCAACTGGATGTTAATGACATGGGTTTCTCCACTCTGAAATTCAAATGGTGAGAAGTATTACCAATCTACAAAATGCAATCACACATGGCCATTGGGACAAATTCCTGTGTGCTAACACATAAGGGCGAAAAGAAAAACCAAGTCCACATTAGTTTGAATATGTTAGAAGAATCATCCATTCCCTACCACTGTGCATTTGGATCAATGTGTACATCAGAAATCACATTGTGTTGGACACAACACTTCTACTACTACCAAAATTATATTAACAATCATGGCTATCACAATCTGGGATGGGAAAGGCTAAAAAATAAAATCCCATGTACAATCCTTTCCAATTCCCTTCATGCCATTTAATGGAAAGCTAAATAAAAAGCTGTCAATTGATGGGATAAATATCTAGATGACGATAATGATGATGATAGTAAGGTCAATTGCGATTCAGAGTACATCCAAAAACATCCTAAAACTAGAACATGTAATTAGCATGAAGCAAGAACCTTCACAAATGGTGTCTGCAGTGCACTTTGCATGTAGATTTTTGTTCCATGAGGCCAATCAGATGGAAGTATCCAGTTCCTACAGGAAAGAAATAAAGCTTAAATTTCCTGGGAAAATACAAAGAACCAGGAAAGATGTTATAGTTTTATAACTCACGTTTGTCCCTGGTAAATACCACCCCAGTGAAGAACCAACAATCTTGAGCAGTTCTTAAGTAGAAAATCAACTTTTCCATTGTAGGCATTTAAAGCTCCAGAGACAATGACCTACAGAAAATAAAATGTCCACAATCTCAAATACCTTTACAAAGAAGAATTATAATTATTCAGTTGCTCACAGGTTCTGTATGGTATACCTGCAACTGCATTCCTTCTCCAAGCTCAAAATGATGAATAATAGGCACCGATGCATTGCTAGAAGATTTTGAGGACGACGACATTGTTGCTACTTACTCCCACGCTATACAGAACAGAAGAACAACAATGTGAATGCTTTTCTAGTAAATCACAGAACAAAACAATGCAAACCTTTGTTATTGCATTTGTCATTACAAGTCCTAAATACATGGTCTTTATACTTGACTTGAATTCAGAAGCACCAAGGGGACCAAATTTTCATACCTCCACTTTCTGTTGCAAAATTACGCACGTGTGAGATGATCCACACCATCCATATTTTAGTTAAGAGTAACCCGGTGTGTGAGTAGAGAGGCTTGCACATGTTCTAACGATTAGTCGGGTGCTCTAAGATAGACACCTTCGTCATAAAAGAAAAATAGCTGGGATGGTCCCGCCATTGTAATTTAACTTTTGTGGCCCTTTCATAGTTAGGTGGACCTAATGAACAAATATAGTTCTCCAATGTGGACCATTCTATGAAGTAGAATCCTGCAACTGGTTCCTAGGAGAGAATCAATTAGTCATTAATGAGGGGATTGACATTCTCAGAGATGCCCAGTCTGGCAGAAAATGGAAAAGAGCATCATGCACTATTCATGCTTTGCATTGGTTCCTTATTCTCGTAAAAGAAATGTGAGGCAAATGGGCTGACCTGATATATTGGGCCTAGAAGCCTCGTTTTGGTTGGACAAATAGGTTTCAGGCCCAAATAATTGTAGAATCAGGCCAGAAAAGTCAAAACCAGATGCAAATTTGCACCACAGTGGGCCTGGACATGTCAAGTTTGGCTTAGCCCAACAAGATACGTCCCTATATCTGTTTTTCATTTTGCACCCTCTGACTGATAGACTCACTATTTTTGCTGACTGACTGAACCAGATCCACTCCTCTATACATGAGACCAAAACCACTGAAATTTTGTGAGTTGACTAATGTATGTTGGATTGTTGGGACCATCTTAAAAGGCTAGTGTTGCTTCCAAAATATAATCGAATTATTTCTCACATGTAATAAGTATGTGTTTTGGTAAATAAAATATGAGGTCAGGTCTAACCTGCAACAAGCCCGGTTATTTGTGGGTTGGGCTTCTTTGATTTGTGGGCCAATCATCATTAATGAATCGATATTATGTGCAATAAGAGTATCAGTGCAAGAGATAGGCCCCACAAAGGATGTCAGTTGGGCCAAGAATATGTAGGACCAGCTTGATAAGTTCGCCTCGTGAGTGGAATGTGAGTGTTAAAATCGATTCACAATTTGATTGGGCTGGGTTAGAATAAAATCTCACTCTATCAAAATATGAATATTAGACAATTATTATTAAAATTCACCAATATTTGAACTGTACGCATTTGAAAAAATCATAATTTTCATGGGCCCAAATAGGGTCTAGATGAAGGTGAGAAAGAAAGGATGTCAACTTGATCATTCGACGGTCAGGATCTACTGGTGGGCCTGACTTTCTACACCCGAGATTTCTCGCTCGTGCTTCCAGCCTGAGGTGGACACTGCCGCAGGTGCCAAATGTATGGTGGAGGAGTTGCCACGTAGTGATGGCGGAGGAGCAGTACGAGATGAAATCGATGCCGCGAACTGGAAATCAGAATCGGATGCCCTGTTTTCCATGGAAAAGGAGATTCGATTCTCAGAACATAGAGCTGGTGAGAGGAATCTCCACTTGATATTCTGGAGATGACGAGCCTTTTTCAGTCCTTTTCTTCTGCTTTGGAAGGGTCTTTAAGGCTTTTGAACATTTGGACAAGAAGAGAGAGGGGCTTCGGTAGTACGCAACCGTCATTTTCGACAACCGACTTTAAAGCAACTTCTCATTTCAGTCGTTCATTTAATTAATTAACTATTTTCAAATTAGACAATTTAATAAAATATGTAATATAAATGACATCTGTACTTAATGATCGATCACAGAGTTTTTGTCTTTAATCCTCGAGAAATTGATGCTGGCATATGTGGACACCAACAAACTTTAAATTTGATCCCCATAGGTGTGTGTCAATTTGGGCCACTTGAAGTTGTTATAAAAGTCAAGCTTGATTATTCCAAACTAAAATGGATCCATGTTAAACCCGAATTGGTTCTTAATTTATACAACCAGAATATCTGAGTTGTGTCAGCACTTCCACTTTAACGATTGAGTAAGATGTCCTATCCTACCTAGTCTGCATCAGGCGCGTAGAAAGCAAAGCCTCTTTATCTCTAATTCATCTCTTAAAATTCTACTCAGAACTTTCGCTTGTTGAGAGAGGTTCTTGACCATTACACTACGCTCTTTGAATTTGATATATCAATAATTATGAAGAATTATCAGTTGAGAATTATTTTTTGTAAAATGAACTAGTACTTTTTTAGATCATTTGAATATAAAGATGAGTTGTTTAGACCTAATTAAAATCAAATTAAATAAACCACTTTAAGTATAATTAAGAGCCTTTCTCACTTGCTTTTAGTCTAGTAAGACTCTTTGTCTTTCGAGGGGCCATGTAACAGACTATAGCTTAGTGTTTGAAGATTTTATATATTAGATTTACTTAAATGTTTTGTATGTATGCAAAACGATTGCTTAAAAGCTTTCGGAATCATATTCTAGGTTTAGACAAAAGAAAAAGAAAATGACATGGGAGGAGAAAATGACATGGGAGGATTGATCTCTTTAGGTGCGAATGCCCAGGAGGGAATGACCAGTCGGGAAAAAGGCTGCCTTATGAGTCACCTTAGCCAACCCATACTGCAATAACGCGATGGAGGGGTCAGTTGGAACGCCGGCTAGCCGACTGGGAGAGCATACTCCAACATCTAAAATCATTTAGTGATTTTGGAAATCTTTTTCTAAAAGTGATTGGTTCAGCTATCGGAATGGCTTTAACTTGTAATGTACATGATTATTTTTATTCTTAATTTTAAATGTTAAAATTTTAATTATCTAATAAAAAATATGTTGATTTTAATTTTGAAAATTTGGATATTCCAAAGGATATTTATGACAATTAAAGAGTTGAATGAAAGGTTGGAATAGAGAAATTGAAAACAATTTTACCCTCCCTTTTGATGGTTGCTATTCAATTTCAGTTTAAAAAATTGGACACAATTTTACCCTTTTGGATGGTTGCCATTCAATTTTATTTTAAGAAATTGGACACAATTTATAGGAGAGTATGCTAGCAAGACGTACTGTTCAAAAACATTAGCAGGTTTCAGCTGGGCCGCGTGGATCCCTCTCTAATTTAAACCCATCTTGAGTTGATTGTTCGATTAAAAATATATTTAAAATCAGCTCATTGACTCACTCGACTCAAAAACTTATTGAGTCAAATCACACCAACTAATCAGAGGGTTTTTTTTTCAAATTTTTAAATCCAATTCATTTGACAGGATTTCAACTTCATGTTAACATAGAGATCAAATTGTCTTCATGGGTACAAAGGAAAATAAGGCTCTACTGGAGCACATCCTTCTTGTTCCACAGTATTTGCTTGAATTCTTTTCTGTTGCCAATCCATGTTTGTATGGTGAGGCAACAAAGCTGGTTTCTCACGTTCAAATGTAGAATAGTTTTTTTTTTTAATGATTAGTTAATTATGCAATATAAAGAAGGAAATAACCCAAAACAAATACATAAATAGACCCATAGCCCGAGCCAGGCAAATACAACCCAAAACTCGAGTCGGGATGATTGAATGGGCTCCAAAATGAGTCAAGGCCCAATCAGAAGACCAAAAGAAATAAAGGAAGCCCACATTGCGGGCCAGGCAAACGAAACACAAACAGCCCACAAATCACAATCCAGGACGCATGGCCAGCCCAGAGTGGGTTCAGTGGCACCATTTTGAGGTTGAAGGGTTGCAAATGAGATAGAGCAGTTAACAGTTCTCCATAAGGAACGGCTCTAATTGAAGGCCATCATCCAGAAAACAAGATAAAACACGTTGGACGTCAATGAGGTGGGACAGAATTTTATCATTACCAGAACTTTGTAAGAGAAGAGTGCCCATGATTAAGTTACTGGAGTCCATGAAGATTTCTCCAAAGCAGTCAACCCACCACTCCTCTGATAGTGGATCAGAACAGAATTCTTTGCAGTTATATGCTGGTCCAAAGCAACCATATCAGGGGGCTTTGGAGGGATAATTGTTGGTGGTGGCAGGTTCCATAAAGCAGGGAAGTCCCCTTCACATGAACAATTTTTTTCATTTGGGAGAAGAAAGAGAATTCTGGATCTTATGTCACTCAAAATGAAGAAAGAGATCCATTCAGGTGAGTTCTGGAAGTGTTGAAAGGTCCTGCTGTTTCGTTCATGCCAACAATGCCACACAGTTGTCGGGAGCATTAGTCTGGCAGCTAACTTTTCAATGCAGGATGATCTCGAGATGATCAAGGCATTAGTCAGATATGATATCATTCCCAATCGAAGAAACTTGAAATTTTCTTAGAGCCAAGACCCAACAGGTAAGAACATACTTAAGAATGTAACAGGTGATCACTAGATTCATTTCCACAGTAGCAAAGACTGAATGCTAGTTGATACTACCAGTGAACCAAACCAACCCCAGCCAAGCAGGTTCAGCATAAGAGAACTTAACTTAGAAGACAGAGCTGATTGAGAAGACACCTTTCCTATCAGGCACCCAAATGATTTCATCCTCAATTTCAGAGAAGGGTAATCAGACACTGTTGATCAGATTCCATATCTCCCTTAGGTCATTGGAGGAAGGGTGTGGAAGATTCCAGCTACTATTTGCAATGAAGTGCTTAACCTTAATGTTCCTGCCAAGACCAAGGTCATAAATAATTCCATGACGAAACTGTTCAACCAAGGTAAACCCATGATTTATCCATGGTCCAACGAGAATTTTGTGTTTGAACCATTCCCAATTGCATGGACAATCATGGATTTTGTCTTGTGCCTGACCTTGAGAATAGATCTCCAAGCCCATGACCATCTATTACTTAGCTTGACCTCCCAAAAGCTTCTGCCCCGCAGGTACTTTGCTTTCACCACTTAGTCCATAGGTTATCTTTCCCAAAAATGATCTCCAATACCTTCCTCATTAGACAGGCTTCACTGACATCTCGGATTGATCTCAAACCCAATCCTCCTTTAGATTTTGGTAAGCAGATCTTGTCCCAACACACCGTATGAATTTTCCTTTAATACGTGGTAAATGCATTCCCAGTTGACGCTATCAAAAGCCTTAATCTTAAGACACATTCTGGGTAGGTCACCCGCATTTTGAAAGCCCCTAATGAGGTCATTGTGAGATTTTATCTCTCATTAAGTGGCCCACACGTTTTGGATTTAAAGATAGGGACCCATATTCAAATAATATGTGTAACGGTTGGGAGATGAATGGATGGGTCAGTTACCCATTTTGATGGACTATGGGTTTAATGTTTCGTGTAACTGCCAAAGGTCCTCCTTCTTGCTCTGAATAGTCCTTTCTCAAACGATCATCTAAAGTGAATAGAGAAAGATCAAGGAAGAGAAGAAAGAGAAACCAGAAGGCAATCTTCTCTTCAATCAACACTGTGATCGCAGGTAGAACAAAAGCATACACGGTGATATTCGACTGATAAAAGAACTCCTGATTAGCAATGGATTCAGGTATGTTTTTTTATTATGATGATTATTTCCGCCTAATGATACTGTAGTTGTGAAAACATTGTCTCCTGGAATATGTGTATGTTGGATTGACACAAGAGAATGGATCACACTGATGTTCATACATTTGGGCATATAAAGATGTAAAATCAGTATGTATAGATTTGGATTTCTAATGCTCAAACGTCAATCCCTTTATGTAAATCTCGAACAGTCATGGCAAAGAAGAATGTTCATTGTGATGTCTCTACCAGGTAATAAAGTCAGCTTGATGAGGACTGACCAGCTTGGGCATCACAGGTTTCAAACGATTGACTAGGATCCTAGAGATGAGCTTGTAAATTTCATTTGAAAGAGAAATAGGACGATACATTTCTGGGCAATCAGCTGAGTCATTGTTGGGAATCAATGTCATGAACGATGCTTTGATTTGCTGGAGCATTTGAGCTGAAGAGAAGAAGTCCATTACTGCAGATGCTATGTCTTCTCCAATAATATGCCAATACTTCTGGAAGAAGAATAAATTAAAGCCAACAAGACCAGGGCTTTGTTTGGATTTGTGTTAAAAATAAGCAAATTACCTTTTTAGTGTTGAGGATGATAATCTCTGAAAAGATGGTGAAAGTAGATAAAAGAACCTTCTTCAACATTTGGAAATCCCAAATGATATTATTGTTACTTGGTAGGCCATTTCTGCTTAGAATTCTAAAAGAAAATGATAAATTCACACATACACGTGCACACGCACAGATTGTATTAGTCTATCAGCAAATTAGTATTATTTTGGCAATACTAACTTCTAATATTCTGTAAAACATTCGGGAGAGTAAAGAAAATCTTCGACCAACTGATATTTTTTTTGTATTTTCGACTTGTACACTAAAGCATTCAACACATAAGAGATGTTGCTCTAGTCCTGTGCATCTGGTCATGTAGTTCATTCCAAGGATTCTTCCAATCTTCCGGACTCCAGATACTGCAGAAATCCATTTATGCAGCTTTCTTGTAGACTTTGATTTGCAAAAATACTTGTCAATAGTCTTGCCCTGTGTGTTAAAGGCTCTCCCTCTGCGTGTACCATCGCATGCCTCAAGGACTTGGCTATTGCTTCTCTGGTGAAGGATCCATCTTCATTCCTTTCCACCTCAATGCATATCCCCTTGTCCGCTAAAAGTCTTGCATTCAATCGTTGATCGGCAATCATGGGCAATGCAATCAAGGCATGCCCGTAACGAAGAGACTCAATGATGGACCCCCAACCAGAGTGAAAGAGGCATCCTCCAATAGAGGGATGTGCCAAGATGTCCAATTGTGGAACCCAACCAACACACACGATTCCCCGGTCAGCAGTTTGGGCCTCAAAGCCTGATGGCAAGAGGTTTGAATCATCATCAAGCGACACCTCTGGCTTTCTAAGTGCCCATACAAAGGATAGCTCAGACAGCTCTAGCCCAAAGGCCAATTCATGGACTTGGTCTCTAGTTATCTTATACTCACTCCCAAAGCCAACAAAAACAACAGATTTTTCTCTTCTTGTGTCTAGCCACTGGAAAGTACTTGACCGATGTTTGGAACTCTCTGCTGGAGATGGGGAGAGCAAGCCCACTGGCAAGACTAGCTTTTGGTAGAGTTGTTGGATGAGATTCAAATAATCTCCTTCGAATTCCCTACAACTTCTCACAAGCACAATGTCACAACCTTCGATTGCAGTCGCAAATCTTTGACCACTTGACATGTTGGATTCATCAGGAGTGTTCAAATTCTGAAATATCTGCACTGCTTGATCGAGTCGATGGGCCACAGTCGAAGGGAAAGGAATCCAATTTGGTGCAACAGTGAGGTCCTCTGGCTTCTTTCGCTGATTCCCATATCTGAGCTCCATTGGTGGTCCGAGAAATGCAAGCACAGCTGCCGAATATACACTGAAGAAAGCCGATCGGATGTTGAATTTAGCCGCAATCGCAGGGACCCAACACCCCACAAAGTCGTAGACTATCAGCTTTGGCAAGATCTGACCAACAAGAATCTCGAAGCGAGCTTGCAGCTGATCATAGGCCTTCTTGAGGTATTGCACCGTTTGTTGCGGCATGTCAGTGGTGGCCTCTGAATTCTGAGGCAGCCCATCTATCAGAGGCAATGAAATCTCTACCAGCCTTATCCGGGCAGTCAGTTTTGGAGGAATTGGTGGGAGTCTTTTGATGTTCTGAGGGGTGGATATGAAGAAGATGGTAAGGCCCTTCTCTGCTAAGCTCTTGGATAGCTGTAGAAATGGCAGCATGTGGCCAAATGCCAACCAAGGGAACATCAAAACACGGCATTCCCTAGCCATGGATACGAGCTTTCGGTTTTGGTATTTTTTGCATTTGCAACAAGTTAGGCTTATACTCTTTATGTTGCAGGCACTTCTTGAGTGTTTGCATATGGCAGGCCAAAATCACGGGGCATGTGGATTTCACTTCTTGTTGGTAAGGTAGAAAATTTACGCTAAATAACTTGCTGTGAAGTGTGAACTCTGGGTGAAAAACTCGAATTGACTCAAGCGAGTCGGTTTGAGTTGTCTCGACTCAATGGGATTTTGGGTCAAGTGCCGAGTTTCTCAATTCAATGGCATTTCGAGTCGAGTCTAAGTTTTGAACAGAGGTTCGAAGTCGGTTTTTTTTTTTTTTTTTTTTTCTGTATAAATGTATTAGGTGCTATTTACTCTACTTTTCCTTGGTTGGAATGAACGTATTGTTTGATATGATTAAGTATTTAAAGTAGTCACGGTCTTAGATTTTATCATTATTATCATCGATGAGAAATTTTGCAAATTTTTTTTAGTCTATTTATACCCTACATTCTATCATATAAAATCAATCCACATCTTTAAAGGTCTATTCAGTCTCCTATTACTTGTGGACCCACGATTATAAATTCTTTATAGCAGAGTTGTTTTTAGCAGAGATTTAAAAATCGATTTAACTGATATATCGACCGATATGTAAATATCGGCCGATATTTTTCTCTCTCCTCCGATATCGGTATATTTCTCTCTCCTTCGATATCGGAACCGTGAAAAACCGCAAAAAACCGTGAAAACCCGTGAAACCCGTAAACCCTGAACCGTTGAAAACCGTGAAAAACCGTATCGGTGTTTTTAAAAAAAAATTAAAAAATAATTAAATACTGATATTTATGAATATCGGCCGATATTGTGGCCGATATTTCGGACCGAATATCGGCCATATCGGCCGATATTTGGTATGTACGGCCGATACTTATCGTATCGGCCGATATTACACGGTCTTAAAAAACCGATATATATCGGCCGATACGATATTTATCGGCCGATATTTGAACCTTTGGTTTTTAGTGATATAAAAATATATCTAAACAATCTTAGACACTTTTCTTTCATCTTCTCATCTAATTATGTTTGAAGGTTTACTTAAGCAGTCATTTACAATTCTTTATTGAAGGAAAAATAGTGATCAAGGGTCTAAGTATCGGCTGATACCGAATTTTAAACTCCAAATAGTGATCTTACACACAGTTCTTATAAAATTAAGAAAACTAATGTAAGATACCAGTTACAAATGATAAGAAAGGTGGTAAGAGTCATCATATATGACCCACCTCACACTATTTATATGATGCTACTGCATTTTACACATCTATATATTAGTATTCTACTGATCTATTTTATTACTTTTGTAACCATTGAGGAATTCAACAAACCCATTGAAGTAACGTTCATGTAGCTGACGATCACCAAACACAGCCATCATTTCTCTTGATCGGACCCGTACATTTTCGCCTTCTGCTTCGACCATAGCCCGCCTCAATGCCGTAGCGATGGCGTCCCGGCAGAACGACCCATCTTCATTTCTTTCCACTTCCAGGGCCAGGCCCTTCTCAACTGCTAGCCTTGCATCAAAAGCCTGGACATTGGCAAGTGGCAGAACGACAAGAACATGGCCCCATTGGATGGTCTCGATGATGGATGCCCACCCAGCATGAAACAGAGACCCTCCGATAGCAGGATGGGCCAGAATTTCTAACTGTGGAGCCCATCCAATATGAACAAGCCCAAGGCCCATGGTCCGGTTTGTAAACTCAGGAGGGAGGGCATCCAACTCATCGTCGGCCCATGCAGGCCTTCTAAGGGCCCAAAGAAAGGGCAGGTTGGACAGTTCAAGCCCATGGGCTATTTCAGACACCTGTTCTCGGCTCAACTTACACTCACTTCCAAACCCAACAAACACCACTGACTGGGCCGCCTTCTCATCCAACCAATGGAATACCTGGGCCCACTTGACATCCTCTGTCTTTCCTCTCTTCTCTGGCAGTGTTGGCGGAAGAAGGCCAACGGGAATTACTGGCTTCCGGAAGCCTTTGCCTCTTCGGACAACATCCAAATACTCTCCGTCGTATTCAGAGCAAGACCGCAAGGCCAGGGCCTCACAACCTTCTAGAGCCCGAATGGTACGGGCCCAGTCGGAAAGACCCGACGCGTTCGGCCGGAAACCATACTCAAAGAGCACATGGGCCTCGTGGGGCCGGAGATAAACCGATGAAGGAAATTGGATCCACGGACGCGGGCCCATGAGGGTCTCTGGTTTGATCCACTCGTTTATAAGATGCTCTTCGTTCGTAAACTCGGTCGTGCCGAGGCAGGCGACAGTGCCGGCGTTCACTATACTGAATAAGACTCTTGGGACACCGAAATGACGTGCAATCTGGGCCGTCCATGGGGAGAAGAAATCGTGGATTATCCAGTCCGGGGAGGATTCTGCGACGAATCGCTCGAAGGGTTGGTGGAGGAGGTCGTACGCCTTCTTCAGGTATTCGTCGTTGGGGTCGTCGAGATCGACGGTGGCCTCTGCGCCTTCTTGAAGGCCGTCGACTTGGGGGAGGGGGAGCTCCACCAGTGTGACCTGGGCCGTTAGATTCGGCGGCGCTTTGGGGAGACGCTGAAGGTTTTTGGGAGTGGAGAGGTAGGAGACTCGGAATCCGACCTTGGCCAAGGCGACGGAGAGTTGGAAGAACGGGATGAGGTGACCAAAGGCCAGCCACGGAAGCATGGCTATGTGCAGACAGTCCGCCATGTCTCTATTCTAAATGCCAACGGTGGGAGCCTGATTATTTGCGGTGGACTGCCTTAACGCTGAGGCTAAATCATATATAGAAACAAAATGGATTCCTGTTTGAATATGATATTTTTTTTTAGGTTATAAATTTTAAAGAATAAAAATAATTTAAATTCATTAAATTTTAGAAATCTTAAATTGTTTCATCATCATTTTAATTTTTTATTATAAATAAAAAATCATGTCAAAACTTTTTTACGACCGAGTGATTGAAAATAAAAGTAATTTCTAGGTTCACTGTAAGCGGTACTCTCCACGTAAAATTAAAAGTAGTGTGTTGATGTCCCCAGACTGTTCTGTCGCTGCCGACAACATTCACTCGCAGTTCACACGTAGATTCTGGAAACATCAAATGTTTAAAACGTGAATGTGACAGGGGAGTTCACTTATAAGAAGTGCACCTTGGGTAAAAATGAGGTGCACAAATTATTTTCCTTAAATAATATTTATAGTAGGTACGTTGAAATATGTGTAGAATACGATTTTTCCACTTTTGTAGTAGGACATGGTCTCTGCTCTTCTATTATGAATAATATATGACCTTTAATATTATAAATAGGAATTAAAGTGGAAAATTTCCACACTTTATTATTTAAATTGAGATTATTTAAGAGTTGAAATAAAAAAAATGATAAAAATAACTCAAAAAGGTCAATTTTTGGAAAAAAACTAGTAGAAAATAACTATACTTTATTTTTCATGTTTTTAAAAAATTTAGGATTTTTTCTGCATTTTTTAAATTAATTTAAAATATTCGATTTCGTAACTTTAAAATCACATTTAAATGTCTAAATGACTGTGAAATAATGATACAATTGCATGGAAATGAAATTCAGAATTTTCTTGATTTTCTATCTTTTTTTCAGAAAGAATAAAAAAAAAAATTAGAGAAGAGAGATTGAGAATTGGCCCATAGCAGCCGATACGTGCATAATGGCACATTGTATCAGCGCACCGTTTTTTTTTTCCCTTTGCTAGTCACGTAGTTACTTTAAATATCATTAGGAAAAAAAATTTGTGACTCGTGATACAGAGGATCTTATTCCATCATTTTCTCATATTTACTTAAGTAAACTACACATACAACATAGTAAAATAATAGAGTGTGATTGTCACGAGACCATAAAACAATATTAACAATAATAGTAATTATATAATTATTAATTTATTATTAGTTGTAATGAAGAAAGATGAATGGATGAATCTATTTTGAGATATGATTGGATTGTTTTAGATTTCCACTACAATTTTCAATTCACAAGTGGGCTATTTAATAGAATCAATTGTCCAATCACACTATCCATTTCTTTGTTTGGAATGATACTATAAATAATTATTTTTTAATTAATCGACATTGAACATTTTTTTTGTAACTTATCAAATGCATCAAATAAAATTTGTTTTTAAGATTTACTTAATCACAGTTCTAAACAAAGTTCTTTAAATTGATATAAATCTATAGAAAATAGATGTATAAGTTTGTAGGTTCATATTCGAATTTAAATTTAATTTTTTTAATGTTTAGTTATTTGTTCTTTGTGATCTTATAAGTTTTAAATAAATAAATTTTATTTGGGAATATTTTTATATTTAGATAAATTTGATGAATATATCAACATAATTAATGATCCTAAAGATGATAGATGTCAATGTAGTAGAGAAAAATACAGTGAGTGGTGCTAAAACAAATCCAGTATAACGAATGAACACATATCTTTTACATACAAAGAATTTGCTTATACGGTTTTTTCTTTTTTACATTATAAATCTTAATTTAAAAAAAAATATTTGAAAAAAAGTGCAAAAGGTGAATACCATGGTTGTGTCGACTTGTACGAGGTAAGGGTGAAACTTGGGTTATGTATTTGCCTCAAGAAATCCAGCTCGCATGACATGTCTCAAGTAACATGACCCGCATGACTTAGCCTCAAGAAATTAGTAGATTGAGTTATGTATTTTTAAATTTAGGGTCAGACTAAGTTGAGAAAAGATCTAGTATGGAATTTGAATCGGATTGGATTCAGAAATTTAAAGTCAACCGGATCCGAGTATTAGAAAATATAAAAAACCTTACTGATTTTTTTTTTTCAAATTTGGACTAATAACGGACTAGGTTGTCAGACCATCAATTCAAGTTGAGTTGGGACATCAATTAGAATCAAGTCAGATTGAACAATTTAGGCCAACAACTCAATTTAAATTAAGTCAAACTTAATAAATTTTTATATAGCCTATACAATAATTTTTTATTAAAACTCAACTTAATCCATCTGAATTTCACCCTAATAAAAAGTGATAATCAGCCTATATTTATTGTACAGGCTGAATTGATAACCTTTAAAAGAAATAAAGTATGATGGTTCGATTTCTAAAAGGGAAAGTTCAAATATGTGACCGTACCATATGGCTTATAAGACTGACTTAGGAGACATAATAGTAATTTATTCATTTTGAGTCATAGTGTAGGATTATATTAAATTTAAATAATTAATAAATAATTTAAATAATTAATAAAAAGTATTAGATAAATTTTTTTGAAAAAATGAGATAAAGTAAAATTTCCATTTTATTTTTTCCAGTGTATTATCAGTTTCAATACTTGATTAGGGATAAAATCAATTTTACCCTCAACTTTTCTTTCCTTTTTCAGTAAAGCACCCTCCATTTTTACCCAAAACTGACATTTAACTAGTGAAGAGTGCACCTTGAGTAAAAATGAGGGGTGCATGAATCATTTCCCTTATTTAAATTCGACCGACACTGGGATCCTTGCTGGTTATATCATGGCATTTGAAAAAAAAAAAACCTTAAAATAAGGGCTTTGAAGGACCCTTTGCAGATGGACTTTGTCGGCAAAAATTATGGTGATTTGATATTTCCAACTACTAAGAATAATGTGGTTCCTTGGCTAATTTACGCTTTTACTGTCATTTAATGATTTAATGATTAGCGTTGTGAACTGTAATCATAGTATTGCCGTTGTAATTGTCTATCTATTGTATCAAATTTTACAAATAAATACTTTGAGATATGAAGGCTGTTTTATAGAAAAAGACTTACAATAGTCATAATGTAGCAAACAACTCGATCTTCAACGGTTTAGATAGTTCAAAAAAAGTCAAAAATCGTATTTTCTTTTGTACCAAAAAAAAAAAAAAAGACAAGTTAGAGAAAATAATTAGATGAGAGAGTTAAGGCTCTGGCCATCAAGTGGTTTACGGTTGCATTTGGATGAGAGAGGTGTAAAGGTAATGAAAAGTTACCCTTCACTCTTATTTGATAATCAAAGAGTAAAAGTAAAAATTTAAATTTTTACCCCTCTTTTTAACTTTTGAAAACCCTTTTTACTTTTGAAAACCCTTTCCTACCGAGGAGTTTTAATCTTACCTAGGATAACCTCTGACTATCCTTCTTAAGGGGTTTTCATATACTAGAGATAACCTCTTATCAGGGATAATCCTAGGTACAAAATTTACCTCTCGTCCAAAAGCAGCCTAAGTGTTACTTTCGGTGTGGAAGAAAAGCCTAGGGTTTGCCATTTATAAAGAAAGACTGTTTTACCTCAGTGGGCCCACAACAGTCGTACACATAAGAAAACGATTCTTTTTGTTCCAGGGTACAAAAATCGGTTTACCCGATCCCTCTCCCTTAAATTTTTTTTTTTAACAAATATCAGTCTTGTCGATATCGATGAGATCTCAATCATATCTCACTAATATAGTTGATACTGTACATATCAACTAAGATTCATACCCGTGCTTTGTTTCCATAATTACTGATCGGAACAGAAAAAAAACTCTCACAATGCAAATCAAGTGCAAGGGCCAGCCCAAATGGAGAAGTACATGAGCGCTGAGACAACCATTAACTAAAAATGTGGGCTAGGCCTACTTGATTTTCAGGCCCATAGACCAGGGGCCGAAAATTCAGATGATCATCTCGGCCGAGATTTTAGTCTCTCTTCAATTTTTTTTTTAAATCTCATTAGTTTTTTTTTAAAAAGATTAATTTAAAAAAATAAAAAAAGATGTTGTTTAAAAATATATATATATATATATATATATATATATATATATATATATATATATATATATATCGCCGATATTCGTCCGTAACGGATGAAAATCGGCTGAGATATAATCGCGCCTACACCGATATTTGTTTCTTTTTAAATAAAAAATAAAAATCAGCCGTATCGAATGTGGCCGATACTATCTCGATCGTGGAAATCTCGAAATATCTCAGTCGATACGTACAGTATCGGCCGAGATTTCGACCCGGACTAAGAATCAGATCTGGACAAATGTAAACTGATCAAATAATACAAGATAAACGCATACTGGGCCTGCTATTATTTTTCCATTTTTCCCTTTTTGTGGCCATTGAGGAAGTCTACAAACCGTTCCAAGTAGTGACCATGGAGCAGATAATCGCCGAAAACCGTCATCATTTCTCTAGATCTGATCCGTAGACCTTCTCCTTCTTCGTCAACCATTGCCCGTCTTAGAGCCGCAGCGATCGCGTCACGGTGGAACGACCCATCATCATTTCTATCAACTTCTATGGCTAACCCCTTGTCAACTGCTAGCCGTGCATCCAATCCCTGTACATTTGCAAATGGAAGGGCCACAAGGACGTGGCCCCATTGGACGTTTTCAATTATGGACCCCCATCCAGAATGAAACAAGGATCCTCCGATGGCAGGATGAGCTAAAATTTCGAATTGTGGGGCCCAGCCCACATGAACAAGTCCACGACTGCCGATCCGGGTTGCAAACCCTATCGGAAGAGAATCTAACTCATTGGCGGCCCAGGCAGGCTGTCTAAGAGCCCAAAGAAAGGGAAGGTTGGACAGTTCAAGCCCATGGGCTATTTCATAAACCTCTTGTCGGCTCAATTTACACTCACTTCCAAATCCAACAAACACCACTGAACTGGCCGCCTTCCCATCGAGCCACCGGAATATCTTACCCCACTCGCCATCCTCTGAACTTGTTCTCTTCTCCGGCGGTGGAAGGGGAAGAAGACCGATGGGAATTACCGGCTTCTGGAAATGTCTGCCTTGACGGAGAACGTCTAGGTACTCCCCCTCATATTCTTCACATGATCGTAAGACCAAGGCGTCACAACCTTTCACAGCCCGCAGGATCCTACCGCAGTCCGATATACCAGACGCGTTAGGCTTAAAAGCCCACCGCCAGATCAACTGGGCCTCGTGGATCCGAAAGGCAACTGAAGAGGGAAATTGAATCCACCGTGGTGGGCCCACTAGGCTCTCAGGTGTGGTCCACTCTTTTAAGGCCTCCTCTTCTTTCACGAACTCCGTCAATCCAAAGAAGGCAATGGGCCCCGCGGAGAAAACAGAGAAAACTATCACCGGGATGCCGAAGCGACGTGCAATCTGGGCCGTCCATGGGGCGAGGAGATCATGGATTATCCAGTCTGGGGATGATTCTTCAACGAAGCGCTCGAAGGGTTGGTGGAGGAGGTCGTACGCCTTCTTCAAGTACTCGTCGTTGGGGTCGTCGAGATCGACGGTGGCCTCTGCGCCTTCTTGAAGGCCGTCGACTTGGGGGAGGGGGAGCTCCACCAGAGTGATCTGGGCTGTTAGATTCAACGGCGCTTTGGGGAGACGCTGAAGGTTTTTGGGAGTGGAGAGGTAGGAGACTCGGAATCCGACCTTGGCCAAGGCGACGGAGAGTTGGAAGAAAGGAATTAGGTGACCAAAGGCCAGCCATGGAACCATCGCTATGTGCAGACCTTCCGTCATTTCTCTACTCCGATTGCTACTGCCAGCTGTCCGGAGAACCACAAGAGACAAAATATCTCGCCGACTCCCTCTGTCCCTCCGATTGTGCCTATCTTGATCTTTTTGTCCTCCTTCCAGTTGTGGAAGGTTTTTATCCACCTTATCGTTGTATTTTTTTTTTTTTTCTTTATTTTTTCGCCCCTAATGTCCTTATCTATTAATAAATGAACCATTAAAAAAAAAAACTCCCTCAGTCCCTCCCAAGACATTAAGGTAATGAACAATGGGCTGTATTTTAGAATAGATGATAATATTTAAAAGTAAGGCAAGTGTATTAAACTGTTAATCTTATACAATAAAAGAAATTTTTATTTATACGAGTATATTAAGAAATCAATCACATTAAATATATATAATCATTCAATTAACTAAATAAAATAGATGAATAAAGTGAAGCATTGACTTTCAATATAATTTGCTAAATCAAATAAACAAAAATATATAATTAAAACTTTTTGTCATAATCAATAATTGATAAGTTCATTTTGATAAGGCTATTTTGTGATTTATGTCTAATAAATTAATATGTAATATTTATATTAAAATTGTATAATTCTTATAATTTAATTATGTCAAATTAGAGTTTTCCTTTTGTATTGTTGTTAGTTGCTCCCACACGGCAATAAATTTGGTGGAAATTTAAAATATTGACTAATTAATCTAGATATCACCTAAAATATATAAATATTAAAAAAATCATTTGATATTTACAAAATTTAGATAATATTTTTTCAGTGTATATCCCGACCACAAATTTATGTACATAGAGACATGACAAAATCCCACGACAAAATCATTGGAGGCATGAATTATCAAGTGCACCGCTGAAACCTCTTGTCGGATGTTTGGATTCGGTGCTTTATTGGTCGCGGGGATAAAGATTTCGGCAGATAGGAAATGCATCGATCCATTAATATTGTATCAGTCACAGATGCTATTTCGGTTGATATAGATGATATATTGATCCGATATCTATTGATATAATTAATATAATTTTTTTTTAAAAAAAAATTAAATTGGTGGTGGGCTCAGATCGATATTTCGGCCGATATCAGACCAATATTAACTCAGATATCAATCGATATTTACATTTTCAATTTTTTTTTTTAAAAAACTTTCTTTTGAATTATTTATTTATTTGTTAATCCAGATAAAATAAAATAATAAAAAATATACATTGGAACTATTTACTTTGTATTTGTTAATAGACTTTTTTAAATAAATTGACACTTGATAATTTTTTAAGCCTAAGTATGATGTATTCATTATACCTACTTGAATGTAATTGTTTACTTATAGAATAAAATTTAACTAAATAAAAAGTATGATGCACATAAGTGTAGCTCAACTAGTTACCTCCCGTTTAAGGAAGTGAGAGGTTGTGGGTTTGAGCCCTCATAGTTTAACTTTGGTGTGCTCTAAGAGTAGTGGGTTCAGCCGTGAGGATTTTAGTAAGACTGTGTCTGAGGTTTCTTGTAACGACCCGACCCAAACATAGGACTTAGGACTCAACTCAGTAAAAAATTGTCCGCTTTAAGCCCCACGTGGACCCGCACGGTTTTGCTCTTGGGCCCTGACCCACATGGCCCGGCCCAAAACACTTCTTACGTGAGTTTTAGGAGTAGCCTTCTAATAAACCCCACCCTTTTTCCTTCTCCACCGATGTGGGACTCCCACTCGGTGGGCAGGGTATCACAATCACCTCCCCTAAAGCCTCGAGCCACCTCCAACTCGACAACATCAGAGAAGAAGGAAGGTCCACACAATCCGAATGTAAAACCTCGACTCTGATACCAAATTTGTAACGATCCGACCCGAAACACAACGCTTAAGGCTCAACTCAGTAGGAAATTGTCCGCGTTGGGCCCCACGTGGACCCGCACGGTTTTGCTCTTGGGTCCTAACCTACATTGCCCGGCCCAAAATGCGTTTTTCAAGAGTTTTAGGGGTGGTCTTCTAATAAACCCCCACCCTTTTTCCTTCTCCACCGATGTAGGTCTCCCACATCGGTGGGCAGGGTATCACATTTCTCACACGTAAATTCAAAAAAGTATAATTTTCAATGGTTTTTTTTTTTAACAATGGTGTCGAAGTATCTTAGAGCACCTAACTAATCTTTGAGGCATGTGCAAAACTCCCCATCCATATTTATTGAGTAATTCTACATAAAGTGATCTTTTAAAATAGAGTGAGAATCGAACTCAAAACTCTCACTTCTTAAAACATGTTACCTGCCAAGTTGCCATCACTATAATCTAGAACCCGAACTTTCAAGGTTATCCAACTATTTTCACATATTCATATCAAACTCAAGGAACGTTTGAAAACAAATTTTATTGAGTGCCATTGAAAAAAATTCTAAAAAAAGTTTTATTAAAGTAAATAACAGTATCATCAGAAAAAAAATGTGGTTGGAAAATTGATTCTCAATTGATTCTCTTTTCTCAAAATGGCCCACTTTTGAATTGTAAATTGTTAAGGGAATCGAAGAGAATCCAATCACAACTCAAAACAGGTGCAGTCATCCACTAATAATAATTAATTATTATTATTATTATTGTTTATATTATTTCCAGACCTCGTGACAATCACATCCTATTATTTTACTATCTTATTTGTGTCAATAGATAAATATTTACTTATTAAAAATTGTGAGGCTCCAAACCCGAAGACCATTATTAAATATTTGATTAAATAAATATAAAAACATGATCATGTGCGAGTAAGGACCTCTCTATCAACAGTCACAATATTTCTTTTCCTTTGATCTTTATATTTTACTGAAAGAGAAAAATATTTTAGACATTTAAACCAAATAACTCATCTTTCTAAAATAATAAATACAATCAGATTAATATCTTATCCACGACCAAAGTTCCTTTCTAAGCTTCATAAATTAAGAAATTTTCTATCAATTTTTCATGTGGGTCATGCATGTTTTGGTAGTAAGTGTAAAAATGATATTAATAATAAATTTGTCAACTCATTCATTCATTTTGATCTTATTATTTTAGATTTTAAAATCTTAATAATTATAAATTTTAATTAAGCTTCTTCAAAAGAAAATAAAATCTCAACTCAAAAGACTATTTAACTTTTCGTTAAGAACATAATTATGAAGTAAATAATTATTTATATTTTTAATCAAAGACTCAAAATATTTCAGCTTTTCTATTTAAGAATTTTAAGCATAAACTATAATTAATGAATAGTTAATTAATCAACTCTATCAATCATTACTAATTATCTAATCTAAAAACTTAATTATTAATGATCATATAAATATAAGCCAATTATAAAAAAAACTTTTACTCTTGTATCAAATGGACAAAAAATAATGATGGAACTGATCCACAATTGGCTCACTGAGTGTGTATTAAAAACCTAATTTGCTGCCTGCCAAGAGTTTTTGGTGGAAGAATCACATGGTTAGGGTTTATTTTGACCGGATTAATGTATTGAACATTTGACCCTCAAACCTGGCCGGCCGGTTAAAGCAGGGGACAGGTCCACCCTTAATAAAACACGCATAACTAAAACCTTGGCTAGGCCCACTTGATTTCAGGCCCATGGACTAATATACAGATCTGGGCAAAGGTAAAATGATCAAATAACAAAAGATAAACACAAATTGGGCCTGTTATTATTTATACAATTACCCCTTCCATTGACCATTGAGGAAGTCTACAAACCATTTCAAGTAACAATCATGGAGCTGATGATCACCCGAAAACAGCCATCATTTATTTTGATTTGAGCCCAGGACATTCTCCTTCTTCTTCAACCATTGCCCGCCATAGACCCGCTGCGATGGAGTCACGGTGGAACTACCCATCATGGATCCTATAAACTTCTATGGCTAACCCTTGTCCACGGCTAGTCGTGCATCCAATTCCTGTACATTTGCAAATAGAAGGGCGACAAGGATCGCCAAAATGAAACAAGGATCCTCCAATGGTGGGATGAGATAAAATTTGGGATTGTGGGGCCAAGCCCAAATGGACAACTAGACAACCGTGAGACAACCATTGTGTGGGCTACGCCTACTTGATTTTCAGGCCCATGGACTAATATTCAAATCTGGACAAACGTAAAATGATCAAACAACACAAGATAAACACAAACTGGGCCTGCTATTATTTTTCCATTTTTCCCCCATTAAGGAAGTCTACAAACCGTTCCAAGTAGTGACCATGGAGCTGATGATCGCTGAAAACCGCCATCATTTCTCTTGATCTGACCCGTAGACCTTCTCCTTCTTCGTCAACCATTGCCCGTCTTAGAGCCGCAGCGATCGCGTCACAGTGGAACGACCCATCATCGTTTCTATCAACTTCTATGGCTAACCCCTTCTCAACTGCTAGCCGTGCATCCAATCCCTGTACATTTGCAAATGGAAGGGCCACAAGGACGTGGCCCCATTGGACGTTCTCAATTATGGACCCCCACCCCGAATGAAACAAGGATCCTCCCATGGCGGGATGGGCTAAAATTTCGGATTGTGGGGCCCAGCCCACATGAACAAGTCCACGACTGCCGATCCGGGTTGCAAACCCAATCGGAAGACAATCTAACTCATTGGCGGCCCAGGCAGGCTGCCTAAGAGCCCAAAGAAAGGGAAGTTGGGACAGCTCAAGCCCATGGGCTATCTCATAAACCTCTTGTCGGCTCAATTTACACTCACTTCCAAACCCAACAAACACCACTGACCCCGCCGCCTTTCCATCGAGCCACCGGAATATCTTACCCCACTCGCCATCCTCTGTATTTGTTCTCTTCTCAGGCGGTGGAAGGGGAAGAAGACCGATGGGAATTACCGGCTTCTGGAGACCTCTGCCTTGTCGGAGAACGTCCAAGTACTCTCCCTCGTACTCGTCACATGATCGGATGGCAACGGCCTCACAACCTTCCACGGACCGCATGGTCCTGCCATAGTCGGACACACCAGATGCGTTCGGCTTGAGTCCCCACTGCAAGAACAACTGGGCCTCATAAATCCGAAAGGCAACTGATGAAGGAAATTGGATCCAGCGTGGTGGGCCCGTGAGGCTCTCAGGGGTTGTCCACTCCTTCATGGCCTCCTCTTCCTTCACAAACTCCGACAACCCCAATATGGCAAGGGGGCCGGCGGAGTAAATAGAGAAGACGATCCGCGGGACACCAAAGCGACGTCCAATCTGGGCCGTCCATGAGGCGAGGATGTCGTGGACTATCCAGTCCGGGGATGATTCTTCAACAAAGCGCTCAAAGGGTTGGTCCAGGAGGTCGAAAGCCTTCTTCAGGTACTCGTCGTTGGGATCGTCGAGATCGACGGTGGCCTCAGCACCTTCTTGTAGGCCGTCGACATGGGGGAAGGGAAGCTCCACTAGACAGATCTGGGCCTCTAGATTGGGTGGTACTTTAGGAAGACGTCGAATGTTTTTGGGAGTGGAGACGAAGGAGATTCGGAGTCCGGCTTTGGCCAAGGCGACGGAGAGTTGGAAGAAAGGGATAAGGTGACCAAAGGCCAGCCATGGAACCAAAGCTATGTGCAGACCTTCTGCCATTTCTCAACTCCCAACGCCTGACACCCGTTTCATAAAATGTATTTATATTAGAGTTATCGCTTTATTTTATAAATATCTGTGGCACATTACGCTCTATTGGCACCATCTTACTTTTTCCAGACTTCAAACAAACGTGGGAAATTATTTAATGTCTCCTTCATGATTTTTTTTTTTTAAGTCAATCATTGATCTATAAAACTCAAGTGAATTTGTTCAAATATTAAAAAAAATTAATCTTATCTTATCATTTTAATGACAAAGACGATAATAAATGTTCAAATTTTTGAGATATATTAAATTTATCTCAAAAAAATTAAAATGTATTATAACTTTTAAACACAAAAATCTATAATTTTTAGATTTTATAAATCTATTAAATTCATCTTTTGATGTATCAAATATAACTTGATTATAAAAAAAAAAAAAAAAATATATATATATATATATATATATATATATAAAGTTTTTCACCTTTATCTAATCATCTATTTAAAGTCAGTTTTTACGAAATATTCAAAGCCTCTTTACTTGTCATTCTCAAGGACCCATTGATCACAATATACTTATATGGTGTATACAAACTCATCTTATCTTTTGATTATAGTTATTTACGTTAAGTGTATAATGTTAAATGACATATTATTGGCATTATTACTAAAGTTTTATTTATCTAATAATTATAATGGATGCAGGATTGATAAAAGACAGGGGTCCAAATCTCAATCAATACGAAATATATACAGGCGAGATTTTGGCTCATATAATATATTTCAATCGAGATTTGAGAAAAAAAAAAAAGAGAAAATCGACCGATATCCGTTGATTGAAACGCCGTTTTTTATACTCTGGAATCTGGATAAAGATGGGATAAACAAGTACAACTGTTGAATTAACCTGGTAAATACACATTGTAAATAAGGTTTTAATTCCCTTTAGGTGACAAATTCGACCGATAAGAGCGTGTGTCGGTCGTCTCAATGCATTGTTATTCGAGCTTGTCCATTGCATCTCTTCTCTAGGACAACTTTCATTTCTTTTTCTTTTTCTCTTCCTTTCTTTTATCACCTTTAACCATTAATACCCACTTCTCCATTTAATTATCAAACTGCCATTGACACTAAACCCCATTTAACCCTCATTAATTGATTTAATTTGATTCAAATCCATCTCATGATCCCGGTCCTACCTATTGTGTTACAGCTGCGTTTGGATTGGGGGTAAAAGAGGGTGATAGAGGTATACTTAGTTTTGGCGCTGAGATATCTTGAAATCTCAGGAGCTCTAAGCACAGTGCATGTCATGAGATTTAAAGGACGCTGAGACTGTGAGTAAAGTATTAGTCAAATTGGTGAGAACCTTACGCGGCGGCCTACTCTGTTTATAGTCAGGATCGGCTCTATGTACACTCTTGCTTGGCAATTGGAAGATAATGTAATAACACCCCTTTTACCTCTCCTTTCTTACTTTTTAAATACCCCCTTTTACCTCTCCTTTCTTACTTTTTAAATACCCTTCCTCTTTGGATACACCTCTAATGTAGTTTCTGAAAAATTACTCTAAGTCTCAAGGCAGCCTTACATGTACTCAGCAAACCAAAGTATGTAACTATTAGAATAACTGTCGGCAACTTTAAGAGTTTCTTTAAATGAAAATAGGTTCAATCACGCTGTAGTACTGACATGATCTTGAAAATGAAAGGAAAAAGTTTGGTTTATTTATTCAAGAAATGAAAATTATTTAAATGAGAAAGAAATATATAAAGAAATAGGTACAATTCATGAAATAAATACACCAATACAATAATATAGAAAGAAATCGACTTTTCAAAGTTCGACCAATAGACACTTTGACTTAAAAATCAGATGTCTTAGATTCGAGTTTCACACTAATTTGATATCCGTGGCTTGAAGACCGCATGCATCAAAAGTTTTACCTAATACTTTAGTGGGATTTTTGGAATTCTTTATCACGAAAAATAATAATAAAAATGAGAAAGAAAAAGAAAGATAAAAGGTTTTTAAAGACAAAAGAAAAAAGTTTTTTTTTATCACATAAAGCCCCTTGAGAAATCTAGAATCAGATAAAGAATAAGGACTTTCTTTAAAAGGAAAAATAATAAATCACATGAAAAGTGATAGGTCAGGGAAAACATCAATTGAATTGATTATTTTCAATGACAGCAAAAACAATTATTATAATAACTATATTAAATTATTTAGTAAATACTTTTATATTGATATAACTTTATATTTGATGAATAAAAAATACTAAATGAATCAAATCATTGAAAAAATAAACAAGAATATGTCCTACTGAACCTCATACCATTATTTTATCATATGTTGAACGATTAGTTATGTACTGTATATAATCTCATGAATCATGGCTTGTGATGATCTCATGTCAATAATTTCTGTTCATTAAACAAATTTATTTGAATAAATCTATTTACCAAATAAGTTAACATAACATAATAATTTATTTTTTCACAAAAGGCTAAGGTCAATAATTGTTTCCAATGATTTAAATGGATTATGCTCAGTGTGAAAAACAATGGCATGACTAATAATTATAATATAATAAAATTTATGTCCACAGCCTGCCAGAAGCTCTGAGGATCTAAAATTTTGCTAAATGCCTTCGTAGAGAGAAGTGTAGATCTTAAATTTTAATTGTAACAGCCTAGCTTATAAAAAAGATTTGGGGCTCAGCCCAATAAGATACTGTCCGCTTTGGGCCTACACGCTCACATACGTGCACACGCGCGAGCCCGCACGGTTTTTGGATCGGACCCGACCCAAGTCCGGGTCCAAAACACGTCTTGGTGGAAGAGGAGGGCAATACTACTTATAAACCCCCTCTCAAATTCTTCAACTTCCAATGTGGGACCTTGGTTTTCACCCTCAAGCACACAAACACACTCCCACTCCACTCTATTCACTTGGGCCTGGCCCTTAGTGGAATCGGCCGGGTCAGGGTCTCACATTAATAACTCTTTAATATGATATAAATTTATTTACATATTAATATTTAATTATATCAATTTTAGTTTAATAAATAAATTTTAAGAGCTTTGTCTCACTCTTCTAAGCTCTTCTCATCCACCATTCCATCCTATAGACTGAAGAACTGTTACGAAGGTAAATACCACATCACCACCTACCTATTATGTTGGTGATATAATTTTTAATTAATATCACGATATATCATTATATATATTAATATTTAATCATACTAGTTTTTTAATATGCAATATTCAGAGACTGGTCATTTTATTTAGAAGGCTAGCATGAGTTTATGTATAGATGGTTCATAAGATGAAAAAAATTGCAACTTTAAATTATTTATTTTGCTGTTTTAGATCATATAAGTGTAAAATTTGTATAAAATTAAATTTTAACATTTAATAGTTTTAAAGCATTTTCATTAATTTAGTAAAGTTGAATTAGTCATTTAAATGTTCTATACGGGTTCTGAGATGTTTGAACTTTGAACCTTGACCCAGTGCTCAAGAAAGAAGGATTAAGTTTTCTTATTAAAAGATAATTATAATTTTAAATTTGTTTAGAAGCATATAAACAAATTATCAAGATTCGTTTAACAGTAAAAATTTGATAGTACAGCACTCTTTCTCAATTCACAATTTTCTGCATAAAACTTTTCTAATTTTATTTTAACATGAAAAAGATGGACAAACCGTTCAAACTCTTCCAAATTTAATCATAATTTTTTATTTTAATAATTTTTATCAGGGAAACAAATCTCAGCCGCTGTCCGATATATATAACTGATATCAGCTAATAAAGATGGTTTTTTTTTTAAAGAAAAAATAGGAGAGAAGAATTTCTCGGCCGATACTGAGATTTAAAACCCTGATTTTTACATCAATTTCTGATATTTTCTTTATAATAACATGATAAGAGTGGATAAAATCTTTTAAACTCGTCAAATCTGATCTTAAAATCTATTTTTCTATTCTTTTAACTTTTAACATGATTTTTTTCTATTTTTACAACTAATATGAGAATGATGGGTTGAATTTTCCAATGCATTTAACCTAATATTATTATTTCTTTCTATTTTAGTAATTTTTAAACATTTTTTCTATTTGTCTTCTTCACACGAAACGGTCTGGAAATGGCCCACTTATGAATTATAAATTGTAATGGGAATCTATCCAACTACAGCTAAAAACAGATGCACCCATCCATCTTCCTTCATTAGTACTAATAATAATTATATAATTACTATTAATGCTAATATTATTATCTAACCTCGTGAAAACACATCCTTATCATTTTTCCATGTCATATGTGTCGTTACTCAATAGATAAATATTTTTATTTAAATATTTAAGATCCAAACTTAAGCCCTATTATTTAATTAAATAAAATATGATCATCATGTGATAGTTTTTTATGCCATTTGATTATATTTATTCATCTATTTTATTGACATTTTTTAATAGATTGACTACAGATACAAGACAACATGGCTTTGGAACATTTGGTTCTTGAGTTGGGCCAAGCTGAGGCCCAACAATCTGTGTTTTTCTTGGCACCCAAATTGGTCTTTTTTGCCAGATTTCTAGCAAGAGCTTTCTATACTAGTATTAAGTTGTCAGTAACACCTTTTAAAAAGTTCATTCTTTTCTTTTAATTTTACTATTAAATTAAAAATCTTTTATTTTTTATAATAAAAATTAATAATGCTGATTAAAATTTTCGTATCATTCAACCATTTATTGACACATCCATTGTCGCTTCTTTTTTTGGATAACGTCAGTAGAGGTGAGACTAATCCTACGGATACATGAAACCAACTACAAACCTTGTGTATCAACTAAACTTGGAAGGAATTGAATCCAAAATCTCTAGTCTAATTTTAGAAGGTTAGACAGGTATCGCTTCATTTTATTTTCTTGTTAGTGGAGTAAACAAATCTCACTCAATGACCCACTATGACATAATATGAAAATAAACGATGATTGATGGTTTAGATATCCAAGAATCGTGCCTCTTTACTCATCATTCTTGAGGACCCATTGATATATATAGTACACTATACTCATTTTATCTTTTAATCATAGTCATTTACATTAATTATTTTTGTTAAATAACATATCATTATCATCATTTTTAAAGTTTCATTTATTTAATACTTTATAAATCATTGTCTTTCTTATTTAAAGTTTTGCTTGGGAAGGACAAGAGAGTGCCTAAAGGCCAACATTTAGAAATACAGATCAATTGCCCTAACCACAGATATGTATAGGTAACCAGAATATTAGTATAACTGTAAAATATAAATGGTGAAAGCCAAGCTGTTCATCATGGAGGTTGTGAGTTGTGATTAGGATTGGTAATTTGACTTGACCCGATAAAAAATTATGTTCAGATCATGCGTATCTTAAGAAATTTTTGAATTAATCTGACTTGACTCTAAAGAAGTCCGAGTTGAATTGGGTAGAAGGGTCCCAGACCCAAACTCAACCTATATTAAAAATTATATTTAAATTACTTATTGATTTTAGCCTATGTTCCCCTCTCATGTTAAAAAATCTTAGTTATTGCCTTAATTTTCATAGCACAATAGTTCCACATTAAAGGAAAATCTTTTTATCTTTTATTTTTATTAAAAGAGTTACTCTAATTTTTTTATGGAAATTCAAGTTGGGTCGAATGATGTTAGTAATTAACAAGTTTGAGTTGATTCAGATTAAATTAAACAAAAAATCTATTATTATACATAGTCGGCCCAATTTAAGTGTGATGGGCTTGCACAAATAGACTCAGGTGTCAGCTTATCTTTATTATTTCTTTCTTGACCGAAATTTTATTGAATGAGTGGAGGAGAGAGAGAGAGAGAAAAAAAAAGAGCAAAAATTAAACATCTCATTTTTATGGGCAACACATTCAGGCTAGGATTGGGTCCATCATTTGGGCCTGAGTTTGTGTTCAGGCCCACTTGTGATGGTGAAGTTTTATATTGGGTTTCCACAATTTCTGTAGACAGCATAGCATTTAATTTTGTTTCAATTTGGCACAAGTTTAAAACTAAGACACAGTCTTTGTTTCAATCTGTCCCAATTGCTTCAATCCATTTCGCTTTGTTTTGTTTAGACTTTTAGCCGATATGAATATAATTATTTTTGTCTAATTCTAAATTTAATAACTTTTCTTCTTAGTTCATTAATATACAATCATTTATCACAATAAATTGATAAATTTTTATTTTGTTCTTTCAATTTCTACTTAATCGTAATAAGATTTTTGACAAAACGAACCAAACACCACATTTTAATAGATTACCCAATCCTTGCATCAATTCCTCAATTTGGCCTAAAAGTTTGTATGCTTGAAGTGCATTATCTATAATTAATTAAACTTAGTGAATGAATACCCAACTCGAACCCAGCTTACTGAGTTCCATATAGACCAATGGGGTAAAAAATTCGGCCGATACGTACAGTATCGGCCAGAGAGAGAAAACTTCGGCCGATACGGCCAATTTTTATTTTTTATTTAATATATATATATATATATATATATCGGAGTAGGCCCAGTCGATATCTCGGTCGATATTTATATTTTTTTGTTATTTTTTTAAAACAACTTTTTTATTTTTTTAAATGAATTTTTTCAAAAAAAAACCACCGAAGATTTTCAAAAAAAAAAAAATGAGGAGAGAAAAACCGATTTTTCGACCCTAGACCATGATTCGGCGGAAAAGCCCAACTAGCTCCTAAGAGATGCAAGGACAAAAACTTTCTCATCATCATTCTCTAGTACCTTTGGAATTCTCCAGTGCTCGAAAACTATATTTATGGAATACGATGCACAATTTCACTATTAAGAATAAATCTTGGATAACAAATTACAAGAATTAAAACAAACTCTTCCCCTTGTTCTCTTTCCTCACGGTTCCTCCTTCCTTTATGTATATTCACCGCTATCAAAATCCTAGAGAAAATGATCTTATATACTTGTGCATTATAAATAAATTAGATTGGACCATTTGGACCTAACATAAGCACGACTTGAACCCAAAACAACTTTTGAGCCAAAATCCAACATACCTTTTTGTTTCCTTCCTTGATCCCCACTTGAGACATTTTGCATGAAACCTTATTCAGTGAAAAGGCGTGTTTGTATGCCTAACTACATGCAACCAAAACATAGAAATTCTAAGATTTTGCCTGCAACTTTAGATATTTGCTGCATCAAAGAATCAGAAAACGAAAAGCAGCCTTCGGAAATTGGCAAATCCAAAGACCAAATTCAGGAACTTCATAAAAGTAGTCATGGAAAGTGATGATTTTCTTGTAATATCTTAAAGATTCAACTGAGTTTAGACTTTAGAGAGACGCCACACAGAAACAGAGAAGACAAGATGCCAAAGATAAAAGGCATTGCCTACTTTGCTAGTTATACTTGTTATAGAAAGGAGACTTGATTGCGGCCGTTTTGGACACCGGTTTTTGTTTCAGGCGAATCCAGTCCAAGGCTTTGAAGTGCAGTTCAGACTTCAGACTTCAGACTTCAGATAACGACTTTAGCAGAACTGACATGAAAAGAAGGAAAAGTGGTCAGGAGATTTTATTTTCCCATTATTATATTATTTAAAAACAGTACAACAATGGTCTTTATTCAAAGGTGTCCATCCAGAGAATAGTTTTTTAGAGACACAGATTTTGTAGGCTTCCCACTTTGTCTCTATCCATTTGGCTGAATTTTTTTAAAAATCAGACATTGAGAAATCGGTGCACCGATCAGATCACTTTCCAGTGAATCGGTTTATCGATTTAGACTCTTTCATATCTTAAGAAATCGGTACACGGACCGAATTACTTTTCTCAAATTTTCATTTATCAATGATTCCATCGGTGCACCGGTCCGATATCGACTAAATATTTGAAACTTAGATTTCACCTCATCACCTTTACCAGTATTTATAAGACCTAGTTTTATTTAGGGAGAATCAAAGTAAGGGTTGCCTTTTGATTGGGGGTAATGAGGGGTGAGGGGGTAACCTTCCATTACCCTTTTTTGGTAATTGGGGGTAATTGGACAACGCCCCTTTTTACCCCTATTTCTCACTCTTTGTATATATTTTCTACAAAGGATATTCATCTTGAATACTCTTACCTTTAGGTGCACCCTCTTAAAATTTATCCTCCATCCAAACGCAGCTCAAGGTATTTACTGACCCGAGGTTATTTAAAAAGCCATTTTTATTTTTTTGATGAGAACAACTTTTTTTTTCTTGCAGAAGTTTTACATTTTATTGGCCGACTTTCTCCAAAAATAAGGGATTCAAATTGAAAACGTCTCTTTGCTTCTTTTCATTCAATTATAGTCATATTGTTTCTGAGGTTTTTTTATCCTTAATCATACTAGAGAAATAGAATTAGGGATACAATTCGGTTCACATAAAAATTAAACCCGTCTAACCCTGATCTGAAAATTGCTAGGGTTGAGTCAACCATGGTGGTTTAACATTTAAATACCTGTAAAAATCATGAGTTAAGTTGGAATTTACAAGTAAAAATCTCAGACCTAACCCAAAATTTAAAAGATATATACATATATTCACATAAATATTTTTCCTTTGCTCACATGTCTAGTGGGGTCTTATACTCTCTCTCTCTTCATTTAAAAAACATGAGTAAATCAGTTTGTAATCTCAATCATATTTGAAATTTTTTTTTTTTTATCAAATCACAATTTATAATTTTAATTTGTAATATAAAAGTTCTTTAAATAAAATAATGAACTTATTTCAAAGTCTAAAAAAAACTATTTTTTCTTATAAATTGAAGGTATATACGAGTTACTAAATTTTACCTGGTTTTTCCTACACATACAATCCTCATTTTAGAGTTATCTCGTAAGAATTCCCCTTTTTCTTATTTTACTCTTTCGAAGGTTCTAACGCGGCAATTAGATAGTTAGATGAGAGCAGACATGAACAACTACTCTAACACGTGTCAAACTCACGTGCCAATCAACACACGTGTGGTTGAGCTGATTTTACATTTAAGTAGAGGTGAAACTTAGGTCGGGTTTTAACTCGATTCACATGACCGACTCGAGAAATCAATGGGTTTGGATTATATTTTGTATTATCTCAGGTCGGGTCAGGTTGGATTTGGAAAAAATAAACGCACATGAAATTCAGGTCAAATAGGGTTGAGAAATTTAAAAGTAACTCGATCCAACCCAAATGCACTAAGTTATAAAATAACACTTGGATTGAGTCACGTCAGAAATTCAGATCAGAAATTCAAGCTGAATCAGATTGAATTCAATAATTTTTGAAACGTATTTGGGTTGTGTTTATTGAAACTTGATGCAACCCGAGTTTCAGCCTACATTTAAGGATATCGATATGACAAACGTGCATAATGCCAGCCGTCCATTTAGTGGGCCACGCTGTTCATTAATCTAGATACATGAAGACACGCTTGTTCCTGGTGGACCACACTTAGAAGAAGAAATACGGTTTAGTGGAAATTTCCACGCCATATGATTTCATTTCGCACCAACCAAAACCTTTGACCATCTTTCTTTTTTCCCTTGTTTTTAGCCATCCATTTATTTGGTACATTTTGGATGATCTATATCTTCTGATTGGCTTAATTTTCCAGAAAGGATCATCCACGATGAGATTCATGATTTGGACGGTCAGGATTGATCTCTACATTTTACAAGGATAAATTATCATTTGTTACTAAGACCGAAGAAATGTTTAAAGAAACCGCACTAGCCCACCGTGCATTCGATATTCTCATTATTGTGTGAATTTAGTTTTCGCCAATACCATTGGCCTGTTTTATAATGAAGTGGGTTGTTGTCTCTCTGAATATTCACTTCTTTAGAATTGTGTGTCTTTCTTGGGTCCCACCATAGATGACCATAGACTCGAAATACAGAGGAAATTAGATTAAACTGAATCTTTTTATGACCAAAGTGTTCTAGATTTTTTTAGAGCATTTCATTTATCTTCGAGACATGTACAAATCTTTAAGAAATATACAAATTTCTCTATCTACATACACCGAGTAATTTTACAGGGAGTAATCCTTTGAGATAAATTGGGAATCAAACTCAAGACTCATGCTTTTTGAGATGAGTTCTTAGCCACCACTCTAACTCTTTTGACTTAGATTAGATTAAATTTGATTAGAAAATTTAGATTTATATTAAGTATTTGTAACGCCCGAACTTTCCAACATAATATTGTCCACTTTAGAGGGATGGGTCGTTACAGTATTTCAATTCAATTTTATTAAGTATGAAAAAACTTAAAATAAGTGTATTAGAGGAGTCTCACATCTAGACTAATCTTATTTAAAAACTTTTCATATACATTTTATACTTTTTTAGCTCAATGTTTTTAGCCTAAATACCATACTATCAACTGCAATAATATTGTACCATTGGCTTTGTTATCTAATGTTCATTGTTTAAAATGAAAAGATTTTTCATTTTTTTATTAAAACTATATTTTAATAAGAAATTGAGTTAGACTTAGTTGGGTCAAATTGTATAAAATGAAATCCAAATTGAATTGGATCAAATTTCAAAAAATTCACAACAAATTAGAACAGGTAAAAAAATATTGTTATTTATGTATAGTTAATTTGGTCCAAACTTGACTTATTTAGGACTCATTGTCACTCTATTTAATTTACAATAAAATTGATTTTATATAGAAAATCATACAATTACCATATAAGTGAAATTTCGATGTTGTTAAAAGATCAACAATTTATTTAAAGAAAAAAAAATTAGAGGCTTTACTTGCATTGTTAAAATGGATTTACAAAATAAAATTTTACAATATTTCAAGTCTCAATTCACTATTGTCTATATATAACTGTTGACCATTAGACCCAGCACCACTATAGTTGAACATTTCTAGATTTCTCTCTAAGAAATTTAAATTGTTAAGAGCTAATATTTTACGGTGTTATCAATCACCACTTACTCTCTTTTTTTACAATCAAGCTTTCTAGATTTCTTAGAATACTCAAGTAATTTTCAGAATATGTACAAATTTTCAATCCACATACATCGAATAATTCTACGAAAAACGGTCATTTGATATAGAGTAGGAATCGAATCGAGATTCCCTTTTCTTGAATGACTAAGATTGTTTATATGAATCTGATCGAGGATGGTATTTTAAGATCCACTGTGATGATCCTTGAAAATGGGTTGTTTTAGTCAAAAAAAAAAAAAAGAAAAATAAATAAAAACATTGACTATTAGTAATTTTTTTAAATATAGTCATTCACGTGTGCACATCTGGTGGGGTTAAATTTTGCTTCACTTAAGACTCAATCCTGTCTATGGTTGGTGAACGGTAATCCAAAGAAAATGAGGTCTCCAAGACAATCTACAAATTCACTTATCACTTGAACCTTTTTTTTAATACATGAAAGGCTTTTTACACCGGTCATTGATTAAGATTTAAGATGTTCTAACTTAGAAATTACTCCTCTACTGTCCATCCCAACCTCATGATAACACAATTGCATGATAAAATCAATAGATGAATGATTGGATTTTGACTCGTCAAACCAATTCTAGATAAATAGAACAGACTTTAATAATAATATTCATGAAAAAAAAACAAATAACCTATAAAAATAATTAATAAAAAGATATTAATTTCAACAAATTCATAATGTCCCATATATAATTAGAAATCAGTAACTTGTTAATCCAAAAGGGTTGGATTGATAGTGTAGAAATCGTGTGAAGAAACAAGAGTCCTGAATTCAATCTTCATTCTATCACGAAGAATGGCTCCTCATAAAGTTGTTCAATATTTATGAGTAAGCAGACTTGTACATGTCTGAAGATTAATCATTAGATTTAAATAATTAATATGTAAAATTGTAAATGACAATAAATGGCTGTATCTCCTCTTTGTATCATAAATAAGGGGCCCACAGGAAAATAATTCCTCATAATAAAATGGTGAAATGGGTTACCAAATGTAAGTAATGTATGCCTCCTACAATTGAGTGGTTATGTCATCAAATCAATGTGACATTGGCGCATGCCCATTTCATGGTGGGGTGAGTGGGCCCATTGACTGATCAATCCTTTCATGCCTTCTACGTTTCACAAGACCAACTTACTTCTTTCCTTTCCTTTCCTTTTTCTTTTCCTTATTCTTCTTTAAACACATGATACATATTTTTTATTTATTTTTACCTGACAAAAGAAATGGAAATTTATCAGTAATCAGGTATGGACCATCGTTGATCTACACTGGGTATTCCGTAATTTCTCATACATAAATTCAAAAAAAAAAAAAACATGGTTGATCTACATGTCATGCATGCAAAAGATCAAAAAATCGATCTATATCTTTTCATCCAGTGATGATTGATCAAAATAATTTTTTATGGTCAAACAATTAATCTATCTTAATGTAGTATATGTTCATATTTAAAATTTAGATCTTCTGATATGCTATGTCCAAAAAAATTTACTTTAAGAAACAAAATTGGATAGATAAATAAATAATCATAAAGTCTACTAAAATGTTGAAAATGAAATTTATTGAATTATAATGAAGTTTGATTTTTCAAATAAAAAAATAAATTATTAGATCTAGACCAATGTAATGGTGAAAATACATGAAATTGACAATAAATTTAAAATACAAATTAACAATCTCATCAACTTAAATTTGTGGTGAAGTAGACCTCACATGAGATCCTTGAGGTTAGAACGCTAGAAATATTGAGGTGTTTGTCATTTTTTCAACTCGTGAAAAGTGAAGAGTAAAGAAAATGTGTGCTAGACATTTTTTACTTCATTTAAAAAATTATTTTTATATTTTCCTTGTACAGTTAGATGTTATCTTATTTGTTTTTTATGAAAATAAATTTTTTAAAGCAAAAAACATAAACAACAAGTTTTCATGACCCAATACGATAACAAAGTTGTTGAATAATATGGACTGCATCTAAAGATACAATTTTCTTAAAATTTAAAATTTGGTCAAGGTCTCAAACATTTTGATGTGGTGTGCCCAATATGATATAGGGTTACCTTTAAAAAAAAATGATATAGGGTTACCTTTGAAAAGTTCGAGTATTCTAAAGAATCATTTAAGATAGTATTTCATGCAGTAATCATAAAAATTATGTAGATGAATAGATTACTACAGGGACTATCATTCTATAACAATAAATCTATTGAATCATATCAACCCTTAGATTTTTAATATTTAAGATAAATTATTAAAGAAATATTTTAATCTATCATAGTTAATTTTATAATAATGATACATCAAATGAAAATTATAAAATATTAAATTTAAATTAAGAAATATTTTACAGAATAGATTCATAATAATGAATCCCAAATAGAGTTCTTGCGTCTGGTGTAAAAAATGACAATGTGATTTGTAGCTTTGATCTATCGTATATTAAAAGATTTTTAGAATTTCTTTTACAGCAAAAATCTTAGTTTTCACTATTTTTTTTTTTTTGTACAAATGGCATCTCTAGGTTTTTTCTCCCCATATGCGATCGATCTTCCTCGAGTAGGAAAAAGGAGAAATTCTAGTAGCAAGAGGGTGGATAGGAAGACCTTGACTTTGTAAACATGGGTCCCATGCTTCCAAGATCCAATCTGTGGATCAGATCTTGATAATTCCCTCCATTGAATAATCCACGTGGCCTTCCCGACAGTTGAAAAAGATCAAGTTGGGGGATCTCAACCGTCTGATGACTTGCCTTTACTTACTGCACTAAATACCAGCGGTCAGATCTTCCTTACTGAAGGGGCTGGACGCATCAGATCGACGGGTTGGATAAGTAGAAACCCGAGCATACAAAAGCAGATACTCGGGCAGAGGATGTGAACGAAATCAGACGATCATAGAAACAATATGCGGGGTCCACTCAGCAGATACCGTTGATTTGTACTTGGACGGACGAGATTAGCTCGGAGTTCCCATCCGTTGAATTGTGGAAAAAGGTACCGAAGTCATATTTATCCTCGATGCCATCGAAGGCTTCTCCTTCGTCAGAGATTCAGAGTTGGAGGCCCCCCCAGAGACCATTCGTCATTCGATACGTGGCAGTCCAGTAATTAATCCAAACTCCCGATCCATTTCCACGAGGTCCCAAGTGGCCGGCCACCCATCCATCCAATGGTTGTAAACATAGAATAGTCAGATCGCTCTGATTTTTCTTTCATTTTTTCACTATCTCCGGTGGGCCCCACCAGCAGATGGCTCCGATTCCATCGTTCTCTGCCACGTGTACGGTCGATGCGGGCATCGAACCCATTCTGCCCGAGCATCATCATAAATCATCCCTACCGATCTCGATGCGATGCGTCCACACACCTTCTTCTTCCTCTCTTCTTCTTCTCTTCCGTCTTCCTATTCTACTTCTGCAGAGGCTCTGATATGGGAAAATAGTTCTCCCGTCGAGGGGCCTTCTCCTATGATCTGCTTCTACCCAGGGATCTGATAATCTACGGTTAGGGTTTTGGAGGAGAATGGCCGAAGCGAATCTCAATCCACAGCCGTTGAATTCGCGGCCACCTGCTTCCGGTCCGCCTCACCCGTCCAATCACGCCATGTATATTGTGGACCAGGATGGCCACGTCCATCACATGAACGAAATGACAGCTGACCCTCAGATCAACTCCGACACCGATGTCGACGCCGACGTCGACGCTGAAGGTGATGTGCTCGAGGAAGGCGATGATGAAGAAATGATGGACGGTGAGGATGAGGAGATACAGATGGATGGCGTGGATGCAGTGCCTGATCCAAATCTGGCAGTGCCACTGCGCTGCCGGAGCATGAACGAGCTCACTCTCTCCTTCAACGGCGAAGTTTATATATACCCTTCGGTCTCTCCTGACAAGGTCTGTAAATTCACTCGCTTTTTTATCAGGTTAAATTAATTAATTATGTTTTAATCTGTTTTTCATTATAATTTTGATAAATTTACTTAACAAGCTGGAGTGAATTCTATTGTAGATTGATAATTGATGCGAGCACTTATATTTGAAATTTTAGTAATGACTAGATCACGCCATACATTTCAAACTTTTAATCATCTAAATTGTGGTCTGTTGTGGATTGGTTGGAACTCGATATCGCACCCGCTGCATGCTTGGCAATCAAACTGATGCGCATTGAATTGATGTTTGATCAGAGAATTAGTCCATACTCCAAATTCATATTTATTTCATTCAATTGATCACCTTTACTTGTCAATTCCAGTTAGTTTAAGTCTTGGATATTAAACTCATACAACTGTACCGGATTCATATGCTGTATATGTCGCCTATTGTGGATGGAGCGCATCCAAGGGGGGAACACACTGATCAATGGACATTAATCCAGTCAGTTTAAATCTTGGATATTAAACTCATAAAATTGTCCTGTTAATCCAGCGTGTGCATTATATGGTGGGGGTCCAATGTGGACGGAGCGCATCCAAGGGATCACACTGATCAATGGACGTGTTTTTTTTCTTGGTCGATGTCCATCAGGGGGGCCTGCTGAAGAGAAGAAACTGGAAACTATGTGAAATGGGTTGGTGGAAATGGATTGTTAGGAGTTGGGACACCTTTAGTAATGCAATTTTTTGCTAATGCTTGTCAAAGTGTCATCCAGAGTTTATTGAATGATTTAAATTTGATTACACTTGTGGTGTTTCAAGTTTGTGATCATGAGCATGAAGCATCATATTTTATCAGCGTATCACATTAATCTTGATTCAATTTGTTTGATCGGGTAACCATGAATATAGTCTTCTTGTCTGTACTCTACAGTGGGATTCACAATTAAAATCTTTAGTGGTCCAGTGCCCTCTCAGGGCTGCATTGTACAATTCTTATGGATGTTTTTCTAAAGGTCATAAAATGATTATTTCTGACCTCAGGTGTTGATACAGATTCAGTGGTTCATGTTTAGGGTGTATCCCATGAACCCTGGGTAATGTCAGTCAAAGTTAGTTCTACAACCCTCTAACCACGGTGCTCCTCTTGCTTTGTCTTCAAAATCTTGATCTAGCTCATTTATACTTTTTTGTGTAAGAACTGTCAATATGTAACTTTTGCACCTGATTTCACAATTTGTTCACCTAGTTTGTAGAGACTTAAGTTGACATAGTAAAGCATATGGTTCGTAAACATTTACGTTGTGACCATCCATATTGATACATCAATTTTCACAATCATTATTGTGCGTCCCCCTCCTCTCTCTGCATTTGCTT
This sequence comes from Chimonanthus salicifolius, assembly GCA_013350335.1. Lineage (NCBI taxonomy): Eukaryota > Viridiplantae > Streptophyta > Magnoliopsida > Laurales > Calycanthaceae > Chimonanthus > Chimonanthus salicifolius. The sequence continues at coordinate 70,018,150 of CM023535.1, read as the reverse complement.
GTTTGGCTTGATGAGTAGGTCCATCACCTTTCTCATTTTCTATATTGATAATGTTGAATCTTATTTTTCAAATAGGACTATTGCACTTCTTCACACTGTACAGCTAATTAGCATCTCTTTGTTGCTCCATAAATGTAAATGTACAACAAGGTCTATTCCAATAAAATATCACAAAATTGAGTTTACAACAAGGTCTATTCCAATAAAATATCACAAAATTGAGTTATCTTCACAATCAACAAATCAGATGTTGAACTGGTGGAATGGAATTGAAAATATCACAAAATTGAGTTATCTTCACAATCAACAAATCAGATGTTGAACTGGTGGAATGGAATTGAGGTCTTTTAGTTCAATTTCTTGTGGCTTAGCTCCAAATTGTCATATGAGCGTCACACACACACACGTTGTGCGCATACACAACAGCACACATGCATACAAGCATGAACGTGCACATGCGTGCGCACATGCGAACAAGCACAAAGCTTACAGTAATGTGTTTGGAGGTGTGTTTTTTAGTTTTTTAAGTTCAATACTTGCAACAGGTTCATGCGGTTCTATTACTTTTGGGAGGGCGTGAAGTGGCCAATATGATGCCCAACATGCAGATAGTATCCACTGAGCAAGATAATATGGTATGTCAGCTACTTTAAGGGATCACTTTATTGCAGTGCTTGTTTTATGTGTCATTCAGTTTCTTCATTTTCTCCAGGGAGGTGTTATGATGGAAAGTATTGATGATTCACAACCCTCAAACATCCCGCAAAGAATGGCTTCTTTGCTTAGGTTCCGTGAAAAGCGAAAGGAGCGATGTTTCGAGAAAAAAATTCGTTATAATGTCCGTAAAGAAGTTGCTCTCAGGTGCATGGTGGATATTATTTTTGCCTTATCACTATAATCTCTCTGTGTTTGTGTGATATGGCTTCATTTTCCTCGAATATGCTATGTTAGCACAGTTTTTTCTTTTCTTTTGTAATGGCTAAGTACAAGTAAACACAAATCTGTTGGTAATTTTAATGGCCAAGTATTAGGCGGTGTTTTTTGAATGTTGAATACATCTTAGAAGACATTGTTCAATTTAATAAAAAACACTTCTTTTATTTCTCCCATTTAGGAATCAACCTCAGGCAATTGTGCTAATAAAATTTTAGTGAAAGCTTTGGTTAAAGGTTGTGGGTTGCTGAACCTTCTTTGCTATTCTAAGGTTTAAGGAGATTCGAAAGTGCATTTAGTTGGTGATGTAAAAACAATGATTATCCCTGGAGGCTAGCGCATTTAATGGAGGAGATCAGAGAACACAACACAAATCAGAGCATACAGTGCTTAATATTTATAGGTCAGCTAATGAATGATAAAGTTTCTTCATGAAATTTTTTTGCCTCTTAAAAAAGCTGATGAATGATAAGGCCGACGGATTAGTTATATTAGTTGTTGGTTTCATTCTTGACTATGGATTTATTTTTTTATATCTTTTTTCTTTTTCTTTGGTCTCCACTTTTTCCCCAAAGTATAAGGCTTCTAACCTGTAATTTTTATTTTGTTTCTTGTCACTCAATAATTTTCAATTACCATTTCTTTAAAAAAGAAACTCCTGTAGAAGATAAAAAAGGAACTACAGATATTATTATTGAAGTGCCTTAAATATTAAAAGTTAACCAAAATATGTTGAGTGGGCAATAATAATTTGTGCTCAGTATGGTAGTCTTTAATGATAGAAGTGGAACTACATTGCCCTTATCATTTTGAACAAAAAAAGATGGAATCACCAGTTTTGACATGAATCACTGTTGCTGTACAAGGACTTGAGTTTTGATTGTTAGCTTATCCTCCAAAGTAGATTAGGTGGCCTAAGATTAGTAGCCTGTGACTTTAATGATTCCCCATCCTCAAAATTTGCTCAAGGTGGAGACAAATTAAATTGAGGTTAAGAGGTTGATATCTACTGGACACATTATTTATCACAGGTGTTATTAAGGTTTATTCTAGCAATACCTTTAACTAGTGTGACAAAGAAAGTCCTTTCCATTGATGCCTACTGGACTTCATATAGGAAATTAGTGTGCTTATTCACCTCGAGTAGCACTCCATCTGAAACACCCGATGTTGAGCAATTGCTAAACCAGATAAGCCAGCGAGATTAGGGGTTGGATCTTCTTGAAGCCTTTTGTTTTTATTGTTCTCTCTACCATTAAGAATGGGGGTTTCTCCTGGAGGGGCATGGCTTTTCCTGGAGGTTTTCTTCCTACCTTTAAAGCCTTTTGTCTTTCCCTTTTATCCCCTTTATTCTCCTAAGGAATTTATTACTCTCTCTCTCTCTCTCTCTCTCTCTCTCTCTCTCTCTCTCTCTTTCACAGTCTCAGTCCTCCTCGTCTCCCCAATCTCTCAGTTCCTTAAACTTGTAACCTTTCAATGAGGGCTGTTTTCGGTCTTCTGTATACACAGCTAAACCATATTAAATGGCATTGATTTTCTTCTCTATTTGAGCCACCTTTTCCTTGTGTATTGTCTTGTTATTATAGACATTCATAACTACAATTACTCATCTATTTCTTTGTTTCCTGACGATCAATTTTGTAGCACACAGGTCTAATAGTTGTAAAAAATGCTTTGAAACAAGTGATACTTAATGATTGTCCCATACTTTAATAATGGGCATGGTTTTTTTTTTCTGATGACAATATTGGGCATAGTTTTAGACCTCAACATTTCTCAACCATTTGGGTCGAGTTTTGTGTGTTTGGGATGGACTTGCAATCAACATCCTATCAGGTTGAACGGAGTTGAGTGATTTAAGTCATGCCAACTTGTCTACCCTCTCTCCACCACGTGTTGATCCTACTTGCAATAACCAACTCAAACTTTTCATTTTGTTATATGGTTCCACCTTGGTATCAAAATTGTCACTGATTAACAATGTCATTTTCTGTTTTCATTAACTCCTCCTCTTTGCTCAGACACCTCAAACTTGTAATAATTACATTATGTCTTTGTTCTAATGATTCTCTATCCATTTGCCCCTTCAAAGCTTTTAGCCAAGGTCTACACTAAGGAACTTCATTATGGATATTTTTGTTTAAATTTTCCATAAATATGACCAATGAATGTGGGTCTACTGTGTATTGAAGCCCGACTCCAAATGGAAACTGAATTAAATTCCACTCAATGTTAGGATGGGTTGTACCTTCGGTGTCTACCATTCAATCACCTTGGTGGCCTATTTTTAAACATTCTCTAAATTGATAAAATCCATATATAAGTTACTAAGCCCCTCTAAATGTGTCCATGAGTTGTCTCAGCATGGCAATTGCTTTTCTTAAATGAATGTTTATTTTTATTTTTTGAAATGGTGGCTAAATACACCTTAAATGCACCCAATACAAAGCTTGGAAAAGAACCTAGGATCAACAACAATCTAACCTGTCCACCTCAATAGAAAATCAGGAAGGAGGGGTAAAACATCTATGGGCAAAATTTTCCTGAATCAAGGCACACATTAAATGCCAGGAAAAGCCAGCCTTCATGATGCCTTTGGATTCTTCTAATTGGCCGATCAAGAGATATGGCTTTTCACTAGAAGTGCTGCTTTAGGAGCCATGGAAGATTAGAATATTAGAAATAATTAATTCTCATTGTAGGTAGAGCTAATGCTCTTTCATGGACTCCTTAAGTTTGATGCTTGGGCAGTTTACACAGTACTGGGTATCGTTTTGAATTTACATAAAGGGGCTTTAGTGTTCTTCCTGTGTGTCAATCATTTTCCTTGTAGTCCACTTTAAATATGTTACTGTCCAACCAAGACCAAGATCACACATCAAAACCCATATGCGTAATGGCCTCTTTTTCTTCTATCCTAAGTATTTTGCTGATCATCATTCAATTTGGTTGTGTTCGTTGATGTACTTGATCAGATATTCTTTATTAATATTGTGATTGCATATTGAAAGAGACTAGGAAAGGTAGTGAGTTAAATCAACAATATTCAACTAAGTCAAATCAACATTATGCCCATTGAGGTAGAGGAGAGAAGTGTATTTTGAGATTGGCTAATAGTACATGATCCTACAAATAATACTTCTCTCCTCCACCTCACTGTCCATGTAATGGAACTTTCAACAGAGAGCAACGTTAAAAGTTCAAAAACTTTGAGCAGGTTATACATCCATATAAAGAATGTAGCTTCTCGCTCACTTGGGGTAACCATGATATAGAGACAAATTTCAACCAAACTTGTGCAAAATAATCCCTACTTTGTGGCTTTTCTATATATAGAATGAAGCTGCTTTTGTGTTTGGGGTGACAATTTTGATTTGGAGAAAAATAATTCATGCATCAAAAGTTGTAGAGTACATGCATCTTCCATTTGCACATAAGGTTATGTTCTATTGGGTTCTAGGTTATGTTCTCTCTGACTTTGCCACAGTGCAACTTTAATGTATATGATATGGTCCCCCAGGATGCGCCGTCACAAGGGTCAGTTTGCCTGCAAGGCACCTCCTGCAGAATCTGTATCAGCTTCTTCAACTTGGGATTCTAAACAGAACTTGTCTCAAGATAATTCTCGTAAAGAAATTTCGTGAGTGCCCAACGTCTTATCCTTGTATTTGTTCAGATGATGTGATGGCAGTTGAAATTGTGCTAGAATCAATCAAGTTTGAGCATCACCACCATCAGAGCTATTCTTTTTGGGCTTGGTGCTCATAATTTGATTTGACAAATTTTTTCTTTGGGCCAACTGCTCATTTGACACCCATAGGACTCGGAACTTTCAACCTTATAGTTTCAACAATGAGCACTTACCAACTGTGCTAGTCAAATTAAAGGAAAAAAATTGATCCAGAGACAAGTCCCAACAGGTGGAAAGTGGTGGACCTTCCAAGAAATGTAGGATTCCCAATTATACGATCAATGGGAGTCGAAGGACCACCAGTTCATGGGATGATACAAATATCCAGTTTGAAGAAATCACACAATTGAGGCTTCCTTAAGTTGTTTTTTTAACTTGCATTTTGTTGTATTTTTTCTTTACAATCTGAAAGTTGTATGTAGATGTCTACAATGTGGTACGAGTGAAAAATGTACTCCAGTGATGCGGAGAGGGCCAGCTGGCCCCAAGACTCTATGCAATGCATGTGGACTAAAGTGGGCGCACAAGGTTGGTATAAATTTAACAAGCTACTTATTATTTTTAAAGGCTGCTTTTTTGTGGTCGGATAAGATTTGTTGGCTGAATACCTTGTTCAACCTCTTCTCTCTGCTTTATAAGTCAATATTATGAAGTGATTGCAGTGAGGCAGTGGCAATGTGTGCACTGCAGTGGCAATGTGTGTACCCTATCTCAGTGATGCTTGGTGTTTATATGAGATACAGAACCTCCCATGTTTAGAGGTTGAAAACTGTCTTTGGACATGAGCTTTTTTCAAAAAAAAAAATAAAAATTCTCTAACAATTTGTCTAGGAGCTGAATACAGTTCTGTGACGACTAAGATTTTACATGCCATGAAGTGCAGCATTTAATTTATCGAGCCATAATTTAAGCATGTGCTAAATGAGTAATAGGTTGATTTTAAAATGCTGCATTGTCATTGATTGAGCTCCTAATTAGTGGGAGAAAAACCCAGAACTGGGAGGATTCTGTACCAAGACCGCAAGAGCCAAATGCAGGCCAATTCCCCTCTCTTCTTGACTAATGCTTTGAAAGCATTTCTAGGAACTTTCCACATCTCAAGGCCGAGGATTGCGCAATTGATTTTATTTCATATAATGTGTTCCCTTCTTTCTAGTGAAATCCCTAATGTCCAATTCTTTTGGTTTTCTTTTGTTTTCTCCCCCACCTATTATTTGTTTTTCAGATGGAAGCGAAGAGGCATGAGATAAAAAAGGAAGAGGGTGGAGAAAGTAGACCAAAAGTGGGAAAACGCGGCAACAGTGGTGAAGGGTTTTCGGCCACTCAAGTGGTGACCCAGCAGACCGATCCACTGTCAAACCAACAAATGGCAGCTCAGCAACTGGTCTGTTTGAAAATGGAGCCAGTGGTGGAGAAGCGCAGGGAATATATTCCACTGAGGCCAAGTAGAGCTTCAAAAGACAAGCATACCAAAGTAGAAGGTCGGGGTCGGAGGATCCAGATGCCTGCTACCTGTGCAGCCCGCATATTTCAACTTACCAAAGAGCTTGGTCACCGGTCAGATGGACAGACTATACGGTGGCTGCTGGAGCAAACTGAACCAGCTATAATAGCAGCCACTGGCACTGGTACGGTGCCAGCAATAGCTACATATGTAGATGGCACACTCAAGATCCCGACTCAATCTCCTTTTGGTGATGACAATGATAGGAGGAAGAGAAAACGAACTTTTAATACAAATCCCCCACAAGAACCGGATCAAGCATCCATTTCGTCGGGATTAGCTCCAATTGGACCTACACCCATAGCCACTCAAAACATTGTTAACTTGGCCAATTTGGGTAACTTGGGTACACAAACCTTCTTAATGATCTCACCGAATGCCATTGCAGGGCCTTCTAATCAGCCACAGATGTGGGCATTTCCTGCTCCAACAGGAGTTGCCGGATCCGTTGTCAATCTTTCTGCTGCTAGACCCATTTCCACTGTTTTCTCTGTAGTGCCTGGGTTAAATATTGCTGGGGCGGTTGAAATCCCCGTCTCCACGAACACTACCGGCACAACATTGGCAGCCACTAGTACCCATGTGGGTTAGCAGTAAATCAAAGTAGGGCCTGCTGCTCATTGGTAGACTTGTACAGGCTGCCAGACCAGACTGCAAGCCCCCCCTTGCAACCATAATCTGAGAATTAGAGCGGCTACAATTGCAGTTTGATTCATTTGGACGAACTAGTGTAGGTTGAACATATTGTTTTGCCATGTACTAATAGGAGCTAACAAACAAGATTGTCGACTTCCTTGCCAACGAAGGGTTATCTTGTATTGAGGAAAATCTTTGTGTCTTTCATTATGTAATCTTTTATCATTTGCCTCTAATAAATGTCTTGTTACAGCAAAAGTTGCAAGGAACACAGTTGCAGAAAATCTCTCTGTCTGTCTGTCTTTCTCTCTCTCTCTCTCTCTCAATACATATTGCAGTTTTGCAAAGGTCTCGTAATATTTTATTCCTATCTATGCTTTTGATTTGATCAGATAATGCAACTCGAAGAATCTTACCAACTTTAGGGATGAACATTGTTCTTCGTAGTTACTAGGGGTATTATGTGCAGATAAACTTAAAGGAGGTCTGCCATCATTGTACAGAAATCATCCCTACAATTGCAGACCATGAGACCTATGCCAATTACATCATCATCGTTGTTGTAATAATCAGTATTATTGCAACCATTCATAAAATGCTACATTCACTCTTATTTGTTAAAAAAACATTTTTGACTCGTGCATTTCAGTCTATTACAAGATTTTGGGTACAGTAGCGAATGGTTCGGAACCGAGAAATCTAATTTTCAGCATATTCTGACATGATTTTTAACCATTTCTAGTGTCATTGGATTCAACGACTGGAGGGTTTAAAAATTAAAACCGGCACTCGAATATTAACCAATGTCAAAAAATGTTCAAGAGGGGTTTGAAACCACTATGGCCGATTTGCATGTATTTGGAGCAATTGACTAACTTTACAAAAAGAAAAAAAAATTCACCCACAAATGGTTCTAGACAAGGCCAAGAGGTTTCATTTTCAAACTTCAAGTAAAATCTCTATAATATAATATGGCTGGGACATACATATATTGCATTAGAGAAAGTATTCAATTAGAAGGTATTGCAAATTAACGTTCAGTATTGCTTTTTAATAAAACTCTTTAAACTTTCACCCATCGTAAAAATTCCTTGCCTGACCGACTGTCCATCGCCACCATTGGATCTTCTCCATCTGCATCCCTCAAGACTAGCAATTACCACTTCAGTCATATCTGGAAACAAATTATCCCAGGGTCGTTTTTTAGAGTGTTTCTCGAAAGAGACAACAGAAAAGAGGATTTACAGAACAACAACAGATCGATAGTAAAAAGAAAAAAAAAAAACCAAAGTTGTGAAACTCTTACAGTTTGTGAGGTATTTAGTAACTTTTACAATAATTTTGTATTATAAATGTATGAAATATTAATTTATAAAATAGTTGGGACAGTACACTTTTTATTCTTAATGTATTAAATTCTGATTTAGAGAGATATTACATTTTGTATTAGATCTAAAGTCAGGACCGACTGCCGATCTTATTTTAAACATGTAATAATTTTATGGAGTAATACTATATAGAGATTTTACTATACTTTGACCATTCCCCAATTTTTTTCCTTCTAATAATAATATATAGATTTCAACCCATTTCACTGGTATTACTTTTAGGTAAGCACACTTCAAAAACATTTCAATTACCGTTCAAGATTTTCTTTCGGTTGCTTCAGGTGTTTACATACTTTTTGGATTTCATCATCAGGAAATGTCTGCGGCCATTTTCATTTCTGAATTCTCCATTTTCTGCCCTAGACCAAGACCACGAGTTGAGTTTAAACCTAGAACTGATTTTTATAGCTAGGTCGACGTAGACACTGAACCTCACCCAAACAGCCAAATCGTCATCAAGCAGTGAACTATCAAAACTTCTGTTGCAAGCAACAAAAAGGCCAGGCCGAGGACCAAACTGTGTAGAGTTATGTCAACAAACTACTGGGTTGTGCTCAAACGTGATTGGTCCGGCCAACCCAACCCAACCCAACCCACCTTACTTCCATTACATTTCAGGAATAAGAACCATAAATATACGAATGTTGCTCAAGCACACAGATTTCAAAATAGGGCGTCAAGAATAAGATCCATTCAGGAGAAACTATTCAGTGAGAGAATTGTCCATGTCCAAATGATTATGAACATAACAAAACGATGAGGGTAAAACTCAAATGACATTTGTTTCATTTCAAAATGTAAGATAATATGCCTACAAAAATATGGACTGCCTGGAACTAAAGAATTCCTCCGAGCACAAAAAAGGCTACAGAGTTCACAAAATAGATATTCATGTACAGGGAAGCAATTCTTCCTCACTCAGGAGGCATACGATAAGTCTCTAATCTAACATCTGCTTCCATTCATCACCGTGGAAACACAGTTCTGAGTTCCAGACATAACCACTGCATGCAGACCTCATCTGCTGTTTTGCTTCACTGGGTATAAACCCAGGCATTTTATTGGAATCGCATGACAACCACCTTGGTTCCTTAGTCAATGATGATTGCCAATCAATAAATTACTCCATAGCCGCAGCCAAACAAATTGATAAATATTTAAAATACACGAGCAGACCTGCTCATGCCTTTGAAGAAGTGGACTGCCACAAACAAGTATCCAGGATACCTCTTACTTGAAGTGAAATTCTCTACTCATTGACGTCCTCATAGGGTGAAGATGCACTCGAAGAATCACTCTGATATGGTGATGTATCCCTCGGAGATGCTGGAACAGATTCTCTTGACTGAGAATTTGCCCCTGGAAAAGGATAGATGAAAGAAAACATACGATTACATTGATTTATGTCAAATTGTTCCAAGTTAACTCTAAATTACAAAAATTGCAGAAGGGATGAGAATGCACCAAAATGCTTATCAATCATACTTGATAAATTAATGAAATTTAGTTTATAATGGTAAAAAACCAATAATGAGTGCCATCTTTGTGGTCAAGTGATGAAAATATGAACAGTTATTTGCATTGCAGCAAACGTGGTCCATGAATCATAAGTGCCTTGAATGTTTTGGCAGGAAAGATTGGCATCCGTCCCATACTGTTTCTAGAGCAGACATGAACAGTGGAAATCATGAGTAGTGATGTTTTATAGCCTTTTCCACCCAAATCATTGTGGGGTAAAAATACTGAGTTGCAGTGAAAAATCCAAGACAAAGTTTAATCTGCTTTCTGTAAAATACCCAAACAGTCGGTAGAATAACCATCCCTGCCATCAAAACACTAACCAGTGATTCAGGTTTATGTTACATCCAAACACAATCCTTGGCGTCTTCCTACGAATGTTTAAAAGATCTATACACTCAAATGCTGGGCTTCCAATGTCGATCCAGCAAGAACTCCAAGTCAACATGTTGTTGAGTATTATTTCTTCCACATAATCAAATTAAATCACATTGGTTGACCAGAGGGATTTCCAATCGTTTCTGTTCTCCCCCACCAAAATAAGGGGTAAAAGATAATTATAAGAAAAAGAGAGAACTGAACCTTTTTGTCCTCTTGAGCGGAACTTCTTTGTGTGCCTTCTGATAAGCCTTTTAGCTTTTGTTATGGTCAGTTGTCTTGCAAAGGGAGAAAACTCAGCTTCACTTTCACTCCATTCTCCGTGGAATTCATTATCTGCCTCACCTCTCATGGTTCGCAGGACGAAGGCTTTAGCTTTACGGCGTTGAGAATTGAATAATCCCCTTATGGATGTAACGAATCCATCACCTGCTCCATCACTTGGCCGCTTGAGAAAAGTTACAGGGTATTGATCAGATTTCCCTGTCTGACCTCCATCACTATCACTGAAATTAAGGTCACTATCAGGAATGACAGCCACAATGGCCTCCCTCTGGCTCTGTGCCTTGTCTTTGAATTTCTTACCCTACACAAATGGAATGAGCAAATAAACAAAAATTATCAAAAACAATACAGTTACATAACCTCTACAAGAAACATACTAAGGTTATCATTGAGATAATGGAAAGCTAAATAAGAGGGTGATCAACTAAGACTGGAGCAAGTTGCAAGAAGAGAGCAAGGGGTAATTGTTTAGACCTGCAATATCATGTTGTAATCATAGCACTCGAGCAAGTCTCACACTAGAGTGAGTCTCACCAAATTCTATTTTTCTATTTTTTTTTTTTAATTTGAAGGTTTATGTAATTACTACTTTATTCCACATTTGGCTTTAGTAAGAGGATTAAAATAGTTTTGTAATTTAAATTTTGAAATAACGTTACCAACTCTCTCACCCTCAGATAACTCTCATTAACTTCTTCCTCTCTTTAATGTGGGAGAAGATGGGCACCACAATAAAGATGAGCCCATCATTGAATCATCCTCTATCTATATGTTGGAAACTATATATGGTCTCTATATAGGTGGCATAGTAGATTTTATATCAAACAATCATGTTTATCCATTTATTCATAAAAGATGCAGCAATTCATAGCCATTCATCTATCTTATTCATCAACATGGTATTTATCTAAACCCTACCATCTCCCACCCAATCCATCTACCCATCTAATACATCTACAAGGAAGGAAGCAAACATGACTTATGACACTTAAAATTCAACATTAAATTTATAATGTATATTTTAACTCTTTGGGTTGAGGGACCTATGTTGTACTCACCTATTGTGTAGAAATTAAAAGTATAATAAAAATTCTCTCATATGTAAACTGTTCTTTTCCTAAATTTGAGTTACAATTTCTCCTAATGTTTATAATTTTTTTTGAAAGGTCTAATGTTTATAATTTTTACATTTGCCATTTTTAAGATTTTTCTAATTTTTTTAGGCATATTATGGTAGGATTAGGAATTTCATTTGTACATCAATTATTAATGGTATTTTCATATTTAATTAATAGGGTGATGGATAGTTGTTATGGAGGGTTAGCATTACTTCCTTTTTATGTCACTGTACTCTAATTTATATCCATTCTTATCAAGGATATGAAAGACTTTCCCTAATTCAGCTAAAGCTAGAAGGTCCAGTTTCTCCTTGAATTGAAACCCCAGTGGAGGCTTGATTTCCCTCTTCTGCCCTTTCCATTAGGTTCCTATTAATTGGTATCAGAGCCGTCGACTACGGTCTCTTTTATCATATAAAAGAATCCTATCCTTTGAAATTCCATCAATTTAAAAAGGGGCAGGAGAGGAAAGGTCTACGACAGAAACCCTAAAACGGAGACCTTGTGCTACTGCCGCTGTTTTTGCCGGACATGCACGCTACCTGAACCTAGACCCATTAAGATCTGAATTCATCAACCAGCTCTGTTGTCGGCCACACCGGTGCTTGTACCGCCATCTTATCCCATTTAGAAGAAGAAGAAGAGGCGCCCTCAACAGCCACAACTGTTACCACTGTTCATTGCCATTGTTGTTGCCATGCGCGACCGCTGTAGTCACATCTGTTGCTGCTCGCTCTGCCTTGTGCCACTAATTCAACCAACCCTTGGCACCTTTGCACCCTAGCAAACCCTTACCTCCCGATCCGTTGAATCAGTTCTACCACCTGTCCTATTTTTTTAATAAAAAAACCCTCATCCACTATTCATCCCACTTCGACCTACCCAGTGTCTTTCGTCCACTTGCTGATGCCATTACGACAAATAACAATCGGATTGAGAAACTAGAAGAAGATGTTCACCAACTCAAGGATACATTGCAGGAATCAACGGCAATTGTCGCAGCCTGTAGCTTACAAACTGATCAAATCCCTCCCTCAATTTTTTCCAAAGATGATAATAAGTCCGAAATTCATAACGGCACAACATCGAATTGCAGTAACACCATTCATGCTCACTATTCTTGACTTGATTTTCCTCGATATGCAGGTATAGACCCAACATAATGGATTCATTGTGCTGAACAATTTTTCTGAGTATCAATCAACTCCGTCATCAAAAGGTCTTATTGGCTTCTTTTCATCTAGAAAGGGAAACAAATCAATGGATCCAATGGTACAAGCACTCAATCCAATTTGACATGAGGCTTATTTGCTAAAGTCCTTTGTGTACACTTTGGCTCTATTGCGCACAAAGATTTGATGAAGCCCTATCTAAATTGAGTCAAGATGGGATAGTATGAGAATATCAAACTCAATTTGGTCTGATAAGGCACTCATTGGATGTTTTATTGGTGGATTGAAAGAAGAGATTGCTGAAAAGGCCTGTATATTTCGTCCACGAACATTACTTGAGGTTGTTCGGTTGACTCACATGCAAGAAGAAAAGCTATATTGTTGTGTACGATAATCCCACCTCCACGATCTCCACTACCAAAGCCATCTCCCTCGCCAACATCAAAAGAAGGTTCATTGCCCATCAAGCGCTTGTCACGGCTGACATGCAAGCAGATCGCAAAAAGGTCCCATGTTACAATTGCAACGAAAAGTTTTCCCCCGGCCATCGATATGAAAAACAACAAATCTTTATGCTTGACATGGGTACTTCAGATCAAAAAGATGTTATGCACGCATCGCAAGAAGTTCTTCCCATTGTGTCATCCGAGATATCTCTTCAAGTGATCTCTGGCAAATATTCTGTGCAAACTATGCAACCAACAGGATGACTACTGCATCACAACATTTCAATTTTGATTGGTAGTGGTAGCACAGAAAACTTTATGAATAAGCAATTGGGATGCCAATTATATCTTCCCATTTCTCCATCCTCCTTTGATGCAATTGTCACTAGTGGATATATGTTACAATGCTTGGGCTTGTGTAGGGATGTCAACATTCAACTTCAAGGTTAAACCTTCAAGGCTAACATCAACGTGCTACCTCGCAAATGTTGGGATGTGGTGTTAGGAATCCAGTGGTTGGAGCAACTTGGCCCTATCATATGTGATTGGAAATGCCTCAAGATGGACTTCTTGATTGGAAATGAACAATTCCTTCTTGAGGGTTAACCAATTGGAAGTAGCTATGGTAGTCCGAACCTTGTGAACAAGGTTCATCTTGAAGATGGGGGGAATGATAGGATTATGAATTTCATTTGCATATTGATTATTAAGGGTATTTTCATAATTAATTAATTGGGAGATGGATAGTTTTTAACCAAAGGGATTTATTTCCCTATTTATAGCATTACTTCCTTTTATGGCATTGTACTCTTATTTATATCCACTTCTATAATTAATACAGGATATGAGACATTTTCCTTAATTCAGCTAAAGCTAAGAGGTCCAGTTTCTCCTTGAAAAAACCCTAGTGGAGGCTCGATTTCCCTCGAGATGAAATCTTATTCCCTTTCCATTAGGTTCCTATCATATACTCTTTATATAACCTAGAAAAGAAAAGATTACTCTTTATGTATATATTAAAAGAAAAGGTTTTTATACTTTATAATTTTATAATATTTTTGTACATTCCAAATCATCATGTTATTAAAATTGTTCTTTGAATTTTAAAAGAATTCATACAAAAATAAAATTCGTTCTAGGATTTTATATTTAACTTATATTTCTTATCATATACTAAATTTTGTTGTTTTATATAGTTTTATCTTTTTTATTTTCATTACTAAAAATAAATGTTGCTTTTATTTTTCTCAAGAGAGTGGATCTTGCACAAAGGTACTCTGATGGGTTGTATTAGAGGGTGAGATGCTTTAGGATAAAAAAATTGAATGACTAGATAAGTCATTACTGGGATCATCAAACAGCTTAAAATGGGACCACTGGATCATTTTGATGATAAAAAAAACCATTTGAAAAATATTTTTATCTTTGATGATCAATCCAATGATGGATGATGCATAAAATGGTCATCAACCAAGATTGGACTAAATCTAAAGAAGAAGAAAATATTTTAAATAGTTTGGATTCATAACTAAATGGCCCTACATAGGGCCCATTCGCCCAGGCAGACAGCCCACTTTGGTGTTTTTTAGCACAAGCCTACTCAACAATCTATAGAAGTATAAAATTGACATTTTAATATTCATTGTTAAAATAGATTCTATAGTTTTAGATTCATTTTACAATTTTATTGAACTTCTTACATAATTTATATATTAACTAACATATATAGGTGATTTACTCTTTCTTTTATATAAAATATGAATTAAATTGATATATTATTTTGTAATTTTACTTTTGTGTTCTTATTTTACAATCATCATCAAATTGTTACTAGCTTTGCCGCTGCTTCATCTTATACAAAAGATATAACTTGCCTGCATGCCAGTTACCGACTTTAGAACTCCCCAAATAATATGCTTCTTAACTCGTGAAAACAGCCTCCTCCAGGTGCCTGTGAAGTCAACTCGGTGGAATGTATCCATCAACAATCTCAAATCACCGACTGCAAATCTTGACCCCTCATATGTAACAAGCAATTCAACCTACAAGCAAAACAGAGGGGAGGAATCAGTCTAAAAGATAATCCATCTAAGAAATGCAGCTCTGAATTTTCATGTCAAACAGAAACAACCTGACTTATCTTGATATTGTGAAATTCCATCATCTTTCGAGGCCTCGATCTTTTATCATCTTGTGATTTCCCAACCTTCTTTTCTTCATGAGACAAGCGACCAGATTTAACAGCTTTAGAGTCCTTTGGCTTGCTTTTGGAGGATTCCTCATTAACAGAATTCTGTTGTTCTATTGCCAAACTAAGGGGGTCACTTTTTGAAGAGATACTTGAAGTATGAGCTTGTAAAACAAGTTCATTAGCAACAGTCTCAGCAAGATTCTCTTCCCATGTATTGTTATCAAAAGAAGATGTCCGTCGAAGCTCTGAATTTGAACCACAAACAATATTTGCTTTTAGGTTCTGCAACTTTGATACCTGTAAGCAGGCAAGATATGGCAAAGGAACAATGAAATGTTTTACTTAATATAATATTTAACAATCTAGTCATTCACAATTTCACATCATTAAAATGCCCAATGACAACAACTCAAACAGCAGGTTAACAAAGGATCAAGAAACACTATCTAAGCCATGGAGTCCACTCTACTGAAAGTAAAATATCATTGAAGAGGAATTATATTATCAAGCACCATAATTCAGTTTCTGTGGCATCCTATATATATTTAAGCAATGATAAAAAAATTAATAGGAATTCTAAAAAGGCAGTTGTGCACAAGATGGAAGGACAGTGAAGAAGTGAAAAACCCACAACAACTACATTCCCACTAAGTCATCATAGGTAGGAATCACTTAAGCACCCATTGACATCCAATCCCTGAATAAAATCGCTGGTCAGAGACCTCTGCCACGACATTGGAAGAGCCGCTCCATCTCATAATGGAGAATAGTAGGAGTTGGGCATCTTTTTGTGGAATACTCTTCTATTCTCTCCAGATTTCCTAAGAGATTGCTGAGGAATCTTGTACATGACAATCCTCCTCCGCCCCTCCTCCTCCCTTTTCTTATGTCAAAATGCCAAGGTCGTCTTCTTCTTCTTTTTAAATATAAAGATGACAAGGAGTATCTTGTTAATGAATAGAGATCAGAGAAAAAAAAATGTACAGATCAGTGACTACCCAGAGGAAATGGACAGACAGACAGGTTCTATAAATAACATTGCTTGAGCTAAGATATACCCAACTTCCCCTTGAGCTAAGATATTCCCAACTTCCCCCTGGTTCCTCCAAGGAAGAACCAATGAATGTCTTTGCCTCCCACTGCCCACTGCTCCTTCCCCCCAAACAAACCATGAAATGGCCAAGCCAAAGGAACTGATTTCCTCTTTATGGAGGCTGTCTAACAGGAGCCTTTGACCTCAGGTGGAGCCACTGACTTCAAAACTGAAATGAAAGTTAGAATTGGATATGGGCTTCGCAAGGGAGTAGATACATTTACATGAAAAGATCCCATTTGGCTTCTGGACCACACCCTTCTATCTCCCCATTCATAGGTGGGGTATTGTCATTAATTAGAGAAAGGAGAGACTCCACTTGGGGAATCTCGTAGTGCATCAAGTTCCTCCCAAAGGTTAATGCCCAAACCATCTCCCCCCTAATACTTACAATGAAATCCTTAATAAACTCGCCTTTTTTGGTTTATATTGAGTATAATCTTCCAAATGTCATCTTAGGAGTTGATCTCCCACCCACATATCCTCCCAAAAACAAATCCTTGATGCATGCCCCACCACAACCTTTGCCCCCTCTAGTATTGTCTCATACCAGATGCTTACACCTAAACTGGAAATGTCTATAGACCCATCCTGTAATTAACCATTCCCAGGTACCTCGTTGCTTTTATGAGTCATAGGGAGAGTGGCCTTAGTGGCTGCTTATGTAGTTTTCAGGGTTGGGTTGGTCCGTGTTTGGTGTTCATGATTGTTTGATGTGTATACTCTTGTGGGATGGGCTACACTGTATGTTTTTTATTTTCTTCTTAACCCATTTTTCCTTTTTCATACTTTTTGTACTAAATCAGATTTATATCAACAATTTTTTTCTTGTTACCGCTAAAAAAAAAACCATTCCCAGGTACCAACTGTTATTTATTTCCCCATACTTGGATTTTATGACTTTCTCTCCATAGAGCCTCCTCCCGAAACCTCCTTCAAATTTTAAATAGAGTACCAATTCCTCTAGATGATATTTCTCAAACCAACACCCTCATTTTCAATAGGCAGGTTTACAGTCTTCCAATTCATCACATGAATCCTTTTCATTGCCAACCCCATCCATAGGAAATCTGTTTGGATCTTTCAAGTACTCTAGATACTTGGACAGGGATTTGACATGCAAAGAAACCTGTAGACTTGCTGGAAGGCTGGAACCTATAATTCCTCATTGATTCCAAAAATTTGAAGTTGACAATTTAAATGCACAAAAGGAAAGGAGATTTTGGGTGTCATTGCTTTATAACTCACGAAACCCATACAGATCAAAGTTGGATATGCATAAAGAGTCACTAATATAACAATTTAGCTACATCGATGTCTCAATGTTCTCAAAGAAACTCACTTGTGAAAGATCACCATAAGCAGAAGACTGATTGACACATGCACTAGACAAGGATGCTGCATGTGTAGTTGATTTATGTAGAGCCTCAGGCTCTTTTGCTGGATGGCTGCTTGATGATGCAGTTGCCTCAGGGACAAAGGTGCTTTTCTTTACACGCTTCGATCCAGCAGTTGTGGAAACTTTCCAAACTTCCTGCACAAATTGCAAGGTAACCAAGACACTTCCAAAAATCAATTCATGTACATATGATACATACATAATACATTCAAATTTCACACACTTCAAGAAAGAAACTTGCCTGACGCCTTTGTGAGTCTTGTTCTTCTTCTGGAAAGAAATAGCCCCACATCATTCTATACATGGTTTCAGTTAAATGTATCTTCAATGGGTAAATTTCTACCTACAGTGCCAAAAAATTGAAGGCATTACTTCAAGAACAAAATAACCCCTGAATGTGACCAGTAAATACTGATCACATGTTCTGGTGCCAAATGAAAGATGTAGGATCATGTCAATTAAACTCTACTTCCAACCGCAAACACATGGCCCCCCCCCCCCCCCCCCCCCCCCCCAACCCTTCTCTCTTTTCTCTCTCTCTCTCTCTCTCAGAGGGTACAAGTGGAACTCATAGCTGAAGAGTATAGATACATAGGAACAAGAGTATACATGATTTCTTTAGGGATGCTGGAAATCTTACTGACCTGGAAAAGTTCAAGAGGAGAGCTGCCGTCCTTTGGGGCTCCCTGCTTCGCATCCACACGAACCATAACTTTTCTGCAGCAATTAAAATAGGAATTATAAAAGTCCTGACCAACGTGGAAACACAGAGGCCAAAATTGAGTCATAAATCTGACAAATCATTTAAAAAAAAAAAAAAAACCTGACAACAAGCAAAGATGTAAACATGCCCAGAAGGTCCAAACACAATAAAAAGCTCACTGTCGATGCAAACCAAGAAGCATTATTGAACCAAAAATTCTAGGGAGACTCTAAAGGTCTCCCTATTTAGGGAGGCTGCTCACAGAAATTTTAAGTAAGCTACATGTTCTTGGATACGTAGAAAATGATAAAGATAATGGATGAATAAAATTTGAATCTCATTTTACCACTTTAGCCTTGTGTTTTTGGACCTTAAAAATCGGATTGGTAAAAGCCATTGATTTTTGGTCCATCTCACATTGTTATGATGTTTGGATGGAGGGATTTCCGTTGAATTGTAACATCCATGAAGTCCTTTATCCATCCCATTTAACCATGTGGGGACCAGCCCATGACAAATGTGCAGCCTCCTAGGTAGAGTCAACACTTAAGTCTCCCTAGACCTGATCTTGTTGAATCCTTTGTGAAATTAGTACACAGCAAGAACTTCATTATGAAGGTGCATAAGGACCTTTTCCTTATCCAGGAGGATTGCAGGAAGATAACACCAATGGTTGGAAATTACAATTCTAAGAACAAGCATCGCGTAAACACATACATGCATCAAGATCTTAAATTTTAATAGAAACGAAGCAGCACAGAAGCTTTGTGAAAAATTCGTACACAGAGAGAAGTGCACATGTGGAGTATAAAGAAAATAGAGATATTGACTTCTTACTTTCCCCATTCAGGAGGAGGATTCCAGGCAGATAATAACATGTCAGATTTGGCATTAGGTAGACAATTTCTCACAACAAAGGATTTCGATGTGAACTGGGAAACACCAACATCATTGTAATCACGATCAAAATCATAAACCTGTCAAACAAACTTCATCAGATGAAACTGCAATGTCATGGTGAGGAACCAAGCATGGATAAGTGAAAAAAAAAAACCCTCATAAAAACCAGGATAGTTGAAATAACTGACAGGCTATAGAAAATAAGGTTACCTAGATATCCTTCCGGATTGAAAGAAACGTTGAAATGGTGGGCCCAACCAAAGCAAATTACTCATGCACAACAGCTAGTTGCAAAAATGCAAAACCATGGAAATTAACAGCTCCTAGTGATTCTTTGTTTTTTTGATATGGTGACATGACTCAAACTCAACTTTTTTGTTGTAACTACCAATTGTACTACATGCTCTTCTCACCATCACAACTTTAAAAGCTATTTTTATATAGTAATTTAGTCTTTTCTCCCAAAGATTCCCATAATTCAGAAGTTATAATTTGAACTTTTTTTAAAGAAATGAGTAAAGTTCTATTCTCTCTGAACTACTCATTTTCAAATGATATCCACATTGTTCACAAATATGCATTTTGAAACTCACAAATTTTTTATAATTCAATCCTTTGAACGGGAACAGAGTTAGGCACAAGGATGGAGGATAGATAAGGTCTTAATGTGCACAGGGATGGACAGAAAATCACATGGTTTTGATGATCGCACATGCTAGAAATGGAACCTTGTGGAGTGCGACTCGCTAGAGGTAAGTACAATACATGGGAGAAGGCAAGGATATGCAATGAATCTTGAAGATAGGGGGCAAATCTCACCAAGATCATATCATCCTTAAGAGTTTCAACCAAAATTGTTGCAAATAAAAAGGATCTGTCTTAAGCTACATGAGAATAAACAAGAGTATGATGCCTAAGTAAAATTGACAATAGTATGCACCATGCATACATCATACGCCCTAGGCTTATTGTCTAAGTTGCATGCGTACAGGTGTGAGTGTTGAAGTTTGACTTCGGTATTGGGTGTCCGATTTGGCAAACCAAAAAAATATATTAGGCCTCGAGGACTTGACACCATACTTACATAAATGTGAGTTCGAATGTACTTTAGTTGAAAATAACACTGATAGAAAATAGTGTACTAGTTTTACTCTAAACAATCAAGTGACAAATATATCGATATTTTAATTAGCTTTTAAAAGGAGAAAGATGTGCTAATATTTTACCCACCAAGCATATAGCCTAGTGGTCGTTGGCATGGGGTTTGCTCCCTCCTGTCCTGGGATCAAATCCTGGTGCTACCACTTGACTTATCCGAGCCGCCTGTGTGGGCATGAAACACCCCACCCACATGGGGTATGGGAAAAGTCCTAAATCGCCCATGAGATGGGTGGTGGGGTATTAATTAGAGGGGGCAGCCCCCTCAACCAACAAGATGCCTTTTGGGCCGGGCCCAAAGCAAAACCGTGCGGGTCAAGGTGGGGCCCAAAGCGGACAATATCGTGTTAGGGGTCGGGTCGTCACAAGTGGTATTAGAGCCAGGTTCAACACTCGGACTGTGTGGGCTCTCTACTTGTGTGATGTTGCCTGCCTGTGTGGACCCTCTGTCTGTATGACGTGACAGAGACGAGGACGACTCTGGTCTTAAGGGGGGTGGATTGTAACACCCCACCCACATGGGGGTGTGGGAGAAGTCCTACATCGCCCATGAGGTGGGTGGTGGCAGTGTGTGTTAGAGGGGGAAGCCCCCTCGACCAACAATGAGGCCTTTTGGGCCGGGCCCAAAGAGGACAATATCGTGTTGGGGGTTGGTCGTCACAAGTGATCAAAAGGGGTCCAGAGGTAGTTTACAGCAGCAAAGATAGTGGAGCGTATCTTGGATTGGTTCTGCTGAAACAACAGTATGCGTGAAAGGAGGACATGTTTGCAGCAGTAATAACTGGATTATGGTGGTGGCGGCGGCGGCAGCAGTAGGAAGTGTAGGGATGGGTTGGAAAGAGGTTTTAGAGGTAGATCTGGCTCTGGGAGGTATGGAGGGCAAGTTATGGTGCAGATCTGTAGTTGTAGTAACAGATCTGGGGTTCTAAGAGGTCTTACAGCAGTTGTTGTGTTCCCTAGACGTTGTACAACTACGTCAACAATTATGGTCGGAATGCAATAATAGACTCTTTAAGGATCGAGCAGAATCGCCTGAAGCAACTGCTACCAGAATCTTTGGCAAGTGTGCATTTTGGGCCTCTTACTCTCGTGGAAGTCAGAAACATCTCTATCAATGACATCTTACGTGCCGGGAAATAATGTGTTGACTTAGTTTAATTTCTCCTGTTAGTTTGTCTTCCAGTTTTTGGGCTTTTTCCAAGTGTTTTGGGTAGCAGTTTTGTTTGCTTGTCTTTTTGTTTTTGTACTTGCACCTCTGGTGCCCCTTTGTTCTCTTCTATCAATATATTAACCATTAAAAAAATTGATGGGATCAATGGCTTAGATAATGATAACGACGATGATGACAAATCATGGTTGATTGGAGGTAGGTTCTGAACCAAGGACTCACCATGACGCAAGTGGGTGGCACATGTATAGATTTGAGAGTAAGTCATGCCAATAGGCATGTGTATATTGTTTTTGGAACAAAAGATGGCTCATACAAGCATCTAAGATTGATTTCTCTTATAACTTGACAGATCTAATGAATAGCTAGGGGTATCCCAAGCATGTAAATGCATGTATAATCATGAAGTCCACAATCCATGTTGAAAAAACTCTTGGCAAGTCTCACTAGCACAACTGACTAAAAGATCTTACAAGTCCAAGTCAACAGCATATTATTCTGTATAGTGACCTATTTTAGTCATATATAAAAAAAGCATAAACTCCATGATGCCATTTATCAGTTTCCAGTATATAAGCAAATGTAAGAATACACTCCCTATACCATATATCACAAGTAAAAACCAGATGAATATCTTGCATTAAAACAACTATGGCATTAACAACAGCAATAACAATAACAAGATTCTCTTGGTGAGATCAAGCACTGAGAAAGAATATATCCAGCTCTTTTTGTACACCTTGAACACTCACCATGTTATTTATCTCAGCTTCAGCAAAAGATTTACCATCTAAAAGCATGCTCCACACCACTTTGTTAATTCTAAAAGAAATTCTCATGGCATAGGAAGGGCTTTTGTTCTTCTCCTTCTCCATCAA
Source organism: Chimonanthus salicifolius (assembly GCA_013350335.1). Taxonomy (NCBI): domain Eukaryota; kingdom Viridiplantae; phylum Streptophyta; class Magnoliopsida; order Laurales; family Calycanthaceae; genus Chimonanthus; species Chimonanthus salicifolius. The sequence continues at coordinate 69,995,591 of CM023535.1, read as the reverse complement.
CCTTAATTGTGCGGCTTTCTGCAAAGCCATCCTCAAAGATGCAGATGCTGCCTTTCTGGACTCCCGCTTTTTTACAAGCTCTTTCTTGAGACCTTCCACCTGAAACATGGAATGTTCTTAAGGCTGTAATTCTATGCCGATGCTGCAACACAATGATTCGATAAAAGTTTTAACTATTGACAGGAAAATAATCAGCCAAGGACAATAGATCATGATTTAACAAGAAAGTTTGCTTGGAACACAGAAGCTCTTTTAAGAAACTTGCCGCAATGCATGACAAGTCTTTCTAACTAACCTTCCTCAATAAAAGAATGTGTTGACCTTGCTTAATATCTTTTCTGTTTTTGGCCCGGGGGTAGCTTTGCTCGGTGCCATGTTGTTAGTTGTTTTTTCGCTTTTTCTATCTTTTCCCTTCTTGTAATCGCACCGCTGGTGCTTGTTATTTAGTATTTATATATGAACCATTTCAAAAAAAAAAAAAATATAACCTTCCTCAATCAAATTTATTCGTCACAAAGTCAAGATATCCACATTCAACTCCATACAATATCAAAAACAGCTCCTAGTAACACCGAGGCCAACTGTCTAGTAGAGAGACACATCCAATGCTTCAGAAATTACAGAGTTTTGAGTAGGGCTGCTGGTGGATACCCAAATACTTGATTAACAGAAGACCAAAATCCATTAATGAATGGATCCAGATTTAGATGAAAGCTGTCAGGCCCAATTAATAAACAAGTCATGTTTGGATACCACACTACCCATATGCTAACCCAATTGATAATATTTTCTAATTATTTAGTAATTTGTGTCCAACAACATTAACACTACATATAAACAAATAAACACAAAATAAACACAAAAACCATATGAAGAAATCCCAGAATAACAAATCAACAGACAACCACCATCTCCTGGTCCTTATCCACTTCAAGTTTGGCCAAGAAATCTGCCACTCCGTTGCCAACTGTCAAACTTGCATGAAAGAGACATCAAGTGAAGTGCAAAGACGCTAAATTTCCCAAAGATCAACTTGTGAATATGCTAACAAAAGCAATATCCAAGAACCAACTTCACAAGTTAGTTACTGAACTCACTCTCAACACAAAAGGGCCACTTCCCATAGTGTTACCTGGTGTGTGTGGATAGGGAGGTTTGCACATGCCCCAAGGATTAGTCAGGTGTTCTAAGAGGCCTGGACACCTTTGTCTTAAAAAAAAAAGTTAGTTACTGAACTTGATTAACATCTGACCAGCTTGAGCAGTGTTGCTGCAGTTGTATCCATGTTTTTTGTACAACTTAACAACTTAGGACCACTATATTTTTACTAGTTGACTTTATAACTTTACAGCATGGAAACCATGTGTGTTACCTCTATATAGAGATTGTTCCTGTGTATTGAAATATACAGAAATTAAAGGACTACCTGCAATTAATCTGTAGAAACTACAAACTAAGAGGAACAATCATTTATCATGAAACAGTGTTCAATTTTATATGCTTAACACTCTTAGAGTTGAGTTTAAAATGTAACAACCAATAACAAGAAAATATCAACTACAAAGAAAGCATAAAAATATAGATATTTACAAAGTAACTTTCTAATTCATGGAATCAGTGTCTCACCAATTGAGCTTTTCCACCGGTCATCATCCACAAATCATCATCTTTTTCTGTAGATGAACAGCAATCTCCAGATACTTCGGACAGGTCCGTAATGTAATCAAGAAGTAATTTCTTATCTCTTTCTGTCTGTTCAAGAGTGATTTTTGCTAGTTCTACCTCTTCAACACCATCAGGAACCACCTCATCTGCCTCCTCTTCAACATCTTCATCATCTTCAGAAGCATATGAGAGACTACTTTTTCTAGGCCTGAGAAATAGTATAAATCAATGGAGACTAGAGTAATGTAAATAATAGCTAATGAATGCATATTCCAGAAAGGGTGAACATTTTATAGCATCGCAGATTATGATCACTAGCAATCAATTAGTGTTTCATACACAAAAACACACAACCAATTAACAAGAAAACAATATAGAGAAATTAGCATGAGATATGATAATTTTACTGAATATCCTATAATCATTTAAGGATATATAGTTTCTCTTTACAAACTAGAAAATGCCTTAAGCCAAATGAAGGAGTATGATTTTGCAAGGTCATAACCTTGTTAAAGCTTAGACAAGATTAGTCATATATATATATATATATATATATATATATATATAGAGAGAGAGAGAGAGAGAGAGAGAGAGAGAGAGAGAGATTAGCATGATATGATGATTTTTATTGAATCTTCTATAATCATTTGAGGATATAAAGTTTCTCCTTACAAATTAGAAAATGCCTTGAGCCAAATCAAGGAGTTTGATTTTGCAAGGTCATAACCATGTTAAAAGCCTAGACAAGATTCAATCATCAACCCAAGCTCATTTAGATTTTATTTTAGTTAGTCTACCAAATTATATACCATTAAAGATGAAATTTATAAAAGCACTTGGAGAGACCTAGATCAGTCTCTATATGAGACATGCTTCTGTCGAAGACATAAACTTTGGTATTGTCTAGAGGAATTGTGCATTGTACTACAATGTTGTATACATAGTAGTCAAAAGCGCACCTTAGTAATGCCTAGGTCCTCACCTAGCCTCTAGACCCATTTTGTGTCTCACCTAACCTAGGTCCTCACCTAGGCTCCAAACTCTTCTATTAGAAACCTTTTTTTTTTTATAATAAGCCTTTTTTTATGTGAAAGTAAATACTATAGTTAACATGAAGTAATTGCTATTATACTTAATTCGACACTATAATTATTAAATAATAGACTTGTGCATGTATATAATACATACTTATGTAATGTGCTAGTTGTGATTTTAGTGCTTTTTTTTTAAAGGTAACTTTATTAATTGTTAAAAAAGTAATACAAAAACTGGCTAAATTAGCCCACCAAAAGATACATATAAAGCTCTTCCTAATAATCTAAAACTTGGTGACAATTTCCATGGACATCCACAACCACTGAGGGCCATTTCATTGGTACTCAAGTTAGCTGATCTAGGCACCCAAACAATCTTGAAACCGAAAGCAGACCTTACTTTCCAAATTTTCTCAACTTTGTCTAAAAATATCCACGGGAACTCAAACCCCAACACCCACTCTACAACTACCTTAGAATCACCTTCAATCAAACTCCCACGAACTCCTAGCTCCTCCAACTCCTGAATGCCTCTCCATTCCGCCTCATTCACTGAGCCATTAGGAATCGAACCAACAAATGACAGAACCGTAAATCCAGCAGCATTACAAATTACTCATCCATAACCTGCCATACCAATCTCTCGCTCACAACTGCCATCAAAATTTAATTTGAGAAGCCCTACTTCTGGAGATGACCAAGGCACATGAGGCCGAGAAACTTGCCGATGCGTAATGAAATCCATTGATGCCCAATCCCTGCACAAATCCGAGATTGACATCCCCTTGAATTTTGCCAACCCACACATCCACCATGCAGTCCTCATTTTCATTACATCCACAAGTTGCATGACTGAGCATTCCCTTCCGTTAAAAATCCTCTTATTTTGTTCCAACGAAATAGACCAAATAATACACAAAACTATTGGAGACCAAAGAGTTTGATGGAAGGAACTGCCTAATACCACCACCTCTTCATTAAATAAATAACACCATGCTTGAGGTAGGCAATAAGCAATGTCCAACAACTGGAAAATGTGCACCCATATTTGATATGAAATTGACAATGAAGTAAAAGATGATCCACCGATTCAGCTGTAATGACCCGACCCGGGGTAATGAGTCAGTTGTGACGAGTAAAATTAATTTAAAAAATGATTGTAGTTTAAATTGATTTGTTAGTTTAATTTGATAATTTTATTTGGGAAAAACATAATTGAATTTAGGGATTTAATATTAGACCCCGATTTCACACTTTCTCGCCAATAAGAATTTACAAATTTATCCCCTTCGAATTAAATTAAGGGAATGGAAAATAAATTATCAACTTAGATTTTAATTCCCCTAAGTTAGAATCTCAATTGGAAATATTCAATTAAGAATGTGAAATCAATAAATAAGTTTCAATTTTAAGTGTCTAGAATTTAATCGATGATTGACAAAATTAATAAAAGAGAAATAAAGGACAATTATTAAAATAAAAAATTTAAAGGGACCCACCTTCCCTGGTCGAATTTAAGTGCCCAAAATTCCTTCACGTTGAGATTGGTCTAGTGGGATTTTTATATTACATATAAAAAGATATAAATATCAAATTTTTACCAAAAATAGAAATTACACTAATCGTGTGGGCCCTTTGGACCCACACCTTCAGTTTTTATCTTTGTTTTCCCTAAGTTTCCTTCGACCCTTATCTCCAAAAAAAATCCCAGATTTCACGATGGAAGCTTGAGAGCTCTTTGCCGCACCATGGGTTTCCTTGTCCAGATTGGAGTCTTCTTCCTTGTTCGTTTGGGACTTAAATCCCTACCTAAATGGAAACTGTCCAAAATCCTTTCACTGATGGGATTCCTTTACCGATAGGACTCCTCCTTTTAAGAGACCTGCGAACCCTTCCCTTCTTTTACCCTTTTCGAAACAGCAACCAAATCTCAACGGAAATCGCAGCAGAAGCCTCAACGGAATAAGGGAAAGAAAAACCCCAAATCTCTCTCGAGTTCTTGCTCCTCTCCTCTTCAAAGACCATTCCGGTTCAAATAGCAGAGCCCAGGACCACCGTGTGACTGGCTCTCTGTCATCCTTGGTTCCAGTTGCAGCTAGTAACAGGTATGTCCTCCAATTTCCGTTAAGTTCTTCTTCTCCCTTTGGTTTCTTCTTCCTTTTCTCCCTTTTGTAATTATTTGAGCCGGCCAATCAGCCCAAAACTAGCAAAATCGGGACTGATCTTAGTCCCCTTATTGCCAGCCACCTTGCTGAATTTATTTATCTCAGTTAATTGGATCTATTTAGTAACTCAGGTCAGTCCCCAATACTTGATCGTGAACAGTACCTCACTTTTCTTCCCCAAATAACTAAATCTGGGACTGATTTTTCAGTTTTCAGATCCCTGATTGTGGGGACTGATTAGGACTTTAAAACATAGCCAAAACCTAAGTGTTTTCCCTTTCTGTCCTACTAGTTTTAAAACAGCCAAGTGTGATTCTTTCAAACCAGGCCAGATCTTGGTCGTGGGTTTTCTTGGACTACTGAAAATTATTTTTTTAAACCTCACAGATTTGTTTCCTTTTGATTTTTATGAATTTTGTCTGTTTTAAATAATTAAATGTGCATTTTCTTTAAAGTCTTGTGGAGAACTGATTTGTGTCAAAACCATTTAGACGAGGCCAAATATTTAATATTTGACAGTTCTCTATAGCAGCCCCCGCTGCAATTTCCTCTTTGTTTAATACCCAGGCTTTTACAGTTGGGGACTGATTTCTTACCCAGATTAGCAAGTAAAAGGGACTGATTTTCAGCCCAAAAAAAAACATTAATGTTGAGGACTTGTTGGTCCAGAATAAAAAATCACTCAGAACTGATCAGTAAAACTGGTCCTCTTTCTACCTAACATTGGATGCTTAAACCAGTCTTATTAATGTCCAGCTTTAATTTGAGTTAGAAAACCATCTCATACCTAGCCTCTTAACCTTGTATTTTCAGCATACATAGGTAAGGGCAGCACACATCACCCATGGTTAATAATCCTTAAACACCAATCTAATCCATGCTATTTAGAAATATTTGTTAGAAGAAATATTAAAAGTGATTGGAATCTTTAAAACATATTCGTAGCAGACTTTGGTATTCAAGAGTAATTATCATTTGGAAGCTACTTGGACTTCTCATTCACAATACGAAAACTTCTAGGTAAGGGAAACAATTCACTACATACTTTTAAACATGATTCCTTATATTATTATGTGTTGAGGCAATACTGTAGTTTGTTGTGTGATTGGAATATAATTGTTGGATCTAGAATAGACTGGGTGTATGTTAATAATGGTTGTGATCCGGTGTTCACTCACAGTAGTGTAAGGGAGATTTTGGCTAAACATTCTATTGACCGTGAGGAGACTCAGTCCGCCCGGATTGTGGAGTCTAACCATCAATATTGTTGAAAGATCCAATGATTTATATTCGTAAATTGATGGTTATTTGTATGTTATTGTGTAATTATTAACCTTGATTGGACATGTTTGAATGTTGGTGTATATAATCCAAATATTATGATGCATGGACTATTGTTACGTTTATTTCAAGGTTTATACATGCTATGGCAAATGAGATATTTAGTATGATGTTATAATCTGCTTAGATTGAGATTCATAATTTCATAGGCATGTTATGAATATTTAAGCATGTTTGTCGGCATTGAGCATAACATTCTCATGTTCATAGCATTGGGTACGAGGGTACGATCCATGATTGTCACGAAGACCACGACGATGGTAGTGTTGTTAACCTCACTTTAAGTGGGAAGACCATTATGGTAAAAGAGGTGTGATATCCGTGACAAGTCATGAGAGCTGTTATTTGGTGGTAGGTTGTGTTATCCTCACTTTATGTGGGAAGGCCATTAAGGCGATGTTGTGTTATCCTCGATTCGTCGGAAAGGCCACCAAATATCAGTAAATGTAATAATGGGTTGGAATATGGCATTTGGCATTGAGCATTACATTTTGCAAAGGCATGAGCATGAAATAAATTGTTATTCTTGCTTATCTGAAATATCATTGAGGAAGTAGGAATATCATACGCTATGTTCGTGTTATTGTTTTCTTTACTGGGCATGGAGGTCATTCCTTACATTACAGGCAATCCCTTGGACTTGGGTCTGAACGATAATCACAACTGAGCTTAGAAGACGATGAGTCGATGAAGAATTCTTAGAAACGCTTAGTTAGTACAGAATTTATTACTTAGATTATAAGTTGGTTGTTTATTTGATTTAGGACTTTGAGAAAGTTGTTCATTCATTATTTTAAGTTGTGGAAACTTAGATAATGAATTCAAGTATGGATTAATTTTGAGAATGCTTTAATTTGATTGCCATGGGAATGTGAGTAAGTGATGCGTTTAGAAATCTTTATGTGAGTGATATTTATCCCTCTAAGTTATTTGGATCGTTAAGTGAGATATTATGTCTTCTAGCAGGTTGTGGTTTTGAGGAATCTTGGTGGCTTGTGAATGTAGTTATGTTTGTTTTGAATTCAGCCACAGATTTTTGATGTAAGACCCGTTTAGGGAAGTAGGTGATTTAAATTTGTACAGTCAGATCACGCCCATCTAGGTGTTGGAAGGCGGGGCATGACATCAGCATCCGCTAGACATAGAGGGCATGCATTCACAATTATCATCTTCCGCAGGTGCAAACTATCAATTGTTAATATTTTCTTTAGTCTTGCAACCCAACTAAAAACCTTCACCTTTAATGGAGACACACCCACCCAAACTTTAGGATGAATAGAAGGCACTGCAACAGGTCATCAAAAGTTTCCGACATAAAGATTTCACAGAAAATAGACCATGAGAATCGGCCTCCCATATTCTCTTATTCGTACAGCTACCCTCCACAAATACAGTCTCCAATAACCGCAATAAAGACATCCACCCATCCACCATCCAGTCCTCCAACTCTTTCCGAAACCAAGGATCCCAAACTACCTTAGTTTGAACTAAATCGTAACAATCTCTAACCAGAGCTTATTTATTAACTGCAGGGGTAAAAAGGGCAGGAAATACTTGTGCCAATGGAGCATCACCTAACCATTTGTCCAACCAAAATAATATTGCATCACAGGAATACACTTTGTACCGAATGTGACATCCAAAATCTGAAACCACATAACAAACACCTTGCCAAAATCCTGAAACTCGTCGAATAGGTCTTCCAAGCCTCCATCCATTCCCTTGCATTTTCACCTTGGTGACACCATGCATGCGTCGCAGTACCCAAGTTTCCTAGTCGGGCCACAATGATAGGGGCAATGGGGTGGGGTGGGGTGGGGTCCATTTGAAAGGTATTTTCCAGATGATGCTTCTCATAAAAACCAAGTCCATTGGATTTTAAAAGCAATGATTTTAAGGGTTCCAAAATCAAAGACAAAAATAGGGGCAGTTTTAAATGGAGTTCAATCCAACGATGAAATCAACTTAGAATGGGTTCAACTTAGGTAGGGAATAGAGATCCAATTCATGACGTGGGTATGGTGGACTCAATGGATCCATTCTCCCTCTCATACCTACCTTCCCCCTTAAACTGCACTCATACTCAATTTGACACCAATTCGACTTTTAAATCTCATTTATCTAACATGATGAATTTCTACCGTTAGATAAATAGAAAAAAATTTGAGGGCCTTAAAAAAATGGCTTTACTTATCCAATCAACATGAAATTTTATAGGCGTCATATACAAGCCAACACCTTTCAAATACACCCATCCATGTCAACCCAAGTAGGGAAATTGGGCGTTTGCACCAAAATTCGGTACAAACTTATTTGCAGGGGATCACTACTATATACATACATACATACATACATACATACATATATATATATATATATATATATATATATATATATATATATATATATATATATATATATATATATGTATGAATTTATGCAAGTATTTAAATAAGTGCCCCTAGCAAAATTTAACGTTCATACAAGAGGCATACTTCAATTAAGGATCATAGAAGAGGCCAACTTCTTACTCCAGCTAAGGTTACATTTACTTAAGTGAGGTGAGGTGCACCTCCAACCATAGGAAAAACTCACTTCATTTAAAGATCAAAATGGAGTTTGAAAACATCTCACCAAGTGAAATATGGAATTTATTTGAGGATACTTGACACCTGAACAACCGCGTCACTTGTCATGCATCCTTGAAGGGGCATATGTTGGCACCTAATTTTTTTTGTAAAATAGCCTCAAGAAGACATGATCCAAGTCTCCATAAGTTGTATCCAACAAAATCCAAAGCAGATCTAAAAGGATCCAAAAGATCATGATGATCTAGGCTCTACATTGTCCGATCATATCATATGGGCAAAACATAATTTGGTAATGGAGATCTGGACCTCTTATAGGTCGATCAAATGAAGAACTAACAAGATCCACAACAACCCAGAGTTTACAAAGTTTGGTAAATAAAAAATAAGGCAAGGATAATGCCAAAATGTCTAAAGAGAAGACTGATAGCATATGTAAAGTCAAACGGATACTATAGAGGAAATGGATCCATGATTAGATAGTGGATCTAAAGATATAATATGGGGCCGCCCATCCCTTATGATCATATGATCATGAATTGGGAACCACGTACGATCTTTGCAATATCTTCCCAACAAAATTGACTAATCGTTGATCAAATAGATGGATCAAATGATATAGGGTTCGACCCACCTATGATGTTCAAATGATGAGTTAGCCTCCCAATGCAACTAAAAGACCTCAAATCTGAGTCTAAATGAAAACACAATGGTTAAAGTACCACAAATTGCCCAAATAAATGTCAGTCGAATTTGTGATCATGTGGGGGCCCACTTAAGGATCTAAAAGTGTCTCAAATCATATACCATCGGAAAGCTCATCAAGTTTGCTCTCTAACACAAAGAATGGAGCTCAAGCTGAAGTTTGGTTGAAGAAGAAACTAACGAAACATCAAAAGGAGGTTTAAAAGAACAAAAAATAAAAAATTGCAAAAAAAAGAAAAAAACCGGTGAGGTTGGATGATGATGGAAAAAATGGCTTAGATGATGATGATGATGATAAAACATAGGTAACACAACTCATAGATATGAACAGGTATTTTCTTTTTCAGTTCTCACTTGGGAAGTCTTGCAAATAGAAGATTGCTCAATACATCCAGCATAACCTGAAACTGGCGAGATGTCATGGTTGCTGTAATGTTCGGAGAATTGAAATTGAGATCTTTTAATGGCTTCATCTGCAATGGCACAAACAAGGGATTAAAATGGATTAAACATAACAGCTTCAAATCAAATGTCTTTTTCAGAAAAAGAAAAGAAAAGAAACATCAAGCAAACCTAGACAATAGAATGTACAAGGTACAGTACAGAACTGACATGGAATATTTAATTGAAGGCAAATATCAAGTGAGAACTTCAATTAACTTATTAAAAAAATGACACTTCAAATAACTTTGAGATGGCTATAACCTACCTTCAAATCTGCATTTCCACCTTTATGCCTTGTATAACGGAAGTACATTGTACAAGGCATAAACACCCTTTCAAGTAAGGCACCAGTACGCTTCACTTTTGGAGAGCTTCTACGAATTTTTGGTAGCCACTGCAATCCAGCTCCTGGATCAACATCAGTTGGTGCAACGTGAGCTTGGACATGCTCCAGCATCACAGAGAACTCTACGCGTTTCCATGTCATTTCTGGTTCAGACTCGGGCATTCGAATACCTCCAAGTGCTTGTTCAATCACCTCATGACCAAGATGAAGAACAGAATGAAATGAGCGTGCTAAGACACGACCACTGACTGCAGCAAGCAGAAATCTACCCTGGTAAACAGAGAAGCAGTAAAAAGCAAAGGGCTTATTAATTTCCCTCAATGTCAATGATCTAAGTGCCCGGTAATTGCATAAAGGACACGAAACTAAGGTTACGGTCATACAAAAAATAGATATACCTATATTAATCACATTGATACTTCCATTAAAGCAATTGTTAACAATAATTTAGCAAGGTTTTGATTCACGAATGTATCTAGAGCTCACAAGTTGAAAATGCCTAGGGTGTGTTTGGCAACAGGGAGATTCAATATTTGGGTGCTTAGGAGAGTATCTACTGAAAATGAAATCTTGGTGTTCAGTTGTCATCAGAGTGAGATATGGGTCATTGTGGGAGTGAAGAGGATCCCATGGAGAATAGAGGGGGTTACCAATGGAATACTCAACCTGATAAATTGTTACCACACTCGGTTCAAATCTTTGATTTCCAGATATTGAAGATTCCATCCTTTGGAGATTCAAGACTGCCAAAACATACATTGACACACATTCCATCCTCTGGAGATTCAAGATTGCTACACCTAGGCACACACATAACATACATGCACCCAACATGTCCAGTAAATATTGCATCCAAATAGGAAGAGTTTCAGCTACCACAAATATCAAATGCATAAACAATATCAGTTATATACCTTTCAAAAAAAATAAACAATATCAGTCTAAGAAGCACCGATTCGGGTATTGGATACAACACGTATCCGATACCCGATTCGGGTATTGGACACACACACACACACATCTCAACAAAATAATTTCAGACATTTACAAAAAAAATCATAAATTCTACTATGAGTTAAAAAGAATCAACAAATACTAAGTACATGATGAGAAATATAATTGTCACCCACAAAATACATGTTATTAGCTTATTACAAAATCTGACTAAAGGTTCAAATCTCTTCATTTCCTTCATAAAGTGATTGTTTATCTAATATAAGTATATAACTCAAACCCACAACTTCTATTGAAAATTCAAACACAATATATGGGCAAAACCCATTTCTCATGCCTAGGGAAAGAAAGGGCAGAGCTTGGACTCATGTCATACTTGATATTAAGCCAACAAAACCCACCTAGCCTAATTATTAGTTGGGTGAAGGCATATAAGCCCCAAGTTGAGTCTACTTCTAATGGGGCTAGCAATAATGCTCAAGTCCATTTAAAATGCTAGGGAGATTTTGAGTTTCAGTTTTAGATTCCAATTTCCATCCCAATGCTAGCCCAAGCAAATATTAAAATATCATCCCAGGTAGAAATATAAACCCTCTCCTAAGTCCTAATCTGAAAATTTTCATTTTCCTCTGTAATATCATCCATTTCAGCCCATCTTGAACTTTTTATTATTATTATTTAAAAAAAAAATTCGGCCCAACCCAGGTTTCTGAACTCTTTTGAACTTTGGATCATAAAGAACCAGGAGAGAAGAAGAGAGGAAGAAGAAGAAGAGACGAAGAAGAAGAAGAAGAGACGAAGAAGAACAGAAAAACAGAGGAAGAAGAAGACAAAGAAAAGAAAAATGAAAAACACCAAGAAATGAAAAACAAAGAAGAAGAGAAGATTAAGAAGAAGAAGAAGAAGAAGAAAGGCATACCTGATTTTACGGAGCAACTGTAGAAGAAGACGAAGGAGAGTCGCCGCAGGCACGCAGCAGAGAGGGAGAGCAGGGAGGAGGGTTTTGAATTTTAGGGTTTCGAATGGGTTACACTGTCGACAAGGGGAAGAAATGAATTTCAAATGTTTTTCAGTTTTTTTCCCCTCTTTTCTCCTTCGCACGATTGCTATGTCCCGTGTCCCCGCCGTATCCTGTGTGTCTGCTGCCGTATCCTCCCACCACATACGCGTATCCGTGGCATATCCATGGAGTATCCGTATTAAAAATTATTTTAATTAATTGGATACGTATCTGACACGTATCTGGCCGTATCCATGTCGAATACGTGCCCGACACGGAGACTTGAAGGATTTCAAAGTATCCGTGCTTCATAGATATCAGTTATAGGGAGGTAGTTCAGACAAGTTGGATTCCATTCAGGCTTACACCCTACTCAAATTGGAATCAGTTGGGGATTTTAGGCATGGCCGATAACTGAATGTCACGAGCATATTTTGTGTGTTTTTAGAAGGTTACTATGTTTGGTTGTAACAAATATAAGATAGGCTTGTACCATAGAAGCCAATGAAGAGGAGGTGGAGGTGTGTGCGGGAGAGATGGATGGGGTGAAAACAAGGCAATGCTTGGCCCCATTTAGTGTGCTAACATGAGCATTAGTGCTTACATGAGCCATGTGGGCGGTTTCTTATATCCATGGAATTAGTCTCACTTCCAACTAGGGTGGGGGATACCCATTTTATACATACAAAAGGCATACGTAAACACACACAGACATTTGGATCATCACACACTAGAGCACATGTGTTGATTTGTGTTGTCTATTTGCGCTCTCAAAAACCATGTACAACTTCTAAAAAAGTGGTTTTGGGTTTTACGAGTGTGGCGAACAATTAAAAAATCTCTCTTTTGTTCCTCTCGTCCTCTATATAGAACAAAATCACTCTCCCACTCTTCTCCGAAATGAACCTTATCGGAAAAATAAAGGAAAATGGAGAAAACCAGGGGTAGCGATTTCACTTTGAGAAATCAGACCTCCAAATCTTTGGTTTCAATTTGACGAGAAACTGACCTCCTAGCCAAGGGTGGTATATTGGGAGGTCTCTCTCATGACATTTCATTATTCAACTTAGCCTATAAATAGGCCCAAGGTATAACTCAAATGGAAAATACCATAAAGGAAATAAATCTCATTTTATCAACCTACCAATTATTGTTACCAAAAAATAAAAAAATAACCACTTTATTTTACTAGAATGCTATCATTCCCACCCCCATGAAAATGAACCTTGTCCTCAAGGTTCAAAAATCTTTCTCAAGAGACGATAGCTTTAATTAAATTCTTCCAATGCATAAAATGTCTATATAGAATGAGGATCTGAATTGACTGCAATGCAAATCCTATAATCTAGAAGATGTTAATATCATCCCTTGTGCATCAGAGTAGAAAATGCATTGTCATCTTTCAAATTGAACGATGCAATGGGGACTGAGAAATCAAATCAATAATACAAGTTGACCAACTTGATTGGTAGAAAATTGTGCTCAATTGCTCCCTTGATCATAATGTTGCTGGCATATCAAGGATAGTCTAGCTTAGTTTGACCCACTTGTGTACCACTTACAAATAGTATCATCGTCATAATTAATTTCGAATCCAGAAGCTCGTTTTGAAAAAAAACCAATCCCCGTGGCTACCAGAATGGCGAAGGGGAGGGTTGAAGGTGATGGCGAAGGGGCTTCCGGAATGGAGAGAAGAGGGCAGGAAAAGGCCATAAGAAGGGCATATGGGCGACAACAAGGAGCCAAGGGATCTAGGCAAGGGACAACCAACAACATCACACGATCTAGTTTGCCACAGATTTAATTGGAAAAAGATACAGGGTGGTGGATCTAGTAGTTGGCAGACATAGGAAGGCCAACAAGAAGGAGCAAGCAAGCGTACGACAAGTTTGTCACCAACTTCTCCTCTCTCTCTCCTCTAAAATCTTTGTCGCCCTAATGAATAACAAAAATCTGGTGTTGGTGCAACGGGACAGAGATGGAGATCAAGATGAAGCTTTAATACCAAATGATACAAAGAACGGAAAATGGAGAAAACTAAGGATAGCAGTTTCACTTCAAGGAGAAATCAGGCCTCCAAATTTTTGGTTTCAATGCAGGGATACTTATACCAACCTCCTAGCCAAGAGTTGTATTTTGGGAAACTTCTCTCATGACATTTCATTATTCAACTTAGCCTATCAATAGGCTTAAGATGCAAGTAACAGAATAAAGGAAACAAATTTCATCTTAACAACCAACCAATTATTGCTTTTTTTCTTGGAGCAGTAAAAATAAGAGAATTATATTGATAGAGTAGAAAAAGCGTTACATATACATGCTAGGGTCTAGGAGTCTTAAAACCAAGTATAAAGAATAAAAATACATGACCATCCCATGTTCCAAAATAAAACAAGAAAAACATAAACACCCTCTTTGAATTAGGGAGTCCCAAAATATTTCAAAACCAATCTCAAAAGTTTAAAGAAAGAAAACACCCACATTTGTCGAATAAGCCCCGTTCTTTGCGAAAAAGTCCACCACTCCATTAGTTGATCACCTAACCAACTTAAAAGAGATCTCATGAACCAAACACAATGCCCTTATTTCCTTGACAACTATAATCAATGTCCAAGGAGGTCATTTCAGCCCTTTAGCCCACTTAATCTCATTTATTGAATCCCCTTCAATAAGTTCTCCTAGCCGACGAAAGACCACAAGGTCAAGTCTCTTCTTATAGCAAGAGGTTCTGCCTCATTTGAATCTCTTCGACCCTAAGACTCAAAGAAAACTATAGACGAATTGTCGGCATAATCCTAGATAACTTCCCCTATTCATGTCGATCCCGGTTTACCCCTTGTTGCCCTATCCACGTTGAATTTAAAGACTCCCAATGGGGTCAAGACCAAGACACACTAATCTTTTTCTTCCTAGGGCCCCCACTCATACAGCCCTCCCAAGAGCTATCGAAGTCCCTA
This sequence comes from Chimonanthus salicifolius, assembly GCA_013350335.1. Lineage (NCBI taxonomy): Eukaryota > Viridiplantae > Streptophyta > Magnoliopsida > Laurales > Calycanthaceae > Chimonanthus > Chimonanthus salicifolius. Next base: position 69,980,392 of record CM023535.1, on the reverse strand, counting down.
TCAAATACCATGAAACTCCCATCAGACTAGCAAAAATGATCCATAGGCGCCTAGCCACTAGGCAACCTGCAAACAAATGATTGACATCCTCCTCCAAAAAACCACATAACATACAACATCAACCATCACCAGAGCCAAGCGTACCTCTTTGGTGAAGTGCCACTCAAGAGAGAATCTTTCCCTTCAAGGCACACCACACAAAGTTTTGAACCCTTGGGGGAGCTAAACCTGACCACACTGAAAAATGGAGTGACCTCCCCATTCAGTCAACTGCTGCATTAACTGAGAACCTTGAGAAGTCTCCCATCCAAATTAGTTTGTCCTTCTCTTCCCTAGATATAGGAAACTCCCCGAACATGGCTTTCAGCTCTTCAAGACTCTTTTGCTAGAAAGCCCTCAAATTTCTTCTAAATTCAAGCTCCCAAGTTGTGAAACCTTCTTCATCCTTATAACAGTCATGTACCTTGGCTTGTCTATCATGTTGAGTCTAGAATAAACATCTATGAGAGGTTTCTCCCAGGCCCAAAGGTCTGTCCAAAAAAGTGTCCTATCTCCTTTCCATACAAGAAGCCTTAATATTGAGCAACCAATTATTGCTTTCACAAAATAACCACTTATTTTACTAGGATGACATCATCTCTCGCTTCTCTAGTAGCACAAGTACATTTTGCACATAGCTCTCTCTAACACTCTCAATCTCCACCGATTTCATCTCTTTCACACAATGATAGAGATAGGTATAACTCAAATTAGAGTTAAATTCCAAGATCCAATTCTTAGGGGATACGCAGGTGTGAGTGGTAAAAGGGCGTAGGGCCATGGCCGGCACTGTTTGGCAACAATCAGACCAAGGTTAGGGCAATTTGATGTCATCAAGAACTCAATTTGAATGGTGTTTATGCTAAATCTCAATGAGCCCAATTCTGATCAGGCCCAACCCAAGTTGCACTAATAAGATTCAGGTGAGAATAATGAAAACATTTCCATATACATCATAGAGAATGTTCCCTCTCTAATTCACCTCACCTATTTTGAGAAGGAATTTTTCAAATGCAGTTATAAAAGAAAAGCCAATTCTCAAATGTTGTAAATGATGCTGCCAGCATTGAATTAAAAGGGAAAGATATCTGGAATATCACTAATAACCATGCATTTAGTCTAATCTACTGTAATACTTTAATTTTTATTTGGAAAACATTTTTTGAATGGTATTTTTATTTAGAAAACATTGTAATACATTTCTCAATAAAAGCTTAAAGAAACTAAGAAAGTCCACAATCCCAGATAAAAAAATGGAACAATATTCAGAATACAAGAATTAGATCTCATCATGAGGGTCTTGATGCAGCTGAAAGACTTGATTAATCAAGGAGAATCATTAAGAAGATATGAATATGAATTGGGAAATATGCAAAAACTATTTAAATTCGGAAAGTAACTATAGAACTTACATTAGCATCTTCTGAATGAAGATTGAATTGAGGTTCGTAAACATTCACCATAAAGTGTCCGGTTCCCTCCTCCTCTGAGTCATCAATGCTTCCAAGCTTTGCTGGTTGAATAGCAAGAACAATGCTTTAACCTCAAATAATTCAAGATCTGAATATTATTCACTAGGAAACAAAAATTTAAAGCATTGTCTTCATAATGTTAGTCCAAATTGACAATTAACAAATGAGACCATATTACTAGCATAAGTTTCCAAGATCTAAATCCATCCTCAAATTATCACATCTGGAAAGTGTCTACAGTAAGAGATAGGGCTTACCAACTGCACTAGAGGATAAGCACTCCATTTTAACAGAAGGAGATGGAGATGAATGTGAACCTAATGCCTCCGCATGCTGTGGAGATGGGACACTAGTACCTTGGGTCATAGACAGTGGTTTTGAATTATCTTCATGAGGAATTTCAGACCCATCAGGTACTTGTTGCTTCTCAATCAATTTCCTCTGTGCATACTGCCGAGATGGAGAAGGCTTCGGAGGTTCAAAAGCTTTGGATATCCCACCAACCCAGGACCAAACAGCATCTCTGTTTTTTAGAGTCCACAGAAGCTTAAGGCCATATACAAACACACGTTGGCAATTGTCAGCTATAACCACATTGAATCCATCATCATCACTTGGATCAGATTGTGCATGGTCACTATCATTCCCATTTTCAAACTCAGACCTAACATATGTCATCTCAAGATTGTTTCTTCCAGCTTCTTGCCATTCTAATAACTTCGCAGCATCTGCCTTAGGAGCCTGCCTTCTAATAGTGAAATAATCAGAAGATAAGAGAAATCCATCATCACGATGTTTCTCTGTACAACCACCCATGTAATTACAATTTTCTCCACCAACTCTACCTGGAACACTTTGTGAACTTTTCTTCATCATTTGAGTATCTTGAGTAGCACATGTGCTATTATCTTTATCCAAATATGCCTGTAATGCATACAGATCAAGACCCTGATAAACAAGATCAAGAGGATCACGCTTACAATCAAAAGTATATATCTGCTTGCCTCGACTATAACAAAGTTCGTATTTCAACCTTGTTGTTTGAAATGTCAATCCAGTAGCAGGATCATCATTTTCTAAAGGCATGTGTTTTATACAAGTAGGCATGGCATCAAGACGTAGAAAAAACTCCGTCATCACTTTGTCTAAAGATAAGTTGCCTGACCTGGGAATTCTGGGGACCCCAAAACGTGGCCATCGGGAAAAAGACCGCAATTTATGTGGAGGGATATAGCACATATTCCAGAACTTGAAAACCCAAGCTATATCATGGGCACCAACATTCATTGCTGAAGAATCAACTGATATACTTTCCGACCTTTGTGCAGAATCACAGACAGCTCCATCCGGGAATGCTCCATCAGTCATACTGGAGGATGAAACTTGCTTCTCGTGTGGAAGAAGGGAATGGCCAAGGGAGAAGTTCCAATGAAGAGAGAGCGAGGTAGATCTAAATGGGTCATACATTTTCTGACGAGGTTCTCCTTCATTAGGAAGTGCCCACAAATAGTGATCAAGGGGATTTCCAGATTCACATTCCCAAACCATGGTCACTTCAAGGCGAAAGGCAGGAGTTTCGAGAAAAGCTCTAGGGGCACCACTTGGAACTTTTAAACTGCAACTGTTAATTAAACTCTCCAAACTTGTCACAAATATCTTGAAATCCTGTGCAGAAAGAGAAACCCTACCATCTGAGTGTTGGATTTGCATGCATCCCGAAACAAGTTGAAGTTTGTCAAGCTTTTCATAAGGGTCAGTAGTCCCAAGTATGTTCCATCTGGTCTCTGTAAAATTCAAGCCATATTTCCCATGTACATAGTTCCTAACCTCATCCCACCAAGGTAAGCTGCGTTCCTTCTTAGGTTGATTTAATAAAACATTGCCATTTGGAGACTTTACACTTAAGTTAGCCCTGCGGAGTGCTACTGTAAATGCATAGCTTATATCAGCAAATGATGGTTCAAAACCCACTCCAAAAGCCACTTCTGCTTTCTGAAAATATAATGGCAAATCAGCATATGTTTTCAGTGGAGGAGTTGTACCACTTGCTGAGCGTAGCATGTAGACCTTCCTCCATCTCCCAATGAAAACATCTGTTTGAATTTGGGGCTGGAAACATGTTGCCTGCAAATAATAGAAGAGTATGATTAAAATAGGAATTGATGAGTATCACGTGTATAAAATGCACATAATTCTCAATGTATGCTTTTATATAGAAATTCGTGATAGATTGGTCGACCAGGACCACAGCATCTGTGGCTTAAGCTAACCTCAAAAGGTCCAATTGAACCAAAAATTGTCATTTATCCAATAAAGCTGACAAGGATTAAAAGCCCTCAATAAAAGTATATGGTCCACGGATAATCTTGCTTAATTAGTACCACCATGTGTAAATATATGGATCATGTGGCCTTCTGGCCTATCTGGAAATCAATTGGACTTTTTGAGTTTGGGCCAAAAAGCTATTTTATTATGAATTTTAGTGGTTCTTATTTGATTCTTTTAGAAGTACAAGGAAGATTGGTCATTTTGTTGTTATTTGTTTAACTTACGTCAAGAATTGAGATACTATTGTTATTTCTTATTGGTCCAATGTGCCAGACCCACGTTATAGTTGAAATTAAAAAAAATATAAATGCGAGAGATTTTTTTTTGAAACATTAATAACTTAATTCCATTAAAACGAGAAGAGAGTACAAGAGAAGGATCCAAGTATAGGAGAGATATACACAGAACCAAGAAGGAGCAGGAAAAGAAACAGGAAAAACAACAAAAAACATGAAATAAAAGAAAAGATACATCAAAAGAATCCACCCATCACAGGATCCAATAAGGAGACCCCTACTCCCCTAACTCCCAAGGCTGGTGAAACGAAAAGATTTCTAAAGCTGGCCTTTGTTTATGAACACCAACTTTCGCTAAGAAGTCTTCTAACAGTTTGCTGATCGAGGTGTATGAGTGAAAGTGATGCACCCGGCCTGCACAACCTCCAAATATCCCTAGCAATAACATACCAACCTCCACAGGGGGAATTTCCTATTACTAGCCCAGGAGATGGCATAAGTCGAGTGACCTTCGATAATGAGATTACCACTCCTAAACCTAGACCGAACCTGAAGTGTTCTCCTTGTTGCTCACAGTTCAGCCTCGTTTGACTCCATTATAGATGCGAGAGATTAGCAGCAAGGGTAGTTCACTGGCTCGTAAGGAAACAGAACTTCTCTCTTGGAGAAGGGAAAGAAAGACAACACCTTGCGTGCTAGAAGACCATAAAGATAGCCAAGTCCAAGAAGCCTAGGACTTGCATGGCTTGAAGCAAGAATAAGTTTAAAAGGTACAAGGCTTTTTTTTATATGCTCCAGTTCTCTGATTTGGAACACCTTGCAACTTTCATCGTTCTTTTGGTAAGTTTACCTTCTCCCCATAATTTTTTAATGACGAAGAACCCCAAGACCCTCGCCTCTCTCCAAGTACAAGGGCATTGGGTAAACTCCGAATGCACGCAACTCCCTGCAAGCCACGTGCATCATGTTACTACGGGACTTGAACCTAGGATGTCTAGTTCCTTCTCTCGATACATTGTTAGGATCCATAACTAAGGGAAGTGCTGACAAGTTGATTTTCATCAATAAGGATTGCATCAATTGAGCATTTTCAAATTGTAGAAAATGGAATTGAAAAATGAGGGTTTTTTTGGGGAGAACATGGGTATCCCTACCCCACATTGGAGGTACAGACCAATCCCACAGATACATGAAACCACCTGCAAGCCTTGTCTATTAGGTAGGCCCAGGAGGAGTCGAACCCAAGACCTTTAGTATAATTATAAAAGCTTAGACCAACTGAGCTACTTGTGCAAGTTATTTGTATGAGGATCCATTTTCTTGAAGTAGAAACTTCTTGTTGTAGAAAAAGGTGATTTGTATACAAGAATGGAAGTTTCCAATCTTAAAACTAAGTGTTACAGAATACAGATAACAAGCAAATGGCCTTCTATAGTTGTACAAAATAGAATCTTCAAGAAAAAACACACTTCCAACTTGTAGAAAATGGGGAGTTTTTATGCAAATGTGCTTTTCAGTAGCACAAAACGGGATTCTCTTACTAAACAAAATGGGGAGCATTTTCTTTCTATATAGAATGGGCATATATTCTGCCTTTAGAAAATAACAATCTTCAAAGAAAACAAGGATATCTAGATGTAGAAAGATTCGTAGGAATTTCACTTTGTAGAAGATACTCATTTTCTTGGTTGTAGAGAATTTTGCATAAAAAGAGATGACCATCCTGAAAATGAGATTTGTATAGAAAATGGGATTTCTGGTTGTTAAAAATTGGTGATGTTTATAATGTGTATTTTCAACTATTATAAGGCATACATGTGTCATGTTGTAAGATTTATATAGATATATGCTCCTATTGTCAGTCCTTATGGCTGATGCAGATGAGAAACCTCCAATAGGTTATATGCATGGGGCTATAGATCATGCGAAAGAAGCAAATATGGGACACCATTGATGGAAGATTGAAAGGACAATTTCATCGTCCCTTAAAAGCAGCAGTGTACTTTCAAAACCTAGAAATCTTTTAAGCCTGACCAGAGATAGTCACCCATTATCATCATCATCAAAGCCACTAACCCTATCTAGAGACTGTCAATGATTCAAAAATAAATGAAGGCCTCTTTGATTGCACACAGAAGATACCTTCATTTGAAAAGTCATGGTGATATTGTTGAGGAAATTGCAAGCTACAAAGAAGCAGTTGGCATATTTGGAAAAGATATGATAATTAGGAAAAGATGCAATTGCATCCTGGCTTGCAATGATGCAAATATAAAAGTCCACACTTGTTTATGATAATGGAGTTAACACTAAAAAATAGCAATTGTCTATTGTCCCGCTACATGGTGGAGAACATTCAGGATCTTCAGTACTACTACATATTTTGAGAAAGTATTTAGCAATAAAGCTTGCCAATAAAAGTTTTTTTTTAATTTTTGGTGCAGATCCACACCAAAAAGAGAAACAAATTGAAGAAAAAAGATTGAACGAGTTAGTATCTAAAACATTTGGCAGAATCAAAAGCTGAGAAAACACCACTTCAACCTTTCTAGATTTGATCTAATCACATTAGATGAAATTGATAAATGCAACAAATATGTAAAGAAATGCATTTTTGAAGTTGAAGATTTGACATGGGGGGCTGTTGCAGAGGTAGCAAGGACTAACATTCTTTCCTACACAACATACTAGATCAAGAGAACAAAAGACAATAGAAGAAAGCCAAACTCCCAAATAAAAGAGAAACACATGACAATGAGGAATATACTGCGTACATTGACAAGTCAGCTGATGATAATGATAGCATTACAGGTACACACAATGAGGATGGAAGAACCATGGAATTAACTTCATTTTATTTGTTTGTTTGAGTTATAGTTTTGATGGGGATTAGAATTGGATGGATGAGTGATCAACAACATTTTCATGTTGTTTTTTTTTTTAATATAATGGTGACATGATCATGTGAATGGTGATTTATTTTTCAGTTTTAAAATCTTCATATTTGGTTCTATATATCTTAGGCTTTTGTTCTCAACTTCTTATAGTACACTTCTGTGCTTTTGCATTTGTAAGCCCTTTTTTTAATTGGGTTTTTTTTTTGTAAATTGGTTCCTATATTTCTAATTAATTGTAGAAAAGTCTTTCTATTTTTATATTTTTTTATTTTTAGAAAAGTCCTCAACATTTTATCCATCAATCCCACTAAGCCCCTGACGTTAAATAAGTGACAAATCTGTTAGTGAGAAGATGGATGTCGTCGTCTTAAACACTTAAATGATGAAAATATCCCATTAACATTTTAAAACATCAAAATGCCCACTGTGGGCAATTTACTCCTTTCACCCCTAATTCCTCTCCCAGACTTCCACGATGCATAGTCTCCCTTCTATACCGTCCCTCAAATTTGGCCCTCATTCTCCTGTATTTACTCTTATATTTGTCAACCAATACAAAAGAAATGTTCTTTGAAAAGAAGAAAATATAACTGACTTTATAAATTCTAAAATGCCCTTTTTTTTGCAAAACTTTTTTTTTTTTTTAAGCAATAACATTGAAAATTTCATTAAAACAAAAAGGAGGTACAAGAACAAAGAATAGGACCTAAAAGGATTAGATCACAAAAACAAGATAAACAACAAGAAAAGGAGAAAACAAAACATTTTTTTTGCAAAACTTTTAGTTAAGAAGCTGGGTGAACCTCTCAACCCAATTGGAGGAATTTCCTGTGTCTATAGGTGAAAAAGATGAACTTTTGTGGACAGGTGACTCACCGGGCTCATTTTCTGTAAAACAATTGGTGGAACTAGGCCTGGGGAAACATCACAATGAAGATCCTACATCTAGGCTAGTTTGGATTGGGTTGTCCCCTCCAAGAGTTCAAGCCTTTGTTTGGTGTACATTGAAGGGTAAGGTCCTTACCAGAATGGAGCTGAAGAGAAAGGGTATGATGAGGGATGGGGAGGGATGGGGAGGACTTCAGTTACCCATTATGTGGTCACCCTGAGGAGGATGTTGATCACCTTTTTTTGTTAAATGTCCTATTGCTAGGAGTCTATGGGTAAATTTTGTGTCGTTTTGGGGCTTCTTGGGTTTTTGGTCCGAACTGTTAGGGGGTTGTGGAGCCATGGGTGTTGTCGAAATTTAACCCAAGGAAGGCGGCAGCCTGGCTGATGCGGAGCATTTTGGAACATATGAATCATCAATTTTATTTTTGTTACTTATTTGGCTTGATGTATTTTTTTTTTATTTGAGGGTACTTTGTTTTATTTTACATTTAGGGGTATTTTCGTCATTTTGTTGGTGTGTTTATTATAAATACATTATAAGCCTCTTTAGGGCAATCAGTTGATGAATGAAATTGAAGTTTCTTTCTGCTTGTGCAACAAAATTACTTGGGAGCGATTCCTTTGGCGTGAGGCCCTTCTTTTGGCGTGAAGCCTAGCGTGAGGCTACCATCCTTGCATCTTCTTCTAGGTATGATTCTTCCTTTTCTCTTCTCCCCCTTTTTTTTTTTGGGTACCCACGAACCCATCCAAGCCCAGATCCCCATTGTCGTTGCCTCCCAAGGTCCACCCCATCTCGTCATTACTTTCCTTAACCCATACACTTGTCGCCTCCCATGTTAGAGACACTTAGCCTTACCGTCCCCCTCTCCTAGGCCTTCTGGCCTTGTCGCAGCCACAATCCCTCTTTATTTCACCGTAGCCTTCCATATATTGCTGCCGTAATCCCTAGTCCCCTCCTCATTTCACTTCGCATGTTTGTATGGTCCCATTTACCTTTACCGTAACCCCCTATTCTCCTTTTCCTTACCCATCGTGTCTTCCTTCTTTTCAATTTCCTCATTTAAAGCACATGTTGTTTAAAACCATATGTTTTCAATTAAAGTCATATATGTGTTCAATTCATTCAAAGCTATTTCACCATTTTATTAAATCTTGCATGTATTTGTTTACATCAAATTCTGGGGATGTCTTGCGTGATTATCTGTGATACATTTTATATTAATTAATTATATTTATTAATTGATTAATTAATTTCAGCCCATTTTAGCTTTAGGGTACATTATTTTATCCCTTTTAATTTGTAGGAAACCACATTTAGGCATTTAGGGTTACCCTATTAGTTGTCCTGCATCATTGGCACTAAGTTCCAACTACAATACTCTTAACCCTGTGGAAAGAAAGAAATGCGTGAATTTTTTAAGGAAAATCAAGTAAGATCAATGACCTGCTCCAAAGGGCTAAGTGGAGACTTTATGTCTGGCTACTCTCTGGAGAAGATTTCAAAGGACTCAAACCAATGGATTTCATGTCGTCTTGGGAGGGGTACATGAGTGGTTGTACTAGAAAGTTAAAAACTTGTGTCAAATGGGCGGCTCCTCCTCGTGGTGTAATGAAATTCAATGTCGATGGAGCTGCTAGAGGTAAGCCGGGGCAAGAAGGCATTGGAGGAGTTAAGGATTTCAGGGGGGAATTTGTACTTTTTTTTCACTGAAGATGTAGGTATTAGAGGTATTAGAGATTCAAATGAGGCAGAATTGCTTAGTCTCAAGAGGGCTCTAACTATCTGGAGAGCTTATGGGTGAGGCCCACTTGTTTTAGAAGGAGACTCAGGAAATGCAATTAATGGGCCAAGGGACTCAAGCGACCTTCTTGGAAGTTGATTACCATAGCAAGGGAAATAAGGGCTTTAGCTTCGGGACTGGACGTTTCCTTTGTCGAAGTGAGTCGTTCAGCAAATAGGGTAGCGCATTTCTTCTCTAAGTTTGGAGTCCACAACTTAGGCTTCGGGGTCTTCTTTCTTAGAGCTAGTGGAGACTTGTTTTGGGTTTCTACTTTGTCTTATTTTATGGGGGGATTTGGTTTCGCTTGTTGGTGGTCTCTCTCTCTTAGACCTCCTTTATAGTTTGTATTGCTTACTTTGTTCTTGTTGTTTTTATTTTAATGAAATCTCTTTTTTACCACCCAAAAAAAAAAACTTTTATTATTTGATTTTAATTTTGTTCTTCTCAATTAATTTATTATATCATATTGACTATTATTTTTCATTTCATTTGAGAGGGAGCATAAAAATTTCACATACTATGGAGTAATATAAAGCACATTTTAACCAGGGCTTATCAATGATAATGAAAATAGATTATTTTGAAAAAAGCTACATTTGCATATATGGCCTATAAAAATCAATTTGATTAAATCAATCAAATCATAGTTTTAAAAACCACAAAATTTAAGGATTAAAAATAATTTGATGTGATCTAAAATTTGTCGGTTTAAAAGTATGACTATTTTTTAATAATTAAAATTTTATCAATAAAAGAAAAATATGACAAACACAAGAAGAAATTGCAAAACAACTCTTAAATTCATGAGCATGGTGTTGTGGGACCCATGCATGGATCACCAAGCATGTCCTAAGATTAAAAAAATCCAAGTAATGAAGAAAATAATAATAACAAAGTATTGCATCTGGGTTTGAAATACCCTTGTTCCGTAAGGGGAGGGCGTTGGTGGGAGAAAAATTAGCGAGGTTGGGCGTGGGTGTTCCTTATCCCACATCACCTATGAGGAAAGAGTCGCCATGGTATATTTGAGGATGCCTCCCTAATTCTAGCACAAGGCCTTTTGGGAGCAACCTTGAGGTTGGCTTGCCAATGCAAAGCCGTGCTAGCCCCTGTGGGCCCAAAGTGAACAATATTGTGCTAGCGGGACATGACGTTACAAATGGTATCAGAGCACGGTTCAACTCTCGGCCTTGAGTGTGGGCCGATGTGTTGTACACAAAGCCGAGGGCGGCTATGGCTTTAAGGGGGGTGGATTGTGATACCCCTGTTTCGTAAGGGGAGGGCGTTGATGGGATAAAAAATAGCTAGGATGGACGTTCCTTATCTCACATCGCCTATGAGAAGAGAGTTGTTGTGGTATATTTGAAAATGTCTCTCTATTTCTAGCACAAGGCCTTTTGAGAGCAACCTTGAGATTGGCTCGCCAATGCAAAGCCGTGCAGGCCCCTGTGAGTCCAAAACGGACAATATTGTGCCAGCGGGACGGCGTGTTATAGGGTTGAATTATTTGATTAGTAATCAAAATGATTTTTACCTACATCCAAAGTTAATGATCATGTGCATGTATCACTAGCTCATAACCCATAATAAATAAATATTAAGAATCAATTTTTTCCTTTGGTAAAAGCAAGCCTATACCTAAAAAATATCAGGTTAGAAGTTAATCAAGTAATCATTCCACTTTGTAGTTAAATCATTTCATCCAGCAGAGTTTATACTAAGGACTCAATAGACACATGCACATTGGCGGGTTTACTACTACAATTTAAAACATTATTTTGTTGATAAGCAAATGTACTATAAATTTATAACTAAAAATGTGTCATACATTAGCCTTATTGAATATTTTAGCATACATATTTGCACTACTCATGGACGACTTAACATCAGGAATCCAAGATGAAGTGCTTTGGTTTATGCTTTTTGCATATGTGTAATATTAATTTCTTTTTAGAAATGGTTCATATATTAATAGATAAAAGCACCAGAGGTGCAAATACAGAGAAATATGATATAGTATTAATTAGTGTGATGAAACAACAACTTAATGCAAGGCTAAATTTGTGGAGAAGAACGTTGGAGTCAAATAATTTAAAAATTAGTAGAGCTAAAACAGAATACATGGATCTAGTGGGTTAGATGATAGTGAGGGCAACCCGGTAAACATAAGAGACAACTTAATTCCACATTGTGATAAGTTCAGATACTTGGGCTCTGTGGCAGAATCTCAAGGAGGTTTTGACTTGGATATAACTAACAAGTTAGGAACAAGGATAGGCAAAATGTAGATGAGTTAGTGGAGTCATGTGCAACAAATGAGTCTCCCTTCACCTAAAAGGACGATTGTGATACTCCTGTGTTGAGGGCGTTAGTGGGGGAAAAAATAGCCAGGTTGGGCGTTACTTGTCCCACATCTCCTATGAGAGAGAGTTGGTTGTGGTATATTTGATGATGTCTCCCTCCTTCTAGCACAAGACCTTTTGGGAACAATTTTCGGGTTGGTTCACCAAAGCAAAGCCGTGCGAGCCTGTGTAGGCCCAAAGCAAACAATATTGTGCTGGCGGGACGGGACATTACAAATGGTATCAGATAGGCAAAGAGTTGAATAATGAAAAGTGGGGGCTTATAAGAGAGAGCACCCCGTCCGGCCCAAGAGAGAGTTGGGCATGTGGGAAGAGTGGAAAAGGTCTCACATCGCCCAGGGACTTGGAAAAGTGGGGGCTTATAAGAGGGAGCACCCCTCAACCTAGCACAACGCATTTTGAGCCTGAAAATGAGGCTTGGACCCAATGCAAAGCCGTGAGAGGTTTTTTTAGCCCAAAGCGGCCAATATTGTGTTAGGGGGGACGGCTCGGATCATTATAAATGGTATCAGAGAACGGTTCAACTCTCTGCCTGTGTGGGCCCTCTACCTGTATGGTGACTTTGGCTTTAAGGGGGTGGAGAGCACCCCTCACTTAGCACAAGGCCTTTTGGGCTCAAGGGTGAGACTTGGACCCAATGCAAAGCCGTGCGGGTCCTTGGGGCCCAAAGCGGACAATATGGTGTTGGGGGTCGTGTCGTCACAACGATTTTATAAAATAGCTATTGAATCTACAATCCTAAACTTAGTAGAGCATTGAGCAACGAAAAAAAAGACAAATAAACAATGGAGATGCATATGCTATGTTGGATGAGTGATTTAACTCTAAAGGATAGAGCTAGAAAGGAACACAATAGAGATAGTTTAAAGATAACTCCGATAGGCGACAAATTGAGAGAAACACGTTTGAAGTGGTTTGGTCATGTTAGTAGAAGACCAAACACATCCTCAATGCGTAGAGTTGAGACGCTGTAAATCGAAGGCATTAGGAGGAGGGGTGCTTTGAAAACATGAAGGGAAGAGAGAAAAAATGACATGTTAGACTGTAAAGTAACTAATGGTATGGTTTACAATAGGGTCAATCGAAGAACTCATAAAGCCAACCCCAGATAGATGGGATGCTAGCTGATGATAATGATGATGATGAGTATAAAGTGATGATTTAGGCAGTCAATATAGAACTATTAATTTTCTAAATATTGTGCCAAAATAAAGTATCTTATGTTGTTAATAAAAGTTATATTTGGTACATGATCTAGATTACAACATATAAATGGTCAAAAATATAAATAAACTTAAAATACAACAGAATTTTAGACGATTAGTATTCCACTGTGGGTTGTGAATGGGAAGAGTTTGTTAACCATTCACACTTCTTTGAGTGGTGAACAAATTCCAGGGCATTCTGAAATTTTATAATTTATTTGGGGTATTCTTGTCATTCAAGTGGCTATGTTAACAGCATGCACCCTCTAACTAACAGATGTATAAATTAGTTAACGTCATGGATAACCGGATCAAATGTTAAGGACCATTATACAAATTTCAAAAATATGAGGACTTTTCTATCAACATACAAAAAAATATAGCACATATATCGCATTGTTAGTTAATAATGACCCAAATAAGAGATGCAAACTCATTAAAATGTTAGAAATAGTTGAGTAGCATTGCATTTTGTTCATATTGGTGTAATAAGTATACATAAATTAAAAAATGAATTTTCCAAAATATCTGAAGTGCAATTAGAAAAACTAAACCTACACCTAGACATGTGAATTACATTTTAGGCTCCAACACCTCTTGCACGTTGAGTGCACCTTGTGCCTTGATTACTATGCTCAAATTACAACTATGCTGCCGGTACCAAGTGGCTATGTTCATAACTCATGACATATAAACTAAAACTGACACAAGCACTTCCTAGAATTAAACAACAGAGTACAAGATGGAACAAAAGTAAGAGCATTACCTGCTGTGCCATCACAACACTACCTTCACATTTACCACCAGTTGCAAAAAGAAGTGGAAATGTATAGTTTCTTATATGGACAGCTAGAGAGCCAGTACGCAGAAGAACATTTCTTCCAAGAAGCCGAGAGAATGGTATTTCATTCACTGAACATACAGGGTCAAGCTTCTTTATCAACTCAATCATTCCAGTGTCACCACCTTCAATTTTTGTCAAGGTCACATCCAATTCTGTAGCACGGACAGAAATAAGAGAAGTTCTGGAAGCACTTAGTTTGAAACCAGCCTGGAAGCCAGTCCTGCAGGCACCTGAACCTTCTGAAGAAACAAGCTTCTTACATGCCTCATAGTAAGAACGAAATGCCTGCTTATGAACTTCTTCTTTGAATTTTTCTACAGATGAACTATCATGGACATCAATCTCAATTCCATCATGGTGGATTTTCTTTTGAGAACACAATTCATTTTGTTCAGCAGTCCCTGAATTCCTTGTTACTTCAGCAATCAACTCATCAAGAATTTTCAACCGTACATCTAATTCACAGACCACCTTCTTCATCAACTGGTAGTGTTCATCAAGCCACCCCTGTATTGGCTCTTCCTCAATATCAGCAGTGATTTTTCGTATGCTGAATCTGACACGTCCTACTTTTGTAGATTTAGGCTTTTGCTGTTTTGAGCTTTCTTTCTTTATAGGAAACAGAATAGCAGTTTTAGCAGCAGATATTAGCTTCAAACCTCGCTGCATATCCTCAACAGCATCCTCAATAGCTCGTAACTGCAGCCTATAAGGCATGCAAACATGAATGTCAAGGCCTTGAATAACCCAATCCCATGTTGTCCCAGCCTGTACTTTAGAATCAGAACTATTTGAACTTGAGATGTTAGGAACACGAGAGATTTGCATCCGACTACTTTTAAATACCCTGGCTTCATTTAAGCTGAGCATAAGCCCCTCAAGTAGTACTCCTATCCTGGCATTTTCAGAGAAGATAGATTGCACTTGAACAATCGCCTCTACTCCATCTCCGACTTCTGCAGATATACTCAACATTTCCACATCAATGGCAAAAATAGAGTCCTTTTTTTTATGTTGCTTATCAGAACGTATGGGGTCAACAACAGCCTCTTTATCTAGTTCTGTATTCCTCCCACCCAAATTTTCTTCCTTTATTTCAGTATCAAGTCCCCGAAGCTTCTGATTGTAAACCAGAAATCTCAAACGCAAGATCAATTCATATATTGACAAATGTACATCAGGCTCCCACCTGACACTGATATCAGTTGCACTGAAAAGAGAACAGATAGCAAGCTCATTATGTCCACCTGAACGGCGGACAAATTTTGCATTCTGCATATCAAATAAAGTCACTTTCGCATCAGGCCTATCTTCCTCAGAATAGGCCTGGTAGATAGATCTAGCTCTTTCTAGTTCCATCTGTGTGGATTGCTTTTCCTTGTTCATGCACAAACTGAAATGGAAAATGTCAAGACAAATTGAGTATTTCAGGTTTTGGCATCCATTGGAGATTGTTGATCCTACATTTGCCGTTCGTGGTGTTCCATCAGCAGATATGGTGATTATCCTTACTCCACCTTGTGATCCATAATTCACACGCTTGGGATCTGAAACTATTGCATTTTCCACACCCACATCCCCACAGAAATTTACAGAACACCTTTCCAGATTAAATTTCACAAGTCGGGTCCCTTTTGCTGCCGATTTTCCTGAATGACCTACCTTGTTTGGTGTCTTTCTTTTTCCAGAAGCAGATAAACTCTTTAACAGTGATTGGAAGGACATTGCAGTTGATACAAGAGATTCAATGCGCTTGAAGCTTAAGTGAACACCCATGCCAGTTACATCAACAGAGAAAACCAATTTCAGTTTACCAGGATCATGTTCCCCAGGTGATTCCACTTCTTTCTGCCCCCAATCCAGACTCATCCGTGCTATATGCATCAAGGATTCCGAATTTGTTTCCACAGCAAAGAGGCTTTCCTTCAAGCATTCTTGATATTCATCAGCCAAGTGCAAATGTAACTCACCAAGTTCAGTGTGTACTGCAATACCCGCATTGGCTATATTATTTGCAAATATATGTGACGATTGAGAACACCCCTGCATCAAGAAAATTATTAATTCAATGCCTATTCACTATAATCCCAAAGAAGGAAGTGACATCGACTGTACGTTTCCAATCTAGATTTCAGCAACATGACTGATTTACTTCTCAATAAGAGCAACATTATTAAACCCACCATGGAACCATCATTCTTGAACACTACCAACACAATCACCCTACACCACCATGCATCAGGACAAGCTAAAAATTTAGTTTGAACTTCGAACAAAGCTGAACCACATGATGAACTAATTTGACTTCCAAAGCCCATTGAACTAACCCAATGAATTTCCACCTTCAGATAAAGTTGAAATTTTGAAGGCCTTAAAAAACAAGACTTCACTCATTCAATCAAGATAAAGTTTTAAAGGCACTATATACAAGGCAACACGTTTCAAACCCACCCATCCATGTGGGTCCAAATGGGGCTATCGGGCCATTATATATATGAAAATCACATGATTAACTCAACTTCAGTTTGTGGGGTCAATCAAATGTTTTAGCATAAAAATCCGACAGTATATGTCACTCCAATCGAAATCAAAGTTCGGATATAACCAATGCATATAAGTTGAACTTCAGTTGGAATTGGACCCACCTTTGGGTTGATCTTCAACATTAACAAATTTTCGTTACATATGAAACTCATGAAAACATTTACAGAATGTGAGATCTTTACTACCACGAGATTAAAGAACAACCCCCCTTCTCCTTTTCTTGAAATGATAACACAACACTTGCATTTTTTTGGGAGTTAATCATGTGTTTTACGCATGACCAATTCAACAGCAAGTCACTCCAAGCGATATCAAATTTAGAATGTAGAATATGTATGTGCGCAGTGGTGATAGGTGTGGGGGTCAGTGGTCAATTGGTCATAGATTTTGTAAATGGAAGCAGAAGTTTACAAGGTGGAATTATAAAGAGTGAATACATGCATGCACACATATACATACATGCATGCATGCAAATGTGCATAACAATTATGCAAGCATGTATTTGTGTTCAGAAGTATGATGCAACAAGAGGGTCAGGTCCTGTCCAGGTGAAATAAGGACCTCCCACTTTGGCCTTCTTATGACCAGCCCAACCACCTTAATACCCTCCCACATCCCTCCCTGCTCTCCATCAGTATGTTGTTAGATGTCCCAATTGAACACATATACAACTAATATACACAATTGGTCTAGCACAAAGATAACAGCACTCAATAACTACGAATATTGGCAACTCAAAAGACACAGCGGTCAAATGTGCATCAATTGCTATGCCTAAACAATGAGCTCCCCAATCCATTGTCCCCAACCCATGATTTGAACTCAGATAAGAAGGTACCACAAGAAGTGGTTTTAGTAGCATAAAAGGGAGAATGGCCCCATTGTCATGGTGATAACTTCAGTGCGTGTAATATGCAAATTTCATTTGTGTCACACACACATGTATACATACATACATATATACATGCATACATATATTATAAAGATACAGGGTGCTTGTACATACATATTTTATAAGGAAATGGGGTGCTGTTTTTTTTAATAATAAGGATATAGGGTGCTTGAGGAGCAACCTGGCGTCAACACATGCATACTCTAACATAAGATAAGCGACAGAGCAATCCCTAACCAACAAAAGACTCAAACTATTCCAACATGACCATGATTTTAGTTTAAATCCTCCATTTTTATCATTCTATGGTGGTAACTCAAGCACACATTCTCTCTTTGACAATTTATCGAGTCCAATTGGTTATAGTACATTAGGAATTCAACTTCCTTCTGGTGGCGGTTCAGCCCAGCTACATATGTATTTGATGGTTGGATGTAAAATTTTTAATGTTAGGCTTTACATGGTCCAAAATTCGTTTGAATTGATAATCATAACCACTGAAATAAGTAAAGGTTTTTTATTAGAAGGTAATATCGTACAAATTGAGTTGGTGCAAAAATTTATTTTCAACCAATTGAAAATATTAACATTTTAATTAGGTTTTAAGAGGAGAAAGGTTGATACTCACACTTTATTTTCATTTAAAATAAATTTTATATTTAAATTTATTTAAATATGGTGTTGTGTCCCCATGTTCTATTTTTTTTAGTTTGCCAAGTCCGACCATCTTGCATCCGTGTCAAATTCTAACACTCACACCCATACCCGTGCAACTTAGGTCTTTACCCAACATTCTAGCCTTTCTTAATATGAATTTTCCTATTTTAGTATGAATATTTCTCAAGTCACCTATTTACTGCATAAGCACTTCTCATACAGGCCTTTTCCAAATATGGGTATCTGGTTCTCTTCTTTGTAGAAGTTTAGAAATCCAATATAAGACAAGTCAACTCATATACAATCCTAAAGCTGAAAAAAAATCCACAAAGCAAGCAAGTACACCAAGATTCTATGTGTACCATCCTATGGAGCCCACTTGAGGCTGTTCGTTTCCATTAATTATCCTCTACACCCACTAAATGTTTTATGATTTTATCAATGATATTCAATCCAACGGTTAGGATTGCATCAAATGGACATAAAAAAAGGTTGGACCTAAGTTTAAAATAGAAAATAACAATTTCAATAGTCTAGATTTACCATAAAGTGGACACCAAATGGGGCCCTTGTGCCTGTACAAAAAAGGCCAGGTGTTTTGTAGTTTCCCCTCTCTCTCTCTCTCTATATATATATATATATTCACCCACACGAGCTCACATTTCCACCAGCAAGTGCAAGTAAAAACATTAGCCGTCTGATTCCAACAACAATCATAATAACTTCCCACCGTAGTTTCCCAAAACCAACTTAAAACCCACCTACCACCACCTCTCTCACATTCCACAGCACAAACCACAAACCATCTCTCTCTCAATCCACGGCACAAATCACAGAACTCAAACCTTCATATGATTTTGACCTAAAAAGTAACATATGGACAACACAAACTCAATTTTGATGTCTACTGCTGTTATCTCAGGTTTTTCTTTCCAATTTTTGCTGCTTTTTTTCTAATCTCATATTTAAGATGAATTACATAATGGGATTTCCAAATTTTAAAATCTATTAGAATACCAAGTGACCTGATGCGGTGCATAGAGGCTTTATTTCAAGTTGAAGTTGCCGTGTGTTTCTTTCTTTTATTTCAAGTTGTTATTTTCGTTTTTAGTAAGGGTATTATTGTAATTTCCAGATTTCCTTATTTAGGGGTATTAGTAGTTATATAAGCCTCTCTTTTGTAAACAATACACGATGCAAAGAAATAAAATTTGAGATTTACGGAAATCCCTCGTTCCGGCTTGGTTTTGGCGAGAGGCTTGATTTTGGTGTGAAGCCCTTCTCCTCCGATCTCTAGGTACTCCATCTTCTTCTTCTTCTTCTTCTCTCTTTCTTCTTTCCTCTCTTTTCTTTTCCTTTTATTCCTTCTCCTTACCTGCCGTGACTCCCAAAATCCCCAACCCCTTTTGCCACTGCCCCAGATCTCTTCCATTATTTTCGCCCAGCCCCTACACCCTTCATACTGCCTCTGTTCTTCTCCAGAGACCCCTCCCTATTGCTGCCACCCCATCCACAGTTCCCCTTCACGGCCGTATACCCTCCTTAAGCCTTCATCCCTCTTAAACAGTCTCTTATTGCTGTTCTGAACCCCTTTCCAGCCTTCAATATCTCCAACCACAACCCAAACAGTCCTCCATACTGCTGTCCTATACCCTTTTAGATCCTTATTTATCCCAAACAGACTCCGCTGCCCTTACCTTAACCCCTACAACTGTTGTCCCATTCTTTTCCTTATTGTTACCCCATACAGCCAACTTGAAGCCTTTCATGCTGTCCCACTCTGTTTTAAACGCCACTTTGATATCATACAGTCATACCCAGCAGCCTTATTGGATGATAGTTTGTAGTGTTTGTGAGATCTAATAAGTCACTCTGTTCTGAAAGGCCTTCTACTAGGAATTGTAATCAGATTTGGATTGTGCTATAATTGTTCACATTAAATTCCTAGAATTTCACGCTAGTTTGTGGTAGATTTTATTATTCAAATTGTTATTATTAATTTTAATTTTAATTTTAATTTCAGCCTCATATTTTGTTTTACATTGGTTTCTAATTACATCTTAGTCACATTTAGGCTTCAAGGTTACCCTTTGTCTTGTCCTGTGTCAGAAACAGTGTCGAATTTTGACTTGGTTACGTACTTTACAAATTCAAATCACCGATTGGGCTTTCGATTTTGGGTTTTGGAATTTTTTTAAAACAGAAAAGCAGTTTTCTTTTTTTATTTAATCAGATTCCAATTTTCCAAAATTGTTTAAAATCAAAAACCCATTTTCAATTTTTTTTTTTTAAATTAACTTAGATTGTGGTTTTCAATTTTGAACAATTTAGTTTAAAATATGGCTTATTTCTGAAATTAAATTAGATTTGAGGGATCTTTGAGCTCAAAAAGGTAAGAACACTCAGATTTAAATTTGAAAGGTTGATGGTCCGAATCTCCCAAGATCCATTACCTTTTATTAAAAAAAAAATTCTACATGTGATGATTTATCGGATAATATGATTAACCGCGTTGTTAGAACCTAAATTTATTTTTATTAAAAAAAAAATCCTAATCCGAATTAGGATGAGAAATGGCTAAAGAAAATGCCAGATGCTATGATTTTTGGGTATTAAAAATTCATTTTCTTTGGTAATTAATTAAAAAATCATTTTCTTTCAAGTGATTTTTGGAGCTTACCGAAGGTGGGTTTTGGACTCGTCTACAGAGAGAAGGAAGAAAGTTAAAAAGGGAGGGAGGAGATAGAGAGAGAGAACCACCCCACGTGAGGGCTTTTGCTTTTTTTCCTTTTTAATAATCTCTCTCCTTTAATAAAGTGGTTCTGGAAACCAGAGTGGAAACTGATTGTAGCAATTCATGGAGTCAAACGGTCCACATTTTCACCCACATTTGCTCGCAGAAATGCAAGCTTGTATGGGTGAAAACGTATATAGCATAAACCTTTATAAATATATAACTTTATGTTATTTTAGAATTTTAAGAAAAAAGAATAATTTTCTCATTTGGCCAAATCTGACTTTAAGTAATGCTTTCACTTTTATATTAGACATGATTAATCTAAATTGACACAAAGTAGTTAAAACAGATGGACTTAACTGGGCCCAAATGGTGGACTAAAATCAGAATTTATTATATGTAGATATTGACTCCCTTTAAAAGAGATTATATATTTAATATTAAATTTTAACTATCAAAAAAATCTCTGTCCAAAATAAAAAGGTGTGCCATATGGGAGCCATTTGTGACATATTAGAGGAAAACCAAGCCATTTGTGAAATAGATTAGGGAAAGTCAAATCAAAATCATAGAGGGGAATGAAAGTAAAGAGGGAAGTCAAAAGGCAAAGGATGTGATCTTGGCTAGAAAGTGGAATTTTAGGGCACCTTTCGTCTTCTCACCCTCTTTCTAGCGATAAACAGGCTTTTTTCTCACTCGACTATTCCTCCTTTTCTTCTCGAGTCACAACAACTCACCGAAATCCTCAGCTCTCTCTCTCTCTCTCTCTGAGTTCTTTTTTCTTCATATTGAAACGGAACCATCCTCACCCCATTTCCAAGCATGTTTTGCCCCTGTACGATGTCAAAGCATGCACATGGGGCCTATGCATGTATCCGTGCATCACAAGGTATCTTCAAAGTCTCTCTGAGTTCTTTTTTCTTCATAGACCATTAAAACGGAGCCATCCCCACCCTGTTACCATACACGTTTTGCCCCAGTCCCATGTTGGATCATGCACATGGGGCCTATGCACGTGTTCATGCATCACAGTGTATCTTCAAAGAACAGACAGATTGGTAACAATGAATGGTACTTCATGTACTGATATGCAAGTTGTAAATGACATTAATATCTACATATAAGGTGCATCTCCATGTGTTTGGGTGGACAAGTGGGTCAGAGAGAGAGTGAACAAATACAGTAACTTTCCAATCGCTCAAAAACAGAAGAAACTAATGACAGCAATTATAGTAAGTCAATTTCAAAACTTACGTGGTATAGCGCTAAGTCATCGAGACTGTAAAGCACAATAGTCATTTCTGGGGCAGAGATAGTACACGTCCACATGATAACTTTCATATCACTTTTCTGTGACTTTTCAGTGTTAGTATTCTCATTACGAAGAACCATCCGCTTCTTTTTTGACATGTGAAGGTGCATCCATGGCTTTAATCTGCTCATCATGATATTGCACTGGGTACCACCAAGCTTGATATCTATTTCAGATCTAATAGGAACTGCCGGCTGAAAATAAAATCTCCCTAGTTAAAATATGCAGTCAACATAAAATAATGCAAAAATTGATTCTGCAATGCTACCAGACCCAACCTTTGGACTCAATATTGAGAAAAATTATCCCAATTTAAATTCTTTTTTTTACTGAACCAAGCCGAAATCAGAAATCAGAAATCGGAAATCAAAAGACATTTCAAGCTTTCAAAAAAAAAGGCAGTGCAATTTGTATCCTAGAGTTCATGGGTGAAATTTCTAAATTTCCTGTCATAGCTATTAAAATGCCAGACTGCATATTGTAACCTCTGACTGAAAATATTTCAGTAGTGGGTGGAGCATGATAAAATGTCTATGGTATCTAAGAAATGCATGAGAGGAAAGTATTCATAGGTTATGAGAAAGGATCCAATCTGACTGTATAATTAAAATAACAGACATATCTGACAAGTATATGAAAAAAAATATCACAAATCAAATTCATGAATAAGAAATGGTAGCATGAAATAATATACATCGACCCAAGACAAGCTCTAATACCAAATATGATGCAGGACAAGTCAAAATATTAGAAACTCTAGATCTAAATGATATACAGAGGCCCTATATCAAAATACAAAATGTGTATGGTGAATCCTAAAATGACATGCAACCTTTATCCATGATTCACATGAGATGTTAGAGAGACAAATTAATATTAAACGAAAAATAAAACAAAAGCTAAGACACATTCACACACAAATAATCAAAGAGATTTATAAAGACATGACACATATACATAAAGCTTTCTTTCAAGGTTATATTGCTAGCCTTTAATGCAAAATCCCTCAAAAGACTATTTAAATCATACAAACCATGTCCTAGGTCTTCTAGATTTAAAAATCAGTCGCACAAGGGATGAAATAGGATGGCCACCTAGGATTTGCCAAATGAATTAGGGATTGTAATTTTTTTTCCAATTCTTGGGCAAAGCTAAGTCTCAAACAGGGTAAAACAATAAATTAGGGTTAGATCTACGAGTCTAAGATAGGTTTCTAGAGGTTGGGATGCGAAATAGGGCAAAACAAGCACAAAACGGGTCTGTCCATACGTTCGTACAAACTAGTGGGTCCCGGTGGGTCTTTGGTGGCTGATAGTGGGGTTGGGTCCTGGTTTGGTAAGGTTTAGGGTTTGGATGAAAAATGGACAAAAATAAGGTGTAGAAAGAGGGAAAAAGTGGGAAAAATAAGAGAAGAAAAGGGAAGGAAAGAAAAAGAGATAGAGAAGAAGAATAAGGATTTTTACCTTGAGTCACACAAGGTTCCTTGATCTCACAAGGAAGCAGAAGGAGTCACACCAGATCTGTAGATGGGGAAAACTTGAATTTCTTCATTCATTCACTCATCATATGTTCATACATTCATTGCTCCTTCAAAAGTGTCTCTTACAACTATTTATAAAAAAAAAGGAGACTCTTTTAAAACCTTAGATGCATGTGACTTAAGGCACACATGTGGACAATCTAAAATCATAAAAACAAATACAAGTCTATCACAATCTTGGAACCATATAAACTAGAACAATATGATATTGATAAAAGATAACCAAAAAAAAAAAAAAAAATGCTCGGATGATGTTGGATCAACGATTAGATCGATCCAATCCATAAATGAATGACTCAGATGATGTAAATCGATGAATCAAGCCAAATCTTCAAATCCTTGCTTGGTCAAAGTACAATCTGGGCTATCCATGGCTAGATTTGTCTTTATCCATGGTCGGATATATTAAAAATACGCACAAAATCATCATCCAACCATGTTGAGGAAAAATCTAGATTTTGATGCATCTTTCTTCGATGGGATCCCATGATGTCCTCATCATACCTGGTGTAGCATGCCTCTAAGCAATGTTTGTTATAGATCCACAAATAAGAAACACAATGAGAGGTAGCAAACAAAGGAGCAAATGCAAGTAGAGGACAAAGGATAAAGATGAAAAGTGCGAAAGTACAAATCTATAAAAGAGGACATCAATACAAGCATGCACTCGTGTTGGTTGTAGTACTAAAAAATGGTGATGTTTCCCGATGTAGCATACCACAAAACAATGTAGTTAAAGACAGCTGAATGAGAAATACTCTAAAATGTATCAATCAATAGAAACAAATAAAATAGTGTTGTAAGGGAATGACACAAAAATTGAACAAAGTGACAGAACTATCAAAAAAGTTGAACATGAAGACAAATATGCATGTGTACTGTAATACCCTGGCCCAAATTAAGCGTAATTCGTTTAATAAATCCTTCTTAGATCGGTTAATCTCGAAGATTACAGTAGGGCTTTGCGAAAAGCCCAGGTGTGGCCCAATTTAAGTTTAAAAACTCAGTGATCCAACTCGTCCAGCTGGAAGGGCAAAATGATAATTTACCATTCTTTGATATTATTTTATTATTTATGCCATTATGTGATTACTATTGAATGATATTATTTTCCTTAATTAAGGATTTCTATTTCTGATTTCAGAATTATTTTATTTTTCAGAAAATGGTATTTTAAAACCGCCCGAAAAGACCCCGAAAAGGAGAAATAAATATTTTTAAATGACTTTAGAAATGAGAAAATTTTTGAAACAAGCATATTAATTTAGACCATTTTATTTCGGTCTAGTTTATTTCTTCGAACCCCGAAAATGAGGATTTTAATTCATTTTATTTGACACAAGTTAAATTAAGTAAATAGTGTCAAATTATGAATTTTGTTTAAATCTATGGTCTTTGATAAATTTTAAATCCCCAAATTTTTATGATAATTAGAGTTTTTAAAACCCAACTTATCTGTCAAGTTGGATTAAAATTATTTAAGCGTTTTAAACCATATTTTAGTCAAAAATCAATTTTTATCAAAAATGGACCTATTTGCAAAAACCAAAAGTTAGCAGGGAGGACTTATTTGCAAAGAACAGTTTCATTGTTCGTTAATGTTGGGACGTCAGCCAGCCGCTGCATGCAGCGCCGGTTGGCCATCGCCCATTGCTCAGCTGCTCTATAAATTGCCCCTCCTCTCAGCTGGTTTCACCCCCAGATAATTTCCATCTCAAATCCCCCTGTGGAAACCAGACCAAACTCCCTCTCCCTCTGTCTGTTTTCCAAAATTTTCTTGACCGTAGCTTAAAGAGGAAGATTTTTCAAAGTCAGGATTTTCAACTCAGGAACCGAAGCGAAGGTATTTTTTGTATTCATTTTTAAATTTCAGCGGTTTAGAATCAAGAAAGAGCAAATTTGACTGAGTTTTGAGTGAGTAAAATGGATTTGAAGTTTAGGAAAAACCATGGATTTCTTGTATCTCTTTGGTTTTGATGTTAAAATCGGATGTTTTAATCACAGTTAAAGTTTTAATTCATTCCCTAAGGTAAGAGGACTCACTGAGGAGTCCATCTGACCGGTTGGATGTGAAAATCAAATCCAGAAAACCCACTGCTTCTGGATTCGTATTTCACTCTCTGTTAGGCGTCACTATTTGTTGTTGCAAACAGAGGAGGAAGACGACTCTCGGACGGTCCGAGAGTTGTGCTTTGGACGGTCCGAGGGTGACCCCTTCGGACGTTCCGAGCTTCGACTCGAAGTTCTGAAGTGTCCAGAGGCTAACCGTCGCCCGCCTTTGCTCCGGATCATTCCGAGCTATCTACGGAAGGACCGAACCTCTCGGATGGTTCCGAGACCCACCGAAGCCTGTTTTCTTTTTTTCGGTTCAAAATGAGCTTCGGACGGTCTATGTACGACCCGTCCCGCTAGCACAATATTGTCTGCTTTGGGCCTACACACGGACCCGCAGGGCTTTGCTTTGGCGAGCCAACCCACTGTTGCTCCCAAAAGGCCTTATGCTAGAAGGAGAAAGGCCACTACTTATATACCAGGGAACTTCCAATGCCACTAGCAATGTGGGACTTTTTGGAGCAGGGTATTACAATCTACCCCCCTTAAAGCCAGAGCCGTCTCCGGCTCTGCACACACAACAACCAAGCCCACACCCTCAGGCAGAGAGTTGAACCAGCTCTGATACCATTTGTAATGACCCTACCCCAACTTTCCAGTGTGATATTGTCCGCTTTGGGCCCACCATGCCCTCACGGTTTTTGCTTTGGACCCTGGCCCACATGACCAGGCCCAAAAGGCCTCACACATGGGAAAGGGGGGCTTCCCTCATATTAACACCCAGCCCACCCACCTCACTACCGATGTGGGACTTTCTTTTGAGGTGGGTGGGGGTATTACAGTCTGAGACCTGACCTTGGGACGGTCCGAGGACAGATCCATGTTCCGAAGTCTGTGGACTAGTTTAGGCCGTGGTTCGGATGATCCGAAGCCACAATACTTGGTTCTAAGGCATGTTCCGAGGAACCCAGTTTTTTAATGTCAAATCTTGGTTGATTGATGATGCATGTGTTAGATCCTACGTTTTCATGTGATGTTTATAACCCATTGATAATTTAAAAATGTACTAACCCCTTCTTCTCTTATTACTATTGTGTATTACTATTGTATTCACTTCCAGGCCGACACTATTTGTCAGACACTGAATGACTTCACTTCCAGGCCGACGCTATATCTGTCGGGCAGTGAGTGACCTCTAGGCCTAACTCAATACGTCAATCTGATCATATCTAGAAGACAATACGAGAAGTGGCCTAAGCCCTTGTACATCTAGACCTAACTCAATACGTCAATCTGGTCATGCCCAGAAGACAATATAAGAATTGGTCTGAGCACCTAGTGATTATTATATTGTGGATTATTGTAACTTAAAATGGAGTAGGAGACTCAGTTCCATTTACCCTGGAGATTCTTGAAAAAACAGTATGGTTTGAAATACTACTTGTATGTATTTCTTTGAATGCTATGCATGTTGACCAATATTTGATTGCACACTTGTTTGCATGTTGACAGAGACTTCGAGACCACACAATTTCGGTGAGGGGACTTAACTTTGCAGTAGGTGTAAATCAGGTTTAATGAGATGGATCTTGAGCAATGAGTGGTTTCAAGTTTTGATGAACCCACCCATGTGCCCGGACATGATACACTGTTGTAAGAAGTGCTTATGATGATTGTAAATGTTTATGATATTGATCATATGTGTTTAAATACTACTTCCATGTACCCTTGACTATTGAACCAATATCAGCCATGTGTGTGAGATGGTTTACGTCTACTGGACCAGGGGTGTCGACAGTTGCTGACTTAGGGAGTGTCAGTACAAGCCATGTGAGGGTCGGGGATGTACTTGGAATGATGTATTTTGACCGTGTCGGGACTTAATACAATGCTCTCAGCGTAGTATGTAGGTGTTACGATGGATGACAGCAGTAATGGAATGATGTTAAGAATTTATTGTCAAGCATGAGATATCATATTGCAAATGTTAATTATTTAACTAACCTGATGTTTCATTAAACTGCATTGTTATATTTCCTTCACTGGACTACTTAGCTCACACCACTCACATTTCAGGAGATGTGCCCGAGAAGGAAAACTCTCCGTATGAAGCTTAGGATGGATAAGTTGCTGCGTTGCCTTGGGATTCCCACTGAGGGGAATTCCACTATCTTTGTCTTTTGGTTCCTTGAACCATTTGTTTTTGTAAAGTACCGTGTGTGGTACTTAGTTTGTATTGATGTTATGTATTAAATCACTATATGTTCCGTAGCTACTCTGGTTGTAATATAATAATAATTCATTTATGGAATTATGTGTTTGTGATTGTGTTCCTTTCGAGTAGGCCTATGATATGTGTTTGGGTCCACATGTTGAGATCATGTGTGACCTTTGGACTTAACCGTTGATCCGGCCCAGTTAGAATTCTTGAGTTTAGTTTCAAAAAACAAAAAAAAAACAGTGACGTTCCGGACCCACTTCCGGGTCGGAGCGTTACATGTACATTGGTAGTACGTACACATAAACAAATCATATCAACTAAAAGAACATCACACCACTAAGGTCGTTGCAGCTAAAGAAACTGCAATTGATTTGACTGGCTGGAATGCTTTGCTTTTAAGTTTTAGTATTATATTGTTAAAACCACAAGAACAAGAGATATATAACTTTCTGGAAAAAAAAACAAGAGATATACCTGTAATGAAACATCAAAGGATGAAACAACAGCAAGTTTCATTATCTCCAAGACAGACGTGCTACCTTCTCGAAGAACCTGAAATGATGGAGAAACTCAGCAATTAGGAAGCTTCTTTCAGAAACTTACCTGGTACTAAAGATAAAAACTCCGAAGAGAAAAAATATTTAAAAACCAAATGAGCTACATGAATTTCACTGAAGTCCATTTGAACATCAAAATGTGATGTGGGATCTCCTGATTCATCCAAGGATTGTGATTTGCTGCTCCGCAGATGAATACCCATGACATTATTCTCAACAAAAATACCCCGGCCCCGGTGAAGGAATTTCACATCCAGCTTTGGCAAATTGAAGCTAACCTTCCAGTGAAGAAAGGAAAAAAAATGTTAATTAGCCATAATAATCATTTTATAGATGGTTGACATTACTTAGGATTGTAAACAAGTCGAAATGGTTTGGCTCAGCTTGACTGAACTCAAGTTGGAGCTCAACTCAAAAATGAACGAGTCAAGTTCAAGCTAGGCCCTGCTCTTTGGTTTGTTTGGAGGCTGGCTCACATCAAAGTTCAAGTTTCGCTCACTTGTCAGTATGTACATCAGGATGTATTCATGTAGGCACATATACACGTACATTGTCTAACAAATATAGTACATAAATTGAATTGCACTTGAGTCAAGCCATGACTGACATGCATAATTAAGAGAGCTAAAAATGGAGAATGCTCAACCTGATATCTAAGCAACCATGAGCATGAATTATCTTTTTTTTAAACGTAACTTCATTAATCAAAAAATAAATAAAAGAAAAACAAAGAAAGGCAGGCCAAAAGGAATCCACTGCACGGAAAAAAACCACAAAAATCTCTCCCAAACCATTACAAGAATTTGTTTACAATTTCCGTAGTTAGAGACAACCCCTGTCGAGCCATCTCATCAGTGGCTGAGTTAGCTGACCGAGTCGTCCAAACAATCTTAAAATCATATGCTGCAATGGTATACCGAATCCTTACAATTTCATCTAAGAATATCCAAGGACATAGAGATCCCAACGCCTACCTCACAACTACCTTAGAATCACCTTCCACCAAACTATCATGAACCCCTAACTCTTCAAGCTCCAAGGTGCCTCTTCATAAAGCAAACAATTCCACCTCAATTACTAAACCATTAGGAAATGGGCCAGCGAAAGAAAGCATTGTAGTCCCCAAATCATTACAAATGACCCCTCCATAACCTACAAGACCAATCTCCCGCATATAGCTGCCATCAAAATTGAGTTTGAGAAGCCCAACTGCAGGAGGAGACCAAGAAACTTGAAACCCAGAATCCAAGTGATGCATAGCAGAATCCATTGAAGCTCAATTCCTACAAACATTTGAAATAGATATACCCCAGAACTTCATCAACCCAAACAACCACCAAGCCACTCTAAGCTTAATAACATCAAGGAGATTCAAAATGGAGCATTCCTTGCCTTAAAAAATCCTCTTATTTCTTTCTAGCCAAATGGGCCAAACAATACTCAGAATTGTTGCATTCCAAAACTACAACGAAAAGAATACATGTCACCACCACCTCTTCATTGAACAACTCACTCCATGCTTGAGGAAGCAAAAATAAAATACCGAGCAACTGAAAAAAGTGCATCCAAATCTGATGAGAGAACTGACAATGAAGTAACAAATGACTCACCGACTCAGCATCAGCTAAGCACAATGGAAAAGCATTAACAATAGTCATCTTCCGTAACCGTAAATTATCAATAGTCAAAATTTTCTGCATTCATGCAAGCCACCCAAACACCTTTACCTTAAAAGGAGAAAACCCCACCCAAATTTTCAGATGCATGTGAGAAACCTCACCTGCCCTCACGAGATTTTTGCAAAAAGACTTCACAGAAAAGAGACCATGAGGATCTGACTCCCAAATTCGCCAATCCTTCCCATTACCCATGACAAAAACACTTCCGAAATGATTCATTAAAAAAACCATCCTTCCACAATACAATCCTCCAACTCTCTCCGAAAGTGAGGGCCCCAAACCACCTTATTATTTACTAATTCAAAACAAACTCTAATCATAGCTTCTTTATTCGCTACAATAAAAAAGAGCACAGGGAATGACATAGCAAAAGGAGCATCTCCCAAACACTTGCCCGACCAAAAAAAAGATGTCATCACCTGAATACACTCGGTAACAAATGTGCCGACCAAACACCGTTGCCACAGAACAAACATCATTCCAAAATCTAGAATCTCTCCTATTGGCATTAGCAATCCTCCACCCGTAACCCTACAACCTATATTTTTTGCGAACAATATCCTTCAAAAGAATCCCCCAACCTCCACAACCACTTCCCCAATAGAGGACCATTAAGCTGACGAATTGACCGAATCTCGAGACCCCCTTCCTCCTTGGGTTTACAAACTTGAGACCAATTATCCAAATGGAATTTCCGCTTTTCTATATCATCATTCCACAACAATTGCCTCTGCACCATTTCCAATTTATCAACCACTGTCGTTGGACATTTAAACACACTAAGAAAATAGAGTAGAAGGCTACATAAAACTGCCTTAAGCAAAATTATCCTACCTCCAATTGACAAATACACTAATTTCCAAGACGAAAGTATCCTCTCCATTTTATCAATGACCTTTTCCCAACATGCTTTTCGACACTTACCTTTGCAAAGAGGAATACCAAGATACGTAGAAGGAAAGGATGCCACTTTGCAGCCCAACAATGCCGCCAACTCCACACACTGCCTATGATCAACATTCACCCCTATCAATTCACTTTTCTCAAAATTAATCTTTAGCCCTGAACAAATCTGAAACTAAAGAAGAACCGCCCGAACCGTTTTCAGAACATCCTCATCTACCTTAAGAAAGAAAATAGTATCATCAGCATTTTGCAAATGGGAGATCGCAATATCAGAATTTTCAATATTGAAACCTTGAATCAATCCTTGAGATGAGACCACATGAAACATGAGATGAAGAGCCTCATCCATAATAGCATAGAGATCAGGAGATGATAAAGGATCCCCTTGCCTAACACCTTTCTCTATCATGAAAAACCCCTTGGACTCCCATTCACCAACACAAATAGATGTGCCGAAGATAAACAGGATCGCATCCAACTCCTCCAGCAATCCCCAAAACCCATTCACCCCAAAACGTAGTCTAAAACAGACCAATCCACATTATCATAGGCTTTTTGAAAGTCCAAATTACAAACCACCCATACTTCCCCTGATAAGAATTTAGAATTCAGACATTCATGAGCCACTACCACCGAGTCAACAATCGGCATGTCTTCCAAAAAAGCACTTTGCGAATGAGAAATAAGATGGGGGAGAACCACCTTCAACCGATTAGCCAGAATTTTAGTTAAAATCTTATACTGGCTACCAAGCAAGGATATGGGCCAAGAATCATTCAGACCAGAGGCACCAAGCTTCTTCGAGACCAAAGTAATAAAGCTTGCCTCCAGATCTTTAGAAATTATACCTCTACCAAAAAATTCGAAGACAAATGCAAGAACATCCGGCTTGACCAACTCCCAAACATGCTTGAAGAACAAAATAGGAAACCCATCCGGACCAGTAGCTCTATCCTCACCTAATTGGCAAACTGCATCTTTGACTTCCGATTCTTCAAAAGGTCATTCCAAGAATTACCTTTACTCCTTATTAAGTACTTCAAAAGGAAGCAAAGTCAGAATAGGAAACTCCCTTTTTGGAACCTCATACAATCTCTTAAAAAAGAGAACAATTTCCTCACAAATTTCAAATCTATTACCAATCCTTTCACCATGAACTTGAAGAGAGTGAATGTAGTTCTTTCTTCTTCAAACACTAGCCATTTGATGAAAGAACTTAGTGTTCTTGTCCCCCTCTTTCAACCACCATAATTGAGACCGTTGCTTTCCATTTTATCTCATCCCTCAAGGTTTTCTTTTTTAAACATACTTTAATTTCCTTCCTACGCAGAAGTTGTTCCTGGGATAGCGCCCCCACCTCCTCCAACTGGTGCAGACCGAGGTTGTCAAAATTGCACGATTCGCGATTTGAATCGTGCGATCCAAATCGAATCGTGGGGTCCAGCAAGTCGACTCGCATCAAGAATCGAGATTGATAAAAAAATCTTACGATTTTGAGTTGACTCGCGAATCGTGCGAGTCAACCCAGTAGAATCGTTGTATCCTACGATTTAAATGGGAGAAGGAGAGGAAGAAGGAAAGACATGCGATAGTGTACCTGTTTTCCATCACTTCTTCATCGTTCTTACTCTTTTTCTTTCATTGTAGGCAATCATTCCTCTTCCTCTTTCGTTTCTCATCTTTGCTTCTTCTTCTTCTACTTCCGGTGCATGTTTTGGCTTCCGCCACATGCCATACATTTTGCTTCAGCCGCATGCCCTAAATGCCTAAAGTTTAATCTTTTAAGATTTATTACCTAACTTCTACCGCATTTTATTTCGTCCACAGTCCTGTGCGAGGATTGTTTACACAAGACGTGAGCAACCTTTTGTTTTGACTTTCGACTTTTTTCTCTTTTCTTTTAACTTTCTATCATCATTTTTTAATTAAAAAGCATCTCTTTTATTTTTTCTTTTCAACCTTTAATATCTTTTTTTTAATATAAATCTCTAATTTTTTAAAAAAAAATCATAAAGTACTATTAGAATTTATTTAAATGCTTTTATTTATTTGTTGATTTTTTAAATTTATCAACACTTAATATTTATATTTTAATCTCATATTAATATATTTCTTTTTTGATTAGATTTTATTTGTGAGATTTTAGAATTTGGATACTATCTAATTTTTCTAAATTATCTATCTAAAATACATATTATCTAATTTTTTAATTATTCTGTCATTTTATATATAATTATAGTATAAATAATATTTTTTAAAAAAATATTATGAATCTTATGATTCAACGATTTCCGATTCACGATTCACACTCCTACACCGATTCACGACATGATTCGAGTTTGACAACCTTGGTGCAGACTATGTAATTCCTCCAACCACAACTATTCTCAACCTTGTCTTCCACTCTCCGAGCTTGGTCCCACAATTTCATCTTCCTTTTAATAAACTTAAGTTTCTACAACAAACAAAATCCCTTCAAACCCATAGGAGTGGTCTCCCTCCACCAAACTTCTACTAGATCCTTAAAACGATCAACCTACAACCAAGCCAACTCAAACCAGAAAGGGATAGGTCCCCAAGACTCCAGACTTGAATCAAGAATAATGGGAACATGATCCGAGACTGGCTTCGATACAGCATGTTGTGTGGTTTGTTGAAAACAGTCCAACCAACTAGAATCAACTAAAAACTTGTCCAAGCGAGCAAGACTCCGATTTTCTTGCATATTCGATCAGGTAAAAGATGCGCCAATCAAAGGTAAATCAATCAAATCCATGTCCTCAATCCAATTACTGAAGTTTTGCATTTGTGAAGAAATTCCACTACAACCTTTCCTCTCCGACATTCTACAAACTACATTGAAGTCTCCTCCCATTTTGTTGGGCTGCAATTTAAAATAATAATAATATACCTAGAGTAGATAACCTGTATAATTTAGCAGCAACTCAGCTGTATTACCTCTCATGCGTGCTTAGCATGTGGGATACAGGTCCTTTTTTGAAACATTGATTTCTGTATCATTCACAATGAGATCTACATTATAAGAGATGTACTGCT
Source organism: Chimonanthus salicifolius (assembly GCA_013350335.1). NCBI lineage: Eukaryota > Viridiplantae > Streptophyta > Magnoliopsida > Laurales > Calycanthaceae > Chimonanthus > Chimonanthus salicifolius. Next base: position 69,946,182 of record CM023535.1, on the reverse strand, counting down.
TACTAACAATTCCAAGAGATACTCCATAAATGGACAGTATTTTGCTTGCTCTTTCTTGCCAATAAATTATTATTACTCTTCTAAAAAGAAGAGAAGAATCCCGATATGACTTTGTTATTAATTGTTGAAATTTCCAGTCACACTTTCAGAATAAAATGTCAGTAGAATCTAAATAAAAGGAAAACATTTCAGGAAAGGATTTAGCACAACAGGTTTGTTTAATATTTAGCATGAGCAGAAGATAGGAAAAACAAAATATGATGGAGAGAGAGAGAGCAAAATGTAATATCTGAATATCAAGTTTGCTAACCTTTTCAGGAAACCTAAGAGCATTCTTTTTTAGTGGCTCAAGTGAAGTTTGCTTCTTTTTTGATTTTATTGGAGCTGAAGAATCCAAAATTTCCCCTCCATTTGAATCTACCGTTTTCTTAAGAAACAATTCTTCATTTAGATTCACAGCGACTTCTCCACTGGTGATATCTACATTCTTGATCGTGACACCTATTTCCCTGTGGCCAAAAATATTAGTTAGAACTTCTAACAAACTTTGTGCTGCCTTCCAGAGTTCCAGCATCAAACAAGGTCACAAGAAGAACATCTCCCACAGTTGCAACAACCTAACGAAGCATTATGAGTTAATTAGAGTAAATTGAATGCATCTTGATTCTCACAGTATGGATTTGATTAATGTGTTCAAGGGGCAAGAGATGTGAGATAACTTCATCGGCATACTTGGATTCACCACACGTGAACCACACAAAAAGATTGTGCATGTAATATGATCACAATATAATATATATCTATAAACTTTTAAAACCCCTAAAAAAGTGTGCTTCTTATCATTTTTTCAACAGTAAAGCCCACCTTAGACCAATCCAAACCCTTGCACATCCATACCCCCGGTGAATTGTCAAAAACCGAACTGAATGCCCATTTGAGTGATATAGCACCCAACTGTAACAACCATTCGATAGTGAAAACTACTAAATACAAATCTATCATAAACACATGTATGTGTGTGTGTTTGCACAAATGTGTGTGCTCGTATAAAATGCGTACTTTGCCAACTCAAGGATCAATACTGGCTCAACCAAATCAATTAGGCCAAACAATTACTGGGTAACACAATGATGTGAAACTCATGATAGACAAGCATAGTTGAATTTTAGTCAACCAACCCAATCACCCAGTCAACCAATCTAGTCAAATTTTTTAATTTTTTGTTTACAGATTATGTATTAATAAAGAATACATACTTCCAGAAGTCCTAAGTTTGAGCATCTTAACCCTATGCACGTGGCTTGCGGGGGAGTTGCATACATCCAGAGTTTAGCCAACATCCTCGTACTCGGGGAGAGATGGGGGTCTTGGGGTTCTTAACCATCAAAAAAATATATAAAATACATACTTATATCAAAATAATGAACTGGCTCACCGAGTCACTTGATCAACTCAATCTGATTACTATTAAGAGTCCTAGCCCAGTTCTTCTCAACCCCGATACCCTACCCCTCTCTCCCTCTCTCTCTCTCTCTCTCTCTCTACCCCCGGCAACATAACCAACCAAACCCCCACCTTGAAAACAAGTTGCCAAATTCAATATAGAGTACCAACCATAGTTTAGAATTTTGAAAAAGCTCAGACATTTATGCATGTAACAATTCTACACCTGTTTACAGATTTCGGCAGATCATCCCATTCTTTACTTTCCTCTTTTTGATGCAGGTGAGTCATTTTTTAGTTAAAAGAAGGCTTGAAATGTATATGCACTAAAAAAAAATTTAACAGTGTTGTGAGTAATAAATGTATAATTGCCCTTTTGCGTATAAACAATGAGATATGTTAATCTGCATGCACGTGGATAAGATCCATGTATGCCCATGTGCCACTAAGTATCAAATTTTGTGGACCAAATTTGTGACATTTACCATAAACCAAGTTTTAGATAAAAACATGACATGATAACATTCTTAAGGTAGAACTCACTCTCAAAAGTTACCAAAATTGAGAGAAAGGTGTCTCAAGTGTTATATAGAGTCATTGGTTTCACAAATTAACCGATGTGGGACTTTTTCACTTCACACCTGCCCTCACATGCAGTTGTCCCCTGCGGCTGCACGTAAAACCTACTCTGATACCATATTAGAAAACCATAACATGATAACATTCTTGAGAAAAAACTCACTCTCAAAAGTTATCCATTGAGAGAAGGGTATCTCAAGTGTTATATAGTCATTGGTTTCATAAATTAACCAATGTGAGACTTTTTCACTTCACAACCCACTCATCATGTTGGTCACACCCATGATTGCAAGTGTGGGAGAGTGAGACACACATGCCTCACGTGAGGTCAAAAGGAGATGAGATTAGATCTTGCTCACTGGAGGAGGAGAGGAGAAAATTTGAAATTCAAACATTCAAATGAAAAATTGCAGCAGACACATGTATGCTTGAGGTTTTTGAAATCAGGGGTGAGAGATTATGCACAAGAGCCTACAACTGGAGAAGGGAAGAGTCCCCAATGAGTTAAAAGGGAATAGCATACCTGACAAGATTAGGATTTACATGCGCCATTATGTGGATAGAGGAGATAAAAGGTGAAAGCGCACCTCCCACCCCCACCCACATGCGCGCACACAATTTATTGCAAGAAATTGGGATGGATATTTTCAAACAGGATATTTTTGTCACAAGATTTGAAGGGTTTTATATTGTCAGATGCTTCAATCTGTTTCAAGATTGGGCCCAAAGTATTGGATCTTTTAATGGGATTAGATCTTGCTCACTGGAGGAGGAGAGGAGAAAATTTGAAATTCAAACATTCAAATGAAAATTTGCAGCAGACACATGTATGCTTGAGGTTTTTGAAATCAAGGGTGAGAGATTATGCACAAGGGCCTACAATGAGTTAAAAGGGAATAGCATACCTGACAAGATTAGGGTTTACATGTGCCATTATGTGGATAGAGGAGATAAAAGGCGAGAGCGCACCTCCCACTCCCACCCACATGCACACACAGAATTTATTGCAAGAAATTGGGATGGATATTTTCAAACAGGATATTTTTGTCACAAGATTTGAAGGGTTTGATATTGCCAGATGCTTCAATCTGTTTCAAGATTGGACCCAAAGTATTGGATCTTTTAATGGGACAAGTCTAGTCCTTGGTTAGGTGGATCTGAAAGGGATCATCATAATACTAGGATGTTATTGTTGGGCCTAACAGGGCATTTGGCCCATTGATGACCTCAGTCACTCAGACTATGGGCAAGATACCAATGTTTCAGGGAAGCTGGCAAACCCAAAATAGCACAGGGGAACTCTATACTAAGGTGGGTCACGTGGTTGACAACAAATAAGAGAGCTTGGACGGGGAGGTAGGCCTCACAAAGGTGGTTTGTCCCAATGGACAAGGCAATCAAGACACTAAGGTAAGATGAAGAGAATTGAGTTTAACAATGAGCAATGTGCAAAAGCGGTTATTAAATGGATGGAGAAAGAATGTTCAAATAATCACTGGTGATGATATTTTCTTTTGGACAAGTAGATGGTCATGTGATATTCCTTTGGTTCAGAGGTTTCGTACTCTTTTTTCTTTAACAGCTAACAAGGAGGCAACGGTTAAGGATTCGTATGATCTTGTTCAAAGTAAGGTTATTTGGTGCCCTCAATTCAGACGAGATTTAGAGGATTGGTTGATGGAGGTGTGGTTGTCTGATGGAATTATTGAGTAGTGTTTTTATTAAGGGTAATGGTAAAGATAAAAGAATTTGGCAGCTTGATCCTCATGGTATCTTTTCTGTGAAGTGCTTCTATAAAAAGTTGTTGGGTATTGGTGATGCTCCTAGTGTCAACTCTAGAATTTGGAAAGGTGTTGCTCCTTTCAAAGTGAAGTTTTGGGGTGGCTTACAGGGTTGGAAAATATTTTGACTATAGATAATCTCAGATTAACAAGAATGATTTTAGTCAATGCATATCCACTTTGTTTATCGGATGTTGAGTCGGTGAATCATCTTTTACTCCATTGTCAGTTTGCTTCTCAGATTTGGTCTCATTTTTTTTTTTTCCAGATGTTTGGGGTTGTTTTGTGTGTTCTGAGAGCTTGGGCTGATTTGGTGAATGAAGATGTGTTGATGTTTGGTTCTTCTTTCCGTAGAAAATTGTGGGCTGCTTCTTTTCTAAGTATTGTGTGGTCTATATGGTTAGAATGGAATAATAAGGTTTTTCAGGGGAAGGTCTCTCCAATTTCATATTTTATTGAGGTGATTAAGGTTAGGGCTGCTTGGTAGATGGTGGGTTCTGCTAAATGTCGGGACATATCTATCTTAGATATTTGTAGGGATTAGGCTTCAATGGATTATGTGCAGCCTCCTATGGCTCATGTGCCTTCAGTTCAGTGGTCTCCTTCAGACTAGGGTCTTCTCAAGCTCAATTTCGATTGTAGTTGTGTTCATGATCTTGGGCTGGCGGGCTATGTGATGCGGAGCATTGGATCGACATTGATTTATTTTGATTTTATTTTATTAGTTGTCCTACATCAAATTGGTATCAGAGCTTAGGGTTGGGTTGTTTTCTTAAACACCCACGGTCTTAGGTTGCATCGTATTTATTTTTTATTTTTAAAATAATAAAATATTGTATTTTAAAAAAAAAAAAAATCAATGTTGTCATCATGGCATGTAGAATCTAGGACACAGAATTTAGAATCATCTAGGGTTATGTCAAGAGAACCAACCCCACCTTGGGCTATTCAGCTCCTTGCCCAAGTAACCGAAATCCGTAATGGTGTGGCCGATTTGAAGACTAGTGTGACAGATTTGAAAACAAAGTTTGGAGTCCTAGCAACCCGTAAGACCCTAAAACATAAGAATGGAGACCAAAGAGTTGGTCGTAGTGAGTTCCAGCCATCTAGGCATCAGGAACTTACCAAAAATGACGAACGCGTCCTGAAAACCGTTCATGTTGAGTCCGACCATGGAGATGTGGATGAAGAGCCTATAGAAGAAGTAGAGCACTATGAAGTGTCAGTGTCACCTAGACAATCCGAGTCTGTACCCTCCTCTGCACAACACACTCACAATTTGCATGCTGAAATTGAAAGTCACATTAATATAAGCGAGAAAAATTATGAGTTTGCTACAGATAGTCATTGCAGGTCCAAGGAATTTGACGTGGATAATCATCTAGAGGACCTAACGCCCTATCCAGGTCCAATACCTTCGCCTCCAAGCCCCATCCCACATCAGCATGATCTTGTTCCACATATTGACCTTCTTGACCCTCCTATTAGCCTATCTGATTCACTACATGACCCATGGTCTGCACTTGTCTAGCCTACTCAAGCTGTATCTTCCTCACCTTCCTTGCCACCCAAGAGAGAGAAGATAGAATTTATACTGGTCTAGGAAGTTGTTTCCACACCTGCAAGAGGACATCAGCTATATCTTGTGACGTGCAAGCCCAGGCCCTGGCAGATATCACTTGGTTGCCTGAGTGTAAGCTACATCGACTTGCTCCAGATTTACTGGATAGACTCAGGAGTGGTCTCTTCGGAGGAGCATTCTACACACATTTTGCTGCTGCCACCAGCCAGAGTTGACCCTGACGTTAGAGTTGGATTCAGAGTATACCATCGATGGCGGAGGAGAGTTGATCCTATATCCTCATTGTGCCTCGATTGATACCCTGCTTGGTTGACATGTGAAGACCTCACGTGCGCGTGATCACACTATGAAGACCCCACACTGGGAAGACACGTGCATGGGAAGTTTAGTGTATTCTTGTTTGTCTAAACTTGAGGTTGAGTTCTTCTGAGACGGGGAGATAGATGCGGAGCATTGGATCGACATTGATTTATTTTTATTTTATTTATTAGTTGTCCTGCATCACTATGTGGGGTGGGGGGGGGGGGGTGTTGTCATTTGAAATGATTCTGGTGATAGGATGGTATCCTTTGTTGGTCCTTTGCCTAATTGATCAGTCATTGATGTGGAGTTTCATGCTTTAGGGAAAGGTGTCTTGGAATTGGAAGGGCTATTTAATACCCTGCCCCAAAGAGGGGGGTTGCTAGTGAGGGGCGTTAAAAGGAGAGAAAATCGCCAAAGAGCGCTAGAAAAGTCCCATATCGCCAGTGAGGAGAGTTGTGCTATGGTATATAAGAGGGAGCTCCTCTCCCTTACAACACAAGGCCTTGTGGGGCACCACTATGGGATGGTGCTCCAAAGCAAAGCCATGAGGGCCCGTTTGGGCCTAAAGTGGACAATATTGTGCTGGAAAGATGGAGCGTTACAGGCTAGGGGTTCATCAGAGTATTCTCGAAGGTGACTCTAAGGTGGTTGTTGGTTGGGTTTCGGGATCCATTTGTCCCTGGATGTACCTAGATAAAGTTGAAAGGGTCGACCCTAGGGGGGTTGTTTGTGAGGGGCGTTCCAAGGAGAGAAAAGTGCCAGAGAGCGCTAGAAAGGTCCCATATTGCCAGTGAGGAGAGTTGTGCTATGGTATATACGAGGGAGCGCCTCTCCCTTACAACACAAGGCCTTGTGGGGCGCCACTATGGGATGGTGCTCCAAAGCAAAGCCTTGAGAGCCCGTTTGGGCCTAAAGCGGACAATATTGTGCTAGAAGGATGGGGCGTTGCAGGTTAGGGGTTCATCAGAGTATTCTCGAAGGTGACTCTAAGGTGGTTATTGGTTGGGCTTCGGGATCCATTTGTCCTTGGATGTACCTGGATAAAGTTGAAAGGATCCGCCATTCTTTTGCTTCTTTTGTCTTTTCGGCTTCTTGGGCTCTCATTCTGCCAATTCAGATGCTGATGATTTGGCACGTCAGGGGCTGTCTTTACCTTCGGAATTTGTTCATAAGTTTTTTTTTTTTTGTTGGAGGTGCTGTGATTGTATAGTTTTCTTTGTGTGGTGGGTTTTCTTTACTTGCCTTTTTTTATTTCTCTTTTGATTAATGAAGTTACCTTTAAAAAAAAATATTCTTTTTTGAAACATCTTCTAAACCTTTTCATTGAACTCCATGTACCCAAAGAAGAGAAGCACCAAGAAGAAAAGTAGCAAGAAGGCCCAAAAGGTTAAGGAGTGAACAAAATAGAACGAAAGATGGGTGTTTCAAAAGTTTAGGGTGGGAGTAAATGCGGAGATAATTTTAGGGATGGGGATATCTGGTATTGGGTGCTCGGTATTGCAATTGTACTTCTCCCTTTTTAAGACCAAGGTGTACAGGCGTCTTAGAGCACCTAACTAATCCTTAGAGTATGTATAAACCTCCATTTCCACATACACCGGGTAACACTATGGGGAGTGGCCCTTTTGTGTTGAGAGTGACTTGAACCCAAGACCTCCCACATATCCGACGGGTAATTCTACTTCTTTTTTCTGACATATCAAAGAAAAGGGTACATCTCAAAAAGAGCTTAGAAGTATGAAATATGGGCTGTTCTATGCAAGAGCTTCAGATTTCTTAAAACGAATTGTTTATTATTGGATCTAATGACCTTTTTGTAACATTGACTGATCTTATTAATAACCAAGGAGACACGAGAAGAGTCACCCAACCATCAGGAGATACAATTTAAAAGGGCCTGAAAGCTAACAACAAACACAAAGGATAGATCTAACAGGAAAACAGGTCCCACTAACAGCAAAATAAAACATAACCAATCAAAACAGAAAACTTAGCCGGTAGGGTCCATGCTCCTTCCGGCTTTAGAAAATGAATCTACAAAGTCAGTTACACTTCTAGGAATCTTCAATCAATAAATATCAAAACATGAATATCAGCCTGAGCAAAGGCAAAAAAATTATCCTGAGATACATGAATATGGGGTGCATCCTTTAATTCATTTGGATCTTCCAAAAGTACCATAGTAACAGCCATAGCACAATTCATATGTACTTATTGTGAATATTTAAAGGTTCTGATTTAAATCATGTTACAATTTAAAAATAATAATAATGTGACATTAGCCATGTGCAAAGATACATTTGTCAAAAATTATCAACAGAGATCTTCTTACTACTAAGCCAAGCAGCGAAACCCAACACCCCTGCCCTACCAACCTGTGGTTAGGGCAAAGGGAGCACTCAATTATAGGGGTACATCAATTTTCAGCCCTGTTGGGTTAACTCTACACTGACTTGAGTAGGATGTTCCTTTTTTGTTGTGTCAATCCAGTAACAGATACCAACAAAATAGGTTGTCAAAAATTATCATCAGGGATCTTCTTACTACTAAGCCAAGTAGCAAAACCCAACGCTCCAGCCCTACCAACCAGTGCTTAGGGCAAAGGGAGCACTCAATTATAGGGGTACATCAATTTTGAGCCCTGTTGGGTAACTCTACACTGACTTGAGTAGGATGTTCCTTTTTCGTTGTGTCAATCCAGTAACAGATACCAACAAAATAGGTACCAAAATGAGTGTCTGGCATCTCAATAGAGGGATTCAAACAAGTTTTTTTCAATGGTGAAATGAATTAAACCCACATTCATATGACTGCACCTACACAAGGATTAATTCACTGCCAAAGCATAAAAAGAAATGCTGTGATGATAGAAGCGAACACATCAGACAAGTGCAGATTGTAAGAACTGGATCTCCTCAGCTACTACCTTCCCCTAGGCCAGGATTGCATCTATTCAGGATTGGACGCACATGGAATGTCCATAGATACACACACACACAATGTATATGTTCAAATATATGCATGCATGCAAGTATATGTATATGTGTATGTGCACTGCACATGTGCATATATACATTTATAAGATGATTGGATAGTTGGGCGAGGGTTAAATCTCACCCACCTCCAATAAATTCATGTATGTTGGTTGACCAGTTCTTCCTTTTGTTTCTCCACACAGGTTGGTTTAATTTATATGCTAGATGAAGTGGCTTCCAAACCAAGAAAATAATTATACCCATTTCCATCCACATGGCCTCTTTACATAATCACATCCCACCTGTCCCCTAACCTAACAAGTAATCGAAGGCAGGTTTTGCACAACCCCTTCTTACAAAATGATGCGGGAGCACGCCTGCAACTAGGCAGGAAGAAGAAGAAACAAAGAAGCTAAGGAAAAGGCTATGCCTTTGATTAATTTTATTAATAACCCATCATGTATATATCTCTCTTACATCCATAGGTATTTATAGGAAAACAAATAAATGAAAATAAATTGGGAAGGCCACCGACCTGGCTTTCCTATCCCACTCATCCTACTAAAACAAGGACTCTTTCTAAAATGAAAATAACAAGTCCTAATCTACTCAAACTTACTAATTAAGAAATAAATAAATAAATAAAAATAAATAGAAGTGGAGTCGTGTGTGATGTATCTTCCGTGTCCTACATCAGTCCCCCTGTCTTGAAAAGAACTCGTCCTCGAGTTTAAATCAACAAATGCACAAGGCACCAAACACAGATGAAGACCAAGGCCGAAGAGCGAATGATGAAGCTTGTGATTAGAAAACTTGCAACACACAGACGATGAGCACTTTCATTCTGTGGGACGAAGAAGCCAAGGACAGCAAACGAGCTCAAGCATGGACGAACCAAGCTGATAGTGAAGGGGTCGGCATATGGCACTGGAGTGATCACACGGTCCTGAGGGACTATTGGACGAGGCTCCAATGAGAGGACAGGATGTGAGCAGGATAATGTAAGAATAACCATAGATGAATTCTTGGTATCTGTAGTGGGATGGGGTTCGGGTATAGGAGATAGTAGGGTAATTTGCGGTGGTGGTGGGGAAGGTGGTGTAGGTGTTGGTAGTGGTGGTGGTTCGACACTCGTCGGTTACATCGACTGTGGTACCGGCAACACAACTGGCACTATCTCCAACACAGGCAATGGTTGTGGGGTCATGACTTCTAGAGAAGCAGGCATTAACTCGGAGTCTGACTTTGGAGCAGCATGCACGAACGCTGAGGATGACTTTGGAGTGGTTGGCACGCATCTCAGGGAAGCGGGCATGTAATTCGAGGTTTTGTTCACCTTCGTCTCGAAATTCTTGGAAAGATTCGTGAAATTCATATCGCATGTCAGAGATAACTTCAGAGATAAACTTGGATTTAAATTCATTGAACTTAGAGTCGTTGAGAGATGACCGCCATTGTTGTTAGATGCTATCAGGGTCGTCTTGATGCAGGTAATTAGATCGAGGTGCCACAAAGTCCAAGACATGACGGTTGGAGTGGGGAAAAGGTTTAATGGATGGGTGAGGTGGGACTCTACGAGAAGACATGGAAATAAGGTCGGTCAAAATGGACACGTGCTGGTCAAAGGACGCGAACAGTGGTCAGCAGGTGAAGGTGGGTCGGGTTGGCCTGAATTAAGTGGGACGGAAGCTGCTGGGCATGGAAGGAGTCAAAGAGGTAATGGAATGGGGATACGTGGGAATGGAGTTTACTGGTCACGTGACTTGTAAGTTTGGTCACACGTGGGAACTATGACTTAAAATGATGGGTGTTGGAAGCACGTGTGGGTATGGCGATTAGGGCAGGGATGCGATTGGGATAAAAGAAAGAGGGAAAGAAATAGAGAGAAAGGCAGAAGATGAGAACACTTGCAGAGAGTTGCGACGGAAAGAAAAGAGGGGAAAAGGAAGAAGACTGCGAGAGACGAAGGAAGAAGAGGAAGAAGAAGGTGGAAAGAAAGGTTGTAGTACCTGGCTTGGGACAAAGGCAAGGATGGCAAGAAGCAGAGAACATCAAAAAGGGGTTGCGGCGGAAGCAGTGAAGGTGGGAGAGAGGCGAGAGGCAGGTGAAGGGTAGAGGAAAGGTTCGAGTGTGCGAAAACAGTACCTAGGACAATGGAAGAAGGCAGCAAGAGGAGGCGACAACTGCGATTTTGGCGGAAACAATGGAGGGAAAGAGTAGACGACGGCGGCAATGTGGGTTTGCAACAGGTTGTGGATGGTGGCAGTCGAAGGGTCTAGAATCAGAAAGAGATGAAGGCAGAAGCAAACAGGTATGTGTATGTTTTGGTTTATGTGTGTGTGTGTGTTTTTTTTTTTTGTGGGAAAAGAGGAGGAGAATGGGGATGGGGATGGTAGATCCTACCTGGGATAAGGCCCAGATTTGATGAAGATGGTGGGGATCGAGACCACGATCATCCCTGATAACGCAAGAACCTGTCTCTAAACAAGAGCGTCTCTGTATAACAGAGATACAGAGAACTTGGTTCTGAACCAATTGATGCGGGAGCATGCCTGCAACTAGACAGGAAGAAGAAGAAACAAAGAAGCTAAGGAAAAGGCTATGCCTTTGATTCATTTTATTAATAATCCATCGTGTATATCTCTCTCATCCATAGGAAAACAAATAAACGAAAATAGATTAGGAAGGCCACCGACCTGGCTTTCCTATCCTTCATCCTACTATAACAAAGACTCTTTCTAAAACAAAAATAATAAGTCCTAATCTACTCAAACTTACTAATTAAGAAATAAATAAACAGAAAGAGAAGTGGAGTCGTGTGTGCCATATCTTCCGTGTCCTACATCACAAAACCAATCTTACTAGATTATTTGTGTCTGCACATGCGTGCGCATCACACAGATTTTCTGAGAGAGAACCGCACCTTTCATGACCAAACTCACAACAGAGTGATAATTTCTCACAGATAAAAGGAGCGGAGTTCCTTTCCATCATAGGTAAAGATGCTTGTCCAGAAAGCATGCATTCTCCTTGGTTAGAAGTGGAGAACTGATCACAACTAAGCCGTGAATCACCCATGTGAACAATAAAAGGAAGAAGGTGAAGCTTCACAAAGAGAGTCGGCATCGCCCTGCCATCCTTGGATATATCCAGTATAATATCTTTGACTTCAATGGTAGCTTTTGGAACCTGCTACAGTCAAGGAAAGATGCAGAGTGTAATTACACCAAGCCACTTATTAAACACAAAAGCCAAGCAAAGGTTGCTAAAACTGGACTATAAATGTTTTATTTTACAACCAAAGAGAAGATTGAATTTGCACAAAGTTCAAACATCAGGAGAAAATTCAAGCAAGTAAGCTTCAAAATTCCAGCAGATAAGCACTGTCTTTTTAACAAGTTACTAATAGATCATTCAAAAAAAAATGGTAATTGAGATTGACCATGTGTCATGCTCCCGTCACACCACAAATGTCAGTCTCATCTTTGAAGCGCATGCTGCTCTGAACCACAATATCCAAACCAGTTTGTCATCAACATCATCATCAAAGCCTTTGTCCCATTCATCTGAATCGGCTTTTCAAATTCTACTTTTGCACTCACTAAGGCCAGTCTGTCCTTGATCCGAAAAATAGGGTACCTTCAGCAATGATGCTGATGATAATGATGGTAATCCAAAAAGATTAGATACCATAACATAGTCCAAGAGACAAAACCAAAAATAGACCGCTAACAATTCGCCTTGAAAGCTAATGTCATAATTTATTTATTTTGGTTAAGTAATATTTTTGCTATTTGGGTCATTAAAAGTAATTTGTGGTTATAGAGCTTCTACAATGAACATCTGATGCTTTCTAGTAAATAAAATATCAGACTTACATGTATAAAGGTCATGTATAAATCAAGCAATGCAAGTTGATACCAGAACCATGGTGTTAAATGTATGGCTCTTAACAAGCCCAGATACAAACACAGACGCATATTCACATTTTCAGATATGCACTATTCCTAATATCCAGTTTAAAAGATCTAGCACAACAAAGTAATGGACATACCAACAACAAAAGTGGCAGTTTCTTCATGTCTTTTTTACCATTTCTACTGTTAAGTTTGTATTTTGTTTTGCTGACGAGTTTCTACTTTTTTGACGTGTCTTTTTCTCTGAGTGATACTAGTCTGACACGAGCATGCTTAGTAGTATATGAAAAATGAGACGACTATGGGAAATTCCCATGTACAACTATTCTATATTTTATTTACGTAAATCAGCTCTTCTTGCAACAACACCCTCTTACATGAAATGATTGTCAGAATATAACAATTAGTCATCATAGATTCTCAGGACATAATATAGGTTCATCTACTGCCTTGTTTTGTAACTAAAGTAATTAATCAATGAAGAAATATCAATTCAAAAGTCCAATCATATACTAATCAATTACAAATTTTAAGATCAATGTCAAATACATAATCATCAATCTAGTGTAAAAAGCAAAGTAAGAAAAAGAAAAGCAATTTAAAACTTGAAAGAAAAAGTGACATGCATGCCAAAAAAAAAAAATCAAGGTTTGATAAGAGCAATTGCAAAAAAAAACCTTGGGTGATGTAACAATTAATTTCATCCTCTTTTTCTCGAGAGCAAGTAAAAGTTGCATGACAGTTAATCCTTCTTATTTTTCATCGTTCTCTGCATGAATTTATCTTTTTCTTTGGTGTTGGCATGACAATTATGGGCTTAATCCTTTCAACTCACCACATCGAATCTTAAAATCCCTTTCCTATTTTATAGCTCTTTTTTACACGAATTTTCCCTATTGTATTAGCTGTCCATGTGATAAGATGGAGTCATATAATTCCAACTCTTGGTATCCACTTATAAACTCTTTTTTGTTTTATTTTTAGGATCTTTGCACAAATTTTTCTTATTTTCTAGGTCATGAAGGGTCAACTCCAATCTTAAAATCCTTTTTCTGTTTTTAGCTATTACTCACACAAATTTTATATATTTCTTAGTCACTGATATGAAAATTGAGTAAACTTTCAAAAGTGATAGAAGAAATCTTATTAAAGAAAGATAAGCAAGATACAAATTCGGTAATAAATCATCAAGATCACCAAAACTAATCCTAAAGTCTTTACCTCTACTTTAGCCACGTTTTTAGACAATTTTCTCTACTTTTAGGTCCCCATGAAATTATCTCAACCATAGGTTAAATGAATAGTCAAGATTCATTTGACAATCACCTAAACACTCTTATATTATAAATAAGAAGAAATAATTCTATTTTTAGCCATTCTAAGCATTTTTTCTCTATTTTTAAGTTTCCAATAAAGTATCTAAGCCATAAGTTAAACAAATAGTCAAGATTCATTTGATGGTTATCTAAAACTGTCTCTTTTATATTACGATGAAGTAAAGAGATTATTATAGCTCCCGCCACTAGCATCATCCTCCTCCTCTTTGTCCTCATTATCACTATAACTAAAATAATTGAGATGGGGTACATTCTAAAAATTGGTGAGAAGGTAACAGTCCTTTTACACTCCTTTCAAGGTCCATATCAGGTTATCTTTTTTCCAGGAATAATTAGAGGAAATAGTTAGTAGAGTTAGTTGTCAATTGGCCAAGTCCATACATAGGAAAACCTAAATTCTAAATCAACCCAACCAGAAATTCTAGCCCAATTAGCTCAAGATCTACCCCCAACTGGACCATCATGTTGACAATCATGGAGCTTGCAAAACTCATCCGATCAATCAAACTTGTCCCAATACGACGTCCAACATGGATGATAGGATGTGGAGCATGGTTTAAAAAACCAACTGATTTGAACCAAACCGACCAATTCAAATCATGAACCAGTCAATGTCAGTACAGTATTTTTAGTCCAAACTGAGAGAAGCAAAATATCGCACGATATATCAAAATATCAGCAATATACGGGCTTGTATGAACAAAATACCGGCCGGTAGTTTGCCACTTAACATTGTAACTTTCAGACTCCAAATCCAGGCATCAATGACCAATTCAAAAAGAACCAAAAATTCAAAGGTCCTAACTCACTTACCCCATCTAATAAGAAAACCCTTTTCATTCATTTTTTACCATTTTCTACAAAATTCTTGTTAAGCCAGGTTGGGTTGGTGAGTAAAATGAAATTTGGGTTGGCTTAGGTCAGCTTAGGATAAATGTTTGTTGACATCTATGGCCCATCCAACTCAATGACACCCCAGTAATCAAACATGCAAGTAATGGGTTCGTTGACATGCTGAAATTTCAGAAAATACTAGTATGCACCTTCACAATTAGTTCAGTCACAGAAACTGATAAAAATCTTGCCACATTAGCCACAACCATCCACTTCCCTCTGCCTGCAGAACGTGATCTTTGAGATCTTGGCTTCTTTGATTTTTGCTCTGAAGGCCTTATTACAACTTCCAAGTCAGATATTAGCAACTGCAATTTTGGGTCCCTTGAAATAACACTGATCCCAAGTTTTACCAGAGACTTGCGCAGGCTAAGTTTGACTTCACCAATAGATACAGATTCAACAGCACCCTGAAAAACAACAAACATCATCACAAGTGGCATGATTGTTGGGATATGAAAAAGGTAAAATGTAGCACTAATAACCATTTATTCATCTTGGAGGACATCATAAAGATAAATAAAAGTAGTAGTATAAGTTTAACATTTGAAAATTGAATTATAAATTAGTGAAAAGATTTTATATATTTATATTTGAACGCAAATTTCCATCGGCAGAAAGTCAAAAGTACTTCAATAAATAAAAAAAAAAGATGAAGCAGAAGGAGCTTGAAGGAGCTTGGGAAAAAAACAGATGGAACTTGGAGAAAAATTAATAGAGAATAGCAGTTTGTCACTTTGAACTTCATTCACTTATTTGAATATTAATCATCATTGATTACAAGACCTCAAGTAAATAAATAGGACTATTTCATCATGTTCAGCAAATATGTAAATGTTCTGCAGTATCATCTCATGGAATCTAAAGAAATAAGGTTCGAGTGTTCTATTGACTCCACCCATGTATTACTTCAATAGTTCATTGTTTATCGAATATCCATCTCCTTGATGAAGCTGTTTGCTTATTCTCTTAATAAATTTCAACACCACCATCTCCAAAGCAAAGTTGGCCATCATCCCTCAATTCTAAGGTTTAGGTGGCCCACATAACATAAGGCAGACAAGTGGAAGAATTAAGCCACTGTAGGGTCAAAATATCACCTACACTATACCACTAAACACAGAAATTGGAGAAATAAATACACTATGGCTAGTGAAATATCATGATATTTCTCTTTCCCGATTGTTCTAAGAAAAGTCAGATTCCAATTCTGCTTAAAATTCTCCATTAAGCTCATTAACCATAAAAAAGAAAATGCCTCAACATGCATGTAATCAGTCTAGATTCTTATCAAACATTGTTTTTCTTTTTGTTTTTTCTTGGGGTGGCATTCTCATTTTTGGAACAAAAGAAGCACAGCAAGAGGCTTTGCCAAAATAGCAAATACAAGAAATTGAACTCCTCCATCAAAGAGAGAGAAAACAACAACAAAAGAAACATAAAATAATCAAAATTCTATTATTTACCCTCAGAACAAGCATATGCTTTCCCATTGGTCATCTGCAAGATATGTCTGATGAAGAGACCACCTAAAATTTCTTCAAAACAAACCAAGAGGCACCAAGGACATTGAACACCATTAACACAATGATTTGCAGCAAGAGCTTCCCATTGGAGCATTTTGCTAGGTCCTTGCAACCAATGAATTATAGTTATATACTCTATGTCAATGCAGTGGTTTCTGGTGACACCATCACATCCACCAAATCTGACAATGTACACTTGTTTATTCTAAGAGTGGATACTTTTTTACAAAGAGTGGACACGACAGTTGAGATTTAATTTCTTAACTTCATCCAACAGCTCCCATTTAATACCAAGGACCCATCAGTAAGAGAAAGATGAGCAGAATTTGGTCAATAGGCAGTCTAAACCTGACATTGGAATGTTCTACAACTCTCTTGGATTCAGTCAATAATGTTGGATGTAGCTTGATCGACCACCCAAATGACTTACAATACCTCACCTTGATAGGCCCTCACATTCCTTTTTTGCAGTGACCACATGACCTCTAAAAGAGTCAGATCTCTTTGCAAGGCCACAAAACAATTATCCACACCACTTCCCTAATAGTTAATCGGAGACAATTGCAATGAACTTGAAATAAATTTAGTTGTAATATTTCTTCCCACCTTCTTCAAATTTTTGCTTTCCCACTTGTACACAGCATACCAAATACAAATACAAATATGCCCTATATATACAAAACAAAAATGAAGAAGAGCAAGCACTCGTAGGAGGCTCTCTTCAAAATCTTCAAGTGATTGACATTGATGATAATTCACCAGCCACAAATGGATTCCTAATATTGATACAGAAAACTAAAAATCAAGGTTGTCAAAATTGAATCGTATCGTGAATCGGTTTAGGGGTGTGAATCGTGAATCGTGAATAGTAGAATCATAAGATTTATAATGTTTTTTTCAATTCCTCATAATATATAAGTAAATATGCAAACAATTAATATATGACAAAATGTACCAATTCAAAATTAAATCAAAATGCATTAGAAGCCAAGTTTTTATATTTCAAAATACAGCATATTGTACACCACACATTATATAATATAACAATATACTATATGGTGTATAATAGTATACTGTATGACTGTGGAAGGGAAATTGGTGACCTGCAAACTTAATTATATTATTATTTTATGAAATTTATTACATACATAGCATTACATAAGTCATGCGAATGATAACATAGAAAAAACAAAAAGAACATAATAGTGGAAGAAAAGAAATAGAAAAAATGAAAACAATCAAATAGAATGGAGGAAGAAAAGATGTTACAAGTCCTCGCCGGAGGACCTGCAACTTAACTACATCACATTTATTTCATATAAATAGGTCCTGCAATATTAGGTTTGTGGAGCCTAATTGTCAGATATTTATTGGTGATCCCATCCCCATTGGCCTCGTTCGGGAGTCGAGCAATTTTTTTATTAGTGGGCGTATCAAAGGGGAACCACGTAAATATGTATAATGTAAAAAGTTAGGCTTTATTTTTCCAAAAATTCTTTATTTTTTTGGAAAGATCGTCTTTTCTCCGTCGCCAGAATGAATCGCACGATTTGACGATTCGCACGATTCGAATCGTGCGATTTGCGAGTCAAGCAAAAAACGCACGGTTGTAAAGTATTTTCGATATTATATACGATTCGTGTCGCAAGACCTTGCGATTCGATATGAATCGTGTGCTTCGTATCGTGAATCGCACGATTTCGACAACCTTGCTCAAAATATCAAGTATCTTTAAAAAGAACCTCACAAAGTAAACCTGTACCTGCGGGGATAGGTGGGGTTTTGAGGAACTCAGATAGACCATCATTGCCAGTTTTTTCGGAGCCATGGAGTGAAAGACTCCAATGAAGCGAAGATGTTGGCTATTAGGAGAGCCCTGATTCTATGGGCAGAATACGGTCATGGTAAATTAACAATAGAAGGGGACTCGGCGAATGCAATCAAATGGGCAAGGGGGTCGAAACCAAGGTTATCAAACTCGAATCGTATCGTGAATCGGTCTAGTGGTGTGAATCGTGAATCGCAAATCATAGAATCGTAAGATTTATAAAAAAAATTTCCTAAAATTATTATTTATACTATAATTGAATACTATGTATTTTAGAGATAATTTAGAAAAATTATCTGTTAAATGTAATTATAAAATTTAAATTTCAATTGAATAGATCGAAAAAAAATTCCGTGAGATGAAAATAATGAGCTATAAAAGAAATTTCTACATATCGTTCATGATTTATAATGTTAAAGTATATAGCTTGTCATATGTTGTTTTTTATAGCTGCAGTTGTAGTGATAGAATATTATACAAAAAATAAATTTTTATATATTTTGTAAAACTATTAATTATACAATTTATTTTTATTATTAGGAAACTGTATTTTTATATTGGAATTAATAGAAAAAAATAAAAAAGAAGTTTTTAATAAGAATAGAAAACGATTAAAAAAAAATATGTGAAAGACGAGAGAAAAAATATTTAAATAAAAAGAGAAATAAACTATATAAAAAAGACCAAAAAACATCACTAAAAAAATAAAAAGAAAAAATATTAAAAATGTGACTAAAGCCACTTCAAATGCGAGCCACGAAAGTTAAAGAGGAGAAATAGCGACAGTCATACAAAACTTAAAAACCAAGACAAGTGACAACAACGAAAGAAAAAATTGAAACTTAAATCTAATGAGGGTCATGGAAGGAAAAATAGAAGAAAACAACGCAAACCCTATGAATAGCGAGAGCGGTGGCAACAGCTAAAACACGCAAAAGAATGGGAGAAAAAACGAAATGAAGGGAAGAGAAAGAAAGAAAGGTCACGAAATAAGTACGCTTTTCTTCGCTTTTCTTTTTGTTTTCCTCGCATTTTCTTCTCCATTTCTCTCTTCTTTCATGTCTTTCTCTGAATCGAACGAGTTTCTGATTCAAGGGTTTGACTTGTACGCTTCACGAGTCAACCCCAAAATCATACGATTTTCAACTATTTGTGATTTGTATCGTTTAACCTACCGATTCGAATCGAATCGTACGAGTCGACTCGCGACTCGTACGATTTTGACAACATTGATATGATCGAAACGACCACCTTGGATACTTGTAACAATAACCAGGGAGATTAGTACTCAATGTACCAGGAGGGAGGTCCCCTTCTCACTTGTTAGAAGATCGGCAAGCGGAATCGTTAACTTTCTTGCTAAATGGGGAATAGACAGACACGCTGGCGAGGCTCTATCTCGGGATCTCAAGATATAATGTTTTTTTTTTACCTCATCACTATACTTTTAAAGAAATGCATTGTGTTTCTCTGGTTTTCTATTTTCTTGTACATTGACACTTGTATTTCATCCTTTGGTTTAATCCTTGTAGACCCTATTGTACATTCTCTTTCTATTAATATATTTCTCAATTGCTATAGCACGAAGGAAAAAGGACATGCATATTTGGGGTGCCCACATGATTAAATGATTCCCTATTTGTTGAAACTTGAAACTAGCATGAATCATGGCATGACAATTACATACAGTCACTGAAAAAATTACCTATAGTCATGTCTACTAGCAAGAATCCACCAACAATCTGATAAAATAGAATATAGTGGTAAAAAGAGAGAGAGGGTCTAATAATTATAGGAATTCTTAAAATGTAATCAGATCGAAACTTGAAACGAACCTGTCCAACACTGTTTTTATCTCATCCCATTTCTTGTCTCATCTTCGTCTCATGCATAAAGAGAAACTTTGTTTTTTCATGCCATACAAAAGTATCCATAATACATCATCCATCAGCATCAAAGCCTTATTCTATGTGGGACCAGCTATGTAAGTTCTACTTTTCTATTAACCCGTTTAAAGCCACGTTCTATGTCCACCAAGAACCTAAAATGTCATTTACAACTACTGCTTTCAAAGCTTTTATTTCTCCATTCTACTAGTTGTACCAGCAGCTTTTCACTTATTTTTCCCCCAAAAAAAAAATACTTCTTGTACTAGGGTGGTTTTGAATCCCATACATATACCCAGACCACCTCAAATGGCATTCCCTGAATTTTTTTCTTTTTCTTCAATCAAAGCCACCAGTAGATTCCAAATACAAACTGATATTCAATTGTACCCTTTCTTGGGGCCTGTTTGGTAGCTAGAATAAGAAGAATGAAACTCTCTCACACTCAAAACACCCCAGGCATGTAGCAGAATCCCATAACATTCTTACCCCACCTCTCTTGTTACTAGAATACAATTAGGTTTCCACAAATCAAGATCTTAAAACCAATCTGTCTAGTAGAAGCCCTCTTCCCAGATTACTCCTAGTTGTGTCCATTGATGCAAGGAAAGAAGGTGTCTTCCCCCATTCTCAAGATATCCCCACAACCACACTGTACTCATTAAGAAACTCCAAACCACATCCTCTATGTACATGCCACAGATGACTAATCACAAAACGTCAAAAACAAATCGAGATTTGTCTCCATCTCCTCATACAGACACACACAAAAGTATGTAGTGGAATACCATAACATTCTTCCCATACTTTTACTAGAATACAATAGGGTTTCCAAAAATCAAGATCTTAAAACCAATTCGTCCAACAGAAGCCATCTGCCTGGATTACTCTCCTTGTCATGTCCTTCGATGAAAGGGAAAGAAGTTGTCTTCCTCCATTCTCAAGATACCCCCACAACCACATCGTGCTCATTAAAAAACTCCAAACCATATCCTCTATGAACTCGCCACATAGACAACCAATAACAACTGTTTGCAACCAGTGGAGATTCACCTCCATCCCCTCTTCACAAGGTAACACCTACCTCGTCTTCTCTTTACACTTTCATGATCTTTCTCATTTTTTAGCATATCTGCAAAAAAAAGGTCTCTTCACTTCCAACCATATTTTTTTCACTCTTTATCCACCATCTTTTCCATTGCCATTTGCAGTCATCCCCCATAAAGATCTCTTTTCCAAATCGTGCCCTCTGAACAATTAATACTCTGCCACCACAAACCATCCCATCCATACCTTTTATTGCCTACTCCAACCAATTCCTCACATGCATTCTCATAAGGCAAAGGACTTCCCACTAAACTCCTCCTTTCATGGAACATAGACCTCTACCACCCTCCCTAATCTCCCGAAAGAAAAACCATAGATCTTACATCAGTGTTTTCTTGAAGATTTTAAACAAAGATGATCACAACTTCCCTGTTCATTGTCACTCCTCCCCTCTCTCTCCACTATTTTCCACTCTCTCCATTCTACAGCTGATTGTTGAGCAACAGCCTTCTCGTCAAATCTTACATACTCTAGAATATGGCATCTAGATTATTTCCCACTATTCCAGCCTCATTTATTGCATCTAGATGATGTGTATCAAATCTCAAATATGTAACATCTTCACCAAGAAAGGATTTATTACATATTCATGTTTCAACTTGGAGTCATATTCTAGATTCTAGAATATTTATTAATTCTAGAACCTGAAACTCAACAAACATAAATAAATAAATGCATAATTCTAGCTAAAAGATTCATCCAGGAATTTCCTTATCCATTGTCAGATGTCCCAAGCAATGTATAGATTTTAAAAAATATGACTGCGAAGGGGGAAAGAACTATACACAAATGGAACAAGCAACCGTTGTATTACACCCAAAAAAATGCTTGTATGTCAACCAAACTCTTTTTTTTTAATGAAATTCTAACGCTACATAAACCCACAACTTTCAAGTTTGCACAGTAAACACGAAGGTACGTTTAGTCTCCCACAGGAAAAAAAAAAATAACAAGCCAATAGAGGAATTAATTCACACAATTATTTTTATTTACCTTTCCAAAAAAAAGGTATTGTTCTTTATTTCCCTTCTCGATACAAGACAACCAAAATTTAAAAGAACAAGGCTACCATAGTAGTCAAGGCACCAAGGGTTTTGGAGCCTAAGGCGCAAGGCACATGTTTAGGCACGAGCCTAATTATGACAGGCACACTTATTTAGTTATTTCAAAATATGTGTAGATTCATTGACTTGTGTGCTTCTTTTTCTTCTATTTTTAATGACGGAGAACCCCAAGATTTTTTTTTTTTTTTTAAAGGTAACTTCATTAATCACAAAAGGAATCAATCTTAAAGTCAAAAGAACCAATAGCATGACGAATCCTCTCAATTTTATCTAGGTATATCTAGGGGCAAAGAGAACCTAACACCCACCCCACAACTACCTTCGAATCACCTTCCAACCAAACTCCCTTGGACCCCAAGCGCTTCCGACTCCAAAATACCTCTCTACAAAGCAAGCAATCCCACCTCAATTACCGATCTATTACGAAGAGGACCAACAAAAGAGATCAGAGTATTCCCTAAATCATTACAAATAAGCCCACCATAACCTGCCAGGCCAACTTCACGCATACAACTCCCATCAAAATTAAGCTTGAGCAATCCTGGAGGAGGAAGAGACAAAGGAACAGCATGCCTAGAGTCCACACGACCGCTAGAAGAATCCACCAAAGCCCAATCCCTACACATCTCAGAAATTGAAACTTGATGGAACTTCATCACATCAACCACCTACCAAGCAACCCGCAACTTAATTTTATCCAGAAGACCAGCAAAGGAGCATACATTCCCATGAAAAACCCTACGATTTCTTTCTAACCAAATGGACCATACAATACTCAAAGAATTCGCTTTCCACAACAGCCGACGAAAAGAACTACCATAAAACACCACTTCTTCATTAAGCAACTCACACCAAGCTTTGGGAATACAAAAAGCAATACCCAATAGCTGAAAGAAATCCTCCCAAACACGAGTAGAGAAACTACAATGAAGAAGTAGATGATTCACCGTCTCCTCCACAGATGAGCACAGAGAACAGGCATTGACAATAAGCATCAGCTTCCAAGCACATATAAGCATGTATTTTATACACGTAGAAGTATATTATCTAATAACTAGAATTTTTAGTTTAAGTATTACTACAGATTACTTCATGTTGATTGCAATGCTTACAAGCTACTACTAAAAACTTCGAAGAATAGGCTTGTCATGGATAAAGTTCCTAAAAAAAGTAGTTGAGAGTAGGCCAAATGGAGCCAAGGCAAGTGGTAAAAGGTGTAATGGCGCAGGTCAACAACATGGTTATGAGAATACAAGGATATATGAATCCCGTACGATTTTACAATTTCCGATTTACAATTCACACCCCTAGACCAATTTCGATACGAGTCGAGTTTGATAACATTGGGGTAAAATTGGAGAATGCCATACACTTAGAGCTTGGGAATATTTGTAAAATTCCCATGCTCACAGGTTTGTGTGATAATATGTTGAGTGAATGGTGTCATAGGCACATCCAATGCATAGTTGGGTAAGGTTATGGTTTGACCTCCTTATAACTAGGTGTGATTGAGTGAAAATATTGTGATCAGATACATATGTATGAGTTTCCCAGTTCCCTGTGATTAGATGTAAACTATTATTGAGATTCATAGATTTGTGACTGTTGAACCATGATAGAATGTATGATAAATCAAGATTGTCCAAGATGTGGTAATTAGAGCCTTGATAACTTCTCATACTTGTGTATGGTTATGAGTAATGTATGTATCAAATGAATTCTAAATGATTGTAAGTGGAATTCTTAGATGAGTACCTCAATAATAAGCATGATGATGTGTTTTAAATGACATGCTTGGATTATGTGATGATGTGACATCACTAGTGAATACCTATGTTGATAATGGTTGTGTGGATCGACCTAACCATGTGTAGAACGAATTTCCATGATTTGAAGAGGAACTTGGTAAATAGTTAGACTAAGTGATATGGGTGAGTTAAGGTCAAGTATCTTAGAACCCAAGGGGGTTAACTTGTGCTACAATGGAGATGGGCTAGCATGATTGAGAATGCATGGAATGCAATGTAAATGCTAAGAAAGCCTTGTTTGATTTCCCCAAAGTAAAAGTATGACCACTCCCCAATGCCAACCCAAATGTGAAAATAATGAACTACGGTTGATCTGATCCACTATGTGGTACGTATGCAACTGAGAACATTGTGCCTCAGCTAGATCAAAAGATGCATTTTGTCATCCATTTATATTAAGAATGATGTAAGATGTTGAGCAAATGTGAAGGGTAGAAAGGGATTGGTGGGATATACCTTCCCCAATATAGACCCTAATGCTAGATGTTGGATCCCTCAAAGGCGGCCCGAAGATGTTATTATGCCTTTGGAGTCCCGATATGATGAGGCATATATATTTGTTACTCGAGCAAAGCCCAGAGTTGCTAGAGAACTGTGAAAATTCTTAAGATGGACAAATGAGGACTTTGGCACTGAGATATATGTAACTAGGTCACTTGGTTATATTGAGACGTGGTATGGGTACGTACCTCACGTGATGATTATATTGAGATGTGATATGGGTGTATCCCTCACGTGATGATGATTGAGACGTGGCATGGGTGCGTCCCTCACATGATATTGATGATGATTGAGACGTGGTATGGATATGTCCCTCACGTAATGATAATGTTATGGCTCGGTTTGTTGGAAAAAAAAAAAGGAAACTGTCCTATCAGTAGATCATTGTGTCTCACCTTTGTATATTTAAAAGGATGAGATAAGTATATAAATTCCATGAGTAAGGCCTAGAGTAACCGTGAGACCGCGGGAGCCTCGATATGAACATACAGAGACTGTGGCATTGAGATATTTATGTGACTTGGTCACTTGATATTGAGACGTGGTATAGGTACGTCCCTCACGTGATTGTGATGTTTGCCCAGAGACGTATTCGGGATAGTGGTGTTTTTCCAGGGAGACTTGGTCCCTTGTGGTACATGTTATATACTGTAGGGCGCCCTTACGACTATTCCGCACACTTGTTATGCGTGGTTGCGCAGAGCTAGATATTATTTTACCCCATGGGAGTGGTGCTAGCTTCGTTAGACGCGGTCCGACCGCCTTAGAGCTTGACTGAATCACCCATGAGATGAAGGGATGCAGGGTGAGGTAGACTTGATCACGCCAGTCGTGGGTCTCCCGCTTGGTAAGTCATGGGTCCTAAGTCTAGATATGGGGTCGTAGTATGTTTATGATATGATATTTTGCTACAGTCC